>CM057380.1:13710000-16709166 GCA_030015415.1 Cynopterus sphinx
CTTTTACTTCTGTATTCTTTTACTTTTTGTCTTTTACTTCAGCATTCTGAGTTTGTACAGACTTAACTGGTTTAATTTTCCATAGTATTAATACCATAATGTTCTGTTCCATCTTAATTTATACTCTGAGAATCTGAATTTCAATACTTTATTATCTTTTTTTCTCACTTTTATTTACTAGAAATAATGGGTTTGGGATTATTATTGAAATCATATAACCACTGAGTGCTGCTGAAGGTGAATATTTTTCTATTATGTATCTTGATAAAATTTCTTCTTAATGAAAATATTTCAAAAGTTCCTAATTGATTTTGGGAATGTGTTTTTAATTTATTTTCTGTTAATAAGGGTGGGTCTATCTAGATCAATGGATCTGGAACTGTGAAGTATCTTACCTACTGCAGCTGTAATGCATACTTTCTGTTAAAAACCCAAACTGAATCTGTTGCCCCCCACTCTTTGTTCTAGAATCATTTCTTTTTATGACTTTTAATATAATTATTTATAATTTTTGTATAATTATGCTATATGATTTTTCTTTATTACAAATTCCATCTAAAATTTATTTTGGAGTGTGATGCAATTATATTAACACTGTTTGTTAAATGTTTCAAATATCATTAAAATATAATGATATTTTTTTATTAAAATATCTTCATTAAAGCAGAGAAAACTGCCAGATGCTATTCACAAACTTTTTCTACATAGTCCTTTTTTAAACTATATGTATAAATAATATATATCCATTCAATTTAGGGAAAAGTACAGGAGTCATATTGGTGGGATTTCATGAATAATAGATGTTCCCAGTATAACATAATGAATTAGAGATGAATATCTATCCTAGATATTTTGTTTGTATTTCTAACTATTTATTTATCATGGCACAAGTGCCAACACTTTAAATTGCTCTAACTAAAAAAAATTTTAATGTCTGAAAATATGACATCTCCCATGCCAATTATGTCACCCACTAACTTTTGAGTAATATTTATAATGATTTCCTCATTTTTAGCAAAAAAAAAATTGTGGTTTGATTGTGTGTTTATTATATATAAATTTATAGAAAACCAACATATTTTAAATATTTAGTACTTCCCTCGAGAAACATTCTATATCTCCCATTGATTTAGAATTTCTATTTTGCCTATAATTAAAGTTTCTTTTTATAGAACATGCATAGGTTTTGTGAAATATTTATGCAAGGTTATTTTAATTTTAATAAAGTTAACTCATTTTCTAACATTTATTTATTTGAAATGATATTGAATTACATTCGTAAACTTTTACATATATTCTACATAAAATAATATGTAACAAAGATCACATTTGAATGAAGCAATTTTTTTAAATAGATTTTTATATTATTTTAATCCTTTCACATCAATATTGTATTATAATAGGCAAGTGGCATGTGTACTAAAATTAATTTTAGTAATTAATTTAGCAATTGACTTGAAAATCATATTCTCTCATTAACATGTCATGATGAAAAATAATATAACTTTTAAATTATTTGTTTCTATTAAAATAGTACAAACTTCCACCTTTTTATAAAAAGTATTTTCAATATAGTCCTATTTTTTAAATAAATATAAATATTTTACTTCATTCCAAGAACTGCACCAGATTTAAAATCAATTTGTCTTCATTAAAGACAAACTAAGATAATTATTTTTCTCATACAACATTATGAGATCAAGAGTATTGGGTCCAGTTCAAGGATATGGGTTATACTTCTGAATTTTTCTTAACAATTGTATGAACTGATTAAAAAAAATTGTCACATTCAATTTAGTTTTATATTTCCAAAGTAATACAATACTAGGCACAAATCTGCTCAATAGTAGTTGAGAGAACTGATGAGTTCTTCATAATTGGCCTCACTTCTTATATAGTATTTGAAGACAATAATTCATTTTTAGAATCTCTTTGAGGTATAAAACCATATTTCTATTTTATAAAATTAATATGTATTATGATGATATTATTTTTGAACTTGAGAGAGTTTTAATAGTTTAGTTACTAGCTATTTTAAAAGAATCTAATAAAGATGATCTTCTATCCTCTACCTCAGTAGATAATTTTCTGGTTTCTACTAACTAAAAAATAATGACTGGACTATATTCAAAATTATACAACAATACAATAATAACAATAATTTGTTTAACTAATATTTTGTAGGAGAAATTATAACAGGGTCTCAAAATATATTATTTATCTATATTAATCTCAGTTTACAAATGAAAAACATGAGATTTAGCAAAATCAAAAAACTTGCCTATCACCTCCTCCCTAGTAAATGACAGCCTGAATTCAAACCTAACTCTCCCTGTCTCTATTCTTCATGATAATAGTGCCTCTGCTATGTCATATCTTTATCTCTTACAAGGATATGATAAAGACCATCCCCCCAAGAAGGCTTATGAAATTTGTCAAAACAATGTGTGTGTGTGTGTTTTTTTTTTTAGTGTTATGTGTCCTTGCTTTACAGTTTCTGATATATATAGCCTCTTTGTTATTTATCAATTCTATGTAATAGTCCATAGTAGCAAGGCAGGGAAGCATGGAGGGCCCTTCAGTGCAATCACTAAATGATATAAGCGAGGTGTTAAGGTTATTTTATGCTTCCATTTGAAATTTGTTTTGCAGTTTGTAATGATAGAAGAATTTTAGCTGAATAGAATTCATCCTATGCTTTCTGGCTGTGAGTGCATATTTGCATAAACAGATTCTCCTCTTTCTGACCAGAATTGTGAAAGATCATTGACATCCTCCTAACTTCTTTTTCTTAACATGAGAACTACAAAGAAAATATTTAGAGGGTGATTTTCAGCAACAAATGTTTGCATGCACATTGTTGTATATGTGCCTATATATTGAGAAAAGCCTCATTTTTCCCAGAAAAAGGCAACAAGAGATTTCTAAAATCCTTGATATCATGGAGCAATTTATTGTAACTAACGACACAAAACCCAGGTTATACAAAAAGTCCGTACACTAGGAGATCATTTGGGACACTCTCCTATCTTTTGATTCAGACATTTCTATGGAAAAGCTGCATTCCTTTATATGTGAGTTGGGCACTGCAGAGATAACTGCAAAGTGAGTCCACAAAAGTCAAGCCCGAACATCAGTTTTTCTAATCAAAAACATGTTTCAATAACTGAACTTTCCAGTGATTTTGCCCTTCTTTCTCAGCACCATAAGAGTGCTTTCCACACAAATATCTCTGCTTTTCTTTTAGTTCAGGTTCACTTGATAGCTCTGGTCAAGGATAAGAACACAAAAGTTTTACTCTGCTGTTAAATTAGGTGGCTTAGAATTTCCTTTAGAGTTTCTCAAAATTGAAAATGCCTAAGTTTTGCCACTGTGTTACTGAAAAGAAATTTCTGAGAGATAGGGCTCAGGCATGCAAATGAACAATAAAAATAAGTAAATGTATTTCTTGTTAAGTATCAATAAATTATCTGTGGTATTAGCTTCAGAGTTGGATGAGTTTTACCTGCAGATTTAGAAAGTTTATAAGCTTGGCCCGACTTTGATTATATTAATTCAGCTCCACCCCAGTGAAGTTATAAGTATGAGGAAATATATGTGGTAGGAAATAAATCAGTGTGTTTCATCCAGGCTGCCTATTTACTCCATCTTGACAAGTCTGAAACACCTTTGCGTAAATGTCCTGAACACCTGGAGACTAAATGTGTCAATGACACACACCAAAGCCATACAAAAATTACATCAATATCTCGGCTTTTCAAAAAATTGATGGGTTCAGTGTAAAATAAGATATTGTGCTAAGAAATACTCACAGAGGTAGATTTTTTTTCCTATATCTCTCTCTCCTGACCTTTCTCCTACTCTTTCTCCTACTCTTTCGCTGCACCAGACCAGGTATGAGGAATTAAATTCTGGTAAAAGAATGAGAGAGAAAATGTGAGACTTTAGATTTTGGTGTGTGTGACCCTTCTCATCTCTTCTTATATCAGGTCCTGATATTTAGACAATAGACTTACCAGAAAAGATGCAGAATCCTAGACCAGGGTCACATAACGTGTTGAAAGCAAGCAAATGTTTACTGTAGAATTAAAACTGTTGACTCTTCTTTATGCATTTCCTGCTGTTTCAGTCTCTGATGACTAACTCAAGCAGCCACGTTGAGACAGAAGACTTATTCCTGATAATGGGGGATATTAGGACATTGAAATAGAAGGGTTCTGTTTCTTTCTAAACTGCCTCTACAAACCTGGGCTAGATTTCTTTTGTAAATATGAGGCTAAAATATACTTTGATCTTGTTAAAGCCATACATATTATTTGGAGTTTCTACTCAGTGAACCTAATCTTAACTCACACAGAATACTTTAATATAGTGGGAGGAGGGAGAAATTAGACAAGTCTTTTTCAGAGGAGGGCATTTCCCCATATATATGCATGAATCAGAGCTGCAGCTTCTGACATGGTAACAATGTGCCAATGGCCCAGAAACACAGCATAAATAGAAGAGCACACTGACTAAAACTCCAGATGAGTGGCAAGGTAAACACTTTCTGGCATGACCATTCCTAGTGACACTCAGCAATATTAGGAAGACTTTTTTTTTTTATTTTTTTAAGGTGAAAGATGAGGTGGAAGAACTTTAAAATCTTGTCATTTTCAAAATGGGACTAAACTAACAAAATTCTGTATTTATATCACATGGGATGGTAGATCTTTTATAAAGTGCAACAAGTCCTTTGTCTTAGTTTCAGTTTCCAGACAGCAGAGCCTGAGTGAAAATATGCTTATTTGGGAGAGTAGAAACCCTGGGATGTAAGTGTGAGGAAAAAGGCACAGTAAGAATTACTGGCTTTTATGTGACTTTTAATTTTGTTCATCTGCCTAAAACATGATTGTGGCATAGGTGTCACAAGTGGAAAAAGAGATGTAGAAGCCTGAGTAACATATTTTAGTGGGAGATGGAGATGAACATAGGGCAGTGTTTGTCACATGCTATAGAAGTTAAATTTCAGTTCATGTGATTCCTCTGAGGAGCAAAAAGACAATTTTGTTGATTCAATATACACACAACATAGTAGCAGTATGGCCTGATTTTACTAATGTATAAAATTTGTCTTGTCATCTAAAACAGGTAACTTCAAATAAAATCTTAAATGCCAAAATGTACATAGTAGGTAATACTTTGTTTACATATATGCTTTTGGATGTTTAGAACTATGATAGACACCAGGTATTAACATTCTGTGAAACAATTTTACTTCACTATGAAAACCCAACTTTTAGAGGGATGAAGAACTCTGTTTAGAGAATTGTGTCCATATAATATTTTGATTCATCAACCAAACCGAGTCTAGGCAGAGACAGCTCTGTTTGAATTCATCATCAGCTTGCAGCCGTGTTTCCTTTAGAGCCAAGATTAAATTGACTACCAACAACAACAACAAATAAAGTAAAAAAAGGACTACATCACCCATTCTACAGCTTATAAACTATGATTTGTACCCATTTAATGTAGGGCCCGCATCTGGGTTTGTTAAGATTTTAGGCCAAGGAAGGTCTGCACAATAGGCCAATTAAAACTCCTGGAACTGTAATCAGTTTATTTTGACAGATGGCTGTGGTACTGTTGGAAGCGGTTTAATGCAGAGAGGAGAGTGGAATTCCAAGCACTGGTCACTTCCTGAATCCCGATGGATGGTGATGAAGCCAGTTTTGAAAGGTAACTTCAGAATGTTTTCAAAAAACTAGAAGTCTAGGATGTGTGAGCCATCTGGCTGCAGTGTTTGTCACCCCATTGATCGCCAGGGTTGATTCAGCTGATCTGGCTGGCTAGGTGGGTGTCCCCTTCCTTCCTCACACCTCCACGTGAAATCCTCCCAAAGCTGTATGTTCTGTCAAAGAGAACAACCTTCCCCAATAGAGGTGAAGACCATTCTTGGGTCAAGGGTATATGAGTAGCTGCATTCCCCTTCTAGAACCTCCAAATGAGCTCTCAAAAGTAGATGTCTAGCAAAGAGAAAGTAAGGGTTTATGAATGTAGCCTGTTATGTTCTGGGGATGATCTTATATTTCCTATTAATGCCGAGACTTTTTAGAACAGATGGACGCAAATGCTAATTTGAAGAGATTGTATCAGAGTCTGGATGGTCAAAGGCAAAACAAAACAAAATTAACTGCCCAGAAATACTTTTCATGATGACGAACACAACCATAGCATTGGGCATGCCTGTCAAGGTGTTAGTATGTCAATGACCTGAGAAAGGAAGCTTTAGGTAAAATAAAAGTGCTGACCTCCCAGAAGCAAAAGATGGGAGGTTATTTTTAAAGATGCAGTTCCCTCTCAAAGGAAGGAGAAATTTATATTTCAGCCAGGTCGAAATGTCTGATTGTTTAGAAAATGTTGCAGCACTGGCAAGCAACTGAGTCCAGGAAGCTGAATTACCAAAGGAACAATCTAGAGAAAATAACCTTTGACAGCATTTGGACTCAAAACCAACAAGGCTTTTGTGACTCTACCTGAATGTCTGTGTCTTCTGAAAAATTATAAAGAGTTGTTTTCTAAGAAGAAAAATTAAGAGATATTTTTAAGTGACATTATTATAGTAAATACCTATGAGAGAATATAAATAGTGTTAAAATCTTATTTTTAGCATTTAATGAAGTTTGATTGATTATAAACACTTGGAACATGGATAAATTTCAGCAGTTTGACAGAATAAACAGGCACAATTGGATTTTTCTTGACATACTTTTAGAAAAACAATGAGTTGAAACACATTAAAGAAAAATGATGAAAAACTTTTTAAGAGGAACAAATGCCCTACTTGTTAGCTAATAATTTAACAATTGTTTTACATTTAGAGAATTGATTTATAAAAATACTCATTCATAAGACAGACTTAATTTAACAGTATTTTTTAAGAATGATAGTATGCTATATTATACAGGTCTTTCTGTGTATAGTAAAATTTGTTACCATAACCATTTTTATTTTTATGTTTGATATCTAATTAATTGTTATGTTGGTAAATTGATATAAATTTTGGTAGACTTATTAAAATGTCAGGTATAAGAAAACCTCATGTTTTAGTACTCCAACTATATGTAATGAGTTTAAAATAAAGTTTTCTTAAGTCATGCTCAAAAGAAATTTTTAAGTGTAATTACTTTTCCAGTGTGTTTTTCAATTCATAATAATAATTGATAACTACAGTTCACCGTATGACAGGCTATGTAGCACATTCACCATGTAGGAGTTATATAAGATCTGTTCGTTTTTCTATTAACTTTCTATATATATATAATGTATATAGATAGAATAATGTATTATAGACCTGTTTTATTTATTGAACAGAGTATTTTTAATAAATAATATAATTTGAGGTGAATTATATACTCTTTAATTCTCCACAATTCAATTACTCTTGTTGTTTTGATTAGGTCTACCATATATATGTAGATTTGAAATATACATGGTCCCTGACATGAGTCTGTGACCCCAGTTCTGATATCGGTGTTGTCAGATTGGTTCCATTTCAAAACACCAAATGTGGATTGTAATTTCTTAGTACTCTTTCTTTCTGAAATACTCCGTTTTACTTTTTTCTTCCTGAAATGGTAGTTTTATGAAGATTGTGTATCTACATAATCAGATACAATCAACTTTCATGTGATTTTAATAATGCATTATAAGTAAAATTAAATATTTACATGTATTCTGAGCATTCAATACCTTTTATAGATTGGTATGTTAAAGATATATGAATATAAAATCAGATTGTTTTTGAAATGTAATCTAGTATTAATTTGAAGGTCTCACAATTTGTATTAATAGCTTAACACTAATTAGATCAGGCTTTTGTTTTAATATATGACAGAAAATCTGTCAGTTAAAAATAAGTAGCTAAAACCCAAACAGACATAAATTAGTGAGATTATCTTTTATTTAAAGATAACAGAAATGAGTATGTCAAAAGACTTTGCTAAAACAAGTATGGGCTTAATACATTAAAAAAAAAACCTGTAGAAAATAATGGAATATAAAATATAACATATGGAACATATATTTTATGAAATATGTTAGCTGATAGTTTATTTTTAAGTTTAAAGATATTGTACTAAAGGAGATAAAATTCTAGGACTCAATGATATTACTCAGGTTGGAGATGAATAAACTCAAAAAAAGGAAATAAATGAAAGCTAGTTTATATTGTGGTGAACACTATAGGAAAACATACTGGGCAATATCAACCATCTGTTGCCTTTGTGTGTGAGGTGAGAAATTGTGAGTGTTTGCATATGGGTAGGAGAGGTGGTTGATCAGGATTGTCTCTCTGGGTAGATTGGTATTTCAGATGAGACTAATGATTAAGAATGAGCCAACTAAAAGAACATCCAGAGTGTCTGAGAAGAAGAAAATAGCGATTTCAAAGACACAAATCAGGAAGAAATCCCCAACGACTAGAAAAAAAGACAGGATTATAAAAAGAAAGATAGAATTCTGAAGTTAACAGAGAGGTAGGCAAGAGCCATATAAGGTATGTCAGGACTTTGGATTCTAATTAGAGAGCAAGAAAGGTTAGTGTGTGTGTGAGTGTGTGTGTGCATGTGTGTGTGTATGTGTGTCTTTACTCTGCTATTTTACTTTTTTACTTTGGGTGAAATATATAAAATAAAATTTACCTTCTCAACCATTTTAAGTGTATGGTTCAGTGGTATTGAATATATGCACATTTTGTGCAACCATCACTGCCATCCATCTCCAGAACCTTTTCATGTATAGAGTTCTAAACTCTTTACCCATTAAATGTTATTTCTTAATTGCCCCCTCTCCTCAGCCCCTGAAAACCACCACTATGGTTTCTTTCTCTATGAATTTGCCAACTGTGGAAAATTTATATGACTGGAATCATAACATTTGTCCTTTTGTGAATATCTTATTTTAGCACCATGTCTTCAAGGTTCATTAATGTTGTAGCATGTGTCTGACTCTCTTTCCTTTTCAAGTCTGAATACTTTATTATATGTATGTACTGTATTTGGTTTATCTGTTTATGTATCTATGAATCCTTGGGCTGCTTTCACTTAAGGCTACTGTGAATAATTCTATAAATATAAATGTCCAAATATGTTCTTTCAAGTCCCTTCTTTCAGTTATTTTGGGTATACATCCAGAAGTAGAATTACTGTTTTATAGGATAACTCTGTTTAATATTTTGAGGAACTGCCATACCATTCTCCACAGTGGCTGCATACTTTACTTTAAAAATAGTGAGCCTAGTGTGTATAAAGTGGTATCTTATTGTGGTTTTGATTTGTATTCCCCTTTTATTGGAGGAAATAAATTATTAAAATTTCTATATTTTCATCTATATAAAAAGTTCTAATTATCCACTCATTATCACTTATTTAATAGAGAAAACAGATCCATTTATTCCATTTATTTGTTTTATAATCATTGTTGAAAGTGGTACCTATTGCCTACCCTCACTTTTTTCCATCCCTTGATGTCAAAACATTTAATGATTTGAATGATTAAAACTGATGATAAATGTGCAATTAATGACTCTTTCTGAATCATGTATTAGCAATTTTGTGCCATCGCTGTCACCACCATTGTACAACATATATTCTTGTATATAGGAAAAAGTTTTCCTTTCTTTGATCCCTCTTCTTAATTTGATTTATTAAAAATTTTGTGTTATGTTTTCTTTTGGCTCTTTTACTTCCAAGAAACTCTATGAGAAAAAGGGTGGGGTTGCAATAATTACTTCTGATGAAGTGCTTTCAGTTGCATATAAACTATATTTTATAGATAAAAAAAAATTTTCAATGTCAGAGCTCAATAACTATTAAAATATTAGCCCTGAAGCATATATTCAAAATAATATGTGCTATACCTGAACATCCAGACAGATGTTCTCATTGTTTATCTTACTTTTTATTATGAATTACTCATAAACTGTATTCCCTAAGTCAGTTCCATACATAGCCTGTTACTTGGTTACATTTCCTATTCCAAGATAAAATATTAACAGATAGAATGTTAAAAAATATGATTTGAAAACATTGAGTAAACAAAATTAAATTATTACAGGTGAAAACATTCGACATCACTAAAATTAGCCCACTCATATTTTATTTTTAATTCATTTTTCTCAGTTATTGATCCAGAAATAAGCAATATACATTTATGTTTTCCTTTTAGAAAAGGCAGTAGTTTTTCATGACAGGATGGCAAGTAGCCATCTTAGAGGTGGAGAAATCAAACAGAATACAATATAATTAAATGGAAATATTATTATTTCTATTATATCTATTATATATGACTGTAATTTGGTAAAAAAATGTTGTTTGTGCTGACAATTTATATTTTTATATAATATGATTTTTAAATTTAAAATTAAAATTTAAAGACTAATAAGAAATATTCTTTTATAAATTTGACCAAATTTATGTGAGAAGTTTTTACTTTTACATAACAGATTACTGATTTGGTTATTTGATCTGATTAAGAGTTCACTGGGTATAATATATATGGTACAATTGACAAATCCAAAGAAAACTAAATTAATTCTCTGTTTACTTGTAATCTACTGACTGTCTGATGTTTTGATTTAGAAGTCATTGTATGATTTATAACTGGTTAATATGAGTTAGACTAAATAAACTCTCAGTTATAATTATAGAGTTCTCATTCTGCATTTAAAGTCATTTATTTTCAATAAACTTTTGTTTTCATAAAACTCTAAATTAAAGAAGTTTTTAGTATAATTATGCATAGCTTTTAAGACCAGGGAAGCACTAGGAGGGTATTAAAATTGACCATCTAGTGCAGGATAGTAGCATCATTATAACTCATTACTATTTGTTTACCATAGTTGTCCCTGTTGTTTATTAATTTGTAAAATAGGAGCACTATCCTTTCTATAGCATCATTGAGAATTAACACATCACATAAAAAATACTCAGCTTGGGACCTATATTATGAGAGGGACCCAATAACAACTATTCTGCATTGCTCACATAATTCAATGACCTAAATATAAACTTAATATTCATACATTATTAATTATATACATTAATTAGATGTTTTGGAGACATTTTCACTATTCTATATACTATAGATTATTCATTAATCTCATCAATTACTCTGTAAGGTAAGCAACATAATTTTATACACTACACAGATAATTGGTGTTCATTTATAATAGTTTTCATGATATAATTTATAAGGTAAGATATATACTACCAAATTTGTAGTTTTATTTTTAGTTAAAATTTATATTAATGTATTCTCCATAATCCCTAATGCATCAAAAAGGCCTTGTCACAAGATGGAGGTCACAAGTGTATGGACTCTAACAGGCACTCTTAAAATAATGGGCTACTATTTTCATGGGTCAAGGTTAAAGGTACATTCGGCATTTTTAAGAAACTGCCTTCCAGATTCTAATTAGGTCAAGATTGCAGGAGTGTTATTAAATTTTCTTCTTAAAAGATAACCCCATTGTATAAACTGCAAATATAAATCACCTCAAAGGGACAAATTAATGAGGTGTTTTCAAGAATTTTATTTTCATCACAGCATGATCTCTTCTTTAAAGTTACATCAAAGATGAGATACTATATATAACCTAGAGTTATGGCTTTATCAGGAGGACACCTTTATGTAAAATACCAATTATATTCTGCTTTAGGAGAATCATAAGAAAATTCATGTTGAAAAAATGTTTATACTGAAACAGTTTCCAATATATAAATATAAACAGAATATATGTAGATATAAATGCATTTTTAGCAATTTATCAATATAATAATTCCATAATATAAGTACAAGCAGTGTCATACCAATTTCTCAATGTTATAGTATGCACTATTTTTTTAAATAATAATAATAATAATAATAATAATAATAATAATACAAATATTAGAAAAATGTTGTTGGGGACTCTAGATGAGTATGAAATATTCTTTAAAAAGTACACACACATTATTTATAAACACATTTCAAAATGTATAGAAATGAACAAACTTAATTGAAGGACTACTAATTACTGTACTGCATATAAAACCATGGTCCCAGGTTCAGGCCAAATATACACTTACATTTTATTTTATTAGGTTATGTATACATAAGAATTAACTCATGAGATTTACAATATGCACTAGGCACTGACATAATTTTCATTAAATGTAATTCATTTAAACAATTAGAAAATTTAATATCATTCCTTATTTAGATAACTAAATCTTAGAGAAGATAATTTGTTTCTAGAAGTAAAAGATCAATTAGCAATCTGCTCAGATCTGACATTTCAGTGCATATATCTTATTATTACAGTTCTTCATCTTTGCTATTTCATTGAAGTATTCAAATTTTATAGATTAGATATAAAATTAGTGTATGAAGAAAATGATGCTTAAATGCTATTTATTTAACTTTATTTGACAAATAGTAAATTTTTCTATTATATTATGTCCAAAGAATAGAACACTATATTAACAAAAATTCTGCATGAATTTTGAGATAGTTACTAAGATTTGATATCATGGGAAATAGGTAGAATTACACAATGTTGAAAACTTAAAGCAAAACTAAAAAATTATTTTATATATCATGAATTGATTTATAACATATGTATCAGCAGATATGAGGGATTACTTTGCTAAATATTTAAAAAATCTTCCCATGTAAAAATCTAAAAAGCACATAAAACATAAAAAAGCAACAGTACAAAAAAGAATCTTGAACATAAAAAGCATTACAATAAAGAATTATGATGAAAATTGAAAAGAGATTATTTTTACATACATTAGATAAACAGTGAAGTTGGGAAAACAGTGTAGCAACTTAGGTATAATAATGAATATTGCTTAGAACAACAAAATTTTATTTTTCTTCAAAAACAACAGGGTTTTACTTTTTTCAAAACTTTAAAAATTTTCCCTTGTTGCAGATATCATTAGAAAAACAGAATGAAACATAAAAATATTCTAGGTATAATGGTTTCTTTAAACAATTTATTTTACTAAGGTATATTTTAAATTTCACACACATAACTATTTCTTATGAACAATTTAAGAATTTATAGCTATGCTACTGAGTGATTACATCATCACCATAAATCAGTTTGGGAACATTTTATCCCATCTTGTCCATTTAGTTATTTCTTGTTTCCAACCCAGACACAAGCAACTGCTAATCTACTTTTCTCTTTCTTGCATTTTACTGGACATTTCCTATAAATGCATTTACAGAATATATGATCTCATGTTTAACTTCTTTTACTGAACATACTGTGCTTTGAAGTTCAGCCATGAAGTATCATGTGTCAGAAGTTGTGATTTTTATTTTGAATAGTGTCCCATGCTATTGATATACTATCTATTGTCTTACTATAAACCAAGTGATAGACATTTATAGGTTTTTCTACTGTTTTTACAGTTTTCTTTATTATAAATAATGCAGCAGTAAAAAGTTTTATGCAAGTCCTTCTATGGATGTATGATTTCATCAATCATTGACAGATACCTCAAAATAGAATTGTTGTATCATATGGTAGCTTGGTAGTTTTATTTTTAGGTTTTGGAGAAAATGACAAAATATTTTACAGACTGGTTGCATCATTTTACATTCACAGCAACAATGGATAAGGATTCTGGTTTCTCCACATTCTTGCCAATATGTGTTACTGTTTGTCTTTTTGATTATAGTCATACTTGTGGGTATGAAGCATCTCATAGTTTAATTTGCATTTCCCTAATGATTAATGATGTTGAATAATATATTTTGAATTGTTATAATCAGTTGATTTTTTGTTTAATGCATAAAATGTACTGTTTGCATACAATTTACCTCATTAATTGACAGAATAATTATTTTGAATCATATTATGTTGAAGAATAAAGCCAATAATGTCTACAATATTAATACCAATAACTTTAAAATGCATGCATGACATGTTAAAAATGCTTTAAATTAATAAATAGTAGCACAGCTCTATAGTTAAATATGGGCATTCCAGAAGTACAATTCTAAATTAAAATGAACAGACTGTATTAGTATTGAAAATGAAAAAAAATCTTGCTTTTTGAGAATTATATGAAGTTAAATTATTTAGTGTCCTGATCATATCAAATTATATAAGTCATAAAAACACTCCTTATTTAGACTTTCCTATTTAGACTCAGGTTAGAGTTGGCCAAAAGAGAACCTTTGAATAATATTTGTAAGATAAAGTAAAACATCAGCCATCAATTTTGAAGAGTTTATGATTATATAAAATTCTGATTTACAGAAAATAATTTATAATACCATAAACCATAACTTTTTGAAATATTTTTTTCCACCTGAAAAAAATTATTTGCATCTGTATTGGATAAAAACCTACAGGCTGATATTTGCCCCTATGGAGTAGTATGGTAATGACGCTTTAAGTAGAGAGTCTAGCTCAGCATTGTCTCAAAGAAATCCAGTGACCTCTTTGCCTAAAATAAATTTTAACTCAACGTCTAAATATTCGCAGCAAACAAGAAAGCACACACTTTCCTTTACATACACTCATTTTCTTTGTCTTCTACTCCCAGGCATTTGCCAATTATTGGTATCATCTGAAATTTTTAGATTTATGAATGCATTTTTTCTCTCACTTTCTATCTCATCTGATAATCTTATCACAGTAACCATACACTTCACTAAGAACTTTATTTTCTTCCCCATCTCATTGATTCCTTTCAAGATTTATTTCTAATTTTGCTTAATTCCTCCAAAGTCCACTCAAAAAAAAACTTTTACATAAATTTTTTTAGTATTGCTTTTAACTTGATTTTTTCATTGTCATTTTTAAGTGATCATTTTACCACTAATTAATTCTAATTTTATCTTTGCAATATATTTAAAATAATGCTCTAATTTGTTTCTGCACTGATCCTTGCTATATTTATTCATCATACTTTTAGGTGATAAGAATTTATTCCTCTGGAAACTTTTAAGATTTTCTCTTTGTCATTGATTTGTTAGAATTCACTATAATGTGTGTAGTTCCCTGCTGGGTTGTGATCATTATTTGTACCAGAGAAGTTAAAAAAATAAAATTAGGAAAAAAATATTTTCAGAAATAATAGTTATGATTTTCCAAATTAAACTATAATATATGAATTTAGATGGGAAGTCATCATAAATACATACCACACACACACACACACACACACACACAAACACATCTACCTATTATCAAATACTTCTCTCCATTTTAGATAGACTGTTGTCTTCCATTAAATTAATTAATTTGTTCTGCTTCTCTCCCTCCACCATGTGAGGTCACAGTGAGAAGGACACCGAAAGAGTTCTCGCCAGAAACCAAATCAGCCAGTACCTTGATCTTGGACTTCTCAGCTTTCAGTATTGTGAGAACTAAAAATTAATAATAATAATAATAATAATAATAATAATAAATAATGAATTAATACCTCTAGTGAGAAGGAGATATCACAGGAAAGATACAGGAACATAACCTTGGCCTTTCACATATTGTCACATCACTTTCTTCTCTCCATAATATCCTTAGAACAAATTGGTTGGATAGACTTTTTTTTAATATCAAATGATGACATGATGACATTTAATGTTGATGTGAGCTGTTTCATAGCAGAGGTTCCTAAGTCAAAGTGGAAAGTCCCTTGCACCTTGAGAAAATTCCAAATTTAATATTCTCGGTTTAATATTCAACAAGTTAAATAGGAAGAAAATTGATATAATAAATTCTTTCTCTTCCCAACAATACCTATATTTAAAACTCCGTAAATCTTATGCTCTCCTCTCCTACCTAGGGGAGAATGACTGAGGTGGAGTTTACTGGGCTGAACCTGCTTTAAAGAGAGAAACAAACACAAACCAGTTTAATAATGGCAGATAGGTTACTCTCATAGCACTCATTAGAAAAAAATCTCAATATCCTTAGTTGTATTTCTTTGAAATAATCTCATTACTGGGTTAAATTTTCCCTATTATCTCCTCTTATCTTCTGTTTACAAACATCTCAGTCCTCCTGCCTGTTCTTATCTTTCAAGTCCAACAAATTCTCTCTTCTCCAAGCAATTTAGCTTTTACTTTTCTCTTCCCCTCCTCCCTCCTAGGCCTTTATCACATATTTTAATTTGATTTATTTTTAATTCAACCCTTCTTCTAATTTTCCAGATTTTAAGTTTTTATTCTGCTTTTTATCTTTTTCACTTTTTTTCTTTTATCACGAAGGCTCCAAATATGCAGTCTGATAAACAGAACACCTCCTTACCAGAAGACACCTACTATAGAACACTCCTTGAGCAAATAGTAGATTCATATTATATGCTTAAGTATGACTTAAAATATATACATTAAGTAAACATAGAATGGAAAATACATTTACAATAAGGTAAGGTAATTTTTCCTGTTGTCATATACAATATTTTTCAGACAAATTTAGTTATTAACATTTGTTAAACTTGTATTAAACGGAAAAGCCTATAATAGACATATTCAACACTATATCTGCAACTTTATTTTATAGGATAATTCTATATTTTACTGGGCAGGCTCTTGCTATAGTAAAACAAAATAGCTAACATAATCTTTGTGAGATACAAAACCAAAAAAGAAGTCATGTGATTCTTACCTGGCTGCCAAGCCTTAATCCCATTAACATATATTTAAAAATATATTAAGCATCATATCACACTCTATCCAAGAAAATATTTGGGACAACTTTTCTTTTAAATAATTAATCTCATGAAATACAGATTCGGAGAGGCCATGTCTTTTGGTACAATTAAAAGGCAAAAAAAAAAAAAAAAGACATAGAAAGAAACATAAGTAAATGCAGAGAGCAGAACAGAAACAATAATCTACAAAAAGCCTGCATTGAAAAGGATAATCTGCTTTAGAACAGGTTTAGCTTCTGTGTAAACAGGTTTGACAATTTAAAATCAGAACTGACAGCTGTATTTAAGCTTCTAATGTCTTTGATACTATTATCACAGTGTTCATGACCCTGGGATGTGAGGACAGGTTTGTTCTTCTAAGAGACTTTTGCCTCTCCTAAGGCGAATCAGAATTTCAAAGTTCTTTGAAAATTTTGCCCTAAGAACACTTAACAGAAATGATTATTTTGCCCTAAGAACACTTTATTGAGAGAAATCACAGGGTGTGTGATTTCTGAATGTTCAAATTTCAATATTCAATGAGAAAAAAATATGAAACATTCTTTTGATCAAAAAAGAAAAGCAGGAAAAGCAATTCTCACATGCCCTCCTTCAGAGAGTCAACAGCCACAGGCAGATGAAGCCACAAATCTCAACTAAACTTTCCGAATGCCAATGGTGAGTTAAAATGACCATTGAGTTGTAATTTCATACCTGCAGAAACTATTTTAATGCATATCAAAGGAAAAAGTCACTTGGCATCCTAATACCAATTCCCTAACTTTCAGATCTGCTTAGGTACATGAGGAGAGATTCCATAAAATAAATAAATAAATAAATAAATAAGACTTAAGTAAACTAAATTCATAGAGAAAGAGAGGGAGGGAGAGGGAAAGGGGTGGAGAAGAGAGAGAGAAAGGAACTTAAAATTTATACAAAGTCAGTAAATTTCTTCAGGAAGCAAACTGATTTTCAGTGTGGATAAAATGTGAAAACATAGCAGTTGTCAAAATGCTTTTATGTTGAAATAATTCTGCTACAAAATTACCAAAATGAGGTTTAAGCATGTATGTACTTTTCCTGTTTTAATTACAGAACACTTGGAGGAAGTGATTTCACTCATATCAAGGCATGTGCCTTCTGCAAGTCAAAGATCAATTGCACTCAGTTCAGAGCTGATAAAACAGGTTTAATCAATTTTTTCGTATATAGTTTAAAAAATCAGGTTGCAGTTGTGCATCCGTATATATGTGAATGGTGCCTTTGTGTTTGATTTTTAATCTGAATATGGACTAAGAGACTTCACTTTTATTCGGTTTTAAAATAAAATATCATCTATATGATGTTCAAATTGTCCCAATTTGGCCAGTGGAAGTTTCTTCACATGGCCTTATGTATTGTTTTGACATTTTATATATGTATATATAAATTATATATATATATATACACATATATATGTGTATATATATATACACATGTATAGATACATACATATCATACATATGACACATGTATATATGCATATATTTTTGTTTTATTAAATTATAAGATTTACATATTCATCAAAGAGTTCTAGTAAAAACTTAAGAGCTTATGATTAACATTTTTCTTGTCATCATCTATCTTTGAATCGTATCATTTAGCTTGAAAAGGTTAATTGACTATGACTCATCCATGATTTTAATAAAGTGTATAATTTTAATTACCTGACTTTTCTGCTGTACTTGTTTTCTGAAACATACTACCTTTCATTATGCTAGTTTGTGTAATTCTAATTCTTCAAGAGTAAATTGATCATATATAAGTTACCTTCATACATAGCAGTTACCAATATTTTCACAATGCATTTATACATTGATAAATCAATATATTTAACTATTCAAATGTATGACTTAGTCTAATACTCATGTCATTGTTCTAGAATGAGTTATTACAAATAACTGAATATTTCAGATATTTAGAGGATCCCTTTTAAAATATAAATATATTTTATCATTTTTACGGACTTGTAATACAAATAAATCTAAAATGCCCTACTACAACGTGTTAAAATTTATCAAAATAACAAGAAACCACAGCATTTTACTTTTATTGAATAAGGTCTTCCTTTTGGTCATGTACTGCACTGGATTCCACATAGAGATTTCTTTTATTTTTCTCCTACTAATGGAAAACTCAACTTCAATTTCTAAATTCTTTAGGTGATAGTTTCTTTTCTATCTTTGCTGATCTTTCCTGAAATAACTAAAGCTCATATTTGATAAATAAGACTTTAGAGTAAACCCTGGATGAGTGAAACAAAGCTCCAGAAATAAAGGGATTAAAAGATGAATTACAGCACAGAGCTCACTCTCTGATATGGGATAAACATAGACCACTCAGTGTTGATGACTGGACTAAGAAATATTTGTGAAAAAATACATTCAGAAAGAACATTTTGAGGAGTAAAGGAGTCTTATTCATTAGATAAGCAAAATCTTTCTTTTTGTTAATAATCTTTATAGATGCACACCATTTTAATTGTACAGTTCAATAGGTTTTGGAAAATATAAGCACCTATGTAAACACCACCTTAAAAAATTTCTACCTACCAGTTGAAGTCATTCATTCCCATCATATTGTCCTAAACAATAACCTATTAGCTTTCTGTTTTTTTTTTCTTCCTAGTTTTACACTCTTAGAATTTCATATAAATGAAGTCTGCCTTCTTTCATGTGAGATTTGTCTAATGCTGTTCAGTATATCAGTATTTTTTTCTTTTATGTTGTTGAGTAGAATTTTAAAAATAATAAAATAATTTCTTCCTTTATGATGTTGAGTAGAATTTTTTAAAAAATAATAATAAAATTTCAAATTGTTGCTATTTTCACCTACTCTTTATGTCTATCATTGACTTCTTTTCATAGTTTAAGTAAAAGTCCTTTGAAAGATGTACACATGTTACAATTATTCTTTCTTTCACTCTGTGGCTTGCCATTGCATTTTCTTAACAGTGTCTATAAAAAACAACTTTTGTGAAGACTAATTTCAGAAACACTTAATTTATTTTCTCAGTCTCCTGCCTGAGAGTTTGTGAGGATTTTTCTTTTGTGTTTTTTATAGAGAAACCTTATCATCTGAGTTTTTATATTTAAGTCTATCATCCAAGTTAACTCGTGTGTACACAGTATGACATAATGGTCAATGTTTGTTAGTTTGTTTCTGATTTCATTTCTTCATTTGAATATGTGTTTGTTCTAACGTCATTTTTTGGGAAGATGAACATTTTCTGAACCTTTTTTTCTGTTCTATTATTTGTCTATTCTTCAACACAACTGCATTACATTGTTACTGTGTATCATGAAATCTGTCAGTGTAAATCATGCTACTTTGATCTCTTTTTCTTTTCCAAAAAATGTTTTGTTATCCTAAGTCATTTACATTTCCTTATAAATGTTTGAATCAGCTTGACATTTTCTACAAAATTCTGCCAAATTTTTGGATGTGATTGTATTGAATCTATAGGTTAATTGGGAAACAATTTACATCACAAGATATTTACATCACTATATTTATTTAAATCTTTAATCTCAAATATATTTTAAACTTATAAGTAAAAGATTTACATAGACTGTATTGATTTTCTCTTACATCTTCTGCTATGGGAAATGGATCTGGACAACTTAAAATATTTTTCATTTGTCAGTTGGTCTATCTTTAAGATTGGACAGTTAAAAGCACTGGTAGACATTGAATGAGAGAATAACTTTTCCCTCCTGGTTCTTAAGTGTTCCAGAACCTGTCTCCTCTTATATAAGCAGCTTCTGCAGTACAGAGCACTTATCGTGTAGCACGCATCTCCCAGCAGCTGCAGGGCGGGCAACTTCTCCAAACCAGGCTTCTGCAGCATGTGAAGTTTCTCTTGTCCCAAGATCTTGCAGCAAAGATAATATTTCTAGTACCAAGATCTTATCATGTGCACAGCTTCCTTTGTACCAGGGTCTTGTAACATGGCTGGTATTTTCAATACCAAGTTTCTCATATGCACATTTCCTTAGCACCTGGGTTATGCAGCACAGGTGATATCTCCAGCACAAAGCTTCTATATCGTATGCAACTTCTATTGCACTAGGGTCTGGTAGCAAGGATTGAATATCTAGAACCTGACTTCTAAAGCATTTGTGTTTCCTATTGCACCAGGGTCCTGTATCATGGATGTTATTTCCAACACTAAGCTCTCATCAACTGTACAGTTTCTCTTGCTCTAAGATCTTGCAGTAAGGGTGAATTTCCAGCCTTGTCTAGTTTCCAGGTCCTATAACACAGGTAATATTTTTTGTACGCAGC
Organism: Cynopterus sphinx; assembly: GCA_030015415.1. NCBI lineage: Eukaryota > Metazoa > Chordata > Mammalia > Chiroptera > Pteropodidae > Cynopterus > Cynopterus sphinx. Next base: position 13,731,006 of record CM057380.1, read on the forward strand.
CTGTGGAGCTTCTCTTGATCCAGGGCACCATGGCAAAGAGTACCCAAAACTTCCCATGATATCCTTCTTGAGAAGTTTTGTAGTGCAGTTCCTCTGGAGAACTTATCCCATGTCCAGATTTCCTTGGCACAGAGAGGGTAGATTTCCAGCAAATTCCTCATGCAGAGTATTACACAACTTTTCTGCCGTACAATGGTCCATGGCAGTGCCCTGCCAAACCAAGTGTTAATCCTAACACTAGAATGTAGGGGCAAGTCTTTCATGGGTGTTTTATGTCAGCCAGAGAGGTAGTGGCTGCTGGATATACAAGCTAGTTACCACATTTATGTGCTGCAAGATTTGATTTTTTAAAAAATTTTTTATAAAGATTTTTATGTTTGTGGTTTTTTAGTGTATTGTTCTATGGTCTACCCTCTTATAATTTGTGCTTTTGGAGTCAGGGTAATCTGGGCTCCATAAAATGAATTGTGACCACGTCCCTTCTCTGTCCTAGAAGTGGCTGCGTGGAAAGTAGAAGTTTCTCCTTCCTTAAATATTTAGTAAACATTTCCATTGATGCCTTCTGGATTTCAGTTTTCTTTGTGCTGAGATTTTTAATGAAAAATTCCATTTTATCCACAAACATAAAACTTTTTATGAAATCTTTTCTTCTGAACTAATCTTTAAAGGGATATGTCCATTTCATCAAAGTTGTCATATTTATTGAAATAAATTTGTTTATTATATTTAATTATTGTCTTCTTAATATCTGTAGGATCTGCAGTACTGTTCCTCCTTTCATTACAGATATAGTTTGTGACCCTTTTCATTTTCCTGATTGATCTGTCAAGACATTCATACATTTTATTGTTCTTTAAATGACCATGATTTTAGTTTCATTGACTTGCCCTATTATCTTTGCTTTCAATTTTATCGATTGAACTTTTTTCTTCATTACTTTTTTTTAACAAATGAAAACAAATTATTTAATCAGTAATATAAATCAGTATATATATATATATGTGTGTGTATATATATATGTTATTTTCCTTATTATGATTTATAACTTATTTTTTAATGTAACTAAAGGTTCTTTCTAAATTATGCTTAAGAAAGACTTGTATATCAATTATAAAATGTAAGGAGAAAATGTGCTTGTAAAATAAAGGCATATAGTTAGTTGACTTCCAGATCAAAAAGTCGTAGGTAGTCAGATGTCAAGTGTAATCAGCTCTTTACTGATATCACAGCTCTAGGTTGACACTCTCTGTTTCCTTAGACTTTAGCTGATTGTCTCAAGCTATCTGAAATAATGCTAAATATTACATCATCCCATGCCATTATTCAAAGTGGGGAGGCAAAGGCTGGAAAAAAAATTAAATGTGACAACCAAGGGCCTCTTTAAGATCAAAATTGAAAATCTTTTCCAGAAATTTCTTAACATGCCCCTCACTTAGTCTCAGTGATGGTTTGATTCTTCCTTCTCAGTCTATAAATATTATATTTTATTTTATTATTTTTTTATTTTACTTTATTTTATTTTATTTTATTTTATTTTATTTTATTTTATTTTATTTTACTTTATTTTATTTTATTTTACTTTTTATTTTATTTTATTATTTTATTTATTTTATTTATTTTATTTTATTATGACACTAATTAGACCTCTCTGTATAATAATATCATAATGGTGAAAATGCTTTGATTGATACTACAAAAGTTGTATGTTTGTCCAAACACAGAGAATGTACCCTAAGAGAAACTCTAATGGAAACTACAGACTTTGGTGATTATGAGTCAATGTAGTTTCATGAATTGTAACAAATGTACCATTCTGGTGAGAGATGTTGATAATGGGGGAAGGCTGTGCATGTGTCAGGGAATGGGCTATATGGGAAATCTCTGTATCTTCCTCTCAGTTTTTCTGTGAACATAAAATTACTCAAAAATATACAATTAAAAATTTTAATATAACTACAATATTTCCCTGACATACAGACAATATTTTTGTCTCCTTGATTCTTCCCTTTACCTTTCTCTGAGATCCTGTTGATTCAGGAGCCAAAGTTCATTTCCTTCAGAGTGCGTGTCAGCAGAACAGGTGATGTTATTAAGATAATTGACACTGTCAAATAATAAGTCTATATATTATCATTGGAAGTTTGAAGTATTTTTATTATTCTAGTTTGGGATCTTCCAAATGTAGAAGCTGACTCAAGAATTTGTGTTTGAGCATTTTACTTGGGAGGTCACATCAAGAAGTGTACACCAAGTGGTAAAATAAAACAAAAGAAAAGAACGATAGACTTTCATAATTGGTGGATTGTCTATAAAAGAAACAGGTTTAATTCCACTAATATATTTCTTATAATAAACAAATGTTTGTTCTGTGAAGGTGCAAAGAAGCTGGGCTATTTATCTACTAGCTCACAGACCACATTGCTGAAGGGATATCTTTAGAGAATTACAGTCTCTGCAGTTGTAGGCCAGCAGTAACAATGTCTAAGCACATTGCAACTGTCAAGAAACCCTCTTGAGCAGAGTGATGCAGGAAGTCACACACCTATTTTATGGTACCTTTCTCTATTTGACCTCTAAGGTGAGCTCCTGGGAGGAGAGCTCATTCAGATCCACGTGACCCTCATTTTAGCTTCTCTGTGTCCTGTCCTGTCCTGGATTCTTCAAAGCAGTGGCTGATTGTAGTCTTTAAAAAGAAAGGCATGGAGCTGTAGAATTAGAAAGATGACCTATAACAAAAGTATAGTTTTGCCTAACACCAATCATATAGGCCTGGTGCCACTCTAGAAAAGCCATCCTCCAATATGAGACAAGCAATTTGGTCTTTGATTTTGTATACTTCTTGCTCAATTTGAGGTCTTGTCTGGAAACTGTGACAAAAATGAGACAAAGGAAAGCTCATAGGTGACCTTATGAACCTCAAGCCAGAAATGATTTGTTTAATTTCTGGGTGAAGCCAATTGGCAAAAGATAGTAACAAAACTCTAAAGCTCTAACTCCGAGGAGCAGGAATGTAACAACATGCCACGCCCATCTAGTACCACAGGAGGAAAACTAGCATTAGGTGTAAGTGGCACTAGGAGTTTCTATAATACAAGTTCTTAGGTTATTTTATTTTCAACTTGAAAGTTATTCCAAAATTAAATGAAAAGGTTAAATAGAGATCTTTCTAAAAAAGACTTCTAAGAGAATAATAAAGACTTGAAGTAGATCCTTTCATGCCAAAATAACACTATTGAATTTGAAACAAGCATTAGTAATTTGTCAAACATTGAGTAAGAGACTAACAAAAATAAAGGTATGATTATACATAGAAATTTACAATGGATTACCACTGTTATTTCAGACCAGTGAGGAAATTTACATATTATTTAATTTATACAGGTAGATATTTGGTTAAACTATGGAGAAAACATTAAAGTTACAGCAGAATATACTCCTCATTATTTAATTAAAAAATACAGAAACTATAAATACATATGAAACATATATAATATATGTATATATGTATATATATTTTACACATATTTTACTTTTCCTAAGAGGGAATTCATTAGAAATATAAACAGGAAGAAATTATAGTATTCACTCATCAATATAAAAACTTAACTATGGAAAATACAAGCAACAATTTTAAATGATGATTTAGTGATTTTATTCTTTTCAATTGCTTTCTCATTTGTTTGCTTTTACATGTATTTTTTTTATAAAACATAAGTATCATTGCTAAAAACAGAGCACTACAAAGCAATGATTACTTTTTTAGAGCACTCAAGACTCATTAAAAGATTTCTGAAACAGTATGAGTATGCATGAAGAAGTTTCTTAGTTACTGAATAATTATAAAAGAAAAAAAAACTTTAAAATTAAGTAATGACATTTAAAATATCTCCTCTGCCACTAAATAGCACTTAAATTCTGGCAATGCACTTAAACATTTCTATACCTCTTTTTTTTTTTTTTTCATCTTAAAGGGTACAATTAAATTGCTTCATAGTGAATTGAAGATGAAAGTAAAACAATGTTAATGAAATTATACCATCTAATAAAAAAAGTTACTGATAACTGGTAGCAAAAATAGAATAGAGAATTTTACTTAGGAATTAGCAAAAACTTTGCAAGAATCAGTAAAAACAGACACTTTGCAATTTCTTCTAAATTGCATATGTGGAAAGTTATATCCTAGAATTAAAAATATTCAAAAAATATTACATAGAGAAAAAGCATATTTTTAAAGTTAAAATTATTACTTTATTTTCTCTGAATTATAATTTCATGGTAAATTGTGATGTCATCTGATTTTTAATTTCCAGACTGATTTTTTTCTAATTAATTAAAACTTTATTCTTTGATTATTTTATGTAAATTTACTTTTTTTCCTTGTAATTCAAACTATGAATTAAAAAGAGTTCAGAGTGTGATGATATGCCCCTAGAAAGATGAAAGAAAGGGTTAAAACTAGAAGCCTCTATGCCAACCGCCACCGCAGCCACATTTCCTGATGGAGTGCCTGGCAATTACATCGGTAGGCTATTGTTTAACTCTGTTCCCACAAGAAAGAGGAGGAGGAATTTATGGGAAACATGGTATGGGAATCTGACCTTTTGACCTTTTAACATTCCACTTTCTGCTTCTGTACCCCCGCTTACGCATCATATCAGACCACCATTTGGTGACAGGTAATGAATAGATGATGTATAGATCCACTGTGATTGGGATATAGTGATGAATGGATTTTTGGGTATAAAACTGTGGACCTGAAATGGGTCGAGGCTGCTCCTTTGGAAGGACAGCCGCCGGCTAATAGACTGCCTCGAATATCAGAGCACTCAGGGTGAGTCTGGTTATTCTGGTCACAACAAGAGAACTTTACATGTGTTTTACCACTTTTCACTGAGGTGAGGGCAAGCATATGTCACATTTCAATGTTTCTTCAGTACGCAGCAGTTTAGGGTTTACTTTCTTTTTAATTCACAGCTAGAGAAAGAGCAAAATCAGCAGTACAAAAATAAATGACTGCAAATAAAAAGTAAAACTAAAGATACTCAGTGCTATTTAGAATAATTTTTATACTGATCTATTATTTAATAAGCTGTATGAAGTTTTGCCATGAATAGTTATAATTTGATTTTTATTGTTCTGACTTATTTGTTGTAACATTTCATGTTATCATTTGAAAAGATATTTTGAATTTTCACATCTTCTATATGTCTGAGAATATCTTTCCTTCAAAGTGAAAATTACTGCTTTGAAGTAAGGTAACTGGAAAAAAAAAAAAAGAAAGAAAACAAAATGAAATAAGCCATTTTTGGTTGCATAACATATTACCCTAAAATTTTGTAGCTTAAAATAGCAAATGTTTATTATCTCCCACAGTTTCTGACAGTCAGAAATCTAACAACAAATGAGCTGAATGGTTTTAGTTGAGTTTGTAACAAGATTGCATTAAACTCAGGTGGGGCAGCCACCATCTCAAGCCTTAAATGGAAGTTTAGAATCTTCTAAGCTTACTCACCTGATGGTTGGCAGATTCGAGTTCTTCACTGGCTCTGCCCGGAGATTTCAGTTTCTTAACACGTGAGTCTCTTCATATGTCTGCTTAAAATATGGCAGCCTATTTCTGCGAGAGAGAGAGAGAGAGAGAGAGAGAGAGAGAGAGAGAGAGAGAGAGAGAGAGAGAGAGAGGAGATGGGATAGGATGAAGACAGGAGAAAGATGGGAAGAGACAGGAAAGAGAAACAGAACAAGCAATATTCTGCCATATGATATTTGGCACATTGATGAGCCCCAGTTAAATATGGAAGGAGATTATATAATGGTGTGAGAGCAAAGGACAGGGATCACTGGAGGCGGTATTAGAGTCTGGTTACTCCAGGTGATTGGTGAGTGAGTGGTGAGTGAATGCAAAGTCCTAAACTTTACTTACACTACTGTAGACTTTGCATACACTGTACTCTTAGGCTGTGCTAAGTTTATAAAACAACAGGAGACTAAATGAAGCATGAGAGAAAATGATGCAATTGAGGTGTGGTAAACACGAGATACATAAAGCTGCTGCTGGGGTAACACAACATCTTGTTTTACAGCAAACTTCTTTTAAAGTAAGTATAAAGATTATGCTCTAAAATAACAATAAAAAAGTATAGTAGAGTAAATACATAATCCAGCAACATTTATTTATTATCATTATCAAATATTATGTACTGTACACAACGTACATGCTATTCTTTTTAGTGCAATAAGTTTGCTTCCTCCAGCATCACCACAAATGTGTGAGTAATACATTGAGCTATGATGTTTTGATGGCTACAATGTCACTGGTAATAGGAAGTTTTCAGCTTAATTGTATATGCAGTTCATTGTTGGGAGTAAGGTTGTTAAACAGCACATGATTCTACCTGTATGTATCTGTAATTTTATCTGCCTTTACAGAATTTTAGGAGATCAATTGCCTTTATTCATTTCATTCATCTCATCCAATCTCTGTCCTTTTTGTACAGGTTAGTAGTGTTTCTGCTGGTAAAAATTTTGTATCACTCTTATGAGTCTCCCATATATGTCTTAGGGATTCACTCTATCAGACAAGAGGTTCATAACAGATCTTTTCTGAACATTACATCTCTATTTCTGGTTTCTGCCCAGGTGGCTAAGGTGACCCATGAGTCACACACCTTCAAAGAGCCTTTGTGGGAATGAACACCCTGACTTAATTCCCTTTTAGGCACTAGCAAAGGTTTCCCATTATATCCATGGCATTCTTTCTAGAGAGCATTTTCCTTGATAGTGAGTCTCCTAAATTAGCATTCTTTGTAGTTTGGATAGATTGATAATTTTTTAAATCATTAATTTCTATTACCTTGTATTTAATAGCTCTTCCCTCAATGTATTTCTTTCCTCCTGCATTTTATATAAGCAGCAAGAATAAATCATGCAAAATCTTCAACATTTTGCTTGGAAATCTCAGATAAATATCCAAGTCTATAATTTACAAATTTGCTTTGCACATAACTACAAGATATGTACAGACATATTGGTTGGAGGCTTTATTTCCTCACCGTGTAGATTTCTCTATAAGGCTGCTCACAACATGGAAGCCTGTTTCCTGAGAGTGATGGGTGAGAACAAGAGCAAGAGTAAGCCTGATAAAAAGTCTCACTGTTTTATATCTTAATCTTACAAGTTAATTCTGCCATTTGATTCTTGCTGTAGAGACTGACCCTATACCATGTTACATGAGGGTGTCAATACCAGGATTTGAGATCAGTGAGGACTCTGTTGGAGGCTTGGTATTATGAAGTGTATTATTTGATATTATTGTGCCCAAATTCTAAATATTCCTGTACCAAATTTTTTGATAATTTTGATAACATTAATACAAAAAAAAAAAAAACTAGATCTATCAATATGATATCTTATGTATCTGAAATAGAAGAAATAGTATCTTATACCTAGGTCAGGTATATTTTTTAAAATTTTGTAATTGTAAAGAAAAGAAAGTTGTTTTATAAAGCATTTAATTTTCTATGCTAGTATATTTGTATGTGTCATTATCTAAAAATAAGTACACTTATAATGTTAGATCAGGTGGGGGAGAGCTGTTATTCAAAGGCAGCATGATTCATGGCACTCTAGAATACTTAGAACTTGTTGGCTGGATGACTATGAACACACAGCTTCATCTCCAAGACTTGGCCCCTTGTTGTCTCTCTGACTTTTTCATCATCTCCCCTCCACCACTGACGTACTCCATTGGCCATTCAGTGCTCTTCCACAGACATCTCCAGAGTTCATTCTTTCACTTCTTTCAAATCTTTGATCAAATATCTTCTCATGGAGATCTTACTCTTTTAGAATTTTAGTTAGCTTATGCAGGGCTGCTAATTCCCAATTCTAGAATCAAATTTTTAAATGTACTTTGGGCTTTTATAACACTACATAATTTGTTCCTTGTTTATATGGTCTGCCCCAATACACAAATATAGTATCCAGGAGGCAGAGATTTTTGTCTATCTTCTTTCAGATATCCCTGGCATTTAGAATACTGCCTGGGACATAGAGGAACTAAAAAAATATGTGCTGAATGAATTAGTATATGGAGCTTTCAGAAATAGCAGGCTACAAAGATAGTCTGAAGTTTAAATAGAACATAATAGAGGTATCCCGAGTTCTAACGGATGAATTGTTATTTTGAAGTACAAGAAAGTGGACTTGTTATAGACTTAGAACATCACTGCATATTTATTTGGAAATACGACTCATCTTCTTGGCTATTGTAACATTGGGAGCTGTTAAGGGATATAAGACCATTTTTGAATAAATATCCTTGTTGTTCCAATACTCTTATTATCAATTAATGTCAAATGACTTTACCTAAACTGCACAAACTATTATTGATTATTTCAATTTTAGAGCTATTCCATGAATTTTTTAGCACAACTTTAAAGCAATGGAGAGAGAGAAGTTATATTCTGCAGTGACTTGAAAGGCTGTATAATTCAGTTGATTTTAGCTTTCCTGTAGAGCTTGAATTGTTATTAAGGTTATATGATAATAAATTCTATTTTTCCATTGAGCGTCATGCCAATATATAATTTTTTTTTCAGTTAATGGGATTGCTATTGTAGTTTATAGTAACATTTGCCAATTCGATATCTCCTTTACTGAAAGGAAGATCAAAGGGCTTTTGGCTCTCTGATCTCTAGTTCTTCAAACATCCTTGAATGACATTTCTCATTACTTTCTGAAAATACCCAAGGTAAGGTAGAATGCCTGCAATATAACATAGAATTACTTCCTGCCAAAACAGACAGAGGAGCTGAAATTATTAATTTTATGTTTGCTAGAACTGTTGTCAGCAATTCTGCTACTATTTTAAAAGAAAATCTCAGTTTCTACAATATTTTAAAATTATGTTGTCTGTCGCCCTCAAATTTGTTTAACATTACTTCAATTAACAACTCACTGGCTTTCAAGCTAAGTATATTATCTTCTATAAAGTAAAATGCAAGCTAAGTATTTTGTATCTTCTGTATTTTATGTCTTCTTTTCTCTCCTTTGTATCTTCTGTAAAGACTTTCAAATAGAAGAAAAGCTATGAGGATATTATAAACGAGGGCTACAGACCCACAAGCCTGTTTCCATCAGATGAGCTTTGACCATTTACATTTTAATTATTGCTTTTTCATATTAACTTTCTTTTGATGAAATAACTTTCTTGGCTGGAAAAGTCATTGTCATAAAATGTTTTGTTATATAGCTGTTTTACTGAAAAAAAATGTGATACCAAGTATGAAGTGTCCACCCCAATTTATGTCCACCCAGAATCACGTGACTTTATTTGGAAATAGGGTCTTTGCAGATATAATTAATTAAATTTAAATGAGGTCACACTGCATTAAGGTGGGCCGTAAATTTAATGACTTGTAAGTCATTGTCCTTGTCTAATATCTTTATGTCCAATGTAATATATATTTATGGCTTATAAAAAGCTAAGTATTGCTAAGGACAGGAATAGAGAGAAAAACACCCTCTGACAGCATCTACAAACCAAAGAATGCCAATGATTACCAGTAACCATCAGAAGCTAGGAAGAGGCATAAAAGGACTCTTCCCAAAGCTTTAGAGGGAACAAAGCTTTGTCTACACCTTGATTTTAGATGTCTACCTTTAAGAACTGTGAAAGAATAAATCTCTGTTGTTTTAAGTGATCCAGTTTGTTACTGGAGTCCTAAGGAAACTAGTACACTGATATTGGAATTATATGATTTCACTGTAGAAAGACTTATTTCAACATATTTTGAAAGTGTATATACTTTTCATTTAGCATAAAATTCTGATGTATACATTATTTTGAGAACTTTCTAAGTTAATGTCATTATAAGCCACAATAATTCATTAATCAACCTCTTTAAAAATGATTAAAATCATTACGTATTTTTGATTTACCAAAAACTATGTATTCTATGACTTAAATTATGTATTTTTAAAGAATATATCTAGTTAGAAAATTATTAAAAATGAGGTGGTATGATATATTCTAATAGACGATGTAATTTACATATAATTCTATCACATGGAAAACACAAAAGAAGATATTGTCAAGATCATAAAGATCTTCATTATTCCCTCTGGCCTAACCTATTTTTAGATGTTGATAAATCTTTTAACCTCAGGCATACATATATTAAAATATGGATCTTAAGTTTGAGATTTGTTTTCTTCCCCCATATTTAGAAATTTTAGTAATAGATAAAAATCCTATAATTCCACCACAACAGAAAATGTTACTTGAAAATTGGTTGGATTGAATTGTTTTAACTCAAATTCATATGTTGGAGCCCTAACTCTTACAGCTCATGTAGTGACTGTATGTGAGGCTAGGGCCTTAAAAAAAGGAGATTAAGTTAAAACCTACTTGTTAAGGTGGGCCCAAATCCAATCTGACAGGTTTCAGGAACTCATAAGGTAGTTATGTAATTAGTTGACTCTAATAGAATTAATGGACCTTTTCATTTTCCATAAGAGGTTGTTCTTTATTATTTCATGAAATAAAGAGTAATAAATTACTCTCAAATGGGATAGATTATTTCATATAGGAGAAATTTGTTTATTGTTAAGCAGAAACTCTACTGATACATGTGTTTAAAAATAACATAGGCATGTGGTCTCATATGAAGAACTGAATCTTCAATAAGCATCAGTGGAGTAAAATAAATTTATAAAACAGCACCATTGTAAATGAGCAATGCTAATATGTAGATATTAAATGTAGATGTTAAAAACTTTGATAACTACCTCTGAGATTTTTGACAGGAAGACCATAATGAAGCAAGAATACCTTGTCTACCATTTAATATATATAAAAACATCTAATAAAATATGTTAAAAGTTATTAAAGGAAAAATATTTTCCTTTTAAAGTTTAAATGCTTCTGCTAAATTTTGCCATTTTAATTTATTAAATGATTTCTAAATAATCAAAATTTTAATGACAATTTTATATGATAAATTGAGTTTTTGAATTCAAGTTTTAAATATATTGTCTAACCTTGTTCATTTATATTTAAAGAATATAACTTCATGTACTTTTTTTGGACTCCATTAAGACATTATAATGGCATTTTGGGTAAACAATTTAAAAATGTTTTTCATAGAGCTTGGAATAAAAGGCTGGATTTAAAACTTTGAATGACAAATATATTTATTAAATCAAAAAATTAAGTAACTTTTCCCTTGCCAGGTGTTACCTTGGTCAAATTGCTTAAGCTCACCGAGCTTCAACGTTCTCGTAGGTAAAATTGTAATAATTACCAACATTACCTGACTCACAAGTGGCTGTTTGGCACATATGTGATGATATTTAGATTACAGAGAACTAGGCTTGTTCTGTATAATGTGAAGAACTGTGAGCAATGATGATGATCATGATCATGGTGGTCATCTCATTCATATCTTTATCTTGCTTTTTTATATCAAAACTTTAGAGAAGTATATTAACATTTCTCAGATTAGTTTCTCAACTTATTCTCATATTTTTCTCAATTTTTGCTTGTTATTTTGATATATTATTCATTTGAGACATAAAATCTCTATTGTTGGATATAAATTTATTTATGAAAAAAGAGTAACTGTTTCCAATTTATTCTAAAATCAAACTCTGCTTTTATGAATTTGCATCTTTTTCCCAAAAGGCAAATGAACATGAATTTTTATGAGTCTTTAATTTTTAGTGAAATAAATATTAATAACGACATAAAAATTAATTTTTTATTTTTACAAACTCATTCTATTTAACTTCTTCATTTTATTATTTTAGTCAATTATAGCAGATCTATTTTCTTTAAAACAACATTATTACTTATATTTGTGTTATAATTCAATAAACATTTATATTTTGTTCTAAATTTATATTTGCTACTATTAATACTTAATTTTGTTGTGTTGTTTGAGTCCAGCCTCTCAAATCAATCTGTTTCATTGATTTTAATCTTTCTATTTCATCGATTTTAATTCCTTTTTGTTTTGTTTTTAACATTTTCTTAAAATAGAATTTGAGAATTTGTCATTTTTACGTTTACACTGCAATATGTATTGTTGAGTTTGGTGGTTATAGTTTCTCAAAATATTTTTCTCTCATAATTCTGAATATATTGCTTTCTCATATTCTGGTAGATATCCAAATAGTAAAATAATTATTTCCAAGTATTTAAACTATATTTTTTAAAGATTTTTTTTAATTTAGTAAAATTTCTGACTTATTTGAAATTTTAAAGGTTCACTACCATGTGCATAGATTTTAATGTTTTTATTAATTGTACTAAATGCTAAATATGAATATGGACTTTTCCACATATACAAAGTTTTATTTGTTTGCATAATTTATATTTTAATATATTTATTATTACCTATTGTATTTTGAGAATACTTTTTCTTATCTACATGACTTCTTTTGTATTTTTATTAGCCTCTCTCCTTTCATCTGTCTTACCATCTCATAGAATAGTAGTTTTTTATTTTTTTATTAATATCATTTTGTAATTTTTTCCCACCATTTAGTATTTTATATTTTCTTGAATGTTATGATATAACTGATGTTATGTGATCTTTTGCCCAGTCTTCCATCTTCTCTTGTTTTAATATTTTTCTTAAACTTTAGTTTGGAAAGTTCTGTCCAAAACTTATATTTCCCTGTGCCTTTTTCTTTTTTTTTAAGTAGCTTCATAAATCTCCATTTACATTAGGGACCTAGTCATATTAAATATGTGATGAGAGAGCTATGACCAATACGTACCAGGGCTATACTGAATACCTCGTTACATGTAGGCTGTACTAAAGATATTAATGCAAAAAGCAGTATAAGCTATAAACATAGACACATTTTACGTTTCTGTTCAGCAGGTATTGGAAAAGGTGAAGGTGTAGTGATCTCTTTGCTCTGGGTGAGTAACTTTATTACTTTGAATCCATTTTGCTGAGCATTTCATGGTAAAGATCCACTTGATGGAGACATTCTGGACTGTTGCGGCTAATGGCCTTACTGTGTTACTATGTCTGCTGCTGTGTGTCCATTTTGCCCCATTAATCTGGGATGGTTTGAATGTTAATTCCAAGCACATTTGTTGTACCTGCTTGTAACCCTGAAGCATTGAATCATAGGTAGAGCCAGTTGCCACAGGCTCTACTGGAATAAGAAGTGAGACTCTGAGGATTCTGAAAAAACCATCTGATTGTTATTATAGGCTATTATTTTTTTGTTATTAACATAAACATCATTTTAACTTAATAAAAGAAGATATATTATTTTTCCCCCTTGTGTTATTTAAATTTAATCCACTGAGAGAATGTCTTGTGTTAGTGACATATGTGTATATCTTAAGAAAAGAGATCAGGGTGAATTACTATTTGACCACACCAATACCTTGAAAAGCACAGAACACAGGATAAATTCTCTAAAAGTTATTCTGGTTCAACTATTTTTATCACATGCAGATATAATTTCCTGATTTTACATGCTAACAGAGTTCTTCAAAATTTCTCTTGTCAACTTAATTTTAATAGCATTTGTTTTTAGCTTTTTAGTGAATGCTAGTGATATGGGGACATAACATCAGCTTATTAAACAGCTTTGAGTTCATTCAGAACCAACTCATATAAAAATGAATTCTGATTTATAGTCTTCAGGATTTTAATAATTTTTAGAACATAAAGAAATCTTTCTCTAGTAATTGCTATTATTTGTTTGTTTTTATTGCCAATGTAAATCTCTTATTAAAAGTTTTTGAAACATCAGATCTCATTTAAATTCTAGAGTGAAAATTAAGAAAAAAACTGCATGCTGAACATATGTCATATGTATCATCAATTTAGTTTATTTTTCATAAATTTCCATATTATAAAGCAGCTGTAAAAAACAGATGTCATGTATTGTCTATCTTATTTTATCACGAATTGAAAATAAAAACAAGACTATAAAATAAATAGATACAACAATACTAAGAAATATATCTTCAATTCATCTAAACAATAAATTGCCTTCACTATTTATCATCTTTTATTTCTAATAAAATGATTGAAAAGTATAAATTTAAATTTTCTCATTTAATATAATTTCCTGATCTATATGCCTAGTACTTTTTCTTTTAAGTAAAAATCCCTGCACTACCTTCTGACAAGGTTACATGGCTGTGCCTCCCCCATAAAAGTGGTGAAATAGCCAAATTAGTCACCTAGAGTAGTCTATCTTTTTGGAAACAGTGATTAATTTAGATTTGGGTACATTCTGCAAACAAAGCTATTCAGAGACTTCTATTGGTACTGACACAGATGTTGGGAGAAAATCGTCTCTCTTCTTTTGTGTTCTGAAACTTCATAGACTATGTAACCCTAAAGTTGTTGATCACTAAGCCAACCTAGTGGACAGCAAAATAGAAAAAGAGACGAAGGTATTGATTTGTATATTAGTTTTCTACGCTGCATGAAAATCACAACAAAATCAGCAGCTTTATACCCATGTATTATTTCACAGTTTCTGTGGATTAGGAGTCTGAAGATAGTTTAGCTGTGTCTGCTCACCAGACTGCAATCCAAGTGTTGTTCTCTGCTGCAGATTCATCAGAGACTGAACTTGGGGTTCATTTATGTTCAGGCTCCCTTAAGTATTTAATAGAATTCATTTCCAGTTGTCAAACTGAGGTTCCCATTTTCTTGTTAGTTGTTGGCCAGGATGAACAAAGATACTTCTCAATTTCCCTATGTTGCTAGTAAGTGCATCAGAAATATTTTCTAAAATTTATAAATGATGTATTTAAATTATGTAAATAAATTAATAAGGCACAGTTAATAAGTGATAGGTCAGTAATTCTATTCCATCTCCTATCTTCCAGTCCTTGGCTCTTTCAACTCAACATTATTTATCTATTTTTAATAGTTTGTAAAGTTCATAAAATTGTTGCTATTTTTCAACAAAACCATACCTCCAAGTGAGTTTTATATTACCTATAAATTTAAAGTGTGACCAGATGATTACCTGCATCAGAATTACTTAGGATACTTAAAAAGTCAATCTCCATGACCCTATCCAAGAGCTATGAAACTGTGGGTGCAGACTATAAAACTCTGATTTTTCAAAAGCTACAATAGACAATCCAATGCAGAAGAATTGCTAAATAAGATTAACATTTGTGCTAAATTCTTAAGGTCATGGTGTAGAATAAATAATATGCTACAGATAAATTACATAGCACAATGTATGGTAAACTGTGGTTTTCAAAAAAATGACCTATTTAGATTATATATTTCATAATGGATTTCAGCATTATAAAATTTTTTAAAGTTTGCTTTTGTAATGGGCAGAAAAAATGCTTTCAATTTAATTTGTCCTTAAATACATAAAGTGTAATAGAATTTTTAAGAGCAGAATGATTTTTACTTGAAAATACATAATTTATTTTATTAAATATGGCAGTTGGTATTAAAGTTTTTTAGATTAAAGGATAAATTATTTAGGTTAATGTATAATATCATAAAAATTGTTTTCATAAAAGTTAACATTACTGGGTAACATTTATTTTGCAATTCAATGTTTAATAAAATATATTTATGATATTTATTTTATTATATTACTAACTTCAAAACTTTTCTGAATGATAGTCATGTAATCACCTGAAGGGATAGGTGACCTTATTTGTGTATTTGGTAAAAAGAACTGCTGCAAAGAGGCCTTAGTAATTTGGTGGTGGTGTGGGGGGGAAGAGAAGCCTTCTATAACCAACCCTAAGACTCCATCCAGGTGTTTGAGTGAGCCTCTGTCTCTCTCTGGACTGTGAGCTTCACTAGTGTTTATCAGTTTGTTTTTTTCTCTCTGCTCAGGTGGGGCAGGATGGCTAGGGCAGGCTGGAGTTGAATCTTTCCTTCCCCCGCCCCCAGGTCACTTAGTCTCTGATAAAACACCAGCAGGACAGGCTATGGTTAATGAGTTTTACCTAAGGGCAGGCCTTATTAGGGGGAAAACAAACAAACAGACATTGCTCCGGGGTATTTCCAATTTTTTTTTTTTCTATTCTCTTATAAGAAGAAGAAAAGGATTTTTCTCTGGTATTTATTGTAGAAACCTGGTCCAGCTTCTGGAGGTAAGTGGGGCCCCCTCAAACCTGGGTTCCCTGAAGATTTTAACCCTCAGACTCATTCACACAGACCCTCCAGCAGTTCAGCCCAGGTTTTCCTGCCATAGCACTGGCTCCTGGAGTGGTTCCATAGCCAAGTGTCTACTTTGGTAAGCCATGACTCAGCATCCACCTGTCTGTCCCTCCAATCCTGAGGGCATAGGTTTGCCCTGTGTCCTCCCCTATTTGTGGACCCAAGAGAATTGTTGATTTTCCCATCTGTTCATCTTCGTTGTTTGTTAGTTAGAACAGAGCGGCAACTTCAGAGCTCCTTGCTTGTGGAACAGAAAAATGGACATCTTTACAACCTATTTAAAGGTTTAGAATGAAATTATGAGCAGATGGTGTGGGAAACTTAGGTTGTTTCCACACCTTGACTACCATGAATTGTGTTTCAATGGACATAGAGATACATATAATTTTATGAATATATATTTTCAAATTTTTTTGGTAGATGCCGAAAAAGACTACTGGGTCACGTGGTAGCTCTATGCCTAAATTTTCAAGGAATCTCCATATTGGTTTTCGTACTGACTGTACCATTTTACATTCCCACCACAGTGTATGAATGTTTCTTTTTTTCTCACAACCTCTCCAACAGTTGTTATTGCTTGTCCCCCTGATGATAGCTATTCTAACAAGTGTGAGGCGATATCTCATTGTGGCTTTGATTTTCATTTTCCTTATAATTAGTGAAGTCGAACATCTTTGCATGTCTGTTGGCCATCTGTATGTCTTCTTGGGAATAGTATTCAGGTCCTCTGCTCATTTTTAAATTGAATTGTTTTGTTGTTAAATTTTTGGAATTATTTCTGGATTTTGGATAGCCTCTTATCAGAGGTATGACTTGCAAATATCCTCTTCCATTCAGTTGGTTGACTTTTTGTTTTGTTGATGGTCTCTTTTGATGTGTAGATAATTTTAGTTTTCTGTAGTCCCATTTATTTTTGCTTTTACTTCGTTCATAAACATATATAACAGTATGTGGTTGTCAGCGGGGAAAGTGAGTGGGGAGAAGTTGAAGAGGTCAAATATATGATGACAGGAGACTAGACCTTGAGTGGTGAGCACACAATGCAGTATCAGATAATGTATTGTAGAATTGTATATCTAAAACTTATATAATGTTATTAACTAATGTTATCCTAGTAAATTTAATTTTGAAAAGTGTGATATTGTCAAAATGATAGACATCTAGATCAGTATGGAATGGAAAAAAGAGTTCAGATATAGAAGCAGAGGTACAGTCAATACTTTTTTTGACAAAGGAAATGAGGTAATCCAAAGTAAAATAAATTTTTTTCAACAAATAATTCTGGAATAATTATATATCTTTATAGAAGAAAAAATGATCTTCAAACCTTAGCTAACAACATATGCAAAAATTAACTCAAAATGTCCCAATAGACTTTAATGAAAATCCTAAAAGTTTACAACATATAAAGGAAAACAAAAATTTACATCTTTGCATTAAAGTTTCTTACATAGGTCACACACATACAAAAACTAAACACAGAATTGAACAAAATGATGTTTTGCTTAATTAATTTTTTAAATTGCTTTTCCAGAAATCTTTTGGTGAGTAAAAAGACAGGTTACAGATCAAGAGAAAATTATCAGAATACCTTTATTTGACAAGGGACTTGTATCTTAATAAATAGAAAACTTTTTCAACTCAGAAATAATAAAAATCAAATGAAAGAAGAAAATAAACAGGAACTCGAGGAGCCTACAAAGATTACAAACAATGGGAATACCCACATGTTGCTGTTGGGAGTTGAAATATGTTAAAATTATTTTGAAAACAATTTTATATTTTCATGTAGAAAGTACTGAATTGCTATATTGCCCAGAAATTTCAATTCTCTCTTTATCCAAGCAAAATGAATATATTTATGTACAAAAATTGTTTATGCAAAAATAATATACCAGATTTTTAATAGATTTGAAAAGCTTGAAATGACTCAGAAATCTATCATCAACAGGTGAATATATATATAAATTTTATGATATTCATCTAATGGATGAATGTCAAATCATTATGCTAAATGAAACAAGGTACACAAATAAAGCACATCCAATATCATTCTATTTGTTTAACTTCCAGAAAAAAAATAAAACTAATCTGCAGTGATAGAAATTGTATCAGAGAGGTTTTCTAAACTGGTGGGAACATTCAGAGCTGATTGTAAGTAATTCACAGTAAAGTCTGAAGGAGCCAGAGAGACCTCTTAACTTCTCTATCAGCCAAACCTTCCTTCAGGGCAAAGGCGCTCAGTGAAAATTCTAGGAAAAAAAAAAAATCTAAACTGTTAATGAAACCAAAATGCAAAGGAGGCCCAGCTAAATCATGGGGGACTTAAACAAGTTTAAGAAGAGTACAGAAGATATACTAATATTTGGATCTCTTCACAAAATCAGAAATAGAGGAAATTCTGGAGCTCTGAATTTAGAATGGCTACCTTAGAATTGCTTTTTTTCTAAAGCATAAAAAAAATTAATTCCAGGTAAAAAGAAAAAGGGAGAAGGGTTATAAACAATAATTAACATCAAATCCTAGGCAAAGTTATTTAAAAAAAAATAAGCATAAAGGTAATATTTTTATTAAAAAATGAAAACATATAAAGATATGGCAATTTAACAGAGAAAAACTACATTACAAAATGTGTAAAAAAAAGATTTAAAATATGATGCAAATTTTTAAAAAAGGAAAAATATGAATGAACACGGGAAAAAAGCACAATTCAGGAATAAAGATTTTATAAAAGTAACATATAAACAATAAACATAGGTATTTACAATAAGAAATGAAGAAAGAAAGTTTAAGGAAAAGGGAAATATAGAAAATAGGCAACATTTTATATATATAATAAATGTTTACATATATATTCATGTGTAATAAAGTACATTATCTATAAATTGTTTTTCTGAAAAAGAAAAATAAAGCAAGGAGAAAGAAAATTAAAGGAACTATTCTCTGAAAATTTCTGAAGCACACACTCTAAGAGCACATATAAATTTATCTAAGGAAATTAATCAAGAGCAACTAACACTGAGGCATATTTTAGTTTAATTATTTGACTTTTTTTTCCTTCTATGTCCTTGAGAAAGGGGATTTTTGGTGTGATGAAAAAGTATACATATATGATGTGGAAGAGATTTAAGTAAACAATCTCTTGTCCAGAATTGGAATTGAAAGTATTAGAAATCAATTGATATTTTGCCATATATTTCTCTATCAACTCAGAATGCTTAAAAATAATAATCAAATCAGTAGCAATAAGCATTTCTGGTGACTTAATTGAAACCTTGAGATGCCATTTTCACTTAATCAAAACATGGCTTCTCGTAGTATGGTAAATTCCAAGTCCAGGGCAGAAATGTTCATATTGTACTTGAAACATTATCATTCACAACAACTACTTAGTTCTCACTGACTTTCAGGGTCATGTCAAAGGATTCAGAAGCCAATTTAAAAAGGTTTTCATTGACTGGAAAGGAATAATTTAAGGATAATTAAGGAAAATTACTGTTGTAGATTGAAACACATCCCGCATGCTAAATTCCATAGTTTCTACATAATATAAAAATAACTGCATTGAACAGTTCTAGGAACCCCATTCATTATTATGAAAATCAGTATCCCAGGGAAGAAATAGAATATCTTTTTTGTAAGAACTAACAACTGGGCAACAAAAACGTAGATGAGATAATGTTTCTTCTTTTCCGGAATACAGCTGAGAAGTAATTCATTTACAATATCACCATTTTTCAGTTCCTATTGGAAAAAAAAGAGACTTCCAACAGTATATGCCTCCTGCTGGAGAACACACCACCACCTGTAAATTAGATTTGCAAAAAAAAATTTGAACCTGATTCTGATTAATTCTCTCATGCCAATTACCAATTTATAAACACATTAAACTCTACCATGTAGAAAAAGTTCACAGAATCTAGAATGTGAGGAACTTTATATAGAATAAATATGATGATTTTGAAATGAGTTAATTGCAAAGTAATCTAGATAGTTTTTTAAACTGTTAAAGTATATATTAAAGAAAAAGAACCTGTATTATTTTTGTAATGTGAAGATAGTAAATATATTTTTCATTTTTATATAAATCCCATAGTGATGTAATATTTCTAGACAGTACCAATGTACTTATACTTACATTAAACATTAAGTTGATTATAGAAATAATCATATTTTGCTCTTCTCTCAACTTTATAAAGTCCACTTTTTTATCTCAATATAAAAACTACTGCATTAAAAAGGTTAAAAAATGGTCTTTGGTTATGTATTGCTCTTTCCTAACTCCAGCTTTATTTTTCAAATAAACTTCATTTTCTGGCCACATGATTTCTAAACATTATCCTCATATGGAAAATTTACCATTGACACTTTGCATTTATTTTCAACAGAAGCTGAATTGTATCAAAAAAAAAAAAAAAAGTCCAGTGTTTCTAGTTTTTGGAAGCAAAGTAATAGACTAAATACCACTTGTCTAAATGCTCTCTGAATGTGTTGTCCCACTAAATATATTTAAGTTGAAATCATAAGCTTTTAAAAGGGAAAATAACTGCATTTTGTATTATTTGACAAGGACATGACATTATGTGTTCAGTTTGTGAACTGTGTATTCTAAAATGAGTTTATTTCATAATGATTACATGTTCCTTTCAAATATATCTTTGCTATTTGAATAATGTAACTATTAATATTGGGAATCACTATTATTTTGGTAAAGAAAACTCAGATATTGTACAAGTTTAGAGAAGCACACTCCATTAACCTCTCAGTCCTTGGAAATCAGACTGACTTGTTGCACAATTTCAATTAGCTTGTCAAATAAATGCACTGCCACTATATACAATTCTTTTTCTAAATCAGTTTTGGGAAATAGTGTGTACCATGTAGTGAAGAAGCATTATAATTAAAACAGTATATATTTCTAACTGAATACAGCATAAATGATAATAGACATGGCTTCTGGTTTGATGTTTCATTCTATTTTTCTTTTAATGATGGAGATTATTCAGCCTACTTATAGTAGAATGAAGATGGTATTGCCCGATGTTGACTATTTATGAAATGAAAAATTGACTGGGTTTTGTTTTATGTTGCTGAATCACATATATTATTGGCCATGTGTCTATAGTACAATAAAGGAAAAAAGAAAGAAAGAAATGTGAAAAACAAGATTGTTAATATAGAAAAGAGGATCAATGAGATTTCTAATTCTTCAAATGGCCACATGACATTTAATTGATTGGCATCTTTAAAACAATATCCCATTCTAAGGAGATAAATGATTTTATTCTCATTGTCAATTTATATAGAACACAAATAATTGTAAATATTATCATCTTTCTTTGCAAAAGACTTGAAACTTGTCTAACCACTGCTAACTTTCAGGAATACATATGACAAAGAGATAAGACAAAATTTCTTTTCACTTCTCAGAAAACAAAATTTTTTAATATTTCTCAAAATATAATTCTTCATACCATACCAAAAATGACTTGATTTTTATTCCAATACCCAGATATGATGGTGAAAAAATATGTATTTCAATTAAAATTGTGTGTAAATTAGCAAGATTGATTAGAATATGGGAAAAAATGTGCATATTTCAATAAAAAGTGTCCAAGATCAGGCTTTAAGACACAACCACCACCAAAAAAAGTCATGGCTTAGATTATTTGCAATAATTTAGATGCTTAAAGATGTATAAGTATATAGAATAGGACAAGAAATAGTTTTTTATTTTTAACACAGAAACAGCAGAGTTTCTGGAAGACTTAGAGTCGTTTAGTTAAGAAGGAATGCTGATTTATGGAAAAAAATTCTAAAAGATTTGTTAATGCCGTGATTAGGTAAAAACTTTACTTAGAGATTGATAGTTTTGTATGCAACTGAAAAATGCTTTTGTGAAACTGGCTATAAAATGAGAATAGATCAAAAAAACAAATTTTAAATTTTGAAGAAAATGCTTTTTTAGACATATCAAAACAATGTTTTTTTTTTCTCTTTCACATTAAGCAGAAGTTGTAAGGTGCTAGAAACTACTCCATTATTTAAGTACCTCAGTGAAGAGAGTGTTACACTTAAAATATGAATTTATAATACTTCCTTGCTCTTATAGATAGTGATAATAAATTATATATTGTTGAAAATAATCTTATTTACTTAAGGGCAAAAAAAAAATGATCAACATGAATTCAAAAACACAAGTTTTGAAATAGCCAAGTGGTACTTAATATAGTTCTCATGTGAGAAATCAGCCTAACATTTTTATTATTTAGGTTTCCCCAATGTTTTAATTTTTTTTTTGTCTAAGGAAGTCTTAATTTCTCCTTCACTTTTTTAAGTAGACTGTTTTCTTTTGAGCAGTTTTAGGTTCAAAGCAGAAAGGTATCCCATGTACCCCCTGCCCACACATGCATAGCATCCCTGCAATGTCCCCACCACAGCAGTGCATTCATTATAGTCACCTAAGATCAATAGTTTACATTTGGGTTTACTCTTGAAATTCTACATTCAATGAGTTTAGAATAAATATATGACACTAATATAATGTTATATACCAATTTTATCTCAATTAAAAGAATCCCCTTGAAAAAATTAAGGTTAGTTAGAACTAAATTTTTATAATGTTTTGATGCATATTGAAGTAAATGCATATATTGTCTTTATATTTGATCATGAGGCTAAATGTGAATCTATAAAACACATCTCATGATAAACTTTATCAGATTTTCAAAAGGATGAGTATAGGACATTTAGAAAGACATTCAGCAGCTGTGAGTGTGAGCTATCAGTGCAAATGTTCACCAGGCATTAGGGGTCAAGCGTGGGCTTTCTCAGAGTTATAAAATTTTGAATTTATGTTTTTCTGAACTTGGAAAGAGAAATATGTCTATGTATTATAGTTTCTATTTAGCCACGGCCCCAGCAGCAACAGTAGTACTGACGGTGACACCTTGTCTAAAAGCAGAAGAGAATTCTTCCACGGTTTCTATCTGCATAGCAAGTGTCAGGAATGAAGATGCCCTAAGCTATACATGTGGCTCTCAGTTATGATATTTTCATTTTGTATTAAATTTTACTTTTCACTATTTTTTAAAAATTGGGTAAAATCATACATTTATTGAATATTAGTAATGGTGTTAATATTTGGTAAATAAACAAAAAACTCATAGACACAGACAACAGGTTAGTGGTTACCAGGAGGAAAGGGGGATGAACAGGTATATTAGAGAAAAGAGGGATAATTATATGGTGATGGAAAATTTGACTCTGGGTGGTGAATATACAACGTGATATGCAGATGACGTATTATTAAATTGCACACTTGAAACCTCAGTAATTTTATTAACCAATATTACCTCAATGTATTTAGAATGAATGAATGAATGAATGAATGTGTTAAATATGACCCCATCTTTACTTAACTGTTCATCTCATTGTCATCTATCATTTATCTATTTCTGTATATCTCATCATCTGAGGATTCCATTTGTGCCTGACATTTCCTCAGTCACAAGTAGTATTTCAAGGTAACTTCATTCTTATAAAATGAATTATTATTAGTCACTTCTTATTATAACACTTGCTTTTTGAAACAATGTTTAAGTATATTTTGAACCAATAAAGAGGAATGCATAATTCTTCATTTTAATATTTAGCATGAATTTTATACAAATCTATAAGTAAATTATATCTAGAATAGAATAAGTTTCAAATATAAATCACTATACACTATTATATAATCAGAAGCAAGTCAAAGATGTATATGTTCTACTATGAATAATGACATAATTTATTCTAATTATGATTCTGGTTCTTTTAATTTTCTTCTTTAATTTTGTTATTCAGAAGCAATATCTACTGAATAGAATATTGTGACTTTTTAAGTGAACCAAAGGTTAATATTACACTAAATGTATGTAATATAGTTATCATAATTTTTGTTTTACAGTATTTTTATCATTTAAAACTATTCTGAACAATGTGTATCCTCTCATTCATTCCAAGTACATTTCTACCTCAAGGCCTTTCCTCTTCTTTTGGAAATTGGACATATAAAGCTTTTCCTCCAAAAATTTTAGGGCTTATTTCAAACTTAAATCAAATCTTTGAAAATAACTGCCTTCTTATTTCAGATGGAAGCATCTACAAACATAAATGAATAATTCTAGATGTAACCTACCCTGACCTTCCCTGACAGAAAATTGTAGCCTCCATCATTTTCTGTCTCTTTTTCCTGATTTAATTTTCATAAGACATATAATAAATTCTTGACAATACATTATATACCTATTTGTTCATTGTTTACTTCTCCCATATCCTTCAGGGTTTTAATGTTTAATTGTAGCCAAAGGCAGTGACTCTGCTAATCAAGCAGAAAAAGGTTCATTAAAAAAAAAAAAAAAAAAAGCAGCTCACAGAATTGTTTATTGGGACAGAGAACAATCCTCAAAGCTCTACAACGTGATGGAGAAACACAATTGCCCAGGAAAGAAGTCTGATGAGCGCCCTTATCTCACTGAGCACTAGAAATACCGCTGCTGTGGCTAATGCTGCTGCTGTTATGGATGCCTCTTCTGTGCCCAAAACTTAAACCACAGCTGCTCCTGAAATTTAGATGCATCTTGAATTAGCCAAATGTTAATTCTCTTTTCCTTAGAGCTTTCTTCTTCAATTTACTCACTTCCAATCAGAGTCTCACGTAAATAAGTCTGAATGAAGAAGTTGTGGCTCATTATGGAGGTTTCAATAAAAGTTGAATGTACTTTATAGATTATAATTTCTTGAGAACCTTACTTAGAAAGAAGTTAGTCTGATGATTTTCATATTTTAAAATATTTCCAACTGAATTTTACAAGATGATCCTGATCTTAGCATTCAAACTAATCACTGCTAAAATTAGGTCCAACTCAACTTGTTTTTCGAAAGGAAAACTCTCTCCTAAAATAATTTCTGTATGTAGATACAGAATTTGTGTGTGTGTGTGTGTGTATATCCATACATACATACATATATATATATATATATATATATATATAATATAGATATATATTACTGTAAGAAGAAATATTTTATCTCTAATTATATACATAATGAAAGATAAATTGTTTTTGTAATATAACATTAATGCTCCCCTGAAAATTTGTAATATTAAAAACTTCATCTCAAAGATTGAATCAATCTCTGATATAAGAAATGTGTACATTTTGTTAAAGTGGGTAACTGGGACAGATGTTGGTAGATAACAAAACAGATGCTAAATGATTCTTTTTTTACAAGACATTTATAAAAGAGAAACAAAATTAAATGTCAAAATGATAGAACTACTCTCAGTTCAGAGATATATACCTCCCCATACTTATTAAACTGGAAATAACAGCCTGAACAGGCGTTTATATGTAAGTGGGAACTTAAAACTTTTATGTGGGAAAAATATATTCTTACTAAAATAAGATATATTAAGATGTGCCAATTTTCCTTTTTCATATTTAAAATACTTTACAGGAATACTTAGACATAGGTTACATTATGATTTCTATCTGCGAGTGGATTAAATGAATATAATTTCAACATTACACAATGTGACACTAAAGAAAAATATGTGCCTATGCTTAAAACAAACAGAAAAAAGCTGTTGAAAGGAAAAAAGAAATGCATTTGAATTTAAAAGTAACCTTGCTTTTGTTCAAATTAACAGAACATATACACTTAATTTGACATAGAAACCAGTTGAGAAAATTGCATACACACACACACATTATTTTTTGTGGCTGATAGTAAAATACATAAACTATCACTATGAATGATGATAAGTGTCTATGCCTAGTTTTGTATCTGTTTCTCAGAATTCTCAAATTTTATAAACTAAATGAACAGTGGACTGACTTTTTCCTGTGTATGTGAAATGAAGCACAAAGAGAGAGAAACAGATTCTTTTTTGGGCCAATTGGCAAAGAAGTCTGATAATCATTTGATTCATGATCACTGCTGTATTTTAGCTGTGGAATTGATGTAGCTGATAATCAGGGATTGCTTAATAAAATAAAAGATGAGTATATTTTAAGGCGCTTTGAATATAATGTTAAATTGCAGTCCAGATTGCATGGTATACGTTATGCTGGTGATGCCTTAGGTCAATTGTTTCTGTTCCTGGATGCTGGCTATGCAAAAACACATATACATTTGCTGCATTAATCACGTACCTATATTTATCTTTATTTAAATTTAACAATTTTACTGTAGGAAATATTTTACAAGATAATTTTTATTAGCCATTGTAAGTTTAATAATTGTATAAATGACCAAGAGAACTATCTCAAGTACTTGATTTAAAAGTCCATATATATGTTTTCAAAGGAATCATTAGCTTTTGTACTGAATTTTGCTTTAAGGTCAATCTTAATACTCCATCAAGATATTAGTAAAATGTACATCTCACTTTATATCATTTAACGTAAAATTATATTAAACACTAAGCATTATGTAAATATTATTTTAATAACTCTGTTAGTCAGTGAGTTGATTGGAGTCTTCGATGTGTAAAGAGCTGAATATAGGTAAACTAAATAGAATGTGGTTCTCTTGATTTTCAATCTGTGTTCTTGATTAGAAAATTAGACCTACACAACACTATTCTAATATGCTAATTGTAGACATTATCCTCCAATTCTTAGAATTTAGAGTTCATTGGGAATAAAAAAATCTAAACCAATATTTACAAAAAATAATACTACAGATGTTTAGTCAACTGTATTCTAAATTTCTTCTTCCCAGAAAATGTTTTTTTTTTTTTTCTCTCTTAATGATTTATTTCAGACACATATATACAGAATAATTGTGAAAATATTCGGAGGAATACTAGGGTGCTGTTTTTATGTATAATAATAAAGGGATTTTGGGCCTGGGCAATATGAAATTAAACCAAGTATATAGTGGGACCTGAGCAATAAGAAAGATAAAAAGGGAAAATATGGCTCTTCTAGGTTAATAAAAGATCATTTTCAGAATCTTGAGGCAGACAGGATTAAGTCAAGTTTAAAAGTCCCAAGGTCAGTCAGTGAAGCTCTGGTTTAGCAAACAGAGGAGGCTTCTAGATATACTTTCCAGGGCCTTGTAAGTTATATTAAGAATGATAGAGTTTAACCTTAGAAAAATAGAAAAATCATTAAAAGGAAAAAAAGTTAGTATTGTTTTTGTTCACAAAATCAAAATTCACTATTTGTTTATAATTTGATAACGTCTCATTACACACAGTTGTATGGTTGACATTAATTCAGCTGTTAAGGAAACAATTTCTCATAAAACAAAGGACATATATTATTATATGATAAGGACAGTTAAACACTAAAAAAAAATCATTTCATTTTCTGGGACATTTCTCAGCTTCAATAATTAGGTGAGACTGACAAAAATAACTTGAGTTTGTAGTTGTCTTTTAGCAAGTTCAATTAATTAGCTCACTTTTACATGACTCATTATGTAGAAGGAAAGTCTAGTGACTGGAGTATCATAATTCCCTCATCAAATATCAATAAAGTTAAGGTATTAAAAAAAAAAACAGTGAGTTTAGGTTCTATGTACAGTCAGTTTTTGAAGAAAAACAATTGCTAAGCATCAGTTCTCTTCCCTATCAAGTCTCCCTTGTCTAGTGATGAGTGTTAATAACCTTGACCTCAGAGAAGATTACCTGTTTCAGTTGATTATATGGAACACTCAGTCGAAACATATAGGTGCACTGATGCTTCACCAGTCTGCAAGGTGTATTTGTTGAAAATGACCTCTATAGTGACATAAGCTGATTCTCAAAGACCCTATAAAATAAACACTCAGAGAACAAGTCACTTGCTGAGCTTACAGACCCACTAAAAGATAGGGGTTTATACATCTTCTATGACATTTTCATGCTTTTACATTATATCTCACTGTCTCAACAATTCTTTTGACCTCAAGCACATTTACTCTGAGGGTTACAAAATACCCTTTTGGGGAGATAGAGTCAGGACAATGATTTTAAAACTCAAGCAATAGGAGAGAGATTAATTTTTGTTCCTAAAACCTGTTAAAAGTCTCTCACTCACTTTTATGACATAATAATAGCCAATGAAGCATGTTGTTTCTTAATTTGCCCACACATTAAATGTAATTTTGGTGGTCTAGTATTTGTAGATGATGAAAAATTACCTAGCATAACCCTTATAATTGTTCTGGAGTAAGCACAGCACTCTGAGTAGAAAATAAATTTAAAATGCAGTAATTTGAGGCTCAATATCCATAACAACCCTGGAAACTGAAAGGCTTTAAGTAAATAAATCAATAGCATTTACAATAAGGAGTGATAAGAGGGAACAAACGTTCTGAGTCACTTCATTACAGTAAAAACACTGCTTCTCTACATGTACTCACACTCATTGGTGCGTAGGTGCAGGGTCAGTCTGACTTTAAAATACAAGTTATAGCACAAAATTACCCAGACACATGGTGAATGATATGGATATAAGCTTTAAAAGTGTGAAAAATTTGACCTGTTGGATATCAAAAAGCCACGCATTTAAAAAACGTAAAGATAGAAATTTGTCTTTTAAGTCCAATGATAAAAAGAAAAATACCTAAATTGACTTTAATGCTAAGATGGCACAAAGATAATACCTATGTTTATAAAATAATAAAATAAAAAGGAGGGTACTATAAATAAATATTAGAAATATTACAATTCCAAATAAACTTTCAAAGGAGTTATCGAAAAGCAAAACTTATTCCCTAAACCATATGCAGCAGATTTAAAAAAATATTTGAACCATATATTTCATAAACAAAAATGGATTTTTCTAGTTTTTTCAAATGAAATTCAATTAAAATTAGCCTTTCATATGTTTGAGTATTCCCTCATTTAATTGAATATTTAAAACTGCCCAAGTGGGGCACTGGAAGGCCCTCCATGAGATGCTCCTCGCCTATCTGTAAACTAACTCCTGAAAGCCATCTCCTGTCTCGCATTCTGGCGACCTGGTGCCTGGAGAGTAAGCCACTCACCATCCCCAAATCTAGTGGAACAGAATCCACCAACATTGCGCTGCACTATCTTATCCTCATGTGATGCCTTTTTCTTAAATATTCTAGTTCTCTGTTTAAAAACATAGGCACACACCCTTCTCCGCTCACATGTAAACAGGAGTGAAGGACAGCAAACAAGACTTAAAGCTCACATGCTCTATCTTACTCTTTTTGAGTTTATTAGACAAATGTGTGTATGTGTGTCGAAAATCTACTTGTTGCAGAAAAACTGTCACCTCCATATTTTTTTCCCCCAAATCTACTGTGTATGTCAAATCTTGGCCTTCCTGAAACACAAACACTATAAACTTACTTCTCTGGCATCTCCCGTCTCATTGACAGTGGTCTGCTTTTGTGACAATGCAAGCTAAGGCTGGAGATGGAAGGCTAAAAATGGAGATATTGTTAGAGGAAAAAAATATGCATTTGCATATCAAATAACTTTTAATATCACATAGGACATGTAAAATGTAAAATAAGGTATTAAGTTTCATAATTAGAAGGCATATTTAATTACATAAATAAACACTAAGATTCTATATAATCAATATAGGGAATATTAAACACATTTAAAAACATGGATCATGTTTTATGTCTGTAAACATATCAGCTATATTTGGTCTTAATAATTATATTTCCTATTTTGTTTTTTTGATTTTGAGCAGAAAAGATTTTTTTTAGTGATTATTATTATTACTATATTCATTTACTTTTCCTGGAAAAAATAATTTATTTTAAGAAGAGATTATTTTTTGGGTCAATTAATTTGGGAAAAATCAAAATAATTGTGTGTACAAAAATACCATTAAAATAATTTCACTTAACAACAAAAATGGCAACTTAATTATGGCCATATATGTTCATCATTATATTAAAATAGAACCTTCATATTAATGGTTATTTGGCATAATGTGTTGATATGTACCCACGAATGGAAATATGGCAGAATTTAGTTACATAGAGATTACACAAAAATGTGTGTATGCATAATATTCTTTCACACACACAAATATATGCAATAGATAGAAACATAGTCTATTTTATATATACTATAATTTTCGGTCATGTTTACTGCTTATGCTTATTCAACATTTTTTCTTATCTAAACAAATAGAAGTTTACTATCTTTTTATTCTTCCTTCTTTTTTCCTTCCTTCTGTCCTTCCTTCCTTCATTCCTACCTTTCTCCCTCCCTCCATTCCTCCCTTCCTCTCTTTCTTCCTTTTTTCTTTCCCTTCCTTCCACAAAGTACCAATTGACTAGCTGATTTTTGTTTTTTGTTTTTATTTTTTTTGCAGGTACTTCACTTAGTCCCATTTATTTTTTATTCAAAAAATATGTGCTGTATTTCCTATTTTACTAGAAGCAATGTTAAATAAAATAGGATTCTTTCACTAATAAGCATCATCCTGGGGATAAAGAACAAGCAATGAAAAAATAAATTTTCATACATTCTAAAACAACATTCTGGTGATAATATTCATTTAAAATGCATGAAGTTAGTTGAAGACCACTCCTGTAAACATCAGGGAAACAAATTTTTAATTTGTAAATTTGTATTCCAACATTACATGAGTTCTTTAAAACCTGTGCAAAATCATTAAAAATCACTATGCTATATTCTTTAAAAGTTGGTTTTAAAATAAGAATAGCAAATGCAAATAATTATTCTTTCTTCCTTGAAAAAAAATGTGTTTGTCAAAGTTTATTTCTAGTCAGATAAAAATTATTTTTTAAAAAGAGATTTATATAAAGATGATACAGTACTTTTCAAACCATGTGATATATTCAGGAATTTTACAACATTCCCATTATATATAGTAAAAGTCTACTTTGTAAGAATTTTTAAAAATTATATACACACACACACAGACACACACACATATATATATATATAGAGGGAGTCTCATGGGTTTACTTCATAACTTGCTACAAGTATGCCCTGGAATGAGGCATCTTGTGGTACCACAAGAATAAAGCCCTTGCCACAACTAATAATTTACCATGTTGTGTCCTGGTTATATATTTTTTTCTATTTATTTTTCAAAAGTTCAAATTGTGATAAATTAAAAGCAGAAGATCCAACAGGATGGAGTGATAATGGCAAAGATAGGCAACATTAGGTAATGAATTCAAGCACAGCCACAGTTAGGGACAGAGTCTGAGCTGAGACCTGACTGATGAGAAGTTGTTATTTCAGGACTTGAGAGAAAGTCTTCTAGGGAGTGGCAAGAGCAAATGCTAATATCTAGGAGGCAGGAATAAAGTTGGAAAGTCCAAGTTTACTGAAGAAAACTAATGTGACTGACTTGGAGCCAAATGGATTAGTTGCTGGTGGAGAGAAAGTTCCCTGGAAGCCTGGCATTGCTTCTCTCTGATCTGGCCCCTGCTCACTTCTCCAACCTTGTCTTACCACCCACTTCCCTGCTCATTGTCATCTCTGTTAATACCAATCAAGCAAAATCAAAGGAGGCATCTTGAAATTCCTACATTCTTCCCTCCTCCCCTAGGGCTATCAAGTAGTGACTCATTTTCTCCATTATGTCCTCTTACATCCACCTACATGAATGTTTCTCTAAAAGCCATCTTGTTTCTAGAACGGAACACTGTTGTCCATGTTATCAGTCATGTTTCTGGACAAGTTCTCTGTCACTGAGGAGGAATCATTTTCATCCCTAAGAGGTTTTACATTTATAACATAAACATTTGATGAAAACATATGAATTACTTGAAACTGTTTAAAGCACCTGATCTTCATTCATCTTTGATCTTTCCTGACACTCCAATGTGTTAGATATAATTATTATACATATATCACAGATAAAGGACCTGTGGCACAAGGATGCTAACTTATTCTTTAAAATTCACACAAGGTAAGGATATAACTAGGATTTAAAACTAAATGTCTCACTCCAGATCCTACACTTTTAATCACCACAGCTTAGCTTTCTGTTGCTCCATGCTTCTACCTGATTTTTTCCCTACCAACTTCCAGCCATGAAAATAAGAAAGATTGTTTTGTGTCTAATGGAGATTCTAGTTATTGTTGCTTTTCTGAGGTCAATTAGAAAAGTAAATAAGTAATCATAATTTAGTATGTGACTTATTGAGTATATAGAGTCATTTGAATGACTGCTTGTCTTCCTTAAGCATGAGAATCCAGATCTCCTTGTTCACCAGAAAGACCAATCTTATGTCATCACATATATAATACTTATCCATTCAGCACAAAGTTACACAATTTTCTTTACCAATACCAGAAATATGAGAGCCATTACATAGCAATTTGTCATAGGGAGTGAGCTTAAGATATTCTAGCTACTTCAAAAAGAAGCTCTCGCATATCTGAGAGATAGCTACATAATTTTTTTTCTAAGTGCTTTAGCCCTGGAGTCTCTAATTTAAAAGCAGCAATTTGGGAAGAGAGAAAGAGATTTCCTACATTTTAAAAGTTTGTTGACTTGCTCTGTTTAAAAGCTTTGCTGTGGTGAACTTAAAATTGTTCTTTCAAGTTCCTTGAATTTTATAGTTTGTTAAATTGTATCCTAGAAGCTAAAGATACAGTAAATACAATCTGTGTGTGCGCATGTGTGTGTGTGTGAGTGTGTGTGTGTGTAGAAATAAAACATGGAAGAGAAGATATTAAAGCTAGGTGGGCTTAATCTTTAATATAATTAGTGTCATAAGTAAAGTTATGAAATACATGAGAAAATGGAAAAGTAATTCAAATAAGAGAGGGAAGAGGAATTACACACTGAGGTGGCAGTGTGTTTGGCATATCTGAAAAAGATCACAAAGGACAATAATTGGAAGGCATGAATGACCTGATGAACTGTGTCAGAGGATAACAGACTTCAGTGCCGGTCCAGAGTTTGTAAACTATTGAAAGACATTTCAAATTTTATGGCTTTAATTCTGAAATAAATGAAAAATCATTAGATGGTTTTGAGCAGGGATGTGGCATGTTCAGATGTGAGCATTGTGACGTGAAGACCGTATTACGTTTAATGAAGGTCTTCTTGCTCCAACTGCTGGTGACAGAAAGATAGCCTTTACTTTTCAGATACTTCAGAGATTTCCACAGCAATAGAGAGCTTTTTTACACAAGTTTATGTCCTTTCAGGGTATAGCCCACAGAAATGGTGCTCTAGTCTCAACTTGGGACAATTTGGGAGAAACCTAAAAGGTCAGTTCAGATCAGAATCTCCTAGTGGGTCTCCCTCACACCTTGCCTCTTCTGTATTCCTATTCTGCTTCTTTTCTCTCCCCGCAACAGGCATTAATGTGAAAAGTACCCCCTTGATAATCATATTGTACATGAAATCCCATTTTTGAATCTGCTTACTATGAAGTCCAACCTGTGACACAATATATGTCTTGCTATGTTTGCTGTGGTCACTTTTTTGAGGAGAGAAAGATAGATGATAGATAGATAGATAGATAGATAGATAGATAGATAGATAGACAGACAGATAGATAGATAGCTGGCTAGCTAGCTAGCTAGCTAGCTATTGAACTAATAATAATTTTGATATCCTGGACCTGGTGGGTGGCAGATAAAGTGGGAAAATATGAAAAACTCCAGATGAATTATTGAACTAATATAAAATATGGGATATGAGAAGAAAAGAGTCAATGATGTCTCTGAAATTTTGAGAACTAAGAATGAAAGAAAAGTTACTATTAAAATAGGGAGGGAAGACTGCAGAATAAGCAGATTTTGGAAGAAAGTTCATTGTGTAATTTTTGTCATTTTAGGTTGACATGTCTATTAGACATCCAGGTACAAGAAGCAATTGGGCATGCCAATCTGAGGTCTGGGTAGAGTTTCATGCAAGAGGTATGTGTTTGGGAACACCTAGGTATAAATTATATTGAATTTTTTTAAGTTGGTTGATATCATAAGAGTAGAGTAAGTGCAAAGGTGAAGGATGTGAGGACTGAGTCCTGGAGACATTCAATGTAAAGAGGTCAAAGCAATGATATGAAACTGAAAAAAAAAAAAATCACTATTGAAAGAGGAAAGTGGTTCTTGTGAGATGAGTGGAAAAAAATACATAGACTAATTGATCTGTGTTAAATTCTTCTGATAGGTTGCAAATGAAGTGGATGAAGAATTGACCATTAAGTATTAGGAGCAGATGATCATTGGTGACCTTGACAGTTTTAGTGGAGTGGTGTGGTCAAACCCTAAACACAGTTGTTTCAGGGAAGAATCGCAGAAAAGTAATTGTGAAGAGCAAGTGAAGGAAATTATTCTCTGTTAAGGAAAATAAAAAAAAAAATGGATTAGTGATTAATGGGGAAAAAGAAATCAAGTGAATGTTTTAGTTTCTTTGTTTTTGTTTTTAAGATGGAAGAAATAATAACATGCTTGCCTACAGCTACAAGAGTGAGAGAGGGGGGAGTTGATGCTGCAGGGCATAGAGAAAGAAAAATTCTATAGCAGTGTCCTTAATGATATGAGAGGATCTGAGGTCTAACCCATGAGTGGAAAAATATGGGTAGTTTTGCTAACGTTACAGAAGAAAAGGTAGAGTATATAGTGACAGATATGAGTGGGTGGGTAAACAGACTAATAGGAGCTTATAGTAATGCCCTTTGGTTCATTTCTATTTTCATGATAAAACTTAAGAAAAGAAAAAGGTTGCTTGCTGGGCATGAAGATAGGTGAAGAAATGTTGAAGGCTGCAGGAGAAAGCAGCAGTATTAGGTACAGATGTTATGAAGTATCTATTTTTACCTTCCAAGAGCTCACAAATTGTATTCATAGTTGTAACTTACTGTTATATTCTATAAGATAATTTATATCAATAAAAATAATAGATTTATAAAAACTGTCCTAGATAGTTATTTGACAAGAAAATTGATTATTTATTATCATAATTTTAGAAGAGATAAAACAGATCTTTCACTTTCCTACCATCTTTCTTTTTAATCCAGTTTTATGCTGAAAGCAAAGCAGTGTATTGATTTCTCCAAGCGAATTGCTTATGCAGGACTACGATGACAACTTTTTAGCAGTCATTAGATCAATGATAACTAATAATTGGTGTCTGTGTCCTTTTTTGAATTATTTGTTTATAATTCACAGAAACAGATCGGCTATTCTTGGCAAAATAATTTACTGAAAAGATATAGGAGAGCCGATAGAATCAAAGCAAAGGCTACCGTAAGCAACTCTTTAAGAGAATTGAAACAGGAGAAACTGTAGTTTTTATGAATAAATGGACACTCTCCCTAGAAAACAAGAACAGAAACAGAAACTGTCAAAACAGTGGAGAATTTACTCATTCTCACAGTTGAGGCCAGTGCACTATAACACCTCATTAACTCAAATGTTATGAAAATCCAAAACCATGACAGATTTTTTTTTTTTGAGATTAAAGCTGAAATTAAGCTGTTTCTTTTTGGTTTTCATACATATTACACATTATGACGAAGCTATTGGTTGTGGATTATGATTAGAAAAACCAGTGAAACTTAATGTTTTAAATGTTTTATATCATACTTCTATTATTCTCCTTAATAGCAATGTTACTCTAAGTAGCTGATGAGTCACTCATTCTTTCAAAAAACTATTCAAAATTAGATATTACCTTGTTCTCACCTCTCTTTCTGAATTTTACTCATTACATTTATTAGACCAAGTTCATTATATTATTTTAGATATTATTAGACAATGTCAAGTTCTTCAACACAATGTCAAGAATTAGGTCTCTGTCAACAGAATTGTAATATTTATTAATTTGTAAATATTCATGGCATATAATTGAACATGCTGAAGTGTATTGTGTGTGCATTTATAAATATAATTTGTCCATTTCAGTATAAATAAGTTAATGTTTTTTATTTCCTAATGTATTTACTTGAGTTTACAGTACAATATTTAGACTATAATTTCCCTTTTGTTTTTGATAAGATTATCCTAATTTACCAATCTCTTGTTAATTAATAATATCAATGTTCACTAAGACAATATTATCTAGTCTGTATATTTGACATGATTTGTCATCACGACCTTAATATACTATCATGTTATAGGTTTTTTCATTGACCAGATTTGATGCTTGCTCTTCTATTTATTGAAAAAAGTAATAATTTAATTAAAGCAGAAAGAAAAATAGAGAGAGAGAGAGCCAGAACACAATGCAGAGAATAAATAGAAATAATAAAATGGTTTTTTGTTTGTTTAAAGTGGAGATAAAATGAGAATGATCAGTGATGTTTTCATTTGGAATTAAGATCTCTTTCTTACAAAAGTCAGAAATTTCTGGACTTGATTATGAACTCAAAAACTAATAAAACTAAGAATTCTGTCAGTTTTCTTTCATTATTTTAATTTTATATAATCATTTTTCCATCATAATTGTTTCTTTTGGTTTTGCTTCAACTTGCAGATTTTTTGGCCCATTTTGAACACGTTAGCATATATCATTTAATAATATTTAAAAATATGATCCATACATACAAAAGTATGGTTTATCCACATATACACTTATTTACATATAACTCAGTTCTCTACCTTTTCATTCACTCTTTAACTTTTTCCTCTTAAACTATTTCTGTTTTCCTTTTCCCTTTTCCTTCACACCCCATCTTTCTTTTCTCTGTCTCTGTGTCTCTCACTTATTTTTTTTTTTTAAAGAGGCTCTGATACGGGCCATAGAGACAAATCTTTCTAATTCATTATTTATCCAAGAGATAAAATATGCCTTCAGATGACACTGGATTTTTACAGCAAAATAATCTGGAGGGAAGATGAAGAATCACACTTCCTACTGTCACTGTTTATGATGACAGCCTTGCCAAAGTGGTTTACTAGAGCTAGTATCCAAGGCAAACTACAGACAGGAAAGGACATTTTTATTTTAACATCAGAGTTCTGGATTGAGAAGACTTCAGTCTTCAGGTTTGCTTTGGAAATGTATTTCTTTTAAAGTTCTAGCCAATTCTCTTTGATTAATGTTTAGGAAAGTAAATTCACTCTTCCATTTAAAAGTAAGTGCCTCAGGGTCAATACTTTAATTTCTCCCACTGGACTTTTTATAGGTACAAAATGGTCAAATGCTTTCTTGCTGAAAATAAATTGTATGTGTCACATACAGCTTGATTCTTTTGGTATATGTAGAACTTTACTTTTTATAGTTTGTTTTAGTGAAGCAAGGCTGTTGCATTAGGAGAAGATATATACAGTGTCAGTGACCAAGACATTTGACTCAATGACTCACTGATTAAATACAGAATTTTGTTTATCTACCACAAGTTGCTGCAAAATTATATAAGATACACTGGTTTGTATATCACAGACATAAAGTAGTAAAATTAAAAGAGCCATTAGAGAACAGAAATTTTGAAACAAAAATGCAGGTATTTTTCTATGGAAAAATAAAATTTGCTAAAATACTGTGCTTAGTTTTGTGAATTACTTTAATGTTTTTCTGATTTCTTTTTGAAAATGTAAGGTAATGGATTAAAAACATTTAATAACATTGTAACTTCAGGATAGCAATCAAATTATATAAAGTAAATACTAATAAGATTTTATTTTATCCTGTTCCTTTCCTGAATCTTGTTATCCTGACAAGATTGTCTACATGTTTCCACAACTTAGATTCTTATATTCAAGCTCCTTGTTCCTTGAGCAGACGAAAGCAGGATTTCAAAGGGCTGAAGGATAGAATGATAACTCAGGAGGGAGTGAACTCTTCCCCAGCATGTGCCTTAGAAATAACATCTTGGTAAAGAGATTGTCCTTAAGAAAAGATGGAAAAGAAACTCCAGGACTTGGTGTCTCCAGGTACATTACCATTGGTCCTTAAAGATCTCAGCAACTCCACTTCAGGCTTGTTCTATTCTAGGTTTATTCTTACATAAAAGCATCAAGGTAAACACTGTTTTAGGTGACTCCAAGTACAGAGAACACTCAAGTAGCAAAGTAGGAACCAGAGTATTCACCCAGGAGGGACCACCTGGAGTAAGTGACACCTCATGGAATAGTGAAAACAAAAAATATTCATACAACTATAAGTACTTTCCTTCATCCCCCAAATAAATATTGAATTATTTATTTTCCCTGTCATTCACTGGGGACTTGATATTCACTTCTAATCAAAATTCTTCTCTGGAAAATATTCAATACATTTTCTTTGTTGTTATTATTTTAGATCAGCATCATAGTTTCTGTAGTTTATTACATTGGGTTTTTTTTTTACAAGAACCAAATTATTCTTTATTCAAATAACTGATTATACATAGTAATTGATCTTCAAAATAGAAGAACAGTAAAAGCCATCTCAAACATAATTTTAAATCTCCTTAAGCTTGGGACAATGGTTTGTTTTTTAATAAAATATAAAGTATGGAAAAACTCACCCTAAAAATTAAAAAGCTTTTAAAATTTTTTTTATTAATAACTTTAAGAAACAATATTGAGAGGATTTTGGTGTAAATGAATCACAAACATGAATTGAATGTCCCATAAAATATGCTCTCTGGTCCTTTGAGATCCACTCCATCAGCATTAGAGGTTCTTCCTGGGTTCACACAGAAAGGCTAATCTCACATCAATGGTGTTCAGAGGGAGAGCAGTCAAACAGTCCCAAACTAGCTTTTAGTGACTAGAAATTTGTGACTCTTACTGAACCAAAAATATGATTAAACTAATTGAATTAAGCTGGTTACTAAGTTAATATGAGGTGAGGGTAAGGTCTATCACAGCAAACTTTACTGACAGTTTTCTAAAATTGTCAAAATATATCTGAAAAAATTGTTGGTAGTATAAACAGAAGTCCAAAGTAGTATATGCTTATTTACTTAGATTGTAATGAAGCCAAAGGTAAAGGTAATATTGTAGAATTTAATTGAATATTTTCTTTCTTTATGTTCTATGTGGCCAATTTTGAAAGCAAAAAATGGAAACATAGTGGTGTACTTAAAAAAAAAACATAATCAGTGGCAATGGATGTTTGACTGATTATACATGTAACCCAGTAGAATAGTTGCCTCAATAAGGGTTGACATAATTTCAGGTCACGTGAATCTGGGTAGCCTTAGCTTTTTTAAATTATTGACATTATCTTTGAAAGAACCAAGCAAAAGACCCAGTGTTTCTTCCTAGTACATGAAAAAATCTATTTGATGCAAAAGATAGATTTATCGAACGATATAGAAATGTATTGGTATAGTTAAATCATTCCAATCCCAAATGAAAAATTGTTTTTTTTGCTATTGTCTGTCTTTCTATCTGTCTGTCTGTCTATCTATCTATCATCTATCTATCTATCTATCTATCTATCTATCTATCTATCATCTATCATCTGTCATTTATCTACTTAATTTATTTATTATTGTTATTTTTTTACTTCAACTTGTTACAGAAAGCAGAAGTACAAATGGGAGAATTATAAAGACTAATAAATTGAACATGTATTTGCTTTTAAACTCTCTCATCTTCTCTTTAATAGAAACTAAGTTTAATAAATTCTGTGCAGTTGTTTATTATAAAGTCACTAAACTGTACACAATCAATGAATTAAGGGAGCAGTTAAATACATTAAATTTACATCTAGCAAATACTCAGAAATCTAATAAAACTTCAAATCTGATACAAATTCATATAACATTTTCTTAACTTCAGAATATATTAAAATAGCTCATAGCTTTAATATAAATCTCAATAAATAGTTATGTAGGCCTATAGAATGATGAGGTAATTTTACATTAATAGTCATGTTTTGTATTTTGGGGTTTTCTATTTATATACTGTATGATATATATTCCTGTATAAAAATTCTTCATTCTGAACAGCAATGAGAATTAAATACAAATATTGTTAAGTTGGCCTGGCTTTTTCTAGATTGCTTTTTAAAAAACATACTGGACACTTGATACATGATAGTCAATCCTGAGTGTTAGCATAATAATTCCCAACTCAATAAATATGTGTATATTTAGAATTCCCCTTGCAGGTCCACCTTAATGCTATACACATAAACACATTTTAAAAAATCACCTTTATGCTTGAATTAGTGAAGAATGACCTGCATCTTAATAAAATTCCTGGTGCTCAGAAAGTTTCTGGTATGCAAAATTAATAACAAAGAACTGATTCCTTAGCTAAAGTTATTAAGAAAGTTAAAGGAGTTGTACTCAATAATATTAACTTATGTCAAGCTTTTAATCTTACTTATTTTAATCTAAAATTTGTATTTGAATGATTTTGCTAAGTAATACTTGATGTTTATGTTTGGCCATGAACTGAGTGCGAGAAACAAAATTAGTTTTAAACTTAACTCAATATCTTCTCTACTACAGTTATTAAGTGGAAAGATAGAACCTGAACTGTGGCCCTTCTGACTCAAATACTATGTATTCTTTATTGTAGAACCTGCTCCCCTTCTTGTAAATAAATCATATAAAATCAGAACTTAAACCTTTATGTGGTTAACCTGCAAAATAATCTCAAACTTGCAGATTTTAATGACTTTTGTTGAATAAACTACTGGCAATAGTATAATGAAGACAAGTTTTTCTTAAAAAACGAAACAAAACAAAACTTGTTTTATCCAAGCATCTAATATTGGTAATAAATATAATTGACATTAGATTGGAGACATACGAAACTTTATATGTGTATGCATACATATCTATGGAAAATTGGATAGGTTCTGATGAGATATATTTTAATCAAACGATGTAGTATGTTCTTTCTAGTCAGCAATGGAAATCTAGTAATATCTCTTTGAAATAGTTTCTTCCTTCTGTGGGTTGTTTCATTCATTCCTTCTATTTTTATTTGATATTAGAGCTAAATAATGTATTGCCACTGTGGACCAAAAAAATAAAGTGAGGCATCTGTGTGGAGAGGTGGCAAGGTAGAATGTCAAATAAGGCTTGAAGGTTGAAAGAGGAAGAGCACTCAGGCCTTGTCATCCAGAGTAAGCAATGGAGATTTACTAAGATGCTACAAACAATGGGTAACATAATTGGGTTTTGAAAATATCTCCTTTCAATTGTTAGAAATAAAAGCTATTCCAACAATTTGTGAAGACTACCATCCAACAAATAGCACAGTATATTCTGGGTACTTACACTAAAAATGCTACTTATTATTTAAGTCATTTTGGGCAATTTAATGAACCCTCAAAGTTTCAGTTTTCTCATCTGCAATGTTAATGTTAATAATTCTGTAACATTATATGATGATAAGAACTAAATGATGTTAGATTCGTAAAGAGATTAACAAAGTGATACAATATTAACATTATATAATATATTTTAGTAAATAAATATAAACATTTAATTTATTCTTATTTTTATAATTTTATTATGTTAACTTATTAAAAAGACTCAGCATTTCTTATTCTGGTTTTTCATCTATATGAATTAATTTTTGTAATATTATTTAATTTTGGTAAAAAATCTCATTTGGTAATCGATACAGAGAATTTTTAGCTATCATTAGTTGCTCATGGAGTAAGTGCACTGGTAGTAAGACAGTATAAAAATAGTTTTTTCTTATAAAATGAGAACAATGGATATGAAATCATATACATTCAAACCATTTTTGCTTAGATTTTGTATATCATTCACAAGGTAGAAAATTGAAAAATGAATGTCACTTTGTTTCCAATACTTTTTAAAAAATCAATATCAGTCTATTACATATATATTTTATAAAAATTTCACAGTAACAAAAACAAAACATCTTTCAATTCATGTAAATTTGGGTTTATTTCTCTTAAGACAATTAAAAATATGATGACTATTTCTCATTATGACTTTAAAAAATGGTTTGTGTAATTCATTTTTAAAGGGACTTCATATTTCCTTCCAGAATTATAGAATCTACTGTGTCAAGCGTTATCCAGAAAAAAAAAAAAAACAGGACCAACAGGAGCTTATTTGTCATCTATCTACCTATTATCTATGTCTGTCTGTCTATCATCTATCATCTATCTATCTATCTATCTATCTATCTATCATCTATCTATCTACCATCCATCTGTCACCTATCATCTAATCTATACAGTTGTATTGAGAGAAAGAGAGAGAGACAATAAGGAATTTGCTCACATGACCATGAAGTCTGAGAAGTCCTAAGATCTACATTCAGGAAGCTGAGTAGACTCAGGGAAGCTGATGGTTAAAGTTCTATTTTGCTAGAAAAGCAAGAGTTGAAGGACAAGAGAAGACACATGTCCCAGCTCAAGCCAAAAAAGTACTCTATAAGTCTTTTTGCTCTATTCTGATATTCAAATAACTAGAGGAGGCCCTCCCACATCATAAAGGGCAATCCAGACTACTTAGTCTACACATTCAAATGTTAATCGCATTCAAGAACACCTTCCCAGACACACCTGAGTAATGCTTTGATGAAATGTCTGGACACTTAATGACCCAGCCAGCTTGACACATAAATTAACCATCATTTTTATTAAGACCAAAGGAATTATTCTTTGATCACACACAGAAATGAGCCCTGAATGACTCCTAAGGCTAGGTCATAAAAGGCAATGACAGCTGCCACCTTGCTTTCTTAGGGCACTAGGAGTCCTAAACTAACCTTTAGGGAGTTTGGTGCTGCCATGCTATAATGAAGTTCAGGTCACATGAAAAGAGCACGCATTAGTATTTTGTCTAAAAGCCTGAGTTGAGGTCCTAGCCAACTACAAGTGCCAGAGGGCAGGCATGTGAATTAATATACAACCAGGATATATCCAGGATACTGGTTCAGATAATTCCTGACTCAGTTGTTGAGTTACTTGTGACTTCAAAGAAATCCAGGCGAGACCTCTGACCTCATGGAATAGAGACAAATAATTCCCACTTTGCCCTTTCCCAACCTCTGACATCCAGAATCTATGAGCATGTTAAAATGATTGTTTTAAAATGGTAAATTTTGATGTACTCTTTTACATAGCACTAGATAGTAGGAACGCCAGCTAAGTTACAAAGAAAATACTATATGTTAGTCAGTGTTTACCCCAAAAGGAAAGTGAAAACATATGTAAGTGATATTAGAAAGAGCTAAGTAGTGAAAGCTTTTAAAGGCAAGAGATGA
Source organism: Cynopterus sphinx (assembly GCA_030015415.1). Classification (NCBI taxonomy): domain Eukaryota; kingdom Metazoa; phylum Chordata; class Mammalia; order Chiroptera; family Pteropodidae; genus Cynopterus; species Cynopterus sphinx. The sequence continues at coordinate 13,774,308 of CM057380.1, forward strand.
CATCAAATATCCATTTTCTCTGTAAAAAACTGACTCTTTGGAAGGATAGGTTAAAAGCCACTGTTGTAGAAAATGGGTATTGGGAAACGATAGCTTGCATTAGCATGTAAGATATTACAATGATTCATTAGCTCATATGAATTTATAAGAATTCATAATAATCAAGTAGAGGTGAAAAAAAGTGTTAAGACTTAACAAACTTGGTAAATTTAAAAAATAGTTATGTGTATTTGTATAGTAACCAGATAATAGTTCCCATTCACTCTGGTTTGAAAATGAGATCTGTATTTCCAATAAAACCATTTCAGAGTTTATAAGAAATAATTCTGAGAAGTTTATAAATAGCATGTATATAAATAAGCAGAACACAGTAAAATTATGGCATTAATGCAAAAATCAACAATTGTTTCTGTGACGCTTTGAATAAGAATAATATATGTGTGCCATATATTGCATAGACTGTTGAGTTCTCACTCTTTCTAGGATGAATTCTAAGGTCCAAAACATTAACCTAAATTTTTCTATTGTTATAAAGTGTGATATCAATTTTTAGCAGTCTATCATGAATTTCCCTTTGTATAAACTCTTTATCTTTCCAGTATCTAAATGTTGAACTATTTCAGATCTGAGTACTCAGACTTTATTACTCCAGTACTTATACTCATTACTTAGATGGTCTCACACAGTATCACAGATTTGACCTCTGAAAAATAGAAGACTCATAGGGATCTACAATATTGATGTTTTAGTTTCATATGATAGGATTTCTGTGAGAGGTGAAACATCAATAGTGTTAAAATGCAATGCAATATAGAGAATATTTCTGTATAAGGTCACTTTATCCTGTGACTCTCCAGAGAAGTTAGTTCCAGAAATTATCAAAGGACCTCATTATAGTTTATCTTCACCTACAAGGTAAGCCTATGCAATGAACTCTAGAGAAAGAATTTTAATGAGGTTCCAGTTTTTAAAATAGTTTTCATCCTGTAATAAATGCTAAAACCAAGTAAATATAGTTTTGAATATTTTAAAGGATTATGGATGCAATAGGAAAACAAAAATTAAACATAATCATTAAAGGGAAATATAATTACATGGTAATTCATTATATTATCACATAGCAAAGTTTTATTATCTTTATGATAAACTTATTATCTAAGGGTCTTGGTTTCCTAGGCAGCAGAATTTTAAGGGTACAATATTTCTTTCAGAGATGTTACTACATTATAACATTACTTTCCATATATATCTCTCTTCTATGTGAGTCTTGTATATTTGATACCCTGGGATGTTTGAGGAGCATGAGAACTCCTCTATAATGAGCATCACATGAGGTGTTTGTTGACTAGCAATGCTAGAAAACTTAAGCCACTTGGTTCATACCTGGTTTAAAATTAGAGTGTATTTCTTTGTTATAATAATAGTTTTTTTATAACAATAAAACTTGATATACTGTTATATAATAATGCTTATGTTAAAAAGTTTATTGTAATCAATTTACTATTTGTTTTTATAAATAAAATTTAAATCTTTTTATAATAATATTTTAATGGAATTTAATTAACAAAGGAATTATTCTAGGCATTGTTTTTCACATCTTTTATTAAATTTAATAATGTATTCTCTTTCACATATTATTAAAGAGAAAAGTACCTGAGAGTTTTAAAATATAGTTAAATTAAATCTATATAATGAGATAGCAAATTCTTATACATGTTTTGCTCTCTTAAAATTAATTTTTGCATTGAGGCTTAATTTAAACTTTGCATTTTAAATGAATAGATTTTAAATGGAAATTTTGATGACTTTTGAGGCATATTATTGAGACACATAACACTTCACCCTAAATTTAATTTGCCTTTCCCAGACAAGCACCAGAGAGAAAGTTGCTTTGATATCAAATTAACTTTGATATAACAACTTAGAACTCAGCATGAGTACTACAAAATAGTTTTCCCCTATGCTATGGTAAAGAATCAGACTGTACACATGTGCATGTTTATTGTCATACTTTGTCAAGACATGAGATAAACATAACTCTATTGTAGGTCTGATTAATAAAAGCATTATGTAAATTTTTATTTCATATATTATTTTAATAATTTTATAATACATTTACATTAAAACACATAATTCTGTATTTTGTAATGCTTCATATGATGAAAATCAATTGCACTGTACTTTTAGTTATTTTTATTTATTATCCATTTAGAAAAAATGCTCACTTTGAGAATTATTTATGAGTCATTTTATCACCTTGAATAGCCATGTTGGTTGAATTTTTCACCTTATTTCTAAAATCTTAAAATATCTTCTAATCCTCTGTGACATGTTACATTTATTATATTTCATAATACTTATAATTTCTAAAATAATGGCATGTTAGGATTACTTTAGATATTTTTGATTAAAAGAAAAATATGTATCAGTGCTTAAATAGTGTAAGCCACTACACAGTATTAAACTAATCCTGTCGAGTTTTCAAATAAATTACATGTAATTTGCTTTAGGATTTTCTCTGCTTGTTTTGGTCACAGTCCCAAAGATTGCTAGTTTTTTCTCAATTTCAGTTTTCATCATTTTGCTTTTTATATTAAGAGGCCTATTTTTTTTCTTAGGTTGTTTTTGTTTTATTTCATATCATTGTATTTTTATTTAAACTTGGAACTAGGAGGCACTAGCTATACTATTATTTGGAAAAGTAAGATCCTGCTCCATGCTACCTCTTGCATCAGAAATTAGGTATGGCAATGTGGCTAGGGCCTGGCCAGTGGTATAGAGGGATAGTACTGTGGTTCAATTACTGTCATTTTCCTTCTCGAGAATTGCCACTTCACTTTTCTTCCTCTTCCTACTTCATGACTCATTAAATGAGACAAACTTGACCAGACAGAAGAAGGAAACAGGCTAAGGATAACTTAGCGAAATTATAGAGGAGTGTGGGTCCCTGAACAAACTTGTGAACCGTAAGCTTTGTAAAAGTCAGGCTCTCCATTTTCAGATTACTGAGAGAGAACTTAAGTCTCATGTCTAAGGCACTCTTATTTGGGTTTCTATATCAATCAACAAAAACTAAGTCATAATTAGCATAATGTTCTTATCAATCCCGAACTGTCTCACTCAGTGATTTGTTTCTGAAAACAAAAATGTTTAATGAAAATATTTTCTACTTTTACTGGGTATCATTATTCATGATCCCATTGGTAAATTTAATTGATTTAATTATTACTATTTTTTAGGTTTACCATATCTGATCAGTTCATTATTTTGTCAGAACTGATTTATAAACATGAGTGGCCTACAAAATCTAGACACCAATAACAATTATATCTTAGGTGATAAATACATTTAGTAAATAAATTTTAAAAACATTTGTACAGACATATTTAACTATCTCAACAATACATAACACGTTATTAAAAAGTTGTGAGGAGAAATACCCATTAAAAACTCTGTTTCTGAATTTAAATAACTTTTTTGATTAATTTGTTTAAAAATAAGGGAAGAAGTTTGGAGGGAAAGAGCTTAGAATGAATATGTCTCTCCTGTAAAATGAAGTTATTTACAGAGCAAAGAGTGAAATTAATTATATTTTAGCATTTTAGCTACTTAATAAAGTAAAATGTGCTTTTTTATAATAACATTTTATTCATACATGAGAAATAATACTGGTCATTTGCATATAATTTGTGGATTTTTATGTGTGATAGAAGCATGATTTGTATAATCAGAAAGTATTCTTTTAATCCATGTAGTTTTAATTATCCAATTACCAAATTCTTTAATCTACAATTATAACAAAGTGTCTAGCCTTCATATCTAATTAATCAGGGTTCTGTGACTTTGGTCTTTTTTTTAAATTTGTTTTAAAAAATCTCTATTTGTTATTTTTACTATGGATCCTAGCCCTTTGCCTGTGAACTAATTTTAAACATAATATTTTTTCAAACATCATTTAAAATGACAAATAATGACAATGCAAAGTCATGCCTCAAGTTATTTCACTTAGTCTTTTAGGAGGACATCACATCTCCTACCTTGGTTAACTGTACACACTATTATTAACAATGATTCAGAAGATAAAAGTAAATCCAGAGAAAAATGTTAGAATAAAGCACTATTGTCTAGCTATTAAGGAAAGAATAACATTTTGTTTGAGGCCCTGTATTATACCTTTACTGTTAAGATATTTAATTTTTTTCCCAGGATATCGTGTTTATGTTATCATGAACTAATGTAATAAAAATATAAAAAAGTAAAAGCAACCTTACGTAAGATGCTGCATATACAAATTTTAATAGTTCAAGGTTTGAAGCATATTTTTTTTGGAAATATTTGAGACTTGTTGTTTTCATAAAGAGAAAATTCAGAAATTAAAAAAAAAGCTAACATCATTACAATATCATAATGAAATAGCTAGAACTAATTACCTATTGGGAGTCTTGCAAAAAAATATAATTAAAAATAGTCTCCTACCAAACCAGAAAGCTTTTCCATAAAAGTAGAAGAGAAATAATAGTTTTATTACTAAATATGCATTAAACTAGAATGTAATGTACATCACAGTAACCCACTAAGAGATTCCAAGGCAGGGAAAAATTTCACTCTTTTATATAGTCAAGCAGATACAACCCATTACATACATGCTGTCAAGGTCAACAAATAGCTCTCAAATACAGAACTTTACAACACCATATGTGACACAGAGTTTATTCCAAGCTTACTTGGTATTTGGTAACCACCAGTGATATCCAGTTGGCTTTATTCACAGAAAAAAATGTATTGTACATTTAAGGACAGGAAGTACTTTTCAAGTTGGAATAAGGCACATGCAGAGTTAAGAGTTCTTTGTGTATTTTAGATAACCATTCTTCATCAGGAATGTATTTTGTATATATTTTCTTGCAAACTGCGGATTCTCTTCTCATTCTCTTGACATTGTTTCTTCTAAATAGAAGTTTCTAATTTTATCATAGTCCCATTTATCAATTCTTTCTTTCATGGGGAATGCCTTTGGTATATCTGAAAAGTCATTACCAAATTTACGTTTACCTATGTTTTCTTCCTATATTGTCTTCTAGGAGTTTTATAATTGTATGTTTTACATATAGCTTCCCTCACTTAAAAAAAAAATGATGGTGATTATTTTTTCTACAATATTTTCATTCTGAGTACATTTTAAGTTTCTTTTTTTGCAGACTCAATGACAGATTTGCTGTAAGTGTTGTCTTTAATTTTTCAGATCATTTAAAGTAGAGTATGTTGGTTAGGCATCGGAGATCTTACACCCAAATACTTGGGTTCAAATCCCAGCTGTTCTGAAGGTGATAAGTATAATCTTCAGCAAGTCACTCTCTCCTTCTAAATTGCTGGTAATAGCATTATCTACCTAGTGGTATTGTAGGGATTAGATGGGTAAATAGATGTAAAGTACTTAACAATTATTTTTAAAAATAGTAACAGAAAAAGGATAAAGAAGAATGTCATGCTTCAAGTTTATCTGAATAACGAACTTCCAATTAGTGTCTCAGGTTATTTGTAAAGCATACATAAGTCTTATCTATGTGCCATGGTGAGGAATAACTGCGTAAATTACTTATTAAAGTGTTCTCACTTTTATTAAAGGTTATTTTAATATGCTAATATAAAATATACTCTAATTTTTCATTAGATGACCTGAGGGATTATTTTATTTTTTGAAAAATCTCTCTGAAATCATTTTATAATTACAAAAGAAAATAGAAAATTAGTTAACTCAACTAGTATAAACTAAAAAAATACATGCTAACTTGAGATAACATAAATATAAATTCAATGTTTATTCTTATAAAAATTATACTGAAAATGTTATAGGCAGTTTTTCAGAAACCATCTTAAATCCCACTGTATGACTGGCTTTCTGTTTTCTAAAATTATACTGAATCATTTATAAAAGATAAAATAACAATAAATGCAATGATTCTTAATTCCACCTACCAGTTAGATTGAAGTCAAATATTAACACTAATTTTTGAACTGTTATAATTTGAAAATATTAGACCCAAAGCAGAAAAACAAAGAAATGGATTCTAGATTTTTCAAGTCATTTAATTTAAACTTAATCATGCTGATATAAATATGTTTCTATCATTCTGTATTTCTGCAAACTTTGCTGTACATTTTACTCTCAACAAATCTGTATAACATTAATACTCAATGATTAATCAGCTCTTATATTTGTGTCAAGAGTTTCTTTCCATAAAAATAGTATCTTTGACTTGGTGGTGCACTGTGCTTTTATTGTCTCTTAATTATCACAGTACTGGGGAGGTTAAGCTCATAAATCCATAAAATTGCTATCCATTTACCTAGTAAATATCACACAGATTGCTGACCTAGTATTTTTCAAGAAATAAGCAGCTCCAAGAGGAGCAGTTGTGCAAAATCAATTCTCAATAAAGTGTGGGCAGGAATCTCACAGGAACCAGCAATAGCATCTCGTGAATCTAAAGCAAGTGGAAAATACTATTCAGTGTGGAAAGCAGCCAGGGTCCGATGTGTCTGAGTATTCCAGGAGAGTAGAGTCTAGATATGTCCATCTCCTGTTCAAGGAAAGGTATTTTCATAAATGAAGACTATTGGTATGTACAGCTATTTATTTGAAAGACACATTAGGACATTTTAAATTCAGTGAAACCATGTTTAAAATTCCATTAAACAGTGGTTTGAAGATTATCTCCTGTGTACACTCTCAAATGCATGTAGAATATCTCATTGCTAATAATAAAAGTCTGTATGTGTACTAAAATGTAGAATTGCAACCTGGCATCACATAGTTCTCCTAAACCAGTTTCTGATATCAGTAGGTTACAAATGTTGGTTCTATGTTTCTTTAATCTTTATCTCAGCCTCTCCCATTGTTCTCTATGCCAGTTCTATCGCACCTGTTCAGGCCACTTCATTTCAGTGCTAAATAACTGTAATAGTCTTGTCGCTTGTTGCTTTGTTCAGAATTTCTATTTTCGTATCATAATATAAAATGCTGCCTCTAAAAATCAGATTTTTCATTAGCAGTACATAAGAATATACTTTAATTTTTAATATATAACTTTCCTTTTTAAATTGTAAAATTTATTTCATAGTAATTTTTTTCTAGAATTGACAAATTAAAACACCCCTATTAATAAAATTAAGACAATTGATTGCTACCTTTATTCCAATTATGTGGTGTCATTTTCCACACTATGACAGAGTGGCCTCAACAGAATGTTGTTCTTACTTCTAAGTATTGCCTAAAATCAAATATTAACATTAGTTATTCTAAAAATAATATAATCCTCTTTACCAATTGTTTTCCAGCATTCCATGGCATATCTTCAACAATCCAATACAATAGTCATATGAGGATCCAATTTACATCCTTCACATTGAAGGTTTCAATATAACCTCATTGCTTAAATGAGACTACTGTGAGGATTTAAATAATTTTGATTTTTTTTTACACCACACAAGGTCAATGTCTTTGCATATTTTCCATAGTAAAAATCATTTCATCCAATCTCCATGACATAGCACATGGGGTCATGACTATCTATGAATTGTATTATTAGAACAGATGCACTCAGATCCATTTCCTGAGGGTTCGAAGACCTTGCTCTTGTGTGCACTTCCTTTCTGTCTTGATAACTTTAGGTGGTCTTCTGTTAGGGTCTTAAGTTTTTTCTGAAAGTTCTTGATCCTTCCCTGTGTCTCACTGATTAGTAAAGCACAAAATACCCATACTCCAATTTCTTGCAGAGTAGACATTTTGTCATTCAATGGAACCCTTTTTTACCATGTAAAAGAACCTTGAACTTTTAGATGTTTCAAATACTAGTTTATCAAATCAAATACCTGATGTAATTAATAAAACATCTATGAAGGCTAAACTAAGGAATATATGATCCGTGATTTATTTGAGTATTCTAAATTTTATATTGCATTAAGTATAATAAGGAGAAAACTAGATATATTAGCTTTATCAATAACTCAACTGATTTTATTAAATAGTTTTAATAATTTTACAATTACTAGAATAAGGTACATTAGATAATATAGGTGTTTATCATAATCTTGGTAATCATTATATAATGTATGTATGTATGTATGTATGTATATATAGACATATATATATATACAAAATCACATTGTAAACTTTAAATATATACAATTATATTTCTCCCTTATTTCTCAATAAAGTAAAAAACATGATTGAACTTTTTTTAAGCATTATAGAATAGTGCTGGAAGAAAGCATGAACATTCAAAAAGTCTAACAATTCTGGATTAGGTAAATAAATTGACATAAGGTATTAACATGTAAAATTAACCTACAACATATGATGAAATATTTTGTAGTCATGAAATCTTTGAAGAATGTTTAATGAGAAGGAAAATGTCTATGATGTAGATAAATGACTAACTTTTATGTGTCAAACTCAATGATAATTAGTTAAAAATATTTTATTTATTTTTTACAATGATCCCATGATATATGTACTACTTAATCTCTTCTTTATTGATGAATAAAACTGATGCATAAAAAAGAGAGACATTGTTTTTTAAAACTTAAAAACATTTTCTCTCTCATTTTCAGAAATAAAGTAAGGTATATTTTTACTTTTTTCATCATCTTCTTTTAAAGAGAGCTCATTTTTTAAGAAAAACCTTCTCTCTCAGTTATCAATATCAGAAAATATATTTTAAAAAGTGAGTTTGGTTTTTCATGCTTAATATTTCTGTTTTTCTTTTTCATGCCATGAATTATTTAACTTATGTCTCCATATTTGGTTTGGCTGTTAATCAAATTCTCAGAACATCACTAGTGTTAGAATTTTCTTATACATTTTTGCAATTGTCTCTGACACACTGTGGTTATCATTATCATTATTATTTTATAGAATGCAAATTTTCTAATCAGAGATTTTTATTTTATCTCTGTATCAGGTATTCTTAACCCATGGATCTCAAATGTACTTCACAGGCCCTTGAATAATTATGGGATTTTGCAGTAAAATGATTAGGTAATTTACAGAACAATTCATATTTTGGAAATAAAAACTATTTTTAATTTCATAATCCTATAGTGACAAAGCTGTTATTATAACCCAAGTGTGTGTTGTTTTGTTCATATTTTAATTTTATTGTTAATTTAACACTATGTTATCTAGCTTTGTAGTCTTTCATCACTTTTTTAGTGTTTTGTAGTGGTTAAGAACATGATCTTTGAAATCAGACAGTTCTGAGATTGAATCCTAACTCACCTTACAGAGTGAAGGCACAGCACATTTAGTTTAACATATATAAGCTTTTCCATGTTCATATATATATATATTGCAATAGAATAGTGGCTAATTGATAGGCTTGCTTTTGAGTATTAAATGTACTAGTGCATATGAACACCTGTTTATTTTATACCCAAAGGCAATACAAAGTAAATGTCAGCTATTCTATTCTTTTAATAATTATTACCACAAAATAGTCAATCTTATTTAACCAATAATTCATCAAATTACCCCTTATTCAGCAGGTCAATATTATTATTTTCTATTATGTACTCATTCTGCCAATTTTCCATCATTTTGTAATTATTTATAAAATTTATTGAGAACCTACTGTCTACCAATCACTCTGAAAATTGATATGAATCCATATTTTATTTATGGCTCATTTTTCTGTCTTCTAGGGATACAGACAAAACCTATTCTATCATTTTAAAGACAATGTCCTCTGTGCAACTCTCTTTACATTGCTAATCTATACATATTCCTTTATTATTACCCGAATCTTTAATTGCTTTATTAATAAACACTTTGTATTAGTTTCTAATCTCTGCATAACAAATGACTGGAAACTTTATGGGTTAAATAAACACATTTGTTATTGCAGTTTTGGGGACTCAGGAATCCAGGCATAAAATAGCTTGGCTCTTTGCTCAGGATCTCTGAAAAGCCTGCGAGAAAGCTATCAGCCAGAGCTGGGAGTTCATGTAAGACTACATTAGAGAAAGATCACCTTCTGATCATGTGATTGTTAGTAGGATTCAGTCCTCCGCAGTATTCTGGGATGGGAGACTCAGTTTTTGCTTGCTGTAAGCCAGAGAGCCCCGTCACCACCGGTTTCACCACCTCCTAGCCAGCTGTTGGACAGTGGTATCCCTGATTCCTTACCACATGGACCTCTCTTCCATAACCATTGCTTGCTCAGAGCACACAAAACAAAAAGAACAATAAGGCAAGTCCACTAGCAAAACAGAAGTTACAATATTAAGAAATAATGAAAGTGAAATGACATCATCTCTGTCAGTGTTCTATTGGTTAGAATAAGTCATATGTTCTGCCAGTACTCAAAGAAAGGGAATTCCATGAGGAGCTGGAGACAACTGGAAGGGGAAGAATCTTAGAGTCTGTCTGCCACACACATTGGTATGTGTTCATTAATTCTTTCATAAAAATATTGTTAGTCATACAAACTTTAATGTAAGTTATTAGAGGGCATATATTTTTAGTATGTTGTGATATTTTTGATAATTCATTTGAAATTGGGTGACTAATATACCATCTACTAATCTACTAATATGTAAATTGGTAGTATTTGAATTTAGCTTATTTAGGGGGAAATGGTAGAAACAATGCTCTATAGACCTTTTACAAGGTTGCAATAATGTGCCGATTTTCCAAAATTAATAAATAACAAGCCAGGCAAGTTTAGTGGAACCTTGAGAGCTTGTTTGTGAATAAATTTACCAAACCAAACATCCTGTTTTTAAAAAAATATATTACATGTAATTTATCCACAACTCCCACATATTTTATGTGCATTTAAGCCTTTTTGGGTTTTTGACTATAAAAATAATTGTTTTACTTATTTCAGATTCCAGCATCTGTTATATCACTGAGATCTATTGATTGCAATATAAAATTCTCAGCCTAAGTCTTCTGAGAAATCGTATGAATGCATGAAAAGATAATTAAGAATGTGAGAAATTGACAGCTATCCCTCTTAATATTATTTGTGGAAGCTCTGGACAGACAGTTTGACCTTATTAAATGAGCAACTTGCTTTCAACACCCACAACTGATGTACATACATGATCACTTGGCTGTCAGTACTCATAACCATCTGTTATGATGGCAACGTGCCTGCTCTCAAAATGGTATTCCAGTTTAGACTGCAGGTGCCAGATAAGTAGATTGGCAGCCCGGATTCTGAAAACACTCTTCTTCTGCAGAAAGTGATGCCACATTAACACTCACGTGGCTTTTTACCTCCACACCACCTGTTCATTATTTTTAGGCCAAAAATATCCATGTAAAAGGCCAATAGTGAATAGCTGACGAAACAACGCCGGGCACCAATGGGAGATTCCAAAGTACAGCATGCTGTTCTGTTTTTTAAAAGGGATGGTTTGTATTCAAAAGCACAGTTATGTGGGTGTGAAAAATTATAGCAACCAAAGATCATTTTAAGAATGTCGATTCCAAGAGTATAAGGTATTCAACATATCATTATTATTGTTCTTGTTAATGAGGAATAACTGGCTGCTCAGCTGTGTGTAAAATCCCTAACCTTATGGAAATTCTCTTGCTTTGTGCAGTGATCCTACATTGTGTGTGGGTGCGTGTATGTGTGTACATACGTGTGTGTGCTCATGTGTGTGTGCCCGTGCACACATCTGCTGCAGAATTCCAAAGAAAGTATGAAAGAGATGGAATATAACACGACACTAGAATGATTCTGGCACTATTTCCTTTGGGAAGGAGAATGCATACCTAAATTAACCCCTACATTCCTTCATTTCTTCCTCTTCATACATCGTATTCAAGGCCAACATAGTAATAGGCTGCTGTTTGTGTCTGAAATGTGAAAGTCCCGGGTTTTAACATAGTTGAAAAAAATAACAAAACTACTCTCTGTAGCTATTTCATTCCTTCTCAACAAAAATTGCCAAATTTACTTTTGTTCTTAGCTAATGACCTTATTTGATGTTTCACAGAATAAATACCATTCATCAATCACTGCTTACCCCACCACCAAACTTATAATTTTGCCTTAATTCTCTACTACTTTTTTCCTCTTATTCAAGGTCAAAATCTCTGCTTATCAATAAAGAGAAAGTTGGTTATACTATACAAGACACAAGCTCAGAATTTTTATCTTTACTGTTTCAATGTTATTTATTTAATATATAAGTATGATTTAATGTATTCTTTTGCACATTGTTATATTCAGAATTTTATTTTTCAATTTATTATTTTCACTTTGAATATAAGTTGGATATTTTATTATCAGAATATATTATGATTTTAAGGGATAAATACATTTTTAAGTCAAGTTCAATTTACACAAAATAATCTCCTTGACCGTTATTTTGATAACTAAGGGAGCGAAGTAAAAAAGATATTTTATTATTTACTTTAAAGAGTAGACTTATCAAAGAAGCCATTATTTGATCCATTTTAAAAACATGTAAACAAAAGGCAGTTATCCTTTGCCTGAACTAAAATGTAATTTTTTTTCATAAAAAATAGTACTCATAGCATCATGAGTAGCTCCAAATACAATCTAAGTTGGTAGAATTAAAATGTTCATAAATAATATGTGAAATGTCAGCCTCTATTAAAATGTAAGTTCAGTATAAAAATAAATTTTTAAAAAATATATAAATCAGAGAAGAGATAGCTTTACTGTATTTCCTAAATATTCAGGGTAGTATGCGGAGAAATCATTACTTTTAGTCATTACGTTGGGTTTTTCATTATTTGTGAGGCATAAAGAGTAATGAAGATGTGAAATCCCTGGTCAAGTAATAGCTATTAAGATCGACTTTGATTCTAACCTATTATAGAATTGCAGACAAACCACTTAAACATTTGATGTCTCTACATACTTATCTGTAAAATGAAACATGATAAAACAAATGATTACTGACACAATTGACAACTTAAATTTCTTACTGGGTGAAAATCACAAACTCACAGATTCTACAAGCTAAACAAATGCTAACACAGGCAAAACTAATCGAGACTGACAGAAAACAGATCAGAGATGGGTGTGACATTGACCATAAATGGTGCAAGAGGGTATTTTCAAGTCTATTAAATATTCTGAAACTTTATAGGAGTAATATTCATAAAAGTGAATGTATTCATCAAAATTTAATGACCTATAACCTAAAATAGGGAATCTAATTATACATGTATTATACTTCAATAAAGTTGATTTTAAAAGGGATATGTGAGTAAATCAGTAAGTAGTAATGTGAAGTACCCAAAATGATACAAAACCAAGAATTTCTTTAATGTGACTTTTTCAGAGCTAAGTCTTGGCGAGTTAGTACATTTCTTTAAATCCTCACTCTCCAAATTCTCATATTTCATAAATAAGTAAAGGCAGCTTTTAAACCAGAATTATTACAAATGCTGTCATTCTCTTTTCAATCCAATTGGTGCAATGTTCGATTTTCACATGCCAAATATGTTTAGCAGGGATTAAATGAATTTATTGCCCAGAACAGATGTTTCCCTGTTGGCTTAGCACTTCTCTCAAAGTTAATTAATTCTGCTATATTAAAATTTTTCTTATAATTAAGTGAATGTTTAAAATATTTAGGGTAAGTCTACACAATGTAGAATTATAAAGAAAATATATGTGAGGAAGTTTATGAAAGAACACATTGGTTAATTAAAACCACTTTTAAAAAAATACTGCATACTGATAGACGTTGTATGAATCGAGGCTAACTAAGATTGCCCTAAAATTTAATTTCTTCACAACCTAAATGAGAGGAAAATATATGTTTTCCTGAACTCAGTGTGTTTGCTATAGTCATATCTAAACTAGCGTGTTTGAGTTTAGGTTCCTAGCATAAATGGAGGCAATGTCTTAGATGTTATTAGAAAAAGATACAAAGAGAGATAAGATGTAAAATCAAAGTTTTGAAAAAGAAAATGAAGAACTGTGAATTTAACAATTCATTTTTAGATATATATCAATAAATTTACTGGATGTGTGTAAAATAATGTTTAAAATACAAGTAAAAATAAACTCAATTTTACTAAATTTTATAATGATCAATGTAAGAAAAATCATTTTTATTGAATTTTTTATTTAAATTTTTAAAAAGATGCCTCTCCCCTGAGGCTGTATCCAAGCTGACATTGAATCTGACATGATTTGCCTAGTGCAGTACTGTTTGATGTTCAAAATATAAACAGGATACTCCCTTATGTTCTCTTTCAGACCATATATTCTGTGAGTATATGATTTTCCTTATTTATTACTCTATACTAGGACAAAATGTTTATCCAAGTGCCTAGGTTCATCCGTGATCTTTTCTGTAAAAATACCCACACATAGATTAATTTACCAAGGTCATTCAGTAAGTTTCTGACAGAACTAGAATTAAAAATCCCAGAGTTTCTGATCAGTTATAGCAATCTTATTGTAACATTCTTATAAATCTGTATTCTGGATTTGTGAGATAAAATATATTTGGGCTGACACTCTCAGAATCAATGTGACCCAGGTCCATTTTAAATATGAAAATGATATATTTTTATTAAATTTATTGGAGTGACATTGGTTAATAAAATCATATAGGTTTCAAGTGTACAATTTGATTAATACATCACGTGTATATCATATTATGTTTACCACCCAAAGTTAAATTTCCTTCTGTCACCATATATTTGACCACCTCTACTCCTAATATTTTTTAAATCAAGAGATCAGATGTTTTTATTTGAGTAAAATACACTAAAACACTGAATTATGAACGAATTTTAGAAATTTTGACAAACTTTATAAAGTGCCATATGAAAACTTAAAGATTTTCCTAAATAGAAAAAAACCTGATATGTAATCTGTTTGGATTGATGTGACATAATGCCATAGCCCAAATGGCTCATAGTAAACAGAAAATTTTTTTTCATAGCCATGGAGGTTGTGAAGTCTAATACCAAGGCACCCACAGATTCAGTGTCTGGTGAGGGGCCGCTTCCTGGATCATAGACAGCTGTCTTGGCTCTGCGTCCTTTCATGGCAGAAGGGATGAGAGAACTCTCTGGGGTCTCTTTTATAAAGAAACTAAATCTCTCCATGAGGCTCCACGCTCCTGACCTAATTACTTTCAGATATTCCACCTCCAAATGTTATCACTTTTGGGATTCGTTTTTACCATATGCATTTTTGTGGGGGACATAAACATTCAGTTCATAACAAATATGAAAAGACATATTTATTTTAAATAAATAAGTAGTTCCATATGGTTTAGATTGCCCAGATATGAAAAGTTAAAAGAACATGTATTTGTAAGCTATTAAAAAATATACTTCACATATAGGCAGTTATCAATTTAGCCCAACAGTGGAATGACAGAAATATAGGCTAGATTTCACAGGCAATAGAGATTTTAAATATGCAAGTGGCTAATTGAATTTGCCAGCAGTATTAAGAATGCACAAGCAAGGCTAATTTTCAGAGATGTAGAGAAAGCAGTTAGGACATTACCACAATTATCAAACTGAGAAATGCTGAGTACACATATAGAATTGGCAACATTTTCAGTAGAAACAGCAAGGAACTTTGAATTAAGAGTGACTTTTCAAAATCAGAATAAGATGTCCTTGTGATTGAGAAAATAAAATGTGAAAGTGGAGAAATTACTAGAAAATGATGTCAAGCTTTTTGGCTTAAAGATGGTGACATGAGGATTCAAGTTAATGTCACATTAAAAAATGAAAAGACAAATATAGAGAAGAAGGCAATATATTTAGTTTTTAACAAACTGAATTATCATTTTGTAAGATATTTATGTTAGTTTTTGGCAGCCATTTGAATCATGAATTTATAGGTTCACAATAAATTCTGGAGCTGAAGTAGGAATCATCTGTATATATTAAGTAAATGTATATTAATGGATTATGTAACTAATGTCATGAATTATAAAATGAGAGAGAGAGAGAGAGAGAGAGAGAGAGGGGAAGAAAAAGAAGGAGGAGAAGGAGGAAAACAAGAAGAACAAGAACAAGAACTATAAGAGAAAATCACAAAGGTAAACTGGATTTAAAGTGTATCCCAAGTATTTAATAGAATTGTTACTGACATGTTTGTTTGAATATGTGGATAGCAGAAGTACGTGATGATGGATTAAATTAGTAACTCTTTCTTTTTCTAAATGTTCAAAATAGAGCATATATTTGTTAATAATATCCCTGGTCAGTTGAATACTAAATGCATGCTGCCATCAAAGCAAGAAGGAATAAAAATTAGGGTAAATGTTCATTATTTCTAGTGACTCCTTTCATAGAAAAGACTCTTTCTGAACATAAAAACTCCTATTTTCCTTCCATTCTTCATTTGTCTTTACTTAGACAGATGAAGTGCTACCTGATTAGAGAATTTCTTACAAGGAAATTAGCACCATTCTATTCCCCTATATGGTATCTGCCCACCTACCTGCATCCTCACATATCAGAATTGTCATTGAGAACTGTCACTCGTGACTGAATAAAAAGTCTATCTCACTGTGGGATTAGTAACAGATATTATGGGGACAAAACATTAAGAGATTTGGAAAGAAAGCTGATAATATAGGCTTCTGAGGAGTCCTTTATTAGTGAAATTTTTTTTTCTATGTGGTTTTTAAAAACAATTTTAGTGAGATATAATTTACATGTTAAAATCAATCTATTCAAAGTATACAGTTTAATTTTTTTGTTATATTTACAGTTAACACAATTAAACCTTTATTTAACACAATATGATTTTAGAACATTTCCATCATCCACAAAAGAAGATTGCTAATCATATTCATTCGAGATAATTCCCCATCTCTCCTCTCAACCCTGAAAACCACACTATATGCTCTTTTTTTTTTAACATTTAAGTGAGTATTAAGTTATATTTTGCCATGAAGCTGAAATTTTATAGGTATGTGACTACATTAACTGTTGCTGCCTAGGCAGGCAGCTTCTGGTCTTGAAAGTTTATTATAGCCATCAATTTTATATAATCAGGGGAAATTATAATAATAATAATAATAATAATAATAATAATAATAATAATAATAAATAAAAGGTTTAGTTATAATAAAGTTGAGAACTTATCCTTGATTTTCTCAGGAGAATAACTAATGGAAATTTGGAAAAGAGGATATAAAAAAGGTATGGAAGAAAATATTCTAAGTAGTTATATAAATACATTTTTAAAAACTTGAGCAGGATTCCTTATACCTATTAGAATACCGAATTAAAGTGATAATATTACAAAATACTGCTGAAATGTGAGAAATCTAGAGATGGAGATATTAGTAGACGAGGAAAGGCAGTAGATGTGAACACATAGTTAGAATAACATTTTCTGTGTGGTTATGAGCTAGTTCTGTATCTTGATTGTGCTGGTAGTTACACAAATCAATACATGTGATAAAATTGCACAGAACTATGCACATACTACATGCACATAAACATATGCACACAAACAATTTTCGGTTAATGAAAAAGGTGAAACTGTAAGATATGGAGTATAGTTAACAGTGACACATTGAAGTCAATTTTCTGGTTTCAATATTATGCTACAGCTGCCTAAAATGTCAGTCAGCATTTTGGAACAGCTGGGTGAATTCTTTACACATGGAATTCTTTGTACAATAATTATAACTTTTTAATTTATTTCCAAATTAAAAGTATAAAACTTAGAGGAGAGGAGTTTATTGATTGAGTAGGTCCATCATGCATCCAACCCACAATGAATGTGTAAAACCTCATGCAAAGACAATGACCTGAAATTTGACATTATCAGGTTAAAGAGAAAATTCCTAAAGCTGTCTTGAGTGGAAAAATGCCAGAAAAAAATGATAACTTAGAATTTACTACTGAAGCCATCTGGTCCTGGACTTATTTTTTGGGGAGATTTTTGATAACTGTTTCAATTTCCTCATTATTGATCAGTTTATTTGATTTTCCAGTTCTTCATGATTCATTATTGGAGGGTTATATAAAATAACATTTTCATTTCTTCTAGGTTATTAAATTGGGTAGCATATTATCTTTCATGCTGTTCTTGTATTTCTGTGGTGTCTGTAGTGACTTCTCTTTCTAATTTTGTTTATTTGTATCTTTTTTTTCTTCAGTGAATCTAGCCAGAGGTTTATTGATTTTATTGAATTTTTAAAAAAAATCAGCTCTTTGTTGCATTATTTTTTTCTGTTTTCTTTTTTTCTAAATTTCATTTAATTCTGCTCTAATTTTTATTATTTCCTTTCTTCTGCTGACTTTAGGTTTCGTTTGTTCTTTTTCTAGTTCTTTAAGATGTCATGTTAGATTGTTCAGTAGGGATTTTTTTGTTTCTGCAGATAAGACTGTAATGATATCGTCTCCTCTTCTTACCATTTTTGCTGAATCCCAGAAGTTTTGATATGTTGTGTTTTCATTCTCATTAGTTTCTATGTTCTTCAGTAGCATGTTGTTTAATCTTTACATATTTGTGAGTTTTCCAGATAAATTTGATAAAATATATAACCTCTAATGGCTAAAATACAATCACCATCTATGATGTCATTAGGAGTACAGTAGCCCCCCTTATTTTTTTGAGATGTTTTAAGAACCCCAGTGGATGCCTGAAACCTTGAAAAGTACATTTTTATTTCTATACCTGCATACCATTTCAGTTAAAGAAAGCACTTTACAGCTTCTTGTTTGCATATTCAAATTACCAGCCTCACTACTCCTGGGCTTTCGTGACATTATTAAGTAAAATAAGGGTTACTTGAACACTAGCACTGCTACTAAGTGACTAATGAGTATGGACTGTATAAGGCACTGAGACCCTGGACAATGGGATGACTCATGTCCCTGGTGGGACAGTATGAGATTTCATTATACTACTCAGAATGGCAGGCAATTTAAAACTTATGAATTATTTCTGAAATTTATATTTAATATTTCCAGACTGTGGTTGATCGTGGGTAACTGAAATGTGGAAAGCAAAGCCACATATAAGGGGAGACTACTGTAATTTCTTCCTAAGCAATTGCGATGCACCTGTTTATGATAAAATATCTTCTCATTCTGAATTCAGCATAACCTAACTTTGGCTGAAGAATACATATCTATATATCTTCTTATGTAATACCTTGCAAACTCCTTTTGTAACTTCCTCAAAATATTTTTTGAATTTTTGTGATACCTCTTTCCATTGGCAAACTATTTCCTTTATTTTTAATATAGGTTCTTTTTATTTTTTTTAATCATTGCACTCTTGATGTCCGGGGTATCCAGGGCAATTTTTGAATAAGAGAAAAATGTTGTCTTTATTACTGGCTGAGGAAATTCATACAATAAAATATGATCGAGTTCTGTATAACTAAGGTAATGTTGTTATTAAATAGATTGTGTTTTGTTGTTAAAATAAGACTAAATTGCATAAAATTATAGTAGAGTTGCACAATTAAAAATTTCAGAAGGATCATCTCTTACTCAATAGAAATTCAAAAGCCAAAGTAAAAGGAATCACACTGGGTTTCCTCCACTCTGTTATGACAATTCTATTGGCAAAAATGACAAGTCCTCAGTCCTGATAAATGTTCCCATTCTGTGTGTGTGTGTGTGTGTGTATGTGTGTGTGTGTGTGTGTGTGTATAAGTAAGTGTGCACACATGTGTGTTTATGTTTATGTACTAGAAGGTACACTAGGGAGCAGAATGAATGTGAATCCTGTAATCTGTATTCGCGGCCTAGAACATAGAATAAAAGACATATACAAAGAATAAAAACGAGAAGTCATTTATATATATTGTTATCATTCATTGACAGGTATAATTGTTCTCTCATTCTTTAAATCACTCCTTTTCACCATCTGAATGTACATTATCACTATACCCAGTAAAATTCTAGTAGTTTTAAAAATAGATGCCATTTTATTGGAAAAGGAATCATTGCATTTAGAGCTTTAGTAAAGTCAGGGCTGCCTTAAGTATAACTATTAGCATACCTAGGGCAGCACCTACAGATTATTAAATGTATAGGTATGAAGCAAGTATAAATACAGCATTATAATAAAAATACAAATCAAGTAAAAGAGAGCATTCATCCTATACATGTTTTAAATTTAATGTTTTTATTCTACCAACAAAGCTTCTATTATTGAGTTACTTTGTTGACATCTCACATATTAACAAAGAGTTTAAATATCCATTCAGTCATCCAATAATCCACTCACTCCCCATTCTTTTATTTATTTTTTCATCAATATTATCAACAAATATTTGTTTAGTCCTAATAATTGCAGAGACCTATCTTGGAGACAGATGACTGCTGAGAAAAAAAGAAAAGATGGATTTTGAGAGATGGCAGGAACTTATACAATGATAATTTTAAAAGTGAGGCTTCTACTTCAGTAGGTTTGCAATCTAATAATAGTTTCTTGACAATGTCTTAACATAAATGTCATTTTGTTTCTGCTTTATTGATTTTTAAGTAATGAATAAGAAGATTTAAGTAAGATTATTAAGATATATTGATAAACATTCCAACTTGACTCAGTGTCACGAGTAATAAGCTGTGCTATGCAACTGGGTTTTTCTATACTTATTGTAGCAAAAGTTATTTTTACTTGAACCCTTAATAAATATGTTCTTTAAATTATGTCTTTGCTCTTTCCCTTATTCTCCCTTTCTATCAGCCTTCAACATAATTTTAGAGTCTTCATGAGTATGGGATGCTGAAAAATGTTTTACGACCATACAGCATATCTGAAGCATGTACTACTAGGTTAAGGAGAGTATAATTCATACATTTCATATCCTTGAAATATTTTAAGTTTTAAAAGATTCTGATTTTTCTATATCTTGAGATTTTTACTTTAATCATTGTGTCTTACTTGATTTTAATAACTCAAGCCAGTTAAAATAATTCTTTATAACTTTTATTACTAATGGGGCCACATTCATATTAGTGGATAGATTCGATAAATATTTATATTGACATTATTCTCATAAAATGGTAATAATTCTAAACAGTTTCTAGTTTCTATGGAATCAAACTTTAATTTCATTTCTATTTGAGACACCAATATATATTTTTTTTTTGTTTAACCTGGATACTTTTTTATAATCTTATTTTTATGGTACTCCAACACAAAATTTTTTCATATAAACAAACTTTAATTCTTCAGAAGATTAAATATGGTATTTATGAGCAAGTAGAAGACAGACTCGTGAACTATGTAATTATAATCAAACATGCTTTATTGCATTTGTTCTTTAAAATTAATTGTCACAATTAGTTCTAAACAATTATAATATTTTTAAATAAGCATATCTTAAATTGGGGCTTATAATATCAAATGAGGGTATAGGAAGATCATCAAAGAAAAATCTTCAGAAATCCCCAAATTGATAAAAACATCTACTTGTTGAATAAATTTTAACTACTAAAACTATTCACATATAGTCCAATTCAATAAGAACTTAGAAGATCTGGGGACTAGGAATTGAGGATATACTGTTCGGTGTGTATGAAAAGTCATTAAAGAAAACAAAACAAAACAAAAAAAAAACAATTTTCAAATCAAAGAAGATGAATTTTAAATAATGATAAAACATAAAAGAGTAGATGCCTCTTAAAACAGTGGTGAAATCTATTATATTCTAAAGAAGGACTGCATGCTGAACCAAAATACTGATTTATATTAAACTTCTGGCAACTTTTCTCTTGTTTTAAGAGGTTCAGAGACCTTGTTTCTTTTCAAAATGAAAGTGCCTGCTCCTGATTTGGGTCACTTTGCTATTTTTAAATTAAGTACTGTATTTCCTATTAATTAACTTATCATGCAGCAAGTACAAGCATTAAGACCTGTGTGGTTTCCAAAAATAACATCCTTGATGAGAAATAAGGGTGTGCACTTCTGACATTTTCCTCCTTAAAATAATATTTTTTTCTAAAATTATTTTCCAACATTTCTGAAGTTCATTTTTGAAGCATTGTTTTCTGGTAATAAAATCAATGTGTATCAATTTTTTAAAATTGGAAAATTTAGAAAAATAATATTACCCATAAACTCAGCACACCCAAATCTTGTAGTTGTCTGTTGTTACCTTTATGATTCCAGTTGATTAGGCAATATCCTATTATGTACTAGTGGGAAGAGCTAGTATTCTTTATTTTTCAAAATTTACAATTCCCAAATTCTCAACTTATGTCAGTCGAGGTTTTCAAGTTGTTTAAAAAGATCAGTGTATCTGTAAATTCATAGATTTTTGTGTGGAGTTTTATACCATAAAGTTACATTTTAATAATCATGGCTATACCAAGGAAACTTTCAATTTAGCAAAGATGCAGACATAGCCTGAGGTCTCATGACTAGGTGGTAGCAGGGACAGAGCTCCCATCAGATGTAATGAAACTCCAAAGTCTTTGGTCTTAAATAATATTCTAAACTGCCAAATGTAAAGAAAGGTGTATCCTTGAGTATTAAAGTTTCACATGTGCACTAAACCTTAATTTAATAGAGAAATATGAATGTGCAACCCATGAATGATACAGGACTTTAATAAATTACCAATTTGAAAACATGTAGTTTTGCCATCATTGAAAATCACTAGCCACATCATTGTAACATATTTTTCGGACAAACATTTATGGCCATTTCTTTAGTAATCAATGTTTTTCCCATAAATTAGAATAATTTTATCTCAATTACTTTGCATGTAACCATTATATTCTTATTATTTTGATAAAGAAAGTGAGATTTACAGGACTTCCACAACTTGTCCAAAGTCACAGAGCTGCTTGGTGGTAAAGTTAAGCTTCAAAGCCTGTTGTGATTCCAGAGCTTACTCTTCTAATAAAGTCATACTATTTTGGGTTTGCTGACAGACAAAACTGTAACAAGAAAAGCACTTCCAGAATGAAAGAATTTGGAAAACTTATAACTTTGTTCATATCCTCTCTCTCTCTCTTTCTCTCTCTTGCTCAGTCTCTCTCTCTCTCACACACACACACACACACACACACACACACACACACACACACACACCTATCTCTAGATCATCCATATTTACACCCATATATCCATATTTAGGTAATAATTAATTTGTACTCATTTTTAACAGGGTGCAGTTTCAATTATTTATTACAATAACACTTGAAAAACATTTAACATTAAAAAAAGTGATTTTTTTTTTGTTATGCTGAAAGCTCGTAATGAAAATAAAGCATGAAAACAATGTATTCCTTCTGATGCAGTAATTTGTATTTTATTTTTAAACTACACATCAAAGTTGGCATCTATTTCTGGGCATAATTATTAATAATATGACTTCTAGACAAGCTGTTTGACAAATATCACTTTAATTGACATTGACAGTGAAGTTTTATTGGTAAGTCCTGGCAAACTTATATCCAAACAACCTTCAGTATAAAGGAGAGTTTCTGGAAACATAATGAGGATTTATTATCGTCTTCAGCGCTTACTCAAAGAGATATATTGAACAATAAAACAAAAAGAAATAAGGCCATCCATCACCTCCTCACAAAAGGACTTAAATTCATGTCCATTAATACTGTTACATTCTGTCACCAGTCAATGAGAGGACATCACTGAAAAATT
The DNA here is from genome assembly GCA_030015415.1 of Cynopterus sphinx. Lineage (NCBI taxonomy): Eukaryota > Metazoa > Chordata > Mammalia > Chiroptera > Pteropodidae > Cynopterus > Cynopterus sphinx. The sequence continues at coordinate 13,797,935 of CM057380.1, forward strand.
CTTGCAAAACTGTTAACTTATAAATATGTTCCTAACAGAGGCATTTTCTGGATTCTGGTTGAACGTCGTCCAATGCTATTTTACTTTGTACTGAAGAAATTCAACCTAAGTATTTATGATTATTGTTATCTAGTCATTTAACTGTATTCTCCCTGTGAGGTAAAGATTATATATATATATATATATACATATATATATATATATATATATATATATATGTATATATATATATATATATACACACACACACACACACACACACACACACACACTTAAAAATATATAATATATAATAAAATATATAATATAATTATATATATATTTTAAAAAAGTGAATTTTGTATTTTTTTATACTTAAAAAATGAAATTCTTTGAATCTTATTTTCTAGGCTCTGAAATAATAATTACGTTAGAGTCTTCCCATATCATATTGAAGAAAAAAGAGACTAAGACAAGTGGCTGCTGTGACAAGAAGCACATTTCTCACCTGGTGTATGATTCCGTCACAGCATTCACCATGCAATTGTTTTCATGACCAAATGCTGCTTTGTACATTTAGACTTTGTCCTTTTGATCTTATGGAAAGTCTCAAAAAGTACACAGAACACACAAACATGTGGATACTTTTATATTATATCCCTTACAGTCTCAGGTGAGTGAGTCTGAATCCCAAGGCATAGCAATGAAACAATTTATAAAATGGATTTGGTGTTATATAACAAGGTTCTATCTTCTCTGAGAATGGAGGGAGAGAGCGTTAAGTCCACAATCTCAATTCCATTTAACACCACTAATTACCTATTATAAGATTTGTCACTTACAAAACCCTCTGTCAAATATCAATATCTATATTAAATTGCCCTCTGAGTTACAAGAAATGTTAACCCCATGCTAACTAGCAATTTAAATTAAATAAGTACTGAATAAATTTACTTCTGTAACTTAAAGGAAAAGAATTCTCTGAGATCCAGAGACATGACAATGTAATTATCTCTTTTGTCATCATTGCTCTCTCATGCCAACATTGCCTCTCTCTGTTCATGGTGCTTCACCTCTTCTTCACCTACTATCCAATGTAGTAATGATGTGTTTAGACAAGTTTAACTTTGGATTTTCTTCAAATCATATTTTTATCTAGCACTATCAAAATAAAAAAGAAAGTTGTATTTTTTTTGGTAGATTCAGTGGGGAACTCATTAAGATTTTGATTTTCTAACAGTTGTTATGAGTCATTTGTCCAAACTTAAACCAGGAGTTACTAGCCTCACTCCAAACATACGAAATAGGGTTCAAACTGCAGGCGTCTCTGTTATGGAATTAATAAGAAGGAACACTGTGACATTTCAGTTCATAGTATTTATTTCCATATTTGTGCTTATTAGTATGCATTACTGGGGTTGTGGCATGATTCTTAAATCATAATTGTTCTCATATTGGGAAGACTAGGGTGTAATCATATCAGTGTTATTTCAGAGGCAGCCATCTCTCTCCTTGTCACTGAAGATATTGTTAGAGTAACTACAGGCTTTCCAAGTAGAAATACTCATAGTTTAGATATGAATTATTAGTATTTCATAAGATAAAATATATACATTTACAACTGAATTCTTTATTTTTTCACTAAATTTCAGTTGAGGTGGTATCATTGCTAAAGAACAAGAGAAGTTTAATTACATAAAGCTTTAGTTACCTAAACCACACCAAATTATTTGTTGATTGTAAAAAAAAGTGATAAACATTATTATAACTTCCATATAATTGATGATAGAAAGAAATGCTGCTGATACTTTAAGATTTTGCTCAGCGTATACATAGTAGGTTTTATATTTTATAGTTTAGTCAGATTATCTAAATGAATGGCTTCAAAATAAGTAAAATTTTATTTAATTAAAGGATACATTTTTTTTCAGAGTAGCACCTCTATTTTATTTAATATACACAATATTAGTATGTATATTCAAATAATTAAAATTAATGGTATATGAAACTGGTGGTAATCTATTTACTTAAATGCTTATTATCCTACTAACAATATTTGTTGATAAATTAAATCATATATGTACATTTTTCATATATTAATGAGGATAGAATCACAAATCCATATTAATGCCTTCTAACTTTATATAGTAATGTATGTTAATTCTATACATATTAATTTTAAAAACTATATATATTGATAATCCAAAGTTTATGCTGACATTCTTTCTCTTTATACACTCACCCACATACCCAATCACAAACATTTAGAATTCTAAATGTTTAGAATAAACAATCTAAATGTTTAGAATAAAACAATAAAGCTTTTAGTAAAAACTAGAGAAGCTATAGAACAACTTCATGTCCTCAAAGTAGGCAAATATTTTTTAAACAAAATATATAAATTATTAGTCATAAAAGGGACAGCAATAATTAATTCAATTACATTATAATTAAAAACTTGCATACAGTAAAGACACCAATGAAAGAGTAAAAAGATAATCAACTGATTAGAGAAGATGTATAGCAGAAGATAAATAAATTAAAAATAAGTGCATACGTGTCTTATTTATATCAGACAATGAACCCATATCATCGAAAGAATGTCTACCAGTCAACTGGAAAATGACAGATAATTGCGCTGACATTTTGAACATTACTTTACAAAAGAAGTAACTCTAATTCACTCTAATGAGTAAATAAAATTTAAAATTTATAAAACATCGTTAGTCACTGTGAAAATTAAAATTAAAAGAAACACATTATACAACCAACTGTTCCTCAAATAATAATGGCTGAAATGCTTGACAATATGCTTGACATATTTAAGGGTTGGTGAGGTGGAATGAATGACATATTTATACATCTGCAAGCTGTTGATAGGGGTTTAAATTGCTACAATCACTTTAGAAAACTACTTGTCAGCATTTACTAATACTGAACATGTATGTATTCTTTATAATTCAGCAAGTGACTCCCAGATCTACACTCAGCTGCAAAATATTATGTGTTCGAATAAAAGGCATGTAATCAAATTGCCCCAAATTGTAATCATTTAAAATAATATAAACTGTGATGAAAATAAACAAATTGAGACTTAATCACTTCATAAAATTTTATATATCAATAAAAATGAACAATCTACAACAGTACACAACTTTTAGATAAATTTTATAAACATTGTGTTGAATTAAAGTCAGTCTCAAAGTATTATGTACTACATAATTCTGTGTATTTAAATTTCCAAAATACACAGAACCAATCTCTGATATCAGAGATTATACCATAAGTGCACTGGAAGAAAGAATGAAAATGACATCTGGAATGGTGACAACATATTTTTTCTTGGTCTGGGTCATTATTGTAGTAATAAATTCAGTTTGAAAAAATTCATTAAACTGTATTTATAAAATTTACACTTTAATATTTGTATATTGTAACAAAATATTTAAAATAATATAATGAGTAAATATTTTAAAGATTTAAAAATTTGTGCTTAAAAGTATAATGATGCTTTATGTTACCATATTATATTTTTTATTAAAACCAAGTTAAAACACAAAAGCAATTCCAGATCATACCATCACTCCCTGTACTATTTGATTGTTTCTCAATAATTCTAGAATATGTTTTTTGCATGTTTTGTACAATTCTATGAATTTCAGAGGATGACATAACAGATAATAACTGACAATTGTTTTAATGATTGGCATGTTTGCTCCAATAATTAGATGTAAGCCTTTCCTGACCATACTGATTTTATCTACACTATATTTACATGCTAATTTTGTCCTGCTGCAATCATTGTTCATATGCACACGATTCTCATTATCTTCCCCTACCTCATCTATTTTAGGTTTGTATATCTAAATTTGTACCACATTGTGCCACCTTTGACAAGAGCTAACATTAGGATTACCTCAGGTACTTATTTTTAATGTTCAAATTTAGACATGGTGAAATCCTATTCATTAAATTTAAGTCACAGAAAAAAAAATTTCACATATTTTTACCTTTAAAATATTATAGTGTTAATTTTAATAAACATTATGAAAAATACTTAAAATCAAAAGGGATATCATAATTAGATTATTGGAAGCTATTTGTTTACAAAAAAATGTTACTTCATCACTTTAAATGAAAAATGGTCAAATCAAGGCACTTGGTAAACTCTTAAAAAGAATAAAGATAAAGGCAAAATCATGCCAAAAAAATTTTATTAGTAGACTTTTATCTATTGGAGGAGAAAAAAATCATACATCATATATATTATACCTACATCAAATAGAACATTTAAAGCTAGTACATCTAGGGGAATTAGAACAGGTCAACAAGATCTATGGAGACATGGACAAGAAAATACGAAGAAAGAGAAAAATAAAGAATGCCTGACTTTTAAAAAAATTATATAGTGAAATAAAAACATAAAATTAAAATTTAGTCAAATTAAGTTGGTGCTGAAATATGTGCTCCTCCTGTTTATGTAGGCCATGAGATCCTTGCTTTACTAAAATGATTAAATAAATGAATAAATGAATGAATAAATAAATAAATAAATAAATAAATAAATGTAATATGTCAGTGTTGATGTAAGACATGTATTTGAAATTAAGAAGGAAAAGTAAGGAAGATTACTGAAAAGTGGAAGGAAGCAAGCAGAGAATTAGATTATAGGCTAGTTAGGATAATGTGTTCTTACACTTTAGAAGGAGTGGTCACATATTAGAAGGAAGGATCTGAAAGGGGGCATTTCAAAGGTGTGTTAGCCTGGATGCACAGAAGCCTTGGACAGGACTGGCTTAAGGTGAAGATAAGCCTTTTACTAAAGAAGGTATAGGCCTGGCGTGTAACTACCCACCGTGACCTGCCCAGTTAGGAATTTATAATCAAGTCACCCTATGAGGTTATTTTTCATAGAACCCTCTTTTCATCCATATTTGTGAAGCAATATTGTCTAAAGTAAGTGTGGTGTAAGTTTTAGGGAAAATATAAAAAGAAGTTTTGGAGCAGAAGACAGACTATGCTAGAGACAATGGAGTTCAACATTTTGATGACCTTCAAATCTGTGTGTTTGAAAGTTTGCATGCTAAGTATTTCCTCCTGTGTAAAGTGATTAGAGCAGATAATAACAGGTAAGTGAATGTCTCCCTCCCATTGTTTTTCTACGAATTGGTCTCTCAACCTGGAAGGAAATCTAAACAAGAAATGAATGGATGTAGGCTCCTTATCCTACTGACCTATTTGAAATGACTGGGAATTGTAGAAATGTTAGTACTAAATTATAAAAAATTACTACTTTGTGGCTTTCCCTCTCTCTATTGCTTAGAAATTTGACAACCACAAAGAAGAGGTAGTAAGAATAAACCAAAGCATTAATGCAAGATATGCATATTTAATTATTCCCATCATGAACAAAGTTCTAATTGTTGTAATTTACATGTAAAATGCTATTAATATTGGTTTATACTGTGAACATCTACATAAGATAATTGTGCTCATTCATTTTAAAAGTCTGCTTTTCAATATTAACTGATAAAAAGTCTACAATTACAATACAACTTAATATTTTATTATGTATTTTAAAGTTCTTTTGAAAAATAAATATTCTCTCCCTAAAATATGCAAATTCTAACATAAAGTTTTCTGTACTTATTCCAAATTAAACAGTGTAGTTGAAAATAAGAATTTGTTTTATTATTTTAACAATGAGCATGATCACAGAAATGTGCCTTAAGAACAGGATAAGTGAATGTATTTCATGTTATTCCCATTTGATTAAATTTAAATCACTAAGTTCTTTGATTTTCGCATTTGATGCATAGTGTTTTGCATCATCTTTGATGTTTTTGTAAGAGAAACAAACATGACTTCTTTTCTAGTAAAGTGGCCAATATCATAATTTGAAATCAGTCCTGCATCTGCTATGTGTTGGTGTTATTTGTATTTGCCAGAATTATCTTACAGCAAAATATTTTTTTTTTGTCCTCAGCACTAATACCTTTAAAAACTCTCTTTAAATTAAATATGTAACTTTAACCTTTTGTACTTATGAAGAAAATAAAAAATAATTAAGAAATTGAACTAATTTTTTCTACTTATGTGTTTAGAAGGAAATGTCATTTTAATTTTGTAGTGAACAAGAAAAAGTACTTTTAAAAAAATAACCATATGAAAACTTTGTGTATATTAATTACTGAGTTAAATGATGTTTATAATAACAGTTTTTTTTGTCCAGTAAACTTCTTTTTGAAAGTAAATATGAAAAACATTTTTAAAAAATTTTAGTTACTCTTTAGGTTCACTATTATGAATTTACAATTATGATTGTTTACACTCAAACCTTCAGTTCTCTCCCCCTATTCTTAGGTATTGTTTTGAAAGATTTGAACTGAATTTATGAACTTTATAAATCTGGGGAAAAGCAACTCAAAAATAGGTTAAGCTATCATAGAAATGTAAAAAGTGAGATTCTACCCCAGTTCTTGATTCTTTCTAAAATTACGTGGTATGTAATGAATTTTTTTCCATGTACAAAAGATGTTAGAGAATTTGCTAGTATTAGCTTTCATCTCTATAGCTCATTCATTCGTTTATTTATTCTTTCATTACTCAAACTTTTAGCATGTAATTCTATAGACTCTTCAAGTTCTATCTGAAACATATTTTTTACCATCATCTGCTTTATAATAAAAAAAAACAATAAATAAAAATAGTAAAAAATGTTAGTAAAAATTTAGGATTTTTTCAAAACTCCTAAAAAGTTCTAAGAATTTATACAAGATATAAAATATTTTAGACATCATTTGTTCTGTGTTAAGAGTATGGTCAATGTTTCTTGATTTAAAATTAAAAAAAGGTAGTCACACATTAAGTCGTCACACAGTATTCTCCTACTGCAATGATCACTGTATGGAATACTTTCAATATTAAGAATATCTTGGTTCTTGGTGTCAGCCTTTCACTTCTAATTATATGATGAGAAAAACTTTCTCCCAAATTCATAAGGAGATTCTCCAAAAGAGAAGTCAATTCTTCGTCCTCCTTAGATATACAAGAAATAATGCTTAAACAGTCAAGTACAGAGGATTTCTTGGTTATGATATAAGAACACCACATTCACAAATAAAATTTGTCCCAATCAGATTTGATGGCCTGTGCTATCTATGGACAGAACAAAAGTATAGTGGAGGGAAATGTGAAAGCCAGTCATTGAGAGGGAAAAACTGTTGGCATGTGATGATATTTTTCTTTACAAATCAGTGTAGGAACATGGAAATAAAGAATAGATTCACAATATTTTTCAATTTTTTTCCTTAATGCATTGGTTTTAATTACAATAAGAAAAACAGATATATTTGTGTCTTCTTCTGGTGAGAAAACCAGAAGGGGCATATAAAAGAAATGCCATGTCCTCCTTCTCTTGCTCTCTGCTACTCTTCTTTAAATATCATAAAGAGACCATTTGGGAGAAACTGAATTTTTACCTTCAGAAAAGTTAGAACATAATATCAATTCACTTAACTCCATGGTCATGCTATGCCCACACTTCCAAAGAGAAAAAGAAGAAAGAGGAGATGATCACACAAAGTTTTACAACACCGATTTTACAACACTATGAATGCAAGATACAAATAGAGTCGTAGCTCAGGCTCTCTCATTTCTGAGTTTTCAGCCACTGTTCATTTTCTTAGTTCTCAAATGCTTAATTGAGATAAGTATATTAAGCAACTAACAGAACCTCATGTTTATTTCCTGATGTAAGACAATATCACCAGGAAAAGGAATCATAATCTTTTTCATATTCTTAGGTCACACTCAATAACTGAAAGGATGGAAGAATGGTGACCCATCATATTCTCAATCAAAACCAGGTAAATGAAACTGAATGATAAGACTACCCCAGACGTAACTGGTCAGTGAATCTTAATTTCAATTTACCTGCAGTTATGGGGTTTTTATACTAGCATTAACCCGTGTAGTATCTGGCACCCAATGTTCTGCAGTTGGTCTGGCAAATGTATTCTGCTTAGCCTTATCAGTAAAAAGGATAAAAATACAGAAAAGAACAACAGGACACTTTACTTTCTTCCCTGGGGCTATACAAGTTTTCCTTCTGTCTGTTATGTGATCCACAGGACTCTTATCATCTAATCCAGGGGTTGGAAAACTATAGCCCATGGGCCTATTTGGCCTGAATTTTTATGCCTATGAGCTAAAAATTGATTTTACATTTTAAGATAACATAGCAATAAAACAAAACCAACAAAAATGTGATAGAGATGTTTGTGTCCTGAAAAACCTATGTATGTACTGTCTTGCCCTTTACAGATGTTTGCCAACAACATACAGTTTTTCTATATTAGGCAGTGATTTTAATAATAAATATACATACAATTTCCCTCTATTAGGCAGTGATTTTTAAAAAAAAATCTTTAAAGCTTATTTCCTAAATTAAACCTTGCACCAATTTATTACAATGAGTCTTGTTATCATCCTTATTTTATAGATAATATATTTTATAAGGCTCAGAGTGCTTACATGACTGCCAAAGACATGAAGCTAGTAAGTATTGAAGTCACAATTGAAACCTAGGCTTGTGACTTCACGTTTGCTTTCTTTAACACCACTTCTATGATTAAAAATATTTATTATATGCATAATATAGTTATAGCAAGTTGAATTGATGAGGCAAATATATATGACATAGTTTGAGTAAAATACAAGAAAAAAAACATTTAATGTAAAATGATTTGAGTAAATAAATGAAAATATGAAGTTGTCAGGTAAAGCAACCTCATAGTAAACTTCCTGTCACATAAATATTTTTTCCCTACATAAATATTTCTAACATGAGAATATACATTAGAATTTATAAAACATGGTGTGAGAATAGGTGAAGAAATAAAGTTCTTATTACTCACCCAGCAATAGCATAATCTAGCATTTTATTTGGTGAGATGAATGGAATGACAAATTGAGTTAGTCTCGGTAGCTACATCTCTCTATGTTATTTATCTGTAGGCTAAGAATGAATTAGATATTCACGTTATATTTATATGTATGTTAAACTATTGCTATGCTAATGGGCAAAACAACAGATCTTAGTAGCATGAATTTAGACTTGGCCTCACAGGCATAATCAGTGTTAGAAAGTTAACTATTGGTTAAAATATTTAATACTGCTAACTGAAAATTATTGTCTTCTCATAAGTAGAAAAACAATGTTTAAGCTGCTCTTATTTTTTAATTTGTTATAATTTTTAAAGCATACATGTTTTTCTATAAAGAAGATTATAAAAAGGCAGAAATTCCATTCAAGGTAATGTAGAATGCCTACTTCTTTGCTTCTTATAATCAATTTGTCTTTTGGGGGGAGGATGTTTTAATGTAAAGTTCTTTCTGTTTTATTCTGGATTTAATTTTGTATGTGATTTTAGAAGTTTTCTAGAGATAGACACGATATAGACCTTAACAAAACCACAATACAAGTACATAAATCAAGTTCTAATTCAGAAGGAAATAAAGTCTGTAAGTAAAGTATATTTATAAGAGTAGTAGATAAAACTATTGATTACAAAACTGATGTATCAAGAGTTGTCTATAAATGTACAACTTCAGCAGACAATACTGAAACTTGGCAAATATTGTTCATTAGAATCTTGACAATGTCATTGAGAGCTAGAATACCTTTCATTTTGTATTGCTGCTGTGGAAACAAATGAGCTCATCTTTAATTTTTTTCAGAATACATATATGGCAAAATAATTCTTGAAATATGACATTAGTCTTTTCCTTTATTTTTCCCATTAAAGTGGCTATTTCTTTAACATCTCAAGATGTTTTAAGATATAGCATTGTCCTTTACATTATTTTTATTATTTGCCTTAGACAATATTCTTTGTAATCAAAATTCTCTAATATCTTTTATAATACTTTAAACTCATTAAAGAGTTGAGTTTATTCTAAGGTATTATGCAGATATTATGCAGAAAAATGAATAACAGAGCATGGTTAAAGGCGAGAAGAGATTTTTTTCATGAGTCATTGAGGAGAATTCTGAAGAACCCTTCCAGTTACAAAGCATCATTTTCCTTGAAGACAAGAGGCTTCTGAAGAAAAAAAATAAAAATGCCTTAGAGAAGATTAGGATTTAACATGGGGGTGCTCATGCTTAGTAAGCTTTCTATGTTAAAAGTGTGCAGTTGAAGTGGGTAGAGTCATCAACCTTCAAATCAGAGAGCCATTAAGAAAATGAGTGATAAGCAGAGTGTTCAGATGACAGAGCACCAGTGGCTTTTGCATGCTAGAAAAGATTAAAACATATTCATAATCCCAGGATGAGAAATTAGAAATTTAGAGTTAAGGTTGATCTAGAGTATAGATTCAACAACTAAAAATAATTCAGAAAAATTAAGTTGGACACTTATTTTGATTTACTTATTTTATGATATTCATAATATAAATGATTATTTATTCACCTAAAATTTTGTTATCCATTAGTTAATATTAATGTTCTCTCCTTCTTACGTCTTCATTTACACTGGCACAACTAAACAATGTGTCTTGCTCTCAAAAAATGGTAGCTATTATTATTAAATTCTTGTTATGTTGTTTCTATGAATAATTCTGAAATTTCTTCATAAAAATCAGAAAACAAAAAAACAAGCAACTAGAAGTATGAATGTGAATGCTTGTGCTTTTCCTATATACTTATAGTTGCATAAACTTTGGAGCTTCTCATTAAAAACAAACCAATAAACCAGAATTATAGACCCATAATTTCCAGACATTGTAGGAATGAGAGCCAGGTACTAATGACATTACAACTTAATAAGTGCTGTGGGACAATTATAAGGTAAATACTCAGTTGCTATTTCATGTTTTATTAAAAAATATGTTGTATGTGATCATCATGATGTTATATTTCATTCTTGAGGAATCAATTTCGTTTTAGTGTTCTATTTTTTTTTCCTCCTGATTTTCCGGCTTTTGTTATTGAAGTTCTTATGCTTGGCTGTTTGGAATTTATTTTCCTTCCTGCCTGAAATCCTGAAGCCAATTCACAGACCTACAAACCTTATTAAATTACACATATCTTTTAATCATAAACCTAACAATTTTGCTGACACACTATCTTCTCAGGAGCATAAACTACTCTGAGATGTTTTAAAGAAATAGCTTTCACTAACAGAGTTTGCTTTTGCATTTTTTTCAAAATACAAAGTTCAGATGACAGATAAGTGTCACAATGGAAACTCATGTCATCAGCAGTTTTGATGCTCCATTTCAAAAGAGCCAGAGAAAAGAGCAAGAATATTCTAGTTCTAGTTCTCCTTTGTCATTAAATTATTCATGTTCATATAAGCAACTTTTGTTGTTTTAGCTATTTAACACCTGTCAGTGTAAAATATATTTGGGGCATGATTCAAATTCTAATATTTAATTTTACTCTGGGACTTTAGAGAACTTTGAAATGGTTCCTTGAAGTTTCACATTGAGGCAGTTTCACCCAAAGATGAAAATCGAATACTTTGATTTTTAAACCCTGTAGCGAGGTGAAGGGACCATGACATCTCAAAGGTTGGTTTTAGGACAACAACATCTCCTGTTGTTTGAACTTCTGATTCAGTTAAACAGTGGAAGGCAACCACGTTTTTTATTTTGACTTTATATCTACCTCTATAGCATATACATGGATTCTAAGTGTACGTGCAGTTGACAGTTTGTTCAAGGAGTGATTAAGCATTTTATTCCTGCCCTTTCTGCTTTTTCATTGTTCACTTTGTTTAATACACACACACACACACACACACACACAAATATAAGAAACATGTCTATATATAAAAATACATATTTGCATTGAGCAGTTGAGTTGGAAAATTTTAAAGGGGGAAGATAATTAGTAGATTTCCCCCCATAAAGTAGATCTGGTAAGAGTTTTAGAGGCTCAAACCACTAAAATAAACTGATTAGGTTTTACTTTTATACATGCTGATAGTATTGAATACTACCCGTATTTGCTAACTTTGAAAGTTTACAGAAGCAGGATCAAATATTTATGTGCTGACTCTATTACATTAGGGGCACTAATTCTAAACTGTTAAATATTTAAGAACCTGGAGTGTTTAGCATGAGAACACTTCATTATGTTTTTATTGCACTTTAGTGATAACAGACATTCTTTGAATAAGAAAGAAAACTGAGAAAACGGCTTGAGCAAATGCACGAAGCAGAGTATTTCGCACATACAAATATAGTGTTAATCTCTTCCTACATATCACAATATCTGACGTTTTAAAATTTGGACTTATATATGACATTTCTAAATTGGGTGAAAACTACCACTTTTATGCTCTAAAAAGAAGCATAATATGCATTTCTATCACACTGCTCACTAACCTACATTCTTGTATATGCACAATACACGTACATATATATTATGTAGGTGGAGTACATGTTTGAGTGTCATTTTGGTACAATTTCAGTGTATTTCTCAACATGTCCATGAAAACATATCCAGGGAGTCGATGTTAACTGGGACTCTTTACTCCTCAGTTTTTGAATCATATTAGAAAGAGAATTGCTCTGGTATTGTTTTTTTCTTTTTTTCTTTTTCTCTGTTGGACTTGGAAGAATTTCCTAAACCATTTTGATTCTCAGTTCTCTTATGTTAAAATTAGAATAGCAATAGCATTCTTAACATCAGAATTAAATGCCCTCATTTATAAAGATATCCATTTGCAGAGCCTGGTAATACTTGACAAATAAATACAAGTTCCTTCTTCTGTGTTTATAACCAGTTACAAATAATGTTTGTGATTACAGACATGAAAAGAAATGTATTTATCAATATATTGCTGCATATTTTAAAACTGCTTTATGTGTAGTACTAATGCAAGGTAATTGTTCTACCTCTGCCTGTTTCTTAGAAAACTGCTATTTCAACCCTGTCTAACAGAAGTGGTTTTGTTAAACAGGCTGATGAAATTATATTCCTTAAAACATATCCAAAATGTTTAATATTTGGTAAGGGTCATTCTCAACATGTACTGTAAGTACTGCCCGACACTCACAGAAGTAGACCTGCCCACATTCTCTCGGGACAGCACCCTTTCTTAATAGTGCTATTTTGTACCATTTTTCATGAACACTGCTGTAGTCATAGTATCTCTTTTGCAGACTCAATAACAGTTTTAACACTTTAGTTCCTGTTTTTTCTTAAGCTGTTACAAATAAATTAAATTTTAATAAGCATTACTAGCCCTTTGTATGTGCTAGAAAATCTACCAAGTGTTATACTATGTCATTTTTGAATATATATATATAATTATTCTTTTGAAAGACCATACTCTTTTCCTACTGCCATATACTGAATCAAATTCTGGATTCAAAAACCTGGTTTCTCTAGGGTAACACATTTCAGTCACCATGATCTCATCTGTACAACTAATACTAAACCTGCTTTATAGCATTTTATACTAATAGTAAAAATACAGCTTAGAACAGCTATCACAGTTATCGTTTCATCATAGGTTCTAATTAACCAGTAGCAATTTTTATCATTATCATTATTGCTGTTATTATTTTCTAAATTATTATATATTTTTCAATCTGGAGAAACCTAAGATGAGAGAATTTAAGAAAAATATGTGTGTTATTATAATTTGCAATGCTGTAAGTTGTAATTCCTAAGTAGCCATGTGAACAGCAAAAAAATTTAGTCCAGTTGACTTCATAAATTCATGTTTTTCATGTTCGAAGATCTTTAAAATATGAAAATTAATATCTAAGCTGCCAGCAATTGATAGTTCTGTTACCTCTGTAGAACCAGCAGTGTGTTCTGTCATGAAAACCTTGAAAGTACTTCTTAATCAATAGTTAATATTAAATAAATTCTAGTTCTGTAATGGACCAATCAAAAAAAGGCAATGAAATGCTATGGATGAATTAAAACTAAATAATTTATGCTGCATCCACATTTTGTAATTATAAAAAGTTTCCTTAGGCAAAAGTTAATGTTCTAATTCCATTTATGAACAAGATAGCAGCAATACAAATGATTTCAGGAACTATAGTAGAATGATTCTGAGAAAATGTGAAACCAAATCCTTAGGCAACAAAATCCAGTAGAAGATGACAGAATTGAGAGGCCAAAAATATTAATAGTTTTATTCTTATCACTGTTTGCTAATGAAAATTTTGTCCAAATAAAAGTAGAAAAATTAGGGACAACTTAAGTCTGATTTCATGTTATCTTATAAATGTAACTAAATAATGCTTACTTTTAATTAATAACTTTTAAAATGAAAATGTGATGTTATTAAGTGTTAATAAAATTAAAAAATAATGATGTTAAAAAATTTAGAAAATAAATATGATATAAATATGTTATGAACAAAAACCTATTATTGGAAAATAAATAGTTAAAATAATGTACAAATTTTACTTTACAATTCAGTAGTGAACAGACCTAAATACATGCCATTTAAGCTACCTCATGTTAATATTTGCTTTGTAAGGTGCATATATTTAAGTTTAAAGTAGACTAGAATTAACTAAAAAAATTATTAAGCTTACTAGCTTAAAAACTTTTACAAGACTGATATAAATTATAGCACAAGGAATCTTATAATTTTCTCTCTATTACTATGTTTTTAGCCTATGTGTCTTTATAGTAGCATGGCATACCTTTCACGTTTAAAATTTCAAGTTTAAAATTGTCAAGAAGAAATACGTTGTACTCTTGGTGAAAATATAGGACTATAGTTTTCTAGTGTCAATTACTGAAAGACTACACACACACACACACACACACACACACACATATGGATATTCTACTTTCTATTTGGCAATGGTAAGTTTATCAGTCCTATTTTTCTAGAAATATCTGACATATGCTAGAAAGACAAAATGAATATTTTTTTTCTTTCTTTGCCAGAGATTTAGTGGTTGCTTCATAATTATGTCTCCAAGCCTTGACAGAGTGTCATATTAAATTCTCTTGAGATCATGATAATAAAAATGCTCAATGTCTTCATGCATTATGTTTCTTTTACAGTAAAAATTTTAGATAACACTCAAAGCTCAATGAAAAATACATTGAGTACATTATTTTAACAATGTGTATAAACCAAAGACAGTGAGAATAAATACAGATGGAAAACAATAAGATGTTATAAAAGTCGGATTTAATACCTTTTTTTTAGGTTTCTTCTCACTTATTGATGACACTCATCTTTATTATTAGAAGTTGAAATGACACAAATTAGAAAGGAAATGTAGAGTATGAAATCAAAATATGTACAATGAAGTAGGAATTCAATGAACATGAATTAGTTTAAAAATGTATTTGACTAGTAATTATTTAAATACACTTTGATCATAACTGTTTTTTCGTTTTGTTTTGTTTTTGATGTTTCTAGATGGATGTCTGGCAGATTTTTAAACCTTACTTTCCCTCCTTGTTTGTGTCACCCTACAATTTATATGTTGAAACTTACCCTCCAAAGTGATGCTATTAGGAAATAGAGTCATAGGAGGTGATTTGGTCATGAAAGTGGCACCCCCATGAATGGAATTAGAGCCCTTAGGAAATTAAGAGAGTCCTCTTGCCCCTTCTACCATGTGAAAAAACAGCTGTCTAGGAACTGGGCTATCAGACACAAAATCTGCAGGTTCTCCAGCTGTGAAAGCTAAATTTGCATTGTTTGTAAACCTCTTAGTCTGAGCTATTTGTTATAGAAGCATGAATGAAGTTAGGCACTCCTCTATCTCTGCCCTTTTGTCACTGTTACCACCTTAATTCTAAACTCCTTGCCTCTAACTTCATTGCCTGTTCCACCTGTTATAGACTGCTGGGCTAAAAATATTCTTTGCAGTTTTTGTTTGTTTGTTTGTTTGTTTATGAAAACTATTATGGAACAGGTTATAACCTCTTTGAATACAATTCTCATAAAGAGGACTTTAACCCTTTCTGGGGTACTTTGATTTTAAAACAAAATTTTGGTAGCAGTTATACTTTGATTTAACGTACTTTGTTTGCTCTATGAATATATATAAGTCTGAATTAGGTTTTTATATACATCCTAATATACATAAAAAAGAGAGATTTACAGAGATAAACTTATTTTCTAAGGTCACAAGTTGTGACCGAAAAGCATATGTTCTTTACACCACAACATGCTTCTCTCTATTTTATTCTGTAAAGTGATTAAATTACTTGATTTAAAAGAATGATGATCTAATTTTCAGAATTTATGAAAAATATAATCATAAGCTAGAGGAATATTTGGGTTATGGTGGCCTAAATTGCAGTATGTTCCACAAATGTATAAATATTTTCCAGAATCATTGAATGACACAGATGTTTGGAAACAGATCATTTCATAAATACACAAATTGAGTCATTGTCAATTTAGTTTTTCTTTTGCCAAGAAAAATTTCTTGAAGGAAGAAATGGAGGACATGACCCCCACCAACTTTTATGTATCTCACATCTTGAGAGTTAATACTTTTTCATAAGCAATTTAAGTAATTTCATAAGATATTTCTCTCAAATATTTGCAGATGATTTTAAGTATAACTTTAAGTATATCACAAAAGTTACTAGGGTTCTCATATTGGAATAAAATATTAATGCTTCAGAAATGCATGCATTATATCTATCTCTGCATATATCCACTTATCTATCATCAAGGCTTTGGAGATCATTGATTATGTGTTCCATTAAAATAAGACAAAACTCAGGTATGTAGTTTGTTTTCAGTGATACCACTTTAAACAACTTTCTGATTACTTCTGTGGTAATCTATCCAAATTTTCAATTTTTTCTCTAGGTTTTATTTTGGTAGTTTATTTCTCTGTTGCCATATGCATACACATTAAGAATTGTTATCTTGAAAAATTGACTGATTTATCATTGTGCAATGCCCTTCTTTATCCCTGAAAACTTTCTGATAATTCTAACATCTCTGCCAAGTAACATCTCTGATACTTGCTATGTCTCTTAAAATTTTGTCTCTTTTCCCTTTGAATGACTTGTAATTTTTCTTTTTCTTAATCAATCTTTCTTTCTTTCTTTCTTTCTTTCTTTCTTTCTTTCTTTCTTTCTTTCCTTCCTTCCTTCCTTCCTTCCTTCCTTCCTTCCTTCCTTCCTTCCTTCCTTCCTTTTTTTCTTTTGATTGCTGGACATGATTGGATAAAAAGAACAGCTGCAATTAAGCCTTAGTAATATGGTGGTAGGGAAGGGAAGTTCTATAATCCTTAAAATAGGTCCAGGTGTTTTAATGGATCAGCATCTCTGGGTTGTGAAATTCACAACTAGTTTTCAGGGTTTTTTTTCCACCCCTTTAGGTGGAACAGGATGATTAGATTATACTTGAGTTGGGTATTTTTCTTCCCATTAGGCCAGTTAGTCTCTTATGAAACCCCAGCAGGTAAGCCTATACTGAACTAGTTTCTCCTGAGGGCAGGCCTCATTAAGAAAAACAGAATAATCTGGAGTATTTCAGAATGGTTCCTTATGCTAACTCCCGCTGGAAATAGAAAGGGATTTTATTCTGATATTTACTTTGGGAAACTGGTAAATGTCCTAGAGGTAAATCACACAGTAATGCCACCCAGGACTTGGTTTCCCTGGAGTTTTTAACTCTCTTAAGCCTCCAGCAATTTGTCAATTCCAGTTCATATTTTCCTACTTTCCATTGGTTCCTGCGAAAAATTCTGCCCCTTTATCTTATCTCTTCTCTGATAAATCATAACTCTCCTCATTAACCTGCCTGCCTCTCCAATTATGGGGACGGTAGTTTACCCTGTGTGCTTCCTTTTCTTATGAATTCAAGAAGAATTGTTAATTTTTCAGTTTATTTCACTTGTCAGAAAGGAATGATGACTTTCAAGCTCCTTATATACAGAAATAAAATCCAACTCAAATTAATACATTTTAATATTTCGGTCATGTCAAATTTTGATTTTTTATTCCACTCATATCTCTGATCTTTTAATCATTTATTTCATGTGCATATATTTCTCCTCCAGCACTTGTATTTTATAATTCTCTCTTGAAAAGTTGCTGCAGCCCTTCAGATTAAGAGTCGTTTCTCAATTTTATAATTAAAACTCTTATTTACTATTCAGAAATATACTTTAAAGCTGGGAATCAAAGTGATAGAAATCAAGCATGTCTTGCTATGTGTATGTGGTTCACATTTAGCTATCAGTCCCTTCTAGAAACCAGGAAAGATTCCTTCTATTTTGTCCTCTATGCTTTTTCAGGTTCAAGGTGGGTAAGACTCAACCAAATGGTTAATAACTTCTTAGCATTTTGAGTGTCAAGAAAACTTATGAGGTTAATATGGTTGTTTTTCCCCCAAAGGCCAGAGAACTTTAATTGGCTTTTATTTTCCTTTTTTTCTGGTCAGGATCTTCTTTGGCTAGTTTTGCTTTTCATTTTAGATTCCACAATTTATTTGAGTATCTATCTTTTCGAGGGAGAGGGACAGAAATAAATACCTAAACTTTAAAAGAATTTAATCCCTCACAAGAAATTGCTGAAAAATCTCAGTAGCCCTGTCTCAAATAAGCTTAGAATTAGGAGCATAATAAAAAGAAGCTGTGTGGTTTTTTTTTTCCCCCTCCAGAAAACAGCTTCTTGTAAGAAATTCTAAATAAACAATTAATCAGTGGTAGTATTCAGCCTACCTTCTTCTGGGGGAAAAATGAACTTTAACAATGAATACAGGCAAAAATTTTTTTTTAAAGGTGTTAGTTTGAAAGAAAGGCAAATTCATGCAGCTTGATTTAATTAGTTTTCAGTGACATAACTTTTTAATTCTTCAACTTGCATAAAGATGGTAAAGAGGACTTTTATAAGGAAAAGGTATATTAAATCGATGTTCTACAAAAATGGGGCTAAATTATTGTAAGGAGAGAGTAGCATATAAAGCTGATCTTTAAATATATGTATTTGATCATCTTTTGTGAACAAAGTTATTTCTTATACTAATATTCAAAACTGGTTAATTCAAAGAGCCTAATGTCAATTTTCTGAGGATCTAAAGTTTCACTGTCTATGTTCTCCCTTATGATTTTGGTCAAAGTAGAAAAACTAGTCTGAGTAATAGCATAATTTCTTCTGAAAATCTATGATTAATTTATAACTAATTATTTAACACCGATTGATCCATGTTGAATTAAACTTTGTATTTTAGGGAACTAACAAAGACTAGAATATTACTAAATAACATATTCTTTGACCATTTGCCAGCAGGAAGTTTAGTTGGCGTTGGTTAAGGAGAGCTGAGATGTTTAACCAGGATGATCTTGCCATGGAATCATAAAATTAGGAAGGACTTATTTTTAGGTAGCTAGTCAGACATGAGTGACAGGGGAAACAAAGGAATAGAGACCCAGCTTAGAGACCACCCACAGAACACCTTATTGGTAGTTAGAGAATCTCCCTAGAGCAAATGACAGGAGGATCATAACCTATAGGTGGTTCAATCTGGCCATAAATGCATGTGCAGAAGGTACTACCTTAACCTGCCTATAGCCTCAGCCTTGTTATACCATCATTATACCATGTTTATGCCTGGAAGTTTATGAATCTAATTATAAGACTAAGTTCTGGGTAAGTACATGCACATTAGGCAAAGAGTTATATAGCAGCCTATTGCCTATCAAAATGATGCCATATGTCAATCACCTAAAAAAAAAAACCAACAAAATAAAACAACAACAACAAAAAAAAAACACCCATCACAGGCCTAATATAAAGCAGACCTCCCTCTCCTCCAGGATTATAGCTTTCTATCTTGCCTGACTGTAACCAGTCCCCCACCAACGGGGTAGAATCTTCGTTTCCACGTGGTCAGCCAGCTTTAGGCTTGATCTGTCTTCCACTTCAGAATGTGCTTTTAATGAATAATACTTCTCATAATTGTCACAGGGTGGGGATTTATTTCTTCATCAGTGGTATGAACTGAGATCTGTGTATTACCAGAACTCTGATCACCACCATTGTAAACTATTGACATTTTCTTGTTTTATTGACCATTTAGTTTCCCTTT
The DNA here is from genome assembly GCA_030015415.1 of Cynopterus sphinx. Taxonomy (NCBI): domain Eukaryota; kingdom Metazoa; phylum Chordata; class Mammalia; order Chiroptera; family Pteropodidae; genus Cynopterus; species Cynopterus sphinx. Next base: position 13,817,977 of record CM057380.1, read on the forward strand.
TTTTTTCTTTATCCCTTTGGATATAACATAGCTGTTTAATATCCAAGTAGGAAATGCCATTTCCTATTTTTTTTCCTAGCTTTCCTTCACATAACTCAGGTGCAGTCTTCATCTATTACACAGCAATTGAGGCTTGATGACACAATAGCACAATGGAGCTAAACTATACATTATGGAATTTGTAGGAAAGAGAGGTAATCATCAAAACATTTAAAATTTTAAAAGGCAGTCCTGCTGCAAAAGGAGAGCTTATGTTTCTAGGTAGAGATAGTAAGGTGGTAAAAGAGAGAAATGAAAGTCAAAAATCTAAGGTTTGTGTGGCTGCTAGAATCAATGCTATTTTTTAAATCATTAATAACAATGTTTATATTCCGAGAGATAATAGATTGAAAGATAAAACACATTTTCATGTCCTTAAATAAACACTAATACTTAAATAATAATACTAATTCCTCAATCCAGACATAAGATGCAATCCTCGTACTTCACAGTCACACTTGGTAGTCAGTTGAATTAAATGTCAACCTTACACACAGACTTGAGCATCCTCCATAATTGCTTCCATTCACCCTGAGGTCAATGAACACAAATGCCAGAGAGAAGAAAATAGTAACTCGCATCATAGTTAAAAGGGACCTATACGTGACTTGTAATTAAAATCAAATCACCCGTATACATATTCTCAAGCTTACTTCCTCCATCTCATCTCTGATTCTTACTAATAATGATGATATTTCTGCATGTGAGGCTGAAATTGAAAATTTTATCCTGTTAGAGTGCCATGACTTCAATCTATGCACATCTTTATATTCTGATCAACAAAAACTATATTTGTGTTTTTCTACGTGAAGATTTGAATATATCCCTCTATAATCTTAGCACCCTGTAATTACTTGACTATATATAGTTGATATATTTTGACCAGGCTAGAATGACAAAAATGTGAAAGAGAGGAACTTATCTGCAGTACCTTCCTTAGGGCTTCTTTCAACTCAAATATCCCATTCATAAGTGCATATTTTTCTCTCTTTGTCATAGGCCTTTATAATATCGATAAAAAGCAAGCAGTGGAATGAAATGGAATGGAATGGAATGGAATGGAATGGAATGGAATGGAATGGAATGGATCAGAGTGGGATGAGATGGAATGAAATGGAATAGGGAGGAGAGGATAGGGAGAGAAAGGGAAGGGAAGGAAATGGAAGAGAAGGGAGAATGATAGAAAAATTCCAGCCATTTATAATTTAAAATATTCTTTTGTTGAATTGATAAACATGGGCCAAATTTTTTAACATGATTTTGTACATATTTAGTTCAAATAAAGGTACTATAAAATTAATTAGAACTACAATATTAGTGAACACCAGATAAAGAGGAATGCATTATAATAATCTGCAAAATAGAAAGTTTAGTTTATATGTGGTCATGTGTTCAATAAATTACTTTGGGTGTAATATGAAATCTTATTATTCTGTTAATATTACAGTAAGCATAAATTGATGCCTATGATGTAATTTATCATTTTTGATAACTACATACTTTATTCTCTCTCTCACTCTCTCTTCTCTCTCTTGCCCTCCTTTCCTCTCTCTCTCCCTCTCCTTCTATCTCTGTCTCCCTTCTCATCCCTCTTTCTTCCCCCTGTTCATTCTCATTATGCTGAAATTACAAATGTAACAGTTGTATTCACTCTTGGAGAAAACAGACATCATGGCAAGTAATTACACTGCATTATGAAAAATGTCAGAGAAGCAATAAAGAAATGTATGGCAATATCCTGAGAAACTGGGGCAGTAATATTTGATCTGGTCCTTCAGGACTACAAAAATAGGTTATATTTTATTAGGGATTAAAAAAAACACAACAACATGGTAGATAAAGCCCAGATACTTGTAATAAAATCTTGTGCTTGAGAAAATAGGAAAAATTTAATACAATGAGACTGTAGGGAACTTGTGTGATGACAGTAACAGAAAATTGGATTAGGATGAGTTTTCAGAGACATTTCAAACTCTGCAAGAAGATTCACTCTTTATCCTTCAGTCAGTAGTAACTATGTTACAAAATACAAAAACTGAAAAAGGTGTGACTAGATCCATGATCTAGGAATATTGTGAAAGTAAAAGAGAGAACAGAGCGAGAAGAATAACCAGTCATGGTATGAGAGAATAGTAATTAAAAAAATGAATAATCAAGAGGTATGAGAAACTTTTGACTGAAGATAGTAACCATTGGTACTTCATTCCATTAGATCAGTGTATTGACAGTTAATTATAAATGTATTCAAAAAAAGTAGAGCACACTAAATTATTACTAGTACGTGTACTTTACAAAACTATTTTATGAAATTCAAGTAAAATTTTAGGTATCTATTACATCTATTAAAAGAATATATTGTTTTATTATTATAACAGCATTTCAAAGCTGGTAATATTGACCATTTGAGAGATGTGCGAATGAGAGGTTTAGCAGTTTACATTGTCCAAAGTCACAACTTAAATTAAAGAGTCAAACCAGCTTACTCATGCCACAGAGTCTGTGCCTTTTTAATTCAGTGAAAAAGCTCAAAATTCATGTCTTTCTTATAGGGTGGGCAATTGGCAAAAAAATGAAGGTATTGAAGTAATAACATAGCTGAGAGGCGGGAGGGGAGTGTTGGTATTACTGGAGAAATGCTGGAGATGCATTGAAATAGAGATTTTTTACTTTAAAAGTAAATGAAAGCTAATGCAAATACACTTTGTCTACCCTTACCCAAAGATGACCTTGCACATAAATATTTAAATTTTTGTCATATATAATATATTTTATCTCTGAACCTTTACAGATGGAATAAAAACATTATATAAAGGTTTAATTTTGCTCATCATCTTAGAATTTGAAGGGAATATTATGGAATAATAAGAATATTCTTGTTATTGTCACATTATACAACTCACATTATCTAGATTACTAGCACTTTTGCTTAAACTGTTTTGGTCTTAAGGGATGGTTATATATACAAAATCCCTGGCTTAGAAAAGAAAAACTGCTTCTATATGTGTTAGAATATCTTTTTCATACCTTTAATTATTGATATAAAAATGTTTTGTTTTCAATACGGACCTACCTATGCAACTGCAGCTGGCCAATGACTAAACAATATAAGTAGAATTACAGAAATGTCAGAATTAACAAGTTTCTAAAAGTCAAATTATTCATACCTCCTCTTAATTCATATAAGAAATGAAGACCTAGAAATTTAAGTGTGCTGTTGCAGTCAAATTTCTCTCCCATTCTTTTAATTTCAATTTGTAGCTTTAAACAACATGTTTATACCTCTTGCCTTTTTGTCAAATCTGATCATCTGATTTTGGATAGGAAAGTGTATTCTGAATGCATTTATTATAAGTTTCTGTATATTTGTATTGAGTCTATTATCTTGGCATTTGATTTTTATTTGTGATTTCTTCTTGGATTTATCTTTTCCTGACTGGCTGCATGAAATATTTTATATCATTTCATTTTATCTTCTGTAATGACTTTATATTTGTGCTTCTTGACATTTTAGTTATGCTTCTTTGTTTTTTTCTTTCCTTTTGTTTTTGTTCTGGTGATTGATTTGGAGATTATAATATGTACCTTTAACTTGTCACATTATATGTAAAAATATTTTATTATTTCATTAAAAATTGGAAATTTATAGCAATATATTTTCATTTATACCCTCTCACCCTTTGTACTCTGGTTGTCATATATTTTAGTTCTTCATGTTGTTATTTTTATTCTAAAAATCCAGTAGTTTTAAGAAGACAATTATACAAATGCCTGGGAGTACAGTTGTCCCTCACTATCTCAGGGATTATTGGTTTCAGGACTCTGAGGATAGTCATTAGTCATCTACAGATGCTGAAGTCTCTTATATGAAATGGTATGATATGACAGAGTAGGTAAACACTGTTCATGCCTCCTCCTATGACTACATTAAAATTGCAACTAAATTATAAAATAGTCAATCTGGAAAACAATCTGAAGACTAGCTGAACAGAACTATACCTAGGGATATAAAAAGGAGACTACATTGAGACTGGTAGGAGGGGCAGAGAGGAGAAACAGGCTGGTTTCATGCTCATGTGTGGTGTTGAGCATCAGAAGAAATATCTCAGCTAAGGAGGGGCTCCTGAAAGAGACAGGATGGAGCTGGAAATCCAGACATACCCATAAAGGCCCTCAGACAGACTCACCCAGAGGCACTCACCGCGGACTCCTGCAGAGGGACAGCAGCTTGAGAGGTACCAGAGACAAAGAAAGATTGAATTGTGTGGCTTCAGAGTCAGAACTGGAAGGAAAGCCTCCATCATCCCTTTATTGTGTCCTCTTCCTGCATAGCCTGCAGGTGCCATCTTTCCTGTGTTGAAACCTTCCTCCTACATAGCAAAATCTGAATCTGCACTGGCCTAATGAGAGTTGCTAGTAACTCTCTGTGACCCCACACCACCAACTCACAAATTGCTTAGTGTCAATTTTGGGTGGTTACTAAATCAGAAGATATGTTTTGTTAAGGATGTGGAGAAAAGGGAACTCTTGTGCACTGTTGGTGGAATTGCAAACATGTGCAGCCACTGTGGAGAACAGTCTGGAGGTTCCTCAAAAAATTAAAGATAGATCTACCATAAGAAGCAGCAGTTGCACTCCTGGGTCTTTAACCCAAGAATACCAAAACACTAATTCAAAAAATATAAATATGCACCTTTATGTTCACTGCAGCACTATTTACAAGATATGGAAAGGCAAGATATGGAAGCAACCTAAGTTCCCATCATTAGATGACTGGATAAAGGAGATGAGGTATAGATACATATATACAATGGAATGTTACTCATGCATAAAAAAATAAAATTTTACCATTTGTAACAACATGGATGAACCTAGAATGTATTTTGATAAGTGAAATAAGTCAGAGAAAAACAAATACCATTTGATTGCACCTATATGTGAAATCTAAAAAACAAAACAAAACAAACAAACAAACAAAAAGAAACAGTTTCACAAATACAGAGAAAAAACTGATGATTGCCAGATGGGAACCAGGATTGTAGGGGTAGGTGGAAAAAATGAAGAAATTAAGAGATACAAACTGGTAGTTATAAAATAGTCACGGTATGTGAAGTACAGCATAGGGAATGTAGACAATAATATTGTAATGGCTATATACAGTGCCAGCTGTGTCCTAGAGTAATTGGCGGGATCACTTCATAAAATATGTAAACGCCTACCCACTCTACTGTATACTTAAAACTAAGGCACCAAAGTGACATTTTAGTGTCAGGGATTACTACTCTATTCAAAGCATTGCAAGTTTTAGGTAATTTGGACATTTCAGCATTTCCAGACATAATTCCTAGTTTCCTGCCTTCATGCTTCACTGATAGTTCTTTTGGGATGATATAGTCCTTCATCTAAGTGAGGTAATCAAGGTCAACTAATCCATTAAAATGCAGCTCAAAAGATACCTGTTCAAGAAACATTTCTTTATCTCTTCAACTGGGGATAATAGCCACCTTCTCTGAGCCATAATCATAATGATGCTCCAAATCATCTGACTTGTTTCATAAACGTTTTTGACGCATACATCATTTATAATAGTATTTAGCGGTAAATGTATGTACACAAGTATGCATTTGTAAAAAAAATTAAGATGGTATACTATTTACATATAACCTATATTTCATATAGTCTATAGCAGGATATGCTTGCATATCACTTCATTTGCAGGGATTGAAGATAGTGCTTGATGTGTGGAAAATTCTAGTTTTTCTTGCTGGAATTTTCTGAGATTTTTTCCCCAATATATCTGAACTACAATTAATTGAATCCGTGGATGTATAACCTAGAAATATGGAGAGATAACTGTAGAAACGATTTTTGAAACTTTTTTTAAATTAGTATTTTGACCTATTAATGCATCCTGGTGTTCATTCCTTCACATACAACTTGTTACTATCTGATTTCAACTTCATTTATCCTATAGAACTTTGAGCATTTGTTGACTTCTAGGTTTGTTGAGGTTAAGTATTTTACCTTCTTTCTGTCTGAAATGATTTAATGTTACCTTATTGGTTTGTACATTTTTTATTGGTAATGTTTTTTTTTTCAGATTTTGATGTTAGAATTATGCTTACTTCTCTTCTCTTCTCTTCTCTTCTCTTCTCTTCTCTTCTCTTCTCTTCTCTTCTCTTCTCTTCTCTTCTCTTCTCTCCTCTCCTCTCCTCTCCTCTCCTCTCCTCTCCTCTCCTCTCCTCTCCTCTCCTCTTTTCTTTTCTTTTTCCTTTTTTTTCTTTTATGTATACCATACCCCTACACATATTTCTCACATTCCACCACTGACTCTGGTAACTACCAATCTGTTATTCTTAGCTATGAGCTTTTTTTTTTTTTTTGCTTTATTTTTTAAGATTCCACATACAAAAGAGTCTTTAAGGCATTTGTCCTTCTCTAACTTATTTTAGTTAGCATAATACCTTGTAGATCCATTCATGTTGTTCCAAATGCAAGACATCTAGAGTTACAACGTAGGTTTTCCAGTCTTCTACTCAATGTCTCTTTACAATGTAAAACAATCATGTTGCAGTGTCTTAAAACATTATTTCCATACAACATAACAGTCCTGTGGAAAGGGAATGCAAGAAATAATCAAAGTTGAGGTGATAGCTTAAAGAAAACGTATCAGTTGATATATTTAAAGAGGTAATTATTGGCCATGATCAAGTCAAGAAAATACATTTATTTCCATCTCCATTTATTTCTCTTTTTTTGAAATTTATTAGCTCTAAATATTAACAAATGAAAGCAAAGATAAGCTAGAAATTTATTGAAGTGAATGAACATTTTATGTAGATAAGATTGTCAGGATATGATGTATAACTCAAATGCAGTTGACAAATGCATTTGCATAACCATTTCCACTTTTTCAAAGAGAGATAAAATATTGTCAATTGCTTTTTATAGCTGATTCTCACTTAGATAATAGACTTTAATTAGAATACTCTTGAGTAAAAGAGAATGGCACTCAAAACATCCTAATATGGTAGTCAAGACGGAGCCAGTGGATAAGAAACACAACAGTGTGACGGCAAGAAGTAGCACTTCACTGACCACAGAGCATATGAAAAGTAAGTGAAATAAAATAAATTCAATAACAGTATGAATATAGCATGAGTCATTATTGTTAATTAGGCTATATTCATGCTTCTTTGATGCTGAATTTGCATCACTCCATTCTCCTTTATCCAATTGTACGAATGCTGCCATGATGCTACTGGTAGATAGAAAATGGTGTATGATATGTGCCACCAACTCATATGTCATTACAATACTGTCCACTTGATGTTAAAACTGTAAAAATGTGTATTTATTTGCCTTCAAAGAAAATATATTAGTAAAATTATTGCTAGTCTTTTAAACATTAATCTAATCATTTTTATATTATTTCTGCCACTGAGGCTTATGTGCCTAAAATTATCTAGTAACAATGTTTTTTTTTAGACATGATTTCTACATATGGTGCCATTTTTAACTTTCATCTTGACAGTTTCTTCTACATTAGTGATAATTCGAATATATTTTTATCCCCAAAGAATCATAATATTCTATATCTTACCAAAAGAGCAATAATGTAACAAATGAGTAAAAGTTAGCTGTTAAGTTTCATATTATACACTACATATACACATACAACTCATTATTTTATATAATCTTTCAATAATTTGGTGATGAGCACTTGCCTTTAATACATACACATATACAGAGATCTATTTATCTATATTAATGTAAAATAGATTATATTTCAAATACATTACAATATTTAAGTCTCTAAAAAGTACTCTGCATTGCCATTAAGCTATTCAAACAAGGATTAAAATATAAACATAATTGGAATCACGGCACTCTAATTTTAAATCAAAGTAATTTTAAAGCAAAGTTAAGCCTCTTGTTTTATGTTTGGCCTTTCTCACTATAGTCATCAATAACAATTCCGCCACAGTGAAAAGTGTGCCATTAGTCACCTCTGAAAATTGGTCACACATTCAGTCTAATGACAGTTTTACAAAATAGTCAAGGCCATTTGTTTCTTCTTGTCCTCGATAAAGCTGATCACTTTCTCAAACTTAAATGCCTATATTTAGCCAAAACAACAGTAGCTAACAGGATAGAATTTACTTGTTTCTCTGTTATTTTGGATTAAAGATTTTAAATTAGTTTTTAAATTTTTTCTTTTTATTTGCCTCTTGCTTTCTACCAGAAATAGTCAATGGACTCTCTTCTTTGGTGTGAGAAAAGAGCCTCCATCCTCCTCCTTGCTATGATCTCAGAAAATTCTCCTGGGCTGAATGGGCAGTAACTTTTAATGTTCCAGTCGAGCTGTGTATTGATTAAACACACTTCACAAAACTTTACTACAACTTAGTTCTCTTCTCTCACAGAGTAGGACTTAGGGACAGGCTCAGAAGATAATTAGGCAATAAGGGACTAGACTTTCAGAGTGTTGCTGTGTTATAATGTAATTACCATAGATTCAAGGGTTCTAATTTATATGGTTATAAGATGGGATTTAGCTGATGTTTTGAAATAAAAATTGTAGTCAGAGATATACTTAAAAGTGCTCAGACTCCACACTTCTAAAGATTTAAGAAATAAAAATGGCATAGAATTATTCAGATAAAATAAGAAGAATAGGAAGTAGTCTATTACCTTTTTTTTCCTGATCCTAGCCAGAGACATTTTGACATGAAGGAGCAGCTATGAACCTAACAACTTTTGTGATAAGAGAACTTGTTCAAAAACTGGAACTAAAATATTAAGTGAGGATCTGTTTGAGTTTTCTTTGATTCACAAATATTTGACTAGAAAGACCAAAAGTTTTTGAAGCATTTCAATGAAATAAAAATACATAAATAAATAACCTGACATTAATAGGATATAAAAAACAATGCATTTTTAAGCATTTTATTTTATGATTAGTTTGCTAGTGCATTTGTTTTTTTGGTTTGTTTTCTTCCTATAGAGGAGTATAATTTTCCACTTGGAATTTGAGGTCAGTTTTAATATCGTATTACTTCTTTGACATAAACTATGGAGGGGAGAAAAGAGCATCATACCAGGAAGAGTGATTTTAAAATCATGGCCTTCGTTCCATCTCAAAACCTGTTACAACTTCTGCAAATAATTCCTGCCTTAATTCCTCCTATACATGCCAAGGTTTTCTCTTCAAGCTTTTATTTGGCAGTGTCACAAGAATCTGCAAAATGGTTGTGGTCTGAAAATGCCTCAGTTGTTAACATGAGTATGTGTGTATGAATAATTATCTTAGCCTGATGTGAAAAGATTAAAAATCGGTTGTGAGTGCAATATCATCTTTCTCTTTGTGCATTACTGTATTGGCATGGCACAGATGAGGTGAAGATTAAATATAAAATAGCAGATAACAGATTCTTGACTCTTGTAGAGGGTGTTACCATTTTGGCTGATTTGAACTTCGGTGTTGCCCCAATGGCAGGGAAGTGGGGATATTGACACAGAAGTGTAGTTAGCATTTTTCTCAGTTTTTTCTCAATGATGCAATAAAGAAGCATAGGTCAGTGAGATTTAGAATTTATTAACCGTATATTTTAGAAAGAAAGCATGCCCCACGGAGGCACATGTTTTCAGTGAAGAGCTGTAACAACAACCAGCCAACAACAACAAAAACCAACGAAGACCTCAGAAGTGGGAATGTCTACATTATAGTTGATCCATGATGAGTGGTTCTCTATGTAGCTAATCAGACATAAGCAACAGGAGGAACAAAGGTGTAGGGAATCAAGCCAGAGGCTACCCAAAGAATATCCTATTACATCCTCAGGGACAAAGGACAGGAAGGTCATGATTTTAGCTGGCCTAATCCAGCTACAGATGCCTGCACAGATGGTACTACCCTAATTTGTCCAAAATTTTAGCTTCATAATAATACTGTGTTTATGCCTGGAAGTTCATAAATCTATAACAAAGTGAATTCTGGGTAAGTGTATACATTCTAGGCAAAGGGTTATACAGCAACCAGGTGTCAATTAAAACAGCCTCAAGTACTAATCACCTAAGAAAGCCTTTGCAACCACCCATAAGGATCCTGAATATAATGCAGACCTCTCCCTCCCTGGGGTTAAAGCTCTCCATCTTCCCTGGGTGTGACTTGTACTCCCCCAAGGGTACATAACCCCATTTCCATGTGGTCAGCCAGTTTTAGGCTTGACCTGTCTTCTCCCTCATAATGTGCTTTTAATAAACAAATGTTTATCATATTCACTAAGTTGAAATTCATTTCCTCATCAGTGATAAGGACCTTGAGGTGAGTACATGACTGGTTGCTTCATCAGTAGCAGTTCCAAAGGCATTCCTAGGTGATTGTCCAGTGAAGCCATTTTGATTGACACTTGGCTACTATATAACATTTTGCCTAGTGAGCATGTGTACACCTAGAATTCTACTACCTTTGGACTTCTATTTTTTTGTTGCCCCTGTCACTCATGTCTGACAAGCTACCTAATAGGGGTGCTACTGATATTACTTACAAAAAGAATTTGAGGAACAGGCTTAGAATAGGATATAGGTAGCAGAAAAATTTGTACAAAAACGCTAAGCTCAATAGCTGACATTTAAAGAACACTTAAAATTGCTGTTTACCAATATAGCACAAATTAGGGTAAGGGAAGATTTGATTTGTTCTTTTAGTAAGAAGGAATTTTAGACAAGGCTAGTATGTCCACAATAGCTAGAATAGACAATTCTTTTGTTTGCTCTGACTGTTCTACTAGCTACAGATATATTCTTACGCATGATCAATCAAGATGTCTATTTCCTTATTTCCAGTTTTATGGTGTGGAGAGTGTTATGGTTGGTTGTTTTGGCTCAAAAAATTAGTTTTTAACTCTACAAGTTGACTTAGCATTCTTCTTTTGTGAGCATAGAAATTATAAAAGATTACAAATTCATAAACAAAATAGTTATAAAGAATATTTTCTTTTTACGATTTTAAAAATATGTGTAATTCTTAGTTCACTGACTATACAAAAAGAGTCTGTGGGCCTAATCTGGCCATGGACATAGTTAAGTAACTCCTGATCCAGAAGATTCATGCATTCTGCAACCTCTGAGTTATGGCCAAATCAATGATTTGGATGTCACTTTTTTACATTCAAAGAGAAATTTTTCACTTATAAAAATTTGTTAGGTCCTAAAATGAGTTGATAAAGTTAATCAACACACATAGTTATTTTCATTTATATTATTATCATCATCATCATCATCATCATCATCATCATCATCTCCACCTACCGCTAAATGACATGACAATTTAGCCCAGGCATAGAGAGACATTTCATTGAGTTTGATGCCCTTCCATTTAAACTTAACCAGTAACTTCAGAAGCATTTATTTACTACGATCTCATAAGTACTGTAACCTGCATGCTTTCCTGCTGCAGCTAGCTAGTTTCCTAGAGCTGTTCCCTAACAGAGCACAGATTTTTATGACCACATGCCATAACTTAATTAGATATTTTTCCATAAAATTTTTCTCAATGTTCTTTTCCAATTTAATTGACATATACTTACAATAACATCTACCAATTTTAAGTATACCATTTGATTAGTTTTTTTTTAAATTCATACTCATATAACAATACAGTTATGATATAGAACCCAGTGGGATTGAGATTCCATCACCTCAAAATGGTTTCTCATTTCTTTTTTCTTCAGTCATTGCCCTCTTCCCCAACCCCTAGGCGCAGGCAACTCCTATGATTTTATTTTTGAATTTTCTAGAATTTCTTATATATTAGCATTATATATTAAGCATTAGTATAATGCTTTTGGGATTCAACTACATTGGAGTATATATTGATAGTTCATTCCTGTGCGTTGCTGGGTAGTGCTCCATTTTATAGCCATTTTTTAAATCCATTTACCAGTTGATAGACATTTGGATCATTTTTATTTTCTGGCTATTACAAATTAAAGTGTTGTGTATGGATTTTTATATATAGGTCATGTGTGGATATGTGTAATTAGGTGTTTCTGGATTGCAAGGGAATGCATGTTTTCCATCTGTAACATGAATATAGATTTTCCTGCATTAAGACAATTTCAAAATTAAAAACAAAATTTCCCAAATGTTCTAAGTATTTCTGAAGGTTCATCTAAAAGAAATTCCTATCCAGGACAGGGCAAATTTTCCTGATTGTGGTCAGACCAAGCCCTACACTGAGAGAAGAGGGTTTTTGGTGGGGAGTGTAGAAAGAATTCAATACACATGCCAAAGTTAAACGGAAAGTTTATTAGAAAAGGGTCAATACTCCACAGTGTGTGGTCTCCTCTCAGAGGCAGAGAGTGAGGGCCTGGGAATGATGAGGACAGTGAGAGAGACGGAGTATAGAGTACTGAGAAAAAGACACTGAGATTAGAGTCAGTGAGAGAAAGACACTGAGCGGGACCCTGAGTGTTTGGGAATTCAGTTCATACATTATTCTTTAGTTACTGTGAGTTACAGTTTAAAGACTTCATTTTCCCATTTCCTTAGATATGGGCTTTCAGTGAAGAAAGGGAAGGGGGTAAGAGTATAGAGTGTGAAAAGGTAAGAGTATGTAGCATGGAAGGCCTGCTGGCCATGCCCAGCTTTTACCCCATAGGTTCCCTATGGTTTAGCCATAGGGAATGAATGACTTTATTTTGTGTAGAGCAGCCACTTAAAAACTTCGTTATTCCTTTTTCCCCTTCACAGACGTGGTGAATGGGCTGTGAGCAATCCCAGAAGAAATCTTTCTTTGTTCTGCAGCTGTCCTCCTATCCAGGCAGCAGAGCAAATCAGCATATTGCAGTATCTGAGTGTAGCTTGATCTAACATTTTAATTCGCTTGCCTCCTTCCTACATTATTTCATATACAAATTTATATACCTACAGTATTTTGAATTAAAAAAATATATGACTGGCCGATTGAAACAAAAAAAAATTATTTAAAAGGCAAGCATAACATGTAAGTAACTAGATTTGTAATGAATAAGAATTAGGGCAGTTTATTCAAGTTATATCTTCAGTGCAGTCCTTATTCTAGGGTTTATTAGTTCCTACTACATAGAAAAGACAGGAAGTATTCTACTCAAAATTCCATGAGTTATGAGATTTTTTTTAATTTTTTTACCATAGGTGGTAAAAACAGACAAAATTCTGTTTGAGCATTGGGCATTGCTTATTTTATTCCTTTGGGTGGTCATTTGCAAAATTATCCAAATAAACAATGAGAAAAAAATATGTATTAATGATTAAAACACAATAACATGTATAAATTATTTTCAGAGAACAGAGACAGCTGCAGCATATTGTTTGTTTCCAGTCAATGACCTTCTTCTTTGTCTTTAATATAGTCAACTATAGCACTGCCTTGACACCCTGGATCCCTACTGAGTTGCATCATGTTGGCAATTTTACCCCCTGCATCCAAATTCAAAGGGAGCAACACAAGCTTTCAATAGGCTAATCAAAGCCACTTCCATGCTCTCTAGGAGGGCAAATTGAGTTGACTATTTTTGTAGCACAAATGCAAATGTTGTTGCACTAAAAATTAAGGATACACAATGCATAGGTTGTATTCAGTGTAAGCATTTTAATACACTCTTGTAGAAAATCCCACAGTGGTTTTAAATTTACACTTAATTATAGAGAATTATATCATTAAATTTTAATGTAGTGATATTATGCAAAAGAAGTGTGCTAGGTAAGGACTGACAGCTCTTTTCATATTTTCAAATGGTATTGGATATTTTTTAAACAGAAAAATACATAATTTTACATGGAAATAGCACAATTCAGTTATTGGCAATGAATGTCCCTTCAGTATTCTAGGAAAGCAGACACATTCATGTGATATAAAGCTAACATTACAAATAATACACATCCACATTATCATACATTACCATTGAACTTCACAGAACCTTACACTAAAAGTAGACTCCCTTGAATAAAGGAAATTTAAACATACACATAAACATGGTGTAAAATTAAGGGAAGGAAAGGAAACATACGTAAATGTCTTATTTGAAATATCTCCAACATGTGTAAAAATAAGGTTTTGTTGTTAAATTAAATTCCAATAAAGTACATTAGGGGTCCTTTACAAAGCTAGATATAGTTGAAATATGAACATAATTACTAATCACTTGCTTGGTATGAACAAAACTGTGCTCCAGGCTTATAGTTGCTTTTTAAAAGAAAAATAAAGAAGTGCTATGAATAAATCTAGTTATTTTCTGTAAAATAATATTATTAATTTTTTCTTAAAACATAATTAGCTTTATACACATGTACACACACACACACACACACACACAGTGGGTCCTGATTATACATGTTAATAAATTTGTTTGTTTTTCTCTTATTTATCTCTTCTTTGTTATAGAAATCTAGCCAGTAACCCAGACGGTTGGGAAAAAAATTTGCTCTACTACAATTTTAAATCATCTTGAGAAAGGTCTGCTTTTTTTCAAATGTTCTGAGATGCTGTTTTTTTTCACAGTTTTACTTTTATTTCTTTGTGTGTTGTTCAAAAAGCAAGAGCTGACTAAATTCAATACAATGATTGTGCACACTATTCATCTTGGCATTTTGGAGAAAAGTATATCATGAAACAGCCTCATGTACCTTAGCAAAGTGATTTCATTCTAACATGGTCAAGACATTAATAAATACTGGTAAGGAAAGCACATGCTCTTTAAAGTTCTGTTGGTTTTAATCTTTTTTCTTGGTTTCTAACAAGCTTTACTAGAATAAATAATAATTCTAGACAATTTTTTACTAATTGCCAAGAATTATTATTTTAAGTTATAATGTATTTCATGAATAAGTTATGATTTATTTCTCTAGAAAACATTTTTTGGGGGTAAAAGTAGAATAACATGTGCTTAACTTTCTAAAAGTCAAAAAAATGAAAAAAGTGAACTTTCTTAGGACCTTGACTGTTCTTGTAAAATGGATGAAATTGTTTCATTTCGTATTTACTTTTCTCATATGAACTCAAACTCTTAGGTTGTCAAATAATTCCATTATAAAAAGAACTTTGATGCTAAAGTTACAGGGAAATGATAACATAATATTTGAAATAGGATGGTTATCGTTGGCGGCAATTTGACCTTTGGTCCTGCCCCAGTGGTGGAGGGGGTTGGATAATGGCACAGAAGTGTAGTCAGCATTTTTCCTCGGCCCTATCTCATTGACACAGTGAAGAATCACAGATCAGTCGACCCTAACTCATTGACACAGTGAAGAATCACAGATTAGTGAAATTTAGAAAAGATTTATTGAAAGTATATTTTAGAAAGACAAAGCACTCCCCAAGGAGGCATTTTGTTTTAAGATGAGTTGTAACCAAGTGCTGTAACAACGACCACAACAACAACCATAGGGGAGGGAGAAGTCTGCATTATATTAGGGCCATGATGGGTGTCTACAAAGGTATTCTTAGGTGACTGGCAAGTGAGGTCATTTTGATTGACACTTGGCTGCTATATAACTCTCTGCCTAGTGCACACGTGCTTACCCAGAATTCCGCTACCAATAGATGTTCTTTGGGTGATCTCTAGGCTGGGCCCCCTATTTTTTGTTCCCTTGTGTCTCATGTCTGACCAGCTACCTAACAGAGCCAATGGTGACACTCCACAGACACTTTGGAGTATTATCAGAGAATACTGTAAATAAGAGCAGGGGAAAAAAAGGTATACAGTAAGCAAATGATGTAATTGAAGAGAGGACGGTTGTCCTCCATCCTGGAGATGTTATTGTGAAATTTTCCAGGGTCTTTCAAAAATCATTTCAGGTAGCATGTAGATTGAATTTATATATGTAAACTAAAATTAATTTAGACTATAATTTGGATAATAAGAATTTATTGGAGCAAAAGGAGCTGTAGTCCAGGAGACACAGGTTCAGGTAGCAACCTAAATTGTGTTCACAGAGGCAGAGGGGAGGCTTCTTTTTATAGCAAAAGTTGCTGCCTATGTTCTCAATTAGGTCCATATTATGTAAACGAGATATCCAAATTGTTCAATTCTGATTGGATGGGGAAGGTTTTAGTCCACTGGTAGAAAGAAGAAACCAGAGTTTCCTGCAGTTGTTGACATTGGACTGTGCGTAAACAAGCAGAGCATATTGTGGGGAGCCAAGAGGTTCTTCCTAGTGTACAGAACATGTGAAGAGTCCCTGTCAGCAAATTGCTACTAGACTCTTATTATTAATAAAATTTGAGCCCTTGGTTGACCATGGGAAGCCCATCTAAGCAGATAAATTTCTTCTCAGAGTTCACATCAAATAAATCTTCTCAGGATCCACATATAAATGTAGAGAACTGTACCATTTTCTGGTCATCTAAAAATATAGATTGATCTGTAAGGGTCTTGTAAGTTTATACTAATAAAATAAACTAAAATTTTATGGGAAATAGTAAAAGTTATAAGTTCTCTCTTCACTAAGTTGAGATTCAGAAAAAAATAATTTTGAATTTAAATTATAACTCTGGATTAAAACTCAGCAAATCTGTTTCTTTATAGATTAATTAAAAGGGTAACTTTTGCTCTATTTTCAGATTGTCTTCTGTATCTGATATTTCTTAAAAGAGCTTGAAATTACCCTTATGCCAAAGATGCATATCTTGGAGAGGCACATCCATCTTTCCTTCATAATAGTAACAATTACGTAAATCACTATTTAGACTCACTAATATTCTACTGCTTGTAAAGCAATGGGTATTGTTTGAAGAGAATCTGTTAAAGTAAGAATTTTATTTTATTTGAATATGCTTGTATGTGTTTATTAAGTACTTATTGTAAATATAGTTTTGTAAACTCATAGATTTGCTCTCTGAAAGTGTGACATGTACAAACAACCAAAATTATTTACTTACACTTATGGATCAATTACTGATTTAAAGACTAATCTGTATATTATGACTGGCAGCTTTCAAATACAGAATCTTTTTCTATGGAGTTAATATTTTTGGTATGTATATTATAATTCTATATTCAAGACTCAGCTGTAATATTTTTGATTGTTATTTTGTCTTTTATTTTTAATGAGAAAGACTACATTTATTTTTCTAGCATATACCTGCTCAACAGTAAAAATTACAAGGATATTAAATAATTCAAAATGTAAAATAGTATCTTATTCGTTTTTATTTAGGGTATGGATCCTTTATCTAAATATTTTCTTCATTGATAAATTTGTATTTATTTTAAGTTCTAGTCAATCTAGAGCATTTTCAATCAAATCAGCTATGTGAAGAGTTGAACATTTTGGAAGGCATTTTAGGGAGCTCTTCCCCTCCTAATTCCACTTAGAGTTATAGAACAAAGGCCTTTATTCTTCTGGACTTCTTGCTTATTTTCTGGGATATTTTTAATTTCTGCTTCATAATGTACTTTTGACATATTAAATCTTATACTAAGTGACTTTAAGAAAATTTTCACAAACTTTCCTCAAGTTCTGTTCATAATCCAGTTTGATTTTTATTTTCATTACTTATGATAATTAAATACCTTAACAAAGCCATAATCCTATCATTTTTGCAGTAGCTCTGTTTCAGCACTCTGGAAGAAAAGAGTGCTAAATGTGCTATTAGTTATTTTTCCTAAATTCTAGGCTGAAATGTACTAGAGGGGGTGAAGGTTCAGATGCCCACCACATAAGGTACAGCAGGCATATTTCTCTCTAGTAGTTGCTGTCTCCAAGTAATTAGTCCAGTCACTGAAGTTACTATTTGCACAGGGTCAAGACAGACAAGGCTCTCAGTAGATTATTGTCCTGGTCCTACAGATCATCTTTTCTTCAGGTCGGATGACCCCATTCTAGCCCAGAAGTAGAAATGTGGTCTTCAGGGTCCTCATCATAGCACACATATGTTTGACATCCAAAGAAGCCAGTTCTGATTCCTGCTCCCCATTGAATTTGAGCCCTCCACCTCGGTGCAAATGTCAGGTTCCCTGCAGCTGGGAGCATGGGACATTCCTGTACACCCATTTACCAGCTGGTCTCATGCCTCTCTCCTTTCATTTTGTTGTCAATATATGTAACCCAACATCTTCTATTAAAATCTAGTACACCAAATATGCCAAAAGTTTCTTACGTGAACATCTCTTTAGTCTGTAAATTGGTTGCCTCTTCTATTTCACTGTGTAATACGATGTGTCAAAGTAAATTTAAGCAATTACACTGTGTATTATATCTCATAAGAAACACCTTTAATAGCATGAAGAATAAGGTTGTGTTTATACCTGACCTTGTCTGTCATCCCCTCTCTCTCTCTGTCTCTTTCTATCCTGGAGTATATAGGATTTAGAACTTTTTGTAAAACCTTTGTATAAAGAAAATTTTCGCTGTCTCTTCAATGAGTATTTTAATGTTTCAATGCTTACAATTGTCACCTAAAATCTTCACAATACCCAGAAATTTGCTAACTAATTAACATAGCTATAATAAATTATCATCTTTATTTTTGATGCAGAAGTAGGTAGGCAAATGATATTAAGATATGAAGTTCAAATCAAAACTTGTTTTTTTGACTACTTCAATAAATGATCATTCTAAACACCCTCAAACAATTTATTATTTCCCAGACTTTTAGGGTGTCTTTTTAACTTTACTTTGTCATATTACAAAAGATATATTTGTAAGAAGAAAAACATAGTTACGATTAGAAAGAACAATTAAGTAACATTCATCCACACAGCAAGGACAGACACCTCTGCATAACCCATGAGAAAATCCGTCTGACATTAAAAAAACACTATATAATTTTGCAAAACTAAAAGTGATTGTAAACAGCCTGAAATAGGAAAATTCAAATATAATCTTCATTTTTTGAGTCAATTGAATAAGAACCCATATCCACATAATTATGAAAATAAATGTAGTATCAAATTTCCAAGGTCATATAAAATTTGTTCACTCAAGCTCTAACTAGAGACACCATATAACAAGCATCTTATTGTACATTTTCCAGTTTAACCCAGTGAAACAGCATGTCTTGAATTTTAAATTTTGGCTTTCCATGAATTTCTGCATTTTTTCAGGGTCGAAAGCTACTTTTAAGAAGATAATTTCCTTCTCCAAGGAAATTAAATCTAGATCTTCTTTAAAAATTCAGTAGGGAGAAGTCATTTTGTCAGGATGGCACATTTTATTGTTATATTCTGTTTTTAACTGAAATAGTGGCATGTGTCTCAATGGACACACTTGGGTTCCCTGCTGCCATTATAAATGAGTATAAAGCCATTTCCCTGGTGGAAATAGCTCTAGGACTGACATTTCATTATAACGAAGGGAGCTGATATTCCTCCAAATACAACAAAACTAAATGTTTCCTCCCTATTCTCAATGTCTTTTAAAATAGATTTTCAAGGAGAACAGGAACTGAAATGTGGCTTAGATTAATTTAAGACAATCTCATTTTCATTTTCATTTTTTTGTAGCTGTCATATATAATTTCATCTAGGCACCTAATGGCCTTCGTCTCTAATGTTCACTAATATTACAGTATTTGTCAAAGATTCAAAATATTGCTGGATTTTTAAGTAAAAAAATTATTTTAAACTAATATTTTTCGTCCTAGATAGAATTTACTTACCTTTGACATATATTAGGCAGAGTATATTCATGGACAATGGAAATTAATTTGGGATAAGTTAAGAGAAAATATTTCTCATCAATCAGGACTTAGTTTCTATAGTCATTTGACCTTATAAGCTGCCTTTCTAAATTAACTCTTTTAACTAATTATTCATACACTGAGCATCGATGAACCTACCTTCTTGTCTTTTACAGAGGCATATATTGCTTTAGTAAAGGTACTATTTTACTTGCAGTGGTACAATGAGAAGGAAGGTAATGTATTTTTTTCTGATTGCCAGGAACTGAAGATTTTACAATACAGAAAGCTAAAATCATTTTCTTGGTCTTATGTAGCAGCTACATCATGAAACACTGTCTCCATACCTTATCCAGGAGAAGTCATCTTTTTATTCTCTTTTTTAGTGTTAATCAGTGATTTTGGCAATGTAAATTATTTATTTATTGCTTTGTTTAATTAATGCATATACATGCTTATATAAATGGCCGCTATGTAAAATAAGTCACACAAAATTGTGAGCTTTAAAAATGCCATACCATTAGTTACAATTGCTTTTGTCAATTCTAATCTAATGGTGAATAATAGGAAGTACATTTGCCAAGTGAGTTTCAATGATAGATATTTAAACCTTCGATAAAGTTATGTTAAAGCTTTTTGTCAAGTTCATCAGATATCTTCTTTTTAAAATTCTGTTACTTATTAGACCAATAGACAATTAGAAAAAATAATCCAGGTAATGAAAATAACTCATTGTTAATTGACTCCACTTTTAAGTTTTGTATATTTTAAAGTAAAGGTAGGTGGCAATATTCACAATGTTTTTTGGGAAAATGTCAAATTAACAAGTAAGTGTGGATGGACTTTCCTGGCTTAGCAGAATTTCTCCAGAGAGGTTAAAAATACAAAGTTTCAAAATGATAATTTAATGTTTTTAATGTAATTTACTTTGGAGAAATCCATATTATTTGTATCCCCACATTCAATTCAGTCATGCCATTATATTTAATTTGACTTAAAATTTGATTTTTCTCTGTGTTTACTTGAGTCTTGGTTTCTTACCTAATATGTGCATCAGTGAGTGACACAAGATCAAATTTGTTTTTATTTTCTAGTTTTTATTGAAAAAAAATCCCCAAATCTCATCTATTGTCTTGGATAGATTAAATTCTATATAAACATTGTAAATTAAAGCTTTATATTTATATATTTATATATACTTATATACATATATTTTAACATATTAAATATATATAAATATATGTTCATATATTTATATAATTTGTTAAATATATACACATATATTTAACATGAGATACTAAAGAGTAGTTTAAATAGTCATGTCCTCTTCTCATATAACTTTTAATGTAAAGGGAGCATCTTTCTATGTCTTGGCAAAATTTTATACTCGTTTCTAAAGCTGAATTGACTTCCAATATTTGTCCTTGTGCTTTCATTTTTGTGAAACATCTTTGAAGATTCATTTAATGTGAAATTTTGGCTGATATATTTCCTATAAAATATTTTCATTCTTTTGCCATATCACGTTTCTCATTTTTGTTGATAAGTTTGCATAAGTTTCCTTGACTTCATATCTTGAGTCTCTGGAATGGTGGCAATATTAATATTTCCATGGCTAGTTTTTTTTTTTTTTTCTGAAGCTATTTCTGTTATATTTAAATTCACTTCCAGTGTTATAGTTTTTCCTTTTCCTAAACTTTTATCTTTCTTAGTTAATTCTTTTTCAATTATTAATTTTTGTAAAATATCACTTGGGTGTATAACTGGCAGACAAGAAGGCAATACAACTAATGCTTGCTGTCTGCATGAACTGAACAAAAGAGGGACAGTGACTGATCATCATCAGAGTTTGAAGTAAACAACTGTCACCAATCATAATAAACAGGTTATTTATGTAGTGACTAGTGCACTGAAGAACTAGCTGTGCAGTTTGCACTTTATGCAACTGATCAGAGTTCATGAACCTAAGTAACAAATTTGAGCCTTATTTTTAGGAGACTGATTTTAATTAACAATGGTAACTAAAGTTTGAGAACAGCAGCACTGTGCAAAATGAGGGTTGCCTGTATATAATTTCAGATGGAAACACTTTTAAAAACCTGAATATGTATTATTTTTGTGTGCTGTGTGCTCTGCAGAACAACCTCCAAACAATATCAGAAGATATTATATTTCCTTTCGCCAAAAGAAGACTTTATGGACAGTTAACATTTTATCAATGTCTCTAATCCTGTCCATCTCATACATGGTACTGTGTGCATTCCACATGTTTGACTGACATAAAGAGCCTTAATTTTCAAGGAGAGATTATTTTATAGTTATCTTTTTAATTATCTTATAAATATTTGAAATCAGTGCTTATTTCTGCTCCTTTCTTATAAATACACACAGGTTCTGTGTTCTTCCTTCAGTGTCCCGCTAGCAATACAACAAATGCATCCAATTTTGGTACATGGTATTTCAATGTCTACATAATCAGTTCTTTACATTTTTAAATGTTGTACATATAGCAGAGCTGTTTGACTTAGTATATGTCAGGTACTCTTGTCAGGGTCAGAATGGAAACAGGAGGAGAAAATTATTCTGCCACTCTCACACTACTGGATTTTGTTCTCTTAAGTCATTGCAAGCAATCACAGAAAAGCATAACTGGTGAAGAAAATGTTTTCTTGTAGTGGGAACATATTTTTAATAGGTGGAGTGGTTTTAGTCATAAATTACAAGTACTGCCCTGAGATTTTGTTGATTCAATCTCCTAGCAGATACACTCAGACAAAGTGTAAAATGGCAGGGGGTCATCTAGCTAATGTTTGGTTAGGAAACGTTTGACAGTAATCTAGTGGCATGCCCTTATCGAATGTAGACACAAATAAGGCAGGGATCAGGGAGACTGGGAGGTCAGAAAAGCAAATGACAACTCTCGAGTATAGGCAAGCTGGTGAACAAGCAGATTTGACAACAGTTTTCAGTCTCCAAGTCCCTACTTTTACTTGTAACTTGCATGCCACTCAGATGCTAATACTTTCTCTTCCTTAAAGTTTCTATGGATACTGTTGTCACTACTGACACCTCTAATGCTCCAGTGATGTAAGAAATCACCTCGAAGGGCCGAAGTTCAGAGCCAAAGGCAGAGATTACTTCAAGAAAGACAGAAACAGAAAAAAAACTTGTTCAATTAGACACTTTTTTTCCTTAGCCAACCCCTTTGTCTCATTTTTGAAATTATAAAGGAAATATGTCATTACTGCAAGTTGAAGTGGGAAAAAAAATGCAGTGGACTAGAGATTGAAATTAAGAGTCTAATCTTCCTTCTCTGAGTAACTTCCTCATTTGATGTTATTTATCTTCCAGACTCTAAATAGATCAGTATGTAATGAGATGTTGATTAAGTCTTCCTGTTGCTCTGTATTTGAGGCACAGAATTACTAACTAGGGGCCAAAGATGAAGGAAGTTGCTGGCAAGTACTGTACATTCTAAGAGAGCTGAGAACAGCTAGGACAGATGTTAACTAAGGATTTACTAAAAGATGGAAATGAAGAAATGTCATTGCTTCTACTGAGCCCTGCATCAATATCCCACCCCCTTCCCTTCCCAAAATGTGTGAGAGACCTGCAGGAAGAAAGACTACAAACCTTGGGATAGAATTTTTCTTTGTCCTCAAGAAACTGCTGTAGTTCTTCAGACTTGTAAAACAGGGAACAGTCCTTTCTCTTCTTTCTTGGTTCCAACAAGGGGAAGCTGGCTCCCAGGGAGGCATTTATACATATTTTTAAGATTTGGTAAATATCTTGGTTCCCAGTCATTCTTTTAATGGGCTCCACAATCTGAGGGACTAGAAGGTTCTTGGTAGATCTTGATATATGACTCCTGAATTTGAGAAAAGCTTTTAAACAGAGACTGGCACCTGTTTCTTTCCAAGATGCAAGGTTTTGGAGCAATAACCTATGTGCTCTGCTCCTGACTTGAGCTCTAAAACAGTGGATGTGTCTGAAAATCCAATGCCCATGGCTGGGCCCTCTCTCCAGCATGGATACCCAGCACCCACGGATGCTCAAACCAATTCATACTACCTTCCAAACCATGGAAAGTGCTTCTACATACTTTTTCTATACTGGACATTAATAAAAAGTTTATAATGTGACAATATGAAGAATAAGTGCTAGTGTCTCTTCCTGTTTTATTTACATTTCTTAATTAAAAAATAGCTTGCATATATTTATTGGATGTTAATATTAATTCTGTTTGAAATATGAGTTCACATGTTTGCCTTCTTTTTATAGAGATGTTTATGTCTTTTTATTGATTTCTAACTATGTATTTTTTAATTTAATTACTCTTTATCTGTCAGATGTGATACATTTTTAAATGCATGCCATTTAAGTATTTACTTATTTGGATTTTTAAACCAGAGAAGTATTTAATTACTATGTATACAAATATATCTTTCCTTTTTGTGTGTGTGGAATGCTTAGAAATGTCCTCTTTAATTAAATTTATGAAGATATTTATGGCTTCAATTAATATAAACATGAATATCATCTAATTTTATGAAAATAGTGATAGAGCATTATTATCACTATTATTATTGTCTCTATATAACTAAAAACTTTTTCAAAAATCTTTTATTAAATAGTAAAATGCCTAGTAATATTAATTTTATTTCAACTTTGTAAGAAATTATCTCATGTATTTGCATATATTTTAGATATTTTAATTATATTTGTTGATTAATCTATTTCTCACTCGCTATTGAAATGTTTCAACTACTGTAGTCTTGTATCGTGCTTTAGTTCTAAAGGGGCATACCATTTTTTTAATCTCCTCCTCCCTGAATTTTTATAGTTAAGTACACTTATTTCTCACTGATTTAACTACTTCCTTCTCTAAAATATGTAGTGTTTTTTAAAATTTTGATTATCTTGACATAAAATAATTCAAAATGAATTTACAATTTTACAACATTCAATTATAATTTCTAAGAGTATGTAATGCTTATTCATTTAATTTGGTCACTTATATTTCTATTTCTTTTACACTTTACTTTCATATATTTCCTTTTTGTTTCTTAAGATAATACATAAATATTTCCAAAGACCATAGAAGAAGGTTGGCTATAGGTAGCCATAAAACACTTATTGGTTATATTAATTGTAAAATATAATAGTTAAAGTGTACAACTTGATGTTTCCATATAAATATACATTATACAATAGTTCCGCAGTCAAGCTAATTAACAAATCTATCACCTCACATAATTACTATTTTTTTCTTTTATTTTTCTGTTTTTTCCTCTTTCAATCTTTCTGTGCTAGGAATGCCGAAGGCCTCACCTCAGCAAATTTCAAGTATGCAATACAGTATTGTTAACTGTAGACACCATATTGTGAGTTAGATTCACAGAAAACATTCATCTTGTGTAACTGAAACTTTATACCCTTTGAATAGTATCTCCACTTTTTCCCCAATCCCCAGCCCCTGACAACCACCATTCTACTCTCAGCTTTCTATGAGTTTGATTATTTTAAATTTCAAATCTAAAATAGATTACACTGTTTTTTTCTCTTTGTATCTGGCTTATTTCACTTAACATAATGTCCTCTAGGTTCATCCATGTGAGCAAATGGCAGGTTTTCCTTCTATTTTTAAGGCTCAATAGTATTTGTATTCTACTCCACCTTATTCTATTCTATATGTACCATATTTTCCTGGTCCATTCATTTGTTTTAAACAACTGTAATTTAAACACGTCTCTGGAAAGAAAGCATGAGTAGTGGGAGGCTATGTTCACGTCCTTTAAAAAATGAAGGAGAACGCAGATACCCAAGAAAGATAAGACCAAACCTACACAGAGAAATTTGAAACTTATAAAATATATTCACAGAACAATAAGAAGTATTAAATTTACCAGGGAAATTGCATTAACAGTTTACATCACTTGCAATTCAAGAAATGCAAATTAAATCAAAATTTAAAAAAATTTGCTTCATAGAATTTGAAAAGCTTAAAATATTAATATTCTGTTATGGTAAAATGTTTAGAATTAAAAAAATTGTTTCTAAATGTAAGATATTGCACAACTAAGAGTCATGTTAAATAAGTAATACTTTAGGCCCTAAGATCAAATATTTGATAGGTCTAAATAGGCATAACTTTAACAGGCTCAGGATTCATACTGCTTGTCTCCAAATTCTCGATTTAACATTACTGTGGGCACAAGGCCAAGTTCTTTTTATTTTAATTAAATTTATTTGGGTAACATTGGTTAATAACATATAAGTTTCAGGTGTAAAATTCTATAATACATCATCTGTATATTGCCTTGTGTGTCACCACCCAAAGTTTATTCTCCTTCCATCACCTTATATTAGAAGTAGAATAAGTGTAAATGAAGAGGGTAAAGGGGGTCAAATATATGATGATTGAAGGCCAAGTTCGTAATATGTCTTATGACTTTGTGTCTTCTTCAGTAACAGGCAATAAATAAATAATAATATTTATGTCAAACTATCTCATAAGGTGGCCACAAATATTAAATGTGATAAGTCATATCTAAGAACAGTTTCTGACTCATCCTTAACACTCAATATGTGATATCTATTGTTGAAATGATGCTATAGAAATCCATGAAGAAGAAAAACACATTACATATTTAATTTTTCAGTGGAAAAGACAGTATCTAAAACATTTTGTAGCTCTTTTTTTAAAGTCAGAAGTAACCCAATATTATAGCTTTTTATCTCTAAGATGTGAAATTATATACCATTTTTATTATTTCTTCTTTTATAAAGCAAATGTGCAGTAAGTAATCTCAATGAAGTAAAATTATGAATATCCAAACAAGAAAGTAAAAACCTCTAATTATTTAAAAAGTAACAATCTCAGCTATTATTGGCTTGATAAATGCAAAAAAAAAAAGTATAAATATAAATTAAAATTTTAAGTTATAATAAGATACTTAAAAAATCTAGAATTACATGAGTAAAATAAGATGATCTATAATATTCCAGTTACATACTTTATAATATAAGAACCATTTGGTAAAACTATCAATAATAAACAGCATGTTTTCTCTGTCCTTACAACTTAGACCTGGAAGAAAATTTTTGAGAAAAAAATCTGAATAAGAGAAAAATATAACTTGTTAGACACTCAGAACCCTAGCCTGGGTTTCCATAGATTTCAGAAAACACCTTCACATGTCATTTTTTTAAATGACTAATTCTTTTCAATAAATTAAAGACTGAAATTATTTCCATTATAATAAGACAAAAATGCAAATTACTACTATGCTTTTCAATTCTCAGGACCGTAGAGTGTGATGAAATGTGTGTTATCTTATGTTCACACCATTCTCTGTAGAGTAACTTCAGTTAGCTCACAAATGAAAGACAGAAGGCGGAAAATAATGCAACATGCAAAGAATTTCTTGAGAGGTGATAATCAGAATTCAACTAAATATAGCAGAGCTCAGTCAGGATGAAGGAAGTGAAAAACTATTCAAAACACTTCTGCCCACTTAAATGGTCAGCATAGAGAAAATATTAATAGGCCGGCATGCAATGAAGCATAATTGCCTTTCCAAAAGTTGTTATGCCATTAAATATGATTTTGAATTATTTCTCAAGATGCCATTTAAATATGTCCTCTATGTAAAATGCTCCCCTTTATAATGTTTTTGTATTTTCTCTACTGTGACTCTTTCCATGTAGCTTTTTTATGTAAATTGCTGGCTTTCTATTATGTGTTTTGCAGCTATTTCTCTTCTTCCTTTCATCACTGCATTATTTGGCTAATTGTCTCAAAAGAAAAAAATTTTAATAACTTTTATTTTAGCTATATTCTTTATTTTTTGTGCTAGAAATTTACATGCTTTTGTATATTATCATAGTTTATGCTGGAAAAATTTAATTTTTAATAAGTTTTTTTCTAGCATGTAATCTGTTTATATAGAACTTTGTGTTTGGAGATAGGATTGTGCCCCCAAAGTCATCTTTTTAAAAATTAATTGACTTATTTTAAACTTGCCACTCTACAACATATTTCAGAATCAAGGTTAGGTCAGTTTTATAAATAGCTGTGTGTGTGTTTTTTTTATGAGAAGATAACAAACATTTTCAGATAACATTTTTTTTCTTTCAGAAGAAAAAATGTAAAATTCATGGAAAGTACATATACATCTATATTTATACACATACCCACACCCATATTACTCTCTGACCATGACCATGAAATATTTACAATTTTAAAAAGGATTTTTTATTAAACATATAACATCACGGTGATGAAGTGTGTACTCTAAACTACTTACTGAACACTATAAATATATTAATTTTTTATAGCTCATACAGCTCTAAGTTAAGCACTCACTATTATTTGCCCTATTTTACATAAAAGAAAATAGAGGCTTAAAGAGGCTGAGTAACCAGTGCAAGGTCATACAGCTGGTACATGACAGATCTCAGACAGTCTAGCTCCAGAGCACATTATTTGTATTTGTCATTATCATTATCACATTTCTTAATAATAATAATAATAATAATAATAATAATAATAGTAATAAAATCCTTAGAACTGTGTATATTTAGAATGAGCTCCCTTAAAATATAATAAAAATATTTAATATTTATTGAAAATTTTAAGTGGTAGAATTATTTTAATTACATTGCATTTAATGACATGATTTAAATACGTTAATCTTCATAACCCATAACATAGGTTTCATTTCTTTTCTTTTTTTTGTATCTCCTTTTGGAAATAGGCTCAATAACTTAAGTAACTAACCTGAGGTCACACAACTCACAAGTAGTAATGTCAGAAAAGATTCTGTCTAAGTAAATCTGGCTCCACATTTAATTATCGAAGCCAATTTAACCTTTGTCACTTATATTGGTCTATATGTAAATGATAAATATCTAATGGTTTGAACCCAGCTTTAAATTGCTATTTCAGACTATGGAGACTCTGTTGTTAATGAAGACTTTTCCAGGTGGGGAGGTATGATTTTTACTGTTGGATTTCTTAAAGGCCCTTTGACAAATTAGTGGAATTAATTCTAAAAAGAAAAGCAAGAATGGGCCAATTTCAAGACAATAAATTTTAGATGAATACTTGAAATAAAATTTATAGTTGAGTGTAACTAAGTAAAAATATCTGTATACAAATGCCAGTTTCTGTGAATAAATCTAAACTCACAAAAATATGACATTTTATAAATGAAACTTCTGTGCATTTAGGAATTCTATTTTACACACACAAGAATGTCATTTTATGACTAGAAAATCCAAATAAAATGGTGTTTAACCATTGATACAAAGGTACATTAGCTTTAAACTATCCTATCCTCTTGCTTTAAACTATCCTATTTTTTTTTTTCCCAACAGAATTTAGAATCTTATTCTTTACCTTATGAAATTTTCAGGATTCATAAATAAAAGTTTGTGAATGCAAAGTGTATTTAATTTAAGCAATATGTTGGCTTCTTCCAAAGTAAATATAATTAAACACCTCCACTTTTGAATGTATCTTCTGTTTTGTTCTTTCTTTGGCATTAATAGTTAGAAATATGCTTAATCTTATAAACAATACTTAGAAAAATTGCATGTATGATGACCTAAATCTGAATCCTAAAACTATAATTAACAACTGGTTCTCCATTTCTATACACGTCTATGGTTTCTATTCATCCTGCATTTAAAAAATAGCTTTTATCTTGTGACCTTTTGTTTTTTAAATTTATTAAAGTTAAGATCTCTATTATGTATGTCAGCTTAATCATATTAGACATTTTATAAAGGGTTGAGAGAAGTATAGAGATATTTCTCAATATGAAATACCAGGGAGTTGAAATGGCCAATTATGTTTATGTCAACATAAGCATAAAATATTAGCTATTACACAAACCCACGCACCAAGGCAAAGTTATAAAATCATTGAAATATGTCAAGTTATAAAATATGTATTTCAATGATTTTATAATTTTTGCTTCTCCTAGAGAAATTGATCACTTTGTGTGAATGTTTTTGAGTTTGTACGAGGAGACAGTGATACATCTAAATGTAAATTATGTTTTACAAGAAAGTTTTAAATATATTTGTATTTAGTGATTGCATTTAAAATAATAACATTTCATGTTATTTCTTTTAGGCTCCATATATGTATTGTGTCTCCTGTCTTATATCACTCCATTCTTGGCATTTTGGAGAGTAGAAAATTGTCAAGAACATTGTAACTTCTTTCAAAGAATTTGTAGAAACTTTAAAAATCTAAAATCTCCCTAGTTAAGAATCACAGCTTAAAAGATAAACTTTTATGGAAAAAAAAAATGTGTGATAACATTAGTATATTATATAGATGTCTTTAAAATAAAATTTATTTGAAAAATTTCACTCGACTCAAATTTTGAACACATTCAAATAAAAATAGTTCATGATATTCTCTATTAGAAGATGTTTGAAGTTTTTAAAACCCCAACTTATTTCCTGAATTAAAAAAGATAGTATTATAGTTATGTTTTGAAGAATAATTTTTATATGCCCACCTATTTTCAAAGGTGTTTTGGAAAGTACAAATTCTGTACATTAAAATATTTTAAATAGTATAAAATTAGCATTTATGTAAAGTAAATTTATATTATTAGAGTGAAAATTATTATCAAGATCATTTAGCTGATGTCTAGAATTTTATGGGTTTTAAGATTATGTTAATTCTTCTTACTACAGCAAAACTACAAAATTAATCAAGCCAAATTTCTGTCTTTATAAATTCTTGCAGTAGAAAAGATGTTGAAGAATCTTATCAGCATTTTGTCCTGTGAAAAGTCTAGCAAGTATACATTTTTATAATATTTCTATATTACTGCCCTAAGCAAATCCCTATTATAAATCTTTACATCTGTGAGTTTTGCTATAAAGCATTTTGAAATTCCATTTCAACACTATAAATCTTTTGACCTTGAAAATGGAATAGAAAATTTTACTTTATCAGAATTATAGTCTCAAGGGTACATCTGTTCCACTTAGACTAAAACTTAAGAAGCTAGAATTTTACCTTTGTGTTTTTGCTTTTCTTTATATTTAAGAACTAAATTTCAACTTGAATCTGAGGGCTATTTTTTTTAACTTCCAAATATACCTAGAAAAATTATATGTCATAAATTTCCTACCTTACATATTATCACTTATATCACCTGCTGTGATATGTTTTATATTTGAGTTTATTGTGTTTATTTATGAAAAACAAAATAACTTCAGAGCATTAAAATGTACATTATTAGATCTAGGGTAAAAAATATTTAAAATAATTGAAAACCATCTTCTAGAACTATAGATTAAAATAGAAATGTAACATGTTTGGCTTATGCATCTTCATACTTAAGAATGACAAATGTGTTTATATTGAAAAGTGGATCAAAAAGAAGAAAAATTTAAAAACAAAGGAATTAGAAGGATAATGGAAAGTAGAGAAAAGAAAGTAGAGAAAAATGAGAGGCATTCACATGTATTGAAACATATAATAAGCACATACCTAACACATGATAGCACCAAGTATAAGATAAAATGATAATGAGAAATGCTGCTGACTTAATGATGCTCTAATAATCGTTTTCACCTTCTGTTGAAAAATAGTTTTCTGCTCTTTGCTTAGAAATTTAGATTCTCCAAGTAACAATATTTTACATTCTCTAAAAAACAACATGGGAAAATGAATAAGGCCACTGAGTGGGAAGGTGGGCATTAATCTAAATATTTGAGGTAAACAGGTAATAAATGAGAGTTAGGTTTTTACTTAACTATCGACACAGATTATTGGCTCTGTGTTTTAAGGAAAAACAAGTCCTAACCATATCTGGGGAGTGTGCTGATTTGCCTTCTTTTCCTATCATGCCAGCAGTTCTTGTACGAAGATCATTGAAAACAATTAGTAAAATTGAAAATATAAATTGTCATGAACAGTTAATACCATTCATTGTTAAAGAACAATATTAAAATACAAAATAAGCTAACATTAAGTTTTAACTGAAATATTACATATTTGAATACTTATTTACTTTCCTGATAGTACCTGTTTTTAGCTACTTTGAATTTTTAAATTATTATTTTAAATTGGTACCAAATAGCATATGTCATTATTTTGTTTATTAGGAAAGAATTAGCTGACAATGCCGAAATAATGTAAGAGCATTAAGAATGGTATTCTGGCAGCAATCTTTATACAAAAGGATATGAGGGCTCATTGGATAGGAAATGCAGCCTATTAAATGAAAATAAAAGTTAAAATAAATCTAAAAATTATAAATTACTACTTAAATGAAATATATAAACCTTACTTTTTGATTGAACTAATATATATATATATATATATATCATTGTATATATATATATCTCATTGTATATATATATATATATATCATTTTATTAACTTGGAAAAATATAATTTTTAGAGTGTTTTGTACACCAACATATTTCTCAATTTAATTTTATTAAAGTTTTCATTTGGAGAATTTTGAAGGGCATTATCTCGACGATTGGTGTAAACATGACCTTACCTTTAGCACTAATGAAATATTATATGTTAAAGTACTTTAGAAATCCAAAACACATTGCTAATTACAGCAGCTTTTATTTAAAATAACGTAAAGAAGAGTAGTTAAAAAAATGCTGTTAAAAATAAAATGCTTCTGTTCAGTCAGCCTTAATTAAATATGAATAAGTTTGCAAGGTTTAATAATCAAGGATAAAATATATTAAATATATTTAAGGAGATGAATTTTTACTTTATTTGGGTTCTACTTTTTACCCTCTAGAGAAATTAAATGCTGACACAATTGCCTTCATTAGGACATTTTTTATTTCTCTCAAACGTTTCATCTCTCCTAATTTCATTATAAATAGTGCACGGTACCAAAGTAATTAATCAATTTTTCAATGAAGGAGAAATATATTGTGCTTATTTTGGCTTATTTTATTGTACATTAGTTCACAATCAAAGCTATGGGCAACCACAAATAGTTTTACGTGTCAATCTCATGAAATACATGTCTGTATACGGAGATTCTTGGATGTATGGTAATGTGTATATTAGAAAGATACAACATACAAAAGAGGTATATTGCTGAAGAAAGTTTGTTAGATGTACTTATTTAGGCTCCATTGCTTGATGACTCATGGCTTCTTCCTGCTTACAGATACAACTTCATCAAGCAGTTGATCATGAGAGATTTATTTCTTATAAGAATTAGGTGACTATTTTATAAAATATGTATTTGCAGTGTAGCTTCCTAGTGTAAAACAACATCAGATATTTTCTAAAAATATATCTGCTAACAAAAAATTAGCAGGTGTTCATTTTTAAAATGTTGACTATTAGAAAATTTCCCTGATATGAAATATCATCTTGTTGAACTTCTCCAAATAATGCAAATAAATATTGTTAATTTCAGTTCTTAATTGTACTTGAAAATTTTCAACTCAACACACATAAAGTGTTGTGACTTTTTTCACCTTTTCTGTGACAGGGCGAAAGCATGTTTCATCTTTCAATAATTTGTGAGAAGTTAGTTTATTAGAAATGATGGTTTAACTATTGCTTTTTGAGAGAATGTGACTTTATTCTGAATAAAAAATAATTTATGTGACAGTTGAAAATACTGAGCATTAAACAATCCTTTTTGAAGCAAGAGAGATACAGAGAAAACTTTAGAGGAAGATCCCATTAGAAATGTTAGAGAAATATGCATTCACATTCTCTCTGTCTATCTTTTTCCTCTCTCTCTCCTGTGCTTGTGTGTAAAAATGTTTGATTGTATATGACTATATTAACATATAAAGTAGATTTAACAGTTCAATAAAATTTAATATATTTAAAAATTTTAGAATTATATTTGGAAAAAATTGCAGAATGAATTTGGATACTTTTTATAACTTGCCAAACTCTGAAGATATTTATTATGAAAATGTTACAAATTTATTGACAAGGAAATGTATAGAAACTAAAAAAAATTATATAATTAAAAACTGCAATGTTTATATAGAATTTACATAGTTAAAACTGATAATATTTGTTAGTCTTTATTTTGTGTTTCAGATACAGATTTTTTAGCTTGAATTGTTAAGATTTTCACCACTGCATCATCATGGATTAGAAAAATGTAATCTAGGTATTTTGAGGGGAATTTTCTTAATATTATTAATATTTCATAATATTTGTAATATTATTAATATGAGATTATTTAAACTGATTTAAATTGATTGGCTTATGATAAAAATGAAAGTTTTAGTAAAAGTGCAAAATGCAAATTTAATAATGTCTAAATTTATAAGCATGATGAATTAACAAAGAATAAAATGACTCACTCATCACTTCCCTTTGAACTCCTCTCCATTGTAGCATCCACTATGGTATTTTCTATTGAACTATTTTTATTTTGGCCAACAGTATATCCTATGACTAAGTTATATATTTGCAGAAAATTGTATGTATGATGCACCAGAGTAATCTTTCAAATTTATCACCTTCCAAAAGAGCATAGAATCATTGGATATATGTGATTTTGATCCATTATTCAAACATAATGGTAGCCCTGGAATATGTAAATACATTTAGGTGAACATGATTTATAGCTTTTGTATAAAAACCTACCGATAAAGCCATCTCAATATTATACTCCTTTATCTATTATTTCTTTTTAAATGTATTTCATATTTCAAAGAGAAGTAGCATTGTCTAACTTTAGTGATAAAACATTAATTTCACATTCATGCATGAAATATGATATCGCATGCAGAATTTTATGTGTAAATTTGTTTCTCTATTGAAGAGAGATAGTGTACAGTTTTATCACTGGAAATATTAAAGAATAATAAGTATCACAGAACCATTTTTTATGCTTTATAGACAGACAGAAATTTTTAAAAATAATTATGCTTAGCAAAAGTGATTTTAGCAAAGGAACTGGGAAAAATATGCTGCTGGACATTTTCCCAAGTGTATGAAGTGGTAGAAAAGGAACATCCTGTTTTCTGAATTGTCTGGCCTCACGTGATCCTAGTATCTCTTTTAAATTTTACTCCTATTGCTTTATTTTTTCAAAGCCATTCAGATTAAAGAATATAAGCATCAAAATATCTCATTAACATTCTTCTCACACAACCTAATTAAGAGGCAAGCAGAAATAAAGCAGTTGCTAACTTTCTTTGGAGATTTTATTGTTTAGAGTAAGTAGAGCTTAGTGAAAAGCATTGCTCTTGAGCCAAAATTTGTAGGTTGGAATTTTACTTCAAAATCTACTAACTCTATGACCATGGGCCAGCTTACCTACAAGAAGGCTAATAAGAGGATTTGTATAATAAGTTTACTTGAAAGCTAAATAATTTATATATGCAACATGCATAAAACAGTGCTTGAAACAGCGTATATAAAATAAATGCTACTTAAAATTATTTTCCCACACTCCTTAGATAATATGCAACTCATCCCTCTTCATGTATACATAGCTCCACTAGCATCATTTTTCATGTGTATTTAGTAGCACTCCCCCTTCTTTTAAAATATTTAATTATACCTTTCACAGGACATTAGATATTTGTTCTATGTAAAGTTTCTTTAATTGCCATTTTTGTCTCCTGAACAAATGAGGTCATTGGGTCATTGGAGTGATCAATAAAAATTCCACCAACTTTATTGATTCTTCTGTAGTAGAAGAGAAACATATATCAAGAGAGAGTGTTATTAATAAAACCATTAACATTTAATATTTTTTAACAGTAATTATTGAAGAAATCAAAATCTCAACATCATTTTATTTAAATAAATTAAAAATAATTTAAATAAATTAAAAACTTAAATTAAAATTAATCACCTTTTCCCATCAAGTATTTTCCTCCTTACCTAAAATACATATTACAAATTTTTAAAAAAATGGACATGGGCTAAGGATTAAATGAAGTCTAGTTTCCTCAAGTTTTAGTTTAATAATTTCTAATCATTAATTAATCATATCTATGAT
The DNA here is from genome assembly GCA_030015415.1 of Cynopterus sphinx. Lineage (NCBI taxonomy): Eukaryota > Metazoa > Chordata > Mammalia > Chiroptera > Pteropodidae > Cynopterus > Cynopterus sphinx. The sequence continues at coordinate 13,853,683 of CM057380.1, forward strand.
ATATTTTAAATTTTTAAAATATTAATCATGTAAATATTTCTATATGTGCATAATAAAAACTCAAAATGAAGAAAATTAGTGCTTTGTTTATATGTTATAAAGGTGTTTTACCAAATTTGATTTTTAATTTTAATTTTTTTACTGTGCAATTTGAGCACTTCTTATCTACTTGAAATTACACCTATTTCCTCAAATGATTTTAAACTGTATGGTGATGGAATCTTTTTTTTATTAAAGAAGAGTGTAATTTTTTAATATCTTTTTATTTTAACTATGTTTTCAAATTTATTACTTCAAATATTTTTATTTATTTGAATCACATTCAGCTATAGTTGATATAAGCATTCACTTTAGATCTGTTTAATTTAAAGCATTTTATGAAAAACATTAACGTGAAGAAAAAAATGTATAAATCGTATGCTCTATGTAAGCAAGTGATAAGGATTTTGATAAATATTTTCATCAAAAACTTCATACTTAAATATGCAATGAAGAATATTTTTTTACATTGTAATCTTTATCAAATACATACAAAGACATATGAAATAGACATGACTACAAATTAAATTAGATTTACTGTCATGTTGCAAATTTCATAAAATTGTATTATTTCATTTTTAAGTTAATGTATTAAAAGTTGAATTGTTAAATTAGAGGCAATTTCCTCTTCATATAGATAATTCTAATTATTATATAAAGTAAAAAATAAAAGACAGGGTTTAATAAATTATCTAGACAGGGATGTGTGTGTAAATAATTAATCAATTATTTAATTAAAGTAGTAAATATGATAACTCAAAATTTAATATTCTAAGTAACTATCTAATTAAATGTAGCATTTTTTGGTAAGGCTTTATGTCATGTTAGACCTGAAAATAACCACATAATTAAGGTCTGTATTTTTTGTATCCTATAGACTTATCTATTAAATGCATTTAAATTCTGCCTTGATGTTCACACATCATAAAAGTCAGAAGATGTAAACCAGTTTCCAAACATTATTCATAAAACTGCATGTAAATATTAAACAGTTTTAATCTACTTTTTAATTAGTTTCATCTATGGCTTTGTATATGAAGTAGGATAGCTTGCTTACTTGCATTTCTTATTAGAAAGATTATATCAAAGAAAAATATTTTAAATTGTATTATTTAGGAATCTGAAATGTAAAGCACAATAGACTATATTATTTGTTACTGCTTCAGCTCATTAATATCTGAGCTCAAGGCATTTTGAATATTGATGGTTTAATATAAAATCACTCCCTTTTTTTAAGAAAGTGAGAACACAAGTCAGAAATTAATAATTATAAAAGACATATATTATAATGGACTGTTATCCAAAATAAACAAAGAACTCTTAAAAGTCAACAATAAGAAAGCAGACAACCCAGTTAAAAACTGGGCAAAATATCTGAATGGATTCCTCATAAGAGATTATATGCAGATGAAAAATACGTATGTGAAAATATGCTCAACATTATATATGATGAGAGAAATACAAATTAAAACAACTATGAGATATCACTTCACACCTATTAGAATGGCCAGAATGAACTAACCCCAAATGTGGTGAGGCATGTGTAAGGACAGCAAGTCTGCCTCATTCATTGCCCATGGGAATGCAAAATGGTACAGCCACTTTAGAAGACAGTTTTGTGGTTTCTTATAAAACTATACATACTCTTACTATGTGATGGAGAAATTATACTCTCAATTTACTAAGATCTTTGATTTCTTTCATCAGAATTTTGTAATTTTCAGCACATAGATTCATTACATGTGTTCTTTTATATCTCTATAAAATAAATTCACTCTCTGTGAGAAAATTATCAGTAATATTATTTTTCAGTTTAGATTTTTCCAGTAGTCTATGGGATTATATACTATATAATAATCCTAAAGTTTTGGAGTAAGAAATTGTACTGTTATTTTAAAACTAAAGAGAAATAGAGAATGAGGCATGTTTTTTTGGACAATATAGTAGAGGATAGTCAATTTTTTAAAAAAATCTATATGAAAGATATTTACTAAAAATTAGAAATCGTTTTAACTAGCCCTAAGAGTTTAATAAATTCTAATGTTAATGTTAAATACTTAACCACATTCTATTAATAATTCAAGCATTTGAGGAAAATGTTCATATATTTCTCCTAGGATCTTTACTAAAAGCACTTTTGCTAAGCTTATGAATTAAAACAAAATCTTTCTGTCTATAAAGCATAAAAAATTGGGTCTGTGACTTTTAGATTCTTGAATTTTACAAGTGATAAGTTTGTATACTATGTTTTTAAGAATCTATTATAATTTTATTAAATGTGAAATATTCTGAATATTTTACAGGAAAAAAGAAAGATGATCAGGAAAGTAATTAACATTAATGTTAAATCTAAATTTATCTGCATTGGAGTCTTATTAATTTCTAATTCTATTTTAAGCTTTCTATTTTTAATTATCTTGCAATGCCCACAAGCAATTATTCATATTTTTATTAATAAACAAATTATATATTCTTTTGGCTTTCTTAATAAAGAGATAATAAAGAAACATAAACATTTTAAAATAAAATTTTATAAGTGATTTATATGGGGATATTTGCATGCATAGGATTATGAAAACTTTTAAATCAATACACTAAGAAGCCAGGTCTTTTATACAGTTCAGAAATTCACTAAGGAATCCTTTAGATACCTCTGGAAGCTAGTTTATAATTTCAAAGTCACTTTTGTATCATTAGCATACTGAACTATTAGTTAAATAATGTCCTTAGGGCCTAAAATAGTTGTGTCTCCAAAGAAATTTCTGTTATCAAACATAATTTTTTAAAATGATCTTTTAATAATTATGTTCTACTTAACAATGTTTATCAAACTAATGATGAAACACATAAAAGGCTGTTTTGGGCTGAATCAAACATAATTTTAAAGACATAAATTTTAAAAATGTAGAAAATTTTACTGTTTTTATAAGTTATGCTACAAAGTATGAAGAGAGTGGAAAGAGATCCTTTGAGATCATCTAATTATGATCTCTTAAGTAAAAGTATTTTTCTTCCATTGATTTATAGAGAAGAAAAATGCCAAATCTTCTGTGATATTTTATATCAATTTTAATAGTCTCTTTTCAAATTGCTTTCAATAAAAATTTTTATTTGCTAGTTTATTTTTTTTATTTCAAGGGAATGGAGAAAAACTGTTAATACTCTAACAATTATATATATATACATGTTATATATATATAACATGTATATATATATAACAATATATATATACATGGTGCTGTATATATATATATATATATTAAAATTAAATTTTAGAATTATTTTTCCCTAAGAATAACTTATTCACCATAATTTTTTCTAGATCTTTTGATTGATTAACACTTTAATAATCTTTCTTCTCTCCTTGGATCCATTACAAAGTTGTTCTGAAAAAAAAAAAGAAAAAGAAAACAAAAGTACAATGACCAGAGTCTGACCACACCAGTATGATTATGAACATAAAATATCACAGAAATTAAATAGCACATAATCAATATGTGTCTGTTTTGCAAATGGATAAGTGAAGTAATCATACAGTTTTGCCATTAAATACAAGACCAGGCAGAACGGGCTGGAAATTCAGTCTTAATTTCCTCATCTATAAAAAGGCAATCCTAATTATAAATATACAAAGAGCTTTGTGAAGAATAAATGAATTATTATATACATAGCATGTAGAATACTGATTGGTCTATAATGAGACTATAAAATCTTTTGCTATAAAATCGTTTGCTATATCGAGATTTATACAAACAAACAAAAATAAATAGGAATAAATGGTTTAAAAATAAATGTGCTCCTCAACAAAACAGGCTCACAAAACAGAAATAAAAAACGAAAAAACAAAACCAAGCAACCAACCTAAAATAAATAAATAAAATTCAAGGGCCTAAATCACTATTCTCATATTTCTAAAATGTATTTAAAATACCAGAATTGTGTTTTAGAAGGGTATTAAAAGTTTTTTATATGTTTTTGTATTTCTATTCAATGATGTTGTACTATGAGGTTTACTTTTTTAAAAACATTCTAAATTTTTTTTTTTAAATATTGGGGGCTGTAAATTTACATGCAATTCCTTAGATTATGCAGATAGATTATGTAGGTCAAATCTATCTCACCGCTTCTTTTATAAATACATTATATTTAATATTGGTTATGTCCATTCTTTTATATATTTTTTATGGCTGCTTTATACTTCTTTGTCAGAGTTGAGTAGTTGCAAAAGAAATCTATGGCTCCGACTGTGAAATGACTTAATCTCTGTTCCTTGACAAAGAAAATTGTTTGCAAAACCTAATGTAAATATAAATATATATATATATATATGTGTGTGTGTGTGTGTGTGTGTAAATATATATATATGTGTAAATATATATATATATATGTATATATATATATATATATATGGTGGAGTTAAACATATCATTAAATATATTCGAATTATGTAAAAATAATAAGTTGCTATCACTTTGGATAAAAAATTTATAATTCATTAAAAATATTTGAATCTAGAGCTAATAACTGAAAAAATTAACACACTCTTTTAAAGTTGATTAGGCTTACTCTGTGAAATATTAATATACTTAATATATTTAGGATTGGTGCAAGTAAAAGAACAGACATTAAATATAGAGAATATTTAGATGGTGTGTCTAATGTTGAATACTGTATTTAAAGTGTATGTAACAATATATATTAACACATTTTTAACACAAAAAGGAGAGAATATGCAATCATATCAAAAACAGATGCCTATGCAAAATTAAATATATGTGTTGTCAAAATGAAAACATCAACATATTTCATAAAGCAGAAACCACAGATTTTGTGCAAACTTAACACACATACACAAAAAAGTAAAAGCAAATGTGAAGCAATTACAGATATTTCAAATTAAATTTTAAAACTCTAAGAATTATTTACTCAAATAGTAATTCAGAAAAAAACTTTTTAATAAAAATTATAGTCAAGAAAACACAGTTTATTGAACACAGCCAAAAATGTAACCAAAGAAAGTATATGCTCTTGAACACATTTTCTTACAAATAGGTATAAAATTAAATTATTAGGCATTAATGAGAGAGAAAAATAACACAGAGTAAATACAACAAAATTAACAAGCATGTAAATGCCAAAATTAATTGGCATTCAGTTAAAAGCAGCAAAATTGATCATAGAATTCAAGTACCTTGCCTTGAATAAGGATCTTTAAGACCATTAGTTGATTTAATTTGATGTATCTTACTAAATGATATATGGAAATAAACCAAGAAAACACATAACTCAGCAGGGTTGGTGCAGTTAATAATTAATCAGTGCAATGAATGGGTAGTTTTACAGAGGTCTGTTATTTTAGGATGGAAAATAAATTAATTAAGATTGATGAGCAGGAGGAAGTGGTTAGGAAATGGAAGACTTGAAGCAGTGTTTTTGAAAACGATGCAGCTTTGATGTAGATATTGTCAGAAAGGAAGATATTTTTCTCTACTTTTCTAGCTTCTTCTGGTTGATTTAAGCATTAAATTAATATGAGGGAGATTAACAAGGAAATAACCAAATTTAATTTTATACATATGTACAGGAGTTCCATGAGAGTTTGGTGTCCCCAAACAAATTGGGCAGACGAGGCTTAAATGTCATTTGAGCTAAGAATAAGAGGAGTAGTGGTTTGGGACATCAGAGGGGAGGAAGCAATTGACACGGAGATAGAAAATCAAATGGTAAGCAAATATTTGGGGGCCATGCAGAGACAACAGGACACAGAGTAGACAGAATCTATTCTGTCACATCTATCCCATATTTTTTATAGATATCTCTGGTGATAGTTCTAGTCCTATTGGCCCTCTATCTAAATTCTTTTAGGTACTAAGAAGGTCAAAGTTTCTTCTGAGTTTTTGTTTTTTTTTTCTTAAAAATTACCAGCTTAAAATAATTATGCCAAAGAAGTATATTTTGAGTTAGAAACTTTTCTCCTCTTTACCTCCACTATTTAAACTCCAAATAAAAAGTTTAAAAGTCCAGAAGCTAAATTGGAAGACTGCTTCATGTTTTATTGAGCTAATCATTCAGTCCTGAGAATAAGTCAATTAAATTAAACAGTTGTGTTTCATTTCAGGAGACGGTGACATAGGTAGGCTCCCATAGTTATGCCTGTGGTATAAGCAATCTGGTATTTAATAAGAGGCAGTTTTATAAAAACAAAAGAAAAATGAAGGTTAATGATTGCAGCAGATTATGAACCCAATCTGAGTCTGGGATCAGCCCAAAAACAGTAGAGAAGATTTTTAGATATAAAAGTTGAAACATCTTTTGTAATTTAAAAGGTCTTAGATGGTGTCAAGTGTTCGGAAAAATTATGTGAGTGGTTCATGTAGCTTCAGTCATGGAGATTATCCAAATATGGGCTATTGTGGCAACCTTGATAAGTCTATATCAAGTTATTCACATTCAGTTTGTAGGACTTCTGGAAAGAGAAAATAAGGCAGGTTTAGTTCTTAATGATTCCAAGTAAAATGGATGGGAGAAAATTGAAAACATTAGTTCGGAGAGTTATAGCCAAATATTTGAGGAAACTTAAATTCAGGATTCAGTTCATTTTACAGGTGAAAACAGAGCTTCAAAGATAATTACAGAATTAGAATTTAATATCCACAAGTGCAATTGTAGTTTCTATTGAAACAAATTTTTCTCTCTAAAGTCACCTTCAATTTTATCAAAATAAGTCTAAGGATAATAAACTTGTCCTGATTATTTACATAAATATGACAAGAATGGCAATTGATTGTACAGACTTAAATCAACTTTGCTGGAACTTTTCACAAAGATCCTCCAGAGTGAAGTTTCAATAGCCTCTCAAGGCTAAGAAGCCAAACCAAATACTTACCATCAGTCTTTTCCTTTAGATTTTGATTAATCCCTCTCTTCCTAAGGTCTTTAAAATCCCCTAGTTTTCTGCCTCTGCCAGGAAGTGACCTTCCTTACACACCCAGTAATGCTGCTGGGAATCCTGTTAACAAGTTACCAGGCTGATTTTTCCAAAGCGTTTCCATAAACTCAGTCTTAGTTCCATAAATCTGTCTGGTCATATCTGAGTTTATGCATCTCTCTCTCTCTCAGACTTGACATTCAACTCAAAGCCTTGGAAATATAACCAATGTTTCCAAGTGCCTCCTGTTATAAAAAGAACAGATTCTTAATGAACTTCTGTAAATAACTATATGGCCATGAAAATAATACTCACTTGTTAAGAGTTTTAAAATGTGGAGGAATCAGGTGTGGTGGGGGAAGATAAATGTTTTAATTCGTTTTACAAAAATATGATTTACCAAATTTCTGTAGGTCATAGGTAGCTTAGGAGGAAAAAAATAATTATATTCAGAATACAAACATTAAAGAAATTAATAATTCAAATAAAATGTCATAAAAATTATAATCATTTTTGTTAGTTCATTTAGTCCCATGTAATTATGTTTTATTGATCTTCATCTTTTGTAAGCAGTTTTAGGAATTCAGTTCTATTAAAGTTCTGTAAATTTTTCTTCAGTTCAGTGATACAATCTGAGAGTTATTAGAAACCTGTACTTTCCATGAGTCTGAAGAAAAAGCACATTTACAAAAGCATCACAATAAAATAATAACTGTAAATGATTATAAAAGTAAAAATGGCATGGTTAAAGATCAGATTATAATGCAGTTGACACAGACATTTAGTTATTTCTATCACACATTTTAAGATTGTGAATAGAGTTAGTTATGACTGCTAACAATATACCAGGACATCAGATTTTTAGCAATTTCCCCAAAATATATATTTCAATATAAACAGTTTGACCTAATTGGATGTTAAAACAAAAGGAACCTAACAGAGTAAAGATGTCAGTGCTCCCCAAACTGATCCCTAATTTTAATGCAATTCTTATCAAAATTTCATTATAAATATTTATTTGCATTAAGAAAATATTTATCATTTATATGCAAAAGCAGGGGTCCTACAAGAGAGAGAGAGAGAAAAAAAAGTCTTGCCCCAAAGCTTAAAGCGATAGGGATCACTCTATTTGACATTAAAGATTATTATATAACTTTAATAATCAAGTCAACATAGTACTAGCAGAGGGACAGACACATAGATCAATGGGAGAGAATGGAGAACCCAGAAATACAGCCACACAGATATACATATATTTTAAAATAGTATAAGAAATTCAATTTATACAGTTTCTGACACCACAAATTCATGCATCCACACATATATGCATACATAGTGGAGTCTAAGAAGACTATTCATGAACCTAATGTGTAAACCTGAAAGAGTGACTGTATTCCAATTATTTTTTAGCAAATAGCGATTTATTAAACGTGGATCCTGTGATAGAAAATGCATCTTTTTTTTCTTTAAATCAGATGAAAGCTACATTCAAGTGTCATTCGTAGAACCATCTTTGTAATCAGATTCTACAATGTGCCATAGTGAATCACATTACTCCAGTTGGCAAGATTCTTGCAGCGCTAGGACCAATTTTGAATTCCAAATGTGAGACCAAGAGGACTGCCATGCAGCCTGCATTCTTGCCATCCCAGTACGTGCTTTCATGAAGCCGGCTTAGGTGCTTTTGCTAACTAGGAAACGCCAATCTCACTTTCCAACTTCCAGCCATTTATATTTTTACTGTCCCCCTCCACATTGTAATCTTCTCTAGGTGATTGGTTTTTAAAAGAACCAAAGTCAGGCACACGAGTATCTGAAGGCAAATCATATATCTACTTTTGCAATATCATTCGACTTTGAAGAAATGGAGCAGGGGCATGATTGACTGCATTTATATAGGATTTTTTTTCACCTAATGGGCAAATTTAACAGTATTAACTGGCTGATGCTTATTGACAAGTTTTATATCCTAAAAATAGATTTTTTAAAATAATCCTTTAAAAAGTCTAACACCTATTAATCTAGGACAAATGAGTATTATCTAGGGATTAGAATTATTTTAATATTTGTCTATTTTAGCTTTTACATGCCATTATTCTTCTTATGAAAGAAAAAAAGTGACCAGTTTCTGGCATAGATATGAAATACTGAAAATAACAAGCGGAATGGTAGTGAATAACACAGCTGAGGCCAGAGAAAAGAAAGACCATTGGCATGCCAACCACTTTGTGTTGAGCAACCAAATGCATGTGACTGTTTGTATTGTGCATCTGGACAGGCACAGGCAATATCATCTAAGGGAGAGCTGCCAGCATGAAGGGAAAATAAGGCGCTCACATGTAGAAATGATGAAGGCATCCTTCCAATTCATCTTCAACTGCAGTAGAAAGGGAGGCTACTATAATTCCAAACTACACTGGTAATGAATGAGATAATTTCTTTCATTGCATAACCTATACATAATTTAATTGAGCCTAACTCCTTTCTTAAATTGCCAAAAGAAGATTATTCTTGATGTCAGAAAATTTGCCCTTGGGAATCTTTTTTTCCTACTCCATGTATTCCCTTGGTGGTAGGAATTACATCGAGTGTACAATTCCTGTTTATTTTCCAAACATCATTTAAAAATGTTAGAGCAAAATTTGTTCTGTCTGTTCCTGCTGGAGATTATTATTCTACCAGAATTGAGATAAAGATATCCAAAGTTTTGTTTCCAATTTGTTTTAATCTTTAACAAACCAAAGCATGTATGTGTATGCATGTGCACACACTCACATGCAAAGTAGTAAAAAAAAATTGACTTTAGCCATCTTAAGAAAGAGCTCTTAAGAGAAAATAACTTATTTTCTCCATATCTTATCATATAAAAGAAGTTACATAAATGTACTGCAGATTTATATACAAATTTTATTCTAATTTAAACAATTTTTTTCTTTTATATTAGCTGCAAGTATACAGTACGTTGGTTAGACAGTTTGTGAAGTGATCCCTCCAATTACTCTAGCACCCATCTTGCTCTTCGCATAGCCATTATACAATACTCCCTGTGCTTTATTCTGCATCCCCTTGACTATTTTGTATCTGCTGCTTTGTCCCTTCTTCACCTTTTCACACATCACCCCAACACTCTCTTCTCTGTCAATCACCAGATTGTCCTCCTCTGTATCTGTGAGTCTGTTTTCATTTATTTTGTTCTTCTTGTTCCTTAGACTCTGCATATAAGTGAAATCATGTAGTATTAATTTTTCTCTGATTTATTTCACTCAGCATAATACATTCTAGGTCCATCTATGTTGCTGAAAATGGTAAGATTTTATTTTTTATGGCTGAATATTATTCCATTGTATAGATGAATTATAACTATTCAATTGTCTGTTTTGGGGCATTTAGGTTGCTTCAGGTTGCTTCTATATCTTGTCTATCATAAATAACACTGCAGTGACTATAAGGATGCATAGATCTTTATGAATTAATGTTTTAGTTTTCTTTGGATAAATATCCAAAAGTGAAATTGCTAGGTCACAAGGTAGTTCGATTTTTAATTTTTGGAGGAATCTTAAAACTGTTTTCCATAGTGGCTGTACTATTTTGCCTCCCACCAACAAAGTTCAAGGGTTTCTATTTTTCCACATCCTCAAAAACTTGTTTATTTTATTATTTTATTTTATTTATTTTCATTTTTTCCATACCTGAGGAGACATATTAGAAAAAAAAAATCACTGAGAGCAATATCAGAGAATTTACTGCCTATGTTTTCTTCTAGAAGTTTTATGGTTTGGGGTCTTTTAAATCTTTAATCAATTTTGAGTTTATTCTTGTATGTGGTGCAACAGGGTGATCTAATTTCCTTTTTTTTTTTTTCTTGCCTTTATCTGTTCAGTTTTCTCCATATTATTTGTTGAGATAGAAGATTGGTTGTTCTTTTTTCTCAAGATTGCTGTGGATATTCAGGATATTTATGGATTCATATAAACTTTAGGATGATTTGTTCTAGTTCTATGAAAAATGTTATTGGTAATTTGATAGGGGTTAGATTGAATCTATAGATTGCTTTGAGTAATATGGCCATTTTCATGATATTGATTCTTCCTACTCATGAGCACGGTATATGCTTCTATTTATTTGTATCTTCTTCAATTTCTTTTTTCAATGACATAATTTTCTGAGAACAGGTCTTTTACCTCCTTATTTTGATTCTTAGGTATTTTATTGTTTCTGATGCAATGCTAAATGGGATTTTTAAAAAATTTCTCTTTCTGATAGTTCATCATTGGTATGTAAAACTGCAACTAATTTCTCATTACTAATTTTGTATCTTGCTAGTTTACTGAATTAATTTATTAGTTCTAACATTTTTTTGGTGGAATCTTTAGGATTCTCTCTATATATAGTATCATGTCATCTGCAAATAATGACAGTTTTATTTTTTCTATTCTAATTTGAATGGCTTTTATTTTTTTTTCTAGTCTGAATACTGAGACTAGGGCTTCCTAAACTGTGTTGAATAGAACTGGTGAAAGTGTACATCTTTGTCTTATTTCTAATCTTAAGAAAAATGCTTTTAGCTTTTCCCCATTGAGTATGATGTTAGCTGAGGGTTTGTCATATATGGCCTTTATTATGTTGAGGAATTTCCACTTTGCTGAGTGTTTTTATCATAAAAGGATGCTGGATTTTGTCAAATGTTTTTTCTGCATATTGATATGATCATATGCTTTTTATCTTTCAATAGTTTGTGTGGTGTACCACATTTATTGATTTGCAAATATTAAACCAATCTTGTATCTCAGGAATGAATCCTACTTGATCATGGTGTACAATATTTTTAAAATCTTGATAAATTAGGTTTGCTAATATTTTGTAGAGAATTTTCACATCAGTGTTAATCAGGAATATTGGCTTATAGATTTCTCGTTTTTGTAATGCCTATCTGGTTTTGGAATCAGGGTAATGGGGATCTCATGACAAAAGTTAGGGAGGCTTGCCTCTTTTGAAATTTTTGGAATACTTCGAGAAGAATATGTGCTAATTCTTTTTTGAATGTTTGGTAAAATTTGACTATAAAGCCATCTCGTCCAAGACTTTAGTTTGTTGGGATATTTTTGATCACCAATTTGGTTTTGTTTGTGGTAATTGGTTGATTCAGATTTTCTGTTTCTTCCTGACTCAGTTTCGGGAGATTGTTTCTGCGAATGTATCTATTTCTTTCAGATTGTTGGGATATAATTGCTCGTGGTATTTTCTTATAATCCTTGAAATTTGGGGGTTCAAAATTACTTCTTTTATTTCTGAGCTTATTTATGTGGGTCCTCATTTTTTCTTGATGAGTCTGTTTAAAGGCTTATTAATTTTATTTATTCTTTCAAAGAACAGCTCTTAGTTTCATCAATCTCTTATATTGTTTTTTCTAAACTCCATTTCATTTATTTCTACTCTGATCTTTACTATTTCCTTTCTTATACTCACTTTGGGCTTTGTTTGCTGTTCTTTTTGAGTTCTTTTAAGTATAGATTATTTATCTGAGATTTTTCTTGTTTCTTGAGATAGGCCTATATTGCTATGAATTTCCCTCATAGTGCTTTCACTATGTCTCATAGATTTTTGAGTGGTTGTGTTTTCATTTTCATTTTTCTCTAGATATATTTGATTTCTTCCTTGATCTAATTGTTAAATCATTTACTTACTGTTCAGTACCATGTCATTGAGCCTTCATGTGCTTGTGTATTTTTCAGATTTTTCCTTCTTGTTGATTTCTACTTTCATACCATTGTGGTTTGAAGAAGATGCTTATATGATTTCAGTCTTCTAAAATGTATTGAGATTAGTTTTGTAGCTTAACATGTTGCCTGTTCTTGAAAATGGTTAATATGCTCTTGAAAAGATTGTATGTTCTACTGCTTCGTGGTGAAATTCTCTAAAAATACCAATTAAATCCATATGGTTTACTGTGTCATTTAAAGCCACTGTTTTTTTTTTTTTTTTTTTTTTTTTTTTTTTTTGGTCTGGAAGATCTCTCCATTGATGTCAATGGGGCATTAATGTCTTCTACTATGAGCATATTACTGTTGATCTCTTTTTTAACATTGGTCAATAATTGCTCTATATATGTAGATTCTCTTATGTTAGATGCATATATGTTTACTAGGATTATGTCCTCTTGTTGTATTGATCCATTTATCATTAAATAATGCCCTTCTTTTTTCATTATAGCTTTTGTTTCAAAGTCTATTTTGCCGATATAAGTATTACTAGTCCAGTTTTTTTTTAATTTTCAATTTTGTGAAATATTATTTTTTCATTCTTTTACTTTCAGTTGTGAATGTCATTTGATTTGAAGTGGGTTTCTTATAGAAAGCATATATATGGGTCTGGTTTTCTTATCAATTCAGCTACCTTAAGTCTTTTGATTGGAGCATTAAATCCATTTACATATAAAGTATTTATGAATAACTACATGGTTATTGCCATTTTATTACTCATATTTATGGGTTTTTTTTCCCAAATTCTTTTTATAGAAGTACCATTAACATTTCTTGTAAAACCGGTTGTTGATGATGAATTCCTTTAGCTTTTTCCTGTCTAGAAAACTTTTTATCTCACCTGCCATTTTAATTGATAGCTTTGCTGGGTAGAATAGTCTTGGTTGTAGTTTTTTTTTTCTTTTTTTTTTAATCACTTTGACTATTTCTTGCCAGTCCCTTCTGGTCTTCAAAGTTTCTGTTAAAAAATCAGCTGACAGTCTATGGGAGTAACCTCTTAAGTAACTGGCTGTCATTCTCTTGCTGCTTTTAAGATTCTCTCTTTGTTTTTAACCTTTGGCATTTTAATTATGATGTGTCTTGGTGTGGGTCTGTTTGGATCCTCTTGTTTGGGACTCTTTGAGCTTTCTGGACTTGTATTTCTATTTCCTTTGCAGGTAGTGAAGCTTTCTGTCATTACTTCTTCAAATAGGTTCTTAATCCCTTCCTCTCAGTCATCTTCTGGTACCACCATGGTGAGGATGTTGGCATACATTATTTGTCCCGGAGGTCTCTTAAACTTCCCTCATTTAAAATGTTTTTTTTCTTTTTGCTATTTTGATTGGGTGCATTTTGCTACCTTGTCTTCAGACTAACTAACTGATTTAATCCTCTGCTTCATCTACTTTACTCAATTTCTTCTAGTGTATGCTTCCTTTCAGTTATTATACTTTTTATTTTTGACATTTTTTATGGTTTCTATGTTCGTTTTTATGCTTACTATCTCTCTGTTGAAGTTCTCACTGAGATCATCTATTCAATTCCTAAGTTCATTGAGCATCCTTATAATCAATGCTTTAAAACTCTGTCTCTGGTAGGTTGCTTGTCTCCATTTCATTTAGATTTTTTCTGAAGTTTTCTCCTTTTTCATTTATGGCATGTTTCTTTGTTTTCTCATTTTAGTTGCCTCTTTCTGTTTGTTTCCATGTATTAGGAAGATCTGTTGTCTCCCAGCCTCAGCCAGATGACCTTATGTAGTATCCTGTGAGGACTAGTCATGCACTTTCCCTAATCACCCCCACTGGAGGCTCTGGGCATATTCCTCACATGATTTGTGTTCTCCCATTATAGTGAAGCTGTAATTGCTGTTGCCATGTCAGTGGATGCAACTGACTCTCAGGCTGACTGAATGTGAGGATTGACCATGCCCACAAGGTATGATTTGCTGTGTTGGGTCTGACCCATTGAAGAGGGATTTGCCCCAGCAGGATACCTGTTGAGACCACCCTTTGGGTGTACTGCTCAGAGAGCTAGTTAAGTGGTGCTCTATTGTGGTCTGACACTAGCCTCCAGGTATGCTGATTCTGTTGCCCCTTGGAAGGGGCTGCTGAGTAGTCCAAGGTTAACTGCTTCCTTTGATTGCTTGGGGCTACCTGGTAGGAGCTACAAAGTGATCTGTGAATGGTTGCTGCCTATGTTGGATTTGGAGGCAACTGGGAGAGACAGCACTGTGAACTGAGATCCAGTTACCCCTAGTACCAAGCCTGGGGTAGCTTAGCAAAAGAACCACTGCACCTCAAGGCCTGAGGCTATCTTCTAGTTACCTGTAAGACTCTGTTGCTCAAAGAGCCTTTGAGTGGTACATGAGTTGGGTGGTGTGGTGACCCAGGGAGAAACTGGGGTAAAGTGAACAGATTTCACCTGGCCAATGCAGAGCCAGTTTTTGTGCCATCTCTGAAGCTGCAGCTTCCTATATAAGTCTCAGATTGCAGCAAGGCCAGCCACTGCCCACCTTAGTTTTAAAGACATCTGAGACCTGTTTATGAAATAATGTAGCTCAGAGCAGGGCTTGTAGCCCACCACCAAAAGTCTCTCCCAGGATGCATGAGCCTTACACAGGCCACACTAGCTGAGGGCTGTTGTTTGTTGTCAAATTCGTAGTTCAGGAAAAGCACAGGGTGGGGCTGGCTGCCTGAGAATGAGCTTGCCTAAGTTGGGTGGTGTGGGGGGCTCAGGGAGACATAGGGTTGAGTGAGCCAATTCTGTTAAGCCAATGTAGGATCAGATTTTTGCCAGTGCTGAACCTGTGAGTTCCTGCAAAAGTTACAGATTATGGCGAGAGTGGCTGCCATCCACATCAGGCCTGCAGACACCTGCGACCCACCCAAGACACACTGAAGCTTGTGCTGGTACCAGTGATCCTCACCAAACTTTTCTATCCCCCACCCCAAACCCCTCCCCCACAATGTGCATGCCATGCATGGGGCTGGGTGAGTGGAGGCTGGGCCGTTGCTTGCAACAAATGTCTGGCCTAGGGAAGGAACAGGGTGGGACAGACTGTCCCTCGACAGGCCACCCAGGCAATGCAATTTGTGGGCTGGATGGGGTGGAGTCCCAGGGAGACATGGGCTGATGAAGGCCAATCTCACCAGGCCAAGGCAGCTTCAGAACTGATCTTCAGGGGTAGGGCTCAGCACAGGCAAGATAGTGCCCGTATGTAGACCACCCCAGAGGGGCGCCAACAGAGGAACAGTGGCACCTGTCCTTTCAACTCTGATGCCACACAACTCAGTTATTCCCTGTATATCTCTTGTGCCTCCTGAGCTGCCAACCCTTCACTAAAGCCCAGGGTGAGCGTTTATGTGCAAGTGAGTCTGTGCACGAGCCCTTTAAAAAGGGGTGTCTGGGTTTTCACGTTTCTTTCATCTTACCCAGACCCAGATCATTACCCAGATCTTTACAGTCAGATTTTGTAAGAACTCCTTTTCTTGGGACTGAAACTCTGGGCTGGGGAGCCCCTGGGTGGGCCTAGGACCCCTCATTCCTTGGGAGGGCCAGGGGCAGTCTTCTGCAGGCTCGCAGTCTCTCCTGGTGCTTGACCAGCTTGTGCTGGACCAGCCTGCTTCATTCTCTGTTCCTCTTATCAACTTTGATATAGCTTTCTCTTTATATCCTCAGACATATGTGTTATAATCAGCTGAATTTAGATTTTAGGTGGTTCTCCACATTGATTGTTTTATAATTTGGTTGTATTATTGCATTCTTGGGAGGAAGCAAACCCTGCTTTTCCTAGCCTGCCACCTTAACCGGCCCCCTCAGTCTCTATTTCAATTTTTGGTAATACAGATAAATGCAAAAGCAAACCCTATCAATTAGTTAAATTTTCATATTATAGGCATTCATTTGTATACAAAATAATTAGTAATATTCTTTATTTCCCAAAACCTTATGTTTAAAAGTGATTTTGAGGTCATTGTTCGAAGAACTCAAATAACTGGTAATTACAAAATAGTTCAAAGAAAAGCTGCACTATTTATGGTATTAATATGTCTATTAGGTAAGAAACTAGCCCCCCCATACACACATACTTTTTTTTCTTCTGCATTTCACTGTAATATATATACTTGGTATGTACTACACTACAGGATAAACAAGTAACTCTTAATCAGTTATTATTACAAAAGCCTGCTTAATGAGAGGATATGTTATTTGTCTATACACAATTCTGTTTATGAATATATTTTAAAATGAACTGCAGTTCTAGAAAAAGTAGGGGTGATAATTTAGCCACATTTCTTCATCGTGCAACAGAGGAACTACTTGATGGAACTTCTATTCTTTGGAGAAAATGCTTGCTAGAAAACGTTAGCATCACCTTTTTCTCTGTTCATTCTAAGGAAAGTAAGGAATTTAACAGATGGGGATGGTGAGAGTTTGATATGTATTGGCCGAATTTCTTATTGAGCAAGGTGAGGGTGACAAATATAAATGACACTAAATAGTTGGCATTAGCTATAATGTTTGTCAAAGCACAGTGGGCACTTTTACTCACTATTTCAATGAAGAAAGTAAATAAAAAACTAGCATTTGTTATCAAAGCCCATCATCTTCCAAGCACTTTGCTCATAATTTGGTGACTGTAAATTACCTGGAAGTCCTAGTTATGAGTGGTAAATTACAAAGAGATTTAAGTTTGTTAGGGATAGGGCAACTGCCTTTCCATATTAAGAAAACCTATTACTTTATTATTTATTGACTGGCAGTTCTTATAAAACTTTTCAAGGAAAATATCCTGTGATGATGGAAAGATTGATTACAACTCTCAAAATATTATTAGAAATGAACTTCAGGTAAAATGTGCTTCTGGTGTTGTGTCACAGAAAGTGTGCTATTAGCAGTTATTCATGTTATTAAATTATATTCATGAACTTTATTATTAATTAACATACCATCATAGAGTAACCTCTTTTCCCCCTCTTGTTCCTCTATTATCAAATACCCTGTGATAAACTGTTTATATTCAAATTTCCCTACAGAGTTCCCTACAGTGTGACTGTGTTGAAGAATATGCTAGAACCATGTAGTCTCATTGACACATTATTTTTCAAAATGTTTATTAATTTGCACATAATTTGGCAAAGTTATAAGTTGTTTTAAATTGTCTGGTTCAACATGTTCTTACCAGCACTGATAAATCCATTTTAATAGTTTTTTAGCTAAGTTGAGACACTGAAAAAAAATTACCTACAGTTATGTATATTTCCTCTTTTGTGAACATAAGTTGAAGGTTTTGATTATTTATGTTTTGTGGAAAAAAGGAAGACAAAAAGAAAGAAAGACTACTGGCATGCTAATTTCTTTGAGATGATCAGTCTGAGGGTATGTGCCCAGTACTTATCAAACTGTGGGTCATGCATTACCCTTCCAAGGCAAAACTGCTATTAAGGAATATTTTCATAAATACTTTAGAAGTACATAAAATAATAGAAGTGCAACGTATCTTTGTTTTTCTAAACATGTTACAAATATATACTTTCAGCTAATAAACGTAATATCTTCCTTTATATGTGAATCATGTATTTCCATCACCAATTTCTGAATTTAATCTTTTAAATTTTTATAATGAGTGCAGTTTTCTCTATTGTATTTTTTAAATGTTTATAGCTGCTCACAAAAAGTATTACTAATTATTGTTTTTCTATTTGACTACTACTCACTTACTGCCTTCTAATTGATTTTGAAGTTTTTTCATTTAATCAGAATGAATGTTTAAATGTACTTGTCATGGAAATAAGCAGTGTAAATCCTTTCATAGGTAAAATGTTGTTTATTTTGAAGAGCATTGTTTTTCTTATTCCTTTGATAAGGTAACAAGAATTAGAATAAAATGTAACTGAGACATTCTGGCAAATCTAGTACTTTAAAATATTACGCATTTTATTAAACAGAGGTGGAAAATTTTCAGCCCTTGCTTTGCAATCAACATTTATTTACTAAGAGGAGGTAATCATATGTACTGAAAGTTGTAAAAAGAGGACAATGTGCTTAGCAAATATTTATTGAGCATCTACTCTGTATCTGGAAATGTTCTAGTATTTTATTAGTGAATGGCATATTTTAGTATTATGTAGTTTAAAATCTAGCAGCACATATCAAAGTTAATCTAAATTATTTCAACACTCCACCCAAAATTAGAAAAATATTTCACATTTTTCTAATTTCAAATGTATGTAAAAAACTCTCAAGTGTTTACAAATTAAGGGTCAATTAAAATATATTAAATAAATGCATTCACAAATTGTATGTTTATATTTCTGAATAGAATATTTTCTTTGATTACATGAGATAATTTTATAAATGAATTATGAATTTAACTCTCAGGTACTAGTGATTTTTGTTAAGCTGAAATGTTTTGACTCTGTTTCTTGTTTACTGATTGCAATACAAGACTAAAGAATAATTTTTATTGTTACATTAGTTTTATTTTCCATGGTCTCATGTGCTTTGAATGAATTAAAATTATATTTTATATTTGCTAATAAGATCAAAGCTAAATTAGTTTTCCCTGTAACTTTGAGACTCAATTATATTTTTAATTTAGTTTTATTTTCCTATAGATATTCGAACAGTTAATTTAAAAAAATCTCTTAAGAACACAGAGCCTATAAAAAAATATTCTATGACTACATATCATAGGTGAAGCTCAAATAAACATGTGAAAAAACAATTGACAGATTATTAGGTTATTTGGTACAGTAAATTAAATAGTGAAATCACTTCAACTCTGATAAACATATTTGAAAAAATTATTTTGGTTTTCTTAAATAATATATTTTGTATTTATTGCTGTTTTTGGAAATCAGAAAATATGATTTTACATAGTATGAAAGATAGGAAATGAGAAAAATTTATAACTATTTATTCGAGGGAAAACAATCCAAGGATTGGGGAAGTTCAGTGCCTCGCAAGCAGTGGAGTAGTCTTTCCCCACAAACGAGTTTTGTAGAGTGTTATAAGAGACTAGCAGGTCCTGTTTTGTAGGATAAGTTGAGCTACCTAGAACTGAGTTGGAGGACTGTGATTGACAGGTTCAAGTTGACTTAAGTTAGGTAACTGACAGCAGCCAGGCCATTGAGGTGACCTCCATTGTGTGGGTCCCAAGATACAAAGCAGCTTTATAACAGCTAACCATTGTGTCTATAGCTCCAATATCATATGAGAGCTTCAATGCCCTAGTCATTAACTGTCATCTCCATTAGGGTGGTGCCTTAAAAGTCACCACAAAGTTAGTGACTGGCCTGGGGTTGATTGACTTTGTTACTGTTGTTTACCACTTACTAATTCCGGAGAAGCACTGCCAGTACGTGGGCAACTATAGCAAAGATTTCTTCTAGGTTGGTGTTTGCAGATGGTATGAAAGAAACCCTATAAAAGATAGTCTTAGGAAAGCCATTAGATGGATAATAGTTGTTGAGTAATAGCAACCGCCGCACAATTACAAATCAAAATTACACACACCCTATATGAATGTTATTTTTAACATTATTTCAAAATATGTCAGTCTCTGATTTTACAAATTGTGTCATTTACTTATTCCTTAAGTAGATTTAGATCATACAAATATATGTCTTACCATTTTATAAATTATTGGAGAAATAGTTTAATTGCCCTCAAACAAGTTCAAGAGATAAAAAATTGATAATCTCTATGACAATACAATTTTAAAGATAATAGAATGATCAAACTTTAAATACATAGATAGCAAGATGAGACAAAAATACCAAATCTAAATCTACTAGACTCTAGTGGCTAGAACAGAAACCTCTACTTCTGCAAGTGTTCACATAGACAAGGCTATTTTTCATCACTTTCTTCTAATCTTGTATTTTATCTTTGTTTCATTATTAGCTGTATGAGTTTTTGTTTTTTGATTGATCTTTTTTCTTTTTTGGTCTGATGGTGAGAAATAAGCCTTCATTATTACATAGCTTGTGCTCTTAAACATGTCCTATCAACATATACCATTGGGCTAAATAAGTTTAAAGGTAAAACTTGAATTGAATGACAAGGATATCAGATGCCACGTTAAGGACACTTCTAGGAGAAGGCCCTTTTTTAATTTGCTAAAAAGGGCAGAGATGTTGTCTTGACTTGGAATCTCAAGTACATTTCTCTAAAGATGTATTTTTGTAAACTGTGAATGAAATGGATAGCATCATCATAAAATGATGTGGTTATAAATATTTAGCTATAAGGTATAATATAATATTAGTTGTTATGAAGGTATTTTTTTTTATTTCTTAGGCTATATAAAATTATTTAGTCTAATGATAACATGTTTGCTCCCTTACTAAAATTTCTACAGTCTCACCCCACAAACTCCTTTTTAACCTCATTTAGAATAAAGCTCATCTGCCCCTCCATAAGTGCCTTAACAGCTGTCAGCTTTTATAAGGCTTTTATTGCAATTCTAAGCCTGAGAGTAGCCCGCATTCTCCACTAACTGTACCCCAGCTCTCACAGCCTGAGACTCGAGCACTTTCTGCTCAGATCTTTATTCCATTCTGGCATTAAAAATGCCTCTCCTTTTTAGCTGTATTTTAAGCTTTCCTACTGCAAACTCGTCATGCCTGAAAACTAAATGCAGATCTTCACCCACAGTTAATCTCCTTTCTTCTCCATCAGTTTACTGCTTTACAATTTTACCTAACACCTCTCAATCAGATTTCTCTTGCAGATCTTTCTTTTGCACTCTATGGAATTTTCATTTCATCATTATCTAACATTTCGACATTCTGAAAAGTTTTAACTCTTAGCTCCCAGAGGACATAGTGGGAACTGATTAAAATATGCCTCAGGAATTTCTGCCCAATTGGCAAAAAGAAGTATTGTTCATTTATTTTCTTACCCCAACATTCAAACTTTAAAGTAAGAAGTTTTAATTCCCAACTCAGACACAGCTTGCCTGAGAAGTCCCTATGATCATTCCTAGTGTAGAGACCCTGGGGAAAATGCATAGTGCAGAAGTAGTAGTTATTGTCAGTTTACTTAGGGATGTGGCTGTTACTGAGTTTATAAATAAGCCAAGTGGATATGAATCAGAGCTCCAGGTGAATCAGATACACTATATGTACAACTACTATTTTTTAAATAGATTTTTGGAAACTGCAGTTTTAGTTTTACAACAAAATTGAAAGGTACAGAGGTTTTCTATTTACATTTTGGACCCACACATGCTTAGCTTCCTCCATTATCAACACCCCGCACCAAAATGCTACACTTGCTACACGATGGACTTCTACTGACACATCATTATGACGCAGAGTCCATAGTTTACATTAGAGTTCACTCGGTGGATTTGGAGAAATGTGTAATGATATGTATTCTCCATTACAGTATCAGAGATAGAAATTTCATTCCCCTAAACATGCTCACTGCTCTGCCTGTTCCTCTCTCCCTCCCTTCACTCCCTGGCAACCACTGATATTTTGATTGTTTCCATAGTTTTGTCTTTTCTATGATTTCATATAGTTGATAACACACAGCATGTAGACTTTCAGACAGACTTCTTTTACTTAGTAATTTGCCCTTCAAATCCTTCAAAAGACCTATCAGGTCTTTTCATGGTCTGATAGCTTTATTTTTAGTGCTGAATAATATTCTACTGTCTGGTTGTAGCACAGCTTATTTATCCATTTGCCTACTGAAAGACATCTTGGTTACTTCCAAGTTTTGTGACTTATAATAAAGCTGCTATGAACATCCATATGCAAGCTTTTGTATGGACGTAAGTTTTTGACTACTTTGAGTAAAAATCAAGAACTATGATTACTGAATCATATATATGGTAAGATGTTTTGTTTGTAAAAAATAGCAAAATTGCTTTCTAAAGTGTCCATACCATTTTGCATTTTTACCAGCAATACATTTGAGTTCTTATTGCTCCACATCCTCGCCAGCATCTGGTGTCAGTGCTGCAGATTTTGACCGTTTAATAAGTGTAGTCTTATCTTATTGTTTTTAATTTGCATTTCCCTGATTGCATAGTATGTGGTGCATCTTTTTATGTGTTAGTTTGTATTCATATATCATTTTTAGTAAAATATTCGTTGAGGTCTTTGGACTAGTTTTTATTGGTTTGTTTTTTTATTGTTGAGTTTTAGGTGTTTTTTATGTATTTTGACTAACAGTCATTTATCACATATGTCTTTTGAAAATATTTTCTCCCAGTCTTTGGCTTATCTTTTCATTGTCTTGACAGTGTATTTCACAGAGCAAAATTTTAATGAAGTCCTGATATCAATTTTTTTTTCACAAGTCATGCCTTTGGTGTTATATCTCAAAAGTCATTACCAAACCCAAGAACATCTAGATTTTTTTCTATGCTATCTTCTAAGGTTTTATCATTTTGTGTTTCACATTTACTTTGTGAAGAGTGTCAGGTCTGTGTTTTGAATCAGTTTTTGGGCATCTGAATGTCCAGTTGTTCCAAAACCATTTTTGAAAAGATTGTCTTTGTTGCACTGTATAGCCTTTGCTGCTTTGTCAAAGATTATTTGACTATATTTATGTGGGTCTATTTCTGGGTTCTCTATGCTGTTCCACTGATCTGTCTATTCTTTTGCCAGTTACACACACTGTCTTGATTACTGCAGTTCAAATTCTTGCCATCACTTCTCAAAACTGATTTGGTATTACCTTTAAAAGATTCAGTTATTCCCCACTTCATCTTCATTTTCTTTTTTTTATTCATTGTTAAGAGAGAAGACTGCAGTCTGTATATCTAACATCTCTAACTTCTCCCCTCCTATTTATTTTTCTTTCATAAACAAAGCTCTTCAACAGTATTAGGAAATACCTCTAGTCCTGAAGAGAAAAGATTTTCTTTCATTTACATATATATAACTTTAAAAATTATTCCTTCTAATGAAATATTAGAATAGTTTAAAATATATGAGGATTTTAGAATCAAGTGTATATTAAAAACTTAATGGGTTTTCAGGTATGTTTAACTGCAGTTTAATAACACAATATTTTATAAACAAATCTGTGTTTTCATATATTATCATTAGAAAATTTTTTGAAACTATAAATAATGTTGGGTAATTTTAAGGTAATAAAGTTAGCAGGTTTTCTACCTTGGTTTCGATGTATTGCTTTCTCTTACAAGTACCTTTGAAGTAAAAACAATGTGATTAAACTCACTTCAAATTCTTCTCAAGTTACATAATTATGTCATCAGAGAAATTTACCTCAATTTGAACATGTCTATTAATGCCACTGTATTATCTAGCTTAATATTCTGAGAAGATTTGAAATGCTCTGTGAAATGTTGACTGATTGCACTTGACCTGAAATTGGCAGTTTATTAAGTCAACTCCAGTGATGAAAAAGCACATGTCATCATACTGTACTTTGATAAATATAGCATTTTTGCATATTACATATCAAGAAAATGTTTTAAAATTGTAGTTTATTAAATTAAGTTCAACGTTAGTGTTCATTCATTTACCATTTTTTCACTAGTCCATGATTTGTGTGTTTCTTTAGGATACATATACATTTCTGCTTTTCCAACTACTTTAACCGAAAAAATATTTAATATTAATTCAGTTGTATTTCACAATATTATGACAGAGTAGCAACAGATGCACATAAAATACAATGCACAATTAGTGAAAACGAGTCTCAGATTGTAGCAAAAGTTGATCAAAAATGATTTACATTAACTTTGCAATATAACAAAATAAAAACAAATAAAGCTAATAACACATGCTATGTTAAATATAAAACAACAGAGAATAAGAAGAAAAATTTATTTGATTTGACATTATTTTGACATATGACATCGCACATTAATATATTGTCTCATGTTTCCATGGTATTTGAGTTTTCTAGAGAGCTTTGTAATTTGTTTTTTGACACATAAGAACTTCTGTAGCTCAATATTTGTTAGAGGAAGAAATCAGTAAATAAATAAAACAAAGAAATCATTGTTTTCTCTAAATAATTAATGTGTTCAGGAATCTAATGAACCCTAATTGATAAAAACAACACAATTCAGAGAGGTTGGGTTTCCAGAAGATTGTGTTATTAGTATTGGCCTAGAAGAAAAGGAATGTCCCCTTGCTAGACTCCTCTGTCTCTGATTGTAGTGTCAAAACAAAGAGACAATGTATCTCTCAAATTTTCCAGAATGCTAAAGACTCAGGATTGCAGGTGTTGTGTTTTGTTTGGTCAAGTGGATGTCAGAGATATTCAACTACAACTTACTGCAACATGCTACGTATTCACAGATATATGTTTAAACAGAAGAGATGGAGGCACGAGTTAGGTATTTGTTCCCATAGAATTGTGTTACTTATTTTGTGAGCATATTCAAGTGAACTGAAATTAATAAAATTGAAAATATAGCACAGAAAATACTGTTCATGAAGATTCTATGCTGGATCAAGGTCTCGGTGAAAAGATTTAGGCTTACTGGTATTACTACCTCTCAAGCAAAGACAAATTAATGACCTATATAACTAGATTTTATCATTTACAGATATGAATTTGAGGTTGCTCAGTAGGTAGTAAGTCAAAACTTTTATGCCCTAGAGTTCTTTAGATTGAATAACCATAAATTTATACATTTTTATATAGAAGAATCCTAAGAGGAAACTGCCAGGCAATTATTTTTGTGACCATGAAGTGGCACAGAATGCAGGCTTTCTTAAAATGCTGTATATTTTACATAGATTGAAAAGAGTACAGTTCCTTAATTATATAATGATGAAAGATATTGCATTCAAATAACTAGAAAATTATCGAGAAGATGATTAGGAGAATCTCTGAAGACTTTGCATTTTAATAAGACCATAATTATTCATCCAAGTTTTTCCAAACAAGAGTTTTCACTTCTGCTCTTCAGAGCTTATTAAAGAAACATGGTATTTTGAAAAAAATGCAATGATATTTTAAATTAAAGGTTAAATGTTACAGTAAAAATAAAACATAAACTCCTAAAATTTTAAGTAACTGACAATAGTGGTAATAGTCTTTGTTGTATGATTAGAAAAATACTATCATAATTGTTTGTAAAATAGTGGTTCTAAGGAGAAAAAAATTATCATATAAAAAACTTAGTAAATATAAAAATCATATAACTTAAACTCAATTTTACCATACATTTCTTAAAAATAATTATTTAGAAAATCATTGCATAGGCCTCAACCTTTAATAATAACACTCATCACAATCATGGTAATAAACTTCAATTACTTTTTATAGAAATGTTTATGGTAAGAAAAATGTAGCCTATTTTAAAGTAATTTAATCATTTTTAATAAGGTTCCTTTTATTATTATTTCTGAAACTGGAATGTAAAATTTTGAGTCAACTGTGAAAATTAGTATATACACCTCTCCTGAATCAAAAAGAACCTAAGGCCAAAGCATAAAACCTAGGAGTAAATTTACATACTTCACCATTTTTTCTTAGTTTAATGAGAAAAATATATGCGAGGAAATCCACATTTCTTTCTAGCAAAGTTTGAATTCTCAGTTTAAAAATGAAGGTGAAATCTATCAGATTTTTTTTTGAGAAAATCTGTCAAAGAAGTTTTAAATGACAGAAAGAGATATTGGAAGTTCAGTAAAAATGTCATGTCACCAGATTAGAACCCTTGTTTGCTGCCCTCACTGTATTTTTAAAGCCTGTATTGAAGTCTGGATGTGGACTAGAAACAGATGGCTGAGATTAATTGAGAGTGTCATTGGGCTATGCCTCAGACACTCCTTGGGGTTGAGTTCTGGGAAGGAGAATTTGGGAGAAGTTGAGATCTTTTCTTAAAAAGAAATTTGAAATTATTGGGGGAAAAAATTAAGTAGCATATAGATGCTTTTAATAAACAAATCTGGAATTCTGATCCTACTGTGATGGAAAAGAAAATTAATGTCAATATCATTTAACATCCATTAAATGTTAAAAGATGGCAACTGTTTTGTCTCATTTCCAGTCACCTTTTCCTTGCACAAAAGGCTCTTTAACTGTTGTTTTACATGCTTATAAAACCAGTTAATTCTGTTATACATAATAAATATTTCATAAGATAGTTATATATATACACACACACATACACAAATACATATACACATAGATACATACATACATACATATATGTATATATATGTAATGTTACTGCACTTAACCATCAAAATAAAGTTTAGTGCTTTTCTCCTATTAATAATTTTTGTTGTTAAATTTTTCTTCCCAGGTCTAGGCATATTCAAAAAATATTATCCTGGCTACATAAGATGGCAGAAACTGGATCTGCTGCACTAATGCAAGTAAAAGTTCTCACGAGGCTAGAGACAATGGGTTTCACTGACTTAACTTTATTGAGACTTATCATTCTTTAAGTTTAAGTACAACATGAATATGCTTCTCTGCTCTCTGCTTCCATTCCTTTTTTGTAATTAATTGCCCATCAAATTTCTTTAAGCATTATATACCAATATGTAAGAATTAGTATAATAGACTACATGTTCTAATACCAAGTTTTGCTGTGAAAAATGGCCTATTTGGAAAGTGGTCAGGGAATGGAATGTGTAAGGATAATATACCCCTTTTTATTACCAATTAATCTAGGGTAACATGGTTAAGAAACAAAGGCTTCATGGCATACTCTTTTGTCACTATCACTTGTAAAATTACAGCAAATAATTTATTTCTAATGACAAGTAGAGTAATGCAAGTTACATAAAGCTTATTAATAAAACAGAACATACTAAAATTTTCCAAATCATGTTATTCTTAATTGCTTTCTGATGTGTTTTATTAAATTGAAGAAAAAGTGGTGCTCACTGGAAATCTGATGACAACCAGCATCTATGGTCTTTTTGACTTTATAACTACACAGAGACTGTTAAAAAATATAGTAGTTTCTCATACTATAAAATCTATAGTGATTTGTTTTTCTGACATAATTTTAGTTTGCACATGGGAATGTGTGTTGTATCTGAACCTCATAATCCTATTAGAGGAGAAGAAATGAGACTCACTGGGCTTATGGTATTAGTCTTATTTTGAGTCTTATATTTTGAGTGTTCATTCATATGATAGTTTCTTGTATATTTATTAGAGAATTTTAGCAGCTCACAGTTGTACCTATAAAATCTATTAATTGAAATTTGCCTGAACTTGTGATTTTATCTCTTGTTTAAGTAATTATTTGATACAAACTAATTTATCAAATTGGTGTAGAGTATACATCAATATTTTTGAAATGTTATAGTAAATGAAGACTAAAAAATATATTAACAAAGATGTTAGAGTTTAGTTTTAAAAATTTTAAAACTAGTTAATTAATAGGGAGCACCCAAATTTTCAAATGTTACATTTATAATAAATTTAACTTCAGAGCTTTAATAAGTAAATTATTTAATAAGTAAATTAATATGAATGAGATACTGAGGGAAAAGGCATGCTACTCAACTCAAGCGTATTGGCACCTACTTTCCACAGCTAATTTCCTGGGTTCTGGAGAGCAAGCAAGTTGCTATCTCTCATGGAGCTTATGGTATTCAATACGTCATTTCATACGTGATTTGTATCTAGCATAGTTTGTTCTTTCACATGTATTTTAGAGGATCTCAAGTAGAAAGTAGTTCAAATGAATGTGATGAGAGGAAAACACAAGAAGAGTATTCTAAGCAGATGGGACAGCATGTCTATTGTGCTCATTTGAGAGACCGAATGGTATAAGGGATGACTGAGTAAGAGGGAGAGTAATAAATAAATAAATTAAAATATAGATGGGAACTAAATTGGAGAAATGTTATTCAGGGGCAATAAAAATCCATGAGAGATTTATTCATTAACATAATATTATCTTTATTAATTTGGAAAGGAAGATTCTGACTACACCTATGCATCTCACAGAAGAACAAGAGTGAAACAAGGCTTTATCAGTTTGGAATGAAGAGATGATAATGACTGAGATTAGAATGATGGTAGATTGATTTCATAAAAGAAACCAAATTACATAGGTATTTGAAGATATAACTAATAGAACTGAGATTTAAATTTTAGGAGTTAAAATGATTAGAAATTGTGTGTTGTTTATTGCTCCACTTAAATGTACCAAGTGCTGCTGAAAAGTCAAGTTAGTGATGTTCAGCAAAGTTCATTGAGTTTAGAATCAGGAATATCTTTGGCAACTGTAGCATATCAGAGTGCACATGTGCATGTGCGTGCACACAAACGTGCACACATACACACATACACACATTCGTTATACCAAATATGGAAGAGGCATGTGTTTTTATGTCTACTACATATGTCAGGTCACATTTTGGTGAAAATCTAGGGAGTATAGTTTGGAAAAAGACATAATTGAAATAAACTCCTTGAATTCAGTGGGGATAGGAGCATCCTAGTTTAGTAATCCTAATTGGGAGTATTGAGCTACCTGAACCTGAATTGGCATAATTATGCTTAAAATACTTAATTATAAGACAAACTTAATAAGCAGCTATCTGCAAATGGTTCCCATAATCCTGTATGACTCTTTTTAAAAACTTTATATATCTTAATTTTACCATATAAATGCTAAATTTCATAGTGACCTGGAAATACAATTTTTTTCCAGAAGTTTCTTTTGATTAGACCAATTTTTAAAATATTTGTATATATTTCTTAGAGAATCCTTGCTATGTGTAATAACTAGAAATGTAGATAGTAAAGTGATAGAAACAATAAAATATTATTTAGTTTACATTAAAAAAATTTGTAATTATTAAGGGGAGTAGAATTCCAGCTAACTAAAGCAAGAGTTGCTAAAATTATTCTGTATGGGCTGAATGGTCAATATTTTAGGCTATGTGGGCCATATGCCCTCTGTCACAATTACTCTATTCTTCCATTGTAATGTGAAAGTGACCACAGACCATGTGCAATCAACTGAGTGCATTCCACTAAAACTATGTGCAACAAACTGGATTTGACCCATGAGCTACATTTGTGAATATTTGATTTACAATGTAATGACCTTCTACCAGTTTTCCAAATGTGAGTCAGTTCTAACCTTTAGTGCTCCTTAAAAAGGCAGCATTGAAGAAATACTATATTGTATGACTTTTCGGTACACAAATCATTTTTTAATTTCTTTCAATCTTCATATTTTGGGTATTTACCTGTGTACTATGCTTTGATAAAAGCATAATTATCAGTGACTCATGAAAAAAATGTTCAAAATTAACTCTAAAATAATTAACTCTAAAATAATAGCAGTTGTAGGTTCTTGAGCTGCTTTCCTGGGGTACTACACATATAAGTTTCTAGAGGTAAATCTATTTTTGACTCAATGGGCTCCTCATAGTAGATCCTGGTTTTATTTTCCCCAGACCATGAACCAAGCATAAGGCCTAACTATTCTGAAATATAAGGTTTAATGGAAATTATTGGAATTCTTCTTTTTTTGACAAAAGAGTAAATTATAAATAATATGAGATCCCACTCGTGTGTGTGTGTGTGTGTGTGTGTGTGTGTGTGTGTGTGTGGTGATACTGCCAGTACCA
Source organism: Cynopterus sphinx (assembly GCA_030015415.1). Lineage (NCBI taxonomy): Eukaryota > Metazoa > Chordata > Mammalia > Chiroptera > Pteropodidae > Cynopterus > Cynopterus sphinx. The sequence continues at coordinate 13,883,949 of CM057380.1, forward strand.
TCATAAATAAATAGAAAGATGCAGGATACTGATACCCCTGTGACCCATTTATAGTTTGTTCCAGGTATTTTCTTCTAATTGCATCAAATCAGTTCAATGATCACTGATATCAGATATCCAGCTATTGATTTTGGATACCTCTTCTTCCCTAGTCTGATAAACAGACAATATCAGAAGTTTGCTTTCACATGACAGGAACAAAACAAAAACATGCTTCCTTCAGTATATGGTAATTATCTAGATTTGTGCTATAATTTAGTCCATAAGGATTTCAACTTTCTGAATATAACAGAGAACATTATTTCCATTACATTCACATCATGCTGAGAAGATCTGGAGAACAGCAAATTGTGAGCAAATCTAAAGCAGTTCATTTAAAACTTGGATTGGAGTTGGGCCTTGAGTGGAGAATGCTCTCCTTCTATACATTCTTCTCTGCCATTTTTCTCCTTTGACTCAATGGAGTAACTTAAGCATCTGTGGCATATCTAGTTCTTCTATGGAGGCTAAAAATCTCCAATTGGAGATTTTGGGAGCAAATCTAAGATAACCTCAGGCAATCACTAAAGAAAAAGTTCTTTTTAATGTCATAGGGCTCTAGTTGAGACTGAACATCAGGCTATGATACTTTGGATGATTTGGGGATTCATGGTGTCCCTAAGGAGGTTGGGGCTATCTAATCTTCCTAGTCACAAAGTTGTGTCTCCCCTTCAGCATTCTGTTACGAATTGGGTATAGTTTGTGTGTAACAACAAGAATATACTAAAGTTCTATGAACATGTCTATCACACTCCTACTATTTCTTCCTCATTTCAAATCAGTTCAGAACTGATTCTCTTGAGATTCACTATGTTAACTAGAAACAAAAGAGAAAAACAACAACTTAAATTACAGATGGTTTTAAGTGATAAACTGGTACTAGCTAGAAGTAGATGATTCTGGAATGGTACTAAAAAAGAATTTTTACATAGGTTGATTTTATTGTCTGGAACTGTTCCATATTTTTTCATTAAATTAATTTGTTGCAAATGCCCCTCAACTGATACAAAAACATGTCTTTCTAAATTACAGATGGTAGTTCAGTCTATAGTAATGACATATTCTAATTAACATATCCAACTAGGACATAAGTGAAAAATAAATCAAGAAAAATATGTTCAGACCTCTGAAGCAAGAATCTTAAATGTTCCTTACTCTTGCTTATTTAAAATGAATGGATATGTAGGCAAGAAGTGAAGATGAAGGGAAAGGAAGCATTGACTGGCAGTGTCTTTTTTTTCCTTCCAGATATTAAAATATATAGATCTTTATATTTTATTTAAATTTTCATTGCTTATTGTTAGGAACTTTTGAAATAGCTGACAGTGTAGTTGAATTAAGAAGGACTGAAGTAAGCTACCCATAAGTTTTTCAACATAACTTAGAAGTCATTGATGTAAAAAAAAAAAAAAAGTTATTTTCTTAGCAAAGGTGCTTTATTCTAGATGTTCCTCTCATCTCTGCTCTGGTCACTTCCTAAATAGTTTTTGAGTTGCTAATAGCTAAGTTCTGCACTTTTTTTTTCTTCCAAAAGAGGCATAAATATGGTTTGAAGAAATTGGTTGCAGAACAGTCACTGCATTTCATATACTGGCAAAGTTTCAGACTCAGTGATAATCCTGGTTCCTTGTCAGCAAATAATTGCTAGCAAAATCACATAGTGTACCACTGTTTATGTTCTTATTTCTTGTGTTAATATTTATTTATATTTCAATTCTTTCTAAAATTATTTGAGGTGTCTGATAAGCAACAGCACAGTTGTTATAAAACCACAAACTTTCTCACAGTTAAAAATACAAATAATGAAAGAAAAAAGGAAAGAAAAGAAAGGAAAATCTATATCCTAAACAATAAAACAAAACAGAAACTGTACAGCTTAACAAAAGAGAGCATTGTCTATTAACACTAAGACAATATGCATGTGCTCTATATATCTCAGATTAAAAATGATTTTATTTTGAAAAATATAAAATTATAGAGCCTGCCATTTTTTCTTACCCTAATTGATGATCTTGCATATTTGCAAGGAAATAGGCTAAAGAAATAATTGTGAGTAGGGCCAGACTATTTCTCAAAAAACTCCTCTTGAACTGTCCCCCAAATATGATAATCTTGTATATATACTAGTAGTGACAGCTATATGAGTTTAATTCTCTTTTCAGCTTTTGCATTGCATGGAGTTGTGTTCAGAAACAGTACTTGATCCATGAGTTGTCATGCGTGAATTTTGATTGAGAGGAGACTTCGGATATGATCTAAGGCAATGATAGGAAAACGAGCAAGCGAAACAGAGGAAGGCAAAACACCGTTAAAGAAGGCATTGATGAGCAATTTATTGCTATGGCTAGTAGAGTCTTTATTCTATTGATAATCTCTGAGAGACACCACAGAGCTGTCTTACCCAGATTCCAGAAAGAAGTATTTATTCACCAACACTAATCCATCCTTGATTGAGTGCTATGCTCAGCAGTGTTAATTACTGAATTACTGAGAGTACTCATCTATCCCATGCTTCTCCTGACTGTACAGAAATGCATTTGAGTTCAGATCTAAGATTTTAAATTCTATTTTTTTAGTACCTTCAAAATTATAAATTCCATTTGTGAAGGCAATGTTTCTTTCATTTGCAATCTGATTTCTAAGAAATTTCATTATTTGAGTTGTAATATATGACATTCTATTTCTCTAAATTCTATATTGCAAAATAGAGCTGGCATGTATTAGCCATAAACAAGTTTGTAAAAATTGATTATGTCAAGTATGATCAACAAATCATAGAATAAAGATGAGCTAGAAAAATAAAGGAATGTTAAGAAATTATTCTATAGCAATTAGCTAAACGTATGCATTATATAAAATCATTTTATGACTGACAGGGCATTAAAAACATCACAATGTTTCTATTTTTAAATAATTTATATTAATTTAAAATAAATAATCATTGAACCAAAATGTACATAAAGTTGTACATGTAGTAATTTGTACAGCTGGATGCATTATCACAAAGTAAACCCATCATATGATGAAAATTCAAAGGAAGAGACACATTAACATTACCAGAACCTCAGAATCACTCAGTGTGTCTCATTCCATTCACTACCTCACCACTATTTAGATTCCTGAAAACATAGGTTATTATTGCTGTTTTTGAAGTTTCTATAAATAAAATATGAATGTATGTATTCTTTTGTAGCTGTTTTAAGAATGTTTTCACGATTCATGTTGTTGCATACATGTATATATGTCCTTCACTATTGCTATTTAGTGTTACATGATATAAATATATCAGCGTTTATTTAACTGTTCAGTTTTTGAAGGATAAAGAGGAAATGTGTATAATTTTCTTCATACACTTACAGTGTTGCTTCAGAGATATGGTACATTTGTTTTGGTAAATATATTCTCATTTGTATTGCTAATATACCTAGAAATAAAACTTCTGTGTCATAGGTTATGGTAATATTAGTTCTAAGTTGATTCTGCCAATTTTACAAAGTATTTGTAGCAATTTATACACCCACCAGAAATGGATACGAATCCCAGTCACTCCATAATTTAGCTCAAACTAAGAATTGTCAGTTTTCTTTATTTTAAATTTTCTAATTATTTCATGGACTTGCATTCATAAGAATTAATGAAGTTAAGCAACTTTTTAAATATGCTTATTGTGATCTTTTAGATATCTATTTTTGCTAAATATTTATGTCTTTTGCCATTTTAGCAATGTCAGTTCTTCCAATCCATGAACACAAAACATCTTTCCATTTCTTTGTGTCTTCTTCAATTTCTTTTAATCACGGCTTGTATATTTCTGTGTACATGTCCTTCACCTCCTTTGTTAAGTTTCTTCCTAAGTATTTTGTTTTTTGTTGTTGTTGTTGCATTTGTAAATGGGATGGTTTTCTTCATTTTCTTTCTGATATTTTGTTGTTAGTATATAGAAATGCAACCGATTTTTGTATATTTCTTTCGTATTCTACAACTTTACTACTTCGTTTGTTGTTTGTTTACTGGTGGAGTACTTTCTACAACCATTTTATTGAGTGGTTCTTCTAAATCATAAATGGATATTTTTTCTTGTCAAATGTTTTTCTACATCTATTGATATGATCACACAATTTTTATCTTTTGTTAGTGTGGTGTATCACATTGATTGAAAATGTTGAAACATTCTTGCATCACTGGAATGAACCCCACTTGACTGTGATGTATAATCCTTTTAAAGTATTGCTGTGTTTGATTTGCTAGTACTTTAGAAATTTACCTTTATGTTCATCAGATATATAGACCCGTAATTTTCTTTTTTCTTGTCCTTGCCTGGCTTTGGTATCAGAGTAATGTTAGCCTTCTAAAATGTATTAGAACATATTACCTTCTTGTTCATTTTTTGAAAGAGGTTGAGAAGAATTGATATTAAATCTCTGAATGTTTTGAAGAAATCACCAATGACTCTGTCCGCTCCTATACTTTCATTTTGGGGAGATTTTTGATTGCTTTTTAATTTTCTTACTAATGATCGGTGTATTTAAGTTTTTTAGTTCTTTATGATTCATTCTAGAAAGGTTGTATACCTCTAAGGTTTTGTTTATTTCTTCTAAGTTATAGAATTTGGTGTTATATATTCTTTCATAATATCCTTGTGTAATCCTTTGTGTATCTCAAGTATCCATTATAACTTCTCTTTCATTTATGGTTTCATTTGTGTCCTTTCTCTTTTTTCCTTAGTCTAGTCAGAGGTTTGTCAATTTTTTCTTTTCAAAGAACTATCTCTTTCAACATGCCCAGGTCAGTTTTATTGTAAATCAGGGCACTATGTGGATTTTTCTGATTATCATCATTCAGAATAAAAATTTGGGGGGCTTAAGTGAAGAGTGAGATGTAAGAATTTCACTTATTGATGTGTGTTTATATTTATATCATATTAGAAAACACATAATATGAGATAATCTCATTACTTATGGTTGTAGGTTTCATCACTTAAGGTGTTGACTGTCAGATCTGTTCATTGCAAGGGTATATCTTTACTTTCTTATACTAATTAGTATATAGAGTTATATTTTCAAATTATTACAGATGATGTTTCTATTTTGTATGTAACAACCTCTCTTTCATTAGAGTGACAGTGTAACAGAAAAAAAGGCCATTTCATTTGGCCACTGCAGCTGCTGAAGTGTAATCATCTGTTATCTTTTCCGATTATTTTCCCTTTGTTTAGTATGATGTACAAAGACTTCTTAATCTCAGCTTACTAATAGCAAATTAATTTTCTGCCCCCTTTTCATCCAAATATTCTCTTTTTTGTGTGTGTTTTTTAAAATAAATTTTATTTCACCATTATTTATGAAACCGAGATTTTTAAAGACACTCCTTCAAATAAAATTTAAACTTTATACCTGGTCTAAATGACTGCACAATCTGGCCTTTGCATTTTTCTATTCATTAACTTCTTACCTCTTGACATTTGCTCACTCACCTATGCTACCCTTTTCTCTTTCCAGGACTGGAAAAATGGCAAACTTTTTTCTTTGAACTTACACATTTTTCTTTGCTAGGATCTAGGTTGCTTAGCTATTTCATGATTGCCTTTTTCCCAATTCCAAGTCTTCCCATTTTTAGCTTATATTTTCCTTATGTGTGACTCCAAATTCCAAAAATAAGTAATTCCAGAACAACAGAGATTGTGCCAGTTAAATTATATGTCTTTTCACGTGGTGCACCCAGCTCCTAGCATCCTGGATGGCCTTTGAATGATTTATGTATTTGCTTAATTGATGAATAAATGAATGATATAATGATATAATGTTTCTTATTTTATGAATGTACCCTTGACTTTTGTTTTCTTATACTAATCCCCTGGTACTGATTAAAAGTTATAGGCTGCTAAAGACAAAGACATCTATATTCTAGGGGTTTTTGTAGCATAATACTAATTCTTGGTAAAATAGATTTTGTATAAAGAATTCTTTATTAAAAAAACTCTCATCTCCTCTTGCCTGAGTATTATATGATTTAAATTTAGTAATTATGGTTACTAAAATGGATCTCATTACTAAATGATAACGTAATATTATTATTTGGTTAATTAATAATTTATTCAATGTTTTTTTATTATTTGACTGTAGAAAAGATAATTGCTCCACACATATAATTACATTATAGCTTAATAATTTTGAATTAAAATATTTAATAATAAAACAATTAGATAAAATATATTTATTATTACATAACAAACAAAATGAACATGTGCACACACACACATGAACACAAATATACACACTAGGTAAAAGAGAGGTGAAAAAATCCATAATTTATCAGAGAAATTTATACAGATGTAAATTGAAACCTTGAAAATATTTTCATATATTTTTCCCCCTAAATATTTTCTTAATAATCTTTAAAATATTTTAATTTAAAGAATCGATAGTGCTTAATTTTATTATCTATTATTATAATATAGTTATTTTCAATTTCTACCAATATATTAAACAAGTTATATATTGGTAGTGATAGTCTAAATGTAGCATATGTAAATTTAATTGTCTTTAAAAATTAGTCACTGCATTCTCTACAGAAGTATTCATTTTCATTTTCATTGGATTCTTAGAGTACTGAAATATTGAGATATTATTTTGTATAGCAATATGTACACTCATCACCATCCATGTTCTTGTTATAGTATGGCTTAAACTAATAAGGGGAAAGCAATGAAGTACAAACAGTTAATAATTTGTTAATAATCAAGTAATTTTAAATAATTATTTAGCGAAGTTGTTTAATCATAAGCTGTTTCTCCTCCTCTTGCCTCTCTTGATCTACAGTGTCGAAGGGTACTTGCAGGTGAAATATTACCCTTGAGAAACCTCATTAACCACTAGGTGGTAGTATAGCCTTTCTTATTTAATAAAAAAAAAAACATGATTCTAATTTATTTTAAAATTTTGTAAACAATAAAAATATTTTACAAAAAAAGTTTGGTAGTGCTATATGTTTGTATTGTCATTCCATTTTTTTAATTTTAGGTTTTTCTACATTTCCAATTTTCTGTTTTATGTTTTCTGGTTAGAGAGAGTATTAAAATCTGTTTTTAGAGTACAATAATTTTATTTTTCAGAACTTTAAATTTTACATAACATAGACATATAGAGAAATATGTTGACATATGGAGATATAATGTTTCTTATTTTATAAATAAATATTTATGCATCTTTAACATTACATATTGAAATTATCTTCTTTGTTTCCATGTATATTTTAGATATTTTAAGTTTCATTTTACAGAGAAAATTGTCTGTTCATCTAAAAATATGAATACAGATATTTATCATAAAACTATTCTTAATAAGGAGGTATTTAATCGTTCAGTACTTTGAGGAAGGTAGAAAAATCAATTAAAAATAATTCATTGTTTCATAGATGATATCACTGAGTAATTAATTACTTCTCCTGGGCTTTGTCTCCAATAAGTTGTTGTAACTCCTGTAAAGAAGGCCAGATTAATTGCATGTTGTTTCTGATGTTTTCAATATTTATAGAATAACAAATTTTATATAGACATCTGCTTAAAATTATTGCTTAAAGGTGATAATTTTATCAAAAAGTGTTTCAAAGAAATAGAATATTAAACTTCTCAAATGATATTGCTGGGGATTGAAGTTGGGGTAACAATTTGGGAGGGCTAGTTTTAAATGATGTGTAGTAAAGATAACCATTGACATGGAGTTAAATTTTTAGAATTTATCCCAACATATGTTTATAAAAATGTGCATCAATTTGACTACAAGGATGTTTAATACAATAATATTCATAGTGGTGAAGAATTTGATACTGCTTATATCCACAACAGTATAGAATTTTAAAAATCATTGAGAAGCCATATAATGAACAACCAAATAACCTTTAAATATGTTTCCATAGTAATTCACATGGAAATTTGTAAAATGTTTATTAACATGGAAAAAAATAATTTGTTTTTCAGTCAAAAGATAAAAAGTTTATGAGCTCATAGTGTAAGAAAACAATCTATTATCTTATTCTATATAGATTTATATATATATATATATTTGTATATATTTTACAACACGTTTTTGGCTATGTATTTATCTTAAAATTAAACATTGTACAAAAGCAAATAAGGCATATTTCTGCAGAGTTAGAATGAAGAGTAAGCCAATACATAATTATATATTTACTAATTTTTTAAACATATAAACCTGTGTGAGAGATTAATAATGTATTCAAATTGTACTTTGATGAAAATGTCTGCAAATACATATCATTTATTACAAAGATAGGTGGTTGAAAAGTGTGCTTTAAGTGAATCTTGCCATTTCTTTAATATAGAATGTTTAACTATATAAATGATAAATATTCATCAAATGCTAGTTGTAGAACAGTTCACAGTCTTTTCACATGAATTTAATCATATCAACGTGTGAGGCATAACTTAATGTGATAATTGTGGTACCTGTCTCATCTCTGAGGACCTCTTGGGCTACTGAGTAGGAATCAATTACCCTGGAAATTATATACAGATATTTGTCTTCATATTATTTGATATGATAAAGCATTGAACAAAAACCTTATTTGATAAATATAGTAATATTGAAAGTTCTCTATAGTAAATCAAATGTATACACATATTAATTTAATTAAAATTATATAAGGAACAATACATTTCTTCAGTTATTATCAATGCCATTTTATTTGGATTTAAAATTATCCAAAAAATATTAGACTTCTAATAGATGTAGTATATAGCAAATCAAAAATGCAAAATGTGTCCAATTAATCTGAATCCATTAAATCCATTACCTATAGAAGCAGGGATTTAGATATGTGGATTATTGAGTTCAATTTGTCTCTTTTTTAATCATATCATTAAGGAGTTCCTATTGATATTATTTTTGGTATAAAACATAAGCAAAATTCTAATTTATTATTCATTTATTACATTTGTAATATAAGGTTCTCAAATTATACAGCTTTCCATAACTTTTGTAGTAGTCACTGAAAGAAGGCCATAGCTCAGGGGAGGTTCACAAACTAAACTTTTGTGGATATAAGAGGAGATGACAACAAGAGAGTGCAGAGAATGTAAATAATTCCCCTTAATACTTACATCAGAAAAATTGCATTTCTTATTAAATCTGATTTATATTAATATCTATATTATATGTATATGTACTTAATTTTTTAGTAATATAAATAATATTTCATAAGATAAACACATATTTTATATGTGTGTGTGTGTGTGTGTGTGTGTGTGTGTGTGTGTGTGTGTGTGTGTGTATGTATATATGTAATCAAGGACAGTTTCTTTTTTGTCATTTTTGCCTTCAGTGATGTTTCAGGCTTAATTTTCTCTAAGACCCATTAGCTCATCTTTCTGGCCATCCAGGGTATCAACAGAGCTCTCTTCTGACACCGTATTGCAAATGAATTTTTTTTTCCTATCAGCCCTTTTCACTGTCCTTTTTTCACATTCATAGATAATACTAGGGGATATGAGGTTGTGGATTATCTTAGCCTTTCTCTCTTAGTCTCTTTCATTACTGTCTTTTTGTGACCTCTTGGAATTTTTCAACTTGAAGCTCCCTAGTACTTGTTCTTTGCTTGGAAGATGCTCTTCCTAGGCCTTGTAGTGCTTCACCTTTCGCATGCTCAAATAAGAGGTCAATAAAGAGAACCCCAGGGGTTCATATTTCGTTCATATTTCTAGAATTCCTTCCTGGGAATCTGTTTGCCTAAGGAACTGTACTCCACAGATTATAATTGCCTTAGCCTTTTCACCTCTGATATCTGTTTCATCAATTGAGTGAAATTTCTGGGCTTTGTTCAGCTTTTTCTTTCCTAAACTTTAGTCCATGCATTACAGATAGCCAGAAAGCCTGGTGATGGTGAGTCCTCTGCTTTGTTTTACCTCTCTACCTGCTGCCTGTTGTACAAGGTCAAAAACATGTTTTTTATATTTTGTGTATTTTTCTTGTTTATTTTGAGTGGGTAACTTAGGACAATGCTATTGTCTCATGCATAAAAGCAGCATTAAGAAGCAATGTTACATAAATATTTTTACATTTCTTCATGGCCTGAATTTTCCAAGCAAAAAATCTCTGGCAATCAAGTGGTGAGTAACTTGGAAGTTAGAGATTATGTCTTTCTATGCAGTGGTTTACAATTTTATCTCTCCTAGAGCCACATGTTTACATTCCAAATAGTAAAGAATTTAGAGATCTCCCCCCCTTATCCACAGGAAGGATTTATTTATTTTAGAAAGATAAGGTCTCTCTTCTCCTGAGGGAAAGAGGTAAATGATGCAAGCTGCCCTATACAAACTTTGAGATTTATAATTTCAGATTTTCTCTATGAGGCAAACTCACATTTTGCATGTACAGGTGACATTTGAATCTCACTGTGTCTCCCTTGGGAAACTAGGGCATGTGGAACTGTCAGTAAGATCATATGCAAGTAGATAATTGGTCTGTGTTTGATCCAGAAACTTCATGTTCACTGTCAAAATAAAATAAATAAATATTTAAAACATCAAGCAAATGTCACAATAATGTTTTATTAAATGGTGCCATCATTTTCAAACCATAGTTTTGATAAAGGTAATACAATTGGCCATATGTAAAGGAGACATTGAGCATTTAAAGATCAGGAACAACATCAAAAACTGTATAATATATTTCAAGGTGATAGTTGCTACAACTGAGTCCACGTTCTTTTATGTCATAAAAATTATAAATTTACTTCTTTAAGAATCAACGTGCTTTTAAAAATAAAATTTTGTAAGCCTTTACAACCCTGTATTAATTATTAAATAAATTCTGTGACTAGGACTATGTATAAACAGTGTATAGTCATTATAAAATATATTAATTCGATTTTTAGAATTTATATTTTCAAATGAACTTTATTATTTCTTAAATTACTATTTGTGAAAAAAATGTTTCGTTTCTTTTAAATGGTGCATTATTTTTGAATAGGCATTGCTGCACTAGAAAAGATACTTTTTTTCCTTCCAGCTTTATCGAAGTATAATTGGTATACAAAAAACTGCACAGTATTAATATATACAATTTGGTGATTTTAGAAATATAAATATACACATATTATTATCACCACAGACCAGGTAATAAACATATCAGTCACCTCCAGAAGTTTCCTTTTGTCCTTTTGTGTAGCCTCCTTTCTCCTCTACAGTCCCAAGATGTTTTGAATATAACAAGTGGCTGTGACTTGTACACATCTCATGGTTTAAGAATGGTAAAAGGAATATTTCCCAAGATAAGTGCTCTAGAGATGACACTGTGTCTTACTTAGCAGAACCGTTATTAAAATGAAGTTGAGAAAAGCTGTTTCTTATGATATATTTGCCCAATGTTGATCTTTAATCCAGAGTCTCATGTCTTTTTAAGGGCTCTTTTAATTAGAAGGTTTTTCTTTTTTTCACAAATGGGAGCTTTTTTCCTAATATTTTAACATCCACAAATATTTTAAAGAATGATTTATGATATAATATCCCCCAATAAAGTCATTTTTATAAAAGCACAAGGATGCATAAGTACTGCTTAAAACCCAATTATTTGGAAAGTAAGGTAATTTGTATATTTCTGCCTTATTAAGATATCTGCACCGTGCAAGTTAGTTTAAAAATAAATCTGCTATGTCAGTGCTAAATTAAAACCACAGCTCCACCTATCCTATATCACCATCAAATGATAAATTGTGGGAAGGAAAAAAAAACACCACTTTGAAATATGATCATCCTGCCTTTCACAGTTTTGCAAGTAATACATACCCCAGAAATGATTGTGATTAACTTATTTATTGAATAAGAGTCAATCTTAACTTTTCTAGATATCTAACACTAGAACATGCCACAATTTTTTTTATTTGTGCTTGAATTATCCACATTGATGCTCCGTTAAAACTTGCAATAATGAAGAATTATCAGAACGACGTGGCCAGGTATCCTGATCTTTGTGGGTAAAACAGTCACAATGTGTCTTTAAGGACATTCCTGACTTTCAAGAATGAATGTCACCTGCTGCCTCACCAATTCTCTTTCTTGAGCAACCTAACCTTTCATTATCTAATAGTCCACCTTCTATCACTGACAGTTTTCTTACAGCCTTCATTCATTTAAAGCTTCCTCAAGCTCCTAAGTGTCTGTTTTTCAAAGGCATCTGATCACCCCCTTCAAGACTTCATTCTTTTTCTGTCACGTTTTGTTGTTATTGCTAAAAGTGCTGAGGTTGTTAGTAACTTATGATCAAATATATAGAAAAACAAGATGAGTATGTATGGCATATATCATTTCATGTTACGGAGAACTTGTTCTTATTATGTAAATACATTAGACATTGTATCCCACTAAAATTTAAAGGAAAAAAATCCTTAATTATCATAAAATTTAAAAATGGAGTAAGGTTTACACTTAAATGTTTATTTAATTTCATTTAACTTATTTTATAGGAGTCCAGCAAACAATTTATTAACAGTCTCAGGCTTTCTTTTATAAAGTAGAAGTAATTGTAATAAAATTCTACTGAGGAATCGGTTATTCAATTGCCATAATTTATGTATATTTCATGACAGCTCTGATAAAAGTGGTTCATTATTTCTCTGCCTCTTCATCTTTTTTTTTTATCAAAATAACTTCTAATAGCTCAGCAATAGAACAGGAACTCTGGATGTTCAGTCAGCACTGAAACAACCTGATTTACCATTTTATGAGACATTTATTTTAGTTCCAATCTGTTGAATTTCTCCCTATGCCCCAAATATCCTATGCAAAATAAAAACAAGAAAGAAATTGTTTTGAATATGTAGGTTTTATTATATTTTTTCTATAATTTCCAAGGATACAGCATAGCCTGTACTTTATTAATAATATGGTCACCCATAACATATATGCACACAATATATTTTTCTTGCATTAATTCTCATATTGGATAAAAAATTAGCTCTGTTCAAATACCTACCTTAGGTGGTCAACAAAAGGAAAAGTGTATATAAAGCATTTTTTTTTTTTTTTTGCAAAAGCTTGAAGAAAAGCATAACTATCATAAACAAAGGTAGTGGTAGCAAGTGCCCTGCAGAAGTTAAAAAAGAGCAAAGTATAGAGCATAAAACATGCATGTTTGCCTAAAACATTCCTGAGATCTTTTATACCACTTTGTGACAGGAACTAGAATTTAGAACTTGAAACCATAGTCCAAAGATTTTCAAAGTGATCTATACCCTCATACATTTATAGGAGGTTATTCTAGTTTCATGAAAATATCAGGATACATATATAACTGAAGAGTAAAGGTCAGTGTGTAAGTAAAGGGTGTGAGGAATGTCATAAAGAAGATGTGACTGCTGGTTGGACCTGATTGCTAGATCTGGGTAGCTGGATGCTCTTCACCTCTCCCCTGTCTTTGGAATCTGTGCTCCACTTGTCTTTCACGTTCCCAGAAGTTGCCCAAGGATATAGTCTTGAAAGATAGTAATGTAGTGATGAGACTAACTAGACTAAACCACTTAAGGCCCCTGTGTGTGTGACTAAACACAGTTAAATCCCGCTACTGTAAAAATCTTGCTACTGTAAAGATTTGGAGGGTGGGTATGGAAAATTACTCATGCTGGGGTAGCCTCTCATAAATTTCCTTACTTTTTAAACCAATCTAGAGTAGGCTGCCTGCCTTTTTCTTCCATCTTTCTGCCCTCAGCACACAAGGGCTGGTTTCAGAATACACATGGTAACTCCCAACCAGCTTTGCGAAACAACATAGGGACAGAGAAGAATCTCCTGTATCATTCTACCTTACCGAAGGATTAGCATCATTCTACCTCTATAATACACAGACTAAACCCAGAAATAAACCTGAAGGCTTTTCAAGGGGTAAATTTTCTATTAAATATATACTGATCTACATGTAGTATACAATACACAATACAAAAGTGACCAAATTCATGAAGAAACAGGGACATGTGATCAAAATTTAAGAGATGAACACTTAATAGACACTGAGCTACAAAATAAAAGGAATGTTCAAGACATTTATGACAACTCATTGTGATGTAAAATTAGAGTCCCGTAATTTTAACAAAGTAGAATCAAGCAAAACTTTTTAATATCTTACTTAAACTAACAGAAAAAAATTTAAAAATAGGATAGTTCTCTATTAGAAATAAATCTGTAATTCAAGTCAACCTTCCCTCAAAGAAATTTTCAGGCCTATTTGCTTCACTGCTAAATTCTATTAAACATTACTGAGTGTAATATTAAAATAATAATCTCAGAAAATCAATAAGGAAAATAACTCCACATTCGTTTTATGAAGCCAGATAAAAATTCTGATAATAAAACCTGACAAGACGTTACCAAACAAAAATTGAATGCTATTGTACTTGAACATAAATATAAAACTAATAAGATACTTCTTTAAGAAAAATGTATAAAACCGGTAATATTTTACAATCAAGTAAACCTTATTTAAGCACTGAAACATTTGTTAAAAATTAGAAAACCAAACAATAGTATTCACTCTATTAAAATTATAAAGCAGAAAATGCATATTTATCTCAATAGAAGCAGAAAAGTGAAAAAAATTAAATAACGATTCATGGTTTTTTTAGAGGGATTTCAGAAAACTGTAATAAAAATTGTACCAGTCTTCTGCGGCCATTCGCTATACCAAAGTACTGCGAACTGGGAGACTTAGAACAACAGAAATGTATAGCCTCACATTTCTGTTGGTCAGAAATCTGAAATCCTGTGTCAGTGAGGCCATGCTTCCTCTGAAGTTTCTAAGGAAGGCTCTGTTCCAAGCCTCTCTCTTAGCTTCTGGTGGTTCTCTGGTGTTTTCATATGGTATTTTCCCATATTGGATGACTGGTTCACCTCACTCCAGTTTGACCTCATTTTAACGAATTATATCTGCAATGACTCTGTTTCTAAGTACAGTTATATTCTGAGGTATTGGAAGTAAGGATTTACACATATGTGTTTTGGGGGAATTCAAAGAAATTCATAACAGAAGTGAACCTCATCATTCTGATAAAAAGTACTAATGAAAAAATGCCATTTATATTAAAATTAATATTGATATTAAACAACTTGTTCCTGTGAAAGGGAGAAAAGCAAAGATATCCATTATCACCATTTCTAGTCAACAGTGTACTGTAAATCTTAGCCAGTAAAGCAAAGAAAGAAAAAGCATGTCATTAAAACTGGAAAACAACCAGTTAAAGTATCTTACATTATTCACAAATACAACTATTTATTTATAAGGTCCCAAGATATCCTCAAATAGAAATAAGAGGATACAGAAAGTTCACAAGACACACAATCAAATTTTTATACACTCGCAATGAGCAATAAGAAATTATTTTATAAAACCAACACTCAGGAATAAATCTAATAGATGATGTACCATAGTTCTACCTTGAAAAACACAAAACTCTGCTATAATAAATTAAAGAAGACCTAAATATAGAAATATACCACATTTGCTCATTTGAAGACATAATTTAATTTAATTGATATATGTATTTTTTAAAACTGACTTATTTATCTATTCTAATTCCAATTAAAATCATAGCAAATGACTTTATTTTTTAGCCAAGATGGAGTAGCAGATATCAGATTTACTTTCATGACAGAAACAACCCAAACAAAATACATGAGCTAGTAGTTTAGATGATACTGGATATCAGGCGACAAATGACAGTTATCCCAATACAAATAAAGTAAGCTCTGCAATTGGTCCTGTTTAGTGCCTTGAAGGAGCAGTACTTGGTGATGATGGAGACGGTGGGGAAGAGGAGGAGAAAGACTGAGATAGAGCCCAATGGAATTCCTGAGGAGGTATAATTGAGAGTCTGGGAAACCAAGGAAGTAACACCTTGCAGGATGGGATACTAGAGAAAAGAGCTAGCCAGAGAGAATTCTAGTCTTCAGATTGTTCCCCTCAAGTAATGCTTGGAGTACTGATAAATGCAGCCCTGTGAGGAACCTTAATCTTGTGTGCATTGTAATTTAAAAGTTAATTTTACTTAAAATTAGCTCATCTTCTAGTATTTCATTATTTTTTGGATGAGCAAACTGAGAGTTAAAAAGATTAAATATAAATGGTTATTATTAACTTACAATATTCTCTAGTGGGGATACAAAATAAACAAGACTTTGTCCACAAGGTGGAACATATCATCATGTCAGATCCCTAAAGATATGATCAAATACAGATGCTCTAATTCACACTAAAAATCATAGCCCCTCACAGAAGTATGTATTGTTTTATATGAAAAGAATTCAAGAGATTAGTCTTATTTTTTAATTATGTTGCAAAATGTCATAGATAAGTTAATACCTTGATCAGGTTGTATAATACTCTTATCTACAAAGGGGAAGAAAATAGGGAAATGAAGATGGGATGATTGGTTCAATATTTCATTATCATTTTCAACCACATTGAAGAGGTTTAGTCAGATACAACTGTGGCTTTCTGACATCTTGGAATGATCTTTATTATTACTTATTCTCTAGTGTAGCACAAAGAAATAACTCAGGGCTAAGCATTGATAACAGTTAAGTACACAGACAGTTATTCTGACTTGTTTTTCACCACAGAACTTTTAAAATTCAGAGCCAATCATAATGGTATCAAAATAATTATTTACATGGTAAATGAGATTATTGGACAAAATTTATTCCATATAGGAAATTATAACAGAAAAAAATTATTTTACAAAAATTTTATATAAGTTGGTATCTTATAAAATCACACAATTTTGTCTTGGTTACTAAAAGTATACAAACATTACTTTTAATTAAATAATTTCATGTATGTTCTTATTTTATATTCTCCTTTGATTCTTCCCCATTACAGAAATAATCACAAAATCTTAGATAATTTTAAGGTATTAAATAAATCTGTACTGAACTACTTAGGCAAATTTCTTACTAAACTTCAACATGCCATGTGATCTAATCCATTTCCAAGCTACCATTGGTTACTGTAACTGCAATGCTCTTCTCTAAGTCTCTACGTTGGTTCGTGGAGTAATCTCCACAGAAAATGCTCTTGTTCTCCTATTATTTCATTAGGAAAATCCTCCTCATCCTACAAAGCAGCTTAAATGAAATTTTCACTGTTGAAACTTTAAGTCTATTACCACCTCGTTATTACCTTTTCTAATTTCTGGTAGATGTGTCAGCTTATTCAAGACTACCTAACTGTAGTGTGAATGAGACAAGTAATTTTCTGGTTTCTGGGGGTTTTGTAGCTGTGAGGATTAGAATTTTGGTTTAAAAATAAAATGAACGCACATGAACAAGGTTTTAAGTAAATGTTTTAATAGGTAACATATGGTGTGACATTTTATACAGCATATATACACCGATGGTGATCTGAGTGGTTATTTGAATGATCACGAAAGCAGAAAGATTTACTTTTGTCTCAATACCTCAGTCACAAAACTAAAGGAACTGTAAACTCAAATCCTGTCATCCTTTTTTTCCCGTGCTTTTAAAATATATCTCTCTTATTCTCATGGAATCCTTGCTTAGCTTTCTTCTTCTCTGCCATTTCAATTTTCATAATGTCATTGGACCATATATTCACTTCCCAGCCATGTTTATGCTTTTACCATAATTTTCCTGTCATCTACTGTAACTAGTATTCCCCATATGGCTGTGTGCTTCTCAGTGTTTTGACCCAATCACTGAAAGAGTAAAATAACGTCAATTTTTGTCATATCATACTTGTCTTATTCCTTTTGACCCAGTGTAGCAAAATACCACAGGCTGAGTAGCTTATGAACAGCAAATTTATTCCTCATGGTTCTGGAGGCTGGAAGTGGGTCATGAGGGTATGAGCACAACTGGGTAATGGCTGTTTTCTGGGTCACATTTCCCCTTGTGTCCTCACATAGTGGAAAGGGCTAGGGGTCTCTCTGGAGCCTCTTTTATAGAGTGTTATTAATCCTATTAATAAGGGTTCCACCCTTATGGCATAAGTACCTCTCAAAGGCCCATTTACTAATACAATCACCATGCCGGGGTTAGAATTTTGGGGTGACATAAATATTCAGTCCGTAGCAATGACAAAGGTTGGAACATTGCCATTTATTTCCAAGTATTTTTATTAAAGCATGATGGTTAAAGATACAGGCTTTGCAGTCAGGCTACAAAAATCCTTGGCCATGATGCTTGACTCTGAACTCTATCTTCTAAGGAGTCATAATGATACACCGTTCATTGGGCAATGAAAATTGTTCAGATTACGTAAAACAATGTAGATAAAGTGCTTATCCTAGGGCTGCATAAATAGTGAGCATTCAATAAAGTATGGGTAATGGTACTGCATTATCATGCATATTAAATAGTAATATACATTATTTCTACATGTATTAAGTAGCTTCAAAAAGTTAAGTAGTACTTAAAAATTTAGGTACAAGGAAGAACTAGAGACCTAAAACTACCATAAATAAGGACAGTCTGTTTAGCTCCCCTTCATAAAAGCATCAGAGACCATCAGATATTTAACTCTTGCATTAGACATGACTAAATATAATATTTTTCTTATGGAGAATCTCTAATAATTCTAAAAGGTTAATAAACATGGTCAAAACAAGATCAGAAGACAAAGGAGTAGAAAAATGATCAGTTTCTTAGATTTTACCAGAGTAAAAGTAAATAGGCATGTGTGAATGAATATCTTTTTAAAACTACAAACATTAAGTTTGTTGGGTATATTTTTTAAACCCTAAAAGTTTGACATCAATTTAAATTATTGAAGTTATTAGACACTAGGACTCACAAACTAGATGGGAAGTGGGAGAGTGAGAAGGGATGATTGAATGGAGGTATCAGAAGAGATGAATTTTGTAATCTTAATTATACATATAATTTAATTGTATTCATGGAAGATCTCCACTTCTCAACTGCACTCAGTTAAGACACCAAACAGTAACATGAGCATAATTTAAAGTGAGAAACAATGACAATTTTGGTTAAGATACATTTATTTGAACTGTAATACTCCTTTTCTCCATCCCTCTTTCAGAGATTATTTAAAGAATTTAACTGTGTAACTCTAAGTACTTACCTACAGGAAAAAAAATATGTATGAGATAATTTGAAAAATATAATTACAAATGAAATCTCTCAAGCTAGAAAACCTCTCTACAAAGATAGAAGAAAAAGAAAACAGTTTTATTATTGAATAAGCTTTAAACCAGAATGTGATGTTTATCATAGGCAAACTGAGAAGAGATTGCAAAGCAGAAAGGAATCTCACATTCCATAGATAGATAAGCAGATACAACCCATTTCATATATGTTCTCAAGACAAACAATAACCAGTCCTCATGTAAGAATACTTGCAACACGATTTTTTTCACATAAAGTTATTCCAAAATTCACGAGGTAATTAGGGTGATCATCTTTATTAGATTTTTTTTTAATAAAAAAAAAAAACAAACTACTAGTATCTTTATGACAAAAAGTCATTTTGCAACTTGGAGTAAAATGCCTGCCTAAGTTCCTACCTTCCTACAAAAACTGGGCAATTACTTGAGGAAAGCATGGGGGAAAAAAGATGTTAATTCAAATTTTGTGGTTTTAATTTGGTTTTATCTGAAAATATTTCTTCACAAAACATGTGATCTGTTTGCAGGGTGATAGATGATTAGTAGAATTAGTGGAATGATCACACTTTAATGTACAAATGTGTTGAACCATTATATTGTACAACTGAAGCAGATGTAACTAATATAATGTTGCATACCAAATATACTTAAATTTAAATAAATAAATAAAATATATTTAGGGAACAAAAAGAAACCATGGTTGAGACTCTAAGCATGAAACACATTCAAACTTTACTCATTTAAGGTCCTACCCTTTTTTATTATTTGCAAAAATTATTCAGTATAGACAAAGTAGATAGTAGATTAAAGGCAGCAAGTTTATATGATAGGTGGATTGCTTTAATGGCTATCAGTGATGCAAAAGAAAAATGGTCAATGAGAGACTCTTTATAACTTAAAAAAATATATATAAGAGAAAGAAAAAAAAAAGTGCCAGTGCAGATTTATTTTTTTGCTAAATTTCTGATTTCTTTGCTCTTAAACAATATTTTTTCCTATGTTCTGTTACAGATGTGTCTTTTTAACATCTTACAACTTTAGTATACCTCTGCTTATTTTAAATTAAAATGCACTATTTTTTACCATGTGACAATAACTTTAAAAACTTATAAAATATTAACATTAATGTTCTCTAATATATTAATTTCTTGTGTCTAAATTTCTACCTTGGTTTTAAAAACTTCTCTTTAGGCTCTATTAGCACCTTTATTGATTCATGGCTCCTCTCTTTTGTACTTCTTTCCTAATTTCTTTATCTTTTTTCTCTCTCAACTTAAATTTTCTGCCTATTGTAGATTTCTAACACACTTTATTTAAATTAAGCATTTTGGGTCACCTGAAATACAAATACAGATATTTCTTGCACATCGCTAGTCTAAGCTATCAGCTCTCTTTTTTTTGCACCACTGTCACATTTTCAACTATCACTGCAATTGTCGTACAAATGGCATACAGTGGCATGATTTAAACTGGCGTCTTTTCTTCTCAATTAAATTTGCTTAATTTGACCTTGCTATTTACTGGCTCTGTCATTCTCCAATCACCATAGCTGAAAACTTCAATCACAATTAATTCCATTCCTTCTCATAGCTGTTAGTTAATCACTAAATGCTACATTTCATTTATTAAAAAGTTTAAAGTATAATTATTACTCTATATCACATATTCTTATCCCTTTATATTAGATCCTTCACATCTCAAAATTGTATCAATTGATAAACTCTATTTCTTAAATTCTACTTCTCTCAACTTCTACCTGCCAGATTGCAACTACTTTTACCATCAGATTAACTTCCTTTAAACATTGCTTTCCATGCAATATTGAAAACTCAAAATCCTCCCCAAGAGATAAAGCCTCATCTCTGTAGTCTGATTTCTATGGGTTTCTGCAAAATGACTTTGCCCTTACTTTCCAATCTAGTCTCTCTCAAATGTACTACTTATTGATATTTGTTGACAAGTGTGAAGTAAATGTTTTATTTTATAGGGGTAGTACAGTTTTGTTTTGTTTAATATGTTTCTCTCTTACTATTTTCAATAACCCAATGTAATTTATATTTCAGTATTTCAACATTTCAATTATATTTCATCAGAGTTGAAGCAACCTGAGTCAGCTTGGGATCTCCCATTCCTAGCAGCTCCCCCAGATGTGGTTTTCACTCAGGGAAGATAATAATGACCCAGATAATAGTGCAGAAGTGGAGGTGAATGTAGTCTTTGATGACAGCTGTCAATACAGACATTTCGGTGCTAAAATCTCCCTGGTTTCCATGCACATGACTCATTCTGTCTTATTGTCATCCTATGTCCCACTTTTTGATACAAGAATGTCATAGATTGATTCCCATTTCCTATAACATCGCAAGAGACAGTTTTAATAGTCGTATATTTGCCGTTGCATTCTTTGTCTTCCAATACTGCTTGCACATTTGCACATGTGCAACTAACACGGCTACGTTGCATACACCCTGAACCTATGGATTTCAGAAGACAACTGGATTTGCCCACAGATAAAACAGATTAAAACCTGTTAAAATATATGTCTTCAACAGAGGGAATGTGTATCTCTCTCAAGTATATTTACTTGGAATTTGTAAGTCTTGTTTATAAAATTCATCAAATTCTACAGTAGGAAAATTTCCTCCAGAGTAACATACATCAGGCAACTGTTAATACTTTTCTGACTGCCTAATTTTCTACTACATATTTAAGTTGTACCAAGAAAACAATTAAAACAATAAAGGTGGAGTTTATTTTCAAGAGGATAAATAGTTATGGATAAGGATTAATTACTACAGTGGCTCCAGACTTAGTTCTTAGAATATGAAATGACTTAAAATTATGGAGCATTTGTGTTACACATATCATTAGGTTAAAATTGTGTTCCCAAGTAGATGCTTATTTTCTTTGTTTAATGGGTGCAAACTGTGTACACCAGGCAACCAGGTAAAATCTCCACTGCAGGAAATACAAATTAAAAATCTTTCAAAAGACATTCCATTTTATTCTCTGTAATTAGGCAATTAATTCTACCAAGGTTTATAGACTACATGCAGCGAGAGAAAGAGAGGTAAAGAAAAGTTGTAAAATCAAATATTTCAATTTTACTTTAAAGGTCATTGAATAATACGACTGACCTCAGAGGTATTTAGCTGGAAATAAAGACTTCAGGAAACAAATAAGCTGAGTAACTCAAATTATAAAGTTAGTTACTTTAATTATTGTGTAAAAGATTTTCTCCTAAAAAGTTCACTAGTGTATTTGAATAAATAATTTTGAACTACTTTGTAAATACTTTGCACCATATTTTATTTATCCTTCAATAATTTCAGATAAATATGTGATATATACAAGATTTTAATTATCTTTCACCACATGAAATAAAAGAACAATAGAGGATGTTTTATTTACATTATGATGTCTAAATATGTTTAAAAAGGTGTAAACAAAAATGTAATATTTTGGATTAAAGACCTTAGGGGAAGAAGTTGATTTAACTGTTAAAATATTAACAATATTTCTTCAGAAATACATTTGTGAAATTTCTTTGCAAATTATTTTATAAAGTATTTTATAAAGTAAAATATAATTAATCAATTTGCTCTTAGTTTATGATGATAAAATAAGAATATAATTTTCCTATTAATAGGTTAATGATAACATAGTAAAAAGTAAAATATTTTGAGCAATATAACAAGTAGGATATTCTAAGCACAAATATCAATCTTTATATTAAGACTTGAAATCATGTGTATTAAATGTTGTATAAAATAATTATATGTTGATCATTTTATCTATAAAAAAATATACTTTCCATTTAAATCCCTATGACACATAGACATTTGGGATCTATTAGAACATAAATAAATCCCAAGTAAATGTTTACATACAAAAACAATATCATTATCAATAACAACTAGTATAGCTCACATTTTCTGATCATGAATAAATAAAATGTGCTTTATTTATTTAAAACACTAAGCAAATATATTCCTCTGGGTAGTTGTGGCTTTAAAACATAATTACAGTTAGTTAAAAAGTAATTATTATTAGGAAATTATGCTAGTTATGTACTGTGGCAGAGATTGGTAATTGTTGGTATATGGCATCCCCAGTTTTCATACTTAAGATTCTGATGAGCGCATTCTTATTTGCTTTTGTTCTTTGATATGAGCTATCATTAGACCCCAAAATGATGCATTTTGATAAAAATTTAATTTTTAATTTTAAATTTAGGGGCACTTAGCTAAAGAGACCTTTCTCAGCCTTCTCTGTAGGTATTGCCATGGATCTAGAATCTGACCTCATAGAGATTAGAGTAGAAGCAATGACTTCTAAGTATAGGGAGAAAAAAGTATTAAAAACAGGGCATATAAATAATACACAGAAATTCAAATTGGCAGGAGCACAGGGTACAGAAATAGGGTACATAACTTGGACAGAATCTATCTTTATGCTGATGATATTGACACTCTTTTCTTTTATTGATTGGTGGGTTTTATGTTGGTGAGGGTAGTGGTCAATATTTATAAGTCTGAAATTAAATATCATGATGTGTAGATTTTGCAAAACCAGACATAGATGCATTTGTTGAAGACTGATAAATAAATGCAATCACCAGAGAAGAAATATAGTCAGAAAAGTCAACATAACAAAATAAAATTTGGTAAGTGAATACACTTACCATAAAGAGTAAATGATGTCAGTGAAAAAAACAAATTAAGAAATAAATTACAGCATGAAAAATAAAACAGTGATTATGTACTATGAAGAAAAAAGAAGTAAATTGATGGCGGCAAAATCTTCATTAAATATTTCCACTGGCACTTCTTCAAAACCTAGAAAAGAGCTAGGAAATAAGAAAAAAAATAAGCAAATTGAATTGAATCAGTAGAAACTGTTAAAGTCTGTAAGTAGATAGATTAAAACCAATAAAATAAAGTATTATATTTCATGATTCATGGTAATTTGAAAGGAAAGCAATGTGAATAAAATCATAATGAAAGATGAATATTTTTCAAGAAGATAGAAAAGAAGCAAGTGTGTTGGATTGGTGCAAATCGCTTGAAGGGTTTTGAAGAATGATGGACAAATCATGTAGTATGTTCAAAGGCTCTAGTTATACATGTATTAAGATGACACACTAGCGAAATCGATGGCATGAAAAACATGAAGCTTTGCACGGCTAATGATCGAGTTGGAATTAATCAATTTTTATTACTGTATTGTTAATTCATGAGTTTTCTCATGAATTATTTGTCCTATAATTGTATATGAAGCAATTTTAAAGGTTTTAAAGTCAAGCCCTAATGGTTCCATAGAAACAATTTCTTTTAAATCTTCGGGACAGCAAATAGTGTATTAAGGGAATGGATGATTTTCACAGTTGTGCAGACATTCTCTGGGACATATGAATATGCTTCAGATGGGGAATTTACTTGTCTCATAGATTTTCAATTTAATAAAGTGGTGTTTGAGAAGAAGAGCAAGGTGGGAAGAAGACCTTTTTCTACATTTAAGGCTTCCAGGGCTAGCTTTTTCTCCTTTGTAATGTAATGTGTGCAAGCCCTGCAGGCCTTGACTGCCTTTTTCAGTTATTATTTTAAGAAAAATGGACTTGAGTTAATAGCCTTTGTCCACTTAACATGTTCTGATTCATGATGTTCATGACGGTCTTAGAAATTCTTAGTCTTGCAGCTACGCCTTATAAACCAACAACTAAGTTAAATTGTAAAGAACTGTTTTATTTTCTTCAATTGATTTTGGCTTTTCAAATTATGACTTTCTTCCAATTACTTATTTTAAAAATAATTATGTCTAGAATACTCTATTAATTTTAAGATTGTTAACTTTACCTTCTAGAATGAATATTTTTTCTCTATTTTTCAACAAAACATGAATAATAGAATAGATAGGATAGTTGGAAAAAAAAATTTAGGGCAGCCAATATTAGCCAATGGTGATAACAAAGACTGTAATGAGAAGGAAAAAATGGAGTGGGCTAAGACAGTAGTTAATATGATGAAATTCTGAAGAGAAGATGCACCAAGGATTAGCAATTAAAGCTCTATTGAGTTCAAGAGTTATTACAGTCTAGAAGACACAAGCTACACAGGCTGGTAAACTAGAAGAAGGTAGAACAATTTCAAACAATAGTGACAGAAAGTCAGAAGTGTTCACGTTTGAGTGATGTTAAATGTGTCACGGAGATTCAGTGCTTCCATACATAGGTAAGACACAAGATAACACATTTCCTGTCAGAAAAAAAAGGTCTGCATCCTGATACTCATATTATAAATATCATGGTCACATAATCAATGTTTCTGCATTATTTTAAGTCAAATCTTCTTAGGAATAAGATACCAATTTGCATTAATTTCAGATTTCTAGTTGTAAAAATAATCAGAAGCTCCAAAGAAGACAACATTATCACAAATCTGAAGTTTTTGTCAAAGTAGCTAAGTTCTGAATCTCTCCCTCTTGGGTGTGTACATGTGAGTGTGCATCATGTGTTTCTGATTTCCCTTTATTTAGTAAACAGGAGATGGCAGTATCTGACCGTTATTTAAAATAAGAGGTAATTTAATATATCTAGCATTTATGTCTCAAAATGTGCCATACACACAGGCACAATAGCCTCTATTATTTTGCAATTAGAGTAGAATTACATATTTAGTTTGATGAAAGCATTAGAAAGAAAAACAAAGATCTTATTTGCTTTTGTTCTTTGATGTGAGCTATCATTAGACCCCAAAATGATGTATCTTGATAAAAATTTAATTTTAAATTTTAAATTTAGAAAGTAATAAAATCTAAAAGACTTACAAAAGCCTGCACTTTTAGAAAGGTTGTGCTTTTTATACTCTATATCTAAAAATTCAATTAATAAAATTCTAATTTATTTACTACTATAGAAGCCATTTAACAATGATTTTAAAATATATAAATAGTTAAATCTAGGCATTCTGGTTGACAACTGGCAAAGAAGGAAAGTATACTTAGAAAATAAGTGTGAAGAGCTTTGCCAACCATCTTGCTATTTCAGTTTGTATAAGTTAATGGGTATTCATAGCCGTGGCACACATTTTGATAGCCTCTCAAAGTAATTTGTTGTTTCTTCTCCTTGCTCTTAGAGTCTCCTATAGACATGAACAATGCCAAGTCCTCAAACTATTGTTTTCCTTTTCACTAGAACGTGATTACCTTCTTGAAGCAGGGGTGCAGAGTGAGAACTGGGAGACATCTGAGATTGAGTTTTCTTCCTATTAAAGAGAAAGGCATATGTGAAGACAATAACTTTCTTTTTCTATTTGTTTTGTCAATACTGAATGAGACATATTTCTGGAGCTTCCATGACCATGAAAGAGATCATGGAAAAAAAGGAGGCTCACAATTCTCAAAAAAGCTGATTTAGATAGTGTATATTTTTATAAATGCTGAAAGGGCTGACTAAAAACACTTGGATGCCCAGCAACAACTTAAAAAAAAATTGAGACACTTTCTTCATAAAATAGAAAAAAAATGTTGTTACAGATTATAAAATATAAAGATTTCTCTTTTAGCCATAGTCTCTCTTTTAAGTCATTGTGAGGCTTTCTATTTGCTTTTTAATAATAATTCTAAGTAAAGAAAAACTAAAATTTTAAAATTTAGTATGAATTTCCCCATTTATCTTTGTATAGCACAATTACAGTTAATTGCAAATATAAGATCATTTAACATAGATGCGAAATAACTGAAATTACAAAAGTTATGATCTATAGCTGGTATGTTCATATGTATTTTATTCTTAAAACAATGAAAACATTACACAAAAATAGCTCAGATGGTTTTATTTCACTTCTTGATGTTTCTATTCTACCAATATTCTCCTTTTATTTTGCTATGAGTAAGACTGAAAGAAAATAAAACTATGAGTTGCCTTGTCTCTCCTTTTCCTTCTATGTCATCAGTTTCAGTGTTTCAAGCACGTGGAAATAACATGAGTAAGAAAATATATGATTGTTTTTTGGGGGTATATGTTTCTTACAATGTCATTGCCTTATTTGTGATTTAGAGCAAGGTTTTGCTTAACAGAAAGTTAAATACTCTTGGGGCTGTTGGTACCTGTACTTAATTGTAGATGTAACATGCCTGCCTATCTTATGCTTGCTTTAAGTCTCACGGGTTCCCTCATATTGTAGATCCACTGGAAGTCTGTGTTCATGGGGAGCTTGTGTGAATGGGCGGCAAAAAACAGCTGAATGTGGTAGCAAGAAAAGGCAGACCTACCATACTATCTGTATCTTCACTTCTCACTTGCATACTCCATTACTCCATAGAATTTCACTTTCAATGTATAAATTCTAATAAAAATAAATATTAAGAATTGAAAGAGGGTGACAACATAGCATTACCTCTAAAGCCTTTCTGAGCGTGGTGGCTCATGTGACTGTGCGGGTCGCAAACCTATGAAACCAGAACTGCTGCTCAACTTTAGCCTGAAATTATACACAGGTGAAAAAAGTTTAACCACTTGTATTGAAGCCACTTATAATGAGTTGACTTGATATTCTCCAATTTACCCTCCAAATTTAATTATCACAGTTTCTACCTTGTCCAAATTTTTACGTGCCACAGATAGTTAATGACTTACTGAATCACCCCCAGTTCCTCTCCTTTGTCTTCCAGAGTTGGATTTGGTCAAAGAAAGTTACTGCTACAGGCCTTTCGATGCTTCTCTTTTATCACCTAACAGTGTTTTGGCAATGCTGTTATTCTCTGCTAAAGACCACAGTTGGGGATGGGCAGCTCCTATACTCTTGGTACTAGATGCCAGAAATCGCTTCCTCAGCTTTTTCTTCGGCTTCTGAGAGCTTCACAATTCTGATCTGTTCTCTACTCTTTCCACACATTAATAAGTGATCCTTTTATGACCTCTTTCTAATCTTTGACTGTCCCATTTTTTTTTTTTATTGCTTTTAGGATCCTTAGTGATGCAGTTAATGGTGCTGTGTTCTTTGTTAAGCCAACAACAACAACAACAACAACAACAACAGCAACAACAACAACAAAACACACATCCTAATACTTGCAGTATCATTTTCCAGACACTGCCAATGCCTTCCAGCCAAAATAACATTGGAGGTACACCCGCTTTGAAATAAAATTGAGCATAGGAGCACCTCACAAGAGAGAAGAGAATATGCACCATAGATAATTGCAGCAGGGAGGGAGTGGTCTCACTAAAATGTTGTTAGAAAAAATTATAGAATTTGGGCTAGTGTTAGATGATTTGGGGGCTGGTTGATGGAAGCAGGATATGTGCATCAGGAAGTGGGGATAAGGATTAGATTGATTATCTTAAAGCATCTAATCCAAAAGGAGGAAAAACAAAAATAGATTTAAATTTTAATCGGAAAGATACAGCAGTCAGCTGGGAGGGGAATGTTTACTATTTTGGTGTTTGAACAGTGACGATTTTTTGGTCTGTGGTCATGGCTTTGGTCTCAGGTCATCATGATACACACGTGAACCTGTCTTATAGTTTTGTGTGAGATTGATTGCGTTCAAAAGAAGACTACCAAAACCTAGTTGTGAGAGCTAGATATCTCCTCACAACACCAAGGTCTAAGGCTCAGGGTGAGGTCACTTGCTAGAGATCATGAGCTGCTTTTTCTCTCTCACCATTTACTTGTTTAACCACATTCTATTCATATATTTGTATTCAACTTAAGCATTACCAAATCTATTAAGACATTTATATTTATTATTATTCTTGTTATTATACCTTGGCTATTGTGAAAGGTGCTGCCATGAACATAGAGTTGCATAGATCCTTACTAATTATTATTTTGGTTTTCTTTGGATAAATACCCAGAAGTACAATTGCTGGGTCAAAATGTATATCCATTTTTAATTTTTTGAGAAACATCCAATCTATTTTCCATAGTGGCTGCACCAATTTGCATATTTTAATTTTTATCTGCCAAAATTCACATATACAGAAAAGGTTTCAGGTGGCTTCAAAAGGAAGGGACACTTGATTTTTGGTGATATACATATTTTCACAAAATGTAGCTTAGTAACCTGTAATATATATATTCATTTTTTTTCATACACTAAATGAAAAACATGTTCTTTATTAGACTATTATATATTTGTTATGAATCCGTCAAACGAACGTTTATTAAGTGGAGCACAGGATGCAAGGTGGTGAATTTTAGTTCAACAACACACCACAAGAGAAATAGAAATAGAGGTTTATCACTCACAGGTTTTAGAAATATCCGACATGCCTTGAGGGGCCACAAGGAGTGGTCAGGACATTGTGCAGAGAAAGAGAGAAGCAGAACCTTGGGTACAGGCCTTTATCAATGGTCATAGGTGGATGGCATGCTTTGGGGGTTCCAATCTGGGCTAACACCAGATTGGTCAATGAAAACCAAAAGAGTGTTGTTTGGTAAATTACATGGGAGTTTTATCATGAGAAACATACAAGGGAAAGGTGATGGGAGGCAGGGCAGTCTGCTGATCACAAAGGTTTTTATGGAAGTTTTATCAGAGACTTACATTTGCTTGTAACTCTGCAGGCTCCTCTCTAGGACCAGAGCTTGCATAAGGGACCAGTGTGAGTTCAAGGCCCCTGCAGACTGCTGTTTGGTTAAACAAAATGTATGCAGAAGCAACAACACCACGGAGTTGCTTGAATAAATTCTTAACAATGTTCCAGTGTATATGGAATTTCCGAGGGAATGATTATCAATGGGAATGATAAACAGAAATATCTGGAGTAGTATTGCTTAGTCAATATGTTAAGGTTTTGATTTTAACAGGATGTTAAAGGCTTAGAGCTTCTCATGGAAAACAGTGTTCTTTGTGAAATTGTTAAGATAATGAGCCTGAACTAATAAAAATTATACTTAACATTATGGTGATACTTTCTGCAAAGCAAGTGAGTTAATGTTTTCTATTTATAAATATGTGCATATGGTTCACAGCATCAGCTCCATGTTAAAATCCGAAGGGAAGACACAAATGCATTGACATTCATGTCTAAATAAATGCTTAATTATATTTACACGGGTTCCTGATAATGAAAAATATATCATTCATTTATTCATTCCCATTTTTATGCATAAACCATCATATGTAGTTATCCACTTTTACTAAAGTTTTCCTTGAGTCAAGTGTTTCCAATCTGTCCTAGATTATTTAGTTTCAAATATTTTATACTTTTTCATATTGCCAAATTTTAGAAATAATATCTTTATTTATGTTTGCTTTAAAATTTGATTCTTCCCTTTGTTATATCAACTTACTTATACATAAAGTCAACAAAAAGCAGAAAGATCTTTGCATCTTATAAAGGTTCAAGGTAACTTCACCATATAGAATACTGTATTGATGTGAAAACAAGAAAAACACCAGGAAAATAAAATAAGGTAAATTTGCCTGTTTATCACTTTGATATAGAAGATTTAATAAGATTTTTAAAAGAGGAAATAGAGCCCTACCTATTTGCAAACAAGACTTGTAGGTACCTTCCAATGATTTCTTCCCAATCTCATTCTCTGTCCCAGGCAACAGGAAAATTAAAAAGCAATGCTATTCGCCAGAGTGTGTAACTCTGAAGTAAATAAAATATATGGGAAATATTAATCCATCTATACTATATTGAAGTAACTATCTGTTCGTGTTCTATTGAAATTTTTGGATTAAATATAAATATACTAAAAAGAAATAACATGACAACTGTAGAAACTTACTACAGAATAAGTAAATGATTTCTTAAAAGGACTAAGAATATATATTTTTTTGAATAAACAAGTAGGAGAAAAATTTCCCGAAGTGCCTTTATGATAAAATTAGAACCTTATGCTAACATGAGCTCAAGATTTCAAAGATATAATGATGAAGCAGCCTAAGGAGATGAAAGTAGAGATTTTATTGCAATTAAAAACCATAAGAAACATAGAAGTCACTGATAAAAACCTAATCAAAAGCATAGAGGGGGATCTTATACTTTTACAGTTATTATGGAGGAAAAATTAGAAAAGAGACAAAAAAAATTGATGATATGAAAAGTAATATGAAGGAGAGGCCTGCACTATCCACTATAATAAATGACACAAAAAATACAATTGTTTATGTGTAATAGAAGAAAACCATCTAAAACAAAAATGAAAGGATATCACATAGCATATCAGAACTTAAGTATAATTCTCAAATTAAATATGTATCCTTGTTATAGAAAGTAATTGATAAGAAGAATTAGAAAATGTCATGTAGAGAATACCTGCTATCTACATGATAGAAAATGACACTACTTCTGCTCTCCACAGCTGCATTCAGTGACAAAAAATGAAATTCTGCCTAACTAAAGGGTAAACCAAGTATATTGTACTGTTAACTTGTCATTGAGAGAGACAGAAATTCTCACATGTGAATTAACTGAATCACTCCAGCTGTTTTGGAACAAGCTTGTTCTTCACCCCATGTAAGTCTCAGACATTGTTCCTTCTAATCTCAGGTGGTTCTTTTATGGATTTAGGTAGTTTCCTCACACACATGTGCTAGGTTTTACTCAACTGACTGCTCGAGGCGGAGCCTCTAGAGATCTCTGGAGTATTTCATCTTTTTGGTTTTCTCCTCTCTTCCTTGTAAGCTCTCTCTGCATTGGCTTCCCTGGTCTTCCAGTGCTTGTCTCCTCACCTCAAGTAGACTTCTGGAGACTTCCTGGATTCCCCTTCCTGTACCATGGTCTATAAACTTCCTCCAGGTAATAAACTGGGACAATTATCAGGCAATTATCAGGCTTACCTTCTCTGTTTATTTCCTCTACATTGCCTAATATGTAGTGACATGAGAGCTATTTATTTATATTTTTTACCAATGTTTTTATTCAGGTGGATGAGTAAATATGGTCTGTTACTCTGTGTTGGCCACATGAAATCATATAATCTTAATCTCTGAATCAAAGATATTATATATATTGTAATATCACCACCCCCACTTTAATTTTTTTCTCTTAGAGTAAGAATGAAAGGAGAAAGAAGAGAGGAAGTCATTTTATCAATTCCACCTAATACCTAATATCTGATGGTTGTGAAAATGTGTCATTTCAGCTTCAAATCTTGTGGAAAGGAAACAGGAACGTGATGTTGCCCTTTTATCATCTTTACTTTCTACATCTTCCCATTGTTAGCAAGTCTTTACTAGATAGGAAAAATATTGTCTGTACTCCATTGATAAGAAGCTAGATAACTCATCTTACCCACTGATTTATAATTATATAATTAAAGTAACTTCATAATTATTTTAGAATTGTGAAAACAGTCAACTTGAAGAAAGTCAAGAAATTGTAAACATTCTACACTTATGTTTTCATTGATGATCATCATTTATTGCATTTGAATGTATGACCTTCTGCAAACCAAAGAACATCTGACTGCTACAGGATATCTATATGGATTTGTGTTGCATCTACATAAACTATAATATATTTTTTGACAGCTATAGATGACATAAATATCCACAGCTTCTAAAAGGTGACATTTCTGTTGAGCTTTTTTCTCTGTAACTGTTATTATCTCCTTTATGCCTATTTCAAAGTCTGTATTAGTGCCTCTTCTTTAACCTTTATACCCCCAAAATTGTATGTTTCCTTAAAAACATATGCACTGTTATAACTATTGATATGAATGAGCTTAACTTCAACTGGTAAATTAAAACCTAGATATAGAGATATTTTATATTTAGTGAAATATCATTGCCAAAATCTTTTTCAATAATATAAAGGAGGAATCAATTAACGTGGTAGCACTGCTGGAGTGGATTTTTCACATGTTAATTCTATTCTTCATCTACTAATAAGTTTGTCTCAGAAAACATCTGTCTCCAAGGCATTAAAGGTATATTGGTGAGAGAAACATACAGAATCTGTTAAAAATACTGAATCAAATCAGTAGAGATCCTGATACATGAAATGAACACATTAAATTGCTGAACTTTTTTTTTTTTCACTATTTCTCTTAATAAGCCTTACAGAAGCCATTTGCCTTCACTTAACTAGGTTAGTTCTAAATTCAATCCCAGGAGTATAAAAACTGTCTCTCTTTCTGCTATGACTTTGTTCACAGAGACTTTACTCATTTCACCATTCTGGTCCACTACATGAATCACAGTGTGCAACTCGTGCTTTGTTAGAAGTCATGCTATGTGGGAGACACAATGGTGACACCATGCTGGTCACCTCCGTGGATGAAAGCAAGCTGTTAAGACTTAGAGAAAAGGAAATAGCAAATAACACAGACACCTTTTGCAAGTTGTTGTATCTGGCCTCCTCTAGCACTGGAAAAGAAATACAACAGGAGTAACCGTCTTTTGATTTTTGAGGCAACATCTATCAACCCATTTGCTGCAGAAACTGAAAGTTTTTTAAGGTCCAAATCAGAAAAATGCTCTCCAATCTTTCCAGACTTCTGTGCTACACATTACCCAGTAGATTCAGTAGTCCTTACAGCTAAGCACTCTCATGGAGACTATGACAAACTCCAACATGTAAATTAAAGTGCAGAATTTTAGAATTTTAGAACATAGTTATGCCATCATTGAAGAAAACTATTTTTCTTTTGAGAAAATTATTTAACTTCTTACAGCACAGAAAAGAGACTGGCTGCTTTTGTATATGCCATCAAATTAATATGCATGTGAGCTATCTATCCATTAAGAACTAGGCTTTAATAAGGCTGCCCACATGAGGCAGAAGTGATCTATCATCAGCTGTGATTTGGTCCCAATGCCCTAAATAATACAAGTATATGTCTCTGTCTCCTAAGTCTTCCTTAAACTCCTACTGAATACAAACCTCTTCTCTGATCTATGTCTGTAGCCTCAAATGGATTTCTATGTTACCAGTTAATTTAGCAAGAAAGGTTTAGGTCAGGATTTTCGGATATTTTGTAAAATATTCTCATTTACTTGAAAGTGACTTGCTACTTCTTTATAGCCTCACCCAACAGTAGCCCTGAAGTATATAGGTGAAGAAAATCCTAGAGACAAAAATTTAAGCAGCATATCTAGCTGTTCATCTTACCTAGAACAAGAGAAGGTAAAGAATATATATCAATATTGATTCATAGGCTATAGCTAATAGTTTGGCTGTACAGTCAGAGACATGGAAGAAATGTACTTGGAAAACTGATAAAATGACCTCTCCAGATAACCTCTTTGTTAAGAGCATATCCATTCTCTAATTATTCAGCCCTAAATCCTTGGTGATTTCATTAAATCTCTTTTTCTCAGATTCCACAACAGTTCTGCTTGAAAATTCTATCAAACGGATCTTTAGAAGACATGCAGCATTTGGGTACTTCTCTTTAGCCCACTGTCACTGTTGGGGGCGATCTAAATCCGGCATCACCCCAGTGGCACTGGGGGACTTGGTCATTTTAGCTGAGGCTGTAAAGAATTATAGATCAGTGAAGATGAGAAAAAGTAAGATTTATTGAAGTACATTTCAAGAGAGAAATGGGCTACACTGGAGAGAGTTGTAGCCTCATATCAGTGGGGAGGTCAGTCTTATATCTGGGCTGTGATGAGTGATTACAGGGCCATGCTAACAGATTGATGTGTGAGGTTGTTTTGTTTGACAGTTGGCTGTTATATAATCTATTGTCAACTGTGCATGGCCCTTCCCAGAATTAAATCTGTTATAATTAGATTTATGGACATCTGGGCATATGCATAATATTATTATGATGGTATAATGAGGTCGAGGCGAAAAGAAGGGCAGAGAGAGTACTCCTTACTGTGCAAGTGTTTGTGGCTGGCCTAAGCTGGTTGCTACGCTGTGGTCATTTATTTCCTGTACTAAAGGATGTAGGGCTATTGTTATTTGAAAAATGTGTTTTTTTCTGGGAGATAGTTGGGATGAACATTTGGTTGGGCCATCAGTGTTGTCATTCCTGTGGTTATTGAGCTGGGCCTTTGCTCCTGTCACTCATGGCTACCTATCTACCTAACACCACCTCACATTCCTGGTCCATTTCAATTCCTTTCCCACTATTGAAGTAATAACATCTTATCTGACCTCCCAGAGCTTCCCCTTCTAAACAACCTGTTCTAAACAAAGCAATCTGCATAATCATTATTAAAACATACATCTAAGCAGAATACACATCTCCTAAAACCTCTAATGCCTTCTCCTCTCACTTTGAAAACAATAGTGTTCTTACCCTTTTGGCGTCATCTTCTGATCTCCCTTCCATGAAGGACCGCTTTTGTTACTTGGCCTTTCACTGTTTGACCTTAAACACTGCTGCCTCAGGATGTTTGCGTTTATTCTTCCTCCAGAAACTGTAAGGACAGTATGTTCATTATCTTTAGGTCTTTACTAAAAATTCATCATTTAGGTTAACCTTACTCATGATCCCATGTAAAAATTTAGCTATTTATATGATAAAAATCCCAGGTAAAAAAACCCATACTCCATAACATATTATCTAGCATAATATATATTTTATGCATTAATTTTACTTATATTCTGACTCTCCTTCTAAAAAGTAAGCCCCCAAGGGCAAGAATTTTGGCCTTTTTTATTTATTTACTAACAACTTCTAGCT
Organism: Cynopterus sphinx; assembly: GCA_030015415.1. NCBI lineage: Eukaryota > Metazoa > Chordata > Mammalia > Chiroptera > Pteropodidae > Cynopterus > Cynopterus sphinx. The sequence continues at coordinate 13,919,735 of CM057380.1, forward strand.
CCTAAAACAAGGCCAAATACACAGTTATCATTCAATATGTTGTTAAACATGCATGTTTAAATATGTAGTCAATTTAATAATGCTATTATTTCTGAAATAAAATATAATAATATCTGAGTTAGGTAACCTATTGAAGAAGAAAAAATTAAATTTAGATGTGTCTGAAGCCAAATAGAAACTTTTATTGAATGAAATATGAATGAATGAATGAATGAATAAGCAAATTAAAACCATAAAATAACCTTTCCTCAAATGTTTATGTAAGTTTGACTTTTTTAAAAATCTTCTTTCTCCTTGTCTTTGGCCTTTTATAAATATATATATTTAACTTAATGTGAGGTAAGTAGTTTTTAATAGTTCTTATTGAAAAGTGATTAGTAAGGCAGACAAATTCTCTGCTTAAACCAAAATATGTCCTGTACATAGTACTACTTGATGTCTCTTGGGAAAGTAACTTAAGGATAATTTGACCTTAAAAAAATAATTCTAAATACAGTGCTACAAAGTGTCTTACAGTAGATGTGAGACTTACATTAAAGTATTCCAAATATATTTAACAAAGTGAGGCATACAGTTAGCATGTCTCCTATTTTTATTTAACTCATGTATTTAAAATGACATTACATTTTGTTATGTTTAATGTAATTAATGCCTGATTTTATACTAAGATCATATGTTTATGATATTTTACAGCTCACTTGTAGCAAAGTTTCTAACTAAACACATGTATTTTTCTTTAATTTTTGTTCTTTAAAACAAACAAGGCCTGTCATAACATCTTTTGATGCACAAAATGGCAATTTAAAACCTTCCACATGACAATGCACAATCTTGGCAATTCATTTTAGTTAAAAGTTTTTCAGATTTTTTTTTAGAAATTAAAATATTGCATGTATCCATGAAATGCAATTTGCAGTTTTCTTCAGATCAATAAGGATTTTATGAAGAAAAAACCAATGTTATCAGTGATTTAAAATTTTGTAGTGTGTAAGTTTAAAAAAATCAGACGTTTAGAAAATATGGATCACTTTTTATCATATAAATAAATACTTTTTTAACCAGAGGGTATAAACCATATTAAGTAATGACAGAAATAGAATAATGCATAGTAAATCGAGCACATGCATACTGTTTCATGTATATGTTTATGTATATTACATATTTCATAATCAGTAATTACATGACAGTTTTAATAAATAAAGGCAACTGCAATATACTGATTGTATTCTCACCAAAAATATCTGTGTGGTTAGCAATGTCAGAAACAAGTCCATTTTTTTACAACCATAAGAATTAATCTGAATGATAATTATGCCTGAGAGATCATATTTAATTTCATTTGAGAAAATTATATTATGATAAAAATAAACTCGAGATTATTATTACTTGCTTTTTTTAATCTTTAATTTTTCCTTTGTGTTTTAATAGGTATGCTTAAATGTCAGCAGTAGCATCAGCTAATACTAATTAGAGTGGCTGAATATTTTATCTGAATCTCAGGTGGATGGCTCAAAATTACCTCTTATTTGTTAAATCTATTGCTTTGTAGTGATTTTTAAAGCAACTTTAAATTTTCTTATCTGGATAATAGCTCTAAATTTCCCACTGACAAAGTTCAAAATAAATTTATTAGCCAAAATTAATCTTTCCACTGAATGTGTAAAATTTCTTGGAGTTCGCTCCATCTTCTATTAAGTTTCATAAAATACCTAAACAATATAGAATTTTTAGATTTATTCATGACAAGAAATATTTTACACTGTCTGATATCACATGTAGTTGTGCTCTGAGTTAAGGTGTTGGGTAGGTACATGAACCCAGGGATGAATACAATCAGAAACATAGCTCAATGTCAGAATTAGTGTGGATTCATAGAGGGTCTTTACTTAGCTCTGCTATATATTTTCAATAATTCTCTAAAAGATTGCATACAGTAAACAGATTTTTCAATTTAATTTCTATCAGATGGTCATAGATATTAAAAAAAACCTGTAAAAATTTAAAGAGTACCTCTAAACATATCCAAAAATCACTATCCTGCAAAAAAATTTTTTTTGATTGCTTCATTATGTTATTTTCAGGTTGCCTGGTAATTAATTTGGTTACTGTCCAATTCCATTTTAATTTGTCCTATTTAAGTCCTACTTTGCAAAAAGGCAAGATTATCATTTTGTGTGCTGACAAGGAGATAAATGTTATGTCCTGCATTCTTGTGGACAAAGGCCAGTGCAAGCTGTATTCTGCAGTTTTCTCCAGTTGTGGCTGGGCATGAGAGAATCATGCAGGGCTTTTCACATGTCTTTTTAGCTCTGGAGCTTTCTTTAATTTCGATTATGCAATTTGGTTATTTGACTAAAATTATGCAAGGTTAAACAAATCACATGCTATTAACTTAACAAATGAAAGTCTTTCTTGAAAGATAAACATGCAAAAAAATAAGCTCTCTGAAAAGGGGTTACAATGTAAACTAAAGTAAGTCTTACCATTGTATTTAAGACAAAGGAAGAAGTATTCATATCAGTAAAAAATGTAGCTGATATTGTATGATGCCATACAGTACATGTGATACAATATTTTGCACACAGCAGAATACAATGTTAAAGAATGCCTTTTCTTTTAAATTGCTCCTTGGTTGAAATCCAAGAGAAAGCCATACTTTAAGCATAAGCAGAGTTTATAGAAGAATGTGACAAATATTTACAAAATGTCCAGGAACTAAATGAGGTCTAGAATACATCAAGTATTAAAACTTCGATATTTCTCTGTTTGTGATGCTATTGCTGTCATCACCACTGTTGTCACTGAACACTTTTGCTACACTAGACACTTCTTCTTTCTACTTTTGAATTCTCAGGTCAACCAATAAAACTATTAACACCTGATCGCTCATACATCTTTGTGTTAGTTTTTCAACAATCAACTGTCAGATGGAGTGTTCTTTGCCCGTCTCAGGCACATGCCTATAGGTTAAGTTACTAAAGAAGAAGGGTAGGTAAATATTTCCATTTAACATATATGATTGGAATACCTCCCACTTTCCCCACTCAGTAGCAAAGGTGTTTAGAAATGTTTATCAGATATTTTAGATTAATACAATGTTCACTACTTACTTGCACAAAAAAAGCTATATAGTTCCCACCACAAATACATTAGGGAAACTGATATTGACACCAATCTTAATGGCAGTGTCCTAAAAGATGTTGCACAGGTAGTATTTTTATTTCTTTCACTCTATCAATTTATTTCAGACAAAATACATTTCCTTGAATTTGACCTAACAATAAATGAACAATTTATTATTACAAAATTAATCTTCCAGGACTGTTGAGTCAGCATTTTTTATTTATTATGTACAATATTGATCAAATTTATGACATAAACATCTAAGTTTGTACCAAAATAAAATTGAATTAATTACAGCAATGAGATTAATTATCATGGAATATTTTATCCTTATAATAAACTTTGTATTTTAATAATAGGTTTTGTTCAGTCACTATGTGGTACCCCTTTTATCATAATCAGAAAATATTTACAAGTGATATATTTCATCTGTATTCTGACATTAGATGATTTCTGAAAGATTTCTCATGCTCAAAATAATAGAGACTCTTATTTTAAACTTTACTTGATTTGCATTTATCCTTGATAGAATAAACATTCTCAGGAAGAACATGTAGAGAGAAAATAAATCATCTTTAAAATTTACTTGAATTTAACATATTTGTCTTCTATAATCTGTACTGTAGAGTCAAAGTATAATCTTGCAAAAACATCAAAATTTAACAGGCAAAATGGATTTTAGCTTTTTCATATGTAAATATAAATATATATTTTATATACTTATAAATATATTTTAATATATACCATACATAAAAATACATACATATAATGTAAATAAATTATATATAAATAAAAATGTATAAAACATAAATGTATACTTTATGTAGTCATTATAAGGTAAATAGTCATCTAACTAAAGCAAAAAAAAAAAAAATTCTGGATCCTGGAGGACTGCCATATCTTCCTACTAAGTTAACTGCTATCCTACTTTTTACTGTGAACATTTTCTTGCTTTTTTTTATGTTTCTGTCATAGACTGTGTATATTGTAGATGCAGAATTAAGTATGTGATTAATGTCTTTAAAGGAGAGCTTAAGCAAATGTAACTAAAATTAATACAATTAAAGTAATATCCTGAAGAAAACAACAAAGTTCTGAAACTCACTGCAGAAAGATTTAAAAATCAAAGTTTTATGGGATTTAAAAAAAAATCTTCATAAGGAAGGCAAAAACAAGCAGAAGCCTGCAGGTTTTATCCTTTCTACATTCAGTTGTTATAGATTGAGTGGGGGTATTTGTTTTGTTTGTTTCTTTGATTTTGAATGCTAACATATGCTAAATTTTAAACAAAGGGCTAAGACTATAGTTTGCGTAACATTTTTAACTATATTCAATTCAAAGTAACATATTCATGAGTCTAAAGATGAGAATAGATGATTATTTGAGATAATCAGATAAAAGGAGACTGGGACTATAAACTTACATTTTACGCATAGTCAAATATTATTTACATTAAATTGGAGTAGTAAACATGTATTTCCTCTTTTACATATTTATTGACTTTGACCTCTGTTTCAGATGGTGGAATCCAATGTATTTATTTCAGTGTGTGGTCAAGTTGCTAATAAGCATTTATCTTTGACTTGACCTCTCAGGTTGGAGAATATTTAACCATGTTCTTTATTTCTTCTTCCTGTATTGTTGTATAGATTCATGGATTGAAAATCCTTTCTTTGAAATCTCTGTTTGGACTCCAACCTGTTTAACTTTCCTGTTTCTTGTCCTCATATTGAAAGGGGAGTTCTTATTCTCTTGTTTAATTCCAAGGTGGTGTGATAAACTCAGATTTATGACTTTAATCTACTTGCACAGAAATTGTGAAATCACATTTCACAATACTGAAAAATTGAATTAATAAAAGCATTTGTTTGTATACCCCTTTGGCCTCACAATCTGATAGACTTTAAAAGTGTTACTTGAAGGGACATGCAAGCTTTAGATAATCTTGCCAGAAAGAATTATACAATGATTAAAATTCAGCAATATATGTCTTGCAACAAAGCTGGTTCTCTTCTTTCTCCTCTTTGAAGGGCAAAAAACGGAAAGCTGTGAAGCCGAACAAAAGGAAATAAAATCATTAGCAGGTAATGTTTTCTTGTATTTTTAGAAACTTTAGTCTAGTGGATAGAAATGCCAACTCCCCTTTAAAAACTACCATCTGGCTTTGTTGGACAGAACTGTGGCCCATGTCAACTTGACTCTCTTCTTAAGGAGCATTATTTTAGCATCAGATCTTTTTAGACCTAGTGTCTACACTTTGACAATGTAGTTTATATTTATCCATCTAAATTAAAATTAAGTATTCTTTCCATCCTGAAAAGAAAATGACCCTCTGACCCCTTCAGGTTAATAGTATTAGATGTTCTTTCTTATCAGACACTTATTTAATATTTGCAAGTGTCTAATTAGGGATTCGAGATTAAAATAGAGCAAGAGTTCATTGGAAACCTGTGTTTTATATATTTAAATATGCGAAAGTTATACACCAAGCTACAAACTGTTATAACATAATATTTTGTCCAGCTATCTTGACAAATATAGCTTCACAATGACTGTAATGCTGGATTTAAATTTCAAAGTTCGATGTCTGAATTCTGGCCTGTGGTATGCAGGCTACTCTTTATTCCCCTAATCTGGCAGGGCCTAGGTGGTTGAGCTCCAGCCTGCAAATTCAATTCTATCTATGTCCTATATAATTATTGTCTCCCAGCTTTCTTAGCCCTGTAGTTACACATTAATAGTATATTTTTCCCTTAAGACAATTGACACAAGTAGAGAATTATGTATCTTCTGCATGTGGCCTGAGGGATGTTGGGAATAAGTTCTGGAATCATAGGTACCCAAAGACCCAAAGAATAGTTTAGAGAGAAGGATGCTGGTAGAACACAACTCTTTGATCTGGCAGGCTCCTAGCCATGGGTGTTGGGTATTGCTGCAGGAGAGCCAGAGTGAGTAGACTTAAGCTTGTCTTACCTAGGTCTAAAGAAAGTGTACTATTCTATTTTCACGCTAAAGACAGAGGCTGTCCTATCCATTTTTATATCCCCAGTGTTATTTGATACTCAACAAATTCATTTTGTTTTAGTTATTATTGTTGAATGAGGATGTTCAAACACAGAGATATAATGTAATTGTGACTAAGGTTATGTTGCTAGTGAATGTCAAAAATAGCTCAAATTCAGACTTCAAAATTAGAGTCTGCTGCTACCGAACTCTTTAACTATTGTTTCACACTAATTCCTTTATAATAAAGCAAATAAAAATACAACCACAAGTAGCATTAAGCAACCACAGGCCTGATAGGTTAAAGGATTTCAACTAGAGGAAAGCTTAAAACAGTCTGTAATACTGAGAAATAATTTTATGGAGAAAGTCTGATGGAAACAGAATTTTTCAAGTCTGGATATGATTTATGTCAAAAGAAACCTAAAAGGGGAGATGAATAGCCAGCTCCTTATTTTGTTTACTTTATTCACCTATTATACAGAAAATAAAATAAGGTAAATTTAAAGTAAATGTCTACTCAAAAGAAAAGGAGTCAACATTTAATTGAGATAACAATGGTCATAAAATTTTGTTTAATGACATTGTATCTTTACAATGTTCTCAACAATAGGAATAAATGTAAATTGAAATGTTTACAGATTATTTTGAAGATAAAGTCTTCAGGTGAGACTATTCATACCAATATATTTACAATATATTCTCCCCCCTCAAAAAATCAGGATACAATTTAGCAAAATAAATCTTTTTAGATATTATTCTCAGATTAAAGGAGATATTTGCAAAGAATATTTAAATGTATACATTGAGGTTAAAAATTCTCTCTTATGCTCTATCTCTCATTTAGTTGAATAAAGGCCACAAGAAAATTATACTGTCAACCACATAAAAACTTTTCTTTCAAATTATTGTGAAACGTACCTTTTCTATAGAGACAGGGGTCTGCTTAAGTGATTAACAGAGCAAGATTTAATGGAAAAAAGAAAGGATGATTCTTTTCTAAAGTGATAACAGGCCCTGTTTGTCCCAATTTACAGCAGCAGGGGAGGGAAAAATGTCCCTAATATGCAAATAAACTATCCAGGTGCAGAGTGTGCACACAAAAAGATAAGCTGGGTAGCGGCTGAGTAATTACAGTAATTCAGGACATGTAAAAATATTTGGTGCACCAAGAGAACATAAATAGGTATAATAGAAATAGTGTAATTAAGAAAATATGGCTTTAGGTTAAATCATACTACACATCCCAAGCAAAGGTCTTAGTTGCTCACAGAACAAAAAATCAAGGATAATGTGCTCATTTGAATACCAACTTTTAAACTGTATTTCAAAGTCAAGTGTAAACTAAAGCTAAGTTAGGTCAGCTATTAAGGTGAAAAAATTATATAATACTTATTCCAAGAGTGCCTTTTTTTATAAACAAATAACAATTTAAGAAACTGTTGCATAATTCCTTTAATTTATTTGGGAAATTAATGGACCACTAAAGCAGACTTGATGAGAACAAGTTTCAGAAACAATTCAGTAAAGTGGTAGATCATCTTATTTTCAGAAGTATTACATTATACCATCTGGCAATTTAAAAGCTACTTCTACAAAGTTAATGGTAAGGTGGCAAGGTAAATGGACATTAGATCTCTTGCTTTTCTAGACATCTTTACTTCTATGCCTAATTCTGATAGTTACGAACAATTCTTAGAATGCATTTGATTTTCTAAAAACTTTCAATTTAAACCAAATACATACTCTAATATAGATTTCCTAGAAGTATTTTTAGTGTTTTTATAAAATTTTATAAGTTTAACTTTTTTTTCAAATTAGACCCTTAAAATGAGCCACATTCAGATTTTTCCCACATATAAAGTGCTAGATAATACTACCCACAAAGAACTCTAATACATAGTTTTGTAAATAAATGCCTCAAACAATGCTTGCTTCAAGACTTCTGAAGCAACACACAGAAGAAGGTCACATAGAAAGAATGGCCAGCACATGTTCAGGATTGCTTTTGCTCCATCACATTGGGGGAACACTGATATGATAAGGCAGGACCTTTGAGTCAAGGAGAAAAACCACAACCATAAGTCTGTGGAACATTTAAGCTGAATTATTAACAAAGCTATGGTTTCTCTCTTGCTGGGATTAGTGTCTGTTCTAATATCAATATAATGTAGTAGACGTTACACACTAACTTTCTTTTTCCAGTTTAATAGCTGTTGTTGGGAAAACATCAGTCTTCTCCAGAATAATCAGTGTATGGATGCCTAATCTTGATTATGGATTAGAAGTGATTATTGTAAGCACTGTGGTTCTGGTCAATTTCTTTGAAAACTTGCAGGACAACTCATTTAATGGGTGTTTAGTGTATTGATTTTAAATCTTGACTCATGGGCTCTTATTCTCATATGGTCATTGCCACCAAGAGCATCTGTGGTGTTGCAACTCTCTGCATACATAGTAATAACAATAGTGGAAAATGCAAAGAACAATGTTACACATATTGTCATTTCCTTCAAGGAACAACCAATATTGTATAGAAATGAAATATACAAAGAAAACAATTTAGCATTGGCAATCAGTGTTTCAGAATGAACAATAGAAAATGGAAATGTTAACATCCCTAAGGTTATATGTAGTTGTTAGAATAATATGCAAATTAATAAATATTAATTAATGTGATCTATTTTCTCTATAGAAAGAATACAAGCAATAGTGAGTTAGAGTCAGCTCATGGGAGCTGATTGTTAGATTTTTGGGTAGCTTATAATCAGCTATGATGGGAATATTCATGCTATGGAAATCAACAAATCCTAAAAGTCAGGGCTTGTCCTCTACCTCTCAAAGGGCTAATTATTAAATATCTAACTCATTCATGAGTGCAGGTCAGAGAGGGAATTGTCTGAAATTAAAACTGAAATTTATCAGTTCCTCCTTAATTCTTAATTTTTATTCCAGCAATCGAAGAAATTTATTTAAATGACCAATGAAAATTTAATAGATTGAGAATTAGCTAGGATTTTCTTCAGTAAATCTAGGATATTCTTTGATTAAAATTTATATATACCCAAAAGTGTAAAATAAGATGTGATGTTTGCACGGAATGAAGACATCATATCTCATAACAAAGTCTGAGCACCAGACAACACAACTGCACTAGCACGTAGGTAAGTGGAAGTGGAGTGCTAACACTAAACATGTTTTATGTAACCACAATTTAGAAGAAACTAAAGAAGGCTTTAGGGTTTTTATTTTGTCAGTGAGCATGCTACTGGCATGGGGAATAGAACACCAACACTGCTCCCATGGGAATTGATGCCTTATAAATTGGATGCTGATGCTGCAATTATTGTTGCTATTATGCACCATATGAGTAAATTTTTCATTATATAAACTATTATGTTACAATAGCTTTAAGCCAGAAGTATAAGGTATATGCTTTGGCTCTCTGAGCCTTAGTTGAGTCCCAACATGGTAGTTCCAAGACAATTCAAGAAAGTAAATGTCTGAATTTGTTTTAATTTCTATAGTAGGAGTGATCTCTTTCATTGACAAAGAATCACAAGGTGGGAAAATATCAAAATATAGTAAAAATATCTTAATTTAGGGATAGACAAGAGACCAATGTCCATTAGAGTTGTGACACTGATATCCCTTTTATCTTTCTTGAATATACATTACTGTACAGCACTATCTTGGGTAATTTGATGCTAGGTGCTGCTAAAAAGTTAGACAAAACAAATAACAACAAAAGCAAGAATAACCAAAAATTATTTTTTTGTCCATTGTAATGAGATGTAAGTTCTGCATTTATTACCATGATAGCCCTAAATTAAAGATTTAGGCTTCTAAAATTTAGTATAATAGAAGGTAACCTTCTCAACTTGATAAAGAACATCTACAAAATACCTACAGCTAACATTATACTTAATGATGAAAAACTAGATGCTTTCCCATTAAAATCAGGAATAAGGTAAGGATGTATCTTATTCTTTTTAACATTGTACTGGAAGTCCTACATAATATAATAAAACAAGAAAGGAAGTAAATATATACAAATTGGAGGGGAGAAAATACCTTTGTTTGCAGATGACATGATTGAGAATCAACAACAAACAATACACTAGAAATAAGAGATTCTAGTGTCAGTATAAGAAACATCCAACAGTACAGAGAATTTTTATGAGTTTATGTGAGCCAAGCTGATGACAATAGCCAGGAAGCAAAATCTCAATAGACTGAGAAAATGCTTGAGAGAATGGTAGTTTTGCAGTTTATTTTATACATTAGAATCAAAGGAGGAGATGTGAGGAAGGTTATCTAAACTCCTTTGGTGGTAGATTAAGGGAGCGGGAGAAAGCCAAACAGGGAAATCTCTGAGATTAGATAAAAAGAAAAGCAGAGAGACACATATTTTTATTATATTGGGAGGTACAGGAGAGTTAATAATGAACATTTACAGCATAGAGATGAAATTTGGGGACCAAGATAGCAACGAGGGGTTCTGTAGTCTTGTGCTCTGGTGCAGCGCATGTGCCCTGAGAAGTCTGACATTCTAAAGGTATGTTATCTTGCAAAAATCAATAGACGGTCTTCCTTGAAGTAAAGGTTGACCTTTGTCAAGGATGCCGCAGGCCTAGGATGTGACTACCCACCATTACACTTTTAGTTAGGAATTTGTACGTTCAGACCATCTTATGTGGTTACTTTCAGTCTGAGTTTGTAAGGCCCACCATGCAGGCTGCCACTGAGCTAGTCAGGTTTTGTATGTAGCTCCTTTTTTGTCCACAGTAGTAAGGTTGTAGGATGTAAGAGTGATATACAAAAGTCAATGGCTTTCCCATATATCAAGGAATAACAAAGTTGAACATTAAAAACACAGTGTAATTTGCATTAGCACCAAAAAATGAAATACTTAGGTATGAATTTAGCCAAATATGCACAAGATTTATATGAAGAAAACTATAAAGGTGTGATGAAAGAAGTTGCAATCTAAATACATGCAGAAATATTTCTTGTATTCAGATAGACAATATTGTAAGATGTCAGCTTAGTCAATTTACGTAGGTTCAATTTACACAGTTCCTATCAAAGTCTCAGCAAATTGTTTTCTGGATTGCAATAAACTGATTCTAGCCCATGGAAAAATCAAAATAATCAAAATTACTTACAGAATGCTGATGAGCAGTCAGAGAAATGACACTATTTAATTCAAGACATACTGTGAAGCTACAGTAGTCATTACACAGTGCTATTGAGGAAATAATAGGCATTACATGTCCTTGTTAATACACTGTATTTTCTGACATATATTTTAATATTACCTTAAAGTAATCAAAATGGTATTGTTCTTATAGTTCGATTTTACAGGTCTATGATATTGAATGTTTACATATATACGTGTGTGTATATATGTGTGTGTGTGTGTATTATGCAATCAAAATAAACATTTAAATAGCAAATTAATTTATTATAGGTAAACTATAATTCATAATTTTAAAGATCTCTATCTTAATCTACTGTGTGGGGTATTCATGTGTCTTAGTTTTCCCTAAATTCTACTCAATCTTACATTTTCAAATTATGTTAATAATTTTATTTATGGATGGGTTGGTAATTTTTTTTTTAATATTTATTTCCCCTAGTTTCTCAATATTTTTTCAAAAAAATAGGCTATTTTCTCAACATAATTTTTTCTCTTGTGAGCAGGTTTTTACTAGTGTAGATCTGATCACATGAAGATTTGTAAAAGATAAAATTTGAAATTTCAAGGTAAGATTATAAATATTTTATGTTTCAAATCAGTTTATCAACAGTTACCAAGATTTTAACTAAAAAATAATTGACCCCTGAATGACAAACTGATCTTTGTCTGCATTTTCTAGCTAACTATGAAACTATTGATCAGGGCCCTCCAAGGTTTTATAGATGTGGGACTGATTCACATACTCTGAGACTCACATTCAATACTATTCTACCTTAAATTCTACAAGCGTTTTTTTTCCTTTTCTTTTTTTTTTTTTTTTTTTGAGTTTAATAAAAGTTAATATCAGCTGGGAGTTACTAGGTGGTGTAAACTGAAATTTAGAAATCGAACAAAGTGTAAAAGGCCAGTCTAAGGGGAAGGAGGTCAGAGTGTAAAGGAAGGAAGGAACATGTTATTTACTTTTGTTTGACTTTGGTCAGTGAGACAGTTGGTCAGGCCACTTCCCTGGACCAACCACCATCTTCTGTCCTGCTATTCACCTGTTCCAAGCAAGTGAGTGGATTCCTCTGTAACATGTATGACCTCTGTAAAATTTTAGGGGTCTCTGACTTCAGCAGGACTGCCATAACCAAATACCACAGATTGGGTGACTTAAACAGCAGAAGTTAATTTTCTTCCAGTTCTGGAAGCTAGATTTCCCAGATCAAGGTGTCTCCATGTTTGGTTTCTTCTGAGGTTTCTCTCCTTGGCTTGCAGTTGGCCGCCCTCTCTCTGTGTACACATGTTCATCTTTCTGTGCATGTGTCAGGAGCTTTTCCTACCTCTGTGTCCTAATCTCTTCTTATACAAACGTGAGCTGTGTTGGATTAACCCTCACCCTAATGACTCCATTTTAAATTAGTTACCACTTTAAAAACCCCATCTTCAAATCAGGTGAAATTCTGAGGTAGTCAGTATTAGGACTTTAATATGAATTTGGGGTGAACAGCCTATAACAAGGGGTATTTCTGAAGTTTCCCAGCACTCTTATTTGCCACCTTGTTTTCTGCCATCTGTCCTTCTCTTTTGCTGCCATCTTGGATTCTGTTACAATATCAGAAAAATCAAACAGGGCACATTTTCAGAAACGAATTTTCTTGCATTGCCATGCTCCTGGCATTCTCCCTCAGTCCTGTAGCTTTATCAGTCTCTGCAGAGAGCCATTTCTTCCCCACTAAGCCTAATTAGCAAGGTTTTGAAAAACCATCAGATAGAGGAAATCAGACTGCATCTTAGCTTTTTTGTGAAGCAAAAACAATTTTTTATTTGAAGCTTAGATGAGATAATTCAGGAAACACCTTAATCTATTAATTTTTTTTTGATCCTGATTTTGTTTAAAGTGACTTAACAGTTCTTGCTTTGTAAATATGTACATTATCTTTACATATAAATAAAGAAGTCTGGGTGCTGTGGTATATAAGGGACTAGAGAAAGTTCAACAAATTTATTAAAAATATTTAAAACGCATTGTTTCAACAGGAAGTGCTTTGTGTCAAGGCTGGCACCTGAAGTTTAAAAACGGATAAACAATGCCATTTATGGGTAATGCATAATTAATTAAATCTGAGGCAATAATGGGTGATGTCTAGCCCTTCAAGGAAGTAAAAGTGCTAGAGAGGGTAATTAAAAACCTCAGTGAGTCAAACTGGCTAAATCTTTGTAATAGAGTCAGCATCTTAAATTGCACCTTAAACTAACATTTTATGTAAGTCATCTGCTGTGGTCGATAGGTTTTTTTTTTTCATTCTTAAGTTTTTTTCTTTCTATTTTTTCTGCTCTCCTGTTTTCAATACTTAAATTCTTTATAAAGGTAATACTTGATCTCTAAAGAATCTTCTGTTTATTAGAGCTCACTTTAGCAAGTAGTAATTTGGTGACTCACCTTAACAATAAGATTAGACAATAACACTACCATTAGTGGATTTTCAGCCTGTTTCAGAAGTGCTGATAAGGCATCTGGCAAATCTTTGTAATTACTTTCAAGGATAATGTGGCAGTTTCATAACTAATATGTATACCAATACAAAAACTTCTGACAAAAGTGTTTTATTCTCCAGGATGAGAAAGTAATCCAAATACATAAACTGAATTTCTGGGACTCTACTTTTAGCCTCCACCTGCCCTTAATGCTGTTTTTATGAAGATTCTCTTCTTAGTACATTCTCCTTGCAATAAACTATTCTTATCACCTATACAAATATGAATCATCAATCAGTTTGAGAAATAATAATTTTGATTTTAACCTCTGAAAATCAAAATTTGCTGAATCATTATATATCAAATTAGTTGTCATCAAAGGTTAGCTGATCCTCTTTTTTATATCCTCAAATACAATGATTGGTTTGCCTTGAGATCACCAGGGAGATGTTACAATCATGAAGCATAACCATTTGGAAATATTCTCTCAAAAAAAAGAGCAGACTGATTTCATAGGCTGCAGAAACATGTCCTCTTTAGTGTACATTTCCTTCTATTTTATAATTTTATTGGGCATTTATCTTTAGTTGCTTTTTGTTTGTTTTCCTATGGCAATCATTTTTGTCTTTCTCTGGCTGTCCCTATGGTGTTCGTGTAAAAAAGCAATTGTGATTTCTAGGATACAAGCTTGTCTACAGTACCAAATAATCAGAGCATAATGGCAAATTAAATAATTTAGAAACTTGTTTCTCTATTTCATAGCAATCTAATATTCAGCAATCCTAGAAAGGAGTGGTGGAGCCATTGTGTGTAGAATCATTTTCTTCTATCTTATTGTTCTGTTACTCCCAAAGGCACCTTTGTGGTTGGCAAAATAGAACATAAATGAAAGGACATAATAGAAGACTAAAAGAAGATATCTTTCTGTCCTCACAACTGTGTTCCCTGACATGAGACAGTGTCCACTCAAAAGAAAGGTCACGTTTTCCTCATTTTGTTTAGTCCAATGAGAGGGAATATTTGCTTTGTTTCTAGGTGCTCAGCACAGTGGTTAATTTTTCTTTCACACATGTTTAATTTCTAATTCAAAGGCATGGATTTTCTGGAGAACAGACTTTCATGAGAGTGTGCAAATTAAAGAGCCATTCTTGGAGTAACTGCTTTTGGAATGTGGTAGTTTACTTCAGATTTTGAGCTTTGCAAACAGTTTTGACTTACTGTGGTGAATAATAGTTATGTTGACTTGCTTTCTTGTGATCTTTTATCCTTTTGTTTCATTTTTAAACACTCAAGAAAAATATTTATTTATTTATTTATTTATACAAATAATGAAGCTTTTGTTCTTTTTGGTGAATTGGAAGTTTGGCAAAACATAAATAAACTTATAAACGAACAAAACGAATAAAACTGTCATTGTGAATGTTTGGCATGGCATTTTTATGTATATATTGCTTCTAAATGCTGAGCAGATTGACAGCTCTTTTTACACTTTTCATGGAGGGGAACATTAGATATTATGACTAATATTCTAGAAATTGCATCTTCAATATGATCTGTGAAGAACAACAACAACAAACTTAAGAAAAAAATGTATCCACCGAAGCTACAGAACCTTGGGAAAGCATTCAGTAATTAAATTTATTCAACTTCTTAAACAAAACAAAAACATAAAAGTTGATTGTCTGGGACACATTATTCAAAGCTAATGGGAGGTATAAAGTAGAGAAAACTAGCAAAGAAGAGATTAATTAAAAGCTGCTACTTTTGGCATCAGCGAAGTGCACGAGAAATGATTGTGAGCATCCTAGAGACACTCTTTTTGATATAGCTCAATGCAATGCATCCTTACAAATGGTACTCATTTTCAGATGTTTATTTAAGTGGTAGAAGAAGATTAGGACAAAAAAGTAGCTTGTATGTATATATAGCTAATAATATATTAAGAAGTAATGTGATGGAAATAATAAAAAACACAGTTCTTGGGACTTGAGAGTCCTGGTTTTAATGATGAGGTACACTGCATAAGAACTAGGTGAACCAAGTATCTCAGTTACTACATTTGCAAAAGTACACATTAGTACTTGCTGACCATTCAAGGTAGTTGATATAAATAAAGTAATGTTTGTAAAATGTTTGGTGAAAAATATGTTATACCTATAAATGGTAGGAAACATAATTGGATAAAATATAAAGAATAAAATCCATTTTAGAGCTATGACATCTTGATTGCTGGTCTCCTTTTATTTATTTTTTTGTCCCCACTGCCAACTCTGGACTCATAAGAGAAAACCACACATGCTCTCCCAACCACATAGTGTCCACTTCTAATTAGACAACCCCTACCTTCCTTACGCCTTTATAGGACCATACCTGAAGCATATCTGTAGCCTTTTCTTTCTCTTTTGCTAAAAAAAAGCTTTTTATTCTCTTCACTGACTTTGAGTCTTTGTCAAGACAAAGTGATGGTGAATGACTCCTTGTTATATAGGAAGTTCTAAACATATAGATTGTCTTCATTCTTGTTTTAATGGACTTTATTTTCACGTTTGTTAAAAATTCTGATCAGAACATACCTGAAATATTTTCTTTTCCTTGTATAAGGCATCCCCACACCCTGCCTGCACTGGAGTCTCTGGCAAACACAAGTGATGATAGTTGACTTTTTTGCTATATAACTTCTGGATAAATAGTTTGTATTTGTTTTTATCTGAGTGTCCTTACTTTATTTCCACAGTTTTCCTGGAAGCTCCACCAAAACATTGTCAACATTGCTCTTGAAGATTATACTACATTGACTTTTCTTTCCACTTAATGAAAAAATTACTTCAAGGGTTACCTGCTTGAGGCTGATGGTCACCAGGAAGAGGAGGGCAAAAAAGAACAAGGTAAATGGAAAGAAAATCATTAGGTTTCTCTTCATTAACATTCCATGACTGTCTTTCAGGCATTTCTCCAAGATACTTTTCAGTGTCTTTGTACTCTGAGTCTAGCCATTAGATAATTTATTACCTAAACTATTGTTCCTGACTCCTTTGTTCCAAAAGTGAAGTCTGGATCCTTGGGCTATATTACTTTGCCCTATTTGGAGAACAATTCATAAGAGAGATGCTAAAAAATCTAAAATATGATATTAAATAAAGGAGAAAAATTTTTACAATGATAATGTTCTTGAAGCAATTATTAGATAAAAGAAACCACTTTTTAATAAATTGCATGCAATAAGTTAGGAATTGCAATTAGTTGTTTTTCCTGAAACTGTAAATTAATTTAAAATAATTAAAATAAACTGAAATAATTTAAAAGATATGATAATAATTTTCATAAAATTCAGATATGTTTTGTTTACAGATTATAAACAGAGTTTAAATTCCTATATTTTCTTTTTCTGATATTTCTTTTATACATAAATACAAATAAGATCTGAACTTAGTTTCACAAGTAATTATACCTAGCCTAACATGTAATATAATTGTTGCTTCCAGAATATATGATGAATCTAAACACCTTTTCTGCTTCTAGAGCAAGCCACCATTTACAACAATTACAGCAATGTCTTTTTTCCATTCTCCCCACATACAGTCTTGTAACTACATAGAACTCATCATTTCTTTTCTATTGTCTTACTGAGGTGAAAGAAAACATACAAACTTATACATCAGGTGCACAAATTGATAAATGTTCTCAAAATGTATTTACCTGTATAGCTACCTTCTATATTAAGAAATAAGATAGAGCAAAACCTCAGAAATAGTCAACATCCCATGACCAGAAGGTCACTCATGTCTATAAGCATAACTTAAAATTTCCTGGTTTTAAACTTTTCATAAATGGAAAGAACAGTGTAATTTTGTATCTCTCTTCTTTCACTCAACTTTCATGAGAGTCATCTAAATGTTCTAAGTATACTTACAGTTTATTTGCTCTTAATGTAATTCTGTAGCATAATTTAGGCATCTTTTCTGTTGATGGACATTAAGGTAGTCTCTAGGTAAGGGCTTTTATGAATAGGGCTGTTTTGAGCATTCTCGAATATGTCCAGTGGTGTAGGCATGTGCTAGTTCTTGAGTGTAATTTAGGAGTAGTATTTTACAAAGGTATAGATTATGCAAATGTTCAGTTTTAATAGATATTGGTAGTTTTGCAAATGATTGTACCAATGCACACTCCCATGTGGCACATTTCTGAATATAGGGCATGCCACATTCACCAAAATGTGCATCTTCTTTATGACTAGCACAGCTTTTCATGTTTCTCAACCATTTGGATACATAAGAGTATTTAATTATTTGAGAATTGCTTTCTCTTCTATTGTCTTAAGGGTTTTTTCCTTTCAAGATTAGAGTAAGAGAATGAATCTTTTAACTCCAAAATCATGTACTTCAACCCTGATTTTTTTTAAAAAAAGATAAAATATATCATATATTTTATATCTTATATAAAAGATATAAAGTATAAAAGATATCAAATGCTAAAGTTATCATTTTTACTTAAAATAACATCTATACACCTTTGCGTAGTCTAAAATTTTCTAGGTAAAATGATCTATTTTCTCTAATTCTGCAGCACACACACTGTCTTACTGCTGTTTTCATGTTAAACCAAGTTTTTGTTCTTGCAGATGTTGTTACTTTTATTTTTACCCATTGCAGAGTCTTTGTTCTTGTTATTTTAATCTTCTGATTACTATCTCAAGTAATTGTGTCTGCTCTGTTGTCATGTAACAAGAGATGCTTTACCTGATGAAACTAGCATTTCTTGACTTTTGTTTTGCTAAGGTTCATTAACATTTTATTATCTTCAGTTCACTTATCACTACCTGAAATTATATCTTATTTTAAAATTTTCCTTTTTAATGTTGTGTCAACAGCATCTAAATCCGTATTAGACAAATAACTACTTGACACATTTGTAAAAAGTAAATGACAAATATACAAGTAAAAATTTTAATGAGTTATTTTTATGCTGACCCATTTTTTAGTTGTTACTCCCTACATTTTTTTGCACCCTGCTAAAAAAAGGAAGAAAAATAAACTTGATAGGTTTAATTTCAAAGTATTTATTGTATTGATACATTAACCTATCATTAATTTGGGATTTAGGCTTGGTAAATTTGCTGTTACAATTGAAGTATTAGTACTGAAGAAAGCTGTTCCATGGAAGTGAACAATGTCTCATGTAAGTATATTTACAAAGTTAATTGAGGAAAGCACAAGAAGATCTATGTAAAAGGTAGGAAAACTATATCAACTGTATGCTGGTTAGATGTCACATTTACTATGTGAATCTTCGTATAATAAAGAGATAGAGACAGAGAGAGAACATAAAGCAAAATTTTTTTGCCACACAAACTAAATAATTAATACAGAAACTAAAAAATACATTTCAAATTTTGCATTGCATCGTCACCCTAAGGATATGCATAAATTCATTTTCCCTACTTCAGTGATTTTCCCTAATAGCAAATTAGTGATTTATCATCAGTGCATTTTTTTCCTGGGACACATAACATTTACTTTATTCCCATTTATGTCATAGCTTCTTCATTCTACTTTTCTCCTGTATTTCATTGGATTCTATACTATTTACTATTTATGCTTGTTCTTTCTGTGAGTCTACCAGAAAGGGTGTGTGTTAGAGAGAATGATGAGGAGAAAACTTATCTTTAAAGTTCCAGTGTCTTGAGGCCTGACTTTGGGTCATGTACCAATTCTATGTCCAGCTTTATATTTGAATAGCAAGTTGTTACTATAACTAAATGCTCAAGGTACAATATTTGTCATTTAGTAAATATATTTCTTCTGTCCAGCTGTTTCAGAAAGTGGGTGCACATCAAGGAATATACCTTTCTTCCCAGTGATATCATATAAAGCCATGTGTTTATTTTTTTATATATATAAACTATTATATTTCTTTATAGGAATAAAATAAAACCATGTAAATAAATCTGCAAAATATTACTTACCTAGCATACCCTAATATTATAAATATTTTTAGTAGAAATTTTTGGTTTTTGAATGAACTAAATTAATATTCCTACATAGATCTATCTAGTTAACATATACATTGTACGTGATATAATAAAACATATGTAATATATAGATGTACATATATACATGTACATATGCATATATAGAATATGCATATATAGAATATATCTATATGCATATATAGAATGCTATAACATGTTCTTATGTGTTTATTTTATGAACATACTACTCTTTCCATAAATAAATTGCATTTTGATTATGAAGAAGTAGAGTAACAGAATTGAAACTAAAATAATTCTTTTCTGTATTAAACAACTCTTTTCTGTATTAAACAACTCTTTTCTGTATTGGGAGTTCACGTACTTAGCTGTTTGCTCAAAGGCATACCTCCTCCTAGAAGATAAGACTTGGATTTCATGTATTAGTCTTCTGGGGCTGCCAGAACACATTGTCACACACTGGGTGGCTTAAAACAAGATTTGTTGTCTCAAATTTCTGGAGGCCGGAAATCTGAAATCAAACAGGGCCATGCTCCCTCTGAAAACTTCAGAGGAGGATTCTTTCTTGTCTCTGTAACTCTGGTGGCTGTGAAAAATTTTGGTGTTCCTTGGATTGAAGAAGCATCAGTCCAGTTTCTGCTCCATTTATCATATGGTATTCTCCCTGTGTGTCTGTCTCTGTTCTCTGTTGCAACACAGCATTTTCTAAATTTATGTATTCTTTCTCTTCTAATTTCCAACATTTTTGCTGTAGTGCTACAAGTGTATTAAGTAGATGATCTTTCTTCCAATTTTCTGCAGACAATATTTAAATGTGTGTGTGTGTGTGTGTGTGTGTGTGTGTGTGTATAACCACTATGCAATATGTTTCTGTTATTTCAACAACTAATACTGGTTTTTTTATCTCCACTTGAATAGCAAGCCAAGCTAAGTCACTTTGGGTTTGTTTTCAATCATCTGTGGGTGGCAAAATCAATTATTTAATTATGTCTAAAATAGCATTTTTAAGTGAAAGATAAATATCATGGAGTAAAATAGTAGAATATATCAAAGTCCATAGTAAAAGTATTCTTTTGTGAAGTTTTATATATAGATGTAAAATATAATAAAACACAGAGACATATATATTTACATGCATATTAGTCAAAAATACATTTGTTAAACTATTAAAATAAATTATAATACACGTACAAACTGCAGTTCACAGTCAAACTATTTAAATCCACGGTTTTAGTGTATGCATTGATGCTGTGACGCTTGTGGTCTTACATGTTACTTAGTTTTATATTATCTACATACTATACTAGCATTTTACAAAGCTCTTTCACATATATTTCAGTTCACCCTTAAAGCAACCTTACAAATATACATGGTTTTATCTACAAAATACAAAACTAATTCCAAGCAGCATGGTGACTTGACCTGAGACATAATTTGTAATCCACAGGGTGATGTCACATCATAATTATGATTTAAAATTCTACTCTTTCCCCTAACCAATGACACTGTGCCCAAATCATTATGGCTTATTTAAAAATTTACTTGCCTTTCTGAATTCTGAGATTTCTTTTGTTTTACATTTTTTTTACATATTAGAAATAATTATGTATCTCAAAATGAATTTTATTATTTATTGTATAGAGTCTGAAGCAGATCAATATTAGATCAGTCTCTTACTGTTGAAGACAAATAGAAAATAAAAATTATTGTCTTTTAAGTTGAACTTTTTAGGTGGTTACAATTGTTACATATTAAGTATTTTATTAGGTGCTGGGGATTCAACAATAAGTAAATGATAAAACCAACTCTGGAGCATCCTGATGAGGCTATGGATGTGTAAAATTAGAAGACAATACAGTAAAAAGTGCTATTATAGAAATACACACAGAATTCTGGAGGATATTGAGGAAAACATCATCAATTATATGTGAGCCTGATGAAGTTTTGAGTAATAATTCATTTGGCAAGAAAATTTGAACCAAACCTTTGATGAATAACTAGAATGATATTAAGATGAGGTTAGAAATGTAGTAAAGACATGCCAGTTCGGAAGTAGAATTCATTCTCCTAGCAGACATTTATTTGGAACTAATTAAGTGCCAGTAGATAACATTAGGCACTTAGAATATAAAGACAAAAAAAAAAAATCTCCTTATTTTCAAAGACGTTAAAATTGAAATAGCAGAAGCCAGTGCAGTTCAAACATTTGCTGCCATGGAGAGTTTGTAGAAAGAAAGGTAACTGGCGACTATAAAGGGTGTTTTGAAAGTTCTGAACACCAGTATAGTATGGTATTTAAGATTATGAAAAATGCAGCCACATTTCCTAGGTTCAAATTTTGGCTCTGTTCAGGATAAGTTGCTTTAACTTTCAGTACTTTAGCTTTCCTACATGTAAAACAGGTATAGTAGAATTTAACTCATCAAGTTTCTATCAAGATTAAAATATGTGTATGTGTATATTTGTGTGTAGTCATTGCTTACCATTTTACAAACAACAGTATATAAGTAAATTCTACAATTACTATATGTTAACAGAATAGATCCTTTGATTCTATTTTTTTTTCAAACTGATTTTTTAACCAATTCATTTTTTTTGTTATCTGTAACTCATATTATATTTATTCTCTGAATGCATAGTTCATGAGTAAACTTTCAATCAAAAGTAACAAAGCAAAAAGATTGAAATGGTCAAATTGTGTAATGTAAGGTTAAAATACAGAAGTTTCGCTACAATATAGCAAAATATACCATCACAAGGCAGACAATGCTAACCGATATTTAAAAGCTTAACTTCTAGAAAGTTTTGATGTTGTTGTGTCACAGAATATGTATTTTTATTACACATAACTTACATACACTATGTTCAAATACTAAGAAGCTATATACTCTGAATTAGGATGTCATGATTTTCATTACCATTTTGCAGTGGCAATCACACTAGCTTAGCAGTGAGTACACTAATTGGTTCCAACTTGCTTGATAGACATTATGCAAATTCCAAACTTTCTTTATGGTAATAGACTTCTTTTCAATGCACTTTGCAGCCCATAATACACTGTCACTTGCATTATTTCATTTTATTTGTCTCATAACAATTATATGTAATGTTTCTCGTCCATTCAAAAGGGCAATAAACTCTTACAAATATTTGAAAATACCAACATCAGATAAACTATAAAATCAACTCATGGTGGAAGAAATATTCAGTCCTAAATGTAACAGTCTACACAATAAATGGCGAATGTGTATTTTTTGTTGTTGTTAACTTTCTCTTGTTAATCTATACTAGGATGAAGTATTTTGATGTAAAAAAAATTAAAAAGTACATTTAAAAGGGGGGAAGAAAAACTTAGAAGATAAAGTTATTGCAGAAAAAAAAACTTGATATATGAATATCAGATCACTACTGTAAGAAAATAGAATTCTGTCTAATAAATTATTCTATCTGAATTTTATTTGCAAACCTAAAATATAGTGAAGAAAAGGATAAATTCTATGGCTGGAGAAATTCTATGGCTGGAGAAAAAAATAGAATAAAGAGCGCATAATCAGAAATCAATATATGATATAAACCAAATTCTTTTTGTCTTAACCAAATCCAGCTAATTATCAGTTGGGTTACCAAGTCACCAGAAGTTAGCAAGATATTAAAATAATCATATGACCTTCAATATCCTTGTTGCTGACTATAATTTTTTATTATAAATTAATTTAAATTTTTCTATATATATCTTTCCTGTGCAAAATTTTCAATATTGTGATTTAATTTCCCCATACTAAGACCCCGGCTTATGTAAGCAGAGAGCAACATTATAGAAATCAATAATTTAATCAGATACAATATAATACAATCTATCTAGAATAGATACTTCCAAGCATTATCAGGCCATATGTTAGGTAACCTTTCTACTATATTCATATCCAAAACAATAAATTACATTGTTTTAGCTTTCAGATATATAAATTAATGACTAACACCAATCTGTAAAACTGAAAAGATATTATATATGGTTATACATGTTATATCTTCTGTATTATATATTATATATTATATATTTTATATACATTTACATGTTTATATGTTATTTATATATGTAAATATATATTTACATATTATATATACATAGTGTGTGTGTGTGTGTGTGTGTGTGTGTGTGTGTGTGTGTGTGTAAAACTCCACAGTAAGTGCTGGAGTCAAAATCTCAAATCAGTCTTTGGATCTAGAAATCATTACCTCTTACATGCAGACCATGAGGCAGAAGGCTGATGGAGAATTACACAGCATCTGAGAGATAAAAAGACTAGACATTATAGGACTCAATTCTTAAATTTAGGAAGTGAAGACACTTCAAAGTTTATATCATTTGAATGAGATATAGTGAAACAAAGACAAAACTGTGTTTTCTAATGTGATATCTGCTAAATAAAAATAAAAATTTAGAGCTGAATATGTAAAGGTATCAATTAATAAAACTAATTTAATTAAGAAAACTCAAGCTGACCTGTAAGTGATACAGTGATATGCATAAGTCACTATGTGTAGAAGAATTCTCTCCCCCTTGGTTGGTGAGAGGGTACTTGGTAACTAAAGAACAACAAGCAGAAGAAAAAAATGGGTTATGAATGTTAGGGTTCCTTAAGAGCTGAAACATGAAATATGGACATTGTATTTTTCTGAGACAGTGTATATTGTATAATAATTGCTTTATAAATATACTTTTTTTAAAAGTTGAAAACCAAAGGCCAAAGGCAAAAGAACAGATCTATCCAAAATTTTGTATATTGCATTACTAGTTTCGAAGTTGAAATATGATTATGTTCCACATTATTTGATTAGATATGGCTGGTAAATTTAAGTAAATCAACTTATGAATGAAAATTAGGCCCAAAGAAACAAATGAGCATACTCGATTATATTTTGGTTAATTTTGTACACTTGTATGCTTTTCAAACTTACCAAATCCCAAACCTAAATGATCTTTCTTTTTCTTCCTTTATACTATCTCTCAATAGGTATTTTCATATAAATCTAAAAATTATATTATAGTTAATATCCAATAAGTTATTAAAATTCAATAAATCTTGCATTAAATAAATAACATTTTATATTATTAATATACTAAAAGTATCAGCCATACAATGATGAAAATTTTCTACTATACATAAGCAAACTGGTATAACTAAGGTTTTGTTTTGAATTGACGATAATGTTTACCATTAAAATTCAAGTTGTATTTTACATGATAAATTCTAGTTAGTTTAAGCTTGTGCTTATCAATTTATTTTTGAGGTTTTTATGTTAACTTCTGATTGAAGTTTGAATCTAATATTTTAGTCTATATTCTGTGACAAAATTAAAATGCAAACATACATTAAATGAAATCAGAGATATACCTTTATAGAAACTGTTTTATAAAATGATAGAAGAAAATACAGTTAGCTAAAATAATTAAAATTAAAATATATTTAATATTTAACTTAATTTTTTCAAAATAAAAATTTTATTCAAAATATTTTACTGTAATAACATTATTATAGGACAAGACATAATATTTGTGATAGAGATTTAAGTTATATGTACTATATGTCAAGTATTAGCCTAAATGCTTAATATATATTAATGTATTTAAATTTCACATGATCCCGCTAATAGTAATGTATTTTTAATTTTCGTAGAATGGAATCTGAATCATGAGAGGTTTAGTAACTTTCATGAGGTCACATGTTACTAAATTTTGGGGCTTAATTACAAATCTAGGCAGTAAAATGAAGGAGCCCACACTCTTTGCCACTTTGTTATACTAGGTAGTAGAATTCCATTTTTTAATAATATTTTTTAAAAAATGCTCTTGATATTAACACATTTTAAAATAAAATTTGCATATATAGTTGACTTTTGAATAATACAGGGTTTAGGGTGATGACCCCTTGGTATCCATGGTGTATTGTTTCCAGGACCACAGAAGATACCAAAACCCAAAGATGCTCAAGTCCTCTGTATAAAATGGAGTAAATTAATGTATACAGTTGGCTCTCTATATCTGTGGACCCCTAAATGCTGATCAAGAAGTTATAGGTATTTATTGAAAAAATTCATATATAAGTGGTAAATAAGTGGACCCATCCAGTTCAAACTTATGTTGTTCAAGGGTCAAATCTATATACATAGTAAAATTTATAGGTAAATTTTAAGAGAAATTCACTCATAAAATGGAAGAAAAGCATATTCAAATTAGTCATCAATTTAACAATAAACAATATATAACATAAAGCATACTGTAGCAATATTTATGATAAAAAGAATAATATTTATAAGTATATTTGTTAATCATTTGTATTACATCCACATCTTAGATTTAATAGCACAGAAATTTTTGGTTACACTTTGCTAACAGGTCAATTCATATCTTTATGAATTTTTAAAGCAAAAAAATATATATATTATAGAGAAATATAAGCAGTTACAAGTATAGACCTACTTAAAATTACTAATTATAAAATAGAAAATAAAATGAAAAGTTAGAAGAGGTGGGGAATATTTGCACTATAACAAATGTTGAAATATAATGTATAGCAATTCATTTAAACATAAATAATCAAAATGTTTATTATTAGTAACAAAGTACAAAGACATTATAAAAAACATGAAAATAGAAAACATATTATCAATAACATAGCACCTAGCATTGGAGTTTTCTGGCATCATAATAAAAATTTAGTAGTTTTATTTTAATAATTGTTGATGTCGAAGAAAGCAATACGGTAAGATAATTTTGGGCCAAAAATGTTAATCATATAATAAGATTTGAGTATCTTATCCTTACATATTTATAGAAAATAAATTAACAAGAGAAATGTAACTTTATATTTACAAAAATAATTGTGTTTAAGAAGTTAAAATACTTTAGTATATATGATCCTAGGTTCTAGTAGTATAAATTCAATGCCATATTTTATTGCACTTCATCTCAGAAGAAAATTCTATAATACTTTTGAAAGAAATAGTGAAAGTTTATAATTATGTATCTAAAAGCCTATATATATATATATATATATATATATATATATATGAATAATATAATTAGATCAGGGGAATAATTAAGATCATTCTTGATATAAATGATGTTTAAATTTAATAAAAATATATACAATTGATCAATATAATTTAGCACTATATAAACATGTCTCAATATTATAATGATATTCTTTCTGCAAATGTAGAGAAATGTGTACAGGAAGCAGTATTTTGAAGCAAATAAAAGTGCATTTGTTAACATACATTACAACTATTACAATTATATTAACTTTCTACAAAAATAGCTTTTAAGATTTGTGTGCATGCTATCATCTTTAATCATAAAACCTATCATTAGAAAAATTTTATTTATTTAATTTTTAAATTTTATTTTATTATTTTCAAGCGGATAGTACATTGGTTAGACATTTATGTAGCTTATAAAATGATTGCCTAACTTGCTCTTTCTTTCCTCTGGCTCTCCAACTACCTATGAGCATGTTATGCTTCCATTTATTTGTATCTTCTTCAGTTTCTTTTTTCAATGAAATAATTTTCTGAAAATAGGTATTTTACCTCCTTGCTTAATTTAATTCCTAAGTATTTTATTGTTTTTGATGCAATCATAAATGAAATTGTTTTCTTAATTTCTCTTTTTGAAAGTTTATCATTGGTATATAAAAATGACATTGACTTCTAAATATTAATTTTGTATCCTGCTACTTTACTGAATTCGTTGATAAGTTCTAACAGAGTTTTTGGTGGAATCTTTAAGGCTCTCTCTATATAGTATCACGTCATTGGCAAATAATAAGAGTTTAACTTCTACCTGTTTCTGTAAATGACAATTTGTTGGAACAATCCATGCCCATTTGTTTTGTGTTGTCTATGGCTACTCTTATACTGTAACAGTGGAGCTGAATAGTTATGATAGACTATATTTTATGTAAAGCCTAAATATTAACTATCAGGCCATTAGATAAAGTTTGCCAACAAGTTTTCTTTGCATTAGAGCAAGATATTGTCATTTTCGAATTCCCTCCATGGTGAATTTTGATTACTACTAAGAAGTTTCTAAAGTGTCTCCTGGCATTAAACACATTAAACAGAATGATACTGAACCAAAAAAAGTTTTTGTCATGGAGTATACATGAGTGTGTGTGTGTGTTTGTGTGTTTGTGTATTTGTGGGTATGTGTGTGTATGTGTTTTGGGGAAGGAATAACCCTCTGCTTTTTTTGGTTGACTGAGAATTTAATAATTTTGGTCTCAGGAAGCAGCATGAGACTAGCTTAAATGTAAGTGGAAAATCTGAAAAATATGCAATTTTATAGTCTAGATAACATTTAACAAATGTGTTTCCAACTTTATACAAGTTTGTGGTAGAAAATTTTATGCTGAATTTATAAACTTAATGTTATGTATTTGTATGCAAAAACCATATTTATTTCATATTTATTAAACTCATGCTATCTCATGAGCATAATTAATAAATCAATAGCCAGATTCTAACTCCAAATAGTCCTTTTTTTTTTGCCTTTGAGCTTAGTCACATTTTGTCATGACCATGCCCAGATCCACTGTGGTGGTGTAGTGTTTTCAGACTCTGGCAAGTGTAGGTCCTATCTTAATTTGTTCTGCTTTAATGGTGTGCATTAAATTGCCCTAGTGCACCTTGACTTCTTATAATCAATAAACATGATTAATATTTCTAAAAATGACAGTCTGTCTTAAAAATAGCACTATAAGTCACTGCTTAGGTTTAATATATCTTATGAAATTAGTTGGTGAGTATTTTCCGTAGATGGTGATTAAGGTTTCTATTCTGGGAAAATGACAACATATAAAAGTATCTCAGGGAAGAAAGCATATTTTTTTCCAATTAGTGTCAGCACATCTTGACCCTTTTATTTACATGACGTATAACAACATGGGTCTCGTTTGTAAGAAAACCTATTTTAAAAGTGAGTGTGATTGAAGAAAAAAACTGAGCAGAGAACCAGTCCCTGTGCTGACCTTTCATGTGCTCATCTGCTTACAATACACAGAGGTGCTTCTCATTCTAAAAAAATACTGCCTTGCCAAAAAATAATCTTGCTTTGTAATACTGTGAACTTATTGTTGTTGTTTTTGTTAATTCAAAACTAAATCACACTAATTTAGAAAATTTCTTCAAATATTTATTCCTTTTTTATCAATAATATAAATGTTCTAGAAAGTATATAGAGATAATATCAGACTTTTTTGTAACGGTCCAAGTAATATACCTAAAAAAATCCTTTAAAAATAGCACAACTGCCCCACTATTTTATTTAAGATTACGTTTGTATATGATATTGAGAAAGTTTTAATTACTCATCAGAATTATCAATTCAAGCTTTAACTATGTGCAGCATATTTAGTTATCCATTGGGAACTATATGAGATCTGACAAATAGTTCAAATGGTGCATGCTCTTTTTTATTATTATCCATTTTCAAATACCAAATTGAAAAGATCTAAGTGAATAACATAATAAACAAAGAAATAAAAAGTCAGGAAACAGTTCTTAAGCATCTATTATAGGCAAAGCATCAAATAAAATAATAGGATAAAGAATAAAAAAGTACTTTTGTTGTTGAAGCTTTGCTTGTTTTTGTCTTCTCACTGTGTCATAATAAGTTGTTTGACCAGTTTTTAATCAAAGAATCTATTAAGCTAAATATTATTACAATATATTGTTGGTTATCATGGTGATAAATCATAAAAATTTCAAATATAAAAATGGAATGGGTGGACAAATAATTTATTAATTCAAAGATTACTTAAGATTAGTTCTAATAAAAAATAAATAAAAGAAAAAATAAAATAATAGCTACTTATGTTATTTATTTTTTTCCTTCTAAAGATTTTTCTCTTAGAATAAAGTGTTAGGAGTTTTCTGAAAAGCAGTGCTTAATCAGCCTTTTTAAAAAGTGATGAGATAAAACATTTGTATATGCTAATAACTATTCTACAAATAAAAATCACAAACATTATTTTAAAAGAGTTTTGATGGCGTAAATGATGGTGCTCAGGAATGAAATTAAAACTTAGAGTGGATCAAGGTTATGTCCAAAACAAACACCTGTCCAAGACTGGCTACCAAGGTCAGTCTTCACATTGTACAAACACAGTGGGAATCATAAAGTCAGTTCAGTCTGAGCTAGAAAATAAGAGTCTGGGATTCATAACAATTAAAAGTTTGTTCCTGGAATCACATCTTGACTGTGCATTTATTTACGAAGCTAATTTTAAAAACCGAATATTTTGGATAAACATATCCCAGAGATTAGAAATATAAAGCTGTTTTAGATGTAATGGAATGAAACAATCTGCAGCATTAGGGAAAAAATATACCTGAAAACTTCCACCATAAGTGAGATTGTTGATTCACAACCTCAGGAGATCCCTCAGTGAAATTCAAAACTGGCTCCTATACACAGAGGAAGGCAAGGAGAAATCAAAGAGACACCACTGCAGTTTGGTAGGCGGCAATTTGAACAAGCAAGGGAGCTCACAGGCAAGGCTTCTCTGGACAGTCACAGGATGAGTGACCTCTGCACCACCCCACTAGAGTCATAAAAGTTTATGTAGAGGCCTTGGCAGGGTCCAGTTGTGCATTCAGTCCAGATGGTCTCAACAACACCTTACTCCCTCAAGGCCGTGTACTTGGAATGACAGCTAGTATGGGAATAGTTAAATGGAACCTATATTCCAAGGACGGGACAGGGGATGAGGAGACTCCAACTGCCCAGGGCCACTTTAAAGGTCAATCAGTTGCTGCAGGTCATGACCTCCTGCAACAGAGATTTTCATATATTTAAAAGATCATCCCATGAGAAGGAAGCCTATTCTCCCCTGCTCTGGGAGCATTCTAGGACAAAAGGAAGAAATTTATTAATGCCATTTTCTGCTGAAGCTAGGAACAGTTTTACAATAATGTAAAAAGTCACCAATTGAAATGGGTCATCTTGTGAGAAAATGTGTTCAATTATGTAGAAAAGGCAATTCATATTATACTAAACACATGTACTGAATACCCTCTGATATTTCCTTAAATCTACAAATCTGTGATTAATTTTACCTAATTGCTGGATAGTTTGATTAATGTAAGTATATGGTGAACAATTCTGTTCATCCTTTGTCCAAAAAATTAAAAATCTTGCATTTTTCTTTTTTTACAAAACAGCAATAGATAGTAGTATGTTTAAACGTCAATTAATATGATAAGTAATTAAAGAAAAACACTCCATAATTATCTTAGGCTAAAAAATGTGTTACATTTTACAAAAATTTTTCAGGCTCTGGATCTTCATGTAACTGTTTTTCACACTTCAATTGTTCTAGTATGATTTTTTGAGTGCCTTTTACAGCCTCCTCTTTCAAGTTGAGCAACAAGATGTCTTCACATTACTCCCATGACATGTAGTCTGCACACTTCTATTTGTTGTTACATATTGAATTTTCATGAAATCTAACAAATATAACTGCAGACTACATTGATCAAAACTTTGACAGTGAGTTTTGCTTATCAAAATTATGATTTGATAACCATTTATGATATTGTGTTGTATTGCTGATACATCGCTGTGGTCACACAACTGTAAAATAAATAGGAGGGCATATTTATGTAGGAGTTTCTGTCTTGGATAGTTGCTTGATACCTCATTGGTATCAAAATGTAACATTTAAATTACCAAAAATGACAACTGGAGTTGGTCATTTTACTTACCAGTCAATTAAGATTTCCCTGAGAACTGTACTTTAGGGAGAGGATAATGTGGCTTTCTAACCACTGAATGTGTGGGGCCTGGTGGGCCATAGGAGTTGGCCCTTTTTTGTCAGGGTGATGTATTTCTGGAATCAAAATGTTGAGATCCATGTCCTTGAGCAGCAGTGCTTTGGGGATGCTTCAGAAATATGTAGCTGTCAGAATTTTGACTTGTGGTAGTGTACCAATCCCAAGGGAAATTCAATATCAAAATGGAGAGCAACAGAGATGTGGAAGGAAGATTGTTCTTCCCCATAGAGTTTGTATTTGCCTAGGAGAGAATGGGAAGAGTTTTCTTGGGTTCTGTATTTGGCAAGGCGATCTGCAGATTTGTGATACTCAAATTTACGTCTAAAAGGCTTTGTGTACCTCAGAGCACTGACAAGATTCTGATGTTTGAAATGACAGTTATGCATTTTTAGACCCCTGACGAAATCAAGAAGGGTAAAAATTATTAATGAAACAATTTATTTTACTTGTTATTTAACAGGTTTTGTTAAAATTTTATAATATATATGGATTGCTGTATAACAATTTATTATGAATTATGTTTTATAGAAAAAATAGAAAGCAGATGGAAAGAGAAAATACATAATAAGAGAAATATAAATAATCTGTAATTTATTGTTTTTGAGTTGTACAAATCTGCAAGTGTATCAATATCTGAAAGTGTAAGAATAGTATTTTCATGCTAAATTAGGTAAGTGGAAATTAAAATAAATATTTTAGAAATTATTAAATCTGTATCTTACATGTAGGAAAGTTCTTGTATATTATATGTTATGTATTATGTATATATAATACATATATAAAACTCTTATATGTATATATATATAATATTATGTATTATATATAACTAATATTTATACTAAATATTATGTAATTTTGGGAGAAGATTCTGGAAAAGTAAAATGAATCCTATAAGTAGTCAGTAAAACAAAGTGAAAATATGTAACATTTTCAAAAATAATTATTGAGTACCTACTTAATACCAGCCATGGTGCTATACATTATTTGGACAAAATTAATAAAATTAATATGCTCACTTTCTCAGGAGAGTTTCTATCTTAAGGTACAAGAACAAATAGAAGAGCAAATACAAAAGAATTTGGTTTATGCTATGATCGAAACTGTTGGAGTGCGTTATTAGAGCTCTGAATAAGGACATCTAACCAAAGTGGAGGAAGTGAAAGAGTAGCCACACAACACATTTTTGAAATACTGATACTAAATTATGACATGAAGGTCATGTCAGGATGAGTATGACATGAGGTTGGTGATACTTCACGGAATGGCTGAAGCTGAGTGAATGCAACAGGGAAATGAAAAAAAAAAAGGTGTCTCGGTAGGCCTTTGGAAGAATGAAATCATTCTTTGTGGCTGAACAATGAGCTTTGTAGAGGTGATTGAGAGATTTCAAAGAATGGCTATGGTAAGGCTTACAGAGATGAGCAGGGAGCACATATATAGAAAAGGATGAGCTGGATATTCAGAGGCTTTTCAATTCTCTTAAAGTAACTAAAAGCACTTCTTTCCTAAAGGGGGAAGCTCAGTATATCTCCGATTACACACAAATATAGATTCCTACTAACTTAACTCCAATGACTTCAATCTTAGTTCTTACCTCAGTAATTTCTAATCCTTACCTTCAACAGATATTTCAAATTTATGTCTTCAAACAGAAATGGTATCTGCAAACCAAATTAGTATGCTATCCTATCATCCATTTTATAAGATCTATAAAACATTTTCATCCTTTTGGACCAACTAAAAAGATAATGGTAATGGGCTGACAATGCAGTAGCAACAAATATAATGTTTTATAAAAACAGGTGCAATATATGTTATTATTGGCCTCTACAGTTATTATTCTAAAAATTTTACACAGTATTTTTACATTAGCAGTGTGGTACAAATACAAATCATGTTACTTTACTTTCATTTCTAAAACTTCATATTATGTTAAAATTTAGCACTGCTATTTTAGAAAAAAAGGTATATGTATATTTACATGCTGAATTAAAAGACTTATTTTAATTCATATGACTTATTTTCCAGTCTTTGACAAACCACGAGTTTACTTCCTTCTGGGACTCTAGCCAGGAGTATGATGATATTCAAAAAATGTTGTTTCCCTGTTGTGATATTTATTATTCAATTAATTTTTTGATGCTTTCATCTCCTATGGGCAGGAGTAGGAAGAAATCCCTTAATTACTTTCTATTTCACATAGAGCTGCTTTGGGTAATCTTAGAAAACAAATTCTAATTAACAAACTTAAAAAAAAAAAAACTGGATTCTACCTCTGCTCTTTAGACTCTACTGTTTAGGTCAGCAAAACACTAGTGATAATGAAATTATTTAAAACTTTGTATAAAATTGCTTTTAATGTTATAATTTTTGAAGATTTTTATTTTTGTTTATGTAGTTTAAGACTATAGTACAGAAATTTTGAATTTCTTCCAGTGGATTTAATTTCTATGACATTTCCTTGGTCTCCTGGCCCATTCCTGATATCAATGAATATAGATATAGTTAATTCAATTTTTCCTCTTAAAATATAAATACTTTTTGATAACAACATAATGTATGCACCTGAGCGAATCTTTGCTAAGTTTGATGACTTTATTGATATAATCAGTATTAGATCACAAATGTTAAGTGCCATTATTTCAAATGCTTTCATTAGGTTTACTTATTCATTTTGTAATATAGATGTAAAGGTCTCTTAGGTTTATATACTTGAAAGAATTTATATCAGTACTCAGAGTGCAGTCACATAAGGGTTTAACAAAGGCAAATAATGCAATATAGCAAAAGGAGAGTTCAGAAAAATTTGAAGAGGTCTAGAGACTTGTAGACACACTCCCCAGAGGCCTTATTATTCTCATAAGAACTCTAATTTTGAAATTGAACCAACAACATTCATGTGATGAATTTGGCTTGGAGACAACTCTAGGAAACAGTTATATTCTATAAGGACTTTAATGCTCCTTCAAGAATGCAGCCTAGAAAAGCTAGAAACTTAAAGCAAAAATGACACAGTTGTTGGGATTCCCCAATAATATCCTCTGGGTCATTGATTACATAGAATAACTCACAGGACTCAGAGATGCTGTTATACTCGTGGTACAAACACAATATTATTACAGTAAAAATATAGAGATTAAAATAAAGGGAAAGGCACATGGGGCAAAATCTGGGAGCAACTGGCACAAGTTTCTAGGTGTCCTCTCCCAGTGGAAATGTTTAGATGTGGTTAATTCTCCCAGCGATGATGTGTGACATGTGCAAACTGTTTCCAACAAGTAAAGTTCATTTGAGGCCCTGTGGACAAGGTTTTTATGTGAGTTAGTCACTTAAACATACAGAGTCTGTGTGCTTGACCTCAGCTGGTTAGATCTGGCCCCCAGGACAGAAGCAAGTATTCAGCATAGATAACATCAGCCTAAACTATCTGATCAAACTAGTTCCCTGTGCCCTGTGTTGAAAGGCAAGAAGCTTTAAAAAAAAAAAAAAAAGCAACACTCTTATTAGACAAAATATTGTAAGAACTTAAAGCTCATCTCACAGAAGCCTGGCAAGGAACAGTTGCAAGGACAGGGATTTCTTAGAAAAACGGAGGGTTTGAGCAACCCAGGCCTGCTTAGTTAAATCTTTCTATATCTATTCAAGACAAACTAAAGAGCTAGAGAAACAATTCATATACTAAAAACAACTTTGAGAGAAATCAACCTATTTCAATGTGTGGTTTTTATTTGAAGCATTATATAAATAACGAACAATAACTGTGAGTGTGTGTGTTTGTGTGTGATATTTATGAAGCAATTAATAATTGGAGCACTGACTAAATATTTTAAGCACAATAACAATGTTGGGATTCTGTAACATGAAACTTTATTTTGTAGACTTGTATACAGAATTATTTAGAAATTTAATTAAATTAGATATCTGTGATTTTCTTCAAAATAATTTAAAGAGGGTAGGAGTACAAATAAAACAATTTTGCTATAATATGATAAAGTTATAGTTGAGTAATACATGCGGGTTTATTATACTTGCCATAATAACATCTGAAATTGACATATAAAAATATATTTAAATAATTTAGAAGAAAAGAGTTATTAAAATAATTTCAATAATTTAAATGTGTACCGGTAGAATGATAGATTTAATCTTTTTAGATCTAATATAGTTCGTATGGTTTTGTAAGGAAAATGTTTTTTAAAGATTAGTTGCAATGTCTTTAGATTTGAAACAACATAATATCTTCAAAATATTTAGCAGAGTAAAAAAGAGTAAGGTTAGATGACACACATGTAAAATGTTGGTGAATACTGGGTGCTGGCATGTACATAGAATTCTGTTCATAACTGTGTTTTAAATAAGTAAAATCAAACTTGTTACTAAGAATACGGGATCTATGTCTTAGACATTCAATGTAAATATGACGCATAGTCATTTCTGAGATTTTCTTCCAGTCTCTAAAACTTCAAAAAAATGATTAATAGTTTATAGTATGGTACATTTCACAAGAAGTTGGCATTTTTAAAAGCAGTTGGTACTAATTTGAAAATGAATATTTTAACATGACAGTAAATATGACTTTCTCCTGTGCTATTTCTAGCATACAATGTAATCATCATGTGTAATTCATGTGTTAGATCCATGTGTTTTATTCCTTTCCACTCATGTCAGGCACATTTGCAGCAATAAAATATTATCTTCTAGAAATTCTCTCCTCTTCTATGTTCAGGCACATTACTATATCTACCCTATTATTTTACTACATCTGTGTATCATTTTTCTGTACTCCTATTACTTTTCTGTTTTCCTCAAGTCTTGTTCTCACAAGTGGATACTTCCCCAAATTTGTCAGCATTTACCATCGAATATCCTGTTAAGAATCTCCCTGTATATCTCAGATATCCTTTCATCTTCTTTCTAATATATTTCAATTTTCCTTTGACTGTTTTTATGCTTAATTTCTAGTACTGACTTTAGTTTAATATGAATGAAACTGATCAACCACATTAAAATTTAAGCTAATGCCTCATCATAATCTTCTTAAATTTCATCATGACAATATGTGTCTCCAGATATCCTTCGCTATAAAATACATGTTTATAATTTGACTCATTCTTCTTCATCTGCATGTTTATTTAATCAGTGACTAATACTGTTTTAACCTTTATTTTGTTCCTCTTTGGCTCCTCATTCTCTACTCACCCAACCCACCCACACTTTCAGACCATTGGACCATTTTAGTTACTTATTAACTAATAGCTTTATTAATAGGCTTTTTTTGCATGTCATTTTTAAGAATCTACTTCTTCAATAACGCTGTACTGAAACTTAATGACTCTACAGGCGCTATTCTTCAGCAAATGTCATGTAATATGTTCTAGACATTTCTATCTTTCCATGTCATGTAATATACCCAACAATTTGTTCCTGATCTGCTTTTTATAATGCCACCCATATCACCCCCAATCTTTTCAAATGTCATTTAATATTATTTCTTGAAAGTGTACTTTCACTACTTTTTTCTTCTAATTTGTAAATGTGAATGTGTGTAAAGGTGAAAAGTGAAAAGAAGGTTATAAAATACCAGCAACTTTATACTCTTGTGCAAGAAAGATTAAATCTTTGATGCCCTTCTATTTTGCTCTTGTTAGAACAAGTAAATGCTGGGTTGTTAAGTGTGATTAAAATAGAATGTTGGATCTGCACTCCACTGCCCTCTGTCAGATATATGTTTTTGTTCAATAATGGCCATCCCCTTGTCTTTCTCCTCTAGTGGGAGATTAGTCTCTGTATTTCAATTGGCTGGACACAGGTAAACACATCCCAGGAATTCTGACTAGTATTCACTTTCATAGCCTTGTTATTTAGACACCTTTGGTTACTTCTTGCTTATTCTCTTTTTGAAAAAAAAAAAAAAAAATATATATATATATATATATATATATATATATATATATAAACAGAAAAAATAAATTGAACAAATAAAAAACAAAAAAATCTAAAAAATATTTAGACTATTTTCCTGATGCTTTCTATTACTATTGTTAAAAATAAAACTCATTTCTGTGCCAGTGTTATCACTCTTTTTTAATATCTTATTTTATGCTTATTCTTATCTTTAATAAGTTAAAATTAAAGACTCACACCCAGAAAAATCTTAATTACTGAGTATCTGCCTTCACCCTCTACCTCCTAATGTAAACATTGTTTTTTACTCTATAGTATACCATTTTATAATTTAAAAAAATAAATAACTTGAACATGCATAAATATATATAATTTTTCTTTTTTTATTTACATAATAATTTTTTTCTGATAAAAATTATAAGTTGAAAGACTCCTCTGTACAACGGTACTGATTTCTTTCTAAATCCTTTCCTTTTATAAAAGCTTTACAAGATGACACACACACAATTTATTTTCTGATAATAAAGCCTTCAGTATCTGATAAAAATTCTTCCACTCTTATGTTTTACCTTATTTATTTAGGGTTATATAATTGTGGACTAAAATAAAAGTATAAGGTATTTTGCCGTATAGTTTTCTAATGTACTTGCCAATTTATTAAGTATATTTGAATGCCACAAATCTCATAGTTCTTAGCAGTTAGCTAGTCTGAGTAAAATAAATGTGTAGTCTGAGAAAACATTCTAACTATAACTCTCAAATCACATAGAGCTATGCAATGATAAGACATGCAATTATCATACTGAATGTATTTCCAAAGTAAATTTACTTATTTAAATGATTTACTTTTTACAACAATTTTTAGAGGTTTTTCACTCTACTTTAGCTATTAGTCTCTGGAATAAGTAAGTAAAATTATTGAACACTGGCATTTCAAAAATGTCTAGTTTAAAGAGCTTTCTGGGGAAAAAATGTACTTAATAATAATTACTAAGGATATCCAGGATATGCTTTTTTAAAGCTATTCCCTTTCCTTATCCTTGTAAAAAAACATATTTAAATATTTGAGAGGCTACATCAATATCAATGAGAGGAAGAAATTGATGGACAGATAACATAAACTGTAAGCAAATTTTTTAGAAGGTTTGTTTTTTTCAGAATTAAAAATGATTAATAATGTGGTTACAATAAAATATAACATAATCATTGACATATATATTTAGTTAGTTTTTTATATTTACAAAAGTGCAAAGTAAAATATAAAAGATGTCTTATTGGCAACATTTTTATTTATAATTTTCAATTACTTTTCTGGTTTAACAATCAAAAATGAGACTGTCAAATTGTAGCTAATATGTAAAGGGCTATTGCTGTCAATATGTTAATTAAATGCCCACAGATTTTTAGGTTGCAAAATAACAAGTTAAATAGATATATAATGAATATATATATTTATATATATTTATATATATATTTATATATATTCATTATATATCTAATTATAATTATACATCTAATTATAATTATATATCTAATTTATAAATACTCAAGTATGGTAGTATTGAATATTTTCAACTTAAATAAAATAAAATGTAAGAGAAGTGATATATCTAGGCATGTATATATAAGTATGTATATAATCTCCTTTCTTTTTATTTAGCTATATTATAGTTCATGTTTCCAGTAGCTTACTTATATGAATGGTTCTTGGTTATATTCTTGAATTTTCTTTTTTTTCTTTTTTAGTGGTGATATTTTAATAGATATTATGAATATATCTCCAATCACTAATTGATTAAAAATAATATATTTGTCAGAAAAGTATGAATTTTTTTTTATTCAAGGTAGAATTTCTTTTTTTGATTTGCTTTCACACTCTGAAATGATTGTACTCATTTCAACTTCTTTTTTGTAATGTGATCTGTGCAGATAATTTTCTATAAGACTAAGGTTTATATTCCAAGGAACTCATGTAATTCAGAGGTTAAGAAGAAAAACTAAAAGATAAAAAAACATTATACTTACATAAAGGTGCATAAAATAAACTATATTCTCAGATTAAAGAAATGCTACTGGAGGAATTATTCTGCTTATTTTATGAATACACAGATGTCCTCATTAAAATTTTTCATTAGAATCAAAGATTAAAACATGATATGGAAACTAGCTCTTGTTAGAAAGCCAGGGAACAAGCAGAAGAATATCAAGTAAGAATTTTAAAAAGTATCTATAGAAAGTTGTATTCCATATATATTGGTATTTATAACTCTGGTATGCATAAAATAGCTATGCAAATGTACAGCAGACTCTACTAATTGTAAATCATATTTCATAAGTGAACAGATGATTTAGAAAGAGTTAATTGGCTTTTATAAACTCTAAAGAGAACATAAATATTTTTCATAAATAAAATAAAGCTTTTTCTATTCATTTGGAAAATTTGTGCAATTTAAATGAATGGATATCATTATATATATATCTTCAGTAATAAATAAAATTTTAGTTTTTGAAGTAGATAGTTAATTTTGACTACTCATTCTGAAGAAATGTATAACAATAACCAAGAATAAATAAATTTGATAATTCTGGTTGAGTCAGGAAAGTTGACCAACTCCAGGAAGATATGAGCTTAATTTAGGAGGAATAGAAATTTAAATGAAGTTAGGGGAAAATAGGCAAGTGAGTGTGAAAAGTTATAGTCATGTAGTAATTTGGCCTGAAGCACTAGAATGAATGGAGAAGATGGAGTGATGGAAGAATCTGGAAAGTTGAAGGTTGGTGTGGTGGTCAAATAAATTATTATATTTGATTACCGTGGCAACAAAACAGAAATCAGAGGATAAGGCTGAAAGATCAACTTATCCGGCCATCAAGTGTAAAATGGGAGCCAAAAAAAGTCAGGGGCCAACACAACCACCACAAATGACTGTGAAGAGCACACTGAGGAACTGTAACACTGTCACGTTGGACTGCCAAAGCCTCACAAAGTAACAGCTTCTCTTCCTAGTCACCTTCATGGTCCTGGGCAGATTCTTTTATTAGCAAACTTTAACCCATAGCTATATGAAAAAAGACATTCTGGAAATGGAATTCCTGTCTTTTCCTTTGCTGTACCTGCAGTATCTTAGGAGTGGGTAGTTGTAGTTCAAATTTAAGAACTAACATCTCAGTATAGGCCACTGTTTGTCAACTCAGCATTAATACCATCCTCTTTTCTTCTATTAACTTCCAAATAAGGGTGATATTATGCCTCTGATTAACCTGATGGAATAATCTCCTGTATTAGGTAGGATTAAACCTAATTGCAGAACTATTGTGCATTATGTTGTGTTTGTATATATGTGTGTAGTCTTATCTTTAAGGATAGATATGAATATTATATTTAGGATAGAGATTTAGTACAGTTGATTGGCTTATAGAGTGGTTGCGGCTAACTTACCCAGTACGAAGTTTCTAGGGTAAGGAAGGGAAGCTCAAAATCAAGCTGGGATCCTATGCTCAAGTGCTGAAACTTGTCCCCTGTCTACAGTCAGAAAGGAAGACCCAGGGGAAGTGGTAATAATTGTAGACTTAATTATGGGCTCAGCTGCTATTTGGAGTCTTAGTTCAGAAAAAGTCTAACTGCTTGTAGTGATCTTATGAGCAGTCATAGAGAGGAAAGAATACAAAAGTATGCATCTGATATTCTTCTGTGAATCTACAGGATTTAGAGCTCAAATAGGTAAGATGAAAGGAGAAATATTAAAAATTTGCACCTTTGCTATTTTCAAGTCTTTGATAGTGGCACTAATTTCTTCAATTTTTTCAGTTCTTTGGTATTTTGAGGTAATTATTTTTGTAGAGTAACTCTTCTATTACAGGCCAAGGAATCAATATACAGATTTTGTCAGTTAATGAGTTCTATTCCAACTATGCATTCTTCAGCTAGGAAAATAATCAAAGGGTGGGTCCTGGTATCTACAGATACTACTATGGATTGTAATTGGTCCCCAAATCCCTTGTCACCTCTTCTCTATTAACCTGACTTTGACTTGAGGGCTATAGTAGTGCTCTGGTTCCCCAGGAGTTAGATTATTATTATATTCCCTGAAAATATTTGTCTTCAAATCAATTAATGGCCACTGGTAAACTCGAGGAAGACTAACAGGAATGTTTCACATAATTTTACATGTATATATAGTTATATATGTGTGTTCATGAATTTTACTTACTATATATAAAGCATATATAAACAAATATGCAAATAGATATATTTAATTTAACCTCCATTCTGCAGATAGGAAATGCCTGCAAATATTCAGCTGGTAAGTGGGAAAACATGGTTTCTAATCAGAAGGCCTGGCTCAAAAATCTTTACTTCAACTTATGTTATAATATCAATATAGTTTATTCTTCAGTGACTCCTAGAGATAGAATTCATGGGAGGAAATCATCAAAGCCCTTGCATATTTGAAAATTATCTTATTGTAGAGTGCATTTAATTACTTTTCTTGGCAATATAGTCTTAGTAGAAAACCACTTTACCTTACATTCCACTGTTGATGTTGAGCAGCATTACTCTGATTCTAGTTTCCTGAAATTTTATGATAGTATGCCAGGAATACATATTTTTTTCTTTATCCATCAATTGTATGAGACCTCAGTGATCCCCATTCATTATAAAACCTCATTTTCATTATTTCTAAAATATAAACTTTCTATTTATTTGATAATGTTCTCACTTGAGTGCTCTATTTTCAAAACTACTGTTAGTTGGATGTTGCCTGTCATCACATGAAATATGGCCTGAAAATTAATGTGGGCTTCTAACTTCCTGTTTTTATAATTTTTAATACCTAGACTATTTATTTAATTTTTAGAGTTTTTAGGAGAAATATTGAAAAAAATGTAAAGGTTTTGATTCACTTAGTATTCACTTTGTTTACAAAACAGAAATACAAAGGTTATCTAATGCGAATTATGTAAATATAGACCATGCTTTGGGCACAGCAAAGAGAGAAACACTAATACTGAAGAATTTGTATTTTATTGCTGAATAGGGGAAAGAAATATCACTATCAGTTATTAACAAATAAAATCTGCACAAAATAACAATTTTAAATATCATTAGTACATAGAGACCAATAAGCATAAAAATGTATTTAAAGCTTATTTTAGTGGGTGTGGTAGAGCAAATATCCTTGTATGACATAAATATGGCATGTTTGTTTGTTTTGTTTCATTCTGTCTTGTTTTGTTTAGCATATACATGTTTTAGTGCCTAGTGGAAAGTAAATATGGGCATATCTAGGAAGACACCAGTGTGTACAGATGCACTGAAGGAACATTGTTTTCTCTTTTATGATTCTGAGGCATTTTAAACAAAGACAATGTATAGAGCTTTCTAAAACCTTATTCTGCGCATAGATTTTTAGAGGTATATTTTATTTTTTAAGTCTTCTTTGTATGTCTACTTACCAAAATTGTTCCCTTGTGTTTTTTCTTTCCAAATAATAGCATTAAATAGTAATATTTAAATAATGATTATGAATGAAAAAAATATATTATTTGAAAGTGATGGCAGCATTAACTTTCATTGTAGTATGTGTCCTGATTCAAATAAATGGACTTAATAGAAAATATGCTCCTAGGAATTAAAACTTAGCATTATTTTCTAGAAAGCTTTTTCTCTTCTGTTTTCAAATAGAAGACAGGAGATCTTATTAAAATGAATTTCAAAAGAATAATTTAAAATGAGCTTATTGTTCTTATATCCAAATTACCTATCAGACTATTTAATTTAGAAACTTCAGTGTTTAAACAACTGAAAATATTCACTGACAGTATTTTGTTTCAGACTTTACTAAAATATTAGTGTATTTATCTAGTGTTTATATTTAATATTTTTTAGTATTTGTATTTGAGGTTACATTTAACTATCTAGTGAGGTTTTCTCAACGTTCAAAATAATTCTATGAAAACTTGTTGAAATAATGACTTATGGGAAATTAAAATATTTATTATAAGAGGCATTATTTGAGGTTATCTAACAGAGTTTCTTCATGTTATAAATGAGAACTGTTGATTCCTACAGAAGTTTAACAATTTGTTTAGGTTAGGAAAAATTAAGTTTTAATTAAGTTGGACTGAAGACCAAGGCCACCTTATTTCTAAGTTAATGTTATTACTATAAGAATGATTACAACAATTAAATAATAATAAAAACAAAAAAAAT
Source organism: Cynopterus sphinx (assembly GCA_030015415.1). Taxonomy (NCBI): domain Eukaryota; kingdom Metazoa; phylum Chordata; class Mammalia; order Chiroptera; family Pteropodidae; genus Cynopterus; species Cynopterus sphinx. The sequence continues at coordinate 13,963,463 of CM057380.1, forward strand.
AATAAGAACACAGCAACAATAAAAATAAGCCAAGAACTAGCATTTATTGAGTATTTACTATGAGTTGGTCAGTTTGTTTAATGTTTATATTAGCTAATATAAATCATATATAACACAATTATGTATTATTAGTATCCTAAATTTAATAATGCATAAGATGAGACACAGTGTCTCATTTCATAGGTACATATATCCATTTTTAGTTCTTTTATAAAGGTTAAAAAGCTTTCTTTTTCTTTTGTCATTCATTTTATTTAAATTTAATTTTTATACTATAAAATTTACCACATGTAAGTATACATGGCAGTGATTTTTTAAAATTAATCAATTATTTTTGTTTCTGGTGACAATGGTTAATGAAATCCAATAAGTTTCAGCTGTACACTTTAACAGAAGGCATATATATATTTACACTGTGTTCACAGGCAAATGATTTAACTAGGGTTAATAAAGTAAGTCATAAGGGGTACAAGGTTTAAAACACACTTGGTCTAGAGGCAAAAAATCATTTTCTCATTGATAAATATAGAAAATAGTATAATAAAAAATAATTTACAAATTTAAATACATCTTATTGCTAATTATGCCATAACTAGCCATGTACTATAAATGAATTACATGAGATTTTTATTTTTCTCTCATCTAAAAATTTTTAAATATATAAAATTTTCTCTAATATAGTGACTTCTTTCCTTGTCTAAAAGAAATATGTCTTTGGAATAAAATGTTTATTAGTAAAAAAGGAATGTGTTTGGTATGATGTATAAAGCAAATTAACTAGATTTTGATTTGGTGAGTTTTTCCGGAATCTATCTGTAATTTGATATCACACAAATAGAATTCAATGTGCTAAAACTGGTCATTAAATATTTTTAAAATCAGATGAGTAAAGCATTCTTATGAATATACCTAGAATTATTACAAGTTTGTTTCTTATAGTTTTAACATGGCATTTAAAAAAGAATTTCTTCTGTCAGAAAGAACTTGTACAGAAATAGATTCAACAAAATATGCCTATATGGAATTAGGATTGCTCTTCTCTCCCATTAATCTAATTCATTTTATTGTACAAAGTTCTTTTATAAATGCATCTGTGCACTGTGGAAATGTCAGCGAATGTAATAGAAAAAATTCCTGGGAGATTTATCATGGGATGTAATTTTTCAATTATCCATATTGTTGTGCTGGGCAGGATCACAGATGAAACTTATTTGAAATCACTGTTTCTTAGATAATCTTAAAAACCTTAAAAGGTCATCACTCCCCATTGTGACTGAGAGTTAAAACTCAAGATAAAATGTTACAGAGAAAAAAATTAACCAATAAATAACCATCCTATTTGTTAAAGCATAATATTTTTGGCTTCTGCTGAGATATTTTTAAGTATAAGGCCCTATTTATTTATTTTTCTAATTAACAACATATGTTAGAGAATAAAATGAGTATAGATGAACTGATATGTTTAATCAAAACTACAAATGCTTAGTCCAAAACGACTCACTGAATATAGAATCCTATACATAGAAACAAGGAAAAATATTCTCTGTTCTCTAAGATGGTAAAAGCAGTGGAAAAAGCCATTGTTCCCATTTGTATAAATGAACACGTTTGTGACTGAGTACACTGATTTACCCTGAGAAAACTGAAAAGCTCGAATTTTCACTTTCATAAGCAAGAATGCAAATCAATAATTGGCAATGCAGAAGTCAGCTCGAGAAATTAAGAAAACACCAAATGATGTTTTCAGAAATGCTGAATCTCTCTGTATGAAAAAAAGAGTTTTGAAGAATTTAGTTAAAAACTTTAGTTTATTAAAGATATTTCAAATTTATTTTTCTGAACTTTTTCTAATTATGATGTTTTATAAGAATTTAAACCTTTATTCATCATATCTTGTTAAAAGTAATTGTTAAATTTGCAAATTCACCAGAGTTGGGACAGGGAGAGTTGGGACAAGAAGTACCAGATGAAAAAATAGATAATTTAAAAAAATAAAATATAAAAATTATCACGGAACAAAAAATAAAGTAAGCTATTGTAGTGCCAATCTGTATTTTTCTTCTTCTTCCCTTAGAAAAACTAGAGTCTGTTCTAAACTTTTTTGCCTCCAGAAGAGTATTGTTATAAGTAAATATTTATTTATACAATAAATATTTATTTATAGTTTCTACTATCAAGAGAAACGATAGAATGCATTATTTTGTTCTTTGTAGATTTCTTTTGAATAGATGAAATATTTTATGGTTATTAAGTTTATATTTACTTTTAAATTCAGTTAAGTCTCATAGGGTAATGTGTTAATAGGGACCCCAATAGTAAACCAGTGGCATGTAAAAATTAAAAATAAATAAAAATCAAAATAGAAAAGGGTTTTGCTATTTGTATTTTACCAGAATGAGAGATTTTTATTCAAATAAAAATATTGTCAAACAAATAAATGAATTTTCATTATGATGCAGTTTTTAAAGAAGTCTAATTGAAAGTACCAGTCAGAAAAGAACAATTACAATATGAGAAAAATTGCAAGTAGCATACAGGCAATTACATTAGTAAAAGAAGTAAAAATGTTGCAAAAACTATGAAATATGATAGACAAAATATTTGGAGATTAAGAATTTTGTAAAGGAACTAATTAAAATATGTCTCAACTATTCTCAATTGTTTCTGAGGATGGCTATTATTATGATATACTTGAGAACAGAGAGGCCAAAATCTACTCTTTCTTCTCAAATTCCTGAAGAGAACAATGTAGAAAAGATTTATATTGTTTACTAAGCTTTACTGAAATCTTCACTGCAATGAGAATCTAATCCCTTTATTTTCCTTTACAGAACAAACATTAAAATTGTTAAAATGATTATTCATACTTGGAAATTAAAATTATTTCCATTCTCAAAATTCTTCTAATGTTCTATAAAAACCTGGTTGTTTTCAGTCTATCTCCCAATCCAGGAATAAAAAAAAAAAAAAAAAGTTCATATAAAAATTGGTATAGGCATTTAATAGAAGTATGCTGATATTCCTCGTGTGAAGGCAAGTCACTGTGTTGATCTACTTTTGTCTTTACTTATTATTTATTTTGATTAACTGTGTGAGATAGCAATTCCATTTAGTCTTTAAATACAGTAATATGATTATAGTCATCAATTTAAATTTTAATGTTTTATAGTCTGTCAACTTGAAATGTCTTCCATAACCTTTACAAAACTCATCTGTAAAAACATTTTCTCTAGATTTGCTACTTTTTAATTTCTTTTTTGGCTTATGACCAAACTGAAAAATTAGAAAAACCAAGAATTTCAGCTACCAAATTTAAATTTATCTTTAAGTTTGGATCTCAGATAAGGTCAAGAGCATAGAGAGCTATGAAGGATATTGAACGTAAATTGTACAAATAAGTCTTAAGTACCAAAATAACAAAGATTGCTCCAGAAAAACCTTACCAATTCAGAAATTTTAAACACAATTAATTTTATAAAATAAAAACCATTGTTATCTAAAAAATACACAATTTATGGCATTTGGTTTTAGAAAATGACAGTTGTATCTTGAATTGGGAAAATGTACTGGGAAATTTTTATAGCAATTAACAATTTCTTTTTGATAAAATTGCAACAAATTATCATTTTTCAACTTAGTTTTAGTTTTCCTTTGACTATATTTATAAAAATAACCTCCAATTAATAATAGGGAGTTCTTACAAAGTGTTATCTGCGTTTAGCAATAGTGTAAATATCAAAATCTCTAATGGATTTTCAAATATGATTTCAATTGTCTGTTGAAGATGTTTACATATGAAATTAATAAATATAATAAATTAATCTTAGCATTCTCATGAATAGCAATGTATACGTTTCACGACTGCAGCAGAAACAAAGCCACAGCCATTGTGTAAAAAGATAGGTTACCAGGATAGAGTTTGACATTGTTGTCTCCAGGTTTATCAATTGAACTCAATGGAAATAACCCCTGCAATCAGCCACTCCATACACATATTACATTTCTAGAATTCCAGCCCCGCTCTGCATTTAAAACAGGCAATCTAAACATGTTCTCAGTGGATAAGAATAAGCCCTGAAGAGCTACTCTTTAAACTTTATATTTTTCCACAGAAACTAGACTTCAAAGATATTCTGAAAACACCATAAAGTTTCAAGCTACAGTGCCCGCAAACTTCGCACTTGGTTCCCATTGACATCAATCAGAATTCTCTGTGCATGGACTGAGGGCAAAGCATAACCTTTTATATGGTCGACAATATATTTGAAATGACTACAAACTGTCTGAAACTTCAAACACTGGGTTGACTTTATGCTTTAAAAGGACATTAAATATTAAGAACTCAACGAATGTCTAAATAGGCAGTGCTTTACAGTTTAATTTCAAATTTTACAAAACAGGGATTTTATTTTTTACAATTTGAAGGTTAGAATTAAGTTAACTGACAACATTAAAAATGTTGAAGTAATTTGTGATGGCTTCTAAATATCTTTTTACTGAGTTGTTTTTTTCTCATGCAAAGTATTAATTTATTAAGAATCTAACAATAGCAAAAGAAAATCACTGCCCAATCATTTGGGAAAAACCATACTACCAAATAAAATTTCAATAATAATTAAAAATTATGAAAAGAAACACAGAAAAAGCCATAATATTATTGGGGAAAGTAAAAAAGACATAACCACTGATTGAATGCACAAATTGGGGTCCAGCATTTGAAGGCTCCTCATTTCCTACCCTGTGTTTAACATGCATTCTCTGCTTGCTTTCCTTATTCTAGAAGCTACCCAAGGACACAGCCTTGATATGATTATATGGTACTGAGACAGTCTGGACTGTGAAGATGCCTAAACCCAATAAAGTCCACTTGGATGCATAACCAAACCCAGTGGAGGCCTCTAGGTAAACTTTTAAAATTTTGGTGAGTGAATGTGGAAAACCACATGTGTTGAGCCATCCAAGGTGAGACTTGTATGTCAGTTCCTTTGTTTATGAAATCTGCCACCTACCAATCTAGAGTGATCTGTCTCTTTGTTCAGTCTCTCTCTGCCCTCCAAGTTTGGTGGCTGATTTCAGATTATACCCAGGAAGCTCCCGGAAAGTTGCCAAGTAACAAATATATCAAGAGGTATTTACAAAATAAATATTTTAAGTATTATTAACTAATCATATTTACATCTAAGAATCCTGAGTTGTAATGCCTTTGGCTCCCTGTGTTGTAGGTTTGTGCTTATTCATTGGAAGCTATAAACCTCATTGATGGGACACTGTCTTCTATAAAACTTTTTTAATGCTCTTTTGATAAATGAGATTATGTGGAATTTCTTTTCTGCATCTAACTATAAGGATTTAAGAATGAGTTTTTAAGCAGCTTGCCACTGTTTCTCTCAGATCATGGAACTCCATATTCAAAACTTCACGTCTACTCAAAGGATGTTTCATCTCTAAAACCTCTTATTAAAATGCAAGTATTACTTGAAACTGTATGCAGTAGTCTATTTTACATAGTTTTGCTTTCTAAGGTTTCAGTTATCAATTGCAGTCCAAAAATATTAAATGGAAATAAACAATTTATAAATTTTAAATTGTGCATGTTCTGAGTAGTGTGATGAAATCTTGCACTGGTCCACTTTATCCCTCCTTGTACCTAAATTATCCCTTTGTCCAGTGTATACACAGTGTATACACTACCTGGCCATTAGACATTTAGTAATGGTCTTGGTCATCAGATCTACTGTTGTAGTACCACAGTGCTTGTGTGCAAATAACCTTTATTTAATTTACTAAAGGCCCCAAAGTGCAAGAGTGTGATGCTAGCAATTGGATCTGTCAACAAGAAGTGACAGTGCTTCTTTTAAGTGAAAAGAGAGTATATAAAATAATAAATTTTTTTGAGAGAAACCACATTCATATAACTTATTCCAGTGTATTATTATAATTATAATATTTTATTATTGTTGTTATTGTCTCACTGTGCCTAATTTATAAATTGAACTTTACCACAGGTATGTTATTAGAAAAAAAGCATAGTATATATAAGGTTCAGTACTATCTGTGGTTTCAGGAATCCACTGAGGGTCTTGTAACTGGTCCCCCACAGATAAGGGGGGTCTGCTGTAGTGTGAAGTTGCTACTGGCAAACTCATTAGTGATATTTAGTGGGTCAAAAGAAAAAAAGAGAAAAGAAAATTCTCTGAAACTGACATGTTTTCAAATTCAGTATAATTATAGGAGGATTAGAAAATGTTTGAAAGAGAAAAAGGAGGGGTAAGTGGAAATAGGAGATCTCCAAAATGAGCTTCTACTACTTTACTAGTTTTTATACTAATTGTCCATTAAATTTAAATTTAATCCTAGAGTATTAACATGTGGTTTTCTGTATTTATTATTTCCTGAGGAAATGAACTGCTTAATGTATTGATTTTTCAGGTTGAGCCATATTCCGTGAACAACTCAACATGAGATGCAGAAACAGGTTACATATTCAAATCTAGGTGAAAGATATTTTATAAAAGGGCTTATCAGGGAAGCATTTGGGGGGGTCAAAAAGTATTTAAATAAAAGTGTCAGTGGACAGTTATTTCAGGTATAAGGGAGTAAAAAAATGAAGAAATCTTTATCTCAGGGGCCAATAGAAAACTACTTAATAGTAAGTACAGCACAGTCACTCTGAAAATGATCATGATCCCAGACATGCAGCTAAAGCAGCCTTCTGGAATCCTGTTATGCAAGGTTTTTAACCATTTTAGTGACTGAAATTAGGGAGGTCCTGGGAGAGAGGTTCATAGCAACTGGGTCAGAGGGAGATTAGATCATGAGGGTGGAGCCTAATGTTGAAAGTCCAATTTTCATAGGTCAAGACTGTTACCTACTAGAGAACTGGGCTCAGGTGAGGTTGACTAGGGTTAAGTCAAGGAGAGAGCCTTTGTCAATATGTATTACCCTCACTGCTAACATAGGCCTTCCTTTTACACTAGATATTAAATCTTAATTCTCTCAAATCTTATCAATATACATTGTTCAAAAAATATATTTAAAGGTATGTACCTTAAGCTAATAACAAATAAAACAGAACATATGATAAAAAGAATTTTTTTATGTTTGTGAAATATTGTCTTTAAGTAACATTTATGGTTTATTCTTTATGATTGTTTAGGTTGTTTATGCAAACTGAATTCTTGATATGTTTCTTTGTGGCATATACAAATTTCTGTGAATAGATGAATAAGTGAATAGTCACAAATTGCTTCAAAATTATGTACATATAATTGTATCGAAAATTATAACAGTTATGACATTCTGGAGCATGCATTGTTTTACACAGTACAATCTTAGTTTACGTTTCCCCAGAGGCAGGCCTTGAAACAGATAACATATTTTTAAGGAAATCCAAGTAAACATGGGTCTTTTAGGAAAGGTAGGAAGTGAAATCCAGTGAAGGAAGCCAACAAGAGTGAGTGCACACATTATTTCATATCCCCCAAAAGATATCAGGGCTCAATCTGCTGAGAACCTTCTGAATATTGAGAGAACACACCTTAAAATTTTGGCTCCTGGGCTGAGGATGCTGGAGTGTTTATTCAGCAACTATTTTCTCTCGTGAATGTAGGTCACTGTGCAGTCACTTCGTCTCTGGCAATTGCAGCCCATTCTGTATAGATACCAAAGAACTACCCTAAGGCCAAAGATGCTCTTATGCTGAGAGATATGAGTCCACTTGTATGTATATAAAATATACAATATTTGTAGGAGACCTGAAGGATTGGTCTAAGAATATATGGCCTGGGTAATGACAGAATCTTCTCCAAGTACATAAAATCTGAAATATTCTAAAGAGTCCATATTTTGTTCATCTTACATGTGAACAGGCAACATTTCACTATGCAAAATTTGTAATAAGAAAAATATAGAAAATGGCTAGAAAATTACTAGATTTATAGGATAATTTTATGAGGTGAAGAATGATTTACTAACTAATCTTATACTTTTTTTATTCCTATTGACCTCAAAGTGACATATATACAAAATAAGTCCTTTAAAGTCAACAAGTGAGAGCTATAATATTTTGATATATTCTCCTTAAACAAACATCTTAGATGCTCAGAGATAATAATGCATCTGAAGAGAAAAAAAATAAAATGTTAAAATTGGTAAATGCAATTAAATGATGATTATTGGAATAAAAAGCTAGCGTTTTTGTGATTGAGCGTTACTAGGCAGCAAGAACTAGATAATGCCAACATGAAAATGAACCCATTAACCTTCAGAATCTATTTAAATAGAGGCTGTACCTCTAAATGAGCTGAAACGGAACAAAACATAAAGAAATTAGCTTTAAATATATTTATCAATGTCAAAATATCATTGCTGGTTTTGTCCCTGTGTATTTTTATAAATGTGCATTCCTGGCCATCATTCTGAATAGTTTTATAATAAGGTAATCACCGTGGAAAACTTAATCTTGTTCTTAAGCCAAATTTTAAAAATGCCTTTTTTATGATATTCAGTCATACAATGTGATATCCCCAGGTTAATTCTATGTAATTGCCTACTGCGGGGTCCATTTAGTACCGTAAACACCTGAGTTAATATCTCGATTCAATTTAAAGAAAGCTATTTATCTACATAATAGATGCTTACTTCCGTAAGATTTTTTTTTTTCTCTTGAAGAATGCTTCTTAAATCACATGCTATGGTCATAAAATTTGAAAATTTATGTAAAGGTTATGTATTAGTATAAAACATTACACCTTATATTAAACATAGTCCTCTTGATAGGCTTCAGAACTAACTGTGCTTAATAATAAAACCTATGTATAAAAAATATTACTACACAAAAAATACAGGTCACTGAATATTTGAAATTATTTTATGTAATATATATTATTATTTGTAAAAACAGCAGCTTAAGAATATAAATATTTAGTAAACGAAAACATGCATTTCCTATCTCTTTCACAATGATGAATTCATGCTTGTTAGATTCTCGGAAGTTATTTTGAAATGAAACATGGTATACATATCTGAATTCCTTTTCATTTCAGATTAAAAGGCAATATTTTTCAAAAAATTTCTGTAAATTTAATTTAAAGCTATCATGTGATATCTGAAACCATATGAGTGGCCTTGAATGGCATCTCATTATTAAATAACTAAATTAAAAAATATGTTTGAAAATTCTTGATCATTTATGACATTTAAAAAATGTGTATGGGTTTATTTAAAGAAAGCTTTACTTCTTTACAGTTTGGTTGCTTTTTTTTTCCTTCTACCTTTTTTGAGCAGCAATGTTGAAGGGAAGTAATGAAAGTGACCATCCTTGACTTGGTCCTGAGCTTACCAGCAACCATGCTGATTTGCAATTTTGGGAATTCCTTCATGCCCAGTGAAATGTCAAATTGGTTCCATGCACAGTGGGCAAGGAGAAACCAGAGAAAAGAAAAAGGAGACCACTTCAGGTTGGTAGGTGGTAGGTTTAATAAGCACAGGGACTTTTAAGACTTGTCTTGGATGGATGAAGTATGAGGAGACCTTTATACCTGCACTGCCAGAATCTTAAAAGTTCATATAGAGGCCTTCACTGGGTTCAGTGCATATACTAACCAGAAGATCTTAACACATTGTTCTCTCAAGGTTGTAATGAGTCCTTGGAATGGCTCCTGCTGTGGGAAGGGCTGGCAGAGCATACAGTCCAAGGATAGCAGAGGGTGAGATGCCTCAGAATGCCTGGGTTCAGCTTGTAGGTCAAAGTGCAGTCGAGTCCTCTCAGTAATCTCATTCAACAAACCCTTAACTCTTTCACCATTAACTATATTGCTAGCCATTGAGCTCTGAAAGATGCTCTACCATGTTGAGGAAGTACCTTTCATTCCCAGTTGCTAAAGCATATTACAAGAATAGGAGTTGAATTTTGCCAAATGCTTAGTCTGAATTTTCAGGTAATCATTTTTTTTCTTCTTTTGATAATTACATGGATTGATTTTGTAATCAGGTTCGCATTTCTTGGATAAACTAACTTGATCATGTTGCGTTATCATTTTTATGTTGTTGAATTCAATTTACTAAAATGTTTAGAATTTCTGCATCTATTTTCATAAAGAATATTATTGCATAGTTTTGTTTGTTTTTGCTTTTTATAATCTTGTTATCAGGTTTTAGTGTCTGGATAATAGTGGCTTCATAGAAGAAATTGAAAAATAGCTTAGCTTTTTGAATTTCTGAAGGAGTTTGTGTAGAATTGGTACCATTTCTACCTTAGATGTTTTATAAAATTTACTACTGCGCTAGTGCAAATACCTGGGCCTGGAAGTATCCTTGTGAGAAGAATTTTAACTACAAATTTAATAAATTTTATACATATAGGGTTATTCATGTTTTTGAGGTAACTTCTATAGTTTGTGTTTTTTAAAAAACAAATTTCTTTCATATGAGCTGTCAAATCCATTGGCATAAAGTTTTTCTTATATATTTTTATTATTTTTTAATATTGGCATAATTTATAATGCAAATAATTCTGTCCTTCCTGATTTTAGTCATTTTTGCCACATCTACTCTTTCTTTTTTATTCTCTGATTAGTCTAGCTTGAGATATGTCAACTTTTGTGATCTTTTCAAAGAATCAGCTTTGGTTTCACTTAGGTAGTCTATTGTTTTTCTGATTTTTATTATCTTAATTTTCTGTTTGACCTTTATTACTTTCTTTCTTTTATTTATTTTGTGTTTAATATGCTGTTTATCCTAGTTACTCTGCTAAATTGGAGAGTGCTAAACTCCAAGGTGTCAGACTAGCCAGTCAAGATAAGCCTTAATTTAAATAACAATCAAGCATTTTTTCACTTCCTCCTATCATACAAGTGAGAGTCTAAACTGCAGAAAGCTGCAATCCAGCGTGTTCCTTCTTTCCAATGTTGACCTAGATTTTGGAGGAGGGTAAGGTGGATGGGCACACAGTCTGTCATCTTACCGCTGAGTAGACCTAAAAGAAGCCTGTTGAAGTTTTATGGATATGGGGGTGGGTAAGGAAAGAGGAGTGCTAGGAGTGGGAAAGTTTTGATTTAGAGCCAAAAAAAGTACTAATGGTGAAGAAAATGGAATGGAATACTCATTGGTAGGAAAGTCAGTTAAAACTGAGTCAAGATGACACTGAGGAATCTGGACCCCTGCATGCCCCATGCCTCAGTTCTCAGAGTGCTAGTAAATTGCTAATCCATTGCTGAGCTTGCTAAAGTCTGAACCATTAACATTCTAGAACAACAACTACTGAATAAACATATATGTATATCCTGCTTGTAGTTTTCCCCTCCCTGGTTTGTATATTGGAACTAACCAATCCCTGTTAACCTAGGCAGAAATCCTTCATTTGCATGGAGATCCAAAATAGAAACTGACCTGTGATTTTTGCCTTTATAGCCTTGTAATTTCAGCCTTTCTTTATTTTCTCGAGGCACAATTTGGCTTGATACCTGAACCTGTGTCTCCAGGATTGCAATTCTTTTTGATCAGATTGATACTTTTATTCTTTATTATAACCTGAATTTCTTCTTTGGTTAATAGCACCTTTCACATTTCTTTCTCTTTCTTATAAAAAAGGTCCCCCACAGAGCTTCCTGAAGAAGGCCTCAGCAGAACACTACAGATAAAGATGCCTCTGAAAGAAGAAACCTGGCCTGGAATTCAGCTGCGTATAATAAGCACAGCCAATCAGTGTGGCCAAAACCTTTCATTACAGCTCTCTTTGGAGATTGCAAAGTGCTGGTTGTTCTCCAAGATAGCTATGGGGTGAGTAGCTTTTACCCTGGAGGCCTGTAAGGTAAAGAATTATTAATTGTCTATAGTTCGACCTGAAAAATCACACTTTAGTTTCTAACAAATATCCAGACTCCTTAGGTTCCCATCCCTCCATGGTTTTTTAGGTGGAAGTTAGTCATTTATTTTCAACTTTCTTTCTAATATTGCTACTTATTGCTATGAATTTTTCCCCAATTACTGCTTTAGTGGCACCCCACAATTTTCAACATATTATTTATATTTTAATTCAGTATAAAATACTCTCTTATTTTTTAAAAAAATTCTTTGAGTAGAGATATTCTTGTTCTGGTTTCTGGTTATTCCATGGAGATAGAATGTACTGTGAATAACTTAATGTTAAATTTGTGAGACTTGTTTTATGGCCCAGAATGTCATCTATCTTGGTAAGTGTTCTACATATATTAGAAACAAGTTTGTAGTCAACTGTTATTAGTTGCGTGTTCTACAACTGTCTTACTCAGGTCTAGCTGATTGAAAATTGTGGTTGCAATTTCTGTAATCTTGCTGATTTTTAATCTACTTATGCTATCGATGGTTGAAGTCATATATTGAAATTTTCAACTGTTTTGTGGGATTTGTCTATTCCTCTGTAAAGTACTATCAGGTTTCATTTTCTGTTTTATAAAACTTATTCAGGATGTAAACATCTAGAATTTTTAATTACTCATGATGAATTGATTTTAAATTTAAAAGGTATTTATATTAGTTTAATATTTTAAAATTATATTTTAAAATAGCTAAAGATTGCAAAGCCTGAGTATTAAATATTTTAATATATTTTTTAGAATCCTTGTGTCCTTTGATTTAAGCTGTTTTATACTTAATTTTAAGAAAGTCTCCTACTGAAATAATTAACAGCATGAGTTTCTATTAGTTTGATGCTGTTTTATGTTTGACTAATTTGACTTTTCTCAATTTTTAGTTTAATGCTGTTGCTTTTGACTCCTTGAATTGCTTTTTGCTTTCAGTGTGATTATCACTATCCTTTTCTGCAAATCTGTGTGTTGATATTCAATACTGGTTATTCTCTTCATTGTGATTTCAAATTAATTACTTCTCTAAATATGTTGTTTGGTTTTAAAACATTTCCTTTCAGCTTATTATTTTGTGAATTATTTTCACATTTGTGATTCTGTTTTACACTACTTATTTTTTCATGTTTTTTTCTCAAAAATTAAGACCACTTGAAAAATAGTTCTCTTGAGTTCTTCTATATTTACTTTTTTTTAAGCTTCAAACAATTTTTTCTTTTTACTTTGCTCATAGATGGCAGTTATTTGTTGATGTTCTATCTGATAAGGGTCTGTTTCTTTGTCTAGTTGATGTTTGAGAACTATTTTTTGCTATATTTTTGCTGTTGACTGAGCTGAAGCACTGATAAATGAAAAAAGGTAATAATAAGGAAATAGACTATATTTATTAGAAAACTGTCTTTGTTCTTTTCCTGAAATTTGATCAAGTGTTCTTAAACTAGTAAGGTGATGGTCAGAAATTCTTTAATTTATCAAATAGTCACAGACCTTTACATATGTAGTTTGTAGTAAGATGTGTTGTTCATTTTTTTTAATTCACTGCTTTCACATTAGAAACTATTCTAATGATTTCTCAGTCAGAAAAAGAAAACAATAGATATCCAGCCTGTTTTTTTTTGTTTCATTTTGTTTTGTCACAAAATTCGGTTACATGACCAGAAATTCTCAGGATTCTGCCAACCTGTCTTTCCACCTTTTGTGGGTTAAGCAGTGGTTGGGTGTTAGGCCTCTCTATTTTGTGTTTCTCTTCTTTGAGTCACCCACTAACTGTTCTTTTGTTTGAATTTTAAAAGAACATTGGATAAGATTATGTCTCTTCATTTGTTTAGTTGGTGGTGATATTTTCTCACTGCTTCATTTTTAATTAACCCGTAAATTTAGATATTAGAAGAAAACAATTTTTGTTGAAGTTTGATTCTATTTTCTAAACTGAATTCTTCTAATGTAATTGTATTTATTTAGTGTTTGTTTTGTTTCATTGTTAGAGAAAACTCAACTGAAAAACCAACTGTTTTTCACCTACAAAATTAATACATTATTTACCCACCTCTAAACTCAGCATATGGGTCTAAGATTAGAAAATTAATAATATACACAGGCTATTTAGTTAATACTGGAATAGTGGTAAGTAGAGGTGATCTTTACTATGTGAAGATTTTAATTTATAAATGTTATTTTCTAAAAAGTGTTTTATTTGCAATGTGAATTGAAATAGCAAATATAAGCAATATTGATTTAGATATCTGTGATATTATGATAATAAGCTATTAGACCTTCTCTGATTAGAATTTTATTTTATCAAAATGGTGTCAGACAAAAGTATCAGTTTCAAATTCTGAATTTCAGAAACTGAGTTTTAAACTAAGATGTAACTTTTCAAAACTTTAAATAATCTAACATTGCCAAGTATTATTAATGATAAGTTCAATATATGTAAGAATTGTAGTTAGGTTTTAATATCTATGGATTAGCTTAGTTAATGAAAATTCAGTTATATCATAGACACAGCTTGGATATTCATAAACCCAGGAATAAAGTCTACAAGTTGTGACCCTGTTATCTTTTCATCCTAACATGTAATTCATATAACAGTTCACTTATATAGTAAATCACTATTTTTCTAATCAGAGACAAATACACTATTACTTAATTTACCTTCTAAAAGAAGAAAAAAATTCTTCTGCAACATGCATCTTTAATGTTTATTTTTACTATTCTAGCACTAATATTTATATACGAAGTAATTTAAAATCAAGCTAGATATGTGAAGTTTTTAATCAACATAACATGATTTTTTTGCCCTTTGTTTTAACATCTAAAAGTTTAGACAGAATACTGTATTTCAGCAAAATAATTTTTTTCAGTTTCTCAGACATGATATTCACCAAATAAGAGTTTATATATTCATACAATATCTATTTAGTTGGAGGAGAAAAAAAGGAAAACCTCATGGATGATTGAGAAAAGAATAACCTGATGGGAGGAGACATTGTTGATCTAGCCATATGCTTAGTGGCTGTTATGGTCTCGGTGGGCATTGAGATATATTCACAGTGGAGTGTGAGGCTGCTGATGGCTGGTTGCCTATTTTCTACTACAGCCAGATGTAATTTCTGCTTCTGAAGTCTCAGCTCTAGAGGTATCAGTCTGATCTCAGGGAAGATCTCAGCTGTGAGAAGTGAACATTTTCCTTTACTTTTGCACCTAAGAGGGTGATGAACTAATGTATTTCTGGCTCCAAAAGAGAGAGTTGCACTGATTGAAGTTTATTTCTTGATATTTACTCTCTAAACACAGAAGAGTTCATTAAGTTTTAGGAAAGACAATATGTTATGCAAAAACTAGAAATAATTTAAGCTCAAGTTTTGGAAGGACAAGTAAAAATGTAGGCACTCACATAAACTAAAAGAAAAAGTCTTCTCGACCTAGGAAGAAATCAACCAAAAGATATAAACCTTGATACAGTGGTCTAATAAAATAAATTGTATACAATTATTTGATTATGAAACAGGATATGAAATGAGAACAAATTTAATTTAGACTTTCTACTAGTCCGTGATTAACCTAGATTTCATTTTTTTGTGCAGGGTGAGGTAAAGATTCAGAAGTGTATTATCATCAAAGCCCTATTTTCCTCTAATCTGCAGTGTCAGCTAAAATATACATATACACAATTCTGTATATATGGATCTGTTTCTGGGTTCTGTCTTATAATCAATTGATTTGTTTCTATTTCACCAATATCACTTTTGTTGGCTTGGTAGGAGAAGGCTCACAGACTATTTCTTCACCAACAATTATAATATTTATTATTGTTCTCTTTCTCTTACAAAGAATTGACTTTTATAAGAATTTTGATAGGCATCTATTGATCAATTTTGTTATATTTGGTATATTTATAATATTGATTTGTTTTATCTGGGAATATACTGTACATTCATTTTCTCCAATCAAGGATTCCATATATTTTATAGAATTCTTCGGATAGTATCTTAGAGAATACTATGCTTTCTAATTACAATCATCAATTTTAATAAGTTACATCTTCTAACATCTAGTTGCCAATACAAAGAAAATTGACTTTGCATATTGAGTGTCGTTTAGTTGTTTGTATGTATATGTGTGAATGAATATGTTTTATTCATCTTACTGCTAAGTTATCTTACAAATTCTGTTTCATTATTAGTAGATGGGGTGAGGGAGGAAAGTATGATCACATGTGTAGAAATTGTTATTTTTAAATCATCAAAATAAACACATATTTTATTTTTAATACAATAAAATAACTAAGAATACTTTTTTTTGGTTAATATACAAAAGCAGTCATTTTAATATTACACAATGAAGTAATAGTTTTTTAAAAACCTTCATCAAAGAAGTTTCTCATCACCTAGAATATACAAAAGGCTTTTTTGTTAGTATATGATAGATGATGTCAAACATATTTATAGTATCTATTTAGATAATTGTATGCTTTTTGTCATTTTATTTTTCAATAATAAATCACCCAAGTTGATTTTCTAATATTATAAGACAACTCTGTATTTGTGGAATAAATCTGTTTGGTCTTGATGTGTCAATCTTTTTATAAGATGCTGAATTCTTTTCTGTAATATATGAATTAGAATCATATAAAGCACATCAGTGGATAGACTTGGACTTTAATTTCCTTGTCTAGTTTTTGTAAGAAAGTTATGTTACATCCGTAAATTATTGTAGCATTTTGACTCATACATTAATCTACAGATATTATCATTTTATGTTGCCTAAAAAATTTTTAAATAAAATTGACATTTTTACTGCTCTAACTTTTGAGATTACATTACTGTCAAACTGGCCTAGATAAATTTTCTTCATGAAATTTTCTTTTAAAATTTTAATTGACTCAATTTTTTAATGAATAAGCTTATTGATGTTTTTTATTTTTTCCATGATTTTCTGGAGTCTATTTTGCTAGTAATACCAATTTTTACAACTCTTTTTCAAAATTACTGTTATAATTTTAAATAAAACTATCACATTGTTTAATTACTGTAATGGCAGCATATATATGTATATATATATATGTATATTTATATTGTTTTTATACATAAATTTTTTCCTATTTTACATGTTTACTTTTTCTAATATTTATTGATAATTTTTTAGAAATGTGTAACTTTTTTAGATTTAAATATTTACAATGTTATTTTATCATTTAATTTTAATAATTTTTGCTTTTATAATTTCTAGACTTTGTAATCTGCTACATTTTTTTCAGTCTCTTAGGTTGAATTCTTGACTCCTTAATTTGAATTTTTTTCTTTTAATTTTCCCTCTCTTTCCTCCCTCCTTCCCTTATTCTCTTTTATTATAAGGATTTTAAGAATGTAAATTTTACTTTATAAATTTCTCTACTTTTTTAGTATTTCTGTTATTTTTCACACAGAACTAAATCTTTTATCATTAATTTCAATTGCAATAGTGCTGTGGTCTGAAATATGCTTTGTATGATTTTAATTCTTTTAAATGAGGTCTATTTTAGGGATGAGAATATGGTCTTTCTTAATAAATTATCCTTGGTTAGAAAATAATTAAATTTCTGTTGTTGAATGGGAGAATATTCTATGAATGGCAAAAAAGCCAATTTTTGATAGTTTTGTCCAGGTGTTTTCTAACTTTACTGATTTTTGTCACTATTTGTCTTCAAATTACTGAACGAGAAAACTTGAAATACCCAAACTTACTTATTCTGCTTTTTTAATAATTATTACTCAATTATTACTTCATGCATTTTTAAGCTCTGTATCTAGGTACATACTTATTTAATATTTTTAATAAAAGATTATTTCAAGGGATTCTCTTTATTTTTAATTTTTATGTTTCTCAATATCTCTTTTTTTTCTTCTTTCATTTCTCCCTTACTCTTTCCCGTTTGAGGAATTTGGGACATACTTTATCTGTGATTTATTTTCTTTAATTACGGTAATTTTCAGCTACTATTTTTTTTTTAAATATAATTCTTTTTTTTTTTTTTCTTGTTTAGAAACCTAACTTCATTATAGGTCTGTTTCTGGTGGTAGTTTGGGGATATTTTGTTTGTTTGTTTGTTTGTTTTCTCAAGCTATGACAAACACTATTTGACCTTATATTATTTAATCTGTTTGGCTCAAGATTTTCATCAATAAAAGAGAATATATTTCTCATATATTACCTTCCTTTATATTTTACAATTAACTGCAATAATATATGTCAAGCTATTATAGACATAATTATAGTGGATGGCTTTGATCTTTATTATTAGATTATATTTATGATAATAGGTAGAAATGAAACAGATCTATAAAATTATTTGCCTAATAGTATCCAACATAAATTCACTGAAGTTATCTGATAGAGATGGGATTTTCTAAGTTTTCTGCCATATTCTCTGATAATCTTATTTTTAAAAGTGTTCTATAAAACTAAAGCTAGTGTTTGCTTTATTAAATGGCTCTTCCATTCTTTATGCTCATTTAAAGAATTGTTTGGATTATAAATTTCTTCATATAATACAAAATCTATCTTCTACACACTTATCTCTGAATTTGCTCTATATAGTTCTTATTTTATATGTAAATTATATTATAAAAACTATAAGTGGTATTAGAAAAATAAAACTTATATTAAAAAGAAAAAAGCCAGTGTAAAAGAACTGTGGTTACAGGTAGACATTCACATAAAATATCACCACCCTGTTCTGTCTTGCTGCTTTGTATGTTTGTTTTTAATCTCACTTTCAGTGAAATAAAATTTGTCTTTCATCATATCTACTATTAATTCAAGAGATATTTTTTTTTCCAGTGGAATTTCTTCAAATGTTGGGTAAAAAAATTGACCTGTATTTTTTTCGTGATTTTTCAAATTGCTATGTGTCTCCAAATATATTTTGTTGAAAAAATTATATCTTTAAAAAATGTCCGCTGAATCTTTGTGAAATTGTGAATCCCTATTAATTTTGAACTCATTCTGAATCTAGTTTTCTCAAATTGAGTCGATTGATTCTCAGCTTTTTTTACTTTAAGTTTTATAAATGTCAACTTTCTGTTATTGTTAACAACTTAGGTAATCACAGTTAAAAAACTTGTACCAAAGAGGTTTAGAATTCAAAATGTTGTTCTTTTTAAGTGAGAAAATGAATGTGAATATCCTACTCATATGCTACAGATATGTGTTATGATAACTCATTTTTAATTTTATTTATTTGAAAAGTTTGTATTTCCTGAACTGAGTCCCTTTTTGTCTCAAATCGTTCACTTGTTTTGTTGACTATCAGATAATCAATTCTAAAAATAAGAATTTGCAAGGAAATATAAATGGCATATCAATAGCCATCACTTCAGTGCCAGCAGAAGAGGACAGCATTTGCATTTGCAAATAAAAATAGCCAATTTTGTAACATCATTTCTTACTTGGATCTGATCTCCTTAAATTACCTCAATCCCAGTCAAATTATCGTGCTACAAGCCATATTTCTTCAAGAAATGTATTTTTCCTAAGTCAAATCAGTTAAATTTTTGTAGCTGTGTTTTGGCAGTAATAGAATAATATATTACTTTTCCCAAATAGATAATTATTAATTAAACAAAACCTGTAAAGTCTTATCACAGAATTACTGTTCTTAAGAGTACTGTTTTGTTAGAGATTTTGAACTTTAAAAGTCAGGTTCTAGCTATCCAAGATCCTAGTGCATTTCCTGTGAATATTTTGTATCTTAAACCTGTGATTTTTAGTAAAATTAAAGCCACTCAGGCACACTTTTATGCTTAAATAGTAGCTAGCAAGGCCATCATATAGTAGGTGTTCAGGAGGTGATTGCTACTTCTTTGCGGCTCAGATAGCTTATCTTAAAATTTACCTCTAAATTAAAAAAAAATTTAACTCTTCTGTTACCTGTAAATCCCATTTATTCTTGAAGTTAATTACTTTTATTTCCCCTGTGTGAGGTTTTAAACTCTTTCAAACCAGTTTTTGTTTTATTTTTAATTCACTTAAAAAATTGCAAATTAACCGAAGGGTGCTCCAAATGAAAGGTGGTTGTAGGGACTGATATCTAAGTTGCTGCTTAAGGTAATGAGTAACTCTGTAACAGATAAAACAAACAAACAAACTCCAAAAATGTTTGAATTTTCAAAAAGACATCAATTACTTTTAAGAAAACAATCTAACTTGTTAAAAATTTCATATATGTGTTTGATGGTAACTTTAGTGAAATGGCATGGCATACTAGAGTGTGCAATAATAAAGTATAGAAACTTAAGTAAATATATAAAAGAATTCAAGTCAAAAGTTGAAATTTAATTACCAAAAGTGATTTTTCTATTCTGTTTTGAATGACCAAAAAATCTCTTAATTTGAAAAAAAATTCTTGGTGGTTTGGTTGTGGGAATGAGACACAAATAAAATGACAATAAAATAATAAAACATAGATTTTAAAAATTAATACAAACCATCTGATCATTTGGGTCTTATGCCAAACCAAACCATTTAAATTGTCTTTGCCACTATCCTCCAATTAATATGCTAATGATAGTATAATACTGGCATCAGTAACTATATACTTTAGGATTTAGTTGACTCTACCTGCTCATTTTGTGTCCAGCCAGATGTACAAATAGCTGAAAATTATACTGTCAGAGAAGCAACTAGAAAGGAATTTTATATTTGGAAGCAAATCTAACTAAATAAAGAGAGAATGCTTTTCTCCCAATATAAAAGTTCTCTAAGTAATAAAAATATTCTTCTTTGAAATTTTTTTCCTAAACTATTTCTTTATAACATAATATACTCATATGCATGTAGTCCTATATCTGTTATAAACAATATTATATATAATCATATGTATGATGTTAGCAAAAATATTCAGATAGCATGCAAACAGGTTGTTATTGACATTTTTTTCTATGTGTTGTTTGTATGTATGTTTATTGAGGGATATATCTGAGAGATAAAATTAAGGATAAGGACAAAAGTGAAATAAGCTAAAACTAATAAAAACTAATTTTCTGTTAAAGCTATTTTGTATTATTCTAGTTGTGTGCAAGTGAATTGAATATTTGTGTAAATGTTTCTTATTTTTGTGTATGATATATAGAGGTGAATATGTATATGAGGTAAATATATGTAGAAATTGAGATAAATTTTCATACAGGAATAGGTTAATAAGATGGTATTAAAGTATAAAAAATTGTAAAGCAAGATCATGAAGTGTAGGGATTACACACAGAGATGTCACTGTGTTCCAGTCAGAAACTAAGAAACAGGCAGCAAATGAACAACCTAAAATCATATAAGTCAATAAAGGACAGATATTAGGGTGTGTGAAGATGAGTGATTGACGACAGTACTTCTGAAGGAAAGTGCTTGATTAATGCCCATGTCAATTTTGGCTCAGGTATCAGTTACCTCAACATGGGCATTTGCGTTTGAGTGACTAAATCAACCTAGAATGATAACCTCATTTAGAGAAAAATAACTTTTAAAAAATATAATTTAATGAGCTAATTACTTCATTATCCATTTTCCCAGTGGTAATCTAGCTTCATGAGCTTCTGAAGTATAAGAAAAATAGATATAATGAGCCATTTTCAATGTGATTACCTCAGCCTATATTAGGAGTCTGTATTTCTCAATCAAGAAAAAAAAATAATTTTAGATAAATATTCT
Source organism: Cynopterus sphinx (assembly GCA_030015415.1). Taxonomy (NCBI): domain Eukaryota; kingdom Metazoa; phylum Chordata; class Mammalia; order Chiroptera; family Pteropodidae; genus Cynopterus; species Cynopterus sphinx. The sequence goes on from CM057380.1 coordinate 13,984,987, forward strand.
CCTTAATCCCACCAATAAAAATACAAATAAGCTAAAAGGGTATATATATGAAAACTTAAAATTTTAAAATAGATTTCCCTGTTGAATGCATTTATGGTATAATCTTCTATTTGTTTATTTTACTTGAATTGTTCACCTGGGTATAGAAAGCAAAACTCTCACAGGGAAAAAAAAAAAAGTTTATACATTTTTTTGACAAAACAAATGTTATCCTCCATATCCTGGCCAGTTTCCCCGGACTCATCTTTGACTGTGTAATATATGCTTCTGATGGGAAACATCTGTTGAAAATTTATAAATTCTCGGTTGCCTGCCAAGCAACATAACTGAGGAGGAAAGCACCTGCTGTAGAAAACTGGAAACAACGCAAATGTGTGAACTCTGCCCAGATTACTAGAAATCTCAAACCCTAGGCCCATGATATGTATATAAAAATTAGCTGAAACGACAGCCTTGTAACCTTCAGTTTGTTAGTTCATGATGGACAGATGGCATGTTTTAATATTCATTACTGATACCAAAATGAAACTTATTTTTAACATATTTTTATATGAGATTTTAAAAGGGGTAAAAAGTGAATGCTTTCTAATCTCCCCTTCTAAATGTGTAACAATGGTGAATCCACTGTACAACAAGATACAGACCAGCTGTGATGCCCTAAACAGCTTTGTAGCACTTATCTGCCTATATTAGGAAGAGTGGTGGTACTGTGCACCCAACACCATGCAGGCAAGTGTGCAATGTGTTTACCTAGATCTGTAAGGTGAAGCTCTATAGTATAATGAACACTTGTCTTAATAAAAGTATAGATTGATAAATAACTAAGATTTATCAAGCTCTTTGGGAGGCACATTAATGTCAGTTTTCTTATTCCATATTTAGGTGAGAAAAGGATAATGCTCATTGGACGTGAAAAACATACATTTGTCAACTCAAATTTTTCTCTCATCAAGTCAGATACAGGAAGAACAGTCCTGACTTACTTTTCTGATAGTAACACAGGATTTACTTTACTAAATCAATATTTTGTGGGATTATCACACCACATTATATACTGGAAAGTGCTATTCTTTACCAGTATAAAAGCAGCTGCATTGTTGTGTAGTGCTGGTTGTATGCTTAAAGTAAAAATAAGTAAGTAAATAAATAATAAAACATGGAAGTAGGAAAAAGGAAAGCCTCTGAGTATAAAATGTTCTTATTCACAATCAGAAAAACCTTTTGTGACTTGATGCTTGCAGCAGTTAAGACAGAAGAAGGTGGTCCGTTGCTTCCTAGAAAAATATTAAATGGAGAAAAAGAATTTATCATTTAGAAGGAAAGGAGAATCTATTAGCAGATGAGAACTTTACCTATGAAATCACCCTTTACACCAAGAAATGCTTTGGTAGTATTAAAAGTAAAACTGAAAAGCCATTTTATGAGGAAGAATAAAAACTTTCGGTAAGATAAAAAACTAGTAATGGGAAAAAGTTATTTGAGAAACTATAACACTAAAGTATCTCTTCTCAAAATTCCACTTCCTTTTCATAAAAGTCTGGTTATAATTGCATCAAAATTACATATAATTTTTCTACCTTGGGTTATACCTGGGTAGATATTCTATGGGAATTTTAGTATTTTTTGTACATCAAAAGGAAAGAAACATAAAACAATCAGCTTTGTGTAAATGTTTTATAATAGGTTAATTAAACAAATATGTTTCTTTTTACATTCTTTTTAACCTAAGGTTCAAATGTAATACCATTTATAATTAATATAAACTGCTATTTAATATTCTACTTCTCATGTAGGACTTTGAGTTTGAATTAGAAAACTGTGCTCTTGTCATACAATTGCTTCTGCAATTTTGACCCATTGGATGAATCAACAGTAGGCCCTGTGAGATTGATCATCACTTAAAGTTAATACAATTTTCTCCAGCCACTTAATTCCAAGAAACATTCAGATTAGTAATTATTATATCCATTTTAGGAAAACAATCAGAATTCTAAACTTCATTGTTTTGAATTTTTCCTCTTTCCCTCAGTTAAAACAGACTGCTGCATATGGGTTTTTCATCTTTAACTTTTTGAGACTTTCACACCCCTACACAACTTTTCTAGCTTTGATTTTTGATTTGCTTAATTTTGGAGCATGGAGAGAGTAGGGAGTTAAGGAGACAAGAAAAAACAAAACAAAACTTAAAACTTTTAACACTGGAAGTTTTTATTAAAGTAAAGTTGGGATACAATATTACATTAGTTTCAGGTGTACAGCATAGCGATTCAGCCTTTATATAATTTACAATGTGATGATGATCAGCATGATGTCTAATAACCATCTGACACTGCAAATTGTATTATTGACTGTAAATCCCCATTACTACACAGTCAAATTCGTGTACCACTACTAAAGAATGCTGCCAGCTATTTTTTTTACTGTCAATGAATTGGAAATCCCTGAAGCGATCTAATATAGGGGATGAAGGACAGAATAGTGACACCAAGAATATGGTTATGGCAAAATTCCACACAGAGATGATGGTGTGTTGGATCAAGATGATAGTGGAGAAGAGAGGTAAAATTATTGCATATGGATATTTTGGAGACTCTGATATATGATATGAGCAAAAGATAGGAGTTGATGATGACTTCAAGTTTTTTGACCTGAGCAACTGGAACAATGAAGCTGCTATTTACTTACTAAGATGCATTCAAACTGTGAAGGGATATGCACAGAGAATAATCTTGACATTTTCAAGTCAGTGATGGGCAGGTATTTAAGTGTGGGGAGTATTAGAAGGAGCACAGAGTCATAGGGCTGCTCCTAACTTCTAGAATGGTGGAGGTGGAGGCCAATGCAGGCCTTTTACTGGGAACACTCAGAGAGCCTTCTGGAATCTGGCCTACGAAGCCAGGGGGTTGAAGAAGAGGTAGTTTACCTGGAGCACTTTCTAAACTACTGATGATAAAGTGATGGAGGCCAGCATAGCTATAGCTAAATCAACCTTGTAGAGTCTTAATCTCACAAACTGTCACAAAGCCTAGGCATCACACTTGACAAAAGAACTTTAGATCATTCCTTGGGGGGAGTTTATATACTTTCTGAGCAAGGCTATCAATTGATATTCTGCCACAGGCAGGATTTTCTATCCATGGTGTTTATATTTAGTCTTCTCAACAATGAGCTGGAACTTTTTTCCTCCCAAGTCCATAGGAGACACAAATAAAACTCTCCATATTATCTTCTTGAAGTCTGATTCGACTTTGTGAAATAAAGATGAAAATCGCATCAATATCTACACTTACTAGCTAGTGTTGGGTACACACAGTCTACTTACAGAAACATTTCTGCATCTACTATCTGTGATAATGCTTTTGTATGTTCTATATTGTTGGAAGAGTGAGTTAAAATACTTGCCTTCATGCACCTTTGATAGGTTGAGTGTGGTGGTGTCATGGCTGAATTTGAAAACGTGGAGAGTTGACATCTTAATCTTGGAGCTCTGCCAAAACTAAACTTGTAATAATAAATTGTTACATGCACATAGTTTTTTATTTTCCTTATGTCACTTGACCTTCATAAAAGCTTGTGAGTCGAATGTGACAGATATTTATTATCCTCATTTACAGAGATGAAAATTGAACTCACGGGTTCAATAACTTGCTTTGGGTTATATATTTATAAAGTGAAGAAGTCATATTGAACACATTTTGTGATTTTTGAAGATTCTTTTATAACACAAGAATGCTTCTGTTCTCTTTTTTTTTCCCTCAAAGGTGAATCACATAACCATTCATTTTAGATGAAAATATATTCTGTGTTCCTATCTCTTTTTTTAGAGCATTTCAGTTCAAACATATACACATATCTTAGGTGACATAAATTTCTAAAGCTCATTTCTGACACATATAATAAGATTATAAAATATTATACAGTAGCATTTTTCATTTAGCAATGAGAGAAAAACAATAAGTTTCTAAAAAAGTTAGTAAAAGCTGGTTAAAGTAATAAAATCAAAAAAATTTTAAGGCACAGGGCAAAAATAAAATACGTTCATAACCTATAAGGAAGTCAATATTGAAAAAAGGAAACTATATTGTATACAATTTACGCATATATGGTTTTTATTCACATACTACTCAGAATAAGATATGTTGAACTCAAAAAGGGAGTGTTATTTGCTTGAGGAGTCAAATGATAAACTTCGAGGCCAAAGAAGAGGTTAGAAAATGGAAAGTGAGATCCCAGAAAGGAGAGAACCATCCAGAGAGAGCTCCAAAATCTGCTTGTGAGCTTTCTCTAAATGGCTGTTTGACCCCAGTAAGACATATCTTTGAGTCTCCAAAGTTTCCCCTAATGACAGCAGCTGGGAGAATAAAAGAACTGAGCAGTTTCTTCTGCTGCTAACTTTAAAGGACATAGTTTGACATTTTAATCTAGTTAATTGCCTGGTAGAATAAAAGACAACATTATTCAAAGGAAGATAACAGAAACCAAAAATCTATGGTATGTTATACACAGTATTTAGTCCAAGGCAAACATGGTGCAAAAAATATAGGAAAATGTGCCCAATGGCAAGAGTAAAAGTATTTAAAAGTATACAACCATGGGATGACTAAGATCTTGTAGTTTAAAAACAAATTTTAAAGCAATTATTTTTAACATATTTAAAAAATTCAAAGTATGGTTATTATACTTGAACAGACCGAGAATCTTGTGAGGGGAAAAAACTACATGCACTTAGCAAAGCCAGAGAAAATGAAATGTAAGCTAATACTTTCAAGACTAAAAAAAAAATTCTACCTCAGAGTTTTTTGTTTATTTCCATTTTTATGAAACATTTTTTCCACCCCTTTATTTTTAGTCTGTGTGTCATTCAGTCTGAAGTGAGTATCTTCTAGGCAGCATATGTGAGGATTTTGTTTTCTTATCCATTTAGCCACTCTATCTTTTGAATGGAGCATTTAATCCATTTAGATTTAAGTAATTATTGATAGATATATAGTTATTGCCATTATATTATTTATAATTTTCATATATTTTTTTAAAGAAGTTCTTCTAACATTTCTTGTAATACTGGCTTGGTGATGATAAACTTCTTTTGCTTTTTCTTGACTAAGAAGCTCTTTATCTGTTCTTCAATTCTAAACGATAGCTTTGCTGGGTAGAGTAAACGTTGTTGTACCTTTTTTATTTTTCTTTTTAATTTCTGGAGTTCTTAAGGATTAATTTGGGATAGGTGATATTTTGTTGTAAGTGCATAACATCCACTTACTAGATGGCAATAGAATCCACCTCCCCAATTATGGAAATTACTCCCTATTGAGAACCACTTCTTAATTTTATTTAACATATTAATTATACTTATTTTTAAATTATGTATTTTGGAGTGTCTGTGTGTATACTTATTCCAATATTTGGATAGCTTATAATTTATTTTTATAGTCTAACTTTTCTCTTGGTTTTTGGAAATCAGTTCTTGTCCTATTTTAAATTCAGTATATTGTTACTAAATTTAGTATATTATTTATTTAAAAACAGTCTAAATTCAGGCTAGTGTTATGTTTTTCTTAAGAAATTTGAATCTTTGCTTTCTCTGTAATATTCTCCTTTGTAATTTTAGCCTCTAGCCTCAATTGCTTCTTGAGGTCCCTTACATATTTATACAAATATTTAAAAATATTATATTCTGTTTAAATTTAATCTCAGCAAGGGTGATATTCTCTTGCATACTATATCATCTTATTCAGAAACAAAATTAATCTTTTTATGTTATTTATCTGTGTATAAGTCCAGATAAGTCTCTGAGATATATAAGCCTTTTGGCTATATTTAATATTATGCTTATAATGTCCTGGAGATTTTTGTTTGTTTTTGTTTGTTTGCTTGCAATTAATCTGTATGTTATTTTCAAATTATTCAAAAGTTAAAAATTTTTTTCATGTGTAGTTTCATTTTATTTTTCAAATATTTTATATTTTCTTATTTTTACCTTAATTGGAATTCTATTTAACATTTAACTTGTTTATAGTCTAGTTTTTTTTTTTTTTTTTTTTTAGTTGCTGAATTAAAGTTTATATTTGTTCTTGATAGAATTACCCTTTGGAACTGCCACCTTTTTCAACAGAGTTCAAGAGAAATTTCACTATGTCTCACAGAGCATTGATATAAAAATGGGAGCCACTGGGCAGAGGAAAAACTTACAAGGCCACTGTCAGCAAGTAAAGAAAGAAAATTTGCTCTAAACCTCTTCAGCTAACAGAGCAGTATATGAGAGTCTGGATGATCTAAATAGGAGTTTTATTTTACCTTCCAGTAAGAGAACATAACTATATGTGGTTATCCGTGTCTTACAGTGAAAAACTTAGAGCACAGTCTTATCAGTGATATCTCTGCTATGCTTTGGGTTCTATTACATACTGTGCATTGCCATTTCTAAGCCTTAGAAAAATGACTCTCTTTATGGATCTTCACTACTCTGGGTTCACCTCAATAACATCAACAAAAGAGCAGATTTTTTTAAATGGAGTTTATGTCATATACCACTGAACTAATCTAATATTTTGTTCCCAATGACAATGATAAATAATATATTTTTATAAAGGTGATAGACTAGGTACTTAAAGTTTATGTTTTATTGAATTGCATCAGTTTTATTTACCTTAAGAATTTTAAATTTCATCTTGGCCTTGTACTCTCATTATCTCAGAAAGTTACCATTCTCCATTCTGTCCAAATATATTTTTGAAATATGCTTGTTGCACACTTACTCAGAGTCAAAGAAAAAGTCAAATTATCAAAGGTGTCACAAGCCTATTAGAATTATAGTGGATATTTTTCTAACACAATTAATAAGATGTATTTTTTTCTTTCTGTTTTAGAAAAAAAATTCAGATTTTATTTCTGATGCCTGAACAATTGTTTTTTTTCAAACAACAAAGAACGTTAAAGTAGTTACAGTGTGTTTTTGTTGTTGTTGTTGCTGGTAAAGTATTTCAATCAGCAATATTTTATAATCTATAAAAAATTGTGTTTATCTACGCATCTTTAGTGATGAGAATTGTGAGATTACTTTGGATATTTCCTTCAAGTTCTTTTATTCCCTCAACAAATATTTGAGTTTATACTATGTTTACAGAACTTAGATAAACAAAACAGATCAATACTCTGACTTAATTGATCTTACATTTTTGTGAGTTACATTATTATGAATAACAAATGAACAAGTAATCTACTGATAAAGGCAGTAGGGAATAAAAATCATGGAGAAGATAAAGGTTTATAAGCAACGTAGGATTGTCAGGGGTTTTTTGGTAGTCAGAATATTTTTTTGTGGGTATTTCAGAAGGCATCTATGAAAACAGAATTGAAAGGGAAAGAATCTATGCTAAGTTAACAACTATAGTCATCATGTTATACATTGCTAAATTCATTCATCCTGTATAACTACAACTTTGTACCCTTTGACCAATGTCTCCATTTTCCTCATCTCCTACCCTTGGTAACCACTGTTCTACCTCGTGTCTATGTCGTTCACTATTTTGGAATGCACATATGAGTGAGATCATGCAGTATTTTTCTTTCTATGTCTGGCTTATTTCCTTTACTACAACATCCTCCAGATTTGTCCACGTTGTTGTGAATGACAGAATCTCCTTTTTTATAACTGCATATAATAAGGCTGGATTATATTTTAAAATATAATCAGTGAAAATAATTGAGACACAGGATATGAAAGGATACTTTGAGTTCATTAAATTGCACAAAGGTTAGGTGAGTTGCATGATTTTCACGTAGTCATATACCTTTATCATTACAAGATAACACTGCTTTACAATTCCTTTTCTGTTTATAGAGGAATGTATTGATTTAAATTTATACTGGGTTTGCAGAAAATATCTGCCATCAATAAACTAATATTATTACCATAAATAGAATTACTACATTTGCTTAACAGAAAATTACTTACCCAAATGTTATGGAAATATTTACTTGTAAGTCTTTTAGGAGAAATAAAATTGCAAATATTTTATATATTTGAATAAAGTTATAGACATACAGACACATGCACATATATGCCACATGTAGAAGGCTGTAATTCCCAAACGGCTACCTTCAATAATTGATGTCACCATCAAATTTGTTCAACACGATGAGAATAATTTAGTCTGTGTTCCATTACAGTGTCTAATATTTCTGACCTACATAATCCAGAAAACTCATTTAGATCAGACTTAACCTGATTTTGATAATTTTCAAAATAATAATAATAATAAACTAAAAAGTCTAGTTTTGCTCTAAAATCTTCCTTTTATGAGAAATGTTTTCTTACATATTTTGTTGTACTCAGTTATGCTTATATTAGAGATGCTTAATGATCAAGAAGTTTGGAATGTGAATCGAGAGTGTACGATCAGACAGTCTGGCATTTTGTGAGTTTAGGGAAGATATTTTGTAACTGTGATTTTTACATAAGGCTATTAGAGAAATAATTGGTGACTTAATCAAGTTTATTTAGCTAATTGCTAGCAAAGGCTTTAATGATAATTCTCTTGATGATAATTGAGTACTTTATATAAAGTTTCCTGAGGATAATATAAGAAGAAAAAAAAAAACATGTAGTATCCAATAGTACAACTCTGGGGAACAGTGAGTAGAAATAAAATTAACTGTATCAGAGAATGCTAAGTGTCCTTCGGTATCCATTTTCTTTTTCCTTTTAGTAAAAAAATAAAAAATAAAAAATAAATAAATAAAAATTAAAAAACCTTCTAAGCTAGAATTCTTGGTGAACATGAGACCACACCAATAGAAAATACATTTTTGTCTCTTTTAAATACTGTAGAGAGGCTATATCAATAAGTCTGGGCATTATTGTATGATTAGAAATGATGGAAACAACTTTTGTGTTGATTCCATAAAGAAGTTTGCCTAGACTATGTTTCACTTTCTTTCATGGCAGAGTCTAACCTTAGACCAACCACCTCTATGATGCTGGATGATGGAAAGATAGACTAGTTTCTTTAAGCCACTGTATGTTGTGGGCTTTTTATTAGCAGTTTAGCCTATCATATGAACAAAAACAGTTATGGGAGAAAAATAAGATCCCATATCACTTCCTATAAACAGTTATCTACATCCTGCTGAATTTTCTCTGAAATAATTAGATTCTTTGTCAAGCAGATATATAATTTTCTTTATAACCTAGATAAAATGTAAAACTCTGTACTTTCCAATTCCTTCTTAAGAAAATCTACTTTTCATCATATATTTTATTTTTTACCCAATAAATAGTATGAGTTGTCACCAAAAAAATGTAAGTACTCTAGAGACAGTACTTAACAACTACTTTTCCATCTATGGTTTGTTCTCAGACACTTCTCTTTGGGTCATAGGTGTGAGGCACTTTCAGGAGAGTGGTAGAATAGAGAATTTATATGTAACAAGATGAGCATAATCAAAACAGAAAAAAGGTCATCGTTTACCAAATGTGCATCTGATTTCTCTTTGTCTCTAAAAACTTTATGTTTGGCAGACTCATTCCTTCATCTGTTCAACCTCACACTCAGCAACTGGTACCAAGCATATAAGCACCAGTATCCTTTGCATACTTTGCTCATCTGAAGGACAATTAATTCTGGAGATTAGGTTTTATTTTAATTTCTTAAAGCTTTGTCTGTGATCACTGTTTTTAATTGGCTTTAAAGAAAAAAATATGGTTAAGTGTATTGATATGTGTCTGGTGCTTTATTGCTACTAAGACAGGTGAGAATTCTTTTATCTTCCTAAACCCTTAATGAAAGCAAATCTTCTGATGTGTGTGTGTGTGTGTGTCTGTGTGTACACATTTTGGGTAGACTCTAATTAGGTATCATGATTTTTTTCTATGATACAAGTACTGATTATATTTTGTTTTCTATACATGACATCATTATACTCACTGCCAGAATCTGTTCATCTTCAATTCAATGTCTAATGTCTCTTTCATGCCATGCCAAATTGTTATCTCAGCACCATTTTATTTCTGGATCCTCTTTTCTAACCTAATCATCTATACATTTCTCTGTGTGTGCGTGTGTGTGTGTGTTTGTGTACCACAATATTTATAATTGCTCTAGAATTAAAAATATGATAACCAGTAGGAGAATACTACTTTCTTGTTCTCTTTTAACAAATTCTCTTAAGTATTATAGGAGACTTTGTCTTCAAAATACATATTATACTTGGATTATAAAGTCAGATTTATAGGAATTAAGTCGGAATTATGGTTCTATTTGTAGGTATCAGCTTGTCCTTATTAGCTTTCCACTTAGAAATATAATATGTTCTTTTATTTCTCTGAGTGTCACTTTATGTACTGCAATGGATTTTTATTATATTTGCCATAGGAGTCTTGATATTTTTAAAGTTTTACTAGTATTATACATGGTAACCTTTTCTATTTTGTTACATATATCGTTATAGAGAATACGCCATTAATTTTTCTAAGTTGATTTTATACCCTAACATGTTAGAGTTGTTTTTGTTTTGTTTCAAATATTTTATATTTATGATAATAACTATATTTTAATAAATTATGATAATTTTGCCTCTTTATCTAAAATCTTTTATTGTACCTTATTATTTTATTGGCTTGTACCTACAGAAAGTGTTTAATGAATGGCCCCTAAAGTTTTTACCTTATGTAACCTGTTTATGAAGATATATAATTCACGTCTTTTATAAAGATGCTGTGCTTTGATTATTAGATGTTATATTTTATCTAAATTCTTTCTATATCTGTTATTAATAGCATGTCTTATTTTCTTTAAATTTGTTAGTGACTTGATTATATTTTTGGCTTTTATTTTGTTGAATCATCCTATTGATTGTCATGATATTGGCATGGTTTATTACTAAAAGTTTTATATGATATGTTCCTTAAATTATCCACAATTGTATAGCATGAGATTATATATTTTTTTACTATAGCTTGGATGTTCTCTTTATATTTTATAGTGTTTCAAATCTGAAAAATATTAGTTTTCCAAAGAAAAATATTTTCATTTTTTAAAATTTGTTAAGGTTTACAAGATTTTTAATTATTTAAGACTCTTAACTGTACATTCTGACTTTTTGTCTGTATTATTACTTCACTGTGATTTCTGTAATGCTTTTAAATCTGGCTCCTGATGTTGGCGTATTATGCTCCTCTAAATGTAGTTGTCACAATTTACAAGGATGTTGTAGAAAAGAGTTTTGAAATTTAAGAATCAGAATGATTATAGGGAAGGTTAAATTACAATGTCTAGAAAAATGGAGAAATTATATACATATCACTTTAGAACTGGAAGAGGTTAATAGAAAAATAATTCTTGGTGTTCCCTGGGAGTACTTTGTTCCCGTTTCCACTGTTTTTATTTCCTAGTATCACAAACCTACTCCAGCTTAACTAGGACACTTTGAGAAGCCTCAAAGATTTGGAAACCACTGATATGATACTTAAGAAGGGTTCCCAAATAATAGGAAGCTGAGTATATATATTAGTTGTCTCTTGCCTTATATGGTTCATGTATATAAAAACAAATAATCTAAAATTTATAAATTGCCACCTTTGGCCTTAAATGTATGTGAATGAAAGCTTACATTAACTACAAATTGCCTTGGGTTTAGAAACTTGACTCCTAGCCTGTTTAGCAGTAGAGCCAACATCTCTAGGATAATGGCCAACGTAGAGAAAAAGCCCTGATGTTGATTCCCTGATTAATGATTCCTTACATAAATCACCTCAAATGTGAGTATTTCCCCTTTCTCAGTCCTAGCTTCTGAAGGCTAGCCACAAAACAATTGAAAGTAGATTTTAATGATACGTGCTAGATAAAAATTACATGATCATTACTTAATATTGATTCTGATTAAAGTTTGATAGAGATAAGAAAGATTGGCTATACTCCGAAACTATTGCTTTTATAAACTAAGAATTCGGTTACTTGCTCTGTACTTAAGTCATTCCTTCCAGGCTTTATTCTTGTTCTGTGTGGCAAATCGCTACTACCAAAATCATCCACACATCTTCCTCCAAGGTGGTGATAGCTGATTCATTTGAGTGTCTCATTTTAATTAATGTTTAACCTCACATGCATTCAATACCAACACTATAATTTGAAGTTCCCATCACCAGGCAAATTGGAATGAGAACAGTTACAGCTTTGACCTAGACACTTATCTCTAACTAGTAAGAATAAAAAGGTGATTTTGAGAGCATTGATTCCTGTGATTAAAAGAATATAAATTTTTTGAAACTTATACTAAGTTTCTCTTTTAGTGTTCTTTCTTTGGCAAGGTTTAGGTTACCCTGGATCTTTCTACTTAATTTACTAATTCAACTTCTATTTCAACATTTAGCTAACATTAATACTTTGTCCTTTTCCTGTTCAGTAGGTACACTTTGATCAGTATTAACCTCATCACAATCTTCCATTATTAGTTTCCTTAGACACTTTTTTTGTACCACTTATGAAAATCAGACTTGTCTCCATAGTTCAGAATGAAGTGTAAAAAATATGAGAGTTATGTCAATTTTTTTCCTCTCCATTTTCTATTCGAGCCAGGTTTCTAAAACCCGGTGTCTAGTTTATTAATGATATAAATAACATTGGTTGAATAATCTTAGTAGAACTGAAAGGATAGTAGAAGGGTCTCTGACTTTTAACAGCTTACCTTATAGATCTCTTATTTATACTGCAGTGAGTTAAAACCAGGGAAGATATGCAGGTAAAACTATGCATGGTTTAGCAAAGTAATATTTAGCAGTTTCCTTTTGTTCTTTTCCTACTCTACAGAGTTTACAAATTCTAGACCAATTTCAGTTTTTAGCCTTCTACAGGGAATTTCTCTGATAAGATTCAGGGCTGCTAATGATTGAATTGTTCTGGAAAGGAAAAAAAAAGTCAAAACCCTTTTTTACTTTTCAGTATGCCTCTTTTATTTTCACTATAAAATCAAAACAATATTAACAGCTTTAGGGAAAGAGAGTGACAGGAAATTGATAACATAACCTGTGAATGGTGCTGAAGAATAAGGAATATAGTCTCCCTGATTATTCAAAGTCTAATTGTTAGAAATTTAAACAGTAAGTTCTAGTGAATCTATAAAATAGATTTTTTTAATTCTTTAATTGATGGATGAAGCAACACCTATCTGTACTATTCCCCATATTATTTGTTGTAAAACATTTACCTAACAGAACAAGAAAGGACATGTCTTTTTTTATACACATTGATAAAATTATATGTGTAAATCTAATAATTTAAATAATTTTAAATTGTTTTAAGCCCTTAATTATGGCATATACTTATGCTACAGATCTTTAAGGTGTTGATTTTCTTGCATAAGATTTATCTTTACTAAGAAAATAGACTGAAAATGTAATGAAGAAGAAACCTACAGATAAAACTGTATTATGTGTCTAATCAGATCTTAGAAGCTTATACATACTTAAAACAATTTCCACAAAAAAAAAAAAAACAACTTTATACTAAAAAGAAGGGCTGGCATGGACTTGGCTCATGTACATTTCTCATAAGCTTAATCACATATTTTTGTAATCGTTTGATGTTTAACTTTTTAAAGTATATGATCGTGGTAAATTAAAATGACATTGATGTCATTACCACATGATGAGAATGTTCTTATATGATTATAGATGGATTAAATATGATGGTAGTTTCAAAGCCCTCTGGCAGCAGAGTGATTTCTAGAGATAAAAGGTGTTTTATCTTTTACTGCTTATGGAAGTATCCCAAAATTTGGTGGATTAAGCTTTAACCATTTAGTCAGTTTGCAGTTGTGAGTCTGCTGGCTGATACTTCTGGTCTGAGAGAGCTCAGCTGATAACTATTGAACTTGACCAGAGAGAGCTCAGCTGATAACTATTGAACTTGACCACACAGCTATTATCAACTGGTGGATCAGCTTGTTTTGGGATGATCAAGGCTGCCCTCAATCAGATGGTGACTTATGCAGGCCATTGTACAGTATGATGGGAGCACTTGTGTTTATTCCTTTTATAAACTAGCAAACGAGCCTAGACTTTCCCAGAGTGGTTGCATGGTGACACAAGCTGTTCAAGAGAAGCCTCTCCCACTCTGCAAGCCTCTATTAAGCCTTTGCTTCTGTCACATATAATAGTAAAGACTATTGGCCAAAGAAAGTCACATCTCCATTCTAGGTTGAAGAGATGTGGCAATATGCCCCACCTACTCATATTATTCAAAAAAAGGAAGAAATTTGTGAATATCTGGTAATCAATCACAGGCATCCCCTGGCTGCAATTTATTCCCATTTCAATCACATAGAAAATATGTTCATCTTTATTCCAGAGATCCAAAATATCTCATACAATTCTGTCCTTAAAGTCCAAAATCTTGTGATCAAAATCATATCTAGGAGGCAGTCTTGGACATGTTTCTTCTGAGGTACAGAGACAAAATACTTCTACCCTTCCCCCCACAGACATGATAAATACGATGCACAAGAAATGTACATTAGATGCATATTTCAGCCTTCCAAATGATTACAATTTCCTCATTGATTTTCCTAGCTTTGATGAATAGATTATTCACTATTTTCCAGCCTTACTTAATTGTTTCTTCACTGCTTTTTTCTTACCCATCACTACCTCCCATTCTCGAGATTAATGACATGTAAGTACAATATCTCTATTAATTATCTATTCCTGTATAACAAACTACCTCTAAAATGTCAATGGTTTAAACCAATAATCATATATTTGGCTCCTAATTCTGTGGGTTGGCAAAGAAGTCCTTCCTGATCGGTCCAGCCTAGCTGTTCTCCGCTGGGCTAGCTTATGCATCAGGTGGTAGCTGGCAGGCCAGCTAAGAGATGGATGACTTATGGATGATTTGTGGTGGACTAGCTCATGTGACTGGTACTTGGCAGGCTTTGACCAAAATGGAGAGGGATGGGTCATGTGTCTTTTAGTATTCGGTAGGGTAGTCTGTACTTGTTCACATGGTAGTTAGAAGGTTAAAAGCATGGCAAGATAGAGTAAACCTCAGAGCTTATGCACTGGCCAGATGTCTGCTTTTATCATGTTTACACATGTTCTATTGGCCAAAAACTCCACATAACCACCACAAATTTAAATACTGGAGAAACTGACTCCACTTATTTATAAGACAGAAAGGATTTGCGGTCACTTTTGTAAACTATAACACAAGGTTAAATAAAAAAGTTTTCTTCTTGTTTGTATTAACATGGAAACATTTTTTTTTTCTGAGACCAAATACTCATGAAAAACATCAGGAAGAGGTCAGTGAGGAAAATAATAGCAGCTATTGGAAAGATGGAGAACTGTATAGAAGAAAATTCTTCCTCTCAATGTTTCTTAATTGCCTGGGCCTAGTGAAAAAAGGAAATGAACAAGCTATAATAGAGAGATTATCTCTTGCCTGTCCTACTGTGTTTTCATCCTCTCACCCTGGAGACATTTGCTCACATTTCAGAGTAATAAATCTAAATATGCCTTTTTTTTTCTCTATCCTAGAGAATTTACTTATTCTCTGTAGCACAAGAAAAGGTAACTCAATTTCTGGAAGGAGATGTGCTAGTAGCTCTATATAAGTACTAAGTCTCATAATTTTAGGATTTTTCTACTATAGTGCACCAATATTGCATATGAAGGTGAACACCTGACTCCTTTCATAGCACCCTGTGGTGAAATGTGCATAGAAAATCAACACATGGAGCTCTGTAAATTGTCTTTTCACTAGTCCAGAAATCTGTTTTCTGTCAGAATTTAAATGTATAAAACTTTATAGAACTATGCTATGTAGTAGCAAAATACTTAGTGACATTATGCCTTTGGGTGATCAACTAAAGCTTTATTGCATTTGTAGACTTGAGAATGAGGTTGGAAAACAGAATGGTAGAAATATGAATTGTTTATTACTAGCTGCTTTTAACTAAGTAAAAAGAAGTGAGAGCAAACAGTAAGAACAGGATTATTTGTAAACTAAAAGAACTGAACATGGAGCATGTTAAGATATGGGAAGTCTAAAAAATATAGAAAGTATTTTTTTCTGGAACTCAACAAGTAGAAAAAAATTGGCTGTTTTTAATAATAATAATAATAATAATAATAATAATAATAATAATAAAAAGAAAGTCAAGGCATTTGATGAAAAAGGTTATAAAGCGTACTTCTTCAGACTTCAAATAGAAATGCCATTTTAAAAGCTTTTGAGTGGCAGAATCCCATTTATTCTCAGCCCTGCCACAAAGATAAGATTAAGATTATAGCTTTTCTATGCCACTCACAGGCCTTTAAGTTGCCATCATTACTTTAAGTGTGTGTATTCTGGCCCAGATGGGTTGGGGAGAGGTCTCTTAGTCCATTCAGGATGCTACAACAAAATACTCTCAAATGGGTATGTTATATACAACGAATATTTATTTCTCATAATTCTGGGGACTGGGAAGTCCAAGATCAAGGAACCTGTAGTTTCAATGTCTGATGAGGGCCTGTTTCCTAGTTGAGAGATAGTTGTTTCTCTGTGTCTCCATGTGCCAGAAGGGACAAATGAGCTACCTATGGGGTTTCATTTATAAGAGCACTGATTGCGTTGATGAGGGCTCTGCCATCATAATCTTATCACCTCTCAGAGGTCCCATCTTCAAACACCATTACACTGAGGATTGAATTTCAGCATATAAATTTTTAGAGGACATTCAGGCTGTAGAACATAGAATCTAAGAAACAAACTGAACTGAGACCTAATATATTTTTGATGGCTAGGAAATAACTGTGGGGATTGTATAGAGCTAAATATAAATAAATTGATCAGAACTATAATACATTCTATGGACTCAAGATGCCAAAAAAAAAAAAAATCAACAGATAGAATTTAAAAAGCTTTGTTTGAAATTAAAACATCCTTTAACCCCCAAACCTATATACAGATTAAACATAAGCTGTTGGTGAAGAAAATTATATTTTCAGAGATGTTTATCTTAAAATTTAAGAATCCATTATTAGATTTACTATTTTAAAAAGTACACTTATTTTATAATGCATCAATCTTATCTGATTGTCAATATAACCTCTGTATTTTAGTTAATTCTAAAACTTATTTTTAAATTCTTGAGCTGCTTACTGTCTTTATATTATTCTCGGATTTTAAAATATCCAGTTCATTTAACTCAATCATAATTTTTATTTCTGAGCAAAATTTAAGTTTAGAATGTCCAGCACTTACTGATGATTTGTTTTCTTAACATACTGGTTGATTAATCTTATTTTATATTATTTTACATTTATTAATAACATTTTTGTCACTTAAAACTTTATTAGTTAGTTTTCTCTTTCATAATGTTGTAATCTGATAATTCAACTTCTACAAGATTTGATTATCTTGATTTTTAAGGTTGTAGTCTTCCACACGACAGTTTATTTTAGGTTTTTATCGATAGAATGAGAGTGTATATTGTCTTTGTAAGAGTCTACTGACTGCACTTAAATCAACCTTATTGATCATATTTCATTCCTGTATATAATTATTAATTACTTAATTTAAATTATGTGACAAAGACAAATAATAATGTATCTATCAATTCTTCCTTGCTTATCTTGGGTTTTGTTGATTTAGCCACTGTAGTGTTTACCAAGTAAATGCTATGGCAATAAATAGTGACTCTAAACAGTCTGCTGTTGACATTTGGTTAAAATACTATTTTGAATGCTATTAGTATTGCTGCATGTGTTTTTATTTTATTTCATTAATATTCTTACATAAGTATTTGGAGGGAATACATTTTTAAATGCTTAGTTTTAAAATTCACAGGTTTCTATTTTTATTCAGAGGCCCATGTATAAAAAGTTTGCAGACAGTCTTTATATTGCAAAGAACTGTATTAACTTTAGACATATCTGGAGAATACAGTTCTAATATGCCCAAGTTCCAGGTCATATGGTTCTATGCAAAATAATGACTGCCTGCATTTGAATTTTGCATTTCCTGTCAAACATTAGATACGTAATGTATAATGTAGAATATACATTATTTTTATATTTATATATTTGAAATAGTACCTCTCACCTATGGTGTATATTAATGAGTTTATGCTTTCTTTTTTTCTATTAAATTTTTTTTGTTTATGGCTAACTAAGGGAAGCTATCTGTATCTTATCAAATTATTAAGATTTTTATTGGTTAAAGGTGTTTGTAACATTTCTAATTCTACCACAGGTTATAATCACATTAATAACCACTTTTAAAATTGTATATATCTATATATAACCCCAAATAATTTAAACAATTTTTTACACTCTTCAAATCCTATAAAATTTTTAATCGTATTTTTGCCTCACACTATTTACCCTTTCTTGATGATGGCTACTCTGATCTGGGATGATAAATCAGCTTTTTGAATAGTCCCTGAATGCAGAATGATGTGTTTATTCAGATACTGAGCAATTATGTGCTTATTATAAATAGAAAGATGACTATTTTTGACACATTGACCTGAAAGCAAAGAAACTAAACCCACTACAAACATTCACAAACCTTCTTAATTTCTAAATAATGCTGAAGTCTATAGAGGTCTGAGGAAAATTTAAATCTGACTGCTGATTATTTAAGAAAAATGTATAAAGTCCTTATTTACTTGTTTAGAATGCAAGCATCTGATCTATAAACTCTGAAAGTTTATAAAATATATTTTAAAGAACTACTTCAATAATAATCATCGTTGCCAGAAAAATGTAACCTCATACTGTTTATCCTCCATCATAAACATCTAATTTTTTGAAAGTTCCCACTCCCTTTGAAAAGTATAAAATCTAGAGCAGGGGTCCCAACCTCCGGGCCATGGACTGATACCAATCCATGGCCTGTTAGGAACTGGGCTGCACAGCAGGAGGTGAGCAGTGGGCTGGTGAGCGAAGCTTCCCATGTATTTGAGGCTGCTCCCCAGCGCTAGCATCACCACCTCAGCTCCACCTCAGATCATCAGGCATTGGATTCTCATAGGACCACCAGTTCCTGGTGCCAAAAAGGTTGGGACTACTGATCTACGGTATTTTTAAGCTTAGCTTTTTATATATATCTAAAATTTATGCACTTTCCCTACAATTTTTACATTTTATCCCCATTACCTCTCCCTACTGGTAATAAACTGAAAGTGCAAACCAACTCTTTAGTTTTTATTTTTTTCCAAAATTTGATGTCTTGGTATCTATCTCTCCATATATTTCTGAACAAAGATTATGCATGAACTGCTAACTCTAGATTTCATCGACATTAACATAAGAAGACATTATTTTCTTTAAGCATGATTTTGGTAGGGAGCTACCTGTGTCTAGCAGCGTAAATTTATTTTAAATTGACTTTTCCACTACAATGTAAAATTAAGGGAGGCAGTGTATAAAAAATGTTAAAGAGGTCAAATATAGATTAAATAAAATCAGAAAATTAGGAGAGAAATCTTTTTTATTTCCTAGAGTAAATGGATACTTTTCCATACATGAATTGAGTAAAAAAGCCCAGGTGTGATCTATTTAGGGATTCTTGAAAGCCAGGAATAATTCAGTTTGATTGTGTTATGTGTGAAAGTTGAGTTATAATGCCTCCCTGGGGACTTGTAAAATTATTCGTGGACTACATAGGGTCTCCTAAATCTTCTAATAAGATCCCACGGGCCAGCCCTGCCAGCCCTTCTCAAAAGACATGCCCCCTCTTGGGAATAAAATCATAGGCAAATTTAATGTTCTGCAGGAGTTAGGATGTTACCATGACTGATTCAGTGTGTTTCCTCTTGGACCCTGAGTAAAGACTGGCATGCAAAAAGAAAATATGTAAATTTTCAATTAGCCTGCATAGTGTCATTATATCCCAGCCTCTGCCAGTTTAAACTTGAGTAGGATTTCATTGAAATAATCTCAATTGCTCTCTACTGTCCAGTTATTTTGAAATTAGGATAATGTCTAAAGTGAAGAATTTCTGTGTGCCAATATTAAAATTGTGGGTTATACCCTAGCAAATTTCACCCTTTGTTACCAGATTAGCTTTCTTTATTACATAGTCTACTTTCAATACTCTTAACAAGAGCCCACATGTATTGGCTCTGTTAAAAAAATTCCTTGGCAAGAGGGGATATCATATCTTTATAATATTTCCCTATGAAACTCATAATATCTCAAAGTTATTAAAAATACTCTTAAAATCTGAAATGCAACCAAAATTTGCTTGAATCAAAAGATTGTAGACAGATCACCTTTGACTTAAGCATACAGATATTCCCGTGTCAGGAAGCTTATCAAAAGAATGTCTAAAATCAGAGTCACAATGCTAACAGCTCTACTCTTAATCTTGCCTAAGAGCCCTTAAAAGATGCTCTGTTAAGTGTGTGCTCCAAAGAGGTTTGCCAGCCTAGAATTATGTCTATAAACTAAAAGGAAAAAAAGAAAAAGCAGCTGACTATTTGAAAAAATAAAACAAGCCTTTTAAATACTTAGGCATTTATGATGGCATGAGAACATCTCTTGGAGCAGTAGTACCTGCTTCTGGTTCTGGTTTACTAAGAAGTTAGAATAATAAAATTCATCCCTATCATCAATTATTAGATATAAACATTACCTTGCATTGTTAGTAATTATCAAATCTAACATTATGATAATAAAAGAAAACGTTCAGAAATCTATGCATGGCTTTAGAGAACCAGAGTTTTGAAACCTATATAGTACAAAAACTTCAGAGATACAAGAAGTGAACAAAAGTTTTGGGATTAAAAACGAAAGGCCCAGGGCCTAAAGCCTTTCATGTCTTGTTGAAGGCTATGTTTAAATTGTCAAAGACATGCAAAAAAGTCCCCACAAATTTAATGGCTTAAAAGACCAACCACTTGTTTGCTAATAATTCTGTACTGTGGGCTGGGTTCCGGTAAGGATATAGTTTGCTGGGCTTGGCTTGAGTCATCATGTGGTTGCAGTCATCTGCAAGAATGACTGGGGCTCAGACTCCAAGTTAACAAATTGGTTTGTATGCTGCCTCAACTGGAAAGCTTGGGGGCATCTTTTCTAGGACCAACCAGTGAGCTATCAATCTTTGAGTGCATTGGACCTTGATTCTGTGAAATTGAAACTGTTATATCTAACGGCTACTAGACTTTAAGACAGCAATTTTGTGAGTCCTGATCACCTGAGATTTTGAGACTGCCTAAGCATGAGACAATGAAGCTCCACCCCTGGCAAACTGCTGCAGCCAGGGGACTGAGAAACAGGAGGGCTAACAGAGCCCATCTCTAAGAGAAAATGAGAAAGTGAGTTCTCAGTATGCTTTTGTCCTCACCCCCATTATCTGTTTTCCAGACCATACTTCCTATGTAAGAGAAGTGCTTACTGAAAACTATTTTCTTTTTGTGAATGTCTCCTCCAAAATCAAGCTCAATGCTCCAGCACATAGGTTTATGTAAACTTTTATGGTTTCTCCCTACCTGAGCAAAGACTATCCTTCTATGGCAATCATATTCTACTACTTGCCCTGCTTGAGACTTCAGCTATTGGCACCAAGAAGTAAAATGTCCTCTGTTACTTGCTTACTTAGGAGGATTGCAGCATCTCAGAGTTTAGTCATTTGATCATTTTGTGTGAATAGCACTTTGATAGCTTTAAATAATAATGTTTTACTGTATTCAGTCTGCTGAAACAACACTATAAACTGCAATAGAAATTTATTCTATCAGTTCTGGAGGCCAGGAAGTCTGAGATCCCTTAAGGCGCCAGCATATTCAGTGTCTCATGAGGACCTGCTCTCTGCTTCATAAATGGACTTCTTATTGTGTCATCACATGGAGGAAGGGGCACGGGAGCTCTCTGGGACCTCTTCAATAAGGGCTCCACTATCATGACCTAGTCACCTCCCAAAAGTCCCACCTCTAAATACCATCACTTTGGATATTAGGTCTGAGCATAGGCATTTGGGGGAACAAAAACATTCAGTCTGTAGCAAATGATGTTTTGATTTACTTAGTGATTTCTTATTTCATTTTACTATGTTTTTAGTAAGAAGAGAGATTTTTCACATCCTTCTATGTATAATCAGAAATGGAACAAAATTGAATTCATTTCATTGTATGTGCATGTGTGCGTGTCTGTGTATTTATTCAATTCTAGATTTTTTTGTTGCCAATATTTCTGATGAATTTTATTTACCTATTATTTCTCCCTTATATTAATTTTTTTAATTTTTTATTATGTAAATTTAAACTCTACATCTGATTTTTTTTTTACCTACATTGGTTTGTTTTCTCTGTGCTATATAGTTGTGAATTCATATTTCTTGGAACTTTAGCGATGGCTTTTATTTAAGAAAAGTTTTTGAAATTAATTTCTTCTGTGATTGTTTTCATATGATTCTACCAGGGTTTTGATAGCACAACCAAAGATGGATTTTCGCATGCAAAATGGATTTTTTTTTCTACCACATAGGCCAGTGGATTTAGGCTTCATTTGACTGCAACCCAAAATTAAGTGACAGAATTTTGAGAAGAGCCTTCTCAATATAATTTTTTCTACTCTAAGTATACAACTAATTTTCTGTTGGTGTTGTTTGTTTATTTGCTGGTTTGTTCTGGTCTTTTAGACAATGCTTTTTCCCTATTGATGTTGCTTTCCTCCAGAGGCACCTTTCTCTGCTATTCTTTGATCCAGGCTCCTAACTTGCACTACTTAGTGTACCTCGACCCCCAGCAATGATGCTTTCTTTTCTTTGCTTTTCTTTTGCTAATGTCTGATTAGATCTTTTATTCTCTTTTAAGCCTTACATGCTTAAAAAATTATGTTCTCTTTTATCATTTAATCCAGTATTTTTAAGTGTACTTACTTTACTAGGGCATGTTTCTCTGCAAATCTCATTTGGTAGATTATTATAAATAAAAATAAATCTCATGGTTAACTCAGTCACTTGTTTTGGGTCATGAACAGGTATTCTAGGAACAAGTTTGCCTTTCAGATTAAGGTTAGCTACTAGTTTATTTTTCCCAGCTAACACACTCCAAGAGAACTCCTTTGTCTATTAATACATTACTTTCTCTAGAAGGGTACTGTTTCCTCTGTGAACACTATATCAATCTCTGTTAACATAACACAAAACAAATAGCCAAAATGGATAAGTATATTAAATATGATTTATTATAAAGTTAATTTTATGTTTTAAAACTTAAAAAAGCAATCAACTTAAAAGTAACCCATGAGTAAATGTTTTTCTTTTGAGTAGATTGAAGATCCATGAAATAGATAAGTCTCATTTGTCATTAGGAAATAAACTATTAAATGATAAATTTGATATGGTGGTTTTTCTTACTGTTCTGTCACTTTCCATTTGGTTGTCAATTTTCGGACTTCTTTAAAACCTATTGATATGCAAACCAAGAAAAATTGCAGTCACTGTGGCATTTTTGTTTAGAATTTAGCTTTTTTCATTTTCCATCAAAGACACAAGGAAGCATCAAAGCAGAGACTACAAAACCTGCTTTTTCCTAAGGCATTTATTTCCCCAATCAGTTTATTTTTCAGTTCAATGGAGTGTTTTACTTTTTACTGGTTCGCTTCACTGTTGTTTCAAAGGGCACATCATATTAAAGCAGGAAGAATGGTTATTTTTCTCATCAACAATTGATGGAATGGGCCAAGTTTTTAGTTTCCATAATATTTGACATAATCATATCCTTTGTAGTTTAATAAACTACATAGGAACCATGTTGATCTGATTTTTTCTTTCTATAGTAATTACATTGTATATTTCAAAATAAACCAGAAAACTTGCTACATAAAAGCTCATCTGCTTTTTAAATCAGGGTTCACAGACTATAAATTGAGAGAAAAGACATCAGTATTGGCTGGGATAAGAGCACATTTCTTATTAAGTGTTGTGGATTGAATTGTGTACCTCCAAGAAAGCTCTCGAAGTCCTTATTGCTGGTACCTGTGAATATGGCCTATTTGGCAATAGGGCCTCTGCAGATGTCATCAGTTAAGATGATATCATTAGTATGGGCCCTAATTCATATTGACTAGTAGTCTTATACAAGGCAAGGCTGAATGAAAACACTGAGACTTGGGCACAGAGGGAGAATGGCAAGTGAAGATCTAGACAGAGATAGTAGTTATGCCGTAGCTGCAAGCCTAAGAATAATACCAAAGATGGCCAGTAACACTGGAAGTCAAGAAAGGCAAGACACAGATTCTCCTCTAGAGGCTTTGGTGGAATGTGGCCCTGTCAATAACTAGATTTCGAATTTCTAGCTTCCAGAAGTTTGAGAAAGTTCATTTTACTTGAAGATACCCAGTTTGTAGTACTTTGTTATGGCAGCCTAGAAAACTACTACAGAAAGGGAAATAATCTTTTACTTCACTATGAGCTCTAGGGGAAAGGTTTCTCCATTTATATCTAGAAAATAGGAAATAAAGTTTTTTATTATTATTAAAACACACTTAACACCAAGCTTTTAGTATGCATCCCATTTAATTCTCATAATTTGGTGAGCAAGATACATCCTCATTTAACAATTGATTAAAAGGATAACTACATCACAGCTAATAAATGGCAAAGAAAACATTTGAACGCACCTTTCAAACTGAAAAGCCTGTATGCCTTTCTATATCAAATCTGTTTTAAGTTCTTACTGCACAGAACATATGGATGACGATGGCATATTTTGACATTCCATGATATCATGACAGAGACACATTATTTTGTTCACCATAAATAGAGCCATCTCTTGAAAATTAGTAAATTTTACTTAAATGAGACACATTTGCCTCTATAAATTTAAAATCTAAGATACTATTTGAAATATTTTTTAAAAACCTTTGTAAGATAAGTAATCTAAAATGAGATCATAAATGGTCACTAATGATGGGACTTTTAGCAACTGTGTAAAGAGCAGGTACTTTCTTTTACATGATTTATAAATGCTTTTGAGTGATACATAAAGAACATTTAGCCAGACTCAGCAGAACAGCAAATTTTATTTGAATCCTAAAGATCATTTAAAAGCAGAATCAATTTGGCAAGTAAAAATGCACTATAGCACTGCCTGAACATCATTAGCAATTAAAAGAACTTGAAAAAAATTTGTGAATAAGTCTTAGAACATAGAAAATAAGAAAAACTACAAAGGAGTAAAAATTTGCATTAATTTGTCTCATTTTCAGTGTTCTAAAGGTTTCATGACATTTGATAGACAATGCAGAAATTTCTAAAATCTTCCATATAGATGCCAATAAAATTCTTAAAAACATGTGACCACATTTTTAGACCTTATTGTTTACCACCTTATTTGATACAGCTTTGTGTGTGTGTGTGTGTGTGTGTGTGTGCAGCATGTATATGTTTGTAGCAATTATGTTTTGTTAACCTGCACTTTATTTTTTGCATTAAATCTATAAGTATATGCCAGGAATGTAATATAGAATCTAATTAGGAGCAGTGGTGGTGATAGAAATATGAGGCCTGATTCCTTTTCACAAAATTCTAGTTAAGGATTACATTTAGGATGTTCTAAGTCTTTTAAAGATCCATCATGCTAAGTTTCATCATGGCAAAAGAAAGTGGCTAATGAGCTCAGAAGTTTCAAGGAGGAATTATTAAATCCGTAAGAATTATTTGATATGATTTTATGTGTTAGCATAATTTTAGAAAACCCAGATATGAGAATTACCAGAAAAATATACTATATACAACAAAAATATTTTGTAATTAATGGATTTGTGAAATAAAGATAGCATCGTGCCTTTGACAAAATAATTAATGTTTAATAAATTTATGTTTAATGTTTGATAAGAATATGCTGTATCCACAGAGGACATACTATTATGAAAATTCTCAGCCACAATTGAGATGGGCAATGCTGTTTACCCTACAGAGGGTAAGGTTTTGAAATCTGAAGAGAATGAGATAAGCATCATGACTAAGAAGTTAAGAAGCTTTCCAGAAAGAATTCAGTAAGAGATTACTTCACTCTTTTAAGTAATGTTTCCAAATCAAAATGAACTCCAATTCCCAGATATCAAATAACTTGAATACGTGACTGCAGAATTCCTCTTTGTAATATATTTGTAACTGAGGAGTATTGCAAAGCTAGCCAAAATATAAAGTGAGAAATGATTCACAGAGGGTAGAACACTGCAAATTATTAATATTATAGTTCAATGTGATAGACATTTAACTATATATGATGAAATATATTATTTAGATTATTAGCAAAAGGGATGGTCACTAGAATCCAGCATAGATAAACTAAAATATACATGTTGTTTTATCATAAACTATTATAATATGGTTACATTTGTGAAATTTTATGTATGTGTACATATAAAATAAACATATGTAAACTTATATCTTACTTATGTAAGATCCCTCAAAATCTTTAATGTTCTATAATAGATAAAACAGAGTTAAAATTAAAGTTGGAGTTGATTCATTGTCATATAGCTGTCAATGCTATATGTATATCATGTAGTATAGAAACTTGAAGTACAGATCTTAGCCATACTCCAGATGTGAATTTACATAATTCTTACTTATAATGAGGAAGCAGAGGCCGAGCTAACTGTTCCCTATAATGGTTGAAGGTTGTTCACTTCCCTTCCCATAACAGGTAAGGGACTTTTCCGTGTGAGAGCTGACATGGCACAGACTACTGGCTCTGGTCGGTCACTCCCTTTGTGGTTCACCAACCAGTCAAAATACACTTTACCATGAGAAGTATAAGCTGTGATCTGGGGCTCAGCCTTTGGATGTGAATCCACTGATTTGGTGCCAGCACCAATCAACACTACTTCCTGTTTATTGTCTCAGTGTCCCATCTCTCTGACTATTCTGCAACAATAAATTTCAAAATAAAAATGCAAGAGAAAATATTAAATGGTAAAGAAATAAAATTTTAAAAAAGAACATATAAAAAGCTCCCAAGATTTGAGTAATATATTTAAACAATTCAAATAAATTAATGCAAAATTTTTCATTTGAGGGGAGAAAAAAAATACATCTAATTAACTATATAAATTTATCTTGATAGTATTTCATGTAATAAGTTTAAAGGCTATATTCTGATATGCAGATATATGTCAATTTGCCACAACTTTAAGAATGGCTATGAAATTAAGCAAAAATTCAACCTGCAAAAGAGAAATAGTGTCATTTCAGAAGTGTTAAATTCATTCTTCCATTCTAATTCATATTTACTTTTCATAGCTCAAGGATTTTGTTCAATTCTTGGTGTTGATTTTAATGGATACAAGATTAATCCAGAGTACACTCAGGAGGAAAATAAGCAGGGTAGCGAAGTGTAAATGCAATGATAAAAAAATATGGTTCATAATGTGGAAAACATTTTCAAACGCTTGAAGACATAGTACTTGTAATATAATGAAAGATTTGCCTGACATAGCTCAGGAATTCAGAGCTAAGACTAATTGGTATGTGTTTGCTTAAAATTAAAATGTACTCTAGTATTACAAAGTGTGTAACTGTTCAAAAATGAGTTAGCTCAAAAATTATTTGTGAGACATCATGGAGAACTTGTATGTGGCCATTTGACCAGAGTTTTCTTTTCAGCACTGTTCTTCACTTTGCTCCAAATGAAGCTGAAGTCTCTTATGACTTTAATTAAATTTAGTTTTAAATCCTAGCTCTAGAAATTATATCCTTTCCTTCTCTATACCGCTCAGAGACCTCGTCTTTCCCCCTGGAGGCAGAAGACAGCAGCCAGGCCCTGACTAAAGGTCACACAGTCCAGATTTCTGGCAGGCTAATGATAGCATCTTGACCTAAGTTGTGTTTTAGTTCCTGAGCCCTAAGGTGAAACAATCTCTTGGCTATTTCCCATGAGGCCAGACAGGACTCCAGAAAGACCTCAGAACTGTCCTCAAGACCTGAAGGTTTCATTAACCTTCCATCACCTCTGACCAGTCAGGTCCCACAAGACCCCAAAATCCTAACACATGATGTTTTGTAGTTTTGCCCAATATCTGTAACCTACACACTATTGCTGAGGTTTTTGGTCATTAACTCAACTCTGTCTCTAGCTTTGGCACCATTTTCCTTAAACCTTTACTTTTTTTCCTGCAGACTTCTATTTGTGTCTTGTTTAGCTTTAATGAGCACAGGCAAATGAACCCTCTTTAGTTTGGTAATACAAACAAGTCATGTAAATGGGATGTACCACTTTCCTAACTACACAAATGGCCCTAATACCTGCTAGGGTTTGCCTACAGAGCCTACCACATTTCAGTGTTTTTATACAGGTTTTAAATTATACAGGAACCAGATTTGGTTATTTCCATTGAATATTATTTGTCAGTAATGATATTATTAAGTCCTGTGATGGAAGGAATTAAATAGTTCACTTTGAAATCTGTTGGTCCTTATGTTCCCCAAAGCACTGAGGAAACAAATATGCAGTTAGAAAAATGAAGTCAAATATATGAAACATTGATGAGAAATAGAAAGCAAACCCACTGAAGCCAACTCTTATTTAAATCCAGTTCTTTTCCTGTACATTGTATGACTTGGTATGTAAATCCTTTCTTTAATTTTTTTGACTACACCTTTAATATCTCACTAAGTATTCTTTGTCACTAAGTTGGTTTGAGTTGTTTTTCTTCCAAGGGTGTTGTCTAAAATACTTGTCCATCAGAGAAGACTAGAATAATATTTTTCAGCCTCAATGTGGCAATTAGAAGGATAAGTAAGATAGGAGAGGAAACTGGACATCCAAAGAACATACCTCATAACAAAACTTTCACTCCTATGAACTTCATTCATGATTAAATCCCAGCAAGTAGCTCTCTATATAAAACCACAATCATATTTTTCAGTATAGCTGCGATTCTTAGTTCATTTTTCTGTTAATTTAATAATAGTAACATACGATTAAGTGTATATTTTACATTTTTAAAGTTTCTATTCAAATTATTTTTAAAACAGAGCAATCACAACTTGCAACTAGTAGACAAATTTTTTATAACTAATTTGTAGACATTTTGAAATGCAAAATTTTAACGTGACAAAGATTCTTTACTTGACCAAACATTAGTTAGCTTCTGAAACCTCTAGGCCCATCGATGCACTCTCTTGGAAATCCACTTTTAGCAAGAACTCTGGTAAGTCAGTTTAAATAGAAACCCACCACTCTTGATGTCTGATCACCCCTGATTTCTGTCTGTGTTCCTCATCCTCTGTTGTCCCCCAGGTGGTACCTGATCACCCCGGCCTATCTGCAGCAAAGAATCCTGTTGTGTCGGTTTAGGCAGGATCCCCAGTAGTCCTAATGTTTCCTCGTACTAATTTTCCATCCACTGACCCACACTCTCCTCCCTGGCTCTGAATTCCACTTGTCCATGCTATATTCAGAATTGAGCTCAGTTCTATACTGAGCTTTATTTTCCTCAACTGTGATAGTCTGGAGTAAAATCAGTTTTTATTGCTTTGTTTACACATGTTTTTCTTTTAGAAATTGTATTCAACTTTCGATATTTAGTATATGAACTCTGTCAATGTACATATGCATGTATGTATGTAATTTTAAAGCATACACAATCAAGACTGTATTTGTATTCAACATAGCTACACAGTGCTCAGTATCAGAGCTGCATTTGATCTCAGCCCTCTCCAAGGTTTCCAGGCATTTCCAACAGGTTAAGTTGCAGATGCTTTGTCAACCAGGCTTGAAATAGTCAACACTCAATGACAAGGTCATCCACGACTTTGCATTTTAAGAAGGTAGAGCCACAGTGGGAGAGGGTCTGATAGAGCAGGGATTTGCACCACGACCAGCCATGCGTAAGGTCTTGCCCGTGTCCACAGGGGACAGGGTATGGAAGGATTCTCCATCTGCTCACCCTTCTGCCCTTAAGTTTTGACGATGTGTGAAACTTAGAGGAAAAGATGTAATGACTCTTAAAAGAAGATTATGTCTTACAAATTTTCTAACCTAGACTCATTCCCAGTGTAGAAGTTCTCCTTTCACTGAACCCATTATTGCTTTTCTTATCTCTGTCTTTTTTTTTAGTATATCTTCACTCTGAAACACATTCTCACAATATTCACATGAGATTTTTTTAAATGCTGGAAAGCTTGGTTCAGAAATTTATATCATGTTCTTCATAATCCATTTAATTGAATTGTTTTATTTCTGTGCTCCCTTATTTCTTCAAGAGGAAGAAATTTAAACTAGAACTAAATATGAAAATAAAACCTCTAGCCTCAAAGCATTCATTTTCTGTCCTGGGCATCTAAGAATCTAAAACACATGATCTAAATGTATTTATTCAAGTCAGATTGGCAATTTGAGTAGCAATTGATGAATCTAACAATTCTTGGGTTAGTCTCTGTCACAATTTGAAAAAAACATTCCTGGAAATTTAAATATCTTGACTGGTTGTGTGGTCATCTCCACATAAAACTATACTACAATTTAAGTGATAGTACCATATCAAGGAAATTATTTTTTTTCTGTTGAGATGCTACCTCCTCTGAGCAGTTTTTCATAAAGTAGCACTCCCAAATGTCCCTCTTTTTCTACTTTATTTTTGTTTCCTATTATTGTGCACCAACTGACATATCATATAATTGTCATTCTCTCCCTCACTATATATAAGCTCTGTTACAGCAGGCTTGTTCAGTTTCAGTCACCTCTTTGTCTTCAGTGTTAAAATAAAGCTTGACAAGTAAAAAGCCCTCAATAAACATTGTTAGATAAAAGCAATTTGTGCTATGAAAAAATCCTGGAAATCTAGAATAGTACTGCAGTTTCGAATGGTTTCTCTTAAATAGAAGTGACTAAATTTAGAAAGAAGTTTTGAACAACTGTGGAAAATATTCTGTATTATTGTCTTATAAAAACAAAGAGGCACATCAATATTTTCTCACTTTTGTTAAAATACATTTACATTTAGTGCTTAAACAACACTTTATTACCACCTAAGAAAATAAAACCAATAGTAACTGAATATGAGGGGCTAAATTTCAAATTTTTTAAATGCATGTCGTTTTGTAATAAACTCCATTATCAAGATATTAGTCAATTAGGCTGCCATACAAATGATCACAGCCTGTGTGGTGTAAACAGCAGAAATTTATTATTTCTCAGAGTTCTAGAAGCTAGGAGTAGAAGGTTGAGGTTCTGGCAGGCTTGGTTTCCTCCTGAGGGCTCTCTCCTCAGCTTGTGGACGGCTGCCTTCTCACATGGCTTTTACTCTGTGTACACACATCTCTAGTGTTTCTTCGATTATGAGGACCAGTCATATTGGTTTAAGGCCCCACATTTATGACTTCATTTAACTTTAATTACCTCTTTAAAGGTCCTGTCTCCAAATATAATCATATTGTGGGGTATAGCCTCAATGTATGAATTTGGGGGAACACAATTCAGTCCATACCATATTTTAGTATGGAATAATAGGACTTAATTAGAAATTGGTGTGGGATATTTAGATTGCATGGAAGAAGTTTTTTAAAACAAATGGAGAAAAGATTTTCTGGTTGAAATAAAATTTTTAAGACGTATTATTTTGTGTTTGCTAGTCAAAATGAATTAGGCTAATGCTGTGATTTAGCTAGAACATTCTATATTTAATTTTTTTTAGTAAATTTCCATTTGGTAATTTCTATTTTCCTAGAAAATTAACCATTTTATTTTTCTTCTAAAGTTTATATATTTATTTAATGATGAAAAGATTTCTGTTCTCGTTAATTAACTTATTCATAATCTCACATATTTATCTATTTTGTTGTTGATAACATTTAAGTTCTGCTCTCTTAACAAATTACAATTACACAGTTCAGTGTTATCAACTATAGTCACTGTGTTTTATATTAGATCCTCAGACCTTATTCATCTTATAGCTGAAAAATATACCCTTTTACCACCTTCTCATTTTCCTAACCCCCAGACCTTGGCAATCACTTTCTACTCTCTATCTAAAGAGTTGAACTTTTTTTTTTTTTTTTTTTTTTTTAAGATTCTACATCTAAGTAACAGTCTGCAGTGTTTCTGTCTGGCTTATTTCATTTAGCATAATGGTCTGGGTCCTTCCACAATACAAATGGCAGGGTTTTCTTCTTTCTATTAGTCTGTTGACAAGCATGTAGGTTTTGTTTTTTTTTTTTTCATATTTTTTGGCTATTGTGAATAATGCTGCAGTGAACATAGGTTTGCAGATATCTATCTCTTAAATATTATGTTTTTGTTTCCTTTGAATATCTACCTAGAAGTGGAATTACTGGATCATATGCTGGTTCTATTTTAAGTTTTTGAGGAACATCTACACTGTGTCACATAGTGACTACACCAATTTATACTTCCACCAACAGTGCACAGTGTACCTTTTTCTCTGCATCCTCACAATTTACCTCTCGTCTTTTGATGATAGCCATTCTTAGTGATTTGAGGCAATACCTTGTGGTTTCGATTTACATTTCCCTAATGTTTAGTGATGTTAAGCACCTTTTCATATATGTTGTCAATTTGTACATCTTTAGAAAATGGCTATTAAGCAATTCTCTTCATTTTGTAATTGCATTGTTTGTTTGCTATTGAGCTGTGTGAGTTCTTCATATATTTTTGATATTAATCTGTTATCAGATAGATGGTATTAGCTGTGGGCTTTATATATAGGGCCTTTATTATGTTAAGGTTTGTTTCCTCTGTAACCAGTTTTTTGAGATTTTTATTATAAATGAATGTTGAATTTCTGCATCCGTTGAAATGGAAAATTGATTTTTATTCTTTATTTTATTTATGTTTTTAAATCATTGGCAAATCAGTCTTTTGATAATGTAATTAGTTTTGTATATTACAGATTTCCTAATAACTATTTTATTTTAGTTTTCTGTACATTTATTGGTTAACTTAACTAACATTTTGTATTTTATTATTCTCAGATAATTGCATTTCAATTCACACATTACTACCATCATATTCTTGTTTTATGGTTTGCTATTTTTTATCTTCGTCTTTGGTTACTTCCCTATTTTCTTTAGGTTATAGTTGTCTTTCTTCCTGTTTTCCCTTGTTAAATATTTAAGTCCATGCATTTCATTTTTTAAAAATTAAAACAACAAAGGTATTTAATACTATCATTGCTATTCAGTATTTGGGTTTCTGTAAATCCCATTAGAACTAATATTTAGTGTTTTAATCATTGCAAGTGTGTTTGTGTATACATGCATGTATATATTCTATACATTCTTAATTTGATTCATGAATAATTAATATTGTTTTCAGTGTTATTACATGATAATTTTAACTTGTATTTTCTTTATCTGGTTTCATTATTGGCATTTTAATGTGACTAGTTATATAGTCTTGTCTTCAATATTTTTATATTTCAGAAATTTGTTATAATTCTGCCTTGTAAGACTACATGTAATTTTTTTTCCCCATGAGCACTTAAAATAATCATTGCTTTTATATTTTGGGGATAATTTTATTTAGTCCTGTATTTTATTAGAAGATTTTTCTTTATGAGGACTAAGCTGCTATGGGTGAAGAGTAGTTTATGAGGACATTTAAACTGTAGAATTCATAGTACTCTTCTCCCTTCTCTTACCAGCTCCCTTAGCTCATTCTCTTAGCCCTTTCTTCTCTCCATAAATCACCTAGAAACACATGTACCCAAATTAGTAATTAGATATGCTTTTCTAATGTTAATCTATACCTTGAAAAAAAGTGAGTTTCACACAATGACAATTCCTAGCTCAAAATAATAATTAAACCTAATGTAATTTTACACACTGATACCTTTAAGTAGGGTGGTTCATTCTGGTTCTTGATGTTATATCAGTAGAAAATTCTTCTTAGTTTTCACAAAAGTTTATTATTTCTGGATTTACAAACAGTAAACTAAGAAATCACTGTTATTCCCCCTAATACTTGGTGGAAGTTAAAGGGTTCTCTATTCATGGGTAGAGAGCAATAAGGACAAAGGTAAATGAGGGAAACCTGTTTACTGGCATTTATCTGTAGGTCCACATATAGTTTAATGATAATGACTTTGCTAGTTGGTGGACATAGGTTATTGTGCCAATAAACTCAAAATTAATTATCCTTTTTTAATTTAAAAAATGTTCATTTTAATTTTCATCTACCATTTTCTAAATGCATTGCATTTGTTGCAGTTAACATATTCTTTATAGAAACAATTTGATGCAAGATAATTTTTCTTTTATGATTGATATAAACACTTAGATTGAAGAAGCAGCTCTCCCCACTAACTTTGATTTAAAAGGAACATTTTACAAAAGGCATTAAGTGAAATGGAGAGCATGATCTTTATAAGCTTTGTGATAAGCATGAAAGTGTTCACAAGAATCTGTTTATGTCAGAAATATTTATTTGCAAAACATGTTATTTTTAGATATGAGTCTGTAGCTGAGAAAAGCTAAAAATTATTATTGAAAATTAATATTTTTACAAGTTTAATAGTGACAGAATACTAAACATATACCCAATATCTTTTTATAAAATATAAACACCAAACTACAAAATAAAACTTTCAAAAATAAGATTTGCACACTGATCAATTTGCTAATATATATATCCTTTTAAATTTAGGAAAATATAGATATATTTATTTTTAAAAATTGTCAAGTTAGGAAAAGTATAAAAGTCATAAAATTTCTTTTTATTCATACTTCCCGTTGGTTGACTTTAAAATAAAACAATAAAAGTAAAAAAGTGAAAATAAACTTTCTATTTAGGGAATAGAAAGAAATCTCACACCTTTCTTGCCACAATTTTTGATCCTCTGTCACCAATGTGTGCTCAAAAAAAATTTTTTTAGTCATGATTAGTGTTGTTCTTTTTTCTCACATTTATTTTTCTCTTCCCAAAACTAAATATATTGTCTCTAACTTAAGAGAAGCATAAGACACACATTAAAAAAAACGGAGTAAAATCTTCAGAACTCTAAAAATTACAGCTGGTCCTTGAATAATTTTCTTTCAATGTTGTTTTGATATAATGTTGATGAGGTGCTGTAGGAACTTAACTCTTGCTTATAGCAATTGGCCTGTGGTAAAATTGGTTTCATTATATGTTGTCATGTTAGGTAGCTAGTCAGCCAAGAGAGATGGGGAACAAAGAAATAGTAAGGGGCCGGCCTAGAGACAGCCCAAAGAATTCCCCAATGATATTAGAATTCTGGGTATGCACATGCGCACTAGGCAAAGAGTTATATAGCAGCCAGGTGTCAATCAAAATGACCTCACTTGCCAATCACCTTGGAATGCCTTTGGAACCACCCTCCATGGCCTAAACTTAAGGCAGTAATTCCCACTGCTGGCTCCTCTTCCTTAGTGATGCTATTCTTTTGTGACCTTTTTGTATTGGTTACAGAGCTGGGACCATGTGCCTCCTTGGGAAATGCTTTGTCTTTCTAAAACATACTTTTAATAAAACTATTAAATCTCAATAACCTGTGATTCTTCTTTGTGTCATTTGAGGAAGAATTGAGGGAAAATGCTAACTACACTTCTGCTCCACCATTATCTTCTTCACTCCCCTCTGCTGTTGAGGCAACACTGAACTCTTATCTGGCTCCAATAATGACAGTTTCACTTAAAGTCACAGGACCTATTGATGTCTTTAAATAAGGATTTACTATATTTGTGCTACTGTTTCTTTAAAATTAGGATTGCATTGTATTATGAGATACATCTGCCTTTCACAGACCTTCTAATTTACTATTATTTCCTGGAATGGCATAATGATTAAAACTTCACCCTTTGGAACCAGAATTTTGGTTCACACCTGATATGAAATATACCAGTTTAGACATATCACTGCTTCCTGTGTATCTGTTTCTTAGATATAAAATAGAAATGATAATATTTATTTTATAGGATTATTGTAATATTACATGAACTAAATCATACAAAGGAATAAAAAAAAAAGATGGCCATTGCATAATTGCTCTGCTGTGATGGTCAGTGTTAATTTTTATATTGGTCCCCATTCTCTTCGGAGGCAGTGAAGAATTATATAGTACTGTTCTCTATTTAATGCTTTATAGGCATTTTTATCTGTATGGCTATAATTGTTTTCAATTTCAGATCACCTGGCATCTGAGATGATTATATCAACTACAATAGAATCATCTTGTATAACCAGAATTTTCTTCTATAGCTTGTAATAGATTATATATATGGAAGTTAATATTAAAACTGAGGAAGAATGATGCTATTGAATTTTGATGTTTGTAACATTTTGTATTTGTTGTTTCAATACTATCTAGAATTTCAGGTAACATTAATAGTTTATTTTGAGAGAGATTTTTTTTTTTTAGGCTATCAGTCAATGTAAAGTAAAATAAAGAAGTTTTTATCATTAATATTGAATGGACACTATTCTATATTATAAATTTGCTGTACTCTAAAAAAGTTAGAAAGTTATATAATGGCTACTAATCTGATAGTTCCAGCAGTGATTAGATTCTAATTTTCATAATTGATCAAAATATACTTAGACTTAAATTCCCAATTACACTCTCTGAAGAAAATATATTTTGAACTTAATTATCTCAATAATGAGTCAAGGAGAAGAAAAGTTTTTTTGAGTTAATTTCACATTACATTCCATAATTTTCAAAGATATCAGAGCTCACTACTTTTGGAGGAAAAGGTAGAGGAATTCTGGGCCCTTACCTCAGCTTAAAAAACAAAAAACAACAACAAAAAAAAACATAAATTAGTATTATTTTTAAATATTAGGCATTTACATATATTTTAGTGAGGAAAGTTAACATGGGTAAAGATGTTTGAAAATGGATAAACAATTTCTATTCGCATAGACCATAGATGACATTGTTATTTTAAAATAATTGGGTTTGGTAATAGCTTTGCCAGTTTTCATACAATAAGTGACTTACCTTAACATTTTTTACAGCATCCGCTGGTTGACTTTAGGAAGCTCTAGATGGCAGATAAAACTTAAGGACACAGGATTTGACTTGCAAATTCTGCCACTAGGCAGTGGTAGACAGGGGAAGTTACTTAACTACAGAAGTTCCAGTTGTCCTGAGATAATTGTCTTAAAATAGCAATGGAGAAAGGAAGAGTATTTTTCCATATGGGTGTGCTGACCATTTTACAAAGTGATTCTTGAAATATGCTCAACATAGGTCTATTGTGTAAAAATAGTTTTTAATTATATGTTATCTATTCTTATTTTGATTTATTGTCAAAGTAATGTGAAAACACAATACATTTTGTATACAGAGTTAACTTTGGACTAAGTTTTTACATAAAATATAAAATAAGGACAATTTAAAAATAACATAAAGTGTAATTTAAATATAATTTTTAAAAAATTTGGGTTGTGTCACCCTACCACCCCCAAATTCATGTATTCAAATTTCAACTCTTAGTCCTCAGAATATAATCTTGTCAATAGGTAGTTACAGATGTAATTAATTTAGATAAAGTCATATTGTAGCTTAGGAAGGGGCTTTTAATCCAAAATGAATCCTGTCCTTAACAAAAGGGGACATTTGGACACAGACACACACAGGGAGAATGTCACCAGGAGATGATGACAGAGATTGGTGTGATGTTTTTATAAGGCAAGGAGTGTCAAATCACTAAAACCTGGGGGAGAGGCATAGAACAGATTCTCCCTCATAGCCTTCAGAAGGAACTAACACTACCAACATCTTTATCTCAGAGTTTTAGCCTCCAGAACTGTAAATTAATACATTTGTGTTACTTCAACCATCTAGTTCGTGATACTGTATTATCGCAGCCATAGCAAACGAATATAGGGTTAGATAATTTTGGATGCTAATGCTCACAATTCTTTTTGATTTTGAAAAATATAAATAATGTAGCATTGAGCAAGTGGGTTTCTTAATATTCTTAATATACTCAAAGGAAAAAATTACTAATTCAATTAAGAATCTAGAAGAGTCATCTTCCTTGACTGAATGAACTATTCTGGAAGGTATATACATGCACTAGGGAGGAAAGAAAAATTTTCAGACATCCATTTCAGATAAACTAATTAGTGGGATCACCTATTTTACAGCTATATCACTATCGCATGCACAAAGTGAAATTTAAAAATTGCACATAGATTCACCAAGTTAGTATTCAACTAATATGAAATTAGAAAATATGAAAGGTAATTTGAAACTATTCTTAGTGCTGATTCAAAAAATCTCAAGGTGGAAAACAACAAAATAAATAACTATTGGTTTATCTAAAAAGAAATAATCTCTAATTTTCTGCCCATTACCCACAAAATAAGGCAATAAGGAAGAATATTTTAAATTACCCTAATTTTATTTATTTTATTCTGAAAAAAATCAATTATTCTTCACAAATAAATTTATGATCAAACATTGGTAATCACTTAAATATGTAAGAGTGTTATTGCAAGACTAAATTTTGTACACTTAAATTCTACAAAAATCAGCCTTTTAAATTTAACGATTGGTTTTTGTTTTGTTTTGCTTTGCTTTGCTTTGCTTTTCTATATTTCCAGAATTGTGTAATTATCACCACCATCTAATTTTAGGTCAGTCTTATTACCTTAAAAAATAAGTCCTGTATTTAATAGTAATCATCTAGAAATCTCTCTCTAGTTGTTCCCTAGAAACTAATAATTGGTAATATATTTTCTCTTTTTTTATTGTTCAAAAAATAATCTATTTTATGCCTTTTCTAGACCTCCCATTTAAATAGAATCATACAATATATATGGTTTTTTATGACTGAAATTTTACTTAATATAATGTTTTCATCCACACTGTAGCATATATCATTTTTCTCCATTTTTGTTCTGGAATATTCCACTATATTTATTGTATATACTTATTCATAAATTGATGAGCATTTGAGTTTTTTATCTTCTTTTGGTTATTATAAATAATGCCCATATGAACCCTTGTGTGCATGTACAGATATATTTAAATTTTCTTGATTATATATACAGGGGTGGAATTTCTATGTCATATAGTAACTTTAACCTTTTGAGAGGCTGCCAAAGTGTTTTCCAAACTGGCTACACCATTTTAAAATACCAGTAGCAATGTATGAGGAGAGTTCCTTTTCTCCATATCTAAGCCAGCTCTTATTATCTATTGTAGCCATCTTAGTTTTCATAAAGTGACATTTTGTGGTTTTGATTTGCATTTCTCTAATGATTAATATGAAGTATCATTACATGTGCGTATTGACCATTGCATATTTTTTGAAAAAATGGCTATTCAAGTGCTTCGCTCAATTTTTGAATGAGTTGTTTCTTTTTCTTGCTGAATTATAAAGGTTCTTTGTAAATTCTAGATACAAGTATCATGAATAACATTTAATTTGCAAATATTTTCTCTCAATTTATGACTTGTATTAAGGTGTCCTTTGAAGCACGAGAGTTTTTAATTTTTATGAAGTTCACTTTATTTGCTTGTTCTTTTGTCACTTATGTTTTTGGTTTCAAATATATTTGATATCACACAAATGTACTATGTTTCTAAGAATTGTCTCAAAACTATATATTGAAGAGACTTCTTTCCCCTTTGAATCATCATGATACTCTGGATAAAATTAGTTATATAATGTCAGAATTTATTTCTGGACTCTCAGTTTTATTACATTGATCAGTAAATCCAGTCTCAAAAATTTTTTTGTGGATCACTCAAAATCCTGATATAAAAGATCACATCATCTGCAAATAGAGATTAACTTTTTCCTTTTCAGTCTAATGTTTTCTGTGTTTTTACTTGCTAATTGTTCTGGCTAGAACCTGCAGCGCAATGTTGAATAGAAGTGTAAAAGCTGAATCCTTATCTTGTTCTTGATTTTAGGGGTGAAGTTTGCAGTGTTATACCATTAAGTATGTTGTTAGCTATGGGTATTTGATAATGCCCTTTTTCGAACTGAGGAAGGTCCCTTTTTATTGTTTGCTGAGTGTTTTTATCATAAAAGGGTATTGAATTTTTTTCAAATGCTTTTTTATCTATTGAATAGAATTCATCTTTTTGTCCTTTAT
Source organism: Cynopterus sphinx (assembly GCA_030015415.1). Lineage (NCBI taxonomy): Eukaryota > Metazoa > Chordata > Mammalia > Chiroptera > Pteropodidae > Cynopterus > Cynopterus sphinx. The sequence goes on from CM057380.1 coordinate 14,025,019, forward strand.
GTTATTTGTATGTTGTATTTAATTGTTTGATTTTCTTGTGTTCAATTATTCTTGCCTTCTTGTGATTTGGTCATAGTGTGTAATGGATGTATGCATATGCTACTGGACTTGGTTGACATATTTTCCTGAATGTTTTTTTCCTAGTGTTTTAAGGCAAAGTGTTAGGTTATCAATTTAATGTATCTTTTTTAATATAGCCATTTATAGCTATACATTTCTTACTAACATTTTAGCTTTATCACATAATCTTTGGTTTGTTGTGTTTTTATTTTTAAAAAGTATTTTATTTTCAAAGTATTTTTTAACTTCCCTCATGATTTCTCTTTGGTTCTTTGAATATTAAAATACTGTTGTTTATTTTTCACCTACTTAGATTGTTCTTATTTTTTTATTTTCAATTTAATTTCTTTGTATATAGAACATACTTTGTATGATTTAAATTTATTTTTAAAAGACCTGTGGGAAGAAAGGAGAGAGCAGAGGAGGGAGAGAGAGAGAGAATCAACGATGATGATATTTTAAACTTAGGTCTATCATATTCCAAAGCATCCTAACTGGTAGGCTATCTCGTTTCTTGGATAGCTATTGAATATCATATTTTTTCTACTTCTTTTCCACTCTGTACTTTATACTAAAATTATATATATATATTTTTTTCTGTGTTACCACCTCCTACTTGATTCTCTGCCTTTCAGGCATAAATCTGCTTAAAACACATAGGTCGATGCAAATCATTCCCTAACGACTAATTTCCTCTATGTCCCCAAATCCACCAAACTCTCTTCTCTCTTAATGTTACTCAATTACTCTTAATTCCCTGAATACACGAAGTGCTTTCTTGACTAAATTTCAATGCCTGCAGCACTTCACTTCTTCATTATCACCTGGATAACAACATCTCATGCTTCAGATCAAAGCTCAAACATCATTTATTTTCAAAAGCTTCCCTTACCTAAGAAAGTCTTGCCTGGTGCTAGTTTCTTCACAGACTCTAAGTTAGACAGCATCTAGCAACTTTGATACAGAACACACATATTTAGTCTAAATTAAGAAAATATGGGATATTTCATGGAGAATAGCTGCCAGGCATGGCACTTCTTACTATTTTCTCAGTTCAGGAATTAAAGCTGAAATCCTTAAGTTCACTAGCCATCCCCACTAGCAATTTCTTTTCTATTTAGCTCGGATTTTACATTATTTGACCTACAAGTAAAATTAAATAAGGGACTTAAACAGTGTTAAGAAGAGAAAAATTGAGTCATGACTGTTTCATCATTATGGATAGTTTATTCTAGGCCTCCTTATGCTAAACATGGTTTATGTTAATTAATCATTCTTGACACCTGGTATTTTAAAATAAAAGTTCATTCAGGAGGAGGTAGAGATAAAGGATAAAATGATTTAGCTTCATCGTCCCTTTTTCTCCATGCAGCAGTCCATAGTTCACAGGAGTGGTCAAGGCTTATTGCTGCAGTTTCCAAGGCTTGTGGATTCTCTGCTGAAAAGTCAGACACCTGTGTAAGTATTAACACTGTATGCTCGATTTCAGCCAAGCTCTAACATATCCTTGGGATATGTGTCTCTTACTAAGACAGATGATATCATTTGCAATGTCCTTTGCCTCTAAACTTGGCATGGGAAATGCATGTTTTCATATATGGTTTCTTGATGTCAGAGATGGGAATAATTCTGTAGCTGAGCAGAAGATTTAGATGTTATTCCAAGTTAATGGGCCGAAATTAGGCATTTCAAAGAGAAAGTTCTTCTTAAAGGTCACGATGAAGAATCAGATATTGTTGGATCATATTTTTGAAGGGTCACAGAAATAATGTAATTACTTATTAATCACACCTGATAATCACATCTCTTCCTTATAAGGCTCCCAAAAGACTAGTAAGTGAAGAAATAATGTTAACTACCAGGCTTATGCTGATATTCCCAAAACATTACTTGCTGGAAATTAGGCTTGGATATCAGCTTAGTTTGAGGAACCAAGGAAATCTCTTTCTTCACCTTGAATCATAAATCTTAAAATTAACCAGTAAGTAGAGAGAATGAGGAAAATCTACATTGGGTCAACTTTCAGAAATATGGTATTAACTAAATATCTGAATCATATTATGCTGAAGTCCTTCCTAATCAACAGTACCTCTGATAGTGATCTTATTCAGAAATCATGTCTTTACAGATGATTAAGATGCAATAATTACTGTGAGCCTATATTTAGTGTGACTAGTATCCCTCCAAAAAAGGAGAAATTTGTATAGAGGCAATTGCACAAGAATGCTTTGTGAATATTTAAGTGAGACTGCCACAACCAACCATTGCCAAAAATTTCTGGCACACCACCAGAAGCTAGGGAGAAGCATGGAACAGGTTCTTCCTTGTATCCTTCAGAAGGAGCCAACTCTGTAGGCACCTTGATCTTGAATTTCTACCCTCCAGAACCATGAGGCAATAATTTCTGTTAAGTCACATAATTTTTGAAACTTAGTTATGATAGTCCTAACAAACCAATATAGAAACTATCCATAATTTTAATTAATAAATTACCCTATTCATGAGTAATAGAGTTAATCTCTATATAGATGATTATTTAAAAAATGTATTCCAAATTCAAAATTGTGGAAGACTTCTATAAGAGACATATGCTACTCCTATTGAATTTATATAACAAATAAGCAGATCAATATGCATTGATGACTTGAATTAATATTAAATACGATTATTTTTCCTTCACAACATTCCATAGTACAGATTTATTTTAGAACATAAGTATTTAATACACTACACTTTTGGGTCATTTCAAAATAGACAATAAAACTGAAAACAAATAAATATAGCAAATGTTCTATTATTTGCCCTCAACATAAGAGAATTAAAGTAGAGTGAAACACAAAAAAAGTAATAGGAAAACTTGCCCTGAAGTTAAAAAGTGTTGCCTAATATGTCATGTAGAACTTTTTAAAAATAGATTTATATTGCTAATAAAGTGTATTAATCTGTCATAATATGATAAATCATTTATACTCAGTAATTTAATTTGTATTATATAATAGTTACAATGTATTAGGTAATTAAGTTTATAAAAATAAAACATACGTGATGTTGAAAATCAACTTAATGCATAAATTAGTACACAAATAATTTATTATATCAATTATAATTTACATAAATAATAATTTACTTTTACAACAGAGGTTTTTTGGACATAAAAACAAATGCTAGTTTAGTGAGTATAATATTTTTAAAAATAAAGCCTCAAATATGAATGGAAAAGGAAGTAATTCTTTATATTTCAAATGAATGAACATTAATTATACCAGGAGAAGAAAGTGTAATTATAAAAATCTGGCATTTTAGGCATTTTCCATACTTCTTCTAAGGATCAGTACTAAACACTGAAGGCTTCTCAAGACCTGTGGCATTATTGGGTAGAAGGTGTCTTGAAGTGGCTGTTAATGAGATACTAAAGCATTCCTCTTTTTGCTCAGGTCCTATTATATCTCCATGTTAGAAGCCATTAAGGCTACTATGGGAATGGATATTTGAATAAATGGTTAAACAGTTTCAGCTGAGGCTTCCCATCTTCTGAAAGTATAAAGCCTCTCAGGCAGTATCCTCTCTCAGCTTGTACACCATTTGAGCATAAGAAGCTTCACTTACCCTCTATTTTTCCCCACTTAGGGCTCAAGAAAAAATTTGAAGATCACGCCACTTCTCTTATTTTATGAAGTGGACTCTACCATTTTGTCACCCTTGTGCAAAACTGTGTGTTGCACTGTGGCCCCTCAGAGGGAACCATGACATTGGTCTCTTCTATATTCATTTCCTCAAATTTGTCTGCTACACCTGTGTCATTCATCCTCCTTGGAGCTAACTGTAGTCAGGGAGGACCTTTTGCTCAGAGATTCTCACCAGTGGCAATCTTCTTGCTTTCTTTCCACTTGATTTTTCTTTCACCCTTCCTACAACAGGGGGTCTTTATCAAATTTGGTCATTTGGGGGAAGTGGTCATTCAAGGTATTGTACACATTTAGCAGTAAAATCCTCAATGTATCCCTTTTCTTCTCTGTTTTTATCTTTCTTCCTGAGCAGAAGTGACTAATGCTAGATGCCTGGGCTAGGGATATAAGCCTTAATATTGTAAAACAAACAGCAAGAACAAACAGAAACCTTCCTGAAGCATCAAATAAAATTCAATGTAGATTGTTTTAAGTATTTATTGGCACCAGGATAACTTCCTACACATGTCACTTGTCTGGTTGTATAGAGCCCTGTTATCAGAAGGGTTCCACACTTGGATAATGCTCTACCATCACTATCTTGAAATACTTAATAATTTTTGAACAAGGGGCTTCACAATTTCACTTGAACTAGATCCCACAAATTATGTAGCTTCTTCTGTTTGGCATTCCAGGGATTATAAAATAACAAATTCATTTTTAGGCCAAATTAGGATAAACCATGGGAAATTATTACTATAAGTAAAATAAATAACTTTTCCATTAAATGTGCAATCATTTCCTGGAACCATAAATTGAATCCATCTAATGCATTGGAAATGGAAAACACAGTTAAAGATTGTAAATAAAATATAATAACAACCAAAGTATATACAAAAAAATAATAATAATGACTTTTCTGGTTAAACTGGAAGGTGGAAGGTGTATCAACTCAGCTGCTCATAATCCCTAACCTGTATTCTGCCTTTATTTAGTAGCACTTAATTCAGAGTTTTTGTTCCTATACTCAGTTTCATTGTCCCTGGGAGACTTTAATATCCATGTAGATAAAACAAACAATTAACTTGGATTCTTAGTTTTTGAGATCTTTATATCCAGTAATATTTTTCCACCATGTAATCTTAGCAGCCCATTTAAAACTAGACCCTAGAATTTATCATTTCCTGACACTTCTATTCTTCTCAGTAAAATAATTTAGAAACTCAAATTTATATCTGAAGTGCCTTTTGTTCCATTATGCTTGTTTAATTACCTTCTATTTATTTTAAAATAATTAACCAAGGCATCAAAACATACCCATCATTACACCAAATGCTCTTTAATTAAAATCTAAATTAAAATACAGTTTTTGAAGTGGATGAAAAAAAAAACAAATCTCAAATCTGTTATGCATGTAAAACAGACATATAATCATGGACAAAAGACATGAAGTCAATGAAAAGAAGAAAAAATAAGGATTTCTTTTCAAAGGAGATAGAATTTCTGGAAAAAATTAAACAAATAGATATTTTTCAGAGTAATAAAATGTATAATAAAAATTATAAGCAAGATACATATAGGTACTAAACAACTAGAAAAAATGCTTGAATAATAAAAATAATTAATATTATTTCAAATTATTTTGAGTGCACTAGAGGTAGATATATCAAAATAAGAATGGTCAGAATTAATAAAATTGAGTTAACATTAGAAGTTATTAAAAAATGATTAACTATCCCCTTTACCTTACTTTTAAACAAGTGAACATTCTAGTTTTATTTTTAAAAATTCCAAAGTATAGCTTTAGAAAAATGCTGATACTGCTTATACAGAATAAGATAAGAAGAAAATGAATTACTAAATATCAGATATTTTAGTAATACTAATGAATAATTATTAACTAAAATATAAAATGTTTAAAACATGTTCTTGAAATTAGGAATTAGAGAACACTTGCTGTTTCAATAATTTCTGAGAATTATCAAGATAATATAGTTAATTAAATAAACTAAATAAAATTGAAGACTATAAGAAAGTCAACAAAGTACCTCTGACACTTGAAGAATATTTAAACTTTTAATTTAAAAAAATACTACAATTAATAAAGGATTTAGTGATATGATTAAAGATAAATAATCAAAAATAATTTTCTTCTGATAATATGCACCTAAATATAATAGAAACTTTATTACCTTTTCACCAATCAAAATAACAACGCTTCATCTTGGCTATAAATAAGAAAGACAAAAAAATTCATACTAATAAAACAATCAAAACTTATTGAAGAAAATCATGAAAATAAATTTAATAAATATATGAAGGATAAAATATAAATATGTTTGAGTTTGGATAGATTTAATACCATAATATGGTATTTCCCCCCTAATTTACCTTTTATATTGCTTTGTAAACAATATTCTATTAATATGATACAAATTGCCCAAGCTGTAAAGGGGGTAAAAATGTACATGCAAAGGCAGGGCCCACTAGACAATAGACTACTCTCTAAAATGTGAAAATATGTATGGTGATCCAAATTAGCCTAGGAACTTCCAGTAAGCAGACAGTTCAGTGAGGAGGTTGTAACTGCTCTGATAGTACTAGGTCAGAAGGGTTCTCAGCCCTTTGGATTACAGAATCTTAAATCTCTTAAAAATTATTGACTCCAAGGTGATCTTGTTTATGTAAGGTATATCTATCAATATATGCTGTATTAGAAAATAAAACTGTGATATTAAAAATATATTTAATTTTAAAAATAACATTTATTAAAATGAATTATATATTTTGTACAATTAAAATTTAATATACAAATTAGCACTGTTAAAAAAGAAGCATAGCATAGGAAATGCAATTAGCATTAATATGATGGTTAGGTGGAGGGCCAGGGAGGGAGAGAGCAATTGGGAGATCATTTTATGAACTATATAGATGTCTAACCAATGTACTGTATAACTGAAAATAATTTAAATAAATAATTTAAAAAATATTTGTAACATTTGAAAATGTCTGACAATAGAAACCAGCCAGATTTTCATATTCTACTTCTGTATACAAAATGTTGCATTATGTTATTTGTTTGAAGTATATGGTTAAATATAATCACAAATGACATTGAATAAAAGAATATTTAGACAGCTTTTTAAAGTAATTCTGAATTTCATTTTAATACTGTACAAAGACTCACAGTTTGTAGTTTCTTAAGGTTAGTTAAAATGTGGAGTCTAAAACCATATCTGAGAAATTTTTGTACTGTTTCCTTAAAATCTATTGATCTATTTTGCTCTGTTAAAGTTGATTTTTTTCTATAATTTTGTAATGTTATATATTCATAAATTGAAAAATATTGTTCCAATAATCCTGCAGTTTTTTCAAATCTTGGCATATTTCATCAAACAACATAAAGGTCATGTTCATTAATCATGTCATCAGAAAATTCTTTAAGTGTTGAGAACATGTTAAGCTTGAGATTGTAGGTTCAAGTTTTCCAAAATGTTAAGTTGTACTTGAAAGCTCACATATTATCATTGGCAAAGTTTGTTGTTTTCCCTGAAATAATAGGCTCACTCATTTTCAAAAATATGTCTGCCATATACCTAAAATCTGAATAATCGCAGTTTGTCTTTTAGTTATTCTTTCAAGAGTGCCTTTCCTTGATACACTGGTGTACATTAGCATGAAGTGCTTCATGTGTATTTCCCATTTTATCAAATGGGGTTTTAAAAAGCATTGAGATTTAAGAAAATTATATTTACTGTCTCACTAGGGACATTTGTTGCTGAAAAGGCTTTTTAAATTTTTCTTTTTTTTCTGTAGCTAGTATTGAAGATTATAACTACTCGGTTGACTTGTAATTGTCTTACTTTGGGCACCAGTTTTACCTCCCATTGCTTTGCATCATCAAACCAAATTTTGACATAGAGATGAAGGCAAATAATACTAACAATGTCTCAGTATCATTGTGAAATAGTGTTGGTCTCATAGACTCTAGCCAAAGTTGATACCTAAGAATAGTCACTTTTTTTCTTTTCTCCCAGTCCCATGACCTGCTTGATTCCAGTCTCACTACCTGTACTTTATCAGGCTTTGAACACTGTTTATTCTAAAGGCCTGCCTTCATCAGTAGTATTCCAAAACAGTTATAAAATGCTCAATCTAGTTCCTAACTACAAGTGTGTCAAAGGGAGAACCTGCCAGGCTAAGCCAGAGTTCCTTAGAGAAAGTATGACAGTGCACCCTAACTATGGGTCAGAGAGGATAATCTGTTCCTTCACTTCTGTTCAAAAATATGATCTTGAACACAAGGGAACATAAAGTTGAGTGATTACCTATAGTAACAGGTATGAAAACACAAGGTATACAATAGATCAGTTGCTGTGAGGAAGTATACAAGAACTTAAGTCGACTTTAATCAAGTTGTTTTCATTTCTGGCCTGACAAGAGCAAGGAAATGTAATAGGTATTTAATATTATTCCTAGGGAAATTTGCCTTTATCATTATATTTTGATCTCTTATGTACTCATATACTTTTTGGACTATCGTAAGGATAATTAACTTGCTTGATAACTTTAATATTCAATTTGCTACCTAAATATTGGGACTACAACAACAAACTATTAGTGTGCAATAGTGTCAAACTAAAGACTAATAATTTATGTGAACAAAATTATTTTATATCAAGGAACATCATTTTTGAAATAGTTTTAGAGTAGTTTGTTATCAAATGTTAATGTATTTTAGAGAAGAAATAATCTTTGTTTTCACATATTTTACACAAAGAATGCATTCCTGCAATATCCATTTCATGAGGAAAACCTACTTCACCATATGTTCACTTAGTTCATTAAGCTTAAAAGTACACAATTGGCTATTCTAAGCTTTTTTCTTTCTTGCCTATATAAACATCTTTATTAATAAATAACATATCTTTTAATTGTATTAAATATATACCATAGGCTATTATATCTTTCTCGAATCCCTCTTATCTTTAAAGAAGTTCCTTTTAATTAGGTTTTAAAAACCTTGTCTTTATTCTGCAAGTGTCTGATTTTAAGTGGTTTAAGCTGATTATCTTTTTTTTTTTTTAACTTTTTTGCTGTATAATTATCATATATTTTCCATGTATCTACCTCCGCATGAAAAGCAACTAGGATATTATTCTATAATATACACTTCCTGTTGCAATTTAGTTTACACATTATTGCCATGTTTTAAGAGAAAACAGCAGGCTTCACAATAGCAATCAATTTACAGAGCTACTAAAAATTTTCATATATCTTTAAATTTTTTTGCATTAATCTGCAGGGGTTCAAATACTTATTTTCTTCAAACTCCTTTAAGATTTGAAATCCACATTCGCTTCACCCAAAGCATGGACAATCAGATGTCATATTCAGACATAAAATTTCTCTTTAATTTGTCCCTTAGAAGTATTCTGTCTCCACCCCACCACCCGAAATAAAATTCCTCCAAAGATCAAGATAGAACTCAGTTTTCAGTGAGGTAATATTATAATGCCATTTTATAAAATAATTACTCCAAATAAAAATTAGTTCTTAACATTAATAATCAGTAGTTGTCAACATGCATACATTTCAACCTAAGTATGCCTTTTTTTCAACTTTCATATTATGCTTTCACATTCAATCTACCCTAAATTTGTTTATATAATAATAAATCTATAAATAATATTGTTATCATTTTTTTATTTGTATTGGCTGAATTGATATACATTGCTGACTTGTACTGAAATACTTCTTCAGCTTTTTATTTATTTTACTCAATTTTTTTAGACCATCAAAATTTCTCTGTGAAAAACTAATAAATTTATTTTGAAAGGTAAAATATTACATGGTGTGCCTATGTCACATTTTATCTATCCTTTCAAGAACTGATGAACATTTATGTTGTTGCAAGCCTTTGCTATCACACATAATTCTGTAATGGATATTCTCATACACTTTTTTTTATGATTATGCTAGAATTTCATGAAGTATACTTTTGGGAATAGAATTGTGCCATTTAAGTTCACTAAATAATGACAATCTGCACTATAAATGTCTATATCATTTCACAGACTGTTAGAATCAGTGTCTGAACTTTTCCATTTCACTATTTTTTGTCAATAATTATATATATATATATATATATATATATATATATATATATGCTTTTTTCATTTTTAAATTCACTTTATTTAAATTAAGAAATAAAAAAACATAAATAGTTCATCCATTTCTCTCAATTCCTATGTCATATCTCTGGCAACCACCATCTGTTCAATGTATCTATGAGCTCTTTTTTTTCTTTAGATTCCTCATATATGAGAGATCGTGTAGTCTTTCTCTGACTGATTTCACTTAGCATAATGCCCTCATAGTTAAAATGTAACATGGTGTCACATTGTTTTAATTTGCTTTTTGCTGCATAAAAAGGTGTTTTTTTAAAAAATGAATATCCTAATTTTTATTCATAAAATACTACTTTATATATTTTCCCCATTTATTTTTGTTCATTTGGTTGAAAAAGTTTAAATTTTCTATTTTCCAAACCCATGTGTTAAATAAATAATTGAAACTTCCTGTCAATCTATCCACTGCCAGGATTCTTTCTCTACCATGTCATATTGACCACATTTTAAAGAACTGTTTAGAAAATTATGTTGTGTTCAGAATGATTTAGAAAATTCAGTTGTATTGGTAATTATTGCATGTCTTTTATCTTTGAAACATTTTCTTTTCCTAATATAATTCATTCTTTGGATGTAGAAATTCAAGTCACTTATTTGGAAAGTTTGCCTGGTTCTCTCACATCTTTCTCTGAAGAGAACCTAAACCACTTTTTCTGAGCTCTATAGATGTTGCTACATTTGCTTCTGTCTAGTGAAAATTCTATTCCATTGTGCTTTTTTTTGAGTTTATTGATTGTTTCTAGGTGATAAGGGATCGTTTGCTCAGCAGGTGTTTGCAGTTACCTTGCAACTTTGGTAGTGACTGAGAAGCACCTGTTGCTGCAGAGAACAAGCTGATTGTTAAGGAGGAGGATGGGAGCCTTGAGAGAGCAAAAGGCTCCCTGTGAAGGTGCAGGCAGTTGTTTCTTCTTGTGCAGGTGCAAGCAGTTGTCGGTCTCCCACGCAATCGTGATGCATCAATAGGGTGTGCGGAATAAACTCGAAGCTGCAGTATTGACTGTGAGCCCTCCTGAATCTTCCTCTTGTCTCTGTTTTTTCTTTCATCCTCTCTCCCCCTCACAGGGACTGTTTGACTTTCTCCCGCAGGTTCCGGCAGATAATTTGTCATTATATTGCTTTGATTTGTACCAAACTGCAAGCGTACAACTTTTAAATTTTAAATGCCAATGTTTAACACTTTATATGTTTTATTTCTGTCCCTTTTTCTACAATTTTCATTATTTATAGATTGGACTTCTGGTTTGGTTCTGCATCTCACTTTAGTCTGTCTCTAAATTGTGATAAGGTTTAAAATATCTTCTATTTAATTATTCAATACAATGATTATTTAGACGATGATACCTTTTACTAAGAAAGAGTTTCAGGATTTTAAATATTATTAAAATAAATAAAGGCACTAAAGCCAGGGGCCTGTGTTATAATCACCAAATCTTTCATTAAAAACAAAAGCAAAACAACCAGGAAGCATAAAAAACAAACTTTAAAATGTTGCATTCTGTCAAAGACCCAAGTAGAGGTATAAGAGAAAGTGAGATATTTAAGAAATAATTTGGAGTCCCTTTTGGAGTGATAATTACTTTATAGCAACAAAAAGCAATAAAAAATAAATAAGCAATTATTAAGACAGCAACAGATGGTTCATTTGGTTCTACATAGTAAAAATTTAGGGAAAAGTATGAGAAAGGATTGTGACAATTAAAGCATATGAGAAATAAAAATGTATGCATAAAAGAATTTCTAAGTATAACTTTTTTTACAGATTTAATTCTTTATTGCATTTCTATATTATTTCATAGATTCTATTTATTGGCCTCATAGGCTGCAAAAATCTTTGGTTAGTAAATTTGTATACTACTCTAGAATTTTGGGCCTCATTGGATGGTGCTTGGTTATTTTAATTTGCATGTAACTCACTAATGAATCCTATTTAAAAAAAAAAAAAAAGGTTGGTGGGGAGAGCTTTTGATTCTGTGGAGTAGTTCCTGAAGGAAACTGATGATGTTGTGGTACCAAGTCTCTACTGTTTAAGTTGTTCTATTTCTAGGAGTGTTTGCATACCTAATAGGTATGGTTAATAGTTCAAGGTTCTGCAATGATATCTTTTGTTCCTATCTTCACCATAATTTAAAAGCAAACCTTATGTATTCTTTGTTTATTCTTGTGTACTTGTTCCTCATTTATTTTCATAAATGTTTGCTCATTTAATGTGTACAATATATCCCTGGTCCTACTGAAAATATGACTCAAACTTTTAAAACTGATTACTTTTTGTTATCATTAAATTAATTTCACAGTGAATTGTCTGTGATTTTTTTTAATGAAATATATTCAATTTTTGACACCTTTTTGTCCTATTTGGTTAACTTTTTGAGGCCATCTCTGCTTTCACAATTTGTCTGCATTCATTTAAATGAGATGTGTGATCAGTCACATCTTAGTATAGCTAATACTTGAGAATATATAAAAAATTCTATATATCACATTTAAGGAAAAAAGTCTTATTTCTATGCATAATACATTTTTTTTTACATTTTTTTAGTCCAATAGCTTGGTAATAGAGAAAGGAGATTTTGCATTATATTTTCACAAAGTAAGATTTTGTTTAGATTATACATATTTATTTACCACTCCCTTTTCTCACCTGTAAGTGTGCTTTATTTTTTTTTTTTCTTGTTTTGAGTAGCGCAACCTTGTACCTACATTCACCTCACAGTCTTACTAGTAGATTTAAATGTTATTACATAGATGATGTAGTTTAAATTTAGTTTCCCCACATCTTTGGAGTTTGTCTTACATGGGGTCCTCAAAAATCCATGAATATTAAACTCAAATTCCCTCAAGTTCATCTCTCATCACTTTTTTGATGGGCAGGGAGCTTGTGCGTCGTATTTATAATAGTTCCATCCTCACCGTTAATAGTAAAGATTCCTCATACATGGTATGTTTCTGAATCTATAAAACATGTCCAGGATGCTAGCAGACATTTCCAGATTTTTATATTCAATTTCTCATTTCAAGAATAAAATATGATGGGGAAAGTGTACCAGATATCTGTTAACTTGTCCAATTAAATTCTGTTCCATATTAATCTTACTAGAGTGATTCTAAAGAAAGCCAAATGCATTCTATATTTTGAATCAGATACTTCCATTTAAAACATCAGAAACAATTCTTTGCACTACTATATTATACACAATCATCATTGTTCTTAGATGTTTCAATTGCACTTTTGAAGTTTTCTTATTGCTTTATTCTGCTAATCATAGAGTATTACTGGCCATGCTCTATATGCTATTTCATTGAAAGTCTTTCTTTCCAGAGACTTTTCATATCATGATAAATTAAATATCTTGCCTAAGGAGCTTATTAGTACTCCTTTGCTTTTCTTGAGCTATTCATGGTTGCTAGTGTGATTAGGAAATAATTGTTTGGTTTATTTACTTATCTGTGCAATTTATGGGAAATGCTCAGTGTTTGATCATAACATCTTTACTAGAAAAATATGTGAAAGATAGTTTGTCAGTCTCTTAATTATATCTTACTGCCATAAATGTTTTTAAGCTATTACAAAAAAAAATGATTCATTTTTCTTTCTTAGCTTTGGCTATCTATTGCTTTTACTAAAAATCAATATTACCATTTTAGAGAACCCAACTTGAAATATAAGGTTATTTGCTCTTTAGGATTCATATAGATATAAATATAAACTCTTTTTAAGTTAATGAGTTTCATTTATAAATTCAGCCATTTTTTATTTTCAATACATTTTATTTCAAATTTAAAAAACTGCATTTTTGAAAATTTTATATTTGTACATTTAGAAATTATAAATATAACTATTGGTATAATTATTGACAAACATCTTAATCTTAACAAATTGTGTGAATTACATTCATAATAACGTAGTCTGTTGAATATTTTTCTATACCTTTCAACCTATGGATATTAAATACTTCATATAAACTTCTGAATGTTATGTCATCCCTGCAAAGAGCCTTCTCAATTAAACAAATGTTTTCTGTTGGCCATTATTGTACTTTTTTTGACAATTTTGTATGTTTCAAACAGAAATTACCTTGAATACTGTGTTGATAAGCTTGTCAGTTGGGGTAAATTGCCTATTTAGAAAACAGTTAAAAGCAATGTCTTCAAATAATCAATAATCAAAGTTGTAAATGGCCAACATCAATCAGAATTAAAGTTATTTTATAATTTACCTAATTGGCAAATTTGTAAAAGAATGAATTATAATAATTTAGTATATATTTATTGACAAGTATGAAACCACTGGCAGAAATAAACTTCTGATGGAGATGTAAATTGGTATTTACATTTAAATTAAATTTAGAAAATTTTAGAAATTTAGAAAATTTTATTTTAAGTTATAAAGTATTAAAAACCTTCATATCTCTGAAAATGAATAATCATTTACTTCTCCCTTTCTGGGTAATCTCTAAAATGAACAATAACAAAGAAAGGTGCATTACCACTAAAAACTATAGCAAGCTATCATCTACATACACACTAAACATATTTGAAGATGTTCTGCTAGATATAATAACATGCATGAAATAATATTAAAAATTGTATGTTTTTTTGCAAATTTTCATAAACTATCAGACAATATGATTCATATTATAAAAAATCTGAAGTCATTAAAGAAAATCATAGTTTTCTCTGATTTCAAATAGAATATATTGTGTACTTTAATATCCCATCATTATCATCATTGTCATCAGCATCTCCTCCTGGTGTTTTTTACTGCAGTTGTAACTCATTACTATAAACAGTGAATTAAAATAATACAAGTACAGTGAGGAGAAAAGGATGAAAAGGTAGAGCACAGAGGATTTTTAGGGGAGTAAAATACTCTGTGTGATACTCTAATGATGGGTGCATGATATTATACATTTATCCAAATCGATAGGTATATAGTATATAGAAATGCTATGGATATGGATTTTTGTATATGATTTTGTATCTTGAAACTTTACTGTATTTTTTTTTATTGTTTCTAATAGTATTTTAGTGGACTCTTCAGGATTTTCTATGAAAAATCATGTCATCTGCAAAAAGTAACAATTTGACCTCTTCGTTCCAATTTGAATGTTTTTTATTGATTTTATCTTGCCTGATTGCTCTTGCTAGGACTTCCAACACTCTATTGAACAATAGCAGTGTTAGCAAACAGCCTTGTCTTGTTCCTGATTTCAGAAGGAAAGTTTTTCAGAAGTGTAATCTTGAATTCTTTGTCACTTAAAGCTTATATTTTACATTTTTAAGTTCATTTTCTGGAGATTTTTTATTTTCTGTTTGAGTTGTCTTATCATCTTAGTTGTTCATGAAATTTAATAGATTACTTCTTTTTTTAGCATTTATTAGAATAAACTTAGTTTTCTTTTTAATTTATTATTATTTAGAGTGATCTCTCTCTAGCAGATTGATAAGAGGTTTTACTTTTACTTTCCAATAGGCAGTTACCAAGGCTCCTTCATGGTCCAGGCCTCTAGGATCTCTGGTTTGGGGGGTAAATAAAGCTTTTTACTCCCTGGGGAAGTATGTGTTTCTATTGTGGCAAGGTTTCCTCAGTCCCAGGGATCTACCACCTTGAAATAATATGGAGGTCTACGGGGGTTTGAGCCTCTAAAGACCCCCTGAAGTCTCAGGGATGGCCCAATAGCCAGATGCAGTGCTTGGGCCAATGCTAGCTCTGGAAGCTAACACTTAAAGCTATCATTTGGATATAGTTAACTCTTTTTCACTGTCTGTTCTAAATTATCATGGCTTTAGTGTTAGGTAACCCTTTGAAGAATGTTCAAAATTGTACCTAGCAAAGAATTAAATTGCCAGCACCTTTTACCCATGTAACCACTAAGAAAATTGACTGTTTCTGGTGCTTTTTGTATTAGTTCTTCCAAATAGTATTATATTTCTTCCTTCAGAGACCAGATGCAGATTGATTTAAAAATGAAGAAGTATATTAGAGATAATTGAATAGATAGATCTTTTTTAAAAAAACATGCATAATTTTGACAGTTTTATACCTTATTTCAAACACTGATAATGAATTAAAGGAATATTTATAATTGATATGTTTGTGAAAATCAAGCTTTTTGGAGCTTTGTTTCTGGTAATGATGACATGAGATTAGGCAGTTTCCTTGTACAGAAAACGTGTAAAACTGGAGTGCAGTTTTAAAAACGATTTCAGTGTACTGGATTAATAGAGAATTATTTAGTGAAAAAAAAAATGCTACTGTCTCTAAATCATATGGCAAATTATCACTTTCTTTCCATCTACTTCCCTAGCATGAGCGGTGAAAACTTTATAAGCAAGGGTCAGATAGCTGCAGAACAGCTGAAAATTGTAGAGTAGATTTTGAAGTTGAGAAAGCCCTAGAAAGGTTGATATAATCTCTGACCATTGGCAGATATTGCACATTTGTGTGTGGTCCAGAGCCCAGTGAAAAGTAAAAGACCTGAAGGTAGTTGTGAACTTGCTGCAGCTTTGAATATGTTTCTCAGCTCATTCACAGTTGGAGAGGCAGACACCTTAACAGCCTTAATATTTCAAGGTTACTGCACATAATCATGGACTAATAGTTATACCATAAAAGTACAGAGAAAACCTTCTGGGAGTCAGGCAGATAGATTGACAGATAGAAGATAACGGTGTAAAGATAAACACAAAGACAGATACACAGAAAACTGAGCAGATAAATCAAAATCAGTGTTTGCTCAGTCACTATACAGAGGAATGATTTTATGGTCTGATTGCAGTCAAGTTAATTACCTCCTAAAATTAAATTAAACAATGGAAAGAACTATCAGAAAAACAAAATAAATTCCAGAGCTGCTGCAAAGAAGTATATCTGTGCCTAATTTTTAACCCATTTTACTGGACAACAAAAAATCAAGAGTTATATTTTGGGGGGGGCGGTTAGGAAATAAATTAATAAAAAAGAGAGAACCAGATCATTTATTAAAATGAATATAACTTTTAAGGAAAAATAGTAACACTATGATTAGGTATGTTTATGTGCACTAAATGTTACATCAACAGTGCAAAGAAATTAACATGTGGAGCTATGTTAGTGGGAATACAAGTTGTAGATAAAGTAGGTTAGTATTAATTTGAAATGGGTTTAAATGGGTGTGGCAGATAATTGCTCTATCCTCTGAGATGGGGGTGTGGAAATAGCTTGAGATCTTCAATTTGTTTATTTGTTCAATAGAACATTCATGCAAATCCCTACCTCTACTACACATTTTTAAAAATTTCTTATCCAAGAAATTATTACCATCTTCCATATATAGCCTGCTTTCTTGAAATTTTGTTCGCTCTTAAATAACATTATTTCATCATAAATTATTTGAAAAGTTTAGAGGTATAGTAGATACAAAATACTGAACATATATAAATTCATAATTTAATATATTTTTAGATATCTATGCCCTGTGAAACTGTTACCAGAATAAAAAAAAATCAATATGTGGACAATTACCTACAAAAATTATCTCATGTCCTCTTAAAATACAG
Source organism: Cynopterus sphinx (assembly GCA_030015415.1). Lineage (NCBI taxonomy): Eukaryota > Metazoa > Chordata > Mammalia > Chiroptera > Pteropodidae > Cynopterus > Cynopterus sphinx. The sequence continues at coordinate 14,042,474 of CM057380.1, forward strand.
ATAGGCACCAATATGATTTCTGCCACTATAGATCCATCTGAGTTTTCATGCATTATGTGCTCATTTTTCATAGATTCTTTCAATCAGTATATTTTAGGATTCATCCATGTCATAGCATGTTTCATTATTTCAGTCATGTTTACTTATGAGGAATATCCTGCAGTATGGCTACAACACAATTTGTTTATGAGGAAATTTTTGAGATAATCTTAGCTAAGTTAGCTAGATATTTCTTATGAGTATCTAGAAATTATTTATTCAAACAAATAAACTGTCAATGTGGATTTTTTTATTGACTTTGCCAAAGATTCACATAAACAGATAGATTCTGAACTGCTTAGAAAAATCAATATTACCAAGGATCCGTTATTTGGCTCTTAAGTAAAAATAATTTTTCAGAGGATTTTTAATTCATGCACACTATATTTTAGTTACAAAGTAGTTACATGTGCTCTTGAGTCAGGGTCATTATTAATAAAACATTTATTTACACAACTAAATTCACCTATAGAGACTATGAAATCTGAAATTTGAATGGAAACACATCTTAAAATTCAGAACTATTCCAAATAAAGGTAAGGATAACATACTAGCAAAAATTTTACTTCAGATGTTTAAACTAATCTGAATAATTCTGAAGTAGAATCACTAACTGTGTATAACAATAATATTAGTGATATCTAAGGAATGATAAATTAGTTTTATTAAATTAATAAACACATTTGTGGAACACTTTAAAATATGTTTCATCTCTTGCCTGGTTAAAAGAAAAAGGAAAATGCAAATAATTGTAGATAGTTTTCCACAAAGAAAGGGAAAGGAAATGGCAGGCCAAGTAACATGTCTAATGTCAGACGGTTGTAAATTATAGTGCATTAAAAGGTGATATGGCCTTTATTTCTTTATCTCTAAATGTTTACCAGGTTTTCTTAGACTAATATTAAATATATATTTCTTTTTCATATTTAATTATATTATTATTGAAGGATGAATCATAGGCTATAGCAATATTTATATATATTCTATATACACAATGTTATGTTGTTAGATACCTGGTATAATGAAAAAGATTAAAATTGAACTTTCCTGAATTTTTAAATCATGTAATATATATATTTAAATTTTTGTCTTTTGTTTTATGAATTTCATATACTTCATCAAAATTATCCATTAATTCTATTACTCCACACATATAATGATGAACTTTATAGAAATAGTATAAATACTGTATCTAAATTAATACCTTTGAAAAGACTAAATAAGTTTTGTCTTCAGATTATTATTATTACAGGAATATTTTCTTTTTCTTTATAACTATATATGTATATGGTCTCATTTCTCTATATATAATTGAATTATTTAATTCTGTATCACAGTTTAAGGGAAATATTACAAACCAATACTTTGCTGCATAAAACTTGAAATGACAACTTTTCTATTGATTAATGTTTAAACATTTCTATTTTTAAAAAGATAAATTGTTTCTGTTCACCATAAGTATTAACTAGGTAGTTGTCAATTTCCTCAAGGTATAAATTGCAAATTAAGGTTCATAAGTAAAATGATTTGTCTAAAGTACCAGTCAAATATCTGGAGCCTTATTTGTGGTCACAGATCAGTATAGAAATATGTCAAAAACATGCTACTAAATTTTATAAACTGGACCTGCAGATAAAGAAAGCTTATCTCTTTTATAATAATTTGACATCACTTACTTTCAAAAATATGATATTCAGACCAGCACTTTAGTAAACATTTAGAACACTATAACCTCTGGTACTGGAATTGTGGCACAGTTACATGGCCATGGCATGTGTAGAAACTGGCTCTCTCCCCTAATTCGAAACATATCCCATTTTTCTTTTACTTCAATAATGATTTTAAATATTAACCTTTTCTACAGTAGCTTTGATGAAATAGTTTTTAGTGATCCTAAGGAGATTAGCAAAGAAAGATAAATATGTGAGACTCTGCCAACTTCTAACTTATTCCAGTTAGAATCAATTCCAAATGTAAACCAGATTCTATCAATACTAAGAATTGAAAAATAATCCAATTTATTCTCAGTGTTCCCACAAGAATCTACCCTCTTTACCAAATAACTCCGATCTGTTTGAAAACCACCCAAGCTTTAGTTCCAGGCTGCTATATTTCATTGCTGGAGACAGCTGTAGAGTAAATCAAGCATCAAATAGACTGTAATTCACCCACCTTTACACTGGTGTGCTTTTTACTGCAAGGTTATATAGATGTCATAGAATTACTTGATTAGCATTCTTTTAGGGTGAGCAATACTTCAGTGCCAACCCACGAAGCTGAACTGAATCAATAAAGTTTGGTTGACATAAAAATGAACTTTATTGAACCCTACAGAGAAGTGCCTATGACAACATTCAGAAAAGGAAAGAAATGAAAAATGTATTTCTTATTTTGTATTTTACTGTGAGTAATGCTATTTTGAGGATGAACTTATCATACCTTCATACCATTTTTGTTGCAAAAAAAATTTTTTTTTACCAGGCCCAGCTTGATAAGGAGGTGGGGGTGATTATATATATGCCTGCAGTATTTCTGGCATGTTGGATGATCAAAACTCTTAGAGATTAGGGAATACAGAATGTAAGAGGATCATTTAGAATAAGAGACTGAAATTCCAACCTTTTTGTTTAATTTCATGTGCTTACTTTTTCTTTTCTTTCTTTCTTTCTTTCTTTTTTTTTTTTTTTTTTCTTTTTTTTTTTTTTGGCTTTATTTTCTTCTATTTCCAACCAGCTTTGGGGACTCACTGCTACCTATAATCAACAGAACAAAAGACAATCTCAGCTTCAGTTTATAATTTCCAGGAAAAGACTCTCACCTCTTTCTATAATCAACTTTGCCCAATAAACAAATAGTGAATTATATCAGAAATTAGCAGATCATGCAGGAAACGTATTTAGAGTAGGAAGAAAGGGAAATTACCACATTGAAAAGAATACTGCTCCTCCAGAAAAAAAAAGGGGATATATGAGAAGTAAACGAAAAAGCATTTAGTCTGAATGGGGGTTAAAACAGCTATGTACACTGATGATACTAAAAGTTGAGTCCACAGCTCAAATGCACTTGTCAATTCTGTCTAGTACACTTTTAAGTATTTTATTACCTTTTTGTCTCCCCATTATCCTTAGAGGATAAAGTTGAAATCTTTCCTTATACTTATCCCACATTTATCATTCTTTATGGAGTTTTATTTGCATCCTACTTTATAGAAAATGAGGAAATGAGATAGAACATGTTAATTAAATGTGTGATGGCCATACACTGTTTCTCTCCTTACAACATACCTCCTAAGATTAACCTGTTCCTTTTCAATTGTAGAGATTAATGGGTACTTAATTTTCTTGAACCGAAAAGTCTAGTAGAAAAAATAGATGTTACTATAACATCGTTCTAAACTGATAAGGCCACTCTGAGAACCTCTCTCCAAACACAAATAACTACACTTTTATTCATCACTATTAGCCTTGCTTTTTTTTTTTTATGGTGGTATAGTTCATCTATTTCTCTAGCAACTTGTGTTCTTCTCTTTACATACAAGTGATGTGTGGCTGTGTAAGCATGTGTTCTGAAGGCTTTGTCTTAAACTCTCCTGCCATTTTCTAGTAATGAAATCTTTAGTAATTTTGATCTGTGTTACTCTTAATATAGTTTGATGACCAGCAATACAAGCACCATCTGGGAGCTTATTAAAAATGCAGATTATCAGGCTTTACTCTAGACCCATAAAATCAGATTGTAGTAAAATCCACACATGAATTTGATGTCCACTAACTTTGGGTTAAGGGAGGAGGAATGTCTGCATTGATCTATCACCTTTTCAAATAAAAAGCTATTAATTATCAGAGCCGATTTTCTGAATATCTTTCTTATGTGATTCCTCATCTGTTTTACAGAAATATATCTTTTGAAACTTCAAAACTTCTCACTTGGATGATTGTTGGAGGCCTCTACATTTTATACTTATAATAGTCCAACTTCCTCAAATCATTTTACCCTATTCATTCCAACATGATATTCCTAAATATTATAATGAATGAATTGATTATTTACCTTGTACAAGTCCAATTTACCATAATTAGGAATAAAATTTTCAATAACATTCAAATAAAAGGATTAAATAGCTTCTTTTAGCAAACACATTCCTTCATGATCCGGCCCCTTCCTAACTTTTAAAACCCATCCCTTGATATAGTCCAGTGACTTGCAATTTCCAGACAGTTTCAAGTTATTTTATACTTCTGTGAATCTGCCTCTCCTAGTCTCATCACCTGACAGTCTTCATTTTTCAAATACACTTTTAGCCACATTAATGCTCCCCAGTTCTCCAGGATTTAATTCTAATGTTACCTTAGCAATGACTTTAGTTAACTTGATACATCATTTCTCAGTACACCCATAGCAAGTTATCATAACTGGTCATGGAAAATATATACTTGTTGACCTTCGTCTAGGAAATTCAAATTTATTTAGGATAGGAGGTAATTTTATAGTTGTGTTTTAATCCTTGATCATATCATAAGCAAGCATATTGTAAACTCAGTGAACATAAAACACATGCATGAAGGAAAACATGCTTCTTATAATAACCAGACTGTTTATTCTATGCTTGGGAGTCTAAACAAAGTATGTTAATTTTACTTAAACTGGCCCTCAATGATCTCTGTATCTTAATCTCACTCTTTGCGGAATCTTCTCCTGTTGAGATGGGTTGGGTTGGCTGTGTTAGTGACTTACATCTAAGCAATAAAACTCTAACAAAAGATTTAAAATGTTACTCTGTGATTAGGTTACATAAAATGTGGCTTCTGTCTTTCTATCAGACTCTGTTTGACGAAGCAAGCTGCCGTGTTAGATTTGTTCTCAGTCCAAGAGTTATCTAGAAACTGAGGCCACAAACCCAATAGTCCCTAGGAAGTGAATTCCGTCAGCAGCCAAGAACACTTAGAAGTGGGTCCTTCCCAGTCCAAACCTTCAGTTTACATTCTAACACTGGATGACAAACTGATTGTAGCTGTGAGAGTCCCTAGAGCAGAGGATACCGCTAAACTGTGCCCTGACTCATAGAAGCTATGAGATAATAAATGCATGTTTTTTTAAGCTGCTCATTTTATGGTAATTTGTTATGTAATCATAGATGACTAATACAAACTCTCTAAAATATTACCTTATCAAAAAATTTTGAAGCCTTAAATAATTCAGAAGTGATACTCTAATGATCTAAAATATTTCAGATGCATTTGGAGCTCAGAGAAACTGTTTCTCATTTTATTTCCAGTCATGGGTTCCTTGGATCCTGACCAGAATTATGTATTTAAACATAGTTTTATGATTGTAAGTAGCATGGATATTGTCACTATTTCCCCTGTTCTACAGTTGTGAGCCTTTATAATTGCCTGTATGTATTACTGATCTTTTGTCATTATTACTGAAACTTAAAAAAGTTTCAAGTGTACTGAAAGACACACACATACTACTTTGCAACTATTGAGGTTCAAATTTTATATCTAAAGATTTAATTCATTTGTTCTCATTTTATTCTCAGAAACATTTTATTTCTAAGAGACCAGAATAATTAAAAATTAATGAGCATCCTAAAATATGTTTGTTTTTGTAGATTATATCTACCAATAGTTATTAAATTAGAAAGCAAAACTAATAATGAAAATTATTAATGTATTAATTGATTTAAAGATAACAATGAGAAGACTATTTCCTATAAACATGAACGGCAGTTTTTTTCCTGAATATGGTGGCATTTACAAAAAATAAAATAATCAATCGAGAGTACTGGCATCTTTTTACATTTTTCAGATCCATTTTATATATTGCTTATTGTAAGAAAGATGAATTCTCAAAAGTCTGTTTGCATTAAATCACACATTACTGCAGCCTCTAGAAAAGTTCACTGACACTAATGAGCGAATGAGAGTATAAAAAGTAAATAATACCCTAGTATTATTGTGACTCTAGTTTTTATCATATTGGACCTATTGAAGGGTCTTAGGGTATTGAAGTACAAATAAGACCAAAGTAGGAGAGTTACAATTTAACTAGTCTTCTATTATCTCTTTTATTCTGAACACTAGCTAACAACCACAATAAAAGTGAATAATTATAAAAAATAATAGTTACAGTGTTTTAAAAGTTTATATCACAATTACCACATTATGGAAGTCTCATTTCAGCTTAATATTGTCATACCTTTCTTAATCAGTCATCATACTGCTTTAGCTATTATTACCAGTTTAAATTTGCCGTCTTGCTCTTGAGGATAGAAAGAAAAAGTTTCAAGTGTACTGAAAGACACACACATAAGTACTTTCTAGTCTCTTTATTTTTAATTTAAAAACTGGATTAGAAAAGAATAACTGTTTGATCTTGTTGCATGCATTGAATACTATAGGAAAACAGAATGAATAGATAGATAGATGATAAATAGATAGATGATGGATGGATTGATTGATAGATGATAGATGACAGATGATGACAGATAGGTAGGTAGGTAGGTAGATAGATAGATAGATAGATAGATAGATAGATGATAGATAGATGATAGATGATAGATGATAGATAGATAGATAGATAATAGATTAGATAGATAGATAGATAGATAGATAGATAGATAGATAGATAGATAGATAGATATAGTATTATGTTGGCTGAGATGTCCCACAATCCTCTGAGACCCAGGTAGCGGGTGTTATAATTTGGTTTGAGTCCCAAGGCCTAAGAAATAGTATTTGGGGCAATGCTATAACTCCCAGTCCAAGGCTGAAGGCCTAAGAACTGAGGTGAGGAATGGAGGACGGGGTAGAGTTAAATGGGTGTCCGTCCCAATTTAAGAAGAGAGAGAGAATTCACCCTTCCTTCACTTTTTCTGTTCGGTCTCTCACCCGATTTGAGGATGTTCCTACATCGGTGAGGGTGGTTCTTCTTTACTCAGTCTACTGATTTAAATGCTAACCTCTTCCTGAAACACCTTCAGACACACAGCCAGCCAAGTTGATGCATAGAATTAACCATTACGTTGGATTTTAGCATATTTGTTATAGTTCCTGGTGATTTATAAGGTGATGTTAGTAATTTAATGAATAATTACCTTCATAATTGATACTTTTATTTTTGGTTTCTGAAAATGAGAAGTTATTTGAGCATTCACCCTCTTTTGATAATTGTCTAAGTTTCAGATTTTTTAGTTATTATCAAGAACATTTTTATCTTGAATGTCTGGCTTAATTCTCAGTACAAAGATATAAGGATAATCTGGCTATGATTGTTATTTTAGAGAGTAAGTCTGAACAAGGAGGAAACAAAAATGAAGAAAATTTTATTCTAATTTTCTGTTCACATATCCTGACCTGCTATTATTGTTATTGTTATTATTACTATACATAATTCAAAAGAATGCAAATTTTCTCAAGATTGTTTATACTGATTATACAGCTCTGCTAAAATAAAAATACAAAGCTAGGTCATAACATATTAAACATATTACAGTCCACTATAATTATCACTAGGGATCTAATTTGATCTTTAATGTATTCACTTAACTTGCATTCAAACAAATTGGAAGACATTCAGTTACATACTTCTTTACTTATTCAGGAGTTTAATATATTCTTTGCCAACTATGACACTCATTTATTTTCACACATTAGTTTGAAAGCTTTTAAGACAAATTGTGAAATCTATACCTATTATTTTAATTAGGGAATTTAAGTCCAATTCTTAATCAGCTAGTGTACTTGATAATATTCCTTAGATCCTGATTTTGTAATAAAATGAATTGCCTTGTTTCAGTACTGAGAGACCATATGCTATACTAAAAAATACACATATTGTACCTGTACTTGCTATTTCTTTGGTTGCATTTCAGAAGTTCAATATGTTCTTCTCATTTCAGAAGTTCATATGTTCTCATTGTATAAAGTAATGAATGAAGTAAATAAATATCTCAGAACTTGTGGGCAGATAAAATAACACAAATGTGAAAATATTGAAGAAATAACTATATAAACATTCACTAATAGAAATTATTGTTCAAGCACCCCAGACACTTGCCAAATATATATCATAATTCATTGTGAATTAAATACTTGAAATTAAACAGAAGCATGCTTATGGGTAGGTCTTATAGATATAATCCATAAGCTTAAAGTAAACACATTAACAAAAATAAAAACATGATTGACAGCAAATAAAAGGAAAATTAAAATTGTGAAAAAGATATTTAATAAAATAATTCCTTAAATATTGAAGTTGAAATTGCACTGTAATGTTTAAATTTGTTATAAAGAGAATTTGCATTTAAAATAATGATGTATTTTAATTTTTAAAATTAGTTTTATTAATAATTAGAGCATCATTGCATTACCTCCATATTTAAAAGTATGGAAACTTATACTCAGTTTAAAATGTCAAATATGAATATTCTATTGTTTAAGATTTTGATTACTTCTGACGTTGTTATCGCATATGTTCTAAGCATATTTGATTTTGTGCATATTTTATGTTTCCAAATTATAACTTGAAATGGGGAGGAAAATAAGTGATGGCTGAATCAACCATATTCTTAATTAAGAAAGCATATTTGAAGATAAAATAACCATGAGACAAATTTTATATATTTTATATAAAACATGATAGTTACTGACAGCATATTTTCAACCTTTATGTTATGGAAATTAAAAGATCTGATTATATTTCTATAAAATATATATGCCATGACATATGCTGTTAATCCACATATATAGTGAAACATCTATTTTTATACCTGTTTACTTTCCTACTTTCTCTAGGTGTCATCTCAGAATCTGCATGAAAAATTATATGTTTCCATAGTTGAGAGATCTCAGTAAATGCCCTTATATCATAATAGTATGTTACCGCTGGGGTCATGTGAAATCCAGTGTTGCCTCAGCGGCATGGGGGGAGGAGGAGGATAGTGATGTTGTATGTTGTCTCTCGGTTCTTCTCCATCCACATAGCAAAAAATTACAGGTTGGCGAGATTGAGAAACAGTAAGATTTATTGAAAGCACGTTTTTAGAAGGAGACAGGCCATGCTAGGGAAGGCTACAGCCCTGTGGACTTTGGGATGTGAAGAGATAATATAGTAAGCCCCTAGGGAGGAGTGGGTTTTCAGCAAGGAACACTATAACAACGCAGAAATGGGAAGGTCTGCAATATATTTGGGCCGTGATGGGAAGTCCCAGATGATCTGTGTGTGAGGTCACCTTGACTAACAGTTGGCTGCTATATAACACTTTGCTTACTGTGAACGTGCTTACCCAGAATTAAATCTGTTATAATTAGATTCATGAACTTTCAGGCATAGTCATGATGTTTTAATGATGGTATAATAAGGTTAGGTTAGGGTAGTACCTTTTGCACATGCATTTGTAGCTGGTTTAGTCAGCAGCATTTATGGTCTTTGTGCTCTAGGCATTGAGATAATTTATAACCCTAAAAGGGAGGTTTTTCTGGGAGGTCCTTAAGAAAGGTCTTCAAGGGAGGTTTCCATGGTTACAGAGCTGGGCCTTCACTCCTGTCACTCATGCCTGACTAACTAACTATCAAACAATTATAATAGTTACTAAGAAAGTAATTACAAAATAGCCATGGGGATTTTGAGTACATAATAAGATATAAATTGTAGAATTTTTTTTTAATTAAGTAGAAAAATAAAAAAAGAAGAAAAATGCAGGAATAATCACTTATTGTGGTACTGTGTATGTCTGAATCTAAATAAATATTATCCCTGCTATATTGGTAAGGATTTTCATAATTTAGAACTCTGACATACAAATACTACACATAAGAGAAGAATGACATGGGATGAAAGCTGTACAGATGCTGAGAGTCTGGGAATACTGAGGGATCTGGAAATTGAATCAATACTGCAGTTGTTAGGCATCTGAGTACCATCTGCATGGCCCATCAAGAAGGAGTACACCTTAAATTTAAGTCATGAGACAACAAAAGGTGATATTTGGCACTCCTATCCACAAAAGTATATAGGGTGGGATTGTCATCATGCCAGGAGGGCCATGTCAGATGTTCCCCTCAGGGGCAGTATTGCAACAATTATTGTAGCAATGCATAAAGCCTTGATGAGCTCTTATCTCCCCAAGAAATAGCTCAGGTGTGAGGAGATACAATACACAGTCCACAGATGTGAAAAACACCTGGATTAAAAAGCTTCATGTCTACAGGAGTCATATTCCTTTGAACCAGCTCCAGAGAGAGCCCTTTCATAGACCTCACCAGGTACATGCCCAATTTTGAAAACCTCCACACTCAGGGGAACCTCTGAATAGAGCTTCCCAACAAGTATTTATTGTCCACTGGTTTAATCCAGCGTACAACTAAGGACTCATTTTACCATAAGCAATGTTGTTTAGTAACTTAATGGACAAATAGCATCCATACCTGTTTCTAAGGAAACAAAGCTAGGGAATTGAACTGAAGTTAAAATTCTAATGCAGAAGAGAAACAATTTTGTTAATCCTTTGCCAACACCATTAAAATGTAAAAACAATGCCTTGCTGACTTGCTTAACTATTCATTATCTTGATATACAAAACAGCTGAATAGGAAGGTCATTAACAAATAGCACAGGGTCGTCATGATCTGAGACTTATGTGACAAACATTTTATGTAGGCTTTCTTAGAATCAAGCAGTAGATATGGTCCACCCTGTTTCTATGGTGACATAGGATGTTATGTGGTCAATTAAATATATGTTAGACTGGATTCATATATAGTAGATTGTTGCCCTAAGAATCCCAAACAACAAAAGAATTATTATCATTGACATGAAAACCCAAAGAAGAGACAATGTGAAGATGAAAAGATATGCTCACTGCAGAGCATCTGCTTATAATTCAAATAAAGTTTTGAAACCTGAAATTTGTTAGTGACCTTAGAGAAAGCTACTTCAGTGGCATATTGCAAGCATAATGGGATTGCAGTGGGTTGAGATGTGACTGAGATGTGACTAAGAACTGAGGCAGTGAATATTATGACTAACAATACATGAAAGCGACAATCTGAGCCTTTAAAAAAATTGATGGGAAGAATATTAGTTAAAAGAAAGTTTAAAAAAAAAAGAACAAGTCCACTAAGAAGGAGTAATTGTATCTAAAATTTATAGATCATTATAACTCCCCAGTTCCAAAAATAGCTGTAGGGAATTGTATAGGTGGTGAGAAAAGAGCACAAATTTAATAGAAAATGAATGCTTTGTGGTTAGAAAATTTTACTTTCCATTTAACTCTCTCATGAATGAAATTTTATTTTTGGTTGTCAGCAATAGTAAGAAAGTTAGAGATTATCAATATTTGAATTTCTCAGGAAATATAAAAATAATGAGTGTGAAAAAATATATACAGTATGAAGAACAGAAAACCATCAGATAAATATTTATGCATACAAATATGTATACATATGCACAAACATGTATGCATATGTATGTATAAATATATAACCATAATAAAATAATATAATTAATCATACCTACATTTTATTATTTTATCTAAGTAAACCTGTTAACATCAATTTAAGTACATTCACCTTTGCTGTAATAATTATCCAAATTTATAAATTTTATTCATATGTAGTATACTAGTTATTATTTATGTTAGATTTTTTATTTCAAATCACTGAGGAAAATCTAATTTTCAAAAATAATATCTAAGTCATTGAATATCTTATCAAAATTGATAAAATCAATAGATACTGGGGAGGCTCTATATGTGTGGGGACAGGAGTTTATGAAAACTCTGAACTGTCTGTTCATTCATGCTGTGAAACTAAATCTGATTTAAAAAAACAAAAAAATATTAATTTAAAAAATGAATAAAATAATGTTATTATGCTCTCACAGTAAGTAAAAATAGAAATATATGCAGTCAAAAGAACCTACAAAACTAAGTGAATAATTTCCATATTAATACACATATTGCTGAGTATCGTGTAAAGAATACTTCAGAAGAAGAAAAACTTTGAACAAATGTCACGAAGTATAAAACTAAAAAACTAGTTTTTTAGAATGCTCTTATGTATATCATATGTTTGATATTTATATGCAATTATATTTTCAAATTTTACACAAAATTTGAAATACATCAAACATGTTAAATATATTAATACAGATTATATATGTGAAACCCCTATTGATGTTTTATTGTCTGTGCAAAGGCCATAAGTTTAAAATTACTCTGTATGATTTTAAACATATCATACACTTAGCCTAATTAGAACATCAAACCATTTATAAATAAAAAAAGCATAGTGAGAATCAGCTTAAATTAACACTCCATCTTAAAAGCCTGATCTCAATTCTCCAGGCTAACTTAAATGTATTCCTATCGATCCCTTTTGTTGGTCCCTATTGATCCCTCCCTTTATATTTCTGTTAGGGAATTTATGTTTTCTGAAACTGATATAGTCTCTGCTCCCATCATTATCATTTACCTAGCCAATTTCCTAATGTGTGAACTACGGTAGAGAATTAATAAATATTTTGAAAGAATGAATTCAAGACTAATGACAAAAATCTGATTCGAAATGGTTCTTTTGTTGAAGCCAAATTAAAATAATTAGACCTGATTATTTAGGTTCCAAAGGAATAATAATACTGAGTCTATAGTCATTATTTTGGTACTAAATGGATTCATTCACTAGAAAGTGAATATAGAATTAATAATGAACAAAAAATTACCTAATTCTACTGGCTACTCTTTCAGGGGAAAATGAGCTAGAGTTTATATTGCTTTTAGAAAGAGAGACATTAATATATATGTTAAGAATCCTAATTTTTAAAATATGCTATACTATTTTTCATTGTTCATATTTATTTTCAATGTTTACAGATTTTATTTTATTAATATTCTTATTTTATTCAAGTCCATCTCAGTCATATTTCATATTCACAAAAATAATAGCACCTTATCACACTTATCACACTTACTTGTACTCAATCCATATAATAGATCAAATATTGGTGTCTTTTTAAATGAACATTTTGTATAAATGTATTTTTTTACAATAGAATATTATATCTTCCATGATAATCTTTCTGTATCTCTCATATTGAACCTATGTTAGGTTACTAGTCATTCCAGTATGTGTGGGTCTGCAGATCTTTAAAGTGCGCTTATTTTTAAGTATTTATATTCTTTTTATAGGAAAATATTCTTTGAACATATATTTTATGTTGTAAAATAGAAACCATTACTCTCATCAACTTTGCTTTAAGAACAAAAGAGCAAGAATAGAATTAAAGTTTCTTATGAGTTTATTTTAGGTTTATTAGGAATAGTTATCAGAAAATTTGGTATACTGTCTAAAGCATGAAAAAATAATTGATGTGATTTATTTTGAAATGACTAAATGTTATGCTCCATATATTAGTTGTATCATTAGGCTGGTTTCTGCTTCAGAATCCATGGTATTTTGAACAGAAATGATTAAAGAGGTTATTAGTAAATCTACAAAGAACAGGGCACACAGTGATTAAACATTACCCTATCATCTGGGCTACAAATGTTCAGCACCATTATGTTTCCACAATAGCAATTTACCATAACACTGAAAAGTAAGTAATCAATATAGGCAGGTAGTGCTTGTTACAGTTACAGAAAAGAATACAGACTCTTCTCTTCCAAATTTGCAAAATCAATGAGCAATCCGCTTTATAAGGCAGCCTGTTAGTCTCAGTTTCAGATGACAGGAACGATAGGAGCTATAGTTACCATGCTAAAATAAAAACTATTCCAATGCTCACCTCACTATTTGCAAAATGTGATGTGATTTGTGACTCAATGAAAAATAAAAATAAGATGCATCACTATAAAAGAAACAGCACTTGAAATCATGATGATTGTGAGTACATCAAAATGCTGAACATATGTAGGTGCTTAAACCAATACTGAAAATGTATATGTATATTATAGGTATTAAGACCAAAAAGAAATTAGCAAGCCTAACATAAATATTTATTCCTTAATGCAAAATATTCTAGTTTACACTGTGCCATATCTTTCAATAAACAGAGTTTTTTGGTTTTCAATTTGGAAATAGTCAGCTGGATAGCTCTATCACTAACATCGATAAACACCACTGTGTGGCATAAAAAATCTAAGAAGTCTAAATGTCACTGCCCTAAAGTTTAGAGTGTGTATGCTTTTTGGAAAAAGATCTTAGAGATAACCAAGAACATATTTTCATTGCATACATGAAAAACCTAAAGCCCTGAAATCCCGACCAATAGGCTTAGAATTCTTATTGCTTCTTTCTATGTCTTGACTGGAAACCTGAATCTCTTGATTTCCTGTGTTTTCCTAATATTCTCATGTTTTGTGGTGATGTTTCTCAAATTATATTTTCATCATCATAGCTTTAGTTGTACTTAATAGCTATTAAAACACCATCTATACCATTCATACGAATAAACATTATTTAATAAGCAGGAGCTATACCATGATAAATTCTGGTAACCCCAGAGGCCCCAGAATTTATGTATGGTTTTATTCCAGCCACGAATGTATGGCTTGCAAGAGACAAAAACTCTGTTTGAACATGAGGGTGAAATGTTGAATTCTCTATCAATAATATCACAAGTCTGGGGTCCATTATTGTGTATATTAATATAATGAATCAATCCTTGCTTGAACTCTAATTTTGCAGAAAATTGTAGCTACTTTGGAATAGAGGACAAATTAAGTTTTAACTGGTGAAAATATATATACATAAAAACAAAAGATTTATAAGTCTTTTAGTAAAGGTATATCAGATAAAAATCCCATAGAAGGATCTCCCCAAATGTATGCACATACTGATTAGAAAACATTAAGAAGAATTCTTGCAAACATGCTGAATGATCAAGGGAGGTTTTATTTAAGGAAACAGAGATGACCAAAAGCATTGAGCAAGAAGAGTGTAAATAAACAGTAAATTGTTGAATAACAATCTAATTTTACTAATAGACAAAATTTTAAAAAGTATTTTGGTAGTAAAATGAAGAGTGAAAAGCAGACTAAATGATCTATTGTAGTGAAGCTTATTTTCTGGAATTAAAATTTGAGTTTCAATGTATTCACTTCAATTAAGTGTTAAGTATTAATTAATTTATGATTCTTACAGAACACTTTTGTTTTCAACTGAATATAAATTTGACTGATGAAGTTCATTGATTATATGTGCAAAAGTACCAGTATTTTCAATATGTTTTAATGTAATCAGTGTTAATTAATAATTACTAAAGTTGCAAGGTTTCTTCACAAATTTTATTAAGCTTGTACTGTTAATGATTTTCTTAGCAGAGAAAATCAAATATCTGATTCTCAGTAC
Organism: Cynopterus sphinx; assembly: GCA_030015415.1. NCBI lineage: Eukaryota > Metazoa > Chordata > Mammalia > Chiroptera > Pteropodidae > Cynopterus > Cynopterus sphinx. The sequence goes on from CM057380.1 coordinate 14,057,866, forward strand.
ATTTATATTTACAAAAATATTTCTAACTGACATTTTCTGAATTAATAAGGTCACATATTTGATAGCAGATAGGCTTTTCTAAGGTATTTATTGTGAATCCATTGATACTCAGAGTGCTACATCTTAACTTGTAGACGTATGCAAATAAGCACAGTTCTTGTGACAATAAATTTTGCCAAAGATAAAAATGAATGTAAAAGTGTTCATTGTGACATTCCAAATTCAAATACTTTGTTTAATACTAATGACTTATTTCTTTCTCATACGATAGTCAATTAAATGACCAAATATACTAGAATGAAAAAAAAAAAAAAACCATGGTAGACTATGAACCATAGTTATTCTTGGTTTTAAAACATAATAGAAAGAAAATAAAAGGCATATTGACTATGAGTTTCAATTTCATTTTAATTTCTGCAGATGGGGAAAGTCTAGTGTTTTATTTTTACTTTTAATAGATCTATACTACCATTATCACCATATATGTCAAACTGATCAAGGACAGCATGTGTTTCTAATACCTATAATGCATTTTGATGGCTATAATCTCCTATTTGAATTACTCATAAATTTGTATTTTTATATAAAATATGAAAAATATATTTCATGTCAATCTTATCTGTTTTCATTATTTACATATGTATGTAAATATTTTTACATATATAAATTCTAAATATTAATGAAATTAAGTATACATTTAGATATTACGTGTGTTTCTTATGTAGCGTGCTTCTTAAAGGTAATCAAGATGTAATCACTAAACTATTTGGTTCACTTATGTAATAATTAAATAATAGCATGGAATCGAAGAAAACTGGCCAAGGCACAAAATATTTTGCAATCTAGAAAGATTCCAAGTTTACTGAACCTCCATTTCCAAATCAACATAATGGGAAAGAAAGGACTCAGAATCTATAGAAACCCTCAGAGTTTTAAGACTCTACCAGGTATTTATGAATAGTAGGCACCTATACCAATTTTTATTATTACGGTAGAAGAAACTTACATGTTTGGCTATATGAATATTTAAAAAATGAAATCTGATTTATACATTAATTTAAAAATATCACCAATGATATTTTATATCAAATGCTCTCACATTTCTGATGAAAACACCTACCATTTTTTTCTAATTTCTGCTCAGCAATTTCTTTCTTCTTTCTGTCATGAAATCTGTTGTCTTACATGTTATCTTTGAATTTGTATATTTCAACAAAACCACTGACTGAAAATGTTATAATTTCTATAAAAATATTAAGGCTTATAATTTCTTTCTTATCTCTAGACCTCCTTATTGAGACCTCCAGTCATTTCACTAGATAGAGCCTATAACATCCTTCCTAGGACCAGTACACTCTGTCGATTGCTTGACCTGTTTCTCACTATTCTGAATGTTCTTTTTCATTTTTCCTGCCTAAAATTATTGATCTTCGGTCATCCAAACCAACTGCATAAATCTTTTCCCTCTGCCACTGAGTATTGCTGGAGAAAAATATACTACCCTACTTATTTTTACCTAAATCAATGGTTTTCCTTTAGCAGAAACATCAATACTTTTTATTTTCCTTAGTCAATAAAAGGTTTTTTAAAGCAATTCTTCATCATCATACTTTTTAAAAATTTCTCTTTCATGCTCAAACCTTCACTATTCAGATGCTCTTATTTATTCTATCATATATAAATAGCGGTAAGGCAATGTTTCCTAATAGACGCTTCAACATCTATTTAATATTATTGAAGAAAATTAATGAGTGAGAAATAAATTATACTTTATGAAGTATGCACTCTTATGAGAAGACACATATTTTAGAAAACTCACTATACTATATTTATATATATAAGTAATCAATATACTATTTATATATATATATATATATATATATATATATATATATATATACTATGTACTATATACCAATATGCTATCTATCTATCTATCTATCTATCTATATATATATATATATATATATATATATGTAATCAATATTCAATAAGAGTAAGGAAAGGCCTTTTTGAGCAAGTGATATTTGAGCATGGATTCAAAATGAAGTAAGAGTAGAAGATAAGTAACAACTGAGGAAGGGAACTCTCAGACGAGTAGTGTGGCAAAGAAAGCAGTCCTAGGATAGAAAGAGTAGTTCCATAACTCTTCTGGGTGGTACTCATCTAAATAGAGTCTCCAAGAGTCTTTTCCTGGAAATTATGCATTTATTTCTCTGAGAACAGAGGAACAAAGAGGGAGACTATGGAGGACGTCATACAAGTAACTTTGTGGAAGTGCAACTGCAAATGACGTAACATGGCCCAAACTAACTGCAAGGGAGCCTAGGACAGTTAGATGTCCCAGAGTGACCTCCAGAGTAATATGCAATGAGATGTGTAAATATGTAGAAAATCTTTGCACAAGCCTGGTACACTAAGGAGACCTAAAGAATATGAATGTACCTGGTGGCTAGAAGGTAAATAGAAATGTGACATGATGTTAGCTGGAATATCAGGAGAAATCAAATGACATATAACCTTACTGTGCATATAACCAAATGTCCCAGCCTTACCACAACAGCCCTAGTTTATATCAGACTTACACTGTAGCTCCTCCATACTTAAAAACGTGTCTTGGTTTGATCGATAAACCATATGATTCCTCTATATAGCACAATAAAAATGATTTTATAATCATGAAGAATAAACCTTCTGGATTTTATGATATGTTTTTAAGCTCTGAAATGGCCACAAATTTAAAATACTGATTTTTGGATATTTAACATCTTTATAGAAAAGTACTACTGTGTAAGAAATCTAGTTTGATAACATTCTGTTTATTATAAATATATTTAATACATTTCTGGGAAAGAATAAAGAAATATGTTAGTTAAATTTTGTACAGCTCTTGGGAACACTCTACTGTTTTAAGTATTCTGGGGAAAAAAAATTTATTTTAGCTGTAAGTAGACCTTTAGGAGCACTAAAACATCCCTAAGTGATTGAATGAAATTTCCGTAAAAATTGACTTTTAAAAAGATTGCCAAGGAAGTAATGTGGGGCCAAAGTATGTATTATGTTGAGATCACTGTAAGAAAACTGACTTTCTTCTTTCATTGAAATAGGGGCCCATTGAAGTTTTAAGCCAAAAAATATTTTTTTCTTCCTTATATATTTTAAAAATTAAACTATAAAAATTTGGGCTAATTATATATTCAAATAATATTGCAAAATATAGTGCAAAGAGAACCTATAGCCCAGTTACCTCCAATAGTAAAATCTTGCAAAATATAGTATAATATCACAAGTAGGATATTGAATTTTATATAGACAATATACTGAACATTTGTATCCCCACAAGTAATTACTAATCTGTTCTCTATTCCTATAAATTTGCCATTTCAAGAATGTTACATAAATGAAATCAGACAATATGTAACCATTTGAAACTTTTTTTCCACACAGCATAATTTCCTCCAATCTGTTGTGTGTATCAATAGTTTATTCCCTTTCATTACCAAGTGATATAGCACTACAGTTGGCTTAAGCATTCATCCATTGAAGTGCTTCTGAGTTGTTCTAAGTGTTTAGCTATTATGAATAAAACTTCTGTGAATGATCAAGTTCACTTTTTAAATTTTTTTTATTCAGTTAGAATTTATATTCAATATTATTTTATATAAGCTTCAGGTTTGCAGCGTTGTGGTTAGACATTTATATAATTTACAAAGTGATCCCCCTGACTAGCCTAGTACCAAGCCGGCACTATTGTTATTAAAATATTTTCCATGCTGTACTTTACATCCTGGAGACTAATTTGTAACTGTCAAGTTGTACTTCTTCATACCCTTACCTTTTTCACCCAGCCTCCTAACTCCCCTCCCGTCTGGCAATCATCAGTTTGTTCCTCATATCTATGAGTATATTTTTGTTTTGTTTATTCATTTATTTTGTTTTTTAGATTCCACATGTAAGTGAAATTAAATGGCATTTGTTTTGTTTAACACAATCTCTAGGATTATGCATGACATTGTAAATGATACGATTTCATTTTTCCTGGCTGAGTAATACTTCATTTTATACATGTAGTTCTTATTTATTCAATTATTAATTAATAGGCACTTAGGTTGCTTCCATACCTTGGCTGTTTTAAATAGTGCTGTAGTGGATAGGGGTGCATATATTTTTTTCAAATTAGTGTTTTGATTTTCTTTGGAAAAATACCCAAAAGTGGAATTGTTGGGTCATGAAATAGTGCTATTTTTAATTTTTTGAGGAACCTCCAAACTGTTTTTCATTGTGGCTGACACAATTTGCAATTTTGCCATCAGTGTATGAGGGTTTCCTCTTCTCCACATCCTAGCCAACACTTCTTGTTTCTTGATTTATTGATGATAGCCATTCTGACAGGTGTGAGGTGATATCTCATTGTGATTTTAGTTTGCATTTCTCTGATGATTAGCGACATTGAGTGTCTTGTCATATGTCTATTGACCATCTGTTTGTCCTCTTTGGAGAATGCCTTTTTAGGTCTTCTGCCAATTTTTAAATATATTGGATCATTTATTTTGTTTTGTGTATTTGGTATTGAGTTGTATGAGTTCTTTATAAACCTTAGGTATTAACCCTTTATCATATGTATCATTGGCAAATATTTTCTACCGTTCAGTAGGCTGTCTTTTCATTTTCTTTTGATGGTATCCTTTGCTGTGCAAAAACTTTTTAGATGATGTAGTCCCATTTGTTTATTTTATTTTGTTTCCCATGATAGAGAAGATATATCAGAGCAATATTAGAGCGTTTACTGCCTATGTTTTCTTCAAAGAGTTTTGTGGTTTCAGATCTTACATTTAAGTCTTTAATCCATTTTGAGTTTATTCTTGTATGTGGTGTAAGAAAATGGCCCAGTTTCTTTCTTTCTTTCTTTCTTTCTTTCTTTCTTTCTTTCTTTCTTTCTTTCTTTCTTTCTTTCTTTCTTTCTTTCTTTCTTAGCATGTATTTGTACAGTTTTTCTAACAACGTTAATTGAATAGACTGTCTTTACCCTATTGCATATTCTTGCCTCCTTTCTTATAGATTAAATGAACATATAAACATGTATTCATTTCTGGGCTCCCTATTCTGGTTCATTAATCCAGGTGTCTGTTTTTATGCTAGTACTATGTTGTTTTGATTACCATAGACTTATAGTTTAGTTTGATATAAGTAGCATGATACCTCCAACTTTGATTTTGTTTCTCAAGATTACTGTAGCTATCCAAAGTCTTTTATGATTCCATACAAATTTTAAGATTATTTGTTCTAGTTCTGGGAAAATGCTATTGGTATTTTGATAAGAAATACATGGACTCTATGGATCATCTATTCTTTCCATTGAGCATTTTTATAACCACTATTTTAAACTCTATATCTGGCAATGTTGTTTGTCTATATTTTGTTTAGTCCTTTTTCTGGAGCTTCGTTCTGTTCTTTCTTTTGGGGCATGTTTCTTTGTGTTCTCATTTTGACTCCCTCTCTTTGTTTGTTTTATTGTATTAGGTAGACCTGCTATGTCCCTTTGTCTTGGCTGGGTGGCCTTATATTGTAGGTGCCCTGTGAGGCTCAGTGGCCCAGTCTCTCTGATCACTGCACTGGTTGCTTCAGTTTACCATGTGTGGTTGTGCGTGACCTCTTTTTGTAAATGAAATTTGATCGATGTTATATCAGTGGGTGGGATTGATTCTCAGGATAATTGGCTGTGAAGACTGGTCATGAGCACTGCATGTGTGTCCTCCTGCTTGCTGTGTGGGGGCTGACCCCACAAAGTTGGATTCACCCCTGTATCATCATATGACTGTCGAGACCACCCTTCAGTTTGCCATTTGCGAGGATAAGCACATGGTGCTCTGTTGTGTTCTGATGCCAGCCTCTGGGAATGGTTAGTTCTGAAGATCCTTGGGAGAGAGGCCTGTGCAAATCAAAGTCAGCTGCTGCCTGTGACTGCTTGGGGCCTATCTGGCTTTTTGAGGTAATTGCTATCTGTGTTGGACCTGAAGGCAAGTGGGAGAGACTGGACTATGAACCAAGGCAGTCTGCCACCAGTACTGGGTGGGTCTGGGGCAACTCAGCCAAAAGCCAGGACACTTCAAGACTTAGGCCTCCTGCCATCTGTCTGTAAGGCTCAGCAGCTGAAAGAATCTCAGGTGATAAACAAATTGTGTGAAGTGGGGTCCCAAAGAGTCACCAAAGTGGGGCACTTTGTGTTTCCAGGTTTGTGCAGAGTCACATTTGTTGCCAGTGCCTGAGCCTGTGGCCACTCTCAAAAGCTTCAGGTCATACTGGGGGCCAAATGCCACTCATCTTACACTGTCACAACCCTGAGATTTTTTAAAGAAATACAGCCCACTATCAAAAATGACTGGAGGCGTGTGAGCCAAGGCCTGTTGACTGCTGCTGAAGTCACTTCCTGTCAAGAGCTCAGGGTGGAGCTTGTTGCCTAGCCATGAAAATATTGCCAGTAGCATTTAAGCTGCATGGGGTGGGGTTACAAGGAGTCACAAGGGTAGATAGAGTGAGAAGAGTTCACCAGACCAATCCAGACTCAGATTTGGCCATATGAGAGTAGGACACAGTCAAGATAGTGTCTGTTTGTAGGCTGCACAGAAGGAGGGCTCAGCAAAGGACAATGGAGGCTGTCCCTCCAGCCCTCACCCTGAAATCACACAACTCAGTCTTTCTCTGTATGTCTCTGACACCTCCTGATCTGCTGTCCTTCCACCAGAACCCGGATAGTGCCTGTCAATGAGTGAATCTGTGCACAGCCCTTTAAGGGGACATCTGGGTTTCCAGCAGCCTTCATCTCACAGATGGACAGAATCTCTGCTTGTTTTCACAGCTAGATTTTGTTGGACTCCTCTTTCTAGCACTGGAACCCTCTGTTTGGGAGCCCCCATGTGGGGCTGGGGCTCTTTGCTCCTCTTAAGGGACCTTGAGAGCTGAGATACCTCTCCTGATGATCAACCACTGCACGTGGGCACAGGGCCAACCTGTTTCGCATCTTCATTCCTCCTACCAGTCTCCTCATGGCCTCTTTTTATATCACCAGTTATAGAAGTTCTGTTCAGCTAGTCTTCAGATGGTTATCCAGGTTGATCATTCTATAATTTAGTTGTAATTTTAACGTGGTCATGGGAGGAGGTAGGCACATCTGCTCTGCCATCTTGACCAGTCAATCACATTTATATAAATATAAGGTTGAAGTCAAAGTTCTTGTATTTATTCTTTTAAATCTATAGATGTTCAGTTGTTCCAGTGCCATCTTGAAAAGGCTAATATTTCCTCACAGAGTTCTTTCACACCTCTGTCCATAAACAGTTGGACATATTTGTGTGAGTCTATTTCTGAGCTCTCTTTTCAATTTCACATGTGTGACCTAGGTGTCTATCCGCACACCAGTATAAACTGTCTTGATCACTGTTGCTATGTAGGAGACATTTTCTCAGGTAGAGTGATTCTTCCCCCTTTGTTCTTTTTCAAGATTGTCTTAGCTATTCTTAGGGTTGTACCTTGTTATATAAACCATAGAGTGATCTTGTTTATGTCTACAAAAACCTTGCTAAGATTTTGCTAAGAATGTATTAAACATCAATAAATTTTACTGTGTTGACCCTTAACTCATTAGTGTAATATGCCTCCATTTATTTACATTTTTTTTTGATTCTCATTGGGCACATACCTAGTATGAATGCCAACCATGAAAAACAAATAAATTTATTAATTGCTGATAAACACATATGAAAACATCCAGGTAAACATTTTTATACTGGTGTTTTATAAATCTATTACTGATGAGAATTTAATATCAATTTTCCTCTTTCAAGTTCAATAGTCTCCTTGATAAGTAAAAAATTTGAGAATTTCTGTTATATTTGTTTCCTAGGACTGCAGTAACAAAGTTGGTGGCTTAAAACAGTTACAAAATTATTGTCTCATGGTTCTGGAGACTAGAATTCAGAATCAAGATGATTCAGGGCCATGTTCCCTCTGGACCCTATAAAGGAATCCTTTCTTGCTTCTTCCTAGCTCCTGGTGGTTTGCTGGAAATCTTTGACATTTCTTGTCTTGTAACTGCCAAACTGCTATCTCTTTCTTTGTCATCACATGATGTCCTCCCTGTATGTGTCTATCTTCACAGGCCATCTTATAAGGACACCAGTCATATTGTATTAGAGGTCCACCTATTCCAGTATGACCTTATCTGAACTTAACTAATTACATTTTTAATGACCCATTCCCAAATAAGTTCATATTCTGAGGTACTAGGGGTTAGAAATTCAAAATATCTTTTTTTTTGGGACAAAACTTAATCTATAAACAGTAGTCATATTTGAAATAAAATGTTTTTTTATTGTTGTTCAGAAAATGTGTAAAGAGATATGGGAAGAAATATTTTCATTTTTGTATTAATTTTCAAAAACCATTTATGCAAGAAATCCTTCAGGCAGTTTTGAAGATTTCAAGTGTTTTGATGATTGTGCAATACATCTGCTAAAGAGCCTTTTCTCATTATAGCTGGAAAATTAAAATAACTTAATGACTGACTGCTTGTAAAATCATTTTAATTATGTCACAAATTGCAGCAATGTCCCTTAGTACAAGAAAAACTACTTATTTCTGTTCAGTACATTCATAATTTAGTGTCTCCACTAAATTAAGGATTTTCTCTTAAAGAATAAATACTTCAAATAATTCATTGGTGATCACAATAAACATGCCGATATTTTAAAGTCTTTTATTCAGAGTCAATGCTTTCTGAACTGATTCCTGATTCTGTGATGAAGCTAGTTATTTTAATTATTTTGAGGATTTCAATTATTTTAATATGTAGCATCATAAAGGCCTTTATCAAATTAACTTTCACTTATTTTAAGATTGAATGTCCTTTAATATAGTGTACTTTTGTCTATTGAAGTTGTAATTTATGTTTTATTTTTGAAAAAGAAAATGAGTTGAACTGTATAGTACATAAAATAAACATCCTGTGTAATGAGATAATAATTGTGCTAAACTATAGACATTTAGACTAAAATTGTTTAATAGCAAAGTAATGGTTTGTATCCAAGTTTGCAATAGATATTCTGTGTGTTTTCAAGTTACTATGCTGAGAATAGTCTTAATAATCATTTTCAATTTATTTTTTTTTCAACGATATTTAGGCAATTGTACTCTATAATCTAATGATGCTGATCTTTATCTGTATCATTATTATAGAAAATGCTGTTAGTTCAGAAATCAATGTTTGCAGCTTCAACAATCTGAAGAAAAATCTGCTGAACTAATTTTATTTTAGTCAATTACATTTGGGCAATGAGGAATAAAACAGAGATAAGAAAGATTATGTAGTTTATGTTGGGAGTAAAATACTGAATTCATTTCACTAAACCCAAATGATTTAAAGGCTAAACATGAAGTCATTCTTCAGGGAAGTTTTATTTATTTCTTTTCCTTTAAAAATGGACTAGGTAAATGAGAAAACTATCTTTCCAGAAAGATAGATTTATTATATGCATTCCCCATATGTTGAACATACAATTTGTCAGCCAGTTTAACTCAGGCAGAATTGAAAATCATTTACACAGGTGTTTTGAAAGAACACTAAATTGGAGTTAGGTACTATAGATTTTAGCTCTCTTTCCCTAAATAGATAAAATATAATTTAAATCCCAAGTTCTTATTTCTCAGTGGACAAAAGAATTAGTATTAGGTTGGATTATAGTCTTTCAAGTGTAATTAGCGGTCTAACATTCTATGATTTGGTACTCAAAGATGTTCAGAGCATTTTTAGCCATTGAGATAGATTCATGTTGTATTGCCTTTGTTTAAATTAACTTAACCACACATTAATTTGAATTGCTATCACCAACTACAGTGATCGCTTCCATTTTATTAATAGAATATGCAGTTTTTCCCAGGGAGTTTTCAGACATTCTAAAATATCTTGGTGATCATTGCTGTTTTCTTAGCTTGAAGTCTCTTTCTCTTAAAAGATTTCATTAAGGGTATTATTTAAATAGTAGCTAAACAATTCTTTGCCTTATGATAGTCTGCACAAGCTTGGTAAAGGAGTACATTAAATAACTGGGAACTGATTACATAGTATATTGTGCATCCATATCTCTGATTCCTTCTTGGAAATGAGTTAAAGATTTTATTAATCCTATTAATTGGGCAAAAGGCTAGAATTTCAAATAATTTTAAAAATAATCAACTCGTCCAATTTTGTATCTATATGTATGTGTGTATATTAGCACATTTAAAATATTGATTTTGTTTAAATATTGTTAGTTATTTGTGAAAGTGCAATGCATTATCATCTAATATATTGTCTTTTATAAATTGCTTGTATTCATTATAATAAACACATATTTTATTATTAAGTTTCTTAGTCTCAGAAATAGCAATAATATAGTTTCATTAAACTGAGAAATGAAAATAAAGACTTTAAATAATGATCAACTTTACCTTCTAGAAATAATTTACACTATTTTCACGTCGTATGTAAAAAATTTATACGTATCATATTTACACACAAAATATTTTCAATAAACCTGTAGTTTGTCTTTTTTTCTCTCTCATCCTTTTTTCTTTCTTTAAAAAAAAAAATCTTTTGTGTACTTTATTTTGAGAAATACAGTTTTTCTTAAATATATTTTTATTTTATTATTTTCTATTCTACTGTATTTGTTGAGTCTCAGAGACTTTCACTCACTTGTTTGCTGGGACTGAAAAGGTCAAAGGCAAGATTAATAGAAAGAGATGACTCTTTATAACACCCCAATGAGAATGTAATTTCTAGCTGTGTTTTATCACCATTTAAAAATTCTCCCAATCCCTGCTAACATTATCTATAAAATCTATAGATATCTCTTGATTCTTTAGCCATAGAAAACCAATGTTTACCTGAAGCCTATTTCTTAAAGTCAGCTAACATAAGAAGAAAATGATTCCAGAATAACTACAGGAAAAGGGACAGTTAGAGGTTGATTTGTTTTCTTTAGATCCTCATATTTCTACTTGGATCCCAAATTTTATAGCCTACAATAAGTAATTATACTTTTTTCCAAAATAAAAAAAAATGTTGATTTAAAATTTGAAAATAACATCATTCTGAAGGTTTTTTTTTTTATTATACTAAATACCATTATACAATTAGTCCAATTGTTATGGAAAAAATAGAAATTAAAAAAGGGTTAGTATAACCCAATTATACAGAAATAACAACTTTAAAGTAATTTATACATATCCTTTAGACATTTTTGTCATGCATATCTGTGTAAATACATCTACAAGAGAAGATTTTACACTACATGTTTTATAAATTAATTATACATTTGACAATGCATCATGAATACCTGTACCATCATGTAGAAATCATTACATAGATATTATTTAAATGAGTATATTAATAGTTTTTAATTCTCTACCTATAATAATAATGATGTATATTTACTTTTATTAAATTATCTGTTTAAAAATAATGACATTAACGAACATTTTGAAATAGACTGTTATTAACATAATTTTGCATACTTTTTATTAGGCTACACCTTACCCACTTCATAACAATTAATTCAAAATGGATTACAGATCTAAATGTAAAACACAAAACTTAAAATTTCAAAAGTAAATTTAGAAGGGAATCTACATGACCTTGTATTTGCTGATTACTTTTTAGGTATGCCACCAAAGCATGAGCCATGAAATAAGGAATTCTTAAGTTTGACTTTAATTATAATTTAAAACTTCTGCTCTGAAAAGACAATATCTAGAGAATTAAAAGATAAGGCACAGATTTGGGGAAAAATATTTTCAAAAGGCACATCTGATAAAAAACTATCTAGCACATACAAAGAACTCTTAAATCTCAAACAGGGAAGACAACCCCATTAAAAAGGAGACCAAAGACCTTAATAGATACTTCGCAAATAAAGATATGCATGTGTAAAATAAATATATGAAAAGATACTCCACATCGTAGATCATCTAAGAAATGCAGATTAAAACAATAAAATATCACCACTTATCTGTTAGAATGGTCCAAATCCAGAATACTGACACCACCAAATGCTGGTGAGGATATGGAGTAATTGCTGATAGAAATGAAAGCTGGTATAGCTACTTTGGAACATAGTTTGTCAGTTTCTTACAAAACTGAACATAATTTTGCTATATGACCCCATAATCATTCCACTTGTTATTTACCCCAAGAGCCTGAAAACTTACCACACACTAATCCACCCATGGGTGTTTATGACAGCTTTATTCATTACTGCCACCACTTGGAAACACAAAGGTGTCCTTAAGTAAGTGAATGGATAAACTGGTGCAGTCTCACAATGAAATATTATTCAGCGTTGAAAAGAAGTAAGCTATCAAGCCATAGAAAGACATGAAACAAATTTTAATGCATATGACTAAGTTAAAGAAGCAAATATGAAAAGGCTGTATACCATATGAGTCCAACTATAAGACATCCTGAAAAGGCAGAAATTATGGAGACAATAAAAAAATCAGTGTTTGCCAGGGAGGAGGAGTAAAGGAGGTAAAGATTAATAGTCCCCCTGCGATCCGCAAGAGTTATGTTCCAAGACCCCCAGTGGATGCCTGAAACTGTGGATTGTACCTATACATACTGTTTTTTTTCCTATATATACATGCCTATGATAAAGCTTAATTTATAAATTTGACACAGTGAGAAATTAACAAACAAGTAATGAAATAAAACAATTATAATATATGCTATAATAAAAGTTACATATATGTGGTTCTGTCTCACAAAACATCTATTGTACTATTATTTTAAATGAAGCATTTTATGGTTTCTCTTTGGCATATCTGAATTGCAACAACACTACTCTTGTATTTTGTGGCTATTATTAGTATAAGGGTTATTTGAACACAAGCACAGTAATACCATGGCAACTGATTTGATGACCTAGGTGGCTACTAAATGACTAATGGGTAGGGAGCATATACATTATAGAAACACTGGACAAAGGGACGGATCATATCTTGGGGGTGATGGAGCAGGATGTTATGAGGTTTTATCATACTACTCAGAATAGCTTACAATCTAAAACATGATTTTTTTTATTTCTGATATTTTTTATTTACTATTCTTTAATTGTAGTTGACTACAAGTAATTAAAATCATGGACAAGGGTGGTCTATTGTAATAGACAATGCACAGATTATTAGGGCAGGGAAATTACTCTATATGATATTATAATTATATATATATATATGTGTGTGTATGTGTGTGTGTGTGTGTGTGTGCGTGTGTATAATTATACATTTGTCCAAATCCACAGAATGTGGAATATATAGAGTGAACCCTAAGATAAATTATAGACTTTTGGTGAGTATGATGTATCAATGTAGTTCGTTCCTGGTTGAAAACCAAGAAAAACAATACTGTTGAGTGATATTGATAATGGAGGAGGCTATGTATGTGTGAGGGCAGAGTATACATGGGGAATATCTGTACTTTCTTCTCAATTTTGTTGTATTCCTATACTGCTCTAAAAATATAAAGTCTTAAAAAATGTTTTTTTTTTTTTAAAGAGGGAAAAGTAACTGTGTAATGGGGAAATTTAGATAATATCATCAATCAGAGCTTAATGTTAACACTGTAAAATGGTATGAGGCAATGCTATGTGCCACTCTGCTAGAAATGCTTACTTTGGACCTACTTATAGAGAGACAGTAAACAAACCAAAACTGAGGAACATGTATAATGACTAGTCTGCAACCATCAGAAATGTAAGGGGCAAGGGAAGACTGAAGACTGTTACAAATTAAAGAATACTGGAGAAACACAACTGAATACAGCATGTAATCTTGGATTAGATCTTTTTCTTGGGGATGCTGTTGGGTCAACTGATACAACGTGATACTACATTTTCTTCAGGAAGTATACATTTGTTTCAAAATAAAATTAAAATAATAAAATGCCCCAAGTACCGGCCCAAAAAAACTGGAGCAGAATACTTTAAGAACATGTATAATATAAAGAACCAATTCTAATTCAGAATTTCTGAAGTAGAGAAAACCATATTCCAGTTAATAAAGAATTCATGTATGAGTATTCAATGAAAGCAAAAATTAAATATATAAAAATAGACACAGAAGGAGAACTGTTAAGGTAAAATGCAACTATTCAAGTATAGATTTTGTGGATTGAGAAATGAGATTCAAAAATTTACAAATATAGAATCAGAGGACAACTTTAAATATGTAACTTAACTGACCAATAAAGTTAATTTATTTAACCAATCTTTTTACTCTTTACTTTACTAAGCCCTTTTCATATATTTTCAAGTAATGTTCATAAGATCCGCATCAAATAAATATTAATATCCTCATTTAAGAGCATTGTGCTACAGAATTATGAATTAACTTATTGTTTACAAACTTAGATTTACTCTAAACAATTTTACCCATATGGTTAGGAATAATTACCATTATTGTGTGGAAAACTGACAAATGAAAAATTCCCAAAACGTGATTTTAACCTATACAGACAATACTATTATATGGCTATCAGTAATATACAGGTAATTGATACCATAATTATTTTAATAATTGCTGTTCTGAATTAAAATAAAATGTAAATGACTGACTAGTGTTTTTGAATGAGTGAGCTGTAAAAACTGCAGTTATCTACTTGTAAAAATATCAAACATACAAATAATTTTTGTATTTATGTATTTAATGCAAAAATAGACACTATCAATTTATTTTACAATCAATACACTTTAAAAATTATTTACCAACACAATCCCTTTGATTCAGTAGAGCAAAAATTTTTCTATAAAACAAAAAATAGTTTTCACTTTTCAGAAGAGGTACACCTGATGGCCTTGCTTTTATTTTTGTTTAGCATCTGTAACATTTCTCTTGATTCTGCCCCCTCCCACCAAGATGTACTTAATGAGTTTAAGATGCACAATTTAGCAGTTGTGTCTTACCACCTGCTCACTAGATTTCTGTCTTACATGGCTATTAGAATTTTATATAGAATCTTCAGAACCTGTCACTACTGATATTGTCAATCTTTTCACAGAAGCCATGTGACTTGACAAGTTGTTTAGATGCAGATGTTACCATGAATCAGTTAAAGGTTTAGAGGAAAAAGTAGGTAAGGTAAATTTTTTTGTTTGTTTTTATTTCAAAATATAAGGCACAGTTTTTTAAAACATTAGTTATAGTGCGCAATTAATCTACATACAGTATAAATATTTCAAGAAGGAAGAAAATTATAACTTATAATTGTTAACCTGATAAATCATAGGATCAATTGAAAAATAGTAAATGTAAAGTTATTTTAAAAATAGTATGTTTAAAAATATACTAAAATAAATAGCATTTCAATATGCCAGGTATGGTATGAAAGTTTATGAATTCTAAAATCTTCAGCCAGATGGGAGAATACAGAAGATAATTATGATACAGTGAGTGAGTTTCACATCACTACTTCTGGAAATGTAGCTTTCTACATCTCTACTTTCGCCTTATCTCTGTCTTTCTCTCACACACAGATACCCATATTCTGAGTGTTATGGGGAAAAAGATGACTGCAGAATAGTTTAAAATGGTATGCTGAGGCATGACCACCAGCCTTGTTAATCATCCTGGCTGACACATTTTCTTTATGTGCTTTCCTAAATTTTGAAATGCAGAAACTATGTTAAAAACCACTAACAACAAAACCATGGAGAATATTTCAGAACCTCTTTGAATGGTCTATGTTTTTTTGTTTAATAACATAACTCAGTACAAAACTAGGATCTGTGTCCTTGGTTTGTGATTTAAAATGCATGGATTTACAGAGAATTACTTTATGGATGACTCTCTTTTATGCAGGGCACAAAGTGAGTGGTTACTTTTCTATAAATAATTTGGTGAAAAGACATATAGAAAATTATTTTGATTGATAATAGAATATGAATATTATGCTAAAATGAGAAAGAGGAGAGGGAAGAAGGTAGAGGAAAAGGAGAGTTGTATGGTTATATGATTGCTGAAATCTATTTTCAATTTCCTGATAGATAATACTTAATAAAAACGTGGGAAACAAGATGATGATAATGCATTGTACTCAGTGCATTTGCTGTCAAACAGACATGGGTTCTTTTTAAGTGAGAGAGTCACAAATTCCTTTTTTTCTTTCTCTGAGTTAAATTAATTCATCCACAAATAATTTGAAAGTTCTCTTTGGTTCACTAAAATGACTGATCCAAAATGAGTGCTCATTAACACCAGGCAATATAAAATAAAAATAAATAATTTCTAAACTACCAACTTTTTAAGACAATCATGTTAAATGTTTCTTATCACCAAATTCTCTTATTTTAATTTTCCAAAGAGAGAAGTCTCACCATCTGAACATTCTTTGTCTGGGAGTATGATCTCATTTCAACACAATATTGGCTATTCTTTGATTCCAAATCTGACTGCTTCACTTGCTTTATATGGAACTAGAAGTGCACATCTGGAACTCAAAGCTGGAGCTGTTTAGTATGTTAGAAAAGCACCATTAATCTTTTAGATAAAGCTGAGCTTTCTTACCTGGTTTCTTTCCATCACAGAGTTAAACTCTCAGTGTATAATGTTCACAAATGTGGTGAAAGTGGTATTTTTAATCAAAGCATAGATAGTGGCAAAAGTATTTTTCTTCTCACATCTTATAATATAATGGTTTCTGGAACTCCTTATAAAATTTCAATCTAGGATATATACCTAACTCAATCCTCCAAAAAAATTAGTCAAAATTTCTAGAGAGAGGGAGACAATAACAATACTGAACACTGATGTAGCCTCATCTTCCTTATTACCTTTACTTGTATTGGCCAATATTTATTTAATCTGTATAAAATTATGTAATTGTTTAAATTTCTTGCTTTTTATTTGAGTCAGAAATAATTAAAAAATTTTACCCCAAAACATTTTCTTTTTTCTTCCTTCTCTAGATACACACACACACACACACACACACACACACACACACACACCTTTTTTTCTCTAGTTTATCATCTATGAATATTTATTGAACGTGGAATATGCTAGATGACATAACTGCTCCTAAAAACAGAGATGAAAGATGTATACTGTGTATCTATAATCTCTAGAAGCTATTATTTAGTAAAGCAGATACAACTATCTCTTGAAGACCACTTTCATTTAGATGAGGACAAATTTTTTCTTAGAAAATACTGCTTTTAAAAAAAAAATATATAGGTCTTATTCTTTTTTCTTCTTTCTCATCTCTCTTTCTTTCTGTTCTCTTGATCCTGTGATTTGAGGATAGCAAGAAAGAAAATTGAGGTCTATCTATTCTAACAGATATTCCAAGAAATAATCACAAAAACATTTTTTTTTTCATTTAAACCAAACTTGTCTATATGGAGTGCATTCTTTTACAGCGTTCTCTGATTGAAAACAACACCTTTTGGTTATTTCACAGATTGTCTCTTTCCATACTTAACATTTATAGACACGTTCCTTGTGAAACATACAGAAAACAAGTTTTAAATGACTTCCTCTTGCAAACTTGTCAATTGGAAGGTTTGTATAACATCAGAGAGACGATGTCTTCAGCATTAATTCTAGATACATAAAAACATTCATGCAGTGCTAATCAAAAAGCTATTTGTATGTGTGGACTTAACGTTAAGTAAAATGAGATCCTACTACATGCAAATTGTTTTTATATAAATTAAAAGTATGCTGAATTTCTAACAAACACATTTCAGTATTTATAAAAGTGTACCTGGCAGAACAAGTAATTTGGAAGACTATTCATATATATATTAACATGTAAACAGGGTCTTCTGTACACTGGCATAGAAAAAAATGTTTTAAGCAAGATTTTGTAACTTTTGTAACTCTTCAGAGTCTATTACTTACTTGCTAATATTGATTATAAATATTTGAGAATGAAGTTACATTTAAATTACCTCCAAATTTATTCTTTTCTTATCAATTTCCCTTATATTATAAAACCACATAAAGTAAAAAAATTTTTATTTATTTGGGTAACATTGGCAAATAACATTATATAAGTTTCAAGTGTGCAATTCTGCATTATCTGTATATTATATTGTGTGTTCACCACCCACAATGTAATTTTCTTCCCTCATCGTATAGTTAACCCCCTTTACACTTTCCATCCTCCCCTCTGTTAACCATCATACTTTTGTCTGTGTCTATATCTTTGTTTTGTTTGTTCATTTGTCATTTTCTGTTTTATATCTCACATATTAGTAAAACTATTTGATTCTTGTTCTTTTTCATTTAATTTATTTCACTTAGCATGATACTCTCAAGATTTATCCATGTTGTAAATGGCAGTATTTCATTTCTTTTTATGACTGAGTAATATTCCATTGTATATATGGATGACATCTTTATCCAACCATCCACTAAAGGATATTTACGTTGTTTTCATTTCTTGGCTGTTGTGAATAATGTAATGACCAAAGAGGTACATAGATCTTGAAAATGAATGTTTTCAAATTTTGCAGGTAGATACTCATAAAAGGGATTGCTGGGTCATATGGTGGCTCTATTCTCAATTTTTTGAGGAACCTCTGTACTGTTTTCCATAGTAACTGTATCAACCCATTTTTTCACCATTGGTGTACAAGGGGTTCCCCCTCTACCCTCCAGATCCTAACACTTGATATTTCTTACCTTATTCATAATAACCAATCACAGGTGCTAAGTGATATCTGATTGCGGTTTTAATTATCATTTCTCTTATAGCTAATGAAGATAATTTTTTGAAGGCAAAAAATCAGTAAAGTAAATTAGGTAGGTAGATACATAGGTAAACAGACAACTATACACATGTATAATTTTAGAAAGTATATTCTCAAATGCAACAAACTATGGTAGATTCCATATAGCTACAAATCAAATTTGGTATATCAATTTCCCCCAGGTAAACTTTTATCTTAAAAAAACAGTCAAAAGACACATGCTTAACAATCTTTGGTTGCTACAACAGAATATGTAATAGTGTTAATCTTTTTGCATAAGCAATTAGATAAAAAGCAATAAATAATGTGCTAATTATATGTTTCTGAAGTGTTAATGAGTAGATCACAGTGTGACACATAGTTGTAATTCACAGAAAAGAAAGAGAAAGCCAGCTGAGAAAGCAAATGATTGGTAATTGGCATTAACAAATATCAAAAGTCATCTTGAAAGGAAATAGCAATTTCACTCCTAAATCTTTCATAGACTTTCATCTATTTAAATTCTTAAAAAATATAACTTAGAGGTTAAAGGTCACATGCAAAAATTCTTACAATGTAAAAAATATAATTAAAAAATGTTTAATGTAGATAATAATGATAACAGTACACCAATTTGGAAAAAAAAAAGTAGAACTGCAACATAGGATGATCTCAAGAATAAAGTTATTTAAGATTTCAGGTTTGAAATCTTTTTTATTTCAATTCTGCTTCATTCTTCCTCTACTTTTCATAAGTAATGCTACCTCAATTCAATAAATTCACTCATTCCAGCATATATTTAACACCTCTAGAGACCTCAGTAACACTAAACAAACTTGGCTTTGCACTAATTTATTTTCCTTGTTATAAGATTGTTTTCATTTGTTCTAAAATCATTGATAGGAAAGATTTTTACTTATTGCTATGCTTTGGATTTTTGTTAACGTTTCACATCTATCATCCCAAGTAACTAAAGTTTTTTAGAACTATTGGAAATTTAGATAGTGGCAGATGAATTTTCCAATTAGAGCTGGGTTGCTATCTCTTTGGAGGATTAGGAAAGTCTGCTTTACAGCCTTCAGACTCTTTTATTAGTTCTCTTTTACGGTTACTTTCGAACTTTTCCTCTGTCTTGTGTTCAATCTTTCCATCCACAGTTTATCATATGTCTTGTCCTGATGAACTTTATTGCTTTAGCAATAATTGTACCTTCAAATTAAAAAATGTAGTAAATTAAGTAAGTCTAAATAAACGAAAATTTTCTATAGAATTTTAGGTTTCTGGCAGACAATGAAGAAACATCAGAGAGATTTAGTATGCATAGGACATTTATAATAACGACAAAAAAATCTTATTAGGAATAACTTGCTCTATTAAAAGATTGCTATGGAAACTACATGAGGTTGGTTGATTTATTTGTTACAAAAGCACTGCTGTCCTTGTCAATCTATGTTTCATATCCAAGCATTGATTACTAGGGAAACCTAATAAAAGAGTGAGAAAAATAAGGGTATATAAATCTACACTCCCAGTTGGAAATAATGCTTCAATATATAGCAACTAATAAAAGTCAGTAGGTGTTGTGGGGAAGAATAATATTAGTAGACTTAATCATCTGAAATAATGTCCTTTGAACTATTATATATTATACTGGAAATATATGAAAAGATGCTAAGATGCATCTTTGATACTATTACTTAACTATTAGATAATATAAAAAGATTTTTGAAACTCAATTGGTTTAAATTTCTTTAAATTTTGTTTTCTGATAGGGTGTTTTAGGCATCAGGCCACAGTTTCTTCTATAGATAAAAATAAATGGAAATACTGAAATATATCATATTTTTAAAGACATTAGTGGGCTGTAGAAGAAATAAAGTGTAGAGAAGTTTCATGACAGAAAAAGAGAATTTCCTTAGTGAGCTGGCTGTCCAACATTTCTTTGAGAAATATACAATGTAACTATGAAGCAAAACTGGGAAAAAGCAAACAACTTCTCTATTACCATTTCTTCTGTATGTCTAAAATTATGTAAAGATAAACATTTTTTAAAAAGTCAAAAGACTCACCTAGCTGTACACTGGTTATAAGAAATTCTATAAATATTGGAACATGGATTAAAACTAAAAAGAAAGGATCTATGTATTGTGAAGTTCTATACTGTAAACACTAATGAATGAAAGGATTCTCTGACTCTATTTAAAACAATATGAATATATAATAAGAACAAATGTATTATTTGGAGGAAAAGAGATAATGATTTAATATTCAATCAATAGAACCCCATGCCATTCCTCATATTTAATGCTTCTAAGAAAATAGGAATTCTAGAAAATGAACAAAGATATTGAAAGCATTAAAAAGAGATATCTGAAAATCACACACAATTGTAAATTTGAACTTACCTTTTTCAGTGACTGATAAATCAGGCATAAAAATACTAATGATATATACTATTTGAATATATGACTAATGAATTTATTTAGTTAACAGGTTTTAAACACTACATTACAAACCTACGGGAAGTTTTTTCTTTACTTATTAAACTTCATTATATGCTGGGCATGAAGAGAAAAACAAAACTACAAATTGCCATCATGTGGCATATTCTCTGATTATAGTGGATTTGAACTAGAAATAAATAAAATAAAAATAACTGAAAATTATGAAATATTTATGAATTAACTTGATACTTTAAATAACTCCTATATCAAATAAGAAAACATAATGCAGATTTTTAAAAATTATATAAAAATGAAAGAATAATATTTTTTAAAATACCATGTTTAAGGATTGAAAGGCATGATATGGTTAAGCTGTTAGTTATTTAGAAGATTCTTGCTTAATTTTCAAACATTTTATTGGCCTACAGACTTAATAAAAATCTCAAATCATCAGAATGCCTTTGAGCAGGGGGGAGATGTAAAGTCTGATTTGAAAGTTTGTAATAAAAATTTAAAGGACCAAGATACTACCAGATCTAAAACTTTAGTAAAACTAGAGTCATTGGAATTGAGTGAAAGTTACAAAAGGTAGATAAATTGATGAAAGGAACAGACTAAGCATATATTGTCACTTTATAGCAGTATTATCACTGTGATTTAGTTGGGAAATGATTGATACTCTCAATTAAAATTGCTTGGAGGAATTGGATAGCCTCACAGAAAAATATTGATAGACAGTCCTTTAAAAAAGTAAACAAATAAATAAATAGATAGATACTAACTAACTTACTTTGATTCCAAGAATATTATTCACAACAATTATTCAGAGTGCATCATAGAGTTAAATACATGATTATTTTGGTGCTCCTAATTCTAGGTTACATAATCAAATTTACTTTAAATACTTTCATTTACCATTGTATATTTAATGTTAAGTCCTAGAGGTTAGTGATAGCACACTTGGCTCCTTGGACAATATACATTTCCCTGTTGGAAAGAAAAATGCTTATCTTATTTAATTATCTTTAATTAGTCAGAACTCTTTGGTAGTAGCCGATAAAAACTAAATTTTAAATAAGCCTGATAAAAAAATATTGTCACTCTTACAAAAATATATAGATTAGATATTGAGCAGACTTGATAACATAATATTTCTTTTTTCTTATAACTGATACCTCAAAGACTATTAATACCATTTGCAAATACATATATTTATTATCCTGGGAAATGGTCTTTTAAGGCCTTTTGATCTATTGAAATGTGATTCAACAAAGCAAATCATAGAAAAATAATTTTAAGAATTTGGAATTGAGGAAAGCTCCAAATCCTTTTTGTTTTTTCTTTTGTGGAATTAGGAATAGTTGGGAAAATATTTCATCCCCTTGTTGTACCTCACATAAAAACTAATTTTCCACACAAATGTAAATATATTGAGGAAACATCTTATTATTTGTATGCTACTCTGGGTAACATATTATCACTTAAAAAACAATCAAACAGAATTTAGAGCTGTTTTTGCACGTGTTATATTTGATTTCACTAGAATAGAAATGTTAAGGAATGTCACATTGTTGAATATCCTCTAAAAAATTTCATCTGTCATGATATGGTTCTGGTCATTTTATTTCTCCTCTGAGATTTTGATATCTATTTATCTTCTGAAATTACGGTACCTGTACAGTTTTATCTGCAAATAAGAAAACAAATGAGACATTTTGTGATAGATGAGACTCATCTTTCTTTTCTTTTGACCTTGCCTTCTGTTCTCAAATGTGTGATGGTTTTCCATGAAAGAAATTTTAGTAAACTACAAAATGCTATGCTACCAAATGTACTTGTTTAGTAAGTCATCATTGTAAAAATGTTTATAGCATTTCTTCCACCAATCTATTGTTTATTAGCAAGTCATTTGTAATTCTCTGATGATGTTTTCTTAATTGTTATATGAAGCTTATCATCCCTACCTAACAGTAGAATTAGAAAGGCTAGTAGTAAAATAAAGTTTGTAAAGTATTCAGAAAAATTTTGTCTAAAATAAATTGATATTAAATTAATTATTAGTAATAGTGAAGACATTTTAATGTTAATAGTGTTATTAAATTTAATACTAATCTTAATGGCATATATTCAAATGCATTTATATCTAGCATATTGATGCATCTAAATGCTACTATTTTATGTCAATTCTTAGTATATTGAAGACATTCCGACAGGATTAAGTTTCTTGAGGTAGACCTTTTATAGATTATACTAATACCTCTGGTATGTACTTAGAATAAAAGTTATACCATTTGCCTGTCTTGAAAATGCATGACTCTATCATAATTGAAGTTCAAAGAACATATTTTTTAGAGGAAATACATAATAATAGAACTCTCCACCTTACTCTCATTCTCTATAATTATAGCATCATATACACATCTACTTAGGCCAAAACCCTAGGACTGATCTTCTTCTATCTCTGTCCTTTGACACCACTTATTCCAAACAATGGCATGTACTTTCTATGTTTTCTTTACTTATAGCTCAGATTCTCATTATTCTTCATCATAAAAATTTATCTGGTATCAGCAGCCTCTTACACATTGCACCCTGATGTAGAGTCTAAACTGTTCTTCTTCCTTCCATTTTTCCTACCCAAAGTTAACTTTTTGCAGTGCAGCACATAATCTCTTCCAAATGTAGATTCGATCAGATCACTCCCCTGCTGATTGTAACATTTTAATAAATTGCTACTATAAACATTTTTCCATGCTACACATGAATCACTGGTCCCATCTCTATCCCCAATCTAATTTTAGACTTTGCTTTCTGGTACCTTAAGACATATAAGACTGTGTTCTGTCTCTTTAATTTAAATGATGAATTCTATTGTAGGAAGCCATTTTCTTATATCTAAGAGGCACTTTCTCCAGATTTTCGTATTATTATCTCTTTATTATCTTAGTTCAAATGTCACTATTTTAGACACTTCCTTTACTTGGTTCTTATAATTACTCTTATAATTACAATTACTTTGTAGTATTGAATACCTCACTTAAAATTACATAAAATTATTTATTTTTTGTGTTTATGGCCCTAACCTCTGTAGCATGAAGTATATCAGTCTTGTTCACCAATATATTTGGTGTGCCAAGAATAGTGTGAGGCATATAGATAGACAGTCCTTTTAAAGTGTTATTAAATTATTTCAGGTATCAGATTAGGTTACAATGTGGTAGAAATACAATCCCAGAACTAAAGTGATCTTAAACAACAAGGAATAATTTCTTACTCTTCTTAGCATGTTCACTTCAGATAAACTACAGGCCGTATCCCACATTCCCTAACTCCAGGGGTCCAGTGCATTAGAAAAGCCACTAGGTTGACATTTTTCTGTCACTCTGTCAGAGGAGAAAAGATCTCCCTGGAAATCAAATGTTTCTGTCTAGCAATGATTCACACCACTGTCTCTTATAATTAATTGACCTAAACCGATCAGATGGCCCAAGCAAATAAAAAGTACCTGGTAAAATGCCATTGAATAGGAAGGCAGAGAGATGAAAATATTTGGTGACATAGGACAATAACTATTACAGTCCATAATAGATAACTGAAAGATTTACCAGTTCCATAGCCATAATCATATGTATTACAATAGTATCTGGAAAGGTATTGCCAAATGTATCAGTAAATCTTTCTCACTTAAAAATTCGAGGATAGGTTACATGGAGCCGAGAGATAATATTTTATTAATATTCTAATATTTTAATATTTTCTTATAGCAAACAGATTTTCCTTTATGATCTGCTACTAATTTAAGAAGCAGAAAAAGTCTGTGAAGGTTGACAGCAAGTTATCTACCACTTAATCCTGTTAGTTTAGATCTATTTTTGATCTTTTGTAACCGAGTTTATTCTCATCTCTCTGTCATAATATTGTAGTCAGTACAAGATTGACAGAAATTTACTTTTATGGTATAATGATTTGAACTTAGTTTGCAGACCTATAGCTGCCTTCATTATTATCAGATTCTGCTGATGTAATAATCTGCTGATTTACACAAAGGTAATAATCCCTTGTTGACCATCTTTTTAAGGCAAATTAGTTACTGATCAACTCCTTTTAAAAAAAACTACATAATCTTTTTGAATTTTTTCTTTACAATCTGCTTTAGAATGAAGATTATGAAACTGCCTACCTTTATGGAAATAAGTACTTATTATTTATATTTTAATCTGTCTAATTTCATAAGAAGGTTAAATATAGGGCATATAAACAAAAGAAATGTTGAGGCTGAGTCCATTTTAAGTGCCCTAATTATTATCCTGATGCCAATCAGTACTCATTTGAATGGAATTAAATTAATCCAGATTGCAGTGATAATTAAGTCCCTTGTCAGTACCTATTGAGGCTTCAGAAACTTTACCTTCTCATGAACAATAAAGTATGTGTCAGGAAACATCCTCAGAAAGCTGAAAGTGGGAGTTTGGACATGCACTGAAAAAAACTGGAAATTAACCCTACCTAATATTTTCAACTAAATATAAATCATTTAGCATTATATCATTTATTTTTACAGACATTTAATTTCAAATGCTAATAAATGTGTTTGATCTGTAGTAAATCATTTATTCATAAAACAAGAGTTGCCAGAATTTCAGCAGCCTAGAGGGGAGCTCAGTGAAATCTTAATGCTTTGTGAAATAACCATCTTGACTGGAAAATGGGCATTTAAAATTCCATTGTAATTCATAAAAAGACATAGCTTGTATTCTATTCTAAATTACTCTCTGCTCTTAAAGCTAAATGTTTTAAATTAATGTCTCAGAGGAAGGAGGATGTTGGCTCTTATATCCAGATTCCTAATCTAAATTCTTCAAATAAGAGGAGACTTCAGTTTATAAGCTTTCATTCAGGTTTTTGCTTAAGTTTTTTCCATTAGATTTCATTGGAAAATAAATTTTAAATGCTAGTATTTCCATTTTCTCACAGAAAAGAATAAATTATTCTCTCCTATTGTCTCTGTCAAAACATTTCTATATATATTAATTATATATATATAATCAAACATGTTGCAATTCTAGCTCATATATACATGTTTTTTAATATGCTACTATTCTACCTCAAATGATTTTCAGTAATTATCTAAAATTCCTGTATGTTTATCTGTGTCTTTTATGAGTGCTATAGGTATAAATAGTTTCATTAGTTCCAAAAGGACTTAAATACAACTTACTGAGCAAAGAATTCCTCTTTACACTGAGTCAGATGGTTTTATGTTGAAGTCATACATGTCTTTATCTTAAAACTGTCTGGCAAAGAACTTTACCTGCATGCAGTTAGTGTTATTCAAAACAACAAAGGTAATGATGTCTCCTGAATCACCACTAAACCCTGACTTTCTTGCTCCTAAGCTAGATTGTCATTCCTTCATTTATTCATTTATTCAGCACATGTATATTGAATACCTGTTCTGATACTGGTGCTGCATTAGACTCATGAGAGATGTTAAGAAACAAAACAGCCAAACATATTTTTGCCTCATGTTGTTTATGAACATGGTAGAAAGAAAAAGGAGAAAAAAAGACTATAACATAAAAGTGAATTATATACTACAATAGGTAGGACTATTTATATCAAAAAAGCAGAGAATATAATGATTCTGGAGAGAAAAATCTACATTTTAAATAGGATTACCAGCGTTAACCTTATCTTTTGAAAGTGCCATCTGTACAAATTTGGAAAGGGAGTTGACACAAGATATGTGTGAATTATAAATGCAGGTTAAGAGAGTGGTCAGCATAGACTTAAATTAAAACATAAGAATATTAAGTCACAATGAATTTGAAAATAACCAGTTCCAACATTTCAAATTATGAGACAAATATTTTAAAGTAAATATTTTTATAGAATACATTTTTTATATAGAATTCTTGTAAAGAGTAATATAGTAGTCAATAAATAGATTTCATAATTTTTATTATAAAACAAAAGATAAAAATTATTCTTGTATGTTCAGTTCACTTCTTGTATAATAAAAAAATAGATTAAATGCATAATTTTTTTTAAAAAAAAGAACATGTATTTTGTCCTAGTAAATGCACTTTCTTTTTGACATTCCCCTGTTTTAATTAATAGTGTCACCGTCCTTACAATTATTTATAGATCCAACATTGAAGTGATTATTTTGGGAACAGCCCTCTGAACACATTCATCCCCAAATAGTCAACTATAAAATTTCTAGATTTATTACCTGAAAATTTATCATTTTTGCCCTTTCTGTCTCTTAAATCTGAAATATTCTTGCTCTGAAAACTCTTTATGTAAAAATATTACCAAGCAATCGAAAGTATAAGCCTAACACAGAATAGAGAACAAGCCTGGCTACCCATGGGAAGATGACAGAAAGTAGGAAGGGAGTGGTGAAGACAATACACACTCATGCAAAGTGGATGCTCTAGAGATAGAGATGCAAACACAGGATTCCTTTCCGAAGAAGAGATTATAATGCATATCAGGAAACAGCAGTTGACTTTTGGGTTATTAATTAACAAGCTATATGCACAAAAATAACGACAGTAAAATTAATTATATACATGTTTATAAATAGAACATTTTACATATTTGTAAATAAAGTAAATTTAGAAACCCAAACAAAATGTTTTAGTGTACATCTAGGTAGAATAATATGTTTCATAGACAGAGATAAATGTTACATTACTTCCTCATGATTAACATATACATTTCATGGTTAAAATAATATATACTAATTAATGACTACCAATTTAATAAATGAACATTGATTAAAATGAACTTTTAAAGCTTCTCTGAAACATTGCAAATTCTATAGCATAAAGAATAATTGACTATTTTTTAAAGAAAAAAGAAAAAATGTATGAAGAATATTTTTTCCAGGTCTCTACTCATTTTTACTATATTTGAACCACAAGTAGTAAGTAATTATAGTCTTTGTTCTGGGAAATGAATGAGAGTGAAGTGAATTATGCAGAGACCATAAGCTATAATTCTGAATCTTTGTGAAATCTGCCACAGTATGTGGGAGAAAAAGCACCACTGAACGATCGTATTGACACCCACATTTTTTAAAACACTGTAACCTATAGGCCGGTCGGGTAATAAATAAGAAGGTCATTTGGTTACATATTCTATTTGAATTCTAGTGAATTCTTGTTAATAGGAGCCATGAAATGAAAAATACATACATATATCCATGCATTTATATAGTAAACCAAAAGTAGTATTTGAGAAGAAATATGGGGAATGTTATTTTATTTTACCCACATTTGTTTCTCCTCTTGAAATTGTAATATTGGTTCGTGTCGTTTAATGGCACGCCCTGTGCTTAGAACCATGGCCTTTTTTTTGGCTTCGAGAAACTTTAGTTGTGAATTGTATGTAACAGTGGGAGTTCTAACAGTTTGACAAGCTGTTGCTAAACCACCAAGGTGTTAAATATGTCAGCATGTCTTCTTTAACATCCTGCATCTCACTTTCTCTTTATCAAGATATACCTTATTGCTTTCATATAGTTCAAGAAATCATTTACAGACTAATCTCCTTTTTCATTGACCGCTCCACTCTCTTCATATATGACATCAGCTTACTGTAGCACGTGTATGATGTAAAATGGAGATATGCACCCACTAATTTGACACACAGTTATATTTGTATTTAACCCACAGCCTCTCTTTGAAATAATGAGAGTGATTCGTAGGAGAAAAAAATGATAGCTGTTTATTCTGGAGTCCTCAAAGTGATTTATATGTCATTGTAGAATTCTGGTTCTCAGGATTAGTGGCAGATGAGAATCACTTATGAATTTTAAAATACTGATACCAGCATTTAGTCACATATTTTGTAAAGCTGTCTATCTAGTGCCTGGATGTTAAAATACTAATGTATATAAATCTTGCCAGAGAATAATAAGTTGAAGAATTTTAAATGGTGAAAAAATGTGTTTATATTTTATAATTATTTTAAAGTATTTAAGATATGATGTAACGTGTATGGATGTCACACATATATGTGTATATATCATATCTTTAAAAATATTATTTTTAATGAAAGTTGTATTTGGGGTAATGGATATATTTTAGAAGCTATTATTAAATTTATTATCTCTTCCTATAAAAATTCTCAGTAGTCTGCATAAGGATACATTTATTTCAAAATTTTTTTATAACCAATTTAGTCTTTGTTCATCAAATCTATGATAGTTGTTTTCTGTGATATACAATTGAGATGGATATGATGACATATGGCTTACAACTATAGTCACAAGATTACGAATTCTACTTGTTATCCTACCTTTGTTTATGCAAATTCATAAGAACATTGAACTTAGAAATGGGAGCTATCTGAATCAGGCACATTTGAAATGTCATTGCTAATCTCTCCCTGCCACAGTCCTCATCAACGTCGACCTTCCTGATTGCTTGTTACAGCTTGACATAAATGCAGCGCAACAATCTCAGTGCTGTAATTGACCTTTAACCACAGTATAGTCATGATCCCTTTTAGAGATCTAATAATTCCATGGCACGAATATCATTCGTTTGTTTCAATAATTGTTTCTGACATCTTGTATTGTGTGTATTTTTAAACTAGGTTGAACAAGACTAGCAAGCCTTGTATTTCATCCAAATGGTATTGCTAAACTGTAATATTCGAATGAATTCTTTTAAAATAAAGTACAGTCCATTTGTGCACATAGGAGGAAATTGGGAAGCATGTGAACATCTCTGAAGATATCTTTTCTGTGTGTGGTCAGAACACTTAGCATAAGATTTACCCTCAACAAATACTTAACTGCACAATGCAGTATGGTTAACTATAGGCACATGTATAGAAGATCTCTAGAACTTAATCCTGTTTCAAAACTGCAATTTTATACTTCTGAATAGCCACCCCAGCAACTGCCATTCTACTCTGTTTTTATGAGTAGGGCATTTTTAGATTCTACATACAGGTCAGATCACACAGATTTTGTCTTTCTTCTGTCTGACTTATTTCACTTAGCATAACATCCTCAAGTTTCATCTATGTTGTTGCAATGGCAGAATTTTCCTCCATTTTATGGCTAAAACATATTTGTGTGTGTACATAAAATATTTTGTCTCTGCTTAGCCATAGATTGTTTTTGTGTCTTGGTTATTGTTACTAATGCTGCAGTGAACATGGGAGTGCAGATATCTCTTTGGTAATTTCTTTTATTAATAATTTGTGATTTTCAGTATATGTTATTCACATTCTCAGTTAAGTATATTTCAGAGTATTTTATTCTTCTTGACATTATAATTGAAATTGTTTTATTAATTTTTTTTCACATAGTTCATTGATAACTTATAGAAATGCTACTGATTTTTGTATGTAGATTTTATATTCTGCAGCTTTACTATCTTTTTTGATTAGTTCTAACAGTGTTTTTGGTTTCTTTGGGTTTTTGATATGTTAGATTATGTCACTGAATTTTACTTCTTCCTTTTCTGTACAGACACATTCTACTTCTTTTTCTTTATCTGATAGCTCTGGCTAGTACTTCTAGTGATGATTAGAAGTAGAGAGACTGGGCATCCTTGGCTTTTTCCTAATCTTAGGAAAAGCTTTCAGGTGTTCTCTATTGTGTATGTTGTTAGCTGTGGGCTTTTGACCTTTACAACATTGAAGTACATTCTTTCATTGCCTAGTATGAGATTTTTTTAATCACAAAAGGGTGTTAAATTTTTTAAAATAATGTTTCTGTGTCTATTGAGATGGTGACATAATTTTTATTCTTCATTCTGTTAATGTGCTATATTGTATTAGTTAATTTGCATATGATGAACCATCCTTTCATCCAGAGATAAATCAGCTTGGTCATGGTGTATAATCATTTTAATGTGGTATTAAATTCAGATTACTAGTACTGTGTTGAGAATTTTTACGCCTACATTTTACTGATATTGGCCTGCAGTCTTTTGCTTGATTGTTTATTCATTTTCTTGCAATGTCCTTGTCTGGCTTTAGTAAATACATAATGCTGATCTCAAAATGACTTTGCAAATGTCCCATCCTCTTCATTTTATAAAAGAGTTTGAGAAGAATCAACCTTGATTCTAATTTAAATATTTGGTAAAATTCAAAAGTGAACTATCTAGTCCTGGTCTTTTCCTTGTAGATGAGGTTTTGATTACAAACTCAATCTCCATACTGGCTGTATGTCTATTCAAACTTTCTATTTCTTTATGATTTGGTAGGATACATGTTTCTACAAATTTGTACATTTGTTATAGGTTATTCATTTTGTTGTGAATATTTGTTAATAGTACTCTATCATAACTCAGTATTTGTGTTATTAGTTGTAATTTCTTCTCTTTCATTACTTATTTTGAGTCCTTTCTTTTTTCCCTCAGTTTGTCTAGCTATGAGTTTGTTGATTTTGTATATCTTTTCAAAAAAAAAAAAAAAACAACACTTAGTTTTGTTTATTTTTTCCTATTGCTTTTCTATTATCTATTTTTTAATTTATAATTGACTCTTTATTACATCTTTTCTTCTGCTTACTTTGACCTTAATTTGTTCTTTCTTTTCTGCCTACTTGAAGTGTATGTTAGTTGTTTGAGGTCTTTCTTTTTAAATAAGGTTATAAATTGCAATAAACTTTTCTCATAGTATAGTGTTAGCTGCATTTCATAAGTTCGGTTTGTTATGTTTTTCTTTTTATTAGTATCAAAATATTTTTTAATTTTTTTTATTTCCTCTTTAACTATTGGTTATCCAAGAGTCTGTTTAATTTTCACATTAATATGAATTTAACAGTTTTTCCTCTACTATTAATTTCTAGTTTCATTTCATTGTGGTTAGCAAAGATACTTGGTGTGATTTAGAATTGTTAAAAATGGTTTTTGTGATCTAATGTGTTTTGACCTGAAGAATGTTCCATAGGCACCTGAGAAGAATATTTATTCTGCTCTTTTGGGGCAGACGGTTCCAAATATGTCCGTTAGGTCCTAATGCTCTATAACATTGTTCAAGTTCACAGTGTCCTGATTGATTTTCTGTTTGGAAGTTCTATTCATTATAAAAGCATCTATTAAAGTCTCCTACAATAATTATATTTTTATCTATTTCTCCCTTCATTCCTGTCAATGTTTGTTTTATATGTTTAGGTGTTGTGATGTTGGATGCATATATATTTATAATTGTTACATCCTTCTGATGAATTGACAATTTTATCATTATACAATGACCTCCTTTTTCTCTTGTGACAATTTTTAATTTAAAATCTATTTTTTCTTTTGTGAGTATGACCATCCTTGCTCTTTTTTTGTTATCATTTATAAAGAAAATATTTATCCATTCCTTCACTTTTATCCCATGTCTGTCCTTAAAGCTAAAATGGGTTTCTTATAGGCCGTGTAAAATTAGACTTTTAAAAATCCATTTAGCTACTTTATGTCTTTTTATAAAAAAAAAAGTTTAATACATTTACATTTAAAATAATTATTGATAGAAAAGAAGTTGCTATTATTATTTTGTTCATATGTTTTTTGTCTATGTTATACCTCTTTTGTACCTCTCTTCCTATATTGCCGTTATTCTTTGTATTTCATTGACTTTTGATGTGACATGCTTGATTCCTTTCTCATTTTTCTTTGTGTATATTCTTTAGGCATTGTCTTTGTGGTTACCATGAGACTTACATAAGCTATCTTATGGTATTGGCACTCAACTTTAAGGTGATAACAACTGCAATCACATATAGTTTGTCACTTCTAGAAAAATCAGGATATTGGATATATGGTCAAGTTCTTTCCTTCATTCCCTAGAGAGAGACTGGGAGCTAGTAATACCCTCCTCATTATATGACACTGTGCCAGAGATAGGGATTTTCTCAAAGATAATGTCTCAGATTTTCTTACTGGGTTCATTGTGGCTGGTTTCATAATTGCTCAAGATGCAGGGACCTCTCAAAATTTTTTCTGGATTTCTTATGAAGAAAACGGATCTGTGTATAATTGTTGAATCAGCATGTCTATGGTGGAAGGAAAATCCAAGATTTTCTGTATCACCATTTTGTTAATGTTACTGTGAATACATCTTAACAATGACTGGTATTTATTTGGTTGTTACATAAATTAAGTAAATTATACATTAAATTGTATGGAATGTTGGCTAAAGTATTAAAACCTTAAATCTAATGACAATGTGATTTACTTAGATAAAAAATTAACAAAAAGCTTAATTATTTATAAATTTTTTGATAATCAGCTCAATTTTTCAGATTTATTCATTCACACTGTTCATGTAAGTAAATTTCAAAGCCCACCTAAGAACTCTGTTTTACTTATCAAGTAATAATTCTCAATTACAAACTTAAATATGAGAATTTGCTTCCACAGTCTTTACTACACTGATTTTATTAAATCTGAAAAGATAGATTAATCAAAATATATGGTATAGATTATATCCAAAATTTATAATTACAAAGGAATGAGCTATACACATTTAATATATGTATTTACTATACATATTTCCTCAGAGCTTAGTATGTTCATTTTAACCAAAGATTTTAAAAATATATTTCTTTGACTGGAGTCAACATAAAAAGATCTACTAGTGTATTATTTTGAATACAGTCTCAATATTGAAAGGAATGCATGGAGGAAAAGAAAGTTCCCTTAATAAACATTTTTTTTAAAACAAAATATAAACAAACAGATACAAACTTATAGCATAATTCTTTCTTGAATAGTGAAAAAATTTATGACTATGCATTCAAAAATAGAGAGTCAAATTAACCTAATGCAAGAATGATCAGCTAATAGCAGTATTAAAAATATATATTTTAGAAATTCTGGTTTATATCAGCCAAAGCTGTATTAATAAATACTTTTTAGCTCTTTTATAATTTTCTTTGTCTCATGATGAATCAATCAGTTGTTACTTTTATGAAGTGAATTGAACAATTAGGTATCATTCATATTTGGATTTTAACTCATCTTTCTAAAACAAGTTTATTGTTTTATAGTACATAACAAAGCATTTTATATTTTTATAGCTTATTATAAAATATTTTAATATTATAAATATAAAAATATTTCAAGTGACACTCAGTAATACCTTGAGAAATAAATGTGACTATATATATATACATATATATGTAATGTTTATATACACACACACCTACAGCTATATTGTAGTGTTTTTCAGGGGGATGGGACATTTAACAACATGTCTTATATCTGCTTTTCTCTTCAAATTTTTTACCAGTCAAGTAAATTTAAGAATTTATTCAAGCAACATAGTTTAAACAGAAAATAGATTCTTATTCTACGATGTGTTATCCTGTGAGAACAGAACTGTCACAAAGTTTTGATATTTTCATTGTATAGTCTTACATTTGTTTCTTAGCAAATCTTATCATCAAAATTTAAATAGCACTAGCTTAGTAAAAAGAAGCATCTGGTTAAGGTTACATTTAAATACTAAAATGTGCAATATAAAAGAAGAAAATATGAGACTTTTTTTAAGTAATTGGAACATCAATGCTACTGATTACCAAATTTAATCAAGTATTGTTATCGTATGTGGAAAAACTTCACAGACAATTTGCAAAACTGAGGGAAAAATTATACTTTCATTTTAGTTCATTATTACTACCATATATATCTTATACTGCAGGTTTAAAAATTAGTTTTCTCTTTGTTAGCTGTGTTGGAAACTATGATGCTTTTCAGGAAAAGTGGTTCTAAAAATCTCAGGTCTTCTACACAAAAGTAAACTCTACAACACAGAATGGAACATCAATCAAAAAATTCTCCACACTGCTTCTGTAAAATGTTGATATTTACAACTCAGTCACAGGACTGTTTTTAAGGTTAAATTGAACGATATATTGATATGTGTAACTGTCAAACATAATTTAATATAAATTTATATTTTTTAGCTGGAGATGCTTTGGTCTAGTCTTATAGGAACTCTGGCAAGTGTGGCATTATGGGATTGTGAGGCTAGGATCAGAGGAAGACATAAGATCTAGTTGTATGCAGAGATAAAACTCTAAATGTTTTCAATGTAGGATGTCTACTAACTTTTAAAAGTTATTTTTTTTTTTTTGCTGAATTATTAAGAGCTATTCTTTACCACCCACCCATCTTCTGGATATTACAATTGAGACAAATTATGTGGAGGGTGTCCCAGACAATCATGGAAACTAACTTTGAATATCTCTTGAAAAACTGAAAGAGTGCCTGGGAAGAGGTGTCGGTGGGATAGAGGAATAACTCCACTGACAATCCTAGGACCTCTAAAGGTTGCTCTCGATGAAGAAACTAGATATAAAACGCGTTTATTTACATGTTAAAATTCATAACAGACCTCAAAAATTACCTCCTCATTCTATTTGTCAAAATAATAGTTACTTATATGAGCAAAGAATGTAATTGCAGTAGCAATTCCAGAAACATGACTCTCCTTTAATCTATTCATAATGTTCATTTATCAGATGACAAGACTGCTGACATAACTCAGTGTGACTATAATTTTAGGCATTTCAGATACGGATACATGGCATCTGGTTGCCAGGTAAATGCCCATGAAATCAATCTTCCATGCTTTCTTTAAACCATTTATGCAAGTTATCACTTTATAAAACTATAATTTTTATGTTCACTTGTGTTCTAAATAAAATGCAGTCACTCCCTGAAGAACTATTAGTTTTCAATTATAGCAGTCTGCTTGAAGTTCAAACTACATACCAAACATACTGATAAGAAAATCTGTTTCTATTCCATTTTTTTTATTTTTCCATATCAACAATATTTAAATAATTGAAAAAGAAAAGAAAAAAATTATTGAGATGCTCAAAGATAGTGAATAAGAGAATATCCCTGAATCTGGACATGTGCTATATAATAACACAGACTCTGAAACACAGCTCTAGGAAATATCTTCTTCACAGAATGTGAAGTTATGTAGGACAGAGAAGTTATGTAGGACAATTGCTTAGAAGTGTGCCTAGAATTTTTTGAGTGCTATATAATATTTAATAATTACTATATCCTTTCAACAATGATGGTGGCACAAAATTGCTTTGCATTAGTATATCTAATTTCAGATGCAGTCATAGAGTAATATTTTTTATAATGTAGGTAATGACCTATTATTGGTTCATGAAGACAATTTAGTGAGTTGCAATCTCCATTAAAAAATTGAAATAGAATAGACTGTAATTGAATAGAATAAAATACAGTGTTTCATAAAATATATTGTTTCTTAAATATTTTATTTCTGATTATATTTCTATATCATAGACATGTATGACATGTATGCTTATATATTTTTCTTACTATATTCTGACATAGATGAAATTCACAACTCTAAGTTAATTCATCTAATGATTTAATCTTAAAAATATGTGATATTCTTTATGAAACTTTATTCTCCTTAAAGTGAAGTCATCTAATTTTATTTTGCAGAGTATTTATTTTCTCCTAATTAATTGATAATAAAATAAAAGGGTCAGGAGAAGAAAATAAAATTGAAGACATTTTAAAAATATTTTCTTATTGATTTATCTTGTACAGCAATAATCATTTTAAAAAAATCAACTAAGTATTGGGAAAGACTAAGAGTGGAAATAAACCTTAAAATTTCATGGTGATTAAAAAAAAACTTTTCAAGTATGCTTTGTTTTTCTCCCTCATTCTGCTAAATTAGATTTTCAAAATCTTATTTGAATTTATAATCTATGTCAGTAACTTTTGTATGTTCCAAGGTACCTGTCTTAACCCTATTTTATTTACCTTCAAAATTAATATTATTAATAGAATATAAGAATGAAAGAGGTAGGGCTCAGTTTTTTAGATTCAACTTAATCACTTATGGAGAGAAATTTCTCTTTTGATTGTGCCTTATAAATTAGATTATTGCTCTCTAAAAATAAGTGCAGAAAATAATGAGGAAAATGTTATAAATCAATTCATCTACATTGTAATATATCTAATAAAAATGTATGAACCCACAAGTGATATAAAAAATAGTTTTTTAATTTAAAAACAAAAAACCTAAAACATGAACTGACTGAATTGTTTTAAAGTAACTTAGTTTCATATCATTAAAGAAACACCATTATTTAAAATAATACAATAAAACCTAGCACTCAACAACATAAAGATAACAGCACCTAATTCAAACTTTCCAGACATGCAAACAATAGGAAATTATGACCCACATACTTGTCAAAAAATCATTAGACCAGACTAAGAAATGACAAAGATAATAGAACTAGTAGAAAATGACTTTGGTAACTATTCTAAACATAATACTTTTTATGTTCAAGAACATTGAGCAAATTTGAAAAAGACAGATAAAGAAGAGATAAAAATGCAAAGGAAACAAAATGATTAAAACTACAATATCTGAAATAAAAATATCACCAGTTGCAAGCCATAGAGATTAGACAATACAAATAATAAGATCACTAGACTTGAAGATATAATAATAAATGCTATCCAAAATTAAGAACAGAAAAAAAAAAATAAATAGAGCAATCAGCGACCTTTGAAATAGAAGCAAGCAGTTTAAAATATGGATGATTGGAGTCCCAGGAGAAAAGAGAGAGAAATAAAAAAGTTGAAAAAATTAACACCTACATTTTTTTACAATTTGATAAAAATTATTAATTCAGAGGTTTAAAATCTTACACCCAAAT
This sequence comes from Cynopterus sphinx, assembly GCA_030015415.1. Classification (NCBI taxonomy): domain Eukaryota; kingdom Metazoa; phylum Chordata; class Mammalia; order Chiroptera; family Pteropodidae; genus Cynopterus; species Cynopterus sphinx. Next base: position 14,095,767 of record CM057380.1, read on the forward strand.
CAGACTACACCTAGCGAAAGCTCTTCTAAGGCTCATCATAATCAAATTGAAGAAAATAAGTGTTATTTTAAAAAAAAAAACCTCTTAGATAAAGAAAAGTGATACATTAGTTACGGAAGAGCAAAGATAAGAATCACAACAAACCTTTGTCAAAAAATGCAAGTAAGGAGAGGATTGGCATTGTTAAAACATTGACAGAAAAATACTCTCAAGCTATAATGGTTTAGCTGCAAATTATCTTTCAAAATAAGGCAAAATAAGTACTTTTTTTAGATACAGGACATTGAAATAATCTATATCTTAGTCTGCTCATACTTATATCACAAAATGACCTAATCAAACCTTGTTACCTTCCTGAGGCCCCATTTCCAAATGCCATTGCACTGGGGCATAGGGTTTCAATGTATTCATTTTGAGGTGACACAATTTAGTTCATAGATATTCATTATATACAGAACTGAACCACAAAAAAATACCTCTATTTCATTCTCCATTATGAAATTAATTGCTAAGTCTAATTGATGTATCCTTTTTTATATCACAAATGATATATTTTTGTTCATTTCTAGTATTATTACTTTATTTATAGTCACAATCATTCTGCCTAACTTTCTAAATTAACTTACACTCTTCCATTTATTTATATTATATTAAAATCAAACTGACCTTTTGTCGTTGTTACTTAAACACTCTAAGGTGTTCTGACTTCAGGCTTTTCTCCATAGCTGCTGCAACCCTTCTCCTGAACCTTGCCATTGCTTACCCCTGCCAGTATATCAGTGTATCTGCCATCTTCACTGAGGAGTGTTCTGTGATATTAGTGTTGTTCGCTTCTAGTCACAATATATCTTATTTATACCACTTGCTACTATCTGCATTTGTCTTATTTTTATTTGTTCATGTTTAGTCTCAGTACTTGCCTTTTAATTGATATCAAGATAGCAACTATCCTCCTGATTCCTGAAAATATAACTTTGAAGCAATAGTAGTTCAACAAATAAATGTTGAACAAATTTTCTTGAATTACTTCAATATTCCAGTTCTAATGTTTTATTTATCTATTTATTATTGCTTTTTACTTCTTAGATATGACTTTTATTTCATTCTTTCATATTTGTCTGATTGACAGGTTTTGAAACATGAACTTGGTCATGTAACCATCACACATCAGTGAGTATGAGACTGAGATGAATTTACTCTACACAGAAAACCCAAGTACTCACAGATGTGTATATGTATGCACATGTGCATGTACACACACATACACACACACACTTATATACACATGCTATTTTGACTTATTATCTCAGCTTCCAACTTGTATGCAAAGCCAGAGGAAAGCCTTTCCTAAATCCTGCATCACTAGCCTGCTGCCACCTGCTATTTTAGAGGTGATTCTTTATGTTTTCTCAGAGAATACTTTGCTTTACTTTCCTGTCATAGAAATCACTTTGGAATTTAATTGCTTGTCTCCATACAAAACTATAAGTTCCTAGAGGATGAATTTATTTTATTTTCAATTTCTGCTCCTTGTTATTCATTGTGCTTTGCATGTCGTAGGCAAATAATGTGTAAACAATGTGTGAAAATACCCTAAAACTCTCTTTTCTTATCTCCTATTCTGAATTATAAGAAAATTGCTTCAGTGAGATCTGCTTTCTTCTAAAGATGCACTGCATCCTCTCCTTGCCATCATTGATGCAATTCTCTGCATATAAGGAATGCTTGCTTTTCTTCTCAGATATTGTTTTTCTGATTAAAAAAAAAAATATGTCAAATTATTTCTTTGTTCTGTGATCGTTTAGTCATCTATCCATAATGAAATGTTTCTCTGAAATTTTACAGATTAATATAGCATATTCATCAGTTGTGATTGACTGCTTTGCATTATAATTTCATTTTAATTGAAATTCTGTTTGTTAATACATATAAAAGAATTATATTTCCCATATTTAACATAAATGGCTATAATTATTAATTTGTTTAAACTCTGGTATTATCTTATACACTACTTACATAAAAGGGACCAAATACTATTAATAAATTTTAAAAATCTAATGTTCTAATTTTAGGTAATTATATGTTGTCTATGATCCCTATTAAAAACAGAGTCTTGGACACATGCATGCATATGAAATCAACATCTCCACAAAAATCTCTATTTCCAAGAAATACTTCAAGTGAATTTGAGGAAGAGAAAGATTAGAAAGCGTTGGGTTATTTTACTTCCTGCTATGGACAGAGTGAATTGTATTCATTTAAATACAAAGTCTACAAAACTTTTATTTATAAATGTTTGGACTTATAATTATGAATTCTACTGGGAGCAGAATAATTTCTTTAAATTTATTTGCTCTCTCTACATTATATGTAATTTCTTCTGATCTGCTTATCTGAAAATATTTTGTGCTATTAGTAATCAACAGAGATAAATGCATATTCATATTTTTTTCAATGTATAAAATAACATTAAATTAACCTCGTTTAAACTATAAAGTAACATTTGACTGATCAGGGTAGAATAAAAAGAATTCTACAGGTAATTTTCCACTTTTCTTTGTTCTCTTCTAGATGAAGAAAATAACCTTAAAAATTTAATGTCTTAGTATCCTAAATTGATTTTACATTAAACCTTAATATTATGGTGATAATAACAATAGTTAATAGAAAGTAAAAAAAAAAAAACTTTTAAGTAAAGTTATGTTTTATAAACTACTCTCATTTGAGCACCTTTACTCAGAAAATGTGATGATATAAATAAAATAGCAAAGGTTTGTTTAAAAATTACTAAATTTAACATCTTTAAATTCAAATTATAATTACTGAGTTACATTAAAGATAGTATTTCATTGTACTGAGAGTGTCTATCCTTTCAAACCATCCATTAAAAGGTAAACATATTCTTTTTTAACAGATAGCTTAAAAAAGCTAGATATCCTTAGTACAATAAAATACTCTACAATTAAAAAATTATAATTAAGAAAAAAGATTAAGTTTAATTAATAAGACTTATTTTTATCAACTTATAAAGCAGGTTAAAGGTCTTGAAATAAATTTTTAAAAATAATTTGCATTTGAATAGAATAATCTAGATTGCTTGGACCATGCTTTGCTTTTGAAATGCTTTAGCTGAAGCTACATAAGCAAGCACTCCTCAAACGTGAAAGAACACCAGTTAAAACTATTATGACCTCATCTGTTAAAGTGATATATCAGTTGCATAATACCTTTCATCTATCTCAGAAATCCATTATCCACATATCCTAAATATAGAGGTAGATCCTAAATAATAGAGATAGCGTAACGGGTATCTGAGTCTATGCTTGGAATTGGTGTTGGCTTATAAGGTTGACTAAGTAAGCATTAAAAACCAAATGGAATCATAGTAGATAAAGTTTATAACTTAAAAAAAATTGCCACAACAATAATAGGTGAAATATTATTTAAAAATGTAAATTAATTGCAATTCTAGACTATGCAAGTCTATTTGGTTATATATATGTTAAACTGTTATTTAAAATACGGGTAATATTGCCAAAAATGGTACCATGTTTATAATTTGTCACACACTGTTCTGTAAGAGCTTTACAAATATAGACTCATAAAACTCCACACAAATTTTCTGAGGTAAACACTTTTACCATCTTATTTTTACTCATGCACAAACTAAGCTCCAGAGATTTGAGTGATCTATCCTAGTTCACACTACTAGATGATGGAGGGGCTAAGATATTTTTACTGGACATTTTGGCTCTAAAGACTCTTAACCATCCCACATACAGTTTTTGAAATTAATCATTTGTAAGGTATGTTTGGCAAAATAATGTCAGACTATGTTTCATTCAAAATAAAAGATGAAACAAAACAGAAAAGGATGTGTATTCTCTTTATAAGAATGAAACCTCAAAAATGTAAGACCCTGATATCATATGCCGTAATATGAAAATATTCATGGAACATAGATTTTTATAAACTTAGTAGATGAATATTTCAGAACAAATGAAAATAAAAATATTAGTCAAATATTTCCAAATGTATTGAAGTGTACTGAGGATTTAAATAAACTGGTGATGATGAAAAATTATTAAAGAGTCATTTACTCTGAACAACTTAGCATAAATGATTAGTCAAGGGGTAGACCCAAATTCTGAGTCTCAGGAATAAGACAGACCTGAGTTTGCTTCCCAGTCTAGTTATTTATCTTAGGTCTAGAGAATTTATTTTTCTTCTCTTGCCTTCTCTACTCATATGTATATTACCAACAATATTTACATCATGGAGTGATTTTCATTGCTAAATGTGAATGTAAAATGTGAATGAAAGGCCTGGTATACCATTAACAATAAATGATAGACATCATGAGTAATTGCAAGTTGTTATTAATCATTTAGGAGACATCAACATCAACTCGTGTGCAATGAAACCATACAATTTAATGATTACTAAATTTTCTTGTGTAATTATATCTGTGTGTGTTTGAATTTTAAATGCTTCTATATGTTTACCTAAATCTCTTTATATGTATTTAATACATTTTAAAGTTAATGTGATTAGTCAAATTTCACCAAAACTCTGATGCAATGAAGACAAACCTGACAATGGTACCAGCTGAGAAGTTAGTAGAGGTTAAGATGATTTTGAAAGTTGGCCTCTTAGTTAGAAGACAGCTTTACTATAGTTTTCTAGCAGCTCACTCAGCACATATGTAAAATTCACTTCTAAATCCTTGAATCAGACAAGATTCTCCAAAGATTTAGAACCAACAAAATGTGTATATAGATTGAAGGAGATTTATTTTAAGGAATTGACTTATTTGATGGTGGGGCAGGATATGCCAGTAGGTTGGAGATCCTGGGGAAAGTTGTAGTTTGGCTCTGCTTCTAGGTCTGAGAAGATAAACCTTTCAGCTGGTTGGATGAGGCCCACCCATATTATGGAGAACAATCTGCCTTCTTGAAATTTACTGATTTAAATGCTTATCTTATCCACAAAACAATGACGATGACAACAATAACAACAACAACAACAACAACAACAACAACAACAAAACCCTTCAGAAACATCCAGAATAATGTTTGACCTGATTTTGGAACACTGTGGCCAAGATAAGTTGACACTTAAAATTAACAATCATATTCCCCCTTATTACACAATCTTCTAGCCATTATTATTGTGCCATAATATTAAATCAAATAGCATGTCTAGATATTCATTCAGGAGACATTATTTTTATTTGCAGTAAATATTTCAAAGCCACGATTTCTTAAAAACCCACTAACCCTAATATTTTTCCCATTAAGCAGAAAATCTTTAATAATATAATTAGATAAAAATAATTAATATTTTTAAATGTTTAAAATCTCAGGTGGTATTATTAAGACTATATATATGTGTGTGTATATATATATATATATATATATATATGTATTTTTTTCCAAGAACATTACTACTTTTTTAAAAAATTTAATTTTATTTTCGTTTTCAATTACAGTTGGCATTCAATATTATATTAGTTTCAACTGTATGTCATAGTAGTTAGACATTTATATAATTTATGAAGTAATCCCCTGATTAATATATCTACTGGGCACCTACATTGACTATATTTTCTATGTTGTACTTCACATCCCAGTGACTATTTTGTAACTGCCAATTTGTACTTTTTTTTCCCTTCACATTTCTCATCCTTCCCCTCACATTCCTTCCCATAGGGAAACCACAACAGAAACAGACTCATTGATACAGAAAATATGCTTTTTACTTAAGTGAGTTAAATAACATCCCAGATAGTGTCTTCCAACTTCAGCGAATAAGCACATATTTGTTAATAAGTATTTAATAATACAATTGTTCTATTACAGTTTTTGATGGAGGTATTTTAAGTCAAAGCAATGTGTTTTGTATATATTAAAAAGTATATCAAGCATATTAGGTAATTACTTGGGTATCAACACATGTGTATTTGGTGTTTGTATGTTTGCTTTTTTGTTTTCCTGCACAAACAGGGAGCAGCAAGCAACATTTCTAAACTTCAGTGGACAGCTTGGTGATTACATCTTAGTAAGCACAATAAGCTCTGATACTCCCATATGTATTCTGCCTAGTAAATACATAATAGACTAGCTTAAATAGATAAAGAATTGGAACTTAAAAATCTGTCATTTCAACAAATATAATATGCATACCCAGCTAACTTGTGCCAGGCAATGTCATAGAAAGAATACAATGGTATAAAAGGAAAAGAAATTACAGTGTTCCAAAAGTTTACAATATTATATATTTACCAATATTTAGTATACATTACAGGTTGTACTTATACACAAGTAGATATATTAAAATTTTGCAGAAGAAAAATTATCATTTTTTTTATTATGAGAAAGACTTTGTAAAAGTATGTAACTTGTTGCAAAAGCTGAAATAGTAATTTCCCCAAGATTAGAAGGGGTTGGATATGTCCAATAGATACAGAGTAACCTGGCCTCTTTCAAGAGTTAAATCAGTTAAATGACACTGACTGGTGTTATATATATTCATAAAACAAAAATTCTACAAAGCTTTGGAAAAACTTTCAATCTCTGTAGGTTGCTCTATTCCTGTCTAAGTCTTCTGGGGAAGACACAGGAACTCTGATCTAATATATTAAATATAAAGTTTTCTCTTTTCCAAAGAAAATCACAAAATTGGGTGAATTCAACACAAGATGAACATAAAATTTTGCAGGCTCTGAAATACTTCTTTTTAGTTAATTTGAAGTGAAGGAATTCTGAATGTTCTTGAGAAGACTTATAGCTTAAAACAACAAATTGTCATCGAATAAAATTTATTTATAGGTATACAGAATGAAAGTAACAAATACACAATTCATCATTATCTGTGAAGATGATCAAGCAGAGTGAGAGACAATATTTAATGATTTATACATGTAAAATTGATTTACAATGAGAATATGTTTACAGTCTTGTGAGTAATCATTGAAGTATTTTTTTGCAAATTATACATGTAATATGCTATGCTAGAAATTGAAACAGTGCCCAAACTGACGTGCACTGATATAGAAATTCATACTGAAATTTAAATAGCATATTAAATAGGGACCCAGTCCAATATACTAGTGAGTTATGAATTATAATTATTAATTATAATTAAGTACAATAAATTGTATTTTATTTCATATAGGCTTCTCTCTCTCATATATTTAAATATATATTCATATATATATAAATAAGCATTTTAGAACAAAATATTTAATGTAATCATTTGTTTTATTAAGGTGATCACTAAAAACCCAACAGTTTTAGTTTTTACACATCAAAAATTATATTTTTAATGAGCAATTTAATTAAAGCAGAGGATATTTCCATCTGTATAGTCCAACAAGATTACCTTTTGTCTGTGTATTTGTGTGTGTGCATCTGCCAATCTGTTTATTTAAAAAAACAAAATATCATTGCATTGTAGTTGGTTCCATATAATATTTATCCACAAAAATTTCTGTAGCTTCTTGGCTGGAGAACTATTTTTTTAATTTTGTATTTTAAAATTTCCAACATTCAAACTTTATTGAGATTTCTGTAACAAAGTAAACAGCTGTTGAATGATGTAGGGAAGAAACAATAATTTTTCTTCTACCTTTCTAGGTTCATGACTTAGACTCTCTCCTACCCCCCATAATAAAAACACATATTAATGGGAAAAAAATAATGGAAGTTTAATAATATGAATACCTGCTGTATACATGGGAGAGATGAAGAAAAAGTAAGTTTGTGATATGGCCTAAACCATCACCTTAAATATCATCTCTAGCAAAAAAACAAAAGATGATGAGCAGAGGGAGCCAGTTATATGAGATTATGAGGCAAAGCACAATAACCAAATTATGGCTGTTATGCAGATTTAAGTCCAGTCCTCCTCCAATAATAAGTTTCCAGAGATCTAGTCCTCCTTCTCTTCTTGGTACAGAAAGGGAAACACATGTACAAATAAAGATTTTCCTTATTAATGTAAAATTCTCTTACAAAAGTTTAATTTCTGGCTTTTTAGAGCTTTTCCTATATCTGCTCTTTTTAAAAAAATAATCACTCTAAAATAATCCACATGCCAAAGAGATATATTTTTGTAAAGGTGACATATTCTGACCTCCTTCGGCAGAATAAAAGCTCATTTACAAAAATCAAGTGATTTTGTAAATCCTATAAATATACGTCCCCACCTGTTCTGTTTTGGGTGGCAAAATTATGTTCAAAGACTAAGATTGTTTTGCCAGTATTTTATTTAACAAAATTTCACTGCCGAAATTATAATGATTTCACAAGCCATTAGCATACAGAATAATGCCTCTTAATAAGCCGATAAAAAATTCACATACTCGCAATGATGGATTAATTACACTATTGTTCTAGGCAAGGGGAGATGAAAGGAATAAAGTCCCAATTTAATTGAGCTGCACCTTTATATCAGTTGGTACTCTGGAGAGATGGCTTAGCCAACTAAGAGCTGATGTCAAACTGTTAGAGCAGAAAGTAAAAGTTTGTTTTGCTGTAGCATACCTCGCTAGGGATTGATGGCACCAGTGCTGAAGGGCAAGCTGATCTGCTTTTCAAGGCCACTGCTAGGCTTTCAACACTGCAGGTAAAAGAGTCACCTTATCATGACAGGAGCTAATGCCCCAAAAGTCTTCAAAGAGCTATTTAGGTCAGCAAAGAGTCACCTTGCTCTGGCAAAAATTCTCCAATAGTCCCAAAAAACTCTCACTATTTATAGTCTTAAATGTCCCCTTGTTCTAGTCTCTTTATTTATTTATTTTTTAAAATAAGTCCCCAGCTATGCCTCTCAGGAGCAGAACTGCTGGGTGTTTATCAAGAATAACAGATGCAATGATTACATCGTGACACATTATGCTTCACTTTCTATCAAAACAACTTTACTCTTAAAAACAACTTTATTTTTGTTATAAATAAGTGGATTTGAAATCATATCAGACAAATATAAAACACCACCTTTATTTTTCCTTTAGTAGAACTCTGATGTAATAAAAAATCCATTTTTAAAATAGTTAATTATATAATTTTGTTACTGCGGGGGGCAATTTGAATTCTGGCCTCACACCAGCAGCATGGGGAGGAAGGTAACAATGCAGAAATACAGTTCATGTTTTTCCTCGGTTCTTCCCTGCTGATGCAGCAAAGAATTACAAGTAAGAGAGATTTAGAAAAAGTAAGACTTATTAAAGTACATGTTAGAAGATGGGCTATGCTAAGGAAGGCTGTAGCCCTGCGGAATTTAAGAAGTGAAAAGAAAAAAGAGTGCACTCCAAGGAAGGAGTGGGTTCTCAGGGAAGAGGGCTATGACATGCAGAAGTGGAAAGTCTGTATTATATTAGGGCCATGATGGGTGGTTACAAAGGCATTCCTAAGTGATTGGCACGTGAGGTCATTTTGGTTGAGACTTGGCTGCTGTATAACATTTGCCTAGTGTGTGTGTGTGTGCTTACTCAGAATCTACTATATCAATGAGGTGTTCTTTAGGTGGTTTCTGGGCTAGGTCTCTATTCTTTTGTTCCCTTGTTTCTCATGTCTGACTAGCTACCTTACAATTTGTATTCATCTCTGCTAAGACAATACAGCCTTCACTGTTTATAATCCCAACAGGATGCTTTACTAATGAATGATCGTTGAGTGTTACTGAATACAATGAGAATCTAAAACTTCTACCATACCACATGCCATTTATAACATAATGAAGCTTGGTGATGGATATGAAAAAGTGCATTGATTTCCATTTGAGAACCTACTGACCTCACTTATATGCAAAGCAATTAATTGTCAAACAATCATTGTGCCCTGCATAATCTATTTCAACCACGAATGAAGCCTTCTTTGTGAGACCAATTTAACAGGGTAGCAGAACGATAAATGAATTTGAAATCAAGGGCCATCTATTTTACATGTATATAGAAGATAGCATCTTATTCTTTAACATTCTATGTGATTTTTAAAAGTTTACATTGTAACTTTACAAGCATCTTTTTATTAAGAAGATTTGAGTATATTATAATGTAAGAGTTTTTCATTATGTAAATATTAATGAAATTTTTATATTATGAAGAGGTTGGGAATATGGAGACAAAATTAAAATCAGAGATCAGAAGCTTATAGCTAGATATGGAAATAAAAATAAACAATTTAGATACACATGCAAATACATATTTACATATACATTATGAATTGATATGAGAACCATGTAAATAAGGCTCTGGGAACAGAGAAAAAATAATTCACCTGGGAAGAAAGTGAGGGATGTGAGATATAAAAAAGGAAATATTTGAATTTAAACATTATATGCAAGTTTTTCTAAATATAGTGTGTAGAGGATGTCTAGGAAAGGAAGAAGAATTAAGTATGAGATTATAAATGTAAGGAAAGTGCTTATTGTGTAAATAAAATGATCTTAGTATGAAGATAGATTTTATTGGATGATATGTAATGATAAACCAGTGTTGTATGACACGACAATAAATTTTGGCTTTATACCTATTGGCAGTGTGGAAATATTGAAAGAAGAACACACACATGACTATTATATATTCATATGCATCTATGAATGTGTTATAGTCATATCTATACACACACATACTATATATATATGTACACACACACACATACTTATTTTTTAACATTAGGATGATAAATATGATAGTGGCATGATGAAATATATGTGGGGATTCAGAACAAGCCACCCCAGGATGTGCCTCAGTGGTATGCAGATTGCTTCGAGCTAAAGGCAATTTCAGGTTCCTGCTCAAGAAATACTTTTGCTCCCCACTTTATGTATCTAAATGAATTTAATTTAGGAGGCTGGTGCAAGATAAGAGTTACCACCAGAGATGACTTTTTATCTATCGATATGGCAGGGCAAACTAATAATTACTGAGCATGTGCTCTCCTTGTAGTGACCTACTGAAGCTTCAACGTGCATTGCCTCATCTCTAGCTCAAGATGTCTTATATACCTCAATCTCCCTTTCCACTCTGAACCTCTGTTTCATGTGGGGTCTCTAAGTCATGTATTATGGGTTTCTATACATATGTATGCATTAAATTTGGTTACATTCTCCTGCTAATCTGTCTCATGTCTGTTTGATTGTTAAACTATCCTGAAGAACCTTTAGGGTAGAGGAGAGTTTGTTCCTCACCCACAGCTGTGCTGAGTTGTAAGGTCATAATTGAGAAAATATGGTAAAGTCTTGATTTAAGACAATGGTAGTGGAAATAGTGGGAAAGGAAGAAATTTTCCACAACCCTTTGTCAGGTGGCCTAATAATTAAATCCACATGAGATAGATTAATAATAGAAAATAACTAAAATTTAATTACATATGTATATATTGGAACTCTACAAACAAGATTGAGAGAGACCCCATATTTATGGGAGGTTCAAAGGCAGAAAATTTAAATGAAATATGTACAACATTATGAGCTAAGGATGAGGTAAGAAATCATGAGACATCAGAGGGAAGGAAGGTCATTTGCAGGCTAAGAAGAATAGATGTTTAGTAATTAGAAGTTTATATTACCCTATATAAAAGTCACAAAAGTTATTTATAGTAAATGCTCTTAATATGGGCAAGGCCCCTCATTTAAATCCTTTGAGGAGAATTAAAATTTTCTTATGATCCTATAGGGTCTCCATTGCCTTTAGATCAAAATAATTCTCATACCACAGAAGATTTGGGGTGACTATTTCTAAAATACTACAGGATAAAGTATTGGACAAAATTTAAGAAATATTTAGTTGAGACATCTATCAATATTTGGTCATTGATTGAGGGAAAAATGGGAGAAATAGAAAGATAATTTCCAGGTCAGTTTACATAATACATATCAATCTTTCTATCATCTAACTTTCTTATTTACTTTCCTGGGTTTTTAACTAGATTATGTTTGTCATGAAGCTAATTACATATTTTTATGATATATTCATTAAATACATTTTATGAAACATAAGCAAATGTTCTATTAGCATATATAATTACTATTTTGTAAAAAAAAAAAGAAAAGAAAATGATTTTAAGAGAAAAGTACCTGGATCAATACAAATACATTTATTTATCACTTTTCTGGACTCTTGATAGATAAACAATAATTTTATATGCAAGTTATTTATTTTTAAATTATACTTAGTCTAATTTTTATTCTCATTAATAAATGCTTGGAAGTTATACATAGGGATAATAGTATTTTTAGTCAAAACTGTGTCACTGTTTAATAGTTATATGTTTTTAATAATAGAGCTTAAGACCACTTTTCCCTTTTCACCACAGCAAATAATGTAATGAAGTGAGTCATGGTTGAATAAATTTGAGGTAACAAATAAACTCATTAAGTGCTCACATTATATAATACAGAGTGAAATCTTCTACAGAAGATAGTATTAGAGCTTAAAATAAGTGTTTGAAAGATAAATATTTGTAGATAAACCAAATATTATTTAGAATTGAAAAAAAAAAACAGATAATTCCAAAGTACTTTTTAATTACCTAAAGAGTAGTTAAGAAGGAAATTTTCCTAGGCCTTTAAAATGTGAAAAACAAATAATTTTCTTGGTAAAATTTCCTCATTTATTTATTCAAAAATATAAATAAACATCTGTAAAGTACAAGTGTCACTATAAAAAAATCTAGTATCCACATTTAATAGAGATATAAGGAATTAAAATACATAAAAATATATATATTTTTAAATGTAATGCAAAAATACCAACAAGCTTTTAATCAGCACACATAGCACTACAGATATTTAAGATAGAAGGTAGGGTATAATTTTCATCACAATTTTAATGGCTTCATGAAGAAGTTGACTGATGCCAAATTATAAATATAAAAGGCAAGGCAGTATTATTATTAATGCATGAAGAATTTATTTGTTAAAAAAATGCTATTTAATCCAAAAATAGTTTGGAGGTAGGACATTTGAGAATCTCACTGATGAAAAGACGTTTTATGATTACTTCTGCCTCAAGAGTAGAGCTGAGGACCTCATCTGGCCAGCCTTTGTTGATGACTTTTATTCTTAACTAATGTGCTTTATTCTCTCACCAGGTAGTTTTCCTCCTTCTAAATTGTAGAGCATTAAAGTCATTCAGTATTTATAGAATAAAAGTAGTGAATAACTGATTAGCACTGAGATTTCAATCTACTCCTTGAACCAATTGCTTTATCCAAAAGACTGAATATTTACATTTGTAAAAGGTCATTTCCCCATTGTCAGGAGAGTCAGGTTGCTGGCAGGGAATGAGTGCACCGATTAAGAAGGAAAGGAGACAGTTGGGGGATAAACCATTCCCAAAAACAAGAGGAATAAAGTGAGGATGAAAATTTAAATGCAGTGAGGCTCTATATAATGTACAAAAAATATTTCACAGGAATAAACACCAAATAAGAACAGTAAAGGGAACCTTGATGAGTGCAGTGGTCAGGGTTAAGTTGTAAGGCACATGAAACACGATAGGTAGGTGAAATGGAATAAGTGTGTATTGAACATTAAATCAATCACAGAATCTCTGAGAGGCATAAGCAAATAGACTCAAAGTGAACTTCTAGAAACCACTTCCTAAACCATATTTGCTTCTCCCTTTTGAAAGAGCTGCCTTTTGAAATGGAAACCAGCCAATGCAGCCATAGTTTCTAAAATCACTTTCCCTGCTAAAGTCCATGTCCACAACATGGCCTTCTGCCCTGTTCTTTCTTGGATAACCACTAAGTGCATTCAAGATTTACTAACACTGAAACTGAATTCACATTCAGCAGCCTAACAAGAGATCTTCGAAATGCAGTTTATATTTCCAAACTTGGTATCATCACTATCTTCTCTTGGCATACTTCTTTTTAGCAGGCATCCTTTGGAAGACAAAAACAGAGCTTGGATTAGATTCTGAATGAGCCCATCTACAAGATCTGCTATATTGGTGCATTTGATTCTCCCTTAACAAAGTAGCTTAAAAATTCAATTTATAGATTAAATTATCTTTTCTCTAGAGAAGACTGGTTGCCCTGACCAGTTTTTGTTGTTGCTGTCATTTTTGTTTTTTTTTAATTTGGTCCTTAGAGATGGTAAAATGGCTTTCAGATTTTCTTTTGGACCATCTGTGTTTATGGCTAACAGATATTTCTTCTGTCTTAGAAATAATATCCTATCATCATCAATTATTTATTCCAGAGTTAAGATTATATAGAATAAAATGCTTCTAAATATATAAATGTTTAATCTTAATGATCTATTACAAGAATAAAAGGATCATTTTAGAATGTTTTTATGGGCTACAGCATAATCCTTTGAGAGATTCTGAAAAACAAATTAAAATTTAAAATATATTTATGTGTATATTCTTTATCTAATAGTAGGGCCCAGAATTTTCATGAGATTGTTTAAGTGTGCCTAAGATTACTACAAATATTTAAAAATCACTGTTAAACTGAATATTTCTTATAGGAAATTATTCTATATTTATAAAAATCATAAAGATTTGTAAGTATGAAATGTAAAAGAAATTTTTCTTGTTCACTTTCAATAATAAAAAATATAAAAAGGCAATAAATATTTTGGTTTAAAATAAATTTAAAAACAGATTTAAAATAATTTAATTTTTTTAAGATTTACACAAAAGTTATATTTGACCAAAGGTTGGGTGAAAAATCATTACCATAAGGTGGATAATTGTATTTAATGAATATTTTTAAATTATAAATTTCTGTTTTTAAATCAACAGGAACAATATTTTATAATTGAATCAAGATGGTCATAATCTTTTACATTAATAAACTGGTGATACATATTGCTTCTAAATAAATTTTTTTGCCAAGCAATTATGTAGTTATTGGCTGAGTTCTTATTTCTTTTCACAAAACATTGATGGATACTTAGTGCAAAAAGAGGATATTATAATTATACTAGTGATTGTAGGTATCCCCTTCTATATTAACATTTATTATAATGACATATCAAGCAATATGAATGTGCATAAATTTAATGCACACATATAAGAAACAAAGAAATTTATATAAAAAGCAAAGATAACCTCTTTTTTAAATCACTAAATTACAATTTCTTTAGCCTAAATTCTGAAATCTAACTGGAGCAAAACAGCCAGGCTCTTTTTTTCTACACAAATATATATATACTTTTAACAATAATGTAATTTCACTTTAAAAGGTAAAATAGCTTACTCCTTTTAAAATATATCACATGTAATATTTCAAAATGTCAACATAGCTTAGCAATATTTAATATTATGTCAAGTTGGTGGTTCTATTTTGCTATTCTGATATCTCTTTTCCTTAATAGGCTGTTTTCTATTCTAGGTATATAAGACAAGATGCTTTAATTTTACTTAGTTTACATGATAAAAATTTAAAAACATGGCCTTTAATGAGAGTGTAAGTTCTGAACTAACACTAGAGTGATCAGGTAAAATGAAGAAGCAGCAATTTTGGAAACTGAAAGTGAAAAATTAATAGGCATTTTGAACTTTAAATGTTTCTATAATTCTAGTTGATACATCCTATACATTTGGTTCAACTGTTTATGTTACATTTCAAAATAGAAAGATAAGAATATAGTAGGATGTAATAAATACTTCTAGTAAAATTTTTTCTATTTTTACCTATGAAACGATCTATAATAATTTTACATGGTATCAATGCATTCAAATAATTTATTTTCTTTATAATTTTTATTGTTTTTAAATATTGAGACAATAATGTATTTTTTAAAATCTGAATGTTAGGTACTGTATAAATAAATATCATTTAGATAATGTATACTTTGTTGAATTCAAACCTTTTGACATTTTATATTATGCTTAATATTTAAAAGGAGAATGATTATCTTTGTGCTATGTGCTAAGTCTATCTTATGGCATTGTATTTTGTTATAAATATTTGAACATGTGAATAACACATGCCGGTTTATCAGAGATTAATGTTATCATATAAATGACAAAAATTGTGACATAATTAATAAATACATCAATATACGGTGCAACATTAAGATTGTTACAGTCCTTAAAAAACAATGACATATAAAAATTTTATGAATGACACAACTCTTTACACCTAAATCACAACCTTTGAAATTTTCTTAGAAAATTATGACAAAGACTATTAAAATTTTTCTTTTGAATATTTGAACTATATGAATATTTATGAAGTCCAAACTATAAATTCACAATTCATTTGTTATTATCTTTATTTAAGAGTTCCTTTTTTTATGCATGCACTCACTACTGAGGCAGTTATATAAAAAATTATTTTGAACTTTGACCTGGAATACATTTAACCCTTTGAAAAGTAAAGCAGGCATGGAAATATAGAAGTTGAAGAAGATGTAGGGTGATTCTAGAGCTTAAATCAGAGAATATAACAAAGAGTGAATGTCTATCATACTGCAGGAATTTTCATGTATTTTATCTCATTCAGTCTTTATTATATTCATTTGAAATCTACTATATACTATCTAAATCTCAGGAAACAAAATGAGAATAAGAAGCTATTTACAGTTATTTTAATCTATACAAAGATTATCAAGGAAACTGATGCAACCTACTAGGCTAATTGTACAAGTAAATTACAGAGATTGGAAACAGTTTATATGAACTTTTAGGATGGGAGCTATCCCAATCTGATATTATATTGTAGGAAATTAGGATAATAAGGATAAGACAGAATCATATTGAGGTTGCAGTGCTTTATGAGATTTTAGAATCTACCTAAATCTAAAATTAAGAAACAAGTCTTCATTGGTACATAATCTATTTAACAGGAATTATCACTATCATAATTTTTTCACAGTGATCTAGCTTATATTCCTTCAGTGGCAGCAATATTACCCATTATTACAATACTATTAATTATAATATAAGCCACATTCTGCAGGTCAGATACTATTTATTAATATACTAAATATTTAGTCTTTCATTGTGTTTATTATTTCCAATTACTTAAAAAAGGATTATTACCAACATTTTACAGATGTAGCTGCTGATGATCAGAGATGTTGCTCAAAATCTTATACCTATTTTTTCCCATTTATGGAGAAATTGAAACTTAACCCTAGTATGTCTGGTCATAACATCTGATATCTTTTCCTGTTCATACCAGTCTCCATTCCAGGGTATCTCTACAGTGAGTATCCTTGTTTGAAGAAAACTAAGATAAGAAGTGACAAAAATGCATTTTAGTGTATAACTTTAATAAGGTTAAACCCAAGACACACACACACACACACACACACACACACACACACACAACTTCTAGAGAAAGAAATCAAAATAATTATTAAAAATGGCATGGTGAATAAGAACATTACATCTTATATTTAAAGACTATTAACTATTGCCTTGTTAACATCCCATTTTACCCTATAAGGAAGAATAATATTAATAATGTTTCATTATAAGCTAATTATTCAACCTCCCTTTGATAGTTAAAAGGGAGTTTATATTTAAACATGGGCAATGTATTTAGCTTGTGTTAAATTTCATAAGTAGTTAACATTTAAATAGATATAATAAAATATTTATTTTCAAATAAAGTATTATGAGGTGAGAATAATGTGATATTTCATTAGAAAACAAGAAAATGGAAACCATATAAATTATTTTGATGTTTAAAGTTTACATGTGAATCAAAAACTTCTTAAGTCTCTAGAAAGTAACAAGAGTGAAATCTGGTTCAAAAATGCGAACCATTTATAGGAGGTGTGCAAAATTATAAATAATGTCAAGAACAATGGGACTAGTGGTTACCAAAGGGAAGGGAGGAGAGGGGAGGTGGAAGGGCAAAAAAATTTTTAATTATTTTTTAAATTAAAATAAATTAATTAATGGGTGATTCCATAGAGTAGTGGTTAGCATGTCTGCTTTACATGCAGAAAGTTCTGGGTTCGAGCACCAGAGGCACTATGGCCCACACCCCGGGTGCATCAGTCCCTTTGGGTAGTATCAGGCACTGGGTGAGCACCATGAGCACATGGGAGGAGATGCCCCACCTTCAGAGATCCAGTTCTTAAGGGGAGATGGCAACATCTGTAGGTCAGGGGTAGAAGTAGTGGGGAAAATTATAAAAATAAATAAATAAAATAAAATAATTAATTAATTAAGTAAATTATGGCAGGTCATTCATAATATTTATTGCAAAAATAAAACTGTAAAATAACTACTTGTGTAGTCTGTTTTTATAACCCTTAACCAATTTATTCATTTATTTTTAATAGATTTGTTGAGGTATATATACAATAAAGTTCAAATAGTTTAACTTGATTCTTTTGAATATGTATCCCATCATCATTTCTTCAAAACATTCCCCTTTGCCCATTGAGTTGTCTTTGTAGTGTTGTTAAAAATAAATGAAGTTGCAAATATTTATTGAAATATTTCCTGAAAAGGTTTAAATACATTTTTAGAATTTTATGGTCTTTTTGTAAAGCAGTACCTTGAGCAAAAAAGAACGATACAATTTGGCAACTTAAAAATAGAGAATTATAAAAACAGTAACAGTGTGCACAATAAAAACAGAATTCTATAAGCAGATTTTAAAAAGTGCAAAAACATGAATGTTGCTGGAAGATAGAGCTTTATTTCTGGAGGGTAAATCCTAAGAAACAAATAACTAAAGCATGATGCTTTTTTGCATGCCAATCTACAGGATTCGATTTCATTCTTTAAGTAGTGGGAAAGCACTATCAGCACTAGCAGAAAAGTGACATCCTGGGCTGCCTGTCATAGAAAGATCGCTTTAAGGTTGAGTAAGAGGACGATGAAATCTTAAGGCTGATTTTACAATGACAGCTGCAAGAGATGAAGAGGTACGAATTACTAAAAAATACGAATAGTTTTATTCAAATCATCTCTGTCCTTACCAATCTCCCATTTACTTGTTCTATCAGTTATTGAGAAAGGAGTACTGAAGTCTCCAGCTAAAATAGTGAATCCATCTATTTCTCCAAACAATTTCTTCAGTTTTTCTTCCACATATTTTGAAGCTTTGTTATTAGGTATAAATATACATAAAAATTTTATGATCCTCATAAATAATTGAGGATTATTCTATTTTTTCTTTTAGTTATGTCAATATTCTGTTTGTTTTATTTGTATATTAAAAATTTTAGTTGGAAACATACACTTCAACAATTCTTTAATCTTTTTTATTATTATTGAAGCACCTTTATCACCACATTCCATCTCTCTTTACTCCTACCTACATTCCATGTTTAGATACCTAGGTTGTCTGATATTAATATATTTTATCCAGCTTTCCTGTGAAGAGTGGTTGTATAGAGTAACACATTCTATTACTTTCATTTTTATCTATGACTTTTTTTAATTTTTAATTTTTAAATATTTCTTTAACTTAATATATAATGGTCTTGCTAATTTATCCAGTCTAAAATCTCTGACTTTTAAAATTGTGTCTATCATTTAGACTTAGTGGAATTTTGAATACGATTGTGTTTAAGTTTACTATATTGATATGTGATATGTTTTCATATTGTCTCTTCAGTTTTTTAATTCTTTTATCTACTTTGTCTTTTCTAGATGAATTGAGTAGTTTCATAGTCCATGTAATCTACGGGAGCCTTATTAATTATACTCCTTTTTATTTTAATTTGCATTTTATATTTATGCTTGCCTAAGGTTTATAATATATATCTTTAACTTACACACTTTGTCTTGCTGTAATATTATACTCTTACGTATAACATAAATGCCTTATGATTTTATATTTCTACCTCTCCTGTGATTCTTTGTAAAATAGTGGTCATACAACTTACTTTTACATAAATTATAAACTTCACAATGAATTGTAATTATTTTTGCTTTAAGCAATTTGTTTTCAGCAATTTGTTTGAGGAAATTTATTAATTAAAAGAATTACTGCTTGTTTTAGTTAAGTTGCATATTTACCATATCGGAGCTCTTTTATGCTTTGCATAGATTCAGGTGTCCATGCAGT
Source organism: Cynopterus sphinx (assembly GCA_030015415.1). NCBI lineage: Eukaryota > Metazoa > Chordata > Mammalia > Chiroptera > Pteropodidae > Cynopterus > Cynopterus sphinx. Next base: position 14,115,770 of record CM057380.1, read on the forward strand.
ACCATTTGCCTTTAACCTGATGGCCTTCGTTTGACATGACATAACATGGGTCTGGCTACAAAAACTTCTCTAAGCTGTTTCTGAAAAAAAATTGTAGATTTAGTTGGAGAATGTTTGGTCATTTGCCACAGTGCTTAGTCTGTCTTGACACTAACCTATGTACTCCAATTTTCTACCATCATCATTCAAACCTATATTTACATCATCAGTAAAAGGCTTACATTTTTTTTTTTTAATTCTGAAATAGTTAGATTCACAGGAGATTACAAAGAAATGTAAAGGGAAATCATGTATACCCTTCTCCTATCTCCCTCAACATTGACAGCTTGTATAACTATAACACAATGAAAAAACTAGAATATTAAAATTGAAACAAACCAATGATCTATTCAGATTACCTTATTTATTCATGTATCGTTTGTGTATGTGGCATATGTGTGTGCATGCGTGTCTGTGTAATTCAAGCTTTTATATCACATACAGAGGTTCATAGAACCATCTCCACAATCAGGATACAGGACTCTCCCATCACCATGAGGCTCCTCATGTTACCCTTTTATAGTCACAGTCACCACTACCTCTCCCTATCTCTAAACCCTGCAAAATATTAAACTCTTCTTTAGCTCCAGAGTTTTGTTATTTCAAGGATGTTATGTAAGGGCAATCACACAGCATTTAATACTTTAATATGTAGTATATTTTTTCACTCAGCATAATGTTGCTGATGCCCATCCAAATCGTGAGTATTAATAGTTTGTGCATTTTTATTGCTGAGTAGTATTGCATGGCAAGGCTACAGAAATTTGTTTATTTACCCTTTTGAGAGATATGTGACTCATTGCCAATGTTTGGCTATTACAAATAAAGCTACCATGGAATTTTGTATATGGTTTTTATGTAGACATAGTTTTTATTTTTCTGGGATAAATGCCCAAGATTGCAATTGCTGGGTCATATAATAGGTAAATTTTCATTTTAGAAGACACTGCCAAGTAGTTTCCTAGATTGGTGTTACTGTTTTCTAATCCAACAACAAATTTAAGAGTGATCTAGTTTCACCACATCCTCATCATTTGATATTATCAAAAATTTAAGCCACTTTATAGGTGTGTATTGACATTTGGTTTTAATTTGCATATATCTAACAATAAATGCTGTTGAACATCTTTTTCTACTATTATATGCTATCTGTATATCGTTTTTAGTGAAAAATATATCTTTTATTCATTTTATATTCAGATTTTTTAAATGTTCAGTATTAAAAGTTTTTTAAATATCATTTTTAAATTTTATTTTTATCTGTATCTTTTTTCTATTTTATTTTTCTTGCCTTTTTTAGATTACTTAGACATTTTGTAAGATTGTCTTGATTTATTTGTGGTATTTTCAAGTATTAACTTTTTATAATGTCATTAATGGTTGCTCTATATATTGCAGTATTTATGTGTAATATCATAACCTATAGCATACTATATAGCCTATTATTTCAATACTTCAAATAAAGTATTAAACTCTTTCTTTAATTTATGTCCCTTTACCTTCCTCATTAAAAAAATATTTTCCTGAATATTTCCTCTATTTACATTACATTTCCACAGTTAATTTTTTTGCCTTAAACACTAATATAGTTTTTAAAAACTCATAAAAAAAACTTTATTATATTTACCTCTACTTTTGATTTTTCCATTGTTCTTTCCTTCTGAAGTTCTAAGCCTCTGCTGTTAACATTTATTTTTTTTTTGTTTGTTTTGAAAGGTTCCTATAGTCATTATTAATGATAGATCTCCTGGCAACAATTCTCTCTTTCTCTTCCTCCCCACCCCTTAATTTGGGAATGACTTGATTTTTCACTTACTCCTGAAGAATATTTTTTTCTGGATATAGGTAAGGTGTCATTATTCTCTTGCTGTTTTAGTCTTTAGTTTTTAAAATTTTAACGGTAACATTACATGGAATGGATTTCTTTGGTCTTATTCCACATAGATTTTCTCAGGTTCATAAATCTCTAAGTTTATATCTTTGCCAATTTTGGTGAGTTTTCAGCTCTTATTTCTTTGAGTAACTCTGCAGCCTCACTTTTGCCTCTTGCCATCCTAGCTTGCCACTAATATAAACAATAAAATGTTAGATTTATTGTTAAAGGTTTGCACATCTCTGAGGCTCTATTGTTTCATTTTTTAAAAAATCTATTCTCTCTCTGTTGTTCAAATTAAGTAAATTCCATTGATCTATCCTCAAAGGTTCACTAATTCTGTCTTCTGTCATCTCCACTCTACTGTTCAGTGAGACTTTTTAAAAATTTCTGTTACCTTATTTTTTACTTCTAAAATTTATACTTAATTCTTTTTCATATAATTTTAATCACTTTGCAAATATTTTCTACATTTTCACGTTTTTCACTGAAATTTGTAATTTCTCATTGAAGCAATTTTATCATGGTTTTTAAAAAGTATTTGCCATATAATTCCAATAACTGATTCATCAGATTCATTTCAATTTGGACACCAGTTTAGCTATTCTCATACCATTTTTTATTTAATAGTTCTTGGTGTGACAAGTGGATCCTTATAATATCCTTGACATTTTAGAATTATGTTAAGAGCCTGGATCCTATTTAAATCTTAGCAGACCGTCTTCTTGATCAGGTTTAATGTATAGGTTCTGGAATATTTTTTGTAGGCTTTAATTCTAATTTAACATTATGAGGTCTTTATTTCTAACTAGTTCTTTTTAATGGTTTCTATATTCTTTTTCTCACACTTACTGTCTCCTTATTAAAATTCCCACTAAATTCCTTGACAATTCTTATAACCAATGTTTTGAACTCTCTATTTGATAGATTTCTTGCCTCCATTTATTTTTCCTGGAGATTTCTCTTATTCTCTTGTCCTTTCATTTGGAACATTTTTCTTTATCACCTTTTTTTTTCTGTATACTGTTTTCATCTCCCACTCTTAGTATAGTGGCCTATGTAGTAGGTGTCTTGTGGAGCAAATGGGCATAGTCTCTGAGGCTATCTGAGCTGGATGCTTCAGGTATGTTCCTTGTGTGGGATGTATATACCTTCTGTTGTATTTGAGCCTTGATTGCTATTGGCACAACAATGGGAGAGATTGACCCTCAGGCTGATTGGCTGTGAGAACTGGCAGTGTCTATAATGGAGAAGCTCACCCCATAGAACAGGATTTGCTTTAGGAGGACTCTTGCCTACTGAGGACGAGTCTGCTTTTAGGGTGAGTCATTTTTGGAGGGTGTTGGTGATGCTCTGGTGTGTTCTGAAGCTGGTCATCAGGTATTTTGGTTCCAGGGTCTCTTAGGACAGGTTCTGGTGCATACCAAGGTTTGCCATTGCCTATGGCCCTGCCTGGGGCCACTTGGTATGGGCTACAAAGCATTGCTGCTTGTGTTGAACTTGGAAGTGAATGGAACAGGCTAAGCTGTGAACTGAGGTTACTGCTGCTAGTGCTAGGCTTGGGGCTGTTTAGCAAGAGGTATGGGGCACACTGATGCCACATGCTGCTCGTTTGGGGTTTGTGCATCTTTGAGAGATTTTGGAAAAGTTTCCTTCAGAAGCCAGGACAGGCCATTTATATGGAAAAGCCAATTTAAGAGACTTGAGTGGACTCAGGTTTTAGGGATTTATGTATTAGCCATGTTGATAGAGACTCAGAAATGGTGCCTACAGGCTGCATGATGGCTACTGCCAGCACTTCCATCTGGCAGAAAGCTTCCCCTCTAGCCCTCACCCTGAAGCCAGACAATTCAGTTCTTCCTTGCAGCTCCCTGGCAACTATCAAGCTGCTGCCTGGGGCTGGAGCTCAGACCAAGTGTGTCTGTCAACGGACTTATCTTTAAAAACAACCCCTGGGACTCCAACAGCCCTCTGTGTCATTCAGCTACAATCTCTGCTGGTTTTCACAGATGGAAGTTGTGGAGATTTTTCTTCTGGGCACTGGAACCCTGGGCTTGGGAGCTTGGTGTGGGGCTGGGACCCCTCACTCCCCTTATACAACTGAGATAATTCTCATGATTTTTAAACACCATGTATGGGTGTGAGACCAGCCCATTCAGATCTTCACCAGTGTCAGCATGGCTTCTTCTGTATATCCTTAGTTATCGGACTTTTCTTTGACAAGTTTTCAGGGAGTTCTCAATTATTATTCTTGCATAGTTTAGTTGAAATTTTAATGCATCTTTTCTTTATTTTGTTACATTTATTTATTTAAATTTATTTATTATGATATAACTGATATTGTGTAGGTTTAAGGGGCACAACACATTGATTTGATACATTTATTCTGTGTAACATAATTACCAACATTGCGTAAGCTAACACATCTATCATGTCACATAATTATCACTTTTTGTTGTTGTTGTTGTTGTTGTTGTTAAGAGGACAATTAAGGTCTAGTGTCTTAGCAACTTTGAATTTTATAATACAGTATTGTTGTCTATAATCACTATATTGTGGATTAGAGTTCTAGGACTTATTTATTAAGTGGTTTCTACTTTATACCCTTAAACAATATATTTTCCATTTCCCCAACCCTTAGCTTCTGGTAGTTAGCATTCTAGTTGTTGTATTATGAACTTAGAATTTTTAGATATATATGTGTGAAATCATACAATATTTGTTTTTCTGGGTCTGACTTACTTCATTTGGCATAATGTCCTCATGTTTTATTCATGTCACAAATGGCAGGTTTTCCTTGTTTCTAATGGCTACATATTACTTTATTGTGTATGTATATGTGTATGTATTTACCCACACGTGCACACACACACACACACACACACACAGTCACACCACATCTTCTTTATCCATTCATCTGTTGATGAACCTTTAAGTTGTTTTCATATCTGGATATTGTGAATAATTCTGCAATAAACATGAGAGTGCAGATATCAATTTAATATTCTGTTTTTATTTTCTTTGGCTATACACTGAGAAGAGGAATAGATGCATCAAATGGTAGTACTAATTTAATATTTTGAGGACCTCCGTACTGCTTTCCATAGTGGCTGAACCAATTTATATCCCAACCAATAGTGCGCAAACATTCCCTTATCATCATATCCTAGCCAACACTTATTTTTCCTTGATAGTTATTCTAACAGTTGTGAAGTTATATCTTCTGGTTTTGATTAGCATTTCTCTGGTAATTAATAATGTTGAGCAATTTTTCATGTACCTGTTGACCATCTGGATATCTTACTTGGAAAAAAAATATTTAGGTTCTCTGACCATTTATAAATCATTTTTTTAATGTTACTGAGCCGTATGAGCTATTTAAAATATGTTTTGTATATTAATTCCATTCTCTGGGTTGTCTTTTCATTTTATTAATTGTTCCTTTTACTATGCAGAAGATTTTTTAGTTTGATATAGTCCCACTTATTGATTTTTCTCTTTGTTGCTTGTGCTTTTTGGTGTTAAATCCAAAAATTATTGCTCAGATTTATGCCAGACAATGTTTTCTTCTTGGAGTTTTATGGTATCAGGTCTTTTATTTTTTTGTTTAGTTGTTGTTGTTTTAGGTTTTTGTTTGTTTTTTTTTTTTCTTTTTGGTTCCTTTTTGATGGGATTTCTGGGTTGGAGTACTCTCAAGGGCTCAGTTTTATAACTATAAGGACAAAATGAGAGATTAAATAAACAAACAAATGGGAAAGTCATATAGTGTCGCTTTTTAAGTCCTGAGCTTTCTAGCCATTTTTCCTTTTTTTCCCACATCTCAGAAGTGTGTGTGTGTGTGTGTGTGTGTGTGTGTGTGTGTGTGTGTGTGTGTGTGTGTGTCTTTTGAATAATTTCCAGGGTACTTAGTTATATTAGTGTTTAGATGCAGGAAAAAACTGATTTTATGCCATCTGGGCTGGGACTAGACACCTAACACAAAACAGTATTCATTCTAAATCCAAGTGTAGCTCTTCCAGGGGTCCTTAATTTCTCTTGACTTTCTAATCACCTTTCTCTCTCACTACTGTTTAAATCATATCTTCTTTTTAGGTTTCATATGACCCATATTTCAAGGGGTCTATTAATCTCTATCCTGTCTCCCAATACACACTACACATGCACAATTTTTTTCCAGGTCTCCAAAGTCCTTTTTTCAAAAGCCCAAAGTTCTCCTGCTCCAGTATTTAGTGTTTTTGTTGTTGTTGTTGTTGTTGTTGTTGTTGTTTTCTGTATAGCTTTTATTTTGTGACTTTTCTTTTGGACATTTTTGTAATCTAACATTTCCTAATTACCACATATTGTTTATTTTTTTATTCTTATTTTGATAATATACTATTAATTAACTGTGAGAATAAAGTAGAAACAAATCAAAATTTATAAATAGCTATGATAATACAAATACATTTATTTAAAACTCATTTTATTAATTATTTATCTGGGTAAAAAAATTCTAGCTTAAAAATTATTCATACTCAGGCAGTTCTTTTAGTGTTGCTGCTCGTATTTCATTTGCGTTTAAGACATATTTTGTTAGTACTATTTTATGATTTTCTGTATTTCTTTCCCCTCTCTCTCCATCTATCTATCTCTGTACATAAATTCACTGTCACTGATCTGTGACTATTGCAAATGACAGACTGAATAAATAGTTCCAACTTCAGAACAACTTACACAGAAGAAACAATGAAGAGGGCACTCTATTTTTTTCCCAATTCATGATTTCTACTATACACAGAAGTAGATAAATTATTGATAATTTAAAAAGCAAGATTATATAATTATACAATTTATTAAAGAAAGTAACTTATCGAAAGTCAGTGACAGAATCAAGTCTGGAACATCATGGAAAACCTCAAACAATCTGGCTTATATTTACATATTTATATATCTCCTTAAAAGACATTTTTGTCCTTTCTCTTAATTTAGCCAGGATTTCTTCTTTTAGTATTGCTCTGGAGGCAGTGCGCTACTTACATTTGTACACTATTAGCCCTGTATGTCCACATTTTTTTTTTTATTAACATAGTCTTAAATATTAGGAAGGGAAATAGTATTTTCTTCTTTATAAATATTATTGCATCTGTTTAGTTCTTATAAATGTTAACTCTACACTATGGCTTAATTTCATTTTGGCTTTTATGATCAAACATATTTCAAGAACTAGACTTTCTAAGATTGCATTAAACCAGTTGGCCTGGTTTTCTTCAACTCTTTATGAATTGTTTAGTGCAATATTTTCTTCTTCAGATTGCAGTTAACTTATTTTTTAAAAAATTGTATCTGAACATTGAGATGTATGGATGCTTTTTTTTATTATTTCAATCCTCTTCATTTTACTCTCTACAACTCCTTCATAACATTCTTTGCTTTCTTTGTTCTCTCTCTGAATATTATAATAGATCTGAATTTTCTGGTTCTCTAATTCTCTCTTCATCTTTCCTTTACTTGATGTTTTATTTCACATCATGAACATCTTTCACTTGATATTTTAACTTTTTAATTGATTTACATCTATTGATATCTTATTTCTTTTTCCTTTTAGAATTCCCGTAGCACCACTTTAGTAGTGTCTTGAGAATTAATAAACACATGTGGTCAATAGCCCTATGTAACTAAAAGCCTATTGTAAAAAATAGAGTACATAATTATGATGAGCAAAAGAAAGATAGATATCTATTGCATATTGAATTAAAAAATGGCAATAAGCATTAACAGCATAAAATTATAGCCAGATTTGAGTCTAGAATAGGTCATCTGAAAGACAAATTATACAACACCTATAATAATAGCTAAATAATTATGTCCAGAAATTTAATAATTATATTACAGAAATTATAACTAAATAAGAGAGTATCTGTACCATGTGTTCTCTTAGACTGATAAATGTTAAGAAAGAAGAATTCTTCAGTCTCCCATGTGAAATTTTAAACCTGGTTACCATGTTCTCATAGCTAGTGGGAGAAAGCATCTTGGAAAGAGTTCTAACCTCTATTCTAAAGAAAGACTATATTATCATTACTGTGTTTAAATTGTAGTACTTTTAATCTCAGTGGTGTCTTAGGACTCCTTCTGAGTCTCTTTTGTTCAGTGTTTCCAGAGAGGAAATTTAAAGTTGACTAGTAAAGGAGTAATGGACAGTTTAACAGTTAAAGGTTTGGTGAAGATTACCATGGGTTTGCTCTCTGGTTTTATAAATTTATTATGATTTCTCATCTTGTCAGCCTCTTAAAGTGTTTAACTGATTTTTAAAACTATGATGAACTACCCTGTTCTGAGATCTTAACAGCACACAATAAATGAAAATATTAATGAGATAAAAGGTACTTCTCCCATAAAGGACAGTTATTAATCCACTTGGGAGATTAATATTAATTGTTTTTTCACATCTTCCAAAAAATCAAGTGGATTATAAGGCAAGAGGTATTAATTTGTAAGCTTTAGTAAATCTAAAAGGCAGCATACTATGAGTTCATGTACTCTGGTTCAATCAATTTTAGAGGTAATTAAATGCTTAATTATAAAATAATATTTAAGCAGACACTTAAATGACAAATTAGAGTCAGCCAAAACAAAAATATGGAAAGATTATTTAAGATAGTGAGGAAAGCATACTCAGAGTCCAGAAAGCACATGTAATATTTCCTCCTGTGAAATACATGAAATATATGTAAGAGCGGATCATGGAATACAAATGTATAAGGAGTGAAAACATTCTGGGAAGGTACACAGGAAAAATGGTGCAGTGAAAGCCATTTCAGAAATGATAAAATCTTATTACTATGATAATAGATATGATAATTTAAATGATGTTTCAAATGTAAAGTCCTTTCACTATAATAAGCACAAGAATGGTAAAAATAAATTTTTACTCAATAAATATTAATGGCATGTGGCTAGGGAAATAAGTTTATTGCTGGAAGCAGTATTTGTGTGTGTGTATGTGTGTGTGTGTGTGTGTGTGTGTGTCTAGATAGACAACAGATTTTGATGATTTGGGCCAAAATATTGAAATAAGGAGTAGGTAAAAACTCTAAATTATTATGAAATAAAATTGACAAAAATTTTTGGTTTTTAGATATGGGAAATGAAGGAGAAAGTGGAACCCAGGATAACTCTTGGTTTTCCAGTTTGTGCGGAGATAATGGCAAAGAAGATATGACTAATGAGCAGCTAGAGAGTCAGGAAGACAATCAGAAGCATGTTTAGGAGCATGCGAGCACTGGGCCACCAAGCCAAGAGTGTGTTCTTAGGAGAAGTAAGAAGTCTGCTGCAAAGCCAAATAAAAAAAATTCTGAAAACTATTCATTTGAATAGCTAAGATCTATAATCCTGATTTCATGCAATCAAATGACCAACTCTGAATCTATTTCTTGCCTCCCTCATTTTCTCTTTCCCTAGTGCTTTTATATTAGTAAATAAAAATGGAATATGTAATTAAGAAAATTCAGTAACATGGGATAAGAAGTCAGTGTTTGAATACTATTGTGTACATGCATATTAAGCAAGTGTGGAAAATATTATTTTTGCTTATTTGTGCATTAATGAAAGACCTAGCTAGTTATTTTCTAATGACCCTTTTTTGTTAACTGATCATCTCTGAAGAGAATATTAAAATGCTGTGGTTTCAGTTTGAATGCTAATAGTCCATTCAAACATTTGAAACACCACATAAATTATCATTTTTATTTGTTTAGAATTATGACAAATAATCAGCTCATTCTTGAAAGGAGCATCAATTTTTTTCTCTTAAGTAGAAAATATTTCTACTTTGAAACAAAACAAAAAACTCCTGAAATATCACTTAAAAATATGAAAAACTGGAAATGCAGTATGAGATTTTGTTATTGTTGACAACAATAAAGTGGACAAAAATCATGTCATACAATAAGAGAAGCAGATAGGTAAAAACATACATAGCTATCACATCAGATTCTCCAAACTTGATTCTGTCCTAAGCAGCCACACTTAGCCTCAAAATCCAAGAGAAGATTTATGAAAAGTAAAGTAAAACCACATCATATTTTAATTCTATCTTGATATTTTACTCCAAAAATCAATATAGAATGTGACTGTGTTATGATTTTGTATAAAGAGGCCTCTATACACTTTATTCAGGTAATATTAACCTCAGTAGGGAGGTTTGCCTTCATCAATTTCAGGTTCGTAAGCTTAAAATGTGGATCAAATTACACTACAGAAAAGAAAACAAGTCCTAAATATATTCTGGGATTTCCAAAAAAGGCTTAGGAAAATGTGAGTGCACACTGCATGCATTCAAAAGTCAATCTCAACAAAAAATTCAGCTCAGAGAGAATACTTATTTAAGACAGAGAGAAATACATAGAACCTGACCCCAGTGATAAAATAGAAGAGAAATAAAATAAGAACATTTAAATATAAGCCAAACTTATCCTGAATGACTGACTGACTGAATGACTGAATGAATGACTGACTGACTGCCTGAATGACAGATTGACTGCTTAAATAGTGTAGTTCTGTTTTTCATTTTGTTCCCTCTTCTTCTGTAACCTTAGAACTTACAGCTGAGCTGTTGTCTTTTAGGAGTGTGGCTAATTCCAGGATTTGGGTTGGGGCAGTAAGAGTCACAGAGTGTCTGAGAAATCACACTTTTTGGAGTCATTTCCTTGTCGGAATCATTGTTTCTATTTGATTCAGATCTTTTAAGCATCAATTTTCATGTTGTTCCTAAGGGCCACCTATGAGATGAATTAGAGGAAAGTTTTGAATAAATTAATGGTAAAGCCTATTTCAGCCAAGACAAGCAGCTATTCTAAAGCATTAACAAGGGTATGTAAGGTAATAGCAGAGCCATATTCTTGTCCCCACAAAGAAACAGAAGTTCTATGAAATGTTTCTTCCTTTCTTTGTACTGGTAGATATACCCTAAAAATCTTCATTCTTCAGTCTATCTTAGTGTTCAGCTTCAATAATAAATCTACTTTCCTCATTCACAACAGACTCTTATTATATCTTAGTTTTTCAAAGTTCCTAGAATTAATGACACACAATTTCCTGACCTTACTTCAATCTACTTTACAGAGCAATTTTAATTATTTCTATTTTTTCCACCTCATGCTTTTCTAAAGCCACTGCATTTCAAGTTTGGTTTTTTGATTACCAATAACTTCCATATTAAAAAATTCCAGTGGCTTCCTTTGTGAAACAATATTAATCTTTCTACTATTACTTATGCAGAAGATAGCTCATATATTCCTGAAATATTTTAATATTTATTTCCAATACCCCATATTATTCCTTTCTTTGCTCTTCTGCTCATGAGCAGTACTTATGCACCGCTTTAACCATTGGCAGGCAGATATTAAATACAGCAGTCCTGTAGAAAACAACACATTCTGTGAAGATTTGAGTAGCATGTTCACATAAAATAGAAAATGAGACATAATAGGAGCTGTAATCTCCAAACTAAATTGATTTTCGTATCCAGAAAGAGCTTGATTTTACATTCATACTTCATGCCTCAAACATCTGCATTGTGACACCTCAGAAAGCTGGCTTTAAGGGAAGTAGGTTTGTGGAAGTCCTGCCTATGGATTCAAGGTAGCAATTAGACTTTTACAGCTGGTTAAAAAAAATAGCAGTGTAAAGGTGTTAGTTCCTTTCATCAATACAACAAACTTAGGTCTATAAGCCATTTGTACTTTATGTTTCTTTTTATGTAGCTTGATAAGGACTATGTCTGTTTTTGTTGTTGTATTTTTTTATTTTGTTTATCTATTATTTATTTATCTATTTATTTATTTATTGTGTGTGTGTGTGTTGCACACTCATCTCTTCTAGCTAGGAAGAAAAAAAAAGAGTCACTTCATCCTCATCACTGATAGCCTGATTGCTTATTAGTCCTCATGTTCCAAGGTTGTTCCAGTTGCTTTCTTCTTCTTATGGACATTTTATTTTTTTAGAGGTAGAGAAAATTCAATGCCTTCATTTTTCTATAGGTTCTCTTCCACCTCTAGATATAGAAGACATGAGAACTGTTAATCCTGCTGCCCTAAGCCAGATACTAAACTAATAAATTCAAATTTATTAGAAATAGGGTCAAAGTTTTGTCTTTAGTAGATTATATAGACTGCAGCCATCTCCAGTCTTTTTGGCACCAGGGACCAGAGCTCCTATGAGAATCTAATGCTTGATGCTCTGAGGTGGAGCTGAGGCGGTGATGCTAGCACTGAGGAGGGCTGCAAATACAGATGAAGCTTTGCTCCCTTGCCTACTGCTCACCCCCTGCTGTACAGCCTGGTTTCCTAACCGGCAACGGGATACTGGTAGTGGCCTGGGTGTTGGGGACTCTGATATACAGAACTAAAGCTCACAGACCAGTCACTCATTAAAATGTGTGTTAGGGTTTTATCATTTTAATAAAGACTTGTCCCTCCAGCCATCTTTCTGTCAGTTCCAACATGAGGAAGAGTAGAAGCCAAGGCTAGGCAAAGTAGAGTCAATTGGTAAGTACACTGCAACTCAGTGGAGAGTTTGGTATCTTGTATCCTCTGAGGAAAAGTAATTGTTGCCCTATGATGCTGGACAACACCTTCAACCTTTTCCTGTCCTTCCCAGTGATAATCCCAAGTAAAGGGCTGAGTGAGGTGAAAAAGAGTCAGTTTTAATACTTCAGTCCACAGGTTTCTCAATATTTTCTGAGGATAAAATATCATGTTTAGACAGTGATACTTGTGAGATCTGCAATAATTAAGTAATAGCTTACCTTCTGAGATCTCTTTGTAATATTGGGAAAAGCAAATGCTCAATTCTGTTTTTTTTTACCCCCCCTCCCTTTTTTTTGTTTTTTTTACTATTTACTTTCTTTCCATATATACTCTCCTATGGTTCAAGTTACATTCCAAGGGCTCTCAAATTTATATCTCTGATTCCATGAGACATTGTCAACTACTTGATATATTTAAAAGATTAATTTTAAGAGAAAGATTAATTTTTCACAGATTTGTGCTTTTGCAAGCACCCATCTTGGTTAATTGTACCTATATTCAGCCAATTGTTAGAATTAAGCCATTATGATATATTATTCTCTTTCCTTCACTGGTCTATATTTCTTTTTAATTTCTATTGATTCCAATTAGAAAATATGTCCTAATTGTGCATATTTATGACTCTACACTTATCTAGTAGCTATATTGAAGACTTTAACTCACTAATGGATTACTGTAATAGCCACCTAATATAGCTTTCTTCTTTTACTTTTTATTCTTTGTGGTCAATGGTTCACCCAGTGGATAAAGAAATATTTTAAAGATATACGTAAGATCAATGTGACACAGAAAACAAAAGAAAATCTTTTGGTATAGAAGAAACAAATTTGTCTGAAATGACACTGACAAACTGATCAAGATGTTGACAAACTAGCAACCATGAAATTTGGCAATAAAAGAGTCATTAGCGATTTCGATTAGAGCACTTTAACTTTGAGTAAAATACAGGCATGTGTCGCTTAGCAACAGAGATATCTTCTGGAAAAGCACTATTAGGTGATTTCTTCATTGTACAGAAATCATAGAGCACACACACACAAACCCAGATGGTATAGCCTACTACATACTTAGGCTGTGTGGTATAGCCTATTTCTCCTAAGCTACAAACCTCTATGAGATGTTATTGTACTGAATAATGTAGGCAATTGTAACACAATGGTAAGCATTTGTATATCTAAACATATCAAAACATAGAAAAAGTACAGTACAAATATGATATAAATATGTAAAAAGGTACAGTAAAAATATGATATAAAAGATAAAAATGACATATCTGTATATGGCACTTACCATGAATAAATTTTGTAGGACTAGAAGTTGCTGTCAGTGACTGAGTGGTGTGTGAATGTGAAGGCCTAGGATATTGAAACTAAATTAAAAACTACATGAATACCAGATTGATTAAATTTCAAAAGACAGAAAACTTTAAGTTTTGATGAGGGTATAGAAAAACTTATGGATATGCTATAACTGAACTCAATGTTGGTGGGACTGAAATTGTACAATCATTTCAAAAAAACACTTTAGCATTCAATATTTTCATAAATGATGACACAGAATTTCTCATAAGAGAATATCTTATATATGAGTGTTTGCATATGTTGACCAAAAGACAAAGAGACATGTATACTTTGAAATTTTATTTATAGTACCACAAAAGTAGACCTGATCCCTATGACCTTAATCAATTTAACAGAAATAAATACTGGCACATGTGTACAATTGAATACAACATAGTAATAAGTAAAAAAAAAAAATAGCTACATGTAAAACACTGGTGGATCTTACAGATACAATGTGCAATAAGAAAAGTAAAAACTTTCAGACCAGAAAATCTAACCTTTGGAAATAGAAATAGAAATAGTTATTATCCAGAAGGGGAATTGATAGTATAGTAGAGGGAGCAGGGCAGAGCACTCTGAAATGCTGAAAATGATCTGTTTTGATGGGGATTATCTCATAGGTATAGATCGAACATTCAATTATACAATTAGAATTCATATGCTCCCTGCGTATATGCCACATATCAACTAACAAAAAAAAGGTACAAAAATTAGCAAATTTTATAATCCTCTTGGATTAGTCAGACTACAACCATTATTTGAATTAAGTGAATTTAGATAGACTGGTTTATTCATTTTTTCATCATATATGTGCAAACAAGCCTTTAAACCCTGAGCCACAGGAGAGCAGGAAATTTGTCTGCTTTGTTCCTTGATATATTTCAATTATTTACCAGTGAGATTTAGCAAGTATTCTCAAATGGTAAGTGTTTTCATGACTCAGTTTTTTGGGCAAATGACTTTTTTCTATCTGTTAATCCCCCATTTCGCTCTATATAATGTAAATACAAATAACCTTGAAGATATTTTAAAAATCTCAAGTTCACATTTATTTATTTATAAATCTGTGAATTTGAAGACACATGGAGAAATCTTAGGAGTTACCTTAATTAAGTAACTGTCATATGATCTACCCATTTGGTAAATTGCCTTTCAAAATCAAAATTGGTATTCACAATTTTGAGGAAATTGACTATTATAGTAAAACTGAATATGTTCCCATGATATTTGAACATCTAGTGTCATAAAATTTGTTCTTATGAAGTGTATAATTTGCAGAAAAATTAAGGCTGGCAATATTCAAGGTCTGGGGTATAAAAGACAGAGAATGAAGGCAAGAAGAAATTCTCTAAAGCTCCCGAATCCAACAGTCTTTCAAAAAGCAATTGCTCCAGACCACAGTCCACACAGATCTATAACAGTGACTACTGACCACTCCAGGACTATCTTTTATACATCCCTAAGTCTTCCCTAAACCACAGGGTGATTGTCTTGCAGTGTGTCCTGAAATGTCCAACAATGGAACAGTTCCATATTTACATATCCCAGTGAAGAGCTACAGAAAGAATATAATAGAAATGTAGAAGCCTATGTGTGGGTGGGGCCCAATTGAACCTTAATCAATGGGGAAAAAAATGGTCAGTGATTTTCCCTCTGAGTTTTACAGATGCTACTTTTCTTTGCCAAATTATAGAGATTTAATTTTCTGCAATAACAATTCAGGGACTGGCTGTAATATTATCTAGTAAATTAGGCAAGTCTCATGTAATTTCCGGTAATTCGTTTCTAACTCAGAAACTTTTGCTTATGCACTTATTGCCGGATATGTCTCTGAGCTCCTCTCACACAAGTGCTATTCTAATTCTTGCTCAAATTTGTTCCTCTTACCTTTTTATACATAGCCTCTCAAACTCACATTTAAAATTAACATAATTTTAGACATATAGGGTACTGACCCTGAAACTTTAAATCTTTATCTTTTTTACCTTCCTTTTGGTTTCCTTACCTGCAGTGTCCAGTTGACAACTTTTATGTAGAGCAAAAGTTATATCATGTGTTCCTATAATCTGTAATGGGATTCAACTTAAAGGTCAATAAGGCTTTTTGGAGTGTCAATTTGGCAAGTGACTGAGGATGGGAAAATGACAAATTATGCTTGGGTTCAACCTATCCTGTCTTCGAGATTTTCTTGCTTAATCATCTCACTTCACTACAGGTCACCAAAACCTCTTATATAAGGCTAATAATTAATCATGTTGCCAAATCTACAGCTAAGGTGTCTCACATTTCTATGACTATAATTCTCTCTAATTCAACCTGTCTGAAGCAAAAGGATATATTTAGCTCTCTCAGTTCTAAACTTTATGCATTTTCCTCAGTACCATTTTTCATGCCTTAAGAATGTGACTATTGGTTGTTCACGCTTCCTTGGAGAGTTTGGGAGGTGGTAGGAATTTTCTCTCTCAGCCATGCTCAGTTAGTCTCATCAGGACATTTTCAAAACACTTAAGTGTGCCATTTTGTTTCCTCTCTGCACATCTGTCTCACGCCCAGGCTATTGTCAGGCTCACTCACATAATTAAAAGTGTTTTTCATTTGTTTTCTACTTCTACAATGGTTTGTTCTTGTAGAATTCCTCTTATATTTTGTTGTTAATATTTGCTTTGAAATTACCATCTTATGTCAAATTTGAGGTTTTCTTTTTCTATTAAACTGAACTACAACTTAGTTTGAGCTTTAAACACTCAAAATTCCAAGAATGTATTTTACTTTTAGTAAATGTTTTTTTATTTTATTATTTCTTATTTTCTATTGCTTTTCTGTGTCTAAGAAAGGGAGAGAAGGAATGGAGTAGACAGAGAATGAAAAAGAGAGGAAAGGAGAGAAAGGAGGGAAAAGAAGAGAATGAGAAAAGGAATAAATGCAGGAACGAAGAGAGAAGGGATGGAAAGATAAAGAAACAATAGAAGCCGAAAAATGTCCATGCTACAGTGCACATCAGTTATTAGGGCCATTTGATGGTGGCAACATATGTGAGATAGTGAGCTCTGATAGCATTGGTTTTAAAAAGATTTTAGGTAATAATAGCTGTGCAGAGTTGCAAGCATCATGGGGTTTCAATTTGCAAAGTTTAGATAACTTGAATGGCTACAATTTTATTATGCAATTTCTACCTTTGCTACAATATTTGTCTGACCCTTATAAAGTATGGATTTTAAAATAATAACAGTAAATACTATTTAGCATAGACTAAAAAAGTGTATTCCTGTCTTAATATCAAAACTGATTCATGGTATTAAAAGAAACCAATCACTGAAATTTTGGAAAGAACAAAACAAAAGCCAGTAAATCAGTGTCTGCATATAGAAATGTCTTCTGTTGGAAGATACGCAGCCTATTTAAAGTTCATGCTGAGCAATTACCCCATTAATTTGATGAATATAGACAGTAATTTGTAATGATTTAAGCCTTAAAGTTCTATTTTTCTCTCAGATGCATAGGGTTTGTTTTACTTTAATTATTTGGGTCATTGCCTTAATTCCCTATTTAACATTACTTGTAAAAAGACCTTCCTAATTCTAAAATGTGGGCTTTTTAATAAAGTTCTTTCTACTACAGACTTTAACCTTTAAGCTCACCATGTTATGTCACTGTATGTAAATAGCCACCTTAATAATGACATTTGGCGGGACTCCAAAGAGAAGAATAACAGGGAGGTAGTGAACTGAATTTTTTTTCTTTCCATTTTAAATGTATGTTATACTATAACAGCATTTCTTCTAAAACTGAAAAAATTACTCTTGGAAAAATTACTCTTTTTCTTTTAATTGTGTGCTCTGTCTCTTTCTCCCTCCCTATTCCCCTCTCTATCCCTCCCTCCTTCCTTCATAATTTTCTCCTTCCTTTTTTCTTTCCCTTCATGCTCTCTTCTCCCTTCTGTAATGTTTTAGAATACTATTTTTAAAAAATTTCACATAAAATTTTACATGAAAAAATTTTGGACTTACATTAAAACAATTCAAATTTCTATTTGTTCTTAATATTATTTCTTGCACAATGTTTCAATAATTAAACATGTTAGTTCACAAATTAGTATTAACATTTGTATTTAATTCTATATTAAATGTGCTTAAATATGACATTGAATGTTTTTCTTATAAAGTAAAATATCTGTATATTTTCATTGTCAAAATTGAGAAAAAATATAAAATGGAGATTAGTAATATGATGAAATATGAGGTTTGAGTCAAATTAATATTCTCCAAAAAAAATTTGCTTTATATTAAACTCTATTTTAGAATGGCATACACTATTGGCATTATTATTTAATCCTATTTATGTAAATTTTTCACCTTAGAAAATTTTTGTTTCCAGTTTTTGTCTTTCTGGTTGACAGATTGTACATTGAGAACAAGAGTAATGAATTAATTTTTATATTTAATTCTAATTATCAATGATAAACTGATTGAAAGAATTAGGAGTCAAACTTATTAAGCTAAATTTTGATTTTACCTAATCTTTGATTCTCTATCTTTGTTGTGTAAAAGAACAGAAAATATATATATTTTTAAGTCATTAATCAAGATTGTAATATTTAGGGTGAGGTTTATGCATTAGGGGTCCATTTGATCACTCTGGTGTCTTTTTATGAGAGACTCAGGAATCTTCTGTAAAGATTTTTACTCTAAGCAAAATAGAAACAAAGGAAGCTACATTTGATACAGTTACACAGATCATGAATCCTCAAATCCTTGAATTTATCTCTAAATATCATTTCCTCTGGATTATTTAGTCATTATTCTGTGGTGAAACCCTAGACCTTGTGTTACCAGTAACAACACCTTCCATAGAGTCCAAGTGTCCCACATTCCACATCGGACTCATGACTTTCGATTACATCCCTTCCAGTCCTAAAGTATTTTAATTCTGGAAGTTTTTCAATGCAAATGGAACCATACTCAAACATGCAAAGCTACCATAATTCGGAGCTGTCTTCCTCCCCTCTTGAATGAATAATGAACCATCTATTGTCCTATGTAAAGCCAGATGCTCTTGTGTAATGGATCCAATATGTGTTTATTTAATCACATTACATATTCAGTTGTTCCTGTTTACTTCTTCATGATTGATGGTTTCATCTTCACTGAATCATCCCTGTCATTTAATAAGCCAGTAATGGGGGGAAAAAAAAAACACAGAAAGAAGAAAAAGCAAATTTCTCTGGCAACCCTACATCTCTTCTGACTGTGCTTCATTCCTCTACCTAATTTTATAGCTATAGTGTATCTATTCTCTTTTAAAACTACTCTAAACAGACTTGTCCTCATCATTTCTTTCAAGTAGCAATTAACCTATAAATGTTGAATCTAATTGTCCTTTCTCAGAAGACATCTTAGCCTGTGAGAAACACTGGGCACAGTTGATTCTTCCAGGTAATAAAATGCCATTTTCTCATTTATTAAAAATAAAGCCCTCTTCTGGTACAATATATCTTTGTCCAATTACCCCTTTATTATAGCAGGAGTTACCTCTGCCCACAATCTCATCTGAATCGAAAGAAATCCCCTCCCCATGGAGTAAATATTGCCCATCTATCACAACAGAGTATAATCTTGTAAAGAAATTTTTTATTAATTTCACATAACAGTGGGAGAGACTGTCAGATGTTTAGCCTAAAAGTCTCTGCTGATATTCATGATCAGATAGAATAAAAATCTTTCTCAGCTTTCTTTTATAATTAGTTTAGTGCCAGATGACTTCATTCTGGTCATTATTATGTGGGAAGAAATATATTAAAGCCCTCATGCCTACATATAATGACCCCTACATGCTGTTCTATGTTCTCTATTGCCTTTCATGATGCTGCATAGGCCATGTGTTTGAGATGATAACATTACAAAAAGATAGGAGAAAATAATACAGTGCCATTTCTCGGAGTCATGCAACATGTACCAAACTGTGATTTAAGAAATAAATATTATTGTGTTAAAACACAGAGATTTATGTGTTAAAAATATAAATATACATAAAATCTTTCATACCTTCCTGTGGATGTTGATGCTTACATATCTAACTGCCATTTAGTTAGTATATTGAAGTTTTACTTAGTATATTAAAATTGAAATAACCAAAATCTAATTCCTGATTTTCACTTTTTCTAAAGAACAGATTGTTCTCAAAGTAGTTCTCTTTTTATGTGCAGTTTAGGCCAAAAACTTTGAATCAACTTTGACTCTTCTCCAGCATAATCAAAAATTTGACTTAAACTTATTTATAATCTTTATGCAAACACTTTCTCTTCTATTGTCATAACTTTTATTATTTTATGTGCATCATAGCCATTGCAATGACCTTCTAACTAATCTATTTGTTTAAAATACATTGTGCTTCTGATCAAATCTCTACAGTGAGTTTTTATTTCTTTCTAACTAGCATCCATCCCATAGCCTAAAAGTCTCTGCTGTATTTAGCCCTGATCTCATAAGGAAACATTTGTAGGAGTCATAGGAAAAGATTTTGACCTAAGAATTGAATACAGTACCTGTATGTGTCAGGTGTGTCAGAGGGTAGAAGTTGGCTGAAGAGAGATAGTTAGAAGCAGGCAATATGTATTCTTTTACTTTTAAAGATTCTGTATGGATGTGTTTCCCCTGGCTTTGGAACAGGTACAAATACATAGTAAGTAATGTTGAAGATACTAGTACAAGGTCTCAAATAACTCTATTTCTAACATATTTGTGATATTCTGTTTTTTGTCCATGATATCCAGGACCAAGGTTAAGAAAAATAGTATAAACTCTTGATTATGATGCTATAGCTATAAAAATGTGTTAATGTTAGAAGAATGATATATT
Organism: Cynopterus sphinx; assembly: GCA_030015415.1. Taxonomy (NCBI): domain Eukaryota; kingdom Metazoa; phylum Chordata; class Mammalia; order Chiroptera; family Pteropodidae; genus Cynopterus; species Cynopterus sphinx. The sequence goes on from CM057380.1 coordinate 14,136,447, forward strand.
TTATAAAGATCATTTGGCAGCTGATGAGACAAATTGAAAGATCTAGGAATAATAATGAGAAAAAGGGTTAGTAATCTACTGGAGGAATCCAGCTAAGAAATAATGATGATTTAAATCTCTTTAGAGGAGTGGTGTTATAGAGAAGGTAATTGATATGAGACTTGCTGAAGAAGAAAAATTATCGGAATTTTATTTTTGAGGAAAAAATGGAACTTTGAACAAAAATAAAGGAAGGGAATACAATAAGTGACAATACCAGCTCTTAGAAACTTGGTGGCTCTTGTGATTATAATCTGATGTGGAGTCTGTAAGTGGTAGGGAATATTTTCATAATTATATATTACCAAGAATCATTTTAACTTAGATTGCAAAATCAACTCAAAAATTTAATTGCTGCTCATAATCTAAATTTCAGTAGTGGCAAATGAAACTTGGCAATATGCACGGTCTGAAAAACATTTTACCCATTATAATTAATTTTTCTTTTTATTCTCACCACATGAGTGAGCAGCTTAACACACCAAAAAAGAAAAACACAACAATGAAAAAAATATCATTAGGCCCATCCACGATTCTAGTAAGAATGGGATAGTTGCTTTGTCTGTAGCTTTTAAAATAATATAACATATTTTCTTCTACAGTTAAGTATAACTTCTGGGTATAATTGACTGGTGATATAATAACTAATTTGGGACATACACACACAGACATACAGACAGACATATATTTCAGAAAGTATTTACCCATACACCTAGAAATCGCTTATGGAAGATGTAACTCAGGTCTCTGTGACACAATGGAAACAATTGTGAAGTGCAAAATCTCTAAACTCAAGTTACAATCATGAGAAAAGAAAAGATTGAAACTAACATTCTCATTTTGAAAGATCAAGATAAAGATTGGTTAATTTGACACTATTAATTCATATTAATAATTAGTATCTTCATTCATAAGTTAGCTCCTACTTAATTCACTCAGTTTGCTACAGGAGCTCTTGTTTTATCTGGCTATGTCATTTTATTTAAAAAATAAAAATATTAATATAAAATTAATTTAATTACTTTTGGGACATATATCAGCTGGAAGAATCAGAATTAAAAACAAAATAATTGTGTGTCTACAGATCCATTACATCATACTGTACTTTGACATTGGAAGAAAGATAATAAATGTAATAGAAATATCACTACTAATACTAATAATAAGTATTAATATTAGTTTATAACTAACACATTGAAAAATGCCTAGATGCCAAGAATGCTTCTAAGTGATTTATGCTTATTATGTGGCAATTTCCAGAACATCCTTGGGAGACATTTTTCTTTTACATGTGAAATGAAATTTGTAATTAACTTTTTCAAGGACACACAGATATTCAGTGATTGAACTAGATTTCTAGACCAATCATTATATAATGATGTTCTTTATTTGTGACATTTCTAATGTTCAATTGATAGAAATCATTTTTGATTTTGATTATTTTGACATTTGGTACCAAAGATTTTAAGATTTACTTGCAAAATATGCCTTGAAGAGTTTGTATCACTAATATCCCTTCAAACAATTAAAGCAAGTGGGAATCCTGTCTTCTGGGATGGTAGCTGACATAGTTTTGTCCTCCTATGGGCTTTGTTTTATTTAGTGCAATGATGCCCAGGCCATGTCAAGTGATTCTGATTCATTTTGTCTGGAGTGAGGCATATGGTACTCTGTGTGTGTGTGTGTGTGTCTGTGTGTGTGTGTGTGTGTGTGTGTGTGTGTGTGTGATGATAAATGGTAAAGATATTTTTTAAAAATCCAGGTGCTTAATTATATGGTTAATCTTATGTATCACACATATAAGATAAATATGTATTAAAAATTTTTATAGAGAGTTTATATAGCTAAATAGTTAAATTCCAGATATTAATGCAGCCAGGATTGAAAACCACTGAGAGAGTTAATTTGAATATTTGTTAGACAGAGTGCTTATATTCTGATAACAGGATAAAGACAATAAATAGTAAGATGCAACTTAAATATCTGAGCATAGCATGGTGATTTTAGTGTGTGTGTATGTATATGTATATCAAAGAATCTGCCATACGTCTTTCCAAAGTGGTTGTACAATTCTATAATTTCACCAGCAAAAAAAAAAAAATTATACACACACACAAACACACAAACACACACACACATTTAATATTCTTGTCAAAAATGAGTACCCTCCGTCTCTTTAAATATTATCTGTTCTTTTGGTTGTAGTGGGAACTTATTACAATTTAATTGGTATTTTCCTGATGATTAAAGATAATGAACACACTTGTATGTGCTTATAAGCTATTTCTATGTATTTAGTGAAGTGTCTCTTCAAAACATTTGCCTGTATTTCGAGTTGTTTGGCTATTTGTAATATATATCTAATTTAGTCTCTCTATAGCAAAGGGCAAGTAGGTTTCTCATACAATAAGTATAATATAACTCCTCATGAGCAAAGAAAAGCATGTTTGATGCCCATTATAAAAGAAGCAGTTTTCCTAAGCTCAAATCTCCTCTCTTTTAATGCAACGTGGGTGCTGGTATCATCTGACCCTCTGTACACTGCCCTGTAGAAATTTGATTTTGGAAAGTTGGGAAAAATGCTGATATTCTAGCTATTGCTATTTCCATGGAAAGTAAACTTTTCATCTCTACCTCAGGAATCTGCTATCAATTACCAGCAGTTGTTAAACCGTGGCTGACTCACTTGTTAGCTTACAAGTAATTTAAAAACTCAACATTTTACAGTTCTTGACAATGACTACAACTATTGAGCAGCTACTTATTATGTATTTAAAATTCTCCATCTTCTGGCCTTATAGAGATTTCCAAAACGATTTATCTGAGAAAAAAACAAAAAAAACCAAAACAAGACAAAGCAAATAAAACACATCTCAATATTGATCTGTAGAAGATTTTGGTGTAAGTTGAAGGGTCAGATGCTGTATTAAAACTCCATTCTTGTATGGTTATTTAAGAAAATTGGTGGAAAAAAATCTTTCCAAAGATTAAAATGTCAAAACAGATGTTGCTGCTCACCTCCCTTGGTGTAGAATATGATCAGAGGTAAACTATTTATTGATATGTAGATAGTAATTATTTAATATATGATCATGGACTTCTTGGCGTGGCAATCTCTGACAATTTATGTTAATTGTAAAATAGATATTTGTGCATATTTAAATGTCTATCAAAGTTCACCCACAACACAGGAGCATCTTGTATCCAGTTCTATGTATGATTGTCACCTTGAATTCTCAGCCATACTGTACTTGTTTATTGTCATAATAAGCCATGAAATCTAGCACCATTTTTGAGTAGCACATCAGTCTGTGGTAGAAACCAATGCAGAGAGAATAAGCCACCTTGTGGTAGGTTGATTACATTGAGCATCTTCCAAAATTAGCATAGTAGTATTTATCTTTATTGGAAAAGTAAGTTCATATTAATATGAACCTTATTTGCATCTGATGCTTCTTTCTACATTGTTATATGTGCTATAACAAAATAACAATATTGTTATATTCATTGATTATTCTATTCGCAGACTTACTAGATAACACAACATTGCTTTTGGCAAGTCAATTTTTTTACAGCAAAAGAGGCAATGAATAGCACCTTGTGGCAGTTAGTGATCTCTCTCTCTCTCTCTCTCTCTCTCTCTCTCTCTCTCTATATATATATATATATATATATATATATATATATATATATATATATATATATTATCTATGTTATATATATAGATATATATATAGATATAAATATATGTTATATTTATATATATATATAGATATAAATATATGTTATATTTATAACATATATATATATGTTATAAAAACCAGGTAATAATAGCTTACATGTTTAAATGCTAATCTGTAAAAGCTTACCATGCACTTGGAACCTCCATCTAAAATATGGTGCTTTTTTGAAACTAGAGCACAGGTATAAAAATCAAAAGATGCAAGCAGAATTCTCTCTCCTACTCTTAATTACACTCTCATTTTTTTTTTAATTCTTAGTCCCCCCAATTTTCCCTCTTATAATTTAGAGCTCCTCTTTTCTCTGAGATTGTAGTGCTTCTACCCTGGAATACAACAAAAGTTCCACTAAACTAGACATTAACAGATACTGTCTCATCCATTTTGATTTCTTCATGCCATCTGGTCAGGGTTCCTTATGCCATGGAAACATAACCAATGGCTGTAGTGATTGATCTTATTGTGAAAAAATAAAATGGTGATGGGAAAGGAGTGTATGTTTGGAAAACAGAGGATTCTCTAGGATACCCAGAGGTGGCTCCAGGGATTGATCAATTTTGTCCCTTTCTTTTTGGGGAAAAGAGTGGACATCTGTTTAATTGTACAATGATATTTGCACCATAAAAGGTGAAAACATGATGTTTTGGTTAGTATTGTTTCTGTACTTTAATGTGTATAAAATTTTGTGTTTGAAAGCCAGTTATCCAAGGGAACAAGTTAATTGTATGGAATGCTTTCTTTTTGTATTAAAAACTACCATTTTCCTTCTAATATTTTCTGTATAGCAAGGGCTGAAAACCTAGCAACTATATTTTCCACACTGTAGGATTCCAAATTTAAAGTTTAGAAATTGGAAGTTAAGCAGAAGCATTATTCTCCCACACCTGCAGAAATGGCTAAGTGTTTAGGCAGATGAAAAAAATAATGTTTGCAGTGGCTTCCATGATATCTGTAGTGAATCACCTTCCTAAGTGAGGCAAGCAGATGGGCTACCAGAAGTAGCTTCGCATGACGCTATACTTCTTAGATTAATTCACATGGTTCCTCATGTTATCTGTTCCCCATCCCATTACAACAGTTTTGAAGGTAACATGTATTCTCTATGAATTCCATTTTAATTAAATGCCTGGAGTGTTTTTTATTCTCATAACAAAACCTTAATTTACACATCAATCATTAATCTATTTTAGAAAATCAACAGTTTCCTTTTTTTTTATGTATTAATTATTTTTAGTTTTCTTAACAGGAACAAATATTCATAAACCTGATGACCTATAAATTAAGATAACTTTCAAATGGAAATAAAATACACAACAAATAAGCGAGTCTAAGTTGCAAAATTTGCTGAGTGGTATGTTGACCACTATGCACAAAAATTTCCAGTTAATGTGTTATTCAGTTTCAAATTCTTGAGTAGATCAGAATCACTTGTAAGATTCTGAGCATCACCTCAGATTTAAATTTCATAGATTTGAGGTAGGGAGCAAGAATTTGGATTTCTAACAAGTTACCAGGTAATGCTGATGCTGCTGGATCAGGGACCACTTTTGGGAAACATTGCTCTCTTCCATATTTCAAGACTTTATTAGTTTCTCCTTTTCAAATAAGTATTTAATGCATTATTTTAAATTGTTTTAGCAGATATTATATATACATGTGTTTATATGTGTGTGTGTGTGTGTGTGTGTATATACGACACATATATATATTTTTTTTCTAATTCAGACTTACTACCAGTCACTAAATCCACAAGTGCTTCTCATCTCGTTCATTTGACCAAGCCTAATGGTCTCTGATATAAGTCTTTTTACTTTATCAACAAGTTATTTTTATGACACTGCCTTGTAGCTATTTAAAAATATAGAACTTTTATGCTGAGTATGAATTTTAAAATTATTCATGATGAAAAATTACATATAAAAGAATAAAACAGAAAACTCAGTTTGGAAATCATGTGTATATAAATCTGTGTGTATGTATTAGTTTTTAAACCTGCCCCCCATATTTTCTGACACCTTAAATCAGAGCTTTGTTATTGTTCTTCAAAGATGTATTTTCTTGAAGCCAGATCAGGTATTTTAATTAGCTGATTCAATTCAACAGTCAATAAAGCTGATTAGGATGTCTGATGAGGAAGTGATTCCTGTGAATATAAAATTTGTACTATAGCAGTTCAATATTCTCTAAGAAATTTTTCTATTGATAACTTTTTCTCATAAATTTTATGACATAACAAACTTATCAACTTTTTGGATCATAGGCAATATAGGCCAGTGTTTAAAACATAACCTTTGACACTCTAATACACTACTTGCCTCTGGCACATGGAGAATAAAGTTAATTGATTTATCTATGTCAACTCTCTTGTCTAAATAATAATAATAATAATAATAATAATAATAATATTAAATAATAATGTGATAATTCTATAAGTAAGTAGATATAAAAAGCTTAGAGAATTCTATAAACGCTTGTTGTTAAACACTTAACCTGACCAGATAAAACTTTACCTATAAAACAGTATCTTATTTTACAATCTATTTTCTGATTACAAAAAATAAATATAGAAATTTTTAAGTACAGAAATTTAATAGTGTGCCAGACATATTAGCTTGTAAACATTTTATCTTGAATAATATAATACCTTTGTTAATAAAAAAAAAAACTTGTCACATTTAATCATCTCATTTTCACATGAATAAAATATTTTCTGAATCTCTTGAAAAAATAGATATCTGGAAAAATTAAACTTAGATGCTAAATTCACACCTGGCTGCACTTTCCTGGAATTCCTGCCTCTCTATAAGGGCCTCCACGCTCCAGGCCATTATCTGCAGTCAACTTCATTTATTTTCACGAATGTCTCAACTCTCTGTGTATCTGTGTTTTGAAAATGTGCTGTGAGGATGTTAAATGTTTTAGGTCAGTTTCCATAAAAGCAGAGCCTGAGAGAACAATTCAACTGCATAGGATTTGTTAGGAAAAGATATTTTAGAAAACACCCATAAGAATGGAAATTAGGAGGAACAGGAAAATGAGAGAGAATGAGCAAGGATTCAGTCTCAGGTAAAGTCTGGCCTTGGCCTTATCCACAGACAGACCCCTCTGGAGTGTTAACTACACCACAAAGTTATTCCACTGAGGGTGTGGTCCAGGCTGTATAACCACCAGTCAGAACTGAGGCTGCTGATGGGAGCCATGGGACTCCTTGGTGAGGCAGCTCCATTCAGCAGAGGACAGTTCCCCCGAGAAGTACCTAAAAGACTTAGCAGTAGACAGGATGAGAAAGAATAAGCTGTTGAGATTATGGTTTGTTTTGTTATCGTGTTCAATAAAATGCCTTGTAGTGGTGAGAGTTCACTTTAACGTTTAAGAGCATAAATGCTGAAGCAAATGACTGAATTAAAATTCATACTTTACCACTTCAGGTTGTTAGGGGCAGTTTCATTAATCTTTTGGGTCATAAATTTTTGAATATGAAAAACAAGAATACTGGAATAATATCTTTATCACATGGTACTTGTAAAGGTTAAATAAGATCAGAAACGTTGAGAATTGAAAACGGCGTTTGACCTGAATTAAGCAGTACATGAATGTTATCTGTTGTCATTATTATTTTAAATTTTTTTATTAAAATATGTGGGAAGATAGATGGATAACTATGAAGTAAGTACTTTTCCCTCAAAATGGGAGAATACCGAACACGCTATTTGACAAAATGCTTTTATAATTAAGAATAACTACTAGATCAAGTACCTTTTCCTATATTTATAAATATAACAATTTGGGGCTATTTTCTATCAATAGTAACTCATTATTTTATCATTCAGCGATTGTTAATAATATTGTGATACAATTTTGCATATAATTAGTCTGAAGATAGAAATTTATTTTTTATTAAATATCTAGAAGTATAAATTTCTGTGTCTAGAGCATATTTTTAAGTTTCAGTTGTATTTTTCTGATATTCTTCTGGAATATTAAACAATATTTTACTATAAATAACTGTACAGAATGCTTGTTTCTCATCAAAATATATACTTCTCCCCATCCTCGGTATGCACACTGCGTATATATATATATATTTTTTCCATTTTGCAAATGCAGTAGGTAAAAATGCACTTGACATTCCAATATTATTTTTAATCTTTTTTTACTATAGTGATATTAAATATTTTCCTATGATCATCTATAGTATATAAACTAGTAAACTTTTTTGGTTCCATTGTCTATAATTATAACTAATTTTTCTGTTTATTAATTTTAAGAAATTCTATATACTAATATGTGAACTATTATACATCCATACTGTAATGCCTCCTATAATTTTGAAAAAGAAACAATATAAACTTTAATCACATATTTCCTACCACCAGCCATTTCTCTGGTTTTGTGAAAAAATTATTTTCTTCAATATAATTTTTATATTCACTATCTGTAGTTTCTCATCTCCGTTCTCTCACTCTGTTTTAAGTATAAATGATTTTCCACTTTTTTATGGTGAAAGAAAAGAGTGTAAACTATTCAAGTACAACTTAATTATTATTAATTAAACACATGTAATTACCACATGAAAAATAAATAAAACATTTTTGGGAACCTAAAGCATTCCATATATCTCTTCCCAATCTTACTCCTTCTTTATCTATCCTGACTTCTGTGTAATTAGCTTCGGTTTAGAGTTTTCTCACCTATGTATTTACACCAAAATTACAGTTTAATTTTTTTTGTTAATAAAATGTGTATCAAGGAAAGCATCGAGTGTATTTCTTTGTGACTGGTTCCATTGATTATATTAATGATATTTATCTTTGTAAACAGCATGGAGGAGTTCATTACTTTTACTGATAAATAGTAATCTATTGCATAAATATATCCCAGTTAATTTTAAATTACATTATTGGTTGACCTTTCTTTTCAGGTTTTAGCTACTACATTTAAGTTTTACAGAATATTCTTGTATATATTTTTATTGCAAATGGAAATATATATTTGAATATGCACATATTCAACTGTAGTTGACATGCCTAAACTTCAACAGATATTTTTACAAGTAGTTGAATCAACTTACTGTTTCACCATAAAATCCATTAATTCATATCCTCATGAATTCTTTATATTTTCAATCTTTGGGATTTTAGAAATCATGGTAGATGCACAGCCTTTTAAACAATTTGATTTACCTAATAAATAATGATGTCGAGACCCTTTACAAATTCAATTTTGGCATATTCACTTTTAAAATGGCTAGGTTTTCCCGCTAATGTTTTTAGTTTTATATTTTCCTCATATTCTTATATATCTGTATATTTTATTTATAATATTTTAATTAAATAAGTTACAAATATATTTACAAAAATGCTTTTTATTTGCACATTCTTTTTGGTCTTTTGATAATGTTTATAAAATTAATATAATTCAGTTCAGTAGTTATTTCATTTGTGATAAGCGATATGTTGTAAATTGGTTTAAAATATTATCTATAAGGCAAGAAGATAGATTCATATATTATAATATATAATTTGAGATATGCAATTTATATTCCAATTTACTTAATTCACTTAGAATTTTGTGCAGGCAATATTTCAGATTCACTTTTTTTCTATATGAATATTCAGTGACCTCACTACCATTTCTTGAAAACTATTTGTTTAGTACTCTATTTAACTTAAAAAAAAATTATTCATGTTCCAATCTATACTTTCTTAATTATTTCAGACTTTAATAGTACCTGTTACCTGGGTGACTAATTCTTTTCTGTGATCTACTCTTTAGAAATATTTTGGTTGTTTTTTTTTCCTCCAATTATCTTTAGAGTCTGCTTGTTAAACTTGTGATTGAGTTGAATCTTAGATGAATTTGGTAACAATAACCATCATTCTAGTATTGAGTCTTCCATATGCATTATATATTTATTAACTATTTATTTCATAATTTCCCTCATTAGTGTTGTATAATTTTTCTACATCTTTTGCACATTTTGTTGAATATTTGGGGAGGTGTTTTATATATTTTCCTGAAATTAGAATTTATATGCATTTAAATTCCCTAGTCTGTGCAGTTTTATAGAAACTCAATAGAATTTTCTACTTTGAACATCTATCCTAAAGATTTCTAAACTTGGTTTTATATCTCTAAATTTATTTTTATGTTTTTTTAAGTGTTCCACATCTTTATGTTCCATATCCTCATGAAAAATGGAAGCTTTATTTATTCCTTTCTTATTTTTATAATATTTTTCCTTGAATTACTATATTGCCTTAAGTCTTCAATATCAAATCAAAGAGCTAGCATAGATATTTTTATCTTTATTATGTATATATTTTTGTCATGCATCATTTTAGTAGTTTTAGGAATGAACATTTGATTCTGTTTGCTGCAGTATAGCTCTCTATTTTACCAACTTTTGTTTCTATCTTTTTTTCCTTTCACAAGTTTTTTTTATCTTCTTAATACGAATATTAGCTCATAAACTCTAATTTTTTTACTAATATTTGCCTCAGTTTAAATCATTTAACGGTATTGTATAAGTGCTTAAATATATTACTTTACTTATAACTCAGTTAAATATTTTTATAGTTTCACTTAGGATTTTTGATTAAGCATTTATTTAATAAAATATTTTGTTAATTTACTGAATTAAAGGTATTTCTTAATTAGATGTTGGACACTAATTTAAACTAATGATTTTGTATACCAAAACATATTTTGTATGATTTTGGCCTTAGAAAATGTGTTGATCTCTTTTTTTTGTATAAATGTTCTGTATATTTTTAATAAAATATGAATCTGATGATGCTCATATTCTATTATGAACCCCATGTAGTTTTTGCTTTAAAGAAATTGCCACTGGTATTAGTTCATAGTCCAGTGACAATATCTCTAAGGTTTTATTTTTATTTATTTGTACTGAAAATCTTTTATTCAGTTATTTAATAAAAAGTTATTTATTTCATTTTGATATGGGGACAATTTAGTTTCTTAATTTTGTTGGCACCTTTCAATAATTTTGGAAAACTTTAAGCTATTATTATATTAAATTACTTCTACTACATTCTCTATTTTGTTTTTTACTGGGAACCCAAAAGCATGTATGTTAAGCTTACTATTACCCTTTCTAACTATCTCCTCAGATCTGTCTCATGATTTGAGAATCAATTTTAAAATTATATTTTAAAAAGTGTTCCGCTGATTCTTATTTATATGAGCCCCTTTTCTTAATCTTCCTAAGATGATATCTTGTTTATTTCTTTATTCACCAGTTATTAGCTCAATTAAACATCAGTTCTATAACAAAGGCTTAATATGTTTTCTTCTTCAGTGTACCCTGAGGGCCAAAGAAAGTAACAAATATCTAATATGAACTAACAAAATATAAAATGAGTAAAAAAATAATTATTTTTAGAGGTTAAACTAATTTTAGATCAAACAGGCAATGAAGTTAAGAATAATACTTATTATTTAATATAATTTCTTCCTCATAAGTAAGGTTTTATTTAATTTTTGCCAACACTAAAGCAATATTAGACAAGTATACACTGAGATAAAATTGTCATTTAATAAATTTGCAAATATGATCAAAGTTTACTTTCTTAATCTTAAAGTGGTAGGTTATTATTATTATTATTATTATTATTATTAGCTTGAAATGATTAGTTTTAACAGGTTCATTCAAATGTTATCTCTGTTGCAGGATTAAAATAAAATTTTAAAAACTTAAAACACTGCAGTTTCATGGGCCTTTATTTTCACAATGTATGACTCTGTGATGGGCAGCTCAATAATGTATTCTATGCTTTCATTTATTATGTTGCAAGCATGATAATTTAGGCAGGCTTTTCATTAGTAGTGTTGTAAGAGTTACTTTTGAGGTTAAAATAATAGTTTTTAGAAGATTGAAATAACATTTTAACCCAAAAGCCATATTAACATTATCCATTTCTCTAGAGTATAAATTCTGTAAAGCAAGATTCAAATTGCTATTAAAATTAGGCTCCTAATTCAGTGCTTTTTTGTTGTCAGTTTGCAAAAAACAGAAAGCTTAGCATAATAAAGATGTGAAAAAATGGTGTAGATTTTTATCACACAAGTTATTAACAGTGTCAGAATAGCAGCCATAAAAAATATGCCACAGGGGAAATTGTTGGTGATGTGATTTATCAGCTCAGTAGCATGTAAAACCTATTTGTTTTAATAATGTTTTAACACAAACATGAAAACATTTTGTGGTGACAATCTTAATTAACCTGCTTTTGGTCAAGCTATATTTCTTTCCAAATTCAAAAAGAACAACAACCAGAATACTTAAAAATAATTATGATAGTTCATATTATTTACTATCTATTTAAAAATGTCAACTATCTTAATCGCTGATTTTTTCCCCATGCAACTAAAGTCTTACTGAAAAATTCCATTTGTAACAGTATATGTGGTTCTATACATTTATATATGTTTATGCTAATAAATGTTATATGCTAATAAATGAATTTAAGAGAGGACACCATTTTAATTAAATTGTTTCATACCAATCAACAATCAATTGACATAGAGGCCGATCTGTGGAAAATGTTCTCATTTTGGAAAATCATACAGTTCAAAATCAATTTAAACTATACCAGAAAACAGTAAAAGTATTTGTCATCAATTATTATAGAGATATAGGTGTCAGTGAAATAAATTTCTCAGTCTTTAAATAAAATATAAAATTAAACCATTGCCCATACAGTCACAGCATTAATGTCAATCTGACATTAGTTAAAACAAAATTTCATACTTATTTAATCTCCCATTGCCTGGAGCATATTTCTACATTTACTCACATGGATTTTAAATTCCAAATGATAAATATTGTTTTCCTTTTTTTAATATACCCCAACATAGCTCCTTGCCTTGAAATTGTAGTTTCTTAAGCATTTGGTTTGATTTTATTGGTTTAATAGATCAATTCTCATTAACTATGCTTGTTTCCTTTATGTTGTAAACAAGGTTATTAAATCACCAATGGAAAATCTTATCTCTTTTATCATCCTACCATCTCAGTGGCTGATTTTTAATTAATATTCTATTGTTTCTACTTTGAATTAATGGAAATTGTAACCCCTTAAAAAAATTAAACATCAATCAGTAGACCACAATAACAGTATACAAATTTCCCTTCTGTTTTGATTTTGAAACCTTTGAACCCCTTAACCCTCAGTGTCAGGGTGTGCAATCTTGTACAGTGCCTTCCACATTCTTTCTCTCTCCAAACTGAAAGACAAAACTGAATACTAGTAAGAGGTTTTATTTCATGTAAGCTTCCTCTAGGCATGTCTTGTGTAGGAATGGCTGGTAAGTTCTGTTTTTTAAATTTGAGCCCCGTTAGCTATTTGGAGCCCTTCTTACTAGGTGTTCTTTCTCAGGGTCCACAGCTTTTTTAGTCATTGTCATCATTTGGGATTTTAAAAAGTAGGCTGCTGCTGCTGATAAGGATGATGATGATGAACCATTGGGGGTAAGATTATCAGCCCCCAAACCACACCTCTAGTTTAAAATTCTAATCACCATATACAATATTGGGAAAATCTATTTATTAGTTTTTTTTAGTCTCAGTTTAGGAAAAATAAAGATAGTGTCAATCACATGGGGATTTTGCTAAGATGAAATGAGTTCATACAAAAATAGTTTTGAGAACACCATCTGGTCCTTAGGCAATAAAATATTAACTACTTCTGTTAATCATTAACTATTAGTATTATTTAAAGTCTCTAGATTAACAGAGAACTATTTCTGAGGTTGTGGAGATCTTGAAGCTATATGGAGAGAATTTAACTAGGAAAAAAATAATGTAGAGAGAGACAAGAGGAATGTAGTTGTATATTAGAAAAACAAAAGGAATCCCCAGGTGGTAAAGACAGAGAGGACTGACAGAAAACTAAGACAGTTTATCATAGAGATCAGTTGGGGAATAAACAAATTAGATGTGTGATTTTATCCCTAGAAAAATAGAAAAGCATTAAGTTGTCTTGAGCAAGGAATTATTTCCCATTTATATCAAGGCTTGCAAATTCAAATGCCTACATAGAACAGGTAACTCTCACAAATACGTGATATGTCAGGCATAAAACTGGAGTGTAATAAGAGCAGAAACAGGCCTATATAATTCATACTCAAAGGAACCCATCTAAAGTTGCCACTTTCCAGATTCCAATTTAAAGCAAAATATTTCACTTTAAATGAATCATTATTTAATGGACTTATTCTGTAAAATAAACATTTCAAGAGAAACATTCATTCTAAGTTTAAGTAAAACAACAATGACGTATGTATGTGTTCTTTTATAAAGTAGAAATGGTTTGTAACCTGAGGGGACTATTGATCTTCTCTTATTGCTTAAAATTGAGGTTACATGACACAAAGATGAAGGGTACTCTTTTTTTTTTTTTTACATGGGTCGGCAAACTACAGACTGCAAGGAAAATTTATTTTGTAGCCTGGGAACACTGAATGGCTTTTACATTAGCAATGCTTTTTACATTTACAATATAAACCAGAACAAAACACAAAGAAAATCATGCAACAGAGACCATATGGTCCACAAATCTTAAAATATTTACTCTCTGGCCCTTTGCAAAAAAAGCTTGTCAATTCCTATTTTAGGTCATAATAAATGTAATATATTATTTAAACTTCAAATTAGTACATTGAAATGGCTACTAGTAAAAACAACAACAGAACATTACAAGAGTTGACAGGATGTGAATAAATTGGAAGTGTTTTGCATCATTGGTTGGAATGTGAAAAAGTACAGCCACTGTATAAAACATTATTGTTCCACAGAAAGGTAAAAATGAAATTAAGAGGGTAGATCTCATGCTAAGTAGTCTTAAAACATATACACATAGAGGACATAAGTAAACTCAGGGAAGTGCTGGATATGACTAGTATCTTGATTGTGATGATGGTATTACACGTGTTTGCACATGTCCAAACTTATCTAATTGTACATGCTAAATATTATGTAGTTCTTTCTATGTCGATTAAAAAATAAAACTATTAAAAATAAAAAAGAATAACCTAGCAATTCCACTTTTGGTTATATGCTGAAAAGAATTTAGAGCTGAGTATTAAAGAGTATCTGTACTCCGTGTTCATAGTGGCATTATTCACAATAGTTAAAAATGGAAGCAATACACATGTCCATTGATGGAGAAATGGTTAAGCAAAATGTAGTATATATATATACTGTGGAATATTACTCATCTTGAAAAAGGAAGAGAAATTCTGACATATGCAACACATGGATAAACCATAAGTATATTATGCCAAGTGAAATGAGGCAGTAACACACACAAATGTACTTTATTATCATATTTATATGCTGTAGTCAAATTCAGAGAGACAGAAATCAGAATGGTAGTTGTCAAGGGACAGCGATAAGGAAAAAGGGGTATATATTGTTTAAATGGTGTAGAATTCTGAAGGATTCTAGAGATAAATGGTGGAGATAGTTGCACAACAGTATAAATATACTTACTAACACTAAAGTAAATAGTAATCATGGTAAATTTTATGGTATATGTATTTCACCAGAATTAAATTTTTTTAAATAATAAATACCATGTATAATCATAACACAAATAATTACCAAGTAGTAAATATAATAAAAAGTGATTAAAAATGTAAATTGAACACTAGAAAACATTATTGATAGAAAGAAAATCAAAAGAACAAAAAAATATATTGTACTATTTTCGTGGTCCAGAAGATTTAATGTTACATAGAAGTCCATTCTTTCCAAATTAGCATGCAGTGGTAACATCCATAAAGATACTTTCACGGTCTGTTTCTGTTGTCTTTGACAACAAAGAAAAAAGTGATTGAAACTAGCTTGCAAAGAAACAAAAATTCCCAAAGCTTCTTTAAAGAAAAGAAATAATTGGAAAACTTACACATTTAATAAAAGTTAACAAAAATTATAAAAGTGTAGTATTTGCTTAGGTATATTCCAATAGGGGTGTTGAAGAACCTAGAAATAGAGGCATACATAAGGAATGCTTGATTTTTGTCAAAGGCTCCAAGACTCCAACAAAATTCAATGAGGATAGAATAGTCTTTTTAAGTAATTATGCTTGAAAAAGTCAATATCAATGTGAAATAAATTAAAATTCAATCCCTAAATCACTTTATATACAAAAATTAATTCAAGGTGACCTAAATGTAAGAAGTGGATTTATAAAACTTCCAGAGGAAGAATGTGAAAATACCTTTGTGAACTTGGGATAGGCAAATGAATTTTAGACAGATCACAGAACATATAAAACATACAAATACATAGTAGGAATTTATTAAAATGAACTATCACTGCTTATGAAAAGACACACAATTTATAAACAGTAACCACTTATACACTAGAAACTATTAAAATATATAATATATAAAAAGAACTTATATTTAACATAAACAAAGAAAACTTAATTTTAAAAAAAGTTCAATAAGTTAGGACCAGAGACCCCAATTGATAATTCACAGATGTGAAAATTACCAATAGAACATTAAAAAGTATGAAACATCATTACTCACCAGTAAAATGCAAATTTTAACTAGGTGTGATATTACTTATACATGTTAAAATGAATACTGATTTAAAGATTGACAATATCATGACCATATTCATCATGGGTAAGATTATGAAAACAGCTATAACTCTCATGTATAGCTGAACTGCAAAATGGTACAAACACCCTGAAAACTTTTTAGCTTCTTATCAATTACATATATAACTACTCTGCTACTTAGCCATTGACTTCTAAATATTTCCCCAATAAAATAAAAATGTGCCCACAAAATCTTGGATAAGAATAATCTATTCTATTATTAGCTCAAATCTAGAAAGAAGTGTTTGCATCAATAGAAAAACACATATCAACAGAAAATTGATTAACTAAAAATTATTAATTAAACGATACTTTCTTACAATGGAATAGAGCTTAATTAACTATGAAAAAGAAGCTAATGGAGAATATAATGATATTTATGAATTTCATAATCAATATGTTGAGGGGAAAATGTTTGATATAAAATGTATAGTTCATTTTTTATGAAGTCCCAGCATGAATCTATTGAGATAGAAATCAGAAATTGGTACAGTAGTTTCTGTGTAGGGATTTTGAGGAAAACAGAGTGAAAAAGGGATATGAAAAGGTTTCTATAACATAATTTAGGTGTTAGATCAGTGATTCTATAACTTAATTTGAATACATTAATGATAATAATTATCAAACTTTGTCCACTTAAGTTCTGTGCATTTCACTGTATGTATTTGATAATACCATAAATGGTTTTAAAAATGAAAGTGTTTTTATCATTCTTTCCAATTATTGCTCCATTTTCTGCCCTCCTTCATAGTCAAACTCCAAATACAATCATCTAAAAAATGTCTTCTTCCTAACGAGAGAACTACAGTGAGCTGTCAAACTGGCCAACAATCTCATATTGTCAAACTCATATTGGTCTTTATTGTTTACAGTTGACCTATTGCTCTTTTTTAATTAAAAAAAATTTTTAGATACAATACTGGTCTAATATCACACTTTCCCCCACCCTTGGCTCTTTCTTCTCTGGTTACATTTTGTTTTTCTTTATATCTACCTCTGCTTTTCAAAATATCTTCTTGTTGTCATACTGTGCTTCCTTTAATCTCTATATTTTATTTAGACTATCTCATCTATTTTTATGGTTTTTAAACACTCTCTATAAAGATGATTATTGACTTGCATTTCAAGCCTAGATATTTAGAGTCACAGATATTATTGATTAATTGGCATGTTTAGATGTCAGATCAATATATCAGTATTTTAGCATATCTAAAAATGAATATTCTGGTCTCCCTTGAGTGGACCTTCTCCCAAACTACATTATTTCTCTAAGTATATCATTTACACAGTTATTCAAGTGGGACAACTAGAAATAAGCTTTGATTTCTCTGTTCTTTACTCATGTTCAGTTTATCCAATGCCCATAACCACAAAGAGATAGATACTAGATAAATAAGTAGATCAATAAATAGGTAATAGAATGAAGAAGAAGACATAAATGTATATTTATGTATATAAAGTAATAAATATATCATAGTTTATACTAAGTATTATTTATAAATAATAAAGATATATTCTAATGAAAACATTAAAATCATTTTAATAGCATTGCATATTTACTACATTTTATTTTGAATGAGGTCCAACATAAAGGTAATTAAATGTGATATATGTTAAAAATAAAGTTGAAATTATAAGGTACCATCAAGCACTAACTATAATTAACAAAGTCAAAATATGTCACTAATTATTAATATTTTTAGAAGAGAAATAATAATATAAGTCATGCTTTTAACATGGTTACATAAATATACACATATATCTGTATCTTCATATTCTCAGCACAAAATTACCTGTACAGATATCTAACTCTGGATTAATGGAGTGATCAGCTTCTGTTTTCTTAACAAGTGCAATATGCCATGCAATTTAGCATACTTGTAGCTTTCGATAACAAGAAGATATTAAAGACTAGAGTAAACCTTTATTGTAGTGAAATGTGAAGCAAGATAATTTCTGCTCAATAATGCAGAAAATAATGTCTATCACCAGTATAAATTATTGACTAACACCTGAAGCACATTTCTTCACCCTCTAATTTATTAGTACAGTTTGCACATTATGCCATGGTTAAATAGCATTACGAAAATTGCTAGGCTCCAAAACGTAAAAATAGATTTAATTTACACCTGTGTTTGCTTTTGTTTAGTATGGTTGAGAACATGGAGCTATGCAATTATACTGTAGTACCAATTTTAATGGACTCAAATTACATAGAAAAAAAGTTAACTTTTCTGAAATTTAATTAAAAGTTTATTAAAAAGAAGAAATTCAAGGCCTGTTTAGTTTGATATTTTGGTCTAATTTGTCATATAAAGAAAGAGTTACAGTTTCTCATATAACAAAAAAATTATGAAATCAAAATATATTAAAATTGTAAAAGCATTATATATGAAATAAAGTTAAACTATGTAGTTAAGAATACTGAAAGTTCTTTTATATCTGTGAAATATATAATTTTGCAAAGAAAATCAATAATTCTACTTTTATTTTTCAAATGTTCTATCATTAATTTATGAAAACGTTTAATATATTAACTACTTATACTAATATGTTCTTATACATTTATACTTTCATGAAACGAATGTTTTATAATATTCATTTGTTATTCAATAATTCCTTTGAGAATTGTCATATTAGCTACAAATAATTTTTTTTCCCTCCACCATAGACTATATCACTTAAAGGAGATAGGAACCCACAAGCTAATTACTTTGTGGATATTGAAAATTTGTGTTTCTATCCGGCAAACAGTTACCAGAAATACATTAGCTTAGAAATACTTGTTATGTCATAGCAGAGCAATTAATTAGAAAATTGACCAGTTAGAGAAATTAAATTAAGTTGAACAAAAGCTTAGGCTTTTGGGATTTAAAGAGTTTCTATATTTGAAAATAAATTTTATTAGTTTTTAGTTGAAAAAAAATACTAATATTAAACCCAACATTTTTAATGAAAAAAAATAAAAATATTAATCTGATGCTTCTTATATTTTCTTCATTATGCAATTTTGTCACCATCTTGCATAATCTCTACTCTGAATATTTTGGACTCTGACAGAAACCTGCCAAATTATACTGATTCCTGACATCATTTGGGTAAACAGTCAAAGGTAATTTATAAAATGAATAAGCTCAGGAGATCTAAGGTACAACGTGGTTACTATAGTTAATAATACTCTCTAAAATACTTGAAAGTTGCCAAGAGAGTAGGTGTTAAATATTCTCACAAAAGAAATGATAATTATGTGACATGATGCAGGTGTTAACTAACACTATAGTGTTAATCATTTTGTACTACATCAGTGTATCAAACCAATATCTTGTTTACCTTAAACTTACATAGTGTTTATCAGTTATATCTCAATAAAGCTGTGAAAAATTATAAAGAAAGAATAAATATGAATAAATAATTTGTTTCTAAATCTACCTGTGGATATCAGATTTCTCACTTCTGATCTGGTACCAGCATTTCATCTTCAATGCTTTGGCAGTAAACAGCTAAAGGCCATGCAATAAATGAATAGGACAAATAAATGCAGGAGAGATATGTTATATGAAAACTTCAAAGTCACAAAATTAGTAAATGGCAGATAATTTTTAAAAGACATGACAACATAAACTCCTTGTCCTTTAAACACTGGTGTATTTTCTCTATATTACATTGAAATTTATTTTAATAAATTTTATCTAATAATTATATTTAAGTTATAATAAACTTATTAAAATTAAAAATAAAGGATTTCTTAATAGTTCTTGAACTTAAAATGAGATTGGATAAAGACAATAAAAAGGTGTGGCTTATAAATTTATTAAGAAACTTGCTCATATATGTAAATTTTTAGTTATTTGTATTATGATTGATTGAATAAATAATATATTATTTCCTTACATTCATTTTGCTGCTATGATATTGTCATGAAAACAGTATCTTCTAAACTTTCTATTGCTTTGAAAAATCCACTTATAGTTATGAAGAATTCTGAGAACAAGTTTTTTACTTGTGAAATTTATTTATGAATATTCTGCAAGAAGCATTGCAAATTGGCCCATTTAAAAACCCTAATGAAGCTCAGCCACCAGGATGTCCAAGTATGAACTAATTATGTTAAGACATGGAGAGGATGCTTGAAATAAAGTGAAATAATTGCTCATGAACATAGCTGTAGGGCACTTCTGAAATATCTGATAGATTCCTCAGATGAAGACATTATCAGTACTATTCCTTCTTCTGGAGTCCACATTCTCCTGTAACTGGATGAGAGCCTGAATGCTTTTGGGCCTCCCTAGTAGTTCCTTCGTAACTAAGAGGCTACATAATCACCAATAAGAAAGTAGAGGAGCAAGGAAAAGTGAAACAAGCTGAAAAAATAAGTCTTCACCAACTGCTGACTAGAAATAGATGAAAAAGGAGTGATGAAAAGAAGAAACATACAGATAGTAGAAGTGTTCCCTTGAGTGTGCACCTCCTAAATTATCTCTTCAAAAGCAAAGGGTACAGCACAACTATTTGTCACTTATATAAATTTATAAACCAGTTTACTGTTAAAATCCATTTATATTTATTAATTTTTCCCCAAAATATGCCTTATTATTATCAATGTAGACCTCAAAATGTTACATTTTTTCAATAGCAACAGTTGTTTTATAAATTTAATCAAGCCGCATAATATACTTGAAGACATTGACAGAGCAAAAGAGACTGTGCTTTCAAATTTAAAAAAAATGAATCTCTTTGTTATGTTGTTGTCTTTATGATTATACAAAAGTTGGAACCTGGCTGGGACAATCTGTATATTTTCACCAACCTAAAATGTACCTTTGAAAAATGATTCCAATTCCTGTGAGAACTAGGTTACAGCTGCTATTGATGCTTTTGTATCTGCTGACCTGCAATCCCATCACCGGGAGTTTTGTAGGTTTTGGTTATTATGCAACCATTAATTCAGGGGGAAAAGAATTACATAAAAGTGTTTTATATTATATGCATGAGTTATATTTTAAAATATATACACAACTATAAATAAACTCAAATATATATAAATTATTAAATAAGTGTACACATATATACATATATAATTTTAACCTCCCTGTGAAGCAGCACACTGAAAAACAAAACATAATCAGCATTCCTAAATTGTCTATTGAGAGCTCCAAAATGGAGTAACTTCAGCCTCTCAGCCATTAATTATTTTTTTTTCCAGCCATTAGTATTGAATAAATCTTTAAGGCGCCTTGATATGATTGAAAGAAATTTTTTAATGACGGTAAACAATAGTTTAATATTTTCCAAAAGAGGAGTGAAAGAGATCGTGTGTGGTTTTAAGTTTTCTGCTCTTTGTCATTCATCTTTGCCTCTGCTTCTGTTTTCAAACAAGTAAAGTAGAGGAAGCATTGTCAGATCCTAGACTGGAAACAGGGAGGAGAGAATGAGATTGGGAGAATGAGAACAGTGAACATTTCCCAGAGGAAACGTTATGGTGAATATGCTCTTATTTTTGAGCTGCACTGCTGATTTTGAAGTTAGCGTGAGTCAATAATAAAAATATTTGTAGATTGGATAGTTATTTAAAATGGAAATAAGAAATGTGGGAGTAAACAAAGAATAGATAAAAAGAAACTAGAAAATGTATTTGTAATAGCCTCTTTCATTTAGGCGACAATCATATTGAAATTTAACCACTCAGTACTGAAAATGTTTGATTGCCTTTTATTTATCTTTTGATATTAAAAGCTTTATGTTTATGTCATTGGCTGCTTCCACTGTGATCAGCAGGGTGACAGCATTGCTATCACTGTAGAGTCTGAAATGAATCTTCACCTCCTCCCCCTCTATTACTGATTCAGAATGTACTTCATACATTCTGAGAAACACTTTTTGGAGCACCTTGCTTAATTGCATAAATATAAAATTTAACTCTAAAATAAACTATGTGGTTATTTATACCATTGTTGTCATAACTTAGGTGTATTAGACTATATTGTCCCAATAAAACCAAACAAACTATCACAGTGCCACATCATTAGGGACACAGTTTATCATTTGGTCTATTAAAGTCCCTGGCTTTAATTCATTTATAAGTCAATACATATGATATAATAAAATAATGTATATCGTATAAAGAAACATTATATAGCTAATATATAAGTAAAGAATTGATAGTCGAGAAAATCTAATACATTTGTTCATGCAAGGGGTGAAAAATACATGATTACTGCTTAAAGGTTTTTTTTTCATCAACTTATTCTGACTCCTTTGTCCTTGGCGTCTGTATCCACGTTGACCACAGAAACATCAAACTTCACTCTGTCAAGGTGAATGGTTTATAGTTTTCATCCTGAAATTTAATACCTAAAAGTGATTGCATTGTCACAGTAAACCATTCTCAGACCATCCCTCTCATCGAATGCCATATACCGATTGTTTATTTTACAACAAAAGCCATTTAAAGTCAACTAATAACAGTTCTCTAAAACAGTAAATCTAGGAACAACTATCTTCAGTTTTTATGGTGGAAACTATTAAGATTTGAGAGAAGGCCCTTATTTTAAAGCACTCTTTCTCCTCGAGATGCCATACCTATTATTATTTCAGTGGCTGTAATGCAAATGGACACAATGTTAGTCCCATCTTCTCATCCCCTAACCTCAATAGAAAAATAAATAAGCCTTCACAGATGTATTAGAGTAAATCAGTGATCTGTTCCTCACTGGAATATAATTTATCCAGGTACATTCTCTCTACTTGAACATTCTTAGATAAATAAAGATAGTTTGACATTGTGAACAAAAATAGTGAAGTTTGAAAGTACAAATTTTATTATTCTCTGCCTGTAGTAATTTTCCCACAAATATACCTCAGAAAGTACACAGCTGCTATCCTGTTAGGAAATGTCTTTTTAAAAATGAAAACAGCACTACCATCCACCATAGCTGCTGTCTTCCTCTACTTTGATTTTTATCAATGTTAACCACATTATTAGCAATACACATAAGCCACAGTTTCATTTAAATACTTTTTTTCTGAAGATTCTCAAATAAGTTTACAAAAATTGTTCTTTAATATTTTTGAATTAACAGGGTTTGCAAGGAAAATTTACAATTAAGAAAATTTACAACACTTAAATGACATTAATTTGGCAAGAGCAAATTAACAGAAAGAGAGAAGCTGTCTGCCTCTTTTTGTTACTAGGGATAAAATATTCCTGCTATTATTTAAGTTCATACCCTTCTTATGTGCTCTGTACATCATCCATTAGATGTTTCTTAAAGACTATCTTTCATCACCAGTTTATTTCTCAATCTCACCATCTTAGAAACATGCACCACATCCCTTTTAACTACTGTCTCTATTTTTTTTATAGCAAAACTTCTTCAGAAAGGTCTGTAATTAATGCTAATATTTTCTTCCCTCTCTCACCTTTTTATATCATCAAGCCAAAATAAATGAATCCTTTCTTCTCAATATAACAATAAATGTCTTGGTCATTGTCACCAATGACCTCCATTTTGCCATGGTCACTCTGTATTCTACTTACCTGACCTAAAAGTAGCATGGGGTAACTCTCCTTTTTGAATAACTTTCATTTCTTGAGTACCATAATATCTCAGTATCTTATGTTTCTTTTTTTTTTCTTTATATCAGTAGCTTCATATTCTAAATTATCTTTACTGTCTCTAATTCATCATACATTTTATTATTTATCCAATCAAAACTCTCTCTTACAATTAATTTAAATGCATTTATAATAAAATCTAAACTTTTTATTTTAGTCTATGAGGCCTAACATGGCCTGGCCCAAGACTTCATTTCTATAAATGTCTCTCTGAGCATCTTCTTCATAACTCTAAACCAAAACTCCCTAAACCATTCAGTCACATTCTTTTTCTATCTGTTTCTCAGTTGTACTGGATTTATCATCTCTTTAGGGCCTTTAGTCTGTCTCCTGCCCGAGCAGTTATTCTGTTTAAATAGCTCCTTTTAATAATTACTTAAATGCCAGCTTCTCCAATTGGCCTTTTCTGACCATCCAACATTGAAGAGTCATCAATTCTCTCTACATCTTATATTTGAATTCATGTATCATAGCAATTATAACTGGTGCAGCTATAAATATAATAACCCAATTGTTTAATTTGCACATTGTCTCTGTTAATTAGATGATAATATCCAAGAGAAGACTAATTTTTTCTTGTTTTGTATGTGGTTGTATTCAAAATGTAATCCAACACGTACTTAGCATACTATAGACATTAACTGAATAATTGAACAGAATACACTCAATATTCGAGCCGCATATGTTGTTACTCTGACTAGGTACACATTGAGGCCATAGATGAAGGATTTAAGTTTATCTAACTATGAGCAGCTGTTGAACTCAGAAGTCACCAAAATCAGATAAATCATTCTCTAATTGGTATAAATTTTCTTCATAGCATCCATATTCAAGTGAAATTACAAGTCATCTTTTATTTATAATTAGGGTACTGAACTGATAGTGAGGAATTAGTCTGGTTGAGTTAGTTTACATCCTTTCTTAAACATTTAGAGAAAAATGAATAGCTAGAGAATCTGAGAGTTCCTGGGACTTCTATTTCATTGCAGTTTCCTGACAAATATCGGTCATTGGAAACTTTAGTACATGTGGGATCTGACCAGCAGCTCTAGAGTCCTTTCAATCAAGGCTAGGTCACACAGAAAACTAGGTGGTAGGGAAATTTCACAATTTGTAGAATTTTCAATTTTCAATTATGCAACATAAAATTTATTAGTAAGTCCTAAATCTACATGTTACGCAAACACCTAGGCTTAGCCACTGTTTTTAGGTAACAGAGGAGAGAATCAATACTTCATTATTTTAAATTTCTGCAATAGTAAAAACAAATAGTGACATCTATATAAATTACCCTGTTTTCCTTATATATTTTAAATGTCTGGATGCAACATCCCATCCAGTTTGGGTTAAAAAGTATAAAATTCTTAGTTTTGCCTTTGTCTTGTAGTCCATTAGTACATAGTGTTCTTCCCCTTCATAATCTCACTTCCCATCCTTTATCATCAAAACATGAATGTCCTAGTCTTTTGATATGTATGTTAACCAGTTTTATTTTTACAATGAATGCATTCCTGATTCATGCTTAAGTGGTGAAAACTGTAATCTAAAGCTTTGTCAAGTGCTTATTCATTGTGCATGAACATAGATTGCAAAATAGCCAGGCATTATTGAAGCTGCTGCTACATCTTCTACAGGAAGGCAGTGACTTGTGAAAAGTAGTTAACCAATAAACAGAGACGATCTAGGATATTGGGAACCATTTCTAGTTATCTCTCAAATGAGAAACTACATTCTCTTGTAGCCAAAAGTCATAGAGACTCAGTAATGACTTCAAGTTTCCACCCAAAACCCATGCAGAGGAAGATAAAGATGATCCCTCTTAGCAGTTGGAGCAGACCTCAGTAGAAATTTACAGGAGTGCAGAGATCACTTGTGCCTAGAATGATTGCTGGCACATGGTAGATGTGTTGATAACATACCCTCACTGAATGAATTAATGCATCAACAAATGAATAAAGACAATCATCCCCAGCATTAATAGAAGCCTGTACAACAGAAAAAAGTTGAGCAGAAAACATAAGTACAAATAAATAGCATAAGATCATTGTAGGTGTGTGATAAGTACATACTCATGTGTGTGTCCCTGTATGTTTGTGGCTTTGTCTTATAATCCATTAGTACATAGTGTTCTTCCCCTACATAAAACTATCTTGTTTAGGAAACTGTCATATGCTATTCATTTGTCTTGTTTGTTTCTAGTTGTTTTCATCACTTGAGAGTTTAATATTTGTTTAATTTTTCATTTTATAATTTCAGAGAATTACTGATATAATTTATGAAAAAAGATCATACATGTAATAGGCTTAAAAACTTTTAAAAATAACTTTAATATATCCTTAAAATTGGACCTATAATACAATAATCTCCATAAATGGTTTATATATCTTGTCAACTTTTAATATATATGCTATCTCAGGCAACCAATGGACTTATGTAACTATATAATTATAAAAAATGTCTATATATGCATACCTAAATAAAATGTCTCTCTCTCAGTGTAAAAGCTCAGTAACTTTTCCTTAATAATTATATTGAATTACTTATAGTTGTATTAATCACTTGGAGCAAAGATATAACATAATCAATGAAAAGAAAATAATTATGTTATAAATATAGTTTTCAGAGAAAGTAAAAAAAAAAAATACTATGGTTTAAACTATGTTTAATCCAAAACTAACGCAGACTTTTAAATTTATTTTTTAGTAATTTCCTTTTCATCTATTCAAAGAGACATGTATTATTTGTTATCTCAGTGGCATCTTTGGAGCACTGTGAATCCCTGTCTATTCTTATTAAATCTATTTTCACTTAGTGTTTTATCTAACTCTTAGAGAAGTTGATGGGTATGATTAACAACTTAATAACAGTATTTCATTGATATGTTAGATATAGTAAAGATAGGTCAAGATTGTTTAGTAAGCAATAGAAACAAAGAAAAACAATCATAATTCAAGATTAAGGGAGACTGTGAGGGAACAAGATTTGCTTTATTAAATTCTGAAATGGCAAAGATAAGTTACTGAAAAAATAAGCTCATATTTTCATATGTACACTGTTGACATATCATTTTATTCTTAATAAAAATAGTGAAATTATACATTCAGAATAAATTTTAGAATATTTTTATACTTACAAAATGATAGTGAAAATGGTACAGAGTTCTTTTATACTCTGCACCCAGCTTCTATTATTATATTAGCATCTCTCATTTGTCAAATTAACAAACTAATATTGATATATTATTCTTAATTAAGGACTATATTTAAATTTCCTTATTATTCCCTAATGTTCTTTTTTAATGTTTTTGTTGTTGTTCATTCCAAGATCTCATGTGTTTTACCATAATACATTTAGCTCTGTGAACAGGTCTCCTTGGGCTTCCGGTAGCTGTGACAGTTTCTCAGACATATTCTTTTAATGACATTGACAGTTTTGAAGAGTACTGCTGTGGTATTTCACAAAACGCCTCTCGTTTGGAATTTGTCTGATGTTTTTTCTCATCATTAGGCTGCAGTAATGTGTCTTTGGGGAGAAAGACCATAGAGATAAAGTGTAATTCTTATCGCAGTATATTGAGTCGTATTATAAACATTATTTTCACTTTTGATGTAACTTTGATCACCTGGTTGTGATAGTGTTGTTTGTCAGGTTTCTCCGTGTTTGAGTTACTGAGTCCTCTTTCCACACTGTACTCTTTGGATAGAAGTTGCGATGTGCAGCCCACATTTAAAGAATGGGTATGACACTACGTCTCAATAACAAGAGTATATACATTCACTATTTGGAATTTTCCTGCATAGGGGATTTGTCTAATCTAATTTGCTCATTTATTCATTCTATGATTTATTTATAATAATATGGTCTCGTGTAAAATTATTTTAAATCTTGAGTCTGATTTTTCCAATTTCCCTGCCACATCTGGTTCTGGTTCTTGTTCTGTCTCTTCAAATTGTGTTTTCTTTTTGCCTTTTGGTATGCCTTGCAATTCATGTTCTTGATAGATAAACATGGGGTACTAGGTAAAAGGAACTCTGAAAGTAGGCCTTAGGAAGTGTGATACTGAGGTAGGCAGGGAGGAGAAGCATTCTACAGTCTTGTGATAGGTCTCAGTCCTAGTGAGTCTGTGCCTCTGGACAGACTGTGACCTTCAGAATTGTTTCTCATTTCCCTCCCCACTTCCCTTACATAAGATGTGATGGCTTTGGTGGGCTGAATTTGGCTGTTTCCTTTCCTAAATCAGTAGGCTGTGATAAAATCCCAGGAAGTTAGGCTCTGGTTAACTAGTTCCCACTGAGGACAGGCTTTCTTAAGAATTGAATGCTCTGGGGTATTTAAAATGGTTCCTTCTCTCTCTCCTGCAGGGACTTTTCTTCAATTTATTATGGGAACAAGAGTGAACTCCTAGAGAAAAACCTCATAAGACTGTGGAGGCCCCACTATGATGGAGTCCTCCTAGAATTTCTGACTCTCAGATTTGTTCTTACCAGGCCTCTGGAGAGTCATCATTTCCAGTTTTATTTTTCCTTCCCCAGCCCCGATTTACCAGACAATTTTCCATTGTGAGTCTCTTTTCCAGTAAGGACGACTCCCTGTATTTATTTGTTTGTCTTTCCTCTGTTTGCCTCTGTCCTCCCCTCCCTTTCTGATTCAAGAAACATTTTGGTTTTTAAGTCAGTTCAGCTTTTTTTTTCTTTTTGTTAGGACAGAATGGAGGATTTCAAACTTTTTACAAGCAAAGCTGGAAATGGAAGTCCCTTAAATTATTTTATACATTGGGTTTGTTAACCTAAAAATAAAAAACCAAAGTGACAGGCAATAAGAATTTATTTAAGATCAAAAAGAATTGCAGTTCTGGGAAGCACTGATGTAGGCAGAACCTCAAACAGTGTTCCAATTAGGAAGTGAAGTCAGGAGGTATTTCTAAGAAAGGAAAAGGAAATAATTCCCTGCAGGGAAGAAAGGAATTTCTATAGGTTCAAAAAGCTGTTATTCTTGGCCTATACATGGTGGTACTATTTCTAAAGGATTCCTTTATCAATCCTGTACTTATATCTGCTTTCCTGTCAACTTTGCAAACAATTGTTTAGAATAAAATGTTGCTTTGGCCTACTCCAAAGTTATTATGCTCAGTTTAAACATTGCAGAGTTTTGAGGAGTAATACACGTAGGCAATTCCTCTGGGATGGCAACTCCGGCTTATTTGAAATGGCTTATTATTTTTGTTTTTACAGATTGCAACCTAATAAATTTTATTTTGTTCTAATTTTACCTTACTTAGCCTTTGGGAATTCTTTCAGCTGTTTCTTGGGTTCCTTTGACATACCCTATCACCATGGATTTTTTTTTTTTCTTTTTAACTTTTTGTTACTTTCTGGTACTACAAGACACTCCCCATATCATCTTGCAGATCAAGTTACCCAAAACCTAGACTCAGCAGTTGTTCCAAGGACCTTGGGTTTCTTTTATTGGAGAATGGTAATAGAACCAATATCTGGGAACTTGCTGTGCTTATTGTTACAGGAGTCATTTCTAATTGTCTCACCCATATTCCTCTTCAAAATAAGTTGACTATTATATGTAGTTTTTTTCTTACCTTTTTATATCATTCCATTGATCCATATGTCTATTCTTTTGCCAATACAATGCTGTATTAATGACTATAGCAATAAAATCTTAAAATCAGGTAATCTGGCTCAAAATTTGTGTTTGCCCTTTAGTATTATGTTGACTATTCTAGGTCTTTGCTTTTTAATATAAACTTAGAATCAATTTGTTGATATCCACAAAATAGCTAAAAAATTTTGTCTTTTTTAAAAAATGTTATTTATTTATTTTAATTAGTTTCAAGTATATAGTAAATTGGTTAGACATTTATGTCAATTATATAATGATCCCCATGATTTCTCCTTCTCTCCTCTAGTTTTCCACCTAGCCAATATATTAATGTTAACTGTGTTCCCTATGCCATGCTCCGCATCCCTGTGAGAATCTACCAACTACTAATTTGTACTTTAACCCTTCACCTCATTCTCCCAGCCTTCCAGCCCCCCCCCAACTTGTCCATCACCAAACTGTCCACTATGTTTGTAAGTCTGTTTTTGATTATTTTGTTCTTTATTTTCCCTTGTATTCTGCATATCAGTGAAATCAAATGGAATTTATCTTTTTCTGATTTATTTCACTCAGCATAATAACCTCTAAATCCAACCATGTCATTGAAAATGGTGGGAAACCATCAACAAAACAAAAAGATAACCGACTGAATAGTTTACTGAGATTTTGACAGGAATTACATTTAATCTATAGATGAAATTAAGAAGAATTGACACCTTGGCAATATTTTAAAAATGGGCAAAACATCTGAACAAATATAAATAAATCTGAACCATGAAAATAATAAATGAGCATAGAAAAGGAAAAGATACATGATTAATGTGCAAAAGTCAAGTGACATTTTATACATTAGAAAAGAACTCTTAAAATTTGATTAATGGAAAAAAAACACACTACCATTTGCATAAATAGTCCAAAATGATATAATTTGGTATGAATCTAATAAAAATATGCAGAAGCTATATGGAGAAAAATACAAACAAATAAAGATGATATGAGTAAATGAAAAGATTCTATATTCATGGACTGGAAAACAATATTTAACTATCTTTTGGCTATGTAGATTTTTTCTATTTTTTTCTTGTCTTCAATTTTACTAATTTTCTTCTAATTTTTATTTTACCTGCTTTAGATAGACTTCAATCACTCTTTTTCTCTAGTTTCCTATGAATGTATTCTGCTGCAATTTAATGGAAGTGTCACGTACATGTCAATTAGATTAAGTTGATAGTGTAATTTAGAACAATTATACCCTATGAATCTCTTTGTCCTTTACTTATCAATTATTAATAGGATATTGTTGATGTCTTCACTTAAAATAGTGAATTTTGTATGTCTAATTTTAATTCTATCATTTTGCTCCACATATCTAAATATCTACTTGTTGGTACCGACAAGTTTAGGACTGTTATAAATTCTTAGAATATTAACCATGTTATTATTTTGTAGTACCCTTCTGTGTTCCTGTTAATTTTTCTTATTTGGAAATCTGATTTGTTGAAAATTAATATAACTAATCCATATTTTATTTGATCAGTGTTAGCATTTTTCTCCATCCCTTTACCATTAATTTTGCTGAATCTTAATGTAAAATGGGTTTCTCTAAATAAGTTGGAGCTTCTTAATTTATGCATTTTGATAGTCTTTGCCCTTTAGTGGTATATTTAGACCATTCCTGCTTAAGGTGCCTATTTATATATTTGCATTAATATTGATTTTTAACTATATTCTGTTTGTTGCCAAAGACATATTTCTACCTTCTCAGGATTTAATTTTGCTTTCAGGTTTTATTTTACTTCTTACATTGTTCAGAAAATGTGTGACAGAGGATTTCCAGTTTCTTCCTCTCATCCCTTATTATATTGTCACCATTAATTTTACTTATCATATATTGTAATCAACTTATACATTGTTATTGTTATTACTTAGTTTTTTTTAAATAAATTAAAAACAAGACAAATAAGAGATTTTATTTTCCCTTTATTTTTGTCCTCTTTAACACTCTTTATTTAGATACAAATTTCTGGCTTCTAGCTGTTCCTTCTGCCTAAAGAAAAGCATTAATATGTCTTACAGGTTAGGTTGCTGGTAATTAATTCCATCAGTTTCTGTTTGAAAAACTGAAAAATATCTTCATTTTTTTCTTCATTTTTGAAGCACAGTTTATCTGCATATAAAATTCTGTATATTGAATTTGAGTAGATTTAAAATTTTTTTCATTTGTTTATATGATTTGAAGTTCATAATAATTTTTATCCTTGCTCTTATATTCCTATACATAATTTTATTTTTTAATTTTTCTTTGTTTTTTTCAATGTTTACTCTTCATTTTGATTTTCCACACTTTGAATATTAGATGTGGGTTTTTTGTGGGGGACTAAATATTATATATTTTTACTTATTCTGCTCAGTATTCTCTGAGCTTGCAAATTGTTTTTGGTATCTCTCATTATGCTTTAAAAGCCTTTATCCATTATTACTCTAAATATTTTCTTCTGCTTCATTTTCTTTCTGCTTATTTTTTCTACCATCAGTCTATATTTTAGACTTTTAAAATTTGTTCTGCCTTTTTTCAAAGCCCTGTTCTCCTTCTATTATTTTTCTCTTTGCATTTCAGTATAGAAAGTTTCTCGTGGACTGTCTTCATGCTCACTAATTCTTTTCTTGGCTTTGTCCAGTTTACTGATGAGCCCATCAACAGCATTCTTCATATCTGTTATTTTGCTTTTCATTTTTAGCATTCCTTTTTTATTCTTTCTTAGAATTACCATCTCTCTTTATATATTACCCACCTGTTTTTGTATGCTCTCTAATTCTTCTATTATAACAATTAACATTTAATTATAGTTATTTTAAATTCTTAACCTGATAATTCAAATATCTGTGCATATGTAAGTCTGATTCTGGTGCTTGCTTTGTTTCTTGAGACAATTTTATTTTCCTTTCCAGTGTGCCTTACATTTTTGTTGCTGTTGTTATTGAAAAACAAATCTGATTTATCCCATATTAAAAACTAAGGTAAATAGGTTTCTACTGTGAGAATTTTTTATCATTCTGTCTAAGGGTTATGCTTGTTTATTATTTTCAAATTTCTCTAGTTCCATCTTTTATATTTGCTCTTAATGCTTGATATATGTTGACCACATGTGAACCATGCTGCATGACTCCTTATTTTCATTGTTAAGTAATACTTCATTGAACTACAGCATAATTATTTATTCATCAATTGAATATTAGTATTTATTTTAGTTGTGATTATAAATAAATTAAATATAGATATTCACTTCAGGGGATTTCGTGGGAACAGGTCTTCCTCTTGAGTAATTCCACAGGAAAGAAAAGGTGGGTGTATGTTTAATTTTAAGAAGCTGTCAAAGAACATGGGCAAGTGACAGTATCATCCTGCATTTCTGCTGACAGTGTGTAAAATTCCTAGTTCATCTGCCTACTAACCAGCAATTAATATTAACATTAAAAAAAAATAGGTTAGCCATTTTATTAAGTATATTGAGGCATCTCAATTTGGTTTTCATTTGTATTTCTTTAATGAATAATGATGATAACCTATTTTATACATATATTTGCCACTCAAGACAGTGAAGTATCTACAAAAATATTTTTCATTATTTTATATTTTTTTATATTATTAATATATATTTAAATGCTTTTTAAAGATATGTTTTAATTTTTTATTATTTGACTCATCTATTAATTGTTAAACAATGTTATTAAAAAACTGGATGTTTCTTGTGTAATTCAAACTTGAAATTTTTTTTATAATTTGTGGATTTTCTTTCATGTTTTCCATCTAGATGTTTTCTTCGTTCTTACTATTCACTGAGGTATAGTGACATTTAACACTCTGTTAGCTTCAGGTATATAACATAATGATTTAATAGTTGTATACTTCATCCAGGTGTCTTCCATTTTTATGCATTGCATTTACATCTATGGTTCATTTTGAGCTTTTACTTTATTTTTTTTAATTCAATGTGATTTATGGGTTGTTAAGATTTGTTTTGTTTCTCTTATGGATAGAACTTTTTAAAAATATTCTTTAAATTTTTTTAAAAACACTACTTAAAAAAATGAATTACTATAATAAAAATCAATGTTGAAAATCAATTGACTATGAATTAGTTTATTTCTAGTCTCTATTTCATTTCTTGAATCCACATGTCTGCGCTTTTTCCACATGATAGTCTTGATAATTATATTCTATAAGCTTGATAACTTTTTAAAATCAAAACTGTTTTAATTGTTCTTGTTTCTCTTTTTCTTTTTACATTTTTAAAAGCTTCTTGATATTTTACAAAAGAAAAAGATGACAGTGATATATTTTATTTCCTAGGGTTTGTTTTTAATTTTTAATTTTACAATAATATACACATATTTTAAAAATGCAATTTGATAAGTTTTGGCATATGTAGTTGGTGAACATATGTATTACTACTAGAATGTTCTTGTGACTCATACCTCTAAGATCCATCTCTTTCCCATCATCATATCATCATACTCCAGGCAACCACTGATTTGTTTTCTGTCACTAGATATTAGATTGTATTTTTAAGTATTTTATATAAATTTAATTTTACAGTACATGCCTTTTTTAGTGTCTTAAAAACAATATTACTTTTTAAGATTTATTCTTGTATCAATAGTTTTTTATATCTCATTGCTGAGTAGTACCCCATTGTATAGATAAACTATAATTTGACTGCTTCCACCTTTTTCACTTTTACAAAGAAAATTGCAGCGAATCATATATTTATTTATTTTAGTATACATCTAGAATGTAATAACTAAGTGATCTAGTAGATGAATATTGAAATTTCTAAGTAACTATAAAATTGTCTTCCAAAGTGTTTATGCAGCCATCACCACAATATATGTGTGATAATTATTCAATATCCGTGCCAACAGTTGGTACAGACAATCATTTTTAGTATTCTAGAAAATTTTAAATGGTATGCTATTGTGATTTTATTGAGCACTATATTAAAGACTTATTTTGTTGAATAGATTTTCCCTTGATTACTCACCATCGATGTATCTTCTTCGATAAAATGTCTTTTTAACTGAGGTTTTTAATTTCTTATTGTGTTGTAAGATCTTTAAATATATATTTTAGATACCAGATGTATACCACAGATATTTTGCAAGTAGTCTTTTCTATTCTGTAAGAATTCTATACCCAATGAAAATATTTTTTCTACTTAAATGAGGAGGATATAGAACTTTCTTTTATATAAACAATACCTGAGATGATTTATTACCAGTAAATATAAAATTTTAAAGGAAGTTCTTCTGGCTGGAAAAACATGATATAGATAGAAACTTGGATCTATTTTATAAAAATGAATATATTATTAAGTAGATGAATTTAAATATGAATGATAAATATTATTATTATTATTATTATTATTATTTACAGCTCAAAAATGTAATAAGCCATAAATAGGATAAATATTAATGCTTTATGATATTATATAATATTCAAATACAAAATGCTACAAAAGTTGGAAGAGAGGAATTAGGAAGATAAGGTTTAAAGTTTTTTCTTGATAATTGATGACTTATCTAAGATTATTTGAAGATAATCTTTGATTAATAATGTAAAATCTCTCAAAAATTTTTACATTGTAATTTTAGAAAGCTATTCATTTCTTCTAATTCAATAGCAGAAATATTAGCCTACTGTGACTACTACATTCTCCCTGGAAGTAGATTTTTTCACACTTATTTTTGTTCTTGTGACATAAAAATGATACCAACAATTTTATATTTAAACATCACAAAAATAATAAAATATGCAGATCTTACACATCACATTTACCAGTGTGATATGGTTTTATACCGTTACAAAAATTCTCATTTTAAAAGAACAAAATTCAACAATATTCTTTATAGAATGACATGAATTAAAACAAATCATTCAAGAACAAATGGAATACAAGTAAAATGATCCTGCTAAAACTATGTTAATTTTAAAATTCTGGAATAAATTTATAAATATGAATTAAGACAATAATATTTTATCTAAATGACAACAAAAATCCTACATACAGAAATTTATACCAAAACAAAACAAAACTTAGAAAGAGCAAATGAAATTTACATAAAGAGATCATTTGTTGTTTTAATTATTAAGTAAAATATGTAAAACTACAGATCCTGTAACCATTGCTCATGATACCTTAGTAAAGTAGAATATTAAGTAGAAAAAATATATTTTTTTAATGTAGTTTCAAAAGGAACAGAGTTTTATCACTTTCATATGTGAATATGTTTTTTAAAAAATATCACTTTCAAATATAACTATATAAGTGACTGTTGATAAGAATTTCATTTTAAAAAGAATTAAAAAGTGTGCAAAAAATTTATATTGGCTATTGCAATAGCAAAAACATATGCTATTAGATTGTTAGGAAAATATCAAAAAAATCTTGTGAAATAATGTCTTGTCTTGCTGAACTTTGTGCTCTAGTTACTCTATTAGATAGGTTTTAAAGATAACCTAAATTATTTCAAATACTTTTTCATAATAATTTTCTCTATTCTAGTAATTCATGTATAAATTCACAATTAAGAAGTAAATAGCATATAGCTTCTGTTATATTTCTAATTCTCTTGTCTAAAATTAAAAAAAAAAGTCCTTGAACATTTTTTAAAGGCTTTTTTAAATGAATTAATAATATTTTAAAGTTAGAAATTCTGAATTGAGAAATTATAAAATATGAAAAATTTAATGCCCTGTCTAAATAACTGTTTGGTAATTTTGAGTTTAACAAGATATGGAAATAAAGGCAATTATACCCAAACCTAGACCCCATTCCTGTGTTGGCAGAGTGACCTCAGTGGGCATCATATGGGACTAATATTTGTAAAAAAAAAAACTGATATAATGAGGTTAGAGAATACTGTAGTTTCCATGAAATTTTATAATATTAAAATTGTGTTGAATGGAATTTCTGGTATTTATTCTAATGGAGAATGTTTCATGGAAATTACTATTCTGAAGATAAGCAATATTGTTCTCTGAATCTAAGTAGCATTATATTCCTATTTGTTGCATATTGGGATATATTTGGTAAGATGATAGAAATGGAAATAAATATTTTTAACTGAATTTTTTGAGGGTCTGAGATTTTTAAAGGGTAAAAAACAAAATCTTTGTATGAAACATTTTCTCTTAAAGCTCCAGGAAAATAAAACTAACACACACTTACAATATCCTCATCATATCAGCAAATTTCCTTTGCAACTCTTCCCTGTGAAAGATGAATGCTTTCCTTAAATAATAAACAAACAAACAAACAAACAAATGATTTGACTTAATATACAATTTTTATGTCAGTGGTTCTCTAATATATTTACAGAATGTCAAAATACTTGCAAAAGTAGCTGAAGCTATGTGAGACTTAATGACCATAATTTTCCTTCTGTGCTTTTTAACAGTTAAACTCTGAAAGTTTTGAGTATACTCACAGTTTTATTTCAGTAAAACTGTATATGTTGAGTTGATTGAATGTCCAAAGGAACCAATTAAAGGTGGGATATTAATATTAACAGAAATGTTTTATAAATGATAGAATTATTTATTCCTCATTTTTCATAATGTAAGATAGATTTCTTTCCCTCTAGAGTTATATAAGCTTTTATTTATTTATTTTTTTTTTTGGTTATAAAAGTGTGTGTTTTCTTTAGAAGTGAGAATAAAATAACTCTACATGTAACCATCCAAGTCAGAAGTAGGAGAAAATAAACCCTGTTAAGCCCCATTTAATATATCTATCTCAGAATCATGCAGAGAAGTGTTGCCAATGGAAACTCAAAGAGAGTTGTACTCTAGAGATAAGCTCCTCTTTAGGAAATAACACTTTCTGATTATACATTTGTAATTACATTTTTTGGAAAGATTGTATAAGTGGGATTATTCTACCTAAATTTTCTGTTAAGGTTTTCCATTTGAAAAATCTGATATTCATTGGTTTTCAAATAACGAGAGGGTAGAATACATAGTAAAAATAAAAGTTAATATTTACATAGTTTTAAAGAAAAATTTAGTTTTTATACCTAATCCTAATTCAAAATAAGTCTAAAAAAATACATAAAAGTGAGGCAAATAATACTAGGAAGATGGTAACAAAAAATCTCATTTTAAAGAGCTAAATCCAACAATATGCTTTATAAAAAATATGAATTATAACAAAGCAATTATTCAAGATCAAATAGAATACAAGTAAAATGGTACTGCTAAAACAGTAAGTTAATGTAAAAATTTTTTCTGAAATAAAATTTAAAAATGTGAATTGACTATTAAATATACTGTTACCATATGACCCAGAAATTATGCTCATTGGTATTTACCCAAAGAAAGTGAAAACATGACCATGCAAAACCTGCATACAGATGTTTATACTAGATTTATTAATAATTGCCCAAACTTGGAAGTAGATGAAGAGATAAGTAAACTGCTGTCCAGCCTGATAATAAAATATTGTTTAGCACCAAAAAGAAATTAGGTACAAAGCCATGAAAAGACATGGGGTTTCCTTAAAGGTATCTTGCTAGGTGGAAAAGACAATCTGAAAAGACTACGTCCTGTATGATCTGAACTGTACAACATTCTGGAAAAGGCAAAACAATAGACAATAAAAGATCAGTGTTTCCCAGAAGCTAAATGGGGAAAGGGTGAATAGTCAGAACACAGTGGATTTTTAGGACAGTGAAAATACTCTGTATGATACTATGCTAATGGATACTTTGCCATCATATATTGGGTCAAATGCATAAAATGTTCAACATCAAGAGTTGAACCCTAAAGTAAACCACAGAACTTTGGGTGATTATGATATGTCAATAAAGGTTCATCAGTCATAACAAATGTTTCATTCTGGTGAGTGATGTTTATAATGGAGGAAGCTTTGCAAATGTGTGTGTGGGGGAAGTATATAGGAAATCTCTACACTTTCCCATTATATTTGCTGTGAACCTAAAAAATTCTCTGAAAAATTAAGCCGTTAAAAAATGAATCCCATTATTCATTATTACTGTTGAACATTGATCTAGCAGTTCTGGCCCCAAAAATTATTTAATAAAATAACTTTTATTAAGATGTATTATAGAAAGTGTAAGAATTGGTATAAAATAGAAAAATAAAAGGCAACGACAAAAATAATCCATTACAATGGAATTACTGTATAAATGTGTTTGTTTATAGAAGCAATCTTATTACAAGTATGAATATTTCCAGTGGGATTAAATTTAAATTTAGAAAAAATTTTAAAGTTTATGCGAACTTGATGGGAGCATATTTTTTTAATGCTTATAAACATGTAGCTTACAACAAACTTAAGTTTGATAATTAGAAACAGGAACAAAATGATAATAAGCTTGCTACCTTTATCGATGGAAAGGTAGTGTCTACATATTTTCCTTTATTTGATTAAATTTATTGGGGTGGCATTGGTTAATAAAATTATCTAAGCTTTAAGTATACAATTAAATAATACATCATCTGTATATTGCATTATGTGTTCACTACTAAAAGTCAAATTCTCTTCAGTCACCATATATTTGATCTCTTTACCTTAATCTACTTTCCCCCTTTCTCCTTTTTTCTGGTAACCCCTAAACAATTGTCTGTGTCTGTGAGCATTTGTCTTGTTTGCTGCTTTCAGTTTTATATACCTCATATGAGTGAAATCATAATGGTTCTCAACTTCTTTGTCTGACTTATTTTGTTTAGAATGATAATCTCAAAAAATATTTTCTTAAATGCCAATTAATTACATCAAAACTACAGCTCATTTTTTGATAACTTATTTAAGAAAAAGCCAGATCATTAACACATGTTTTTCATGTGTTGTCAAGAAGAGAAATAAGTCATCAGTGTCCTAAACAAAGGCCTATTTTGTTCACAGAGTCAAATTTGGCTTATCAGCCATTAGGTGACACTATAACATATGGTGGGTATTTATGCTTATTTTTTTAAATTACAATTTAAAAAGGCTTACAGTGCCTATTTCATTTAAATAAGAGTGGCAATTTTGATCCCTTCCAATTATTAATGACATAAATTTACACCAAATGTTTACTTTTGTTTTAAAAAGGTTTTATCAGTGAAATCCTAAGTTATCGCCCCCTTAAATTCTGTACACTTAGGCTGGTCTGAAAGTAGTGAGTTATCTCAATTGATTATTCACAGTCAGTTACAGATTGACTTTCTTGTTCTGCTCTTTCCCCCTTCTCACTACTGCAGTTGACTAATCTTTATATATATATAAAGATTGTATCCTTAGATTGACCTCATTTCTTTAATTCCAGTGCAAGAAAATTCTCAAAACAATGCTATTTTTTTAACTATTTAAATTAATATACATAATTTTTCCAAAAATGTAGAAATTTTTTCTTAACTCTAACTCTGTTTCTGATACATAAAAAGGAGTAAGAGTTAAAAAATCAGACAGCTATATTCCAGTGTTCCTCATAAACACAGAAATAAAAATTCTCATGAGAAATAGTCAAAAATTCAATTTATCAGTATATAAAATAGTTAATAGATGCAGCCAAGTATTGTTTTTCCTGTGAATGAAGGCTAATTCAATATTCAAAAATCAGGCAATGTAATCACAGACTAAACGAGACAACCACAGAACAAATCAGATAAAGCTTTTGAGCAAATTTAGCATCCATTTGTAATAAAAATTTTCAATAAATTAGAAGTAAAATATCATTAAGATATTAAGCACATCAAAAAAAAATTCTTAGCCAATCTCAGAGTGAAAAATTGTAAGATAAGGAACAAGAGAAGGATATCCATGCAATATCATACTGATTGCCTATAAATGCAGAAAGATTAAAAAAAAACACTTAGTTTTAAAAGCAAAATATAAATGTTTACACAACCTAATTGTATACATGTATCAAAAATTCCTTAGAATTTTACCAAAAAAGTACAAGAAGTAAAAAAAAGCTACAATTCCTAGGATATAGGCCAATACAAAATTCAGTTTGATATCAATACAAACTGAACTCT
Organism: Cynopterus sphinx; assembly: GCA_030015415.1. NCBI lineage: Eukaryota > Metazoa > Chordata > Mammalia > Chiroptera > Pteropodidae > Cynopterus > Cynopterus sphinx. Next base: position 14,177,130 of record CM057380.1, read on the forward strand.
ATTTTTACATGAAAACAATAAACAATTAGAAACTGAAATAAGGGTAAACATTACCATCTACAATAGTGCAAAAATGAAATAATTAGGTATAAATCCTATTGTGTATGTACAAGTACACTCAATCTACAAAATACTGATGAAAGAAATCAAGGAAGTCAAATGGAGAGACATACCATATTTATAGACTGGAAGATTTTCTTATGTTAATTATCTTGAATCTGATCTACTAGATCTGAGGCATGACAATTAACATATGTCACTACCAATATATGTGCATGTGGGTGTGCGTACACACACACACACATACACACATATGCTCGCCAATATTGGCAACCTTAATCTAATATACTTGGAAAAAGGCAAATAAATTCTAATATACCAAACAATTGTGTAATAGAAGTCCAAAGCTGAAGACTTTCTCTACCTGATGATCAGATCTACAACAAAACTATACTATTTAAGACAGGTTGCTAGCAGAGGAAGAATAGACATATAGATTGATGGAATGGTACAGTGAATCCAGAAATTGATTCACATACATTGTCAATTTATATTCAACTAACACACGACCTTAAATGGTACTGAACTAATGTATATATATGCAAATAAAAGAACTTCAATCCTATCTCCCATTATATAAAAAGTAACTCAAAACAGATCTGTAAACTGATTGTGAAACTGAAATTTATAAATCTTCTGATAGAACACAAAGGGAAAAGTCTTTGTGAATTTAGGCTAAGCAAAATATTTGTTAGTTATGATGCCAAAAGGTTAATCAATAAAAACATGATAGACTATATAAAAATCTAAAAATCTGATTTTCAAAAGAGACTATTAAAATAACAGAAAAAATAAACTGGGAGAAAAATATTGCAAATAAAAAATCTTATTTTTTAAATGTTTTCATAATATATAAAGAACATACAATATTTAACAATAACAAATCAAATAACCCAATTTAAAAAGTGGGACAAAGATTTGTACACATACCTTGCCACAAAAAAGACATTAGGAAAAGCAAATTAAAATCACAATAGATATCACTACACAGCTACTGTAATGGATATATTTAAAAAAATAAAAATATATAAAACACCAAGTAGTAGTGAAAATATGAGAAAATGAGTTCACATGCATTGATGAAGGGAATGAAAAATTCTGTGGCCCTTCTAAAAACTGTTCGAAGGTTCTTACAAAGTCAGGAGCTTACTCAAGCAAAATGAAAACCTATGTTGACATAAGTATCTGGATGCAATGGGCTTTATTTATAATTGCCAAAATCTAAAAACAATATAAATGTGTCTCAGCTAGCAAATTTATAAAAAAAGACAGCAATCTGATTGAAAAATGCATTATTATAAGGAAAAATAAAGAGGCAGACAAAATGATACATAGTGTGTAATTATTATGTGACTATCTTACACATATGTGACTATCTTGCAAAAGAAAAACTTTATGTACAGAAAATAGAACAGATTGGCAGATCCTGAGCATAGGAGAGGTTTTGTGTACAAAGGCGACAGGGGAAGTTTGGGGGTGATAAAAGAGTTCTATCTTTGTATCAATCCTGCATCTAAGACTGGTATCGAATTCCTAAAGATAGAATTTGGTATATATGTGTTGGATCAGGCATCCACATCTGCTCCAGTCAAATGTAGCCGGGTGCAGAATAACATATTGATATTTTTGGATGTGAGAAGGAAATGTTCTATAAAATATACCTTCCATTTAACAAGATTCATGGCTTCATTAAAACTCCTTCTAGGGAAGAGAGTAAACAATTTAGTTGAAATTGTCTATTTAAAAATAATTATAATAACTCTGGCAATGATATCATTTCCCATAAACAATTATAATGATAAAAAGTTTAAACATTTTTTCCCACAAATACAATACCTACAGTATATATATGGTGTAAATTTAGGAAAGTACTTAAATTTGGTATGTGCAAATCAATCCTTACCTATTTTTATTTTTTGCTAATTTTGAATATATTAATTATCTATTGCTGTGTAACAAATGAATAAGTCCTTCAGCAGTTTAAACAACAAGTACTTATTATCCACAGAACCTGTGGGTCTGGAATCTGCATGTGCCTTAGCCAGGTCCTCTGGGCCAGGGTTTCTTACGAGGCACAAGACTGCAATCAATTTTCTGGCTGGAGCTGCGGTGTCTCAGGACTTCGCTAGGAACAAATCCTCTTCCATACTCACTCAGGTGACTGTCAGCTGGCATCAGATCCTTACTGACTGTCTGCTGGAGTCATCAGTTGTTTGTCTCCCCCCTACCCCACTCCCCAGGAGAGGCTTTCTCGATAGGGCTACTCACAGTATGGCATATTCCTCACCCAGAGCCAAGGCTGATACAGAAATACAGAGAGGGCTAGAGGGAGATCGATTGATTATAACTTAATCTCAGAAAGGGCATCCCATTACTGTTGCTCTATTCTTCTATTCATTTGAAGCAAGACAGGAGGAAGTCCAGCTCACAGGCAGTCCAGGCTGGCAAGGGAGTGAATCTTACACAACAGGCAATAGATCAGAGGTAGCCATTTTTGAAGCTGCTTACAATATGGTAATATTTGCTCAAAATATTCAAAATATCTTCAAAAAAATCCAATTCCTAAAGTAAAATATATGTCATCAGACTAATGGTGACCCAAAAAAAGACAGATCAAAAATGTATAAAGACAAAAATTTCATCAGTGATAAAAAATGAAGACATGCCTTTCTTCTATCTGAAAGAATACTTGCTTTAAAATCAAGACCAGAAAAGGGGTGACCTTTCACATTTTCTGGGTAATGTTGGACAAGATAGTTCCTGAGTGTTCTTCAGGGTTATTGCCAGGAGGCTGAGGCTGAAGACAACATGTAAGATGGCAGAGTGAAAAAAAATGGAAAAAAGAAAAAGAAACCCTGACATTAATTAATTTGATGCTCATATAATATGAGCATTAATTATTACTACGCCCTAATATGATTATTATTGACTACTACACTATTCGTACTGCTGCTGCTACTGCTAATATTGCTATTACTACTATAAACATTGAAAATAATAATAGCTAAAATACAGTGATTATGTTCCATGCGTGAAGTTCTGTTCCAAATGTTTTACAGAGGTTGTATTTTATTTCATATACTTCCAATTCTATAAAGGAGTCACTATGATATTAACACCACAGAAAGCTGTCACATAGAGGAATTCAGCACATGCCTAGGAAAGAGATCAAGCAACCTGGCTCCAAGTCTGCCCTTTTACACACTGCCATGCAGTGTTCCAATGTATCTTTGGACTCACGCAGTTTCTGAACCTCCTTTATGTGAGCTAATTGTGATTATTTATGCTCCTTTGAGGACAGTTTCTGTTATTTTTAGCCTTTGATATCCTAACATATATATTCAAGATCAGGGGTCCCCAGGCTTCAAGCTTGTGGACTGGTACCAGTCTGTGACCTATTAAGAATCAGGCTGTGCAGCAGGAGGTGAGTAGTGGGCCAGTGAGTGAAGCTTCATCTGCATTTGCAGCCACTCACCAGCGCTAGCATCACGGCCTCAGCTCCATCTTGTATCATCAGGCATGATTCTCATAGGAGCACTGGTCCTTGGTGCTAAACAGGCTGGTGACCACTGTTATAGGTATTATTCTTAAACAAACAAACACATATATACATACATACATACATACATACATACATACATACATACATACATCTTATGAATGGTCATTTATTCACCTTAGAAATATCCATGTATGGCGTATTTCAACATTTCTTATGATTAAGTAACTTTTCAAGATTTATCTCCCCTTTAATTACGACGCAATAATGGTTAATGAGCTTACTTTGCTTCAAAGGAGAAATTTGTTCGTTCTGCCCTCCATGTACACTGGCAATGTCTTTAGATTACACGACAAGAAAGTTTGTACAACCTGCCTCCGGAGGCCTTTATCTATCATCTCCTCTCAGACAGATCTATAGTTCAATTCCCAATAAAAAATAACATGTATTTTTCCAAGGTGATTTTTAAAATTTCTTCTCAGATTGAATTGAGACATTTTCTATCACTCTTCCATCTGCTTCATTTGCATGCTTTTGTTATTCCTTACATGTAATTCTTTTTAATTATTTTCCCAAGAAACTAAATCCAAAATTAGAATATAATAGAAGTTGTTATATAATTGACAAAAATGCAATCAGAAATCTAATAATTACATTAGAAAATTTTGTAAAATTATTTATTTATGATTTTTGGATAAAATCCTTTTTCATTATTTTATTCAGTGTGGCATATCTATAAAAGTTAAACAAACATAAGACTTTTAATATCAGAGATTGATTTAAAGTATTGAGGAGATGAGATTGTCTTTATGGTTAATTCACTTAGATAATTATAGGTTAATTCTTTATGACTTTTATAATCAAATATCATTATCATATGAAATATAATACTTGAAAAATGTTCACTTTAGAACTTTTTTATTTGTGTTATTTTATTAAAAATAAAATGATAAAACTCTGTTACTTAAATATATATTTTAAATTATTTAAATTAAAAATATAAAGGCAAATTGAAGATTGTCCAAATTAATTAAAATAATTTTATTAGCCTGAAATTAAAAGCAATAGATGCATATTGAACACCCAAATAAAACAAATAAATCTGTGCTTTCATTCTGTAATACAATTTCCAAGTTGATTTTTAAAAATATTTTTCCATGTAATGTTCTATTAACAAAATACATCTGTGCATATACAGCATTGAAGTACAAATTTTGTGACTCTAGGTATTATTTTTTAAATGAATGTTGTTAGCCAAGTAAGATACACTAGACCCCAAAGTACATCTAGTTCAAATTTAAATCTATATATATTTATTATTATGATTTATGTCTACAGCACTTGATTTTCCTAGATGGTCTCCCAACCAAGTACTAACAAGATCTGATCCTGCTTAGCTTCCAAGATCAGACATCGGGTTCTTTCAGGGTGGCCTGGCTATAGACCATCGACCACACCTCTACCAGGGCATGAACCCAAGACCTTCCGTATGTAAAGCAGGCGTGCTAACCACTGCACTATGGAACCACATTCTATATATACTTTTTATATCTATGCATTATTTTAGGATTAAGAGGAACATACATTCTATACCTCATTTACATCTATTTTTAGTAAATATTATAGCATAGAGATTATTATTATTATTATTACTAACGTATTCATGCTTTCATTATTTTAAGGCTGCGTAGAATTTTATTTCATTTATTTATATATTCAACTATTTAACTATTTCTCTACTAAAAAATGTTTAGAATATATATGTTCCTGTTGTAGTTATGCTGCTGTAAATATTCAGGTTTACTTAAAGCAGTGTATATAAATGAATGTTAATTTCGACAATTGAATTTGTTTATTAAAAAGCCATGAGAAATCTAATTTTTATAACATTTTTAATTATAAAAAAGTGCAAATTAATTACCCATGTATATTTAGTGTATACATTATTGGGGCTTTCAATATTCTACTTTAATAGATTATGCATACACATGAAAAATAAGTCACTTTAGAGAAAATTGCAGGTTAATATCTTATTCTATTCTTCAATGGAAATAAAAAGGGAAAGGTACAATAAAAAAAAGTCAGTGACCTAAAGTGAAAATGCAGTGTATTTCGAACAGAGAAAATAAGCCGAGCACAGAGTAATGTCATTGTAGTGCTGTTACTTGACTAGCAAAATAAAACCTGAGGGTAGCACTCAGAATAACTCCTGCTGTGTTCTCCAATATTGTATTATGAAAGGACTCATAAATTTTTTTATGATGGCTTGACCTACAAACATTTTTAACAGCTTACAAATCAGATTCTAATGTGCCAATTAATATTTAGATGGAATAAAGAGACAAAGCTGATAATATTTCAAGGACCATTTAAATCAATATTTTTCATTAAATATTTTGCTATACATATTCCACTGTTGAACATTTCATTTGTTTCTAGATTTGTCCTCTTGAGGAAAAAGCAAACAAGCAAATTGTAATCAGCCTTTTTTTTATAAGTCTTTCTCTTAAGAGGAAAAAAACTCACAAAAACAACTAAGTTATCTAAGATAAGCATATATTTCATTTTAACTGAAAACTTATTTCTAAGCATTTGCAATATTTGACATTCCAATCAGTAATGCATAGAAGTTCTGGGCACTCTACTTTCTCATTAATATTTGGTCTGTCAGTGTGTTTTGTTTTACTTCTATTTATTGTGTCCTTTGTTGTCTTATTTGTGTATGTCAATGTCTTATTTTTTTAGTTGTTTAAGCTATTCTGCTTTCATTTCATTTTCATATAAATTTAAGAAGCAACTTTTCTATTTCTATTTTTAAAAGGCTTACTGGAACTTTTATTAGATTTGTGTTTAATCTATAAATTTGGGGAAAAGTGACATCTTAATAATACTTAATCTTTCAATCCATTAAAATGGTGTGTCTCTATTTGTCATCTTTAGTTTAAACTTTTTTTACATTTTATACTTATAATTTTGTATTATTATATGTATTTCATGTATTTTAAATATATATCTATGTATTTAATATTTACTGATGGCATTTAGAAATAAAATGCAATTGTGTTTATAAGTAATTATACACATATATATAGAAAGATATTTGTATATACTGTACAGACAATTTACATGCATTTGTGTGTACATATACAGAAGGAAAGTGATTATATTTTATTAATAATTATATGGTATTTTAGAGCATTGAAAGAGAATAGTTCAAAGGTGAACTTAAATGCCATTTACTAAAGTTGTAAATTCATAGATCACAAAACTTTTATGCTGTCTTTCAATATTCTTTTTAATAAATTTTGTCATTTAATCTTGGAAAGAGAAATATTTAAACAGATCAGAAGCTGCTCCTGAGAAACATTTCATTTTTTTTTTCTTAGTATGCATCCTTATAAAATGTATGCGTGTTCTTCTGTAATTATTCAAAAATAAAAGGGGATATGCTCTTTTATGTATTTTTCAATTAATATACATGCAGCATTTATCTGAAAAATATTAATACTCTATATTTGATCTTTGATTTATTTCCATTTACAGTTTCATCACATTTAAGAAGATTATGGGTTTGTACTTTGAATTTTGTCCTCTCTGGTCCTAATTTAATACTTACTATCATAAAATTTTATTTCTTTTTGCAAGAACTTGATGACTCTCAGTGATTATGGCTCATTGCTTATATAATGTCATATTTCTGAGAATGTCCCAGTTGCTATCACCCCTATCTTCTGACAAGGTGAATATGAGTTCTTATGCTTTATGTTGTGATGTTTTCAATTAGCCACATAAAACAACATACCTTTTTTACATGCACAGTTCTTGAAACTTCTCTCAAGAAAGCATTCTGAATCTCTGTGTGAACAGATAAGGAAAAAAATTATAAAACATTCTCCTATTTTATACCATTGTTATTTGGTTTGTTTCTCATATTAAGGTATGGCATTATTCCAAGTTTCAAATTTTGTACTCGTTGTCATAGGCAATATATATGGAAATTATAAGACAACAGGGAGGAATAAGAGGCAATATGTGTGCTGGTTAAGAATATCACTTTCAAAGTTAGACCACAGTTTGAATTTATTTGTATATCTTTCTAATTACAAAACTTGGACAACGTTTTAATCTCTCAATGTTTCAATATATAGAGAGTAGAGATAAGAAGAGTACTAAGTTTATTACTGTGAGGAATATTAGAGGCAATAAATGTAAAATATTTAGTACATTGCTTACTAATAAATATTATTCACTATTTTTATTATTAGCTATTATTCAAAGGAACTATATCAGACCTCCTAGACAGATTTAATTTTATTTCAGAAACTAGATGTCATGGATATTTACCAATTATCCTTTCCTATATAACAAACTATCACAGAATTTGTGGCTTTAAACAACCAATTTATTTGCTCATAATCTTGTATATCAGCTATTTGAAATCGGCCTGGATGAACAGTCCTCCTATAAGTCTTGCCAGAAGTCACTCATAGTCTAAGATAAGCTTACATGCCTGATGTTTATTGCTGGCTGTCAGTTGGTAGTAGATCTAGAAGAACTCAGCTAAGAAATACTGCTTAATGATCCTTTAAGAGGATGGAGAGAGAATATTTACATGAAAGCTTCAGAACAGTTTGCCAAAAGGGAGAGAGTGGAATCTTGCTGTCCTCCTCGGCCTTAGAATCTGAATTCACATTTCTGAATGCATTTATTTCCACTGCATTTCGTCAGTCAGCACAAATCCCAAGACCAATCCTGATTCCACAAGGTAGAGTAATACACTTTACCTCTTGAAAAGAGCAACAGGAAAATCACATTGCAAAGGGGAAAAAGGAATGTGTAGCCATTTTCTATTTTAATTAAGTATACAACCTCTATATCCTAGACTCCACTTCTTAGAATCTGTAATAAATCTATGATATTTAAAATTTTGACCTAATGAGTTATATTTTAAGTGTTTACAGACACACTTACTTATTTCAGAGAATAGGAATTGCATTTTTGTTTTTTGTGCACTGTACTTTTGAAATATATATAAGTATATATATTTAATTTTACAATTTTAAATCCAATACTTTCTTATTGAAAGTTGAAAATATAATAAAAATATAAAACTTTTTAGTAATTTTTCAGCAAGAGGTAACCTCTGCTAGCAAACTATTTATATATTCTTTAAATTATTCAGACTCTGGCTTTATTCATTTTATGCACTTGAGTTTGTACCATATATTAACATATAACTTGCATATCTTGCTTTTCTTGCAACACTTTTTTACACTTTTAATGTTCCATGCTCATCTCTACTATAATACATTTTATCATAATTTTTTATTTAATTAATACTTTTTGCCTCTACTACATTGGAAGTTTTCTCTGTCGAGACTGTATTTAGCATACGATCATCACTGTCTATACAATATGACATTGCTAGCATATTGTAGCATTAAACATTTTTTTCTAACAAATATTGAGCAAAAATGCAAATTGACTACTTTAACCCTCATTTTTCTATTGAGGTTTCAAAACAACTTTTATTTTCCTAAAAAAAGAAAAGTTGCTCATTAGAAACATCTACCGGTCATAGAATAAAGGTCACAGTTCTCTATAACAAAGAAATAATTAACTAAATGATTTAGGATTGCAATGTATTTCTCAATCCAGGGGACTAAAGCTGCTGTTTAGTTGTTTTGTTTTGTTTTCCCTGCAATTTGGCAGTGAATGGGAGCTCACAAGGCCACCTGGCTATTTTATATCCCTTTGGTAGTAGGACAGAGTCTTTACTACCTTTGCATTGTCCTTCTCTTGTGAAGGGTAAACATCCTTACTGTACATTTGTTACTTGTCCTATTTAATAATTGTTGTCAAGCAGAGATCAGGCTAGATATCTCTTGTGCACTTGAGCTTTCCACACCTTATTTACCAAAATATAGATTGATTTAGCCTTTGATATGCTTTCTTTGCTCACGCAGAGATGCAAAAGTATCAGCTATTCTAATGAGATCTAGAGGTTTTACAATAAGAAAAGATTAGGGCCACAAGAGGCTGTACCCAATTTGAGCTTCCAGTTTTGAAAATCCCTGTCCAAAAGAGAATATATTTTTGACTTCATCAATATTTTACAATTGTTATTATGTCAGACAATCGTGTCTGTGAAAAATTGTAGCATGGACTGCTCCTTATTTTCTGAGTGAAAAGGAATGGGATAAATGGCATCCAGAATTGATTTTGAATAATAAATGAAAGAAATCATTTTAGAGTTTTACATGAGCCATGTGTCAAGGACTTTGTAATCACTGAGGTTATTTTGTTTGTAATATTTTATTTTGTTTTGTTTTATTTTATTTTTTATTATGAAAACATTGTTTTTGGTTCTTCTGGGGTGAAAATGATGAATAATATTGCAATGATCTAAGCACAGCTAACAATTTCATATATCATATAGGTAGAGAGTGAAATGTTTGAAGAGAAGTTTGTCCATCCACATTACATGATCATTCATGGTTTAAACTTTGATGTTACTTGGTGTAAATAGTCAGCTACTTTCATATACTTTAAATGACTACATCCCCAAAAACAAAAACAAAGGAACAAACAAAAACAAACACTATAAATTCTTCAATTCATTTTTATATTATGTCATTAAAAAAAATGTACCAGATAAGTTAAATAGGCACAGATAACTTTACTCATAACTACTGCAATAAGTAAGAAAAATCTAATTCAACTCAGAAGGCAGACAAGTTTTAAGTATGGGAGTGAGTTAGTGGAAAAGTACTGGCTTATTAGGGAGAATGTTGGTCAATGTGATTAGGCCATCAGTGTTTATTAATTGGTGCTTTTAGAAGTTAGGCTGCTGTCTTCCCACAGAGATAGGATAATAAGTGCTATCTTTCTTGATGATTGCATTTCAAAGAAATGGTTTCCAGAACTTTAAGAAAGATATTTCTAGGTTGTAAAACTGACAAGAAACTGAAAGAAGATATACATCTCAAAGGGGCAGAGAAAAAAAATTGCTATTGCAAGTTTTTGAAACTAACTGCTCTTGAAAAAAAGCATTCAGGGCCTATCCATCAGGAAGAAACCCTTCTAAAGTATAGCTAAACTGAAAGGAACATTAAAGCCATCTTGGTCAATTATAATTGCCACTTATGTTCACTTGGACAGAAATACACATCTCCCACATGAATTACATAGAGCAAGTGAAAATAAAATAGAAAAGTAGTTTCAAAAAATTATTGTGTCATAGTCACATATTTTAGTACTTTCATTGACAATCTTAACTATTTTGGACAATATTTGTATAAGAATTTTATTTTTAAAGTTGCATTACTGTTTAAAACTAAAAAAAAAAAATTGTTTTACATCGACCTCCCTATAAAATCTGCAGCATAAATAATTGAATACAAAAACTTTTCTCAAAATTAAGTAAATTTTTTAAAACTTATAGTTGTTATAGACAATAATTTGTATAGATTAGATTACGTAATGAAACTAACATATTAGCACTTTTCATTAACCTTATAAGTAGAGGTCTGACCATAAGAAACTCAGAACAGGAACTATCGTCTAATTTATAAATAAATTTGTCTGAGTTGAATATGTATATTCACATATACATGTATACATAGAGAGAGAGAGATACACATAGTCATGGAAATTCATGGATATAAACCCATACCCATAAATTGACTTACTTCTGGAAGAAATAATAGAGATAATAATGATAAAAGTGATATTATAGTCTCAAAATAATGAGTGTGTATCTAGTTCTTACTATATTCCAGAAACTCTATTTAGAAACTTATGTGTATTTAAAGTAAATTATCTTTTATTTTTATTACAAGTGAGGAAATTGAGGGATTGGGGAATTATGAAAATTTTCCAGCATCTCATAGTAAAAGGCAGAGATAGTATTTAATCTCATGAATAAAATATAAATAATATTACCTACCAAAAAGTAATCTTTCTGTATTTTATAGTTTTGTGGATGATATTAATTGCCCTTTTGCTCATTCGGAAATCATGGAATTCACTCTTATGTTTTTCTCTACTTTTTTTTTTTTTTTCTTGTCATGCCCACATAGGTTTTAGGTATGTAAACACAAAAAAGTTATTAAAGTCTTTTTTTTTTTTTTTTTGGTTATTTAATGCAGCCAACGACTAAGAAACACATCCATCAAGAATAATCTAAGGGAGTAATTTCTTCTATTTTTAACAGTAGGTAGCTTCGTTTCCTATCACGTACACCATCCCTCTTTATAGATCTTAATAGTCTGAGAGAATATGAATTCAATTTTCAACATGAATATACCAAATTTTTCTTAGTGTGAAAATCTTAGTTTTCAGAAAAAGACCTTTGTAGTGTTTCAGCTTAAACCACTTACTAAAAGTTTACACACAATGAGACAGTATTTAGGTAACAGTAATCATTATATATGAGAACACTTAACCATTACTGTACTTGGGTATCCTTCCAGGGGTGGGGGCAAAAAATGTGAATAAAATTATTTGCTGAATAAATTCTAGTAATGTCTAGTCTGTAGGTAATCAAAAATTATCAGCAGGAAACAAATTTTATCCTAAAAACTGAAACAAGTTACATTTGAATGTCATAAATTGTCAAGTATTTTTTTTTTAATTAAACCATTAATAAAGTTATGGTTGGGAGAGAGAGAGTTATATATTGAGAGATTCAGGGAAAGAGAGAGAGAGGTTGATAAAATTTTTAGATGTGAGGCACCTTGCTCTGAATATGTGTTCCCATCATTTAGTTTTATTTGCCTTTTTATAAAAAAAGTTACCCTGATATTCAAAATTAATAGGCAATTTGATATAGTTTTACTACAGTTAATAATTGATTTTATCTTATTTTAAAATTGATCATTTCTTTGATGTGTTCATATATTTTCTTTAATTAAAAATACAATCATAAATTTTCAGATTTAGATTTGAGTACTTCTAAATAAATGTAATTTACTAAATCCGATTCTGACTAGAAAGCAAACAAAAGAGGAAAAGATTGAATTCTCATGCATAAAGATTTTTCCCAGTTTTTTTGTTTTTCTTGATATCATGTTTGTTTATTTCTTAGGTTCTCAATATTTTTCATCTTTATTGGAAAAATAGATCTGGATAATTTTCTCTTTTGTTTTGTTTTGTTTTAAATAAATGGGAGAAATGACTAAATTAAATTTTATTTTAAAAGGATAAAAGGTATGTTACAGAAGAATATTATGGAAGTTTATGATGAGTTGGTTATAGGGATTTAGGGAATAATATATAAAGTAGAGGGGATAATAGAAAGCAGTGGAAAGTGAACATAAATTAGAAAACTTTGAAAAGATTTTGGATGAAAATGTCAGAAAATATTTTTGAGGTGAAGATACCATAATATTTAAAATTTGGGCAGACATATAATGACTATTAGAAAATCTAATTTTAGCTCTTTCTTTGGAAATCTTTAGTAAAAATTTAAATTATCTGCATGTGTTTTGGATGACTGACAAATATCTAGATAATACCCCAAACTAAGAGCATATTTTTCCTTAATTATATTTAGTATATAATGTTTGAAGTCTTTAATTTATCTTATTTTTTTAACAATTCATAGCTTCTAAATATTTTGTATAAGAAAAAAATTGTTTTTTATCTTATACATACTTTCAGGTCTTAAATTATATAATCTTTGTTCTTACAATTGTTTGAACAGCTACCAAAAAGCCAGCATCCCCTTGCTTTATTATCAATTAATTGCTATTTTGCAAAAAAAAAATAATAAAAACTTTAGAAAGCTTTTTATTCCCAAGGCTAAAATGCAGAAGTATTTCAAAACAAAATATATAAATAATTAAAATTATATAATTATATAAAATATACATATATAAATAAAACTACATATAAAACTATATGCACACACACACAAACATGCATATATACACACACGTATTTTTTTTTTCAACTCCTGAACTTGATATATACATGTATTCATTTTGGTTTACTTTTTTCTATTATTTCTGCTCACAGCATCAAGCACATTTCATCAAATAAATATGGTTATTTCTACTTGTTAGTATTTCTGACAATATATATGACTGTCTCAAGTCAATATTATATATTTGCAAGAGGACATATTTGAAAAATATTTATTAAGAACATTGTAATTTTTTGAGCATATCAGGCTTATGTCTTATAATATCAATAACTTTCAGATATAAATGCTAATTATACAAACTTCATTTATACATAAGAAAATATTTTCAGGTAGTCATTTAACATTTTTTTGCTTAAAATAAAAAAATCTTAAAAGCATCTGCTACAAATTATGTCTCCTTAAAACAATATATTTTATTAAGCATAATTTCAGTATGTCAGGCAAATTTAGACAAGTTATCAAAATATATAAATGGCAATCAGGCAAGTGCATACTCTCAAATTAATTGTGAAAATTCAAAAATCAAAAGAAATATAGCTCATTCCAGTGACTGGCACATAAATATATGTTCATATACAACATCAACACTTTTAATCCAGTTAAATTATGAACATGGTATCTCTGGAGCTTTATTTTACCATTCCTAGTGGAAAAGAGCTCTCAGATCAAACTGAAGAACTACTACACAAAACCCCTACTTCCTCATTTAAGTCAATTATGGTATTGTAAATTCTCAAAAAATATATATATATTTTTTAGAGAGTTAATATCAATTGTAATTTTTCATTTACTTACTATGTATCTCTCTAATTAAGCTCTGAGTTTAGGGTGCAAGTCTAAATTTAACACATGGTAAGAAATTTATTTATGTAAAGTATATATTTACTTATTTTAAAATTAAATTTGATATAAGAAAGGACTATTTGAAGAATATTTCATGACATAGCACTGTTATTTTTCACTGTGTCTACTCTACTGCTTACTGTTTTCTATCATTGTAGAATGAAAACCTATTGTCCAGGAATTTAATGCCATAAAAATATCTCTCCAGGTACAACTATGGGGTCTTTTTAACATAACTATATAATATTGCTTTTAACTTTAGCCTTGGCTACTAGAAAGCTGGGTGATAAAATAATTGCAGTAATGATCTCATCCTAGGTATACATACATTTTTTATGCCATAAATTGTTTTTTAAGCTTTATTTTAATGCTGTGTATTTAAATCACATTTACTTGTTATTTTGATGAGTGAGAAATGAAAAGTGTTTATATGAGTCAATGTTTATGTTATTTTTTTTTCAAAGGACATACAAACTCAAATAACTGGAGTAAAGGGATAAACCAAGTGTGTTTGATTAAGTAATGTTTATCTTAATTTCCACTGAGTCCATTATATAATTGAGAATTTGATATGTTGCCAAAAGTATTTAAAATATTCAGATTGCACTGAGCTATGTTTGATAAAGTATTATATGTAAAGATAGTACAAAGAGAGAAATTCATGAAAGAGCCGCCAGTCTGCAAGCATTCGCGACAGGGAATAAAGGCACTATCTGATTTCAGTTAGTTGTAGGACTGGAAGAGGTGACAGACTCATCTTCAAATATCAGAAGATAAACTTGAAAATGCTTTGAATGAGAAAGACTGACTTATTCTAAGTATCTTTGCAAAAAAGAAAGCAATTTTGTGATTGACATATCCATTTTTAAATCTCTGAATGAATTAAATTGTCTTAGGGTAAAGTCTCCAGAAAATTATCCCAATTGGATTAAATAGTTTAGGGAAAAGTTTAATGGCATGGCTCTCCCATGTAGGCTTGATAGATTGTAATTTCTCAAATTAATGTGAGATAGAAAAAGAATTGCAAGGGGGAAGGAAACCAAGGAAATACAGCAAAAATAGTTTAGCAAAGAATTATAGCTATGGCTATTGCAAATAGAACTGAGTTAAACTACATAGATAAAAAGCTATGTTTTGGAGAGTTGTATGCTTTCAAAAGAATATCTGTGACTTTACAAGACTAAAATGACCCTTGGTCAGCAAACATGTACAGGCAGGAAGCAGACTGAGAAAACCACTCAAATCAAGGTGGGGAGGGGAAAGATAATCAGTCTGAAGGAAGAAAACAGTGCTTACTCAGATGTGTCAAGGGAGGTAGAAAGAAGGTCTCAGAGGTCAGAACAAGACCATGGAGCACATTGACCGGGGAGCTGATTCCTAACTCAATCAACATTCTCTACTCCCACAGAGGAATGTCCTCAGAGTCCCTACAGAGACATTTTAGAATTAATATGGACTAATCGCTCCTGTATTTTCAATCTTTCCCATTGGAAAAAGGTGTGTTTATTGTGGAAAAAGAAAAAACTGTATATTGCAAGGGTGGGGTCAGAAGATTTCCCTAAACTTGGTGGACCTGATGAAGGGGTCACTGTGTACTTCACATGGACAACTAGCTAATCTGTGACAGTTATTTGCTCATCAAACTTGGCTTTCATATGTGTTAAGCCTCTACTATCCCTCTACCTTGGTAAATGCAATATTCAGAAAACAAAAGTTGTATTACCCAAGTTATATATATGATGGTGTGTGTATGTGTTGTGTGTATGTATATATGTGTGTGTAGATAGCTAGCTAGCTCAATAGGTGGTTTTTCAGAGGTGACCAAATAATGCTGCTAAAATCTATTTGACTCCTCACTTCTGCAATTGGATGATAACACTGCATGCCAAAGGCTTGGATCAATATTAGATAACAGAATATATTTACAGCCAATTTAAGTTTCAAAACATGAGCTCCAAGAAATGAGAATTTTCCTTCAGTATGTTCATTATACTGCAGTCCTCTATCAAACTGAGACTTCTCACTCACTTCATCCCTAGAAACAGGCTTTCCACTTGTACTCTGTGTAGGGAACAAGGGCTCTCCTCGCTTTTTCTTGCTTACATCCTGCTCCTCTCACTAAAACTCTTCAGTACCCTTCCAGAGTTTAAAGATGGTGATGCTGAGTGGGAGGATAAAAGCATAGAGCTAAGCTCTCAGTTCACCTCTGCTCTGTCTAGTGTATAGTTCCTCACTCCGTAGTGTCACTCCTCTATCTGCCTGTCCTGCTCCTCTCAGTGACTGGGTTTTGTTTCGTTTTGTTGTTTGTTTATTTTTACTGTCTAGTTTACATAGACCTGTTTATGGTCCTGCCACCCTAGCCTGGCAGATAGACTGAGGGGAAATCCTTTTAAAAGGATCCTAGCCATACAAAGCCAGAATGTGTTCCATAATTAATTCCTGCACTTCGTGTTCAGTTACTGTCTGTAGTTGTTAGAAGGAAGCACAGTAGTATGAAGTCAGCCACCATCCTCCCAAAACCTTCATTCTTTCTCTCCTCTTCTCTACCAAACATGCTGCCAAAGACAGGTTGCCACGCACTGATGTCTCACACACAAGCAAGGGTGCAAACTCAGTCCTGGGTAAGCCCATAACTGCAAGGCATGTAGTTTAGATTCTGGGTCATCTCTGGGTGATCTCTCTGGAAGGCCCTCTCATTACGTCTGGGGTCAGAAGTTACCTTCATCCTTTAGTTCTTGAGGGTGACAGTTAATTTTGGGTTTGGAAGAAATTTCAGAGTATGTCAGTAGTTTTACTTCAAGGACATATCTTTAAAAATACACAGTTTTAAAACCTTTCAATTCTTTTTATAGCCTTTATCTAAGTTTTCAAAAGTGTTGGAAAATAAAATACTTAGCTGTTTCCTTGGAAATTTGCATTTTGGCCTGTCTCCCAACTCACTTTGGAATCTGATACTTATGCTATCTCAGACATTCACAGAAAATTTCTCAAATTAACATTCCATCATAAATGTTTCAAAGTTATACATCAGAAAATGGGCAGGGGGTTGGGGAGAGTAGGAGCTGAATGTCATTTATTAAAAATAAATAAAAGTGGAAATTTTTTTCTGTACTCATTACCATTATATTTGATAGAAGAAAATAGATTACTAAAAGACAAAGAAGTCCATGTTAATTGCTGCAGTATTGAAATATGAAAAGATTTTATATTTTTTAAAAAATATATCTTTATTTTCCAAATAATTTATAGTAATTACATACTGTACTCAGAATCAGAAAGCAAAATAGATTTTTTGCTAGAAAAGAAACTTGAAAGTAAAAGAAGCATTCTGAATAGACAGTCTCAGGGCCTCTGCTTTTGTTTCTTCCATTTTCTGTTGGGTTATCACCTCAATTTTCACAAACCCTGCCAACCAGAGACTGAGGTGCATGCATGTGTCATACAAGAAATTGCTACAGTATTAGTCTCTTTTGAAGTATGTTGACCCAAATCTAAAGTTCGAAATGCATATTTTGGTGTCACACTCTGTACTCTTTGGTCCTGTCACTAAAGTTTTAATGCCCTCAAAAGATAATATAAAGTTCTTTTTCTCTTTATAACCTTATTTTCCCTCTAAAAGTCTAAATATGCCTAACTAACTCATTGGCTAAGGTTGGCATTTTAAAATGCCATCATATCTTCACAGTGTAAAGGATCTTTCACAGTTTAAGAAATCCCACACACAGGGTAGATTTATTTATGGACAATTAGTAAGCTTAGATATCTCACAAAACACAGGATCCCTTCAAGGCACCATACATCTAGTTAAGATTTATTCACAGTGACAGAGAAATGCCAGTCTTCTATGATATATATATGTGTATATATATATATATATACACACACACATATATATATATATATATACACACACACACATATGTATATATACATATACATATATACACATATATACACACATACATATGCACACATACATATGTATATGCACGATATATATATTTATATACATATATATACTTATAAGCATGCATATGTACTTAAAATTGGGTACAGAAAACATCTTCAAAGACTTTTTTTAAAAAATGAAATATTAGCATTATTTTAGAAATTTCTGTGATTAAAAACTACCTTGAAATATTTAATGATTAAATGTCTGCTAATTTCTCATCAGATAACTCCCATTGAGAAAGGAGTGAAAATTAGTATAATTTAGTTGATGCAACTTGGAGCAATCACTGTGAGAATAGCTTGCAAACTTATGACATTGCCTTAAATTTTACTGATTAAAAAATGAGGAAAAATTCTATAATTTTACTATTTTATCATTTGCCTTTGCAAATAAAATTATATATTTTTATTGAGCCTCTAAGCAGACTCTGAGCTTATTCTAACTGACAGATCCATTGTCAAAATATTTTTTAAAATCTGTCACTAATCCTACCACTCGTTAGATTTCCTTTTACATATTTATACATTTTTAAATATATATACAAATATTTACTTGCTATTTATGCATTGATCTTGTCTTCTTTGCTGGATTATTTCTTTGGTTATATTTAAATCTGTAAAATCTTTAAACTCTGGAATGGTGTGGACTAACCTTAGCGAGTGGAGCAGGAGGTGAGCAAGAAAGAGGGCAGAGGCTGATATTCTCAGCACAGAGTGCAAGTGGAAACCTCAAGCTTTTGGAGATGAAGTGAGTGAGAAGTCTCACCTTCATCAAAGACTGAAGTATAATGAACACACTGGAGAAACATTCATTCTCATTTCTTGGAGACTGTATATTTGAAACTTTAATGAACTATAAATATATTCTATGTTCAAAAAGCCTTTGACATGCAGTTATCATCCAGTGGCATTGAAGGGGTAAGGAGGCAAATAGATTTTAATGCCATTTTTAGGTCAATTCATATAACCTATCTTTTTATCTATCTATCATCTATCTATCTATCTATCTATCTATCTATCTATCTATCTATCTATCTGTCTGTCTGTGTCTGTCTATCTATCTAATCTATCATCTATCTATCATCTACCTATCTATCATCTATTTATCTATCATCATCTATCATCTATCATCATTTATCATCTATCTATCATTTATTTATCTACCTACTCATAATTTGTGTATATAAATTTTTTAAAAATAAATATTATATTTAACAAAGTAGGGAGATTAGCACGTACTTAAGAGACCAAGTAGAGTGAACAAGTAATTGTCCTCATAGGTTAGCTATGAGGTAAGTGGATTGTTACTCTGGTAAAGCAACATATGCCCAAATGAAAAAACTGCTTACCCAAAAATGGCTTGTAAGAATTTTCTGAAGCAAATGAGAAATGATTTACTCTTTTGCAGTCTTGAATTCCTAGACAAAAATATCTTGGTATAAACAGCTACGTTTTTTGGACTCAGGTGGTCTCTTTTCTCAGCCTCCTTCTTGAGTACTTTCTCATCCAGAACCGGAGGATAAACACTGCCATCTGTGGTAGTGGCTTGAGGTGTAGAGACTGCATGTTAATGTCTGTCCCTTTGGTGATATTTCATCCTCTCTCTGTGAGTATCTAGTTTTCTCTCTCTCTCTCTCATTTTTATTTTTTATTTTTATTTATTTTTTTGTCATTGCATGATCCTTTAAGACAGAGATTACAAAAAGCTTTTAAGATGCTAGAAACCACGTTTGAACACTTTAGCTAATAATTAAGAATGACTGTGACCAGGTTTTTAGTTCACAGTGTACAAATTAAACCAAGAGAAAAGAATCCACTTCTAGTCTGAAAAGAACACAAAACTTCATATGGAGATATTTACCAAATTACCTAATTTTTATGATTTCTTTGTTTGTTGCCTGGCTGATTTTTGCAATATTTAAAAACATAGATGCCTATGATGATGTAAGTAAAATAATTTTTTCCTGTTATGAAACATATTCAGTCTAATGACTTTATATCCTCTGGACTTCTCTGTTTTAAACCCTGAACTCTCAGAAACACCTTCCCTTATTTTACTTTTTACGCCTACAGCACCTGGTCTTCCTAGCTGGTCTCACATCCAAGTACTAACCAGACCCAACCTGCTTAGCTTCAGAGATCAGCCAGGATCAGGCTTGTTCAGGGTAGTGTGGTCACAGAGTCTCAGAAACATCATAATATTGTTCTCTGAACCATAGTTTCTGGGATTTTTCTCACCTTTTCTTAGACTTTTATAAATTGTGAAATAAACAGGCTTGAAGACAAAAAAAAAAGACATTTAGTCCAAATTTTCCCTTCGGTCAATAAAATTCTATACCTTAAATCAAGACCTAGCTGTTTTTGCTTTCGTTCTTGTTTTGCTTTGATTTGAATTAACTAATGACTTCTTTCAAGAGGGAGAATTTATGGACCAAATAGAATGACAGAGGAGTTATGCTAACTTAAGCATCAGTTTACCAGGATAATAAATTCTCATTCATCTTTCTGGTAGAAGACAGTTATTTGTTTGAAATTTTGAACTTCATTGAGGAACAATTGTTACAAGAAATTGCACATATTTAAAGTGAATAATTTATCAGTTTTGATATATATATATATATATATATATATATATATATATATATAATATCAACTCCTAAAACCACCACCACAATCACAATAAATATTTCCTTTACCACCACTACTATCTTCATGTTCCTTTTAATCCAAGTCTCCCTCCATGCTACTACCTGTCCCCCACTATAGTCACTGCACAGCTTTCTTCTAAAAGGTTTACATTTATTATACATTACATAAATATAATTTTATATATATATATAATGTTTTTGCCCAGATGTTTTTGACTCAGTATAATAATTTTGACATTCATTCTTATTGATTCATGCATCCAAATTTCTATTTTATCTCTGCGTACTTTTCCATTGTATGAATATGCCACAATTTATGCATTCGCATGTTGTTGAATAGTTCAGTTGTTTACACACACACACACACACACACACACACACACACACAGTATTTTGAGATATTCCTAAGAATTTTCAGTTTGACTTCCTTAGCTGGGATAACTTATTTTTCTTTAGTAAGAGCTATGGATCTAAGAATCAATGCCTCAGGAATTCACTGCTTTGATGGATATTAATAATACCTTGTAGAATTCTTTGGTTTGAAGGCAGTCTTTCTTCCACGTCCTTTCTAGAAGAGGTTTGTAGTTATATCTGAGACTGTGCATTTTAGTTTAGGTTTCAGTTATTTATTTATTTTTTATATCAGGAAAGCTATAGATGAAGTTTTTGAGTAAATTCTAGTCTCTGTGGAGCTCTTCAATGTGTAACCCTGTCAACTCATGGTTAGGTTGAAATTTCCCACACAATATCAATAAATTTTTAAATTATAAATATAAGAGACTTACAGCAGGAGGAGGCTTAACCCATAATGAGAAGAAATAAGTATTAACCACACCAAATTTAAAAATATTGCAAGCTGCAATTGTATAAATACTATTTGAAAGTCTTCAAATAGACCACAAAGCTTGCTAGGGTTCTCGTGCAAATTTAGTTTTGATAGTTTTACCAGCATTACACTGATGACATGACATATGCTCCAAAGACACCCTCACCAACTTTGTAAGATTTTCTCACCAACGTTGAGTACAGTGGCCAATTTGACCTTGCTGTGATGGATAAATTCATGTAAAATTTTAAGAACTTCTGTTTGAGATCCTCTGGTGCCATCATATGGCCACCTTGAGATTTTTAGGAAAATATTTTTGTATAATTTGTACCTAATTTCTGTCCCATTACTTTTTCATATTCCAAAACTGGTTGATGGCTTTTCATCAAGGACTGGGATTTTAGTAAGATTTACTTTTTGACATAATGAACATCTAAAATATTTTCTATATTCTCTAAGTCCCCTCTCTATTCCCCTACTCTCACAAACATCCTGGTTGTTTTTCTTTCTCATAGCGACCTCCTTTGTAAAAATTAGTATCCTTTAGGTATTAGTAACATTAGTATTCTTTAATGTTTGAGTTTTTAAATTGAGATTCCTACTAAAGTGAAGAAAGTCCCTTGTTTTCAAAACATTACACAATCTATTTACCAATCAAATACATATTTATCTTCAAATTTTTGTCAATCTCTTATAAATAGAATAAGCTACAAATGTGATATCAGATCTTATTCTAGGGATGAATTGAGACATATTATGGTATAACCTACCTAATAAGTTATTATTTTGGTCATAAGATGGAACTCATTAGATTTTTTTAAAGATGTCCAGTAAATATGTTTGGTGTATAAAAAGCTCTCAGACAGAAGGTAGAAAGTCACAAGTGTCATGCCAGTATTTAGAATATTACAATAATGGATAGAAATGTGTTAAGGAGATTTACAATTGAATTTTATTGGAAATAAACTTATTGGATGAGAATGTTGAATCTTAAAGGAGCAATGAAGATTACACAGCGTAAGGGACCTTCAGGTTAAAGAGGTACCTTAACCCCAAGCTGGCAGAGGATTGCACTAATTTAGCTGCAGCTTCTCTTCTCCTAAGACAAGGTCAATAGTCTTTTGCCACAAGATCAAGAGAAAAAGTGTAAAATGCTATCAGTCTCTGATGATTTACGTGAAGTAAAGCATCAAAGGATTGTTTAGGACATTTATTAACACTAACAACAACAATAGCTATAAAGTTAAGATTCACAATATTTTAAGAATGCCTAGCGTAAAGATTATTTAAAGCTAATTTTAAATCACAAACATCTCTCTGATATTCAGACAGAAAATGTTCATCTCATTTTGTTTTCTAAGTGTTGGATATTTTATATCCTAATGCATAGATTCCAGATTTTCGTGAATGTTAATAAAAACAATAGAAGGTTTAATGATTGATCCATGATATGTCTCTACCTTGTGTAGCAGTAACAGAGTTGGAAGAATTGAATTTAGTGCAGTGGTTAGTACTGATTAGTCAACTCTTACCACAATTGGCTCAGGACGTTAGGTTATTTCTGGCTTGCATTTTATTCATTAATTTTACATGTCATTAGGTACAATTCATTAATTCTTGCATTTTGTTAAATGCAAGAAAGCTTTGCTTAAGTATTTCATCTTTACTTAGAAATATTTTAATTGAAAGGTTAGGTAAGGAAAACAAATATTGGTACCTAGAGAGCCAAATAATCAAGCATTTATTTCTATTCATACAAGTTAGACTATAAAATGGAATGCTTCTCACATCCAACAAAATAGTGTGTGTGTGTGTGTGTGTGTGTGTGTGTGTGTGTGTGTGTGTGTTTTCTAATCTCTGAGACAAAAATCAATAACATTTTAAGAGTACTGGAAAACTAACTGTCAATTACAAGTTTACCAATGCTGGCAGCAATGCAAATGTATGTTCAGGATCAAAGCACTTGCTATTCCACTTGACACTTTGATTCTAATACATATTTGTGTATTCTTAGCTTTTATACTTCAGCAAAATAGAGACCCATTATATCCTGATGAAGTTCAGCATTAGCAAAACTCACACCTTTATCCAATGAAGAGACAATGTTTAACATTGCTGTTAAGGCTTCAAACTTTTTTCTGTTTTTAAGATGTGAAGACTTGAAATCACCTTTGATAATCTTTCCCTCTGTAAAAGTTCCTTTTACCTATGCAAATATAAAGCAAATGTTCTCTACTGAAATGGAGTTATTTTATAAACCCGAAGCCTGTAGAAGTAAAAACTGCTTTCATAAGATTGAAGATAATTTTTCATGCTGAAATGAGAATTACTTCTCCTAGAATCATGATGCATTTGGGAAATGCAGACAGACATATCTCTCTCACTCTCTATCTACACACACACACACACACACACACACACACACACTCACACACATCTTTTTATAATACCATGTTACAACTGATTTTTCCAGGATATCTTTATATGTATTTGCAATTTTTCATATAATATGGAAGAGTTATTGTCATGAAACTATGGGAAAAGCTGAACAGGTTTAAGAACAAATTAAGGGGAAGAGATTTGGTATATTTTAAATAGATCTGAGACATGCACTGATACTTAAAGACTAAAACCACTGGGAGATGGCTCCTCTAGTGTAGACATTGGCTGCTACTTATTTTTAATGTGTGATTTATCGGGCATTGAAACTTCAAGGCATTCTAAACAAAATGGAAATATATGGTGATGTAACATGGGAAATAGCAAATACAAAAACCAAAGAGTACCTTTGTAGCATTTTCTAGACAGAGTGGATTTTATGAACAAAGAGCCTTCTAAATAGCTATGTGGAACAGAGAAAATTGAGTGCATCAATGTAAATATTGCATAATTTATATCCAAAGAGACAGAAGGTCTTGGAATATTTCAGATAAAAAGATACATAGACTAACTTGCATAAGAAAGATTTGGGAATTCTGTTTCTTATAATTATCACAACATTCCTTTTTTGATGTCATAAACTTCACATCAAAGTAAGAATGATGAAAATTATATGCTCCCTATGTTATGGATTCCTGAATCTCATGATTTCTAGGTCTAACACTAAGGTGTATCCATAGTGAAATTAGCCAAGTTTCATTAGTCTCAATGTCTGAGCTTATAATATGGACTAATATACCTACCTCATAAATTAATCATAAAAATAAATGTAGCAGCATCTGTGAAGAACTTAATAGAGTACCTTATTTTGTTGTTTATTTTGTTATTATTTCTTTGTGCTATTATTTTAAAATAATTTATCTCCGCCAGCGAGGATAGTTTAAAGGTAAAAACAACCAATTATATACGGGTTCTCAGAGCTGATATGAAGATAAAAAAATAGTATGTTTTTTCTTGGATGAATTATTATGAAATACAACCATAAAAAGACAGAATTGAACAGGAGTAAGGCACAGTGAGAATTTTGGAATAGTTCTTCCTTCCACGACAAAGACCTTACACACTGAAAGCCTCATTTTAAGTCTATCCTGGGAACTTTGCCCAGCACACATACACTCACACATACAAGCTTTCTAAGAACTCTCTTTCCATTGAATAAAAGCTGCAAAGGGATTTTCCACCACACATTCTATTTAGTTTTTACCTATAACAACACATTATGTCAGTCTCTGCAGATCAACTGAAGAGTCATGGGAAGCTCTTTCTAGTTCATGTGTGGTCTAATTCTGTAAAATCTGCTGAGTGACACACAGGTCTAAAAATTGAGGATCGATAGTGTGAATAAACAGCTCTCATATGGCTGTCAGTGATATCTACACTTTAAAGAGTTTTGACATTTTTGTCCATGGTTTTAAGATAGGCCAGCTTATATGTTAGACGATAGGGTTCAGAAAAGACTAAACTGTCGACTAAGAACTCATGTATTCATTAAAGACCTTTTTGATCACAGCTACTATCACATGTCTGTCTATGTAACACCATTTATAGCAAGATTAAAATAAAAATGATTTATAAAAAAAATGAAACAGTCTAAAAATGACAAGCTGTTATATTCACAGCATGTTGTGACAACTAAGGAAAGGCATGTTTGCCTATTTCATTTTAAAACCATTGGTTTAATCTCATTATGTCTTATAATGCCGTGAGCCCTATTAACACTTATTCAAAAAGGGAATTTTATAATGTTAATCGACCTTTACTTGTATAAGAATATTGATATACAAAGAATTAATATATTGTCTGTGCATTTAAAGAGTTTCCAAAAATATAAGATAAATAGTTTACTGTTTTATAATTATTTTATTCACATTTCTATTTAAACATGACAAAGGAGCTTGCTGCTTAGGAAACATGTTGTTGATAAATAGAATGTCATGGTCAAGTTCTATAGAGAAGATACACTGTGTATATGAAGGACAAATCTTATATATTCCCATGTATTTAAATGAAAATCGATACTACCAGTGAAATAGTTCTGGAAAATGACTATGCATATGATAACAAGAATTTTAAGAGCTTTATTTAAAATATGTTAAATGAGGCTCTTAGAGAGGAGTCAGGACCACCAGGCAAAGACTCCATTCAAGCGTTATCTTGAGAAATGTAAATTAAACAGAATCTGGCAGTTTCTAATGTGGGACTCATGGCAAGTATCTAAATCACTTTGAGAAATATAATTAAGTAGGTGAAATGATACTAATGTAATTTTTATTGAGGACACTTTGAGGTTCAAATGTTATAAAGTTCATATAAGTCCCTAGTAGAATGCTTTATATATTGTAGATGTTCAAAATATGTTTTCTATGTTTGCAACTACCAAGCTGTTTTATCTTTGGTTTTCTGGTTCTTCATTTTTTTAGACTTGAAATAAGTTGGTCTATATAGTCTCTGAGGACTCTCTCATTTCAACTATAAAGTTGCAATTCATATTACTTATCTATAATAAAATATTCTCTTAATAGTCTTTTCTTAATCTGCTGGTAAAATGAATGTGTTTCAGTGTGTGTGTGTGTGTGTGTGTGTGTGTTTGTATGTGTGCACGTGTGTGTTTATACCAATGTATTTTGAAATAGTAATTCCGGGTTAAAAATTCCTGATATAAAGAACTTCTCCTTTTATGTTATAAACTGTCAGAGAGGTTCGTAAGGAAAAATAAACCAAATTCTAAGATAACATATACATAAAATTTTTAAGAAAATATTTTCTTATCATTGGAGTTGCATCAAATTTTTGCGTCTTCTTCAGAAACAAAATTCATAACCTTGGCCTAATAGTATAGATCCTCAGAAAAGTAGTTGTCAGGAAGAGATTAAATGTTCAAGAAATTTGTTAAGAGACTAGAGAGGGGAACTTCAGATTGCGCAATATAATTCTAACCCTAAGTAAGGGAGGGAAAATAGTATTCTAAACTACTATTGATGCTAAGAAAGGTTTTTCAAAGTTAGGACATTTTTAGCCAATTCCGTTTACAAAGTAGTCTTCAGTCTCTTACTATGGGTCTGCTTAGAATTTCTATTGCACTCCATTCTGGTTGTCTTGGCCTTAGCAAAACTATAGCAATGGATTCCTAAGGAATAAACCAGGGACTTTATCAACAGTGCTCCTTATAGGAAGAGGCCTGCTACTTGCTCACATGGCCATCAGGCCTGTTGTTACTGCTTTCTGGGACTCTTATTAGTAGTAAAAGGCTCCTAGGGTCTTAGGGTAGTGATGAAGTCAGAGACTATTCTGTGTCACTCTGAATCATGAACACTTGTTAGGCTTTTCTGAAAATGCCTATTATCCACTGACATCATGGGAATAAGATACATGCCACCTTTATCCTAATTCAAAGGAAAGGAATTTGCTCTGAAAGTTACTATAGATATTAAGAGTTGATATTTTCTCAAATTCATCCCAGTAATTTAGCCTATCCTCTTACTATAGCAGCCCAAATTTAAAAAGAAAGAAAGAAAGAAAGAAAGAAAGAAAGAAAGAAAGAAAGAAAGAAAGAAAGAAAGAAAGAAAGAAAGAAAAGGAAGAAAAAGAAATGGAAGGAAGGAAGGAAGGAAGGAAGGAAGGAAGGAAGGAAGGAAGGAAGGAAGGAAGGAAGGAAGGAAGGAGGGACAAAAGAAAAATCAAAACTACCTTTCCAATCTTTTGAATAGCTCCCTTCCTATTCCGTTGCTACTAAGGCTAAAAATATTTTAACATGTATTAAAGTGGATATTCAGTTTATAATATTTTAATTTTATGTCACTTCCCTTATATATGTGACCCTCAATTAATATCCAACAACCAACAATCCTATGCTGACTAACTTTAACAGCTGTCATTTTTCACGCACTCTAGTAGAAATCGTTACTGAAAAAGATAAGGAACAGTGTCTGTCCTCCAGATGTTTTCCTCTGGAGTGTTGACCACACAGATCTACCAAATAACTTCAAATCTTTTTTTTATTGTTTTCTTCTCAAATCTTAATATTTTAGACATAACACATTTTGCCATTGATGTCTCCTTTTTTTTTATAACTGGTTATATTCAAAGGTGGGAAACATTTGATAGAATTGAACTGGAAACATTTAGAATATTTAGAGAGGTGATTAGACTTAGATGTGGCTATGATTTACAAATTTAATAGTGTGTTATGGGATACGTGTATGAAGAAAACCATCATTTTTTCAAATGCAATTTTCTCCATTATCAGTTTACTTTAATTGTAAAGTTTATTCTAGACAATGTTTGCTAGTATAATTTATTCATGGTACTGAAGAGAAGGCATAAATAGTAAAATACAATTGAATAAGCCAACAAATCTTTTTTATGCTAATATTTTATTTACCCTGAATCTTAATTTTTCTTGCTCTCGTCCTTGGACTTTAAGATTTTTACCGCTATTGACTAAATAGATCTGAAAGCC
Organism: Cynopterus sphinx; assembly: GCA_030015415.1. Lineage (NCBI taxonomy): Eukaryota > Metazoa > Chordata > Mammalia > Chiroptera > Pteropodidae > Cynopterus > Cynopterus sphinx. The sequence continues at coordinate 14,205,783 of CM057380.1, forward strand.
CTGCAAATGTCATATAAGCTTTGTTTTTAATTATTTGTAAAATAATGTATATACACAATGAATTGGCAAGATTACTATAGCATAGCTATGGCTTTCCGAATACATTGTTAGCTAATTTATTATAGCAGTCTCAAAAGGTCACAATCTTTTAAATCTTAATTTCTTAGTAACCTGACAGAGAAATATTTCACAGGGTACTGAAAATAATTATTTATCACACATTTAAAAACCAATAGCTTTTAGCTAGTGTAAAATACATAATATAAATTCTAGAAAACACAATGTAAGATTAATTACAACACTTAGAATAATGGCACAAACCATTCATGCTCTTCTAAGCACCAAGTCAAAAATAGAACACACAAATAACAATAAACTCCTTAAATATAGACTTCTGTGAAAAATTAAATATAAACTAGATAGAAAATGAAAGCACAGTTGGTTCCATTTATTTTAGCCTTGCACATTGATTTGTATTAACTTCTCTTTTCCTCCCGCCTCCTCACTGGTGCTTGTTTTCATGGGTGGTTTACAATTCATCATTACATTCAGTGAAGCATATGGTTTCTTCTACATGCACAAAATGAAATGCATGTTTGGGGACTATGTAACTAAATATGGGTCTTTCCTTGCTATCAGCCTATTATTTTCGGAAATCTTTGAGGCTGCAGCTGCATCCACCTCTCTCACAGGTTATCAACACTGTCAAATTCATTTAAGAAGACAGTCAAATGGGTATAGGTAATTACAGCAACATAAAAAGAGTTTTGTCTATATTTTTAACTGTTAGAAAAACTGCAGGATATTTTAGTGGTAAAGAAAGCCCCAAAGTAATATATATTTATCATTTTCCAACTTCTCTTGGTTCTTTATGCCACAAGGAAGAAATATGATTCTACAATTTTCATTTTAGAGAAATCAGTGTGGAAAGGTTATTAAACTTACGTATAAAAAGAATAAGCATTGCATATTGGTTATGTAAATATTCTTAACTCAATGCTGAATACAAGAGACATGCATAAAAGAAAATAATTCTGTAACATTGTATATAAAGTCACAGACAAAGTGATATGAGGAAAGCCTAAGCAAAACTGAAACAGAAATTATAATTTTGTTATCAAGAAAGGTGAAATCATAAAATGAGACAGATCATTAAATATAAAAATGAAAGGCATTTTCTAAGTCAACAAATACAACTCGAAAGAAAATACAATAATTTAAATTATCTGAGTCAAAGAACGTAGCAGCAACATTAATTTTAGTAGTTATAAAAGGAAATGGAATTATTGTAGTAGTTTAATTTATTCTTTAAACTGAGGTATATTGTACATGCTGTGAAATTGACTTTTGTGTTATAGTTCTATGAATTTTCATGAATGCATACAGCCATGTAACCACTGGCTCAAATATGATATAAAATAGTTCAAACTACCTTCCCTCCACCCAACTGTTCTTTTATGGACCTCTGTAGTTAATGCCTTCCTGCAACTCCAGTCCCTGGCAAACACTGATCTGTTTTCTGTCACTATAATTTTATCTTTTGCTGAATAACATATAAATGGAATCATACAGTAGGTAGCCTTTTGAGTTTGGCTCCCTTCACTTGAGATAGATAAAGCCTTAAGGTTCATCCATGCTATTGTCTGCATGAGTTGCCAATGATCTCATATAAATTATTTCATAATTTTGCTCAGAAATTCTTATTCTATAAGTTGGAGACTGGCCAACTGTATTGTTAATAAACGGTCTCAGATTAATTGATGCAAGAGGAATTTGGAATAGGCTAGAAGCTCTAAACTAAGAAAGGGGAAACACTTCCGAACTAATTCAGAAATTTGTTTGCCAGTAGAGTTAAAGGGATAGAGGCTTAAGTCTTCTGGCACTCTAACAACTGTTGAAGCTAACAGAACCTTGAGAGAGCATGGATCCAAGTTTTATTGATAAAGATCTCATGCATTAATAGAAAACCTCACTCTAGAACCAAGGATGGATCATTAAACCATGGCTTGGATTTGGCAAAACATGATTATTTCTTCAAAGAGGGGAGTTCATTGGTTTTAAGAAATAGGATGACCTGTAATTAGAGGTGTATGAGAATTATTTTATTTGTAATAAACTAGCTAAATAAAAATATAATTTATCAGCTCTTGTATCTGGGATATTTAGGATTAGATTTGCAATTGCCAGAACTGGGTTTAGACAGTCAATTTTTTTTTTTTTTTCATTTTATCTCTACCTCTTCCTCTCTGCTCCATGTTATGGGTTGAATTGTGCCTCCCTCTCCATTTTCTTAAGTAAATAGATATGTTGAAGTTGTAATTCACGATAGCTCAGAATGTGACCTTATTTGAAAATAAGGGCATTTCAGATGCAATAATTTAAGACAAGGTCATACTGAAGTGAAATGAGTGCCATTTTAATATGGCTGGTATCCTTATAAGAAGATAGCTATGTGAAGACAGATGCATATGCAGAGTACCATGTGATAATAAAAGCAGAGATAGGAGTTATTCAGCTGCAAGTGAAGAGGTTGCTAGAAAACTAGAAGCTAGGAAGAGGAAAGGATTCCCCTATAGGTTTCAGAGAAAGCATAGCCTTGAAAACACCTTGATTTCAGAATTCTAACCTTCAGAACTGTGAGAAACTACATTTCTCTTGTTTGAAGGCAGTTTGGGTTCTTCGCTAGAGCAGTCAGAGGAAAATAATACATATATCTCAGCACAAATAACTTGAGTATGTTTTCTCTCTGTTAACTTTATTCTCATATACTGCAAGTCAGTTTTGTTCTGAACCAGAGGTAGAGAGAGGCAGGAAACACAAACACAGAATATTAAAGGGTTTTCTGTTTTGTTTTGTTTTGTTTTGTTTTTATTTTTGTTTTTTTGTGTGTGTTGTGGTCCCCAGAGAAGTGAGAATTTTCTACATCTTGTCTCTGTATATAAAATTTAAGGGAAGCACTAAGATTGGCCGGTCAATGTGACTGTGGAGAAGGGTATTGTTCTAAGCATGACTGGCGTGTTTGCTCCCCCCTGTGTCAAGAAAAGGAGAAAGGCAGAGTGATTTACAACTTCTCTAAAACCACATAAAATAAATACGTGAAATGATGAGGATAAACTTTGAGTGGGACTTATGAAAAATTGTATTCTTGGTTCAGAAGGCTTATTGGACATTCAAAGTAGAGATATACAACCAGGTAATGATAGACGAAAGAGAGAGGGAGAGAGAGATGTATATGCATATGCATATATATATGTATATGTATATGATGTATTTGTGTATGTATATGCATACCTATATCTATATCTAATCTATTTCTATATCATCTATATCTATATCTGTCTATATCTATATCTATCTATGTCATCTATATCTACCAATCTATATCTGTATCTATATGCATATTTATATAGATATATGTAAATATATTTCAGTGAAGCAAATGCATTTTTACACACATTCTAGGTCACTGTAAACATTGTCTACTTTTATCATATATCAAGAGAGTGGATGTTCAAATGTATCATTTTTTACATTTTCAAAATAAGCCCAGTCAAGGCATAAAGTGAGGATCTATTTTTATCCTGAGAGCAAGGCTTGATGATTAGAAACTTGGTTTCTAATTCCAGCTCTTCTACTTGTTACCTGTTAATCTATGATGGTTAACTTGTTCTTTTAGGACTTTGTTGGGGAGATTAAATAAGATACATAAAACATTTAGCAGAGTATCTAGTATTTTTAGTAAGAGCCTAGAAAATGTGAACTAAATATTTTACCATTTTAATTTTCTATTTTCAGATGAAGCAACTACTGTTAACAGGACTGTATTCTTACTTTCCTGTTCATGTATGTGTGAAGTCAGAGTACAGAAGTGAGGAGACAAACTTGAGGGCATGAATTTGTCTCAAGTTTGGAATAATAGAAAAATACTACCATGAACACTGGTATATGGTATAGATACCATATATGGTATAGAGGTTGATGGTCTAGAAAGAGCTGCTCTCATAACTTTGTAGAAGTTTGTTTCATTATAATTCTGATTATTCTTGGTAGACCCAGAGTGCTGAAATTTGTAAAGAATTTTATGTCAAATAAGTTCTGTTATTAAAGCTTAGTATCAGTACCATTGTAGGAATGAGAATTTAAGTAGCTTGTATGCTCTGCTGTCTCCAGTGTCTAAGAAGTGACAACATTCACTTAAACTACCGATTACTGCTGACCCTGGTTGATGCCACAATGCTAGGGGAACCCAGAAGCAAAAGGCTAAATAAAGCAAAATCTCTTTCAATTTCCAGAGCAGAATTTGGACTTATATCCCCCAAATCTTTAACTCTGTATCCATGGATATCTGAAGCTTTCCCCTTATCCTTGTCTTTTTATTGAAAATGTCAATACATTTTTCTATTTAGCTTAACTCTAGATGACCCTAATGACTATAATACAATAATAAGGCATGCTCATGTTTATACTTATAAAAAAATGTAAATGTTATTAAGATATGTAGTCATCACTCCTCATGTTTCATATGGAGAAATTTTCCTTAGTTAGATTTCTTTTTCCTCTCCTCTTATACATTGCTCTGAAATGCCAAAATGATCACCAGATCTATGTTTTTCTTTTTAATTGCCTGGCTAAAAATGCTGTAAATAAGCAAATATATTGACTGTTTAGAGACACCTATGATGTGTGTTCTTAACTCTGGTTTTTGTTTAAATATTAATTTTTTAATTTGAGAATACACTTGGAAAAGACATTATGAATTTGTTCTTATCTATAAATAGTCATTTGCCTAATTTTTTATATTACAAATTTGTTAATTGTATGTTTCTGATAATTTTTTAAAGCCAATTACATTTCCCCAATAAGAAACTCTACTGTAAAGTAAGCATGAATTGTTGTAAGATTTATTTCTGAATATATTATAAATATATACATTGTATATATTTATAGGAATTCAGCTTCTCACTTTAATCTTAATTTTCCTTATTTGCATGTATTCTTTACCTCCTTCTATTCTTAACTCTTCTTGTTATCACTTATGCAACTTAAAGTTTGGCACACTCATGAAAAGAACTTAAAAAAACTAAGAATAAAAATAGTATATATATTAAAAAATGGGTTTTTAAATCAGACTGACAGAGTGAGAATCTCAGTTTTAACACTTTTGGCTGAAAATTTTAGCAACTATCTTAACTTCTCTATGACTCAGTTCGTTCTGATAATTTAGTTAATATGTGTTCACTTAGGAGGCTGTCTAAGATACATAGTAGGTGCCAAGTAAGTAGTAACTGTTATTTAGCAGGAATAAAAATTGTTTAATATCAAGAAATATGAGATGGGCTTAATTTTTAAAATTACTATGATGAAAATGAAACAACTCACATAGTAATATGTTTGCATAAATAATCAAAATATCAATTTATTGATAGCAAAAAATAATTTGAAATGTTTTGCATAAATATATAAGTACAGTTTTCTAAATATTATAAAAATAAATGGGGGTCAATGTACCAATATTAATCTACTTAAAATGGCTGTAATTTTAACCATTAACAACATCAAGTGTCAATGAGTTTCTGAAGCTTCTAGAACTCTCATAAAGTGCCGGTAGAATTATGAAATTGTGCATCCACTTTGGCAAACTGATTGGCAGATTCTATAAAAGTAAATCTAAGTTCTATTACGTACTACAATTTTTCTCTCAGGTGCTTACCAAAGAAAAATAAAAATATATGTCCACAAAATGATTTGTATGTGAAAGTTCATAAAACTTTATTCATAAAAATCAAAAACTGGAAATAACATAAATGTCCATCAGTATGAGGATAGATAAATTGTAATCAATTTCTCTAAAAGAAATTCTTCTCAGTAATAATGGCAAACTACTGATATGCTAAATATGAATGTCAAAAATAATTTTCACATTCATACAAAATGACAATAAACTCATATAATTTTATTTCATTTATATAAAATTATAAAACAGGCAAAACCAATTTGTAGTGACAAAAAGAAACTCACTGGTTGCCTGGCTCTAGAACAGGGAAGTGTTGATTGGAAATAGGAATGATGGTATATTTGGGATAGTGAAAAAGTTCTATATTCTGATCGTGATGGTGATTACATGGATGTATGCATTTTTGACGAAATTCATTGACCTTTACAGTTGAGTGCATCAAAATAGTAAAAATGTACAGCTATACCCAATATTAAAGATTAACACAAATAAATATGACTTTTTAAATTATTTGTCCAATGATGGGCAAGGAAAGAATGGGGTTTGATGATAGTGATTCCAGCCCAAAAGAGAAATTATTATGTGAGATAAATTAGGAATGCATAAACCTTCATGCACTTTATTAGTAAAAATCACCTTGCTCCATAAGATGTATTTCTGAACATGTTTGTAAATTAAAAAAAAAAAAAAAATAGAAACCGGCCTGCATTATTTTCTGCTCCTTTCTTTTCTCAGGCTACCACACTTTTCTTTCTACTGATGACGTTTGCAAGACAACCACTTTGCGTAGAACACAGTGATCATCTCAGGATTGACACTGCAGCATCCTTTCTACCTATCAGGGAAGAATGCTCATTACATATCCTTATCATACTTTATTTCCAGTGTATGGCAAAACATTTTTGGTTTTTTTTTTTTCTAGTAAAGTAGAAAAAACAGGTCATATCTTCTATTGAGAAACTGATTAATGATGGCAGTGAAGCAATTCTGTGTGCAGAGTAACTTTTGTGTGCTGAGCATTCCTGGGGACCTCTGATACAGAGTATTTCTGGTTTTCCCCCGGATCCTAAATGAGCTGAGATACACAATGAGAAGTAAATATTAAGACATGATATTACATTTATTATGGCTAGACCCATGTATGAGGACATAGAAAAACAAAATAGACCCTCTCATGCAGAACTAGGCAGGCTATGTACTGAAATGTAGATCAGTGAGACTTAGAGATCCGCAGAGCAAACAGAGAACACATCTTCTCCTTCGGCAAGCTGAATCCCAAAGGAAAACAAAAAGCATTAGTTATTCATTCCAAATTTCCAAACATATAATTCTTTCTGCCACATAAGGAACAGGGTAGAGAAAAAAAAAAAAGTGAAGGAAAGATTGAGAGTGGTAAGATAGTATTCCTCCCTTGGAGAATATTTTTATTTCCTTGACAAAATTCAGTCTTTACCCTTCTTCATCCTGATGAACATTTAGCATGCTGAATTTATGAACTAAATCAATAGGACTCCTTGATCTCTGGACCCATTGGGTATTACTAATGGAAGACACTGGCAGGCAATGGGAGGGCAAATATAGTGCCAGGGTGATCAGTGCCTTCATTTCTCTATAGAAATCTACAGCTCTTATCTGTTGCCCTTTCCAAAGCTCCAGCTCCATGTTTTTTCCCCTCTGGATTAAACCGTGTTTGACCCTTCATCCTTATTTCCTACAGATAGAGCAACTCTAGTGGTTTGCCCTGACCATGGCCATGCAGGGAAATACCATTTTTTTAACTCTTTATGATTGCCTGTTAAAATGCCATCTGTTGTTTTGTTTGTTTGTTTTAGAAGCTTCTATATTAAAATAGCAGTTTGTTCTCCTGATTCTCCTCATTACAAAACAATCAAATCCTATAATCCAAACCCTCTCAGGATCTTATTATTATTTATATGACAGAGAATTTACACATCACCACAACTAACAAACATGATAGATATTTTAATATATGATAATGCTAATAGATACCAGGCTATCTATCTATCTATCTATCTATCTATCTATCTATCTATCTATCTATCATCTATGCATAGCTTATTAAGTATTTTGTATATAATAAAAAAAGTAAAATTACTTTTGAAAGTCAGTTTGGTGTCCTTGAAGTTAGTCTGTAGGCATGATATGTTGATAATTGATAATAGCTGTAGACTACACCAGTGTTTTCTGTTGCTTTAGTTTAACCAGTGCTGTAAAAAAAAAAAAAAAAAAAACAATGCAACTTTGGAGAGCATTCTATATTCATTATTTTCTGGTTCAACGAATGTAAGCGTCATTCAGTCATCAAGATTCGTTTTTCTTTGGGCCAGTTTGTAAAAAATTACATAGAAAAAAATCACTTCATATGATACTTTGTAGTTCCTGTTATGCAGTTTTATCATTTTAAAATATGCATTCTTCTTATCAGACATTGCGACTATGAAAAAAAAAATTATATACACAGACAGAAAGCCAATAAAACAATCTCTTGTCTTTGTCATATCCATTACAATATTGTTGGAATGATTAAACTTCACATCAAATACAGATAAAAGTAAAGACAATTTTTATTTACAAAAAGACATTTTAAGTACTTTGTAAATTTTAAGCAACTTTAGATGATGTCAATTTTCATGCCCTTAAGGCAGTTTCAATTTGACATTATAAAGTCACGCAGGTTGTATCTCCCTTTTAGACTAAAGTTACATAAAATTGTTTCATTACCATATCTACAGCTAAATTGCATGAAACATTAGCATCTGTTCAGAAGTGAAGCTTTCCCTGGGGCCATGTGCTGGAGAACTCTGTGTGTTCCAGTGAATCTGAGAGAAGATTCAGATCCTTATAATATCCCCAGTAATTTACTTTTTAGTTGTGGGAAGCCTTGGTCTGAGGAAGAGAATTATTTGAAACAAATTTCAGTTTAATTACAAATTTAGTTATTTCCATCCAAGTCACCATATAGAGCAGCATATTTTCTGTTCTATAATTGCACCCCAAGCTGATGATCACTTAATAGGTGAGAAAGACTGAATGTATATGTTTATTGAACAAGTTTTCAGAAGAGATCAAAGAAGCAATGATGTAGAGACTAAGTTTACCACTTTTTGCTTAATTTTTAACAATAAAAAAGACAATAAATTGGAGAAATTGGTAGGAGGGGTAAATATGTGCTAATAGGAAGGAAATAAAAATATGTAGCAAGATAGACAGCTGGCTGAGATAACACGCCAAAACTGAAATCAGAAAAGCAAAGTTTCTTACATGTCTGATATTAACTAATAATTTAATCTTTGGTAAGTTAATTTTGTATTCTCTGAGTGATTTTTTATCTACATGAAGAGGAATAGATTATTTCTCAGGTTCTGCTTATTATTTACAATCTGTAATTCTACTGGTCATTGGGTTATTAAAAGGCGACATGCTTATTAAATATGATAGTAGCATATTATCTACCCTCCTGTTCTTTTTCTCTTTTTGCTTTGATTTTCATGGAAATTGATAGTGATGAAAGTACATAAAGGAAGCAATGGTAGCAGGTAAAGAAACTTTCAGAATCTGAGGCATATAATTAAGTATTTAGTTCATTATTTATTGAAAATAAACAGTTGGTCCAGCCACGCTGGTTGCTTTTTAGTCCTGGGGAAGTATAATGTTCACCTTCTTACCTAGGACACTCAAACTATTCCTGAGTGCGTTCTCTACAATGCTTCTTCATTTATTTAATAGGTAATCAGTGTTGAAATTATGAGTCTAAATATTACTTATTTATAAAGAATGTGATGACACCACTATCCTTTTCCAACAGTCCAAACTAGTTTATCCATTCATATATTTACCATATGTCTGTAAGAAAAGTTTAATGAAGTGTATATGGGTTTCCTATTGATGCTTTAGCAAATTACCACAAACTTAGTGGCTTCACAAAGCACAAATATATCACAGTTACATAGATCAAAATTCTGGTGCAGGTCTCACAAGACTAAAATTAAGGTATCCGCAGGGCCACGTTTCTTTCTGGAGGCCCAAGGGTAGAAACTGTTGCCTTGGTCATTCGGGTCACTGGCAGGAGTCAGTTCCTTGACTTTGTAGGACTTAAATCCCTGTTTCCTTGCTTCTGTCCACAGAGTAGTCTCCAGGTTCTAGAGGCCACCTTGACTTCTGTCACTCTTCCTGCATTCTCCATCTTGAAAGCCAGCAACTGTGGGACCAATTTCTATCACACTGATAATTTCTCATTTTTCTTCCATCTTATCTTTCTAACTCACCTAGGAAAGACTCTCAGTAGTAAGGACTCACATGATTAGATTGGACCCATCTATACAATACAGAATAATTTCCTCTTTTTAAGATCCCTGACTTTAATTAGATCTGTAAAGTTCTCTTTGCTTTATGGGCAACATTCTCATAGGATTTAGGACCTGTGATATCTCATAAGTCATCTTGAGAGCACACCTCATTCTGCTTACTACACTTTGGAATGACCACAAAGGTTATTTGATGTCCTTTTTGAACCCTGAAAAGAAAGATTCATTTGATGTGAATTCTGAGAAGAAATTTACCTGCTGAGGTGAACTACCCATAATCAACAGAGGGCCTGCCTTTTTTGAATAAGAGTCTAGTTCTCATTTGCTCACAGGGGCTTTTCACATATTCTGTATACCAGGAGGACTCTCAGACTGATCTCTCAGCTTCCCACACTCTGCCCCACTTAGTTTATACCTCTGAATCAACCACTACAGGGAAGGCCTGGGTTTATATTTCTACCAAGGGAATGAGACCTGCCCTGTCCAATTAGAACTGCAAATTTGGGTGTCTCATTTTTATAAAATGAACCTAATTGGGAACCTGGGTGGGAACTTTTGTTATAAAAGGTGGCTTCCCTTTGTCTCCAGGAACACAATTTAGGTTGCTACCTGAATTTATGTCTGTCTCCTGGACTTCAGCTCCTTTGACTCAAATAAATATTTTTAATTCCTTATTGCAGTCTAAAATTAATATTGTTTTACACCTTTCTGTAGAATACTGTACCAATTGGAGATTTTCTAAGATTACAGAAATGTTATTTTCACTAACATAATGCTCTAGTTCAGATTAATTGCAATGGAATTTCAATAATATTTTAGAATTTGTTGCTATAGACTCTGTTTTACCACTCCTTTATGCTATTTTTATCAAAAATTATATCTTTATACAGTGTGATCATTTATATGATTTGTATTTATTACTTTTGGAGTTTTATAAAATAAGAACTCTTAAAAAAAATAATAAAACCAGCAAAGCCTAAGGAGATGCAGTTTAGTAGAAAGAGCAATAGAACTTACATTTTTATACCTGAAAGATTTCATTTCTAGATTTTAAAAAATTTCACTAAATGCTAAAGAAAATGGGTATAAATAGATCTATATGTAAAAAATTATCATAGTATTTCATAGCATGGGAGGCTATGGCCTTATATGGGAGTCGGGGGATGAAAGAAAAAGAAGGTGGGAAGGAAGAGTAGGAGTAAGAAAGAGAAAAATACAGCAAAAGAGAGAAAGACACCCTGAAGTGTAATAAAACAGAATAACTTCAGACTTTACATGAGAATCTCTGGAACTCTGTTACAAGTCTGGGAGCCAGAAAACAATGGAACAATTCCTTCAAAACTTAAAAAAAGAGGAACATTTGGGTTAAAATTCAATACTCAAGTAAACAATCAAATGTGAGAAATTAATTGAGAACATAATCTAAGCAGTATTACCACTCATGCACTTTTTCTTAAAATACTAGTAATAAAAGTGTTCTAGCAAAATGAGGAAAGCAGGTGATAGAGGGAAACAAAAAAAATTCTATCCAGGAGAGAGGTGAATGTAGTTACCATAATGTCAATGATGCACAAGACCCAGCTAACTACCCAGACCCAACTGTAGGTGATAGAGATATTTCCTTGTGTACTTGAACTTAAGAGATTATTTGATGCAAAATAGCTTTAAAGAAAGAGATATTATTGATGAATAAGTCAAAAGTTCCTGTCTCTGGGAAGGGGAAATAGATGAAGTGAGAAAAGGAAGCTGTTTTCTTAACACACCTTGTTGAGCCATTCGACGTTTAAAATAATGTACATATGTGAATATAAAAAATAATTAAATAAAAAAAGAAAATAGTATAAGATCTTAAAGTTAAAAGTGTTAGAAAATGTTAGTGTGACTCATTTTTCAATTTTATGTAATTTTTAATTTCAGAGTATATATATTCATATTTCAAACAAAATTCTAAAATACTTAAGCAAACTGTTCTTAAGAAAATTTTGAGATATATTGCACATAAAAATTAAGTATAGCATTACAGATAGAGTTATTCTACCCTCAATTATGAATATTAAATGAAAAATCTTTAAAAATTCACAATCTGTGTCAACCTGACAGCAAGCTGAACTGAATGGTCTCCTCAGGCTTATTATACTATAACTCAATGAAAATTACAAAAAAATATATTTAGAATAATTTTGAGTAATAATTATTAGATATTTGAGTAAAATATGAAGATTAATTTTTTTTGTTTTTGAAAAAAATATTGGAGGGTCTATAATCAGAAGAATTTGCTGAATAACAATTTGTTTTGTTTAGCTGTCCAAAATTCTATACATGAATAGTTCTTATTCAATTTATTTTATGAAATTCTTTTTTTCAAAATGTTTCTTTTAGCTAGCTCAAAGAGTCAGACATTGAGATTAGGTAATATTCAAATTATTTGTCTTATGCCAAAATATTCAAAAGATGTAAAGTTGTATTTCTCATTGAGATTTAAAAACATGCTCAGAAAATATTTGTGGGAACCACTAAGAATTTTCTATTTTATATCTAATTTCCTTTGTAACCATGTTATAGAGTTAGCTAAGAAATTTGGGGTCTTTGGTGCAGTTAAAATTTTTCCTTCACCCAATTCTGTTTCCATCTCTTTGTTTTCACGTGTTGATTTATAATAAATATTTTGTACCCCCAAATCTGATTTAACATCTACTTTTGGAGAATCCAATCTATGAAACTATCTTATGAAACGTAGTATCTTCTGGCACTTTCTATCTCTTCAAATATTTATTTCCATTTTTAGTGTAACAAGCATAAGAGCTGTCTGCTAAAATACCAATGTAGTTACTTGTTGTCTGTAATTCTATCTGTTCATATTATTTGTGCTATTTTATTTGACTGAAAAAAAATTGTTAGCTCTACCAGTTTATTACCTTCAATAAAATAGTACATGTTTACAGTATTTTATCTTATATAAAATAAACTAATATACATGATTCTCCTTTTGATGTTTCTGATGCTAATAAAACATGCTCAAAAAGCAGGTTTTAGAGACCCTTTCGAATATTTTGGTTCAAAGCAGATTTCTTGTGAGAACATAAAAATAATATAGACATTAACCAGTTATATGAGATCTTTGTGAAACTGAGTTACTCCGATATACTATACATGGAGATTTCCATTCCAAGAAGGTGGATTTTTAAGCTTGGTAGAGAATCATGACCACCTTCATAATTTTTTAGATTCTGGGTTTGTTAAATTCAACTACTTGTATGTATTTAGTTTGAAAATTACAGTGAATTTTCTGAATGTTTCTCAATGTTTGGATTTATTTATTATTGTCAAACACTTGTCTATCTCTACAATAGGAAACTAGTTTTCCACTCACACAATCCCCAATACTGACAGGCAGATTACTCCTTAACATCCAAATTGTACCTCTAGGAAATTCATCATCCTGATTCCTCTAGATGAGAGCTCAGCAAATCCTTTCACAAATAGTCAGAAAGTAAATATTTTAGGACTGCCAACCAGGAGGAAAATTTTAAGACATTATGTAGGTACCTTTATAACCATTTAAAACGTAACTATTTAGAATTATTTTCATAAAAACATTTTTTTTTTTTTTTTTGCATGATGTACAAAAGAGAAGTTGGGAAAGATTTGGCCATTAGGCAATCGTTTCCTGAATATCATTTAGATAACAGTAAGCCATTAATGGGTATCCACTATGGCTTAAGTTCAGAATTTGTTCTGAACTTAAATAAAATATAGATTAAATATAGGCAAATAAAATACAGATTTTTGTGGATAAGAAAATATAAACTATTATGTAAGCTGTGCTTCTGAATAATTTTTCTTTCCTTTTTTTTGTTCTATAATCATAGTATTACTTGAGTCTATTATTTAATCTCTTGGATCGGTCCTTAAATTTTACTTTTACATTTTCCATAACTGGTGCTTTTTTCTTTAATTTATAGGAAACACACGACTACATTTTTTAAAAACTTGTATTGATTTTTTTTATCTAACAATTTTTAAATTTTATTTTGAAATAATTATGGATTCAAGAGAAGTTAAACACATACACACACACACACACACACACACACATCAGGTACAGATAGGTTTTATGCATTTTTATCTAGCTTCCAAGAGTGACAATTTGTATAAGTCTAGTATACCAACAAAATCAGTAAATCGTCATATGCAGAGTTCATTCAGATTTCACCAGTTTTATAAGCACATGTATGTGTGCATGCATACATGTATATAGTTCTATGCAATTTTATAATATACATGGTTTTACATAACCACTATCACAACCAAAATATCAAACAGTTCCACCACCACAGGCCTCGTTTTTGCTGTCCTTTTATAACCACTGCCAACTTCTCCATTCCCATTCCTAAACAATGACAGTCACTAATCTGTCTAATCCTTTATGGTTATTTCATAAAAATTATATAAATGAAGTCATACAATATGTAACCTTTTGAGATACTTCTTTTTCACTCAGCATAATTCTTTTGAGATCACCTAAGTTGTTATATGTATTGAAGGATTATTCCTTTTCTGTTGCTCAGTAGTATTCCGAGTCAACAACATGCCACTGTTTGTTTTAACACCCACTCACTAAAGGACTTTCGGTTTATTTAAATGTTTGGCTGTTGTCAGTAGAGCCACTATGAACATATTTTATTAGTTTTATGATGTTTATTGGTACTAACAATTTTATCATTAAATCTCTATGAATCACTGTTTCTAAAAATAAATAATTCCCTATTAAGCTTATAAATTCAAATTTTTAGATATATCTTAGAAATAATCGTTTTATACTAGACACTCCTTAAAGGGTAAAAAGTAAAATTTTTATTTCCATCAGCAATTTAAAATTTTATTTATCACATATATGTAATCTTGTTGGATATGAACACCAATTCTTAGGTAAAAGGTTGAGGCCATAGTAATTCTATCTGAAAGGACACTATTATTACTAAGAAAATAAATTATTTGTATATCAGATATTAATTGGCATTACATATTAGATTTAATATATCTCAGTCAATAAAATGTATCTTATTTCACTAGTTAAAATATCAACAATACAATTTTCAGATTTTTTGAAATCTATTAAAATTATTAAGATATATTGAAGAATACAATCATTGTTAAGTCAATGTTTTGAGCTTTAAAAATCAAAGCATATTAAAAAACAAAACATTTGATGAAGGAAAGAACAATAGCTACTTTTACAATCACAGATTTTGTCAAGATGTGGCTCCCTAGTGTTAAATGCAATTTTGTTGATTTAAATATTTTCTTTTTCCTCAAATCCAGAAGTCACTCAGTATGTTCAGAATTAGTACAGGCTTTGTCTGAGAATATTAATTAGTTTCTGAGAGCATTTTATCGCAACTCGCTAAATATAATCAAAGTGTCTAGAGAGAGAATAAAATAGAATTGAATCAAATTTGTTCATTTAATAAACTGCATTATTTCTTATGTGTTTTTGAGGCAATGTTTTTCATATAGCAAGATTTTAGCTTTGCTATTTTGATAAGCTCTTTAAAATTCAGTTGGCTCTTAAATTTAAATTATCAAAATGCACATATAAATTATTTGTAAGATTTAAAAACATTATACAAATAATCTCATGTCCAGATTTTATTACATCTAATTAAATCTAAAAAATATATTAATTTTGAAAATGTTAATATTTTTTCTAGTTTAATATGGTTTTTTTTTGTTTGTGTTTTTTTAAAACTAGAACAGCTTGTATTTATATATAAATTATGTATGCATAATAAGTTATAAAATATGCTTACTAGAATTTGATATGTTGAAAAGAAATCATTTCTGGTAAAATTCTTGTACTTTCACTGCTTTTATTTCTGCATATCTTTAAAAACCAGGATGGAAAGATCTTGTATGTTTTACCAATTTCTCCATAAGGTGGGGTGTACATACATCAGAAAACAGTAAATATTAAATTAAATATTTGTTAAATAAACAAATAATCTCAAATACACACATTTTCTTTGCCTCAAGTGTGAAGTCAAATATTCTAGTGTTTAAAATTAAAACTTTTCTAAAAGAGGCATCTAAGGAATAGAATCTTTAATCACACATAACCTTTCTGGTGCTTCTTTTTTGCTTTCCTTGGGTCTATATCGCAGCATATTGTTTCTGGCTTTTTCTCATTAAATTAAAAGTTAAATTAAACCTTTCTTTGACTTCCATAAAGAATTTACTTCTACAAAGTGTAGTGTGATGTTTATAAAATTTCTCTCACAAGTACAGACAACTTCTGCTTCCACTTCTTTTATAGAATCTGATGAATCCCATATTACTTTTCTGATAAAAGTTAAATGTACCAAATTTATCACAGCATAAAAGTTTTTATAGTAATTAATAATTATTTAAATGTATAACAATAAATATATTAAATTAAATCAATAAATACTATACTTTAATTATTTAAATAGTAATTTTGAATATAGAAGGCTGCCATAGTAAGCAGGTAAAATGTCAGCTACTGATATATAGTGGTGAAACAATAGAAAATCATTTGCCTCTGACACTGGAAAGATAAAAAATGGACCATCTGAACTTTTGAATTTAGATAGTGACATCTTCAATCTGTATTTGACCAATTTTATTTCAAAATTGCATGTGGTTTCTTTTTTTATCCTCCTCATATGAGAGCATTTCCTGTTATAGTCTATATTTGTATCACATTCAGTAGTTAGATTTGCAGAGAGCAGATAAATGCCATTTCAATATGGTGTCTTATTCACATTCAGCATAATAGTTTATTATAAGATTAAGGACTTTAAACCCTATGTTTTATTTAAATGAGACATTTGGTGTTTTAGTGAATCAGGGAGTGTGCTTTACACATGGGAGACAGGTGAATGCTTGGTGCTAGAGGCAGACTATACTAGGTTGTCACAGTAATGACCCCAGTTTACTCTTCTTTTTTTGTCTCTTCTATGTAGGTTATGCCCTTACATGCTGAATATGTGCTTTTTAATCTCATGAGATTTGAACAGTGAGACAATCAAATCTGGCATAAGCAAACACTTGAGAATTGCTTATGTTTTGTAGCTTGTCCTATCTCCTGATGCTCTTAAAACCTGTCCCATAACCACCATGTGATAATAATCAGGATAATTTGCTAGACGAGTAGAGATAATTGGCCCAGTAACTTTTGTCATTTTAGTCAAAAGATAAAAGTTGAGCACTTTCATCAGTCAGCAACTTATCCCTTGAATGGTTGAGCCCAACTGAGACTAGTAGCCCAAATTGCCAAACCACAAAATTTTGAATTAAATTAATATTATTTCAAAGCACTACATTTTTGTGGAATATAACATGAGTTGGGGAGAGGAGGTGATCAAATTTGGAGAGGAAATATAAAGCACTTTTCTTATTTATTAAATAAATTAAATGATCATTTTTATTAACAAATAATGTACTATTTTTAATTGCAGAAAAAATATAAATGAAAAAATAAGTTTTATTTTTAAAAATTGATGAAACATTCGTCTTCATAATATACCCTGAACATCACTAATGATTAAATTTAAGTAAACTTAATAAAATCTTTAAAATATATTGTTGTAAAATATAGTTAAGAGCATTTTTTTATATAATATCAACTGAGGAATAATGGAATACATTTTCTTAAGAAAGTTTAAAAGATTATATATTATTGTAAAAAGATTAGGTCAGAATATGTTGGAGACAAGCATAGAAGACATGTATTTTATCCCCAGTTCTCCCTTTAAACTCTCTGTATTTGTGGTTAAAGTAGCTCCTCAATGTCCATTATAGTATCTAATATTTTATTATTTTAAAGCTGTAAAGTATTTCTATTCAATCATGATAAAATTTACCATTGAAAACTAGACTTACAAAGAATTTTACTTTAAAATCCACTAAAATATCATAATTGTTCTTTAATTTCCTTATTTTTCCCTCCAGATATGTAATAATTCATGATTGATAATTTATTAAATCTTTTACATCTAATTCATTCTAATATAACAAAAATATTCTTAAAAGCATCAAAATTAATCTTATTTTCTTAGCATTATATTTCTTGCATTTTTTTTCTCTCAAGCATACTAGAATGTTAAAAAAAAACATTGTAGATAAATGTACTATATTAGCTTACAGGAGACAAGTACATTCAAACAACCACAAAGTATTCATTTATGGTTGGTTAATAAATTTTCCAAAAAATAGGATGGAGCAAGAGAGAATCATTTCTACTTGTCCCAGTTTTTAATTAACCATGATAACGGCAATAGAGTTATTCATCCTTGTTATTATAGTACTGATTCACTCACAAACTCACGCTCATGCTGACATACACACATACACAAAGCCAAGTTGAGTGATAAGAATAATTAACAAAGTCTAAGACAGTTTAATTAATGTGTTAATGTCTTAGCACCATTTCTGAAAGTTAATCAATAGATGGATCTACAGTGTGACTTGTTACTTGATGTTTTCTTTAAAAGGACAAAATCATGAAAGTCCAATTCCCTTCTGTTTTACTCTATATCTCATTAAATTGGTTGCATAACAGATTCATTTCTAAACTCTCTATAGAAATACGTTTTCATGCTATGTTTACTTAACTTGAATAAATGTTTAATGTTCCTTCCACTTAAAATGAGAAAGGCCAAATAGCTATGAATCCCAAACAATTCTGTCCTGTTCTTAGGGGAAAAAAAAGTATCTGAATGTAAAGTTAAACAATAGAAATTGTTTAGTGTGTGCATAACCCTCTATTATGGATATAATATTTATTCTCTCTCAATTTATTTCCACTTTATAGAAAAGATCTTAAAATCTTAAAGTAGGTTACCCTTCTCTAGGTAAGATTTAAGGTTATTTAGCTCTTAACCAGAGAGATCGGATGGGCTCATGCTTTCTGAATCAGGTGTATTGTTCCTTTTCTCTATGTAATAGAAAAATATACATGACATTTGTCTACCAAATTAAACAAGGAGAATATTTAAGGTAGAAACATGTATATGCTAACAGTGCATTAATTTACAGTACTTCCTGATTTTCTTGTTTGTGACAAGTCCATTTGAGGAACTCACCTTTTTTTCACAGTGTGTCATTGTAGAAATTTTAATTTGTAAAACAAATTTTACAATGCATTTCTTCATTCTCTAGTCTTTATAAGGCATCTGAAACATGATACTAATGCAAAGATGTGATTAACTTATCATGCTAATTACAAAGAGATAAGCAAGAACTATTTTCTAGCTATGGATCTCAAATTTTTTTAAGAGGATCTTATTTATTTAGCCTATATGTAAAGATTTATTTTTACTGATTCTCAGTTAACAATCTTATAAATAAGTACAAGAGCAAATTTAAAATTTCCAAAGTCTTTTGTGAAAATTTTGTAAATATTGGTTTCATATCTTAAATGTGTTCCACTGTAAAAGTGAATCTCCAGAGCTCTATCCCGTTAACAGTGATCATTCAGTTAGAGCTCACTGTGTTTCTAGTACTAAATACAAGACATTGTTCACTGCCTTCCAAATATCAATCTTGCCTTCCTGCTTTCCTAATTTGGTTTTGGAAGGACCATAAATTCATCTACAACTATTCACACACCAGGCTCTATCGCAGATAATGGTGTGTTTGCTATGTGCACAGTTCTTGTAAGAATGCTCAATGGTTTCTGAGAGAGTATTTGCCTTACAGATATACGCATTTTTCCCTTTCTCTCCTTTCTTTCTGAAACACACACACACACACACACACACACACACACACATATGCTATAGCCATCTTGAAATCATGAGTTAACAAGCATGAGTATGAAAGTTAATAAAAAATTAAAAATAAGTAAATGGAGTCAGAGTTTGATTTATAGTGTTTGTAGAGTTTCACAATGTCTGTAGGTTTTGTCGTTGTAATTTGTGGCTTATAGAGGTGGGGATATTTCATAAATCTCATTTATCCTCACAATATAATATCTTAGATATTTTATTACCAGTAATTAATGTATTAAAAAATGGATATTCCAAAGAAAAGTTAGTTAATTGTTAAAGTTGCCCCCAAATGTAATGGAAATGGAAATTTTATATAAGTATTTATAAATATACAAAAATTATAATTGTACTTATATATGAAATTTTATATGTACTCACACAATCACACATGCACACACACATGCAAACACATACATTTGCACACACATATAACATTATGATTCCAAGCAAAAGTCAACTGACTTTCATTGTTTTTCTTCATTTAAGTCCCAAGAGGGGAAAAAAGAGTTTTGTGGTCTTTATTTCAAAGTATATCTGAAGCAAGAGGTTAGGAGACTCATTGTTTAACCATATAGCTGGGAAATACAAACTCTAGACAGGGCAAAATAATATTTTAAAAAATCAAAAACCAAACAAATATCTAAGAGATCTAGCATGCAAAGGTGTATGCTCACATATCAGTGTTAATTATTCCTAACCAGCTCACAAGTTAGACGTGTATAGGGTGGTTTACACCATGGGCTTGGAAGTTAGATAGGCTTTATTTTAAATCCATTTCTATAATGCATCCTTTCCGAATTAACTTCTCTAAGTTACAAACTACTTAATCACTTTTGCTTTCAGATTCCTCATATGCAAAAAGGATGTAATTATAACATCCCTCACATTGCTTTTGGGAAAAGTAAAATGTGCTCATACATGTTAAAAGGATTTATTAAAACCTGTAAAATTATTACAGATTGAAAATGTTCATTTATCTATATGTTTCATAACATATTCTATAAAACTCTAGTATTTGGAATATTAAATGCTTTAACAGAAATTAAAATTGTTCTGGGGCAAAATGACCATTGGAAAATAAATAACAAAATTAAATATGTGTAGTTTACGGCATTGCCCCAGAGGATATGATTGCACATTTGTTTTAAAGAGACATCTGAAGTACTGATATTTCTTCAGAAAAATAAGGTTCATTAAATGGGAGAATATGGTAAAAAACAAAGTAAGGAATGTTTCCAAGTATGCAACAGAATATAATATTGGTCAAATTATTCTTCCTCAGATTCCTTTTCAAATGAAGATATAGTACTTCTCCATAATGCTTTTAAAAATATTTCAAAATAAAATTTTCCTGCCTATGTGAGTTGAAATTTGTGATAATAGCAAATTTGGGAAAAGAATTTCAATTTACCTTTATGTAAAGTATATTAGCTTCTTTTAAACATTAGTTGTCAAAGTATATATTAATTGGTTGGACATCAAATTTGAAATGATGCTGAACTCAAATGAACAATTCAAGCATGTTGTTTTAATAAAAAGAGCTTTAAAATAACCAAGTTCAGGGCAAGAGGATTGTTTTCATCATTTCACCAAATCGTGCATTGTCTCAGAGAAGGAGCTAATTAAGTGAGACTTTATAATGTATTATTTGAAAGTTGTTTGTAAATGCATTTTGCAATACTTATTTTTTATTATGCTAAAGTATGAAGTTTTGTAAAAAATAAACTAAAAGACCAGATAACTTTTAGTATCAAAGCCCATATTAAGTAGTTTGAAATTTTTTAAAAATGTAAAAGAATTATAGAATTAAAAAAATTTAAAGTTTACTTAAATTTCTATGTGGCCTGTTTTTTCCTATGCTATCTATTTAAATAATATAAAACAAAAAATATAAATGCAAAGTGTTAGGTCGGCAGGGGAAGGGCCAGCTAGATGCCGCCTGGAGACTCCCCAGCTTGATGCCTCCAGACCTTCTTAATAGGGCTCACCCTAAAGCCCTCAGCGCCACCACCCTAATCAGGAGTCTTAATTAGCATTTGATTAACGTTCTCCACCCTATATCTGACCCCCACATAACCCCATAAAAGCCGCGCCCTCCAACCCCAGGGCACGACTTCTCTAACCCATCTCACCTCGAGACCAGAGACCTCGCACAGGAGTCCTCTCCCAATAAAGCTTGCCTTTAAAACTTCGCTGCGTGTCACGCGTTTACCTTACTCAAAGTAAGTTATTTCCCTCCAAATAATGTACTTAATAAGGTATTATTAAGTTGTATTATGCAGCTTTGGTTTTCACAATGGGTCATTAGTTAAATTCGCACTGATTTCAACTTATAATGACACACATTCTCATTTTTTTCTTTTACATCCTTCAGATGAGAGCAGATTTATGTTATATCGTTTACTAGGTGTGTAGAAATTGTAATAATTGTTATGATCAACAAATGAAGATTATATGACTGAATTTACATACATAAGATTGACATTACTTACTAGAATGTAGAGATTCTATAGTTGCAATTCCAAAATGGGTATCCAGAATCAGACATCTATCCATTAATATAACAACTCTTCAAGCTGCTTCAAAATTTCTGTATTAAAACAAGCCAATGAAGGTGTTTACTAAATAGCACTTTTGATCAGTTTTGATAATTGATGCAATTATACTGAAATTTAAAATTCTAACAAAAGGAAATTAAAAACAAGCTTAGAGTTTCAATGTGTGTGTACACACACACACATACACACATTAGGATATATACATACATATATATATATATATATATATATGTATATATCCTAATTTATTGTAAAAATAAATTGATCTTAAGTTTGAAATAAAATTATGATAATTTGGTACTTTAAAAAGTAGATTTAGAAATTAGTGTTTACTATTGTAAAGTTTTATGAACTCAGGAAATATATTAAAAACTGCTAATTTTTTTAGGGGGGAAAAGGTAATTTTATTTTCCTTCCAAATGTACAGGTTATGTATCAGCAATTTGTGAAAACCTAAACTGCAAGTTAGTATTAAAATTGCCTGTGACATTTTCTTGAGTTAGGATTTTTAACAAGAAAACAATTATCAGTTAGTGCTATGACAATGAAAATGGTTTACCTTAGGAGAAATAGAAAATGAATTGTTTTCTTTTTGAAAGCTTTGGGACTAATGTGAAAGATGTCTTTGTTACTTCAGACACATCATTGTGTGAAATCTAAATCAAAAGTGAAAGTCACATTTTAGAGTGTGGCTTACTTTCAGTAAAAATATAACTACAAAATACTGTTGCCTATTATCAATACTATCCTAGCTGATTGTGAGTTAAGCTTTCAGATTTAGTGAATTATCATATTAAAGCCAAAGACCAACAGAAAGAAAGATACTGGTATTGAAAAATAATTGGATTACTGAGCTTGGAGAAACAGGAGAATGCTCTGTGGAGGAGCTCTGAGCAACCCTAGAGGGTTTAGTGGAAGAGAGTTGTAATGTTTGAACTAGGCAAGTTGCTGTAAGGACAATTTTCAGTGGTTTTATTTTGAACAGTGTGAAAGAGCTAGTTTTAAGAGTTTAAACTAAGATAGTCTATGATACACATCCTATATTAAATTTTTTGTGGTTTATCTGTTTTGAGAGTCAGGGTGTATTTTGATTTGCAAATTGTAGTTTTTGATTGGATCTTTAGTTACTTTTCATAGTCTTTTTGGCACCAGATCTTTTTACTTCTTTTCTGCCACCTTCTTTTATAATTATTTAACCTGAACTCAGGATAAATCATTATCTTTTGAAAACCTGAAAACTTCAGATTTTCACTGCAATGAAATGTTCATAATCTTGTTTTATGTTTTTAATGGATGTTGGTTTGATCTTTATCAGAACCTGACCTTAATTTCCCTTTTATTGGAGAGTCACATTTGAAACATCTGGCTAGATAGAGGTTTCTCATCATTAAAACAAGGATTATTATTTAAATTTGAAATCTGGTTCATATGCCCTGTAATCTGCTTAGATTTTTATACCCAAGTGAGGCCCTCTGAGGAGTCTTTTCCCACTGACTTTGGGTAAAGTAGTCTAGGGCTTGCATTATCATTATCTTTTTTTTTTCCTGAAGAATCAAGACTAGTTTTCTATGTTTCTGAAACATTAGCTTCTAGATATTTTTCTTTTTTAATTTGAGTTTATAGGTTCCCATATTTATAATTTTTCAATTTTTATTGGAGAATTGATGTTATTTTACAATAAAAACATGTATTCAAGGATCAATCCCTTGGAGTTTTACTGTTCAAATGTTAGGATTACCTAATAAGTTTCTCTCCACTGAATTTCAAGTTTCTCTTTTTCCTAGGGTTATTTCTAAAGTACTTAATTGTCAAGTTTAACCTCATGTAAGAGCTGATTAAACTTGTGAGGGAAGGTGATCCATACCTCTTTTAGTAAGTAGTAGGTCTGAATACAATTAGGAGTTTTATCCAAACCACTTCTGAACAGGGGGGAATTTAATCCTCCACTAAAGGATCATAGGATTGATTAGATTAAATCTCTAAACATTTAATCTGCAGCATACACCCTACTATGAATGTACCAAATTTATCACCACATTTTAATAAAAGGTATTTTTAGATAGCATTGAACCTATATTTGCATATAAAATTGAATGTGTCTCATTTATTCAAAGACATATTTTAACTAAACTTTAGTTAATGTTTTCTTTTTAAAAAGGAATTATTAAACAGTATATTAATGTATTTTACATATACATAATTAACATTTTTTTATTTTAGATTTTTTCTTTTATCATAAGTTGGTAAACAAAGGAGCCCTCAAAATACCTTTGAGATTTTGAAATAATCAAGATTTGAAGAATGCCAAGCAAACTTTATTATTCTTAATGCCATTCATTTTATTAATTAAAATAATAAAACTTTGGTTTTTTGTCTAATCTCTTTTCAGGAAACCCAAAAATTTTTAGGCATAAAAGATATGCCGACATTTTTATTATTCTGCATTTAGGGCTTTGAGAAAGATGAAAAGACAAAAAATACAAACAGTAGTCAAAGATGACAGATATTGTTAAGGCAAAAGTTACTATTTGATATTTTTAAAACACAGCTGTTAATGACACTGATTATTAAAAAATGCAATTTTAAAAAATAAGGAACTTTTACAAAAATTTATTTTAAAGTATGTAAAAAAGCAGAAAGTGTTAACAGCATATTTCTTTCTGGGTACAGAATGACTTGTATGTTTTTAACAGAAAAATAAAAAACACATAGTTTTACAATTTTTATTACCATCCATGTTAACAATTTGTAGTACTTAAAAGCCTCACTTCTTTATGAAAAAACTCATCACAATTAACTACTTTTTATTTAATACATTTAATTGTACCTCACAAACTTAGTTTTTATAGGTATTATACAACTAAGCAAATTAGTACACTTCCATTCAGATATTATATCTTAATAGTATACTTTCCAATATATCTTTTAGTGTCTCTTAATGTCTTTTTTGTAGTCTAGGACAATTAAGATATTTCTTACTTTAACCCTTTTCTTGTTTAGAAAAAAAAGAGTGCAGCTTGTTGCCAGTGTTAATTTAACATCATGTGTAGGAATGCTACATTTTCTAGGATTTGCCATATCTCGTGATAGAGAAGTACTATATTTTGTAAATGAAAATACCACTATTTAAAATAGAATGCTCTAAATAGAATGTCATTCATTTTCAAAGACTGCAGACATACTAGAGTGAAGTAAAAATAGTAATAAAAGAAAGATATTTTGAAGCAAATTTGGGTGGTAAAGTTAGGACTGTCATCTGCGTGTTATCTCTGAGTAAATGCTGCAACCACAGTGCTGCCAGCGAGTATTCTCTGGGCAAATGGAAAATAGATTAAGAAAATAAACTTCCATTTTTTAAATAAACAAAAAATAAAAACCAACCATTATTTTATTACCATAAATTCATTTTTACATTGCTTTCAATAAAAACATTACTATAACAAAGTTATTTATACATTTGTCTAGTATAATGTATTAAATTGGAATACACATATAAAAATGATGTCGTTTATTAATGTCATTAATTCATTAGTGTCATGTCATTAAGTGATAATGCAAAAATAAATTATCATTAAATATAATATTACATTAAAATCTGAAAATTAACCAAGTATCTCAAAATTACTGTTTAAGGTCGTATTCAGTCCTACTTGTTTGTAGCATTATAAGAATTTATTTTTAAAAATGTTGCTATGCTAAGTCGTTTTCAAATGCAGTTGAATTATTAATTTTGTTTTTAAAATACTTATTGGTACTTTATGGAAAAACAACCAATTTGTATATAGAAATGTGTATCCAATCACTTGCTTATTTCACTCATTAGTTTTTATATGAAGTTAGATTTCTTAGAATTGTATATTAATGATAATATTCTTTAGAAATAATACAGTTTTGCTTAAACCTTCTCAATAGTTTTGCTTTTATTTGCACTAGATAAAAACTCTAGAATAGCAATAGAGAGATGAGAGTGGTATTAATTTTTTTCCTAATCTTAGGATGTCAACATTAGCCTCAGTCAACAGTGGATCTTTCAACATTAAATTTGATATTAGCTGTAGGCTTTTCCCAGATGTCCTTTATATCGGTGAGGCAAGTCCCTTCTATTATTAGTATTCTCAGATTTTTACCAAAAGAGAGTGTTAAATTTTTTAAATTCATGTTTTCTCATCTTTTTTCATGATTAGTTGAGACAGAATATTGTAACTTTATATTATTCTTTCATAAAACCTGATATAAGTATTTGAAACTATAAATTTACATTTAAATGCACCTTAGCTCTCTCCTATTAGTTTTTGATATATCAAGTTTTCATTCTCATCCAGTTTATTTTTTTCTACTTTCTCTATGGTTCCTTCATTTACATTTGAGATGTTTAGAAGAATTGTTTAATTTTTTTTAATATTCAGAACTTTTCTATATGTTTTTAGCTTTTCAAATTTCATTGTAATCAAGGAATATATTTTGAAATATTTTAATGTTGTCAAACCTATTGAGAAGTTTTATGGTCCAGGACATGGACTTTTATAGTAAACAATTTAAATGTATTTTTTAAAAATGTAGACACCTGTAATTGAGTGTTGTATTAGATATGCAAGGTTAATTAAATTTTCTATAACATTTCTAGTTATTATCCAATTATTCTGGCAATAATTGGGGAGAGATATTAAAACCTCCATCTAAGTTGGCAGATGTCTATTTCTCCCTTTAATTCTGTTATTTCTTTCATACATTTTAAAGTAGTTTTATTAGGTATACACATTGTAATTGTTATGAATTCTTAAAGTATTGACACTTTTGTTGTAATTAAATATCTTTTTCTATCTCAATTCTTTTACTTTAATGACATTTTCTCCTGACATTAGTAACACTATTTCAGCTTTAATATGATTAGTAATTAATATTATTTTTTCTTTATTTTCACTCTATTTGTGACATTTATTTTTTGTGCGTGTACATATTATAGACAGCATTAGTTAAGTTTTGTCTCTTTGAGGTCTGATAATCTCTGCTTTTCTTATGTTTATTCTCTTTATATTTAATAAAATTAGAGAAATGGTAGTATTTAAGTTTGTAATTTAGCTCTTTACATTAAATTTATCTGTTTTTATTTGTTCATCTGTGTCAACTGTCCTATTTCATTATTTTGTTACTTGAATATTTCATTTGTATTACAATTCGATTTATTCTGTGGCTTTGTTTTAATTTACCATTTAGTCATTATGCTATAAATTACAGGTTTAACTTTAATGTAAGGCAATAGTCTTATGTTTAACATATTCATGTTTAAAATGGGAAAAGAATTGATAATTTCATTTAGAAACCACATGTATTTTGTTTTTGTATCATGTATATCAATTCTACAAATGTTGTAATCTCCAAAACAAGTTGTTATAATTTTAACTTTAAACAATTATATGGCTTTTAAAAAACTTGAGAAGCAAAGACAAATCTGTGTCTGCATAATTTTTACTTTTCTCACGTTTTTACTACTTATTTTTCTCTTCATTTTTTCGTTCTTGTAAATCTGTGGTGCCTAAGAGTGCTATTTTCCTTCACTGTGAAGAACTTGTCTTCTGAGCACATTTTGTTTTTATTTCACTTTCCAAAGGCAAATATACTCTTTTAGCCTATTTCCCTTATGTTTGCATGATGTGGCTATCAATCAGCATTTTGTACAGAGTATCATCTCAGTAATTCCTTCACTAATAGAGAGTCCACCCTAAGTTTTCAGCTGCTCTCCTAGGGTCAGATTCTGTTTTCCTGCCCATCTACTGTGCAAGTTTTCAGCTTCAGCCCTGTAAGCTGAACACTGACTAGGGAATCTATTCAGTTTTAAATAACAAAGACTCACAATTATTTTTTAGTACCACTCTGGTGGTCAGTGGTGTTTTCTTGTTGGGTTTATACCTGCTTTTTTGGCCTGAGACCCTGGCAACTACTGTGTGTGTGTGTATGTGTGTGTGTGTGTGTGTGTGTGTGTGTGTGTGTGCTTTAATGGTCACTTACGAATCTATGGTCACTTACGAATCTAGGCAGTTCACACTCAAATTATGGGCATCACATCTTCTGAAGTCTCTTATTTCTAGGACTTTAACATTTTCATCTGCTTTTCCACTATTGAACTATATTCTCTGCCAGTTCTTCCTGGTAAGGATATGAGTTTTTGTCGTTCTGGTCATTGTGGTCTGGAAGTACTCTGAATCAAGAAAACCACAGATGCCATTTCTGTTGCAGCTTCTTAGAGTAACTTTTCTCTTTTGTCTGCTTTGGGGACATTTACTAATACTTTTAAATATGTTGTGTATATTTGTACTTGATTTCATAATCATCTACAGAAGAGTTCGTGTAATCATTTTACTCTATTTTGTTATATTTCACTATAATTGTCATTGATTCTACCTAATATATTTTTTAAAAATCAACATGAAATTAGCTCAATGCTTTTTTCTAGCACAAACTTTCTATATTCTAATGAGTCAGACAACAAGCTAATATTGGATTTATTGTATGTAGAAAAATATAGATTCTTTATAAATCTGAGTTCCTTAATTTTCTTTTTTTAGTATATTTAATTTTACAAGAATGCTCTGTAATTAGAGTATCATATATAGTTCTATAATTTCCTATTTTAAATACCACTTGACCAAATTTGACTTAATGCTTTGGCTTTTGATTGTTGTGAATTCTACTAATTTTTACGTTATAAATTTTCGTTAACCTATTCACACATATTGTTTATGCTTCTTTATTCCTAAGAAATGAGCAATTTTACTCACTTATTAACCTTACACTGTACACCTGGAGGCACTAATAATTAAGGGTCTCTGTCCTAGAACACTAGCCAAATTAAGAAATAATCTACAGGAAATAGATGAAATTCCATCTCTAATGCCTATGAATATTGGAAAGAAGAAATCATTCGTCCTGGTCCTGCTTCCATCACATAGATTCATTCTTTGGTTTCTAAGAAACCAGATATCTTCCACATGCTCTGATTTCTTGACATGGAAAATCCTTAATCTTAGAATGGGAAGATAGGAAAGACTTTTTAAGCACTTTTCTGTGGACATCACTTATTTTTTTTTAATTTATTAATTTGCTACATTTTCTAGAAAAGCATTATTCAAATTCTCTTTCAAAATAAACAGCATAAATATAGCCTTCAGATTTAGTAGTCATCTGAATGTCAATGATTTTTTGGGATATTTGTTAAATAACAAAACAACAAAACTATTTTTGATCCATACAAGAGCATCTTTATTTAGTGCTCAATAATTTGTAGAGAAGAACCTAAGAAACCAGAGTTCAGGGAGTTAAAATTCCCTGTGATATATAATAAGATTATAGAATTTATTTAGTAAAAGAATGGAAAATTTCCAGATATGTGCATGTTGGATTATTTTTTAGGCTGTGTTTTCTCAGTGCTACATTATATTTCTTTTTAGACCATTGCTCACAATTTTACATACTACATCTTTAACAACAATAGCAACAACTAAATGGATAGGTATTCATAACCAGCAAAATGTTCTAGCTTTTTTCCCATTTGCCAGAGAATACTCTCCAGTGATGCTTGCGGCTGCAGCATTTACTCTGAGACAACTTGCAGATTACAGTCCTAACCTTACCCCTAAAGTTTACCATAAAATATCTTGATTTTATTATTATTTTCATATAGTTCTAATATGTCAATAATATTTGGAAACAAATGACATTATTCTATTCAGAACATTTAGTTTTTAGCAGTGGTATTTCCATTTACAAAACAGTAATTCTCAATCACTGAAAATGTCAAATCCTAGAAAACACAGCATTCCTATGGATGATGTTAAATAAATGCTGAAAGCAAGATGCACATTTTTTTCTAAATAAGAAAGGGCTAGATACTAGGATTGGCTTATGAAATGTCTATTCCAAATAATTCAGCTTTATTCACATAACTCCCTTCCATTAAAAAAATATTATTTTACATATTTAGATGGAAAAAGCCAGGTATAAGACATAGTCTAATAGTTAATTGCATCATGTAACAAAATTAAAGTAGCAGTGAATGTATGTTACTAAATTATACAACTAAACCTGTTTAAAATAGAAATTTATATGAATGAAATAGAACAGGTTTGCTGTGATAAGACACCAGATAATAGTGATTCAAAAGCTAAAGACTGGTAAATGCATTTTGTTTTACACTTACACTTTATCTATAGCATTAGCTAGTAAAAAAATAATAATATATTTATAAAACACCTTATAATTTTAAATAATTTTATACGGATTGTCTTATCTCACAAAATTTCTTTGCATGAAAAATTAGTACTAAATTAAGGGTCTAAATCTAGTCTAAACGTTTAGCTTAAAATTTAAGACTTTATATGGTCTTAAATCATATCACAAATTTATATAGGCAAGTTACAAGCAACCCCTTATTTAATGGATATGAACCAGTGATATACTATTTTCTATGCTATTCATTTTTGAAGGTGATTTACTTCTAATGTATAACCACAGATATTATTTTTTATAGAATTACCAAGAGACTCTCAAGATGCATTAACCTAAAGTGAACTAA
Organism: Cynopterus sphinx; assembly: GCA_030015415.1. Taxonomy (NCBI): domain Eukaryota; kingdom Metazoa; phylum Chordata; class Mammalia; order Chiroptera; family Pteropodidae; genus Cynopterus; species Cynopterus sphinx. Next base: position 14,236,760 of record CM057380.1, read on the forward strand.
TCAAGCTTTACCATCTCTAATTTATATGAAGCAATTCATCTTTTTGAATATTTTACAGTTGTTGCTGTTCAGTACACATTATCTAATTGTGCCTACCAGATGCAGAAAAGGATAAAGCGTGTGCTGAAGATAGAAACCATGTATTATACTAATTATAATCTAATTTTTTAAACTATAGCAGAACCAGATACCTTTACATGGGGAAGTCTAATTTAAACTTGTTTCTTGATCATATATTTTTAAATAATGGATATAACTGATTTGGGGTAATATCATTTCAAGGCCTTGAGGTCACTGTTCATAGAAACCATATCATTTAGAATAATCTGCAACATGAAGAAAAACATTCGTGGAAAAATTTTAAAGAAAGTATATCAGATTTAAATTACTCTGAAATTGCAAAGCTGTAATTTTGAATGTTCACATCTTTTATTCTTCTCCAGTTCTGACAGAGTAATCTCCTGATAATATTTTAATAGATAGATTTGTAAGCCAATTCTGAGCAGAAAGTCAAAATCCATTTTGTGATTCAGATGTATTATAGTTTAAACCCCTGCAGCCTTTAATTATCATTCTCTTTTTTTGCTAAAAATTTGCATTTTTCCTTTTTGTTTCCATTTTATTATAAACTTGAAAGGGCAACTCTGGATAAGCCAGTATTTTTATGAGTATTAACTGGAAAGTATTTTCGCATTTAAATAAAATTCATTAGGTGCTTTGGAAACAACAGTAAAATTTGTTTTACTGAGAATGCATTAAATGTCATTTCTGCTTAATAATTTTATATGTGTTCTAAAATTTTGATATGGAAACTATAAAACTCTAACAATATTAAATTTATGTAGCAAAACAGTTTGATATTTAATTTTGTTATTATATTTTTACCATGTTTTGAAATTTTATACATATTTATTTTCTTTTCTAGTCCAGCAAATTCTTTAACACAATATGGAGTTGGAAGCATGATAGACTAGGCACATTCTTATTTTAACTGATAAAAGATATTTGGTATTTCTCTTACTTTCCCATTCTTTACTAATGGCTTCACTAAATGGTCTATAACAAGAACCTAAGAATTATTTTTAGCTTTCTTCTCAGTTATTCCTAGCATCAAATTGACTAGCAAGCTTGCCTATCAAATCTCTTTAAGAAATGAGAGAAAAGAAGTTTTTTTTCATATCTGTTGCTATATCCTTGACCCTACCTAACACTCATTACTTTTACCCTGCATGACTACAGTAGATACTAATTTCTTCTGGCTAGTCTTGTTACCATCTTTTCAATCCTTCACATTGCTTCCAGAAGTAATTCTAAGTCTATGACCATCTCACTTCATTGAAATCACATGGGACTGGCACCTTATTTTCAGGTCAAAAGTCCAAAATCCTTTGCCTATTATACAAAGACCTTCATATTTTACCCTGTGCTTGACTGGGATGTGTTACCTTCTTCCAGGTTCTCAGGTTTAGTCAGGACTCTAACTATATTGGTAATTTGTTATCACGTTTTTTATTTGCTGTAAGGAATTGTGAGTCTTCCAACATATTTACATAAAAAAATGTCAAATTAAATCATTGTCCATATCAAAGTATTTAATGAAAATCACCCTTTGAAATATATGTGTTTAGTATTTTTCTTCCTGATTACAAACTTCTATCCTATGTTTCCTTTATTTTCTGTACTGAAGAGTTGCTTTCTATAGTTCTTTCACTGGAGCACTGATGTGGCAAGAGTCATGAATTCATCTGGATAGGAAGCATTCATGAGTAGACTGAGCACCACGAGACACACAACAGGATTTAAATAAAGTATTCAGATAGAATCATGGCGTTGGGTCAGCCCAATAAAAGAGTAAAGAAATAAAGTCAAAGAAATAATAATATATGCAGGAATATAGCAAATACATCAGTGGGTTTATTAGTGTACTAGGCCTGATATAACAAAATGCCACAGACTGTGTTTTCAACAACAGAAATTTATTTCTCATCATCTGGAGGCTAAAAGTCTAAGATCAAGGTCCAAACAGAGTGGGTTTCTCTTGACTTCCTCCTGAGGCCTCCTTGGCTTGCAGACAGCCTTCTTCCTGCTGTGTCCTCACATGCCCTTTCTCTGTGTGTCTTTTCTTCTTATAATGACACTAATTTTATTAAATTAAGACGCATTCTTGTAACCATATTTAACTTTAATTCTTCTTTAAAGGTCATATCTCCAAATACAGTCCCAAAGGAAGCTTCAATAGATGAATGGGGGAGGGGACAATTTAGTTCATAACAATATATTATGGTGGAGAGAACAGTACCAGCAGTGAGTTCTAGAACATTCTCCACTGTTGTGTGGCTGACTGATCTTAGTCAAATACATTTTGTATTTCAAATCAGTTTCCTTAGTTGCAAAATGAGAGGTGTGAGCAGATGATTTGTCAATCTCTTCACCTGCAAGAAATAATTAAAATCAGAATTGGTCGAGGCATACAAATTTAAGCTTTATTTGTCCGTTTATTTTCTCTTAGGAGCAGCAGCTTAAAACTGGCATCATGTTCTGTCTGTGGTAAATGCTTCAGCTTCTGTAAGACTAATAGCATCTCTCTTTAATTATGGACTATTGTTAAGACAATAGTGGACAGAGTTGGCACAGATCTAATGCCAAAGGCCTATGCTGATTTAGTGAATACATAGTAAGCATTATCATTTAAATCAGTTGGTCATGATATTGTTTAATTGTCTACATATCCCAACAAAATCTTAGATTTTAAGAAAGAATTACAATAAAATGTTAGAACATAAATATCTGCTGGAACATGATAAATATCCACAGAGTTATTTATGTTATGTGTTTAAGATTAGGAAATATATTTAATAAAACAACACATACTCAAAGAAAAATGTTTTTATACCCAGGACACTGAGAAATCTGAAATAATGAAACATGCGTTAATCAAGGAGATAGACATTGTGATGGGCGTATATGATGAAATAATTTTTCACTTGGAAAATAATTTAGATTCACTTACAGTGTACATTCCCTCATGGTATGTAAATTGTTTTCCAGGAATTTGATATACACATAATTTATCATGAACTTCTCTTTTGCGTAAATCATATTTCTAGTATTACAAATTAACCTGTGAGGGCTTGACTTAATGGTTTTGCTATAAATCAATTTTCAGTGTAAATAATCACTTAATATTATAATTTGAGGGGTATTTTTAAAATCAGATAACATTCATTGCGCTTATTTTGTTAATAAGAGTATTGATAGAATAAGCTATAATAATGTTAATGACTAGATTTTCACAAGATGCATAAACTGATTTTATATGACATAGCTTATTTTATTTGCACAATTATGAATTTATATTTTTTAAAAGTTAAGTATATCATCTGATATATTAGACACCTTTTTACTTAAATGTTTCTATACATCCCATTTTAAAAACTGCCTTGCGTTATATGTTCTGACTTACTTGCACCTTTTTGGTTACAGTTGGAAAGCATGCCATTGACTTCAAAAACTACAAATGTAATGGCACCAATGAATATTTTAGTTTCCTAAGCCATATAATGAATTAAAATTTTTCCAATTACATTATTAGCTCCTACACATAACTTTCCTTTTGTCCTCTCTATGTTCCTAGTTTGCAGAATTTATAATTGTAAGCATAGCCTAACTATATATTTAATAAGTCCTTTGTTGAATATTTGTGCTGCACGCTAAAGAGTTCTTTAAAATATATAAATTGCCATAATGCCAAAGTTAAAAAGTATTTATTTCCTTTTAAGAATCTATTTTTCCCCCCCACTTAAATTTCTGATGAAATGAGTTTTGGATTTTAAATAATAGTTTGAAATAATACTGGCACAATCATATATTGCTCATCAAATACACTTGTCTAATTAAAATAATATGTTATATATATATGTTAATAATATATATTTAAAATTTTTATTTTAACTTGTTTCAAGTATACAGTACATTGATTAGATATCGATATAGTCTGTAAAACAATCCCCACAATTGTTTCCTTCTTCCCTTGACCCTCCACCTAGCCAACATATTAATACTAATTGCATTCCCTATGCCATACTCCCCAACCCCATGACCATCCATTACCTACCAATTTGTATTTCTTTAATTTTTCATCTCATTCTCTCAGCCTCCCAAATCTCCCTCCCCTGTTTGTGAGTCTTTGATTAGTTTATTCTTTTTATTTCTTAGATTCTGCTTATAAGTGAAATCATATAGTGTTTATCTTTCTCTGTCTGACTTAAATACCTTCTAGGTCCATCAATTAATATATTATTTTTAATTATATATAACAATTATATAATGTTAATGTAACATATTATGTATTTATATGTATATATTTGTGTGTAGGGGTGAGTGTATTAACCGTAAGGCACCAGAGATTATTGTGATCCATTGACAATCACAATTATGGTTGCAGTACTAATACTGCATGAGAGGACTGAAATATATTTGTTGTTATTAACATGTTAAGGCTACTGCTATATCATTTTGTGAAAGAAAAGTGAATTAGAAATAAAATTCCCTTTTGTGTCATTTAAGTTTTATGTAAACCTGTAATTCCAGATAGTGCACACTTACAAAATATTTTTGTATAAGAAATCAATCAATTTTACAAATAACACAACACTTTATCTACGGTGATGTTATAGCTATTTATTTTTGCCTATTTTAAAGTTTTATTGTTTTATTATTTAATGTAATTTTAGTGATTATGCAATATTACAATTTGTAAAACACTTTCCTTTTTATTTTGTTATAATCGTGATAATCATTACATAGATAAACAAATGAAGAACTGTTTTTCCTAAACTTAGAGGAGGGAATTGAGACTCAGAAATTACATGAATGTACTTAACCTGGGTCTTCTTACTCTATTCCAGTACTATTTTAGTTCTAATTTTTATATTTAATGAGACTGAAGTAAACATAATGTACTCTGTTTTTACCATAAGAACCTTACTCATGCTTTTGCATTATGTATTATGGTCAAGCAGCCATTAGTCCAGGCAGTGTGGGCTATCTGAATAGAAAGTGCTTCCTTTATCTTTAACAATACATTATTCACAGAACTGTGAATCAGTTCTGATAAGGAATACGTCATTAAAACAACAATATTCTCAGTGTGCTTTGCTCATGAAGGTTTTAGCTGCAGTTTATCTATTCTATAGTCATGTAGTTCTTATAAAAATAAATTATTTGCAACATAAATAAAGATTCTGAGTTCTTGATATTTTTTTTGTCCTCTTTAACTATGTCAGGTGTTTCCATAACAAAGTATAAAAGACTTATTGAAAATTTGGCTTTAGTTTTCTTTATTTCAGGTTTTTCCTTTTTTTTTTTCTTCCTATCAAGAAATTATAGACACTCCATCACAGTGTAACAATCTCTGCCCATATAGCAATAAAATCTCCTAAGAGAAACCTTTGCAAAAAAAAGTATGTTTATTCTATTTTGGACAGAGACCAATGGAAATGTGCCAAATTCTAGATTTTCACCACCTGTAGGCATCAGCTTTCATCCAAGCCATCTCCGTGTTTACTAACCTGAGACATCCAACTATTTAAAAAAATAATCTGGCAAAAAAGTGTGCTATTGAGTACAACCTGATTGCTGAGACTGGAAAATTAACTGTAATAGGCAAAGTCAGTACCAGTAATAAGAGCAACATTTTTTTCTCTTTTTTGTTTTCGTTTTATTATTGCAGTTTACATTGTCATCCTGGTCTGAAGAGATCATCTGGTATCATGTTGACTAGAAGTGGAGAGATAGGTTATCAATTCATTTTTTCTCAATTTCAAGTGAAAGTTTGTTATGTTTTATCATTAAGTTGTTTCCTCTAGATTATTTTGTGGACCTTCTTTACTTAAGAAATTAAAATGACTCTTTGACTTACTAAATTTTTTCTTACCTTGACCTTACTTTCTAAAATAGCAAGTAGTTCAAAAGATTTTGACTACATTTATATCCTTCTAATTTATATGCCAATTATATCCTTGCTTTAATTCTAAATATGTAGAGTTTAAAAATCCATGACAAGTTTTTGTTTTATACAAGGAACAGTTGCCTAGGCTTACCTACACATTTAATTGATTTTTAAACCTGCTCGCTATTTTATTTAACCCTCATTATGCGTTGTACCTCAAGCTTCTGTCTGCCTTTAGTTTCCTTCTATGTGTGTAAGAGTCTTGAAATATATTATCCTATCTATCTTCTGGTTTGTTTATCTAATTTAATTTAGTTTGTTTATCTAAAATATTTTTATTTGCCTTCAGTCTTGGAAGATGTTTTTCACTCTAGGTATAGTTATTTTCCTTCAGTACATAGAACTGACTGGCTGACAAAGATCCATCGACTTCTTTCACAGATTCTACTGAGAACTCAGTTGTTGGAATAGTTACCCCTCATTAAAGCTAGTTAGTCCCCATCCTCTAACCCCCAAATTTTCAAAGGTATTCTTCTTGTCTTTGATTTTCTTCAGTTTCATTATTAAATATCTAAATATCATTTATTTTTATTCCTGCAATTTTGGATTTTGTGGGCTCCTTGAATTGGTTAATTATCCTAGTGCTTAGTAAGAGAAAATAAAATAATTTCTAATATAAATATGGACATAAAAATAAGTGAAAAAAGTTTCTATGAAATTAGAAGAATTATATCTTATTTTTCAATGTCTAACAATAATCCACTAGATATAGCATTAAAGTTTAATGACATGTAAGGTAATGATAATTGAGTTCTTGAAATATAAGTCTAATTTTTTATCTAAGAACTTGGAATATAATATTTAAATTTTTATTTAAATAATGTAAATTACTCTTTATACATATGAGTCTTTTAGTTTTGCTTACATAAAATTGAATATTGGATACAGACTACAGAAAAAAATAGATATCATTTGAAGAGAAAGTACCTGTTAGACAATAGCTTTGGAACCAAAAGTTTTAGTTTTCTTACTTTTTATCAGTGTGACATTGGGCAACCCTACCAGTTCTTTCTCTCTCTCTGTCTTTCTTTTTCCTCCCTCTGTCTCTTCTCTCACTCTCTCTCTCTCTCTCTCTCTCCCTCTCTCTCAACTAAATACAACTAACATCATATCAAGCTATAGGAATCCTTCCAGTTGTAGCAGACAGTAATCATTTACATAGTAATGTCTACCCTATTTTGCTTCCCTCTTCTATTATAACAGTATAAATCAAAATTTCTTTCATCATGAAAATTTCTCAATGTCAAAATAAATTATGTCTATCAAAATGTAATTTTATCTACAGTTTAATTCAAATAATAGGGTGATATATAGAATAATGTGAACTCTATATTCTTATTAATTTTTCTTTAATACTTTTTCTATTTGAAATTGATTCTGAATAATAAACATCAAAAACTATATATTTTCCATTTTCAAACATTTTTTTAAACTCACAAGGAACATAAATCAGTAAGAGGAATTATAATCCAAGCCAAAGTATATTGTAATAAGGGTACCATCAAAGAAACATTAGACATCAGAAGAGATGATTTTTTTGGTGTGAGAAAATCGCATAAAAGTGAATGTAAAATACTGAAACATAAGATATGATTCCAACTGAAAGATATAGAGTTGATTAGTGTTCTAAGAAAAATAACAAAAGTGAGAAGTGGGAGAATAATTCCGTAGTCTATGTGATGTGCAGGAAATGACATGTTATTTAAAAATGTAGTTGGGACAATGTATACTGCAAGACAAGAGAGACTGGATGGTAGGGAAAAAGCCATTTGGGTTTGATTCAGCAGACAATACAGAAACTACTGAAGGTTTATGATCAAGTGAGTAAAACAATTATATATTCAGTTTAAAAGAGAGGTGGAAAGTTGGAGAAAGTTTGAAGACAAAGAAAGTAGTTAAGAGGTATACTCCATGGCTTAAGGAAGAAGTAACATGCATTTCAACCACATTTATACTAACTCAAAAAAATCTTGCATGTAGATGATTATATTGACTCAAGAGCAGACTTTGAGATAACAATTAGCCTCAAGTATTCTTTTTTACTTGTAGCCATTTATTCACTGACAACGCAAATGTTTTGAAAGCTCATAGACTAAACTTAGAATAAAATTGCTCTGAGGTATTTTTAATTTTAAAGAGGTCAAACACAATGGCATGCAAACAGAACACAGCCTACAAATGTTTTGTTTGATGTATATACCACCTAAATAAATAAGTATATGAATTTGAATACTTTTAGAATAGAAATAGTCTCTCATATTTATGAACACATCAACTCTATTGTTCTATATGTGTCCAACTTATATTTACTTAGCAAGTTTTATATGATTACTCTAATTAAAAGTGTACTCATCTCTAACTCTGTCCTCCTAAATCCACACACCTCGATATACATTTTAAATTATTTTATTATTTTTTACCTTTTTATGTTTAAATAACCATGTTGTATAGTATATAATTATTTAATATTTTATGACCTATATTCTCTTTCCCTAACACATTCCACTGTAAAAACTTCACAGTAGGAAGAATCTTTGTTTTGTTCATAGGTATATAGTACTGAACACTTTGCCATTCACAAAAGAACCTCAATAAATATTCATTGAATATGGCTAATATATTAAGAAAAGCTAATACTGACATGGTGTTTGTTAGTTTCCATATAATTCAATAGCATATATATGTTTGCCACACTTCAAGACTTAAAACCCTATGAGGACAGTAATAACAATATCCTCCACAGTTATTGTCAGTCTGGACCCAAGTCAACTGACTTTTCTATCTTTGTTTAAATGCTTATCATATTTGCTGTTAGCTACAAAATATTGTAAAGGCTAATAGCTTTTTCTAGGCAAAGTAAGACATTCAGGTTTTGGTGGGCTTGATCTCTGTAAACTATTGTCAAATATCAAGTGTGATGGGTGGAAGGAGTGCATATATTTATTCTCTGATCTTATTTTAGCTAGAGGTAACATGGTCAATCACTATTAATTCGCATCAATTATTTATGGTTTATATATGCTACATACAGTTAGATAGTAACAGGAATGAGATAATTTTCCTATTTCTTAAAAATGTCTTTTATAATTTACAAACAAGAAATGATCAACTATAATACAGAACAGAATAAAAAATATTTTATAAGAATTTAGAGAATCGAACACACAAACACACACACACATTTTTTATTATCAATTGTCATGTGGATGTTTTATTGTCATTTAGTGAAGTTTGTGATCTCTTTCACAAAGTAAGATCTTAGGTCCTAAAGTTTCATATTTGACAAATAGTCACTTGGAACTCCTTTCCCTTTGAGAAAATAACCTACCTTTACTCATCGAAATATAGTTTGTTCCCATGACTGTCCCTCTCTTCCTCCCCACAGCCCCAGCCGAGTGAATCGCCAACAAAGCATTTCTCAAAGTCTGAGAAATTTGGTATTTAAAACACTTTAGGTGAGAGTCTACAGGTTAGTCTTTTGTATCCTAAAAAAAAAAAAAGTTTATGTTCTTTATATAATCTTTCTTCCAGTATTAAAATTTTTTTTGCTCTATTTTCACTATTTGCCCTCTTAGCTCTACATCTGCAAAAAGATATACAAAAAATAGAATGCCATAAAATCAAGATAATTATGGGAATAATACAATTCAAATCAATATTAAAAAATATATATATGATTTCTAAAAGCACTACATGTTCAAAAGCAGAGTTCTATCAAAAGTTGACCAAATAGAACAGTTACCTTCATAAAGTATTTGCATTTTCAGTACTTTCTTTTACTCATGCTTTTCACGAGAATAATATGTAATAAATTCTTCACATTTGTATCTGGAAAACTAAATCATGTAGCTAAATTTTAAAAAGATAATAATTACAAACATATAAGAAGTTCACTTTAGATTCTTGTCAAACATTGGGCATAAAATAAGAATTAAACAATTTATTTAGCTGTAAACTAAAACTTAAAGGTGAAGATATTCAGACAATGTGTCAAAATTCCCAAGTAATAATTTATATTTAAGTTAATATGTATTCTATATTAAACTAAATTAATGTTAACTAATTAATATCATACTATTATGTTTTAAATATAATACAAAATATTTACAGGTCTGTTCTAATATTTTTTGGAAGGCAGCTGTGCTCACCACTATACCACCAATGCAGTTTTAGTATTTTTTTATAACTAACTCAAATATACCTTGAGTTCACTTTAGGATTTAGAAATATCTTGGGGAGGAGAAATCAGAGGTTTCCTTAGAAGAGAAAAATAAAGAAAAATTGAAAAGAGCATGGTGGCTCTTTCTCATGTTTGTTAACCTAGACTTCTTTGTTATGCTTAAGTTTTAAGCATAAGCACTGCAAAAAGAAGTCAATCCAAAGAAAATGTCTCATTAAAGACATGGTAAAAGTTATTGGATCAGGTAGAGGTATCAGAGTTTTAATGTATTGAAATGTACACAATTGGAAAGGAGGGGTCTCTGAGCAGTATACAGCTGAAATGAAGTGTCAGCAGAGGCAATGGTGGCTTAAATCAATTATCAAACTATAATTACCTGCAGTGGTGGAGAGATTTGGCAAGCAAAGCGTCTCTGAAAATAGCACAGTGCACAGACTGAGCTCCATATCAATCGACCCATATCCTGGATCTGCCAGTGTTATCAGTATGATCTTGGATAAAGCTCAATTTCTTCATCTATGCATTGATGATAAATTGATGATAGAATCTAAATCCCAGAATGTCTGTTAGGAGATGCTGGCAACATGTCAAATACAGCGACTGATATACAGTAACTACATTAAGTTTTCTGCAAATATTAGCCATTAATTTTCTCACTCTCAGCCATGCCCTTGAAAAGCACAGCAATATCAATGTGGCTGTTACATGTTTTCTCAAAACTAGCTGTATAGTTGACTTCTGTTTCTCTAGCAGCTTGCATATATGGTTGCAGAGATAAGACTAATGTATGTATTAAACTTAAAGATTGTGTCAGAATACAACGAGACTAAGGCAGGAAAGAAATAAAGGTCATCAAGAGTAGGAATTTAACAATAAATAAAAAAATCATAACAACAAACATTTATTCAAAATTTTACATGTGCCAACATGTTTATGATAACATTTTCTGTAAACCATACAGTTCCAACAATACCCTCATAAAACAAATACTATCATTTTTCTCATTTTATTTATAAACATTTAAGAGATCTGGAGATGTTAATAACTTGCCCAAGATCATATAGATAATGCAGGGCAGAACTGGGCTCCTAACTAATGTAGTTTGTATCAAAGTTGGTGGGGGAAGTTTATCTTCTATGCTAAAGATGCAAATCTCTGTGTAAAAAAGCATATACGCAACTCAGTTTTAGAGCCAGAAAACACAAGGAACAAAAATGGGAAACAGAATGATGTAATTCATCTAGCGCAGAGTAGATATGAACTGTCTTGTGGGATGGTAAATTCTAAGCAAAAATCTGCAACAAAAGTGAGAATACACAGAATTAGATTTGTTTTAAGAGTCTTATACTTCATATTGAATCATCCTTAATTACACAGCTGGGCAAGCTGGATGGGGAAAGTGTAAAATTAAATGGCTATACAATCATACGAAGTTAGACACAAAGTCTTCTATCTGCAACTGTTTTTACACAGGTATGACCAAATAGCACCTAAGTAGGAAAGGATAAAGAAAACTTAAAGTACCATAATCTTGGGGTCTTTCTTTTGCATCTGTAAGGCAAAATTAGAAATTAGAGAACAGGTTGAAAAAAAACATAATTTATTAGACATTTCTCTCAGGTGTTTTCTTTATCTTAGGAAATGTCTTAAGCAAGTTTTTATCAAAAACTTAGAATAGGAAACAACAATAATATAGCTACAGCTCATCTTAGTGTAGGCTATATTATCTGCCATGTTAATTCTCAGGAATAAGATAGAAAAATTTGATTGACTCCCTATATTCTAGAATCTAGAAAAGCTACTTTCAAACCTTCTAGCATCTTTATATTCTTAAATATTATTAAGGACTCCAAACATTATTTTATGTATATTATATCTATAAAAATGTTTCATATTAGGGATTAAGATTTAGAAAAATTAAACCTAGTTATTCTATTTTAGTTATTATTTAGTTTAAACAATTATAAGAAAGATGTTAACCCAAATAATATTTAAAATAATACATTTTCCAGAGCACAAATGGTTAGTTGGCTTTATTTTATCTTTTTTCCCATCTCTTTAATGTCCGACTATATAAGAGCTGGATTCTTATATTTGTTTCTATATCTAGTATTTGTGGTATCATGTATCATATAGCTTCTGAAGCCTTCACCAAAATCTCCTGAGAGATTAAAAATGAAAAAGGCAGATACCATCTTAGTATTATCACGAAATTTTTTTCGCATCTTAGACCCCTGAATTGTAGGAGGGTCTATACTGAGAATTGCAGGAACAATATCCTGGCAGAGAGTAGATGTTTAAATACTATCTTTGAAACAATAAATATGTACCTACTGTGCAACTTGTCATAAAAGTCTGTCCTGAAATTGCACTTTCATTTTGGGAAATAATAAATTAGACAAGTATCTGTATTCACATGGCCACTTTTATCAAAATTCTTCAGGCTGAGAACTCTTAAGAGAATTTATAATCTTCTGTTGTAATGACCCGAATCTTAGGGTAAAAGAAAATGACTGAAAGAAAGAATAAGTGACATAGGACTTTGATACAAAGATGTAGGAAAGAGTGTCACTCAGCCGTAAAGCTTTTTGAACTTCTAATAGTGAAACTAGTTAGAATTCTAGCCTACAGAAAGTAACCCTCAAAGATATCAAAAGGCTTGTTTCAATATAAAAAACATTTTATCAGTCATTGTGTGTTACCACACAAATCTTTAAGAATTATATTAAAGTTTGATATTTATAATACCAATAAGTATACAGAATCTTAACACAGAAACTAACAAATATTTATATGTATAAATTTTAGGTGAACTTCAATAAATTAAACTTAAAATATTATAAAAATGTTATTACAAATTTGAGACTAAAGAAGATCAATTTTCTACTAGGAATCTTTATGAAATAGTCATTTAAAAATAATGACTTCTTGTACTATTTTCCACTCCCTATGTAATCTCTGCACTAACATAAAATATCAAAATCTTAATGTCTTATATATCCTGGGAAAGGTACTTTACTGCTTCAACCTTTTCAATATTCTGTATTTTGATTGCCCTGCCCTTCCACTCCACTTATACTTTATAGCCTCAGTGAACTGTGGGGAAGAAATTAGATTGCCAAGAAAAAAAAAAATCACAAAATGCTAAAGATTAGAGGTGTCATCTCCAAGTATTAAATTGTTTTATTGAATTCACCAATGTTAAAGACTATGATGGTTTCAGTGGCCACATTTTGGCACATATTTTGAACTAAACAAAAATATTTCCATTATGATTTAAGGTAGTAAATTGTGTGTGTGTGTGTGTGTGTGTGTGTGTGTGTGCACGCGCATGTGTGAGGATCTAGTTCTTTATAAAACAGTCTATTTTCTATTTTGTTGTCTGGTTTGTGCAATATGCTCAAAGCAAAAATTCAAATTTAAATGTACAGAGAAGCAAGCACAATTGCTAGGTTGAATGAAAAACCCTAATCAGTCGCGGTCAGAGGAGGGTATAGATGGCCTGTAAGGACTGTAAATAGCAGCTATATTTGCCTAAGTGAAAAAAAAGGAAAGTGAAGATGAGTGGCAAATACCACTCTTTAATATACAAGGCAATTTCATAGAATGTACCGTTAATGTTGATTGCTGAGAAAAGGCGGTTATAATTAGATCAGAAAATCAGAAAAAGAGGGACTTGATTTGAATAGCTTTACACTAGGCTGAGAAGGAGACATGATAAGAAATTGGAATGGCAGGAAAAGTTAAGTTGCTCTACAAGGCCAGCTCTTCACTTACATTCAAACTTGCGGGGAATAATCATCTCAGACAAAGAAAGCCCGCAGGTTCTGCTTCTTCATAAGTGCATTCACTGGCATTCTATTTTTTGCTTCTCCTGGTCTTCCTTTCTCTCTTGCATTTGCAGATGTATCTATCTTCATTAAAACTCAATCAAGGAGAACATTTGTATTTCTAGCTGAGAAGCAGTTTTCATGGCTTGGTAAGCAAACTGCTTTCTTCAGTGAATATTATTGTAATGTAACTTAGGGAATGGCATTAGATACGACATTTCTTTTCATGTTTTGTTTAACCCAAGAGATTGTAAGAAATAGGTGAAATAAAATGTATATGGATGAGCACTTAAAGATTGAATAATTACTGCCTCTGTGGTAACTTCAGCAACTCACGCATGGGAAGACAGCACTTTTGGTAACCACATGCTTTGCAAAGCCTATTTTTTTCCTATTCTCTGAGAAATAATGGCACTTTATCTTATTTAATAAAGGCACTCTTCAAACTATTTATTAGGCAAAGAATGTCCATATTCCAATTACTTTGTTAATCCACAACATTTCTCCAACAACCCAATTGTATAGCTTCGCATCTGTTTGCAAAAATGTGTAAGGGAAGAGAAATATTTTTTTAAAGCATGAAATCATCTATATTAAAACATTAAATTATGTCAGGGTTATGTCTAAGATTGCAGAGAAAAAATGTGTTTGTTCAGTAAGAAGTGGCCAATTCCATGGTTTTATTATAGACTGCCAAAAAAAATTACAGCCTCTTGATAGCAGGTTATATTGTCAAATGAGAAATTAAATATATAGTTACATTTTCTATGAAATGTTTTCGTTCCAATACTACTAAAATTTTAAAGATAAAACAGAGATAGCATCCATAACCATAACCTTTAAAAATATCAGATATTTTAAAAGAAATTTTATAAAATCTTCAAAAGAAATCATTTTTAGCTACTTTAATACATCTCAAAATATGACTAGACTTTATTTTTCTAAAATGCATCTGTATGACTATTCAATTATTGTTTTTATTAAATGTATTTATATTAAATATGTATTTTATCATAGATGCACTGTGTATAAATCACTAGTAAAATAATTATTAGATCTTTAAAGATTCTATCTTGGGACAGGTTCTGAAATGTAGATGTCTACTTTCTTTCAAAGTATATATACTAGCTGGTTTTGGTGGTGGATATAGACAGATAAATCAAAACATTTGATCAAAACTGCTGCACTAAGTAGTTCATCTCAGTCCTACCATCACTGCTGTCTCTTTCTACCATATTCAATTTCTTTCCATTCCTTGGCTTTATGGTTGCAGCTGGAATAACCATCCTCTCCTTAATTCCACCAGCCAATATTTAAAATACATTCGAGGATGGTGACAAGTTAATAAAATAATCACAGATTTATTATAGTTAACGTCACCACATATTACTTTGTTCCTTCTTTTATTAAAGAGATAAATTATGTCATAAAATGTATACTTGGTAAATTAAACTATTTACAAAATCAGTAAAATGTTGTGAAGAGAAAATAGACCTTAAAAAATAAGTTTGGGTTAGCCTTTTACTCTATAAATATGATAATAAAAATGATAAGTAAACATTATCTAACCAGTATTCCTAAGCTCTTTCTTACTCTGTTTTTCAAAATGTTTTCTTGTTTTCCCACAACTCTTTCTTTTGCATGCATCCTTTGTAGTGGAACCAGAGTTTTACATCTTCCCATAGGGCGAGAGAATCATGAATTGCTATGGGTGATCTGAAGAGGCACCAAGGCCCTTCTTTACTGGAGCTGAGTGAGACTGAGGAGCAATAATCAAATCCCTCCTACTTTTCTGCTTCTTTGGATCTTTTAGCTCTCAAAAAATTCTTTCAGATAATGTGCCATCTCAGATGGGAACAATTCTCTTAGAGTGAGCTTAGGTAGAGAGTGTGACCATTGTAAAAGATAACTTCCCCAATGCTCTGGCTTTCAAAGAGAAATCCAAACACTTTCCACCACAAGTTCATCAGGAATGTAGCAGCCACTGAATATTCACCCTACTGCTTCTTCTGTTAATGTCCTAATAGTCACTCTAATGGCTCTAACAATCCAGAAGCTAGAAGGCGGAGGATTTTAGGCAAAATGTATCAGGGTCCCAGAGCACAGAGGAAAATGCAGAATAAAATTGAGGGGTAGGGATAGGAGGAAGAAGGAAAACTGGTGGCCAAGGTAGGAATGAAAACATTCTGGAATGAAAATTATTTTCTTCTCTTACATAACAAAATCTCCCATGTACAGAGGATTTTATTTCTACGCCTCTAAATAAATGGCACTAAAAGGAAAAAGCAATCTCCTAGATGCTGAAACAGAGATAAAGAACAGAAGACTAGCTTAAAAATTCTCTGAGTGATGTTACTTAACTATCCTTTGACCTTGAGTGACAGGAGCACAATTTTGGAGTAGACTTCATTTTGTATAGAATCTGATTGATGGAAAAACATGAGTTTTTTTTTTCTCCTCTGATAACCCTTTATATTCCAGTGAAGAGTCACTACAAACTTGCAGAAAACTAATGTATCTTAGCTGTCAGAAAAAAAGAGCAATTTGTGAAGTGATAATAGCTGCACCAATTTGAAGACTCTAAGTAAAAGTCGTCCACCTATACATGCATAGAATAACAGAAATGGAAACTAAGATATGCTGCTTCTAACTGGCTCAGGGTCAGAATTTCACCTACAGAGTAGGCTTCTTTGTGCCTTAGCAGCCATGTCCTCCGAGCTAGATGCAATTAAGTGATAATTGGGCCAGGGATATCTCATCAACAGCAATAAGTTCACTGCCCCCAAAGTAGAGATTTGAATTCTTTTAATCATTAATGTGTCTCTTAAAACTATAAATATGAAATAATATTATAGTCTATAAAGGTTTCAGTAGGGATTATTAGTTTAAAGTGGATGTAAAAATGATGAATATATTAGAAGGTCATTATATAGTGCCGACAAATATTATTTCAACTTAGCAACACATATTCTACTTTCACAATTAAGGACTCTAGACCCATTAATTATGTTCATTGTTCATCTTTCATTTTACAAAACTGAATTTAACACTTTTGTAATAATAACTTCTGGAAAGGCAAAGTCAGCATACTAGTTTTCTATTTTTGATCTTCAATACATATTTGTTGAATAAATAACGAAGAGGTAAAAACAAAGAATAAAAATATTCCTAATAATGAAATGTCCAAAATTCCTGAATGTTGTTTGTTTTGTTGTTTTTAAATTCACCACTATATTCCAGGTGTCTAGACCACTACATGGCACATAGAAGATGATCAATAAACACATGGCAAATAAACATGTCCTAGACTCTGTCTAAATGCAGTATACATAAACCAATCATTTTTCTAAATAATTATACAAAAAGTTCATGCGTATGTATATCTAA
The DNA here is from genome assembly GCA_030015415.1 of Cynopterus sphinx. NCBI lineage: Eukaryota > Metazoa > Chordata > Mammalia > Chiroptera > Pteropodidae > Cynopterus > Cynopterus sphinx. Next base: position 14,254,167 of record CM057380.1, read on the forward strand.
AGCTGTAAAAGATGTATCTCTATATTCTCATTTTCTCTCATATTTTTATTCTTTTTTAAAAATGAATCTGGCTATTCAATTCAACCTCAATCTTCACATTCCCCTTAGTAGAAGAAATAAAAGGTTGGGATCTCTTCTTGTTGAATGATTTGTAATGTTTTCTGGAGTTGATTTGCTGGTAATATCTGTTCACAGTTACATAAATAAGAGTTTGGGAGAGCAGAAACATGATTGATTGAAGGCTTCTGTGGGACAGCTGCAGCCATGTTTTAGATTGTTCTTATTTAAAAACTGAGAGAATAGTGGTCCCACCACATCCTAAAGATGAATGTCATCAGAGAAGACATTTTATACTTTGAGAAACTAAAACTTAATTTTATGGACTTTTATGCATTTTAAATGTTTGTAAAGTTATCATGCCATATTATATCTTCATATAATTACAATTTTTGACATTTCAAACTGTCATAGCCATGTAAGAAGCAGGAAACAGATGCTCAGTGTTTCACTAAATTAATCTGTTGAGTTTTGTTTATTTTTAAAAATGAGCAAAGAGATATGTTATACTCAAGTGTGTGTTCTATTATTAGAGAATGTTCTAGTATTCTCTGAATTTATGTTGTTTTCTTCCGTTTCTTCCCAACTCACATATCTACATAGACATGGTAATGTAAAAGTTGTTCATCATAATGATGATACTATATATCATTAAAGAGTTACAATATATTTTGCTTTTGGCATTGCTTTCAGTTTTACAACAGTAATTCGTATATGTAGAAATTTGTAATATTTTTTTACCACATACTATTCAGCTTTCTCACAATTTCCCTTTCAACTCAGCACCCAGCGAGCAAGCATCATACTGAGTAGTCAGGTCTATTTAAAATAGCAATCACTTCTGATTTAACTCAGTATCTCATAGATATATTCAATCTCTCTTTTGGTTAGTCTTCCAGAATTTCCATGTAATGCCTTTATCCACAGTTATATCTTGATTCACGAGCATTTGCTCTGTGCTGTGTGTTTACACTTCAGTCTCTAACCTTATGGCATCTATTGCTGAAGTGCCTGATCAATCTTCTGTTGTCATGGTGTCTCCTTTTAATTGCACACTATTCATAACCCCATGTGAACTTGTACGTAAGCCTACAGGTGACTCCCTAAACCAGCATCACGAGCTATCTTAGCTGTCTCCCACATCCCTCTTTGGGGTACATAAGAACTTCAAAATTTCCCCATGCTCTATAAGAACAAAGCAGAGTGATAGTGAGTGTGGTGAAGGGGAGAGAAGAGTAGGCCATAGGGAAATATCAGGATTTCACAAGAGCAGATGGTCGCTGTCCTGCTGTTTTCTGGCCTTTTTATATCTCTTAGAGTTCTCCATTTTGTGAGGTTTACATCCTCTGTGATTTCAAGGAAGAAATAGAATATTAATCTTCTTTGCTATTTGAATCCATAGTGTATGGTGTTGAGATGTTTTTAATAACAAAGGTGTCTAAATGCCAAGATCCTAAGCCTCAAAATAAATTAGTGCCCACAGGGGAGCAGAGATTGCCACCAAAAAAATATACCTTTTTGGGATATTGATTATTTTAAGCTAGTTATTTTTAAGAACAAAAGACACAAAAGATTTTGGCTATCCCCCTTACTCCCTAAAAGAATTAAAAAAAAAAAAAAAAAAAAAAAAAACCAAGGACCTACTCCAGGAAGGGAGTTATTATCATGGATAACTACAGTTTGATATAAACTAGTATGTGATAGACAGGGAGGCACCTAGCCGGTCCTGTTTGGTCAAAGTTCTCTCTGTGTCCTCTCATTTCAAGACGGCCTCACGAACCTTTCTTTTCTAAACATTAGCTTTTTTCATCTTCTGTAAATTGACTTACTTCCCTTTGAAGTCCTAGACCCCTACTTCCCTCTCCTTAGTACAGAATGGCATCTATATCTCATTTTGCCTTATTGTCTTTGGAATTTTCATGCTTATGTGAATTCCCTATGTATGTGCATTAAAACTCAATTTTTCTCATGTCAGTCTACTATATGTCATTTTAATTATTTTACCAGTCAGAAGACTGAAGGGGGAAAGGGAAAAGTTTCCATTCCCAACATGTCCTTTCAGAGAGCTTACCTACATAAAATTATTCTATATACTCTCCTCACTGTTTCCTTATCATCTGTATCAATCGTATATTGCCATAATAATGTTGCATAATGAACAACCGTGTAATCTCAGTGGCACAGAACAATAAACATTTATTTAGCTCAGTCTAAAGAATTCATGTTGGTGAGGAAGCTCTTCTGTCTGTGTATTGTTGGTAGGATTTTTAGTGATCTATAATGGTTTATGCTAAGACGCTTGGAACCTAGTGCCTCTGTACATGTACTTCTCATACTTGACCTGGGACTCTCCTGGGCATGTCCACCTGATGCTGATAACACAGGGCAAGATCAGGAATAAAAATACTTAAGGGCCATCCCTTATCCTTATTGCATTATGTTTGTTAACATTTGAAGTGAGAAACTTGACCTGTTCCATAGTCCCAACCTGGTGTAGAAGAGCCTGCCTAACGTTTTTAATGTACCCATTAAAAAGTATAGTTACAGGAAAAGGCAAAGGGTTATAGCCAGTAATGCAATCAGTAGCAAATCCTTCATTGTGGGGGTTAAAAAGATGTCCATGCTTCCCAGCTCCTTCGTTCCTAATTATTTATTTTAAAACACTACACTCAAAGATTTTTAGTCTGTGTTCTTCAAATATAGGAAAATCGTTAATTCTAGAGAAAGTATATTTTTCCTTCCTTCCTTCCTTCCTTCCTTCCTTCCTTCCTTCCTTCCTTCCTTCCTTCCTTCCTTCCTTTTTATCTTCTCTCTCCCCCTTCCTTTCTCCCTCCCTTCCTACTTTCCTTTCTTTAAACAATTATAGTTTAGCTCCTACAAGAAAAGTGACTTATTTAGAGGGGGAAATGTGTATATATTTTCATCCATCAATAAACTAATCTAATTTATGCATTCCACAGTAGCAGCTTCAAACAGGTGTTTATGACCCCACTCTTTCTCTCCACATTCTCTATATGACAGCAAGTTATCTTTTAAAAACATAAATCAATTTTTGTCACTCCCTTTCAGTATATATGCATTTTTGCCCATTTACTGCAATTTAAAATCCTTGCCATAATTTATAGTGCCCTTCAGGACCCACTCAGTATCAGCTTCTCCAGCTACATCTTCTTCTTCCCTCGGCCATTGTATTCTAGCACCTCTCAATGTTCTATTTCTACAACCATGTGTCCTGATACAATGCAATCATATTAACATTATTTTGGCTTTCTCAATTTTTTCCTCCTACTGATTGGAATATCCTTCCTTAAAAATTCATAAGTAAAAAAGGGCTCCTCTGATTTACCACATAAAAATAGATCTCTGTTATTATCTGTCTCACTACCCTAGTTAAACATTTATGAAAATTTAATTATGTTAATTATATCATATTTTAATCATATGACAAAATCACATGATTTTCTTCCATTTTGGTTATCCATTTTGGTTGACCTTGCCATGTAAATCAAGGACATCACTAGAAACACTGCAAAAAAATGTGAAAATTTTCAATCTAATAAAAAGTTCAAAAAGCAGCCAATAATAAGCAAAGGCATGAAAAGTCTGGAAAAATGGAATGAATATTTTAACTACTATGACATCCCAAAGCAATAGAGAGCAACACAAAACAAAAAATTAAATGACTTAGGAGTGTTATTTTTCTAATGTTGAGGGGATTTATTTCAAAAGAATTGCTTCATATACTTCATTCCTGATGTATGGCTGAAAAACTTGAATTTTTCTAGTCTTTTCAGCTCTGATGTAAATTTCTATTCTATACAACTCTTGATACTCTATTTGTGATAAAAACTGAATTGCAACCTAGAATTATATGGAAAGCAGAATTTGAAAATGATGAGCAGTTTGCAGAAAATTTTTAAGCAAGTGTTGAAGATGTAGCCTGTTTTGTTCTTGCTGCTTACAGTGAGAGAGGAAAAAGATAAAATGAGGGAAGAAATGTTAAGTAAAGGAAAGCCAGGACTTTAAGTTTTGGGAATTTCTCAACCTCTGCAAATTGTGAAAGGCACTAAAATTAGAAGATTTACTTTCAGGGAAATGTGATCTGGAGAGAAAGCTAAGGATGTGTCTGGGCAGCTTTTTGTTACTGTCTCAGAAGGAATAAAAGTTCACAGCATTCAATTACACTCAAAGCTCTTTGAGGAGATTAGTATGTGACTGATAAATTATCTCAGCTATCTTAGGAGAAGTCAAAAGTAGAGATTGATTATCTAGGAAATACCTGTAAAGGAATCTTTTGTTCAGTGGACTAAACCCCTGTGACATGCATAGGAGAGCCACAAGGATTTGAAAACATCATACCAGCAGAACTGTAGGCCTGAACCAAAAGAGTGAGAGAAATGGCAAGGCAAAAAAAAAAAAAAAAAAAAGTCAGAGTTCAAAATTTCATCAATGCAGAAAACAAGCTGATAAAACTATTTAAGAGCAAATACATGCTACATGTCTTGAAAAAGGAAGGGTGACTGTGGTTGGATCTAAGAGTCCAGAGAGTGAAACTAATAACCACAGAGGCCCTGAAACCTGGGAATAATTGATAACACTTGAGTTTTTCTGAAAGCATTAAGAAATTGTTTCAGAGATGAACAGTAGTGTTTCATGGGATATGAAATGTTGAACAGGTTGGCTAAAGAGTTTTTGCTATGGTCTAGTCTTTATAGACAGTAATTACTGCCATGAGGAAGACAGGCTGATGGGCAAAGAGAAGTTTGGAAATTGGATGCCTTAGTGCAAATGAAGAATGTGTTTATGGAGAGCAAAGGAAGTAAGAAAATTTAAAAGAGAGAGGGAAAAAAGACAAAGGCCAGAAACTTATTTAGTAGAATTCAGGATATCATCTGCTACTACAAAAGGGTATACCTTCACCTGAGTAAACACCAATCCATTTGTGCTCCACATATCTCTCCCCATTCACCTAAACCTTTTTACTCTATTTTACTCCTTGTGAAAAGCACTAGTATTAAAAAAAAAAATGACAAACCTATGTGATTTATCAACAAAATTTAAAATATAATGTCTACCACTAGTTCTGCTTTTAAGATATAATACTGGGACTTTATATGTCTGTGTGTATGCTATATATAATGTGTGCATATACATATTATGTACATTTATATATTATGATTACTTATGCATGTATATGCACACACATATGTATGTGTATTATATATACTATTGCACATATTAACAATTATATATATGATTTATATTATTATTATTATTAATTATTTATTATTATTATTATTTTGGGCAGGGCTTTTATGTACCTAAACCTAAGCTATTAATTTTGTATTCCTGGCTGTAATAGTCTGAGTGGATTGAAGAGGACCACATAGCCAGGTCTTTCCATGTTGTTCAGTTCAGTGATAACACATTGGCATGTAGCACTGGCACCTTATAGGATCACTACTTTGAAAATACAGGTGTAAATATGCTGTGATAAATAATTTATTTTCTGACAAATGGCAGCATATGAAGGGACAAGAAGTAAAGACATAATCGTTGTATGATTATACAGGCCGCTGTGAAAATACATTGTAGAATTCATTTATGAGCAAATATGGGTAACTCTAGAGATGTTGGAAAATAATACAAAAGGCTATGGGTGGTGTTATAACGGTGTCATTTTCACAGTGACAGAGACAAGGTTAGTCTTAAGCTAGAAGTCATGAATGTCATCATGAACTCATTTGTACTCACAGGCCTTTGGAAACACAGAAAAGTGGTTTCCTAAAAAACAGAGAAGTGAAGTGTGCTTCCCTCTTACTAGTATCAGCTTCAGGAGCTTAGCATTTTGTCTATTTGAGATAGATATTTCTTGATATGTCCTTTGTTTTCAAATTGTTACTTATAATTAACATAATATAAAATTGTTTTATATATATATAAACTTATAGAATGAAATATTTTGTTTCTTCTAAAATTAACTTTAAAAGTTAACTAGTAGGTGGAAAAGATGCTTTGAGCAAGGAATCAAAGTGGCTATGCCTGTACCCTTGTCATCTCCTCACGTCCTTCAACATACCAACCAAAGATGACTATTTGCATATATTTTCTTCTATGATCTTGTGTCTTTCAGTGATTGCCATCATTCAGGTTCATAATGACTTGGAATTGAATATGGCAATTAAATATTTTGATTTACATTATCTAACTTCTTGAATAAATGAATATATTATCTAATATATTTTTACACTAAAAACTTATTAAATATAATGATGGTTAGTTAAAATGTTTAAATGCAATCAGAAAATAATTTGACTTTTGAAATTTACTTTACTACCTGGAGAAACAGCCTGAATGTCTGGAAATGACTTAATTGCAAGTAGAGAAGAAAGCAATGTCAATAAGTCCTGAAAAGCAAGATTTGTTTCAGGTAATCTATAATGTTGTAAATCCAGGAGATAATCAAGATCTGACTATAAGTAAAAAAAAATACATTGGGTCTTGGCAAAGCACTTGAAAAAAATCTTTCAGGTGGAAAAAACAAGTAGACAATTAAATAGGAGGCAAAGCAAACACCTGGTCTTAAAATGCATTTGGTTAAACAAATAAGAAAACTACATTTAAGTTCAATTAAGTTTAAAAAAATGAATAGCAGTTAATAATATATTTATCTAGCAAAATTTATTTTTTTAAAAACCATTTTCATAGTCACCATATTTTAATCCTTCAGCATTAGCCTGGGCTACAGAACTGCTCTTTAAAAATAATACATGTCAACAGAACCTTAAAAAAATATTTACTAAAATGTAAAAAAAGGAGTAAAAAATATCACTAAATATCACTATCACATTAATTTTATTATATGTATCATAACATTATTTTATCTATTATATTATTACTGAAGTATGTCTTCACTGAGAGCAGAAATTTATTGCATATACATTGAAAACAGAAGAATTTGGTCTGTATTAGATACTTAAAAATAAATTTCATATGAAGGGACAAGTGAGTGTAAAATGACACACATAGCAGAAGGCCATCTGTATGAATCATCTGTATGAAACAGCTCTGGGGACTCCAGTAGTACAATATCTTCTTTCTGGGATTAAAAAATATATATATTTAACTTTCCATTTTAGAAGGAAAACAATACCATCTTTTCCTGCCTGGTGGAAGCAGGGACCAAAATACTATTGTGACAAGAAAATCCTTACAATAATTCTGATTGAATTTTGACTGTTGTATCTATTTATTTATAGTTAATATATGTAGCTTGAAATTTAATGAGAAACTTTCATTGCTCTTTACATCTTGAGAAATATATATATATATATTCCCATTTCATTTTTGCTTTCAAGTGGTATTTTGCAAAAGTTCTTATTTATCTGCTTGAACTTTACAGAAAAAAAAATTATTGATCTGTCTTCCTTGTACCCCTATTACAAACTCATATGACTCCAATTAGTCACTTAGGTCTTCTTGAGACTAGTTTTTCTCTGTTCATGATGACTCTACTTTTAAGTTGGAAAAAATAAGATTTTCAACAATTGTGTTAATTGAGCATATTTTTCTAAATTTTTCTAAAATCAGTGTAAAAATACAGCGATAATTTCTGCCAAAATATTTTTTTTCTGGAAAAAAAGTGAAGCTGACATTTGCACAAAAGTTTTTCTTTATTTAATTTCTGTATATTATATATCATATTAATCATATCACATCATATCACATCATATTAATTTATTAATTTATTAATTTTATATTATATTATATTAATTCTATTCTATTTTATTAATTTATTATATTTATTATATTCATTATTATATTATATTATATTTTATATACTGTTTATGTAAACTCTACCACAACAAAGGCTGCCACACTCTTTAATAGAAAATACTTCTTCCTTTAAGTGCTCAAATATGTGTTGATCAAAATGTTTTTAGTGCATCTTTAAACACAACAAATATCTTCATTCTTATCCAGAATTTTAGATCATTAACCCCTTTCTTACTTTCTTTGTATTGTTCTCTCCATTACTCCAAAGTACACAGGAAAGATGTATTCTGATGCTAGGTTTGATAAAGTGGACTGTCTCAGAGGTCAGAGAGTATGAGGTAAATATAATAAATGAGGAAATTTAGCAAGACCTGTTTAGGATTCTCCTTTTTCCTTTATCTTAGGAAATAGAATGCTCCTTTCCTTATGGTACAAGAAGTTTACCTCTTACATGGGGGTTTTATGACCTGTTTCAGGGGAGGTCAAAGAGATATTCCTGATTCTGTTGTTTTCTCAAACTTTTTAGATTAAAATATTCCATATTCCAATGTGCCATATTTTGGGATAGTATTTTCTGAAACTTCTTTCTGTAACTGGTGTTGGATTCCTGGTACTCTGCTATTTTCTGGTTCTCTTTTGAGGTTGCTGATAGTTTCTCTTGGTGGCTTTCATTGCAGTTCCTTGGAAGGTCGGTCTTGATTATTCACTTTTTCTTAAAACCTCCATTTCTATCGCTCCAGTTATCAGCGATGTCCTGCTGACTTTCAAATACCCAGATTAACATACCTAAATCCAAATTTTTTTCTTCCTGACTCATCAACTTCTCTCTCCCATCTCCTTCTCTCCCCTCTCTTGCCTCCCCCTCCGCCCCTCCTCCCCTCCCTCTCCCCCTCCCTCTCCTCCTCCTCCTCCTCCTCCTCCTCCTCCTCCTCCTCCTCCTCCTCCTCCTCCTCCTCCTCCTCCTTCTTCTTCTTCTTCTTCTTCTTCTTCTTCTTCTTCTTCTTCTTCTTCTTCTTCCTGTTTTAATGAATGACACCACTACCTGAATAATTGCTGAAAATTTAGATATGATAATGACTGATCATTTTTTTACATGGTTATCATATTTTTTGTAATTAATTGCATTATGTGTTCACCACCCAGAGTTAAATTTTCTTCCATCATCATCTATTTGATCCCCTTTACTCTTATCTGTATGTTTTAAAATATCTCAGAAAGCAGTTTTCTAAGTTTTATCATCACTACCAATTTTAAACTTATTTCTTGGCCTCTAATTTTAACCAAGTTTAATAATTCACAATACTATCACCAGAATGCTGTCTTTACATTACAAAATGTGTAATAGCATATTTGTTAAAAATATTTCTGTATTTTCTCAATTACTTCAGAATACCTTCAATACAACCTGCACAATACCTCATAATTTGAACTCTTTATTTTGTAAGCCTCATCATTTTGATCTATTGCTAAATTCTATTTTTGCATTTATAGTTGCTGCTTTTTATGCTTAGAATACTCTCTCTAATCTATTTCCTCCATTTTAACCATATGAACTTAAACTCATGTTTTAACCTTCAGATCAAGTGTTACATTTTTTTTGGCAAGAAAACTCTGATATCCATTTCCCCCCAGAGTAGTAGGATAACACATAGAGTATTATACTTTAAAGTTTCTTGTGCTCGTGCTCTTGCTCACTGAATTTATTCAGGTCTTATTCTCAAATTTTTATTTTCAGTACATGATAACATAAAACATTCTTAGTAACTTGTTTCTTGATTATGTGTGTGTGTTTGTGTGTGTGTGTGTGTATACATGTGTGTGCATTATATCACAATAGATATAGGGACCACTGCAAGGGGGTTTGCAATAAGAGAGAAATTGGGATCCACTCCATATCCAAAAAACAAAAAAACAACAACAAAAAAACAGTGGATGGGGGTGGGATAGGAGGTTGGGTCAGTGGATGAAGAATTATTAAAAAGAAGCATCATGGGTAAAGAAAGATTCTGTCATAATTGATCTAACAGGATTCTTGCTGAAGACAGGACAGAGTCATTAGACATCAATGAGGAAAGGTGGAGAATGAGAAATTTGATCAAATATGGAGGGTGATCAGATATTAAGAAAAAAAAATTCTAGATAAACTAACTTAGTAAAATTTTTGCTATAATCAAACAATGCAGAAATAAACATGGAAACCCAGAAGTCCAGGCCTAGTGGAGAAGAGGATTCAGAAGAAAGAAATTTTGTTTCTATACATAGAGAGATACATGTATCCCTCTATATTTTATGATATATAAAAATATATGTGTAAATATATATATATATAGCCTTCTAGCAAATATTTATAAATATATATATGATATATATATTATATATAAAATAAAATCTTTAAGGCAAAGTAGGCAATTCTAAATAAAAGAAAAATGTAATTATTTATATTAAAGCAAAAATATTCTTTCTTGAAATGGCATTTAGAAAACAACTAAAATGACACTTGTAGTATAGTTTCACTTAATATTTAAATGTTATGTTTCAGCAAAAACATAAATAAAAAAGTGCACTACATCAAAATAAAGACTCTGCATTTCATTTCAAATGAAATGAAAAAGCAAACTACCAAATGGAAAAAAATATTTGCAAATAAAATATCTAATAAAGGAGTTAATATCCAAAATATATAAAGAATTTATACAATTCAATTGCCAAAAATAATCTAATTTAAAAATGGTTAGATCTCAATAGACATTTTCCCAAAGAAAACATGCAAATAGCCAACAGGTATAAGAAAATGTGCTCGACATTACTAATCAGCAGTGAAATGCAAATCAAAACCACAATGAGATATTACTTCACATCTGTTAGAATGACCGTTATCAAAAATATAAGAAATATCATGTTGGTGTGGATGTGGAGAAAGGAACACCTGTGCAATGTTGGTACAGTTAATAAGAATAATGGTAAAAATATTCCTCAAAAAATTAAAAATAGAATTACCATATGATCCACTTTGAATATTCATCTGAAAGGAAATAAAAACATGAACTAGAAAATATATATGCACCCCCAGGTTTATTACATCATTGTTTAAAATATCCAAGATGTAGAAGTAACTGGAGTGTCTATCAAAGGATGAATGATTAAAGAAAATGTGGTATATATGTATGTGTATATGTATACACATAAACACACACAAAGGAATGTTATTTAGCCATAAAAGAATGAAATTTTGTCATTTGTGACAACATGGGTGAAACTTGAGGGCATTAAGCTAAGTGAAATAAATCCAACAGAGAATGATGAATACCATATGATCTCACTGGTACATGAAATCTTAAAAACAAACAGACAAAAACTAACTCATAGATAATAGACAACAGATTGAAATGGGCAAAATGGATAAAGGTGATCAAAAAGTACAACTTTTAGTTATAAAATAAATGTTTTGAATATATACTGTACCGCACGATTATAATTAATACTATCCTATATATTTGAAAATTGCAAAGAAATAAATCTTAAAAGTTCTAAACCCAAGACAAATAAAAAATAACTGTGTGGTGCAGATGTTAACTAGACTCATTATTAACATCTGAAATAATCAGATGTTAACTATTCTGATTATTTCAGAATATATACATATTATTGACCATTGTGTCATACATCTGAAACTAATATATTGTTATGTGTCAATTATGTCTCAATAATATATTAAATAAATCAAGCTAAAATACTATATTTATAACAATTTCATTTTCAGATACATTCATATTCAAAACATTTTATTGACTTGAGACTATCATTCTCAATTAGTAAAGGTTGTTAATAATAGATAGAATCAACTTTTGAAAAAAAAACTAAAAACAAAAACCTTGGGTCATCATGGCAAGCCAGAAAGGGGCTTCATACAAAACGAAATTCAAATCAAATAGTATCATCAAGTGTTTGCCACTTAGCCAAACTTTAATACATGTTTATACACATATGAACACACATAACTGCATATACATTCTCACAGACACATGCCCTCATACCTTTTTCTTGATCAGCTTTGATTGTTTCTATACCAGCCTCTTTCTGAGGCAGTTTGTTCCACACTGTGAAGCTGCCCTTTGTCAGTTTATGCATTGAGATCTTTAGCACTCTCCATCAGAAATAGAATTATGAGTCTCCTTGAGTTACTTATCTATCCCCAGTACAATCACTGTATTCAAGGATACAGGTGTAAATATTTAGGCCAACTTGAGTTTCATATGCATTTTTCCAGAAGGAAAAGCAGGATAATAGGATTGATAGCTTCACTGGAATGACATGAAGAAATGGAAAAGCACTTCCTCTAAGAAGAATACAGGGGAGCCAAAACATAAACAATATCGACTGCATGTATTCTTTTCCAATTTCATATCTTAGATAAAACCGATAAATTTATAAATTTTATTTAAAAAAACTCAATGTCCATAAGAACAAGTTGTTCCCGACTTGATTTTATGAGGCCATACTACTTTTCTTAAAATAATGTGCATTCTCTAAAGGATTTAACTTGCTAGCAACAGAGGATATAATGCTGTTTCTCATAATCCAGAATCCAAAGTAATTAAGATATATGAAGCAATATTATTTCAGTCGTTTAATTAAACTAACACTGAAACCAGAGAGGCATCTAAGATTTACGTAAAACACATGAAATAGCTTCTGCATAGCATGTCTAAAATATTGATGTGTCCTCTTATAATTATTTCCCCATTATAAAATCACTGTAAATATACAATTCTCTCCAATATTCTGAAAATATCATACATTTGAAAATTATCATACCTTCTAAAAATAAGCATATCATGAATACATTTCTATTAAATATGTTTTAAAGACCTAAGAAGTTTTAATCAGATCAGTACTATGAGAGCTAAGAAAAAAGTAGTCAAATTTAATAGGATAATTGTATTAGTTAAAAATGAAAGGGCTATTTATTACGTGTCATGTTTGAAGAGAAAGGCAGGTGGTTTAATTATGAATCTGAACTTCTTGAGCTTGACATTTATCTCCTTGGTGCATAATTTTTAAAGCAGTAACCCATGACATATAATACAAAGATGCTAAACTGCATAAACTTACATACACACATGATACTAACTAAGAGCCCAATTCAATTATGGATAAATTATCAAAAGGGTTTTTTCATAAAGAAAACCTATTATCTTTACACTAAATATGCAAATAGTGCAATACACTCATTGAAAGAGGAAAGAATAAATGCTCCTAGATCAAATGTTTGTCACAAAATGTCATGCATTTTCATATTCTTATCAAATGCCTTGATATTATTATCAAAGGTAATAATACTATTCACATTATAGCTATTAATCACTATGGCACATAAATGTAAATTAAAACAAGAGTTAGGTCATACACATAACCTTGGTTGTTTCTACCCAACATTCTTCTTAACTGCACATTTTTCTAATAAATGATATTTAAAATACAAAATATTTCTTATAAAATTATAGTATAAAAAGAGTACTCTATGATAAAAATTTCAAGTAAGAAAATGTGTAATTTACCAAGTAAAAATTATACAGTCATCTTTATATAGATTCATATTTTCTAGCCAAAAAAAGATTTTTACTATAACCAAAAATTAAATACTATTTCTTCCTTGTTAATTTAAAATATCATATTTTTTCAAGGTGTAGGCTTCTGTAAAAGCATTGCTAACTATGATATTCTCTGAACAAAAAATTTAGCTAATATGTTAAACTACTTAATCAGTGTGTGTGTGTGTGTGTGTGTGTGTGTGTGCATGTGAGTGTGTGTGTCAAAGTATAGTCTTATTTTATATGAAGACCTTTCGTTTGTTTTGGCTTTGCCCCAGCTGGATTTTTTTCTCATCTCAGCTTTCACTATTATTTTAAAATTATTTGCCATTAGTTAACTTGATTAATGGAATAAAATGTTTTTATGTATTTCAATGTCTAATATTATGGAAATAAAAAAACAAAAATGAAATGATACCATATTCATTATAGCTATTAGTTGGAAATGTCTATTCTCTGAACTCTAAGACTTCATCTGTACTTCTGTTTTCACTTTACATAAATTCGTATTTTATAGAGCACTTGTTTTTATGAGGTCACGCATTTAGGCACTTTTGAAACAAAATGAAGACTATTTGAATACAATTTGATGTAATTAAGGAATTACTAGCCTGTGAGAGAGATTGAAATAATCAATAAGATTGTTTACAACATGCTTCTAAGGGTGCTATAGAGAAGGCAGTTACATCTGACTGGAGTTTCACAGAGGAAAGGGAAGTAGACCTTTTGAAAGAAATATCAACTAAAGAAAAGCACATTGGTAGATAAATAAGGTCCAGAACCTCAGAGTATGTACTGGGAAGAGCAGCAACTACTACATAGCTAGAATGTAGACACCGTATGCATTATGTAGTGTTGGAAAAAGAACAGCAGTAGATGAGCATGAAAAACATGGAGCAAAATTATGACAAGACTTACCATTTATGCTAAGGAGATATGGTGTACTAAGGAGATAAGGAGTACTACAAAGCCTTTGTAATACTTTGCATGGAGGACAATCATGATATCGTCTAAAAAAATTAACTCTGGAAGCAATAGTAATAAAGAAGAGACAAAAAAGATGTAGGATCAAAACAAATGATTAAAATGTCGATTGCTTTCATCCCATTAAAAGATCATAAGACCATTAATAGAATGAAATGGAAACAAGCAATTGAATCTACAGATGTTTCATCTCTAAAGCTGGTAAATTTGCTGATTGCTTACTAGGACTTGAAAGGAATGGTGTCAATGTTTCTTCCAAAGTTTTCTTGTTTCAAGAGTAATGGTGCAATTAAATTCACACAGGAATTTAGAACGAAGTTGCTTGTTAAGTGCCAAGAGCACAGAAAAAAGAGTGGGAATATTGTTCACCTTCCACATAGTGAGTTTAAAGTGCCTGTTCAAGCATTTATATACACAACCAATAGATAGTTCTGTCTATACCACAAAAGAAAGTTCTAATGTGTTAATAGTCAAAGGTGATTCAGAAAAATTAGAAATTATTTACATTAAAGAGGGTAAATAAAGGTAGAGAAAGCAGAAGTAGACTACCACAATAATAGAGGGCAGGTACTCCTGGTTTTCTATATTCTGTCTATTTTCATTCTGAAATAATTAAAATTTTATTTGAAGCATACATTTTCAGGCAAAAATAATACAACAAAAAGCTGATTCTCTAGGTACCTCCAAATGGCAATAACTATGTAACATAATTCCAGCCCATGTTTTGTAAGATGTGTTCTTTGTAGAAATTTTTAGAAAAAATAATGTATTATTGATAAAATAGCCAAACTCATCTACCTAAAAAATTTTATCTTCATAGTTCTCTCTTAGTTTTCTTTGAAATGTTAAAATTGTACAAGAGATAGTACAATCAACTTCTGAACACTGAGAAGAAAACCATATATTGAAGATCATGATTAAAAAATAGATCATACCTAAGAGCTGGAGACCATGAAAGCGTTACTGTAGATCATCAGCATTCTTTTTTCTGTTTATGTTACAAAAATAATCCCACTGGATTCTTCAAGAAGAAAGAAATGGGTTCTTCCTCTATCCTATCTGCTTCTTCACTTCTGACAGAAATAATGTGGTCTCTGAATCAGAGAACAGGCCATTTATTACAGAGCATCTCAGAGTTTTTTAAAGATCCAGTCCCCACAGAACTGTAGCGAAGGCATAATGTTACCCTCTGCATGTAGTTAGGTTGCACAAGAAAGAAGTTCCAAAACTATAACACTCAGAGCTTTCATGGGTCAGCTAGCATTACTTACCCTCCTCCTCTCAAAAGATGGAGAGTAACAAATTAAACACTCTGAATGCAAACAAACCTTCCCTGGGTGGAGAGGGAAAGGTCTCTATCTTCACCTATCTGGAATGTAATAAAGTAGATTATTTTCTAAATCTATCTGGAGCCATACATCATCTCAAAATTCCAAAATGTTCTCTCTTGCTTCTGTAACAAATTATCATACATTTCATTGCTTAGAAAAACAGAAATATCTTATAGTTTTATAGGTCAGAAGTTCAATGCAAATGTCACTCTGCTAAAATCAAGGTGTTAGCGAAATTACATTCCTTTCTGGAGACTAGAGAATTCATTTTCTTCCTTGTCTAGTGATCAGAGTCTATCCATATCTCTTGGCTCAAGGCTTCCTTCTATCTTCATGGTAAGTAAGCAATCACTTGTCCAGTCTGCTGCTTATTGCATTACTGTGACTTCAATATTTGTCTCCTTTCTATATGTTAAGGATGTTCAAGAGTACACTGAGCCCATCCAACTGATATCTGTATTTTGAGATCATCTGATTAGCAGCCTCATTCTATCTTTAATTCTCCTTTGTTGTATAATAAGCAAGTTATGAGGGTGAGGACATAGACATTTTAAAAGCCTTTATTCTGCCTACCACAAATGGCACATTTGCTGTCTGATCATCTTTAAAACAAATTTACAGGTACATCTTACTTGGAAAGCCCAGACTGTGAATAAAGGTGAAAATATGTAAAGTTTTTTTTTTTTTTTAAAGCAAATATATGGTTCATAAAGCTACAAGTAAAAATGAGGTTATTTAGAGAGTTATTACATGAGAAATTACTACTGAGGCACATCAATATCAGAGACTCACAGACATGAGAAGGAACGAATAGAAGAGACCGGGGTAATGAAGGGAGTGGTAGTAAAGGTTAAGAATCAGCAAGAAAGTGGTCTCATGGAAGTTAAATGAAGAAAGCTAAAAAAAAAAAAAACAAATGATCAAGTTTTTTAAATGCTGTCAATAGGTAAAATGAGATGTAGATTGAAAAGTAATCATCCAATCTGCTAGCATAAAGTAATATTCTATTTGATAAAGAACATTGGAATAGGCTATAGCTTCAGTTGTATATATCACTTATCTCATCCCTGCTCAAATCTGTATCATACTGTCTTTATTAATTTTGGCTTTTTAATTGCAAATATCAAGTAAAGTTAAAATGTTGAGTTAAACTATGCCTATATAACATTACACATTTATATCATAATCCAACTTTTCTTTATCAAAAAGCTCACTATTTAAGGAAAACATTTTAACAACCCTGTGAGACTAATAAAATACAAAAGTAATTGCAAATTATGACTAAAGCTTTAAAAATAAAATCACAACTATGATCATATAATGTAAGAATCATATAAAAATCTCACAATGCAAAATTTTAAACCACATATAGATATTAGATATAGTTGTAGAAATTCAAATGACATTGAAAATTGGGGAAAATTGAGGAAAAACTGTTTACTGTTTACATTTTGTTAGCTTAACAATGTTTGTAATTTTTGACACAGGAAAATCACTAATTAAGTAGTTAGTTAACCATGTAGATTTATTGTAGTTATTGAATGTTGTGATAGAATAATTGCTATGGGTTATTGCACATGGTAGAAGTTAAATGTCACCCATGTAATTTTTGCATATATTTGCTTACAAATAAATATTTTTATACTTCATAAGGTAGATACACCATGGCCTCTAAAACACATTCAGATAACAGCATTTTCAAAAACTGTTCTTACAATTTAAATTTATAATTTTAAAGCTGAAAGAAAAATAAATTGACAGTCTTCAGTGAATGCTGGGAAAAGACTTGTTTTCATTTATTTTCAAATGTGACATTAAAGAAATTTCTGAAATTATATGAGATTTGAAAATATTTTCTCACATTCCATAGTTTATCTTTTTTACTCTATTTATAGTGTCTTTTAATTCATACTTTTGGATTCATAAAAAAATTTAAGTTCAATTTGTCTATTTTTTTTTCTTTTGTTGCTTGTACCTTTGGTGTACATATATAAGAAATCGTTGTCAAATCAAGTGTTGTGAAGTTTTTCTTTATGTTTTCTTCTAAAAGTTTTATAGTATTAGGACTTACATTTAGGTCATGGATTCATTTTGAATTAATTTTTTTATATAGTGTTAGCTAAGGTTCAACTTTATTCTTTCACATATGGATATACAGTTTTCAAAACACTATTTGTTGAAAAGATTATCATTTCCTTATTGAAAATTTTTGGCATCATTATCAAAAATCATTTAGCCAGATATGCAAGGAAAGGTTTTATTTCTGGGTTCTCTATTCTATTCCATTACATTTTATATCTGTCTTTATGTAATATCACACTGTTTTGATCATTGTAGATTTATAATAAGTTTTGAAATCAGGAAGTTTGAGTTCTACACGTTTGTTCTTTTTCAAAATTACAGTGTCTGTTCAGGGTCCTTGAGACTTCATATGAATTTTAGAATTTTTTCTATTTTTGCAAACAAAAAATTATTGGGATTTTGATAGAGAGCATTGAACCTGTATATTGTTTTGCGTAGCACTGACATCTTAACTATATTAAAGCTTTTAATCCACGAACATAGGATGAGATTCTATTTATTTATGTCTCCTTTCAGCAAATTTTTCTATTTTTTATTGTATGTCTTTTATCTTCTTGGTTTAATTAATTCCTAAATATTTTATTCTTTTAGATGTTATTATAAATGTTTTTAAATTTTCTTTTAAGAGTGTTTATTTTTAGTGTATACAATGCAACGTTTTTAAATGTTCACTTTGTTTTTTGCTATTTGCTAAATTTATTTATTCATTCTAATAATTTCCTTTGGAAGGTTTAGGGTTTTCTGTATATAATGTCATATAACCTACAAAAAAACTATAAATTCTATTTTTTTTTTTCAATTTGGATGCCTTTTATTTATTTTTTCTTGGTAATTGTTCTGGCTAAATTTTCCAGCATTATTTTGACTAGAAATAATAAATGTGGGCATTTTTGCCTTGTTTCTCATCTCAGGGGAAAAGCATTCAGTCTTTCACCATTGAATATATACGACTTTTATTATGCTGAGGTAGTTTCTTTGTATTTCTGGCTTGTGGAGTGTTTTATCATAAAGTGTGTGAAGATTATTAATATGTTGACAATTTCTGAAGCCAGATAATGGCTAACTGGGATCCATTATTCTATTTTCTCTAGTTTGTGTTAGTTAGGAAAATAAATGCATAGCCTGGGATTTTCTGGACTTGTTCCAGTGGCCATAGTTTGTTGAGCTCTGCATTGTACTAATAATAACTCATTTGTGAGGATTTATTAAAACCCGATACTGGTTGCAATTCAATTTCTAAAGCTTTATTTGTACTATCTTATGACAAGCTGTCTTGAAATTTGCAATTATAAAATTAATGGTATTATGACTGACCTGAAGAATCTTGTAGACAAAAAAAAAAAAATGACGTAAATATACACATTCTCACACACACACACACACATGAACAATTAATTTAGTTTTTTTTTGTTTATCAGCCAAAAGAAAACCAAAAATATATATATTTTTATCCTTTTTTTGCTTGAGTTTTAAAAACAAATGGCCATTATACAGCATCAAAAACAATTAACCTAATATATTAAAAGTTCAAAGCTAAACTCATCTTTGCCAGTAAGTTTATTACTGAACCCAGGGGCATATAGGTTCATGGGACATGAGAAAAAATTCCGTGACAGGAAGGAGCCCAAACACCTGCCAAAATGTTCACACACTAGGTAAGAGAAATTTTGTGTCCTGATTTGAGTTAGAGAGATTGGTCCATTAACCATCCAACATAAATTCCTTTCTAAGTCTTAGGCCTTAACTGCTTAGAAATAGAAATAGAAAAAGTGGTCACCCAGAGATATTTCAAAATTTAGGCCAAAACTCTTCTGATTAAACTAGATAAAATGATACCAAACGCACATATACACTTTCAATGAATATTGGGTAGTGGTAAAAGATTCTCCACATCTTAGTAGTGTGGTTCTAATGTAAAGTATCATTGGCAAAATGTTATTTGGAGAGGTGTCTGTATGATGCAAGAAGCAATTTTCATTGGAAAGACTGAGGACCCTGGTCTTGCTTTTCTGGCAATATCAACAAATATATCCTAGGAAAAAAAGTGAAGGGAAATTGATACAGTATATATTTCAGGTGATTTTACAATTCAGTAATTTAAAAGTAAGTAGAGGAACTAGAGAAGAATTTTGGACAGAGTGCAGAAAAACTTGAAGTAAATCACATTTAAATTATTCAACTTCAGTATGCAAAAGAGCATCAAAGTTTCTAAATACCAGTTGTTGCAGTTATTTTATCTACATTGTTCATTGAACCCATAAATGGGCCATCTCAGATTCTTTAGTATCAATCTTTAAGTGACTTTTACCTGCATATGCTTTCTGCTAGTTATCATTGCTTCTTTTTTCTCTTAGGACACACAGTTCTATCCTATCCAATTGATCTTCATTCTCTAATTACAAACTGATAATTTTTTTCTCTCTTTCTATCATCTAAAGTGAAGAAAATGTTGGTCATATAGCTTGAAATCTTCATTAATGACAAATGCACATTAACATATGCTTTAAAAATATTATTTCAATTTCTAATATCACTCCAAATTTTAATTCCCCAACAAAACTGAAAATTCTGTCTTTGACTATATTTAGAAGGATGTATTTAGGTGACGTCTTTCAGTGTTAATATACCTAAAAAAGAAATTTATTTGTTTTTATAATCTATCAAATAAGAGAGACTTTAAACAGTAATAATTCTATTAAAATAGAAGTAGCAACAAATTTCTAGAACTTCGGCCAAAAGAATTCATATTTTTTATCTTTGTTTTGCTTTTCTTAGTTTAACTTTTTGTTTCTTTTTTTCTTTTACAGTATAGAAATCTAGATAAACCAAGGATATTTGTGCCAGAGATTTCTGTTGTCATGTCCCTAAATTCTAGTATAAATAGTCCTCATGTGTAATGAAACGTTTCAATGTACTAGAAATCAACTTTACATAAACCTCACTTTTTTGTTATGTTATATTTAAAAAGACAATTCAATATTGCAACAGCAGTCAACCCCCACTGGTAATCTATTTTCAGAAAAGTCTCATCATACTGCCCGAGAAAAAAATATCTTCTAAATATATCGTCACTTAAAAGTTTTCAAAGTACTTTTAATATTTTACCAATATGCTCACTCAGTTCCTAATTATTTTTGGATCCTGCTGAGTAATTTTCTCAGCTTCTTAGTATGGTGATTTGCATTCCTTCTCACATCTGGGTTCTTTTTCTGCCTTTCATTTTATATTGTTTGGATTGACATAGGAGCTTCAATTTTCTCTTCTTAAGACAAGATAAAATTTTTCTTAAAAATGAAAATTTCCTGCATATTTGTGAGTTGTCTTTAGATATGTTTGCATGCTTAAAAAATGCAGCAGTAACTATTGCCTTGTATTTCTTTGTCAAAGATGGCTGGCTCTTAGATTTAAAAAATACATTCTCTTAGTTTTTTAAAGAGTGAATGCATATAATTTATTTCAGATTAAATGGTTGTCTTCCATAGACTACCTAAAGAAAATTCATAAAATTTATTTTTTTAAAGCATTTTTGATACAAGGTTAGACTTCTTAGTCAACACTGAAGTACACTATATTACAAAGGATTTCAAACATACCAAGATGAGAGCTATGATAATGATGACAATGATGACAATGATATTCATCTGCAAAAGGCTGCTAGTGTTCCTTCTTGTTATATTTGATATGTAAAATCAATATTAAACAAGCTCTCTATGCTTCAATGATATAATAAATAGAAAATTGCACTTAGGAGTTAAAAATTCTAACCTCATCTCTACCTAAATTTAGAAAATACAACCTTAAAATGAACCTGCTATTATTTCTAAACTTATAATTATTTATATATTTTCTTGCATATTTATATTCCTACTGACTGAGAGATATATATGGCCAATAGCCACATCTTTTCTTTTTTTCCTTCACCAATATTTAACTAGTTCCTAGGAGAGAGAAAAAAAAATAATAAATGCTTGCTGAATAAATTAATCTCCAATTCTGGAACACATATTTGTATCTATGGCCATTAAATTATTAATATTAAATTACTACAAGTTTTTTCAGTATTTTAATATAAAGAACAATCTTTTTTTTAGAAGGATGGATCCCATTTTGGACAAATGTTCAAAATATTTGTTTTCCAAGCTGCTTCTCTGTATGAGTACTCAAATATAGAACTGAGTATAATTCAATCACTTTTAAGTATCAAATTTATTTGTAAATATTCAACATAATGAACCATTTGGAAATACTTCATTTATTTGTAAGGCATTTATAAACAAGTGCTTAACTAGTCTGGTATTAAAATGACTCAAAGATTACAGTATTTGCAACTCTTAGGGTGGAATTATAAATAGCATAGAACAAACTTAAATCCATAAAAACATAAAGTTATGAGTAGAGTTAAGTATTCATGCAATAATTCAATTTTTGTATCTGAAAAAGATTGTGGGAGTTATTAAATAAAACAGAAAATTATGCTTGTCAAATTTGTAAGTAAGAACTCTCCATATTAACTAAAGGTATATACCGTAAGTCCTAGGACAACCACTATTTGTTAAAAGGTGTTAATGATAAGTCAGTAATTGGAATAATACAGAATTATGAAAAATGCTGACTAAACCTAATGTAGTAAGAAAAAAAGCAGGAACAATAACAAAAAACAGAGAACATAAATAGAACACTATGAAGATAGTAGGTTCGAATCTGAATATACCAATTATTGTATTAAATGTAAAAGTCTAAACCACTATGTTAAAAACACAAAAATAAAAACACACAGATATCTGATTGGATATAAAGCAAGACCTGACCATACACTTTCTACAAATGCCCACTTGAATTATAAAGATGTGAATTAAAATTAAAGGAGTGGAAAATCACACAGCATGTGCATATCAATCATTTATTTAAAATAATACATTTTCTCATGTATCTCTTTGGAACCTTGACCAAACAAATGAATAAAAATAATTGCTGATATAAGTGCTGGTTCGTTACTGGACTCGACTGAGTTCCATTAACCTATAAATCATATGTGTATATGTATATAAATAAATTATCCAGAAAATGATCATGATTACTCTTGAACCAAA
Source organism: Cynopterus sphinx (assembly GCA_030015415.1). Taxonomy (NCBI): domain Eukaryota; kingdom Metazoa; phylum Chordata; class Mammalia; order Chiroptera; family Pteropodidae; genus Cynopterus; species Cynopterus sphinx. Next base: position 14,277,078 of record CM057380.1, read on the forward strand.
TTTTAAAAATAGGTTATCACACAAAAAATAAAAAACGCAAAAAAGAATCCAATTGAAATCTTAGAACTGAAAGATGCTATAACTCAAATATTAATCTCACTAGTTGGCTTATGGCAGGATAAATTTGATAGAGAAAAAAAATGCGTAAACTTTAAATTAATAAAAATATACAATCTCAGCAAGAGAGGGCAAATCATTTTTAAAGGTGAACCAAGCCTTGGGACATATGGGACAGTAACAGAAGATCCAGAAAGAGGACAGGGAGAATGTGGTTAAAAAAAATATTTGAAACAACCATGGCTGAAAACCCCACAAATGTGATAAAAAATATAAATTACCAGATACAGGAATATTAGAAAAAAAATTCAAGTAGTGTAAAAATAAAAAATCTCATGCCTAGGGCCATCATAAATGAATTCTTGAAAACTACAAATAAAGAAAAAAATTTGTGAGCAATCTGAGAGAAACAATAGAGATTCTATGGGGAAGAACAATTTAAATGACAGTTCATTCTGATATAGATATCAGAAAGAAGTGGCAAAATATGCTTCAAATGTTGGAAGAAAATAACTGTGACAAACTAGATTTTCATGTTTCCAGTAAAGATATTTTTCACTAGTGAAGGCAAAATATATTCCTAGATGAAAGAAAAGTAAGAGTTTGACACCAACACAACTTCCCTCTAAACGAATTGACAAAGGAGATAATGACAGATTGAACAGAAAGAAGACAGAGCAAGACATGAATAAATATATCAAACATAAAGAGACTATGCTTTTCCTTTTGAGTTTTAAATTGTACTTTACTATTGAAAGTAAAACCGATACACATAAATACTTGGGTGAATGACTCTAAACGGAATTTTGCTGACTGAAAAAAAAGGCAATTGAAAAAATTAGATAATATGTGATTTTATTTATATGATATTTTCTAAGTAAAAGAAATATAATCATAGAAAATAATCTGATAGTTGCTGAGTTAGGTTTGGAATAAGAATATGACTATTACGGTGCAACACGAAGTGATTTCTTTGTGATGATGAAACAGTTTTGATTTTGCTGATAGCCACATGGCATTATCTATGTGATAAAATTTTAAAAATTTTTGAGTAAAAGTGTACTCAAAAATAAAAAAGAAGTACATGTGAAAACGTAAAATACAAGAATCCAAACATAGTTTTCTGAATTAATCTGTGTGGCAATGTCAGTTTCCTGCTTTTGACAATGTGCTATAACTGTATAAAGTGTGATCACTGGGGGAGCTGCATAAAAAATCCATGAGAACTCTATATACTACTGTTGCAAATTTTTCCACAACTATTTCAAAAAATATTTTAAAATAAATCATATATATTTTTTTCTTATTATTTTCTTATAGGTCTTATGTTGCACTTGGCATAATTTCATAATGCTACCAATCAAGTCATCTGAACCTGGAGTATTTGGTGGAAAAATCTTTATCAATTTGAAATCTTTATTACATATATAGCCCTAAACATTTTAAAATTTTTATAGTTTTGATAATTTCTGTGAAATTTGTCTATTTTATAAAATTTTTTATTGGTATAAAGTTTATCAAAATATTTAGTTATTATCATTTTAATATAATTAATGTCAATGATAACATTTAATATTATATTTAATACACTTAATATATTTAACACAGTTATGAACCGTCTTTTGTTAATGATTTGTGCAATTCATTGTTTCCGTTTTGCATTAATAAATTAATAAGGTTTTTATTATTATCCTTCTATTTAAGTGAGCAGAAGTTGATTTCATTGATTTACAAATTGTCTTTCTGCTCTGTATTTTATTGTTTTCTACATTTATCTTTATTTCTTTTTCTTACTTTGTATTTAATTTACTCTCCTTTTTTCTATTTTCTTAATAAGAAACTAAAATCTTTGCTTCTAGGTTTTAAACTTGTTTAATATGTTTACTAGAAACCAATAGACATACAAATTTTTCTCTAATATAACTTTAGCTGCATCTAACAAATTTTTATGTTGTGTTTTTGTTTATACCAAGTTCACAAAATATTGTAATTTGCTTTATTTCACTTCTTGACCCATCTGATATTTAGTCAACCTACAAAAAATGATACTAAAATATAACAAAAAAAAAAAATTGAAAAAGAAGGACCAGAAAGCAATATATCAGGCTAACATAATGTTATTAATATAAAAAAATACTTAAATAAAAAAAAAACATGATGCTAATGCATGTTAGTTTTAACTAGATTAGTGACAAGATGAGCAATTTGTGAGGACTGTTGTATGAATCCTTATGCTGTACCCATTAAACAATATATGAAAACATAATTGGTAATTTTTAAAAGACAGATTTATATATTCAAAACTATGGTGTGATAAGTTAACCTAATACTCTCTGAAAGTAATACTTAAGTATAAAGCAGTAAACATAAATATTTGTATAAGATTAACAAATGACAAATGTAAAATAAATCCTTCAATAATAGGAATATATACATTTTTAATAATCACTTGTGATCTACTTCAATTGTTGCCCACATATTAAGCCATAAGAGAAGGCTTAGTATAATCCAGAGAACTGTAACATAATCTATTTTTTGATATTAATAAACTTAATTATTATTTCAGAATGAGTCACAAACTAAAATATTAAAATGTACTCATAAATAAAAGGACAAAGAAAAGTAAAATAAAAATTATGAACAATTTACTACTAAGAACAATATAAATACAATTCTTTTGAGATGCAGCAGGGTTGTAAATAGAAGAAATTTTGTACCACTAATACAAATGTTCAAGAAGACTCAATACTAATAAACTAAGCCACTATCTCAAAAAGTAGGAAAAAATAATGAGCCAAACCAAGAAAGTAAAACTAAGAAAACAGTAAATAATTACGATTTCTTCTAATTTTGCGTCCCCCAAGTCATAATGCATATTGTTCTCCTTTATATATTCTGAAATGAAGCTCTCTCAACTTTAGTGTATTGATCAGTAGGCTCCATATTTCTTTTGTTTTCCAAAAATTCCTCACTAATTTGACAACTAATGTCACAATTATTTCAACCATTTAAAATATTTTCTCTTCATATATAATCATTATATTACCAATATTTTGAGATAGCAGAGAGTTAAATGCACTTGACCAGTCTATCATCTTCAACTAGAAATGCATCCTATTTATTTCAAAACCAATATTTTGCAAAAAGCCAATAACATTTTTCGTTAGTACAATCAATATGTAGAAACATGTCCAACTTCTAGATATGTAGCCAACTTTTATCACGGTTTCATTATTTCACAGTATAATGATACAGATCTCTCTCACATTGTGCTAGTCTGAGATGATGAGTTAAAAAACACAATTTACTCCTGAAACACTGGTTTTCCTTGAACACTTTGGTCGAATATTAAAAATCACCACAGTTAAAAATTTTGCATAAAATATATTTAAAAATGAGATGGAAAATGATATTTTTTATATCATCTTATTTCTATTCTAAAGGAAGATATTTAGTTAGAGTTAAGATATACCTATACAAACTAGGCTTTTACTGCACTCCATCTTTTGCAGTTTTCAATCTTACCCTGTCAGATTTTGTCTTATTAAGTATGGTACACATGAATAGACTCAGTAATGGAAATATCTGCTTGCAAAGGAAGAATTACTGTTACTATACAAAAAATTTAATCGCTTACATACTTTAATTGTACTTCACCTGATTCTCTAAACTAAAGGTGAAAGCGTTTCAAGTATGTTTCAAAACACTTCTAATACCAATATCTTTTTTCTTGGCTGTCTTCCATTTCTGCACTTCTCACAAAGCAATTACTGATATTAAATCTGACTTATAAAAGTATTCCATAAAGGTAGATTTTTGTCAATTAAAAAAAGTATTCTGACATCTGTGCCACATCCTCCAGGCTCTGGGGCCCAGTATATCATGACTTTGATTCCTTTAATTATTCTACTGTGAATAGTGTCATCCATTCTTAATAGAAGTGAAAAATACGGACACTCTATAAAAATATTCACGACTATAGTCTGCCATAGCCAGAATAATATCAGTGTAACACATATGTGCCATCAAAAAGAACTCCATGGTCTCCCAGTCTCAGAAAGCGACCTGAATCAATGATAAGTTATATGCATAAATCTGCAATTAAGTCATCAGAAGAAATTATAAGATTTTTTCACAGACAGTGATATGGAAGGGGAGACTAATCTAAAAGTTCAGGTGTCTGAACATTTGAATCTAAGCTCAACCAATAGAAGCACTGAGGTGGCCAAGTCTCTATAACCCTTACATAACATCCTGCATGAAATGATATCAACTAGTAGAAATGGGTCAAATAAGGAATTTAAGATACTATGTAGGTTAAGATTATGAACATGACCAGAAAGCTTGCGGGGGAGGGAACAAGTCTGCATTCCTTCTGCATTCCTTTGGATAATTTCAGACATAATGTATAGCTTTATGATAATAATTAGTAATAATAATAATAATAATAATAACAACAACAACAACAACAATAAACCTCTGTCTGTTTATTCTAACTCTGGATTCCACTAAATTTCTACTAGTCTACCTCTTAGGAAAACTTTTCAAGACCATCTATATTCTCTCTGTTACCATATCCTTTTAATTTGTGTGGGGTTTGTTACCTGAGACCACCTTGTTTACCACCTACAAAGTCCTTTCTTGGCCCTATTACCAATTAGTTTTATAACAGAGATAAAAACTACATAAAAAATCATAAATTTAATTCCTATGAACTCTTATACACACTAAGTGGATTAAGTCATCGTATATGTTTCTTTATTGTCCATAAATCTGGTATTATTTTTTTAATTGTAAGACTCTTCTTGCTAAAATGATTAAATCTTACTATGTGAATACTGTTTGTAATTTATTAGGAACAACACACAAAAAAAAGAAACATTCACAGGTACAGATATATTCTATACTGTATTAATATTACCAAAATATTCTAAATTATTATCTTGCCCAATTTTTAGCTTCTCCCTCATCTTTTCTCCATAATCAAATTCTTGCACTGTGGTTTAGGAACTGATACTTACTTGATAGCCAGAAAATACAGCAATATTATAAACAACTATTTTTAACTGGTGACTTACCATTTCACTTAAACTGAAACTTAGCTCTTTTCCAAAGAATGCTTTTTCTGAACTTTCTTGAGTGGTCATTTCTTACACTCTGTCTCATACACCTCAGGACTACAAAGTGGGTTTGGTATTCTACCTGTTCACTATTGCCATGCCGTGAGCATCATTCATTTATCAAGTTAAGAAAAAAAAATTTAAATCTATGTTATTCTATCTACAAAAATCTCCCTGATATTACCTCTAATTTTTAAAGACTTAGAGACATGGCATTTTATATTTTTTCACTTTAGGCTCAACCATTCCTGTAGATAATATTTTATCTATATGAATGACCAATCCATAGATAGTCACCTACATTTCATACATCTGTTCTCCATGTCACATTTTGGACAATCATATCACATAAACTGGTACAAAATTCATATCATTTTTTATTTAAACCAGAACATTTCTTAGGGTAAAAATTGGCAACAATAGTTATTATTCCCCAAAACAAGCATAAAGAAGTACTTTCTTACACACCTGTGATATATGGTCTTTCATTAACTGATCCATCTTCAAACATGATTAACGTAACATCTCCTCTATTTGTAAACAATCTCTTGTTCTCACTAACTATATCATATATCCAAGTAATATCTCAAATTAATACATAAATTAAAAATGTAATGATTTTATAGACATGCAAAAACTTATTTGGATTATATAGAATATATATATACTACAGAATCGACACAATGTATGTTGTCAGTATAGATGCCTTTCTGTCAAGTTGAAGCTTCCTGCTATCATCCATTGTGTAGCTGTCACTTTTTAACAAGTTTAAAGTGGGTTTTAGGTCATCATAGAAGCATTTTGATTGCCCTGTGATAAACTATAATAACAACGCAAGGGTAAAGGCTTCCATTGCAAGTATTTTTGGTCAATAAACCAAGTTAGCTGTTCTTATTAACCTGCTGGGTCTGGCTCATGGTGCCCAAAGAATAATCTTTAGATGTAGTTGCTGTGGCTTTCAATTCTCTGCTAAGCAATCATGTTCTGTTCCTGAAAGATTAATTGGGCAAAAAGTAGAGAAAGCCTATACTAACTTAACTGCGTTTTTTGTCATTTCTCTGGAAGACTTCTGTAGACATACAGAAGAATAATGGAATAGAAAAGATGATATCAGAAATGAAGATAAAATGAAACCAGCTAAATGGAAGCTTTCCTGGTCTCACTTTTCAAACTAGATGAGATCTATGTCAAAAAAGTTTAAAGCATTTCTCACACAGCCAAAGCTTCATGGTAGAAGTGACTGTGCTATGGAAGGCAGGTGGTTTCTTTTTCAAGAAGGAGCTGAATTTCTTTGTCAAGGTTTTGAAGAACCCAGAGAAATTCATCTCACCCATCTAGAGTATAGCTAAATATGTAGACAGGAAGCAGTAGATTTTCAATATCATGGCAAGTCAATGACATGATGACTGAGAGGTAATATAGGTTTACCTTCCTTTGAATGTTTTACAATATAAATATTTGTAGTTTCATGTTTAAATAAAGAGGGGGCTAAAGTCCAAAATGAGGAAATAACATAGATTGCTTTGCTGTTAATTTTGTAACTGCTTACGAGTTTTGTGAGAATGACAAAATTATAAAACTCCTGTGTTTTCTGAAGTAATTTCTGGCTGGATGGCCTTAGAGGTCTTGAAATCAACAAGAAATATACCAATGCTGTGGCCTGGAGAAAGCTGTTTAAATGGACCTCTGGGGATATTTGAAATGGAAGCCACTTCTAAAGAACCTAAACTAGTGGATAAGGTGGGGAAAGACACTTCCTAGTGCTGCATCAGTATCTCAGGTGGTTGGGACACTGCTATTTGCAGTGCTAAAAATAATGGGACACAATTAATTATGCAAGTAATGGAAATGCTGCTAGTCTAGAGAATCTAGAAGATAATTCTTTCTTGCCTTCTGGTTCTTGTATATCACCCCTAATTCAAATTGATTCTTTCTATATCTCCACTTGACATTAGTTAATATCAAGTGTTGGAGCACCAAGAACCCTAAATTACATACAGAATCTCACACCTCCACTTTCTTGTATTTGGTGTACCTTGGATTTGCCTATACTTTTCAGGATTTCGCTTGAACTTCTTAGTGTAAATAAAATATTGTGCTTTATAAAGTGCATATATTTGTATTTTCTAGATTCATAAAAGGAAGTCATATAGCTGTTACACTCTTTTTGACTTAATTTATACTGATCAACTTTATATTTCATAACAGCATGGAAACAAGATAAATTCTAGTTGTAGTGGGGGTGAGGACTTAGTTAACAATGTATTAAATAATAACAAGGTACATTTATTAATAATTTAAAATTATTTTTAAATAACTTATTTATGTACTAACATATTATTTATTTATAAAAGAGATGAAAATAGTACTCAAAAGACTCAGAAACAAAACAACACTTTAATTGGAGAATATCTTTCTCCACTACTTGCATGATCCTGGTTAGTGATGGCTACACTTTCCTTGAGTGAATATTATCAATAAACTTATATTTATTTCTCTTTTGGTAATCAACTTTATTATTTTTGTCATATTGCTTTTAAGATTTTAATATTAGACATTGTGCTGACATTATCACTGGTGACTTCCTTTTATTAATAAAAGAAACCTGTTGCTCCAAATTAGAATACTAATGGAAACATTATTTGCATAGGCACAGTGAAAGAGTGATTAGATTAATCAAAATTCCCTGATTAAGAGGATACTTCCCAGTGCCAATCTCTGATAATTACTTAAAAAACATCATATTACATCATATTTTAATTGAAAATATCATGGCCTATGCTTGCTCAGCTGCTTAACATCCTATGAGTATATGGCTGTGCTTGCTGCTATAGAGTTTATAAACATATTTTGAATTATTTATGTCTACAACCAGTGACCCTACATTTAAGCATCTGCTATAAACCTCACTTGACTGTTTTTATAATCAAGGGAATGCTGTGATTTATTAGCTGTAGGGACTCAGAAAAAAACATATTTTTTTTTATTTTTAAGAGAAAATTAGAAATATTCAAAAGCCCTGAAAAATTTTTTATACATTTTCATACGAGTAAAGAACACTTTTTAAAGTTGTACATAATTATCTATTTCAGATCTTAGAGAAAACAATTTCAGAGGGTAAAAATTAATATTCTTTAGTTAAATATTTGCCTATTTTAAAGTTCTGATTATGTATATAAATAGTGCACAATACATAATGCTTTTTATTTAAAAATAATTTTTTGAATATACTAATACTCCTACACCTCAATCACTCCCAATGTATCATCTTACCTCAATGAGAAAGCAGAAGCTGTCAAACTGGATCTTGTTGTTCATCAGCACACATCAAATCATGAAAGTTTGCATTTGTCATGGACAACATCTTTGTTTTCTATTTTTACAAATGAGGAAGTTCCTTAGCTATTGTGGTCTTCTTGCTCTCAGTGAAGAAACCTATTCATTGGGGGGAAACGAAATCCCAAGTATGCACAAACAATTGCTGACATTTGCATAAGAAGCCTGTTGCTTGTCCTATCTTCCTCCTTAAAACATTCAGCTCACTCCCTGGAACCACAAAGGTGCTTTTCAGCCTTTACAAGATTAGCAAAGTATTTGCCAGCTATGCAGACATCCTGCTGAGTAAATAATCCCTTATCTGCCCCGAGGGGCAGCCATCAGTCAAGAGGCTCCTAACACTCTACTATGGCTTCTGTAATAACTCCCATTTGAAATTGTTCATTTAATCTTTTAGTTTGTTGTATGTCCTGAGAATCCCACATTATACTATAGTGGTATAACAAGGATCATACCTAGAAACTGGAGTGTGACATGATCTTTGATTCTCACTGACTGTTTTTTCTATTACATATCAACAGTGATATTTCTGGTCATGTTCATTTATCACAGAAGGCAAAGAGTAAATTAATTTGAAACTATAAACTCTATTGGGCTCAGAGAAGTTTATTTTTTTTTTTTTAGTCTGGGGGCTGATATAAATAAGCACTGTATTAACAAGATATGTAAATTACCACAACTTAATCCATATTATCAAAATTCTATAAAATACTGATAGCAATAAATTGACTAAAATAAATATTTATTCTACATCACATAATATTTAACCCCAAATAAGTTTTATATATACTTATTAAAATTAAATGCATTTCTCAAAAATTGCTTTTCCAGCATAAATACAATAAAAGATAGATTAATTGTAATTATAAAAAATTATAATAACTTTAAAGAAATACAATGGAACAAAGTATTTAAATCACCAGATTCAGAAAAATAAATAAAAGAAAGATCAATCTGCACTTTCTTAAATAATTTGCTTGTTATAAATAACCTTAAAAATTAGCAAACTTATTTTAGGTAGAAAACTCAGAAATATTTAAAAATTGTTAAAATAAGGCAGGTAAGAAGTACAGAAAGTACATTGTGACAGCCGTTCTTCAAATTCCATTTTTTTAAACTTGAGAATCATAAGAAATACTTGTTTTTAAAAACTTTAAATTATAGTTTCAATCACATTTGTAATCTCAATATTAGAATTTTATAGCATTCAATTCATTTTACAAATACTTTATGACATTCACAAAAGAAGACAAATGATAAAATTGCACTGTAACAAAATATTATACTTCTGGATCATTTGAAATGCAATCAAGTGTAACCATTACTCTGTACTATAATACATATTTTTTTTTTCAAAATTTTTAAAAATAGAGCAGAGAACCTTTTCAAAGTTAAGGCCATGGAAGCAGTCTTGAAATGATAATGGAAATAATACGTGGTAAAAAAGCACCCCTATTTTCTCACCTTTCAGATGAGACAGGTCCTACAAATAGTCAGCCTGAAGTATCCAGTTAGACAGTTACACCTTCTCATTGATGCAGTCTGTACTGTCTACTTCCCATTGCCCCAACACTGTTTCCAGGAATTTCCTTCTGAATGAATTTTTTGTACCCAAATTCTGCTTCTGTCTAAAAGCACAAAACCATAAGTGAATATTGCTCCTACTCTAAAACAAAAAACAGGAGGACCAGCAGAATTCTAACTTTTTTTAAGTCTATCATAGAGCCGAGGTTATAAGGTTTCTAGGTGAACTAGGGTAGTAAGCCCTTCCAAGGTGAGACAAGACAGAGAATCTTAAAAAGAGGTGACCATCCTAAAAAATGTAAAATAAACAACTGGAATTTAACAAATTCTTAAGTGAAAATGTTGAAAAGTATGAAAGTTTAAAATTCCTGAGTCCTAGATACAAATGGAGTTCACTTCCTTCATGAGATAGATTAAAGTCAGGGCAGAGAGCACCCTGAGTTAGATGAAGGAGTAAAGCCTGACTAATTTAGACAGTGGTGCAAGCCCCGACCATTGGCTTCACTGATTAATTGATGAAGCTACCATTTATGTTGTAAAACATGTTCCAGCAAGACACACTCTAATAGGAGGAATTTTATCCCATTATGATCAGTTTCCATATGGATATGTAATATTTATATTAAAAAGTTATTTTTATCATGTATCAAGTATCCCTGATGAAATTGGTTAAAAGTTCAAGTTTAAGATCATTGCTCATATTGATTAGAAATATTATTCAGAGCAATGTCAGGAGATACAAAAACTGTAGATTTTTACTATAATTCTAGGAAAAACTTTGCTTTTCCTAAAACTATAAAATATATAGCATTGTTTTCAGTTTCCTTTCAGCAGAATATGAGTTTGTATTAACTAATTTTTATAATCTTTTATTGCCAATGTCTCTATAGCAAAGTCTTAATGATTATGCTTATTAAATAATCATTGAAAAATAAAGCAATTTGAAATTGTGTTATATGCCATTTAACATATATATCTGATATAACATAATTTTGCATTTAATTACATCAATTGTTTTAAGTAAAAGTATTTAACCTTTTATCACATACAAAGAAGCTTTCAAAAGTTTTCACTAAATTAAAAATAATATTTTAGAAAATATATTGTTATTCAATACCAAATTCATATTTCATAGAGTTTCCCTAGACTGAGCAATTATTTTCTAAGTACATGGTCAATGAAGCTTCTTCCAGAGTGAACATTGTATACGTGAATGTATACAACTTATCACTAATTAATTATGCCCTAAACAGGGTTTAACTAAATATGGCTAGCATGAGTGCAATTATGTCTGTCACTTGTTTTTGTAAATAAAGTTTTATTGGAACAAAATCATGCCCATTTGTTTACCTATCATCTCAGATGCCTTTCACACTATAATTATAGATTTGAATAGTTGTAACACAGCTCATATTGCTTGAAAAGCTCTGTAGAGAAAAAATTTGCCAACCCCTCTTTTAAGAAACTCCTTTCCTCTGAGTTTTATAAGGAAGAAGAAATATGTGCATAAACATAAAACAACAACAGTGAACAACACAAAGCAAAATACTAGAGTGAGCCTGAGTAACAAATGAAACTTGGAAAATGCATAAGAATGTGCAAGGGATATCTTTGTACAAGGGATTTTGTTTTTAACTGAATAAGCTGAGTAGAGTTACACAAATAAAAATTATTTGTAAGTGTATGTGTGTAACATTTATTTTATAAATAGTCTGGGCCCATGAGACTTTATCTGTTGTCTCTGAGCTAAAGTAAGCTTAGAATAAACAGTTGCAGCATTGCCCCCAAGGGCTTGTTGTTTAGATACAATGGTCAGAACAAAAGTGGTTGCTTATTGGCAATGAACACATCAAAATAAATCAAAGTGGTTTTAAACCTTGGTGTCTGACATAGCATCTATGAAATTAGTGAATTGCTTAACACAGTGTAATATCTGAGGACTTTATATGTGTTTAAAGATGACCATGGCAACAGTTATGGGTTCTAGAAGACCTCACCTCACTTCACATAGAGTTGCTCAAGCTCTACAAATTAGATCTTCCTTCACTGAGCAGTGTCTCATACTTTCATGAATCTCATTGGCTTTTGATGGGAATCCCTTGGTAGCAGTGTAACCTAAACCTGCACAGGACTTTATCTCTGAGGATCCAGCATTCACACCACTAGCATCTTTTTCTAAGTGAGGGGAAGAAATTTGAAGCAAATGTAATTTAATGAAATTTACTGTGAATCCATTCTTTGGTCCATTTGTACTATTTTAATGCAATTGTTGCTTCTATTATTAGGACCCTGAAAATGAATAATATCCTAGATAGTTACTCTTCCTATAAGTCCACATTGGTTTGGATTTCTAAAATTTTCACCAAGACTAATATGTGATTCTATTTGTGATATGCAAGCTATGACCAAGGAAGCATAGGCCCATTAGGGGAAAAAAAAAAAAAAAATGTGGTTCATTTCCTTCCACAATACAATAGATAATCATGGTGGTTTCTGTCATTAAAAATTTAGTGGTTCTATTACATGGGGAAAATATTGCTTATGTCTTGACTTTTGAAATCTTTTTTTTTCTTTTTTTTTAAATCTCTCAGTGCCTTGATCACCTATAATATATAAGAAAACAAATCATAGGGAAAAGAAAAGGTTAAGAGGTAGAGATAAAAAATTATTTTCTTTTCAGTGAAATTGACATATCATTTTATGCAAATGTGTCTTCTCTCTTCCTATTCTGTGAGCTATTTCTCTCACTAAAAGATTTTATACTAATTGTTGTATCTGCCATTTGCTAAATCTGTTTTCTAAATTACAAATTCAGCCTTCACTGCGGGTGTACTGCCAGCCACTTCTTTCACAAAAGATCTTTGTACTAATTGTTTTATCTGCTACATGCTAAATCTGTTTGCTAAATTATACCTTTCATTGAAATAACACCAAAACCTACTCAGGAAGCAATTAGTAGGTATTGACAAAATTTTTTTTTTTTTTTTTAAGCAGAGCTTATATGCTTTAGATTGCGTGGGAGGGCCTGAAAGCTAAATGTACAAATAATGTATCAGTCAAGAGACTACAGGGCTTTGTGGATGACATATGTTATTTCACAAACACATTTTATAAGGAATTTGTTAAAAGTAGGGCTTTGTGTTCACTGTGCCTAAAACCATGTAAGGATTGATAGAACTTTGTTATGTACTGTTATTAAATATAAATCTTATAGAATCTGTTATGAATTTAAAATGATGAAGCTCCTGTCTAGATTTTAACTTTTCACATATTTTCTTCTCTAATTGCAGTTAAGATTTTCTGAGTATATTATAGTTTTGGCTTGAGAATAGAAATATTAAGCATTATTCTTGTGGTGGTTAAAAAGACATAACAAAATGAACCATAAATAATAAGCTCTTTTATTGTTATATCCTTTATTACCTTTATGAGCTAATATTCATTTATCACTCTTTAAAACTAGTATTTATGAAATCATTCATTCTTGACATGTTTACAAATCTCTGGAAAACAATCAGAACCAAAAAAAAAAAAGTTAAGGCAATTGGTGAATAGATGCCAAATGAATTATAACACAGGTTGAAAATGAAGCTCTCATTGCTGCCATAGGGCAGAGTTGAGATTTTATGTGTACTGTATGATTTATTATATTTTATTGATACTTCTCTAGTGTTTCACACAATCACATATATGAATAATGTAGATTTTCTGAGTCCAACTGCATTTTATTAATAGCAGAAGCATTACTAAATTTTGGGATAAAAATAGGCTTCTATCTTCTGTATTGCCTTTCTCAGGGAAAATTTTAGTTAATGTTACCTGTGTCTAATCAACATGAGCAATGCTCTTAAACTATACATAATATCATGTCATCCTCAGATAATGATAGTTTTACTTTTTCCTTTCTAATTTGGATGACTTTCATTTCTTTTTCTTGTCTGATTGCTGTGACTGGGACTTCTGATACTTTGTTGAATAAAAAGAGTGAAAGTAGATATCATTATTTTGTTCATGATCTTAAAGAAAACACTTAGCTTTTCACCACTGAGTATGATATGGCCTTTACTATATTAAAGTAAGTTCCCTCTATTGTCACTTTGAGGGTTTTTGTCATAAATGCTGTTGAATTGTGTTATGTGCACTTGTGTAGTCTGATGCTTTGGAGTGAAATGTAAAAATATCAGTTAAATTCATCTGGTCTAATGTGTCATTTAAGACTTTTGTTTACTGTTGAGTTTTGGTCTAGATGATCTATCCATTGATGTCCATAGGTGTTAAAATCCCCAACTATGACTGTGTTACTATCAATCTTTTATGTCTGTCAATATTTATTTTATATATCTTGTTGCTCCTACTTTGAGTGTAGAAATGTTTACAAGGGTTATATCCCTTTATCGAATTGAGCACCTTATTATGAAGTGTCCTTCTTTGTCTCTTGCTTATAGTTCTGTTTTAAAGTTTATTTTATCTGATATAAGTATTGATATTCCAGTGTTGTTTTTCCTTTTCATTTGCATAATATAGATTTGTCTATTCCTTTACTTTTAGTCTGTGTGTGTCTTTCAATCTGAAGTGGGTCCCTGCAGGCACCATATACATGGGTATTGTATTTTTATTCATTCAGCTGCCCTACGTTTTTTAATTAAAGCATTTAATCCACTCACATTTAAAGTAACTATTGATAGGTATGTAGTTATTGCTGTTTTATTATATATATATATATATATACACACACACACACATATATATACATATATATATACATATATATTTTTTATATTTTTATTTTTTTTTATTTTCTTCTTCTCTTAAGTCCCTTTAACTTTTTTTGTAACACTGATTTGGTGGTGATGAACTTCTATAGCTTTTTCTTGTCTGGAAATTTTTCTGTGTGTTATAAAGTTTTGGTGTATCCTTAGTATGTACTGAATACCTACACTATTGTATTTGTTTAATATCTAATGTTCAAA
The DNA here is from genome assembly GCA_030015415.1 of Cynopterus sphinx. Taxonomy (NCBI): domain Eukaryota; kingdom Metazoa; phylum Chordata; class Mammalia; order Chiroptera; family Pteropodidae; genus Cynopterus; species Cynopterus sphinx. Next base: position 14,292,085 of record CM057380.1, read on the forward strand.
TAAATTAAATGAATTGTATGACATTTAATAAATAGAGAAATTATTTTAGAATACTTTCAAGAAAATGAAGAGGTACTCAAATTTGGTAAATGTCTTTGATGGTATGGTATCATTTATAATAAATCATAAGATAAATGTGCAAAATATTTGGAAAATTATACAGCATATAATTTTTCCAAATCTTGAATTTATATTCATTGTATTACTAGTTGTGTATAATTTTCAGTTCCTCACCTCAACATGTGTACTCAGGCTATGATGAAATATGGAAGATTCTTATGACAGTATGATAGTGCATTCACAGATTTTCCAAAATTGATTATAGCTAGATATTAATTTAGTCATTCTTAAAGTGTTAATGGGTAATAGAAGTTAGTGTTGTCAAATAATGATGAAAAAAATGATGATATTCCTTTTCATACTGTCACTAAGATAAGCAGTATAGATTGCTTTTACATTTTTCTCTTTCTTGTATCTTTTTTCCCATTAACTTCTTTTCCCTTCAAAGCTACCCATAGTGCTTAACAAAAAATTTCTTATCATGGAAAGTAAGAAAAGACGAAAAATCAGTGTGATATCTCCTACTTAACTATATATTGTTCTTGGCCATAAGGTACTTCAAGATACTTTTAGCTATTTGAAAAAAAGCACAAACTTAAAAATTTTGGAAAAAAATAGAAATAGGTTTATACTCAGATGTAATCAAGTGTAATACTTTCATTTTACAAATGAATAAAGAAGATTCAGGACACTGATTAACTTATCAAATGCCATCTAGTAATTCAGGGAAAAAAATGAGTATTTGAACTGTTCTATCAATAAGACCATATTCTCAAAAATTATTTTTACCTTTTGGTGCTTCAATGTAACTTTGCCTATTTTTTCAGGATATTCTTTCCCTTTGAGTTGTAAACACAATTTCTTCATCCTATACTTTACATTTTTATCAAGAACTAAGAATAAAAACTATTAATGTTTTGTAGTAGTTTCAATTTTTAAGAGTTATATCTTTTTTACATGTATTAGGCAAGGTCATCTCTCTTATTTTTCCACTTAATACCCTAGTAAATGAGACATGCCTCTTTTTTCACATGTGGGAAGATGCTTTTGCTCTTTAACTCATCTATTATCAGCTTGCCCATTGATATGAGGGATGGCTAAATGAAAAGCCTAAATGCCAAAAATTTTCTAGGACATGCCTTTAGAGCTTTGCTATCTGATGTTTCAACTGCTAGCCACATGTTAATTTGAATTAATTTGAATTATAGAAAATTTAAAAATTCAGTTCCTCAGTTGAACTAGCCACATTTCATGTGTTCAATAGTCAAATGGGCCTGGTGGCTCCCATAGTACAGTACAGATACAGAATATATCTCTCATCATTGTATGAAATTTCATTGCTCAGCCATACTCTAGATATAGTTATGAGTGAACATATGCAGTTTAGAATAAATTATAGCTTTCATGGAAATTATCTTTCATAAGCACAAAAGTGAGTGTCCCTTTGGCATTCTTCTTGGCACATGTTACATATTTATGCAATGAGTTAGAGAAGCCCAGCTCTAAAGAGAGTTCCAGTTCATCCCTAGAATACTCCTGTACTTTGGTGTATTGTGTAGAGAGGATCTAACATCTTACAACTGCACGACATTCTTGCTTTGGAGTCATTCCTTAGGGGCCTATTTTATTTACTTCTTTGAAGTATTCTTACTATGAGAAGAATGAATGAGTTAAAACAAACCTCAGGTGCATCTTTGTGGTAGAGGCTCCCTGCACTGGAAAAGTACTGGTTTGAATGTGTCATGACAACTCTTTTACATAGCATATTTTTCTCTTTTATACTCTTTTACTTGGCATTTATGTTTTAATGACAATGCAGTTGAGAAAATAACACTATTGTTTGAGTGGGTTAGGAACATTTGGAAAGTCAGAGAATCTAATTAATGAACCTTTTTAAAGACAAAAATAAGTTTAGCATATGGGTGGGATTTTAAATGAGATGACAAGGAGGTATACTAGAATAGGAAAAGAGGAACCTGACTTAAATTCTTTGCCTTTTGATAATTAAGGTCGTGCTAATCTAAAAGGAAATTAGTATTTTATTGTCTTAAAGAGCTAGAGGGATCGTAAAGTCAAAGACTCTGAAGAGTCTGCAATATAGATCTTGACACCTACCAGAGCCTGTGCAAAGAAAAATTCATTTGTAAACTTTGACAGGGTTGTACAGAGAATAGGCAGTCAAGTAATTGAAAATGTTAAGAGATACAAGGTCTGGAGTTCAAAATATGTACATAAAGAGAATCATGGACCAGTGATCTGGAAGTGGCCCTAGAAGATAAGAACACAGCCAATGGGTAGAAGAAGGCTACACAATGCAAGCATCAGGGTAGAGTGCCTGAAAGAGAAATACACATATACAGTATTTGCTGAAATGAGAGCAGTATCACCATGGCTTATGGTATAAATAATTATAAGCAGAAAGATAAGGGTGAGAGTATATTTAAAAAAAAAAAACATAAAAATAACAACAGCAATTTGTGTGTAAAGAGCTTACGCAAGCAAAGAAATGAGAAATTCATTTGCATAAAGGTAAATGTGATGAGCCGTGATGATTGAAATACTTGATGAGGAGCAAATGTAATCTGACGTTTTAAGTCCAATTTACTTAATCAAGAAGAGAGGGTTTGTTAACACCTGGGTATCTAAACTAGAATATGGCCATTGGACTTAAATAATTTTCTAATTTTCTGCAGAGTTAAAATAAAATAACATGTAAATTTAAGCTGTTGTCATAGGACAGGATGAAGTCATTTATACAATCTCATGTTTACATGTTAAAATTCTATTCAATCTTCATGTCTCAGCTCCAATGGTTCCTCTTTAATGAGACCTTCACTGATTTCTGTTCAAGACTAGGTTCAGTTTTTTTATGAGGGGCAAAGAACATCAAATTATATGACAGAAAAGACAGTCATAATGAATCAGACAGACATCACAGAAGTAAGAAAATAGATGAAAATCCAAGTAGAGATAGGATAAGAATCAGGGCACTCAAGGACACAATAGCAGAAGTTCATAAAATATAACTCAAGAATCTGTATCAAGGACAGGAATAAGGAGACTGTTCGAGGAAGACTCATTGTACATTTAGTTAAGACTTTTGATTAAAAAAATATATTGTTTAAAAAAAAGAGAATGCAAATTAGAGATCAAAAATTCTCTAAAATGATTTCCTGTCAGAAGTAAACTCTTTCTTATCAAATACAATAGGATTTTGTTTATAAAATTAATACATTTATTAAAGTTTCCCCTTGTTATAGTAATGAAAACACATATCTGTCCTTGTAAAAATGTTTTCCTTGAGTGAAGGTCAATGAGTAGTTCTTTAAATGTCCTCCTCAATCTTTTTTGCTGGTTCTTTGTTCTTTAACCAATCAGTGAATATTATAGTGCTGCAAGATTTAGTTTTTGCTTTCTGCTCTTCTCTAATTGCATTCACTCCCAACATTAACTCATTTCTCCCCATGGCTTCAAATGCCATTAAAAATTAATGATGTTCACAATATTTTATTTAGTTCCTACCTCCTCTCTAAACTCAAGACCCAAATATTTCAAACAATATTCAACATTTCAGTTTGGATGTCAAAAGGCACCTCAAAATCAACATGCCCATAAGTTTGTTTGAATGTATACCTCTCCAAATGTCCTCTTCCTGTATTTTTTATTTCAACAATTGATACTGATATTCAGACCGAGGCAGCATGTTTGATGCCTATCTTTCCCTCATTCTTTGGGATATATAATAGTATTTGATTCAACAGAAAGTCTTTTTGATCTAACTTCGAAATCATATCTCCAATCCATAACATTTCTCCCATCACCAATACTATCATCAAACTGGTCTGAGTCAAAGTAAGATTGCCTCAAACCTACCCTAGTTGATGTCTATCTGCTCTGCCAAATTATACTCTTACTCCTTTCTAATCAATGTTCACAGACAGATGAAGCCTCCACAAATTAGAAATCAGATCACACTATTCTACTTTCCAAATAGCTCTCAAACTCACTCTGGTTTACATATCTTTCTATTATCAGGCAGTTTGCCTACTTTTGACATCATCTCTTTCTCAGTGCTCTTATTTCTATTTATCGAGCATATTTTACAACTTCTAGCACATTTTGATAACAATCATTTTTCATTTAAACTCTGAGTTGTATGTAAAAATTGCTGTCTTTGAAAACATTTAATATTCCTATGGTCACATGTGCCTGTTGTCATGTTATTTTAATGTCATGCCTTTCTTCTGTGCTACTCTACATGGAAGCTCTTTCTGATCACTGTTTAATGTCTAAAGATGATTCCTGCCAGAGAAGCACATTATTTAACTTTGTCTTTTATTTAAAAAATTAATCTTGTATTGTAACTATATGCCAGTAATATCTTTCTTATAATGTTATTTATTGTTATTTAATGTTACTAGAAACTAAAAACAGAGTTTCTATAGATGATTAAATTTCAGTACTAATACATTTCTTATAACCTTGGGTCATAAATATTAGATTAGAAAGTATTTTTGACATGTGACATTTTTGAACCTAACATTAATTATGGTAATGCTGAGAAGTAACCCCTCTGATAACATGCAGGTCATAGTGTGAAAATTAATGATGCGATAAAAATTTCCTTAACAAGTATGCCAAATTTTTAAACAAAATTTGTGTATTTATGAGATGAATTTGGTGTAGATGAATAAGTGCAACAGCTGCTTTTTAATCATATGTAGAAATTTTGATTCTATTCTGTTATATTTAATAGCACAATGCATTTGAAAGAATGTGCCACTAAGTATTCATGTTACTAAGCATTTTTGCACAATAAGCATCACTAAAATAACTCATATTTTATATTTTTGAAAACAGATTGGATTTTTTACCCTCTCTTTCTCCCACCCCTGCATTGGGCTCATTTCATTCCCTAAGACTTGGTACTAGCAAATAACCTTAAGCTCTTAAAGTTAGCCATTTATGTCTCTATAAAGTAGGTGAATGCCTTATCCTAGAGAAGTAACACACCTAAGGTAGAAATCAGAAATTCAGGCCTTCTTTCTTCTAACACTTTAGCAAGAGAACATAATCACTGTTATTAGAGGAAACAGCAAATCTTACTACATAAAATCTTAAAACCGTTTTAGAAGCGGTGGCACTATTGACAATAGCACTGTCCATTCACACATTTATGTTATGATATTAGTATATATTACTTTACAACTTAATGAGCTCTCAGAATTCCAAGATGGTCATTCCTATTCACCATCTGTGTCAAAAACAACAACAACAACAACAACAACAACAACTCTTGTTTTTTAGGACTGAATCTAAAAGAAAGAATACGGGAATATTAAAATCAAAATTATTAGGAATTTTACAACAATTTAAACATAATAAACACAAATTTTTATTCCAAATATTTCATGTAAATAAAAAAAAATAATAAAACTGAATGTGGGTCTCAGGTCTGGCTGTGACCTAGGCTCATGGCTAGGAATAGGACCTCAGATTTAAGAATGTTATATTAACGCAGCACGGCCCCTGAACCTAAGATATGTAGACATAATTCTCCTTATTGTATCACGCATGTGTGGTACTCATGTGGGGCCCATGCGGTCCTCTGGGGAGCAGAAGCAGAAAGTGTGTTCCCTGCAATAAAAGCATGCTCCCTACCATAGAAGCATGCTCCCTGCATTAGTGTTGGTACCTGCCTTTCATTCTCATGTCAATCCCTTGTGCATTCTTCCAGCGGGGCATCTCACCACCAAAACCTTCCATTCTCCATCAGCTCAGCAATAACACTGAACAAAAATGATATCCAAAACAACCCCTTAGGGCTATAAAAATCAACCAAACGTGCAATAAGTTGGGAAGTAGCTATTTATGAAAACTATTGAACTTTGAGTAAGAATAATAGGATTATGTCATGTTATAGCCTAGAATAGTTTCTATTTCCCACGTAGCTTTGTAACATGGTAGTTGAACCAGAGCAGGCTGGCCATGAAAATCAGCAGCTTCCTTAGATTAGGTATGTCACTAAATTAGAAGAGTGTAAAACACCTTATAGCCCCTGGAATTATTAGTAATAGTAACAACCTTATTGTGGTAAAGCTATTATCACTTTTAAATTGAATGTGATCATTTAAGTGCATATTATTATTTCCAGAGTAACTACTAAAAAATAATTTTAAAAGTATAGTAAATTTGAATAGACATTTCTGTAAATAAGATTGATAAATGACCAATAAGCATGTGAAAAGATGCCCAACATCATTTTATATTATAAAAATACTTATGAAAACAAGATATTACTTCCTTCCCAATATAATGGCTATAATAAAATGATGCCATTCCTTGAGGACACTGTCCAGACACTAGATAACAATTTAGTTACATCAGAATGCTTGAGTATTCATTTCCTATGGCTACTATTACAAAGGACCATGAACTGCGTAGCTTAAAACAAAATAATTTTATTCTCTCACTACACTAAAATCTACTTTAAGTGTGCACCACTTCTTTTTATTTTTTATTCCTTTTTATTTTTTGCCTTGGTGCTTCTTTATCATTGTGAAAACTCACTTATTAAGGGCATAAGTGCAACCTAGTAAGGTGGAAGAGTTAATATTTCACAAACATCAACCAAAGGGGCAAGATAGCCAATGAATGCATCAGGCTTCTTTCTTTTAGTTTATAATTCAAGAGAATAGGCTATATATATCACTTCGGTAGTTCCAGTAGAAATAAATTTTGATTGCACAGGCATTGACCTCAATAGAAGACATTTACAGTGGCTTTTCTCCCTTCTTGTCTCACTTTCGCTTTCTGAAATCACCACCATGTCAAAATTTGTACTTTCAGCAGGAACATGGTCAAAGTCACCAATAACAATAATTAGTAGCAAGAGTTAAGACAATTTATGTTTAAACATTCTTTTTTCAAAAAAAAAATCCATTTTTAATTCTGCTAACCATTTCTTTTAATGAGCACTGCTATCTAAAAGTAACTCCAAAACACAAAATTGAAAGGCCAGATACAATTTAATAATTCAGTGCAATTGCTAGTCCTGGTCTTTTGGGAATTTCTATAAATATGTGATTGCATGTGAATTCATAAGGGTGAAATTTCAGTTTTACAACTACTTGTTCATATTCATAGGACTTCCAACATAAATCATCATTATCATTAATTGTTGTAAATACTAGTACTATTAGGATCTGAAGATAATTTTCATCTATCTGCCCTGTTTTGCAAGTTATTACTCATACCTGAGATGAAACTTATAAACTTCCCTTTTCATTTTGTGCTTTTTTCAGAAGGAAGGAAGGATCAGCAGATAAAAGTTGTTATAGGGTTTAGTAATATGGTAAGTCTTAATTTATTCAAGTGATCAAATATTCAAATATATATTATAATACATATTATATGCTACAAAAGTGCAGAATATAATATGTATTATAATATATATTATGTTATATACAGAATATACCACATTTATTATCTATTCATCCATTGATATACATTTGTATTGCTTCCACTTTCTTGACTACTGTGAATAGTGCTGCTATAAATGTAGGCATGCAAATATCTGAGATTTTAGTTTTAATTATTTTAAATATATGCCAAAAAGTGGTAGAGCTGGATTATATGATAGTTCTATTTTTAATTTTTTGAGAAATTGTCTTACCATTTTCCATAGTAGTTGCCTGTTTTACAATCCCACCAACAAAACACAAGGATTCCATCTTGTCTATATTGCAGCTTACATGTTATTTTCTGTTGTCTTAAAATGAACATAATGGATATCTCTGTGGTTTGTATTTGCAATTTCTGATAATTAGTGACGTTAAATATTCTTTAATGTATTCATTATGCATTTATATATCATCATTGGAGAAATATCTATTCATTGATTTCTTTGTCATTGCGCTGTAGTAGTTCTTTACATATTCTGGATATTAATTCCTTATCAGACGTACGATTTGCAAATATTTTTCCCATTAATAGGTTACCTTTTACTCTGTTGATTGTATCCTTTGCTGAAAAAAAATTTTTTAAGTTTTCTATAGTCTCATTTGTTTGTTTTTGCTTTTGCTGTGTCTTCACCCTTACATTTTATAAATTCATAAAACAAAATATTTAGAATTAAAAAGGAATCTATATTGAAATACATTAATATAAATATTTAAAATATTAAAAATAAGATATATGTGTTTGTATGAATACATAACATGAATTCTCATGGTATAATAAAAGTATAAAATGTAACAATAGATATAATTATATTAGCTATTATAATATTAAAATTATAAATAATAAACATGCATAGTATATAAATATATAACATAAATATTATATTATATCTTATTATAATATAATAATAAAATATAGTATTTTTCTATAATAATAAAAGTAGTGATGACTGTAGAAATGTAATTTTTTTGTTCCCCAACAAAGTTTATGGCTTGAATGCCATAATGGTCTGCAAGATAAAGAACTATGTACATAGTGCTCAAGTATGTGATCTAAAAGCTTCTATTAAACAAGCTGGCAATTCTTCTCCATCCCTTGCCCCTGTCACAATCTCAAGAGACTACTACTCTAAAATTTTTCATAGGAGAGTACATTACCTGAGAGCATTGGAATCAACAAAGTGCAAAAGACAGATTTCATAGTAGAAGAAACAACTGCATCAAAGTGCTTATTAAAAGCACTTTATATTCTAAAATTATTATGTTCATAGTAATTAATTAAATCAAATTAAAATTAGAGATATAAACTTTAAAATTTTAAAAGAGCTTTTCTAATATTCTTTTTCTCATAGATTTTGATAACACAAATCATAAAGATTTAAAACCATTCAGTATAACACATTTGCACAATGGGCACACATAAAATACTTAACCTAGAAGATCCCCATATTAAAATTAAAAAATAATTTCTTGCAAGAAAGAATATTGATAGAAAAGATAGAACTCACCCATACATCTTATTGCTTAGAAACTGATTCAGTTGGAGAGCCAAGAAAAATACTGAATAAAATCAAAGTTTTCATGGTTTATGAACCAAGAAAAATGGAATGAATTAAACAAAAAACTCCAGGAGCTACATCTTTTGAATAAAGCAGCAGGCATTCTTCAGTTGGTCAGTTGCCCTAATGAATACAGTCTATTAAAGAAAGCAAGACCCTAACAAAATGACTTTTATAATGAAAGAAAATGGTTGATAGAAAATAAGAAATGCGGGTCAATATGACTTTAACAGCTTATAAAAACAAAAGCATTATTTTCAAAAAAACTTTGTAAAAATATAATTTATAGGATTAATTCAATTGTGAGTAGATATGTTAAGAAGAAATTTAATTGCTCTTGACCTACTTTAGCAATTGAGACTTTCTTCATATCCTGAATAATTTTTGTAAGATTTATTTCCATTTTATAGGATATTTATCTTAAATGAAATGACCAAAATTACTTAAACAATATGATTTTTCATTTGAAATTTAACTGAAAAGTCTTCAGTGCTATAGTTCACACCACATATCTATATATTTATAAACAAATATACATTATATATATTAACTAAATAATATAAATTCTTAAGACAAATAACTTTCAATTTTCACGGAGTCCATGAGTAATAGGCAAATTTATTTGGGGTTATTATACTAAAAACAAAAGCAAAGAAAGTATAATTTAATTGGACATATTTAACGAATCTAGACTAATTTTTTTATATAGCTTTTGTTTAATAACATTTATTTCATTTATTTTAATTAGAAGTATATTTCCTTCCTACGAATGATACTTTCCCTACTACATATGAATTATACATTGCATGTAGTAGATCATATTTCATGCGCATTGATAGAGCTTCTTCTTGGACAGAACCGTTTGTTACATAGGTAACTTTTATATGCTTATACATTAAATATATTATGTGAGTGAGTTTGCTCTTAAGTGTGTATGTGTGTGTATGTGCATGTGAAAGTTTCTTATAATTACATTTACAAAAAGATTATTTTTTTCTAAACACAGAAAACTCATCTTGCATTTGTCTATTGCTTTTTCATTCCTTTGTAGTTCTCATGACATAATATCCATTCAATAAATGTATGACAGTATTATATTTGAATTATATTTTTGAACTGCTTCATCAATTTTATCATTTGCGCATGAGAGGATATATGCAATACATATATAAAAAAGCAGATATATTGGTTGATGAGATTCATAGAATAATAAATATACAGATAGACTGATCAATGGGAAGATAAATGATAGAAATGCAGGCAAGAGAGAAAGAGCGAGAGTAAGAGAGGAAGAGAGATGACAGTATGACATTTTAAAGCATAGCTTTCTAAAACTAAATCTCTGTATTCGAACTGCCTTAGTTAGAGCCCTAGCTTTTCTACTTATTGACTCTAGTTATGGGAAAGTCATTAAATATTTTTAAAAAGTAACTTTCTTCAAAAAAAAAAATTTATATATATATATATGTATATGTATATATATATATGTATATGTGTATATATATATATAATTAATAAAAAAATAATAAAATCAATCTAACCAGATAAATAAATTTTGTAAAACATATTTACTATATGTCATGGCTAAAAATATTCACCAAAACACTTGTAATGACTCAATGTTCATTAAAACTGACAATTCTGACTACTGAAACTAGAGAACAAGGGTTTTTATGCATATATAGAGGAAATGATTATACCTTTTGAAGCATTTCTATGTTTATTAGCATAATTTCTTTCTGCATTAGTTCAAAGACAACATATCTCTGAAAACACAATGGAAGGAGTGTTTTCATTTTGAAGATTAAGAGCAGAAACATGTAGTTTTGATTAATAAGAGGAGAAGGGAGGATCTGAAAGAATCTTGGAGGTGGTACGCATCAGAAATTGTTTATTCAGTTATGTTCTCAAGTTTATATGTCTAAGAAGTAAGCAGGGATCAGAATAAAAGAATACATCTGTAGATAATATGTTTTGAAAAATTAAGTTTCTTTAGAGATAAATGTATGAACATATTCAAATATAGGTTTCTGCCTGTGAGGGGGAAGCTTAGGAAAAACTAAAGAAATGCATCATTACAATTATTGTTTTAAAATGGTTCATGGAAGATTCCTCAAACATTTTTAGAAATTTCTTGATAATGATTCTGGCAAGAGGAACCTCTACTTACATAGGCCTCTCTACATGTGGAGGGACTTCCTCCTGAGAAACATTTCTACCTTCTTGCTGTGCCTCTTAGTCATGAAGGTGAATTACATCTATTGGTATACATTTGTTGACTGAGTGGAAAAAAAGTATTAAAAGCAGCAAGCATTAGTGTATTACTCATGGTCTTGTTTCATTGCTTTTCCCTATTTATCACTAAAACTAGCTAAATGAACTAACTCCGAAGGTACCCACTTTCCCAGCTAAGATGACCTCGTATCAAGAATGGTACTAGGGACAGTGATGGAGAGGGACAATGTGCAAACACTTTAGCCACAGATCTAAATACATTTTTCCAAATTTACTGTAGCAAAGCTCATATTTTAATTCAGTAAGATGATGACTATACTTTATTTCTTAGGTTGGCCTAGAGTTGGAAGTTTAAAAAAGCACATTATTTTTAATTGTGTTTATAAAATAAAATAAAATAAATCATGTGGAGAGAAATTTTTGATATAAAAATACAATGCTTGAGATCTAAAGTAAGATGAGTAGAGTTCTTCAGCCTTTTTGTTATTAAATTAAACTATAATAAACAAATTAGAATAGTACAGAGGTTATGTAAAATTGAATTTGGAAAGAAAAAAAGCTTGAAATCATGTTTTCATAAAGTATAGAGAATATGTAAATAAAACTGAAATAATCAATGATGTAATAAAGATAATAGCAACATATTATAAGACCAATAAATAATATTCATTGATGAGATTATTTAGAAAATAAGCTTTTATTCTCCATTAATCAAAACAAAATATTTTGTGGAATAAAATAAAACTATATGTACATAGAACAGTAGCTCCATATTTAAAAAAATAAACTAAAACATTACAAAACAAAAATCAAAGCAGTTTTTATACCTTGGCACTAGAGATAACTTTGAATTAAGAAAAAGCATAGAAAAACAAAAACCAGAGTAATAAAAGTCAGATTAACCTAAGATATTTTTTTTTTACTTTAATAAACTTCAGGAAACTATATTTAAAAATTTTAGGGTAAAGGGTATACCCCAATACTATGATATTGAAATGAAGTTGTTTTACAAAACACTTTGGAAAATTTCAGATATTCCGCATCTCAGAAAATCTAAGAAATACTGATTTAGGTTAAGTCTCCTGTCAGGAAAGCCTAAGATAGAAATTCTTATAAAGATGTTCTTGAAGAAGTATCCTTAGAAGAGGAGCAGAGAAGCTGGACCAACCGAGCAAGCTAGATAACTAAACAAGGATGAGATCTCAGCTGGAGATGGGCCTTAGCCTGGCTCCATGGGCAATCTGGAGCACGAATGACACCACAGAGTGGATCCACTTTAAGGGCGCATCACTGGTATTTTACACTTCTGTGCCAGTCAGAGAGACACTGGCTAGATGGCTGTCCTAGGAAGAGCAGCAGCATAGCCTCCTGGGTGAGGCATCTCTCCTGACTTGAGGACCATGCTCTGATGAAGACAACTGGCAGCCATTAGCAGGCAAATCAAAGCAGCCAGAAAGAGGTGCAAGAGCTTAGTGAAGGGCCTTCGAGTGGGCCCAAAGCATCCCTACATTGGTCAGATTAACTCATTTATCAACAACATGACTGTTGACAATTTCTGTGAAAAGTAGTGAAAGATATATTAGTGTAACTAATAGAATCTTTGCATCTTCAGTTGACTCTGAGGCTATTACTGATTTATGTTACTCCTTCTTCTCTTAGGGTCTAGATTTCCTTTCCATGAACCTAACAATTCTGCTGAGATCACTACGGAGGCACCAGATGGTGGCTTTCTTAGAGGGGTAAACTGACTGTATCAGGTAAGACCCTGTCTGTAGGTAAAATTTTACACTTAAATAGGTCACGCTGATTGCTGTCCCACTGGATAACCTGGGCATACCATCCTTCTGGAAAGCTACTAATAAATTCTGAAAAGATTAAAATATAAAGTTAATTTGAAACAAGTGTCATAAACATTGAAATAGAAACATTCTAGATTTAAATATCTGCTTGAAGGTCAAAACATATAGTGTAAAAATAATAATTTTCAAACCATAATCTGGGTTACAAACTGCCTCATATTTCTGCTGACCTGGTAAAAGTTTGGGAAGGGAGAAGAAAAGGAATCTCTTGAATTTCTTGACTTTAAATTAAATGGAAATTGGGAGAGACAAACTACGCCAGGGATGTAGCTTGACAAAATTTCAGTGTGCATAGCAATTTAACAACGTTTATTTTTTTGTTCTTAACTGAATGTAAATAGTGAGCAATCTCTAAGACAGAAGACTTGTAAAACAGTATAAAAAAAGAAAAATATATATAACAAATCTATTTATCAATAGAAAAATAAATGTTTAAGTAATCATAAAATTATGAAAGAATTTTTTTGGACAAAAAAGTCCAAACCTCACATATTGAAAGCTTAAGACCAAGGTATTTAAACAAATAAATAAATTATTATTTGCATAAAGTGAGTCAACAAAGTGAAAAAAGTAAGGGCTATGAAAAAATACTTCACAGAAGAGGTGGGAAAAGTAAAGAAAATGTCATTATTCTTCAGCTAATATCCATTTTTCTAAATATGAACAATGGTGGCTTAAAATGATCCCTTTTTAAAGCACAGCAGCTGCAACTTTATTGCTTGCCTTGAATTGAATGCACAGTTTGTGATATGATATGATGCTCTATGTTATTTTTTAAATTATTTCTTATTTTTAAGCAGCTAAGATTTAGACATTAAAACAAAAATGAAATTTTTGGTTTTCGTGTCAAACAAGTTTCTATTATTTCTATAAAATATACTTCAGAAGACAAAATCATAGAAAAAATACATCTATTAAACTTGAGACAGGAGCAAAACAGAAGACAAGGAGAGGCTCTCAAAACTACTACTGTCCTTACCTGTGAAACCACTAGGTCATGGACAGAACATTTTGTAGTATGCATGTGGAACTTTTTAGATAGATGTCAACAAGAACACTGAGGTCCAGGACACAATGATTGTCTTAGCAAGGTGTTGTTTCCAGAGGGATTTTAAGCAAAAGCCCTGGAAATCAGTCCTATGAAGTCTGTATCTTTTCTCAGGGCCACCAATTTTCCTTTGTCTCTGCTGGTACTTCTAAAAATTATTCTAGGACTGTATCTCTAAGACCTCCCCCTACCCTTGTACCCCAATCTGGATCTCCTTTCTCCCAATGACAGCTGAGAAGGGTAGAGCTGTCAGGATGAGTAACTGACTTCAACTTTCTCAAGTTTTATCTTGCAGAGATAAGTTCTTAATATCTTTTCTAGAACTGTCACACTGTGTGTGGCCAAGCTCTAGTTAGAAAAGCGCTAGATTAATTTTTAGAAACTGTCTGGAAAACAATCGACTACTCTGTATAGAAAACTTTAATAAGCTCCTGCTGAGAGCCCCATTTTCTTATTTTATTTATTTATTTATTTATTTATTTATTTATTTATTTAAGAATTCCTATAGGGTCAGGCCAATTATAAGTTAGTTCTACTCATTAAAGAAGCAATAAGGACTCATTTTTCTTGTGGCAAAGTAGTTTTTATTGAATTGCAAAACATATTTCTGAATAGCACTAAAATGTATCCTATTGTTTAAATGTTTTACAAAATGAGAACATTGTGGAATACAGAAAAGATAAAACTATTAGTATTTGTGTGAAAAAATAAAGAGAAACTGATACTTTTTCCTTAGATCATCACATTTATATATAATAAAACTCAGAGAAGTTCAGTCAAGCAAAATTAAATGACATCCATAAGCAATGTGGTCTCTAGAGTTCAACTCAATTAAAATACTTTTACTACATCTTAGCTGGGTGATGTTAAGTGAATTAAAAATGAAAAGAGTGAATAAACTAAAAAATCAACTATCTTTAATATTTTGGGCACTCTAAAACACACAAAAAAAATCACATCAAAACTGGAGTCCATAAACAAGAATATTAGTTATTAAAACATTAAACTTTAGAATCTATTCAATATCATTAAAAGAATATTAGGGAAGAAAAAAATCTGTATTTTAAAAAGATATTACTGAGAGTGAGAAGCAAAAATAAAGAAAGAGGGAGCAAAGAAAAAAAAAGAGAAAGAATGTGAAAATGAGGGGGACGTAGATAAGGGTAAAAGGGGTCAAATATATGGTGTTGGAAGGAGATATGACTTTGGGTGGTGAACACACAATGCAGTATACAAATGATGTATTATTGAACTGTACACTTGAAACCTATATAATTTTATTAAACAATGTTACCCCAATAAATTTAATTTAAAAAGAAATTTAAAAATAAAAAGAACATAAAATATTGAACATTATAGTTTTAAAAAAATAAATTTTAAGAGGAAAAATTATAATTAAAACAAGCTATAGCTTGAGAATAAAATATATAAATAAAATGTATATAAATAGGTAGATATAAAAATAAAATGATAAATATGCATCCACTTCAAAGTAACTTAATATTCTTTCAAATAATAAAGTAAAAATGGACAAAATCACAATGAGAAAATGGAGATAACTACAGACCCACAAATTAATTTATAAAATTGAATATGTTGGATTTGATGAATTAAAAAGGCAGACTACTTAATGTTCATAAAATCTACTAGTTTCCAGGAAAATAAATAAAAAATTCATTCCAAAATAATCTAGAAGTGAAGAAAAAAATAAAATCAGACATATAAAGAAGAAAGAATAAGAGAGAAATTATCCTTTCATAGCTATAATAAAAGAGGACCTCTTTAACTGATTAGTTTACATTGCTCTTAATTGCTAATCAATCTACTGAACAAAAGTGAAAAAATAATAGCTATTCAAATTTGAAATAAGAGAAAAATTATCATTTGTATATGAAATGCTCAATACCTGAAATTCCCACTTGAAATGTCTGGAAACTAATATCAACATCACACTCATTCAAAAAGATTAGATAGATAATAAAAATTGAATTTTATATCATTCCTGTATACATATGACAATAAACTAATAATGGAATTTCATATAATTTAAAAGATTAAACAAAAATAATAGTAAAGTATACTTGAATAAATCTAAAGTAATCTATTTGAATTTTGAAACTCTACTGAGAAATATTAAAGATTTGAATAAAAATAATTATTTTTTACAAAGTTAATATTTTAAAAAAACCAATGCTCTTTACTATTGACCTATAAACTTTGACAATCTAATAAATATGGTAAAGAATCATCATTGACAAAATGATCATGAAATAGAATAAAATTAAGAAAATCATGAACACTTATGAAAAACTAGTGTTAGAACAATGTAATGTATGTTCAAGTGTTATAAAGTAGTAAAAAGAATAGATTGCTTGATTAAAAAATAAAATAAATATGCCCAAAAGAGACCAAACACATGAAAATTTAAAAGTATATTAAAGGTATCATTTCAATTTACTGGGAATATGTTGATTTTTTAGTAAGTCTTACCTAGGAACTTTTGGTTCATAAATTAGCCCCTGCACATGCAGGGACAGGGAGGGACTTAAGAAAGAGACCTATCACTCTAGATTGGTAAGTAGCAGGTTTGAAAAGCAAGGGAACCTACATTTGAGGCTTGTCTGGTTGGGCCATAAGACAAGTAGATTTCCATACCTGCCAGAATTTTAATTTTTGTGTAAAGGCCTTTAGGGGATCAGTCACGTGCACAATACAGATGGTCTCAACAGAACCTTACTCTTCCAAGGCTGTGGCCTTGAAAATGATTCCAACTGTGGGAGCAGTGGGCAGAATGTATATTCTGAGGACAGCAGTGGGGCTGGGGCATGTCTCATGGCCTAGGTCTGGCTCTAGGGTCAACCAGCAGTAACATCCTCTGGACAACATCATCCAGAGGAAACAACAAGCTAACTAAGGGAGTGCGGGGTGAAGCCCTACTCATACTACAAAATAAATTCTAAATGCATTTTAAAGGGCACACTTAAATATCAAGAGATATAAATCTGGAGATTACAGTAAAATTTAAAAACATTAGATTAAATTCTTTTAAAGTAATGTGTTATATTCAGTTGCCACAGGGAAAAATAATGTATTTCACGTGTGTGTGTGTGTGTGTGTGTGTGTGTGTGTGTGTGTGTGTGTGTGTGTACATACGTATATATATACATCACCAAAATTAGAAGAAAAATAAAAAAATCTAGAAATGAAACTAGTAATCTAATAAACAAGGTAATTTCAGATTCTGGGGAAAAATGAAACCTAGAAATCAGTACTTGCAATGACCATGCGAAAAGGATCTAATGCTTTTAAACACTTTGTGACCTTTTGCAAATAAATAAGAAACACATAATAACTCAATCTGTAAAGAAAAAATCTTGATGAAACTTTGGTTCAAAGAAAAGAGATATTACATTCCTAAAATGTTGCTCAGATGGACTGTCATTAACTTTTGATGAGCATGAAATTTGAACTTGCAGAAGCTGCTAGTAATTCCTCAGTATCTGTTTCTTTTCCTATAACCAGTCTACTGGGTTATAGATTACTTTCTCTAGACTCCCTTAAACTTAGAAGTGGCCAGGTATATAGAAATCTAGATAGTGACTATTAATAGATTTCATGGGCAGCATACAAAAAATATCAACAAAGGAGGAAACTTTCTTTTAGTCTTTCTACTTGTTATTGTTCAAAATGCTGAGATGATGATGTGTTGGGGGCTCATGGCTGGTGTATTACATGAAGAACATGTAGATCGTGACCTGCTGAATGAGGAGGCATAAGCTACTCACACAGGATTGGCTGGTAGCATCCTCAGCATCCAATCTCCATCTTCCAAGAAGATGGGTTGTTTTGACTGAAGGCAGAGTTTCAATCACTCACAAAAAGGAACTCTCAAGATTTACTTACTGATCCCAGAAATGGGAGATGGTGTTGGGTGCCCGTGGGCCAGTGTAAGGTCACCAATGAGCAAGAGAAAATCAGCAGTAGCTGGATAAGCAAGCACCTATAATAGGTGTCTGTGGGGGGGGGGGGCTCGCTAACTTTTCACAAGCTCAGCTTTAAGTAGTTATTTTAAGAGATGTTGTGGGAAAAGCAAAGTGAGAACTTGTGGCAGAAATCTTAACCTCGGGTCCTTATTTAAACATCACGACTCTGGGTGTGAGTAGGACTGTCGTACTGTAAAATGCCTAGGCAGCAACTCAAAAGAAGTGTTTTCTCATCACAGATAATAAACAGGAGACATCCTGGATGGTATAGTAGGTCCAATTAACAGATGTAAGGGCGAAATGTGGAGAGGTTTGTCACACACAGACACCATATGTGACCTGGACTGTTTACATTTTATATGAGAAAAGGGTAAGTTTCTATCTTATGTAAACCACTGTAAAAATGTTTAAACAGATACAACTAAGAAATACGATACCAAGGGACATTTATATACATATATATATATATATATATATATATATATATATATATATATATATATATATATATGCATGTATGTATATATACATATATATATTTAAGGTATATACTACCTTAAATCAGAGTTATTAGTTGGTATTATTATATTTTTTAGTTGTAGCTAATCACGTAGGTATAAAATAGTATCATATCATGACTTAATTTACATTTCTCAAGTATCTACTGAGGTTTAGTATCTGTTTATAAGTTTGCTCATGATTTGTTTTCTTTACCTTCTGCCATATATTTTTTCCCATTTTTTTTTTTGCCTTGCTTGTATTTTCTATATTGATTTATAGAAGTTTATATTATGAAAATCTTTAAAGTTTGTGTTTGATCTCTCCCTTTCTTTTTTATAAAAATACTTAGTTTCAGTATGCATAAATTTTTTATTATTTTATGATATAGTTAGCAGAATTTGAGTCTTGTTTAAGAAAATCTCTCACTTCCTAAAATCAGAAAAAAAATCTTGTTTTATTTGAAAATATTTAAACATCCTTGGTATATCAATATTTTTGATGCACCAGGGTAGGATTTCTGGTTATGAAGGTTGTTCTTATGTCTGAGCATGCCTCAGCATCACTTGGATGTTTTGTTAGAACACAAATTGCTGGACAAACACAGAGATTTTGATTTGGTCATTTTGGGGTGAGGCCCAAGGTTGTGTATCCTAACATGTTACCAGTTGATACTAATGCTCTGGACCAGGGAATACACTTTGAAAATCAATAGTGTCTGATGAGGTTGGAAACTAATTTAATGTATATTATTTTCAAAGTCATAGCTAATGTTTTCAGCAACATTTACAAGTCTATCATCCTTCCAGTGACATTCAATGCCAAAAATGTCATAGGTAATCCATATACATGTGTGTACATATATGTACATATGTATATGTATATACACATATGTCATTTCTATTGGTTAATTGGTTGTCTCTGGTCAATAAAACATTGCCTTATTTTTATAACTTTATAGAAAACCAAGTCAGCTAACATATTTTTCTTCAACAGGGTTTTGGCTATTCTTGGTCCTATCAATTTTCTCTACATTCTCATAATTATATGAAAATTTGCAAAGAATTCTATGAGATTTTTTTATAGCAATGACACTAAATAATACAATAATTTGCTGAAATTTGATAGTGTTGTGCTATTTAGTTTTCTTACCCTTTCTCTTTACTTAACATTCAATTTAATTATGTCTTTCAGTGAACTTTATAATTTTCTGCAGACAGGACTTAAAGCATCTTCTAAAGTTTTGTTACTAATTTTCTATCTATTTATAATTTATAAAGAGGCAGACTCTGTAGCCATGTCTTTTTTTTTTTAATTTTTGTTCTGAGATCAAGATATATTCACAGAAAGACATAAAAATAGTATAAAGCAGTACTGCATACACTTCATTCCCTCTTCTGGTAATGTCTTATGTAACTATAATATAATGTCAAACTCAAGCAATAAGCCTTGGCAGAGTTCACAGAATTTATTTTCATTTCGCAAGTTTGACACAAACGTCTCTTTGTGTATGCTCATATTTATGAAGTTTTATCATATGTAATTGCCCCCACACTCAAAATAAAGAATTGTTTCATTGCCAAAACTTTTTGTGCAACTCTTTTAACGCACATTTATTCTTCTCCCCACTCTGTTCCTAACACCTATTAATGAGTATTTTCCATCTCTATAATTTTGTCATTTCAATAATGTAATGTGAATAGAATCAGAGTATGCAAGCTTTTGAAATTGAATTTTTTCACTCAGCCTAATATCATGGAAATGCATCTATTTTGATGTATTTAAGGAGTTTATGAATGTATCTTATTGTAAACTTTAAAAGTTTTTTTCTAAGAATCACATTATAAATACATAATAAATATATAACATGCATGTATAATACTGGTGTTAACTTTTTATTGGTCCAGTTAAGTATAAGAACATTTCACTTGAGTCTCTTTACCATCAAATTTAAATATTTCCTTTTATACATTGAGAATCTCATAAGACAATGTTAGAAATTTTAATTGAATCATTTTGTGCCACCAAGAAAACTAAAGAGGAGGATGGTCCACTTTATCTACCCAAGTTTTTCTCTCTCTTTTGTTCTTTCTTCTTTCCTGATGGTCTGAGTTTCCTTCTTTCATCATTTATTTTATTTATGGTTAAAAAACTTTATTTACCCATTCTTTTAGGATAGATATGACAGAGACAAATACTCAGTTTTCCCTCTTTTCAGAATATCCTGAGTTCACCTTCATTCCCAGAAAATATTTTCAATGAATATAGATTTCTCAGTTGAAAGTTTATTTTTCTTTACAGACTTGAAAAAATGTGCTAATTTCTTCTACCTTCTCTTATTTCTTATGACAAATCCATGATATTTAAAGTTATTTTTCACATATAGATAATTCTTAATTTCTAAGTAGCTGCTTTAATTTTTTTCGCTGTCTTTAGTTTTCTGAAATTTGATGATGATGTTCCTTGGCATAAATATATCTTTTAGTTTTATCCATTTTGATGTACAGAGTTTCTTGAATAGGTAGATTTATCTCTTTTGTCAAATTTAGAACATTTTTGCCATTACTTCTTTGAATACTTTTTCAGACATTCACTCATTTTTCTCTCTTGGAATTCTGATAGGAACGTAAGTATTTTGTTATTGTGTTGGGGTGGGGGAGTGAAATATTAAAGTTTGGCAGTTCTATCATTTTAGTGATATGAGGGAGAGATATAAAATCAAATCAAACTAATTGTAGTACTCTCTCACACAACTTTTAAAAATATGTATTTTGAAAAGTTTATCTCTATAAGATTTTAGGCATATCATTTGTTTTTGCTTTCCTAGAATCTAAGTGAGCCTAATTACTCACTTAATTGATGATAAATAATTTTTTTCTTGATAAAAAAATAATACACGTACTTTAGAACTCAGTTCTTTAAACTTTACAACTGCAATTAGAATAGTCTACATTCCGAAATCATTAAAATGGAAAGGAAATTCCATGTATTTCTTCTATTTTGAATTGCATTTTATTATACTTAACAAAACATACTTTTCTCTCAATTTGATTTTATAACACACATATGTTCCTATGATAGTTGCATTTACTGAATAATAATGTTATATTCAGTCACTCATTTAGAACTTATATCATTCTTATACATGTTCACTATCTGACTTTTACTGCAATTCAATATTTATTGAAAATTTCAATATTTATTGAAAATATGTGCTGCTTTACCAAGTTTCAGAGGTGCAGAGACTAAGTCTCAAAGCAAGTAAAAAAGCAGAACTGGACTCTGTTCTTCATGAAGATTGCTGAGCTCTTATTCTTAGGGATATTTTGTGGTTTACAAAGTTTTTTATGGGAGGAAGGACCCAATAAGGGGGTGTTTGTCAATCTAAAACCCCCAATAGGCCATCTTTTCTCAGAGGGTCACCTTTTGTGATTTTTCATCAAATAAGTGATGAATGACAATATGTGTATTGTATTTGGGTATCTTTTTACACTGTTGTATATTAAGAAAATTCTAAGTAGCTGTTCTTTATTGTTAAGTATGTTTTACTTTATTTTCCTCATTCTCATTAAAAAACTGGAAAGTATGGATGTAAAAATATTCAGACTTGAAAAGTAACCATATATAAAATATTAAAATATAAAGCTTTTAAGTGCTTGCCAAGTCCTTTAATTTTATGTGAATTTTGGTAAAGGCAAATATTCAAAGTAAAGATGATTGCAAAGATAGGATTTATGCTTAAATAATCAGGCATTAGTTACTCAGATGCACAAACCTATTTTCATTTCAAATTATTTTCTTCTTCAATGAGTATAAAATTATAAATTCAGCAATGAGAGCTGTATCAAATATAGGCCATTGAGATATTACCTCATTTCCCTAAATTATTCTTACGTACATCTATTCTTTACTTCCCTGAGAGTAATGCCATATATTGGATGTTTACTTATTTATTTTTCCTTTTAAGTACACATAAATATGAATAAATCAACTTTTGATGGGGTATGGTGAATCTTATAACCATTAAGAAAAATTGTATCTATTCAGTGAGGTTTTAAAAAATAATAAATTGTATTTTGTCTTAACTGAGACCTACTAAATTTATTTTTCATAAAATAAGGCCCGTAGTCAAAAGTTATTTTAATAACATCTTACTTTAAGTAAAAAAAAATAAATAAATAAAAAATAAAAACTGATATATTCTCATTTTCTTAACCACACAGCAGAGCAGATGTTCTAGCCATTCTACTGCTCTGATAAGAAAATTGGTTTGGCTCAATTAAAATGGGGAAAAAGTTTAAGATTCAAAGGAATGCTGAAGTCTTGCTGGTGCTGCCCAAAGGCTCTAGTTGGCTGGGCCAGGATTAACTCCTTGCTGTCATGGACCAGCCCAAGTCTGCAGTCCTCACAGAGTCTCTCAGCTTTTTGGTTTTGATGATTCCTTCTCTGATGGCCTTCAGGCTTTTGGCTTCCCTGCCTTTCACCACATTCCTCTTGACATCCTCTGCCTCTAATTTGCCTTTCTTCTCGTCCCCTCGGTGACTATAAGCCATGTGCTTTAAGTGGCTGGATAGTCTGACCAGAAAATATTTATTTGCACAGCCTTATTTTCTTAATGCTGGCTGATCATCGATTTTGATTTAGCTATTGTCCTAATATAAAAAATCAAAATTACATCACATAATTTGTAATACAAAAATGTAGAATATCCAAAAGGAAGAAAATATAATAGTTCACTATAAGTATCAGGACAATAGATGTAAATGAAAATTTTCCTGAGCATATTTCTGATCAAAAGAGGCAAAAGGCAAAGTCAGTCTTACATTGTCAATGTGACTTTAGTTTGATCTCAGAACTTTGGTCTCCTTTCAAGTGCCCATAATGGGCTTTATCTACTTTTACAAAGACACTATAAATTGGCAGAGAATAACTTTTTTGTGTTCATGGGAGACCTTTAACACTGAGGAATATGTCAATAAAAATGTTGCTTAAACCAGCATTTTCTACAGCAATCCAAGAAAATCTCCTGCCAAAATGTTTCTTTTTATGAAACACAATTAAAAAAAATAGCTCATTGGGCCCATTAAAAATCTTTTCTAATTGTACTTTAGTCCTCTTACTTGTTCATAAATAATATGATTGAAAAATATACACTTGGATTGATGAATTTGCAGTGGTGTGCTCAAATTTAAAATACTTCTCAATTAGTTTTACTCTTGAAGAAGGTTTAGAATTGTAATGCATTCTAGTTCTGAATGCTGATTTTTATTAGTTAAGAGAAAAGGAGAAATTTTTTTCCTATCCAAGACTCACCTTTTTATTTTCAGTTTTTCTTTAGTTCAGAGTTCCTTGATGCAAAAATAGAAAACTATTCTGAATAGCTTAAGTGAGAATTATTAGAAGGCTAGAAGACAGTTCTTTGAATATATGAAAAGGCTAAAAGAAAACTTGAGAAAAAAGGAAAAGCTTAGAGTGAGTCTAAAAAAGGACAGGATACATTTCTTATGTGTTATTCTTCTTTTTGTTTAAATATAGTTGGTATACAATATTTATTAGTTATATTAATTTCTCATTTATAATATAGTGATTTGACACTTTCATACCTTGTACTGTGATGACCCCTCTAATTCTAGTAATCATTTGTCAACATGCAAACTTATCATAGTATTATTGACTATATCCCCTTCACCATTTTCACCCTCTCTACCCCCTTTCCCCTGAAACCATCTCTTTGATCTCCGTCTCTATAAGTCTGTTTTTATTTTTGTTTTGTTTGTTCATTTGTTTTGTGTTTTTAGATTTCACTTATAAGTAAAACCATAGGTATTTGTCTTCTTTTTATGTTCTTAATCCCACTTATAGATTCAAAGACCCAGGTAGGAATGTCAGAAAGGCCAAGATTACATCATCTATACTTGCTCTAGCTCCCAGAATCTTTAGAGGAACTGACTCACCTATTATTTTTCTGTTAATAATTTCTCACAAATATACAGGGAACTCAAATACTAGGCAGATACTGACTTTAGACTACCCAATGCATATCTAGTAACAAAGGAAAAAGTGGCGACAGTAAATACTCCTCCCTCACAAATCTTTTAAAACTGACCCTTGTCTAACATTAACACATTTACTCCCCCCAAAAAAACAAAGTTTCATCAGTAACTTTAGCCAGATTTGAGTTTAGAAGCTCTTTTTAAAATTATTCCTTCTATAATTTTTTACCAATTCTTAATATGTTGTAATTTTGTGACATAGTTTGGCTTGGTTTCTCTATAAAGTTAATGACCAGTACAACGTACACAGTGGGGTAAAGTGGAAGGATACAAAATAAGCCTTATCAACAGTCTGCATTAGTAGACTACTAATGATGTCATTAGTAGTTTCTTATATATCTTGAATGATTATGTAGTCTAGTGTATTTAGTTAACTTCCTACTGACAACTGCTTTTTACCAAGGAAAGGTATTGTTTGCAACTCTGGAATGGGTATACACAATAGACTCCTCTTATCTGTATTTTTACTTTTCACAATTTGGGTTACTCACTAGCAACTACAGTCTAAAAATATTAAATAGAAAAATCCAGAAATAAACCATTTATAAGTTTAAATTGCATGCTGTCCTTAGTAGCATGGTGAAATCTGGAGACATCTTGCTTTGTTCCTCTCAGGACATGACTCATCTCTTTGTCCAGCATCTCCATGCTGTATACACTCTCCACAGGTAGTCACTTAGTAGCTGTCTCAGTTATCAGACTGTCAGAGTATTTCAGAGTTTGTGTTCACGTATCCTAACTTTACTTAATAATGACCCTAAATTTCAAGAGTAGTGATGCTGGCAATTTGGATATGCCAAAGAGAAGCCTTATGTGTTTCCTTTAAGTGAAAAGGTAAAAGTTATCCACTTAATAATGGAAGAAAAAAAAATAGACTGAGATTAACAAGATCTATAGTAAGAACAAATCTTTTCATGAAATTGTGAAGAAGGAAAAATAAATTCTTGCTAGTTTTGCTCTTACTCCTTAAATTGCAAAAGTTGTGGCCACTGTGTGATAAGTACATGGTTAAATGGAAAAGACATTAAATTTGTAGGTGGAAGACATAAACCATAACTGTGTTCCAAGTGACAGCAACATGTTACACCAGATAGTAAGGAGCCTATGGGAAGATTGCAGAAGGGGATCCCCTGAAATTAGTGACACCAAGCCAGTTACAGCAACTGACAGATGGTTACAACAAGATAGTTCAAGAGAGTGAGGCCACATTTATGTAACTTTTATTATATTATGTTCTTATAATTATTCTATTTTATAATTAGTTATCATGGTTAATCTTTTACTGTATCTTATTTATAAATTAAACTTATCATAGTTACTACATATGTACAAGAAAAAACATAGTACATATAAAGGTGCGGTACTATCTGTACCTCTAGGCATCCACTGGGGGGTCTTGGGACAGATCCCCATAGGTAAAAGGGACCTACTATAGTTCTACTTGCCCCTTGGTGATATTTCTTATAAGACTAAAAGCCATTTTTTAGCACTTTTAGTGTAATTCTCATATATATTATTTTACCTTACTACATTAAATTCAACTTTTTAACTGGAAAATTGAGAATTGAAAACCAGATATTTAAAATAAAATATAGAAACATATGAAAATAATTTTAAAATGAGAAAAATTCAAATTTACTAAAATTACTGAGTGTTATTAGAGAAATAATATTGAATATGAGAACTGATGCCATGAACATTAGATCAGTGAAAAAATTATTATTCCAAATACAACTAATGAAGTAATATTAAGCCATCAAAACTTTTAATAGAAACTGATTAATACATATTTAGATGATTAATATTACTAGAGAGGTTGAACAAGTAAATATCAAATTATTTAGTAAGGAAAGAACTGAATATTGTCTACATAAAACTCAATTCTGTAGTTATTTTCTTCAAAAACACATAATTGGAAGGAAAATTAGCCATATAGTTAGCTTTTATAAGAGAAATATCTAGCTAGGAATGATGTAATTAAAAACAAACTGTAAGTTTAAGATTACTGAACTTTTTTTAAAGATCAATAATAGAAGTCACCTTGAAATGTTATAAGCCATAAATTATGGTTTTAAAAGTAAGTTTGTGTAGCAGCCCTTATCAGTTTGGGGAAATTAATTATTAATTTGCTCACAGTTTTTATCATGGATAGATATTGAATTTTATCACATAATTTTTCTGCATCTATGAACAAACACCATTTTTATGTATCTAATAAATATATATTTTATCTGATAACATGGCTTGCAAATTAAGAATCTTGCCTTTAGATACAAGGTGCTTTATCCTTTTCCCTGTTTTGGCTTTAATTATGAAGCTTTTTCACATAAAATGACACTATGGCATCATGTCCAAATTAATTATCTTATATTACCTAAATTTCTCTCTTGATACAGGAATTACAAAAGAAGGAGGTAAAAAATTCAGTTTATATTACCATATTTTTACTACATTTTTAATACAATGTTTTACTTTAGAATACTTTAGATTTACAGCAATGTTACAGAAATAATAGAGAGATCTCATGTACCGCTCACCTAGTTTCTTCTGTTGTTAAGTCTTAGACTATCATGGTTCATTTGTCAAACTCACTTATTAATTTGCTAAACTCACTTGAGTGCTAGGAGTCAGTATAATAAACTGAAACTTATATTACTACATTTTAAGGCTCAAATAATACTTCTAATAATAGCAAGCATTTTGTTCTTCCTCTCATTTTCAGGTAATTTCTGAAAATCTACCTAAGTGGTACTCACCAGATTGATGTATCTGTGCTGTTGATGTATGATACTCATTGCCAATAGTCAATGTTAGTCATGTATGGGGCAGTGTCAAGGCTAAAGTTGCTTCTGACATCTCATATTATTTTTCTCAATGTTTGCCATTTACTTTTCTGAAGATGTTGTCTCTCTCTTTCTAGACATACTGTGAACTTGACACACAGCATCCTCCCAATCTAGCAGTAAAATGTACACATAAATTCAATTTCAAGATTTCTTGCCTACCTTGTAGCAGGCTACCAAGTGAGGAGAGAAAGACCACCTATAATTTTTAAGTTTGATTTTCTTGCACTAAGAAAAAGTTGATTCTCACGATGATTTAATTATATTAGGAAATATCTTCACTAATGATTTATAAATTTTTATAAACTAATGTACCTTCAGCATCATTACTCAAATAGTGAATTAAAACCCATACATGAAAAAACATGGGGCTATGTTTTATCACTGCATGGTGACATCATGGTGGTCCAAAAATGGGTGACCAAAAAGAACCATATGAAAGCTATAGGATATACCTTCAGGATTCACATAACATTATTTGTGTCCTACTCTATTGGTGGGACACTCACAAGCTTTCCCAAGTGGGAGAGGTCTAGAATCAGAAACCACTTTTTACTATGAACCCACTTTTTAAAACTTAAAAATAATTGACAAACATGTATTAAAACTACCACCCAAAAAAGGGAACAATTAATTATAAATTGTCTAAAATTTTAATTCAAAAAGTAATTTTTTTTCAAAAGCATCAAAAACACAGTTTGTATCTAGCCATAGAAAACCAAAGTTTCCATGAGTATAGGCTGTTAACTGTTTACTAGTGGGTTACCTGAATTTAGAATCATACCAGTATAGTTATGTATAGTTTATAACTATTATCTATTATAATATCATTTCTAGCATTTCTTTGTTTTGCACTAAAGCTTTTTGAAGCAAAGATACATTTCTGTTCAAAGATATTGTTAGGAATCTTATTAATGCCTTTACCTTATTAATCTAAATGTATTTGTGTTTCTGTATGTAAAATAAAGCTATTTAAAGAAATACTTGGAGCTATCTTGTATATTCTATTTAAGCAACAACCATTTCTTTAGAGAACAGAATGAAGAAACAGATCTATAATATAGCAGGTGGCTCTGACTAACACCTAGGAGAGTATGACTGTGCTTTGTAAAAAAAAAAAAAACAAACTTTCTACTGCAAATTCCAAAGAACATGTTACCTTGACAACAGGCAATTTAAAATAACATATCAGCAATTTAAAAAATGCTCTTTAACTTTTATAAAGATTTGGTATTAGTAGTTTGGGAAATACAAATACTATATTAGATACCATTTTAAGAGATTTGAAAGTCTCATTGCTCTTTGTCTCATTTATTTCAATTGGTAACATTTCTGGTTTGTCAACGATATGTAATTATTTTTGAAAAAAGTTACCAATGGTTAATAATACTAATTAGAGCCTATGCAACATGTTGATTTCTCTAGAGCACTTTCTTGTGCAGCAATTAACAATTTTTCTGTATTATTGGCAGATCTACATATATAATTATGTTCATTTAATAGATGAAGTATCAGATCAGAACCTCAGATAGGTTAGGTGACTGCCAGAATTTTTTCCCTGTGAGCAAGTGAAAAAGCTAGAACAAAATATTGAGTCCTACTTCAATTTTTCTCCATTGACACCTGTAAAAACTGTGAGGTATTTCAAAAAATTAAATGAAGTGCAAAATAGGAAAGATACATGTAAAGAGAAGCCATAAAAAAGCCACCACATGATACAACCTCATATTCAGATTCCTTTCCACTTTGACTGAAATATTTTCAACTCTCCAGACACGCAAACTCTGCTCTCTCACATACAGTTTTTGATAAAAGCCTTTTCTGCTCTCTGATATATAATTTTCCTCTTTAAGATTTTCTAATTGCCATCATTTTTTAAAATTCACTCAATGTGTTACTCAATCTGCAAGTTTATCATAGTCTTTCTCAATTTGGGATCATCGCCTTTCTGCTGTGTTCTTATAACAGTTTAAACATATTTTGATTTTACTGCAAATCAAAAGTCCCACTCTAGGAAATCTTGCTACTTGACTGGGATCTTCACTAATCTGCTAACAATTTAATAGTAAGATCCATTTTAAGAGTACTTTTTTATAGATTTCCTAGTCCTACCTAGTACCTTAGCAAGCCCATAGCTTATTAATAATGATAAAGTGACAGACAAATAGAACAGATACATATTAATGAGTTTATTTAGATGCTATCTTTGACTGTAAATAAATTGAAAGTTTAGTTATAAGATATTTCATTGGCTTACTTTTCTGAAGATCTTATATTAACCAAAGTAGGACTATTCAATATGTTAAATTAGAGTATATAATAAATACCTTGTGAGCATTTTCAAATTACACATTTAGAATTTCATTTGTTTTCTTTTCCTTTTTATCCTTATAGAAAATTTTGGGTTCCTAAAATTTGTGTTCCCAAATTAAAAAACTAAATTCATTAAAATGGGTTGCCCAGTTAAATTTGAATTTCAGATAAACAGCAATTTCCATATAATTATTTTAAGTTTAATTATACATCATTTGTATTACAACATACATTTTTCTTTTTATTTTATTTTTAACTTATTAATAAAGTGTTTTTATTGTAATGATATGTAATACGTAGTTTGCTCTTACTGTTTCCATTCAACATGACAATCTTGCCTTTTAAATGGGGCATTTACATTATTTAGAATTAATTTATTTACTAATATGATTAAGTTCAAGTCTATCATTCTTTTGAATCAATGGAGGATTTTAAAAAAAAAATTCATTTTTTTCCCCCTCTTGTATTAACTATATCTTATTTTATTATTTCAATGATTGCTTAAGGGTAGACAAAATGAAACACAAACATAAGTCTTCTGTTTTAACCCATTTTATGTCTCCTACACCGCACTTATATAAAACTATCGATTTCTCTTCCACTCTATAATTTAGACAATTTATATGAGGTATGCATTTAATTCTTTTGATTTATTAGTTGTCAGTTGTTTCAGCTTTTACCAGAAAGACCAAATAGAAAATGTCAAATGGTGTTTGCCATAAAAATTGGCTGAGAAATGTTTCATGTACTAATATGAGCATCTAAAAAGAATGCTGCTAACTGTCAGATCTGAGCATTTACTAATAAAGTAACCTGATAAGGTAGGAAATTACAAAATATGAATTAGAATTTGCTTAGAACACCCAAGAAGATTGAAACCCTGTAATCAAAACTGAGCTATTTCATAAAACATGGCAAACTCCTTCACATATTTCAGACTCTTTAAAATCAGGATCTATGGTAATCATGGAATGTAATTTCTCTCACAGATATCCTGATCTCTTCTTTTGTTTCTATACAGATAAGTCAAGTGAGTGTTTAAGAAAATGGACAAATAAAAATGATTGAAAATATTGTTGCACGCTCAAATAATTGGTATTATTTTCTGTCCAAAATCAATGAAAATGTATAACATGATAACACATTCTTAACTTAAAATATATAAACACATTTATTACAGATTTTCAAAATATGAAAAATATTTCTTGTGGGTATATACTTTTGGCTTTAAAAAAATTGGAAATTTTTACAAAGTATATATAAATTTTAATTGTATTTTGATATGTTTATTATGACTTCTTACAAAAATTGCCATGCAAATACAATTATATATTTATTTTTTGAGTAGTTTGTAAAATACTTTTTTCTCTGGCCTTAAAATATGATTATTAAAATATGACATTGGTATCATGTAAATCTACAGATTGTTCATTTAAAATTTTACTGCTTGCACATTAGCTTTTAGAGATAATTTTTTCCACATTAAATAGCAACATTTTGAATCTAAAAAATTACAGTAAAATTAATAATAAAAACTCTCAAGATTCTGATCCACAAATTTTTTTCATATTTTTTTCTTAAATATAAGATAGATCATCTGGAACTGATTTACAGAAAGCATATAAATTACTGTCTCTAGAAAATAAAATAAAGTTTAGGTTAATTTTAACTGAAATTTGATTACCCAAATTAAAAGCTTTTGAGAAACAACTGAAAATATTGTAAGAGCATTTAAACAAATACTATTTCAATATTTTTTGAAAGACATTACAAACCAGAGATATTTTTCTCTCATATTCGACATACTTATTAAGAAGTCAGATTAATAAATACATAAAATGAAATATTCAGGGAATCAAAGAAAAAATAAGAGAGGAATTAATGTTAGCACAATTAGTGAAGAATATTACATTATATAGTAATAATAATTCAAAAAGAATTTAAGATTTAGAAGTGATCACAACACTTTATGGTTCAGGTGTTGAGCTACATAGAAGAGGTCAGAAGGTGGAGAGGAACAAATAGAGTCACAGGTCGCTAAACCCCATGGTATTAGAATGTCAACATAAATGAAGAATAATGTATGAATATTCAGTAGATAACAGCTTGTTATAAAATCAACAAAAATTTATAGAAGAGATTTGTCTGAGATAGTTTCTAAAAAATTATTATGTAATTTCACTGGATGCGGTTGGAGAAAAAGAGGCTTTTGGATGATGTGGGTGGCGTGCCATCATGGATTTATATTAGTTGACCTCAAGTACTTAGTTGGCTGGAGTTTAGGGCACATAGAAGGGTATAATGTGAGTTAAGACTGGTCAGGCAAATTGAAATAAACCACAGATTGCCTCGAAGCTCAGCATGAAATGACACATTTTTTAATCCATAGGAGATGTGGAACATAGATTTCCTCTGTTGTCTGAAAATATTCTTGCATTAAGTTCTCTGTGGAGGGCTGCCCATCTGAGACTGAATCATATTGTGCTGTCTCTTTCTCTCCACATGTGTAGAGAGTTAAATTTCAACAGTTTATAATGAAATCAAGAGAAATTTTAGTATTACTTTTTTGGGAACTTGACAAGTTCATATATCAAGTAGGTTGATAAAACAGCTAAGCAATACTTTTCTCACCTTTAATTATTCTCTCTTGACTGCTCCACAATAACCCTTTCAGACTTTCTCTAGTATACTTACATAACACTCCTCACTCCTTTCCCCTTTTCATTCGGCTAATTACAACATTGTCTACTTACTGTGAAAACTGATTCCATGTGATAGACTATATATTTTTTTCATATTTTCCTTCTTCTAAAATTCTCTGAATTCTCAGCAATTATTTTCTATGTTCTTCCACATTTAAAGTGGACTTTTGAAAATCTCTACTTATCAAAGTTCTTTTCCTACCTGACTCCATTACTATGTCCTCTTTAGACCTGTTTCAATTCCTACGTATTTTAATTCATTCGATTTGCAATCCATCTTTCTTTGGCAAAATATTGTTAGTTCAAAGAAGATTTAATTGGTATAAATACTTTCATTTAAACTATATTATGTTCTCTTTCTCATCTTTCTCTCCAAAGTTTAGTCTCTGTCTCAACTTCTATAGTTTCAAAAAGCTGTGTTGGAAATAACCAATGATCTTGTAATCACTCAACTAATAGCCATTTTAGGAGAGTACTTTGTCTAGTGTTAGTATATCCACTCTGATTAACGTTTTTTTGTAAACGCATCTATTGATTGACTTTAAGGACACTATACTTCACTTGTTTTTTAATCTAGGAGAAAAATCTTCACTCCTTATTTCCCTAATATAGTTTTGACAAAATGAGTCTTTTTCTGATTACTGTGACAATTTAAAGTTAAGTGGTGGCAAGGATGACAAAGAGAGTTGACTGCAGAACTACACAAATATTTTAGTAATGTCTTCCTCTCTACAGGGGTCTGCTCCTTTGCTGTCTTAATGCTACCATGTGGCTGTTTTTTAGACCAGTCACAGGTTGCATAGCCTTTAGAATTAGGTGGAACTGGTGAAAATTTCTGTTGCATCATCTATTAACTGGACAAACCATCTTATTTCTTTGCGCTACATTAACTTAAAAGCTTTTGTGATTGAAGCTAAATGTAAATAAATTGTTGACTTTTGAAAATTCATCTCTCAATTCTCTCATTTTTCACTGAATTTTTAATGGCATTTACATAATCTATTTGTGTAATTCTACCTCTGACAATGACAAACATCCTAAAAACCTTTCTTGAGATTTTTTCTATATTACCTTCTTTTTGTTCTCAAAGTAGTTGGCTAGTTAATCAACCAATCTCTTTTTTTTTTTTTTCCATTATGTTCTCAGTTCCTACTCTAGTTTATTGGAAATAGGTTAAAAGAAGATTACTTCCTTTTTATGTATTTTAACTTTATTAATACAAACAATAATGGTAATTATGTTGATAGAAAATTGAACCTCACAGCACATCAGAGCACAGCTTCAAAGAGTTTTCGTGTTCAAAACAGAGCAAAGATGATTAATTTTGTAAAGTGACAGATAATTTGAACTAGATTACTAAATATTTATTTATACTCTAACCAAAAGAATAATGGAACACAATAAAAAAAAAAAGTTTAACTTGGTTGTGTTAATCAAAAAAGGTTCTTTAATTTCAAGGATCAGAATCAAGAATTCAAATCAGGCATAAGATGGAGTCAGAGGATGGAGTCAGTTCAGGTAATTACAGGAAGCTTCCTGGGAGTCAATTCATTGAGATGCATCATTGTAAATAAGCAGTACACACACACACACACACACACACACACACACACACACACACACACACACATTTATCTTCCAAGGTTGTAGAAAACATTTTTGGTAAAGAGCAAATAAGAGCAACATGTTTTACCTTCCAGAATAAAGAGATTTTCTCTAGGTGTAGAAAATAAATTCTTTTTAGATTTCCTGCTTTATAAATGCTAATTTTGTGGTACCTGTATGTTGACTAAGTAATTTTTTTTTCCTTTTGGATTTGGTTTCTTTATTTATAGTGAGTTGGAATAAGTCACCATGTAGTCCATAGCTCTGAATAAACATGAGGATTTTCAAATTATAATTTAATTTAATGTTGAGACACAATTGAGAAGAAATAAGAAGATGAATGCACAAATTGTGAATGGATCTTGTAATTTGTTACAGGGATTGAGCTCTAGATTTAGAGAGTGTTAAAACTGAAAGGATACTTACAAAATTGCTAGTGCCATCCTTATTTTCCAAATCAGAAAATGGAAACCAGCAAAGATATGCATTTGGTAAAATTAAATAGAACTCAAATTATATAACCTGGTTTATCCACAATGTTTCATCATCATGCAACATAAAACCGTCTTCCTAACCCAGTAAACAGAGAGGCAAAAGTTATTTTGATTTTGATATGAAACATTTGAAAAGAGATGTTTTGAAATCCATGGAGTGATGCCCTTTAACAGGTTCACTTTTTATCTCTACATTCTTTCTTAAGCATGGTGAATTTTACAGCACTGTTGAAATTTGATTATTGTAAGTAAATCAAACCATATAACTTCTCATAAAGCTACTGTCTTAGAAAAGTATGTCACCTAATACTGGCCAATGAAATGTTAGGGTAAAAAAAAAAGAGTCTACAGCCATGCCACCCTGGACAAGCCTGGACCTGTCTGATCTAGGAAGCTAAGCAAGGTCAGGCCTAGTTAGTACTTGAATGGGAGACAACCTAGGAAGAGCAGGTGCTGTAGGCAGAAAAAAATAAATAAATAAAAATAAAAAGATAAAAATAAAAGAAAGAAATGTGAGGGTAAGTTTGCTAATATGGGATTTCGGGGAAATTTTCCTTGCTCTTAAAAAGGTCTGGTCTTTGTTTTGGCTTTGGAATTTTGTGTATGTTTTTTTCTCCTGTAGAAATCTCGTAATCTTGAGAAAAACTAAATAATGTAGGAGTATTGTAGAAAAGAAATATGGAAAATACCTTGGTCTTTGATGGTAGGACTGAGCCACTAAAGTAATCAAATCTTTAGTTTCATTATCTTAGAATCTGATTTAAAGAGAGAAATCAACTTCATTTGGGTTATCTGTTGTAAAAAAAAATAATAATATCAACTGACTCTGGTTACTAAAATCAAAAAGAAATGTAATACAGGACACACTATATGATCATTGAATTGAAGGAAAAAAAAACCATTAGAACCTGAAGTGAAACTAGAGTAACTATAGTACCTAAAAAAGAGGAAGTACTAAACAATTTCATGTTTGTTATCAATAAAAATGAATACATTTATTATTTTTTTTATTTTGCTGATGACATATATTTCAAAAAAGAAATATTTGATACTCTAATGTCTGCTATGGGTTTATCTATTGGTTAAAGTAATAAAGATCATCTGAATAACAGTCCCACAGACTATATTTAATAGAACAAACATATTTTCTTTAAAAAATTAAAATATTGTTAGAGATGGCTTGCAACAAAATTAACACATTTTAACGACAAGTTCTTCCAATGTGTAAGGATTTATGCTAAGCACTGAAATTATGCTAGGGAGTCACCAGTTCTCATCCATATCTTCAGGAAGCTTACAGTCAGGAAGGCAGAAAATAAATTGCAACAAGTTCCATAAACATGTGAATAAAGTACAGAGGTAGGCCTTAGTGATGGTTCTCCAATAGGCACAATTGAAAAGGAAATTTCTCTACCAGGCAATATTTAACTGTTAAAGATAACCAAATCAGCATTGTGAAGACTTCTGGCAAGTGTTCCAGGCAAAGTGAAAGGCACAGGTAAAACATCTGAATCAGGAAAGTGCTCAGTGTGTTTTAAAATGTTTCGGAAAACAAAAGGAGGCTATGGGGATTAAATTTGGTGGAATCAAGAAAGAGAGGAACAACAGGTTTTTGGAAAGGTATGAGGGTCCAAACTCAAACATAGCTTCCAGATCATAGTAACAGGCTTAGATTTTATTTGACATCAATGGAAAACTTTTATGAGATTGTATTCAGCAGAATGACTGGCACTATTGATTAATTTTTATGGATATTTGTGGATGGCATGTGGAGAAGAAATATGAAGACGCCAGGAGTGAAATCAGGAAGATACATAAAGATGCTATTTGATGTTCTCACTTGGGCAATGTGGAGTCAGTTTTGGAGGTTTTTTTCAGAGCCAGTTTGGGGGTTGGATTAAAAATTGAGTTTGAGAATGATAAATGTGGGATGACTGTAAGATACCTACATACAAAAATATGTATATTTTGTATTTACACAGATTTAAAGGCATGGAAATGTACTAATCACTAAAGGGAGACAGAAAACAAAAAGAAAACTCAGGAGAAACTCCAACATTTAGATGTAACATATAGAAGGAAGTGTCAACATAAAAATATTATCTGTCACAGAGTTAAGAGGAAAAATTTTAAAAATATGCTATCAATTGAAGTAAAGGATTGATAGTGATCCAAAAAAAGATGCAGTGAAATTTCTTATTTCTGAAATTCAGTTGAACTTTGCTTTTTTATCTGAATCATAGCTTTCACCACAATTCTGGACCGTCAGTAAGAAGGAGAAATTTTTGATTCTTCTCTTCTAAATGGCATAGAAATTCATAGTATGCAATGACTGTAGTACTTGACTTTGAAATTTTCTTTCGAAAATTTCTGAACAATTTTTGGTCAGTTTCTGAGCTTTTGTAATCTAGTTCAAAAGCTTATACTGTATCTAGTCTTATACTGATAGAAAAATAGAGGGGCATGGGAGGAGGCTTCAAGTTTAAGTAAACTGGTATAAATGAGAATATTGGCACTTTTCCCCAACACTCACATTAGCACCCTTTGCTTCATCAACCAAATATATTTGTTTTCACTTTCTATTCTGAATTAATAATCATCTTTATCCATTTTCAAAGTCAACTTTCCTTTTTTTCTTATGTTATCTCTAAGAAGCTACTAAAATTCTGTGAGACTTTAGTATGAAAAATACCAAAAGTAGATTTGGGTTACAAATTTTTTCTATTGCTCATATTTAAATTATTACATTTAGATAAATAGGCCCCATTCGTAATGTGATTTGTGACAATGTATCTACTTTATCTTAATAATCGTAACTGCTTTAAAATTACCTAATAACAACAGCATACTAAGTTTAAAAATAAAACAAAATAATGAGGTTACATTTAATCTTCTTTTAAAAACCAAAGGAAAAGTTAGTAGTATAGTTTCTACAGCTAAGTACTATATACCTAAAAATTGGTGCAGTGAAAACTTTTCAACATTTTGTATGTAACTCCCATGCTCCTCAGTTTCAAACACACTGTACATCATTCCCTTTTTTGTTGTTTAATTTTAAATGTGTTGAATCTCACAGCTTGTCTCATCACAATGCCAAATTAACAATTCTGAAAGAAATTTTAGTACATAAAACCATGAAGAGGCATTTATTAAAAAAGAATAATGTGGCTTGTTCTCCAAAGCATGTCATCAAAATACTTGTTTCAAACTAC
Organism: Cynopterus sphinx; assembly: GCA_030015415.1. NCBI lineage: Eukaryota > Metazoa > Chordata > Mammalia > Chiroptera > Pteropodidae > Cynopterus > Cynopterus sphinx. The sequence goes on from CM057380.1 coordinate 14,330,009, forward strand.
TATGTTTGCTTAGTAAAGTGATGTTTCCCTCCTATAGTCAATTTTTTTTTTTTAAAGAATAACTTACATTGTGCTTCATTGGAGAGTGAGTGTCCTATCGCAGCATCTTAAAGTGCAAAAAGCATACAATTGGTACATGTAGTATAGAATATATTAATAATTATAACACAGCATGACCACATTGAAGATTAAAACTAATGCTTTAACTGAGTAAATATTTTTTGGTGTTTTTTCTTAAATTTTAAAAAATTTTGAATCATCATTTTGAGGTATCCAGAAAGATGATACAACAACACGTGAGACCTCAACTCAAGTCACTAACTAGCTGTGTAATCACTGGAATTCTGTCACTTAAAATCCCAAGAACTCAATATTATATTGGGAAAATAAAAGGGTTTGGCCATAATAAATTTTGAGACTTCTTTTAGCTCTTTTATTTTCTCAAACTGATTTTCTAATCATTAACAATTTTCAATAAAATAGTTTTATAGTCACATTTTATCCATCCATACATATATATGTGTATATACATTTATGTGTATGTATACACAATGTCTATACATGCATAAATAAGCTTAGGAAAACTATTTTATGAAGACTCAGTTCTAAATAGAATTATAAATATTCCTACTAATTAAGATTCAAGATCTCTTTGCAGTTTTTTCCTCAATTACTTACTGTTAAGGAAATAGAGTATTGTGTCCAAATGTCACTTGACTCAATTCATTTTTTTTTTCTGTGCTGGTTCTACTGTCAATTTGAAAACTATGTGCATTGCTATCATTTTTGTATTCAGTCATAGTCCTTGCTTTTTGTTTTTTATTATTTTTATTTATATTTTGATTATATAAAGTGTGTCTACTTTTCTTTAAGTAGGTTAATTGATGATATTGGTGGGGGTCTGGGTATTTCACTTCCATTTAATCATGCTTCCTGCCCTTTCCTTTCCATCACACACTCCCTTTTTTTCCTTCAGTACCGCATCGACAAAGGAAGTCTTCTGCTTCCAAGTGGCTTTCTTTTTTTGCCAAGAAGCTGTAACCTCCCAATATTGCTACTTCTTACCCCTCACATTTTCAAGTCCACTGGTTCACTGGAATATAAACTTAACATTTCCCATTTAGTGAGATGTTCTATATCTGGGAAGAATTTTTTTCCATGTTTGATCTCCACTGGGACTTCTCTGTGCTTATTTTTATGTTTTCATTTATTCATTGAACATATTTTCTGCCAATCATGTGTCTAGAAATTAAGAATATTGCAGTCAATAAATAGATGGAAATATCTCCTCTTAGGGTGATTATATTACAGTTTGTGTATATAAAGATATAAGTGCATAGAAAATGTCTGTAACTAATCAGCCTTATACAATTCCTCCTCAGCAAAGAAAATAGTCATGGTTTATTTTTTTTTATTTGAATGCTCTAAAAGCATTTCATTATTTTCCCTATGTAACCGAAAAAGACAGAAAACGAATAAAATGTTTCTTAAAAGTATATTTTAGAATAAAAAAATAACTTTTATTATGACACATTATTTATTATTCTAAGGCATAGCTCTCATGCTGACAAGGTGTGTAAGGCATTTTAATTTCATACATTGAATACATTCGTAGAAAGTCACTGTATTATTTATGTTTCCATTTGAGATATTATAATACTAAATTCATAATAATGATCACTTACATCAGCAATATCAAATATTTTTAAGTAAAAATGTATCTTTTTTTCTGAGAGAAGTATTAATTACCTTTCAAAATTCTTTTAGTACTTTTGATAAACTCATTTTATAGGTAAGAGATATAATAAATAGATATTTAAGAAATGTGCCTAGAGTTTTATAAGAATAAGAGACATGCTTCATATATCTGGGGAGAGACAGTGGAATAAATAAAATTGTGTGATGAAGACTGAACAAATTTTGGAATTTATTCAGAATCACCAAATAGTAAAAGCACCTGGGCTAAGTGATTTTGCTCCTCTCCATTCTCAGAGGCAATGCCACAGAGAAACAACACCTAACCATTCTGTTGACAAACCTTGTTCTTTTGATGACCTTCATAATCTCCTTTCATTGTTACTCCCATTCTTGCTTCTTATCCATTTTTGTGAAAAACTTCACTCTAGTCAGACAGTGATGTTCATCTTCCCTTCGATCCCACCTAGAGCTTCGACTCTCCCTCTAATCACCACTGCTCCCACTCTTCCTTTCTTAATTCCTAAATTTTCTTCAAATTCTTGCTCAAGCCCTGCTTTCTTAGTGATGTCTTTTTTTAAGTGAGATATCATCTACATATAACATTATGTAAGTTTAAGGCATACAATATGTTGATTGGATACATTTATGTTTCACAGCATAATTACCACCATAGCCTTAGCTAACAGTGCCATCACCTCATATAATTATTATTATTTCTTTTTCTGCAGTGAGAACACTTAAGATCTAGTCTATTAACAAGCAACTTTGAAATGTATAATACAGTATTGCTGATTACAATCTTTATGCTGTGCATTAGATCTCCAGGACTTATTTATTTGCTAGTTGTAAATGTGCACCCTTTGACATCTGTTTTCTCAAATGAAAATGGATCAATGTCTTCAACAATTTGATTTGTTGTTTTTATCTCTGGTGCTTGACACTTCATGATTTTACGTAAATAGTAGATGAAGAAAGTATAGTTGAACTCAGGTATAGATTTTGCAATTCTAACCGTCAGGTTATCTTTGAGATTTCTAATGAGTGTAGCTCCAGGGATTGCAAAAAGGCAACCAGACATCACATCTTTCAGGATATGTGTGGTCAGAGAGCTGCCCTTTCACGACCTGAAATAAATGCATTTAGCATAGCCACCGCTCAATAAGGTCAATCTGCCTCAGCTCCATTTCACATTAAGGGGATTATGCTCATCGTTTCTTAAAAGAAGAGTTATGTTCATCACTCCATGAAAGAAAATCAATGAAAACCAATGAATAAAAATATTTATTATAATAAGGAAAATTATAAACCAAATGATTTTTGTGCTTCAGTATTTGCTGTGTTAATACTTGCATGTACTGTCCTTGGCAATATGTTTCATTTATATCGAAAGAGTACTTAGTTTTAATCTATCAAAAAGAAAGCATAAAATATAAGCTGTTTCAGTCTATTAAGAATTAGTCATTTAGGTAATAAAATTTTTTCTCAGCATTGGTTCTGACCCTATCTGTCATGGAGATCCATCATAGAATTTTTTATTTTTATTTTTCTTGAATAAATATCAGATAATTATAAAATACATTTCTATTATCAAAACGTCAGTGGTTTTTTAAATTGTTTTAAACTGTTATTCAAGATGTCATTTCTTTCATTATCTAATCACATTGCCTAGTGTGATATTTATTTCTAAAGAAACTCTGGCTCTCTGCTGCATAATATATCTGTGTTTATTAAGAACTATTTCATATTTACTTAAATTATCCTGAAAGTGTGCTTTCTTTTCTTCTCATTTACTTAAACTCTCGATATATATGGATTGAATTGACATTTTTGCTACTCAAATTTAAAAATAGCTCAGTTATTATAAACTATAAAGATAATTAGGATAATAATCGATTCAGTAAATGAATGAAGATATATATTTCACATACAATACTAATTCATTTACTTTTCATTAAGGAAATCAGTATAAGTTCATGAAATCTGGATTCAGAGGAATCTTCTTCCAGCAAGGTTCAGGTTCTACCTCCCTAAGCAGACATCCATTTAATTATCCTCATAATAAAATGGTAAAATGTAGATTTCACCATTTCTCAAAATACTCTCAAAATAGATGGAAATATGTCTTTGTAATCCATTCCCCTACATCAGAAACAAAGAAAACTGGCTCAAAGTATTTAAGTTATTTCTCTATGTCTAATTCAGAAAAAAAGCGGAGGAAGCTTTGACCCTATAAATGTCTCAATCCAAAGCCAGTATTCCTTCCACCCTCACCAGCTCCAGAGCCAGTGTCATTTCCAATTTCAATGCTTTAGAATACCACTAATTGCAACTATGGGAAACCTAAGCCCATATGAGGAGGAGGATGGAAGAATGGACCAGTTTTTAATTTGTTTAACCTAAGTTTTTCATGATTGCTTCACTTTTGAGCTGTTTATTTTTTAATGTTTTGAATAACTGTGTTACTAGTTAAAATTATTAGAGACATACATATCACTTTCACATAAATTTCTTGTTAATACCAAAGAAATATAATAATTGCATTAGAAAATAGAATTAATAGCTACAACTCACTTAAAAAAATGATTCATTCATTTTATTCTTCTATCCATGATTCTGTATGTGGATAGGTGTAGAAAATGTCTAGAATATGTTTCATCTAATATTATTGATGGTTTGGATCTGTTAAAGAATAAAATTCAACTGAGTAAATTTTAAAAATCTCATTGGTTTTATTTAGCCATTCATGAATCTGGCAGCATTTAATCTAGCAAATAAAAAAGAGCTCTAAAGAGCTGTAAAAAGGAAGAAATTTTTATAGACTAAAATGAACATAAATAAGGAAATTATACTGGGTACATATCCATTGGTTAAAGCAGGGTAACTTTTCTTACCTGGAGCAAAGGGAAGTCTTGAATCTGGATCAGGTAACAGGCTAAGCAGCAAGAGTTCATTGGTTGGCATAGGTCTTTATTTGAAAACTAAGCTTCGAAATTTAATTAAGTTTTAGTTTGCTAATGTAGGACTTAACATGAGCAGCTCCATGTTGAGCCAAACTGGTTTTGTTAGCAAGTTGGATTTGTAGTGTCATTAACATGTTTTTTCTCATAACTTGAATTCTTGGTAATGGTCATAGTAAAGTCTGACTAACAAATCAAACAAGCAAAAATTTTTTATATTTAATATTTAAAGGTTCGATTTAGTTAGTTACGTATTTAATTAGTCTACTTTAGAGAGAAAATTTAGTTTATAAGACTTGATTCGTCTCAGTGTCTTGAATGTATTAGTTTATATTCAGATAATTATAACTAATTACATTTTCTCTCTTTATATTTTCCTGAAGTGATTCGATTTTACATACCATTTCTTTAGTTGTATTTATTTTTTTAACATTTTATAGATGATACAAACTATACTATAATCAACTTGAACATATCTATACAAATCCAAATAATTTTCTTGTAAATTAAGCTTTACATCTGGACAATAATACTTAATATTCAGTGCTCTGATAAACAATTATAATTCTAATTATTATAAGAGCATTAATAAATTAAATAATAATATATTTGGCCAAACCAAATAGATAGCATCAAAATAGTGGTGTTCATTTTTTCAATCAGATCTTTTGAATTCATCCTTTGTCACTGGCATTAACTGAGCCCTATGATGACTTCACCCTGTCTAGAATGAAAGGGTCTCAAAAGGAAAAGACAAACATCAGAATGGGAAAATAAGAAAAATAGTAAGTTTTTCAATAACACTAATGCTGTTATATAGTTTTCTTACATGTGATAGGGTCTTCTTTTTGACATTAGAAATAAAGAATGTAAGCCATTCCATTGATGTAACTAATGATAAGAAAAAATAAAAATAAAAATTAATTCTTTAGTAGTTACAGCCTAGGTTTCCAAACATCTCAGGTGAGGTAATGATTTATGGAGCCCATGAACATTAGACCTTAGAAAATGCATGCCTATTAGTTACCATGAACTGATATATTTTTCATCTATTGAACAAACAGAGGTTATCTCCTGTGTCTAGAAGGGCATGTTACTGAAAGTTTTAGTGCATAGCAGTATCGGATAAATTAAATATAACAACGGGATAAAACTAAAGCATATGTAGTTTTCAATCTTTACAAGTTGCCACATATCAGAAATATAGAAAAATAAAAATTATACATATATATATAAACTTTAAAAAGAATATGAATATAGTAATTAGATATTATAACTAACTGCTAACCCTCTTTGTATAAAAAAAGGTAGAGGAATTAAATATACATCTGTGGTACCTGGTCTCTAAGGGTTTGCCTGACATTTATAAAACTGTTGGAAATACGGTGGTACTCAGTTCTTGTGAGTCCTTTGTAGAAATTCAGAAAAAATTCCCTCACCTGCAGAATTTTTCCAAAAGTATAATAATATCTGATTCTTAATTATTAACTTAATTAGTGAATGAAGAAAACATGTGAAAAAATACTACTAACTACCTTCTATTTCTTAGAATTTTGAAACTCATGACTAATATATAAAATAATTTATTTATTAATTTGGAATCTGGAAAAAGAAGAAAATTGCTTTGCTACTTGTCCTCAAATTCTTGGTTAATAAGATAATGTAGCAAACTGTGGATTTTTGTAGTTTTTATTTGTTGGTGGTGGTGGTTGTTTTTTAATCTCTCTTCTAATGTCAGTTTTTAGAGGGCACTTAGTCATAAATTATGTTGCCGAATTGTTGATGTATTATTACAACAAATTCAAACATTCTTCCTAATAACCTACATAGAATTTCAGGATTCTCCCTGACAATTTTTAAGAGCATTGGAGTTGCTTGCATCTCTAATATTTTGTTGGCTGCCTGTCTTCTATTTCCAGATTAAGCATTCGTAATAGTCAAACCTGTTAAAAAACTAAATTTTTATCTGAAGTCTATATAGTGCCTCTGCACTATATTGGTACATAATCAATACAAAGAGAACCTCTTTTATTTCATTGTCATAAGAGCCACTTTGATTGCATATTGTAAAATACATTGTCCTTTTCCTTCTCATATTTATTTATGTTAATTCAGCATGAGGCCTTAAATAAGGAAAAAAAGGAAGGAAAAAACCTATATACCTTACATATTTATGTTTGGGAGAAGAAAGAAATAGAGAGAGAGAGGGAGACAGAGAGAGAGAGAGAGAGGAGAGGCCACCCTAAAGAAGTCAATCTTCAAAAATAAGAATAAAAATTAGAAACCTCTATTCCTTAAAAACTACAAAAGCATGCTCTTTAAAATATACAAAAATGTATTTACATTTGTATATCTCTGATTTTTAAGATAAGCTTACTAGGGGTCAGAGTCAATTGTTTGGCAAGTGAAATAAGTTAGAAGATGAGTTGATTCATGAATTATTCTACTGATTTGACATTATGACCCACTGTTTATCTGGATTGAATGATAAAAGCACTCTAAAATGCCTGCCACTAAACAAAAATGCATTTTGCATTAGATCTAAACAGCTGGAGATCCAGAATCTTAGTTTTTAAGTGCCAAAAAGATGTTTTAATATTGTTAAGAACTATGTTTTTGTTTTATACTAAAATTTTTTTTCAAAATTCTTAAACATCCTCTGCTTTAACTAATAATCACTCAAGAACATATGTTAAATTAGTGCAAAGTTTTAGATTTACTGAAAGTCTCACATTTAAAAAAAATGCTGTTGACTACCTCTTCATTGTTAAAGGCATGCTCCTCCGTATCTCCTTGTCTAACTGTGAAATAAGTAACTTCTTGACATTGTCAATAAGAATTTGAATTTCTAGAAAATACAAGTGTTTCTCTTAATTTAAATTTCAAAATAAATTTTAAGTAAATTTCACTTTTAGTTTAACAAAAATTAAATCAATACAAATTAGGATTTATAAAAATTTAGTGGGGGAGTTTTTCTTCTATAATTTATAAAATTACAATTTTAAGTTTATTTTTGCATAATATTTATAAGATTCAATTGTCTTCTCATTATATTGTCATTTTTTCTTTCCCTTCTAAGATGTCAAAACGTCATAGTGCTAAAGAAGATATTCTTATTTGAACAAAGTGAGTGTAGTACATCTTATCATTTTATATATATATATGTATATATATACATATGTAATGTATGTGTGTGTGTGTGTGTGTGTGTGTATACATATATATACACACACACACACACACAAACAGGAAATTGATAAAACAAATGAGAACACAGGGTACTAGTCCTTTCAGATAGTGTGGTTGTGTGGTTTGTGGATGTTTCTCTCCTCTCCTTTTATCTAGTTGGTTGAAAAAAATGCAGACATTGAATGTGTTTGTCTGAAATTTATTCATTATTAGATTTAAGATATATAACTGATTTTTATTCCTAATAATATAGTGTGACCTTGAGGAAGCTTTTAAAGAAACAGGTACACTATATCCCTTATGCTTAATGTTAAATTGTATAAGGCTCAGCAAAGATAAAATAACTTAAAGTCACTGTGATCACAAAGGTACCATTACAAAGGGTCTGATAGCTTGTTACTACTCTCAGTCATTTCTATTGAAGCAATAGAATAAGTAACAATTTAATTTAATCCAGGTGTTGTATTCCTCACACATTCTTTTTGCTAAATAAAATTTAATAAATTCTATCCATTTAATTAGTTTTAACATACATATGTACTCATGAAGTCATTGACATAATTAAGATACAAAACATTATTATGATTCCCCAAATATTTATTGTGCCCTTTTACAGCTGATTCTTACCCGACTCTGGACCCAGTTACTCACTAATGATTAGTTTGCATTTTATTAAATATTATAAAATTTAAGACTGAACTGTATATTTCTTTGCATCTGAGTCTGTTCACACAACAAAATAATTTTAAGGTTCATTTATATTGTGTTTACCAATATTCTATCTTTCTATTGCTGAGTAGTATATATCATATGAATATAGTACATTGGATTTATTTATGTATATGTTTATAGATATATGAGCTGGGTTCCAGCTTTTGGTTAATTATGAATAAAATTCCTGTGAGCATATTTATTCATGATTTTGTGTACAAATATGCTGTTGTTTCTCTTAGTTAAAGGACTAAAAATGGAAATACAAAATTTTATAGTATATAACTTTAGGAAAAAAATAACTTTCAAAATATTTTCCAAAGTAAAATTTAGGTTACAAATTTGTATCAACACAGGATTATAATTTTTAGCCATTCTGATTGACATATATTGGCATTTTATTGTGATTTTGATTTTAATTTTTGTGTTGCCTAACGATTTTGATCTTCTTGCTATTTTGAATTACTTTGGATTGCATTCTGGACATTGTGAATTATGTTGTGGGAACTGGGTTGCTTTATATTCCTTTGAAGAAAATTGATATAACTGTTTTAGCTGAGAATTAATTCACTGCAGTGGTAATGTGTGCTCTGTCTTGTCTGAGAAATAACAACTCAAATCTCATCCCAGATTGTGTTTAGCTTATCGTGCGTGCGTGTGTGTGTGTGTGTGTGTGTGTGTGTGTGTGTGTGTGGTATACGATTCAGGCATCAACTAGAGACCAAAATATTTCAATATACAGAATTTGAGATACCCCTTTTATGACTATCTTTCCTAGGATAACCTCCTCACATTCCAGCATCACTTACTGCCTGGTGCAGTTTCTTTCCTCCAGTTCTTTTACTGGCCAAAAGACTGTGGAGTTTCTCTAGAAGTTTTAGCTGAAACTGCACCATATCAAGATGATTTAAGGCAAAGGCACAAAAATGTGAAATTTTCTGTGACAGTCTATTCTGCAGAGCTTTAACAATCTTCCAAGTTATTTCTGCTTTCATTCACATTTCAGATCATTTGGGTAGTTTTTTTTTTCCTTCCTTCTTTCCTGCCTGCCTTTTTTTTTTTCCTTACTTATTTCCATCTTTCCTTCCTTTCTCCCTTTCTCCCTCCCTCCCTCCTTCCCTTCCTTCCTTCCTTCCTTCTTTCCTTCCTTCCGTTTTCTCCTCTTTTCCTCCATCTCTCTTTTGCTTCCTGTATTTCGTTCTTTTTTTTATATATATATTATTTTTCAAAATATATAATAGTTATCTGTAAGCACATGAGTTTGTTAGGAGTTCTCTCCTCCATGAAAATGGAAACTGCTTTTAATATTTTTGTAAGGCATTTAGTATATTTTTAAGATACATAAAAATTAAATTAATCATATTAATATTGATATCATTGTCTTCCAGATATATTGAACAAATAATTAGAACTGACGTAATGACTCCAGCAACCGATGAATGCTTAATGGGAGTCAGAGGTATACATTCAAAGATTGATACATTGACAAAATTCAACATTACCAAAGAAAAGAGAAATCAGTTCTTAATTCTTTTCCTGTCATACAACAGTAAAATTCCAATCATCCCCTCAGCCACTATGATAATCATGACTATATTTCTGTGACTGGGAAATATATAATATGAGCCCTACAATTTCTCTATTATTTTGCTTGGAGGCATTTTTCCAGAATACTGGCTTAAGAATGGGAACTGAAATTGAGTCCAGAAGCTTTCCTGTGCAGCAGAGAAGAATATCAGAGTTCAGAGAGACTGAGACTGCAGGAAAAGGAAAGCAGAGTTCTGTAAATAAGTAGTGAGTCAGAAAAAGAGCTGTTGAAATCCACACAGGGTTCCTCCAGAGTCTTTACTGAAAACAAGTAGTAAGATGGTAAATTTCAAACCAACCATATTTTAATCTTATTAAATATATGTGTTACAAGCATTACAGTTAAAAGACAAGTTGAAAAAATGGAAAATAAAATCAGAGCGTGTCCCACCTACATGTTATGTACAAAATAGAATGGCTTGAGCTATCTATCACCTTTTGTACTGGAAGTCATATTCAAATGTTACTTAGAATCTTTGGAAAACAGTCCCTAATATTTCTTCCCATGATTATGCTACAATTTTCTGATTCTTCCATTCAATTTTGATAGTTAATAAGTGTATTCATTATTATTCTATTTCTCTTTAAATCTACTGTCTGATAATAATAGAGAATTATGGATACTATTTTTTTCTAAAAATAAATTGCTTGTACATAAATTTCTCAGACATAATTGATTTTGCTCAGTTATAAAGGTTAAAAAATTGCAGAATGCACAAAAATATATGAAGAAAAAACAATCCACTTTACTAAACTGATTGATTTTCTTCTTATAACCTAACTTTGCTCTAATTTATTCTTTATCATATAGATTAATTAAATTAGGGAATCAGAAAGATGATAAAAAATTGATGTTTCAGACCTCATCAGAATTTGAGATACTTGCTAATATATTACTTAGACTTTGGGCTTTCTCTGTAAATTTAAATTTCTGCATATGAGGCTACTTGTTCCAGGGCAAAGAGACAGTTATAAAATTACAGGTAGGAAAAAATAAAACCTAAGATGTAATAAAAATATATATAGCATTGCTTTTTTGTCATCTAGGCATTGTAGATTATTTAGCATAAAGGAGAAATAAATCAATGTTCTCAAAATATGCATGTGAATAATTAATTTATATTAATATTATTATATCATGTAGTAAACACAAAGATTTTAATGGTAAATGTTCCCCCTCTTAATTAAAAATATTTTTTTAGAAATCCTGTTTGAAACATAAGATAAATAATTATTTTGCAGTTTGTCTTTCTGTTCTTTCATTTCAGTATAAAATATATTAATTTATTTATATTTTATATATCCTTTACTTCCAGCCAGGGATTCAAATTTTTAAGAAAAATAAAACATTTATTATATTAGGTATGCATGAGCTACAATGCTGAGGTACTGTAGATTTAAAAGATTATTAAATTAACAGAAAAATAAAGTGCCCAAGCAAAGGATAAAGTCATAGGTTCTAACATGTTAAACAATTTTTCTTGCTTGGATGCCTACTGGAAGAACTTGGCCCTACTTGTCTCTTTTGGCAAAAACCAGGGTAATACAACTCTTTTTCATCTGAGTATTTTAAGAAATTGAATTATCTTACATGATTCTCCCTAGGAGACTGTTCTCTTATCTTTTGTCAGCATTCCCCCTTTCATGACCTTTGAAATCATTTTGCTTTTTAGATACATATTTTCTCCAACTGTTCTCTAGGAAATAAATTGAAAGTTCACCTGATGGTGATTGTCTAATAAGAAATACTTTTTATGTCAAATTGAAATTGAAGAAGAACATTACCGTGTGCTATAATTTTAGATATAAATTTTTCTCATAAGCTAAAGTATTACTTTTCAAGTTTTTCACTTTTCCTTCCTAAAAATTAAATTAAAAAATATCCTCTCTCACAGGGTTTTTGAGTGGATTAAAAATGTATTGTGTACTTAATTCCTAATATAGGACCTGATTTATGTTTTTAGAGAGAAATAGAGTATTTTCTCCCTTTCTTTACACTGTAGTTATTTACATGATGCTTATCTTCCCTGTGAGCATGTAATTTTAAGGTTAGGCAACATGTCTGTTTTTGCATAATTTCTCAAAACTAATGAAATGGTGAATTTCAACTCTAAAGTACTCAATAAATGTTTATTGGTGAATACAGCATGTTACATTTGTTATAAGTGCTACTGATAAATGGACAATCATAGATTTGTCTTTTACGTTGACTATCTAATGAAACCTTGTGAAGCAGATGTATTTATTTCCATTTTATTGATGAATAACAAAGCCTTTAAATGGTTAAGTGGTATGCTGAACAAGGTCATGCAGTTAGTACATAAATAGTATTTCAAAGGTTAGGAAACAATTTTATACTCTACCATTTTATATACATGATGTGAAAAATTAATATAAACACATATACTACTTGAAAATAAAATCCCATTAATAAACCATCTTTTTCTTCATAATTAATAACTGTTGTGGGTACATTATTTTACAATGAAGTACAGGGCAGGAGAAACCAACAAACACCTTCTCTTTTAATGTCAGAATGTGGTTAACATAATAATAAGTTTTTACTAATACCACTTCCCATGCAGTGGGGAAAAAGGGGATGGCTGGTGGAGAGTTAGTGCTCAATGAACAGTTTTAGAATAAATGAATAAAATTAAAATCTCCTCAAGTTGTATGTTCTAATGTAAAATATTTCTAATATTTGCATGATTTTGGTAATCACATTCTCAAAGCTCATTTGCACCACCCTGTCCACAGAAAATACTTCCTCCGTGGATCTAAGAAGTTACTTATATTGACTTTTAATTTACCCTTTATTTCATACTGCTGAGATAGTAATATTTTTCTTTAGGTGATGTCTATAAAATAATCATATTTAAAAATTTTAGTGGGTAAAAGATACACATTAAGTAGGAAATTAACATCAAGTTATCATCTAACATTGTATTATGATGACAATATAATGCTATTATTTGGAAATCCATAAATAATGTCAAAAGATACACTCACACACATATAGAAAAACCTAGACAAATTTGCTTTACAATAATAGTTAAATTAGACATGTTACAAATATATGCTAATTCACTTTATCGACTGATAGTACAAAGTTTTGTCTTGTTTAGGTTTTACTATTCTTTTTAGATAATTTAAAACTGGCTAACATGAAAATATCTGGAGCAAACTTTGTCTCTGCACATCCAAAAGTTAAAAATTTTTGTTCTTATTCTTTTAACTGGCCTATGCTCAACATCTAAGATTTCTTCTGGTTTCAGCTTCAACATATAAAGAGCTAATATGGCATGATTCACATTTTGACAACAATAAAATGCCTATTTACCTCAGTTTCTATTACCTGATATGACAAGCCTGGCTTCCAACAGAAATGTACAAGGCATACCATAAGGCAAGAAAAACACAAACACTGATATGACACAGATGTTGGAGTTATCAAACAGAAAATTTTAAGTTACTGTATTTAATATGTTAAGGCTTTAATAGAAAAATTAGATGAAGGAAAATAATATAGATAATGTAAAAGAAGAGATTAAAACTTTAGTAAATAATAAAATACGTGCTGGAAATTAAAAAATAAAAACACTGCGACACAAATAAAGCATGTATTTGGCATGACCAATGAAATAATCAAAGACTCTGTAGGTATGTTAACAGAAACTTCCCAAATTTAAATTCAAATAACAAAACAATGACAAAGAAATAGAACAAAGCACGTAAGAACTGTAGAACAATTTAAAAAGGTGTAATATTTGAATCATTGGAACAGCAGCACAAGAAAGAAAGGATGGAGCAGAAAAATATATTTGAAGTAATATGATTCTGAACTTTCCAAAATTCATCCAGGATACCAAAGCAGAGATCTAGGAGATTGAAAGAACATCAAACAGTATAAACACCAAGAACAAAGCAAACAACCAAACAAACAAAATAACCCCTAGATTTAGGCACAGCAATTCTAAGTGAAGCAAACCAATAAAAAGAGAAAAACTTGAAAGAAGAAAGAAAACATCACATAGGGAGACTTAAGGACAAGAATTACTGTAGATTTCTCATCTGAAACCATGCAAGCAAGAAGAGAGTAGAGTGACATATTTTAGTGTTGCCAGGACAAAATACAAATCTAAAATTTCATAACCAGTAAATATTCTTCAGAATAGAGGGAGAAAAACAAGAATTTCTCAGGAAAACAGAACTTTATGTGTTTATTTCCAGCAGTCGTGTTCTGAAAGAAATAGTAAAAGAAGTTCTTCATGGTATAGGTTATTGACATAGGTCTTCATAAAGGAGGAAAGAGTGCCTGAGAAAAAATAAAAGGGTGAAGAAAATAGTTTATTTTTCTTGTTCTTAATTATTTGTGAGTTAACTCATAAAAAAAATGATAATACAATGTGTTGGGTGATTATAGAATATGGATAAGTGAAATGAACAGTAACAATAATGTCATGAGAGACAAAATAAAGGACTTTAGTAATTGGTAAATGTTGATTTAACTTTAAATGTAAATAGTTTAGTATATGCATTTATTTAGAAATGGAGTCTTTGCAGATGCAATTAAGATGAAGTCACGAGGATGGGTCTTAATCCAACACTATCAGTGTACTTAAAAGAAGGGTAAACATGTGACAACAGAGACAGAGATTGGGTTGATAGAGCTGCAAGGCAAGCAAATAACACAAGGATTTAAGTCCACCACCACAAACTAGGAAGAGGCAAGAAAAGATTTCTCCCAGAGTCTCAGAAGGAACATGACCTTTTGAATTCTTGAATTCAGGCCTCCAGGTATGAAAGCAACAACACCCCCATAGCAATGAGAACACTTAAAATCAGATCTTGGTTCCAAATAACACTTGCCAATAAAAGAAACCAGGCTTTTTGGAGGAAGCCCTGATTTTAGAAATAAAGAAATATATTAAATAAACCTGGAGTATCATATAGTGCCAAAAAGAATTAAAGTGCTTAAAAATAAACCCACAGTGGTAGACGTATGTCAGAGTGATGTCATAAGTCCTGATAGAAAGAACCTTCTGGAGAAATCATAACAATTTAAAGAGAAATAAATAAATTAGTAGTAGGTTATAGCCCAAAGTAAAATAAATAAATAAATGCATACAGATGACTCTATACTGATATAAATAAATAATTGCTTAAGTAATAAATAAATGTAAATAAATAAATAAATAGGAGAAATAGGCAATTGTTTGGTGAGGAAAAATTAAATACTCTGCGCTTAAGGTGGGAGAGCATAATGTCCACCTTCTAAGTGTGAGCTGTACACAGTGACTTTCTTCCACAGAGTACACTGTGGAAATGAGTGGGGGTGGGGAGAGTAGATTTCTAGTGGAGCAAACTACAAACAGTACCTCAGGCAGGTGGTCAAGGATAACAGCAACAGCGATATGTATCCTTGATATGGCATCATGAAAATGGCATCTTACCTCTATTGTCTACCTATTGAAAACACTTGAACCCCGGTTAATCATGAAGAAAGCATCAGAAAATTCCCAATCATGGTGCATTCTGCAAAATAATTGGCTAGTAAGTACTTTTTAAAACTGTCAAGGTCATCAAAAACAAATCTGAGAAAATTTCACTGCCAAGAGGAACTTACAGACCATGATGATTCAGTGTAATGTTCCCTCTTGAATAGAATTCTAGAACATAAAAATGGCATTAGATAATAAATAAGGAAATCTGAATAAAGTAGAAAATTTAGTTAATAAGGAGATATCAGTATTAGTTCATTAATTATAAAAATGTACATACTGATGTAAGATGTCCTCAAAATTTAAGGAAAAGTCTTTCTTTAGTGCTGTCATGTTTTCTGACGAACCTGAAAAGTGTTCTTATATCTAGGGTAAAAAATTAATATAAATGGAGCCACTTTAAAATGATGTCAGAATTCCCATCCTAGAGGAAGTGTCTTGCACCTCTTACTTCTCAAACGTTTGAAATGTTAAATGAAAGCAAAATAACCTTTGGACTGGGCCTAAAGCAACATTGCGTGCCAAAGAACTGTTTGCAAGAATAATAAGGAAACAGACATGATTACCAGACTTATGACTACAGGACTGAAAGTTAAAAAGATTATTTAGAATTATCATCACTCCATTAGCTTACCTATAATAGAAATGCCTTGCTTCTATTGATGTGATTGTTCCTCTTCTTGTCTCATAAATACCCTTTGCCTTTATCTACTAATCGGAATACTTTTGGGGCTTCTACCTGAATCAGTGCTTCCTCAGCAGCTTTTCTTTTCTGATTTCAAGTTAATGCCCGTTGCTTCTCACTTTGGCCTTTTATTACTAGATTAGCAATAGTTTATTAAAAATCCTAAAGGAGGATTGACACATTTTAAGCAGGCAAAGAAGATCATTTCTTTTTTTTCATTTTTATTAGTCACTATCACAATAGTTTAAATTATTTAACGAACTCCCACGCCTGCTGACAGTGACTTCTTTTCAATAGTACAGCAGTTAAGTAGATATTGCTCTAAACATTTTATTTTAATGATAATAGTACTTTATGTTGGTGTGATGCTGTAGTGTACACAGTGCTTTTAGATTCATTCCTTCATTTAATTACAAAGAGAATATTTCAAAACGTCAGCAGTCTTTGAAACCATTTCCATTTACATAGTGGCCGTTCACATTATCCCTGTTTACAGAAACACTGTTTTTAATAGGGATGCTGAGTTATGCTGCTCAAGTCCTTCCTCCAAATGGAGATGCTTCATTCCCAGGCACTTAGAGTGTTCAGTGCTGACAGCTCACAGGGAAATGCAGTCAGCACATGGGAGCTGCCTCCTTCACCTTTTGTTCCCTCAAGGGGACATTTAGAGATCCATTTAGGATTAAAGATTCTAGGCCCATTTCCTCAAGAAGGAAAATTCTGTAGTCACATCCTAACTTCAAGGATTTCTATAAGATCACATAAGTCTTCTTTGTAAGTGTGCTTATTTCCACATTTCTGTTCTTCCCTCCACCCTGACAGTCGTGAAGAAGTTTCTCCAAGATGCCTCCTGTATCCCTGAACCATAGCCTGTTATCTGGAAAAAGTCCTCACAATAAGCAGAGATTCAGGCAGCAAATTAGATTATCCAATTTATGCAGAAATACAAATGGTCCAAGTTAAGAATACATAAGCGTGCAGAAAATGAGAAATAACTTAGATGATAGTAGCTAAAAGAAAATGTTTGGATGCTGGGTGTCTAGATCTTTGGAAGCAACATGTGGGTGGATCTCTGTGAATCAGAACAAGCTGCAAAGATCTTTGTATTACATTTAAATTCTAATGATCATCTATCCTAGAAGAGTCAGTCACTAAATGACCACATAAAAACAATGACTTACAAGATGTCATTAGCCAGGGCCAGTCATGGGCCACCCCATAAAGGCTCAGGTACATACATAAAGTAGATATAATATCAGATATTGGAGATATTCATGGCTCAAAAGCATAACTTCCAGTCCTGCATACTAATCTAGTTAATGCTGCTATTGAATACCAAATCTTCAAGGAAAAAAAGATTAATTTTCAAGGAAAATTTCCAGCTACTTAATGAAAATGTCATTATATTGGACATTCCCAGCCTGGAAGGGTAGCTGATCTGTCATTAGTGTGACATGGGTTTGCATATCCTCTGTGCAAGTCCTTGTTCTCCACTACGAGAATTTGTGAAACATAAACCACGGATCTGGTGATCTGGAAAAACCATTCTTTAGACAAAAAGAATCACTTCACAGCAAAGAAAATGGGATGGTGGGAATATCACCATGGAATTCATAAGTTCTGTTATATACTGCCCTGCCAGAGATCAGCAGCCAATATATCATCAAGAGTAATTGCTTTGGCCATCAGAGAGAGGTAGGGTTGCTGTTATCATATTGATCCCAGGCTCTTAATTTAAAAAAAAAAATTGTTCTGTATCTACAACTCTGCTTTAATATAAGTTAGTGCCACTTATATCTATTTCTGAAGATTCTATTCTGTCCTATTTCATTTGCCTGCCTTTGCTCACTACCACATTTATTTATTTGTTTGTTTGTTTATTGTAGTTTATAATAAACATTGTTATCTAGTAGAATATAGCCTTACTTTATTCTTCCTAAAATATGTCCTTGTTTTTCTCGAACCATTTTAATTTCTAATAAATTTTAGAATTTATTTGTGAATACTTACAAGGTAGATTCTGCCAAAATTTTAGTGTGATTTCACTGAATCTATAATTTTGTTTAAA
Organism: Cynopterus sphinx; assembly: GCA_030015415.1. Lineage (NCBI taxonomy): Eukaryota > Metazoa > Chordata > Mammalia > Chiroptera > Pteropodidae > Cynopterus > Cynopterus sphinx. The sequence continues at coordinate 14,348,405 of CM057380.1, forward strand.
GTAATTGAAGTTTATAAAATGTCTTTAACGCCTTAATATTACACTACTTTAATCATTTATTTATTAAATTTATGTCATTTACATATTTCTGTGTAGACATTTTACTTTCTTTTTATTAGATTTATTTCTAATCCTTTGATACATTTATAAATAGTATTTTTCTTATAAAAATTTTATTATCCAAATATTATTGCTGGTGTATAGAAATAAGTTTGATTTTATATAAAGTTAAGCATAAGTTTATTATAAAGTCACCTTTTCATTCTAAAAATTCTGCAATTTACAAATGTATTTGGATTTTCTACATGTACTGTGTAACTGTGAAAAATGGCAGTCATATTTTTATTCCAATACTTACATATATTTATTCAAGTCATTTTCTTTCTCTGATTAAAAATACTGTTAGAATGTTGAATTAATAAGGAAATAGTGGTCAGAACTCTACCCTCAAATGGTGGAGTTTAGTTCTACTCTTAAGAAATCAAATCATGTGTGGGCGGTAGTATCCATTCCTACACACATAAGCTATAAATCGTTTGCAGCTGACTATAGCTTTAGTCAGTTCAGCTTTGAAAGCACAGAGATGGAAATCTCCCTAATGGGCAGAGCTCCCTAATGGTGTATCTACTTTTATGCTTTGTAAGATTTTATACAGACTCCTGTCATACCAGCTGGTTAAGTACCTGGAAAGAAAATATTAGAATATTAGGAACAAGGAATTCTGGAGTAGAGATATGTGGATAATATTTATCACATTTTAACACTCATTAGAGAGCATTTTAATACAGCACACACAGTAAACAACCCAGCAGAATAAGTAACAGGGTAAATTTATGTGAAACATTCTTTGTCATTGATGACACCAGTATTGGCATGATAAGTGCATGAATAAAGTGATTTTAGTGGTAATGATGAAGCTGAGTAAGAGGACATTTGCATAAATATTCTGATTACTGGCCACTACATGTCTGTAAATTTTGAATATAACTTCCCTATTTTTATATGCAAAGCCTCAGCCACTACCAATATCTGAGTGCTACTAGCATAGGACTCCATACAACATTACCTAAGAACAGGACACATTCCAACAACAAAGAATGAGAAAGAAGAGTCATGGCCATGGTAGCTACTGGTCATATCACTGTGCGCAGAAGCTTCTACTTGAAAAACATTGCAATGGCCTATTGACAGCATAGAGGAACTACCCATTTGGAGGTCATATAAGCAAAGGTGAATCTTCAGATGCAAAATACACATTGAATCAAAGACATTTTGCTCCCAGTAGGATGTATCCTTGGGTCTGGAGTTACATAAGAGAAAAATGACTGTTTCCACTTATTATCACTCCCAATAACTCACAAATACTCTGTGCTTTGTATTTCTACATTTTGGACTTCTGCAGAGTTAAAGGTCTTGGTCTCTTAAAGGGACATATTTTTTTCCAGAGTATACAACAAACATCTCATTTAGTTATAAAATATGGTTGGTATCTGTCAAATTTGTATTCCTTAGGTACAGAGAGAAGTAGGCGAACGAGAAATCATTGACTTTGCAGGGGTAATCAACCAATCATCATGAGGAGGTAAGGTTTCTCTTGTCCAGTGGGGAGATACGTAGAAACCAGGTGATAGATCCATCTGGAGTCTTCCCTTGGCCAAATATGAACATAAATGGGCAGATAAAGCAACCACCTGGTACATGCTGACCAGAGACTCAAGCTCCTCATGAATCAAAGTCAAGATTACCACACTAGATAAGCAACTCCGATCGAAAAAGAGAGTCACTTGAAGTGAAAGAAACCTAAAATGGATAGAGAAACAGGAAGATAAATGCAATCAATTATGATTCTGAGACTGGTTGTAGTGTCAGAAACTGAAGATAGTTCCACAAACTTTCTTCTTCTAAATTTCCCATAGGAAGTGAGGCCCATAATATTCATGGTAAAGCTGTTTCTCAAATATTTTTGCAGAGTTGGAGATACTTGGTTCAAGAGTTAAACAGTGGTAGGCAGGGCAATGGGCTGTCCTCTTTCAAGGAAAAAAGTTCAGTGATTCTAGGAAGGTTATTCAGCAGAAGGCTCTAGCCATTAGTCAGTTCAGGATCTTCCAAGATTACAGAGAATTTTTGCCCAAGATTGAAGTCTTTCCAGGTTATGAACTCGGTGGGAATAAAAAAGCCAGCCAGTTTGGCCTCATGGAGGACAACTATCATATGCAAATCTTAATCCGTCCTCTGCATTGCCCAAATATTGCTGTTGTCAATTTTGCTTTCCTTCGTTGTTTTTCAGAGATGTTGATCCTAATAAATTCAGCCCAAAATTCTGTCGTATTTTCTCTTTCTGGAGTATCAATGAGATATTTCCTAAAAGAATCAAAGAAATCAGACTTTTCACTAAGCAATTCTATTGCAACAAGACAATGGGCTCTACTCATTTTTCTGGAGTATTTGAGGCAAAGATGATTCCAAACAAGCATCAGATACTTTGAATTTCTAAAGGTAAACTCAAACCTTTATATTTTAAAAATATAGAGACTACTGATGCAAACAAAACACAATGTTCACTTCTAACACAGCTCAGAAAAGTAAAGTGCTTGGAAAGAAAATCGTAACACACTTGCTATATTCAACAGCTTAAATCTGTATGTGATATACTTAGCACTAAATAACAACACTAACACTTATCTGAAAAAAAAAAAGAAATGTATTATTTCTTGAAAATACTCCTGCTGCATTATGATTCATTCACAGAGGAATATAAAATTCTTGGCTTGTCAAAGTAAATTTGAACACTAAATTCGACAAATTTAACCTCTAATGTGATTTCAGTATAATTTATTTTATTTTTGTGTAGATATATAAGAAAACATTACTCCATGAATATGATTATACAGTTATTACATGATCATTCATACCTATTTTATTTATGTATATATTTACTTATTTACTTAATTTTCACAAGTTGATTTTGCAATTTTATTGAAATTTAAATGTTACAATTAATTTTTAAGCTTTCTCTATTAAGTATAGGATATATGTAATTTATTTATATTTTAAAATGTATATATAAATGTGTATCTATACATATACATGCATATATATGTGTGCATCTATATGTATGTATATAATATTTATTTTTCCACAGTAACCTTAATTTATCTCTTATGTGAAGTGTGGCAAGAATCTCCTAAGTAGTCTTCTTGGATCTTGCTTCTTCACTGTTTTCTCCTCACAGTTGGAGAAATTTGTTGTGTTCTCAGGGTCACTGTTTCTCCCCATTCCCATCTCAGAACAAAGAAGCCAAAACACAAATTTCTCAGCCTGGGATTCAAACTCCTTCTGGACATGGTCTCAATCTCTTCTTCAAGATTTATTTCTTTTACTTTCTTATAAACTGAACATCAAGTTAAATCTGGATTCTTGCTATATCCTGATTACATGTAAGCCTTTTTTTATACTCATTTCTCAGTCTGGTAGACCATTCTCCAAGGTCCATCTCTATTTTTTTTATACTTATGGTCACATGATTTTCCTGTTTGAAGCACATTTATTTTTAGAACTTGAAATTTGACAATCAAAGCCTTGTCTTAAAAGTCACATTTTTTTCTCTTTGCTTTTGTGTCTTACAAAGAGTTAAATTGGTACTTAATGCACTCAATAAGTTTAGAGAGGTAGTTTTAACTAACATTCTTTTTTAGCTCTTACCTCTGTAATTTAAGTGATTCGGTAATTGGGAATCTTATATGACATATGTAAACATAATTGTCAGGGGAAAAAAAATAACTTTAAAAGCTTATTTCCACTACTAAAAAGTTAATTCAATTAGCTATTTAGAAAGAAAATGCTCCCACACACGTCAAGTTGAGAAGCTATGAGCTGATGTTTATATTGTACATCTATTCAAATCATATTAAAGCTTTATGTCTCAACAACAGATTACTAAAAAATATAAATAGCTTTTTTTCTTTTCTTTTTTCTCTTTTTTTCTCCTTCTTCTCCTTTTTCTTCATATTGTCATCTTCACTTCCTCCACTTCCTTCCTCCTCTTTCATCTTTTGTTGCTCTCCCTTCCCTATTTGGCAGTGGTGGATGATCCTGACTTTACTAAATGCTCAGATAATAATATTACAGATGATTTTAAAAATTAAGTCACATTGACATCGTAATGTGAAACATATGTGATCATCTTCCAAGGAAACTGAGTTTGGGTATCTAGTCTATAATCCAATATCTATATCAGGTTTAATCTCTTCAGTATGGAAAACTTAAATATATATATTTTCTAATTTTCTAAAATTTCTTTTGTGGTTCTCTTGTAGGAAATCTGGTATCTTAGTGAGACACTTGTTGTTGAACTTCTTTAAACAGAAAAAATAAAACACACAATCTTTCAGTACTACACAGGACTAAAGAGCATATTCAAATCACTTAATAGTTGCCCATTCTTCCCTGCCACATCTGCTCCAAAGATTATTTTTCTCCTTACCCCTCCTGAGGTTTACAAAGAAACATCTGAGCCCAAATTGCTGATGCTATTAATTTGGAAACTAGCATACAATATTGCTTCTCTGAATCAAAGTATAAATTCTTCCTGCTTTCCAATTCATTGGAACCCCAAGTGTAACTTTAGTCTAAGTTATTCTGATAATTACCTAAAGTCCTCATTTCCCCTAGATATGAAAATTCAACCTAGGTGTTCCATATGAGGAGAAATTGCAATCAAGCTATTAAATGAACATAAGCTCACTCCATTTAAAAATCTTAATAGAATTATTTGGAATGTGCACTTAATACCATCAAGCCCTTCTATCCATTTATATAAATGCAACTATTAATCACATTACATTAGGAAAAAAATGACATGTCAATAGCATCATCTTTAAACTCTTGAGGCTTTTATCTTTTATATGGGGTATTTAATTTCATGGTCTAATAAAATTGCTGATTTGTATTCTCTAATAACTAATTCTTCTAACTTTGTTCAATAATAATTAAATTATATAATATTTCTCAAAAAGACCATTATAATCTGTGATTAGAAAAAGAAAAGAATGTTTTGCATAAATGTAAATTGGCTTTGTTATTTATTAATACAGCTAACATTCCCCACTAAATTGAAATATACCAATGTATAAAGTAATATAGGAGCTGAGAAATTTTCTGAGTTTATGTTCTATACTTATGTTATAATTCAAGTCTAGAATCTAAATAAACCAACTTGGAACTTCCCTTATTTTTTTGTGTGTGGGCAAAATAAATCACACTATTTGCAGCTGATGATGCATTTATATCATTTTGCATAGTTACAACAAACCAAAACTGCTTAAATGTCTAATTCATGTCCTTAGTTTGATTTTTTGTTAAATTTTATTTTATTTTTTATTTATTTTTTTTGCAATTTCTTTGTTAAATTTTAAATTCCATGGTAATATTGTGATTGTTATTTAATTTTCTGATGTTTTTAATTTTTGAATTTATAAAATTCTAGCTCAATAATATTATTAAGAAATAACAAATTTATGATTTTAAGAACATAATTTTAAATGTGTTTTAGGAGATATAACAAAGAATAGTGAGTGAATTACTTTTCTAGAATGCAATTTGTTTAAAAGTTTTGGGTATATCATCTACCTGACTTCTACTTGTAACTTTGAAAAATTTGATCAGTGGAGAGAACTGGTAATTACTATGGGGAAAAAATATTATTTCAGATATCTGCTTTTGAAATACTTCAAACATCATATCTACATTTTCATCTAAATAGAGTGTGTGTGTGTGTGTGTGTGTGTGTTTTCCCTTATGGCATACTGTTCTAGATGCATGGGTGCTTTATCTTATTTTATCTCTATGAAGATATTGAATTTTTATTGCATTTCCTGTTTTCTGTTTGGACTATCTGATAAAATTCACTTGTGATTTAGTTTAACTTTATTTTCTTTCGAAGTATATATTTTTCTCTAATTTCTAGTTATCTTAGCTGCCAGTTCACATTGAAGGGTAAGACACTAAATGATACTACTGTACGTGTCTACTTACATAGTAAATCTTATTACAGGAATCTTTAGTCTAAGGGGGATGCTACTGTGTTTTCCCTTGGAGAACAATAAATGCCATTGCATTTTTTTTTTTTTTTGGCCTTCTAGAAAAAGCTACCTTTTTAAAGAAGTGGTGAAAGCTTGAATGTCAGAGGGTGAGGATCAAGGTGCATGGCAAAACAGGGCTGGGAGAATAGTCACACCACTCAATTAATACATTTTCTCCTGTTTTCCATATGGTACTCCCACCATAGCTATGTCTGAGTTCCATAAGGTTGTATTTTTTTTTTTTTTGATGAAGAATTCTCTATAATTTGTCTGTAACTTTAAAATTTTCCTCCTCTCTGGGGTCCTGCAGCCACTTTGAGTGGTGCCTGATATTCTGAGAACCTGGGCCTGTGCTAAATTGTATAAGGCGCTCAGAGAATATCTGAGCTTCCTATTGCATTCTCAGTCTAAGCCAGTTACCACTGATCAATGCTTGTAAACTTTTAAGAAAAAAGTCATTCTGACATTTTCTTCTATTCACTTTTCGTCTGTGAGATTTACTCTTCATGTCTTTTCAGATCTTTTTTTTTTTTTTGTCTTTTTCTGTTGTCGTCTTTGTTGTTGTTGGGAATTGAGAAAGTATCAAGAAAATACATGTGTTAAGTCCACCATTTTTAATTAAAAGTCTTTATTTTAAACTAAGAAAAAAGGAGAGATTATTTGAGCTTGATATTTTTAGAAGGTAATTCTAGTAAATGCACTTCTTCAATTAGAAGGCTTTAATGCATTTTTCTTAGGAAAGAAAAGAAAAAAGTCTGTACATCTTAATTTGACCAAGGTGTGTCTTTTTTGTCAAAGGGCTATCTTGTCCTTTTCAAGAAACTTTATTGTTATTACTGTATGATCTTCAAACTTCTAGATTCTAAGAACATAAAAAGTTATGACATGATTCTTTGTCTTAAGCAGTATATATTAAGAAGTATAATTCTTCCTAGAGTTTTATTTGAACTTAATTTTTGAAAATGCTTAAAAATTGGCTGGCATTTTCTTTAAATTATTTGTTTAGTACTGGTATTTAATTGGAAATTTCATTATTTTTCAAAGTATTAAGTAAATTTTCAATATCAATTTTCTTGTGAAATTTTAAAAAGTGTGTAGTTTTGATGGATGTTTTTTTCTGCCCCTACAAATTTTTTAAGTTCTTTGGGGAGGGAAAGGGGATTGTAGACACTCTGATTTCTACTAGATAAAATGGAGTTGAACAAAATTTTAGTGTAGATATTAATCCTTTAAAGGTTCACATATAGATGTCCATCATCTTAGCATCCTTAGAAATACTTTTGAAGTTCTGTATGTTAGCTAAATATTTAACTGAATCTCAAAATCTAAAGAAAATACTACCTGATATCATCAGACTATTTAAAATATTTCAATGAGATCCTAGCTGTCTTGTTGCTATAATGGACTAAAACATCATTGTTTGTTTATTTGCTTTGACAAATAGTGTTTTCCTCAGATTTGTTATATATCACAAGATATCTTAAATATTTTATTTGGTTAAAGATATTTTAAAACTTTTTATAAAGATATTATATTTTGTAGAAATATTTTCAGATTCTCCAATGCTGAGAATCTCTTGAATGCTTCAGAAATGATCTACATAAAGCAAATGAAATGGCATGAAAATATATATATTGAAAGAAAAAAGGAAATAAAGTAGATCTTCAAATGAAATGTTAAAGTTTCCAGGAAATTCAGGATAACTGTACATATAACTACTCATTTTTTAGGCTCTCTTTTTATAGTTTTTTGTGGTTAAATAACTTTTGTGAAGTCATCCTATCTTGTGTCCTTCCTTTGTCTATATTTTCTTTTTGAAGAGTTATCAAAATAGACTATTGCCTAAGCCATAGCACACTCAGGCAACTGTAGTAGAGGCTTTTGCAAACTTGTCAAGTTATAAATCTAGAAATTCTGACGTATCAGTCTAATTGGTCTCATGCTTGTCGATATGAACATAATATTTATATTAAACAAAAGCAAATGTTATGCAAACACTTTAAGATTGAGTCATTATGCCAATGACAAGTTAATACGCCTTGTATTACAATGGTCTGTAAGCAGACATATTTAATAAATTCCTTTAATAGAAAGAAGAAACTGTGTTACTTAGAGTTGATTTAGGCTTTTTTTATATAACTACCATTAGAATATATTTATACCTTTAAAATATATTTTAAATATATGTCATGTAGTGCTACAGCAGGCATTGTATCAAAGGAAAACTAATTTTTTATGTTATTTTTATAATCCATTTTTTTCTATTGCTTCTCTCAAAAAATTACTAAGAATTTAAAATTACAGAGACCAAAACATATTTATTAATCTTCTGTTATATTTTCTCTCTAATCATAAACATTTTCTCCAAGTTGTATAACATTTGTTAGTACTAAAAAGTCAGTTCTTTATATAACAGCTGCTTTGCCATCTTATGTTATAGTTTTTCAATTAGACATTTTAACTCATACCTGACTTGTCTAATTGTTTACATATATATTTTTTTTCTTATATTTGTTTTAAATTTTTCCTTTTTGTTCATTATTTAGATCTCTATTTCCTGATGCCAATGATTATAATTGTTTTAGGGAGCCCTTTAATTCCAATTTAGACAATTTGCAAATATTTCTTATACATTTGAAATATCCAGACTCATGCCACCCTCCATTTTTTATTTATTAATAATAAATAGAATTTTATTAAACTATTATAACTAATAGGATTTTATTAATTCTACCAGTACAGGTGAATGACTTTCATAACTCTTCTAAAGCAGACTATAGCTTGGGTCTAGAGGTTGTAATCTAACACAGTCTTTCTGGACTCAAAGTCTTCCAGCATGAATTTATACACAAATTTATTTTGGCAGTATAATTTTAAGAATGGAATTTCTATAGATAAATCTCTGAAATGATACAGAAATAAATAACAAATTTGTGACCTCTAAATATGGTATACATATTATCAAAATTGTATAGCAAACAAAATATATCTTCATTAGCTGGTAATTTAATTATATCCTGAAACATGAGTTTTGTTTTTTTGATTGTTTTAATGAAAAGTTAATTTATCCACTGAAATAGATTCTGAGATGAGTCAATGAATACAAAATTATTTAATCTTCTCAGTATTAGAAATGAAAAGATGCTAGAGAGAATAGAATAAAGCGACTCAAAGGAAAAAAAGAGGGATGAGATAAAGCATCGCTCAGATATTTTATATAAAATTGCTATAAAAGAAGATGATTTGAGGACAATACTCCATAGTTTTCTCCTATCTCTTTCTGTCTTTTGAGCAGTCTCTGACACTTTGTTCTAAACTACCTTTATTCTGTATTACCTTTCCAAGGATGTCTGTAAATCAAAATGCTGTGGAAATTAGAAATACTCTCTTCTTCCAAAGCAGAGGACTGATTTGTTTGATGTTCAGGATAAGAAAGCTAATGTTTCTGAGTTGCAAAGATCAGGCAGGTTTCCTTGCAGCCCTGTATAGTTGTTCACATTTCCTAAGCTTGGGCTTCCTTGAGTGAAGCCCAAAGCCACTAGGTGTGCAGCATCTAGCTGGGCCAACGTCTGCATCACCCCTATGGACCTTGTAAGACAAATGGAATTAATACAAACACAAAACTTATACTTCATGATCTGCCACAAGGAATAAATGTATGTTCTCTGAATCAACATGTTTCTGTCTCCTGCTTGCATTCATAAAGTTGTGGCAAGCTAAAGTGTTAGCTTGCAATTAAGAAAAATCAAAGACCCTTCATAGTCTTATAGACAATATTCTCTTGAAAGTTCTTTTTATTCCTATAAATTTTAAGTCAAAAATTTTTTATCAGACTTGTTTATTTGCATATTTCATTTTTTTTAAGTTTTTTCTATTGTTTTTTAGTGGAAATCAGACAAATAGTCTCGGCTACACTTCTGGATTCAGATGACATAGAAGGACAAAAACTGGGTCAGTGTGAAATAAGATAAATAATTATTAACTATTCTGCACAGTTAAATTGTAAGATCTAAAGTGAACGTGAAAATATAAACCTTATGGAATCCATAGAAAATTTGAGAAGACAGTGGAATTTTCTCACAGTAGAGAGAGTACAAATCTGATATAGATGTTAAAGGCAAATTTATACAGCTGACATTCATGTTTCACCCTTTTAGCCCAAGCCATATGTGGAGATGTATTCTTTAATAGTAAATGTGCACTCAATTCACCACAGAGATTTATAGCATGCCATAATGCTTCGTTTTGTTTTGTTTTGCTCTCTGTTGTTTGTTTTGTTTTGTTTTAATCTATGGTTTCTAACATTGATTTTCACATTTTCTGGTTAACACTGCAGGTTTTGCCTGATTTATTTTTAATAACCTTTCTCCCCAAAACTGTACAGCTAACATAAGAATTGGCCTGAATTAGAGGATAGAGAATGAATTGTCCTTCTCTTTGTAACAACTGAGAGGAGCTATGACACCAAGTTAAATCATATCAAATACTCTCTAGGACCATCACTGGCCTTCTAGGTCATTTCAGACTGCCAATAAGCATTGTCAGAGAATAGTTAGGCAAGCAGCAGGAATTATCAAAATTCATATTAGAAAAACTATTCAAAATCATTGCTTTATTTAATATAATTTTTCAAGATTATAAACAAATACATAAAAAGACATTTATAATGGCCCTAATAAAGTCTGACCAAATGAGAAATAGTAACTGAAGACTGTTAATAATAATGAAGAAAAAATATTTTGCAATTTCATAATCATATTTCTCTCCTCTTTTGCTATTATTGTCTTCGGGGATTCCTTCCATACCACATTGTTTATTTAAGCTATTCAATCTAACTTGAGCTAATATTCATAAAAACAAACTGTGATTTATTTTAAAATAGTTTTTCATTAAAATTACAAAAAGTTTATAGCTAGAGTAGACCCAGTAGAAGATCTAGTTTAAATTTCTTATTGTACTAATAATGAGATAAAACAATTGAAAGATGAAGGAATATTCCCTCAGCCGCTTCTCCACTACTGAGGATACTTGAAGTTCAGTTCTTTGCTCTTTCTACTTTATCATTCTACACTGAAGATACCACCTTGTTGTGAATTCATGAAAACAATGCCTGGTTTGTTCCCTGAAGTATTACTTACTCTCGGGAATTTTCATGTAATGTTTCTTTCAATTTTTCTCTGACATTTTATAATTCATCCAGACACATCTTGTAAAACTACATCCTAAAAATTCTAAGATTATATTCGCTATGTTGAATAAAAATTATAGTAATTATTTATTTAGCAGTTGCAAAATTATACACACCCACACACTGGAAGGCTAGCTAACAGAACCATTAGATCATAAACATTTATTACGAGACATGATGTATCAAGAGGAATAATTGGAAAAAAATATCCTCATTGTGTAGATATAGATTTTAAAAAATCAAATTAAATGAGAATATAGCATGGCACAGAATTAGATCTTAATATAGTTTTTTGTTTTGTTATGTTTTTAGTGTTATGTTAATTGTTCTTATTATTTGGGTAGAAATATAGATATTTAAGTAAAACCAGTTCTTACAACTGGAAAATTATTAGTTTTGAAATACATGTAAACAAAATAAATATTTTATTAAAATTCTAAATCATGTGCTGTATCTGTATAGCAAAAGTTGAATCCTGGTGAGTTTTTTATTAAAAAAGAGATCATAAAAAGTCTTGTCCAAAAAGAGATGTTTTATAACCTGAATAATCTCGAAAATAGAGTCTGAAGCTTAAATGCCAGTATTTCATTGTTGCCTGCAATCTCATGGCACTTACTCTTGAAATCCAGATTTGACTGACAAAAAGATGCCTTTCTACCTATGCAAGCAAGAAAACTGCATGACCTTCCTCTGGAGAGAATAACAGGGCCTGTGGTGCTAACGCATGATGGGTAGTGGAGGCAATCAGAGCTCTTTACTGAGCAAGGTGCCAAAGCCCAGGGGTGAAGTATGACCAAGCCAATTTGTACCAAGTGGAAACAGGGGCAAAGGGCATCCAATTTAGATCCAACACAAATTTCTCAGTTTTGACGTTTATTTTGTTTTATTTTCATAGTTATTCCAATAATGTTTACATATCCCCCAAATATACTGAATAGTTTCTAACAAGTTATGTTGCTTCTTATATATATAGGGGCACGATTTTGATCAATGCATTTGTGTAAAATAATTTAATATGTCTAGATAGTAAATGTCTACCTCTGTCATTCAATGTGAGTCCTTATGTAGGATCCTCCTTTTGTGTACCATAACCCAGAATAAAATCTGTATCTCTTTGTGTGTGGAATAAGTATGAGCAGGAATTACCTCATTCTCTCATCACTCCATGGAAAGCCATATGGTGTCTAGGTGATCTGTGGGACATGTGTCAGTTTCTATTCCAGTGCAAGACTGCCTCAATAAAGCTAAACCTGATAAAACTTTGAATAATTTTAGAATGTTATATAGATACTAAAAATAATAAGCAAAAAGTATATACCATTGAAATAATTGCAAAAAAAATAAGGCCTAAATAGTTAAAACTCAAATATATAAAGTGTTTTTTATTCTTTATTGCTATGAAAAGGTATATTAAAAATTATTTTCTTATGAAATATATGTTTATTAATTTATTGCCACATTTAGGTCATATTAATAAAATATGATGAGCAAATTATTTTATGAGTGAAATAAATCATGTTACCCAATGGCTTAAGTTATTTGAATAGTTTATAATATCTAAACTGTGAGCTTTATTTTAAATTAATATATTTAATCTTAATTAATAAATTAAATATTTAAAATTATCTAAATATTTATTTTGTTATAAATAATCTAAAAGAATTAATCTTTAACTCCATATCACCAAAGAAAGTTTGGCATTGATCTGTTTTATAATAAAGAATAGTATAATAGTTTTTTATTAAGATCATTTTTACTTATTTTAAGAGAATTGTGTTAAAAGTAACCTTTAGACTTCTGAAACATAGTGAATATATTGCAAGAATATATACCCACAAATTTAATGTATTTATGTAAAATTATGTAAACCACAAAACCTCATTTTTTAAAATAAATCAATGACAGAGAATTTTTTTCCAGGCTAGAAAATATTAGGTTTAACATTAAAATAAATGTTACTATAAATGTATATTTACATATAAACATTTAGTCCCTTATTAAAGCCAAAATTTTCAAAGAATATTTTATAATGTATTAGTGATTGATACTAGGTGACAAGGAAATATATAGCATGCTTTATGCCTGAACTTTTTTTCCTTGAAATTATATTCTTTACAATATTTATTAATCAATAGTTTATGAAATTGATTCATTTCTACCTATGTACATTTCAGACAAGTTATAGTTATCTAAATGTTCATTGTGCTATAAAAAGGAAAATATATCCCCTCTAATAATGTCTTAGCTATATTTCTGAAAAAAAATTTAAATGACCTAGCAATATCTTAAATTTTTTATTTTCAATGAGGAACTGAGGAACCAATGATGCAACAGCCAGTTTTTTATTTAGTAATTCCAGTAATAATTATTTTATTATTATAAAAAAATTCAAATTATGAAGGTCAAACCCAAAACAATAAAATCTGATCACTTTTTTCTTCTCCCTTTAATCTATGAACATATCTCTAGTACTTTTAGATTTCACCTTACTCTATGTTTGTGGCAGCCTAGTTCACAACTTGCAAAAAAATAAAAAGAATACAGGGTAAATAATGGAGCTGTAGATTCTGATTTTTCTGACTTGTGAAATGTAGTTTTTTTTTGTTGTTGTTAAGCATTAAAACCAATAACAGTGTAAAATATACACTTGGTGATATCTAATTAATCAATCATTCATATTCAATTTTTAAAAACTCATGCTATAGAATAAATGTCTGAGTCATGCATAAAAGTACAATGGAATAAATTGCTTTCAATACCATCACAACTGGTGGGCCTAGAAATTATTTCTTTTGTGAAGTGTTCGAATTAAGTTGGAGTAAAGCTAAAAATTCTTTTGAGTAGGCCAGACAATGAGGAACAATAAGCAGTCTCTTCCCACCTACACTTTAACAACAGCAAATGGCCCTGGGGTCTCATAAATTCAATGATTTCTCACTTCTGTCCTCTCAGATTCTTATATTGTCCAACTTCCTCTGTGGTATAACCATACTGCACAGGTATTATTGCATTTATCATAACGTATTATAATTTATTTGCTTATTTGTTTATCTTCTCAGCTAAATGATGAAGTATGTAAGGAAAGGGAGTCAGTTCTATACTGGTTTATCCACAGTATCTTGAATCTGGGCCATCCCTGAAGTAGTGAGATACCACAGCACGATTCAATCCATTCAAGCTTTCCCAGGAAAATTGTTTTTTGAAAGAAACTGGGGACTGTTGGCATTTTCAGTGGGCCTCTTGAATATCATTAAAAAAAGTTTTGAAATCTGAAGCACAGCCATGTAATCACTCTCTCAGTCATTCCAGTGAAAGCGCCAAAAGATAAACCTGCTTAGAAGAGCTTTTAACAGTTTTCCAGATCCACGATTTTGGGGAAGTTGTAATATAAAATTTGGTAATTCTGTTATTCAAATAGCTGTTCCTACTCTCCTCTTCCATGAAACTGAGTATCAGTCAGTGGTTTTGACATACTATATGTCAGTCTCTTCCACTGAAACCCACAAGACAATAGTTGATGTATTAAAATGTTGAAACTACAACATTTTATTACTGTAATGGAAAATATAAAAAGTTCCTACTGGAGTATAATCAATGGAAAATTGGCAAAGAAACATCAGTGAAGTCTAATATGGCTGTATTAGTTTTCTAGGACTTCTGTAACAAAGTACTACATATAAATGGCTTAAACAACAGAAATCTATTTATTTATTTATTTATTTATTTATTTATTTATTTATTGCAGTTTTGAAAGGGATTAAGAAGTCTAAGATCAAGGTGTCTGTAAGATTTTTTTCCTTCTGAGGGACTGAGGGAAGGATTTGTTCCAGTCCTCTGTCCTTAGTTGATAGATGGCCATCTCTTCCTGTGTCCTCACCAGGACTTCCCTTTGTATATCTGTGTCCAAATTTCCTTTTTTAAAAGGACACCAGTCACATGACATTTTGACTCACCCGAGAAATTTTATTTTAATTAATTATTGCTATAAAGACCAAAATAGTCATATCTGAGGTACTGGGGGATTAGGACTTCTACATACGAATTTTGGGAGGGACATAATTTAGTCCTAATGTTGGTTAAATCAGTTCTCTAAATGCTGTAAATGACAGATAGGTTTTACTGAAATTATTCATAAATTTGCAGTAGATTTTCTCTTCTCTGACAACAAAACCTCAATTTTATTGGTTGAATGCTGAGGAAAATTATGTGATCCCTTTTCCTGAAGATTGCACCGATATGAATATATTTTTAAATGTTTATTTTGGACAGCTGTATTAGAAATGCAATGCTGCTGTCACATTATAACATCACATTTTCACTTACTCATGTGGAACACCATATGTAACATTTTAGAAATATACTCTCTTTGGGTGGTAAAAAAAATCACAGTAAGGCTGCCAGTTTTGTTGCCTGAAGAGAATATCTTTGCATCTTGTTTTCATTCTTCTGAGTACTTTATTTTGCACATTAACAACTGATAATTTGACAAGTCCTGAGAACAGCTTTTTTGCAGAATCACCTACGCTAGGTAATATACATGCTACTAAAAACTCATATCAACATCTGGCTAGAAGAATATAATATAAATGTCTAGATACATCGCTTTGTGGTTTTACTTGTATTTCATCTTTATTTGCCAGCAGATTAAAATGGAATGATTGCATATTTATTCCTTCCATCTGGGTAAAACATACTTAAATGTCTTATAATATTAGTTGTCTATGGCTATACATTTGACTAATAAAACAAACTGCTAAATAGGCCAGCAATGATATAAACTATAAAGCTACTTAAAGCTTTCAACTTTTACAATGAGAAATCTTGGCCTTAGAAAATGAAGGTAATTGTTTACTATGTGACAGGTATGGTTTGAAACTCTTGAAATATATATCATCTACTAGCACATCTGATTTTTACATATACCCTACCAATGAGGCTCTTTTATTATCTCAATTTTATAGATGAGGAAACTAAGGCACAGAGGGATTAAGTGACGAATCTAACATCACTCTAGTGATCATAAAAGAATGCAATGCAAATTCAAACAAAGGCAGTATGACCTCGGAATTAATACTATTAGCTACTGCACACACTGTGATCTATTAGGCCATTGAAAAATGTGCTGAAGATTTAAGCACATTGACTTTGGATTATGAAATTTGAATTTTAATACTAGGTTCATCACTTATTATTTGTATAAACTTCCTGAGGTTCAAAATATTCTTGCCATATAGCCTTTACAAAACTCTTCAATCTATCCAACATAGATTCTCTTTCGATGTTGCCAATCTCGTTAATGTTCATTCTAGATGTATCCACTTAAAATACATTACATCTTATATGATAATGTGTCTCACATGTTGCTATTGGACAAAAAGTGATAATAAGTTTAAAAAGCTTGGCATGGTTGCAATCACAGGGTAACCAATTAAGCTTTAGCTGTTACTAATATTTTTATGAATATTATTACCATCTTATTGTTATTTTTACTAGTACAGATAAAACTACTAATAAAATTAAACTATGAGAACTAAAAGAAGTAATTAATTTTAATATTTTCTAATGTAAATCTTCTACTGTGATATGAAGTTCAATAGAAAAAAATAATTTTCTACAGATAGCCATATTCTTAGAAGTTAGAACCCATAAGTCAAAAATTTCGAAGAAATACGGTCATAGTTTAGAGAAAAAAGGAGAGATTTTCTTGCAATGGCATTTACATGCACCGATGTTTCCTATATTGCTTTCTCGACTAAGGTTCTTTCTAGACTAAGAAAAATTAAGAATGCTATTTTGAGTAGAGACCTAATATGTTATATAGAAATACATTCATTTTATTTATAAATACAGATAAACACATTTTTTTACTGATTTCATAATCTATCAAAATTATAATGTTCAGAAAGTGTGCCTATTTTAGGAAATCCTCAGTTACTAAATTTTTCTACTTTTTAATAATTTGTATTATTTTCTTTTTTTCATAACTATCATATAATTCAATTTATGACAGTAAGAAAATTGAGAGAGTTTGACTATTCTTCATTTTACATTTTAAAGACATGTAAAAATTATCTATAGCTGATGATACATAAAGGTCTGTTAATTAGGAAAGTAACTATTAAGAATATTCACACAAGTGATATAGATATCAAAAAATATATAATATAGAAGAATTAGGAAACAAATGTTTTCCCATAATAGGGACAAAATTTTGCTTTAAAAAATGTAAACAAAACAAATAAATTGTTAATGTTATCATAGTTACTCATGATAAAATTTATCGTAGGATTACTTGAAAAATTTCACTCTATGTTCCTAACTGTAATAATTATAATGATAATAAATAGTTATGTCTATTAATATATTATCATATAAAACATTGTTGTTTCTGAAAAAGTAGTCTGTATATTTTTGTTTAGATTAGTATCTTTTATGTTGCTAAGAAAATCAAAAATAAAATAAATCTAAATTCCTGTTTCGAATGTAAGTTTCACTAGAGCATGTGGTTATAAATATTTGCATAATACCCCTAAATTTTAGCACTATCTCTGACAAATCTTTGATACTTAATAAATATTCCTTGATTAAATAAGTGGCTAATATTATGAAAACATACTTCAGTGGTTAATGAGAAAATTCCAAATAAACATGATAACTTTAAGAGTTTTTTAAGTGGTTTAATATTAGAGAGTAATACAACACTTAAGTGTTAAAGAATATTTTTATTCCCTACAGTTTCTTAAAAATAAGTATTATCTGACTTACTAGTTGACAAAAGGGACTCTAGTGATGACATGTTGGGGAACCATTGGGAAAAACCTTGATAGGTACTAAATAAAATATGCCCTTCTTTGTTCTAATTGTATGTTTATGAGCAAACTAACTGCACACTAATTGTGGAATTAAGAATGAGGTCAATATCATTAGTGTTGTTTCTGTAACATTAAAATGTATAGAGTAAATAATTTCACTTACAGATCTAATATACTCATGAAACATGTTGGGAATTAAAAAATAGAAATATTGAAACCTATGGACATAAGTGTTATTTGAAGAATAATAGGCTATTGATTATCATAGATGATGAGAGCTCTCATTAAGTTTGAGCTAAACATGAAATCTATCAAGGGATGAAGGGAAGAATGGAAGTAAAGAACAAATCAGCATTCATGACTTTTAGGCAACCTGTATCCTTTCCTTGAAACACCTCCTATCTGCTAACAGGTTGGTGTCTTGATACAATTGAGACCTTGACCTAGCCTGTCTAACAGAGTTTTTCAACACAGTGGCCTAGACAAGTGCTTCTCAAGTTATGTGGGATAAGAGCAATGGCCTTAATTTCCAATTCCACATGGGCTATTACTTGTGTAAAATACAATAAAAATAAATAACTAAAAATTAAACTAAAAAGAACTCATAAATGCACAACCCTGACCCCATTTTTTTAAATTATCAGATTTTAGAGCCATAAATTATTCCATTATATTTCTAAAAACATTCTAAATGTTTATTCTTAATGTATGTACCTGTATTGTCACATATTGATGATAGATTGAGATTGATTCAGTTGACCAACCGCACTACGAGTAATACAGGGATAAACCAGGCAGCAGGAATTGCACATTGACATTAGAGAATCTAATTAACAGAATATTTTGATTCACAGAACAGGTGTTTTTATAGTTGTTGGTTGTTGTGGTAGTTTGTTTGTTTTGATCATTGTTTAGGTTTTTTTGAGGTTTATATAAACTTAAACATTTAGGGAAAGATATTTAAAATGAACTCAAACATTTATCCTGCTTCCTTACCAATTTCTCTTCTCATTATCATCTTTCAAACCAAAGAAATTAATATGTTATAAGTAATTAGAAACATGATGTATTGCACATAGGCACTATTTTCCTCTGGTGTGATAACTACATTCTTGCATGGAATTAGAGGCACACCTTGACCTCATTAACTACTATTTATTTAGTCAATTTGGCAATACATTAGTCAAAGTAGTGCAGAGATTTGTTTTTCACTTTAATTAGTGTGAGACATTAATTGAAAAGCTGTGGCAGCACTATAGAACAAGAAGTTGATACTTGGCAATTTATATTTTCCAGAAAAATGGGAACTTCATCTCATTCTATTAGATGCAAGATATATCTGCATTTGAATGTAAGTCAAATACAAATGATGATATCATTAAGCTTGCTTCCCAAACTAATGCCAATCTTGCAGCTCTGCAAATGCTTTAGAAAATTCACAGAAGTGCACTGGTAAAAAGTAACTTAGGCTTGGTGTACTTGCTCCTTTCGATGTAGCACCTTTTTAAGCTCTGTCTTATACCTAAACAATATCTACATGAAAATGCAATACAGAATGAAAGATGCAGTATAACTCTCATGGAACCCACATTCTAATGGGGTTAGCTCCATTTCATTTTTGGAAAATAATTTGTGCTGTATGATTTGTGAACAGGGGAAGATTTGGAAAAGGGCAAACATTTCAAGAGATCAAGTGAAATATCTACTGTAAGAGTTTTTACTGACAAGTTTTCTTTTACTGCTTTGATATAAGTTCTTGTTATTTTAGTGACTTTTTTTCCTAATAAATGGAATTAGCAACTATACATGAAATTAGATCACCTCATTCCTCTATATTACCGATGGCACTTAAAGTGTTCTCTGTTCCAGAAGTTGTATTTAGAAAAATGTGAGAAGATGTAAATATTCATAAATTTATATTTTGCATGCATTATTGAGGATTAAGTACATGAATAGTTTGTTTCTAACTATCTACAGATGTTAGTAAAGATATCAACCAAAATGTTAACAGAAGTTAACTGGTTATCCTCGGTTGATGGATAGTTACTTATTTTTACTTTGTCCTCGTGTTTATATTGCTTGATTTTTTTTCCATTTAAAAAGCTATACAAATTTTAAATCAGGGAAAAAAATGCTATTTACTTTGGAAAAACAAAATATTCCATTTTATTTTTGAAAAACAAAATATTCCCAACATGTTGGGTGATGATAGATTGACAACAATAATGATTTCACTGGTAGGAGACAGTAAAGAGAATACTTGTGAGTCATGCTTCATTATGTCTCTAGGCTATTATTAATGATCTCCACTGCTATATAGTTGTGATGTCCAACATGGTAGCCACAAACAGCTAATGAGCAAGTGAAACTTTGTTAGATTTGAAATAGACTTTAAGTAAAAATTATACACTTGCTTTTAAAGATGTAGCTTGAAGTAAAAAATGTAAATTATCTCTAATATTTTATTGATTTCATGTTGAGATACAATTTTTATATATTGGTTAAATAAAGATTATTATTTAAATTAGTTTTATTTTTTTACCTTTTTTTTTTTTTTTTTTTTTTTTTTGGAGCTTCCATGGCTCTTTAGGATTACATTCTGGCATCATCACATGAAAAGATATTTAAGAAATTTTCTTAGACTTCACTATATTCAGAATAGTTAGATAATGTTGTTTTCTTATTTTATCATAATCGTGTTGTGCTTGGTGAAATAACATTGTATCAAACCTTCAGAACAATCTTTCTACAATTTATTATATTACATAGGTCTGGTATGGTGAGAAAAACTTTTATGATTGATTTTATAAATTTTGATTGATTTTTGCACAATCAGGACTGTAGCACCAGTGCTATGAGCATATTCCTTTTCTTCCCATGGTATAACAAAAATCCACTATTATTTAATTTTCAAAATTATCATGCTAACTGCATTTTCAGTCTGTGGATTTCAGATCTTCTGCCTTTGTCTTAAGTCCCCTAAAAATGATTACTACATAAATATGGGCATATTAGTTTGCTCTGTTTTCAAATGTAACCAAATATATTGGTTACATTTCTTAAAGCAAGATTTTTCTCCCAATCTGTTACAGCATTATTGAGGGGCTTGAATTTAGAAATTATAGATTGTGCCAACTGGAGAATCTTGTTATCAGTATATTTCATTATATTGTTGATAAGAAAAAAAAATGATTCCCCATCTGGGCCACTGTTTGTATGGAGTGGCACATTCTTGCATGTCTGGGCACTCCAGTTTCCTTGTATATCCCAAAGATGCTTACATGAGGTGAATGGCAGTGCCTATGTTGTCCCAGTCTGAATGAGTGTGGGTGCGTGTCCTACGATGGAAGGGCATCCGTGCTAGAGTTGGGTCCCCACCTTGTGCCCTAACCTGACCAAACAGGTGCCAGCCACATGTGACCCAGAACTAGAATAAATTGTTTGGAAAATAATTATCTTCCTATTTTATTAATCTTTTATGTATGAATAGCTCACATTTATTTCAATGATTAATATTAGAAGTGTTTGGGTCTTTATTTATAAGTTTGTGGGTGTTTTCTTGATGAGAGCTGTGCTGTAGGAACTTTTGTTTATGTCAATTTGCCTATGGTAAAATTGGTTTTGTTATACATCATTTCAATTAAAGTCACAATTTCCAAGAATCTATTGATGAAGTTAAGTGAGGACTTACTGTAGTCTTAACATTTGTGTATATGTATATATATATAAATAAAACAACTCTAAGTAATCTTAAGACATTAATATAAATTCTCTATAGTTAAATGAAAATAATCTTTAATAACTAAAACTGTGATGAGGCCATATCCAGAAATTACTAAAATCTTTCTCTTTTTTTGTGAAATAATTTGTTTTATAGCAAAAAAACTTCTGTCTTGTTCACTTTCTTTTCACAAGAGATATATCTTTCTATACTTAATTGCGTAAAGTCCAATCTTAAAATGAAGAAACATTTTCAATTACAGAGACAGGTGAAATTTAAGCCATTTATATTACTTCAGCTATTTGAGATTTAATTAGTTGTTTTACAACTTTATGAAACCCATAAAGTTAAGTAAGACCTAAAAAAATGATGGCATTCATGAATTAAAAGGCTATATTTTAAAGTTGTCTAAACAGATCTCAAGATTCAATGTAATTCTAACCAAAATCCCAGCAAGCAGCAATTCAGTCTACTACAATGACATATTAATTAATTGTGTATAAGTAGAAAATAATAGATGTATTTTATTTTAAAAGTTATATCTCTTGTAAATGAATTGCATAATCATTTACCTGATCTTATTTTATAACTGGAGAAGTAAAATTCACCTTGCTCTCACCTCTCTCATCTAAGCAGTTTCATGACACTTGAATTCCTACAGTTTTTTCATTTCTCTAACTTAAGAGCTATTATTTTACTGACCATCATTTTATGCCCATTCAAATCCAACAACACTTGAGAAATGTAGCTATTTGAACTATAACAATAATTTATAGCCAACAAGAAAAATATTCCTGAGCAGAATTTTTATGAGGGAATAGGATATAGGGAATAGAAGAGAGTAGGAAAAGAATCCAAACAAATTGAATCTGAGCTTATAATTTGCATTTATAACAGAGTATTATAAATGCTGGTGCACTGAAGATAAACTTTGACTTTTTAAAATTTTATCTAGTGACAATGTTTTTGACAACCATTAATCATAGTTTTAGAATGTATTATTAATATACTATTAACTATATTGTTCTCTTCCTGAAAGTTTTAAAGCATAAAAGAGAAACAATTTATTGTTTTGGTTAATAATAACAAAAGAATAAATAACTTTATTAAAGTAAAAGTTGTCAATTTTATTGTCACAAACTATTGAATAAAACACACATACTTCACTTATAAAATAATACATTATTATGATTTATATTTAAAGGTTTTTGCTTTTTGACTCTTCTTACCATCAAATGTACACTGTACACAGTTCTCCATTCTCCTTTGTAAATATTTGTCGCTCTAATTAATATCATTACTATATCCTTACATTTATCTATAAATTGTTATTTGAACTGAAAATATATTATTTGTTTACTATTGATTTATGCAATATCTCAGCATTTAGTAATTTTAATTTCAACCTTTTCACTAACAATCTGTGCAAGGTAACTTTGTTTTTTGTTCGTTTGTTTGTTTTTGTTTGTTTTGTTTGTTCTATCTGCTCTTCTAAAATTCTTTCAGGTTTTGCCCACTCCTACGGTCTGGAGTACCACTGTGGCTTGGTATTCCAAAGATATAGCAGACTAAAATGGAACTATCTTTTAGGCTGAGTTCATATCTAGTGGCTCTAAGGAAACATCCACTTCCAAGATTATTCAAATTTTTAGAAGAAATAAGTTCTTTATGGTTGTATGGCTCATGCCTGTTCCATACTGACCATCATCTGGGAGCTGCTTTCATCTCTTAAATGCTACTTGCTGTACTTTCCATATGGCTTCTCCAACTTCAATATACAACATTGTGCCAAAATCAAAGACAATTTTAAAAGCAGCAAGAGAAAAAAAATACTTCACATGCAAGGGAGACTCCAAAGGAATATCATAGAATTTCTCAGCAGAAATCTTGTAGGATAGGAGAGAGTAAGATGATTTATTCAATGTGCTGGGGGCGGAGAAGAGAAAAAACTGCCAGCAAGTCAACTTTATGTGGCAAAGTTGTCCTTTAAAAATAAAGAAGAAATAAGGACTTTCCCAGTCAAACAAAAGCTGAAGAGATTCACCACCACTAGATCTTATTACAAGAAATAATAAAAGGAATTTTTCCAGCTGAAATGAAAGGATATTAAATAATAACATGAAAACACATGAAAATATAAAACACACTGGTATGTCTTATAATTTGGGGGGTAGAGCCCGTTTCTCTATTCTAGAATATAGTTAGAAACCTATTTTATGTTTCATTTAAACTATGTAACAGGGATTAAAGGTTTTGTTAAATAATATATGATAAATGTAGCCTAGAGAAAAACAGATTTTGTAGGCATGGCACACAAAGCATTTAGACAATAGCAAGAGGTCACTGCTTTTGTATGGTCAGATACCATCAATGAGAGACAATATAGCTACAACATATAAATCATGACCAGCGATGTTTGTTCTCAAAATATAAAAAAGAGTACTAATTCTATATTAATTTACCCTTAATTGAAATAGTACACTATGGTTAAGTAATGATGGCTGATGTTGAAAAGACATTTTTTATTAAATCATCAGGTGTTTCAGAAATACTTGGTTTCATTAACTCTATCATGTAGGCACATACAAATAATCCAATTTCAAGGTACTAGGAAATGCACAAAAAACAGTGTATATGTCAAGCACAGAATATATATTAAGTTTAAGTACCATATTCTAGGAAAAAATAGCATTTATGAAAAAAAATATTCAGGAAAAACAAATCATTCCAAAACTAATTAGGTTACTTGTGGTAGATGGGCTTCTTTTAGAATAGATTTTATTCATTTATGTCATTTTTTTCAACCTTGAAAATATAAGCATTTTGTGCCATTGTTTAATAAAGGGCATATTATGCCTTTTCTATTTGGTATACTATTTTCAAAATGTCACAAAATGGCAAAGAGTAAAGAATCCTGGAGACCAAAAGAAATACGTTTTGCATATTTAATTACAAAAAAGAAAGAAAAATATGCTTAAGGCTTTCAAGTAATTTTTATCTAAAATATGTATGAATAGCTCTTTTACATATATATTACATAAAGAAATTATCATTTTGATTCCCTGTGCACAGATATCAAGCCTAAGTATATTTATGATTGAAAACACTGATCTAAATGAGGTCGTGTTTAGAATGAGCATTGTTTCCAAGCCCTTGCTTCTCCACCATCCCACCTCCATATCTATTAAGATAGATGATGATGATCGATTTGACTTAAAGTTATGATGAGATTGAATTTCAGAGAAATGTTTTACCACATTTGCCCTTCTTCCTGCTTAAAAATACATTTTTTTCTTTTGGGATCTCAGCCATTTTCATGCTTCCCAATAGAGTTATGCAACTCTTCCGATGATATCCGAATTTTAAGGCCCTCTATCAACCCTACAGATGTGTCTTTAAACACAGTACATTGTTAAAATATCACCCCAATGTAACACAAGTCAAATACAGCTCAAACTGAACTCTTTGTGTCTCCTGCCTGCCTGGATTCAGCTCTTTTCTGGAATTCAATGGCCCATCTAAGACATAATCAGTGATTTCAAACTGAAGCCCTTCAAGACATCATTGGTTCATTCATTTCTATCACGTCCTCATTTAACAGTCTTTAAATAATGTGGATTTCATCGTAAATATTTATTTATTTATTTATTTATTTATTTATTTATTTATTTATTTATTTTTGCTGTGCAGAAGCTTTTTAGTTTAATATAGTCTTCTTTATTTATTTTTATTTTTATTTCCCTTGCCTTTGAGGTCAAATTTACAAAATCTACTCTAAAATCAAAGTTCATGAGTTTAGTATGTATGCTTTCTTCCACGTAATTTATTGTTTCAGGTCTTATATTTATGTCTTTGATCTATTTTGAGTTAATTTTGGTGTATTTATCCTAAGTGGATTTTGCTTATTTTCCTATATCTTGAGTCGCTATCTTAATCACTTTGGAATCCACAGTGCTACAAGATTTTGATGTTGACCCAATATGAGAATGTGAGACTTACAGAATTCAAGACTGAAAGGTTTTAAAACATGATATTATGAAACAATTGATTTCAAGGCAATAACATATTATGATACCAGGAGAAATCAAGAAAGAGAGTCTCTGATAGTGCCAGACCATGAGAACACATGACCTTTTTTCATTTTCCAATCCAAATCCTAACTACTGCTTACTCAGAAAATTCCAATAAAACATAATTACCTGTCGAACAGGATCGATTGTGTATTTGTGGTTCTTTCAGATTAAAATCCACCACTCCAGCCCAGAGTCATGTATAAAAGTGCCCCTGACCTTTGTTCACCTACAAAGGACATCTTCCAGTAGAGTTTAGTTCTTATAGATTTCTTTGTGTCCACTGCTCCTTATTATGGCTTTAAACAAAAGTATGATTTATTTTTTTTAATATAGATTTCTTGTTTCCATGAAGGTTGTTCCTGTGAAGGAGTGAAGGTTATCCATGGCTTTCTATAATTTAACCATATGTAAACTCCTCAAGTCCCACTTTAAAATGTATTTCGGAGTTGACTTTCCTGATTCTATGAAAATAGGATGAATATTAGAATAGATTGTCCATTTACATCATTATGAGAATTTGTTGTTGATTGTCCATGCATATATTTTATGATATCATACCGTATCATCAATTCATCAGTTTTTAAATATCTAGCTATCTACCTCTCTATCTTTATCTATCTGTCATACATAAGACATTGTTTTATTTTACATTTTAAATCTCTACTACATAACCTATGCTCACAAAATATTTAACAAGTAAACAAAAGAATGTATGAATAGAGGATCTATTAAATGTGCTTAAAATGAATCAGTTTAATTTCCTTAGATATATGGTTATAAGTAGGACACTTCTATAAACTATACACCATGTTTTATTTTTGATTAAAATGTTAGAAATCATTTTATGATATTATGGAAAAATAATAGGAAATAAAACCATATCAAAGAATAAAATTTAACATTATTTATTTCCCTTAGACCATACATTTTGCTCCTCAGAGTGAGTTATCTGTTGTAATCTTTTTACTTTGGCTTATTAAATTTTACCCATGGATTTTAATCAGAACTCAGCAGGAAGTAAACAAGTGTCTTTACTAAGTAAGATATTTTCTCAATTTTACTGATGTCTAATTTTTTATCTGACTTGCTTATGTAATCATTGAAACCTTTCCTTTATTTTTGTTTCTGGTACTTGTATGGCCCCTGCCTCTTGAATACATAAGTTCAAACTAATGGTAAATGACAACCAGTTAGCACCACTCAGGTGGGTCAGGTTGATGAGTTTGTTAAGAAAGAAAGGATCTAGTGTGTTCTAGGGTACAAGTAATGTCACAGTGTTAGCTCTGTTTTATATGAATAAGAGAAATAAGATCTTTCAAGGGAAGAGAATGTCAACAGAGTGGCTTTCTAGTTTTAGTGAAACTGCTATTGACCATTAAGATTGGCTGTATGTCAGTTCTCCAGAACACCAGGCATTTATTCACTGATTGGCTTATCCTGTATCATTTCTGATTAGTTTTGAGCATACTTTTGCATGAAGATCTTTTGTGTCTCTGGACGTCTATTATTGTCTTCTGCCAATTTTTTTTTTTTTTGTAAATAAAGATTACGATCTGAAGTAGCATAAGAGAATGGAAGAATAAGGTGAAAATTCTAAGCTAGGACAGAGGTCAAATCCAGCTGGGACAGCTGAGGAGCTGATGGGAAAGAGGATCAGGCTGCCCAGGCAGAAAGAGGTGTGTGGGTCAAGCACAATGAGATATAGCAGCAGTACTGAACAGGCCTATCTAACCTCACCACTAATTCTGAGGTCATGACCTGACTAGCTTTAACCCCATCTGGGTGGATACATTTTAAATTTAACCATAAAACATATTTGAGGCTGACAGGAAATTTCTGCTTCTGATTAAGACCAGCAGAGTTCCTGCCTGATATTGAACCTTATTCCTAACTTTCAGGTCCATTCTGATAGAATTTCTGGGCAGTGCTAAAGACTGGATGAGTGGTTTGTAGCTTTCCCTTCCTATATTGCTTCGATGTCCAAAGTCCTGGCTTAAAAACATTTTTAGAAACTCCCAGAGCCCTAGTGCATTTTGTTACCACAATTTCCAGATGGATTTTGCAATGTATCACTAGATGAGCAATAAGATTTAAAAGATTCTAGTAGGGATAAACATTAGTACTACTAAGTCTGCAAAGGGTAAAGCTATGGGTATTATGGCAAGTTTTTCCTTACACATTGCAAAGTTACTAAAAAAGGTAGCATCTTCCTCATCAGCTATTTTCTAGTTCTACTAGTGAATGAGATGTGGAAAAACTATAACCACAGAAAAATAGATGAACGTTAACTATGTGAGAAAAGAACTCTAATAGCAAGAGCACTTAAATGGAATAAGCTAATACATTTTCCTTTTGTAAGAAAGAGGCTAACATCACAGAAGTGTGGCAAAGACTTTTTTCTGAGTGTTTGATTAGGTGATCACAAGAGATCCTTTTAAATCCTTTAAGTGCAATTCTCACAGTCATGAAAGAAATAATGAGTGACAAGAAAAAAACATAGTCTAAGGACACTAGAAAAGAGTAAGGCCAGTGTTACATACATCTTAAGGTCTTCTTTTTTTCAGTTGACAAAAAATAATATTTTAAATGTTATACTGGATGTTGCAAGACATGCTTACCCTGTACTTGTCTGTACTTTTATCTTTAGAAATAATTTAAATGTTGAATAAAATACCCACAGAAAATTAAAAAGGATGCAATATTTTCACAAATGGCATTTGTCAGCAGTTTGAATACCTATTACAATAAGAATAAAGTTGATATTTGATATTTTACAAGACCTTTACAGATTTAAATAGCAATTAAATAGAAAACCAAGTAATAAAACATATATTAGATACTTATTTTTTAATAACATATACTAATTTATGTGAAATTTAAATATCAAACAAGTGAAATGGTTTTTTAAATGTAAATACAAGAAAATAAAGTGAATATCTTTACAGAAAATTAAGTTATAAAAAAAGATAAATAATCTAGTTAGGTCAATTAATGTTTTACTATATTAGGACAAATTAGAAAAGCTTGCTCTATTAAATGCTGGTTTTTCTTCTCCATAAAAACAACTCAACTATTTTGATAAGTTAACGATTATTTTCAAAATCAACATTACTAATTGCATGATGTGTAGACATTTCTATACTTACTGTCCTTCTGTCGAATAAAAGTTACATTTTTGTTTCTTTATTCCAAACTAATAAAAATGTTATTGTATAGAAATGAATAAGAACTTTATTTTACAAAAATAGAAAAATTAAAGTTTCTTATTAATATTTGACTAGTGAAAATAACATAAAGTTTTATCACATCAATTTATTCATATTCCCTCTCATTAGGCAGCATGAAAAGTGAAAGAGAAGTGGACTAGACCCCACTAAGGAGCATGGTACCTGGCTCCTGGTACAAAATGGACAAAATTTTAGATTGGAATCATGTCAATTAATTTAGTAAATCTCAGTTAGGGGTCATAATGAACAGTATCAAATATTTCCTGGTTACCTCCCAGAACTGCTAGTAGAAATATGTGGAACAATCTGTAAATTTTTTTTTAAATGGTAGAACCTTTAGTAAGTGCACAATGTCATTAAATGCCTGCTGTCTGTTGGATACCTCATATACATGACTCAATAAATATTAAATGAAAAAAAATTTTTAAGTTAAGATTAGAATATAATGTTAAGACTATATGATATGGAAGGGTGATAAAAGGTACTGGAAACAGTGTGGGATGTATAGTTAGATATTGGAGAAAAAATAGAAAAATGAACATTTTGAATCATTCATTTAGAAGTGAACTTTATAAAATATATAAACATATTGAAAAATCATATAATTTAAAAAACAAATACATTTTCAGATGACTAAAAAATTACAACTATACAACGAAAATATTTACCATATTCTTATATCACGTTTGTAAGTTAGAAATCAAAATGTCAGCATTTTGAATTTTGACATAATAAAATCAGCCATAATGTCTTTAGTGAAAAACAAAGATATATGAAAGATGCAACTGATAAAATATGTTTGCTACAAATGTAAAAATATTTGTCATTTTATTTAAAATCTTTTATAAACTGATTTAAAAAGAACTTAAATTCTAAATATAAACAAACAAGAATAATAAGCACTTTACATAGAGTATTCTAAATAATAGGTTAACAAACAAAGTTAGAGAAATATTAATACAAGGTAGGGAGAAGTGTATGAGCAAATTAAAATAAGAGAGACATGCAATGGAAAATATATGTGATTTCCTGTTGAATTGTACATTTGAAACACTGGATTTTGTTAATCAGTATCACCATAACAAAAAAATAAATTAAAAAAAAAGAAAGAAAAGAATAAATTATACTTTCTACAAAAAATAAATAAAAGTTTAAAAAGTTAAAAACAAAGGGTAGAATTCATTCAGGAAAATTCGAGTAGCTCTGTGCAATCATGTAAATCTGATGGGTGCAGAGTGGTAAGAGTTAACTTTAAAGGGTAAGCAGCTGGGGTTCCATAAATGTGCTATTATGCTTATGGTTCATATCTTATCTTCTTTCCCTGGAAACAGTGATGTATCTGACAAATGAAAATGAGAATCACATTTGCAATTTTAAAAAATCTCTGAGGATATTTATACCAAGCAAAAATGTGGGAAAATATGATACCTCAGAAAAATGACTAGCATTAAAAATCAATATTGCCCTGAGCATATTTGCTAATGAGAAAAATACAGTTGCAAGAATAGCTGAAAGTTACTACATTTGCACTTAACTAACTTCTGTCATCTGCATTGTAGGCAGGGTTTCAGTCCCTTGATCAGGAGGGCAATGAGCTATACTGAACTGACATACCGCTCCAAAGACAATGTTAAAAGATTTAACATTTAACAAAGTGATCTGACAGTATAAAAAAAGGGGGGGAAAAAAGTCAGATTCTAGCTCTGTCTCAATGAAGGAAATGTTACTCTCTTGCCAAAGATATTTTGATTCTCTCTTTATACAGCTTCAAGAAGAGGACGACCTATCACACTATTTTCAAAGAATAATTATACAAGCAGAGACCTTGTGGCCATTTAATACAGTAGGTCTCTAGTTTAAAGGGGAGAGTCTGAAAAGACAATGACAATGAAAAACAGAGGAAACACAGGGCAATTAAGAACCATGATGTAAACCACTTTAGTAGAAGAGTATAAAATTACTTATTTTAGCATTACTATTGTGATTTTAATGAAGGCATGAAAATTGACTTAGAATTTAATCTACCATAGTTTTGAGTAGAAAGAATGCTAAGAGCACTGGCTTTAAAGTCATACTGCCTGGTTAAAATTCAGATCTACTTTGTTGTGTGATCTTGCACAAGTTACCTTCTTTGTTCTTTGTAAATGTTAGTACTATTGTGAAAACTAAATAAATCATGTAAAGTGCTTCAAAACAAGATTAGACACATTATAAATACTGCCTATTATCCATTATAGCTACATTTATTTACTATTATGATGGTACTTTTATATGAAATAGTTTCTAATACCCTCTCCCAAACCACGTAGACCAAGTTCCATTAAAATGTTCTTCGAAATTATAGTGATACAAGGAAACAGAGTCGTGAGTGTTCACGTGATTTGCTCAGTTTGCATAGCTTGAAACTGACAAAGTTAGGATTTAGACTCTATTTTTTTTTTTTTGTTGTTGTTGTTAGTTTAAAAACTTCCCCATACTGCCTATTTGTTTGGAGAACAATAAAGATCAGATAGATCATAAATGAATAGATGATAGATGGATAGATGGATCGATAGATAAATGATAGATAGAGAGAGATGATAGATGGATGATAAATATTGAATAGAAAGATAGACCAAAATATTTAGATGTAGACAGACATGGACAAAGCTAGGTTAACAAAACAAGAACTGAAGAAAGTGAAAGTTTTGAGGAATTCACACCAGTCCTGCAACTAGTAGTCTGCCTATTTTTCTCCTCATATATTTTGACCTATGTACAAAAGTGTATTTCACATTCTAATACATACATTTTTTTCACATTGCTAAAAATTATGTGTTCCTTGTAGAACTGATCATTTTATTGTCTTCCCTTTATAGTTCAATCATAGTGACATTTTTGGTTATTTGGCAAAGAGTAACTGAAAGTATATTGACATCACCATTAAATTACTCATGACAGTAGTTGCAGATTAATACAAATGTCTTTCTCCAAAGATATGCTTCTGAAAATCTAACAGCAAAAATTAAAGGCTAAGAATTCAGTATGGCCTATAAAAGAAAATATAAAAACTGACTGTATCAACACCCTTGATAGTAAAAAATGGCACTAACATTTCAGTTCAGTTAAGAATTTTAGCCTATAAGGATTCAGAAATAATAAGTAAAAATAAGATTTTGTTTCAGTTTAATATGTTGGTATCTTATTACACCAATAAGCATAAATGAGAGTAAACTGTTTCATTTGTATTTTCATGTATTTTATCTATAGTTAGCATTCTTCTGGGATTTTGTATTAGAAAGAGATTTGAAAGAATCAATAATAAAAATAATCAAACTAGTGTTTAATTACTATTAAATCATATTGAATAATAAATAAATGAAAGAATGAAAGATCTGGTGATGATGCATTCATATAAAAAATCAAATTTCCTGTTTTGAACTTTAATTATTGTTATCTTAAAATCTTAAAACACATTTATTATATAAAGTTTATAAAGGAACTCTTTTGGAAACTCTTCCAAAAATAACCACAGACTCAGTTTTGCTGCTGTTATTGTTTATTTCTTATGTTGTGGGATTTGTTGTTTTTTTATGACATCCCATCTTTATATATGTTGTGATGAAACACAATAAGAAATGCTAATAATCTAAAAATAGTGCTCTTTCCTTTACAAAAAATGCTTATTTAGATAAATTATATGATCACTTTATTCTATTATCTGTCTATCATCTACCTATAATTTATTGCCCTATTTTATGAATCGCTTGTTGAAACAGATTGGCAATAACTTCTAAATTATCTTAAAGACTATTTTAAGCATATCTCTAAAAGAGAATTGTCCCAGGTTTGACAGGAAACACACAAAAATGTTAAGGGAAACAAATTTTTGAATAGTTAAAACCTGAAAACAATTCAGATCTCATAAATAGAACAATGGATGTTTGGACCATGGTATATTCTTGCCACGCTATATTATAATAGTTAAGATAAATAAGTAATAATAAGAAAATATTTTTTCAGAATCGTATTATAGTATATATGATCATCTCCTATTTTAAAGTTAAAATAATTTAAAGGAGAAAAATATGAATGCTAATTATATTTTTTAAAAAACAAGATAATTATGAGAATCAACTTTCAAATAATGATCTTATCAATGTCAGGTGGGTGAGGAAGCAGAGAATTATATATATCCCTTCTACTCCAAGGTCTTACTTAGCTCTTGTGTGGAGGTATGGTTGTAAATGAGAAAGGTTTTATAGGTTCTTGTTTTGAATCAATAATTATGATAAATTTTCTGCTATAGAGAGGGTTGTCTCCCAATATAAATATACAGACAGACCACATGCATACATACACATGTATACTCAATGCCAGTTAATGCTAACAACACATACAAAGAAATATGAATCAATTACACTAAAAGTGGTTTATCGTGAGAACTGCCAGTATAATTGAGCATAAAATATTTAATGGTTGTCTTTAATAAAAAATTTATCCTTTTAAACTGCAAAATATTTCTTGGTTGTATCTCATATTGAGATTATTAAAACAAAAATTCAAGTTAAGTTTTAGGAATAGCTATTCAAAGGATTTGCTTATCTCTTTAAAGTAGCTATAATGTTCTACTTTACAACAAGCTGTATTGGTCAAATTATTGGTCAGTAAAATCAGTTATTTTACCACTAGCAGATTTAATTAGTCTCTTTGAATATATGCTATTTAGATTATTTTTAAAAATATGTGTTCAACTTGATAGATGTACATTCACTTTTAAAGAATTTGAACGTATGAATTGCTCTTAAATAATCAATATTCTCTCATGGGAGCAATTAAGTTGTGTGGCCTTTCTTAGCATGTATTGTACAAATGGTCTCAAAAACACATTTTTTCTTTATAGTGTAGAACACAACAAAATATAGAAAGTGTTTTATGTAGCATACTATGTCCCTTAATTAATAGAACTCACTATAGACATTCGTGCAATGAACACAAAATTAAACAGATAACTAATTCAAATGGGTATATAGGATTCAGATAATTTTTAATTGAACTTCATATTATATTTATTCGACACTGACACTGATATTTTTAGATTAGCTAATTAATTTGTTATTTAATTAATAAAAATGAAAGTGGGCAACTTGATCAATTTTAACGTGGTAACCAAAATAATAATCAAACAACAAAAAATATGCCTTATACGAATTCACTTTTTTCTTTTTAACTATGGTAAAATACACCTAACATAAAATATACTAACTTTATTTAAATGTGCAATGCAATTATATTAAGTGCATTTTCATTGTTGTGTAGCCATCACCACCATCTATCTCTAGAGCTCTTTTTTATCTGACAAAATTGAAACATTGCACCCATTCATGGTAACTCATCATTCTCTCCTTTCCACAGCCCCTAACAGCCCCCCTTCTGACCTTTTGTAGTTGTCTTGCTCCCCATAATTTGATAGTATCTTTATTTATTTATTTATTTATTTACTTACTTACTTACTTACTTACTTACTTACTTACTTACTTACTTACTTATTTACTTTTGCTCAAACAACATTTATTTCTCACAATTCCAAGATCAAGGCACAGGCAGATCAGGCGTTTGGTGAGAGTTCTCCGGTTTACAGGTGGCCTTCTTCTTGTAACCTCACTTGGTGGAGAGCAGAGAGAAAAAGAGAGAGAGAGAGAGAGAGAGAGAGAGAGAGAGAGAGAGAGATCTATTGTATTCTATTCCTTTGTAAAATGACTTCCCCCCAGTTTTATAAAGGTAAAATTGACGATCAAAAATTGTGTATGTTTAAGGAATGCAATCTGATTACCCAACTGTCCTCAATTTACATTGAAACAAATTTGTTTCTTTTAATCATGCTACTATATTCCTTTGCCAGTAACTTAATACTTATTTTAAAGTCAATGCTAAAATGAGCAACTTTTACCACATTAGTTTCACATCATTAATGTATCAGTTAAAAAGGTATTTAACACAGATTTCTTCAAAATAAAGAACTAAATTTACAAATATAATACTAAAATCCTGTAAATGTTTCAAATTTTTCAAATTGAATAAAATTAGTAACAAATAGTTAAAAATGTTGTATTATAAAATAAATATTTTAAATAAAAGAATGATGTACCAGAGACTCTGTAAAGAGACATGCTGAAAAATTCCTCTTTAATTATTTTAGTTACTCATGCCCTTGTCTATTGTAATAATTTGAAAAAATTATTTAAACAAATTTTAATTGGGTGTCCTGTACTGGATTAAATTAAATTAACTCAAAGTATGTTTTCCAAAATATTCAAGGTTAAATAGTTTAATAATTTTCTGTAGTACTAATTTAAACCTAATTTTTTCTTTCTCTTTGTGTGTGTGTAGGAGGGGAGGGTATATAGATATATGGTGTTTAATGATAAATATTACCAAAAAATTGGTAAAAGAGTACAAATCAGACTTTTAAAATAGTTATACCTGCAGATATTTTATTAATTTTTTTAGCTGAAATAATATATGTCCATTTATTTCTGAGGTTTTTATCTCATGACATCTCACAAATTACAGTTTCGGATAACAACACATCTGTGAACTAATATTTATTTTGGAGTGTAAGATGTTACAGCCAGTATTTAATTATATAAGACTTTTTTTTTTTTGCTTTCTATTTGAAATTATTATTTTGTTAATCATTGTATTAGACTTTAAGATAGAGTAAAATTGAAATAGTCTGAGAATATTTCTGGTATAAAAATAATGGTGAGGCAAGAGGTAAAAATAATGTGTGGATATCTTACTTCATCTCCATTTAAAACAAATAGTTTATTTTTTGAAAAAGATCTTCACTGATCAGGAGCTATGACACTGTGCTGCAGTGTCAAGACAGTCCACAGGCATCTAAATTGACATCAGTGTTTTGTCAATATCAATACTTACTCGTTTATCATTTAGATCACCTTTACACCAACATCTTTATAAACAAATGTTATAGTTTATGACCCAGTTTTGTGTGCCAAATGTCATATCTTTGCTACCAGCTTGTAATAGAGTTAATATAGTAACTAGATGCATGTTCCTTAAAGCTTCATTTTATGCCTTCAAAATAAACTTAACAACCTCTTAATAGATAAAAATAAGCATTTCTTACTCTATTGCTTCGTGAAGAAATTCCCCTAGAAGATGGTCTCCACTATAAATTCAAGCTTTAATTAGGGGGCCATCAGTCTCTTTTATGTATTTTGATGGATTTATGACTCCCACTATGGAAGTGAACTAAACCATGCAAAGCTAATCTTCCTAGCAGGAATAAGCCTCTAGTACAGGGCAAATGAAAGACATTTAAGTAATAGAGACTCCTTATGTTCTTCATCAAATGTGTGGGGAAGTGTTTAATCAAAGAAAAGTGCCACATAATATTAAACAGATGTATTCTTTTATACACCAACTAATGTCTCGAAATTCCACATTTATAGGAGTATTTATACAGGGTAGATAGATATAGCAATTCAAATTTTCTATTTAACCTTTACCTAGTTTTCTCAGAGTTTTTTTGAGTGTCACTATTCTTTTTATCTTTTATAAAATAAAATTTCATAGTACCCTAGCAGGATTGCACAGTTTGTTGGCATTTCATATTTATAAATCATATTAAAGCATTCTTAAACTTTCTCTTTTTTTTCTCCACATAATCCCTTTAATTATTTCTTAAAATATCATAAACAGACATTTAAAGAGTGATGAAGTGTTTACTGAGTGTCTGAAAAAAACAGACGCCCTAAAAACTATTTTATAAAGTTTAAATATTTGAGAGCTGAGACAAACTGAAAAAAAAAATACTGGAGAAAAGATGTGTGAGTTTGAGAACAACTTTCAAAGTGGCTTTATTAATTCTATTTCTGTCTTTAAATATCTCTGTTCTGCTTTGTCTCTTCCATATTTGACATCCTGCCTTCCCAAAATTCCAAATGAAAATTATATGATATTTCTTTTACATACTCATGAATACTGAGGTCACTGCATAAGATTTTATATATTTCTCAATTCATTTATTTCTGCATATTCCCCACTGTAGTTTTTAATTAAAATCATCGTTACTGTCTTTTAGCTGAAACATAGTTAATTTTATTGCCAAAGTAATATTCTTTCATTCCATAAATAAACAAATATTTCATTTATATTTACCAAACTTTACATCCTAAAATAACCACTAAATTAACTACTCTAAACAGAATAACTTTGTCTATTTTAAAATATGTATCATTGAACTCACATAGTCTGCACTGTTTAGTGTGTGGCTTTTCTTTCACAACTTATTTGTGTGAGTTTTATCCCTTTCTGCTTACATGTATGTGTTTATATGTATCTCTGTGTGTTTGTTTTCAGGTGGTAATATGTTCCTCTTTTTTTATTAATGTATGGTAGTAAATGAAATGAATTTATCAAAATAATTAATTTATTTTAAATAATTATAATTAATTATATTAAATTATGGGAATGGAAGAAAATTTCCTCTACTCTCAGGTTTTTTCAGCTAGTCTAATAATTAAATATATTTGAGACACATTAACAAGAGAAATGATAAAATTAATTACATATGTATGTATGGGAACCCCATATAAATGAGGGTTAGAGACCCCACAAACATGAGAGATTCAGAGATATGTCATCAAACCAAAACTTAATAGCTAACCTAACTGCAGTTTCAGCATCTCCCAGGAGTGGAATTTTAAAATCAGCAGTCCAGATTTTCCTGGTCAATGCTGGTAAGGTAATCTGCATAATAAAACTTCTGCTATCCATCCCTCTAAATCTCCCCACACTCCTACTCCCCAACCCCTCCCACGAAGAAGATAACCTGGTTTAAAAATATAATCATTTCTTTTCTTATGATATTTACTTTCTTGACAAAACCTCTGCCTATGAAACTTTCCACATGGAACAACCCCTCAGCGTGCCCTTCCAGTTGCTTCCCAAATCATAAATTGTTTACTAAAGTCAGTTAGATCTTCCACTGCGCTCAGCTGAAGTTTAATCTTTAACAGGATAAAATGTCACTACTGAAAAGTAGTCTTTAATTTTTCAAAGAATAAGAGATGAAAAAAAAACATGGAATTCATTGACAGTTGATATCTACCACCAGTGTGGTAGCTGCTAACGTTCCCTGAGTGCCATTTGAATTTCTGCCGTCATCAGGGTTCTCAGACTCTGCTCCTGTTCTTTCTGCATCCTTCAAGCCCTCAGGTCCAGTAACTTTAATAAAGTTTAGAAAATCTAAAAATTGTACTATCAGTGTAGTCAGTCAGACTAAGAGCAGAGGTTTCAGGAGGGTTTTTTTTTAAAAAAAGAATTTTAATATATTTATAACAAAATAACTTAGAAAATTAATTTGACATGCTCAATATTAAAACAATGTAAAACATAATCTTGCAATTATTTCTATCTTTGATCATTAGTATTATGTGTTATTCTTGATGGCACTGGCTCTATATTTTTCACAAAGAAAATGAAGCTCTTTATCACTTTCTGATAATCTCGAATTTTTATGTGATAAAACTATAGAATTTAGGGCATGTGTGAGTCAAACTACTGTAATTACAATAGGCTTTGCCTTCATTCTGTTTTATTTAGCATTTTTCAAGATATATCCTTAATTTTTCTTCTTCATAATTGTTTTATATTTGCATATAAGGATTTAAAAAAACTTTTTTTTATTTCAAACTAATGTTGCAGAGAGTAAAAACTAATCTCAATCTCTAACGAAAATTTATGTGAACAATTTATCATAAATAGAATAAACACATGGCATGATCATTCTCTAGAGGAGGAAAAACACTTTACAATAATGTTGACTTTTTAACAGCGCATGTTTGAGTTTTCTCCATTTACTTTAGGTAAACTTGGCAGTAAACCTCTGTTTATTATCTGTCATATGAATCACAGATTCTGTGTTAAGTCAAATATGGGATAATTTCCCATATAACAACAAAACCATTTCTTCATTGAATAATGCCCCAACTGTTAATATGAGCCATGTAATGCTTTCTGCTATAAGCAAAAGTACAGGCAGATAAAGAGCAGATGTCCTCCAGCTTTGCATAGAAATGATAGTCCTTCTTCAGGCAGATGTGTCATTTGACCTGCACATATACTTGACTATTTTATATGACCTATATGTTATTTATTATGGAGGATAACTATGTGTGTACTTACAAGTAATTAAAATTATTTTGCAAAGCAGTAGAAAATATATAGGTAATCTGCGGTTAAATAGCATATGTTGTCTTAATAGTAAAGGAAAATATTCTGTCAAGATATTTATGGAAGACATGATTTGATATCTGGAATTTTAAAAATAATAAAATGGAGAGGAATGGATAATGGTAGAGAAACAAGATGGACCTTGAGTTGAGAATATTGAAGCAGGATGGTGGGTACATAAAAATTCATGTAAATTTGATCTACTTTTGTATATATTGAAGTTAAAAAATAACAGACTTAAAGGAGGGTGAAAGGAAGAGAGAAAGGCAAGCTCTTGATTAGAAAAGAGATCTTTTCTCCAGTGCAAGATTGTGTAGATGATCCTTGGACTTTTGAACCAGCCTCTGAGTTAAAGGCTTTGTTTTTAACTCTCAACAATTACTCTCTAAATAAGTCTTTGTCCTTCAATGTCTGATATGAACATCTTGATAAAAGAGAAGACAGGAATCTGTGCATTAATGGGAGTTTATCCTTCATGATAATAACATGGCATCAAAGTTGGTCAGTGAAAAACCAGGAGAGAGAAGCAATAGACAAACAGCCACATATAGAGATTAGGTGAAAGAGGTGTAGGAGAAAGAGAAAGGGAGAAAAAAAGAAACTACTCAAAAAAAAATGTACAAAAGAGGAAAAAATAAGATCAGGTAAATTTCTGATTTTCTGTGCTTTTCGAGTAGTAAAAAGTGACTCCACTCTGCCTGGCTTGAAGACTTGAAAATGAAGCTTGTTGAGCTATATGAGACTACACAGAGTAGTTCTGTGCAAAAGTGGGCAAAAGAAGCTCAAAGAATTTGGGCAGGATTTTGTAAGAATCCCTTCTTAAAATATAACTAATCTCTCTCTTAAAGGCTTAAGTGGAAATACAACATCTTCTGGTTTGGAAGGACTTTTTAAAATTTGGCCCAAAGAATCTCAAAGAAATTGGCCAAGAGAACAACAGTTTCATCTTATTTTTATTATCTCTAACTCTCATTATCTTGCCAATTTTATGTTGGCCCCAGGAGACACTGCCTCCCTATTCATCCTTAGGTTCAAACTAGTTCTTGGCTTATAGTAAGAGCTGATTCTTGCCTAGGGTCATATCTATTTGAAAGTATAGGTGCTGTAGCCATTAAGCTAAAGGCTAATGTTTCAGTTTTTCCAGGACATCTGCTCACTTTATTAGAAATTTCTTTTCCCTTGACATGTTAATAGTTGCCTTGCTTCTGATCAGTATACATTACAGGTCCAGCCTACACAATTTATGTTTAGACATCATGACTCCCATGGTGGTGTCCTGGCTGCCTGCCCAGATGTGTTATTGGGGACTCTGTTGTTCTCTTCTTTACACACAAAGTTAATTATGACTCGTTGGAGCCTCTAATGATATCTGATGACTTTTGAGACATTGTATACTCCCTTGCTAATCTTCTAACAAGTAGATCAGATTCCATGTGAGAAAGTACCCTGTAAAAAAGTGCCAAATAAGGCCAGGGGAAAGCTAAATCATTCTTTCCAATGAAGTTACACTGCAGGCAGTATATTTGTGAAGATACAGATCCTTGGGAACAAATTGAATTAGATGTTATTGCAAGAGAATGGACCATTCACTTCCTCACCTCTGATTAGTATGTGCTGAATTAAATATGAACTGGAGTAAGAAGATTGAGAAAAAAATTTTTTTATAATACTGGCTAATTTTTATTAAGGAATCTGTGTTTTTACAGTTCACATACTATGACAGCCCTAAGTTAGATTTATTATTAGTTAATTTTGTTCAGTTTTCATTTAGATGCATTTAGTTATTGGAAGTAATTTCAGGAAAAGATATTGTTTGATTTAGGTTTAAAGTACTCAATGTATACATATTAAAACATATATATGGTTTTGTTATAAAAAATATCTTTTCTTATAAGTTATTCATTATAGATTCCAACACAGTAGCACGTTTAACACATGGATTCATGTTTATCTAATATGCACAAGTCTGAGATTGGAGAAATTTAGCAATATACATGTCTTCTCCTTAATATTTTCATACAAATATTCAGAGCATTTGATATATGAAGATTTCTTGATGTGATATATCTTTCACTTGTTTAAAGTAAATATCAGTTCATTGAACATGAATTTTTAAAATTATTCAAGCTATTTTTAGATGATGGGATACAATTATTTTGTATTGAAATCATAAAAAATAGAAAAGCAAGTTTAGACCTCCCTAGTTTTTAAAGAGTAAGCAAACATACATATATTAAAAAAAGTTAGACTTTCATCCATCACAATCTGAAATGTTTGTATTTACCTTATGTTCATTACATTGAGAAATCTGAATTTGAAATGTCATAGATAATAAATATGTACTTAGTTATTATTTATTTCTATTATTACTTGGACACATGATCTGTAATATAACTTTACAT
This sequence comes from Cynopterus sphinx, assembly GCA_030015415.1. Classification (NCBI taxonomy): domain Eukaryota; kingdom Metazoa; phylum Chordata; class Mammalia; order Chiroptera; family Pteropodidae; genus Cynopterus; species Cynopterus sphinx. The sequence goes on from CM057380.1 coordinate 14,390,150, forward strand.
TAGTGATAAATTAACTGATAACTCTTCTTCTCTAAAATATGGTATTATTGCTAAATATATATACACACACAAATATATATAAATTATATTTAGAACATGCATGAAAGAAAAATAATGCATATATGATGATTATATTATAATGCAATTAAGGACAGTAAACAGGCTGTTAGTTGAGACAACAAAGAGAAAAAATAAACAGGTTCGAAAGGTAACAGAATATTGAGCTAATAAATACTATCATACATCTTCCTCTCACCCCATAACATTACACCGTCTACTTCAAGCAGTTACTTGTTAAGACAAAATTCTCTAGAGGGAATTGACACTTTCTATTTTCAGGTTTCTAGACTAAACTAATTGTAGCAGAAATGGCCTTGAGCAGACCCTCTGTTTGTGATACTCACCTTTCAGGTGGCAGCAGGATCCCACTGCTGATGGGAAGTAGAAGGAATTACCCCAGAGTGTATCATAGGATTATGATCCTGAGATGATCAGTTTTGAGAGACTGGGATGAGGCACAGGTAGAAGGGAAATAATTAAATCATTCTTCAGTTCTAGCACTTGAACAGAGTAAAGGCAATAATAATGATGACGATTTAGAGGGTGATTGGTTTCTGTGGTCCTTGGAAGCCTTCAATCAAACAGGCTTGTGTGAGCCAAATAGCACTCAAGGCACACCAAGGAGGGCTTCCATGGCATCATTTATTGAGGCCCTCCACTTTTGCAGCCACAATGCAAACTGCTGTAAATCAAGCCACAGATTTAACCATAAAAGTGAGAGAACGGTTTAAAAATAATAGATATTTTTGATAGATCTTCTATGATAAAATCAGCTCATGGTAGAGAATGAATGAAATACTCGAATTGCTGTATGTGTGACACAAATACCCATAAATTACCTTAAACACTCAAGCCTGGCACAAACAGCATCTATCTTATTACTAGAAGTTAGCTGCTCTCTAAAACTGCATGGAGTATTAGAGAAACCTCATCTAAACCATTTATTTTGTAAGTATTTTTCTTATCCTACCTTAGATCTAGCCGTGCACCCACCATTACCGCCAGACAAATAACTGGGTTTAGAGCTCAGCAAAGCTCAAGCAGAAAAGCATATCCCTTGCTGTGGGATTAGGTAGTTTATTTATAGAAAAATATCACAGGATGTTATGTACCAGTAGGAACAAAAGGAATATTTGTGAGAGTGGATCTTGAGGTTGTGGAACTGGGAGGACGTGAAATATATGGCTGAAGAAAACTGAGTTTATGGTTTTTTTGATCACTCTCCAATAGTCGAGTTTTAACATGTTGACAAGAACATCTGTACTTGGTCCTAATACACTTTTAGGCTGAAGAACTCTTTATTTGACTTTGTTCTTCAGTATGGCCTAGAAAACATTACTTACACACACACACACACAAGACTGTACTAGTATAGAGGGCACTGTAATTATTAAGGTCAGCGATAGCTGTGCTCTGTAGCAGATTCAACAGTAGGAAAAGTTGCACAGAACTAGGCTTCTTCATTTCAGTGGGGTTGATAGGATTCCAGAATTATAGAAACCAGGTGGCTGCCCTTATCTATAAAAAAAAAGAATTAAAATACTTTTCTAATGAGAAACAATGCCAGAATAACTACTAAGGTGCCATGTTCCACAATAATCTATAGTGCTTAATACTACATGATAGCCCTCCTATGGGAATGTTAGATGTTGATATGAGAGTGCTGTTAGACTTCTACAAGCAAAAGAAACTCGAGAGCTGTTATTGCAACCACGATGAAAATAATGATCGCTCTCCCACTTCACATATTCAAAACAGTTCTCAGAACTAGTATAATCACTTAAAAAGGATTATTATCCCAGGAAACTCTTGTGCAAGAAATATTTCGCTAATTCTTCCTGAAAGCAAAGTGGCTATTTATGGGATTACTGTACAGCAGGGAAATAAAGAATACTTAGACTTTTACTGAGAAACTGAAAACAGAGTTTAAGGTGACACAGATACTAAAATCCCCAAAGTGTCATCATCCTTCCCCATACCCTAGTTAGATTTGGGTTTTTAGGAGGCCGAGGGTTAGATTCCTGGCCGTAGTACATCTCATGGTGTGTCCAATGAATTGGACCCACAGGCCTACCCTGCGACCATTCTCTTGGTCCCTGGATGCATAATTAATTAACATCAATGTACTTAACATTGGCTAAACCCTCCAAGGATCACTGACCTATGGTTGTTATGACAAGAAGGAACAAATGATGAGTCTGACATTTCACTCTCCAGCCAGAAGCGTAAAGAGTGTCCTGGGAAGAGTTTAGAGATCATTTGTACCCTCACAGACTTATGATGGTTGTTCCCTTTGCATCCATACTTAATCTCCAGCTATCCAGTAGTTTCCTCACCCACAGAAGTCAACCGAATACTTGAACGAGATTCCACAGGCCTCTGGAGCCCTCTCTCTGTTCAAGTCTCTCCTCCCCAGTCCTTTACCTGTGAATGCCAACTGCCTTTGCTTCTCCGTGTTCACTGTTCCATCTACTGAATATAGGGAGTGTTCAAGATTCTACCTGGGCTCCCCGTTCCTGTTCTGTGACTTGGAAATTTTCACCAGTCAGTGAGCTGTGGCAGTTGTAGATCTCACCTCAATAGTCTTTCGTAGATCACTGTCCTTTGTTGCCTATAAGTTAAATATCTTGAATGTAGCTACTTTGTATTTTCTCCGTTATTTTAGTTGTTTCAAGTAGGCTGGTGAATATAGTCTTTTTTACTTGATCTTGATTGGAAGAGGAAATTGGTAATAGAGTTGATTTAAATCACCTAAAGGTTCTGCACATTCTTTCACTGCTGTACTTCAAAGACTTTTTTCTGAAGTCACTCAGTTGAGGAATACAAATTATTGCCTCCTAGAGAAGGCAACTTATTTTCAATGAGTGGAGGGAGGGAGCATTTTATCTTAGAGAAGGACACATCTACAGTGCATTCGACATAGGGTTTGAGTCACGTTCTTCACAGTGGTATTTGGTTCAGTGACACACATTTTATTTTCTCTCTCCTCTATCTAACTATCCCAGTATCTTCATTTTTATTTCTTGATATCATCTTCCAAACAAATTGCCATACCAAAATCTTCATCTTAACTTCTACTTTTAGACAGACTCCAAACTAAGACACATATTTTAAATATTTATGTTAAAATTTATCAAAAAGGGCTTGAGACCATAACTAACTTGAAGATGGATGTTATGGTATACACAAATTTATACTTTCTCTTTTGAGGAGAGAGCGACTATATCTCTATCACAGATAGGGGAGCACATCCCATGTTATAGACAGGAAAGAGTTGCCTTGCATTAGAGTAAAAAATAATTTTGTTAATGTTCTTATTTAGAAACAAAATTGACAAATTGATGTGTATGGGTCTTCAGTTGACAAAGGAGTAGTTCTGTCTTTATTGTCTATTGACAATTCAGCATCGCTCTACCCCTTCCCTAAGGTATCACCTGACTTTTTTGGGCAAAGATGGAAATTTTATTTCTCAGAATCCTTCTCTCATATGATTTTGCGTCAAAGTCAGGCAATGGAGGGCCTCACACATGCTTTAGAAGCCAGAAGAGAAAGAGAGAACATTATTCTCTGGAGGCAATTGCAGATGTCAGGTCCTCCACGACTTCCTCTCAGACTTCCTGAGAGCATCCATGTGTGATCCACACTGAGATAGACTCTGGAAGTTTCTTAAGTTCTGCAACTATTCTTGCAAGCTACCAGAGCAACCACTTTGGTGGTGCAGACTGAGGACTCTGGTGATGGCTGTGCTGATCTTGGTCAGGATGATTGAGGTAAGATCTAATTCCACCTATTTGAGGTTTTCATGTCTAGAGCACATAGAGGAGCTTTAAATTCCTGATGAAAGCTACAAGAAGCAATTCTACAATGCAAATCAGTTTACTTCCACACTTGTCACCCCCCAGTGCCCATAGAAGTCAAAGACATCTTAACAAAACGGAATTATAATCAGATTACATCCCCAATAAAAACTCCCTCAGAACTATCAATCTGAGGATAGGGTTCTGCAGGTTCTCTCCTCTGACCATGCCTTCAGCCTTAGCAAGAAACTCTCTACAAGCTCCCTGTCTGTGATAGTCTTCCAATTTTATTTCAGTTTCTTAAGTATATAGAACTCCTTGCATTCATAAAACACCAACCAGCTGTACTTTCTTTTGCATATGGTTCTCTTCACTGTCTGTCCTTTACCTAGTTCATTCTTACATTTTTTTTCTATTTAAACAAATAATATGCTTTCTTAAAGAAGCCTCCTTAACTTCCAAGAATAAGTTGTCATTGTGTTTATCAAAACTGTAATTTAGTCTTTGTATATTTACTTCTACAGAACAATTATTAGTTATCTAAGGACAGAGACTATGTCAGATTGTTTTTCAATTTCTATTTCATGCTACAATATTTTTGATTTGTGTAATTTTGATCAAGAAAAACTTCTTAAATAAATAAATGTATAAAACAATGAAAGCCGAAACATGTCATTACACACAAGAAAAACTCTGAGATGGTGGAAATAGCCTAAGCAAATCTATAGACTTAGGAATAAACTCAGTATGTACAGCAGGCTTTTAGGACATAGGTGGCAAAAAATAAAATGACCAAGAAAGACAGGAGGTATAGGAAGACAAAACATAAATAGCAAGAAAAATTTTAATTTCAATGAAATGGCAATGAAGATCCTATAAATATATTTGAATTGAAAAATATTACTCTAAAAGAGTAAAAACACATTGTATATAATTTTACATTTTTATTTTTATATTTCTGACATGGAATATTTTGCTTTATTATTACAAGAGCCCTCAAAAATGTCATTATAACTGAAACATTGAAAGAAATATGATTTGTCTGTAATTCATATGTGTTATAACAAAAAGAAAAGTAAAGGAAATCTTGGAGAATATAATTTCATTTTAAGTTAAGTTTTTCAAAAATCTAAAAATAAGAAGGCAATGCCAAATGAATGACAGACCAGAAATGTAAAATAAGTAAATATTAATGGGTTTTAAGAGATTTTCCCATAGAGTAAAAAGTGATTTATAGATTAAGACTGTTTAGGTGACAGTGAGAACCGTATAACAGGTAACTCTGAAAGTGACTGTGTTCACCTTCTCCCAGAGAATAATAATCACTGTTCTAATTAATAATAATAAGAAGAAGCCTGAATATTCTGTCAGTGGTGATTTGCAATTAGCTGGCTCCAACTATTACAGTCTGTGTTCTCTTGTTTTTTCTAAATTTCATTTATTAAAATGCACTAAACCTAATGGAGAAAAGAAAATTGCCAAGCCCTATTTTAACAATTTGCATTATATTCCATTCTTGGAATACTACTTAGTCAAGTTAATGCTACTTATAGATATTTATAGATATTATACAGGAGAATTCTTGCTCATTGATCTCTTACTATTTTGATAAACTGTTCCACTAACTGATATTACGTATCACTTATGTTCTGGATCAGTGTTGTATGCACATTGAACTTGAATTCTGAAATGTCAGAAGTGGTACCTTTATAACAGAAAAGGGAGAGGAAGATAAAAAATACAATCATATATGTGTAAGAAGAAAGAGGATGTTTAATAAGTAAATAAACAAGTCAGAAAAATAATGATTCAGCAAGAGATGAAAAGGGGACTTAAGATGACAAAGTTTAGAGAACTTTTCCTTGCTGATCACTGCAGATTCATTGCAAGCTAAAGGGGGCAGAAACGATTCACTTATGGGATTTTGTGGTTATTTCTCTAGGAAAGAAAAAGAATGAAAATTAAATTGTGTTGAGTTGGTTAAAATGAAACCAATAAATAAAGTATAGTATTCTTTTTATGAGAAGCAACCCTGTGGTTTTATTCTTCTCCAAAGACAGACACATTTGCTAACTGTATTAGATTCCTATTGCTTCTGTTAAAAAAAAATTACTACAAAGTCCTAAAACAATAGAAATGTATTATTTTACAGTTCTGGAGGTCAGTAGTTGCATATGTGTCTCAGTGGGCTCAATCAAGGTGTTGAATTCTGGATGTATGCCTCTGGTGATTCTAGGAAAGATGTGTTTCCATTTTTTCTACCTTCTACAGGCTGTCTCCACTCTTGGCTCATGCCCTGTCCTACATCTTCAAAATCTCTCTCTGACCCTTCTTTCCCTGCCTTCCTGTTTCACTTATAAGAACCTTTGTAATTACACTGGACCTATGTGGATAATCCAGATTAATCTATTTTAAAATCCTTAAAAACTTAAAAACTTCCTTTAGCCAGGTAAGGTAACATATCACAGGTTTCAGAAATAAGGAGGTGGACATCTTTGAGGGACTATTATTCTGCCTACCACGGTACCATTATTTACTTCAAATTATTCAAGTTTTCTTAGAAATATATATAATCCCAATTCAAAATTTATTTCCCTTCCGTGTACTTTATCCTCATGGGTCTTTTCAGAGCTATAATCACTCTGTGTCTAACCTGTCAAAGTGTTCAACAGGAGCTTCAGGAAGAATTATAATAGCAAACAAAACACATACAAGCATAGCTTATTGTATTTTGCTTTATTACTCATGACAGATACTGCACTTTTTTTAAAAAAATGAAAGTTTGTGCCAACCCTCTATTGAGTAAATCCATCAGCTACCTTTTTTTTCAACACTTTGTGTCTCTGTGTCACATTTTGGTAATTCTTACAATATTTCGAACTTTTTCATTTTTTATTTGTTATGCTGATCTGCAAACAGTGATTTTTAATGTTACTGTTGTAATTGTTTTGAAACACCCCCAACCACACTTTTATGAACCTGCAAACTTCATTGGTAAATGTTTTGTGTGTTCTGATTACTTCAAATGGCCTTTCCCTCTTCCCTCCTCCCTCAACTTAGGCCTCTCTGTTCATTAATAAGGTTTATATATTATCTGTAATTTTACTCTGTTTTGCAAAGTTGAAATCAGTTTATATTTGTCTCTTTTTTTGGCCCATCACTCTCTCATTAAAGATATTTCTTTAGTTATATTCTATTGCCTTTTGATGATCTAAGTGCACTAGGACCTGTTTATATAGCCTAATAAAAATTGCTTTCTAAATTTTTAGCAATTTTGCAAACCAGTTAAATACAACTACTATTAAAAAGTAAACAATATAAACTTATAAATAAAAAAATACTCAAAATCCATCACTTTACATTACATGTGTTACTATTATCTAAACTCTTGAGGTTGTTTAAATATGTTATACCTGTGCAGTGAAATATGTATTGAACATCGTATGAAGAAAATATTATAAAGTAGTGTACTACTGAGCATCTCTTCCCAACTGCACTTTTAGTGGCAGCACAGTGTCAGCTCAATATTAGCTTCAGTGTGCGTACTTATCCCACGTAATTTAAAGACCTGCAAATCAGAGTTTACTACCCTCCTTCCTCCACACACCACTCTATTCCTATCTATTACAGATAATCAGGATATACAAATCCTATGTAATGTGCTCATTATTAACCAGGAGTTAATACAGTTAGCTATGAGTTAAAATAGGTAATGGCTATAAACTCATATGAAAGGTTTTAATTATCAACTGTACAAAACTAGTATCTCCCCTTTTATATCCTTTCCATATTTAGGTAGTTTTGCTAATAATCATAAAAAGCAGTTCGAAATTTGCACTTATCAGATGGATTTTGCAACCAATTTTTCTAGGATTCATAAAGATACAATGTTGCATAAAACTAAACTTCCATGGAAGAATTATAGGTCTTTTTCATCCTTATGCCATTGTAAACAACTGATAACAATAAGAATTTTGAAAATTGCCAAGCGAAAATTATTTCAAACATGCTGTATGGTTCATAATTTCAGGCATTTAATACATCATTCATGCACTTGATAGATCCACATTTTTCTTTTAAGAAAAAAAGAATATTTTGTCTGAAGATGTATCTTCAGCCAAACCTACCTGGCACTTTGGTTAGCTCCACTTTTAGGCCCCAGTTCTGAGCAAGCTTTTAAAATCTTAGCTCTATTCAGGTCCTTAAGAAGCATAAATAGGCATGTAGATGTGATTTTAGTAGTGAATCTTTTGCAATAAAGTAGTCTCTCCTTTTATTTAAAAAGTACTATAAGAATTTTCTTTATACAGAAAAAGCAATTCACAAAACAATATTATCATGTGGTCTCCCAAAATAACTTTGCAGTGACGTCTACGTGATCAAATTCATAGTAATAGAGAGTTGTATAAAATCCATTCCAGACTTTCTCACAGCAATAGTTTTGATTACATTAGTCAGTGTACTCTTCATTGTCAACATATGACATAATGTGTAGTAGTAGCACTTGAGATCATTTTTCTAGGTTAATAATTTGCTTTTCTTAAGATATTATATTTTTCTCTCTTATTGCTAAAACCAAGGAGGTAATCACACCTCCATTTTACTTTGGGTATATGGAAGCTAAAAGTCAAACAAGGTTATTTTGACCTATTTGACTCTATTCTTCTGGATGTGCTTTTCTATAATCTTTAATTTCCTGTTCTTATTTATATTTTTTCTTATATTAATCATTTACTTATATTAATAGATTTACCTTTTGTTGTTGCTTCTGCTTTGTCCTTGGTGTTCTCAAAATCTCCATGGAATAAGACAGTCTATAAATAGGTATAGTGTTAGATAAAATTATACAAAAATTTATTTTCTGCATTTTATATGAATACAAGGTGAAATAAATCAAGAAATCAGATTAAGTAAAAGAGAAATGCAATAAACATTTAAGTAGTTCTGTCAGCCACCCATGATCAAGCCTCCTATACTTTACTAGCTGAGAGAATCACAGAGATGGATAAAGCATGAGTAGTAGTATAACTAATAACAAATTTTATTTTTACCTTCACAAATGTCATTTTAAGAAAAATGAGTAGATATAAACAAAAATCTACTATATTGAAAATGTATGTGTTTTTATGATTAGGAATAGAGCTCTCTGAAATGCACTTGTGCAAATGTCACTTTGTATTTGTGCTGCATCTGTATTTTTATTATATTTTTGTGCAAATATTACATTGTATTCTTGACTTCCATTATCTAAATAAAGTTATGTGAGGAAAATGTATTGACCTTAACAATTGTAAGGTCAATTCATATTACAGTCTTCAAAAAGTGACTGGCCTTTTTTTTCTTTTATCATTTAAGATGTCCTTTGGGGAATATTTAGCTATGTGTTTTTCCAACTGGACATTTAATGTTACTGATGTTCATTTGTTTAGCAGAAGCAGGACTTTATTTTACGGCCTTAACTACCGCTACTTTATGGTAGGGTAGTTGTACTATCATAAGTTGGGGCAGTTTGTCATTGCTATATAAAAATATTCCTTTTATATGATAACACCTTTATCAGGATACTAGTTCTGCCACAGTAGGAAAATGAGAAGCAGTAATTAAAGTTACTGGAGTGAAGAGAGATTCCAACGTGTGATACATTAATAGTGCATCAATGCAACATCAAGCAGTGTAACAAATGCACTTGACAATGTAATTTCTTTACAAAAGACAGTCTTGAAAGATTAATGATTCACCAACATTTATCTTTCAGTCAAGATGGAAGAATTTAATTTGCCATTGCTTATTTTCTTTATTCTGATATTTTGTTGTGTATCTCTTGATGAAAATGTTACATTAATACTCTTTCAACTTTGAACAGCTCATGATCTAAATCGTGTTACTTTTTTAGATGACTACAGAATAGCTAGTATTGCAAAATGGCTACAACTTTGCTGGATGTTGTCATTTCATAAAGTGAGATTTTCCTTTGGAGGAACACTGTTTGTAAAGCCGCTTAGTGAAAGACAATTAAAATTTTGTTTGGTATCAGTAGAAATTATCCCTATGATTCTGTGTTTACAGAAGAGATTCCTAACTGAAGTGGTAGTTTCCTCAACAAAGATTCAATAACTCATGTTGTATTGGGAAATAGCTTGATTTATTTTACCACTTGAGCAGTAAAACCTTTGATTTAGAAAGTGCCTCTTTGCTATATTGTGGTATAGAGGATTAGGAAATTTATTGAGTCTCTCTTGATTTATAAAATACATAATGTTTAATTTTAAACAAGCTTCTGCTTTTTTCTTGTAACCACAGTTACTCTTTGGCAGTTTGACATGGTTCTAGGAAATCATAACTTATTATCTCAGAGCAAAAAAACTGAGTTAGTCACAGATATATATTTTTAGTAACTCCTTTAAAAACACTTTCATTTACTTACCGCATATAAATATATAATTGTGTTAGCATATTGCTCTGAACAAAAAGAAAGTAATTAAATATTAGTAATATTAAACACAATGCAATTGATTTTACTCAATTATTTTCCAGATATTAAGAGCCTTTTATATGACACTGTTCTGAACATTGGATAAATGCTAAATATTCAATTTGTAGGTAGATTCTAATCTTTGTGGGTTAGACAAGTAAACAAAGAAAAGGTATATATGTCACATTGGAAAAGGTGCTTCAAGTAAAAATAAACAGTATATAAAGATTGAGATTAACATTTGATGGGTCAGAAAGAAGAGAATTCTAGTTTAAATAGCATAGTTGGAAGATTTCCTGGAAGTGATATAAGAAAAAACTGAAAAACAGAGTGAAATCAAGCACAGATATCAGACAGTAAAGTGTTTCATGCAGAAGGAATATTAAGTGCAAAGACTCTGAGCTGGTAAGGTTTTGTAGGAAGCCAATGTGGCTGGAGCATAGTGAGAGAGTGAAGGGATTTTAGAAGATGAGTTAAAAGGTACAGTTAAGTTAGGGGAGAGCAAATCACTAAGGCCTTTTAGGTCAAGTAAAGAGTTTGGATTTTAACCAAGAAAAACATGAAGCTGCTGAGGATATTTAGCACAGTTCTGTGTTTGTTTGTTTGTTTGTTTGTTTGTTTGTTTTTCATTAAAAATGGCACTATTTGAGGAAGATATTTCAGATAAAATGTGTAGCAAACATATTTTAGTCTGTAAGCTAGATGTCTCAGCTCATTAAAATGTTAATATGATATTTAAAAGCCATCAAAAACATTAAAAATCCTTTATAAATGCTTTTGAAGACTTTTTTTTTAATGTGGTAAGCTGATTTGAACATAAAAGGCACATCCAACACACTAAAATGCGTAAAAATGTTGGAGAATAAATTAAATTCCTTTTGGAAACAGTGAAAATAGATTTAATTTTATGCTAAAAGTACAGTCACATAACAAATCTCAAATTTCAGGAACTTTAGTGAGAAAAAATAATGTGAATATGTAAGACAAGAAAATGAATCTATGTGAGGGATGGAAAAGAGGAATGAGGTTAAGAAATACAAACTTCCAGTTATAAATAAGTCATGAGGATGTATTGTACAGCATAGGGAATATAAGCAATCACATCATAATAATGATGTACAGTGACAGATGGTTACCAGACTTATTGATGATCACTTCATAAGAAATATAAATGTTAAATCTCTATGCTGTACACCTGAAACTAATATAATACTGTATTTAAATCATCATTTTAAAAAAGTTAATTTTTTTGAAAAAGGAAATGAAGTTGGAAGACATATTCTATGGAGAATTTAAATTCCAGAAATGATATATGAGCAATTCTATTTGTAACAGACAGTGCTCCTACAAAGTAGTAAACTTAACAGTGACAAAAAAGAAAAGAAAAATAAAGCCCTATTACAATTTTCAAACATTAAAAATAGAGTCCTACAAATATTCAGACCAAAAAAACAATTCAGGTATAGAAAGAAAAAAATTTGATTTGCCTAAAATTTATCTTCATGACATAAATGCTAGGAGACAATGGGATGTCCACAGAAATTTCAAGAAGAAACATGGAATTGGAAGATTAGGTCAAAAGTCACAAATACTGAACAGATGTTGAGGATAATACATTAGTGCTTCAGAAAAGTGTCATTTTGGATTTTCAGTAGTATATGGGAGCAAAAATTAGAGTTTCAGTTTCCATAAACTATTAGGATGTTGATTAAGTATCAATGAGTTTCATGTCTAATTATTTTGATTACTCAAGGAGCTCTAAGACATTGTGTATGTTTCTAAAATGTATTTTATCTATTGAATTTTTTTGACAAATGGCTGGTACACATCCATAATGTTAATAGGCAAAATATTAAATACAGATGTGACTGAAAATAAAACCAAAATGAGTGATCAGTGAGTCATGTCTTTTCTGAATATTCAACACTGAAAATGTTTTGTAATTTAAATGTTTTTCTTTAGTAAGTGGAAAGAATCTTTCTCATAAACTTAGTTTCATCATTTGTAAATGCTGTCATCACAAAATTTTGATTACAAAATTTCTAAAGTTCTTTTTAGCTCCAATATGCTCCACTTTAGTTCTAAAATATTGTGTTATCACCTTAGTAAATGAGTCACAAATTATTTTCAATAAAAATATCATAATGCTTGTTGAACAAATAGGTAACTAAAATGAAGTAATTCACTTTTGCTCCTGTGCACACAGATTTTTACAACTGTTTGTTACTATACTCACTCCTTCAGCTGTCCTCTTCATTAACTTCATCTGGAAGTCTCTCTTTCCTGATCTCTGCTTAAGGCACTGAGACAGTTTCAGGTCACCCAATTTTTCAGGCATCTTCACAGCATCGGCCATATGTGGCCATGCCCTTTATTTAAAACATTTTCCACATCCTCCTAGCTTGAACAACATGTTATTGAGAAGCTCTCAATGATGCACAAACTTTGGGTTATAGTTCCTATTTAAGGGTAAATATGGTTCCCTGAACATTTCCTACCATAGTCCTCATTACACAGAATTACACCAATATGTCTGATCACATTTTCCATTGGATTATAAACATAATCTATCTTAGAAAGAGGAGAGAAAAAGGGGGATATGGCAGTTGATAAAAATCTGAGACACACATTTATAAATTAAGTTGTGGTCTTATATTCCTCAGCTTGTGGAATCCCAAAACAGTTACAGAGGTAACATTAGTGATAATAAATCACAGATCACCATAACAAATAATTATAATAAAAATGCTTGAAAAGTTGTGAGAATTACTAAAATGAAGTGAGTAAATGCTATTGGAAAATTGGCACCAATAAACTTGCTCATCTAAGGTTACCACAAACCTTCAATTTATAAAAGAACAGAAACAAAAACAGTATTTTGAAGTACAATAGTTTAGCACAATAAAATGAGGTATGCTTAAACAATACAAAAAGAGAGAAAAGCCCAAAGAAAGAGATAAATGGACAGAATAAAAGACCAGATTGTTTTCCTTCCCTTTCAAAATTCCTTGATTCAGGCTAATGATGGACAAGGAGATTTAAGAATGTAAACAAAAGTACCAAAAATTGAACTATAAATTATTTTATGTCCAAATTTTCAGAAAACTTAGGGTATCTGTCTAATATGGCATTTATAACAGAAAAAGTGGATCTGACATTTCATGGTTGAAAACAATGATGGAGGAAAAAAAATAATTATACATATAATATTTACATATACTTAGTTTTAAATTTAATATTACAATTTATTTAAAATTACTCTTCCAGAGAATATAGAGTAATTAGTTCTGTTAAACTATGATAAAACTCATATGTTCTCCATACAGGTTGGTCTAATAAAATTAATAACTATGTAGTATACATTAGAAAAAAAAGTAAGGCTGAAATGGAGCACACAGTTATGAAGATAGCACCTCATGAAAATCAGAGAGAAACATTTAGCCTTTATATCATAACTATGGAGGTATTTGGTCTCAACTCTTAATCATGCCTTCTCCTAAACACATATTCAGAAAGACTTTTTTACTTGTACTTCAATTTAAAGCATCCTGTGATGAGAAAACAAATATTTAAAAGGGATTTAAATAAAATGCTTCAATTGATAACACATTTATTTCAAATTGAAATATAAAACTCTGACTTCAGTATAAATGATGTTCCATTTACTTTCCTGAAATAACATTTATAGATATTGAACTTATCTGTCAACATTTAAAAAATCAATAACATGCTAAAATTGTAATAGTAAAACTAAGTTATAAGAAAATTTATTTACAATTTAAAAAGTCTCACTTCAGGCCGTGAAGGAACAGAAATAATAATCATGACGAGATGTGATAAAAATGCCTTCTTGTAGTTATATGTAGGATCACCCAAAATGTTACAGCTCTATAGACTGATACAGGTGTTACAGACTCAAATACCACAAGGACCATCAACATTGACAATAAGAGTTTCCAAGATGATAAACCACTCAATAAAATTTTGAAGCTTCTATTGATTTAATGAAATTTAAATTTGTGGCAAATGCTGTATATATTGGTACTTCAAAAAATAACTGTGTTGATACTTGTTTTAAAGAAGTTCTAAGTCAGATCATTACAAACAGGTGTTTCAATTACTGAAATGTCCAGTGATTGTTTGAAAAGCGAGAGAAATGTAAAGTAAGACTATCCTAGCAGTCTTCTATCCTTATCACTGCACACAGTGGTACTCCCCAGTATTGTGATAATGGGAAAAAACTCTAAATTTGCAAGCTCTTCCCTGCTAGTATCACTACATCTACTGGAAATCATTGATAATGAGCAGTGTAATGGGGATCAAGGTGCCTGGGCTGTGGCCCTAGCCTATTAAATAGCAACAAATGCCTAAGTTAATCTTTTACCTAAAAGATAGTTTCCAGCATTAAAATTAGGACTTTTGATAATATCCAATTAATGAAAATTAGGGTTTCAACAAACTGTCAAAAGTTAAACTTCTATTTCCTCTTAGAAAGTCTCAAATGTATTATACTTAAAATTTATATATGAATATCATTCAACAAAAGGTTTCACCAGCTTCAGATATTTTTATTTAAAGACAAATGTGATGTGCAGTGGTGGTTGCATTCCTACAATTTGTTGATGTTATATTCCATAAACCACTTAGAGCCAAAAAGACACAGTTATTGATTTCTGTAAGTAAATGAGGTTTTGAGTGTAAAGTGTCTGTCCATGTGATAGCTCACCCATTTAACAAATGACATCTTGCCGTACACTAATTGCTACCTCGGTTAATTCATCTCACAGAGATATATTGTTAACACTTAAAGAAACAAAGAAAAGTTCAGGACATAATTGCATCTTAAAAATATAAGTATAACCTTCTGTATCATTCTAAGCTTTTTTCAAGCTAACAAAATAAAACATGTAATTTTCAATAGCTTTTAAAGAAATGATGTTTTCTAAATAAGCCGTTACATTCTAGTAAAATTTTCAAATGCTTCACATAAATTAAAAAAATAAAACAAGTCATTTTCTTCATTGGTATACGTTTTTATTTCACAAGTCTGATTGTTTTTACTGATCTATTTGATATAAGCAAGCAAAATACTTTAGCCACATAGATTTGACTTTAGATATTACTCCACAATTATGCTTTATTGATCATCAAATACTTCTAGATGAATCTCAGACACCCCTTATGAACACCTCAAAATATTATGGCTGGAACAGATTCATAAGCAGATAACTTGAATATAAATGTGAAACATTCATAGGACATTATAAAGTCATAAATTAACAGACTATAGAAATTCAAATAATACAAGTAGCAATAAAAAGGTAATTCCTGGAATACCTATGTGTTCAAACAATAACAAAAGTTTGTTTTTCACTAACATAAGTTTCAAAAATGATATTCCTAGTCAGAGGTAAGGAAGTGCTGTGCTCCACTGAGTCACTAAAAACCAGTCTTCACCACTGTTTCTGGAGTCATCTGGTGATAACTTCAAACTAGCAGAAATGAGAGGGGGTAAAAAAGACATATCTGTTTCCTAGCAAGCTTGGACTGGAAGTGACACCCTTATTTCAATTTACCTTCCATGGTTAAGAGCCAAGCTTTCCTTGACAGCAAGAGATGTTGAGAAGTGTCTGATTGTTTTTACTGATTGATTGAGATTAAGATAAGTAGATGAACAGATAGATAATAAATGAAGAATAAATGAAGATAGATAATAAATGAAGAAGAAAGGAAGGAAGGAAAAAGTCCATTTTTAAGGTTATACCACATTCTGTACTACTTCCCTGTGTTCAAACTAAAAAAAGAAATTAAAAAAAAATGTTAAAACCACAGCTGTAATAGAAGATTTTGAAGTAATTTTAATCAGAGAAGTAACATGATCAGTTGTACATTTTAGAAAGATGGCTTTGGCACCTGTAAGAAGAAATTTGGGGTGGCATATTTCTGGAAAATTACATTTTCAGCTATCAATTAACACTAAGCCCAAGCAAAGAGAAATTAAACATAATACAAATGTGTTCATCTAAATACATTTCAAATGAAGAAGTGGAGCACATAATACAAAAAAATTATTTTAATTGAGATTAAATATTGCCATCAAACTCTGCCACCAATTTTTGTCTGTGAACTACCAACTCTGAGCCTAGGTAAATGAGAAAATTTTGTCCAGGTAAGCCAGCAGATCCCTTCCAACTCTACTTTTCTACTGCATCTTGAGCAGTGTTACATAAGATGAGGTAGGGCAGCTGTAACTCTGCCTATGAGACTTTTTGAGAAACATGCAAAGCATTCAAAGTAAAATAATTCTGATTCTAACTAATTCCAATGGGGTATGTATGTACCCCACCCACAGGTAATTCTCCAGACACCAACTGGGTGACCTACAATTCACCTCAAATGTGACACTAGTCAGAGAGTGCAACAGATTAAAGATTCAATTCTTAAAGATGGTTCTTTCCCTAATACAAACTCTAATCACAGGTCTAGGTGGTCTCTTGAGCTTCTAAACAAATGGCTATAAATTCAGAGGTTCCCATCACTGCCTTCTTAGGTTTGATTAATTTGTTAGAGTGGCTCACGGAACTCACTTACTAGATCACCGGTTTATTTGAAAAGAATATGACTCAGGGACAGCCACATGAAAGAGATACACAGGGCAAGGGATGGAGAAAGATTGCAGAGCTTCTATGCTCTCTCCAAATGTGCCACTGTCCTCAAATCTTCACATGTTCACCAACCCAGAAGCTCTCCAAACCTGCCTTTTGGGGGTTTATGGAGGCTTTATTACAAAGTCATGATTGGTTAAATTATTGGCCACTGGGGACTGATTCAACCTCCAGGCCTTCTCTCCTTGCCTGAGGTTGGGGTTGGAGCAAAAGTTTCAACTTATCATATAGAGTAATTCTTTTGATTAAATTAGGTCATCAATATAAATCCATTAGCATATTTCTTAATATGTAACAAGTAGCAAGTAAAGGCTGATAACTGTCATTATAACTTAGGTATGCCCCACCTGTTTGTCCACCAGGACTAAAGCTGTCGAATTTGCTCCTTCTGGCCACTTCCAGACCAATCTTCTTCCCCTGTTCCTAAAATCCCCAGCTTTGGATATCATGTCATTATGCTATATCAATGGTTCTCAAATTGTCATATGCATCAGAATCACCTAAGAGACTTGCTAACATAGAGATTGCTGAGTTTACCCAGATTTTTTAATCTGAAGTCTAGAATGGGCCTGGAATATTGTATTTCTGATAAGATCCCAATGATGCTATTATTCTGGGACCACAGATCACACTTTAAGAAGCATTGTTCACACCTTATAGCATGACTGCTTTTCATATTTCTCATTGTTACTTACATTTACAGAACTCTAGGCCTCTCCTCATTTCTTGAAGGTTTTACTTCCTGGCTCACTCTCATTCATTTCATTTAATCATGTTTGCCTGGAAAAAAAAAGGCATAAATATAGCCCCCTTTTACTACACACCATGTTTGCAGCTCAGAACACAGATGGAGGGAAAACACAGACTTACTGACTATTGCACTTTAAATTCATGATTGCAAACCTGAAATATGCCCTTAACATTGCTTGGCATTTAAATTAATTTTTTAAATTCAATTTACTCTCTGAGTGGTTATTTCATACATTCTCCTTTCTTCTGCAATCTTTGCTATCCTTCCTTCATTCCAAGTCCTTAGAAGTTACCCAAGCTACCACCGACCCTTCCGCACATCTAACAGAATCTACACACATAATGACTCCTAGGAGCCATGAACTGTCATTTCTACCCAAAGTCAGTTCTTCAGTCCTACATCAGAGCTTATCTGCTCTCACCTACTCAGGAACAACGCTAGCATTCAAGCATGTTTTTACCTCTCTCATTTTAAAGTCAATAATAATAAACTTCTCTTGTGACTACTCTTTCCATCCCAGCCACCTTTATGAAATTTCTCTGCTCCTTTTACTTGAAAACCCATGTAAAGAGTTGTCTATACTAGCTGATCCTAACCCCCTCCATTGATTCTCTCTAAATCTGCCTCAGTTAGACTTTTATCCACATGGTCCCACCAAGCTCATTTTCAAACCAAGGCAACGAAGACTCCACTTCATACCACGATGGTTAATTCTTAGTTTTCATCTACATATTCTGCCAAAAACATATAAAATGGTGACCAAATTTTACTAGGCTGATAGAACACCATTTTCAATCAGTTTTCCTGCTACTTTTCTGGCAGCTAATTGTCAGTTTCCTATGTGTTTGGTTTCATCTATCTAATATCTAGATGCCTGTTTAATTCTGTTACATCACAGATATGTAAAATAAAGAGTAGCACATAATTAGTGCTCAAAAATACATATGTCAAAATCATTATTTTATTTGGAAGAAGATCAGTGTATGGTTCAGACTCTAAAAGCCAGACTTGAATGGATTTAGATCATGCCTATATTCATTAACAGCTTTTTGATTGAAGCTACCTAATCTCACTATAATATATAATACAGTTTCTCTGCTTGTAAATGCCCATAGACATGTAAGAAAGGCAACATTCTGATAAGAATTAAATTAGGTGATATAGGAAAAGGAATAAATTATTAGTTATAATTATTACACAGTTTATTTTTAATTATTATTCTTTCCTGAAACAGACTTATTAGATAGATATTATCGCCTCTATTTTTCAGATGAATAAATCTGAACTCCAAAAGAGCTACACAGACTTACAGCTAGTAAGAGTCACTTTATTTTTTGAATTCAGATCTGTGTGATAGCAAAGCCTACAGTCTTGCCACATGTAACAATAATAATAGCTAATACTTGTTCAGTCCATTGTATGTGCTAGGTATTTGAATTAGCTATCTCTGACTGTATATCAGCATGACTACAAATTGATCAACTTAAAACAACACACACCTAGCACCTCACCATTTTTGTGGGGCAACAGTTAGGACATGGCTTTATTGGATCTTCCAGTTTAGTGTCTCTTATCACAAGGGTGCAACCAAATATTGGCCAGGGCTGTGGTCTCATCTGCAGCTCAACTGGGAAAGGATCCTTACCCCAGACTGCTCAGTTGCAGACACATTTAGTTCCTTTTGTACTGTTAAACAGGGCTTTAGTTTCTTGCTAGCTGTCAGTAAATAGCCAACCTAGTCTCTTGCGATGCATGCCTTCCCAACATTTCCTTTCAGTTCCTCAAAGCTGACAAGGGAGAATCTCTTTGCCAGAGGATATTACAATTGCACACATAACCATATTAACTTTGATATGTTTTACTGATTAGAAATGAAATGCAGATTTTATCCACACTCAAGAGGAGAGGATCACACAAGAACCTGGATACGAGAAGGCTGGATCATGAGGTCACCTTAGGGTCTCTGTCTTAGTACTAAGTATTTAATTATATTGACTTGATTTTTATCTACATTTTAAAAATGAGAAAAGTCAGTCACAGAGGATTTAAATAACTAGCCCAATCCCATATTGTTGGTTTTGTTCAAAGTGAAGCAGTCTGCTTCCAAGCTTCATTTCTTTAATAACTACAGTGTGTTAATTTGATTGCTTTATAGGTAAAGATTGACCTAGACTGAAAGTACTAGGAATTTAATTTTATGATGAAATTAAATGAAAGACAATTTGAAGAAAAATAGACTAACTTTTTTTAAACATATTCACATTAAAACTAGAAGTTTCATGAAATTAAATCATAGAATAAGATTACAGAGACTATTAGAAATGTTAATTAAAACAAATCTGGCTTAACACATACATATTTGGTGTTATTAATATCATTATTTTAAGTACTGTGAATGCACTTATAATAATTTATTAGAAATGATTAGCATTTCTAATATTCTCAATATACTAATAACTTTTGATTTTTGCTAAACATTTGAGTTATCAAAATAAAGGTTAAATTTCCCACTATTCCTTGCAACTAGGTGTGACCACTCACACACTTTTGGCCTGAAGGATGTCACTGGAAACACTATGTATAATTCTATGAGGTGTCTGAAAAAGAGAGAGAACACAAACATTTCCTCCTGTCTTGATAGATAAACTACTGAAATGATGGCTCCAGTTAAAAAATCTCTTGGGCCATGAGGTAGAAGCTGTGTTTTGTGTATGCCACACCAAAAACTAAACAGGAACCAGAGTCTCTGAGATACATGCAACAGCTATACAATACCTGGCCTTTGCTTATGAGAGAAATAAAATTCACTTTTATTTACATAACTATTATTTTATTAAGTCACTATTACTATTTGCTTCTCTACTAGTCAAACCAAAACCAAATGTACACTGACACAAAAAAACAAAAAGTAATAATTGACATCTGGCACTGTCTTTATCCTTATGAAACATGTAGTTCTCATTTACAACTTATGCTAAATAGTAATAAACATTTTAAATATTAAAGAAAATTTCTGTTGATTAGTTAATGCTAATAATTATTTAAATAGAAATTTTTAGCTGAAGTATTTGCATATCAAAGAAGACATTATTCAAAATAATACTGACTGTTCCTCAAGATAGTTTTTTAGAATACTATAACATATTGGCAAATATGCTATATAATATTCCATAATTATTTACAGTATAGGCACGTCTTACAAACTATTCAAGCAAATAGTCAAAATTTTAAAGCTGTTGAACCTATAAATACACCTTTGTAGATTGTATCTGTAAACTGAATACAAACTTAATTTTATGTTAGTAGACTACTGTTTTTAACAAGTTATGCAATGCATAAAGCCATATAATTGCCCTGCTTTTGAAATATGCTTTCCTTCAAATGGGGATAATGAAGATAGTTAAAGAGAAATGCTAGAAAAAAATCACATTATCTGTTCAAAGAATTGTTCTTTACAGGTGGCTGGCTGGAAAATTAGTAGGTCTTATTTTCTGTGGTAATAAATTCTAATATTTGAAGAAAGCGAGTGCAGATGATTACTAGTTCATTGCCACTTGCTGCAGTACAATGAAGATTTAATCTTAATGCTGAACAACTCAGTCTTTATGCAACTGCTATGGTGATATTTTAATAGAAAATGTCATTATTTTGCTTGTAATATGGATCATACCACTTCATAGTTTTGCACAATGAAGTTACTGGCATTTTGGATAATGCTGCAACTTTAAGTAATTGCAACGCCACTTGTATGTGAGTTATACACAGGTTTTTAAGTCAAAAAAAAAAAAAAAGAAAATCATGCTTGTTAAATTATCAAACCTTTCCAGTAAAAACCTGCAAAACCATTTGAAAGGCAAATACATTTGTGTCAAGACAAACAAAATGTTCCATGAATGCCATTTAAGATGCTAAATGATGAATTAGCTATTCAAAACATTCTCCCATGTCTGATCAGAGAGTTCTGTTGCCCAGTGTCCATGACCTCATCAAGTTTCAATATTTAAATAAACATTGCTTACTCCGTCAAGCACATGAATATTTTTCAGGCTATTTTTACTGAGTGACTTTTTGAATTTATAAATAAAAGTTAGTTTTCTATTTAGAGGGGAGTTGGTATTATAGAGGCATGAGCCACATCAAGTACTTTACACAATATATTTTGTTAAAAAGTAGGTGATGTTAGTCTTGCTAAAATTAATACATTTTTATAAATATTTTGGAATGCTATGTAACATATGAAAATATTTTACCATCTCTGTATAGATCATAAGTCAAATCCTAAAGCTGATCCCTTAGATACTAAGCATTGCAACATCTACCTGGAATTTGTTTTTGTATTTCTTCCAGTGATCCATCCCTCTCTCTCTTTCTCTCTCATTTATCTTTCTCTTTCCTAGCCCCTCCTCTAATTGACATACATATAAACTTTTCAGGTAATTACATAATCATGAAGTTTGTTTTAATGTAGAATACTTTAGTAAATTCTTCCAAATAATATTCTTCATGTTGTTTCCATCCCAAAGGTCTCTCTGTTATTCACGTGTTGCTACCATCTGCTTTGCGGATATTTCGCAGGACATCTGCTGCCTATCAGAGACATTGTTTTTTGTTTTTTTGTTTTTCTCTTCCATTGTGTAGGGAATTACTGAAATCTATTTTATAACTTCACTAAAAATGTAGATTTAAAGAGTTTAATTTTCTGAGCCAGAGGACATCCTACATCTATCTCTCTGTCTTTGCATCACAGATGGTGGACTACTTACTTGGTCACAGTATTGTTTCTTCCTCAAGTGCGTTAATCAACTGAGGCTCTTTAATTGACAGAATCATGATCTAGTTTTATTCTTAGCACCCACTGAGTTTTTTCTTTCTTTCTTTCTTTCTTTCTTTCTTTCTTTCTTTCTTTCTTTCTTTCTTTCTTTCTTTCTTTCTTTCTTTCCTTCCTTCCTTCCTTCCTTCCTTCCTTCCTTCCTTCCTTCCTTCTCTCTCTCTCTCTCCCCCTCTCTCCCTCTCTCTCCCTTCTTCCCTCCCTCCCTTTCTCTCTCTCTCTCCCCTTCCTTTCTTCCTTTCTTCCTTTTTTCTTGTTTCTTTTTTTTTTTCTTTTTTTCCAATAAAGAGTAAAAATGCTTCAAACTCTCTTAACCTGATTTTTTGTTTCATACCCGGTTTGCATGCAAACTGGTCTGGCTTGATTTGTTCTATTTCCCCAGTGTCTTTTCTGATTTAGCTTTTGAGTAAGATTTTTTTTTTTTAATGAAGCAATCTTACGAGTACATCTGGACTTTCATATCCATGGGTTCTATATCTGTGAATTCAACCAACTGAGGTTCAAAAATATTCAAAAAAGTTATATTGTTGCTTACACACACTGCATAGTTAACTCTGCAAAGGTTGCATCTGTGCTAGCATGTACAGACTTTTTTCTTGTTATTCTCTAAAAATACAGTTAAAAAACTATTTATATAGAATTTATATTGTATTGGGTATTATAAATAATCTTCATATTATTTTATATTGTATTAGTTATTACAAGTAATATAGGGATGATTTAAAGTACACAGGAGAATGTGTGTATATTATATACAAACACTAACTCATTTTATCTAAAGGACTTAAGTATGTTGGGACTTGGTTATCTGTGGGGTATCCTAGAACCAATTCTCCACAGTTACCAAGGAGCAACTGTAGTTGCATTAAGTTAAGGCAAGGAGGATTATGTTCTATACGTTTGTTCATATAGATCCTGCCATGATCTCATCTATTTGTGACTGAAATACATCTTCAGTGAGCACAGTTCTCACTTGAAAATATGTTTTGAAGAGTGTGTAGTGGCAATCCATTATTTTTTTCTTAAAACTTTCTACTAATTTTAGTAACCACTCCTTTTTGAAGCATACCATGTAGGATGCTCATTGATTAAAAACCAAAATAAAACAAAAAAAACAAGCAAACAAGTAACACAGCTCTTAGGCACAAGCAGCAAGAGCAGCCAAGACCTCCTATCTTCTGGTGGTAGAGAGAGAATCATATCACACAGCTATCCTTGCCAGTCAGATGTCCAAGCCAATAGTCCATGTTTTCTTCAGTGCCCTTCAGCTTGCCAGTTGGTTAAAGCCAGTGAAAAAAAAAAATCACCAATTAAATAAACATATGTTCTGAAAATAGTGGATAAGTTTTGTTCTTATGAAATATGAAGAGAATAGTCTATACACTCATGCTACATTGCTTTGTCAGTTATTATTATTCTGAAGCTTCATTATTTTATTATTAGAAATGTATTTTAAATTTTGTTTCAAAAGATCCCTAAGCAGCAATTAATCCATAAAAGTTAAAATTCATGTCAAATGGAAAATAAAACATTAAATTTCTTTCTTGAGAAAGTTGATGTTGAATATTTCATCTGAATAGTATCTTTCTTGATATTGATCATCTACCTTGGGTGCCAGACTGATACCCTAATGATATGAAACAAGGTATATCAGTTTCTACTTTAAAAGTCAGTATTTGAAGAAGTTATTCTCAATAGGGACAATTTTAAACATTCTAATCATGGAAGATGTGTTTGCAAAGCCTGAGGAGAAGCAAGAATTTTCATTTAGTTCAAATGATTGTTTTCCTAAATTAAATTTTCTCATTTTTAAAAATTCTAATACTCTGTTTCACATAGAGAAAATAAGATGATACCTACGAATGTGCCAATTTATTTATTTATTTATTTTTGGCAGAAAAATTTCATGGCTTAATAAAGCTTTTAGCAACATCAGGCACTTCAAATAGAAAACTAAGTAAATTTCAATAATGAATTGATTTTTTTCATTTATTCAGTTAATCAAAGTAAAACATTTGGAATTATTTTTGTCAGGGATAAAATGTATAACAATATATTGAATGCTATGGTAAACTCTAAACAATGTTAAAATTTCAGGATTGAAGATAAAATTATTAGTTCCTGCATTAATAATATAATTACTAAATTAGGAAATCCATGCAGGAGAAACTTTGAATTGGTTGTAATAAACACAACATTTATATTGTGTTCAAACAAGCACTATTTACCAATCAAAATGAAAGCTGTAGTTGTCAAAATTTATATATAATTTTTTAAAATTATACATATCGAGAGTATTAAGCTACAAAAATTTTTTGTCGCAAAGCTAAAGTTAGATGTAAAAAATGTCTTCAGTACTGCAAATATACTTTTGTTACTTTTCATTAAAAAATAAACTTAGAAAATCTTTGAAGTATCACTTTATAAATCAACTTATGTGTTTCATTAATGGTTTTGAATACTATCCTTAAACTTGGTTCATTTTATTTTTCTAAATTAGTTGTGAAGATTTAATCAAGTATTTAATAAGTGCACCTCTTCAAAATTTCCAATTTTGAAACTATTAGAAAACTTCAATTTCTAAAAATGATTGCAAAAAAGAGTATTCAAACTTATATCTATAAAAACAAACAGGAACTCTCTTGACCTGTGAGAAAAATCATTAGTTAGAGCTCCTATATTTACCTGGATTAATTTTGGAATGAAATAAATAGATAGCTTCTTTTAATATCTTTATTTAGCAATATCTTTAAATATTAGAGATAACTTACTTGAGAAGTTTTGTCTTAAAAATGGTACCATGAATAAAAGAAAAATGACCTACTCAATTATGTGACTTAACTTGATTATATAAACATATTTTGGAGGAGAAGGACAAAACCAAACCCCAACAACAAGTAAGGTATACAAGGATAAGTAAAATCTTTAAAAATAGCAAAAAAGTGCATTGTAGGAATTCTTGAGAGCACACAGGTAGAAAAAGAGATTGAAAAAGCAGAAAAGATGAATATTCAAGGAAACACATGAAAGAAAATAAGTTGAGGCGAAGAAGGTGAGAATCATGATTCATGTATTTCACATATATAAAAAGAAATATCATCAGAATTACAGAAAAAAAATTAAATCTATCTTTGTTTAGACCCAACAGCTGAAATAAATAAGACATTAGGAATGCAGTTCTCTTAATGCCTTTGTCCAGCTCATGTTCCCATAATGATTAACTGGAATCTTGGGAACCTGACTTTTTCTAATTAAAACCAGACAAGCGGATTTTGCTTTTTAAAATCTATTTGATAAATGAGGACAGTTGCAAATCTAACCACGCCTCTTGAATTTAAAGATGTTGAAGGGGCTGTGTTGTGATATCATGGCCCATAATTGTTTCCATCCAGCTTTGTTGATTCAGTTTGGAAAAGTTAATCTAGAATAAAGATAACTAATAAAAGGTCAGTAATGCTTGCATACGATGGATCCATCACTTTTGCTTCTTTTGTGAAAAATGCAGGTGATAATACCAGTCACAGAACTAAGAGAACATTCAGTTACAAGTTCAAATTTAAAACATTAGAGGTACTGTAGGAGCTTGCTAGAATTCACTGCAACATTTTTACGCAATTTTTTTTAAAAAGTCTTTAATTTTACCATCAATATGACATGAAAATTATGCTGTAGTTCTTTAATATACCAATTTATATATAGCTATATATGCATAAAATTCAGTAGAATGCACTTTTAAAAAGACATTTCAGGTTATAGTAGGCTTAGAAAAACAATACCATTATTCAAAATTACTTTAAAAATTTTGAAGAGATATATGCTATTTAAGGATGTCTGTTAAATTTTAAGTAGGTATTATAATAATTTTTCTCATATCAGAGCATTCATGTCAAAATAATAAACTGATAATTCTTAATTATCTAATACAAATAAAACCAAATAAATTATATCTATATAGAAACATACATATTGATATTTCAGCATATTTTATATAAAACCATCTTTCTATATGTGTTGATATATGTATAAGTATGTATGTGTATGTCTGTATGCATGTACTTGGTGTGCATTTTTAACAAATATAGAGGGTTTTGTTTTGTATTGTTTCTTTCTTTTACGAATCCTGCTTGCTTTAGAGAAGGGGTGTTTTATTTTGCTCATCTGCCATGCAATAAGGCAACTGCTTGAAGGAAGGCAGAGGAAGCCCTTTCTTGTACCTCATGTCAGATGTGTTGGTGAACCAGTCTAGGTCGTGGGCATTTTCAGAAGATTTACTTAGCACTGTATTTAACTTTACATTTTATTTAGTAATAAAAATGACAGTTTGGTTTCCACCTCTCTAAATCCTGGGGCAGTGTCCTGATAGTTTCCTAACTTGTATATAAATATGGGCATGATTTATTCATCTTCTGGGATTCCAAATATATATATATGTAACCCAAATCCAGATATACAAATTTATCTAAATCAGAAATATGAGAGTTATCCTACTATTCTTTTGTTATCTTCAAATTGATGAAATTCATTATTCAGTGACCAAGTTGTACTGATTTGACCTACAAAGTGTATTTTTTTCCCCAATTTCATCACATTTTCTTCATCCCCACTGCCATTGTTTAGGCTTTGTTTTCATTATCTGTTATGAAACTACTGAAATTGCTTTCCTTCTTTCTGTCTTGCTCTTATCCAACCAGCTTACAAAACATTAATAAAACTCTAATATAATTATGACACTTACCTACTTTGGACCTTTCTCTCACCCTTGTTCTTTGAGGACACTTACAGGACCTTCCACACGCACCTCACATCACTCTTCATGTCATCTTATATAGACATCTGACATTCCTTGAAATGGTTATGCCTAGAATCACCTCCCTCTTTTGTTCTCCTACTTCATACTTATTTTCAAAACTCAGGTCAATATATACAATATGCAGTGACACTTTCTCCATGCACCTCTATATATGGCTGAAGTGTAGCACTCATTAAAATCTCATTATTAATTCACATGCTATTCTCATTCAGTAGACTGGTAAATAGTTGAGACAAAGAACTGGGCCTTATTTTCTATGCAAGATCCTATTTTAGTTTATAACATGTTTAGTATTAGCTGCTTCATATTATAAACATTTCACAAGTGAAAGAATGAGACCAAATTTTGAATTCAAATTTGAGATTCAAATCTAAGCATATTCATAATTTTCAAATCCAGAGAAAGCATTTAATAAACACCTATTTGTTGACAACTTGAGGGAAGATTAATGCAAACCAGAGGAGATTACCTCTCCAGAATTCCACTGACTCCTTAAAATGGGACACATCCTTAACTATGTCGAACAAGCACTATGGTGATGTAGTAGAAGAGAGAAAGTCAGAGATAAGTGAAGACCCTCTCTTTATGTTGAACATAATGGTCACAAACTCTTTTGGGCAATGCATACAGATGTCTCTAACACAATATAATTACTTGGAGGCAGATAGAAGGCTCACTCTATGTTTTAAACACATACGTACACGCACACAGAAGGGAATAATCAGAGACTCTTAAATAGGTTGGGAAATAATAGTCCCAGTGGTAACGTTCAATCAAAATGCACATAATCCCTTTAAATGCCTTGTTAATATATTTGCAGATATAATAAAGGCATTTTTGCTTAAGCAAATTCTACAAGAATTATACTTAGAAGAAAAAGCAGCTTTAAATTTCTGACATTTACCATTCTTCTATTTTTCTGCCAAGTATTCAGTAGATGGCAGTTTCTAGTGTGACATGCATTAAAATAAATCACAGGGTTTTCATTAAACACTTCTCCAACCCCCATGGACAGATGCATATTGGCACACACATATACGCACACATTCGAAATCCCAATTTTCCCCTCAAATTTTCTCTCATCTCTTTAATTAGCATGCACTATTTTAACTTCTCTCACAGCTTTTTCCTTTCCCCTTTGGGACACCGAAACCACTTAGAATACTTTTGGAGCAGAGTATCTGTTTTAAAGTATATACCAAATGTTAACTGGTGCTTTTTAAAGAGCTCCATGCATTGTGTTCTCATTAGAAGACACTTTCAGTTTTCCCAAGAGCATAGTAATCTCAAGGAGGTCTCTCACTTTGTCCTCTGGCAAGAAAAAAAATTATCTTAATGATACCAATTAAGAGGTGTGAAAGTCATTTCTACATCTCTGTTCTAGTTTAGGTCAGCAAGTCCAGATAGCAAAACAAAGTCATAATAACCTTGTTGAAGTTTACAGACTTCTGTAACATCTCATCAGGAACTTGGGTATTTCAAAATAACTGTAAATGCCTTATGGCATTCTCAATAAGAGGTTGCATTATTTATATTTATTTTTATTCATCTTTACTTTCCATAAAGCGAAAGTAGAAAAATGCATGAAATATGTTCCTCTACTCTTACTTGACTTTCTCTTATCTAGTTGCTATCACTTGTGAGTTTAATTATAAAGTTTCAACTTTTCTTAAATCTCTTTAAAAATGCAATTTTTATATAACATTGATACTCTTTTCAAGAACAGCAAAGACAGCCGTTTTTTCTGACCCCTTTTTGACCTTCCATCCCAAAATGTTGACTCCCTCCTCCTTATTGTTTACATGTGCCCATTCAGCAACAATCTGTCACCTTTATCTGGATCAGCTTGTGTCTAAGTGCCATTCAAAGCTAGTCCTGCTCAGAGGTAGTAAAGTATGCCAGTTGAGAACTCCAAAGTCAAGGATGAAAGAAGAGAGATAGGGTCATTTTGCAGGAAGCATTTTAATCCTGCAGAAGCCAAAAGAAATGTGTCCTCTGCAGTAAAAAGCCATGGTGTACATAAAATTAATGTTTCTTAATGATAAATGACCAAAAATATTGGTTGTGGAAATGTTTATAACTAATGTGATTAGGTTTACATAAGCTAATTTTATAGTGCATAATTTGATTTAGTTTTAGAAGATAGTATATCTTTGTATAACATTTAAACTGTTTGAAGAGATTTTTAAAAATATATATTTATTTTTAAGGGAACTAAAGCTAAAACAAAAATTCATTTGTAATCATACTAAATTCCATACTAGGCACACTATATGTTTGCTATTTATTCTATTAATTACTAGAGAAGGATGTTAAAATCTCAAAGGATTTGGCGATGTCTTTAATTTTGTTAGTTTCTGCTTCATGAATTTTTAAGTTCTACCTTTAAGGCATTACAAATTTAAGACTTGTCTTTCTAAGGAATCTCTTCTTTATCAATAAGAAATATCACTCTTCTTTTATTGCCCATGTTTTTGTGAAGTCTGTTTTGTCTAATAATAATTAGCCACAGGGCTTTCTTACGTTTACTCTCTGTGTGATGTGTCCTTTCAGTTTCTCCTAATTGTGTTTTTAATTTTAATGTGTATCTTTGGGGCATTGTCCCTGTTTCAGAATAGAAATTCTTCCATTGTCTCTGGCTTCAGGCCCTGGGGATTAAGGAGTGACTAATGTGCTCTTTCCCCTCAGGCTGGGCTGAACCTTTAAATTCCTCAGCACTATCAGGCCTCTTATCCCTGCTCCTTGATTCTCAATCTGGTAAGAACTGCTTCTTTGTAATGAAAGCTTCATACTATCTTGTCATTCTCATCCTCAGCCAAGCCCTCATCAGGAATATGCAGGAAGCCCTCATGTAGATTTCTGTTTCCACATCCCCAATCCTTTGGAACTACTAGCCAGAGCCCTGCCCTGCACGTTTCAGATTGCTGCTCTGAACTGATTTCTGTCTCTTGGTGTTCAGTGGTACCACATTGCTCCGCTAAGTCTACAGCTTGCTGAGCTGGTGAAATTTTTACCAGAGAAGGAGCCAGAGCCGTCTTGAGGTTCACCTCCTGAGTTTCCTTTCCCCCAATAATCAGCCTCCTGTTGCTTATTTTCTTTTGACTGAAGACAGTTGTCTCATATGCTCTGTCCAGCTTTGAAGTCATTTACTTTGGGATACTGAGTCCAGTGCCAATTATTCCATCATAGTCAGAAAAAGAAGTCACTACTTGTTGTTGCCGTTTTATTTTATCTTTCCAAATTTATATTTCTTGTGAGAAAATAGCTTTGACTCGATAGCTTCCTTAAGTTCTGTGGCATCTTAACATCCTCCAGGGGGAGCCAAAACATTAGCCTGCAGGTGTTCGGTACCTGCATCTCTGAGGTGCTGCAGATCATGAAGAGATTTCAGAGGGAAATCTTACTAAGAAATGTCTTGACTTTTAAAATCACAATGGATATCTCCATCTAAATCCAGACACACACTATTTACAGAACTATTTCCTTGAAAAAATGGCCATCTCATCCAAGTCACATCTGTGAAGATAATCTAGAGCATTAATTTTAAATTTTAAATCTTTGAAAATAAATAATGGTGAATACATTATGTAATCGGTTCTTGTAATCTGACTGTGGCAATGATTTTAATTGTTTTATTTCAATGTGTTTTTTTTGGGGGGGTTGTAAATATGGTGAGTGTGTATGGTTTATGTAGCACTATTTCTTTAAGTTAAAACTAATTGATCGCAATTTGGAGGAGGGGTTTAATTCATTGATTAAATTTCATTCAGATTTTTTAGAACTCCAAGCCACTTTCCATATTTCCTTCTGGCACTACCTTTCCCACTGATGCATATATTTTTTTGTTTGTTACACTGTTACTTGTGACTTTCTTTCACTGCTAAACTCTGGCTCTAAGTTCTATTCATTCAAGTTTAATTTGATTGTGAGCAGAAGTCAAGTCACAAATGGCTAAAATCTGAGAAGGTAGCAAGAAATTTGTGATGAAATTGGAAGTTTGACTCATTTGGTCTTCTCCATGATGTTAATTTCACCTCTTCTTAAACCATTCTTCATATCTCCCCCATATGTTCTTTCAAAATATAATTGTATTTAAGTCTCTTCTTTGTGTAAAATCTTTCAGTGGCTGACTATGACATAAAATTTAAAGTTGATGAAATAAAAAAAAATTAGGATAGCATATGATGAAACACTTTCATATCCATTAATGCAGCAGCCTTATTTCTAACCCTCTCTTCTTTGCACAATCTATGCTCCAGACATTCTATAAGGTTTTAAATTCCCTAATGGTCTATTTTCTCCTAACTCTGTGTTTTTATACATACTGCTTCTTGAGCAAATATTTTACCTCCAACCACATATATCCATAAAGTGCCTGTTATGATCTGAAAGTTTGTGATCTTTCAAAATCTGTAAGCTGAAATCCTAATTCCCAAAGCAATGATGTTAAAAAGGTGGCTTTTTGACAATGCCTTCTACTGAGAAAACTATTTATATTGTGAGAAAACTATGTTGCATTACATGCCATCCTGGCACAAACGACTAACAGTGACTTTGAATAAAGACAAAGCTCAAATCCCCACCATACATCTGATCATATATGGAGAATAACACAAATAAATATTAAAATATGTGTTACCTCTTCAACCACCAACTACTGAGAAAAAAAAGAGTCAAAATCTAGTTGACCTTTTTGAATAAGAAAAACAATATATCTCACCTCTGAAAATTGTATCCTATATTCAATACTAACACATCAGACAAGTAGTGAAATTTGAATGAAACTTTCCATAGCTAGAAGGCTTGCAAGCAATCATAAACAACAACTCAAGCTCTGCCCTGGAGCCCTATATCTCCTTCAAACCTAATGAAATTACAAACGTCTGAACTAACCTCACAGTAAATTGAAACTGTTGTCAACAAAAATACTCCATAATACCTTCTGCTGTCACATCTCTAGAACTAGACTGTTCCTGACCTCTAATAAAATAGTTTACAAATGCCAAGTTAATGTCATAAATTTGATATTCTCATTCTATAATTAAATATTTAATTAAGAAACCGTGTGGTCTTTAAAGACTTAGCCATCATTTCTAATAGGTGGCTGCTCAACCACTGAACACAGACAATTTTGTCTACTGAACCTAGCAAAATACCAGATCAAACAGGGCCCTCACCCTCACGTCTTCATGCTTAAAAATACAGTATAATTTACTGATTAAAGACCCTGCCTCTAAGATGGGCATCCCCAAAGGAACAAGCTGTAATCATAATCAGGACGTAGGTCGTGTCAACATCTATGGCCTCAAATACTCTTTTAATAGTTTGAAATTCTAATAGTGTTGCTAGCAATAAAATATGTCACCCCAAGATTTATCAAAGATTTATTACAAATTCATGACCAAAAAATAATAGTCCAATTCTAAGGTTAGGCAGCGATGTTCCTAAAGCATATATTAGGAATGACACACCCAAATGCACTATTTTCTTATAACTTAAACTCTAAGGAAAGCATGAGAACTATCAAATATGTACAGCTACCACCTGCACTACAGCATTTTGTCACATATGGATGTTATTGTTACTGCATGGTTTTTATTATTTGGCAACTCTACCAGTTTCTCTAATAAAGGTTTATTCAGCCAGGCTTCTCAGTTAGTATCTTGACCACAAAGTATACAGAATATCTATGTCTAACGTAGGCTGTAAAATGATGAGAGTCCACTGCTGCTCTGTGAGTCCACTTCCCCAATAAACCTTAGATCATATCTACATTATGTGAACTTAGATACCTGTGTACATAAATCTCCTTTCACAAAAGTATATAACCAATGTATATAAGTTTTGAGGACATTACTTTTCATTTAATATATACAGAATATGCATGGAATAAATTACATACATTTATACAATGTTTTCAAATCTTTGGGTCAAATAGAAGCCATATTTAAGTTTGGATTATGATGAGATGGCAAATTATTGATTTAAACATATCACTTTCCATTAAGTTAGCTTGCTGGAGTAATATGTGTATTTTCCTGTTTTAATTTGACTAATCTGAGAAAATTACACAGCAAATTATTCAGACACATGACCTGACAGTATGTAATTAGTTAATGAGTGTTATTTGCCAATGATAAACATTAGTATTCATGCTCTGGGAGATGTCCAAAAGTTGGGTCGATTGTGAGTTCTGTATGATGCTATGCAGTATGGTAATGACAAGGTCAAATGTGTTTTTGTGGCTATTTAATGAAAAAAAATTAACTCTGACAACAAATCTCTGTAGTGTACATGAAATCTCCACTGATGAAACACATCATGACCCTGGCAACCCTTAGTTATTCCAGGTTTTTTGAAGCCATATATTTCAATTGCTAAAACTAATAAACTAGAATTACCTCTACCTGAGGATATTATGTTATGTTGGAGATGAGATAAATGTACTTCCTCAGAGGTGTCTTAGGAAAAAATTGCATCCTAGAACCGTCCTTCATCGAGAATAACCATGTAATAATTTTGTACATGTTGAGATGATGCTCTTTTTAATAATATCCAAGAGGGCTCCCAGTAAATAAATTTTGGACAGTTCTGAGATAAAGGATTTAGTTTTAAATTCATTATTTAGTATTAAAATTCATTGCTTTTATTGTATAGCTAAATTTCTTCAACAATGCCTTAAGTATAAATAGTTTTATTAGTAAATATTCATTATTAGTAGTATTTTTAACATTAAGTCATTATACTCAATATAATAGATGAATTCAATATAATTCATTAGATAAATATAAATAAATGTTTATAAAATTCAAAATTCTGTCCAGTTTAAGGAACAGATATAATAAATACATTCAGGAAAAAAAAATTCTGTTATTTTGATATTTGGAAATAGCCTTGATCTAACTGTAAATCTAAAATGTTTGTGACTTTGTTTTATACATTCAAGCTGAAATAAGCATTTGCCTCTAAGCAACTCTTGTCCATAAAGCTTTTGGAAGCCAAAGCAACATTATTATTGTCACTATTGCTTCTTAAGTTTTTTCATTCTTTCTTTTGAAAATAACAGTAAACATGTAAAGAGTTTCCATTTGGATTTATAACAAGCAATTTTAGAATATTTGTTAAATATTCTACACAA
Organism: Cynopterus sphinx; assembly: GCA_030015415.1. Lineage (NCBI taxonomy): Eukaryota > Metazoa > Chordata > Mammalia > Chiroptera > Pteropodidae > Cynopterus > Cynopterus sphinx. The sequence continues at coordinate 14,424,671 of CM057380.1, forward strand.
CATTATGAAGTTATGAAACAGTAAGAATTAGTTTCATCCAAAGAAGTTATTTGTTAGAAATAACTTTTCTCTGTCGCATTTTTCTTTGCCTTTTAGCTTCTCTTATAGTTTCAAAATCCTCATTATATACAATTGGAACAAGAACAATTATGCCAGGAGGTATAAGGTACTCTCACTGTGCTTACTAGAAAGAAAGGCGCCCACGCTGCATGACAGTTATCACTGAATTTACTGTCTGTCAGCAGATGCTCACCGAAATAAAAGATGTTTCCTGAATTCCTGTCCTGCCTATCTTCTTTACGCCCCAGGGCCTTTCCTCTTTGGGGAATTATAGGGATAAGAATCTTTCTCTTCTACAACTAATGTTTTAGAGCTCACAGAGCAATATGTATTTTGCCCCTCTTTGGGGAGTCATTTATCTCCTCTAAAGCACTTTTGATTATTTTGCTTTAAAGAGCAAACTTTGGGTTCATGTGACCCATTTAGTTATCAGGGTCGGATGCAATTGTTTCTGTCTTCCAGGGTGCCTGCTTTCCCCCCATGATGAATGATTTATCAATGTTGCACCCTGATTTCTGGCTTTGCTACCTATCCACTTAGAGAACATCATTATTCATGCAAGTGCAAACAATACCCATTACAAAAACCAGTGAAAATTACTTTTACTGATGATATTCCAATTAGGTGACCTGGAAAGAAAGCTGTTGAGGAAACAGGATGGCACAGGCAAATTTGTAATCTCTCCAGTCTCTTGTTCCTGCAGTTTGTTCAGAAACTGTTTCATCTTTTTTACCTGTTTGAAGTTTCTTACCCCCTCTCTCTCATTCTCTCTCTCTCTCTCTCTTGCCCTTTTGCCATTCCATTTTCATTAATAGATATGCGGATTAAGGTGGATTAAGAAGTAGATTAAAGTGCTAAAAAGCTTGTAGATGTTTAAAATGCATCTTGCCCACAGTAAGATTAGTAACCCTTTCTCTATTCCTAGTACTCGTGTCATCACTACCACTGTGTACTACCACTACTACTAATAATAACAATGACAATAAAAGTACTTGATGTATATGACAAGCCTGTGAGGTAAGCAGAAAGTACAGGTATTCTTATCTTCATTTTACAGAGGAGAAAATCAAGGTTAAAATACTACCCAAGGTCACATAATGAGAAAGAAGCAGAGATCAGATTTGATTCACCCCTTTTTGACTCAGGAAAATTTAAACTGATTTTCTTCTTAAAAAAGACTTGATATTGATATGCATTCAAGGGTGGTGGGGATGTATTTTTGCCATGCATACTGAAGTTTATTATGGGTCTTTTTTTTTTTTTTTTTGTATTCTCAACTCTATTATTAGATTGAGATCCAAAAGAAAGGGTCACAGGCCTATAACTTGTTAAGCACAATACCTAGCAGAGTACAAACTTCATGGGGGGAGGGGATTCTAAATGGACACTTTAAAAGAGTACTTCAAAGGCATCAACTGTGCCAAATTCCTTTTGAAAGTATTCACAGCACATGTAGGACACAGAGATTTTCACACAACAGATTGTTGATTGAAATTGGTTGGCTAATTGAATGTTGGCAATCTTCAAAATACATACAGGTTGTTTTCAAAAAGAAAATACATTGAAAGAAAAGAAAACACTGTGCAAGCAGTTTTATTTTTTATTTTTTGTATTTAATATATTTTCCCATAAGATGTGTTTTAAGTTATAGTTAATTTACAAGGCTAGAAAAAAAAGATGACTTTAAATAATAAGCCCATGTTATGATACATGCACTACTTACTCTTCCAACTCATATATGTGTCTAGATTAATTTACACTTATTGTAAGAGTTGTGTGTGTTTGTGTTTATCAGATTATTTTACATTTTCTTAAAATAAGTCTGTATTCTAAAAAGACTTTTATTACATCTTTAAATGTTTGGTCTCTAAATCACTTATATATAGGGGATGGCAGGTGGCCTTCCCTATATTTTGATTTATTTTGCTATTTGTAAGGATTTAGAATCCTTATGGTTATGCATTAATTTGGGACAGGAAGCACTGTTTCAGTACAAACATTAGAATACTCTGTTTCTTTGAGAATGAACAATACAATATTCTCTTTGTGTATATATATGTATGTATATATATATATATATATATATATATATCAAGCATTTGTCTTTTTTTTAAAAAAAAGAGAATCTCTGTAATTTTATTAGTAATACAGATGATTATAATTAACTACCTCTTCAATCAAATGCACACCCAATACACAATATATGGAGCAGAGTGATTAAAAGCATTTTGCCAAAGGCTTTATTTCAATTCCCAATGCAGAAAATATGCCTCACTACAACCACACTAAGAAGTGTATCCAGTGCTTGTGAAAGCATGAACCATGTAGTATGCTTGCAGTGTGACAAAGTTTTGATCAAATGAGGCTGCTCTCCATGCCTTGTGTTATTTAGAACGAGAGACCTTTCTCAGTAAAGCCACTAAATTCTACTGATGTTCCTGTCACATTAACATACTTCTGTCAAATCAGTCATAATATGCGTTTAAATCGTCTTTCTTCTAAAAGCAATTTAAGTTGTCAAAGAATCACACAGAGCTTAGGTAAAATTTGAGCAGAGCCACAAATAAGAATATGAAGGGCCATAAATCATTTGGCTTTCAGTTGACTAACACTATTAAGGGGAAAAAAATATTTTGAAATAATCTGCCACGTCTTTCTTTGTTCTAAAAACAGTACTTCTATAATGACCTCCCCCCAATCCTGAGAAAAATTATTCTAACATTGTGATGGACAAGGATTAAAAGACTGTCAACAAATTGTTAAAAATATGTAACAATAAACTCCCATAATTTCTATATCTTCCTCTGTCAATGATGCTTGGGGCAGAGGAAAATAGCTAGCTACACCAACAGCACATATTTTCTGAGAAGACAATTAAAAATCACAGATGCGACCTCTTTGTTCTTTGTTGTTCTTGCAGTGTCTCAGAAGTCATTGTCAAAACGATAGAATTTATGAAACATAAAGCAGATATTTAAGATTACTTAATTGAAGTATATCTGTGTGTATATCTAAGTCACCAGCAGTTACCATTTTTTAGCAAATGCTGATATTTTCAAACTCTTTAATACTCTAGCAATTCACCCTCTAAAATCTTTAAGTGTTTCTAGAACCAGAATCAATCTTATTCTTTACCTTAGCTTCACCCTACTTTACCTGCACTTTGTCTCAAATACCAATGTATTTGTTTTGTTTTGTTTCTACATTTATTTTTTTAACCTACCTAAAATCTTTCTAGCTCAGTTCTGCTATAAATTTTGATCTGATGTGAAAGTAAAGTAATGGCCTCAAAAAGATGTCCTTTTTTTTCCACTTCACAGCATTTAGATAAATAAATCTATGTGTATGTGATAAATAATATATTAGTCTTAAACTTTGCTTGCAGATACAACCTAAGGCTTCAATTTGCTCAGTCAGCCTAAGTAAATTACTGATTTACAATGTCATTGGAAAACAAAGGAGGAGGGAACCTTTTGTAGTAGAAAGAAAGAAAAAAAGAGAGTAATTAGGCAAATTAGCTGAGATATTCAGAAAAGCTATATAACACCTTCTTGAATTAAAGTATTTTTAAAATTTTTCTACTACTTTAGATTTGTGCTTTTGACTTTAAAAAGAGAAGAATAACAAGAAAAAACTAAAGCATGCTATAAACTAAAGACAATTTAAAATACTTTTACTTTTTCACAAAGAATTATTAAAGATATTAGTAAATTAAAAGCATATTATAAAGTGTATTTAATTTTAATCTATATAATTGATGACTTAATTTGTCTTTGAAATACCCTTTTTTTCTATAAAAATAATATTTTAAAATTTGATTAAACTTACTCAAGCTCAATTCTGTGACAAACTTTTGTTTTGTTTTGTCTTTTCTTTTGATTCCTTTAATGATTTCAAGGTTAGATTTTTGCAATATCTTTGTAGAGAACCTCATGGTCTTTACTACTCTATTCCTCAGTTGCTTAATATTAATTCTTAATTGGGAGGTAAAACAGCTTGTTTATTGCCTGGGAATTATTAAAGAGTTCACCTCTTTCCAGCCTTCAGAGAAAGCTATTTTCTTTCTATAGTTTCAACTTAATTCTCCTTTTTATTCTACCTTGGAAAATTATAATAATTTTTAAATTTATTTATTTTCTTTTATCTTTTTATTTTCACTGAAAATTTACACTGACTACTCCTCTAAAAGCGTGAAAGTTTAGTGTATATTTTTCATAAAGAATTATAATGGTTTTGTAGAATATCATTCCTTTATTGTTTGGAATACTTAGACTCAGTTTACATGTCTATTGGTTAAATTGGTTTATTTGGAAATACTTAGGTTAAATTTTAGAATAGTCGTGTAGAGGTATATAATTTTTATAGCCTACTCTATCTAGAAGCATGTTAAAAATAGAATTTTGGGGAACATCATTTAATCTAGCCACGCTGATACAGTACAAGGCCATCATAACACAATACCAAATGTGTTTATTCTGAAACACTGTAGCCTTTTTACTGTGCCATTCTCAAATCACCTTGACCTCTATCCCACAGCTAATAGATTAAGCTTGTTTCCTTGTCTCCAAACCACTTTCTTTCTCCCTGGGAAATTAGGTTGAAGACAAAAATGAAACACATTTTTAAGCCATTTATACAGTAATCAAGATATCTTTCAGTAAGTGAATGAATAAACTGTGCTATTTGCAAACAATGGAATATTGAATAGTGCTAAAAAGAAAAGAGCTATTAAGTCATAAAAAGACATGGAAGAACTTTAAAAACATATCACTATCTGAAAGAAAACAATCTGAAAAGGCTACAGTCTGTGTGATTCCAACTATATAACATTCTGGAAGAGAGAAAAGTATGGAGACAATGAAAAGATTAGTTGTTGTCAGAGGCTGGAGGATAGGTACAGATAAATAGTTGGAGAGCAAAGGATTTCTACGGCAGTGAAACTATTCTGTATGATACCAAAGTGATGGATACATGCCTTTATAAACTCGTTCAAACCCATAGAATATACAACACCAATAGAGAACCCTAATGTAAACTATGGACTATGGACATTCTGTGGAAGATGCTGATAATTGAGGAAGCTTTGCATGTGTGGGGCAGGGGGTGGGCTATATGGGAAAAATCTGTATAGCTTTCTTTCGGTTTTTCTGTGAATCTAAAACTGCCCTAAAAACTAATGGCTTTTAAACAATAACCTCACCAAACATGACCACCAAGTTATTTATACCAGAGGTTCTCAAAGCATAGTCTCAGATTAGCAGTTTTGGTATGGCCAGAGAACTTTTTAGAGAAGCAAATTCGTGGACACCACTCCAACTTCACTGAATCAGAAATTCTGAGAGTGAGAAACAGTAATCACTGTTTTAAAAGCCTTCCTGGCCTTTTAAAGGCATCATTCTGATATATGCTAAAAGCTGAGAAGTACTGCTTTCGATGATGGAATACTACTCCTGGCCTGCTAGCAAGTCTGATTTCCAAATAGTTTGCTCCTTGCTCTCGATATTCTATCCAGGCTTCAGCTCACACTCCTTCGGGATAAGAAACATCACACCGTGTGTGTGTGTGTGTGTGTGTGTGTGTGTGTGTGTGTGAATACGTGTGTGTGTGTGTGTGTTTGTGTGTGTGAGTTTAAAATAATAATCTTATATATAGTTTTAGAATTACATTTTCCTCATTTGCCAAAAAACTTAGCTCCTGGTATCTTCTCTCAGCTTCATCTAAATTTCATTTTATCAGATTGATAGTTCAGACTATGTGGGATGATGATGGGAACCTGTCTCGAATCACTGTAGATGAAGTTTTCATCTCTATTTTATTGTGATTTATATCACTTTTAATGTCTGTCAAACAATTTTGGAAATATGTACCAACTCTCCATCTTTTTTAGAAGTCAGTGCACTGCATATTTATTAGATACTAACACCTAATGAAATGTAACTTCTTTGCTTTGAAATATAAACTTCCTTGCAATGTCAAGCTTTCAGGTACACCTGAGAGCTGTTTCAGTGCATCATTATCTCCACTGAAATGGAAACGGGATCTAGGGGTTATTTCTCTGAACAGCAGAGAGGTATATACCAATCATGCTTGAAAGTAAAGTAGGTTGTCCCCAAGTATTGACTAAAAAGTTACTAGTGTTTCAAAAAATATGTAGTTTCACTGCATATTAGATGGCTCCGAAGAAACCTATTTTTTTTTTTTTATTTGCCATCTTGCTAAGAATTCAAGTCACATATTAGCTTCTCACTGATGATCTTAATAGGGAAAAGTGTGCTAAAGAGAAACTGGAGAAAGAAATTACTTAGTTTAGATAAAAAGAAATGCACATAAAAGAACTGTCTGTAGAAAAGCACCTGCTCTAGCAGGCAAAACCTAGAGGAATAGTAACCTTAAATGCTAGACTTCAAAGAAAAGCACATGAGCTGCTGTAGTCAGCAGCTACTCGCCTCCATCCTTTTCTCATTTTTCTGTTTTCTGCTAAGAAACTTTGCTTTTCTCTTCCTAGGTGTGGCTCTGGGTTCACTTTCATGTTTCTTACTCATCTCTGTGTTAAGACCCTTATAGGCCTTGTCAGGAAGTCCAACTAAAGTCTCATTTTCCTTATAATGACATAATGATGTTTTCAATTAGGATATCAAATATGAACATTTTTGAGCAATATTTGCTCTTTCTGAATGCACTTAGGTCATTCACTTTATAATCAAGCAGTGACCATGAATAATATTTTTGATCCTCAGCTCCAAATATGCTTATATACTGGCCATTGCCTTTATTCCAAATAAAAGTGAATAGACAGAAATCACATTTAAAATTAAGTCAGGAGGCCAGAAGGGGAACTCGTACCCTGCGTGGATCAGGGACACAATAGGAAGAGCTCTATAAGAGCAATCCCAACCTCCTCTTCTCTGAAAAAGAATTTCTTCTCCTCTGTTTCTCAGGACTTGCAGGTGGTTAGATCAGACGTCCTGAATTGCACTTCATTTAGTTCTTGACTAAATCACTTTTGCTGGAGAAACATCCAGCTGTTTATTTGTTTAAGGTCATCACCCTGAAGCATTGCCCCTTTACTTGAAAATAAGATGTGTCCATTCAGAAAGCACCATGTTCCCTGTGGAGAGGATGCATGTAAAAGGCAAAATTCACTTTAAAAGTTGTTAGAGCAATAGTGGCTGAGGTAAAAACCTGGATGAGGGAGGAAGACAAAAGAATGAGTTTTAATTTAAATGCGTTTGAGGAAATGGTTTTATGTGTTATAAATAACAATAATAATATTGAACATATTAACCTATTTTACATATTATTTTGGTATTTATGTAAATAATATTACATACATTAATTAATGTTATATTTAATTCTTTTGCATATGTTTATATATATATATAAACCACCTCTCATATTAAAGACAATTTTTTACAAACTTAAAAAAGTTGTTGATTATTTATAGATAATGTCACAATCTCAAAGTTTATCAAGAAACCCATTTTTGAAAAATTTCAGGAACACATTTTCAAATTATTTTCTATATAATGACAACTTTTTAGGAAACAGTTTTAAAAACAAGATATTTTGGTTGTAAATTAAAACATTCTTTGTATAAATTAATTCTTAACACACAACAATCCAACTTCTTACAGTGAGACAAATTGTTAACCAACATAATGTAAATAAAAGTTACATTAATAATTAAATATAAAGGACAATGTGAGAAATTTAAAGAAGCCAACTATAGTTTAGCATTATTTAAATTATGAAAATTGAAGATGTATTTTAAAAAAATTCATAAGAAAATAATTTTAAAACATTGAATATATTTTATTTTGATAGTTCTTTGCATTATAATGTGATATACCATAATTTAATGTAAAATTTTTATTGTAATGATATAACATGATATGATAAGATAAATACATCTTTATAATACAGAAGAAATGTTTATAAAATTCAGCAGTGGATTTTAGTTATGAGACTTTATGCAATTATCTTTTTTAGCCTCAGTATTCTCACATAGATATTAGATTCCAAGAGTGTATGTATGTGGGTGTGTGTGTGTGTGTGAGAGAGAGAAGATTAAATTATATAACATTCCTGAAAGCACATATGACCAATTTTTCAGTTGGCTATATATCTTTGTTTATAAATTCAAAGATTAAAATGTCATATGAAAATAAAATTTAGTTTCCTTACCTTTTACTTACCCTTATTTTAGGTGAAATAGCACTTTTACCTCAAATTATCCACATGATTCTTTCCAATTTCTATTGTGATTTACATACGTAGACATGGCTTATGTAGAAATGCACTGTGGCCCTTGTTTGTCATTTTTAGATTGAAAACAAAGCAGCGAATTCATGAAATAATTGGTGTCATAAATAACAGATGCACTTGCCGTCCCTTTTCACTTGAATAGGTACATTTATTTTTCATCTGATGTTAGATAGTGCTCTGCTTATATACCCATGGGAAGCAACAGAGTTATCTCTGTGCCTGGGGAACAACTAGACTTTGATAAATGAAATGGGGCAGAGCAAAGATTTCAAATATCACCTTTTGTGAGAGTTTTTTTTCCTGCATATTTAACATGTGAGAATGGCAAAAGTTTTTTGTTTTGTTTCAATTTTCATTACTTAATATGTTATTAGATGACAATAATTACTGAATATAAGTTTTGGAACAGGCTGACAACCTTTCAGTAGACTGTTACATATTACAACATTATGATGAACAAAAAGACCTAAACTAAAAAGAAAACACAAAACTTTATAATCCATATATTGTTACTGCAACCTTGTTTTCCACAAATGAGTTGCAAATGTGCACAAATGTTCTAAAAGTCTGCACCCAGTTAGCTGAACAAGATTTGAAATGTTAGGTGAGCTGCCTGCAGTATCAAGTCACTTACTTGTTCTTTTCAACATTTTATATAATTATAACATTCTCTGTGTCTATCATGACCAAAAAAAATTGAGAACTTTAGTGAAGGTAACTAAAATAATAAAATTGTCAGATAAAATGTTTTTTTTTAAAGATATTAAAAGCTAATTACTATCTGGATTTTTTTTTTTTTTTTTAATATTAAGTATCTTCTCAGGCCCATAGGAAACACCATAGGGAATATTCTCCTTGAGACTTTTTGGCAAACACTGTTGAAATTTAACAAAGACCCAAGAAGACAACTATGACATTAGGAATAAGTTTCAATAGCTCAGCGATCACAATAACTTAACAGACTTTAAAAGTCACAGATCAGAAATCACAGTAAATAAACTCACTAGCATAAATTTTTTTTTCAGAATGTAAACCAAAAGAAAATTAGCTGAGCTTGCGGGGAAAAATATTCCAGATTCAAAAAATTTTAAGCTAAATTTTCAAGAAGGACATACTTCCAGATACTGGGGAACATCAGATTTCATATCCTTGACACATAAAAATGTTAGGTTTTCTTTTATACATAAGAAAAATCTAATTTCTGCTCCAAAAATTGTCCTTTCGGCAACAGATGAGAAAGGATCTTCTGATAGGCAAGAAAGGGGAAAACTCTGGGAGTTCACAGCATTGTCAGATATGATTCTTATTTAAAATTCAAAATTTTGATATTCATTTGTTGTGGATTTTTGTACTAATTTTGATATTTAAAAATAGATGGTGTTAAAATATTATTTATCATTTAAGTCATTTACCTAATTTGGGGGGATCCTCTTGCCTCATACTTCTCTTAAACCTGCTTATGGATGTGTAAGTTAATCCACTGTTTTTTCTAGGCCAGAGCTACCACAAAATAGTGTGCCTTTCAAAGCTTCCACAGTCTTAGGTAGTATAATTGACATGCTGAAGAGACAAACACTTATTTTTTTTTTTTTTTTGGTGGTGATGGATTTGTTATGGTTATAGCTAATGGTTCCTCCGACTCAAGGGCAGACTTAAAATAAAAGATCACTATCCAGGGCACTTCATTACAGTATATAGTCATGGATATATAATAGAGAACTTCAAAGGGCCTAGCCTGCTTGTTGGCTAAGTACTTATTTTGCTGGAATTCCTTTACATAGATTCAGTTCTCCAGCTATAATACCTATGTTAATGGGGAGTCCAGTGTTTCCTTATCAAACAGGAAATATGCTATAAAGATTATGATATTTTGTGACTCCTTGAAAATAAGATATAAATTAAATTGCAAGTGGGTAACAAACCTCCAACTTTTGTTTTACTCTATATGTCACTTGCACAGATTTCTCCATGCTACAGGTAGCACAAGTAAGGCAATATACACCGAAAAATGTTTAAACAACGTATTATTTCTCTATTGCAATTAAATATTTGAATGACAAACAACACCCTTACACATAAAAAGTAAGAGGCATTAAAAAATTCACCTATACTTAGCTCATGAGTTGCTTTGGCTTCATTGACCAAGCACTGTTCAGGCTCATGTCATATTTGCTTAAACTCCACTGACCAGAGAAGCAAAACCCAAGAGTCAAACGGTAGGGCACCATAAGGCACTGTAAGGCACACAACAAGGGTTTGGATTCAGGAAGAGGCGAAGAATCAAAGTTGCTCATGAAACTAGTATACCATAATTAGATGGCAACTACCTATTATAATTATAAGCAACTACAAGGCAAAATTAATGTTCTCTATTATATGCAGATATTTTAACACATTTCTCTCAGTAAGTGATAGATCCAGCATAAGAAATCTTTTTAAATTAAATATTTTTAATGCACTTTAACCTACTTGTACTAAAATATTTACAAGAATAATTATTACTCTTAAACAGAAAATGTGAGTGAATGTGTAAGTACATTTGTGTTTAACTTTTGTTTAATTGAAATATATTTGACATGTAACATTGTGTAAGTTTAAGGGGTAAACATGCTAATTTGATATTGCAATATGATTTCCATTGTAATGTTAGCTAACACCTCTAATATGCCACATAATTATAATTTCTTTGTGGTAGGAACAATTAAGATATAGTTTGCTGTTTATGATATAGTATTGTTGTCTATAACCGCTATGCTGTGCATTACATCTCCAGGACTTTTTTTTATCTATTAGTTAAAAATTTGTACCTTTAAACAAGATCTCTCTTATTCTCCACCCCATCATCCCCTTGATAACCACCATTATACTATCTATATGAGCTCAACATTTTTAGATTCCACATATAAATGACATTTTACAGTATTTGTCTTTTTCTGTCTGATCCCACTTATCATAATGTCCTCAATTATCCATGTCATCACAAGTGGCATGATTTCCTCCTGTCTCACAGTTGAATAACATTCCATTATATATATATTATATATGTTGCATCTTTATCGATTTGTCAACGGATGCTTAAGTTGTTCCTTGATTATTGTGAATAATGCTGCAATAAACAGCATTCTTTGGCATCCTATTGTTTGTTTCTTTGTTCGTTTGTTTGTTTGTTTTAGGCAAAGCAACCCTTAGTTGACCTCACAGATTGCAAAGACCTTGTCAGCTAACAATCCCTTATTCTTTATTTTTTACGCCTATAGCACCTGGTCTTCCTAGCTAGTATATCCAAGTACTAACCAGGCCTGACCCTGCTTAACTTCCAAGATCAGATGGGACCTGTCTTGTCCAGGGTAGCATGGCCATAGATGGTGTCCTATTTTAAGAAATAAAATATTTTAAAAATACAGTTAATATATTTGGAAATTTTCACAACATATAAATATCCACATTTTTATCTAGAAAACATGAAGCATTTGCCAGAAGTCACATATGCAAGGCCATGAATCAAACCTAAACAAAGTTCAAAGAATTGATATCATTATCTATTTATAAAAAATTGGGTAAAAATATATAAAAGTATAATTCACTATACCAAATAAATCAAGATTTGAAAAAATGTACTTTAATACATTTGTTTTTTTAAAAAAAATTCACAGTAGAAATTGGACATTACTTAGAACTAGCATTAAAAAATACATCATGTCAAAACATTGGAGATGGAGCCAATGTGTACTTAAAAGGAATTTATACTTAAAGAATCGATTTAAAGAAAAATGGATCAAAATCAATGAACTAAATATCCAACTTAAAAACATTAGGAAAAAAAAAAAGTCAACAGCAAACTAAAATCCTAAAAAAAACAGGAGGGGATAACAAGTAGAAGAGGAGAAAAAACATACATGAATGAAAAGAAAACTAGTTTAAGAAAAGAGTAAAAGAATAATATTTGATTATTTTAAAAACTAGCAAAATAGACTAACCTCTGGAGAATTTACCAAGTAAAACAGAAATATTACATATGGATAATTTAAATAATATATTCATCAGAGCTTTAAAATATATTGGATATGATATAAAGCTTTATATAAATAAATTTGAAAACAAAGATGAAATATATAAATTCTTATAATGTTAAAACTTACCAAAAACAGACTCAGTATGAATAGGTAACCTAAATATTTCTAGTAATCTAAAGGTGTTGATCCCGTAATTTCAAATATTCCTTTGGAAAAAAATACACATTCAGAAGTATTTGAAATTGATTTTTACTTAATACTCATAAAACTGATCATTTCAATCTTATACAAACTCTTCCAGACATTAAAACATGAGAGAATACTTCTAAATAAATGTCATAAGTCTGCATAATCTCAAGAGTAAAGGAAATATGTCTTTTTTTCTCAAAAAACTAATTTAAAGACTAAGTTTCTAGGCTAATTACTTTCTGCACTGTGATCCCACCTTCCTAGATCCTTTGTTCTACTTCTTTAAGGACAGCCTGTAAGGAGTCTGTTTGGGTTTGGTTTACCAAGTTTTTACCCTTTGTTGGTTTTCTTCTTACACCAAATGGGGGGAAAGCATTGATAATAGACTGCTTTACTAAAACTTATTGGCCCCACTCAAACAAATCTTATACCCTCTTATTCAAGTGTATTATTAAGAAGCTGACATGTTATCTATGCTATAGTATATATAATATACTTCCTACATATTTTAATTTTAAAATATGACAAATTTGTTATTTTAAAATACTTGAAAGTATTCAACTTATATATTTTAAACTTTATCTTATTTATATTTGAAGGCGCATTTATTTATAGTGTTTTAAGGGTCTTTGAAGAAATAGTTTGATTTTATTCATTTATATAGAAATGTACCAATCTGGGTAGATGATGATATAGTGAATTATGAGATTTTGGACATTTTATTGATTGCATTATTTAGATACTTAGTCATTATGATATAATTCTATTCAAAGTGATCATGCCCTGAATATTTGCAATTTATTAAGTATATAATTTTTCTATTTTAAATAAATCAAGGTTGCTGCTGAGATTATGTTTACTCAATAGGTAGAAAAGTGGAGCTTGTAATTATTTGGTTAGCTGACAATCAATAGATTACAAGCACTAATGTGGATTCAGAGTGAAGGTGGTGTTAAATTGCCTGTTCAGTTATGGATATTGATCAAGTTAATAACATAACTGCAGAATCCTTACTTCCTTCTCTAATATGCATTCAATTTCAAATGTTTTAGTCCATTTGCTCCTTCAAGAAATGTACAATGTTTATAGGGATCATTTTCTCTTCAAAAATGTCTATATTTTTATGTATTTCTCTTTAAGAGAGATATCATAAAAGTTTATTTTTTCCTCTTCCATTTTATCCTTTCTTCATTATTTACTTATTGCTCCTTTGCTCCATTTGTCCGCTTTTCAATGTATTTATTTATTCCCTGTTTTGACTCCTTACCTTGTTTATTTGAACATTTGTTGCCTTCTTTTAACCATTTTCCTGTTATACTGAGGTCTTCCTCATTCCCAGGTAATTACAGGTTGGTGGGACATCATCACAAAGAATGTGAAGGATTATAGGTATTTTGGTTACCACTAAGATCTGCCACATGGTATGAGTGTTAGTTAAAGGCAGAGCTAGCTATTACTTAGAAATTCAGTTTTCTTCATTCTTTTCCATGTTCTGCATTTATAACCTGGAAGGTCAGAAATCCCTCAACACTTGATTAAAATGAAACTTAGTATCCTAGTTAAAACAAAACTTCTATGCAACTCATGATTGAGTAACCCACTTGATGTTTTGCTATTCTATACCCTACCTCTACCCTGAAGCTGCAATTTTTAACTGTTTCTATTACATTTATTTGGCTTTTCAGTCTCTTTTCCTGCTCCTCTGTTAGAAAAGTCATCAAGAAGACATAACCACCATGTTTGACAGGAATTTGGAAGTACCCGATCTCCTTTCCCCATCTTTGGAATGTGTGCTACACTTGCCTTTCCCACTGGCAGAAGCTGCCCTCAAGGATACAGCCTTGAGCTAAAAATGTGATGATGAGACTACCTGGATAGGGTACATGACTAAACCCAGTTAAGGCCCCCTGTATGAGTATGTAATTGAACTCAGTTAATGCCTCTATATAAACTGCTAAGATTCTGGTAGTTGGGTGGGGAAAACTACTCATCTAGTGGATCACCCAAGACAAACCTCATGAAAAAGTTTCCTTGCCTATTAAACCTGCCACCTACCAATTTGGAATGCTCTGCCACTTTCTTGGGTCTCTCTCTGCCCTCTGAGAAAGCGGACCATTTTCAGATTACACCCAAAGAAGCTCCCAAAAGTGTTCTCACAAACCAACACTCATAAATACCCAAGAATAGAGAAGCTACAGATTTTTACTTCTTTCTTCAAGTTTTTTTAAAAGATTGATGAGCATAAAATTGGGGAAATAAAACTACATTACATAGAAGTTAGTTGGCATGCTTTTGACTTCACAAGTATTAAAATCTAAATTGATCTTTCCTTTGTTTTTATCCCACTGAGTTGAATCCCTGATGTCTCATCTCCACCTACTTAGAATTAGAGCTCATGGTGTTTTAAGAGTCTTATATTCTGTTATGTCAAAACAAATGAAGAGTGTGCTTTCACCTGGTTCATAAGCAGGTTGCTTCCTTTAAAACAAAATTTAAACATATATATTACCATAAAAATGGCACGACAATCACAAAATTTAAAAAATGTGATGAAAAAGTTGATTTTAAAAGCATAACAATCAGTCATCTGCTCTAGCAGTGGTATCTAGATGTATAGCTCTTGGGGGTAGCATCTTCTATTCAAAATGATATACGAAAATAAGTGTTGAGTCTTTATATTTCTTTGCTTAAGGACTTAAAAAGATCTTTATGCTATGGTAGAAAAAGCAATATATTAGAGCTTATCTGAACAAACCTTACAGTGTAACAAGATATTATATATATATATATATATATATATATATATATATATATATATGTATTTTAAGATAGAAAGCATGCAGTGTGCAAACTGGATCTTCTTGAGTTCATTTTTTTCTCTTTATATCTTGAAGATGTTATCATTCTTGTGGATTCCATTATAATTCATACATAAATACATGAGTTGCCCTAAATCCTTATCCATAACTGTGTTATGTGCAATACATGTTTTCATGGCATAAAAAACAGAATTTTTAAAAAAGCATCTCTTTGTCTATTTAAAACATTGATTATAGTGGGCCATTAACACTTTGGCTAAAATTGGTTTTCTCAGTGCCATTTACTCATAAAGTGAATGATTTGTCACATCTTCCACAAATTTTCAGTCTCTGGTGACCAGCACAATTACTCCACCCCTTCAACTGAATTCACTGCAATTGCTATGACCTCTTTTTATATCACCATTAGGCAAAACACAAATTGAAATCAAATATTCATGAGTTCAAATCCCAGTTTTTACACTTCTTACTTGTGGTAACATGGAAAGTTGCCATTTTCCCTGAATTCTCTGTTTTACAAGTTCAAGTATTCTAGATGAAAAGAAGAGATCAATCAATACAATAAAAAAAATTGTGACACCCTAAGTTTATTCTCCCATTTTAGCAAAGGTGTTGTTATGCATGGCCCAAGATTTACCAATCTAAATTAATGATCTTGTTCATAAAGAACATGTTATATGTGTGTGTGCGTATACGTGTGTGTGTGTGTGTGTGTGTGTGTGTGTGTGTGTGTAACAAATGAGACTCCAATGATCTCACAAATTTCAGTATTTTTCTCAGAAATTTTGGGACAAATGTTATATATCATTATGAGTCTCAATTCTTTGGTCCAAATACATTTTTTACTCCATTATAGACTCTATCCCTGGATTCCTTTGTTGATTAAAAATATAACTTTATAAATATAATAACTATAAGTACAATATTTTGTACTTTGTGCCTTTCAACAAGTAGAATTTGACCTGCTAAGACTGTATGACATTAGGAAAATGATTTATTCTAAGCCTCAGATTTCACCTATGTGAAATGGAGGTAAAAATACTACCTAATGCAATAAGATCTTATAAGGTTTAAATGTGATAACACAAAAAGTACTTAACTGGTAGCTGGCAAAATACGGGTTTCAGAAAAGCTATTTTTACATGAGTTCTATATTTATTATTTTTTTAAAAACATGGAATAATTAAGTTTACAAAACCCCAGTCTTCTTCTTCTTCTTGAATAACTTTTGCTTGTGCTTGACTGTCATAATTTAAAATTATACACTAGAGAAAAAAAAATAAGCTTCCTCCCAAAATACTCTGTGAATAACTAGCATCTTTGCTTATAAAAACTTCCTTCCAAGATATCTTTAGCCTTATCTAAATTTATTCAATAGTGTGCAGTTTAGATGATCTTAATAGGAATATTATTTAGATCACATAGCATATCTGATTGTGTCATTTTACTGCCATACTTTAAACTCCTCAGGGAAAGGGAGTAAACAGATCTCCAAAAAATATAAATCTCTTACCACCTACTATAAAGATGTACATCTTTTGGACAAGTTGATTTTCAGCTGATTACTTGCAAAGGAATTTGCATTGCTTATTCAATTAGTGAGAGAAACTGAGTCATCTTTTCCCACCTCTCATTGTAACGTGGGAGAATGAGTCAGATTCCCCCTTTTCCAAATCATCAGTGTTGCAATATCAGCAACCTAATCACTTTCCACTGGAAAAATCAGCACTTGGAAATTTAGCAATCTTTTTTATTTTTCCAGTTTTTTCTCTTTTTATTTTATTTTTTGATTAAATTTTTGGAGTGATATTTGTTAATAAAATTATATAGGTTTTGTGTCCAATTCAATAATATATCATCTGTATATTGTATTATGTGTTCACTACCCAAAGTCAAATCTCCTTTGTCATCATATATTTTACCCCTGGACACTTTTCTACCTACTTTCTATCCACTTTCCCTCTGTTAACCACTAAACTTCTGTC
Source organism: Cynopterus sphinx (assembly GCA_030015415.1). Taxonomy (NCBI): domain Eukaryota; kingdom Metazoa; phylum Chordata; class Mammalia; order Chiroptera; family Pteropodidae; genus Cynopterus; species Cynopterus sphinx. Next base: position 14,442,002 of record CM057380.1, read on the forward strand.
TGTGTCTATGAATTTTGTTTATTTGTCTTAGCAATCTTTTTGAAATTTGAAAAAAAATTCTCAACATTTTTTTGAAAACATTAGTTGAGCATTTTTCATCAGAGAATATATAATTTTACACTTTGCATTGTTTTGCTTAACATTGTGTTACAAACACTTTACTTACATTAAAATACAATTATAATTTTCAGTTTTGCATGGCATTCTATCAACTAATAGATATTCACTTAACTAAAGCTATTATTTCTAGTTCTCATTATTTTTGATACTGTAGTAATTGGCATCTTTGTGAATGTTATTTTTACTTAAAATTTCCTTAGAATTTTCATCTTGGTAAGTCTGAAAAAAATTTAGAATAAAATCTCATGACTCTAATTATAAAAAAGCATAATTTTTACTACTCTTATTAAACTATTTTTCAAAATTAATGGAACTTTACATCACATGTTTTATTTTTTGACAACTTATTTTTAAAACATTCCCTGCCTCTATAGTAAATATACCTTCTAGCATTTTATTATATTTAGCCTCCAAAAGATAATTATGCTACTCAATGATATTTTATTTTAAATTGTATGTTTAATATATAGAATGTAGTTGTGACAAAATATTTGGGAAAATCACAGATGAGCTAGAAGGAAGATTTCATACATAAGGCACAGGATGATAAATTTATTAATTGATTTCCATTTTATAGCAAATACTCTGATAAGACTAAAGTAATGTTTTCAACACATATGCCACTGTTACTAAAGAAGATTCTCAACTTATTTTAAATTAAATATTATTTCAAGTATTCAATTCTTTTGTTGGATTATAAAGGCAGATCCACCAGGATGCTGCATGTATATTATTTCCTCTGTGTGAAGTTGATTGATCGGAGAGGGGAAGCTTTAGTTGTCTAGTAGCTTATAATTTATCTCTAAAATACAGATTTCTAATTAAAGTAGTAATTTATTTATTTACCCAATCTATATTTATTGAGTACCTTTTATATGCTCAATAATTATTTACAAACTAGATTTATGAGCAAACAAGAAAAAAAAAAAGGAAAAGCCAGTAATGGTACAGTTGAGTATTAGTTATATAGGATAGGATAGGATAGGATAGGATAGGATAGGATAGGATAGGATAGGATAGGATAAATGAGAGATATGGATATATATAAGTAGAATTGACTAATAAGTGACTTTGATCTGAATCTTAAACATGTCATGATATAACATTAACAGTTTTGAAAGGAAAAAAGGAAAGAAGTGACAGCAAGAACAAGGCCTCAGAAATTGTGTTAGAAAGGTTCACATGTGAGTAGTTCAATACTAGTTAAAATTGGGTATACTTGGGATTAGTTAAATTTTCATACATTCAGATATAGACATAGTCTGATAAATGACAGAAAGTTAGCAGTAATAACATGCAATATTTATGTATTAAGTACATATTCTTCAGCAAATGCTACTCCAAATATTTAAAAGGAATTATTTATTCCCACAAGAGCTCTATGAGTGTGACAGCCTCAAACCCATTTTACAAATGAGGAAACATGCTCAAAAAGAGTAACTAATTGTGCCTAAAATTTTATTGTTGGCAAATGGCAAGGCTGTGTTGAACACATTCCTAATATTAGCACTGTGGTCTGAGTCTGTGACTTAGACCTGAGCAGTTTTCTCAGATGTGCAGGTGCTGGCAAGATCGACTTATCTGTGAATGTTGGAAGGAAGTCTATTTTACTCTGGAGAAGAAACATGTTGAAGGCTAAGAAAATGGAGCCTGCCTTTATACTTTAGATAAATTCTTGTGAAAATGTGTTAGTAATTTAATTTATCATCACTTTAAATATATGCCTATCTTTCTAAATTATTAAATTACTAATTTCTCCAAAGTAATTTATCATTTTGTGTACTGAGATGATTTGAAATCATCATTGCATTTGTTTATTTGCCATGATCTTGTGTAAATTACAGTTTAAATAAAAAATATAAGCAGGCCATGATAGTCCACGCATAACCAAATTATAATTAAACACATTTATTCTGCTTTATGTTTTATCTGGGGAGATAAGTTTTAGAAATATTACCTAATTATATAGGTTATACATTACTCTTTTTATTTACAAGTAAGAAAATTAAGCCAATGCAAGTTCAATGACAGAACTATTACTCTTGGAAAGATAAACAGTTGTCAAACAAAAGAAATACAACCACTAAAACTGACCCTCTGTTATTGCTACCATGATAGATTAAATCTTGTTGTTTAATTCTCCACTGAGGTTACTGTAAGAAAGTCACAGTAATGCTTCTGTTGTGCTCAAGGAGGAAGGTCAATGTGGGTTAAATAAGTCAACAGAAATTAACAGGCACACTTGAACTTGTCTGGAAATTGGTTTTCCAAATTAATATTTAAAAAGTTTTCAAAATTAATATTTAAAAAGTTTTCTTAGATTGTAATATGTAAAGCATTTTATTACATGGCAGATACTGTGTGATTAGTTTTGTAAAATATAATTTTTAAATTTTTCCCATAAAATAAAGTTGAGATATAAGATAATAAATTCCCTTTGTAGGAAGTTCATGATGAATAACTTCAGACCACAGGTAAAACAATTTTCAGAGATTTGATCTTAGTTGCAGAGCTTAGAGACAGACCTTACCTTAAGTTTCTAATTATGGTTTGGAATTGATACAATATATTGCATCTATAATAACCTATTAAAAACCTGGTTATTTCATCAATTGTATTTGCTATTGAGATTTAAAATTTTACATAAAAAAAGTTAGTAACTTGGAGAGTATTTTAGTCAATGAGGTTATAAAAACCTAAAATTGTGAAAGATTATATATCACAGAGCAAACTAGAGTGCTCCATATTATATAAAGCTGTTTAAAAATTTTAGTAGAGTAATAAAACTATAGTTTTACAAACCAACACTAATGGTTGTGGTAAAAAAGATGTCTACATGACTCAGAAACATTGTAACTTTTACTCTATCCTAAGTTAATGAATATCAATGAGGAAATGTAATCTCTTATCCCTTACTAAAATATATCTATACTTTGAATTAAATGGTACATTTACATTTTATTTGAATTAAATAAGATATTTAGCCAAAAAAAGAAAATAAAATTGAAAGAAAAATGCAGTCATAGCACCAGCACTTTTACACTGTATATTTTTGATTTACAAGATATTAGAAGTTATGCAAATTGCTTAATTCCGTACTTTCACAGCCCTTGGCATTTAATACTTTTGACCCATTGTTTTTGAGGGTAGAAATATAAAGGACACAGTTTTTCAGTAGCTGTTTTAAACTATTTTAGAAATAGATGGTTACTTCATAAGCTGGTACTCATGATTTTTCAATTTATTTTTTTCAACTTCTATTTGCATTAACTAAAACATGGACTCTAAATAAATGTAATAAAATAATTAATTAAATTGTTTATTTAAACTTGTAACCAAAGTATTGATTTGAGTTAATACACTATTAACTCCACTCATTTTTTATACGCATAAGACAACTCTTTACCTGGATAACATTGTTATTTTGGAATTTATTCATTGTTTTGTTATTTATTTATTTGTTTTTCACTTGATGAAGGGCAACCCTGTGTAGAGAAAAATGCATAGATTTGGAGGATAAAGTTGAATTAATAATTAACCTCAAGGTTTATCGCTCAGTAGCTTTATGACTTTATGTAAGTCTTGTAAACAAAGCACAGAACAGGATTTTTGTGACTGTCAAATGAGAAGACATAGATGAATGCAGTTTATAAAATTCAAAGGCATTACAAAATTATAGATTATCTTCAAAAAGATATGTGGTTTTTTTTTCTGTAGGGTTACAAAAAATAAGCTAAATGAAATAGTTTAATATTAACAATTAAATTTCCAACAGACTGCACTGGATTTCAGAGTACCTGGCCCTATTTAACTCTGTCAGTGTTTGAATATGTTAGCCAATGAGACTTTGATATTTTTGCACTACTCAACTTAGAACTCTGCCATATTTATGTAGAGTGATTTTTGATGTGTCTTAAATTTGTGAAATTATTGCAATTCAGTGTCAGTGTTGAGGCCAACAGACAAAATCTCTATAATAATTTGTAATTTACTTCAGGGATGGGCAAACTCTCTGTAAAAAGCAAAATAGTAAATAAATATCTTAGTCTGCAAAGAATGCACCTAATATATGCAAAGATAGTAAATATATTTGCTAGAGTATAGTCTCTCATGTTCTTCTTAATATTTATGTGTTTGTTTACATATTTATTTTTTACAACCCTTCAAAAATGTAACAAAAACAACAACAAAACTTTAACATGAGAGCAGTAGAAATACATGTAAATTGGATTTGGCCCAGGGGTAAAAATTTGCCAATCTCTGGTCTATTAGAGCTAATGCCACCTGAAGCTGCAATACCTTAAATTAACAGGTGAGAAACTGCATCACAAGTAAGGCAGGCTGACCTGGTTACTTAAGCATGGAATGTCATTTAAAAGAGTAGGTCTTATCTGCTTCTCTGGATATACATTTATTTTGAAAACCAAATCTACTTTTTTCATCTGAAAATTATGTATGACATAAAACTTTCAGGAGCCAGTGAAGAGGAAATCAACTTACTATTAATTGTTGAAAGCATGTAACTTTATATGTTTAGTGAGAAAAAAATTTAGAATTTGTGTAACAGTCAATCACCAACTTATGGTTATGGTTATAGACATATATGTTTTCTCACTTCAATTTCAAATACATTTAACAATATCACCTTGATGGAAAAAGAGTAGGTGTTTTGTTTGTTTGTTTGTTTTTCTTCACGCACATGGAAGTTACAATGATTCCATGCAGTGTCACTAAAGAGAACAAAAACAAAAGTTGGAGAACACACTGTGACATTCAGTGTATATCTGGATTTAACTGACCTTAGATGCCAATTTTCAACTATATCTCCGATCGTAGTTACATTAATAACATCATTCATGTGTATTATAGAACATCAGGGAAGGCATTTAGCTATTGACAGTCACCTTAACTTTTAGTGTCTTGTGCATTCTACAGTTCAGTGTACCTTTTAATGCTAGAGAATGTTTTATCATCCATATTTAATTATTAAATGCCTAAAAGCACTGACATTTTGAAACCAGATATAATAAGACTAATTAAGATTGTGTCAATAATACCAAACAGTGTGCTGGAAGCTTCTTTCCCATTCAAGCCAAAAGACTATTGACCTGTAATAGGCAGTTGTCTTAGGTGGATGTATTATGTAATTTGTATTATACCTGTGAGTGTGACAATTCTCCAATTCACTGTGCTCATATAGACTCAGTTATAATATATTCTTAAGTTGCCTTCATAAAAATTCATGAGCAATAATTGTTGTGAGGAAAGTATAACAGATACACTCAGGACCAAAAACTGAGAAAATTTCCTGACTTGAATACAAGTTTGTTATTTGAGGGTAAATTATAGATCCTGAAGAATTCATCTGGTGCTATTACTATGCTCAAAAGTTTAAAGATGCTTCATGATTTGGATGCTAATTAAAATGTAAAGGCTGCTCTTTATTGTATTTTATGACTTCTATTTTTATTCTAGAAGTGAGGAAAATATTTGGAAAGATTATCTTCCCCTAACACGTGCACATTAACAATGTAAGAAGTATAATTCTTTAATTGGTGTCTAGAAGGGAATATAACAGTTTGGAAAGTTATGGTCCCATTATAAATTTCTATTTTGTTTATATTAAAATATAATTCTTCTCATGTATGTTTTAAAAAACTATATGAACTTATTGATTTATTACACAAAGCAAACCCCTAAAGAGATATTTGTTTGGAGGAGACAATTCAAGATGCTGTTGTAGGAGGATCCTGAACTCACCTGCTCCCATGGACACATCAATTCTCAACTACATGTGAAAAAATCCCTCTGGAAAAGACCTGAAAACTAGCAAAACATCTTCTTCTCTGCAACAAAGAATAAAAGGGCCACGTCAACACTGGTAGGAGAGAAAGAAATATGGTCTCACTGAAAACCCACTCTCCATGTGGAGACCCTCAATTGGAAAAGATCTCACAAATATGAAGTTTCTCCCTAAGTAGTGAGGAATTCATGCTTCATATGATGACCCTCCAACGCTTAGGACCTGCACTTAAGAAATAAACCCCTAAAATATCTGGCTTTGAAAACCAGTGGACTCATGGCCAGGAGACCCAAAAGATTGTAGAAACTTGAAGTTTTACCTGTAAAGGGCTCCTGTGTAGATTCACTTGCTCAGGGACCCAGCGTGAATGGAGCAGTTTGAAAATGGCCTAGACCTTTTGTGAAGGAGATTTAGTGTCTGCCAGAGGACCTGCGGGGAGTCTGCAGGGGTGATGGTCCTGGCAGCCACCATTTCTGTGCTCTCCTTCTATCATCCTAGTGCCAGCGAGGTGCAAAGTCACGGCACTCTCCTGCCATCCTGCAAAAGCAGCAGGTGCACCCCATCCCTGCACCTTCCCACTGCTTAGCTAATGCTAAGCAAGGAGTGAAGGCAATATGCACAGGAAACACCCCCATCTTCACTGGCTGTAGTCTTGATTGTCCACAATGGCTTTCTGTAGATTGCATAGCAGTAAAGGTGAGGCTGGAGCAGAAGCAATAGTGAAAAATCACCAATGCTATTAAGCAGCATAAATTTACATTAATTTGCAACTTCTATTCTTCTTCCTCAGGAAATTAGTGGTTTCTTAAGCACTGGAACAGTATCTTATTTGTCCCTGTTTCCCCTACAGTTAGCAATACCCTGAAGAACTGTTCTATATTCCCAGCAGTATTTGGTAAATTTAACTGGCCTAAGAAGATGTAATCACGTGTGGCATAGAGTTTGCCCTTAGGAGTTGTGTGCTATCAGAGAATCAACCCCTTAACAGAAGAAAGCAGATGACATAGAAGAAACAATTTATGGCAGCATATGAGGATCAAGACTCAGAGAGATCGTGTTGGAATTGAGGGCAGCAGCAAAATTGTTGACATCAGTGAGCCCGAGATGTGGGAGCAGTAGAGGTCATGGAGCCTTTGTAATAAGATCTAGTGGGACTGATGGCATTTGCAACAGCCCCAGTAAAAAGTAAAAGAACTTGTTCATGGCTACCAACAATGGGCATATAACCAGCGGAGAACTAAGCTGGAGTATAGATTAGAAAGGGATGGACCCTAAGAATCCATTCATCAAGATTGGTTCAGAAACATCTTTAGAAGTTATAAATAAGAGAAAGTGGAGTAGAGTTGAGATAAAACTGGATCAGGACAAAAACTGATTAGAAAAGCATACGAAGACCCAAGATTATCTTACTTTTCCCCATTAAATCAATATATAAAGCAAAGGAAGGATATCAAGGGACATTTTTGTCTCAAGAGAAGGAGGAAACCTTTAAAAGAAAAATAGAGATTATTAATTATCAAGGCCAGAAACAGAAAATTTTCTGACTCTATGTTTATTGTTTTGAGGCTGAAATATAAATACCAACATAAAGCAGAAATTCTGAAATATAGTCAGAGATTAAATCAGAATACCTAAAATTATTTTCTAGAAGTATATTTCTCCCCATAACATGAGAACAAATGGAGAAATGTTCTATTTCTTCTTATATATTACAGATATATATTCAGCTTGTTCAGCTATATGATAATTAGGCTCCCGTTATGGAAAAAAAAAAAAAAGGGAAAACTTCTAAAAGAACATTTATGAGATAGCTGTGATTTATTCAAAAGTGATGGAAAGCAATCTAAAAACTATTTCTCTGTATTTATGAGTTTGTCCACATTAAAGTTTTGATTAGTGAGGCTTAGTTTGTGTGTTTGTGTGCATGTATACCATTTAAAAATCCTGCTGTAGAAGAGAATAATGCAAGTATGAGGAAGAAATGTGTGAGGGCATCATGTCAGTTAATAGTGATTCAGCACATATGTAACCAGGTTTTTCTGTTGTTAAAGATCACATCTGTTGGCTTCATCCTTGAGAGTGTTAGTCTCCTCTTCTGACCATAATTACTGAAACAATAGCTGCATCCCATTTATCTCAGTTACACCGAAAGCTTCCTATTCATTGGAGGACCTTTGCTAAAAGTAGTTTAAGGTTTTCTGACCTAACATTCGTTATCATCAGTGGATCTCCTCAATACATCCTTTTGTTGAGGGTGGGTGCTATTAAAAATGTTTGTTCACAAATATACAAACTTGTGAATATTATGAAAGCTGAAAGTGGCACTTTTATATTGTGGTAGTGGCTGCAACATCTTAAGAATGAAGCATTTAAGAGTATGACAGAGTACACAGCTGGCGGACCATTACATTTTCTTAAGAGGTTAATTAATATTACATGAAGCTTCACAGGGAACATGTAAATATGTATTGATAATGATACATTCACTGTGAATTGACTTGAAAATATGGAAAATAACTGGTAGATTTGCATAAAGAGATCAAGTATTTCCATTGGCAAAAGTTAATTTTCCCAGTTACTCAATTCCCAGGAAATTTTTTTTTTCCTTTCAGAGTGTGCTACTGTCTCCTAATAAAATAAAACTGTAATTCAGAGTATATAAAACACATTTAATAATTAAATTATATATTTTTCACAACTATGTCTTTTATTCTACTCCCCTGAAAGTGTTCTGTGTGGAAGGGGCAATCTGTTTCATTGGATATTTTCTTTCTTGTGCAGTGTAAATACACCCTAACATCTCTAACATATTAAGATATTTTGCTTGAGTCACTAGCTAAGAATTAGGAGGTAAATTATGACTCTAACATGGCCCAATAAATGTAAACAAAGGAGGAAGGCTGTAGAAATGTGATCTTGGAGATTGAATATATGTCAAGCTTCTTCATTAGGAAAAAATTTGCTGAGAGGACTGTAATAAACTGTAATGAATTGCTGGATTTATTCAGAGTATCTTTCAATATAATTAGAATTTCTATGTAATCTACACTTGTCTTTTTTACTAATTTTTGTAAATTAAAATTAAGACACCATATTGAGAATATTATTTATCAAACTCTCTAAAATCAATAAATATTTTGAAATGTTAAAATATCCATTAAATATTGATTGAGGATTCAGAAGTTCTAACCACAATGCCTTCAGTTAATAAAATCTGTACTAAATTTTACTAAATCAAATTTCTGGATCTCTCTCTCTCTCTCTCTCTCTCTCTTTCTCTCCTTCCTCGCCTACAAACACATTCACATATTTATTTATTTTCATTATTATATACCTTTATTAAACCTTGAACATTTCCATTTTTTTCTGAAGAGAGGAAAGACCTATTAAATAGAGTAGTAGAATAATTGCAATATAGGAAGAGGATGAGAGAAAAAGAACTGGCAGACTTTTTAAAAAAATAATATTAATCTTAGAATAGTAGAAAATGCTCAATCTTAAAAATGTCCCCTTACTATATGGTATGTGACCCCTTCCTCATTATCATCTTTTTTTCCCAAGCCACACTTCTATTAATGTCACAGTTCAAGTGTATAACAGTTCATCAATACTTTTAAATATTGATCTCTTTCTATACCATTTGTTCAAGAATAATATCCAAACCTAAAGTAACAACTCAAGCTATTTTTCTAACAAAGAAAATAATCTTTGGCACCAGCTGATGCAATGATTACTTCTGTAGCCAGCTACACAAACATAAACTGGGCGATGATTCTGAACCCTTAACAAAAATTTGGAATTTTCTCTGTCAAGTAAATATGTCAAAAGGTCCTGTGCTCATCAGACTTGATGTACTGAATTCAGTGGTGTGCAGCTAGAATGGCTGTCTGCAAAAACAAATAAATCAACAACAACAACAAAAATATCAAGAGTTCACATTTGTAATTTTTTTACAAATTTCCATCATGTCAAAACTCCCACCATGGCCATTTTAAGTTATCAATGGATATCAAAGGGCTCACAATTCTTGAGACTTAAACAATTAATACTGGTCATCCACTATAAGCTAAAATCAGCACACTCTTGGCTAGGCTAAATTCAGAGACTATTGGGTCTCTGTTTATAAGGTAATTAGTTACAGGAGGAAAAACAAATAGATCCCAATATATTTTTGTCAAAGAATTTACAGATGATCTGTATTGCTGCATAAGACTAAAGCAAGGATCTGAATTATTACTATTTTACATCTTTGATGGAAAAATACTAAGTATTCAAGCCATAAATTATGGCAAAAAGCTGAATATCGAGATCATACCTCTTTTGCCATGCCACGAAGCTTGAGCAAGCAGTGAAAAGCAAGTAGGTACTAATTATTTAAAATGCACCAAATGAAAATCAACATTCCTATAATGTATCTTCTTGCTCAGTAATTGTGGGGCCCAGAAACAGGATATAGAAAAAAAATGTGTCCAAAAATAGTTTATTCCATCCTCTTTTTCTCATTTTCATTTTCATGCTTTTTTAACAAGGAAATCTAACATCTTATGGAGCTCTGCACTAAAATTTTCTTTTCCTAGTAATGAGTTTACATTTAGGAAGGAACCTAAATTTGCTAATTTTATCTACCACATAAGAATGAATGCGCTTTGGTTTTAAAATTAGAGTGAAAAAACTAATTTCTTTGATAAAACCCATGTAGAATACTGAGAAATCTAAACTTTAGGATGATTGGGTTGCTTTAAATTTTTATCAGATAAAACTTAAACCATCTTTTATACATATCAACATGATCAACATTATACATCACAAAGTTAGGTTGAGATTCTAATAGTCTCAGAAGTAATTTCTCTTCTCATTGTACAATTATTTACAATGATCATGTCATCTCTCTAAGTAATTTGTGTTAAAACTATCAACATTAAACAAATGTATTAACAGAAACATCCAGGAGGTCATTATTTATAAAATGGAAAAGGAATAAACACGATTTTAAGTATATAATTGTTTTCATTTGTTATGCATTTCTCAGATAAACTAAATTATATCTGTTTGTCAGATGTATTATATAATTTAGGATGACATAATACATGCCATCAGGGAAATATATTGTATTTATCACACATTAAATTGAACTTTTTCCTATTGCCTTAATACAGAATTAACTGGAGTGAATTATTATTTTCTTTCTTTTAATTTTTATTTTTCAATTAGAAATAATATTTAATGTTATTTTATATTAGTTTCAGGTATACAGTACAGTGATTAGACATTTATTAGAATTAATTATTGAAATATTTACAGAAATATATAACAACGTACACATGATTAAATATTTTGACCAAATCAATATATTAAATTACATTATATTTTTATAGCTAATTTTATGTTTTTTTTACTGTAATTTTCTAGAGTGGGAAATCTAATATTCTGATCTATAAATATAAGGCAGATTTTCTGTATTATACAGTACGAATATCACTTGTCACAATTTTTGGTGGTACCAAAGCTTCAAAATGCTTCATAGGTTGGTGAAACTGATAATATTGAGAATCTGTCCCTCTTCTAGGTAGAACCTCATTGTAACTAGCTTTCTGTCAGTCAGTATTCAGCCATGTGATATGAGTCCTGGCATTCAGAAAGCTTACATGGGCCTTTTATTCATTAAACTAAACATGTCAGGAAATGGCACCCCTTGCACACACACACACGTCATGCCTCTTCAGTGGCAGGAGAAGCAGAGCTTCCAAAAGCAACACACAGTGTCCAGTGTCTGTGACACAAACTGAGGTGTTAGCATGCAACAGCATTGATGAGTCCAATAAACAGCTCTTCCATGTGGGTTGAGTGAAACCTGCAGTTGTATAAACTCTAAAAATGATCCTTTGGTCCTTCCTGAGGTATCAAATATAAGTCAATACATTTATGCTTTCTCTAAACTAGTTTTTTGTTTATTTATAACCAAATAGTGAAACAAATTATTTAAAACAGTGTTTTGAAAACTGTTGGGTCATGAAATGTTTATTCACTTAAAACTAGATTTAGTTTTTAATAAAATAGAACAGAAATATAAATGTATAAAATACGTAATAATATTAATGCTCCATAAAACAGTTGTGTTATGTGTGCTGGTATGTGTGTGATGTGTATGCAGTATGTCTGTGTCTACACGAGTATATCAGCACATATGCATGAGTATACATACCTATAACGTTTATTATATATGTCCATTCTATTTTATGATTCCGCAGATTTTGGTGTCATCCTTGACTCTTTTTCTCTCATATGTCTAGTTTTCAGTGAATCAGGTTGACTATACCTTTAAAACAGCCCAAACTTGATAACTTATCATCAACACAATGATCACAATCCTGTTATAAGTAACATTTTCTCTCAGTAGAATTATTGTGGAAGTCTAATAACTAGTCTCCCTATTCCTGCCCTTGCTCTCTTCAGAGCAGTCTCAACACACAATCATAGTGAACATATTAAAGTATAAACAGAATAATTTCCATCTTTTTCTCTAAACCCCCCAGTGTCCTTTTATCTCATTCAGGGTAAAAAAATCTGAGAGTTTTTAGACCTTGCAAGGCCAACTAGTGGCATTTGCTACTTCTCTCCTCCACCACTTTACTTCTCTCCACCTCTTTAACCCATTTTGTTGATTCTGGCTCCTGCTAATTTCCTTGGACATCAAAGGTTCTTGCCTCAAAGCACTTTGAATGTGCTGATCACTGCATCTGTAAAGATCTCTCATGTCACCAAGCTTCATTCTCTCTTCACATTAAGTCTCTATTCAGAAGTCCTGTTTTCAGAAGGCCTGTCCTACATACCGTATCCAAAATTTCAACATCATCCACCAACGCACATATACTTCATATCATCTTTCCTGCTTATTTTCCCTTCTTAGCGCTATTGCCAAGTAGCTCACTATACATTTAACTTTTTATTCAAATAGTTTCTAGCTAAGGAATGGGAACCGACCTAAAGTCTGACTCACAGCAGGTACTCAGTTCTATTTCTGGGATAGCTGGTAACAAGAGTGAGAGTGTAGGTTTTCTGCCAAAAGGAGAGGCACAAAAGTATGTACTATAGTTTAGAAAAATAAAAACAGATCAGTATTAGCTAGAGTGTGAGAAAAGTTTAATGGAGAAAAAAAAATTGTCACTGATAATCTAGACAGGGAGAGAGAAGTTTGGGTTTCAGGAAGAGGAGTGGGATTTGGGAGGATGGGACTGGCTACCTTAAAAAGTACAGGCACAGAAGGAAGAGAAATGTGTTTGTGGTGAACTGAGGACATTGATGAATTTGTTCTGACTTTCTAGTGACTATGTTCAACTGCCTCATAAATCGAAAACCCAAAGGTTTGTGCTTGTCATATTTGAAATTAAAAAAAAAAAAAAAGTAAATCAATGTTAAATTCACAACTCCAACAATGTTAATGGTTCTGGTAAAAATGTCTATGCTGATTCATGAGTTGCTCTTTGTGTTGAAGCTATTTAACCGTTACATCTGTTATATGTGTCTTATATTGATCAGGTTTTTGATGTGTAAAAAGTATGATTTAATCTTAATTTCATCACCAATAGCACTGTTTTTTTTTTTTAATGGCAGTTTATTTTAAATGGTTTGCTTATAAAACCAGCCTCTGAATTGGAGTAATAAAAAGAATATTAGAATATCATTGGCTAACATAGCTTAAAATTAGGAACCAAAGTTAATGGCCATTTATGAATACATACAAAATAACTGAGTGATCAAAAATGTTTCTGCTTAATGTTCTTATGTGGTAACATATGCTAGTATGTTACTAATTTCTGTAAATTCACTCAGGAAACATGTACCAGGTTATAAAGAATAAGACCAATCTCTATTTTAGAATATGAAAAAATAAGCATACTAATTAAAAATAAATTAAATCTTCAAGTTTTATATTTTAATTCTTAAAAATTCTACTATACTATCCCATGGAAAAATGCTAGTAACTGGAAAATCTATCTTGTAGAAAAAAAGAAATAAGAGATGATTTCCTAACTTTATCAAGACTGTCTTAAATAAATTATTAATGTACCTTGAAATAAGTTGAACACTTTTATTTGTTTATGGTAAAATGCCCTTTTGCATTTTTAGTTATCACTATGGTTGTTAAGTGCACAGTATGCATAAATAATCTTGATAAAAATTTCAAGAGGAGCTCAGATTGTGTGCTAGTGATTCAACAAAAAGGTGGTTACCTTAGTCATGTCTCATAGAAATAATTTTATCTTTGTCAGGGAAGAAGCCTAAAAGCGTAACTTCTTGTAGCTGCAGAAAAATGCTCTCACATCTATATGTTAATAATAAAAAGTAGAAATGTAAAATTTGAATGTGCAAATATAACTCCCAAAATTATAATAGAATTAAACATGAAGACATTATGTTTCATGCATATTTAACATGAAACACTAGGTATGTGCTGTATCCTCAATTCTTCTGGCATATTTGCATCTTAAGTTCTTCTTAATACTGTTTCGTAAAGACATCACACTTAAGATGTGATGCAGTTGTATAACAACAAATATGTTATCATGGAACATCTCAACAAAGTATATTACTGACATTCTAAATTTCCGCTTTGCATCTCCTTTTGACCCTGGTGGTCTTATTGCTCAGCAGCTAAACTGGTTTGATCACCAGTACAAACCACAGCACATTGTGAAAGGCAAACATTCAAATCCTGTCCACAGTTGTATCTCTGAGGAATGCACATTAGTTTTCTGGTTTACTTCCAGGGCAGTGAGTTATTTTCTGTCCCCAGCTCATGTTGCATCTCATGACAGAAGACAGACGATGAAGTTCAGTTGTAGGGACTGACTCCCAAGCAGAAACCATATTGTTTTGGTCATCACTGAGTCTGAGAAGTATCTTTTCTTTTCTTTCATTCTTCCTTCCTTCCTTCCTTCCTTCCTTCCTTCCTTCCTTTCCTTCCTTTCCTTTCTTTCTTTCTTTCTTTCTTTCTTTCTTTCTTTCTTTCTTTCTTTCTTTCTTTCTTTCTTTCTTTCTTTCTTTCTTTCTTCTTTCTTTCTTTCTTTTTTCTTTCTTTCAAAGCAGGCACAGCAACATTGTTGCAATCTTCTAAAGCCTCCATAAATTAACCATCATTAAAATTGATTCATTTATGCTTGTAAAATGAAATTCTATATTCTTTGGGAATGCATTTTTGATCTCATATTTAATAATCTAAATGCTGTCTTAAAATTGTGAATGCCTTTTGCCTGTTGTAAAGATAACAAAAATTCAATTTTTTTTTGAATTTTTGAAGAGAATATATGGAATTGACTAAGATAGTTAAAAGTAAGTTTAACAAATTGTTAGAAACAACTGATGTCTATGAATTTAAGGGTATAAGACACATCTTTGGAACTGGAGAGAGCTAACTTTTGCAAAATGAATTTCAAATTAAGATTTTGAAGGTTTTAAGATAGTCTTTATAACAATATTATGACATATGATTTTTATTTACTGGTGAAGATACAAGTGTGCCTAGATTTGAAATACTGTAAAGTTCATTATGTATATATTATTGTTTCTTAAGTGACTAATGCTAACTAAATACATTTTTCAAAATTTAAATATGTTGGTCATTGCCATTAAATATGCTGATATTGTCTAGTGTAGTGTCCAGGAATCTGAATTTTTAATCTTAGGGAAATGGTACTGAAGTTTAAAAACATCAATGGGGATTACACTTCAGATTATTGCATATCTCTCTTTTGTTGTTAATGGCAAATGGAAAATATGTTTATTTTACAATAAAAAGTTAGAAAAACACAAACAAAAATTTCACAATAATACTAGGCATACCTATGATAGAAATCAATGAGTATTATTTGCTTATATATTTTTTATCAACATGCTTTTGGATGCAAGCAACAGAAAACCCTACTTGTCTGGCTTAAAAAAAAAAAAAGAAAGTATCCTGCTATGAAACAAGGAAGATAGAAACCTCCAAGATTATAAATTTTGCCAGCAAATCATTTCACTAAGGACCAATGGACCTTTAAAAATCTGTCTGCCACACTTAGCATGTTGGTTTGTTCACAGGCTAGCTGTTTACAAGGTCATAGGAAATCTACCATAGTCCCAGTCAACATATCCAGAAACGTAAAGGGTCAGGGTCTGCACAAGGAAGATTTTTTTAAAAATGATAATAATCTAGCCTAGATATTCCTAACAAACATTACTTTTACCTAATTGGCTGGAATTATTTCACAAGACAATATCTAAATTCATCATTTAAAATGAGAGTGGCATCACAATGATTGGTTCAGACTGACCAATGATGAAACCTTAAAGCTGGAGATGATGTCTATATATAGAGTTGGTGAAGAATGAACAAAAATTAGATTTTTCCAGAAAAGAAGTACATATATATTGGCCAGGAGATCAAAATTTCTGCAAGTGGATATTAAGTATTTCTTTAAATATTTTATAAAAGTTTTTCACCTGGACTATCTAAAGCATTAATAAGGAAAATATGTTTGCAGAGAGTTGAGTTTCTTGAATTCTTCCAGTCAATTTGAATATTTTTATAGTATAATTATTTACAAATCTGACTTGAGGGATTTTAGATGTCCCTTAAGAATAAAACTTGCATTTATTCTAAGAGAATGTTGTGTAAGAACAACACACACTTTTTTTTTTTTTTTGCATTACTGATTATTGTTTCGGGAGAAGGATAACTGATGAAGGCAAGAATGATGGATTATATAAGATAAGGTAATCAAGCTTTCTATTTTTAATAAAATGTTTCTCAGCTCCATTGGATCCTTCATTTGTCAGTATTTTCTATATGCTGTTGATCTGAAAGGATATAAATCACTAGTTAATCATGTTGCATTTTATCAGCTCCTAAATAGATCAGCATGCATTTCACACTGTAGTAGGCCAACATGACAGGAATATGGAATCAAGGGACTTTAGGATGTTGTGCTTTCTCAACTGGTACCCATGATTAATGCAGTGTTTGCTAACATGGAATTCATGCTTGTTCCTATCAACATAAGACAATTGGAACAGAAAGCTGAAGTAATCTTAAAGTGATAAATAAGCTTGTCATCTAAAAACCACACCTGTCTTTAAAACCTACCCTTAGTTTAACACACACTGTTAAGCCACATCGATTATGTGGCTCTGTGTAGAATACTACTTTTTTTCCCTTAAAATGTACACATTGCCTCTGATGATACTAAGTCTATTTAGATGGCCTCAGATTGGATCAAGAACAAATTAAATTAATTTTATCAGTTAAAAATTGCATTTTGGCAAGAGTAGCAATGAAATCCAAACTAAATGATTAAATAATTTTTTTTAAAAAAATGTATTTGCACTTCCAGGAACTTTTTAAATAAGAAAATCAGATCTGTTTTGACTCCAACACTTTTTCAAAGCAAACCAGTCCCTTCCAATGTTATTGTTTAACATCCTTTAACATCTAATATCCATCCTTTAGTTATTCCTCATTTTTATACCTGCAAGGTCACTGCCAGAGATTCAGCCATTAATCAGGTATTTCATGCAGTAAGAAAGCAAAACAGAAATAAAAATCATGTTGTGTTGATGAGAGCTTTTTAAAGAGCCCCCAGTAAGTTCTGCCTTTATTTTGCACTGATGAAAACTCTGTATATGATAACAAGAGTTGAAATGGAAGTTGGAGAAACTTCTTGAGGAGGAAGAGAGAAGAACTTATTAAAACCACAAATAAAATTTTAAACTTTGAAGAGAGGGAAGAATGGATATTGGGGAGCATCTAGATGTTCAGTCACATTTTTCAGGTGAGAGATCCCAGCTTTTAGCAACTTGCTTAATTGTGCAAAAGAGAAAGGATGATATAGATAGGTGAAATAAAGTTCAGAATCTAGCAGATTTTTAACTGCAGTACTGGTAACATCATAGCCAGAAAAGGGGAAAGAAAAGTAAAATGTATTCTAATGTGCCCTCTTCGGATCCCCTGGAATCTCATCCACTTACAGAGTTTAGCTTTTTTTTTTTTCCTTATTGATAACTCTCAGATAGACACATGAAATATTTTTTTTCCTTTCATCATCTTATGGACATGGACATCTATATACTGCAATTTTGACTAACTTATACCCATATTTCCAAAATCGAATTAGATTTTTTTCCTGATTTTTAAAGTTCTGTTAATAACTTGGCTATTTTCTCTTAAGCAGTATTAAACTCTATAATTAGCCTTTATTATGTATTCTTCTTCATTTACCTGACTCAATGAGCTCCCAATTCTACAGATCACACTCCAAAATTTCTTCTTAATAACTCTTTCATCTAACCTTACTGCTGTTATCCTCTTTATATCTTGAATTTTTCAGAGGCAAACCATTTTTTTCCAGACTTTTCTCTCTACTTTGTACTCCTACAACAGGTAGCTCTTCCAAAAATTTGTGAAAAATAACTAGTTGGAAATATATGGTGCACTAATAAAAATTATATCTACTTCATGATGATGCAAGTATTATTAGATTATGACTAAAAAAGTGTTTTAGAAACATTGTTATTCTTTTAATCAGTATATTAATGTGAAAATATACATATAAATTTCTTTTTAGAAAACAAATTACATGTCAAAATCGTAAACATGGAATTGTTGATAAATAAATCATATATCTATCTCTTTAAATGTAATCACTTAACAACAATATTCTATTGTTACTTATAAAACCTCCTAAAGATCTTTTCACTTGGACATTTTGATCCAATTTTTGCAACTGAAGTTCCTACAGAGATATGATTGAATAAATTTAAGACCGCGGACCTTAGACATTAAGTTCCTAAAATTCTTCTAAATTACTCTGTAAATTTCTTTCTTGTTTAGGCTTTGGAAAAACTTGGAAAACTTACATTCAGTTACAGAGTAAGATATCTATAGCTAAAACAAGAATTTATATATACACTGAAACATTGTCTGTGTCAAAGAAGCCAAGCCATTTAGCAATTAGCACCCATTTTGTGGCATTAGTCACAAAATGCCAACTAAATCCAGAAGCCTGTTCTTCTCATCAAACAGTCCAATTGTTTGTACTGATGCATGGCTTAGTCAGAGACCAGGTGCTTTGAGCTTAAAATATGAATTTATTTTTCAAAATTAAGTCTGAAAACCTAATGAAAAAAGCTGACTGTAATTGCAAATGACACATTACATCATGACAATCACCAGTTAGTTGTAAATGATTCAACCAGCAATTGAATATGCCTCTAACTTGTTTGATAAAGGTAGTGGGAAGAAATTTCTTTAGCTCAATTTACTTTTAGTATTTTATAGCTGCAATTCCCAGGAATGTAGAGCCCATTTCCACTACAAAAAGGCCAATACATTTCCCCTGTATAACACTCTGTTGCACTGCCTAACCCCAGTGGAAATACACATTTATCCTATTTTTAAAAATCTTATTTCAAAAACCCTCTCCAACATTACAACGAAAATTGCAGTAATTGTTGGTGAAGATGATTTCTATTTTGCTTTTTCACTAAATCAAAATTTCCTTTGTAAGCTATTGTGGTGGCTTTTGTAATCTTTTCAATGTAAAATGAGCTTTTTACTATTTACTGGAGTGCTTCTTTTTGAATGTGTTTCTTTACTAAATATATTCAATAGATTGAATTGTAGTATACAGTGAATTAATCCAAATAAGTAAAAAGTTTATTTGTCCTGTTTTGCATTGCAAGTGAAGTTTACTTTTGAAAACTCTTCATATTTTGGTTTTAAAGAAATAAAGTAAAATACAACATTAGTTTTTTAAGTTGTGAAATCATACATTTATTAATAACTTGATAAATGAGAAAAAAATTAGAAAAAATATCACCTAGCCCTAAGTTGAAATTGGTATGTTAATGCTGGGGACAAGTTCAAGTGGTAAAGATTTTATAAAATTATTATATAGTGTTCTTTTTCTATTTTTATTTTTTTGTGCTAAAAAGACTATTTCACCTGTTTAGTCCTCCTCTTCTGAATGTACCAGACCTTTCAGAAAAAAATTGTCATTTGCTTCCCCATGTAAATTCCAAAATTTTTGGGGAGAACAGTGATTAATTAAACAGATTATTTTTAATACTGAAAATTAACTGTAAAGAATATACTTTAAAGAAATCATGCCAATTATGATTTAGAACTCTATGAATTTGAAAATGTGATCTGCAGATATAATTCTAAAATATTTAACACTCCATCTACAAGACCTGCATTTAATCTCAAATTCTATTACTACATATACATATTGTTTGGCACCTAGGATAAATTAGTTTTGTTATCTAAGTATGGCAAAAAATGATTTACTATAGTTTTTTATGATTATGAAATTCTAAGATCAAAAATTACCTATCCTGTGTGTATTTTTTTGTTTTTCAAATTAGAAACAGGGGACTTAAATCTTTCATAGGGATGCTATTAGTCTCATGTAACAGTAGCTGTTATTTCAGTGAAGCAATAAAATCATTTTATTTGCTATTATTCTAGTTCCTATAAAACCAGTTTAATAAAAGTATGTAATTTCTTTTGAACTCAAAAATATAATACTGAACATTTGTACACTTTAAGGTCAACTTACTTTAGTAACAACTGAAATTGTCCAGGGGCACCTGCAGGAAAATGTGAATGATAATAATGCAACAATGACCCATGAGGATAGTAATTATATCAGCTTGCCTCGAGGAGAACACACAATTCCCACACTACCAATCTGAAAGTTACCTGACATTGAAAATCACACTTTAATAAAAGAATGATTTTGTCTTGAAAATTATAATTCTTGACAGAGTGGAAAAAGACAGAAAAATCATTTCAATTATAAATGAGATATTTTGCAAATGAATAAAGATAATTGCAAGATGCCGATTGAATCATATAAAAATATTTACTAAACAGTTTTTATGTTATAGAAACAAGGGAAAATGAGACATTATTGTTAGAAAAGCTAAAGCAAGTGATGCAATGAAAAGTAATAATGGAAAATTTTTGAAGGAGAGAGCAGATAGAATCTAATAGATCAAAAGTTTTAATAGATTACTGTCTTAATTATCTTGGGCTTCTGTAACCACATACCATGACTGATTGGCTTAAACATCAGGCAGTTATTTCTTAGTTTTGTAGGTTGGGAAGTCCAATATCAAAGTACCAGCTAATCTGGTTCTTGATAAGAACCCTATTTCTGTTTTTTAGATGGTCACCTTCTTATTGTGTACTTACAGAGAAATGTAGTCTCTTTCTAATCTTATAGGGACACAATTCCCTTCTTGAGGGCTATATGCATGACCTCATCAAATCTTAAGGACCTCCCAAAGGCCCATCTCTAAATAACATTACCTTTGGGGATAGAGCTTCAACATATCAGTTGTGGACACACAATATTCAGTCCATAACAGTTTCCTTCTTTGTAAAGAGAAGCAAATTAGTGTTGATTTCCCAGGTTTTCAAAGGTATTGAATTTAGTTTCTTTGTTAAAATATATCACTTTGGGGGTAGCAGGAACTTCTGTATTCCTGGACCAGAGAGGTTCAAACAGACTAAATCTAAGGATATGGTAAAGAGTATGTGTTGTCAAGTCAGATTTTTTTTTTTTCTAAATTTGATTCTAAATCAAGTTTAGAATCTGGTTCTGCTTCCTATATTTGGTAAGTTGTTCACTGCCTTGAGACTTGCTTTACACTTCAGTAAAATATATGTAATAATATTGACTAAGAAAAAAATTTTTGAAGATTAAGTGAGTTAACATACAATGAATGTTCCCTGCCCAAGGTAAGGCTCAAAAAATAGTGGCCAAGAAACAAAGGGAAATTGACAACTTTTTTCAAACTCAATAATAAGCCTAAAAGGGGCAGGTGCTATTTTGAAATAAATACTGATACGACTAGGATCAAACAACATTCATGTATAGTGAAATAAAGTGAGTAATCTACTCTAGATTATTTTTAACCAAAAAGCTTTTATATCTCTAATGCTTTAGAATCTCAGTATCATGATAGAATTTAAAAGTGAGGATTTAGGAGTTACTAATTTTATCAGGATTCCTCTCTCCAAATATGTTCTCTACCACATTGACATTCACTACGAAGCAACTATTGGTATCTATAATTCTGTATCTAGACATTCCTTATAATCTTAATTAGAATTTGGAGCTAACGCTTATACTGGCAACATGAAAATTAAAGTGATATGATTATATTAAGCCTTTTTTATAAATAGAAATTATACAATTATAATCAGTACTAGAAATATGAAAGCAGCACATAAATATTGCTCTTACTTATTTTTATATACTGAAAATTTTGTCAAATTATTAAAAATACAAGAGTTTACCATGAATTTTGCAAGTAGAATCCAATAAATATAAAAAAGGACATTTTACCATAACCATTAACCTGAAAATACAAAATTAGTTTCACATTCAAAGTCACTTAATACAATTAATCATACTGAGAAACTAAAAAAAAATAATAATAATATTGCCTAGAATGCAAAATTATTTTGATTTACCCCAATATTTATCTGTGATAAACTCATACATCTCAAAATAGAAAGGATTCACTTAATCTGGTATAAGGCATTGTGGTAAACAGATTATGTCTCTCCCCAGTAAATTGTCCACGTTCTAAATCTACTAGAACTAAAGAACTAGTAAGTTTGCTTAGAACATTTACAGAATACAAGACCAACATACAGAAATCAATTGCATTTCTTCTATATATTAGCAACCAAAAATCAGAAAGAATTAAAAAAATACATTTGAAAGCCTTTAAAATGTGAAATGTCTCAAGATAAGTCTGACAAAAATGTGTGCATAGTTTGCCCTCTGAAAACTACAAAGCATTGCGGAAAAAAAAAATTAAAGGAGATTTAAAGAAATGAACATATACTTTCTTCCTAGGTAAGAAACCTCAATAACACTATCATTTAATCCCTTCCCCTAATTAATAGGTTGATAGAGTCAATACAATCTCTAAATCTCATCATACTTTTTTTTTAGTAGAAATGTTCAAACTAAGTCTAAAATTCACCTGTATATCAGAAAAAAATTGGAATGGCCAAAATAACTTTGAATAAAAACCCTTGCCAAAAAGAATAAGCCTTAGAAATTAAAGGGTGATTGATTAGCTAGAGACATTCAGATACATGTATGTTATCTTCCTGGGGCAGGGGGCAGTGGGTGGTGGTTTATGTTTACAATTCAAAGGAGGAAAAGACAGGGAGCAGTTTGTTTATACTTCAAAAGACTGTAATCTAAGAATCTTCACTTTCTCTTAAACTGTTTCTCTTGAGAGATAATCTCTCTCTCTCTCTCTCTCTCTCTCTCTCCCCATACCAATGCTTCAATATAACCTGAACTTTATCATCTAATAAAATGAATTATAATTCAGATCATCATATATTAATTTTAGTCAATGCATAATGTATAATTGGTAGTAATAATAAAAAATTTAATCTTAATGGAAAGATAGTTTATAATCAAGAAAAAATTCAAATGTCAGGAGTCCATAAATATAGTGTTAGGGAACCTAAAGTTAGTTTAAAACTACTACTTACCTGAAAGCAGAACACAAAGAAAGAATATCTTGGCCATACCTGGAGGAATAAAATGAATAGAATGGCCATCGGTTGTGCTTAGACAAACTACTCAAAAAACAAACTGAAACATAACAAGGTGAAGTATTCAAATGCTACTTTAAGCCCATTTCCTCTGAAATTTGAGAATGAGACTAAAACCAAGTTGGTAGGAAAATAGGTGGTTAACAAAATAAATCAAAATATTGAAGAAAAAATTATGAAAGAGCTTTAAGCTATTTAAATGAGTCTAAGATTCCTAGCTTAGACAAATTTCATCTACAGGCACTGAACAAACTTGATGAGTTTATTAAATTAATATAAAATATCTGTGAGAATGATAGAAAGATAAGGAGTTGGTGAAGATATAAAAATGCAATATGTCAGAGGAGAAGAAGGTTAAATCTAGACTTCAGACTAGATAGAACTTGATATTGATTATGTCCAAGTTAACAGAACTCAATATCATTGGTTAATTTGGGGTAATTTAAAAAAGAAGTTATAGAAATCTGAAATGCTTTAAAATGTTTGGGAAGGTTATAGATTAAGTTCAATATAGAGCAAGGGACATAAAAGTATGCCATTTTCTGTGCTGGTTATGTTCATTTGAAATATTGTGTTAAATATTTTATAAAACATTTAAGAACAACATTGACACACTAGAGTAGTTTATCTCTATAAATATAGGAATGATGTGGACAATTAAAGTCACAAAATTTATAAAGTTGTGGGAGGCAATAAAGAGGTTTAAGTGTGATGATTTCAGGCACACATTTGAAGGAATGGCATTTGGACAAGGACTTGGAAGTATTCATCTCATGTCTCTTCATGGGTTGTATAATTTAATTTGAAAATGTGGATGCTGAAGTTGGATTACCACCTACTGGAGATGTTTTACGAAGTATGCTAGAAATATGAAAGCAATAGAACTCTTGACCTTAAGACTTTCTTCTAAATCTGAAGTTATGAGTGATTATATGCTGATAGCCACAACTATTGTGCTATTTGTGCAACTTTGAAAAAAGAAAGTAAAATCTGCATATTTCTATAACATTACTTGACATCATTGTCAATATTTTAAAAAATTGTTTTTCTCTGGGTAAGGAGCCACTTATGAAGAATTATAGATTATGTCATCTAAAACTGAAAAAAAAAATTCTAAAAATATGGTATAGAGAATACAGTGCATGTCAAGGTGATGATCCACACAACTGGATAGGTTTTGCATACTTGTGGTTTCTTCGACACAGTGGAAAAATGCCTGGAACAAATAAAATATGTGGTGTACACCCTAACTATTTATTATAGTCATTACATTGCAAAATCTGATATGTCTCTCCCATTTAATCTGTAAATCTCCATAATTAACATCTTATCTATTACAGAAGCTGTGTCTCATATATCATCCAATTCACAGGATAAAGTAGCAAAGTTCTCAAGGGTAATTGCTTTGTCTATAAAAGAAAACAGAGCAGTGTACAGTTTTACTCATAAAACATTTTCTCTCAATAAGTAAACTAACATTGAATTTCATCATATCTCAGTATATATAAAGTTTACCTAGAAAATATTAGCCAGTCAACAATAAATTAGAAGTTATGATTTGACTTCTACAAACTTCTGCCCTATTTCAAAAACATAACAATGGTAGAAAAATTATAAAAAGACAATATTTAAAGAAAAAATATATGTTTAAAACAAACACCTTCTAGGACCAAACAGGACTGCTAGTTTCAGAGCAAGAAAACAGAGTGAAAAGGACATTAGGACTCTTTTGGGACAACAGAAATTTAAAAAATTCTCTGCAATGTAGACCCTGGATAACTTTTTAAAATAAGGTATAAGACTGGTTTCCTACTCTGAAATTAGATAGAAAAAAGTTGTGATGGATCTTCTCTCTAATGTTATGGTTTAAATAAAGTTGACGCTAAGGAGGTGGAATAAATGAAACAGATACAGCCATTCAGTCAATCATATTGGATAAATTATATATGGATATCACCATGGGGCAGAAACTCTAAACAAATTATATAAATTCTAATTAGGAGAAATATAATTTTGACACAAAATCACATTATAAGAAAAGATAAGTACTCACACCAAAAAAAGAAAAACAAAAAAATGCAACCCTTACTCCAATTAAATTTACAACCCAAAATATGAAAATTCATATTAATGTTAAGAATTATAGGAAATAAAATCATTGGGAAGGTGAATTTACACTAGATAAAAATAATAGAGGAAACTGAAAATGACTTTAATAAAAAAATGTTTTAGATCTTTAGGGATAAAAAATAGAAGATCATGAATAAAAATAAATTATAAAAGAGATAGAAATTAAATAAATAAATATGTGTGGTTATCAAATTAATTTATTATAAATCTTAAAAATAAGAAAATATGGTTATTGAATTTTTAAAAATTAATAAAAAATAAACTTTAGACCACATCTAATCAAAAAGTTATTGTATTGAAACTCAGTTTAGCTGAATTTGCCCAGAGAACAACACAAAAATAAATAAATCAGAAAGGTAAGATTTAGGTTATCAAAAACAAGAAAAGTCTGAGAGACTGTTCAACCATCTAGAAAAACCTAAGGAGACACAATGAATAAATGTAAAATGGTATCCTAAGTGGATTAAAACTTGAACAAAAAGCTAGAACAAAAAGAACATGAGATTTAAAACAATATATTAATAAATTATTCACTGTAGTTAATAAAAAACAATAATATTTCATTATTTGTGACAAATATATTTCATTAATATAAGGTTTTAACAGCCTGGGGAACTAGATGCTAGATAGAGGGGAACTCTACTATCCTTGACTTTTTCCAAAATTTTGCTAAAATTTAATTTATTTAAATAATCTTAGGAGGTATGTTGTCTATTTGCTTTCAACAAGTTCTACTTTTAAATAATAATATCCAAATATTTCCTCTAGACATATTTAAACCTGAAGTGCGGATGTTCCTCAATTTATAATGAGATTACATTCTAATAAACCCATCATAAATTGAAGATATTGTAATTTGAAAAGGCATTTAGTACACTTAACCTATAGAACATCATAGCTTAGCCATGCCACCTTAAACATGCTCAAAACACATTAGCTTACAGTTGAGCAAATCACCTAACACATTGAAGACACTGAAACTTTTACTCTGACTTTATGAGAAATACACAAATATTTTTGATAGAATAATGATACTAAGGCTTGTCTAATATTTTAATCTGTGCAAATTACTTTCATGTGTTACATTATTTACCTTGAATATTTCCTTTATGGTCATCATTTCATATCTCAAATAATTTTATATCTCAAATTACTTATAATTTTGCATCACAAATTCTAATTCACATATAGTATCTTAATTATTTTGATTTTATGTCCTGATAACATATTGTGTTAATTTAATTTATGAGTAGATGAATAAGTATCTTTCTCTTAGTATCTACATAAGTGATGATATTTAATCTGTTTATAAACATCTTGTTAAGCTAGAATAAGAATTCACTTTAAAAGTAATACATATCCTAATAATTAAAATGATTCTAGTATCAAAAACTTTAGTCTACAAAATTCTGAAATTCTGAAATTATCTTTTTCTTGAAAAACAGTCCAGCTCATTCTACAATTTGGTCCGAGGCCAAGTTTGCATCATTATGCTGATGAAACCATTCCAGAGATGCTAACAAATAAAACGAGAATATATTTCATTTTTCCAGAACAAGGACAATTCTGCTGATTAAAATCTGAGAGTATATTCAGTCTGATCCATGATCTTCTAGCCCAGTGTTCCATAGAATATTTTTTGTGTGATTCTATTTGACATTAAGTTCTACTTGGGATAGGTCTCAAGTATGATAAACTGCATTAAAAATCTTATGAGTTTTTCTTGATTCAAAAGTCTCATCTACTTAGAAACAAAGATGTACAAATTAGTTTTTATTAACTCTGATTTTGGAATTTGATGAGATAAAGACCTGCTTTATAATTTGTGTGTGTGTGTGTATGTGTGTGTGTGATTTTATATGTTATTTGCTTCCATTGTCAGTGTTTGCTTTTCTCCTAAAAGTTTTTAGACTTCAACCTGTGACATCACTCTTATCCCCAAATCAATTTTGCTTTTTTCTCAATACAGTAATTATATTAAATAGCTTTTAATAAGAATAAAATTTGTACAATGAGATATAGATAAACTGATGCAAATGTATGAATGTATAAAACAATTTGTATTTTTATTTATGGAGTTATATTAGTTAACAGATAAATTTTATTTATCTTTTTCATCTCTTCTATACTTCATTAAATTTGTCTGATTTTTATATTGATCACAGTAAGAGTTGTGATTACCTAATAAAATGGTGGATTTGGCAATATATCTCTTTATATTTTTATTTTTGCTGCATATATTTTTAAATAATAATATTGGACACATATATATTTGGAATGTTTAAAATCTGGTATATTGAATCTTCACTTTAATCTGTTTTAATACTAATATTTTTGTGTGCTATTATTGCTACAACTATTTCTTTTTGCTAGTATATTTTTTATGCTTTATTTTTAAATTTGTGTGGTAGTGTGTTTTTGACGTGTGTTTTCCTTTATTGGGTGTAGCATGAACTTTAATCATTAAAAAAAGTTAATATATCAAAATATTTATTTTGTGACTTTGAAGGCCATTTATTAGGTATTTACTAGTACAAAGATATAGTGCTCAGAACATAACATAAATTTCCTCCTTTACTCTTCATCATGACACTGGCAATATACATTTTTATCTCTATTTTACAGATGAGAAATCTGAAGTCTTCATACATTTAAAACATTGACTGCATTACAGACAGAAAGTGCCCAAGTTATTCTGAAGTATATGATCTAAAAGCAGGAGAATTGAAACATATTGGAAAATGGTGAGTTTGAAACTATTTTTCTGAAGCAAAAATATAAAATATTTCAATTATTTAATACTATTCTGAAGCATAATTCTTTACATCATGTAGTACTATAGTGAAGAAATCATAATTTTAAAAAGCATCTGCTATTTAAACTTTTAAAAATTATAAAATTTTAAAAGAAATTATTTTTATTGCTTTATAAAATAACTCTCTCAATCTGGATTCTAGATATATTTTTATATCTATTTATCATCTATCTATCTATCTATCTATCTATCATCTATCATCTATAATCTATCATCTATCTATTTATATATCTATCTATCATCTATCTCTTATCTGCCTAAATTTATTGTTTAATCATAGATTCTTCATGAGTGAATAAACTGAATCCTGTAATTGTCATGGAATGCCATAAATGTTTCTAACACATCAGGATGGTTTATTTGAAAATCATTTACTTGGCTTCAGGTCAAGGTATTATAAAATATAAACAAATATTGACAAAAAAAGGAAGTAGGCATGATTTTTTGGAGCAAAGAATGATGCATGCATTTATTCAGAAAACTTTATGCTTTTCATTTATATAGTACTCATAAACTTTTGATATAGACTTTCAGCATCTCAAACGCTCCTTCTTATTCCCCTATGTGCGTTACACTGTCTCCACATTATTCACAGAGTTGTAGTAAGGGTCAAATAAAAACAGGGTAAAATGCTACAAGAATTGTCAAAAGCTCTATAGAGAAAAAAATGAATGAAGATATCATTGTTAACAAAGCAGTCTTTTACAGGAATTTCCCATTTGTATTCTCCTCCAGCATCTCTGGTGGAAGTTTTCTCTTAGCCATTTAAACTATGTCCATCACAGATAGCCTCTACCATCCTGGCTTTCTCAGATGCCAAAATGATAAAGCTTCGTGTTCACCACCTGTTAAAATTACAGGAAAATAACTCAACCTGCCAATCTTCACTTTATTTCCCAGATGGTTTCTGTATGAAGATATAGCACCTGTCACACACATTATTTCTCCAATAGAGTTCTTGCTAAACGTTTTGGTGATTTCAGTATGAACATTTAAGTTCCTCAGTTCCCAAACCTCAGAAGTTCTTTACTTTCTTCACCTCCAGTTATCACACCTTTCAGTCATTCACTCTGTAGTCATTCCCTAGCCTTGTTATTTCCAGCAATCATACCCCTTTCTTTATTTCAGCTTCAATGTTCCCTTCTCAACCACTGCTTCCACGATTTATTACTACAGAGTTCCAATAACTTTTTTTTTCTCATCTGAACCTTCTTCAATCCATTAATCTACACTATTTTTAATGCCCATTATGTCTTTACCTGCTTCGGTTTCTATGATCTATCATCATAGTCACTCTCTTGCATAAACTAGCAAGTTCCTTCTCCTTCTTCTTTTCCTTTCTGCATTTTACTTTTTTGGAAAATCTCAACCTTAAGTAAGTCTGTCTGCTTCTTCTATGCCTGCATCTAAGCAACACAAAGTGACTGGAGGCAAACACTCACCAATACCTACTAATCTCACTTTCAAATTTTGGCCAATAACCTCAACTTCCTTTCTGTCCAGAAGTTTTACTTGCTGATATTTGTTTATTTACTCTTTGATTCTATTCTCAAGCACTATATCACAACTTTACCTTTTTTTTCTCAAACATTCTTTTTTATTTTTTAACTCAGAAAGTATAACAAATCAGAAATAAAATATAACAAATTTCTGTAAACTATCGACCCTTCAACCTGCATTTGTTCTCATTTTCTGATTTTCTTTCTGGTTCAAAGTTTTCTCGTCGATATTACTAACCAAGGCCAAAAGCCACATTTTACAATGGAATTATACCCTCTCAAACTATTTTGTTGCATACTTTCTTTGCAATTTTATTATGTAAAGTTATTATTAGTTAAAAAAAAATTTAATGCAGAATACATTTAAAAATGCTTTTGATTACACCAACCATGTTGTTCTCCTCTCTTTACAGTAAAACTTTCTCTAGAGTTACCTATAGTTTGTGTACCTAATTTCTGTCCTGTTTTCTCTAAATTTAGTCAAGGAATTTAATAATTACAGCTAAGTACTCAATAAAATTTGGTTAACTGGACAATTATTTGTCCTCATTTTACTTGACTTATCAAAAGCAACTGGCACAATTTATCATTCTCTTTAAAGAAAAAAATTTTTTACTTAGTATGTAAGAGCCATGCCCTCCTAATTCTCCTCTCACTTCACCTTTAAGTCAATTTTGCTGGTTCCTTTTCTACATTTTGTAATGCACAGAACTCAGTCTTCTTTTCTCCAACTGCATCGCATCCTCAGTGATAGTGTCCAGTTTCATATCTATTTAAAATTATGTAAATGTTGAAAATTTTATTTTTATGCTTAGTTGGATTATTCATATAAAATTACCTACTAAAAACTTCCACTTTCATGTCTTTGGGTCATCACCAACTTAGCATATGTGAATTTGCATTTTTGTTTTTGCTCTTTCCTGAATTTAACTTCTTTTTCAGTTGTCCGCATTTCAGTAAGTAGAAACTCCATTCCTCCTGTTGCTCATACCCAAACCTTGGATTAATCATGGACTCATCCTTCTCTCTTTCATTCTATATTAATAGCAGAAACTAACAATGATGACTATGTGATTACACTACTCTAGCTGGCATACACACAAATGCACACACACATACACACATATAAACAATGAATTTGTACATTTACTAAGCTAGGGAATACAATCATCTAATTTTTTACAGATCAGGTATCATAGTAAGTTTAAATAGCACCTGGCTATATAACATGAAACAGGCACTTTTGGAATTTAGATTAAAGTAATCTAGCTTCAGTGTGCATGTTCTTAATTAGTCTGTTATTCTTTCAAAATATAGCCAAAACTCAATCCAGTTCTCAAGGCCATCAGAGATACTTACTTGTTCTAAGCCAATGTTGTCTCTTCATTCTAATTGCAATATATTGCAGACTATTGTCCAAGCATCTACTGTTACTCTCTATTGTTGAAATTTAGAATTTAGAATGTTTTTTAGCATCCCCATAATATTATATCTCTTTTCAAACCTCCCCAGTTCCTTCTCATTTCACTTTCTCGAAAATAAACAAACAAACAAATAAAATCCCACAATCCTTGCCCTACAGTAATTGCCCCACCTGTTTCCTGCCACCCTTTCTTACCTTTCTGACTTCAAGCCCTACCACCCTTCTCCTCTCTAGCCTCCTGGCCTCCTTGCCAAGTTCACTGTTGCCTGGTATATTTACGTTTTCTATTCTTTCAGACAGGAATGCCTTTTCTTTAGATACCTGTTTGTCTTGCTCCACCTCTCTGCCCGCCTCCATTGGGTCTCTTCAAACATCACCTTATTAGAGAACCTGTCCCAGATCACCCTGTAGAAAATAACATGTCTTTATTATCTTATTATTTGACATTATTTAATTCATAATTTAGTGCTCTATTACTTCAGAATGGGTTTTCATCTTATTTTTTCACTAGAAAAATACTTTTATTATCTTATTCCTAGAAATGTACCAGATATTAGCAGATACTTAACAAATATTTATTGAATAAAATGATAGTCTGTGCATACACTGAAAATATTTTAAGCTATCCAGATATCTTTGTAGGGAAGCTAAAGTTTAAAGAAAAATCATATTGCCTGTGTTCTTCTTTTAGATGAAATTTAATAATGTTAGCTGCTTATCTAAATGATAAAATATTATCATCCATTACTGGGTAATTTGATGTGAAGTTTCCTGGAACTGATCTGACATATTCTATCCAAAGACAGAAGCAGAACAGAATAACTAGTTTACATTTATAATAAGTCTGAAATTAGATGATTTCTTAATTACCAAAAGCTGATTTACTGGATGTACTTACTACTAAGACAGTTTAGAAGTCTCCAGATACCATTCTAAAGTCTAAGCCTGCATCCCTGTCTGGCTGTGATAAATTTGTTCACTGTATTCCCCAAATTTCTTGTCTCAAAGTGAGGTATGTGTATCATCCCAGGAGGTAAGCAAGATAATTCATGAGTGTATGAAGAAAGCGTCATAATATTTAACATTGAGAAAGAAATTAATCCTACTATTTAATACATGGTTGAACATTGATCTTTTCACTCTATCTTAAGGACAGATGGAGTATTGTCCCACATATATAAGATGTTTGTTACTTGAAGTAATGGTGGGAGTTCAATAAGGAGAAGGAATTTACAGTGACAAAGTATTTTTTTTTTCTCTAATGGGTTGTCATATGTGTGGCATACCATTTTTAGGTTCAGTAAATTTCTGAATAGCACCATCTAATTTTAACAAAATTATCATAAAATGAACAAACAGAAAAAATATTTTTGGAAAAACATGGATTAATGATATTTCTAATAATAAAAGCACAAGCAAACAAGAAATCATAAAGTGTATACTTTTCTTTCTTAGAATATTAAGCACCTTATCAAAAACTAAAAAATAAAAACGGTGCTAGAATAATCAAATTTAAAAGGAAGATGACAAAAATGGACATGATCAAAAACACTTGGTAAAGTGCATTGCCTTCTCATTTAATTGGGTGTTATGCCTCAAGATAACGGTTAATGATAATGGGAAGCCATTGTAATTAGCAAAACTGTTAAGATTAAGTGCTGAGAAAAATATCAATTTTTATTGAGCAATAAATATCAATATTTTATTGGGAGTTTTTTGTGTCAATATGAATAATATTAAATAAGATATCAACTTCTGTAGAATTGTTGCTTATTATTCTGTCCTTGAAAATTTTTCTATTTTTACTTTCTACTTTTTGGATTTTTATAATATTTGTGCATATATATCAGTATGATAGCATAAATAGGTAATGTATAAACAAATAATGCATATAGGGAGTATAACCTTAAAAATTTTAATAATAGAAGTGCATAATAAAAATGGTTTGACAATAACTACCTTAGGATATGAATAACTCATTATCTATACATTGTATTCTTACAAATCTAAAACCACTAATGGAATTAGTTTATTCAAGCTATTGGTTAATTTAATAAATATTTAAAATCCATTAAACAGACTGGCACCATGCAGAAAGATGAAAATGATTTCAATAATGCTGAAAGACCTGTATTCAAAGATAAGAATTTTGATAGTGTTATTACTAGTTTTTCTTACAACATGCAGTTAAATTAGGCTAATTCATCACATTACATGGACATGAGGCTAGACCTCCAAATATAATGTGAAAAAAGGCTTCCAAAAATAACAGATATAAAAATAAGCATAGTTTGTAATATTAGTTTAAAAAATTTAAAAGAAAATAAGAGTT
This sequence comes from Cynopterus sphinx, assembly GCA_030015415.1. Classification (NCBI taxonomy): domain Eukaryota; kingdom Metazoa; phylum Chordata; class Mammalia; order Chiroptera; family Pteropodidae; genus Cynopterus; species Cynopterus sphinx. The sequence goes on from CM057380.1 coordinate 14,475,756, forward strand.
GTGCTTGCACAATTAAATTATATGACCTGCAATTCAAAAAACATTGTTTTCTGTATAATTAATTGGTATATGAAACATAAACCTACTATATAGTTAATATTATATATCATTAAATTTTAATTATTTTGAATATATATATTTACTTCAGTGTGAGTGATAGTTGTCTCATTAAAGTACAAACATTTTTATAGAAATGAAATAATATCTATAAGATATTATTATTCTTTGTACAATATATATTAAACTTGTAATAAAATATAGGGCATATTTTTACATTTCTGCTTATACTAATCATTTCTATTTAAAGCTTTAAACATAAAAAAATATTTTATAAATGCAAGAAAATCAGGTACATTTTGTATTCCACTTGAAGTTAAATATTAGAAGTTAGTTTAAAATGTGCATTTTGAGAAATTGTTCTTATATGCTTAGTAAAGTCAATGATGTATTGAAAAGAACCCAAGAATAGTAAAACATGGACTTCTAAAAGTCTTGGAAAAAGTATTTGACCATGTTAACATATATAAAAATTAAATTATTATTTTAATTCTTTAGTTGGAAAACAAGAGATTTACATTTTATCTGCAAACTTTTGATTTTTTATTTTGATGTTTGGAGCATGTTGGGAAAGAAAAAATTAGTGGAAAAGAGTCCTCAGAGCCTTTGAAGAGTTTTATTAAATCTATTTTATTTTTTTTCTGTAATACAAAAACTAAAAAGTAAAAGAAAAAAAGCAAAACAAAGGAAAAAACTACTAGTCTCAAAAAAAAAAAAATGCTTCAAAGGGAAATACACCATAGTTTTATTTTCAGCTCCCAGTCTCAATTGGTATTTCAATTAAATATGAGGTAGTCAAGAAGGGCAGTCAAATAAATGTAAGATAATGAGAAGATGAAATGCTCTTAACATAATCATCTTCAATTTAGTGGGCAGATAATAAAGTGAGATAACAAATGGCAAACCCAAAGCAAAGCAGTCCAGGCATTAATATTTATTATGTTCAAGGGAAGTTTAACAAATGAAGCAACATGTAAGTAGGGTGAAATTTTTTTAATACCTCGGAGACACACATTGCATTTCTGTAAAAATGTTTGCATTATCTATTAATCAGGAGCAATTATAATTTACATGATTGTAAGCATTTGATTCTTAGGAAACATCTTAGCAAAAAGGCAATGCTGTATTTTGGGTATTAAAACATGGCACCTCTCATATCTAATATGTCGACTAAATGGGTCAACTTTACCTCCAAAGCATCTGTTTCCATAAACCCACTTCCAGCCCTGCCTCCCAATCCCCCCCCACCCATCTTCAGTGCACTCTTGTTCCATTTAGGTAAGGAAATAAAATTCCTCAACTTCTCTATTAAAATATCTTCCTTGCTCTTTACCTTGGGTGTACTGCAGTCACTACTGACAAAAGCTAAGTTTTATTCCTTAAAAACAAAGATGCTGCTGGCATTCTGTGCCAATTTCCCCCTGAATTAATTGTTTAAGATTCATTACATTCACCCTTCTCTCCAGAGCATCCTATGATCTTGCTACTCTAAATGTTCGATTTTCATTTCTGGACACATCTGACTTGCTCAATGCACCAGATCTTTACAGATTTAAAAGTTAAAGAAATCTCCAAGACATGATAGCTGATTTGTTATCGGAGCTCTAGTGGAAAGCTAAAAGACAATGCCTGCGTAATGTTTATCCACATTTTTTAAAGATCTGTATAAGAAGAGAGAGCATTTTTTGGTAGTTTTCTAGGAGAATGTGATATGCTGAGGATGAGGATTTGAAAAGCAAGTAGGTGAGAGCTGTTGCCAGCTGTAAATGACATTTTCATATAGTTGAGTATAGAATGAGTGTGAAGACACAGAGAAAGAACAAAATATTTATTATCCTATCTCAGTTGCTTTCTCAGAAGGTAAGAGAAAAAAATATGTACAGCAAATAGACAATTCACAATCTCAAAATACCTTACTATGATAGTTGTAAAGTTACCTGTGCTTCCAGTCACAATTTTCTAAAGTTTGGTTGTTTGCTAATTTAATGTTCCTTTAGTAAATCAGTAATTATTAAAATAAGTCTTCAATTATTGAAAAAAATAAATGACAAATTTGTCACACAGATTTCAATAATTTAGATTAAAACTTTGTAGTTATTCTTAAAGTCTCCAAGAAATAATTTTTTTTTTTTTTTGCACAGCCTAAAAATATCTTTATCAAAATATGTATTTTTGTTACTATGGTGGATTTAACCATGTCCTCATATTTGTTGATACTCCTCCTTCTTGATGAGTAAAGATTAATTCTCTTCCCACTGACCTTAGATAATGTGTCTAGTTTGTGCACAGATAACTTTAGAAGCTTATGAAAAGTATAAAAAGTTTAGATATATTTGTAAAAAGATATAAAATTAATTAAATCTTGAACTTCCTAAAAATGTTCACATTAATGAGTAAATTCAGATTTAAATCTAATTTATCAAAGCCAAAATCAAAAAGTGAGTAAAAATTACTAAAAAATTTGCTGAAAATTCTCTTGATTAATGATGTATTTTTAAGAATTGGACTTTAAATTTTTATTTTTAGTAAAATAAAAAAGTAAACCAATTTATAGACATTTTTCTTTTTTCTTAAATTAAAATTTTATGGAAAAGTTATTGACTTCAAAAGAGTATAGTGAAGAAAACAGTTACATTACAATTTTCAGAAAAAAATCTGTGAAATCAAATAAACTGCTTTAAATCTGTTTAAATCACAGACCCAGAAGCACACCTAGTTCTCCTTCCTAATCTTGTAAGTAACCAGTCAGCACAGACAGATGCAAATGGAGTCCAAAGACAGTCCTGTGGGAAACTATGCAAACATGGTAAATTATACAGTAGCACATTTGTAGTAGATTTTAAAGAGATGTTTTCCTTTTCATTTAAATCTGAAAATAAAATTACCTCCATATTACAGTTCATTTCCTATTGTTTAGTCATCCGGGAACATGGAAAACTGCATCTCCCTCCTAATTACTCTGTGTATGACTCACTTCTATAATCAGATCAACCTTATCCTTCCTTTCTCTAAGCTAAACAAGTCTAATTCATTTAATTTCTATTAGCTAAAAGGCTAATTATCTTTGCTTCTCTTTTTGACTCTTATTTTTTCACTCTTTTTTAACTTGTTAAAGTTCAGTGTCTAAAACTAGACACAATATAGAAAACTGACGAAAAACAGCAGGAAGATTACTTTCTATTCTTTCTATAGTTAATTTATTTAATATTTCTCAGTATCTTATTGGATTATGTTTTATCGTGACATTTCATATTTCATTGTACCTTTTGCCATGGCCATAGATTCTATCTCCAGTAGTCCTTTTTCTTTTTTTCTTTTAAACTTATCTTATTCCCCCAATACACAAGAAGTTTTTTTCTCAATTCATTCATACATCAACAGTTTCGAGGCTCCGACAATATCATTTACTCTGTCTCCATCCTATCCAAATTGTCAGATTCAGCATTCTAAAGTAACATTGCTTCACCACATCCTATTGGAAACCACTCCCTATTAACTGTCACATTAAGCCATAGTCCTTCTTGCTACTTGCAAGAGGTTTTTGATTTTATACCTGTACATGAAGGCAAGGTGGCTATACTAGGTTATATATGCTTGACAATTTCTCCTATAACACTCTCTTCTACCTTTACCATAGCATTTATAAAACTCTTTTGTAATTCTATTTAATTATTTGTCTTTCCTGCTCTACTCTAAACTCATTGAGAATATAAACTATGTAAATCACTATTTATCTTGACAGCCTAAGCATTTCAAACTAGCACTAAGACTCAATACATTCTTGTCATCAGAATAAACACATAAGTTAATTAAAATGCAAATAATATAATGAAAATATTAAATCAATGTATTTTAAATACTTTGAAAATTAAAATTTCTCTGCAGCCCATTAGACATGTTTGAGTCTTAACTTACAAAAGAGACAGGCTGAATGTTATCTTGGAAAAATATAACAAAGCAGTAGCTCCTGTGTAAAGAAACTCTTGGTTTAGAGAGGAGCAAAGACAGAGAACAAATAGTTAGACTTGAGATTCTGAACAATCACCTGGATTATAACTTCACAGAGAAGGGACTATAAAACTACAAAATGCCTCCAAATAGAGGAGAAATGGAGTTTGGGGAAAACACATGGTTCTTACTTTATTTAGACCCAGAGAAGTGTTTAGACCCAGAGAGGTGTTTAGACCCAGAGATGAGAGAGTTGAGAGCTAATAAGTCTACTGTAGTGAGAAAAGATGGTGACCCTATGGCAAAGACTACATCTTAAAGAACCTAGGACAAATATTGAAGAAAAGACATATTTGAGGCTCCGGGGTTCAATGCTACCAGCAAGACCTGTGGTGGAGTTTGGTCCACAAGGAGAGCCCAGCTGACTCTGACTGTGGCCAGGACACAGATGAGGTTTTCCAGCCACAACCTGCGCCATAAATAACTGGAGGATACACAAAGCCACAGAGTATCAGTGCATGCGCCAGTGAGTAGAGAATGGCCAAAGGTTTCAGAGCTTAGGCTCAAAGCCTTGTCATGATGAGGACATATAAGTCAACTTCTGCATGTCAGGCATATTGAGAAGCAAGATTTCCTAGGATACAGAATATTTCCTCAAAGGAGACTATTTTAAAATGAAAACAGGCATCACAATTTTAATGGTAAATTTCAAAACTTACCTGTCTTCAGCAGATATTGGAACTCCTTAGCCTAATAAAAATGTTCTTTAGTGTTAAATAATATATTTTCTAAAATGTCTAAAAAGTGCTATAAAAAAAAATTCTGCCCAGCAACAGATAAATAAAAGGACCATTTGCCCTGCTGGCATTGGGGTGGATGCATATGAATTTCTTGCCCCTTCATCAACTCTGTAGATCTGTTCTAAAGCTTCATGCAGAGCCAGCGTGTAAAACCTTTCTACAAAGGCCCGTGCTGACATCCTGGTACAAGCCTATCATCCACTTGGCCATGATGTTTACATCCCCCTGTTATGGACTGCCTTGTATGCTCCCAAATTCATATACTGAGGCTGTACTCCAAACGTGACTAAATTTGAAGAAAGGGCCTTAAGGGGGTAATTAGGGTTAAGTAAGATCATAAAGAAGAGCTTCTAATTTGATAGGAGTGTGTTTTTTTTTTTTATTAAAAGAGGAAGAAAAATCAAAATTCTCTCTTCTGCACTGTGCAGAGAAAAGGTCATATGAGGGCACGGGGAGAGGTTGACCATGTATAAGCCAGAGAGATTTCACCAGAAACCAATGTTCTATCACCTTGATGTTAAATTTTTTGCCTCTAGGACTATAAGAAAATTAATTTCCATTGTTTTAGCCACCCAACCTGTGTTGTTTTGTCATGGCAGCTCGAGAAGACTGAAATAAATCCCACTAAATATATTTTCTATCATCATATCAATCTCTTCAGTGTGTTGCCTAATTTCCCATTTTTGCATCTTTACTAATTAAATCACTTCATCTCATTTTTCTCTAATTCTACTACTACTGCTCCCTAAGAACTAAGTCTGCCTCTAAGCTCAGGTGCTGGATCACATTCTTCTTTCCCTATGCTAGGACCTCAGAGTTGCACAGTGAAGCTCTTAATCGAACCTATATTGTTCATGTTGACTTATTAGACTTTGGCAATTATACTTTAGATTTTTTACTAATATATGGAACTTTTATACTTTTTGAATAAATACTACTACATCCAGCAGGAAGTTTGATTAGTAAGTACATTCTTTCAAGCTTATGGTCAACATTGACCTTCCAGGTCTATTTCATTTGTGGTTTTTTAAGGTTATTTTATTATCAAACATTTTAACCCTCTAATAATGATTAATTTTTTAAATGTATTTTTTTTCTAATTTTATACTTTGTATAGTTGTTTATTTGTGTTATTTAAAATTTATTTTTTTTTCTTTGCTCTTAAATTTTACTCTGTGGTCACCTCTTCAAAATACCCATGTCTCTTATATCTGAATATTATCATAAAATACAATGAAGTCATAACAATTAAATAATTTTCTCTTTATCTCCGAGCTTTTTAGCACCCTTTAAAAAATATAGGGCATTCATACTCCATTGTAAAGAACAACTAGAAGAGTATTTGAGAGTGTTTTTAAACTCTGAAAAATAATAAAATGTTATTATTTGAAAAAATTGGAAATTTCGAAATTATATAAGTTCTAACCGATTGAAAATATAACTAATTTAAAACAAAATGCTTATATTTTGTACACTATTGCGAAGGTCAATAGTTTATCAAATTCACTTATCATTTAGGTATTTGGTTAAAATGTAATTGAACTTTTAAATGCCTAAATTATCATGGCAAACTTGTTGATAGCTTTGATACAATCACTCTCAGACAAATTTTCTATATAGGCTACACCTGATTTACGCAGTTACATAAATCAAAGTATTCATCATGGTCACCTCTTTGCTACCACTGAATCTGTAAATTTTCATTTTACTGCTTCTTTATGTCTTTTTTTGAAATAAAATAACTGAATGTAGTTTAAAAAAAGAATAAGATGTTAGAAATTGTTTGATGAGGGCATTGAGAGAAAAATCAAGTTTAAATAGACACATGGCTTGTGTTTCAAGGGAAGATATTTTTGAATTGGTGCAAAAAGAGATAGTGAGGAATCAAGAATGTCATCACTGTCTCTGGCTGAGGCATGAAAGAAAGTGTGAACACAGATACACACTACCATTCACAAGTGTGCACACACAGAGACACATGCACACAAACACACACATTTATTTCTTTTTTTTTCTATATATGTTCAGAGTGAGGATGCAAGGAGACCATTTATTTTGCCATATGTTACCTACCACCACCTTATCCCACCTTACAATTCTTACCAACAACAACAACAACAACAATCTTTTTCTAAAAGTACCTGACATCAAATTTTATTTACATGTTTCTATTTTATAAATACCTTCACATAGTCATATCAATTCAGGAGAAAGTTTTATTGTATCAGATTTATTATATAATGTTGCCTTGCTCTCTTTTTTAATCATCTCAAGGATGTATGCTTTTCATGATGTAGCATATTTTTAATTAAAATAGAATATTGCTATTTTGTTCATAGAATAAAGAAGCTTCATTATTAAAAGCAATTACAAAGTATAAGTGTTATTTCTATCTGGTTATTAAGTCTCTGATCAATATGAAAATAGCCAAGAAGCATAGGAGGTAATCTGTTCACTAATAAACTGTAAATGAAACTCTGTAATTTATTATATTTTATAATTTAATGTGCACATAAATATTTCAATTTGCTCATTCCAAATATTTTCAGAAACATGCTAACAGATATTTAGATAATACAAAAGTCATAAAGTCTGAGGATTTAAAATTGAATTAGTATACTAAATGGAACTAACCAGTGATGAAGGGGGCTATTTTTCTTATTAAGTATTATATTCCTTAGTTTTAATCATCTTTTGATTATACAGAATTTCTTTATTTTCTCCAATGTCCCAAATCCTACAAAATCAGAATAAAGGATCATTTTGCACTTTTAATTTCCCATTGTACTTTACCTGTATCTCTTTTGTGGGTACAACACTTTCTATCTGAATTATACTCATGTACCCATATATCTCATTTTTCATATTAGATTTTATAAAAGATACCCGAGAACATAATACATTTATTTTCATCTCTTTATTTTCTACAGAACCTGGGACAGTATCTTACACAGAATAAAAATTCAATAAATATCCCCTAGCTTAGCAAACCGGTAACAGGTTGTTAAAGAGAGGTTTCCTAACTCACTTTTGTCTGAGACATAAAATTTATAGAAGTTACCCTCCAAAGGAGCTTGTAAGACATAACTCCAAGCTGACATTTTATAGTAGGTGCTTGAGGATCCGTTAGAGGATTCACTCTCTAATATATATAAGGATCAGGTTGTCTGTAAAATTTTGTGAGGAAAGTGTCATTGGAAAGGCCTGTACTGAAATTCATTCTCCAAAAAGTGGAGAATGAAGCCCGCTATTCTCAAGCCCACTGTGTGCAATACCACTTGAAAAGTAGATTATTTGTCTCCTGTCATTGGAGATGAAGGAAGGTGATTGATGCATAACCCATGCCTGACAAAGGTGGAGGTGGGGAGTGGGGCCACCTGAAACAGGGCTGTCTTGGACTGAACTGCACTCATAAAATGTTTTCTCTCAATAAGTAAACTAACATTGAATTTCATCATATCTCCGTATATATAAAGTTTACATAGAAAATATTAGCCAGTCAACAATAAATCAGAAGTTATAATTTGACTTTTACAACCACTGACCTATTCTAAGCACATACCAATACTAAAAAAATTATAAAAAAAGATTATTTAAAGAAAAAAAAATATTTTTAAAACAAACACCTTCTAGAACCAAACAGGCCTGCACACTTTACCCAAGCTGGTCAAAGGTTTATGGAACCCTACAACCTCTAAAAAGTTTCCAGTTCCCAAAGAATTACAGAAATTAGTTTTTATAACTTTAATTGACTATAATCTGCCTATTTCTTGCTTAAACAACATACCAGGCACAACTAAATGAACTTTCTTTCAGCTTATTATTTCAGTAAATGTCTCTTGATTTAGTAACTCAGTAAATCAGTAGCATGGCATTTAATTTGTTAAAAGTTCTAGTGTAGTTGTTAATGTGGCAGATTCTTAATTAAAGAAAGCTGCTTTTAAGAAACAGTAGAGCAAATTTTTGCCTGTTATAGCACTAATCAAGGTGTTCATGAGAAATTAAGAACATTGTCAAAATAAATGGCAACACTGAAAGGTGATATGAGTTCTAAAAGATATGTTTTAAATGTTTCAAAACAGGTTTCAGACAAGTACTTTAGCCTGGAGGTACCACACTGAGCATTGCCTAACTGATAAATGGACACTAAATGTTAGATCAATAAAATATTACTGCAAATTTGATATCAAGTTATTCCATGTGTATTAAACACCAATATTGAATCTAGTAACCTATGATACATTAGAGGCTTCAAATCCATCATATTTAAACAATGACTATTTAAAACACATATTGTTTTGTATTTTATTGTTCAACTTTTAATCTAGGACAGAAACAAGTTATATAACTTACATTAATATTTTTTATTATATGAACCAATTATTTATACATTTTCCCTAATCTATTTGCTAACTTGGTTTATAAAATCTCCTAAAGTTACTCATTGATTTAATAAAATTTCTTCCTTAATATTTTTAAAAGGGGTAGGGGTTAATCTGATAAGCAGCCACAGATATTTCCAGTTTGATAAATGCAAGTTCTTTGACATTACATTAGACCTTTTACATTATTGATCAAATGAGGAAGAGGAATGTAAGAATGGTGATTTAATATTAACCCTCTAAAGTAAGGCTTCTGATGGGTACGAGACTTATCGGGATGATCACAATGTAAGTTATATAAATGTCTAATTATTATGTTGTATACCTGAAACTAATATAATATTGTATGTCAACTGTAATTAAAAAATACATTTAAATAAAGTGAGGCTTCAGCAGCGTCTGTGCTGTGAGTACTATGAGGATTATGAGAAATTGGAAAGAATAGCTACTTTAATAACTTTCCTCATAAAAAAATAAATAAATAATTACTAACTCAAAGAAGTTTTTTTTCCCCATTGTCCACATACCCTGAGAAAGCTTAATTAATTTTTTATATAATTTTTACTCAATTTTTACTTTACAAAATGTTAATGCTGGAAAAGAAAAAATCAACACTAGTTAGAACATTTTCCAAATTGTTCAGTACTTTTTATCAACAGTTTCAAAAGAGAGGATAAGAAAAATTACTCCTGTTGGGTAGAAATCTAAGAAACATCGTCCTTTAATTAGCTAAAAATGAGCTGAAACTTCCCATTTCAGTTCCACACCAGAAAATCTATTTTATCTTGGACCCCTTTTCCGACAGTGAAATACCTTGCTACAATTGTCTACAACATATATTCTCACTTGTCAGTCTTGGAATACATTGAAAGCAGTTTTAAATTTACTAGTCCACACCAGTACAGAAATCTTTCTAACTACATTTCAAAAATTAAAAAATATCTTTTTATTTTATATTGAAATTTTTATAGTCAAAATACTATAATAATATGTTTATAAGTTCCTAAGTCTTTTCTTTGTTTCACCCTTCAGTTCCACCCTCCATCTTCTTGCAGAGATTTCTGAAATACTCAGATTAATCAACAAATTAAATTACTTTTTTCTATTCAGTAAACATTATAGAGCCAGCAAATGTCATTTGGAGCTATTTCTTTAACAACAACAACAAAATATTTATGAAGAATTTTGAATGAATTCTTAAGATTTTCTTTGGCTCATATTTTAATGGAAAACATTTTTAAGAAATTGACGAAAGTTTATAGTTCATCTAGGGAGACTCATCACAAATAAAAGCAGGTAATTCTTAAACTTTTATTTTTAGTATTAGAATGGCACAATAGACTAGTGGATATGATTAGAGACCATTAATGGCTCTAATTGAGAAAACAATTAAACATTTCGATCTGGATTCCTGTCTTGATGAAGCACATAAGCAACCTGTATTGAAGCAAAGTTATTTTAAATATCTATATAAGTGATGGATGAAAAGTGCAAATCTATAACTTGTGAACAGTAGAGTTTTTAATGGAATTAACCTATATGGCCAAAACACAGTTGTGAATCTCAATTAGAGTTCGTGAAGGTGGAAGATGGCAATTAGTTTTGCAAGAAACACAGAGCAAAAAGAATGAAAAGCTAGTCATTTTTTATCTTAAAAACCACAGAGTATTCTATTCATTAGCCTTTGAAGTTTCCTGTTTTTCCATTGATTATTCAGTGTAATTATAACCATGCATTAAACAAGGTCACCTAGGACATAACTGAATATAGTAAGCTGGAATTTTAGTTTTGGAGCCTCATTCCAAAATGAAAATGAGTGTCGTTACTTAGAAAAATAATTCTCAAACCAATTAACATATTACCATTCTTTTCTTTATGATGCAAATTGCCATTTATGAGCTGTGCAAAATTTTATTGCACATCACTTACTGAAACAGAAAAGTTCTTCCCATTTAAGATTTGGGAGAATTATCATTACAAGTATTTTTAGCATTTTGAATTGCACGGTAGTCTCTCCTCTTCTATGGGAAGGATACATGCCAAGACCCCTAGTGAATGCCTGAAACCACAGATAGTACCAAACTATTTTTTTTTCTATACATACATACCTATGATACAGTTTGATTTATAAATTAGACATAGTAAAAGATTCACAATAAATAATAAAATAAAGATGATAATATACTGTAATAAAAATTATGTAAATGACTTTAGGATCATTATTAAATAAAATAAGGGTTATTTGAATATGAGCACTGTGATACCACAACATTCCATCTAATAACCAAGACAGCTACTAAGCGACTAATGGATAGGGAGCTTATATAGTGTGGATACACTGAAAAAGAGATGGTTCATGTCTAGGGCATCAAGGAGCAGGATGACATGGATTTTAATTAGGTTACTCAGAATTGTGTGCAATTTAAAACTGATAAATTTTTTATTTTTAAAACTCTTTATTTGATATTATAGATTGTGGTTGACTGTCAGTAACTAAAACCACAAAAAACAAAAACACGAATAAGGTGGGACTACTGGTACCTTAAACATTTCTCGCCTAATGAAACACTTAAACCAGTTATAACTGCCAAGGCACCCTATTATACCTATTTTTAATAGTTCATAAAATAGAAGACTAGCATGATTATTTCAAAAATACACACACCCACACACACACACCACAATACACTTCGTTGTCAACTTTTCAGTACTACTTCATCCAATGAGAAATTAGAGACCCATTTGAAAGACTTTCTCAGTTGAATTGTCATTATGCTGGATATCAAACTCCTTGGGCTGCCTATTCAACATTGGGGCCTTAATTTTATATCAAAATCAAAACCAGCTTCACCCCTTAAATCTTGTTATTACATGGAATGTTCCAGCTTGAACAATCTCATTTAACTTTTGTTCACAGCCTAAACCTTGTATTCAATAGCTTGAATTACTTACCACTACCATCGTTCATCTTCTGGACTATTTCTTTTCACTATTGCTCCCTAATGAAGCCCATCTCCTTTAAGATCCCACTTTCTTTTACATTTCCTCAACCCATACAGCTGAGAAGAAAATAATAGCATACAATGTGCTATTGACATTTCAAATACACTTGTCAAATAATGACAAATTAAACAGATCCATGTCTCTTATTACCATATTTTATCTCTCACTTCAGTTCCTGCAGTCAACCATTCTTTTTTCTAGAAACATTTTCTCTTATGTCAACGAGAGACATTTCCTAATTTTCTTCCTATCATATTAGCTTTTCCTCCTCAATAACATCTTCTAGCTCCTCTGTTACTACTTTATTGCCAAATGTTGAAGAACTCTTTGGTCTTTTTTCTAGATTTTTTTCTACTCTTAACCTCTATTTGTTTTGTTATTTATTTATTTCCATATCTTCAAATCCAATGGCATTGTCGGAAGTACCTATGCTAGAAGGAAATATGCCCAATTATTTCTTGAACCCCCCTCCTCATAAGAGAATTATAACTTCTTATTTTGTTATTTATTGGCCCTCCTTTAACACTTGGAATATCATAACACATTGACCAATAAAAAAGTGAGCAGAAGTGATGTGTGCCATATCTAGGTATTCTAAGAAAATTTATTGAGCCATCACAAGACTTTAATTTTTCTTTCTTTCTTTCTTTCTTTCTTTCTTTCTTTCTTTCTTTCTTTCTTTCTTTCTTTCTTTCTTTCTTTTTCTTTCTTTCTTTCTTTTTTTAATACTTCACTATGAGAACATCTTCTCCCAGGCAAGTTTTTATTCAACTGGATTGAGAACTGAAAAGGACAGATGACAGGAGCATAATTGTCAGCTGACATCTAATTGAGCAAGACATTAAATTTTGTATTCGCATCCTACTGAAATTTGGGATTATAAGAATTTACTTAGGAATTTTCAAAGACATTGTTTACACTGAGATTAAAATTTAAACTATTACATTTCTTTTGTAAAGTCCAATATCATATGGCCATTACCTGATTTTCCACTCTCCCTCACTTAGTATGCTCAGGCATTTTTTTTTTCAATCATTTTGGGGGTGGTATTCACAATACCTATTAACTCGGCCTGGAATGATCTTTTATGTATGATTTCTTTTTTTCTTTTGGACTCAGTTTAAATGGCATCTTAGATAGATTGCTTTTTAAAAAGTCATAGTATTTTCTTCTTTTATCTCTCAAAAATAGAATTAAAAAGAATCCTAGTACTATTAAATCCCTACTAGCATCACCATCAGAAAATGTTTCACAATATTTTTCCAGCTATACTGAAGCATAATTCACAAATAAAATTGTAATATATGTAAAGTGTGCCATGTGATTTAATGTATCTGTACATTCTGAAAGGATTCCCTTAATCAAGTTAAACCATTCATCAACTCATTAGTTACCTTTTTATGTTTTTGTTCTCGTTGTTGTTGAGAATCTTAAGATCTCTTTTAGCAAATTTTCCTTATACAATTCTGTATTATTAATTATAATCAGTATACTATATATTAAATCCACAGAACCTATCTTATAATTGAAAGTTTGTACTGTTTTACCAAATTCTGCCCATTTCCTCACTCTCCCAGCCCCTGGAAATCACCATTCTACTCTTCGTTTCCGTGAGTTTGATTTTTTTCATACATATAAATGATACTATGCAGTATTCGTCTTTTACTGTCAGGCTTATTTCACTTAGCATAATGCCTGCAGTTTCATTCACATTGTTTCAAGTAGGATTTCTTCCTTTGTTAAGTTTGTAGATACACACATACACACACACACACACACATACATACATACATGAAAGTACATGTGTTTATATGTATATCACGTTTTATTTATTTATTTATTTATTTGTTGACAGGCACTTAGATTGTTTTATTATTTTATTATTGTTATTGCTATTATTATTATTATTTTGGCTATTATGAATAATGCAACAATGGACATAGGAGTGCATATAGTGATTTCATTTTTTTGGAGTATGTGCACAGAAGAGAGATTGCTAGATCATAGGTAATTCTGTTTTGAATTTTTTGAAGAAACACCATAGTATTTCTACACTGCCTCTCTCAGTTTACATTCCCACTAACAGTGAACGGGATTCCCTTTATTCCACCTCTTCATCAAACTTGTTTTTTTTTGCCTTTTGGTAATAATCATACTAATAGGTGTGAGGTGACATTTCATCATGGCTTCGATTGTGTTTTCCTGCTGATTAGTAATAGCACTTTTTCATGTAACTATTGGCCATTTTTTTATCTTCTTTGGAATAAAAAAAATGTTTATTTGCATCTTTTGCTTATTTTTTAATTCAATATTTGAGTTTTTTGTGATCGAGTTGTATAAATACTTTACATATTTTGGATATTTAATCATTTTTGTAAATACGATCTGCATATATTTTCTCACATTTACTATGTCCCCTTTTCATTTTGTTGATGGTTACTTTTCTTAGGCAGAAGCCTCTTAGTTTCTTGAATTAGCTTATTATTAGTCTTGTTTTCTTTGTTCTTGGTGTCAAATCCCCTCCATCCAAAAAATCATTGCTGAGACTAATGTCAAGAAGTTTATTCCCTGTGTTTTGTTCTAAGAGTTTTAGAGTTTCATGCCTTATGTTCAACTCTGTAATCTATTTTTTATTAATTTTGCATGTAGTGTAACACAGGTGTTTGATCTTTTTTTTTTATTTTGCATTTAGATAATTAGTTTTCCATCACCACTTATTGAAGAGACCAACCTTTTACCATTGTGCACTCTGGGAGCCTTATCAAAATTAATGGACAATATGTGTGTAGGTTTATTTCTGCTCTCAATACTGTATCATTGATCTGTCTGTTTTTGCTTTAGTATCATACTCTTTTAACTATTGTAGCTTTGCTGTGTAGTTTCAACACAAGAAGTATAATTTTGTTTTTCTATTTCTATGGGGAAAGCCATTGGATTTTTGATAGTAATTGCATTGAATCTGTAAATCACTTTAGGTAGTCTGGGCATTCTAATAATATTAATCCTTCCAAGCCATGAACATAGACTATCTTTCCATTTATTTATGTCTTCTTCAATTTATTTGATAAATATTTTACAGTTTTCAGTGTATAAAACACCTCCTTGGTTATATTTATTTCTACATATTTATTTGTTTTGGAAACTATTATAAATGTATTTGTTTTCTTAATTTCTCCTATTGTTTGTTCTTATTATATAGAATCAGCTGATATTTTATATCACATCATACAGTGTTATTGAATGAATTTATTAGTTCTAAAATTTTCTTGATAGAGTCCTTCAGGTTTTCTATATATTAGATCATGTCATCTGAAAGCCAAACCAATTTTTTTCCTATCTGATCTGAATGCTTTTTATTTCTTTTTTTCTTGCCTACCTTGTCTAGGACTTCTAGTAATACACTGAATAAAAGTGATAAATATGAGCATCCTTCTTGTGTTCCTAATCTTAAAGTAAAAGGTTTCAAACTCATATCATTGAGTATGATGTTAGCTGTGAGCTTGTCATGCATGGCTTTCATTATCTGAAGGTAACTACCCCTATATCCACTTTGTTGAAAGTTTTTATCATGAGATAATGAACACTGTTAAATGTTTTTTCTTCATCTATCGAGATGATGGTTATCCTTCATTTTGTTAGTGTGTGTATTATATTTATTGATTTACATGTGTTGAGCCATCCTTTCATTCCAGGAATTAACTCCACTTGATCATGATGTATGATTCTTTTACTGTGTTGTTGGATCAGATTTACTATTTTTTTTTTTTTCTTGAGGATTTTTGCACGTATGTTCATCAGGGATCTTAGCCTATAGTTTTCTTTTCTTGTGGTGTTCTTATCTGGCTTTAGTAACAGGGAAATGCTGGCCTTGAAAAAGTTTAAAAGTGTTCCTTCCTCTTCAATTCTCTGGAAGATTCTGAGAAGTATTTGTAGTAATTCTTTTTTAAATATTTGGTGAAATGTACCAGTGAAGCCATTTGGCCTCAGACTTCTCTTACGAGGTTTTGATTATTGATTCAATCTCTTTACTCATAACAGGGCTTCTGAGATTTTCTATTTCTTTTTGATTTACTTTGGTAAACTCTATGTTTCTAGAAAAGTATGTATTTATTCTAGGTTATTCAATTTGTTGGTATGAAACTGTTTGTAGTAGTTTCTTATTATCCTTAGTATTTCTGTGATATCAGTTGTAATCCATCATTTTTCATTACTGATTTTCTCTATTTGGATATTCTCTCTTTTTTTCATTAGTCTAGCTAAAGACTTGTAAATTTTATCTTTTCAAAAATACTAGTTTTTAATAGCATTGATATGTTCTGTTGTCTTTCTGGTCTCTATTACATTTATATCCACTATTATTTCTTTCCTTCTACTTACATCAGGCTTAGCTTTTTTTTTTTCTTTTTCTTTTTATAGTTTCTTGAGGTGTAAATTTAATTGTTAATGTGAGACATTTATGAGCATATTTATTGCTATAAACTTCCCTCTCAGAACTGCTTTTTCTTAATCTCATAAATTTGGTATGTTGTGTTTTCATTTTTGTTTCCATAAGGTAATTTTTTTTCTTTTTGATTCTTTTTTGACCTATTGGTGTTAAGAAGCATGTCACTTAATCTTCACATATTTGTGAATTTTCACCTTTTCCTATTACTGATTTCAAGTTTCATACCACTAAGGTTAGAAAAGTTGCTTGGTGTAATTTCAATCTTCTTAAATTTTCTGAGACTTATTTTGTGGCATAACACATAACTGATCATGGAGAATGTTCATGTTGGCTTGAGAATATTCTGCCACTGTTGGGTGAAAAGTGCTACGTATCCCTGTGGAATATGGATCTATAGGTACAGGAAGTACCTACTCACATAAAACTGCCTCTTTGTTTTCTGTGGTCTTGTGGGACTCATGAATGCCCAGCTCTGTTGGCTCCCAGAGGTAGATAATTTGAGGCTTGTTCCTCTGTTGGCAGCTTTAAAAGCTGGAATGTAAGACATGTGTATCAGTTCCTTCCAGGGAGAAGCTGATGACTTAATTTTATTGTGTGAGTGTGACAGAGAGAAGGCAAAACAAGATTCCACCAGCTCTTTCAGGCTCCCTGGAGGATCCCAGTCAGCTATTAGATTTAAGCTGATTAGAAGCTAGACCCTTAAGGATTTGCTAGTAAGTTATAGTCAAAACCCTTACAAGGAAAGACTAAGAGATGGGCATTTTGTTCACTCCCTGTATTCTGAACCTAGAGAAGACAGCTATAGGAAGTACTTGTGCTTCTGTGTGGTCGTATAAGACTCATGAATGCTAAACCCCTTGGCTCTCAGAATTAGATACATGGGGTTTCATCCATCCCTTAGGTGAGAGTCTTTAAAGTGTGAGCACAATATGTGTGGTTCAAACTCTTCACACCTCAGGGAGAAACTGGGAGTTTGGGGTTAATCTCTCAATTGTAATGCACTGTGTAAGGGGTGAGATTTATGACCAGAGTCTATCTCTGCCTTTCTTCCCTGTTTCAATGTGGCTATTTTCTCAGTCACCTGAGATGTAGGAGTCGTTCAACTAGTTTTTAAATTTCTTTCAGACAGATTATAGTTATATACTCTGTGTCTTGGAAGGGGAAAAAGTCAGGAGCCTCCTGCCATCTTAGGGCCCTAAAACAAAACCTCCTCTGTCTTTACATATGTTCTTTGGTAGCGTCCTTCCACACTAGTTTTGGACTTGACTGTGTAATTTGCTTTGACCAATGGGACAATAACAAATATTATCCAAGCAGAGCTTTTCAATTGCACTTTGCGACACTCTCTTTTGTGGCACTGGAATCATTGTGACTATTCTATCATATGCAAACAAGATCAGACTAATTTATTAGATGATGAGAAGCATGTGGCCACTATCCACTGTTTTCTTGGCCATCAGCCTACGGGTTTCTATATATGTGAGAGAGACAATTCAAGATAATCCATCCCAAGAGTAAACTCTCCATCTGACTGCAGACATCTAGGGAAACAGAGATCCCCCCTCCTAAAAATAATAAATAGATAGACACAAATTCGAGAGATAAACAGGTGGTTGCAGTTTTGATACACTAAGTTAGGAGATAGTTTATTATAAAGCAAAAGTTAATAATTATATAAAATAGGATTTTCCTTACCATCACACTAGAATAGCCTGTCCAACATTACTTACCATATTATTTCATTTTTAATTATCTGCATAGCATTGGTGACCATCTGAATTTTTGTTTATTTCTTTTTTGTTTCCATGTTCTTCACTATATTGTAAGCATTAGGAGAACAAGATTTTATCTGAGTTTTTCACTCATATTCATGAGAGCCTATAGCAGTTTATTGACAAATAGTGGAAATTCAACTAAAATTTTTGAAAGAATGAAGGAAAGAATATATATATATGTAATCATAAATTCACTGTCACTACCATTCTTTAATATGTTCACTCATTCTTTATGAATTTCCTCAGAAATAATTTTGAATCATGGCCATATACAATTTAAAGTGTTTGATAAACATTAACTTTATTTCTCTATAGACGAATTTTTTTGTTTTGAAGTTTACTTCCACCAAATAGTGAACACTATATTTCTCTCAATTTATGGCATGTTGAGCCTCTGCATTTTGAATAAGAAAAAAGGAATTTGGTAGTGAAAGGTATTAGAAAGGTGTAATCTTGGCTATTGTTCATCTTTGTTCTTTAAGTATCACCTGAGAAGTCACTTTTTCTATCTGATCTTTGGGTATAAGTCAGCGCCAGTCTCAGAAGCATCCTTCAACTTCTTCCATTATACATGTCATATAAATAATTCAATTCTATTCTTTCCTTTAAGGTAGACCCATGTCTTGCCCTGACAAAAAAATGCTACTCAAGTGACAGGAATGCAATGCCCACACAGTACCATTATGTAGTAAATCCTTCCACAAGTTAACCAGACATTTGATTATAATAGCATTTTACTGTTTGAACAAATTTGAAAATTTCAGACACTATTGATTACATGTGAGTAATTCAATCTAGTTAATATGAAAGTTCATATTATCAGCCTACTTGGTTAGCTTCAAAATCCTGACCTTGACTTATTTCCCTGGACTTTATATGTTAGAAAAAATATTTAATTCATAAACTCGTTCTAACAAGTCTATGACTGAAGTAACCCCTAAAGTAGTTAAATAATTTATTTACTTTCTTAAGGTAATTAGGTCAATTAGTCTACTGAGATTACCAATGTTCAATATTTTAAAATGAAATTTAATGTAATTTCTAGACGCAAATGGATTTTTAAGCAGCTTGCACTCTAAGAACTTTTTTTTCATTTCAGATAATTTATCTGTAGTATTTTATGTTTGACTAGTAAAAAATGCTGTTAGTTAATACATTGTAGAAGAAAGCTACAAATCAGAATACACTGCTAGTACAATTATTTATGTTTTTTATATCAACTTAAGTCAGATACGTGCACCTAATGACTCTCTGAAATTTGACAATAAGTATCATTTTATTTCCTGAATTGTTTTAAACATGAGTGAAACTCAGACAAAAGACTTTGAATAAAAATAGACATTAAGAACGTAATTATGAGAATGCTTATTGAGCTTGCAATATTAATTATTTAGCCCCATTATAGTTTCTAGTCTAAAACCAATCTACTCAAGCCATTAGGGAATGGGATCTGGATGCAGACTTCCTGGTTATAGACTTCAGCCACGTCACAATATTAAATGACTCTAAGTCAATTTCCTAATGTAGGTGTCTTGAGGACAAAATGAGTTATTAGCAACATATACAGTTAATGCTCACTCAATGATAGCTATTATTAGAGTCTAGATAATTTTTTAGTAGCTAAATAATTTTTGAAATGTAATCCATTCAGCTTTAACATTTTATGTGTGTTACACACATTTCAGAGCTTAAATTTCATTGATTGTGTTTCCTTCATTTGATGTAAAAAGAGACTAAAATGATGTAGCTGGAAAGGTTTTCCAAGGACAGAAATGTCACATAAGCCTGTGACATCAGTTTTTTAAAAGACACAATGACTATTATTGGAAATATAAAATTCAGTTATTCACGTGTTCTAAAACATCTCTCAAAAAAAGGAACACCTTTGTTTGCTTTGGCTTTCATTTAACAAATCAATGCCTTGTCTAATAATCAGTATCTTTTATAAGCTTGTAGTGACTCTAATCATCACAGCTGTGGCCACAGAGCCAACAGACAGAGAAGACTGCTCTGTTTTTACGTAATGTGTATATTCAGATGAAAAAAAAAGCTGAAAAGATGTAATACATCTAGCTTCCATTCTCAAATCATGGTGTATTATAATAAAAAAGGATATGAGAAAGAACTATAAAATCTCAACCATTTTATTAACTATATTAAAGGGAGAAAATTATAATATCACGTAACAAGTAGGAAAAAATATATTCTGTAGTGAATTTGTGTAAAATGTAGCAGTGTGTATTATAATGTGAATGAGATAGTTTCCCTTTTTTTAACAAAGACGAGGTATCCTTTTAATTTTATAACCTGTGACTTAACGTAAAAGGAATCCTATTTTTCATTTTCTTCAGGCTATTTCAACTAACTTCTTCTAATTTACCAGCCAAATTGATTTCCCAAATTCTAATGTCTGCTTATGCTAATAGAACCTATAGAGTAATATAATTACCTAATCCATTCATTACATGAGATAAAGATAGTGGAGTTAAAATGTCAAATAGAATCAAGGCTATCTGAATGAGAAATATTTTCAATTGTAATTTTTTCTTTCCCAAAAGAGACATAGACATGAAGGTATAATTTTCTGCATGCATAAAATGTTTTATATTAAGCTTCTGAAAATAAAAGTCGCAGGAACCATTTGAAAATACAAAGTACTTCATATTTGTGACCTTTGACAAGTTTCCTAATATTTCAGGGCCTCAGTTTTCTCATCCTTAAAGTGAGAACTATGAGCTAAATTTTCTTCTCACTGTGTTGTTAATAACCAGAAAATAGTCAAATTTTAAGTAGGGAAAGAATTTAGTGGAATAAGCGACTTAACGAGATTTAAGAAATTACAATATTAGATTGATTGACATTGAATGCTAAAATTTAATTGAAAGTGTTTTATAAGAAAAAGGTAAAAACGTAACTCAATAAACATTGCACCCTCATATGCTTTGAGCAAGTCCTCTTTTTCCTCTCTCAGAAAAATGCATCTTTGAAAAAAAATATGACCCAGAAACAAGGCAAAATCGAAAGGAAGACAACCTGTTTAGAACCTATTATAATTATTCTGTGAGAACTTTCAATAGTGATATGTCCATCCAGCCTAAAGAGTGAGAGTGAGAATGAAAATTAAGAAACATTTTATCTATACGCGCGAGCACACACACACACACAAATAAATGTGATTTGGGCAATCTCAATGGGTCCAAAGTAAAGCAATTTTTGTTAAAATTTATATAGTGTAGAGATCTGAAGATGAAAACTTAAATTTTAAAGAATATATAGTATACTACATTCTTCCTACAAGTATCTATAGTGTTTAATATATTGGATTCAACATATGTCTGTGAACAAAAACACCAAAGTTTCCAGCTCTTGTAAGGATGTTTATTCTAGAAAAGGAGGGAGTTAATAAATAAATAATGGCCATGTTATACAAAATATATGACATGTGGAAAGTAAATAAGTGCCTTGAGATATATATATATATATATATATATATATATATATATGTGTGTGTGTGTGTGTGTGTGTGTATATATATATATGTCTCATACATATATATATATATGTATACATATATATACACACACACGTGTGTGTATATATATATATATGTCTTCTCTATATATATATATGTACACATATATATGTATGTATCTTCTCAATAGAAAATGATATATACATATATCTGCTCAAAAACAAAGTAATGTGAGGATATCTGTTTGCAAACGGCTCTCCAGACATGTTCGGCAGCATGTAGTGTAGGCATGAAATGGTCAGGTAGATTGATTTAATCAGATTTTTCAAAATGAGTCCCTGAAACCAAGTGAGGGAAAGTGATCTCAGGATGTAAGCAAAGAATAATTATCGTGACTAACTATAACATTAAACCTAGTAAGGAAGAGAGAGAAATTATCAAAGTGGTGAAGAACAGTTTTAAAAAATGTTATATGTGATTAATAAAATGAATGTTTTGTGGGTCAAGGAATGACTTAAATGAAAGAAAAAAAGAGAATACATTATTTCTTATATGAAATGAAAATTATTGCAGATTTTGGTAGTATTTACATAATAAAGATTCTTGTCAAGAAAAAAATTGTTATAATTTCTATAAATAAATAATAAATATATTACAGTAAATCATTTTTATTAGTAAAAACAAACCATTAAAATTATGTCAAATTAAACCCAGCAAGTGATGTAAATATGTTAGTATTTTATCTGCAATTTAACATTTATAACTGAGATAAATGAAATTTTCATTTGTTTCATTTGTTTCTTTTAACTATTTGGCTGACATTTTGCAGATAAGGAAACAAAGGCACAGATAAAGAAATAGCTTCTGATAGAAAAAAGTTTCAGGACTTAGATCCACTTTTGCCAGTATCTTCTAGGAAAAAAGCCAAAGTTCCCGTGGTAGACATGATGAGTTACATTTCTTTGTACCACTTTGTGAGACCAACAGACACAAGAAAGATTAATTGTAATGTCAAATAATTGGAGTTTGTAAACTATTATTTACATTAATATTTCATATAACATAATTATAATATCTAGAGATGTACAAGAATTACATAATAGGTAGAAAATTGACAAATTTAGGAAATAAAATTCAAAATATTTTTTTTGTTTGTTATTTTTTTGGACAAAGGAAGAATTCTGAAATATCTTAAAACTGATTTTTGATTAATTGCATTTTTCCCACTTTCTATAGCAAAAAAGTGCTATTTTTTATAGCAAACATGTCAATGATTGTTTTCAAATGCAATGATGTCTAACTTCATGTAATTCTGACACCCTCCAAGAATATAAAACAGTATATTATTTTTCAATTTTACTATGAAGAAAATCCATATGTCACTTTTTTCTCTTTGCAATGTACGAAATGAAGGTGAAACTATTATATTTCCTAATTATAGTGAGTTTGTATTTAAATAAATAAAGATTAATTTTATACCTTTGACTGAAATACAGTTTAATCTAATGTCATATTTTGAAATATACTAAAATATTTAGTTAGAACTAAATGACGTGAATAAATATTTTTAAAATGATAATTTTAAAAAGAAAATCATTTTTAGTGCAATTGAAAAAAAAAAACTAAAATCATCAGTGACAAGGTTAACATTTCAGGGCATTCAATCCATCTTTTGAATATGCATTGTTAGACAGCCCTAGACACCATCAAAATATGTTTCCCTAATAGTAAATCATCATCATGATTGCCATTATTGATCTGTAGTCAGTAACCGAATCTTTCCATGGGATTCAACACCATCTATCTTGATGTAATATAGCCCCATCCTCCTGCCTAAACCCATTAAACTGTCATCTGTGGGTTTACATCATTTTTATTTGAGGAACCTAGTGAAACTTTGCACTTTACTTGTTTTCTAAAACACTTCTAAGACCAAACTATCTCATCAAGAAAATTCCATTGTTTCCTGTTAACATCTATTTCCAAGAATGGAGGCCATGATAACTCTAAATGGGAGGATAACCATCATCACTGAACATAACATGGCAAATATAGTGTTCATATTTATTTTTATGTCTATACATATATGAATGCACAATATAATATTTTTAATCTATTGAAACATGGGGAATATTATGTAATAATGTCTGTCTTGAGGTACATTCAGAATCAATTAAAATGAGTGAATACTATTTGTTACTTATCCCACAAAATAATAAAATAATAATAAAGAAAAGAATAAACTTATAAACAGTTAACACAATTTTTCTAGAGTTAAATTGAAGATATTTTGGACTATGAAATCAAGGCCTGTCTTTAATTTCTAAGAATTTTCAGGGATTCATTAATTGATGTCAGTGTGTGCATGGATATATCGACAATATAGGCAAATGACTGTATCAATGTTCATTTCTGCTAGCTGGTGAGGAAAAAATCAATAGCTCTCCACAGACTCTCAGGAGATACTATGGCTCATAAACTATTAAGAGATATAGAATAACTAAAAAAAATATTTTTTAATTTACAAAATAATTGTAAGAATCATTTTGCTGAAAATAAATGTAGCATGCTTTACTTAGTTTATATGCAAAACATCAAAAGTATTGAATATTCTTTTAATATCAAAATGAATAAAATGTAAAATATGTAGCTTAAAATTCCTTACTTAACATGTGTTAGAAGTTTTCAGGGCAAAGCAAATATATATTGTATGCAAAGAAAACTAAACATATGTATGTTGGTGTAACACATACCCTCTGGATTATAATTAATTTTGTATGTTCTTCCATATATTTTCTCTATTCAATAATTACATTTAATATTTTGTAATTACAATAATATAAAAATTACTGCTACAATTTTTGTCTATATTTCATGATGATGAAACTTTGAATATTTAAATCATAGAATTTATGTGCAATTGAACAGTCTTTCAAACCACTATTCTAATTGTGAGGTAAGAAAATAAACTACAGATAATTGAAAATAATAATTTTCATTTTGTTCTGCATTTCTTTCCCTACATCAAAACCATTAAAGAAAATTTCTTTAAGCAATTTCTTTTAATTTCATAGCAATGGCAACATTCAGAGGAAAAACCAAAATCTTTTCTGCCCATTGTTACAAAGCTTCACTGTTATTTCTCTAAGCTCTGAGAACAAAAGAGTAGTGTTAACTGTTCCTTTTTTTACTTTTTTTTTTTTGGAAAATGTCATTTTTTACATTATGGTAAATTTCTCAGAATTTGTGAGAGCATTAACAAAAACAATGTTTAAAGAAATTTAAACACAAACACACACCGCATCTTCTCTAAGAAAATGGATGTAATATAGTGTGCTCACCATATGTTTGTAAATGCACTCAATAATCATAGAATGAATATACAGCGCACTAGACTCTAGGCATCAGAGAGGACAAATGACAAGTCTGTTATCCCTGTCTCAAGAAGGGTGAATTATGTAATTATAATACAACTATATGACAGTGAGTTCACTGCAGTGATGGTGATATACCCCAGGTGGTATGAGAGCACATGAAGTGACACTATTCCTTAAAGAATTAGTGAGTGCTGAAAAGATTTTCTGGAAAAGGTGACAACAGGACTACCATGATGACAGCTGCACATTTCAATGCCACCATTCTGTGAGCTCCTTGATTAGTCACATTGTCTTATATAACACATAGCAAATACATCACATGGCACATAACACATGGCCAAATACATTGCCCACACTGGTTTCTTCATGAATAACTCATAGAGAATGTATATCTACATTTTATCATTTTCCACCCTAAGTAGGCTTAAGCTGTTTTTTTAAAAATTGGTTTGTGCTTAACTGTGTTTCAAAGACAGAAGTCAAACATTAATGAAAATGCACACATTTAATTTTTTTTTTAATTTTTAAGATATTGGCCATTGATAGGTTGTCATTGGTTCTAGCCACAATGAATTTTGCAGTCATAGGCACAAAATACTTTTCTCTACTCTTTCTCTTTGTCTCTCTCTCTGCCTTTCTCTGTCTCTCTGTCATTCTCTCTCCACACACACACACACACACACACACATATGTATATATACATATATATATGTATGATGTATATATATACACACATATATATACACACACACCTACCTATAAATATAGATATATAGAAAATGATGAGCAAACCAGTGATAAACAAAAACATTAAATGATCTCCAGTCATTTTCTATAACCAGAATATGGCAAATAAAACTTCAAGATAGGTGAGTTTTATATATTTAAAACAGCTCTAAAGAGGTAATTAAACATAGTAATCAATTTTATGTTTAAATAATATTTTTGAAAATTTTCATAATAAATATAAATGTATTTTGCTGCAACAGAATCCCATTTCATATTTATTTTTTTAAATAAAAAGTATTTACTGAACATATGGTGGACACATTACTCACACTAGAGATATAAAGCGAAATAAAAAATGATACAAAATATTTGGATCCAGAAAAACACCTTCTATATGATAGATGTCAGGACTGTTCTCAGATGAATAAGTATTTTTTATGGGACCTAAACATAAAAACTTTAATCTTAACCCTTCCAAAAAAATTACTAAGAGCTTCTCTTCTCTCATTTAGAACAAAAGAAGTGCAGCTTGCTGCCTGCGTTTATTTATTTAGCATCACGCATAGGAATGCTGTTTTCTAGGATTTGACATTTTCAGCAATCTAACTACTAAAACCAGAATGCTATAAATAGAACGATGTCATTTATTTCCAAGGACTATCAATAGACTAGAGTGAAGCAAAAATAATAATAAAAGTGAAATATTTTATGGCAAATTTGGAAGTAGGGTTAGGACTATAATCTGCAAATTATCTCTGGGTAAATGCTGAGGCTGCAAGTACGGCAGGAGAATATCCTTGGAGCAAACAGGAAAAGAGTTATTTATTTTTTAAAAGAGAAGCATGTGCAAGGGCTCATTGGTGTGAAAAAACCTGGTGCAAAGCAGGCAGGAGAGATTGTGCTTGCTGTGGGAGTGGGTAAACGGGAATTTAGTGTGAAGGAGAAGTAGTCAGGGGGTAGATTGTGTACCTGGTTAGGAATTTAAAGCATTATTCTGTAGGCAGAGAGAAATGACTGGAGGATTTGTGAACAGATTTGTGTTTTACACAGTCCAGATTTAGTGTGAGAAGTGGACTCAGTGCAGGAGTCACTCCAGGGAACACAAGGCTAATGAGAGAGACGCTAGCTGCCCAAATTCAGCCTTTCCAATTTCCCAGAGTAATAACAAGGTTTATGTATCCTCATTCAGTTGTGTGCCAGCAGTGGGTTAGTGGAAACAGTCTGCTCTGGGGAAAGGCAATATGCTAGTGGGTACATTGTCCTTGGAGAAATTTAAAATAATAATAACACCAGCTAAAAGTCTGTCTCCTTGTTATTATCCATGTGAGCTGACAATACGAAACAACATTAGAAAATACCTTTAGTTAGCCTAAATTGTAAACAATTACAGTAGTTACTGTTTAGTTTCAATAATATATCCATAGCTTTAATTTACTACATTTGTACTACTTATCCTTTAGAAAACATTAATATAAAAATTTCTTCATAGAAGTTAACATAGAGAATTTCTATTTACACAGACATCTCCAATCCTCTGAGACTTAGCAGTATGTGTTCATAAGAATTCATAACTGACCTTTTAGGGCATTTTGTGTCTCCAACCTCAAAAGTATTTTACAATTCTTTTGTAAGAATTATACACATTTTTTCTTTTATGAGTTTGTTTCCCCAATGTAAAGTTTTAAATGAAGTTAATCAGAAGCAAAATCTGTTCAGAAACAGCCAGAAACAGCCTTGAAAAATGTACAGTGAAACACTAAGCTTTGAAATCATTCTTTGACAATTGATGCATAGAAATTATGGAGTAAGCCATTACTTATAGTATCACAAAAGTAAGAAATTGGAACCCTCTAAAGAAAAATAGAATCAAATTTTATAAAATGCCTAGAGAACTGACAAAATATGCTCATCTTATATTGCCAAAGACATCAATATTATTTTATTGCCTTGATTATTTTCAAAAACTATACACTCATTCTAAACTAATGAATCAATGTCAATGTTTGCTATCAGTCATTTTAAAAAATTTTTGTAAAAGAAAAATAACTAGCAATTTTAATAAATATAATGTAAATTTATGATGTATTTTTTGTTTAAGATAGTACAATGGAAATTTTGTAAAAGCAGAAAAAATCAATATAATAAATTCCAAATTTGGTGTTTATGATTGCATAAAATTTTTATTTAAGACTTTTTTAAAGTATTATTATCTTTATGGAATGTAAAATAAAGCATGTAAGTAATTTTTGTATATTCCAATTTTATCACTTCCTGTCTTCTTAAAAACAACATATTGCTGTACATGAAAGGAGACTTAGATGTAATTTGAGGGAGGTAAGTGAAAATATGTAGTTCTGATCTTGGATTAGGAATACTAGCATACATTCTGTCTAGTGGCAGAAGTAATGCATATTTTTAGTACCAGATTGTAGTAGATGTAGTTTTACACTAAAAACAAAAACAAAGAAACAAACAAACCTATAAAACTTCTAAGAGAAATGGATGATTCCAGATCTGAGGTAGGAAAGATAAAAAAATAAGAGCCTGGGACATCTTATCATTCCTTTTAACATGGAAGTTATCAAAAACTGCTAGGATCCTAAAATTTATATGGAAACAGACTCTTATTAATTTGCATGTTATTTCATGTAAAAATTACTTCTGAAAAATAAAATATTTTTCATTTTTTGACCAGGAATGAGAAAAATAGATTGACAAATCTGCCTATAGTAGTTACTAGACATAAAGATCAATTTTTAAAAAGTCATTCATAAATTTGTATAAGTAAAGCTCAAAAACAAAAACTAATGTTTTAATTAATGCAACAGATCAATATATAGAAATATCTGTTTTTTTCTTGGCAAATATTATATTTAATTCAATTTAAAATTAATAATTTATTATTTCATTCATAAATATTTATTTTTCTGTTATGCTTTTATATGTATGAAGCTTAACAAAATAAAATTTTCCTCTGCATTTTTCTGGTCATTATTGCCCCTCATTTCATCTTATTATTCCTGAACATTATTACTGTGTCATGTAGATAAAATATTTATCAAAAAATGATTTACTCTGGCTGTCAAATGAGCCAGCTATGCCACTGCCTTCACTAGCCAACCTCTGGGAATATTTAAATAAATTTTATCAAGAATTTGTTGTATAGATTAATACTAAGGATACTAAAGAATTATTATAAATTTTGTTAGGTATGATAATGGCTTTAAGAGTAT
The DNA here is from genome assembly GCA_030015415.1 of Cynopterus sphinx. Lineage (NCBI taxonomy): Eukaryota > Metazoa > Chordata > Mammalia > Chiroptera > Pteropodidae > Cynopterus > Cynopterus sphinx. Next base: position 14,504,976 of record CM057380.1, read on the forward strand.
GTGAAAAAATGACCATAATTTTTATGGCCACACAGTGAGTGAAAGGATATGAGTTCTAAGATTTGCTTAGAAATGCTTCATTTTTGAAAAATAGAAGAAAAGAGGGAAAAAGAAAAAACTTGAAAAGAGATTACTCAAGTTTAGAAAAATGTTAATTATTTTTCAATCTGAGTGATGTATTTTTGCAGGTTATTACTCAATTCTCTCTACCTGTTGAATAAATGAAATATTTCATAATAAAATATATCCAAAGAAAGAGTTTTTCATCTTTTTACATTGACCTGGATTGGCGCATTATGTCGTTGTATGTTCTGAAGAAAGATGATCTTTATCCAACATGAATGAGTAAAAGAAAAATGTTTGACTTTCTTGTACCTGCCTCAAAGACCCAACATCTATACTCAAATTGTATAGTAATTCTTTCAGAACAAAGATACAGAGATGCTTATTTATCAGAAGATATAATACTTTGCTCAGTCTGTCTGTCACTCTGTCTCTGTATCTCTGTCTGTCTCTGTCTCTCTGTTTCTGTCTCTCTTACCAGTGCATCTTATTCTGCCTCCATTCAGAAATTTCAACTTAAAAAATAAGGAGATCTGGAAGTAGAAGATATATAGTAAGGGTGGTCACAAAAATTAAAAGATGGACAGAACATTTGTTATAATGCACAATGGAAATTATGAATTAGTTTATTCATTAGGTTGAGATTCAGTGCAATACTCAGAGGAAATGAGAGAATTCAAGTCAATGTAGTAAAACCCCCAAAATAATATTAACAGCCTCAGTTTATCATTTTATATACCAAGATTTTTTTTTTTTTTTTAAGTTAAGAAAGTGTTTGCAACAAGTAGGAAAACGTTTGCAACAAGAGTGGCTATGAATTTGGGAACAGAAAGTGGATAACCTGCAGTGAGAAAGCTGAATCCAAGCACTTCATTCATCACACATGGAAGCATCAATTTGGGCAAGGCAGTTAACCCAAAAGAGAAAAAAACATGGAGTTAAAGTTAATAAAACTATCAGAAAGCATAAAAACAGGGTGGGAGCATGTAAGTCCATATAATCACTAAGAACTGACCCGTGTCTAGAAAGTTAGAAAGAATAGGACTAGTTCTACAAAGGCAGGAAGTCTGGAGTCATGAAGGGGCAGATTTTATGGATGCTTAAGTTGTGAGCTGGTGTGAGACAGATGGAAGACTTGACAACACAATACAGAGATCATTGGTTATTTATTTTGTTAGAATGTTGAATTCATAGTTTTTGAGCTAAAGTTAAAAAAAAAGCAAGGCTGGAAATATAAATGTGTAATAAAGTAACAAAAATAAAAATGCATGATATCTTTAGGAAGAATAAAAGAAACCAAACAGTCATCAGAAATAGAGCTTTAGGAAATACCTAAAATTGGAAACAAAGGGAAGGTAAGTAGCAAAAAGGAAGGAAGTAATCTGATTATAGAAGACAAATATAATAGTATATGTTATTGAAAATGAAAAAGTAGAGATTTTCTAAATGAGGGGTTAAATTGAATAAATGAGATCTAAGAATACATTTATTAGTTACACGATGGAATTTTTTAAAATCTTATTTTAAAGGTATTATAAAATTAGCCTGTAACAAAATATTTTATGGTGCTCTCATTTTGAGAGACATAAAAAATTGGCAAAGGAAAACTAAATTATTAAATTGTATTGTATAACTTGTAAAAAATGGTGTTTTAATCCCAATATAATATCATAAAAATTTGAGCAACAAATATTTTTGAAGAATTTTTTTGTTTATTTTATGTTAATCTATATGCCAGACACTAAGGGAGCTGATAGAAGTAAAAGTAGATAGAGTTTCTGCCCTCTTATTCCAAAGAAATTATTAGCAAATTTTTGCTATTTTTTATGTAAAAAAGAGGAATCTTTTGCTTTTATTATTATTATTAATTTATTATTATTATATAAAGGAGATATTAGCAAAAATGCATTTAAACCTCCAGACTATGATAATGTATAAATAAAAGAGAGATTCTAGAATTTTATGCAATTGCATATTTTGAGTCTGAAATTATTTAACTAGTAGGAACATCCGGAGATTATTCATGAATAATTTATAGGGTGTTATTATATTCCTAAAATTAAAATTCTAAGTGAAAGTCTTTTTTTTTTGAGAAATGGGACATGACTTTCATCAAATTTTCAAAATGTCCATGACTCAAAAAGATCAAAAGCCACCATTATTGTCCAGCTTTATCCTTTTCCAAACGAGGCATATGAAATTGAGAACAATAAGATGTCTTAAAGTCACACAGATAGTTATAAAATAAAAACTAGAACATATGTTTGCTCATATTTTTTATTATATATTCTTTTCAGTCTCTTTACCATTTACCAAAGAATTCTAGAAACAGTAAAAAATTTCAACCCTAATGATTTATACTTATACTGAGAGGCAGGAGATGCTGCATCCTTTTCTTTAAGCTCTTAAAGCTGTTATTTTCTGTTGCTTCCTCTGTAGAGATGTTTGGAAACCATTCCAATAAGCATAACCTTTTATGTTTAAGGACAGTTATTAAATCTGTCTAGGCCTGTCAGGCAAGATATTTCCAATTCTTCTACTCTTTCTTTACATATTATATTTTCCATCATTCTTATATTTGCTCTCTTATGAAAACCCTCCAAGTCTTTTTCATGCATTTTTATGTTAGACAACTACAAATGGAAGATATGGTAAATACTCTAGTAAAATATGCAGTTCATGAAGCATTTTCTATTATTTATTCTCTACTTCTATAGATATTTCACTTATGCAATTACTTTGGTCTCTGCACTTAAAAGGAGATAACAAGTATTCCTATTACTGAATGCAATACTTGAAAATGTTCAACACAAGTTTTTGAGATATTTTATTAAATTTAAATTTAACTATGTAATGCAGTTTTAAAAATAGGCTATGGGCATTTTAAACTGCTTTGAAATATTTTCTCCAACAATTAATTAAATGTGTAACATTGTTTATATTATTTTGCTCTATGAGTCCCCATCTTATTCTTAAAATAGAAGTATTAATACAGGAATTACATATTTTAAAAATGAGATGTGTTAATAAATTTGATATGATGGGTTTAAATTTCCTGGAAACCTACATAAAAATTGTGCTTCTTCATTAAAACTTAGTGTATTGTTTAAAATATATATTAACATCCTTACTCAAGCCTATTAATTTATACCAAATGAAGACACAGATTGATGATTAAATTAATTTTATCATTTGTTACATTCTCTGTTGGCTTTCCCTTTTAGAGTTTACGAGGCTAGTGTTGAATTCCACAAATAACTTATTTCAGTTTTTCTCAGTCTTATTTAACTATGAAACTCTTGGTTCACAGGGAATTCTTGATGACCAAAAGGTGTTATGAATAAAAGCAATCCTGTCCTAATTTAATTTGAGTTTGTAGTTCAGAATCTCATTTTCTCTTTTACCTTTACCTTTTTCCCCCTCGCCAGTATAATTCCTCTAGAGTTTATTTTTAAAAATATATATATGAAGATATGTTTATAGGAGAACTATATTTGAACTCTCTACTTTTTCCTAGGTAAAAATTGTATTTTCTATAATATTTTAATATTTTTAAGATATAAATTCAGTGTGTACTTGTATCGTGTGTGATGATATGCATATATCTTCAGCCATAGTATACAAGAATGATAACGTTGACTCTTTCTAAAACATCAATTTTAGTTCCCACAACTCCTTATTTTACCATTCTTTTTGTCTAACAATTTATCTCTAAAAAACAAATTTAAAAAAAATTGTTTTCATGCTTATTTTATTATGAATCTATCCCTCTCAAGTCTGAGGAAAATATATAGAGAAGACCTTGGAACACTTCTGCATAGTCAGTGTCTTATTAAAATAACATATTCACATGCCCCAGAATCTCATTAATTTATAGCTCTTTGCTTATTTTAGTTATGAATTTTCTTAATTTTACAAGTTAATTTAAAACATGTTTACTAGTATATTATGAAGAACCCCAATAAATAATTGAAAATACTATTGTAGAAACAGATATATTATATATTCTGAAAAATGTATATTACAGCTTTTGGAGGAAATGAGAATACTATCTTTTCTAGAAAAAAAATAGTTGTCACATAATTTAATGTCTGAATTACAGTATGATGTAGCACAAGGTAGCATAATATGTCACAATAACAACACTGGATACAATGTACCACTGTGCTATAAACTTTGAATTGTTTTATTGATAGCCTGGCAAAGTAAGCATGAGTATCTGGTTATAACTTAACATGAACAATGTTTTTGCAGGCATTTTAACAGTAGAAATTTTTATTGTCAGTCAAATCTAGGTTAAATATAAAACAACAATGATATGTTACTTCTTAGTTTAGTGACATATTAAAAATATATTTTTTCAAATGCAAATAACTTTCATATTTGTTATGCCAAAAGAGATATAAACATTTGTCAATATTAAATTTAGTGAATGCAGTTTTACATGTGACTTTTTTTTCACTTTTCTTCACATACATTGATTTTAACAAGTTTAAATCTTGCTTAAAGTACATATATTTCATTGAAATATAACTGAATTAATTAAGAAAACATGACATGGCTCTTGGTAGTTTATAGGAATTTAAATTTATAAGTACTTATTACAGTTCCTGGTGCTCAATAAAAGCTGTTTTTCTTTTCAATTTCTCTTCTTCGTTAATTGTAAGTTTTTGATTTACTTCCTGCCATCTTAAAAAAAAAACTATCAACTCACAAATTGCCACTGCATGTCCAAATTCCTCACTTCATCTTCAAGGTTAAACAATTCCTATTCTTGAATAGTCTCATTCAGTTGTCATCTCTAAGCAAATATCTCACACATTTTAAATTATATCTTATTTTTCTTTCATTTGTCAATCTAGTCGCAAACATGTATTGTATACATATTTTACTTTAAATATTATAGTAGACATAAAAATCGTAGTATCAACAAGAAATATACATTTTCTATTCTCATGTCTTAATGAGAGAATACAAAATATAAACAAATAAATAAATAATTCAGAGAGTACTATGTGCTTTGACAAACCAAATAGGATTTTTTTTGTTGACGAATGACAAGAGGCAAAGCTACTTGAGTAGCATGTTGAAGGAAGTATTCTTTGAGGTGGTGGCAGGTCTTGTAATTTTATTGATAAGCCATAAGAAAATCTGGGTCAAAGACCATCAAAGTAAAGGAAACAACAAGGGTAACATCTGGAGTCTGGGAACAAGTTTGCTTTGGCAAAGAAAAATAAATTCAACCAGTTTTAATTGGCATTACAGCAACAGCTTGCTATTTCTAGCCTTGTCACCCTACATTGAGTTCTCAGACAGCAGTGTTTGTTTATAAACTTCATCAGATGCTTAACTTGGCTGGAGCACTCCACTGTCTTCTTTTCAAATGTGAAATAAATTTCAAATGGTTCGCCATAGCCTGCAAAGTTGAAGTCAGTCTCAATTCTGACTATCTAATATTTTTCATGAGTCTTCTAACTCAACGACCTCCAGAAATATTCTTTGTGGTGAAAAGTAGAATATTAACACATGTTTATCAGTTGGCAGTCAGTAACATTTTTGAGGGTGAAAATGTATTGGTGAAGGTGACAGGAAGTGGTTAGATTTGAGATATAATCATATCAGCTACTCTATAGAGTCGTAACAGAGAAAGAAAAATCAAAGACGTGTTCAGGACTTTGGATCTGAGAAATCTGATAAGAGGTACAAGGTGACTTGAGCGTGACCTAGGCAAAACTGTAACTATTATTGCTCACACAACCCCTTCCGATATGACTATGTTTCTGCATTACCAAAAAAGTCATTCATTTTGAGTCTTTTCAGATTCTATTACCTATATTCTTCATAACTAACCATTAATCAGAATTAGTTGATTATAAGGTCTTAATATTTTTGTTTCTGCTTTTCATACAAGTCATGCATTTGCTGAGTTAATATTATCAAGTATATATACACTGACTCCTGCTTTTAGTCCTTTTCTTAAAATAATTTTTTAAAATGCAAATCTAGCCATGACATGCTCTGCATAAAATCTTGTATAACTTTCTACTGCCTTCAATATCAAATGTAAACTTTATAAAATGGGATATGCATGTGCTTTTATAATAAGGCTTCTGTTTCTACCATCAATCTCTCTTCCAATGTCCTATCTAGGACTTCCTGCATTAGCTATTCTATGCTATTTTTTTCTTGAATGTCTTCCTCTACCATTGGACATGTTCACTTTTGAAGACTCATTTCAAGAGCACAAGAGGTTCACCTGCCCCTTATTGATCACAGTCTCCTTTATGAACCCATTTGCCATAGTATACTCTTGTTTCTCTTTAACTTTCTTCATGGAAAGAAATTGAGGACCTTGGTGGCAGAAATGAGTGTTATAAGAATACAGATAGTATAATTATGAACAGGTAGTTCTTTCACATGATGATTCAAAGACATGATTCACAGAGAACTGGTCCTCATGGAGATTAGCTCTATAGCTAGTTCTGGATTCAAGGCGACTGTCGCAAACTTAACAACATAAATCTGTGTCTATTTTTTTCTCACTTGCTCTGTATGACCCATTTCCATTCTAACGTTGTCTTACTGTTCCTCAATTTTTTCAAAGTTTCTCTTTCTCTTTCTCCATAATATTCCCCACAACTTTTATATGCATAAAACTCAATATGTCTTTCAGTTCCACTGTTTCTTGCCCAATGGATAAGTCATATATGTATTTTAGTACAAATTTTAGAAAAATAACCTGAATAGTCCAGCTAATCTTGTTATAAATCATGTCACAAGGTCTATGTAAGTCATAAGGAAGCTTCTGAATTCCTTGCTCTTCATTGCTTACTCTGAATCTATAGTTACATGGTATAAATCAAGGCTACCTAGGTAACATGGGCTCTAACCCAAATGTTTCCTTGATAAAGAAGTATAAATGAAATGAGCACCAATCTAAAATATGTAACTCTTTCATTATTATGAATATTTTCACAATATCAATTATAAAAATGCTTGGTAAATATGATATAGCTATAATATATAACCACCATAAAATCCTTCATACCCACCACACAAAAAGTCTAATCAGAAATATAATCTATTACTAAATCCAGAGGTAAAAAACAAAACCTCTTTAAAGGAGACAGTCTGTCTTAGAGTTCAGAATTTTCAACTGCTTTCATTAATTTCCTAGTTCAGTTGCAACCCCATGATGATATCATTTCTAATTTTTAATAATCATATGGAATAAACAGTAAATATAACCAGCATTGACACAGCTTATGTACAATATTGGGATAATAGCAGAAAAACTATAATAGTAAATCGCATTTATAAAAAGAGTAAAAAAGATGAAGAATAGTACAATATATTAATTGTTGGTTGTATTTTTTACTCATTGCTGCATTTAAAAAAGTCACAAAATGTGAACCAAAACAACAAGTCATTTATTTTGTTCATGGATCTGTAGTTTGGACAAGATTTGGGAAGGGTTCTGCAAAAGAACTTGTCAATTTAACATTAACTGCAAGATCTTTCAAAACAGTTAATTCATATATGTGCCAATTTTGTACTAGTATCTGCTGAGATCCCATCTATATGGTCAGCCAAAACTCATACATATAACCTTTCCATGAAATACCTCTGTTGTTTCAAGAACAAGTTTCTCAGAAGATTATGGTGACCAGAATTGGCATTTTTAAGCAATATGCTGAACCAATCACAAAGAACCATTCATTTTCAAGGGGAGAAGATAGACCCTTAATAGATTACATTGTAGAAAGAAACCATGGAATATATTGGTGTGGCCATCATTGGAAAACTAAATTTGCTGCAATGGTTTTCATTACATACTCCACAATACATCAGTATAACTTCTCACTCACATTCTAAAACAACCAACCATGTTAGTTTTAATGAATCTGATTAACTACTTAATCACGTGACAAATATTTTTAATTAGTTTATTTTTTTACAGATGACCTGCTTTATACTCATGCTTAGAAATGACATGATGGGAAGAGTCTCAGTTTCCTCCTGGTATAAATTATACACAGAGTAATTATCATCAGGGTTAGCATACTTTTTCAATTCAAATTCTTCCCAAAGTAAGCCCACACTCAGCAGGATTATAAAGGCTTCCTAGCCCTGTTTGCTTGACTAATACATGAGCAAGGATTCTCTTGCTTAACAGATTTCCAGGCCAGCTAACCACATCTTACCTACCACAGTCTTCAAACTATCCAATGTAGCTCAGGTACTGATAGGAAATAACACACTGTTGCAAATGTAGGGAAACCTGTCCCATTATAGCCTCTCTAGCCAAACACAATCTAGTGACCTTTCAGAAACTTCTATACCACTCAAAGTTAAAGTTTTTACATAGTCTTAGTTCGAATTTCTGTGAAAGAAATTGTCCTCAGGTATTATCATCTTTATCAGTGCATTTTGCACAGATCGTAGGTGACTATAAAATGAATGCTTTAGTGATGTATCAGCTAGGTGACTATAAAATGAATGCTTTAGTGATGTATCAGCTTCCTCCTCATTAAATTACCATAATCATGAAGTGGAAGGTCTAAGTCATAAAGTATGATGCTTGACCACCATGGCAGATAGAGCTGGAGGGATGCAGACTGAGGATGAAGCAGGAATAGTCTGCTCACATTATGAAAGCATATGGGAGAGCAGGCATAAAGGGTAACATACCCAGAAAAAAATATACTGACACTTGCATTTTCAATAGCTAGTTTCTTATTACTTCATATCTCTTTTGTGTTCAGTGTACATATCTGATTAATACTATGTGCACTGTGGCTGGTATGCAGTAATATTCCACTTGTATTCCTTAATAAATGACAAAATGAAGGAACAAATGGGTTATATTCTTTATTACAGCCCCTGTGACACTGAGAGATTATTGTAAACAGAGCTCATGTAAATTGTTATTTATAATAATATGAAACCATGATGCATATGAAAATCCAGACAACTTTCAAACACTAAGTCAGACACTTTGTATACAATGGAATAGAAATAATCTGTGAAGCAATTTGCTTCTATGTTTAATGAATCAATTATTTAAATCTATCCTGTTACACAAATAAGGTCAGAAGATATGTGTGTTCTAACCTGTGTATTAAAGAAAAATATTTCAAGCATAATAGCTAAGCAGGAGCCAGACATAGTACCTTTCACTTAAGTGCATGCTTATGAATTGATAACACAAATTTTCCTGTAGACAACAATGAAAGACTAAAGTAAGAATTCAAAAAAATTAGTAACTAGTTTTGGAAATATTCTGTTAAGCTTGTGTACATGCTCTACATATTTAAAAATATATTAACATATTTATCTACACATTTAAAACACATACTACATGATTATCTTAGCTATATATGAAGGTGGGGACACAGACGGGAAAGAAAAGTAGGGTAGAAAAAGCTGATCAAGACAAAATGATATCAATAAGTTAGTAATTTTTTTGTTTAGCTAGGTCCAAAAAGGCAAAAAACATCAGAATAAAAAAAATAAATTTTTTGATAAAAATATTCACAAAATGCTATATATATATATATATATATTCTGTTATTTTTCATTGTTTTTCTATGAAGAAGTAAAAAGGGCCATTGAATACAAATCATAATAACAAAAAAATAATTCACATTAATGCTTTCTAAAAAGATTGGAATTCTGTCCAAAATTAGGATTTACATAATTGAATGGTGGACATAGGAGGAAATCTTAACTTATAGCATTATAATTATAGAAATAACATAAAAGATGCACTTCTAGGAGAAGATAGGAAAGGATTTAACTTGACAATTATCATTTTTTAGATATTGCCCCTCCAATGAGAGTTAACTTCAGCAACACAGTATTTCCACTGATACAAAACACTAATAAGTTTCAGGATCTTCTAATTCTAGTCATAACACTTTATCCTGAAACCTGACAGGACATTTATCATTTTCTGCTGTGGACTTGTTCTTACTGTGAAGTTATAGGTTGTGTTTGAGGGGCTATAGCACATGAACTGTTGGCTGCCAGATGTGCCTGTGAATATGGCCATTCCATTGAAATTTTCATTCCTGGAAAGACATGGAGAGGTAGAAACCCTTGCCCTCCTTCTGGTGGTTTGAGATTGATCTATTAAACTTACTGTAGCAAAACCATAATATATGGCATCATTATATACCTTGCTTTGATTTTTGCATGCTTAATGCAAATCTGTGATATTCAACAATTCACCATAGAAATATCTATTTACCAACAAGATGAGGTTTTTATCTCAGTGCAGTGCTTTCAGGCATTGAACATATATATGTATAAATATGCACACATGTATATAAGTGTGTGTATTTAAATAGATATATTTAATTTACCTCAGATAACTTTTCTAATATGCACTTTACAGAATCAAGTTTCTCTGTAGCAGACTTTCTTATTTATAAAAACTGTGACATAGATAATAAATATGTGTTTTAAGACACTAAATTTATGGTAATTTGTTATGCAGCACTGAAATTAATACACTTGTGCATTAATGTGCCTGCAGCTTCAGTAGAACACTTTAATAAATCTGAACCTTATGAAATCAGCCAATATTATTTAAAAACCTTTCATTTTTAATAATCTTTTAACATTTTATGAAGAGGTATTTAACAAGGACATTAATTTATTTCTATATTTTGTGTCCTGGATCTGTTAGAATGATCATTAAAGAAGGCAAAGAGCCATTCTTCTCCTCCCTTTAGTCCTCAATGCTGTGGCTCTAAAGTGGCATTGTAAATCAGATCATATGTGAAAATTATTTAAAAAGTTACAATAATTAAAACTTTTTTGCAACCCCTTTGAATTTGGGCAACTGAATGAGTATCTCTATGTTATCTATCTTGAGACCCACTAGGGAGAGAGCAAATAAGAATCGGTGTCTCCTCAAATAAAAGTAGCCTGCTTAAAAGCTGTAAAAGGAAAGCTGATGGATTTCTTTAATTAACAGCCACTACTTTAATGGCCCTCTAGTTCCTGCAAGACAAAATGTGGTCTGACATTCAAAGATGTTTACAATACGACTCCGCTTACCTTTTTAACATCTTGCGCAGCATTTGAGATGTACCAAATATTCAGCTCTCTAGACAGGAAAAGAAACTTAATCCTGTTTGGTCTATGATCTCTTTGTAATACCCTTTTTCACTTTGTCCACTAGCAAGATTTTTCTTCAAGCATGACTCACTAGGCTGATTTCAGTGGGCACTCCTTTCATACCACACTTATGCTACTGAATTCATTCTTCTAGCACAAGATGTAGGGCTGTGATTATTTGTACATATATTTATTTTTTTAATTAGACAACAATTTTCTTGAAGTCAGGGTCAGTGTCTCATTTATCTTTACATAGCCAGTGCTTATCAGATTTCTTTTTCTCTCCCCGCATCTATCAGTCTGTCTATCTATCTATCTATCTATCTATCTATCTATCTATCTACCTACCTACCTATCTACCTACCTATATATCTATTTATATCCATCTAATGTCACATAGTGAAAATCTATGTAGTAAGCACTCTCAATAAATAAGTATTGAATCAATAGATGTAAGAATGTATTTAATTTTAAAATGCCTTTAAAAAATAATGTGTTCTACAGATAAAATTCTTATTTTATAATAATTTCTATAAATGTCATGATTAATTATCAATTTGGTTAGGATATGGTGCCCAATTTTTAGTAATACACTAGTCTAGATATTGCTTTAAAGGTAATTTTAGATGTCATTAAAATTTACATTCAGTTGACTTAAAGTAAAGCAGATTGCCTTTTGTGATGTAAGTGGGCCTTATCCAATTAGTTGAAAAACTTAAGACTGAAGATTACTGAAGAAGTAGGAGTTCTTCCTCAAGATTAAAACATTCAAACTCTGTCTGAATTCCCAGCCAGCTAATTCACCTACAGGTTTTGGATTTAATGTAACATTAACTCTTACCTGCATTTCTAGCCTGCTAGGTAATGCTATACATTTCACAAATACCAGCCCTTGCAACTGGGTGAGCCAAATGCTTAAAATAAATCTTTCTTAAGGCAGATAGATAAGCAGATAAGTGATAGATAATGATGATAGGTAGATAGATAGATGATAGATAGATAGATAAATAGATAGATAGACAGACAGACAGACAGACAGACAGATTTAAAGATATCCCTTAATGATTTTTTTTTCCTCTGGAGAACTCTAATACAATAAACAAATCTTAACTGATGATGACTTAATATTTACTCCATTCTAACAGTTATTAACTCAATAGAAAACTTAAGGGAGTTTCCCTAATCCCTTTAATTTGAACCTTAAATAGTATTTTTAATAATAGATTTATCCTTTGAATTTTTTTTAATGTTTATGTTAGTAAAAGCAAAGTGGAAATTTCAGATTTGTAAAATCTATCAAGGTTAGAAACATAAAAATATAAAGAAAAGGTAAATCTTATGTCTTAACAACTTTCCTTATGTATCTGTGTTAATGTGTAAATCTAAGCCTTAAATTGGATAGATTAGATGACTTAGAGATGACTTAAATTGCTCTTAAAAAGGTTTTGGGTTGTTATATGAGCAGCAATATTTTTTATGCCATTACAATATGTTTTTTGGCAGAACATCAATATGAAATGAAAGGGAATGAATTATTGCTTTTAATAGACAAATGTCCTGTGAAAATACAGAAATATTGGTTGTAAAAGGTAATGTACCCCCTTCCCCAAAAATGAAGTTGACATTCTAATCACCAGAATCTGTTAATATGTTACCCTCTTAATAGTAAAAGCAAGTCATAAATGTGGTTAAATGAAGGTTCTTGAGATGTGCGTAAATTAGCCTGGGCCCAATACCTTGACATGAATCCTTAAAGGAGGAGAACCTCACCCATTAGAGAGAGAGAAAATTAAGGAAGAATGGTAGGATAAATGCAAAGTCACTGGCTTTGCAGATGAAGAAAGCTAACCAGGAACCAAGGAACATGGGTGTGGCCTCTAGAAACTGGAAATCATGAGAAAGCAGATTGTCCATGGAGCTTCCAGAACATGATTCAGCAGGTACTGACACCTTGATTTTAGGCCAATGAGGCCCACATAACACTTCTAACCTACCAAAATGCAAGATAATAAATAAATGTGTGTTGTTTTAATCATCAGTTTTGTGGTAATTTATTCTAGCATCATTAAAAAATAATCAAAGATGTTTTCAGAGTTATTATAATTGGAGACATAACCATGACTTTATAAAGAAAAAAGAAAAATTACAGGGTTGATATTGAAAGTGTCTTTCTATGTTATGCAGCATTGATAGCCCAAAGTGAGCAATTTGTTTGTTTCATTGATAGTCCACCTAGAATTTCTCTTTCTCCTCACATTTCAAGTAAAATCATCTAGTACATAACAAAGTGTTTGCTCCTACCATTGACTTTTTACCATCAACAAACAACAGTAAGCACATCTCAGATGGTTCAGGCTGTTGACCATGAGTATTTGGTCATATCATTCCCTGAATAATCAATATTAAAAATTATTACTAATGTATTTTACCTTTCTTTTTAGACTGTCTATAAAATATAGTGTACTTAATAAATGCGTATGGTTTTAGGTTATATTAGGAAAAAATGTTCTAAATTTAATTTTTTTATCATGTTTGGTAAAAAATAAATAATCATCTCATGCAAAGGTTTATCCATTGCTTTCTCAGAAAATAACTTGATATACTCTCAGCCAGTGAACATCATCCGTGGTGAAGATTTGGGCAGCTGTGGTCACTGACCTCTCTTTAAGCTTTACAGCTTCAACTAGAGTGATTTGAGTTTATTCCAATTTTTTATTTTATGTTTCCATGTCATTTCTTTTGAACAAACTTTCTTTTGTGCCTCTCCATCAGGGATCAAACAAATTTTCTTTGACAAAAAGAAAAAATCTCAAATAACAATACCTTAAGGCAGTGATTACAAAATAGAACCCCTAAGAAAAAAGAAACCCATGAATATCATATAGTTGAAATTTGTATAATATTTTTTTAATTATTTTTCACATGAACAGCTACTTTTGTAGCTACTTTCAGTAAGATTGAATACCTTTTCAAACATTACTTGTATGCTCATTTCTCAGTTACCCATAGAATTCTGTGCATCAAGTATCTTACATTAATCCTCAGTACTTAATAAGTCATCTATGATGTTCTTGTAGAAAATGAAAATTTCAATTTGTGCTATAGCATTAGAGATAGCACACAAGACCGGACACTCAAAATATCTACTCACATAGAGGAAGTTTGCTGTTAGCTTTTGCCAGGTACTTGAACAACAATAAACACTATAGCTAGTCAGGAAATATCAAAATTTATCACAACCAAACACAAATCCCTTAATAAACAACTCTGGTAGATGTGCCATCAGTAGTAATTCAGGTGTATGTATCAGATTTTTAAAGGAATACTAAATAAAATGATGTCATTTACCACTTAGTATTATTTGATAAATTGAATGATAAAATGCAAGAAAAATAATTGTTATACCAATGCTACTTCAAGGTAAAATGCCCATATGTAACAGAATTTTCTAGCTAGCTGTTTAGTGAAGAGAGCTTTCACTTCTGTCCAAAAGAGAGTAACAAAGAGAGGCTTTGCTTTCTCATAAGAAAAATATAAAAATCAGAACAAAATATAAGAAAAAGTGTTTTTTTTTTTAATATTGAGCAGTGGGCAATAAAGGATAGTAATGCATGAGATACAGAAACAAATGAAAAGAGCACTGTAATTGTCCTAAATTACTGCTTTGAAAAGATTTAGGATCACAACCATGAAAACTGTGCAGTTGTAAAGTCCAGAGTTCAACAGTTGATGTGGTGTCTACTGTCACATCTTGAGATTCTTAATAATCCTTGAATCAGGTATATTGCATCTTTCTTTCTCCACTGGGTCTGCAAATTATGTAACTGATTCCAGCTTTAAGACTTTCTAAATTACAGTACAAAATAGGGAGTCTGGTGTAGACTATAGGATTTTCTAAGTTGAGAATATAGAGCTGGCAATACAGGAGGCAGGGCAGCTAGAATCAGCAAGGTGGAATATTGCAAAGGGAAGGTAACACAGATGGAGGACTCCTGAAAACTGCAGATGGTTTCCTTTGAGTATTTAGCACACATGTGACAAAACTACAGGGGGCTCAGGAAGAAAAATCTGAAAGGATCAGAGAAAATGGATCTGATTCCACACCTGGCTGAGAATGTGACAGTTCCCACCAGCCACAGCTGAAATCATCATAATCATGAGATATTGGTTGAATCCTCTTATAAATGCTGCTTTAGTCCAAACTAACAAAATTTTTAAAGTCCCAAAAGGATAGACTGTTCTCAAGCAACTTTAAGGCATTGCAGAATAACAAACAAAATTATTTACATGAGTACGAAAAGAAATCCATATCCAAAAAGTAAACTTCACAGTTCCTGGTATTATATTAAAAATTACCAAGCATGCAGACAGGTAGGATAATTCTATCTATAAATAAGAGGATAATTTATCACTTAAAACTCACAAAGCATTGACACATATGCTATAATTAGTAGACAGAACATTAAATACAGTTATTATAACAGTATTTTAGATATCCAAATAGGTAGAGGAATAAAAAACACTTTAGAGAGACATCAAAGGTATAAAAGAAGCATTAATCAAACTTTAAGTGCTGAAAACTACTATGCTAAAGACAAAAAATAATGATGAGATTATCATCAGATTACATATCACAGAAGAAGAGATTAGCAAATTTGATGACACAGAAAAAAAAAATTTATAAAACAAAATTCTAAGACCAAAAAAAGTAGTAGTATAAGAAACAGAGTTGTTTATATTTTCTAGAGATAAAATATACCTGTAGTTAGATTCACTAAGAAAGCACAGAATAAAAAAAATAATAATTGTGTTTCATACTGCAAATTAAAGCTTTACAGGAAAATTAATGTTAGTTCTGCTGACAACTCTTGGCCAGAACTGGTCACATAATCTCACAAGTTGAGTATTAAGTTTCATAAAAACTCTTAATGTTGAGCAAAAAAGACAATGACTAACACTTTTGGCCTTCTTTGTTATCAATTCAGTGCAAATAAATTTTTCTTCTTGTATCACTCAGGGAGTTAGAGCAACACTAGGTGCTACAACAAATAAATTCTACAATTTTAGTACCCAACATAATCAGATCTATTTTACTATCACGTAAAAATCTGGTGCAGGTGTTGCATTTATAGACCTATATTTATACAATTGAAAATTCAGGGATTTAGGCTATTTTCTTCTTGTACTTCTGAATTTTCCTAGGGCCTCAAATTGTGCTTCATCCAGGCTTAAAGAAAAAAATAAGTTGGAAAAGGCATTCTTGCTTTCTAATTTACTTGGCCTAGAAATAGCACACAACATTTCCAATTATACTGAAAATGGCCTCAAGTTATTGAAAGGAGATTGGGAAATATAGTTTTCACATGACAATTTTATAGGATTCACACATTTTGTTTTCTTAGACTGCTTACTAGTCAAAATCAGATTTATGTTTGGAAAGACACCAGGATACAGCAGTACACTTCCAAATAGAGGAAAGACTGGACAAGCACAATGCAAAAAATTCAAAGATAGAACTCAGTTTAATAATTGTCTTATGATCTCTGTTCCTCTATTCTGTTTTTTTTTTTTTTCATTGGCATCTTCTGCTCTGATCAGGCCTTCAGTGGTGGGGATAATGTTCTCACAGAGTCCAAGTCTCACACCACACCAGAGAAGAAATTACTCGTGCTTATTCCTATTCCAAACTATAAAAATATTGGGGAGAGGCTGGGTCCAACTTGACCAAAAGAGCAAGACATATAAGAATGTGAGAGCTATCTTATAAACTATATTTTTGAATGCAGTGCTTAAAGAGACAAAGATGTCTCCAGAGATAAGAGAGTTCATGGTCAGAGCCCTCAAGCACTTTTCTTTGGTAATCTCTTCTCTGCCTTTAAAATAATTTATCCCACTAAGAAATTTCTAATCTGTACCAGCTTTCCACTACAAAGCATTCTCAGTATGCAATTCTATAAATGAGAATGTTTTCCTCAAGCTCTCTACCCAAATTTCCTCATTCCCTCTGTCAATGCAGATGGCATAGCCACCCCTTAACAGAGAGAAATGAGGTATTGGGAATGAATATTTTAGCTTCCTGCTACTTTAGCTGAGACTGTGTTTATATCTAACTCATTTGTTACCTACTTTCCTTTAGTTGAAGAAACTGAGTCATATCTTCCTAAATTTGAAGTTTAGTATCTCTACCTCTACTCTTCCTTTTAAAATCTCTCATTGCCTCCAGGCTATTCATTCTATTATCTTATTTCTTTTCTTATATTTTATTTGTTTTCTCTCTACACTACTTTTGACACAATCTTATCCGCTTATGTATCTGTTTCCTATCTGGAAACCGGCTCTCTTATCTATAATAATGGTGGATACCCAACTGGGCTGCACATTGGACTCATCTGGAGACTACTGCTGCTGCTACCAAAGCTTCTGAATTAATTGTAAGAAGTACAGCTTGTGATTTAGGATTCTTAAGAGTTTTTTTCCAGATAATTCTAACATGCAAAAGTTTGAGAACCACTGATCTATACAATTTCTTAGCCAGAATTTGATACATCCTTTATTTAATCTTTCACTACACCTGTCGAATGCAATTAATGACAAAAAAAAAATACTGTTGATCTCACATCTTAACTAACTTTTAAATTTATTGTCACCACTTTATTTTAGGAATTCATCTTTTCTCAGCATTATTTCATTGATAAAATTAATATTACTAAGCTTGATCTGCCTCCTGGTCAGTAAACTCTGCGAACTTTCATCAGACTACTCTTTCTAAATCACAGAGTACATACTACTTCACACCTGCTCAAAAAACATTTTCAAATTTATTATTGTGTTCAACATGAAGTCTAAATGCTTTATGGCTATATTAAGACTATACTCAATCTTATATCTGCTTTGCTGTTTATTCATCTAGTGTAGGACTTTCCCTTCATCCCACACTTTACCACCCTGAGTACTATGCTATGTTTGATTTGTATAATTCTTCTTGGACTTCAACATTTAATTAAAGCCATTAACTATTTTATCCAACTTTTCTACTTTTCAACTCTCCGTTGCATACTACAGCCAAAGTAGAATTGTTACCCTCTACTTTTATGCATAAATGAACTTTTTGTATTTTTGCATAAGAGTTATAAACTCTGTCATATTGTCTGTTTATAAGTTCAGTTCCATGCTCTAGAGTTTAAGCTCCTTAAAGCCAGGGATCATATATTATACATCATTATATTATATTTATGTCACTGAAATGGTTGCAACTGGGTGAATAGATAGAATGCCTTCCAAAACACTAATTGCATTTTAAGAAGAGAAAATATAGTGGAAAGTAATGCTTCTCTGATGATGAAATTTTAAACAAGGTTATATTTTATCAATGACATCTTCAAATTCGATGGTAGTCTGTCCTTATCTAAGCATAAGTACCATCTACACTTTCTTCAATAAGACTTTTTTTATAACCTCTCATAAAGTTCCTTCACAGATCTGATCCAAAACAGTGGTTTTCCAAGTGTAATCCCTACATCAGCAGCATTGTCATCTGGAAGTTTGTTAAAAACACAATTTCTCGGGCCTTCCCATCCATTTCTACTTAATCAGAAACTCTGGAGAAGGATCCAGCAATCCATTTTTCAAGTAATTCTACAGATATTTCTGATGTTCTAAAGTTTGAGAACCACTGTAAAGATTAGGGAAAGAGCTAACATTTTCTGCCTGACTAATGTTTCCTCTTTCCATCATGTATGGTGACTGGGAGAGCAAGCTCTGGATGGAAATTATAGCTAACATGCATCATCTGGGTAGCATGAGGAAATGGCTTAATCTTTTGAACCTAAGTTTTCTCATTTATGTAATGGGGTAAAATTATATATTATTATAAAATATTGCCTGCCTCGAGTTGCGGTGAATATTAAATGAAATGATCCATAAAAAATGCCTAATACAATTTATGGAGAACATGTTTAGCACAATGTCTGCACAACAAAATTAAGAATTTAGGATTCTTTTTAATATTATATTTATTTCTACTATTACTAGTATTACTATACTACTATTTTCTGAGATCAGTAATATGATTATTATTAGTTATGGTTCTTAGAAAAACTCTTATGAGGTGATATATTTATTCTTATAATAGAGACGAGGAAACAAGAAGATGTAGATTAATAAAATCACACAGCAATTATAAAGTGAAACCAAGATTAAGCTATGAGTCGCTCTGACCAAACCAGAGAATACAATTTTCATACTAAATATTACTACTTAAATAACTTAAATTTCAAGTGAAGCAAAACACTTAAAAAATAGCCACTAAATGAAAAAGAATTTAAGTGATTTAATAAAAACTACAGATACTCTTAAATAATACCAGGTTAGTGTCTTTTTAAAAGTAGTAACTCACATTGTCAAGTGGAAACAAGGTTAAGATAAGTACACAATGGATTGTGTATTTCTGGTTTATTGAGTTGTTTTTTTTTTTGAAATGTGTAGGTATGAATGTCAACCAAAACTCAAGTGTGCAAAAGAAATAACATTTTTTACCAGTGTCAACTTGTCTTTTATTTTGAGTGTCCATCACACTGGAGTTGAGGACTTCAATTCACTCATACTAGGGTTATTTCTCGGCGCCAAGACCTTGCTGGGGTCACTTAGCCCTGGAGGAATCTCTCAGTATTTTCTTTATCCCATCCTGTCTTCCTTCACGATCCATGCAGCTTTTCACTGGGGCATCCCCCTTTCCTATCTGCTGACTTTATTCAGACTCTATTGTTCTCATTGCTACTTGCACACCAACCTTAAAGTCATGGTTATCTTCCCTGGCTTTTCTCACCATGGGAATTAAAATTTCTGGAAGGTTATCTGAGGCCCATATCTGCTTCATGCTGAAAATATCTGTTCCCAGATATGGTGGACACAGAATAGCCTAAACAGAGAGTGAACTACCGAGAGAATGAAAAAAGATATTAATATCACACACACACATAACTCAGCCACATTTAAAAACATAACACATTTCAGTACTGTCATAAGTCTTAAATCATGTTCTTGTTTTACATTGTGAAGAAAGCACAGGGTTCCCGTGTACTCCCCCTCTCCCCAATACTTTTCCTATCACTAACAGCTCGCATCAGTGTGGTACATTTACTAATACTGATGCACTGTTATTGCCTGAAGTCCATAGTCTACATTAAGATTCACTCTTCATATTGTCTAGTCATATGTTACAGTATCATACAGAACAATTTCGCTGCCCTAAAAATGGCCTGTGCTCCACCTAGTTATTCCTGCGCACCACACAGACACCCAGAACCATACATCTTTCTTCAATTTACTCTCAGTCTGCAATCATACAAGCCTTTAGCTTTCCTTCACAAAACAAATGAATAAGTAACCATTCAGCTGATAAGCTAATTCAATTTGCTGGAACATGAACTAGACACAGTTCTAATTTCTATAATGTGTTTGGCAACAATGAGAAAAGTTTGTATGCACTTTAAATAGACATTAAAATGCTTACCCTGGAGAAAGATGAGGAGAAACATATATTTTTTCATAATGTTGGTGATTAAATCTCAAGAAGCATAGAAAAGAAACATTAAACATGTCTGTAAAATAGAATAAAAGAACATCATTATTGGTTCATACATTAGTGAGAAAATAAGGGGAAAACAGGCTTAATAAGAAAATGTGAGTTGAAATTGATAAACTTATTCCAAATGGCAGAAATAAGTTCAATCTGCCCTTAAGTCCAAGTCTCAGCTGTTAGGAAGAATTGGTTTTGAGTCCCTGCACACTCACCAAGCACACCCACACGTACACACATAGCACCATGCACACATGCTTTAGTTTTTGATATATAATTGTAATAAACGTTAGACTACACGTTGTTTTGATTGTGTAGGTTTATTTGTTATTCCAAGTAATTCATATATTTATTTCAAACTTATCTTAATAATAAAGTTGATATTTTCATTATCTATGTAAATGCGGTGGTAGTTTCTTAAGTACTGAATTTCTGACTGAATAAGCCAACTTCATACCCTGAAACTCAAATATCTCATCTCCATGTTAAACTAATTTATAAAACTTTTGGTGACCCAAAATGAGAACAAAAACATTCACAGATTAGATGCTTAATGAATATTTACTTTTCTAATGAATACATTTGAAAATAGTGAAGTAACAAAAAAGAAAAAGAGAAAATATGGAAATGAAAATGGAAAGGAGAGAAGCAGAGAGGAAAGAAGAAAGAGAAAGAAGGAATGAAAACGAATTTTCAGAAACTCCAGTGATGGACATGCAAAACTCCTCTTTGATACTGTTCATACTTTTACGATTATTTATTTCTTCCTTCAACTTAAACATAGATGTTTACTGTGGTATCGGCCCACTTTTCACAGTAGAGATGAAGAATCCTGTTTCTTTCAATACTACCATAGTCTTCCATTTAATTATTCCTGAGCTATGTTTAAAAATTCATTTTCCTTTGATACAACATATAATAACTCCTGTAAACTATTGATACTTTTTGCTATAGTACCCATGTTTCCTTTAAGTACCTGCTTCTATATTATTCCTTTCATATTTAGGTTGTTATAATCACCATTAATGATTTCCAGGCACTAGACTCTGTCTCCCTATAGACCTTTCCAAAAGGCACTTAAAAACTACCAGATTAATTTTCTAAATACTATTTACTTACTTTTACTCCTTTCAATAATTCTCCACTTTCTACAATATCATAGCCAAACTCATACCTTCCCACCATTTCCAATCTGCTCCTCAACTACTTTTCCAAACCCATCTCCCTTGATTCCTACCCATAAAATTCCTTATCTCTACCTGAGGCTGCCCTTAAACAATACTTTCATATTTATTTCTATTTCGTCATCTTTAATTCTGCGGTTCCCTAAATGGACCCCATAGACCCCTTCCTCTAAACTTTACAAATATAGCTTCTGACCCAAGGTTTATCCACCCCACTCATGTTGCCAGTTTTCTCCAGCTCACCCAGCCTGTGGTGTTCTCTGACTCACCTGCACGTTGACCACAGCTGCTGTCAGCACATTTATCTAGCACATACTATGCAGTGTTCAATGTTTTTAGCTAACATTTCCCAGACGATAGCAAGGTTCTCCTCATTATAGCTGACTAGCAAATAGGCTTGGCAGGCAGGCAGCATGGCATGATGGTTAAGAAAATGAATACTGAAACCAGACCAAATTGCTCATATTCTAACTTCTGGACTTACTGTCTTAGGCAAGTTACTTAGCTATTTTGGGTTTCAGTTTTTTTTCAGCTGTCAGTTGGAGATAATGACCATATTGACCTGATACTTATGATGCAATGAGTATCTGAAGCATTCGTATTTCAAGTAGTAATTTTTAAAGGAATTGTTAATCATAATTATACTTAGTTTATAACATTTCTATGTTGACAGTGTTTTATACATCAATTTTAGTATTTATGATTTGATGTAGTAATAATTTACAGCTTGTGGTGTTTTATAATTTATAAATTGCCTTCATATAAAACTATGAGGTTTGCACTTTGCTAGGCTCTATTCATAAGAAAAAAGAATTAACATTTTAGTTCTTGCCCAAAATGTAAAATTACAACCCAATCCAAAAGACAAATCTGCCTCCAGAAGCCATCTAAGTCTAAGTGCCAGGCTAAGCCAAGTGCAATCTAATGACATACTATTCCAGTCTGAGGCCAAACCACACTGTTCAATATGCCAACTGTTGTAAATGTACTTTATGATTATTCAACTACGGTTAAGCCAACAAGTCAGGGAGAGAATTATCACTGAAAAGATGATTTATTAACCACAGTTCCCAAGATAAGGAGACATGCCATGCCACATGAAAAAGCGCAAGAGTCAGTAAGAGGGTGGAAGAAATAGGAGGAAACCTGGCAAGGCTTTTTATAGTGATTTCCTTGGGAAAGAATGGGAGAGATAGGGTAAGCAGGCTTAGATGAGCTACTCCAAATAATTTCTGTGGCCTCTGAGGTGTAGAGGTTGTACCAAGTTGTATGGTACTTGGCCTTAGGGTGAAAATGTTAACTTGCAAGGTAAAAGCCAGATAGAGCAAGTCGGAGAAGGGATTGTGGGTTCTGAATTAGTTTGCATGTAAATGGTACACTCCTGGAAAGCCATTCACTATTCTAAATAATAGCTAAACCTGAAATGGGTATTCCCTTTCTCATCAGTACCAGGACTCAGATGATAAAGCATCAATGGTATATATAAAAAAAAAAATATATATATATATATACACACACACACACACACACACACACACACACACACACACACACATATGTATATATAGTTACACATGAAACCTACAGGGTTATCCACAAGATTACTCCATTATAAAGGATTTTTTTTTTATCTTTGTGACCAATAAGTAATATGTAAGGTGATATTGTAAGAAGCTGTCAATATCTTTTAAAAATATCCTGTTCTCCAGGGCATTTTACCTAATCATTTTGCTTCATTGATGAGTGTTGCATCAATGGTGGCAAGGTAGTGACCTTTTCAATTCTATCATTTTTTTCTCTACATATTAGCTTTTATTGTTCAATAAAGAAGAGTTTCTCTTTACACTTCTCCCTTCCTTATTAAAAAACTATTTTAGATCCTTGGAAACTTTTGTTATTTAAATGTTAAAACTCCATTACCATCAATCTTTTTGAATTACTTTCTATGTATTTTTTTAAATATACAATCTGTCCTCCGTTTGGCTCATGAAAACATATTTTACCAGATTCTTACCTTTTTCACATATACATATTGAAATTTGAACATTTCCTTGCTTTCTGAAATAATATATTTCATTCTCATACTTTTCCTGTCCCAAATATGGGAACCATGCCTCCAAGAAACATTAGTGCCTTTATTAGGAACACATCATTATTTTTAATGTAGAAAAAACTGGAATAATATTTTCTACCTTGCTGGGGATATTTGTTAAGAAAAAACTATATTAAAATATTAATAACAATCTTAATATTAAAAATTTTTAGAATGAATAAATAACCATTATCAAATATTACATATACATCCAAATTACTTAAGAATTTTTTAAATAGTCATTGTTTTTTTGAACTACATACTACATGATCTTTGTACTTTTCTTTGCATCATAACTACTCATGAGTATTCATGAACAAAATTGGTAAAACAAAATAGTTTAGACTTGCAGGAGACAAAATTCTAAGTCAGATGTTTTCTTGACAGTGACTTTAATTTTGCAATTTAGTAGTAAATAAAAATGACTGTATCAAATTTTTTTTCAAATTTTGGGGTGTGGAAAAGAATGCAGGGGAGATAAGAAAAGTAAAGAATTTTATTTAAAAACTTTTAACTATTTCAGGTGGAGAAAATATTTGTTAGTAGTCATGATATAAAAATTGTTTGATTTAATAAGTAAAAAATGGATTGGAATTTCTCATACTAAGCAAAGATTAGAAAACAATTAGGTTAACAATTTCATTACTCTATATAAGAATAAAACAGGATGAATTAAACAATAATATGCATATTTTCTGGATTCTGACTAATACATGGTAAGTGAGATATAATTTAAATAATTATGACAAATATTGAGCTTGTAAAATAAAATAAATGGCATTATTTAGAGACAAGTTTAAATAGCAATTGAAATTTGTACAATTCATTAAAATAATTTTTCAATTTAAAAGTGACCTTTTCTATCATTTATGTCAAACAAATCACATATTTCTAGCATACTAAACCATCAGTAATTCATGTAATATTTTTTCTAAACACAGAAAAGTAATTTTGCTAAAGTTACTTGGTTGCTGTGAAAGGATCTTATAATTTCAGTTAGACTAAAACAATTGACTTCATTTATATTTAAAATAATCATTATTTCTACATTAATTCCAAGTTTTACGATCCCTTTGATGTTTTTTGTTTCCCTTTAAAAGAGGGACTCTGAAAGACACTGACAATGTTGAGAGCAGTGATCAATATGAAATTGACTCTCAAAATTAACTACATCAACTGTGACCTCGTATACAAAAGCTCCTGAAAGTGCTGCATATACTAAAACATCAAACCAAAGCAAACAGGTGATTTTAACAAATTGATTAAAGAAGAAACAAGACTAAAAAGCAGAAGTTTTATTCATACCCTTTTTGTTTTCTTTCCAGCTCAATTTTATTGATTTAACAAATTCTACTTAGCATATACTGAAAACTGATTACAAGAAGAAACAGCAGTGTGTTAATTATAAGAAGAAGAATTACTCTGTACATTTACTATATATATATGTCTGACATTGTTCTAAGTGTTTGACTAATTCATTTATCCTTCTGATAACTTAGAGATGCCATTACTGGCACCATTTTACTGAAGGGGAAACTGAAACTCAGGTAAATTAAATAATTCACCTACAGTAACTTAATCTTAGGTGATGGAACTGAAGCCCCAAAGCAAGCAGAATTATTTCATAAGCTCTTGCCCAACATCATGAAGTAAGACACCTTAAAAAAATACACCTTAAAAATAGGTTAAAAACAATATCAATAAAATAAGATAAATATAAAATAAAAATTAAAATGATTATACATTTAACATACATGCTTTGAAACTTAAAAGAGAGGGATAAGATAGGCATACTGTTTTTTTTTGTCATTTTATACATAATAAAACTTGCTTTAGAGTTAAATGATTTGCCAAAAAAATCCAGAAAATATTTCTGATACTCTTTTGTTGTGCTAAGTGGGCAGTCAATGGTAAAATATAAGACAAAATGGATTCTTAAAGGGGCTAGTATAAGATTTCTGTCATCATAAAATGTTAAATGGAAAAAGATTTTTGATAGTGGTTACCATAGTCTAAATCAGAGCTCAGGAAAGGCAGTAAAGTCAATCACTGAATGATTTATCATCAAATAGTGCTTCAGTGTCCACAGTGACATCATGTTCCACTGTTTATACTAAAAGTTACACGTAACAAATTAACTTTTAAAAACTCATAATTTCTAATTATTTTAGTTCTATGCATTTAATTTTCAATTTGTGAAGCTGTTTTCCACTCGCTATTGTCTAAAATATGCTACACAGCTCCAGTGAGAAAACAAAATACGAAACTCATGAAAAATGAGCAAAAGAACAACTGAATTTGGTTTCTTGTAATATCTCATTTCTCTATAACTTGGAGATTCCATATAAGTACTAGGAAAATGTAAGCCCAAGATTTGTGAAAATTCCAAATGAAGCTAGACTTACTATAGTACTTTAGCAAAACACATTTATGAACTCTCCGAAAGAGTTCTAGGAACATCTAAACACAAATCATATACAAGAGTAAGAGAGATGAGATGAAGGGAGAGAATACTTAATTTGTGCCAGAATCATGGGTACAATGTCCTTGTGCAATCATGATTATTTTTGTTATTGTTTCAATGTAGAATTGTTCTATGTACTGGGTAGATGTCTGGAGTATACCTGAGAATTCTTTATCAAAGATTCAGTTGAGTATCGTCTGAAAAAAAAAAAGATAATAAACAAAAAACAAATAAGAATTGTTTTTATTTTAAATCATATGATATTTTATTTTCTAAAATTTTATGACCCAAGGGGATGAAGTTCTCAGTGATCAATTATAATACAGTATGCAGTTTTAAAGTTTCTTGTGGCTGCTATTACAATTACCACAAACTTCATGGTTTAATACAACTCCATTTTTTTATTTTATAAATTGGAAAGTCAGAAGTCCAAAACAAGTTTTACTAGGCTAAAACCAAAATATCCACAGGTGAAAATTTTCCATCTTCTAGAGTAGTATTTCTTGACTCATGGACCCTTCCTCCATTTTCACAGTCAGTAGCAAATCTCTCTCTGAATCTGGTTCCCTCTGCTTCCTTCACATGGCTTTCTTCTTTTGTAGTCTCTGGCAAATATCTCTTTTATAAGAATGCATGTGATGGCATTAAGGACACTTGGATAATTCAGTAAAATTTTTGAGAATCCTTAATCTCATTTCCAAAGTTTTGTTTTTTTTCCATATAAGTTAACATTTCTAGATTTTATGGAATAAAATGTAGATATCTTTTGGGGCTTCATTTCACCTTACCATAGCTTGTAAGGAACTCAGTAATCTATAACTTGCTATCTCATGTGTTTTCCCCTTATCTGGTGTTTAAAAAAAATTGTCAGGAAAACCATTAATAGTTGAGAACTTGCATACTGAAAGGAGCATATAGTGTCAGAAAATCATACCTCTACAAATCGTTAAAAAACAGAGACTGAGCTCCAACACTAAGAGCTGTAAACTTCCTTTTTCCACAAATCCCAAGGAACTGATAACTAACTGTGTGAGCATCTCTGCCAGCCACAGCTTTATTCTGGCAAGGAAGATGCCTAACAAGTATTTTTTCCATAGATAAACAAGGAGAAATGAAACAATTAAAGTAGAACATCATGAAATCAAATCAAAATCAAGAACCAGGTGTATCCAAAATTCAATGAAAATAATGTTTGAAAAAAGTTATCAAGGATTCTGAGAAATTGGTAGAGAGAAGTTAATATACATAATTAGTGATTAATCTTATTACAAGTGTGTGCAACATGACAACCTGGAATGATAGTGTTGACCTGATGGTATACAGCAAAAGCAGAGATGTAAATGAATTTTTAAAAAATATTGTTAAAATCACGAATTACAGATCAGTAAGAACAGCTGGCATACACTTAACTTTAATTTCAAATAAGAATGAACAATCATGTTTTGGCAAACAGGGACCTGGACATATTTTTACATGAGTTTATTGTAGCATGCCAGGTATGCAGATTCAGATCTTCACAAATTCCTAATCAAAGAAGGAGACTCCGTGTCTATTTACCACAAATTGAGCTATTATGTGCTATCATATTTTTTCAGTTAACTCTTTATATGTTTATATACTATCTCCTCAACTGCAATTTTTATCCCACATGAGATAGAGCATGGCTTAAGCATAAGTAATAAGCGTACATAGTAATAAATATTCTGAGGAAATATTCTTTTTCTTTTAACAACAGCAAACACAAAAGTTCAAAGTGAATTGTGTTCTAATGTCACTCAAGCAAAACTTTTTCACCTCTTATAGTGCCTAGCATAGCACCTGATACATAGCACATAATCAGTAAAAGTATATTGAACAAAACTCATTAATGCAATTTGAAAAAAAAAATAATGTGTACCCAGCTAAATATTTTATTTTTGAAATAAGCAAAAAAAAAAAAAAAAAAAATAGAAATAGCCATCAACACCAGGAAATTCTTAGCCAAATAGAACCCATATTTTTCTGTGAAAAATGAGAGTACACAGCCATAGTTTAAAGACTGAACCCTCCTTATTTTTATCTACCCTTTAGATCCATGATTTGAATTTACAGATATTGCTAAGATGACTAATCAGGGCTTAAGGAAGATTCTCATAATGAAAGAAGGAAAGACAAAAGGTGTTACAGAGACTACTCTATTTGGGCACCTGGCCAGTTAAAATTAAAATTATCTTTCTTAATCTGATTTTCAGACAGGTCTAGTTTTGAAACTACCTTCTGGACACTGGGATATAATCATGCATAACTTACAATTACTGAAATATATAAGGCAAGAGTCAAATTCTTCTTTTTTTCCCTTCGTTTTTGCTGGTTGGAATTCATTTGTAATGGTTGCAGCTGAAAAGGTTGCTACGCACCGTAAGAAATGTTTGGAAATAGTGGCTACACAGGTTGAGTACCCAGACAATGAAATGAGGTTTGGCTTGCAAGGTACTCACTGGCAATGCCTTTTAGATCTTGCACAGTGGAATGCTGGAGTTCTCATAATAGCCTCTAGTGATCCCACAAGCTCTGTGGATCTAGTTTCTCTTCAAAATAGTCCTGTGGTGGGTTGATGCGATCAGGACTTTATACTTCTGTATTGGTCAGTTTCTGGCTGTGGGTAACCCTAGGAAGGTGTAATGTCTTGGGAGAGGCAGCTCTTTGCAGTTGAAGAAACGCTTAAGGGCTGACGACTGTGTCCTGAACTAAGAACTAAGAATTAGGAAAACAAATCCTTTAATGACAGGTATCCAATGGTGTATCTCAGTGTCCTACATAGTGGTCAAGTCCAACGGGCAATAAAATAAATATCATGAGTCCTGGATCTCTGAAAGAACTTTCCAGTCTTGGACTGCTGACCTCTGAAATTTGGTATGACAGAAAAAATTTAAACGCACTCCCGTAACACCTCCTCCACGAACATGGTTTTTATTACCATCTTTAAGCAACTAGTTCCAAAAATTGATCTATAATCTAGACCAAATACCAGAACTTTATAGTAAATAGAGTACCTGGCACTTCCAGTTGAAATAATGTTGCATCTTTATTTCAATTTGATTAAATTAAACATTGTCACCCACAAAACAAGGTTTAGTTTTTGTACTACTGATCTCAGTTCAGTATGTGGCACAAAAATCTATGTAGATGCTTTCATTTAACAATATAAATTCTTAGCTCATAAATAATTTCATAAACTGAACTTACTTATACCATCTTAAGACACATCATACATTAAAATTCCCTTTGTTTATTTAAAGGGGCTGTTTTCTATTCTTTGTCTAATCCTTTATCTACTAGGTTCCCTTTTTTTCTCTACTCTCTTATACTCTTTTCCCTTCCAATTAACTTCTATTCATGTTTAATATACCAAGTTAGTTTTTTCTGGTCACCCTTGCCACATTATAACTCAATTACATTTGGAATTATTTACCTCCAAACGAAGCATCATATTCTCATTACATTATTGTGTCTCTGGCACTTATAAAATGTCTGGCCCATTGTAGATCCATATTGAATAGATGAATAAGTACATGATTGAATAGAAGAAACCCTGATTCTATCTATACTAGTTTTCTCCCCTTTTCTTAGAAGCATTACAGTCTAGTCTTCAGAGGTTATAAAAGTGGTAAAAACTAAATCTAAAAAAAACATATTAGAGTAAAATAACATATAATGAATATATTAGAAAAAGCAAATTGGACTCCATCTGTTAGACAAGATGCGGTCACTGCATGTTTTTGAGACATCTTTTGGTAAAACCATGAGTTCAAATTCCAGGTTCTAGTCAATTAAAGATAAGCAAAATGATCATTGCAATTGAATTAACTGAATTCTTATTAGAAGTATGTGATCGATGATAGGTTGAGAATCATTTAATAGAAAGAATTTGAAATCAACATGATAGAATATCATATGTGCTCATTAACTCTTTAGATAGCAGTAAACAGCAAGAGGGGGAAAGTGTCTTAAAACTAAGAGGATAACAATTTAAAACAACCTCCAGGAATGGAAAGACACACAAAGCAAAATGCTTTAACTGTAAGATGAGGGTAATATATATGGAGAAGGAAATAATTTTTTAAATGAAAAATAGAAGATGTGCAATTGTGGCAGATCCATAGCTGAGTGTCATAGTAGATAACAAACTAGCCACAGTCAGTGATGCAGCTCCAGGGGAAGCAAATATAGTGTGGAATTCTAAGTAGGAAGAATGCACCCGGGGATGGGGCAGTGATTCACACATTCTTTTCTGTGTTTTGGCTGTTATTTTGTATACTTATGATCGAGAACTTCTATAGAAAATGTAGGCAAACTCAGAGGCGGAAAATACAGTCTGTTAAATGGTTAATTAATAAGTTAAATTGTTAATTAATAAATGAATAATAAATGAGAGGTGACCATACTGAGAGATGACTATGAATTATGTTCGGCAAAGGATGGTATCCAGACCATCTCCCCCAAGCCTTAGAGAAGGAAATGACAGCAAACAGTAACATGACAGACTGCATATGAGAGATGATTCTCTAATGTTTATTTAAAAATACAAGCTTGTGATGCTATAAAGACAAAAGTAAAAAATTGATTATGGTTTTCTTTGAATGTTTTAAGAAAAATTCTATTGAATAAGAGATGATAAAATATATCTATTTTTATTCACCCTTACTCATCATAAATATTTTGATATGATTATTCTTACTTTTGGTCTGACAAGCCAATTAAAAAAAAAAACACAATACTCTCTCTTTATATATATATTATATATATATATTATATATATGAAATTACATATATATATATATATATATATATATATATAGAGAGAGAGAGAGAGAGAGAGAGAGAGAGAGAGAGAGAGATTTATTTATATAAAGAAAAAACAATAGTGGTGTGGAGAAAAAGTGGCAAATACTTAAGCTAACATGACATAGTGAAATGCACGCAGCCTCACAGGTGATTTTGAAAATGACAGTTATGGGTGTGACTTGAAATGATTTCTAGCAGTGGGTTCTCTGCTAAAATCATGCTGATAACATTCAGGCCTTGATCAAATTAAATTTTCTCAATAATTCCATTGATAGATACTATCATCACTCTCAATTTTACATTGGAGAAATAGGTTTACTTAGATTAAACAACTAGAATATTAGTCTCAAGAAAACTATTACTAAGCACATGGTATTTACTTAAATATTTGTTGAAATAATATTATTTTTAATATTATTTTACTTATGAAAAATTTGGAAAACAAGACAAAATGGGAGGTGCTAAAGAATTTATATAAAGAATATGTTTCTTGATGATTTTAAGTTGGGTGATATATGAACTGAATTGTGTCCTCCTACAATTCGTATGTGGAAGCCCTAATGCCCAGTATGATTATATTTGAAGATGGGGCCTTTAGGGAAGTAATTAAAATTAAATGAGCTCATAAAGATGGGGCCCTGATCTGATGGAATTTGTGTTCTTTTAAGAGTAAAAAAGAGGTAAACATATTCCCCTTCTCCCTCTTTCTCTCTCTCCCTGGCCATCTGTAGGCCACAAAGATAGGTCTCATGAGAAACAATCCTGTGGGAACTTTGATATTAGTTTTTCTAGTCTCTAGAAATGGAAGAAAATAAATTTCTGTTTAAGTCACACAGTCTGCAATATTTTGTTATGCAGCCTGAACTGACTGTGACAATATCTTTATTTAAAAGTACTACATTAAAAAAATATATATTGTTTTTTAATATCAGGTTAATAGAATGCAAGCTCAAGTACAGACCTTAGCATCATAGGATAATGTCAGAGAATAAATGACAAGGACACTGTTTCTAAGACAGTATGACTTTAAAGACATTCTCTCCTTTGTTATTCACATGTTAGAGGAGCAAACAAGATTTGTTACTGTTGTTATTGTTGTCAATATTTCGTTTTGTTTAAATCTGAGACAGGCACAATTCTCCTGAATTCTCACTTTGTGTTTTTATTTTTGATACATTATTTTCTATTTTAACCAGACCATATATTTTTAAAATATTAATGTAATATTTATAATTATTTATATTTATATTTATAATGAAGTCACTGAGAAAACCCCCTTACAGAGGTGTCCCTGTGTCATTTTTATATATTTTTTTCTTTTCATTATTTATATCACTTTATATTGTATGGCCTTGGTTAAGAGAAAACTAGCCTTAACTTTAAGATAACTGACCTGACATCTTATTTTTCTTTAATTCGGTGCTCAATTAGAAACTTGATTAATACAAAATTTTAAAAATAAGAATGGGTTTTTGTTAACTTTAAATTCAAATGACCTTTATTAAAATTAAATGACTTAAAAACTGTGAACACAAATCTACCATAATATTATCTTCTAGATTAACCTTTTAAATGCTTACTTTCAGCTGCAAACAGTTTAAATGAGAAAAACAAATAAATAAACCACAATGAATTCTTTTGAAAAAAGGCACTGAAAGTTTAGAAGCTATTAATGATTTTAAAAAGTGATTACTTTCTCTAAATTTCAAGTTTGTTGATAGAAATTTGGTTTTATATTCTAAGACATAAGTTGATCTTCTGTGCCCCTTGTGAAACACTTATTTTCTAAGTGGAAAGACTGCTATGTTGTGATATCTGATCCAATATTTTTAAAGGTTGTTATCATTTCATGAAGAAATAGAGAAAGACTGTTAATCATCAAATTGTTATTAGGAATATTATGCTTTACTAATTGTCAGTACAGTGAACAGTATTTGATTGTGACTTTTTAAGATGTAACCCCATTAAAATATATCGACCTAGTTTAATACTTAATTATTTAGCATTTAGAGAAATTTCAGTGTTTTCTGCTTTTTGAAAAGAATATTCTTGTCAATATGACAGACAGAACTGACATGAGAAATTACCCTTCTTCTCCACACATTAAAAAAAAACTTCAAAAAAATCATATTTTTAATTCATAAAGTTTTAACTTAGCAAAAAATATATATACTTTTCTCTCTAAGATAATGAAATGAGTACCATTTAGTTCTGTATATAACATTAATTATTGTTTCTACTTGTTTTGCCTAAAATATTTACTTGTATTCAACTATTGAGTAGTGGCATATAGATAAAGATTGAAACAAAATACATTTATTAAAAAATAATATGCATATTACATTCTCAAAAAAAAAGATTCAAAATATCATTTTTGAAGGAAGGATTATATGAGGGCTCCATAGTCTGTAGCAAATATATTAGAGAAGTAGAACCCTAAAATGCCATTTTTATAGGCAAAGGAAAATATCTTAGTGTAAAATAATTTTAAATAACATGTTATGTACATGTTCATGGGCTAAGCAAGACCATTTCATTTCTTATTAGCCATGTAGCCCATGCAAATTGGTGGTCATTTTGCAAATGTCATTTTCAAAGTGAAAATCTTTTTTTTACACTTTTTTAAAACCACAGCAACTAATTATTTCTTAGGAACAAGTCATATTGTTGCAAATTTTATTTTTGCAATGTTCACCTGATAGAACCCCAGCAGCTGAATTTCACTAAAGTTTTTAAACTCTTATGTTGCATTATTTGAGCCTCTGAATCTTAATAAGCTTCTACAGACACTTTTTTTTGTTATTTGAATAGCACTCTCCATCGATGTTAATGAATATTTTTACAGCATAACTCGTAAAGAACTGTTCTGTCCATTAAATTAGATAGGACTTTTAGCATCATCTTGAAAAAAGATGCATCAGCTCTTTCCAAGTACTTTTAAATTTAAGATATATAACTTAAGTACTACAAAATGAAGTTGGCAGAACTCATAAAAATGCTCTTGATACTCTCATATAGACTTTTCTAACACCAATGTCAGTGGAGAGGGCAAATGCCTGGGTTAAAAATAAAAAAGAAAATATTGAAAAATTTAAGAAAAAATAAGAACACTTGGTAAATATGTTTACAGCTAAAATGTGTGGAAAGCAATATTGAGCACATCTGTTTAAAGATAAAGTTTTAGCATAAATACACTGACCTTGAGACATATGCAGGCAAAAATATATTTAAAACGTGTTAATACATGTCTTTGATTAAGTTTTGCATAACTTTTTCCTCCTCAGGACTTAAATAATGCTAAGAAGAGTTTTAAACATGACTAAATTTGAGATTTTTTTTTTTTTGCTGAAATGGAGGGCTCTGGGAAATAAATTTTTATAGCAGGAAAAAAAATCCATTAATGGTTCCTATTTATAAAAAAATGCCATTTTTTAATTTTTAATAAAAATGTGTAAAGTTCTTTGTTAAATGTTCTCATTGCTCACAATATTAAAAATACTGTATTTGAAAGTAAAAATAACTGAAATAACTCTTGACATTTGCCAAATTAAACTGGTGAAAATGTTAATAGAATAAATATTTTATAATATCATGTTTTGCAGGTCTACCTCCAAATATTTAAATTTAATAGCAATATAGCTAGGAATGTAAAAAATTGAACATATGTAGCATGCAGCTTTTTTTTCTCAATAAATCTAATGGCAAGTGAGTTATGATTTTGTGAAAGCAACTGAAGTTTCTGTATTTCAGAAGCTTTGGAATAATATTTCAGAAATATGATGGAAAACAAGCATTTCTCATGCCAAAAGTTATGGCAACATAGAATACACTGTGAAGTCAACCTCTGAACATCAGTAAAAAATATATCAAAATGTCTGTTTTATGTTTCTCATACTACCAGAAACACATTATTCTATAAACTACCAAAATTTGAAAAAGTTTCAATTAAGCATATTTTATATTATATGTACATTTTGTTATTTAACGTGTATTCAGATGCAAATTAAGGACAGGCAGTGTATTTCTCTAAATTCTGTCAATATTAAAATTTAGATTAGATAAAAATCTGAGACATTAACTTTTGTATATAATCTCATTTTACATTTGACAGATAAATCTTCATTTCCTCGAAGTATTTCTATTCTAAAAATATTTAAATTGCTTTCTAATTCATCATAGCTGCCTGATTTTACCACTGTCAAAATGGAAATAATATCAGGCATTAACTTAAGGCTGTATATCACATAGTACATGTTACTTATTTGATTAAGCTGCTTTTAGATTAAGTAACTATATATTTGCAGCAACTGAGAAAAAAATATATGAAAAATACAGATGTGTAATCACTTATCTGTGTTTACAAAATCCTAAAACTTCTGAAAACTAAAAGCATTTCCATAACTTGATGGGCAGTAATAATTGAACTGCTTTGTATTCACTTAAAGAATAAATAGATTTGAGGTTATTTAGTTTTTCTTTCATACTTAGTAAATATTCGTATGATTTTCTGTGACTATAAAGCTATGATTGTTTACAGACCCCACTAGGAGTTTTATATACACATTATATGTGTATATTACTCTCCAAGGTATAACAAAAATTCTAAATCTAAAACATACTTGGTTTTATAAATTTCAGGAACGAGATTATGGATATGCTAAGATTTAAGGACAATGATTGTCTTACACATATTAAACTACCTTTGCTTCCCATGTATAAATGCTAACTTGGTCATGGCGTATGATTATTTTAATATTTTGTTACATTCAGTTTGCAGGTATTTTATTGAGGAATTTTTGCAGCAATGTTTATCAGTGATATTGTAGTTTTTTTTTTTCTTGTATTGTTTTTGCCTGATTTGGGTTTCAGGATGATGCTGGCCTCATAAAATGAGTTTGA
This sequence comes from Cynopterus sphinx, assembly GCA_030015415.1. Taxonomy (NCBI): domain Eukaryota; kingdom Metazoa; phylum Chordata; class Mammalia; order Chiroptera; family Pteropodidae; genus Cynopterus; species Cynopterus sphinx. Next base: position 14,541,206 of record CM057380.1, read on the forward strand.
AGGTATTTGCTCTTCTGTTTTTTGGAAGTGTTTAAGAAAGATAGGTATTAGTTTTTTTTTGAATGTTTGGTAGAATTCACCTATGAAGCCATCTGGTCCCGGGCTTTTCTTTAGTGGGAGGTTTTAATTATTGACTCAAACTCTTTATTGGTCTGTTGAAACCTTCTATTTCTTCTTGAATGAGAATAAGTGGTTTACACACACACACACACACACACACACACACACAATGCAATATTATTAATCCCTTAAAAAAGAAGGAAATCCTGTAATTTGTAACAAAATGAATAAACTTGCAGGACATTATGTTAAGTGAAATAAGCCAGATGAAGGATAACAAATATTGCATATTATTACTTATAAATAAAATCTAAAATAGTCAAAGTTCTAGAAGCAGAGAGAAGCATGGTAGTTACTAGGGACTAGGGAGAAGGGAAAAGGTTGGTCAAAGAGAACAAAGTTTCAGTTATGCAAAATGAATAACTAGAGATCAACATGGTGACTATGGTTAATCATATTGTGTTGTAGAGTAGATATTAAGTTTTATTGTCACACGCTCAAAAAGAAATAAAATGATAAATATGTGAGACAATCATATGTTAATTAGCTTGATTGTAGTGATTATTTCACAGTGTACATGTATATCAAATCAAGTTATACACCTTAAAAATATACATTTTTACATTGTCAGCTTAACCTCCAAAAGAAAAAAAAAAGATGTAAGGAAAATATGATAGAGTAAGTAAATAAAAGGGCCTGAAGTTTTTTCATAGTCCTCCATTCTAAGCTCTTTGTAGCAAAATCAGAGCTATAAAGAACCTCTCAGACCTTGGACCTGCGCCTCCAACTGTCCTCCCTGAAATTCACTCTGTCTTGATGACATTGTACTCACTACAGTCCCATTCCCCATATTTGGAAACTGAGATGTCACTAGAGTCTTCTCTTCTTTAAAGGTAGAAACGAGCTTTGGTGCTACAATTTTGTTTAAAGAAAATGTTTCCTTGTGTCCACAGCCAGAGCTTCCCCTGAAATGCAGAACCCTTATCTCACCATCTTGGTCCAAACTAGGGTTACTGTAGGAACCACCAAATTGGTCAACTTTAGTCCACTGTGCCCTTTTCTTCTCTTTTAAACAAAGCAGCACAAATTCCAAAGCAATCACTCCTTTGCTTAAATCCTTGTAGTAGTTTTAATTTTTATCCAATATAAAATACAAATTATTTCTGATGACCTAAAGGCCCTTTCTGTTCTGGTTCAATGACTGCTTCTTGAATCTCTCCTATAACTCATTTTCTCATCTTTTTGGCTCCAGCTACATTGGGCTCTGCCAACGTTTCTCTCATCTAGCTTAAGATTTCTGCATTGACTACTTCCGCTGCCTGAGGTGCTATTCTCCAAATGATCTACCTGATGAATTTCCTCAAATCCTTCAATTCTTTGCTAAGATGTCACTGTTTAAGTGAAGATGTTTGACAAACTTTTTCAAATTTCAGCAGTGCCCAAACTCATTTTCTGTACTTTAAATCTCCGAACCTTTTCCATATTTTTTTATAATGCATATAAACTTTTGATGAACTATGTAATTTAATAGTCACAATAATTATAGAGATTTTTTTTCTGTATGCCAAGTTCAAATAATAGCTTTTATCATGAAATAGGCATTCACAAAATATTTGTTATATAAGTAAATGAATGATTAAAATATGGTATTGTTGACTTAATTAGAAAAAAAGCTACATTGGATGAAGAATTAAAAGATCTGGGTTTCCGTCTGTTGTTGGGTTTGTAATTGATTATACTAACTTGGATAAGTTATTCAATATGAGCTTTTGTAATATAATCCATTTCAATAACAGCAAAAAAGAGAAAATTGAATTAATTTCTCATTTTTGTTTCTTCTTATTTTTCATCTCCTTAGTCTATGAATGTTCTATAGCTTTCCATAAAAATTCTAGGGGAAATGACCAACGGTTAACTTACAAATATTTGTAATTCATGGTGCATAGTAAGGGACAGAATCAAAGTCTGTTGAATAAGCAAATGTTTGAATGAATGAGCATTTTAAGTGTATTAGTTTAAATATTCAGATGATAAGCTTACGAGGGTAGAAAGTGATTCAGGGACTAAATAGAGATTGGAGAGCCACTGCCAAATATCCCATAGTACAAGCATGGAAAAGGGAGTAGTGACAATGTAAATGGCATCGGTGAGTCATATTCTACTAAGTGTAGTGAAAAATGATCCTTGTGGGAGTGAAGAGAGGATAATAATGGAATCGTTCCATGCCTGGGAAATTCTTTCTTAGTTTCGTTAGACTTGAAAATTCATCTGTAGTTGAAAATGGATAATAACCTTCAGGAAATAAAGGATGACCTAAGCTTTCACAATATTGTTCTGACGAGAGTAAGATATTAGCCCAAGCAGAAATGTTGCCAACAATTAGTCCATTTGCTGTATTTCTGAAAAAGCAGTCTCTGCCTTCAAGATAGATGATGACTTAGTAGTACATTAATTTATACTTTCACTACCAATCTAAAAATGAAACAAAATTGAGTTTCATATAGTACCCTGAAATAGTCAAGCAAAGGTTGATTTAGTCATATTATATGCACTTTTAAAAATTAATTGGACTTGTCAAAGCATTATAACCAGAAATATCTTGACTCAGTCTTCATGGTAATGTTAATATTTGTGCTATAGGTAAAAACAATCGCTAGAGATAAATTCATTTATATGTATTAGATTCATTCACACAGGTGCAATATGTTTCATTGAGAAAAATCAAAAAGTATTTTGGAAGCTTTTTCTGTCTCAAATGGATAATAGATTATATCTGAGCATTGTCCAAAAGTTCAGAGTAAACTAGGAAGAAGTTTAAGCCACAGCACATGAGGTGAACAGAACCAGATTAATAGTGTACTATGAAATTTGTCAAATCAGGAAAATTCCAAGGTACCTTGAGGAAATAAAATTGTAGTATAAATTTGAAACAAAATTTGAGAAAAGACAAGTTCATAATTTATGATTCAAAATGCTTACCATATCAAAGAGGTGGAAAGTAGGGAATAGAACAATTAGTGGGAGCAAAATGTCTGGATTTGAGGGCAGCAAAGGAAGTGACTTAGAAATAGATATGGGATACCTGAAGATAAAACGTTAAGTGAGGCAGGCAGACTGTTAAGGGCATCTGTTATATCCTGTCATATACTATGACCTAAAATACCCATGTAGATCTGTCCACATCCTCCCACCACAACAGATGAGGGGAAACCAGTCTCAGTAAAATACTGATTTTTCTTAAAATAATTAATAATAATAATAATAATAAATAATATAATAATAAAAACAGAGAGAAAATGTATTTAAATTCACCAACTCTGGATTCTAAGTTTAAGTATGTCTCATATAAAAATATATCATTAAACAAATAACTGAAGAATTTAATCTAATTTTCTAAAATAGAAAATATTGACATCTAAATTTAAATGTTATTTTAACCATCAACAGTTTTTTTATGTATTAACTGTGATCAACCTGACTGCCATGTGCTCCAAACTACAACAGATATGAGTGGGAATGTTTTATTTGAATTCCTTCAATTAAAGTAAATAATTAGTTCATGATAATTACTTTACAATGCTATTTCCCCTACATACACATTCCAGCATCTCTGCTAAAAATCTTTTTCATCCCATTGATCTTTTCAAGCTTTGGAAAAGTAGGTATTTTCTTACTTTTATTCCTTCCACACCTAAAACAGTGCCAGACACCTTGTAGAAACTCAATAAATACGTGTTGAACTAGACTAAGCATTAGCTACACTTGTAATAGTTCATAATATCAAATTCAGAACATGTGCTGCAACATATCCAGGCACTCTCTTTACATTTTAAAAATAGTAAAAGGCTGCATGAATATTTTTACCATGTTTTTTTCTTACTTAGTTTGGGTTCCCAAGAGTAATGCTTGAAATAATGACAAGTGCAAGTAGGTGATGGGGGTGACCCGATAGCAGCAGTGGACAGTCAGACTGAAACGGGAAAAGAGAAAAATTATAATAAAGGATGAATAGTTGATATTGTTATTTCTCTGAGTGTATGGAACTTGATCCTTCTAGAGACATATAGAAGGAATGTATAGAATAGACTTCAGAATTGTCCTGCACAGTACAGGAGGCTGTGACATTTACCCATTGACTTTCATTCCCAGTGGACAAAGTCACTCCTGGAAGTCTTAATGTTCCTGAACTTCTGTGTGGCACCTTCAGGAGGGCCCTGTTCTGCTTTATAAAAAAAAAATTCAGGCAGAAAGTCAAAGAAATGTCACACAGCACTTTTTAAGAGAGGTAGTCAGCCTACAAGATATTTCCACCAGGGCGGTGCTGAAATCAGTGGTGTGCTAAGGTGATGTGATGGCGGCAGGGGGGAGGAGGGAATAAAAAGCATGAGCTACATCAGGTTAACTTAATATTCTATTTTAAAATTATGTTGATGAAAATATTATCTCAGTAAATTGAATATTTAATATATTATAAAATCCCAATGTGACATTTCTTGAAATGGTCATCTATCAAGTGTATTGCCTATATTCTTTCACACATAGCATGTTTCATAAAAAATTCAGTGCATTCATTCATTTTTTCATTTTTTTAAAACACATATTTTGAGAGACAAATATAATTAGATACTTTTCCAAGGAAACTGGAAACATTTAGGAACAATACAGATAAGGAACTGCCTCCTGGAGCTTTAGATGAAATGAGAGCAGATATAAATTTTTAAGTTAATATTAACATTAAAAAAAAAGAAGATCTGTAAAGATCTATAACTCCTGAGACTAACATATTATATATCAGACTCCTTGTATAATGCCTGAGTGTTCTGTAGCACAGAGATAATTTCATGCGCATGGAATTTAGTGCAGCAGTTCCTGGGGTGCAGAGAGCCTCTTTCACATCAGGTGTGAAAGGGTAAGTCATTTGCTATGCCTCAGTTGCTTTGTCTTCAAAATTTTTACACTCAAATGTTCTCAAAAGTTTCACAAAATGTGCTCCACAAGTTCTTTGATGTTATGAATTTTCTGGGGGGGAAATCCTAATCAAATTGTAATTTATATTATTGGGAATCTGATAATTCGAATATAAGCTAAAAAATAAGTTTTAGTTTGCAACAGATTACGTATGTGTGAAAGTTAAAAATATCACTTTAAACTTTCTTATTACTGATTTTCACAATGTTTATTTAGATTTATATAGAGGTGATAGTAAAAATCTTTATGATGTAAACATCAGAATTGGTCAATCACATAGCTTTTATTAAAATTGATGAACAACCACCTATCATAATTAAAAATAAAATAATCAAAAAAGGCAATAATGATAAAGCATACTACAATATTTCAGCTGTCATTTCTTCTTATAAAGGGAAAACATATCTATGTTTATACATAGTTCATGTGACAAACGAAACATGCTTTGTAAAATACAATACACAATTTAATGTTTTATAAGACTAATTTTTCTTCATCTTGAAAGAAATATTTTAACATTTAATTTTAATATAGATTATTGCAGCCCAATGTTTGAACCACCAAAAGATGGTGACACTCTTTCAGTTACTATCTTTTAACGCCAAACATAGAACATTTTTTTCTATGCTTTATTTTGTGATATTGAAATGCAGAGCAACTGTTGGTTCCAGCTGAAGCTCCTTTCAGTCCCCTCAGGGGCAGCCTTATGCACTTTCACTCCCAAAAGTACCAGCAACAGCCAGACAACACTTTCTCCAGGGAGGACTAAGCTTCCTCTTCAAGGGGTCCTTCCTCTAATTGTCTAGGTTTCCATGAACCCTGCTTCTTCTATCTAGCCTAATAGCTATGCTACTTTTGTGTTCCCCTTTTGATTATTCAACTTCCCAGCAACCATATAACAAATTATCTTATGCTACGCTACCTATGAAATACCTAATTTGGTATATTGTTTCACTGGTGGAATTCTTACAGATACAAAATATTTCAGTAATGTTCTTTCCTAGAACATTTTGTCTATATTAGTGAGTTTGACAAACCTAAAAAATTTTCAGAAATTAAAAATTAAGATCAAAAAGACATGTTGACTCTTGTGTTGATTCTAATTTTTTTGTTTAGTTTTACCTTCTAAAAATGTATCTAAAATATCATAAGAATAGATAGTAAAAAAGTATTTTGTTTATTTTGCATTATGACATCTCTGTGACTATTGATTGGCAAGTTACTTATAAAGAAATTTATTGATAGGCAGGTTATAAAGAAGTATACACACAGAGATGTATTTATATATGTATTTAATAATGTGATTTTTTTCTATTGGTTTGAAAATTGATTCTGTTATAACAATCACAAATATCTTGAAAATAGTTTGTAAAGCTGTTTAATAAAAATAATTCACCCAGCTGAAAGCATTTTATTATTTATTTTTAGTTGCCTTATAGAAGAAAAATTCCAATAACTCAATTTTCACAAGAATGTAGATTTCAAAATGCAAATATAATACAGAATATGTAGCAATTATTTTTCTTTATCGCTTACTTAAATTTTTTTAAAGTAAGGCCAGGTAATTTGGCATTCTCAAGTAAAGTTTTCAGAGTAGATTATGTCTTTTCAACAATTATAAGATCTTCCATGGAGAAAATGAAAACTACATGAATCTAGATTGTGCTCTTTACTTTCCAAAGTCAAATAAACTTCGAGTACATATGCCAATAGTTTGAAGGTAATTGAATGGGTATGAAAGAAGGAAAGTCTAAAAATAGACTTTATCACATATTAACATTCTAATATGATAGAAATAGGAGTTACTCTAAATTTGACAAAAAAATTTCTGTGAAAACAGATAACCTACTGTATTTTAATACTATAGGACAATCTCTTATAACCACTGAATGCAAAGAATTGCCAAAGAGATAATATGAATATTATATAAGTAATTCCTACAGAAACTTCCTTTATGATATATAAAAGACTTTTTAGATGAGAGAAATCTTATTGCAAATATATGTGCATGTACTGTAGAATGGGTGGTGGACACAGGATGCTGTAGCCTGTGCATAGAGAATACTATCAGTAGATTATAGTTGATACTATAAAAGCAGATTAAGAGAAAATAAAGTATTATATCTAGCTTACTCTTAAATTTTCTGACCTTTGGTTTTAAATTATAATTTAGTCTATAATTTTTTAATACGTATTCAACTTAATTTTAGTTTCAGAGAATATTCTATATTCATTAATGAACTAATTTGAAAAATTACAATATTAAAATGAAAGTAAATTATAAATTAAATTTATAAATGATAAATTTATAATTAATGTTTGATCAAGTTCAGCCATATCCCCTCCTTAAAAACAAAAACAAGTTCTTGATAGAAAAATTTATTTCCTACATATTTCTTCAAAATAGTTAAATATTGGGATAAATTCACTGTGGGTCATAAGTACTTGAAAAAAAGATATCTAAGATAAAAATTTGTCAGCAAACTCTCTTACAGTGCAAAAAATAAAATAAGTTAAAGATGTTACCCCAACACTTTTTACAGCACTTTCAGTTATAAATTTAGACCTTCAGACTTTGACTCTTTGAAGTTTAGAGAAATGAATATTTGTAGTGTGAATTAAGAGATTTATGTGTGCACTAGGAGAATTATAAAATGGTAATGCTCATGATTTTAATATTTGTAGCCTATTTCTAAAGCAATTTATAAAGTGAAGAATGAGAATTTTTGCTCTCTATTAGTCCCATTTCAATGTTCAGGGGTAAATTAGATTCCCAGAATATTTTAGTAAAATTTATTTTCCTTGATCTAATACATTCTGCCATTTTTTTTTCTAGCATAGTTACTTACATGGGTGATGAGGGCAACATTTATTTTTTAAATAAAATGATATTACTAAGTGTGATATCAGAAATTTTTTGATTGCTTGAAGCATTACTTGAACATTAGTTTTATATATCACTTTTGTAAATATTTATAGAATACCTACAATATGCAAGGTGCTATAACAGGTGGTGTAATAGGTGCTATGGAGCAGAAATTTGTAAAAACTGTATGCTGACTGTACTTAAATAAGAAATTTTTAAAATTAAATTAAATTTAAAATTGATATATAATACAATATATAACTATTTTAAATAAATCAAATTTTTTTATGTGTAGTGCTTTTCTTTTTCATAAAGGTTTATTTAATTATTTTCACTTGCATCTGCTTCAGATGCTGTATAATGTCTACCAGCACATGGAAAGTGATGAAAGCAGCTGATTTTACATCTATTATCAATTCAGAATGGCATTTGCTAAATATGGCACCTTAAGAAATGTCATGTAAGCTTATAACCGTCTGAGATCAACGGAGGTCGTTTATGACTGAGATGACTTTTTTGGCATTATTTGTGTGGCCAAAGTCATTGCTTAGAAACCTCACATTTTAATCTGGACCACAGCATACTTAATGTCATAAGGAAGCATCTGGTGAACTGTGTTTCACTTGATATCTCCCTATATTGCTTGCACCATATAACTGCTTTTGTCTATGTCATTAGTAACACTTTATTTGGGGTAAATTCTCTAATTTTTGTGTACTTGATTTCACAGTCTAATGCTTTGGGTCAACTTAGTATCAACTTTGTATTCATCAGGTTTCTCAAGAGAAGCAGAAGTAATGAGAGATTTAAATATTCATATATTCATAGATAGGTATTTACATATACACACATATTATATGTATATAAACCCTGAAAGAATCAATGTTTAAGCTTGAGTCCAAAGGCACTTAAAAACTATTATCTTAGCTCAACACAGTCAAGCAGGAGGAGTTCCCTCTTACTAATGAGAAGGTCTTTTTAATTTCTTCAGGTATTCAACTGATTGGATGAGGCCCACTCACATTGGGGAGGACTATTTTACTTAATATACCAATTCAAATGTTTATTCCATTCAGAAACACTCTCACAGACACATTTACAATAATAATATTTAACCAAATGTATGGCTCGGTCAAGTTGACACATAAAATTAACCAGCACACATTATTTATTTTTTATTCTCCCTTTTTTTAAAATATTGAAATGGTGTACAACTTTTTCTATACCTCCTTTCTTATACAAAAAATGACTTAGAGAACTCTCAACTAAGCTAGAAAAATGCAGATTTCTTCTTTTGAACAACTACATAATTTTTAATAGTGTATTTCCATGGAGTATATATGCCATATTTTGTCTATTTTCTTATTGATGACATGAACTCTATTTCTAATTTTTGCTACTTAGAGATAATTCTGGGATAAATATCCTTGTACATATATCTTTGTATACTTTCACTTTCATTTTATATAGATTTTTCAGAAGTCAGGTTGTTGTGTCTAATGATATATATATATATATATATATATATATTTTTTTTTTTATTTTAATAACTGTTCTCAGAAAAAATTCTAAAAATGTATGTGGATGCTTTCATACTTTAAATTACAACATAAAAGACTCTCATACATTCAGTATATAAGTTCTATACAGAAAAATATTCTAATAGCTTGTGAAATGAAGATCTTCCATAACTGATTATTTTGTTATTAGTACACATTCAACAGAATTTTATTTGTTCCTCAGTATGACATGAATACATCAGTGAAACAACTCTTTCTTGTGTTCTTAAACAGTAGCCATCTTTTAATAATTTTTATGAATCTATGACCTAGCTCCAAATGACTCACATGGGACATGTACTGCCTTTGAATCATCTTGACTTTACACTCCAAATCTTGAACACTTTCAATAACTTTAAACATTTTTTATTAATGTCAATGGTCTTCAATTTTCTCTTTCCTAAGTTTAGTTATTTCCCAAGAAACAATTTATGGCTTCCAGTAACTTTTCCCTATTTTCCCAGTCTATACTCATAGTCCTTGAATCTCCAAATATATCCACTCACATCTGAATTCTATAGTGAATACAGTATAGACTCTGGAGTTTGAATCTTCAGTATTTAAGAGTTTATCAATATAGAAAAGTATAATCTTTTATGAAAGCTACTGAGTAATTGAGGAAGAAGGGGTTTCTGAAAATTCATGCAAATTGCTGTCATGAAGACACTGCTAGAGTGTCAAAAAGGCAGTGAAATCAAAGAGAAACAAAGGTTTAAAAGAGATGCAGAAATATTTTATGTCAATTGTAATGAAAAGGAGAAGACATTATACTAGAGTGGTACCAAGTAAAAAGTGCTTGGAAAGGTAGAAAATCATGAGCATTTTTGTAGTTAAAGGATTCTGTGGAGAAAGTTTTGGGAAGTATAGCAAAATAAGGAAATAACAAAATCCTCCAATATTGATATAGATTGAACTGAGTATACAAATGAAGGAATTGGCTTTGGTGACAATAGTCACTTCTCACTCAAGATAAAGGGAGCTTTGGTACATAAAGAGAGTAAGTTATGCAATTTATACATATATTACACATAATATATATGTATGTATAATATACACATATAATATATAAATATATATGTATACAACACATATATATATAACCTTCACCTTTTTAAATTAATTAACAATCTAGGCCAGCTTTTGAAAGTAGGAGAATGAGTTAAAAAATGGGGTAAATCATCTCCCGAACAGAATGAAGTGTAAAGCTCATCTACTGGGTTTAGCCAGAGGATTAGAATAATTTACCTGGTCTGGAAAAAGAATTAGGGAAGAACATGTGCACAGTTACTGTGTATAGATTCAAAGAAATAAGAGCAACAGTTTCATGGAGAAGCTGACATCAAAAGCCAAAAATATACTCCGACAGAATGATTCCTCTATAAAGGTGAAATACATAGGAATTAAAATCAAGAACCTTGGACTTAAAGAGGATTTTATGAATTTGACCTGGAAAGTAAAGGAAGTAAAAGCTAAAAGGAATGAATGGAACTACATCAAACTAAAAAGCTTCTGCTCAGCAAAAGAAATCATCAACAAGATAAAGAGACAACCATCTGAATAGAAAAATATATTTGCAAGCAATGCCTCTGCTGAGGGCCTAATATCCAAAATATACAGAGAATTCATACAACTCAATAACAACAAAAAAACAAATGATCCAATCAAAACAGGGGCAGAGGACCAGGCACTTCTCCCTAGGGGACATAAAAATGGCCAACAAAGATTTGAAAAGATGCAAATCAAAACCACAATGAGATACCATCTTGCATCTGTTAGAATAGCTATAATCAACAGGATGAGTAATAACAAATGTTGGAGAGGATGTGGAGAAGAAGGAACCTTCATGCAGTACTAGTGGGACTGCAAATTGGTACAGCCACTATGGAAAACAGTATGGAGTTTCTTTAAAAAACTAAGAATTGACTTACCATATGATCCATCAATCTCTCTACTGAGAATTTACCCCAAAGTCTTGAAAACCCATATTTGAAAAGATATTTGCACACTGATGTTCATAGCAGCATGATTCACAGTGGCCAGGACATGGAAGCAACAGAAGTGTTCTAAGGTAGAAGATTGGCTTAAGAAGCTCTGGTGCATATATACAATGGAATATTATTCAGCCATAAGAAGAGATGACATACTGCCATTTGTGACAACATGAATAGACCTCGAGATAATCATATTAAGTGAAATAAGCCAGACAGAAAAAGTTGAAAATCACATGATATTACATATATGTGGAATATAAACCTGAAAGCAACAATGAACAGGACAAACAAACAGAGATTCAGGGATATGGACTAGTGGTTACCAGAGGGTAAGGGGGAGGGGTGAGTTAGAATGGGTAAAGGGGGTCAAATATGTGGTGACAGAAAGAAATACACAGTGTAAATATATATATATATGCCTTACAGTTAAAGTATACAGGTGAAATTTATTGGATTTTGTTAACCAATGTTATCGTAAAAATAATAAACAAATTTTAAAATAAGAGAGAAACTGAGTCAGTAGAAGGCAATAATATAGAATCTTGGGAAACCAGAAAAAATGTAGAAGGTAGAATGTAGATTTCATTAAATTCCATGAGTTCTGTGAAAAGAAAAAATCACAACTGTTGCATAAATGTGTTTGTGTGCATGCATGTATGTTCTTATATCATTTTAAATAAAGAAACTGTTCTCTCATACAATGTGTTAGACAAAGCTATTAGACAAATTTATCTCTACCAGGGAGCTTAAAGAAAATGAAAAAAATTAAAAACACATGCAGGATTATGCATTAAGGAAAATAATTTAAATGAATAAAACTTATAAAAGAGGAATCCCCTGAGGTTGAATGATAAGAATTTAAGGAGACTTATTCATCTTATGACTTCCTCTTGTAACCTTTAGCAATGCTGCAGTGGTATCAGAGCAGCACTATCTAAACATAAGGAGTTTTGAGATTGATATAGTTAAAAGCCAGAGAAAATCAAGAACATTATGGATAAAGTGACTGACGTCATTCAGAATAAGAAGACAAGACTAAAAAGGGACTGATGAATTCTGATAAATGGATCATTTTGAAGAATACATGGTCATGATGAAAGAAAATGTCAGATGCATTAAACATAAAAGTATGATAAAGGAGAAGGATAGGATATGATACATAGAGAAAAAATTCAAACTCTGAAGTTTAAAAATGATGCAATTTGTGTCATTAAGAGCCACTGTATTAGTACCTAGGCACCCTAACAAATACCACAAACTAGGTGGTTTAAACAACAGAACTTTAACTCAACGATTATACAAAATAATTATATTCACTTATTAAGTTCATCAGACTCAAATATTTACATAATAATAGGGATTTTTACTTGGTATTTGAATTATAAATAATATAATTTTAACTAATATTTTTTAAACAATACCGGTAGCCCATTTTCCTTCTTCCTACATAACTGATCTATATAATGTTTAAATATGAATTAGACAGGTAAAGTTTTATATTTTTCTTCTCCTACCAAATCTACTCTTCCTCAGCTTATTTTTGTGTTTGCTATATTTTTTGTTCTGTATTATAAGAAGTTACCAGAGGGTTCAAAGAATTCACCATATAATTGATTTTTAAATCTTATCTCACAGATATATGACCTGAGGACTAGTCGTAATACATGTTCATAAAACCAAGAAGGATTATATATATGATTATAGATATATTAGGATTTTATATAATATTATATATTATATTATGAGAACAATGTTTCAAGTCTTCACACTTCATAAGGTTTTAGAAGACCTTTAATTATATACACATGGTATTTTGGAACATATTCTTAATATATGCCATAAAATGTATGGACATTATTCCTATATTTCTAATGAAATAGCTTAAGTAATGTAAGAACACTATACATAAATTAGTATTTCCTTTTTTACTGAGTTAACTTTGATTAATAACATTGTATGTTTCAGGTGTACGACATTATAACATATTTGTGTAAACTATAGTGTGCTCACCACAAAGTCTAGTTTCTATCCATTACCATATATTTCACCCCCTATATCTATTTTGCCTGCCACTTCTTATTATTATTTCAATATTTTGCATAATTTTCTTCTTCATTACCCAAATTTCCTTTCCATAAAGCAATTTTGTTGTCATTTATGATATTTTTATCCTATTCACATCTATAATGATCTAGAGTTGAATGAATTTTATAGTATAATTTTTGAATTTATTAGCTATTAAATATTCATATGTGTGGTATCTTAGAGAATAGAGTCACAAAAATAAATATTTTTAGAAGGATTGTTTATATGTTATAGCATTATAATTGATCCTGAATATAAGTATTAATGAGCTAAATGTTAGCATCCTTTTCAGTTGTATTAATCAGAGTTCTCCAGAGAAATCTGGTGGTGATATTTGAAGCCCCAAGAGCCAGCGAGCTTATAGTGTAGATTCCATTAAAGTCTGAAGGCGTAAGAACCAGAAGCACCAAGAGCAAGAGAAGACTAATGTACTAACGCAGCAGTCAGGCAGAGAGCACATTCAACTTTTCTCTCCCTTCTGTTCTATTCAGACCCTAAATGGTTGTATGATGTAATTCCATTCTGGTGAGGGTTCATCTGCTTTACTGAGTTCACCAAGTCAAATATTAATATCTCCCAGAAACACCTTTACAGACTCACCCCAAAATAAAGTCTATCTAGATATCTGGGCATCCAATGGCCCAGTCAGGTTGACATCTAAAATTAAACATCACAATTCTTATAATCATTCTTCATTAGCTCAAGATCATTCAGTGAAGGTCTTACCTTACTCAGAATTCTGAATCCTAATCAGAACTTTAAATATTTGGTCTTTCTAACAGTAAGCCAGCTAAGCAACTGTTTTTTTCCCCTCTCTCTTATATTCTAAATTCTGTAAAAGAAGATACACAAACACAAAATTTCATTTTTAATTTGTATTTCCACCTGCTGAATTTGCAGTACGGCATTAAATAAAAAAAACTGCTATAGGTCAGAGCAATTCAGCATACCATAGTTAGAGTTTTATTTAATTATACAAGAAAATTTAGAAAATTTTACATTTGATTTGTACTTTTACATGCTGAAATTACAGCAAAGCATTAAGTCAAAACATTAATCCAGGTCAGAGTGATTGAATATACCACAGTTAAAACTTTGTTTAATTATATAAAAAACAAATGATTTCATCCCCTTTGAGTTTTTGACTTATTAAAAACATAGTTATAGAATATTTAAAGACACATGGATTTATTCCTGTAGCTAAATTCTAAATAGCTCACAAAAAAGAAATCATGTAATTGATATGTTTTTAATTTTTATTTTCCCATTTAAAACAACGTATTTGATACTATTTTTTTTTGTACCATGCCAAATACCATTGTTAAAAAGGCCTATTTTATATCTTAGAAATAGAAATTTTATTAATATTTATGAGGATGACTAGATTACTTCTACTTTTCAGTATGTTTTTAGGAAAGATTATATATATAATTATATATATATATATATACATATATACACACACACACATATATGTGTATGTGTGTGTGTGTATATATATATATATATATATATATATATATATATTCTGCCCTGACCCGCGGGACCTAGTTATTCGCGGGCTCGAAGAGGGTCCAGCCTGAAAGAGAAACGGGCCAAGAAAAAGGAGCGGAGGCAAGACAGTATTCTGATCAAGCCTCAAATTTTTTTATTTTAGAGCAGGTATATTTATACAGAAGAACAAAGGGGGGCAGGACTGACTAGGCAGGGGGATACTTGTTACAATTTCATTGGTCCTTGGTTGATGGGGTTAGGGGGTACAAAGGTTAGAAGTGAAAAGAGGAACAAGGAGGAGAGGGGCTCCTTGGACAGGTCAACAGCCATTCAGTAGGTCCTTCCTTATCCGGAGGGTATGTTAATACCTTCTGTGGTTAACTATTCCCTGGAGCATTATCTGCTCCTGCATTCTTTAGATAGCATACAGGTTTGTTAATGGCCAGGTTCTATGCCGGGGGGCTGGGCGGTCAGGATGAAGGCCTTTTGGCTCCCAACAATATTCCCCAGTACATTACTGACACAAGCTTAGCCTAAACTATAATTTAAAAATTTCTAATTGAGTGGTGAGGATGGACAATTAAGATTCTATTGAGACACTGAGGAATTTCCTGGGATAGAACTCCCCTTAAAGGATCAGAAAGCTGATCACAATGAGGTTGACCTAAATAAGCCATTGGAGAAAATGGCCATCACTTCTGTCCTCAGATTTTTCTTAAGCCCCTGGAGCTACTTCAACTAAATTCAGAAAGAACTATTTTCTTAAAGCTATTCTAAGATATTGAAGCAGAAGCAGCAGTACTTTAGTATATTTTAAGCCAGAATAAATGGTCTATTCTGGTCAAAGGCAGCTGAGATTTCTAATAAGATAGACTAAAAAGTATCCTTTGGATTTAGAGACTCAAGTTTATTTTTTATTCTGGCACAAGCCAGGGTATATAGAGTGAGTATAGAAGCATATAGAATAGAATGGGTGTGTAGGGAAAGTGGTTACAACTCTTTCAACAACTTTTGTGGTGAAACACCGAAGATGGGTATTGAATGAATACATTGAACCCAGACAAATTTCTGTTTGTGATTGTTTTAACAATGGGGAAAACTGAGCCATGTTATATAACAGAGAATTAAATAGTGCAGAGAGGCAAGTCAAAGATCTTGAAGAGAATCAATAAGTGGCATGATGAGTCTCCAAAAAGGAATATAGGGATAACATCCATAGCAGATGTAGAAGGTTTTGTTAGAAAAAGATCTTTCCTCATTGTGATAAAAGAGAAAAAGAAATGGATGATACTGATGAAGAAATCCTTACAGAACTGGTAAGCAGAATATAAGGTTGCATCCACCATATGATTTCAATATTCTCTACAAAATAAAAAGTGAGAGCCTTTAAAAGAGTTGTGTGGTATGCAGATGAAGAAGGAAGCCAGGGTAAGGTTCATAAATTTGAAAAACTAGTGAATAGATGGCAGATAGTATTTAAAGAGAGCACACAGTATTTTTCATGTCACATCCGCTTCAGCATTTGGAATTATCATTTTCCCACCAAGAACTGATGTTTATTTTTCAACCTTCTGAACTGGAACAGATCTACTGGCTGCTTTCACCAATAAAATGCAGTCAAAGTGACTCTGTGCTCATTCCAGGTGTAACTTTTAACAGGATATTCAAATTCTGATTCCACTCCTTGGAAGCCAGCTTCTTATAAAAAATGTGGCTGTCCTGAGTCCATCATGCTTTGAAAAGGCAGAGCCACAAGAAGGAACCACAGGGAATGAAATGTCTTAAAGGGAGACAGGAAAAGAAGAACCAAAGCACTAAATATCTGAGTAAGAAATCCAATCAAAATGACCTGCATTCTTTGTTCTCTGTCCTTGGACATTAACTGCCTACGACCAAAAGAAATTACTATGCAGATGAGCAGAGGTAATCACAGAACTATGAGATATACTATGATATATTATCAATTTAAATGACTAAGTTTTGGGGTATTTGTTACATTAAAATAGATAATTGGAAAATAATGTTGAATATGTTGATTTGAAGAGTGCTGAAATGAGCTAAACAGAACTATAGTAGAATAAATAACACTGGGTTGAATGCCTAAATAAGGTGTTTTACTTAATTTATTTTGATTACTCTGTATGCAGTTGAGTAAATCTATACAACAGTAGTCATGAACTAAGTATGAGCACTGAACACAAAACAAAATAGTTGGACTCAATCTAAGGTTAATGTTTAGCCAGGGCAGGTACAAGAAAATAAATATCAGTCAAGAGAGCAAAAGATCATAATAGAAAATTATTGTTTCAACCAAAAATCAATGTTGTATTGTCTTTGGCTATTTTTAAGATTTTAATTCATATTGTTTTTGAGTGCTCTGAGTCTCCATTATCATCATCAGTTATCATCATTAACATCATTCTCATCATCTGTATCATCCCAAAGCATGCTCTATTTAAAAATAGTAGGTGAAAATCACTACACTTTTCCTTTGAATTGCTGAATATAGTTTCTAATTTTTCTCAAATAATGGGCATTAATTATAAATCATTCTTCTTGAGAGGACATGTGCTTTTCAACATTTTGGTTTGGTACTGAAGTTTTCTCTTTGGTCCTCCTCAGGTTGAGGTTATAACTTAAAATCTAGAAAAGTGTTTTGAATCTTGAAGTAGTAGGCAGGCCTTCTTATGCAAAATTTTTCCATATATATAAGGTTGTTTTTTTACATATTTTATTTTTTTTAAGCATTCTACATACTGTTACTTAGGATTTTACATGGAAATTTTATCAGAGATTAGAGAAACTATCAAGAAAGAGAAATAAGCCTCCTTTAGGCTTGCTTTTTTTTTTTTAGCAGATGAGTATATGAAATTATTGATGGTCTTAAGCAAGCAACTTTACAATGAAATGTCACACAGCTGCTACACCTCCATTTTCATCACACTCCTGAACTGTGAGTCACAGTTATAACTGCCAAGAAAAAAGAGCACTATAAATTTTAATAACTGATTTTCTCTGTTTTCTGTTTTCCTGGCTGCCAAAGAAGATCTGCTAGTTTTCTCTCTCCCTCTCTTTTTTTTTTTCATGCCAATGGAAATCGAAATAGAATGAAACTCATTTACACTGACTCTGCCAAAAGGAAAGGATGTGAGAAGCTGATATAAATGAAGTTGAAGTGTTTGTTCTAGTTTGATTTTTCTTAGGAGAGGGATTTCCCTAAGAAAACAGAATCACATAACAGCAATCATTTTGATCAACTTTTTAGAACAAGCTAAAAGTTGAATTGGCCATAAATACAGTCTCTGTGTTCTTTATAAATGCACTGAGGTAAATACTCAATGGAAAAATTTTAATACAAACATTTAAAAAAGTATGTAGAACAACAGGTCCTCATTGGACCTAAAAGATTGTGACTTCACTTTTTCTATTCAGTCATACAACTTGTGCATAACTCTCTAGTTTAGTCCCTTCATTAATTAGTTCAGTCATGTCCAAGAAAGATTAAAATATAAGGAAAGTAATTTGTCTTCTGAGGGAGCTTAGCCACTAGAATTTATCTCCCCTCCATTTTATAACACCATCCCCACAGATATTCAAATGAACTTTTTAGTTACATAAATGGAGATTAGATAAGTCCACATGTATATTCTCTTGCATTTACAAATGTCCTATTCAGTCATCTGTTATTGTGTAATATTCTTCCATTAGGTAAATATCTCATACATCATTATTACAAGATTTTTAATGCTACTGTCCATCCTTTCACCTTAAAGACTTAGATCCATCCACAGAGAACAAGAGGTCAATACTATCTGTATTCTAGTAAATCCAGAGTTGCCAGATATCCCATTCTTTTCTGTGTTAGTAAACTAGCTTTGAAAATTTTTAGACAAGTAGGGCATAATCTATTGTCAGTATAAGATCTGGGCCTTGTCAATGGTATGCTAATATTGATTACCTATATTTTCAAAGTTAGTACCACACCAGTCAATGTTTATTCATTAACACTCCAGTTGCTGTCCATTGACTGTGCTTGAGCTTCTATTTGACTAATAAACTCTATCTCATAGGTTTGGGACTTTGTTTAAATATAGGATCTCAGTCTCTGGCAGTTGAATAATGATTTCATCTTGCATCCCATAATCACGACAGAAAAAAGCTGACTGGCTGTGACTATGATTCACAAAGTGTTTACCTCTTACTTAAAATGAGTTCACCATTACCTTCTTCAAAACAGCTATTTGGACATTATGCTTTCTTCCATTCTTCAAACAAGATTATCTCCACATTGTTGCATGAGCACAGTTCATATACTTGCAGAATCATTACATGTCAGACTTTTAAGTCACTGGCTTTTGCCTCTTGTTGAAGGGCCAGGCTCAGAAGTAAAGCTCCTGACACTTTGGAAAAAAGTCAAGCTCTTCAAGTTGGTTACTGGGTAAGCACTGTGATGAAGATATCAATTCTGTATGGAGTTAAATGTCACATTTGGCAAAATATTCTCTCTCTCAGATTTACATATTTCCAGTACACCATAATGGATAATATCACGTTGTTTTGCAGCTACTTAGAACCTGATCCAGGAGGGTCCTAGAAATTGCATGATGCAGACGAATAATGGAGTTAGGATTCAGATGCAGTCAAGACTTTATCAATTGAACTCAATGCATAGAGAAAGAAGTAGAAAGGGAGAAAGAGTAGTAAAAGGCAAGATGAATTTCATCCTTTCTGAGAGGAAGCAGTTAAAATTACTTTGTTATATGTAAGTCTATACCTGTAATAATATGTGATTAAATATGAGGTGTGATTTTTGTCAATTTAAGGAACTCCTTTTATCTGTAGTAGTATCTCCTTAAAGTTCCTATTTTGACAATAAAACAAGTTGGTATGTCCAAGGCATTATTTCTACTGAACCTGTATGTATTGCTTTATTCTATTTTCAAATTAGCTTTGAAATTTTTTATGAAAATAAAATTTACTAATTGACACAATCTCATCTTTAATGGTATAGTATTTCTTCTGTCAGATGAAAATTATGAGATATATTAAACAAAGAATAAATTTTTTTAATGGTTCTATACTAAATATTTAAACACAATTTTGTAAAATTTGGATATTATAATTCTTGACGTGTCTTTTAAATGTAATAAAACTTTCCCAATTAAAATTATGATTATGCATAACTGTCAATTATTCTATAAATAACATTTAACAAAAGAAGTATTTTTCTATTGTTCTATACTTAATCGATTAAATAACATTTAGAAAATTAACTATGTTCAGAGGATATTTTGTACTTTTAAATTTATTTATTTATTTCATTTCTCTAAGGTACATCCTGCTAGCTGAATAAATAATTTGTTGTTTGTTATTGTCAGTTTTATCTTCATGGCTTAAATGCCTTAATCAGTTATGATCATCTGCATATTGAAAACCAACCATTTCTCTAAATAAAAGCAAATCTTTCAAGGGTTCCTAGTTGTATCATTTAACTTGCCTTACAAAATTATCTGAAAATACACTAACATAAAAATATAATGCAAAAAAACAAATGTAATTTTAAATTTTCTAGTAGCCATGTTAAGAAAGTTAAAAAACCAGAGAAAATTTATTCTGTAAGATATTTTACATAAACCAATATATTAAAACTATTATTTCAATGAGTAATCAATATAAATTATAAATAAAATATTTTACATTTTAAAACTGTACATGAAATCCACTGTGTTTACATATATAATTACATCTCAATTTGAATTAGCCACATTTAAAGTGCTAATAGATGCCATATTGTACAGTATAGTTCTGGAAAGCAGAAGCAGTGTCTTTAAATTACTCCAAATAAATGTATAAAAAGTTGCTTAACAAAATAAGCACTCAGGTACTGTCGCTTTCTCTAGATGTTAATATTGTTTTTAACTTTTGAAAAGTGGATTCAATAATATAATGTATTCTTATGCTCATCATTCAGCTTCTGGAACTGTCAACTATGGTGATATTTCATCTCAATTGGTGTCCCATCTATATCTCCATATATTCTCTCTTCTTATTTTTAGAGACATCATAACATTTCATTAATATAGTTCAGTATATATCTCTAAAGGTACACCTTTTAAAAAAAACAGTATTATTAATACATCTAAAATATGTATAAATACTCTAATATTCAATATTCACTGTCAGTATTCATATTCTAATCATTTCATAAAAGTCAACAGTTTTAACAGTTCTTTAGACGATATTTAGATCGTTATTCTTTTTAAAGTAATTTCTCCTTCTTCTCCTCCACTCCTCCTCCTTTTTCCTCTTCCTCCTCTTCTTCCTCCTCCTCTCTCTTTTCCCTTCTCTCTCTCTCACTTTCCACTCTTCCCCTATTTCTCATTTTCATTCATTTCTCAAATAAACTCTTTATGTGTTTTTGTGTTATTTCTATGTTTTGTTTTATTTTATTTGTTTTGTTTTGTTTTATTTCTAAAATTTTTCTTTCTGTAACATTTCTCACATTCTGGAATTTGCTGATAGTATTGCTGTACAGTGATAAAACAGCTTTCTCTGTTTACTCTCTTCTGCATATATTAATAGATGAATCTAGATTCAGGTTTAATTTGGTTTTCTTTGACAAGATTACTTTATAACATCTGTACGCTGCTGTGCTTTTTCAACAGGAGGCTCATGTTTTCCATCAGGCACCGCATATTGTCTAGTCGTCTTGTTTATATAATATTCATAGTTATTGGTGATTTTTGCATAAACCCATATATATAAATTCATTGGGGATTCTTCATGTATTACCTAAATTTTTTCTATGAAAAGGCATTTTCTGTTATTTTCTGCTTAATATCTTTTGACTTTATCAACTTTCAACAGTTGACATACTTATGTTGACTATCAGCTTTCAACTTAGTTTTCCTTCAAGCTTCAAAAATTCATTTAAAAATTATAATTAACTATAGGTGTAAATATACTTTATAGATTTATTTTTTTATGATGTCAACTTGTCCATCTTTGTTCAGTGGAAGATTTTTCTATTAGGTTCCTGCCTCTTTCTGTCATGATCTTAGCATACTCCCAGAGTATTCCTGTTACCTGATATTAGGATATTGCAGACTCATCTTGTGTATTACCTTGTCCACAGATGGAGAAGATATTTTTTCTCCATCTCTTGGTTCATTTCTGTGGAAAGTCTATCTAGGCACTAGAGATACTATTATTAAGGGATAGCCCATTGTTTCTAGGTCTTTTTAGCTGAAAATTATTGTTGTTTGCTGATTTTCAAGATTAAGTACATGAGTTCATGAGAATGTTTATAATTTCAAATATAGAGTATAGAATTTTTACTTAACCCATTTCACCTCATATTTACACCTCTGCTATGCATGCTGAGAAGTTCATTTCTCTAGAAAATTGAGAATAATAGACTTAAAACCTTACATAATTACTCAATTTTTATACCTTACAACACATACAGCCATCTCTGAATAAAAGCATCAACATCACTTCAAGCAATATAATTTTTGAAAAAAAAAAATCTTTTGCAATACTTATTTTTGTTCCACTGTAAATTTAGAGTTGAATTACTGTGTTTTAAAGCTATGTGATGTAATTACCATTATAAACTCTCTGAGATAAAAACTTCACCGATATCCAAAAAGATAAAAACTTTGCCGTCTCCATATGGAGAAAACTATATAAAAAATATAGCTTTTATATTATAGACTTTTTATTGGATTATACATTTGAACTGAAAACCACATTTCAGAGAAGGGGACAAAGACATGTTAGAGTTGGTTTTCATGTGGAGGTGGAAAAAATGACAATCGGGTCTTCTTTATCTTAGAAACAGGATAATGATTTCTCAAAACCTCTCATTTTTTTTTTTTTGAGTTTGAGAGTATACCTTTCCCAAAAGACAGTAAAATTACTCTCAGATAGATGAACCAATCTTCTGTAAGTACCATGTTTCAAAGCCATCTTCATTAAAGCTTTGCTTTTCAAAATGTTGTTTATTAATATGTCTTATTTAGTAGTGATAGATCCAAGTGAGAACATTTTGCTGTAAGTAATATTAACCAATTCAAAATTGCTGTTAAGTTGTGATTTTGAATTGCTCTAGTCATGGCTAATTACCACAGAATGAGTTTTAAATTCTTTCCATTTGCCTGCTTTCTTAAATTTAGGAAAGAGAAAAGCTGTTGATGGCTGAGGTAGTGTGGGATTTGCTCCAATCAGATTTTTTGTCACATTTATATTTTTTTAGTGAAAGTTTACATGCCTGAAATGCTTGGAAACAAACATTCTAGAAATTTTTATTGTCCTATTGCCTTGAATACATATCAGTGAATTCCTACTATATTTGCATTATCCAAAAAAGATATTTTTTAAAAAGCTAAAATTTCTATAATAACTTATGATGAGATAGTCATACCTTCATCATTTGCATATGTGCTATATATACACATTTAAAAATCAAATATTTTTTCATTTAGACTACAAATTTTTTAAGTACACACCTAGAAAATCAACTCTTTATATTCTTTTATTCATATTTTAGTAATGTGAACAAGGACTTCTCAGTTAAAAATAAAGGGAGACTCCCACCAACAGCCTGGAGTGTTGCATGCATGTGATAAGAGCATATGTGAGCAAAGGACAATATAATGTGGGAGAGAAAATGTTCTGAAAAAGAGTTTGAAGGCATAAAAAATGCAACTTTTCTTTAAATATAGGTAATATTGACTTCTAGTTAATATCATACCATCTAATTCCAGAGTCACACATTTTACTTGGTGAGCCATCTTCACAAAAGGAGAGCATGTTCAGACAGGAACCAAAAAATATCACAGATGATGATGAATCATGTTTTGGAAAACACAATGAGCTTATATTGCTCTTGAGGTAAGCTGTTTTTCCAACCTTTGAATTTTGGGAATCCAACCAAAGGAATGAAGTTAGGAACCAGGTACGAATGAAAGAATGATTACCTGAGAGTGTATGCATGGGGTAGGCAATTGAATGTTGGACAGAGTCTCTGTATTCAGTTTGTTTCAAAAAAATAAAAAACATTTACTGATTCTTTCTGTATTATATATTTTAAATTATTTGTGACTATTTTTTCCATTACTATGGGCAATTCAGAGCTGAATCTAATTCTTTTTATTTTTACAAGCACAGTAAATGATTAATTAAAGATTTTATGATAGACAAGGAAAAATATACCTCGAAGCTTAAAGATAATCATAGCAAAAGAGATCCATTGAAATTGAGGAAAATGCATAAGTCAAATATCTTATTCCTTTCCACTCCCTCTCACATATTGCCCTTCTAGCAATTAAGCTCCTTTTCATTCAGTTCTTGCAGATATTGAATTCTAAATATTGGAAAAACACATTTTATTGAAAAATGCAGCACTTTCATTTTGGAATAAAAGATTTAGTTTATATGAGCTGAAACTTTAATTTGAATTTCCCTTTAAGGGTACTGTATTTCATTTTCTGGAAGCCCTACTTATAAATGGCATGATAAATTATTTTTTTCCAAACACGAGATGTTTAGAGAGTTCTTAAAAAAAGATTAATTCACTTTTTACATATGGAGATTTGGTTTTTGAATTGATAGACTATAATTTTAAGGCTGAAATTGTTTATCAGTCAACCTAGCATTTTATTCCACATCTTCAAATGAATCATCTCCTTCTTTCTTAGCCATTAATTCCAGATGTGTGGCTAAATTCCTCTTTGTAGAAACTTTATTATACTTTGCTAAAGGAACACAGGAGACTTGGCTATTGTCTTCCCTCTTACAGCTCCTGGTTTCATCAACTAAAGCAACAAATAAATAAATGAAATTTATTGGTGATAAAAATCATCTGTGTACACTGTTTTAAAAGTTCCAAGATCAGTGGAAACTGGTTTCTAGTCAAATTACTTCATCCATAAGTGCTGTAGTTGTGTAACTCTGGATCAAGTATTGACTAAAGACACAACCCAAAATTTTAAATTACTGTTAGTACAAAAGGACAGGTATGATTATTTTCACTTTACCAAAAAGGAAACTCAAATCCAAAAAGAGTTATAAATCCTGCTCAGAAAGAAGCTGCTGGTAAGACTGAGAAAAGGAATTAATCTATGAAGTTCTCTATACCATTGTCTCTGTGTATAGAATGTGAGGACCAGGCTTAGGAAAAAGTGAATGCCTTGAAAATGTATAAACACTTAATTTCTCATTCCATTTTCACTTACTAGTGTTGAGCAGCCTGGGAGTAACTTTAGCTCCTTTTTTACATGCCTATTTATATTTAGTCTCTCAGGCGTTTCACCCTTTCTTTCACACTGATAGCAATAATGACCTTTAAACTCATGATAAACAAATCTGTGTCAGTCCAACCTTCTGGCTTTTTTTTTTTTTTTAATCTCATGTGTCCAACTCTATTAGATATCTCCTTACAGATGTCTCACTAGTGTCTCAAAAATGAGTTCTTAATTTTTGCTCTTCTTCTCAGTTTTCTTACAATGCCCAGTAGTTCCACCATTGCCATTAAATCTTCACGATTTTTCTTTACTATGAATATCCCAGATATCCTAGTTTCTTGAGTTATAGGCATTGTTAATCTCTTCCCACCATTACCATTCTATACTAGCACTTGGGAAAATGGGTGAGAAATATAAAATAGAGACATTTACCACAGATTGATAATAATATAAGCATTAAAAATAATTTTCAATATAACTTACATTGCAAAATTTAAATTACATTTAAATTTAAATTACATTGCAAAATTTAAATTACATTTCAAAATAATACATTGCAAAATTTATGTCCAAAGTGATGAAAAATTGTCTTATGCTACAAAATTAAAAAAAAAAAAACGATGACTTTTCAACTAAACATATTGCTAAGTCAATAGTGCTTTTTAAGAGACCTTTGTCTTCAGGATATCAGCTCTAGATCTTCCAGATTCTTCAGATGGTTCAA
Organism: Cynopterus sphinx; assembly: GCA_030015415.1. Lineage (NCBI taxonomy): Eukaryota > Metazoa > Chordata > Mammalia > Chiroptera > Pteropodidae > Cynopterus > Cynopterus sphinx. The sequence continues at coordinate 14,567,200 of CM057380.1, forward strand.
TCACATACAGCTCCTCTTCAGATGAGTATTGAAATCCCAAAGCCTTTTGTAAAACAGCTACTTTCTTTTAATAAAAGGAAAGGAGTAAAAAAAACCTTCATAATTTTCATCTTTAATTTTAGTGTATTTTACTGTTTTAATTATAATCATTTATTTTCACCATCACTAGCATCTCTTGATTTTGTAATCAATCTTTCAAAATCTGCATTTGCCATCACCCCATCAATCCTGCCACCCCACTCTCTAATGTATCCCTACGTTATATTCCATTTTTTGAGTGTTTTCATCTCAGACAGAAAATTTCCTCAGGTTCATGCTGTGTATATTCTTTCATTTTACATAAGTTATTATTATTTTCTTATTTTGCTTTCAATTTTTCTTTTCTTATTCACCACATATTGATTCTCTTAGCCATTTCTTTATTCTTCCATGACTGGCAAATAAATGACAACTTTTTTCAGTAGAGGCCAAAAAGATTATTGATACCTTTTACAAATCATTCTATCACTTATAATGGAAGATCACATATAAAACAAGTTAAGAAATTATTTCTTTTTAGGTATTATTGCTAATAATCCTTTTTGGTAAAAATTGTTATTGAACATATTTTTTCTGTTTTTCTTTTTTTTTTTTTTCCCCCATAGCAAAATATTAGCAAAATGAATCAAGAATTGGACTTGGAGTTATAAAAGTTGACTTTTAATACCAGGTCTGCCACTAAATATATTTGTGTCTACTTTTAAGGCAAATCATTGAATCTCTTTGGCCTTCAAGTCTTTAAAACACACTGAAATATTTTAACTATATATCATAGTGCATCAGGTCTAGCATAAATCAGTCAAAAGCAGAAACAAATTTCATCCTTCTTTCTTCTGTTTATGTGTAATGCATGGGACCAAATGAAGCTTCTCATGCTCATGAAATATTTTGAAAAAAAATTAAAAATTAAAGCAAGTCTTTCTTCTTGCTAGCTGTTAAATTTTATGTAGCTAAGTGTTTTCAAAGTGAAGAATGTGCAGAAAGACATATCAGTAGATTTAACTTGACCTATGTAGACTAATGATTTCACCAATTATGAATAATAAAACTTCTTATAACAATATTAGTTTCTAAAAATTATATAAATATTTTTTTATTAATATACCTATTTAAAACTTCTAGTACATAGCACATCATCTGTGTTCATTATGTACGAGACAAACAAATGAAAACTCATAGGCACAGGCTACAGTCTAGTGGTTACCAGAGGGAAAGGGGGCGGGGGAAGGTATATGAGAGCAAAGGGGTAAAATATATGGTTAGAGAAGGAAATTTGACTGCAGTGGTGAAAACACTAAGCAATATATAAGTGATGTATTATTTCATTGTACACTTGAAACCTATATTATTTTATCAATGAATGTCACCCCAATCCATTCAATTAAACATAAATAAATAATAAATAAATAAATAAATAAATAAATACAAATTGATTAACTGTATATTTTTTCTAAAAATATGGTAATTTGTGATTTGTTACACAAATTTTCTTTGTATTTTTTCTCCAACATATGTAGTACCTGCATAAGCAATATAAATAGACTTTGCCTAACCTGATAAAAAATGTTGACCCAAAATATCAGAATTTAAAATTTTTTGTGTTATAATAGTAATTTCTAAGAATGGTCATATTTATCTACATGGGTGTTTTTGTGTGGTTATTTGATTGTTTCTTAAATGTGCAAAGCAGTATACTGTATTATTATAAATTTAAGCTGAGTGCCACTGAAAGACAAAATAAATCTCTAGCTCTTCTCATTCTATATTTATATTACTCTCAATTTCTAAAAATACATTTAGATTAAAATGTATTTTAATACTTTCAAACAATCTTGTCTCAGGAATCTTGTTTAGTAAATTTAAACAAATCAAGACTTTATGGGTTAATTTCTGTAAAAATGGTACTTATTTCAGTTCCTGAAAGAAGAAATTTTGTAAAAAACCTGAATTTCAAAAGCAACTATATTTTCCTGGTATGCTACCAGAGGTCCAGGCATTCTTGTTAAAATGTCATTCTTTCATCTGTTTTATGAGCCAAAACTAGGGCTGTGTGTGTGTGTGTGTGTGTGTGAGTGTGTGTGTATAAGACCTTCCTCACTTACATAAAATATAAATCCAGTTATTCTGCTGTCAAACTATATTTTTGTAAAGTTAAAAATGTGACCCTCATCTAAGTATAAATTTAATACATGTCAAAAAATTTATAAACAATCTTATAAGTCAGGGAACTAGTAATATGGCAAAGCTGCTTCCAAGAGCACTTGAAGGATTAATTATGTATAGATTTAAAAATTTTTTTAAATATTACCATTTGAGACAAAATTGGTTAATGGTGGACAATTAAATCATATCTTTTAAATTACTATTTCTAATAAACAGAATTATATAACCTAGTTTATAACCTCACAACCTCTATGTCTATAGTAAAGTCAAAGCATGTAGTCTCCTACAGCTGGCATTCCTAAAATTGTTTTCTCAATAACCCTTTATAATAATAAAAGTTATTGAAAATGTATAAAAAGATAAAAGTTCAAGACAATAATAAGTTTTCAGTTTTGTAGTTTATAGCTTCTGAAATTTATCATATTAGAAATTAAACCTAATATATCTTTAAAAATAAGTTTATTTCATTAAAAATAATAAATCTATTGAGTAGTAGTATCCAAATGTCTGGGTTCAGTATCACACTTAGTCCCAGAAAACCTAGAGAACAAATTACTTTATATATTCTCCTTCGTATAATAGGTAAGATTTGTATTATTCATCATTATTCAGAAAACATAGTAATAACCACTGCTTCATTAGAAGCCAATACTCACAGGAAAGTTTTAATACAAAGATTCTGAAGAGACATGGCTTTGTGCTGCATTTTTTCAATGTGGATGATATGAAATTAGCCAAAACTGCATGTTTCACATTGAGAGAGAGAGAGAGAGAAGATTGCCTGGATATGAACATCTTTACAGGCACTGACTGAAAAATAAACAAATATGCCAGTGCCTTTTTTCTGTTCATTATTTTAAATTTCCAATGAGTAGATATTATAACTCACATTGGTCATGCATTTTGTGATAGATTTTACAGTCGAATTGTTTATAGAAGTAAATAGGGCTCAGCAAACATTTTCTTGGTCCTGTCCATACTATCTATATGTTACCTTGACATAGTCATAGGTTTGGTCTTCTATTCTTAAAAACAGTTGGCTTCATAAGGTTAAATATTCAAATAGCAAGATTAAACTAAAGTCATTCACAGGTACAAAACTCATTGTTTACATTAAGTTGCATTTAATTTAGTAAGTAAAAACCTATGTCAAATTAATTTTACTATACAGGAAATTTCTTACCAGAAAGATAAATTTGCAGGTAACGTTATTGTTTATTTTAAGAAATTTCTAAATATTCTTTTACCCAAACTCAAGTTGTCAGGGTAAAAGTTCTCTTTTCAGAGGAACTTATTCTACTTTTCAAAATTCATTTCAAAACTCTGAACTTACTATACATAAACTATTCTCTCACAAATCTGATTAGGATTCTAATTTGAAAAATCCACCATAAATAAATCCAAAACTCTTGTAAATAGCCTGCATTTCTCCTCTTCTCCCCATACACCATCAAGACGACAGGGCTAGTAGTGTTTACTGCAATAAGCGGTAAACTTGGGGTGCTTTTGGTGATGTCTTTGGGATGTTGGCTATAGATATACACGCACACAGTTCTTGAATAAATATATGAATAGCCCAGAAATATTTATCCTCTTTGAAAGAATACAATTTTAAAACATAAAATAATGATATATTTTAAACTGTATTTTACAATATTTATTAGAGACTGACTAATATAAATGAGCTCATTTTAAAAACAATATTTATAAAAGAAAGGTGTCCTATGTGAGTTCTATTTCTGTGATCTATATGTAAAAATAATATTGTTACAAGGCAAGTTGCACTCTAAGAAATTTACAGCCAAACAACCACAGAAAAGTCAGTTACAAACAAAATATGTATGTTAAAGTTCTCCAAACTCTTATTGCATAATAAGAAAAAACAGAGCCTTTATTATGCATACCAAATAATTTCAAGTACTGAGCTCTCTTCTTTGAAGTTATTTTAAGAATTGATTTCTAAAGATTATTTTTTCATTTTAATACCATGTTAATTAACATTTTGAAATGCAGAGCATTAAAACATCACTCCTTAAATATTACTTTTGCTTCCAGTAGACTTTCTAATTAAAAAAATTTTTTGATATTTTTATTTCATAGATTGACATGGTTTAGTCTATCGAATGCATATAAAGCATCAGGTCCCATTCTTGCCCTCAGAAAGCTGTTTAGTGTTCATGATGCTTACCCTCAGGCTTTGGCAACCAATGTGAATGGTAGGATAAATGAGATCTGTTTTGTACCCAAAAGTAATATACACTCAAATAAAATTTCAGAAAAGTAAACAAGACTTTGTAATACATTGTGCTAAATATAACAAATAAAATGGATATCTGGAACTGGAAGAGGAACATCTATCCAAGCTTTGGAAATGTAGGGTAGAATTCTCTTTAAAAATTGCTAGAAAATTTCATAGGGTCTAATTATTTTATTTCACATGGGAGTTTATTTATTTGAGAACTGTGGTATTTCCTGGCCACCAAGTAATGAGAAAAAACCTCCCATCCATAATTAACATAATGTTAGAATAGCTATAATCAAATCATCAAAATATATCTTTAACAAGTTTTACTTTTTCAGTTATATTTCCATTTTTCTTGTTAATAATTACTATGACTCACTTTGTTTCCAAATACATATTTAAATCTCTCAGATGTAGACTTTACCTTTATAGAACTCCTTTTTAAGAAATGCATATTTAAATGTTTTTTCCAGATGTAGATTTGCCTTATTTCCTTCCCCATCTCTTTCAAAATGTATAGTTAAATCACTATTCAAATATTTATTATTAGGCATTGGAATTTCCTTTAATTTTAAGTACAAAGAATTTTCCTCCCCCTCCCTCCCAATATTAAAATAATAATTTGAAATGTGGAACAAATTTGAATAGTACTTATAAAATTGATGTGTTATAATTGGTTTGATAATCTTCTGGCTACAAGTCAACCACTATCCCCTCCCCTCCCCACTTCTTCCCATAGCAGATCCTCATTAAGAAACAAAATACATTCTTCAAAACATGTGTTTTCATTTCTTTAAAGCTGTGCTTTTCTTTCTTAAATCTTGGCTATATTGTGGGGAATTTTCATCCTCCTAATTTCTATCAACTCAAAAAAGCTGAAAATATCAGCTTCTGTTGGAGTCAAGATTTAGATATACAGCATTGGTTTGCCAAACAGATGATCTCACAAGAGACTCCAATTTGAAAGGGACCATTTTGAAAAAAGAAATAATTGGGAATGATTGTAAGGCTGTGTCCTATCGGGATGCGGATTCTATGGCTATAGAAACTTTCTCTAGAGCTTTGTAGGGGCAGCAGGAATTGGTGTGGTTTTATTTAGCAGCCTGTTCTGTATTTACAGGAGCTTTAATTTAGAGCCTGGCTCTCCAGCCCTCTCAGCAACTCCATAGATTAAACAAACAAACAAACAAACAAACTTTTGGTCTAATCAGTAGGAGTTAATCTGTTACAAACAGATTGATTATTATGACTCTAAATGGTTAAATTATAAAAGCTCTGTGACATAGGAAGCCTATTTTTTAAACCGTCCTTGCACTCATGGTAAATATAAGTTGAGCATTAAGAAATAACTACAAAAGAAAGAAGTTCTAATTGATATAGTATTAGAACATGTGAATTATTTGTCAGTGGCTAAATAACACATTTCCCCTCAATTTTGCAGTTAACGCAACCCTTACTTAATATACTATAGTTTCTATGGGTCAACAATTCAGGTATAGTGTAGTAGGGCCTCCTGTTTTATGGTCTTCCAGGAGGTTGTAATCAAGATGCAGGTCCAGGGTGAGGCATCTCACAAGAATTCTCAATTCAGAAAACAAACAAACAAACAAACAAACAGAAAACATTTACAAACTTCCTCGGTGGTGGAAGAGGCATTCAGTTCCTTACACATGTTGGATAAGAGCTTCGATTCTTTGCTGGCTGTTGGCTTGAGGCTGCTCAAAGTTTCTTGTTCTGTGGGCCTTTCCCACTTGGCAGTTTGCTTCAACAAAACATGAAAACTGAGAAAGTAATTGGGAGAGTATGTGAGCAATACAGAAGTCAGAATCTTCTGTAAATTAATCAGTGAAGTGACATCTTTTCAACTTTGTTCTGTTGGTTGAAGCAAGTAATTGAGGATGTTACTCAAGACCTGAATATCAGGAAGAGGAATCACTAAAGGCTTTTTTGCAGTCTGGCTAACACAATTAAACTTTAATCAACCTATACAGATGATCGTATGCTTTCTTAGGCTTAGCCAAAAAAATAGCTTATAAATAAATTCTTATATTGAAACCATGGAAGAGATTGACAGATAGGTAAACCAATTACATTTGTTAAGGCATTAACACAGCATTTATTTGGGGGAAGATTTGAATTCAACTATTTCTGTGTTGTACAATTAGAAATTAATAACATAAGATATAATATACAATTTTTAAATATCTATGTTGTAGAAGAGAAAAAAAAATAGTTGAAGTGAGGAAGTTTAGAAGATAACCAAAGGCATCCTTGCCACTGTTTCAATATTGATACAAAGAAATTACTATTTAATCGTAGACTATTACAAATACTATTTTGCTAAGAAGCAGTTGACATTATTGTTGGGACCCATTTGCCTGATGGCTGTCCTTGGGGCAGATAAGGGATTGTTTACTCAACAGGATGTCTGCATAGCTGGCAAATACTTTGTTAATCTTATCATCTGAAAAGCACCTTTGTGGCTCCAGGGAGTGAGCTGAATGTTTTAGGAGGAAGACAGGATTAGCAACAGGTTTCTTATGCAAATGTCAGCAATTGTTTGTGTATACTTGGGATCTTCGGATTAGGGATTTTCAGATTCCCTCGGTGGGATCCCCGCCTAGTCGTGAGGTATAAATATGGTGTGCTGAATAAACTCGGGACTGCTGTATTGACTGTCAGTCCTCCCGACTCTTTCTCGTCTTCTATCTTTTTTCCTGAATCCTCACTCCCCTTCTCTGGACTGTTCGATCTTTGCCGGCGGGCTTGGCACATAATAAAAATGGTACCAAAAGAAGAAATCCTAGACAAAAACGGAAAACACTACAGCCTGGTAAAAGATCTGAGTGCACTCAGGAAAAGACTTAAGACTGCTTATCATTTGATTTACAAGTTTTTATTTGTTTATTTTTAACATTTATACTTAAGCCTATGACATATATGTAGATTTTGACTCCTCAAAATACCACCAGAATGGCTCATTGATCAACCAAAGCTGAGTTCTTTATCTGCTGTAGAAAGAGAAAGTATCAATCTGACAGAGTTGCAGTACCACCTTGGAAAAGAGAAAAATGGGGGCAAATAGTAGTGTCATCAACAATGAGACATAATCCTACTGAAGATAAAAATGTGTAAATCTTATTAAATAACCTCATATAAGGTTTCTCATTCACAGAAGAAAAAATTAACTTAGAATTTGAGAAATAGATGAGAAGAAATTAGAGCTAGCTCGAAAGTCTTCAGTCACCATCACACTTAGAAAGACTTCTGAATGGAGGAGTGTCAAGGGTGCTCAGAAGAATAAGCCATTTCTAAAGTAGGAGTAATAACCAGCAGTAGTAAAGGAATCTCAATTCTTTCTTACTGGGACTTCTAAGCTGGTTGGCTACAGATCTTCAAAAGATCTGCAAAAGTGAGTTTATTCTCTACTACTGCAAGGTATTAATTTGATAAAGTTTCAATGGTATGGCCATTGGGCAAATATCAATAAGTTTTTATTACCTGCGGAGGATAATTTATGGTAAGAATGTGTGGACCTGACTGAAATGTGCAAATTTCATAAAATATTTTTTAGGATTAATGGCCACAGTGAGAGATTTGAAAATGTGCGAATAATAAAGGGTTGTTCCAAAATTAAAAGGTTTGCCCATTGAAACAACTTATGTTCTGAAATGGGGAGTTTTGGGCTCAAGTAAGAAGATTAAGCAGGGTAGTCTTCAATAAATTGATTTCAGAAGCAAGTGATAGCATTATTTACTGATTTACTGACTTGTCTTCCAGGGAAAGATTTTCTTGGACAAATAATAAAAATATAGGTAGCTTTAATTCTTTGTCTTAATAGTCATGCTATGTGTCTGCAGGAAGTATTAGTTCGAAGTATTGCTATTTCCCACACTTTTAAACAAAGGGAAAATTGAACATTTAAGAGGTTTAGTAAGTTTCTATAAAATATTCTAGAATAAGAATAAAGAAAAACAGATGAGAAAAAAAAAGAAAGCTTTAATTACAGCTAGAAGAAAAATTATTCTTAAAATAAGAATACATCTAATTTCTGTCCATGAGTAGACATTTTATATATTATACACATTTAGGTTGGTCATGATAAAGGGGACAGAAAAGCAAGAAATTGAGTCTGTAGGGGATGGTAGTAAGGCAAAACTGATGAACAATTCTTAGTTCTCAGAAGCACATGTCCTAAGGATAAATAAATTGAGGAGAAGTGCATTCTGAAAAAGTTTGTGGTGGATAAAAATGAGTCTCCCCAAGATGCGCTTCTGTGGTATGTGGATATTTTTGAGCTGAAGGAAATTTTATTTTCAGGCGCAGAGAAATTTATGCCCTTCCCTTGGCTGCCTGGAAGAACTTGAATGGGAGGCTTTGTCCCTTGTAAGAGGTTATCAGAGACAACTTCTTTTGAACTATCTATAGGGCAAGGTCAACTTCTACTTACTAAATGTCTGTACTTATCATCTTGCAATGACTCTTTGAAGCCTCCAAGGTACAGTACCTCTTCCCTAGCTTGGGATGTCTTGTAAACCTCAATCCCCTTTTCCATCTCTGAACTTGCTGCACATGGGGTCTCTGACTCTCTTATGTTTGTGGGGTTCTCATATATATGTAGAATCTGTCTTTGTCTATTTATTAGGCCATCCAGAAGGAACTTAAGGGGTGCTGTCTCAATAGCACTTTAATAAAATGAGAAGTTTAGTCCCCATACTTGCAACTTTTGCAACATAAACTTTACAGAAAACATTTTAAAGATTATTAAGACCCAAAGTTATACATTAGAAAGTGGTAGAATCTGTATTAAAATATAAGATTAACTTATTAAAAAGTTACGCTTTTAAGTAGATCTTATATATTATTATATCAAACACACACACATAAACATATGTGCATGCATAGATATATATCTAATAGATGTTTGGTGAGCAAATAAATATATTATGATTTCTCCAGCTTCATGCTTAATTATTTTAGCTGTTGTATCCATCATGTATGTAAATGTGTATACATGTGTGAAGAAGATAAATATATGGCAGCTTATTTTATATCTCATGATATTTAGAAGGCAGTGAGATCAAGAATACATATTCTAATGATAAAAATTGTTCCCCATTTCCAATTATTTTTTCTAATAAAGAGAAATCATAGAAATTATTATTTTCTTTTAAAAAGAATGTGCACTGAACATCTGTTCTAATTAATATTTATCTATTTTATTTAAATGTTACTACTTTTATACATCAATTGAAAAATTTTGTAGACATAAACAAGAGTAAGTTATAGAAACTGACAGACATGACACATTCATTTATTGGTTTATTTATTCAGAATACATTTATTAATGATTTCTATGTGCCAGATGCTGTTGGAAACAGCATAGTTTTGATTTCAGAACCCTCATTTTGGCTTAATGCTAATGATATATTGTAAGATAAGACAAGTTATGGGAGAATTATACATAAATTATATTTAAATATACATGCTATGATTTTATCTATATATACATTCATAGTATATATGTACAAATACATCTATGTGTCTATACATCTGTGTGTGTGTGTGTGTGTGTGTGTGTGTGTGTGTGTGTGTGTGTGTGGTCTGTCTTTTATTTATAAGTCTGGGAAATACCCTTTAACTCTAAGCAGTAACATTTTAAAAGTAGGGGAGATTATTTAACTTTTTATTTTTTCCTTATTGAGAATATTTGAATTATTTGTCCTTTGACAACAAACATATATTACTACATAATGAGAAATAAAATTCAACATTATTATTGAGCAAGTGTTTTATTAAGCAAAAAATTATTTTAAAAAGTGTCAGAAATGATACTAAAATAAGTATCAGCACACTTAGCTCTAATACTAGACCATGTATTATACATAACTAATTTTTAATGAAATGATCTTAAATAAGCCAATATTTTTAAAGTAAAAGACATTTGTTTTCCAGACATGTACTTCATATGTAAAATGAGGCATTTATTTACTTCATTATAAATGTCACTTTCAGTTCTGATGGTTTCCAATTCTTAATAATAAATCAGAATACTCATGAGAGAAAAATACAAAGAATAAGGAAGATGTAAAATAAACTTATGGTATTATAGTCATTAATTAAAGTTTACAAACAAAAGCAAGGATGCTCAGATTTAAAGGTATATCTTCATTTGTCTCCATGATTATACAAAATTTATTGGATATGTCTGCTGATTGCATTTACATGAAGGATAGGGAAAGATGATGATCTCTCAGGTGAGAGGGCCAATAGATTTTTCAGTCTAGGGAGTTTGGAAAACTAGAAGCAGAATAACTAGTGAGAGTTTATTAAACATGCAGATCCCTGGGCTAAACCCAAGATCTATTAGAGTAGAAACTTAAAGTAGATTCTAATAATTGTCATTTATGATAAGTTGTTCCAGTTATTCTTATAACTGATAACATCTCAAAACCACCTTGAATTAGAATTAGGAAAAAAATGGTAGTCATTAATGGCTGCATAATAGAAGTAACAGGTTAATTGCAGACTTTATCATATCTGATTTAATTTGTTTTTTAATGAACCTGCCATGAATCCTCTATTCTGTATCTGGAAGACCACAGTTTCCAAATTATAGGAATTTGAATTGATAACCTTAGAAAGAATTTAGTAGATAATATCATTACAGTAAAGTTAATGAGCAATTTCTAGGGTCATGTAGAGCTAGATTGTCATCAGTGGTAACACATTAATGGCAGGGCAGTGTTTCCAAGTAGTTCAATGGGACAATAAGGAAGCTTCACATTTTTCAGTTATTCCCATAGCAATTGATATGGAGCTCTCAAAGATATTGACTTTCTGTGGATTGACTGAGGAAAAATATTGCTTCCCCACTGCATTTTAAGAGAAGGTGTTAAAGATAACAGGGGAATTTCCAAGTGCTCCCAGTGAGGTTAACAAAGAAAGAATTTATTATCCCCTTAAACAGAAATGACACAGGTACAAAAAAAGTGAACTAATTCAAAGCTTGAAAGCATTTGCAAAACCTAAAACTTATTACAGAAGCTCAGAAGCCCACTTAAAGTAAACTATTCCAAAGAATTTTGTGTAAATAAACATAGCTGACAAATATAAGAGATACAGGTGAGTTAGAGAATTTTTTTTTGTGAGGGGCATAATTTTTTAAAATTGTTCTTATTAGATTATTTCATCCTTTAAAGTAGTGGCTTTAACTTCACTGAGGTCATAGACAAACTTGAAAATATGATGGAAATTTTAGACTTCTCACAAGTTTATATATACAAGAAATATCCAATTTCTAAAAATCTCTTTGAATCTCATTCATGGATCCCGAATGTTTATTTTAGAGTATATTTCTATGAAAGTAGTGTAATAATGTGACAAATATAAATTGATCTTATTAAAGATTTAGCTTTTCAAAGCTAAAAAAGTTAAAGGTGCTTTATGATTTTTTTAACTGTCAATCACAGCATGGCATTAGTAGGTTGTTCTACATGTTATTCATTTAATTTTAACTGTCAAAATGGAAAATATGTGGGAAGTCACTTGAAAGTTCAAGCAAATTTAAATGAATTAAAGGTTCAAATAAGTAATTACTGTCACTGGATAAAAGGTTACTTAGGACTAAACCTAACCACTCCATCTATTTTATAGTCTCCACTCAAAGTTAGGTGGCTGTATATCATTGCCACTCTTTTTAAAAAAGCTGACAGAGGCATTAGTATTCTGACATTGAAACTAATTTTACAAGATATTTTGAATATAACTAAGTATTAGACTTGAGGTCTAAAGATATCCTGCTACTCTTTAATTCAAAGAATGAATCTCTGACAGATTAAGTGCTGTAAATCTCTTAAGATGCTGTCATGAGTATCTTCAAATGATACTTAATGTCCCCAAAATGCCTTAAAAATGAAAAATCAACTATGGGTAAATAAAAAGGAAAGGTATCAAGTCTATATAATTTTTCAAATAATTACAATGCTGATTTGAATTTTATAAAATATAACTCAAAGTCTTCAAAGACAGGATTAATGAAAGTTAAGAAGGTCAATTATCAGCTCTAAAGCTCTAACTGCAAAATATTAAAAATAAGAATAATAATATACATTTAAGAAAAAAGTATGGAATTACATTAAGCCAAAATAATAGCATGTAATGAATAAAAATAATAATAGTTTGTTGAGCATCTAGTACATGCTGGGTATATCTTAGTCATCAAGTTTAACCATCCCAAAAATTGGACAAGACTGCATCCCGCTTTTTTATGGCTGAACTAAAGCAAAGCAAAGTTAAGTAAAAGACTGAAGATCACATAAGTGAACTGTATCAGGGTCCAGATTCAAAGATAGGTCTTGCTGTTTTTGAAGCTTGTCTTTTCCAATCAAATGAGATTTAGTAATTATTCAGATTATGTTTTCAACATTACTAAATTAACCTAGATTAAATTTAAATTAGTTATCCTTTGGTGCATCACAGTCTTCAACCTCTCAAGGAACTAGTGGCTTGAAACATGTTTTTCTACTTGATTATGTTGTTTAGTCAGGTGATTTTTTTGGTGTGTGCCAGGTGGTCTGGAATGACTTCACTCTCATGTATGAGGCATCAACTGGGGTTGACATGCAAACTCTCTCTCCATGTGGCCTCTCATGCTCTAAAATGCTAGCCTCAGTTTGTTTACAAAATGACCAAAGGTTTTCCACTCAGAGGAGTGAGCATGTGCCAATAGGCAAGCCCTTTTCAAGCTTTGAATTAGTTCACTTTTCTTCCATTAGCCAAAGGAAGTCACATGGCCAAGACCAGGTCCAAATGATGAAGAAATAAACCCCATCTCTTATTAGAAGTGATGCAGCCTACTGTAACCTTTTCAAAAAATTTAACCTACCTAAGAATTATCTATTTATTGATTTTTGTCTACTTTTATAACCAGAAAAATTAGAAGATAACCAAATAATCACCAAATCTTCAGCTCTCTTTGGAACAAGGCTGAAATTTAAGTTTGTTTAAAATAAAAAAAAATTACATATTTAACATCATGAATATTATATTTGACATATGCTTGGGTTTCATGGCTTTTAACTAACATTTACATATATAATTTAATCTTTATATAATCGTGTGAAAAGAAAGAATGGTAGAAAATTATTTTTCCAACTGAACAAAAATTCTAGAAAATAATTGAATTGAATTTTAATGACCTACTTAATTACAATCACAAATATTTTGTAGCAAGTGAAGAACTGGAATCAGTGGTTGATGTTTTTTCCAGTTCTGTGTTCAGTATGATACTCTGGAAGAAACTGAATTAATCCTATGATTATTTAATGAAATTCCTTTAAAAAGGTCAGTTAAAAAGCAAAGAAAGCAAAACAAAAACAATTTATATTTAACTGAATAAAACCTTTCAAGTAAGCAGTGAGTTTTTATATATAATCAAAATGGAATTCCCAATCTTTCCTTTCAAGTCTGCTCCAAGTGCAGTCATCTATATTTCTAAAGCTTACTGGTGAGAACACCACCCTTGCAATTATTCAAGCCAAAACTTAGCCTCTTTTTGATTCTTCTTTGCCCTGTTTTCTCATGCCCCTTATCTAATCCATAAAGAAATTCTGTTGTGTTTGCGTTGCAAATTCATACAGAAATGACTACTACTCTTCACTTCCATCACCATCTACTGGTCTCAGACCCTGTCGATGTTTGTTGAATTTCTACGATGACCTCCTCATTAGATTTGATGATTCCACTCTTATAAGTCTATCATCCACCCAGTAATCAGTGTGATTCTGCCAAATTCTGTCAAAATCTTGGACTTTCATATCTCACTGAGAGTAAAATCATAGTCAGTACAGTAGTCCACAGGCCTTATGAAATCTTCACATTGCACCACCTTCTCTTTCTCAGCACTCTTTCTTCGTTCACTCCATTCTAGCTTACTGATATCTCAGATGTTCCTCAAACAGAGGCAGCACATTTCTGCCTTATGACCTTAAAAACATCCACAAAGATTAAAATTTTTCCTCCTTAAAGTTGTAGCTCAAATGTCATCATCCTAAAGAAGCCTATAATGATGCTGATCAAACTTTTTATAATTATAAACCATGATACACCTTCTTAGATCTCCAAATTCCTCTTTTCTTGATCTAAATTTTTTTCCCCTTGTGACGCTTGTCATATATAAATATATCATACAATTATTTTGTGTTTGTTGTTCCATAAGACAAGGGAAAAAATTTTAATTTTTTTAATGATGTATTCCAAGTACTTAATACTATTGTGATCAATACAACTTTTAATGAATGAATGAATCATCATAAGAATCCAGAGGATTAAGACATATGGACATTTCAAAAACTAAATAGGCATATTTGACTGTTTATATTGACCAAAAACAAATAACATACAAATAGAAATTTACTCTATTTTTCTTTACATTTTGTATTAAACCTTAAGTAAAGGTTTAACATAGTAGACTAATCTTCTTTTATGCTTATAGATTGAATATTATATTTATAAAAAATTATTGATCCTTATTTCTATAATGAAAAATCCAAGAGATATATCATCTTCAAAATTTTTCTGAAATGTTTAGCATTGATGGGAATTCATATGCAGTAATCACAGACTTAAAAGTGTAATGATAAAAGCATTTAATATTACTAAATTTAAAAATTCAACTTTGATTTTTGTTGCTCACAATTTTTATTTCCTTCTCAATTGTGACACTTCTAAGCATTTTATCCTATTTTATTTAAAAGCTAACTATTCGATCAACATGCTTGAACCTCCTTTTTCTAAAATATTGATTGTCTAATACCTATGTTGTAGATTTTTACATTCCTAAGACATAAAAAGGAGTACTGCACTCATATTATTTCTATAATGATTAATTTTGAATGACTGTAATGACAATTTTGAATTAGTCTAAGTGAAATAAGGAACTAAAAATTTCCCTGAACTACACAGAATAAAAATATTTTCTAAAAGCTTTAAATAATTAAAGTTAAAAAGACCTATTATATATGTTGGTTGGTTGGTTGATCGATCGATTGATTGATTGATTCATTCATTCATTTATTCATTCATTAATTTTTATTTTTCACATTAAATATGTAGATACATATTTCGTTTCTATGTTTATTTAGCATTTGCCTAGAAAGCTTCAGAATAAAAAGACATTATTAAACAAATTACTAGAAGGACTTATATATTTAGGTAAAAAATAGTCACCATGATGCTATTATAAAGAGTAAAATAAATATAGTGTTTTATCCAAAGTGCTATATAAATCTAAATAAAACCCCAAAAAAGAGAATGTACCTACTAAGCCTTCATTAGTACTCTTTTATATGTTCTTTATTTTTTAAATAATTTTTTTTTTTTTTTTTTTTAGATATAGGTTATCTAGGTTAAATAGGCCAGACTCTTCTCTGGTCTGTTTAAAGATCTACCTCTGCATGCACTCCTATACTTTTACCAGTACCAGATAACAGTTTTCAAGCATGGCTCCAAAATATCTGATGTTCATTCCATCAATAGTAGTATCTCTATCACTTTTCTTTAAGATTTTCATAAGCTTTGTCAGCCTCACATTATAGCGTATGGAGGATGTTATAATACTTCTGAGGCTAGTTTGTAACAGGTCATGCAACTATACCACTCAGTTATCATGGGTCATTTGCTTTTTGGATGGTCCCTCTTGAGACACATTTTTCTCATAATCCAAATTCCATTCTGGGAGAAGTCAAACTTCAAAGAAATGCATTTATAGGTTCTTTGGTCAATATTCCTTACTGACTTCAGCCTTTGAGTCATTCCCACTCAGGCATTAGATATGTGAGTAAAGTAGCTTCCAGACATTCAGTTTTTCCCAGCCACTGTAATCTTTCTATTGAAAACAAGCCATTTTCTCTGTGTCCAATCTTAATTCTGGATAGAGACTATGAGCAATCAGAAGAAAGTGGTTATTTAAGCCATTAATTCTAGATGGTTTGTTATCCCAATAAATAATTTGAACACTTAATAGCTTCTCTCTGCCCTCATTGAATGGCTGATTATAACCTGCTTCTTGTTAATCAAGGCATATTTACTTAAGAAGTTCACAGTTTGTATAGAGCTATCAATGATTGCTTCATCATAAAAAAAATAGATACTGGTAATCTGTCAAGAAAAAACCTACAAAATTGGTATACCTCTTAAACCACTTCATTAAACATATTCCTTATAGCTAACTAAAAGAAGCATTTTCTAGACTGGCTAGTTTACCAGGGAATAAATAGGTGCACCAGTGTATTCAATAGAGATAACTGTACACCATTGTAGTAAAAGGAGCCAGGCAAAATCTGATTTGATACGGTTAGGACAACATGGTAAAAATAATGTCTTGTCAACTAAGATAAAAAGAAAGAAGACAAGAATTATTGCTACTATCAATAGATACGATGAAAGATGACAAGATTTAGTTGGTAAGTTCCAAATTATAATTTTTACTTAAAAAAATATTTATGATTCTATAAATGTAACTTAAATTCATATTAATTAACACACTTTAGGAGAAACTAAGTTGTTGATAGTTATTAAGACACAAAGAACAAATTTTCAAATAACCATTAAATTAATCTATAAATTAAAAAGAGAAAAATGGTTAAACTTTATGTTGTATGAAAATTATTTTTATAAAAATATCTTTGACTAAGATGTCTATAGATAGGTATTAAATAAAAACAAATTATTACTAATTAATTAGATATGTACATACCTTGATTTTAATTAGTTTTTCCTAGATTATTTACCTTTGGATTCATTATCAGTTTTACTAATAATGTATTTCAATAATGTTAATTTTCTCATAATTCCATTTTTATAGTTTAGTAAATATATATGGTTATATAAATGTTTATTATACAATATTTCTACATAGTTATAATCATGTGTGATTAACTCTAAATCTCTGTCCTATAATTTAAACTTTTAAAAGTGTTACTTTAAAATGCACAGCATTCTAAAATTCACATTTTTATTAGAAGGACTTTTTAATTTACCTATGTTCTGTGATGATTAATGTGAAAGAACAACTGGAATTATGCTACTATTTCTCTAAAAATGAATCAGCAATGAAGATGACAGTTATTTGCCAAAGAAACTATGCAAAATTCAAAGAACATTGTTCTTGTAATTTTTTGTAACATATAAATATTGCAATTATTTTATATCATTCATACTTCAGTTCATTACATAGTCTCCCTCCTGAGGAACTTGGTAGGCTGGATTGAAAGATCATTTAAGTAATACTCCCCAGTGTTGCACTCAAAATCCCTCTTTGACCTTTATAAGCAGCCTCTATCCCAATTCACCTAACATTTTCTTCCCGAATAGAGGAAGGAGAAGGGTGATTCCCTTCGAATTTGATATATTGCTCAAAGTATTAAGAGATGATCTTTGTTATGCAGACTTCCTGGGATGTGAGGCCTTCAGGGTTGACAGTCTCAGCAAGGCCAGTCAAGTGTTTCCCATGACCTTCATTAGCCTCTCAAGTAAACTGATGCTTTTGGTGGACCAAGATCTACGTAGACATGTTAAAGTCACAGAAGCTTTGTAAATTTGGCTTCTTATTGTGCTCTCACCACATTAAGTTATCCTTTGAAAAACATACTTTGGGTTATTTACTTAAAATGTTTCATTTAAAGAAATTATAGTTTTATATTAATTCATATAGTGCACATTATAAAAACAGCCTAAAGTACTTTTTGAGGATATGTTCCCAGTAAGGATCAAAGGTGGGTGAGGCAGCATTTGAGTTGTGACTTGCATACAAGTTTTGAATAACATCAACACAATGGCTAGTTAATGAAGTGGCACCTTGGCAACACTACAACTAAATTCATGAGCTCAATTCTCATATGAGTCAATTAGCATCACTCTGTCCTGTCTTCTGGCTGCAACTCTAACGTCAATCAGACATTTTATGAATAAGTGTTTGCCGCTACGAGGAGTCTGGGCCAGCTAATATGGATGATTTCATGCCAACCATCCAACCTGCAGGGGAAAAAAATTTCAAAGCCTATGATCTACTAAGAGAGCATTTTGCTATATTTTTATATGTGACACTCATGCTATAGACACTAGCCTACAGGTACTACAGTTACTACATTTACAAAGAAGCTTAATTGGTATTCTACATAGTAGTTGAGAGCAAGAAAATATTTATTATGACAAAGTTATTTTATCAAACTTACTCTTAATCTAAAAATTATGTTAAATATCATATTGAGTTTGAATGCTCATATACACACTCGTCCTCACACACAAAAATGAGAAATTTATTGATGGATTGGTAAAAATTCAGTGTTTTGTAAAATTAGCTAGTTGGCCAAAATTGATCTCCAGTTTAGCAGTGGAATTAAGTCACAATCTAGATTACCTGACTTAGTCCTTGTTAAATATGAAAAGAGGAAGGAGGAGCAGGTATCTTGAAAAGGTATATATCCTGTCATTTGAAGAGACTCTCCATATAAATGAAATAAGATACGTGGACTACATCTGCATGTATGTGAATAATATTGTACTACCACTAGACCTTGACAAATATATTCACTATTCACATCACTGAAGAAAGAACATCAGGCATTCACTAAGAAAATTAAAATTAACTTTACTCTGCTAAATGATAAGAATAAAGTAGTTTTCTCTAACTATATAAATGCCAAAGTTAATCAAATTTGTAAAACTATAAATGGCAACATTATTATATTATAGAGACATTTTTTTCCACCTTGTATAGTGGAAGCTTAATTTTCATACATGTATAGCATATATGAGTGTAAGTCCTCTATTTTAAAATTCAAGGAAACTGAAAATGTTATATGAATAAGAATTGAGAAAAAGGGAACAATAAATGTATGAAATGCAATACTACTTAATAGCTTAAAATACTATCCCATGACACATATGTCTTCTGAGAAGTGATTTTCACTTATAAATCATACTTTAAAATACATGAATTAATTCCATAAGTGATATAAACCAAAATATAAAATTTTACATTTCTAATGGCTAAAATTATTAATACCTAGAATACTCATTAAGTATAAGTTTAAAAAATTAAAAAGCCAAATACTTCTGTGCAAGGGAGAAAGGGCGAGTATGAGTGTCACATGAGCACAGGCACTTGTCGTATTGTGATTTAGGGTTCTTTACAGCATGTTTATGTTCACATAGGTGAGCTACAAGAGCATGTGGTCACAGTACTATGGACTCCAAACCAACATATGATGTGGCGAAAAACAGGTCACTCATACTTAAAAGTCAGATAAATGAGGCACAATCAATTTATAATATTTCAAATGAGTGTGTTTGTGTATTTGTACATGGTTCTGAGACTAAAAGTCATAAAGTATCAAATTCTAGGCTTTCATTGGAAAACATTAGTTTTATCCTACCATAAAATTTCACTTCTTTTACTACTCCTAACCCATTATTAGTCATCTCTTTAACTCAAGAAAAATCAACCATATTTGGTGCTCTATTGGGGGACAAGACAGATTTATGTTAAGGAGAAACTAGTAATCTCAGACAGAGAAATACACACTTTAGAAAGAGCCTTCACTAATTTAGCATATATCCTAGGATCCTCTCCACATCAGGCACTAATTTCAGGCACTGAATATTATCTCTTAGATAAAGTCCCTGCTCTCATAGAACTCACATTTAAGAGAAACAATAAGCACAAGTTAAATCTATAGGAACAAAAAAAAAAAAATAGCATAGCTAGAAAGGGAATATAGGAACGAAGAGAGAAGCTGCATTGTTAACTATCTGACAGCAACATAAGAGAAAGCCTTTTTAATAAGATAAAAACTGACACTGTAGTGTGTGTGTTTAAGTCAATATGAGGCAGCAGGAAAGTAAGTAAAAAGATCCTGAGGCAGGAACGAGTTTGACATGCTTGAGAAAAAAACAGAGTCCAGTGAAGCAAGCAGAGTGGGAAAGGGAAAGAGTCTGGAGAGAGGAGGCAGGCTTGGATCTGAAATCATGGGGCTTGGAGCAAGAATACAAGCGGGGCACATGAATCTCATGTCTAAATATGTGAGATGCATAAATTATTCTAACCAACTCTTAAATAAGGGACAGTCTAACTTTGTAGTCAATATATTTCCTTTCTTAACAACCAAGAAAGCTGTATGAAATTTGAATTCTTAATCTCAGTGTTATCACACAAATACAGCGACACAAAGAGCCATTGCTTAGGAAGAATACTTAGGATCTTAGGAATTGGAAGAATAAAATTGCCCCCACACACACACTCTTTTTTTAGATGGTTATTAGAAAGTTTTTTCAACACTATAATATTTAGATGCCTTTTAGACATCGAATTGGATATATTAGTCTGGGTCCAGGAACAAATTCAGGGCCTGAATTTAGTATTTGGGAGCGCTCAGTTAACTAGAGGTGGTAGTTATACCTAGTGTATTCACCCTGTGAGCAGATTGGTAACTTGGTGGTCGAGCATGTGGACAATCTCTTCAGATTGCTTGATTTTCTCAGTGAAATAGGAAGCAAGATCATCTTATGTGAGTAGGATTATGGAGTTTTGAGAAGTTTGAGAAAAGAAGGGAAGTATAAAACCATCCAGAAGCATAAAACAGAGAACGGAATAGGGAAATGTAGGATTCAAAAATAGCACTAGGGACGTGTATCTACAAATCAATACATCTCTCTGAGGAAATAGGTTATGGATTAACTTCCTTTGTGTATCCATGTTATTGGTAGAGTACCAAGAACACAACATTCACTAAGATTTTGCTGAATATAATGAAATGAAAATGAATGCCGCATCATTATCACATCCCTGATAATCTATGATCTTAAGCTTATCTATGGTGCTATCACTGGGAGACAATTGTTAGCTTTGATTCCTTGATTCTCCTTCACCACTCATGCTGAGTCTTAGGTTAAGAGTCCTGTCATTTGCCAATGGTGTGCCCTCTTGCACAAGATTTTTGTTGTATTTGTGGCTGCCCATTCTCAGAGAAGGACTGGTAAGTTTAGAGTAACAAAAGCCTGTTTTTGCTGTGATCATTTTGATGGGAGTCAACTGAGGTGATTCTAGAAAAGAGAGCTCAGCAGTTTATTCAGGGTTTCCTTTCAGATGTTTCTTCCTGGGATGGCACTGCTGGTCTCAATCCCTTCAGCATTTTCCTTCACTCTACTTTCTCTTCTATCTTTAAAATGTGCTTCCACTCCAAATCTCCTTGAAAATTAAAATGTTTCCATTTTGTAGACATCTTTTCATTGCAAGAAAGCAAAAAGAATAAAGAGAAGTTTCTATTTGTCTGTTTGCCTTTGTCTGATCCTCCCTCATATCATCTCAAGGACTCATTTTATGGTACCAGAACCTAAGATCAGCTTGCCTAGAGGTCAGGGTACAGTAATTATCTTTTAAATGTAACCCTTGATTTTTTTCCTGAGCACCCCTGGTGATGCTAGTTCATGACCATTGAATCAAATTGAATTGTAATTTTAAATGTCACGCTGTACCTAATTTAATGTAGCAATTAAAATGACTTATAGCTTAATCATTTTCACTGTTTAACTTAGATACCCTCCTTTGCTCTCCCTTTTACCAAATGCCTCACACATCACTATACTTAGCAGAAAGGAGGACACGATTGAGAAGTATCATATGAAATCCTTTTCCTCAGGACATTTACAATGTTAATAGGAAGACAAGAAATTTATGCTTAAGATTTTTAAAACCTCTGTCAAATATCTTTATAATAAAAAAGTTCAGAAAATTACATTTTTGGTGTAGAAGAGTTTAGTTTAAATGATGTCAGTTAAATGGCATTAGATGACAGGAACGCTTTCAAGTGGGAATGTCCTGCAGGCAGTTGAAAATGCAGGACTGGTGTTTAGAGAATGATGACAATGAGAGAGAAAGATGAATTATTCTATCCTAGAAGTGGGTGGATTTTTTTAAAAAAGAAGTTCATCTATATATAGAAAAAAAGTAGAGGATCGTGATGACTGAACAATTTTGAGAAGTGAGTCACCCGATGAAGTAGAACCCAGTTCTACATTTTGTCCTGTGTGCTACAGTACAAATCACTTGCCTTCTATGAGATTCTATTTCTTCATTAACTAATACAATATTTGTGCATTTGCTGTACATAAATTAGGCAAGAGTTGTCAAGGTATAAAAAAGTTTTGCTTGC
This sequence comes from Cynopterus sphinx, assembly GCA_030015415.1. Lineage (NCBI taxonomy): Eukaryota > Metazoa > Chordata > Mammalia > Chiroptera > Pteropodidae > Cynopterus > Cynopterus sphinx. Next base: position 14,589,856 of record CM057380.1, read on the forward strand.
TGATGCCACAAAAATAGCTACAGAATAATGTTATTCGAGTAAAGATAAGTTTACTGGTGCTACTGTAATTGAGAGGCTTAGCAGAGTCTTTGCAGTTTCTCAGAATGAGATGGTCAGAGGAGGATATTCACAAAATGTATGTCTGAGGTAAAAAAGATCGTTTCAGGTTTTTCAAAGAGACAAATTGAATATGGGAAAAGATTGTGACATAACAATTTAAGACTAATGGATGAGTTTGATAAGAATCTTAATAAGTAAATTGCTATTAAATAAACAAGGTGTTTGAGGGGAAACTTATTGGCCTAAATGAGCTAACTCTGCTTGAGGAAAAAAAAAATAGCTTATAAGAATTTCCTGAATAAAAGTAGAATTGTTTATTGATTTACAGCCTTATTTTCCTGGGTAAAAAATTACAAAACAAATAGATAATAAGTCATACAACTTGCCTTTAGCTCAGTTAGCCCAATTTTGGACTTCTGGCCTCAAGAAATGTAATATAATAAGCTGAAACCCAAAACCTCAAAGAAAGTTTTTATTTATCTCTATTTCAAGTATACTTGGCTCTTGTAGAAGGATAGAAGTGTTTGGAATAGAACAAGTGAATTCCTACAAATATTTCTCAACCCTAACCTCATTAGAAAAGCTTGAAGAACCTACAAATGTACTGGTAGAATTCTAAAGATTTCCCAGCAAGTTTTCTTTTCCTTGGTTATTTAAGAAAACACTAATCTAGTTACTGCTGTGAAGGGACTTTATAGGTAAAAGTAATTTACTAAATAGCTCATCTTAAAATAAGGAGATGGCCTTGGATTATCCATTTGGGTTCAATGTAATCACACGGACCCTCTGATTAGAGGAGGAAGGAGAAAAGTCAGATTAATATGGAGGAAGAGGCAGGAGAGAGAGGTAAGGTTGAAAGCAGATCAGAAAGATCTGATGCATGGAGAGGACTAGTCAATCCATCAGTGTGGCTTTGAAGACAGAGTAAGTTGAGTGAACTTTAAGATCCAGGAAACAGTTCACATTTTATAGCCAGCAAGGCCATGAGGACTTCAGTCTTACCTCTGCAAGGAGCTGAATTTTTCCAATGACCTGAATCAGCATGGAATTTGTAGCCAGATATCTGCTGACATCTTGCTTTTAGCCTTTCAAAACTCTAACCAGATGGTCCAAACAAGTCACACTATACCTGCATTTCTGACCTACAAAACTATGAGATAGTAGATTTATTTCGCACTGTTAAGTTTATAGCCATCTGTTATGGCTACAACAGAAAAAATAATAAACAAACAAATAATATAATACCTGAGTCCCATCCCAGATCAATTCAAATAAAATCTGTTTTTAGGATCTTGGGCATGTACTTCTTTCTTTGCAAAAATCCTCAGATAGTAGATAAAAATAGTGAGAACCAAGACTAGGATGACCAGCTTGCCCTGACTTGACCGTGGAGATGTTCCTGGTTTGAGCACTCTAAGTCCCCTATCTTGAGAAAGTTACTGATAGACAAAGACACTAAATCAACTCAGTGTTTTCCTAAGTGAAGCCAAACCCACAAAGAATATCTAAGAGATGCTATTGAAATTGTTCCTTTGAAGTTCACTCCAAATTCCTGTGCCATTCGCATGTTTGCCCCATCTTCATAGCTAATGGTCATTTGCATATTGATCTGCTATTTCTTTAAGCATTTTTATGTAGCTGACTGGGGCCTAACTAAAAACTTTCACCAAATACATTTTGTGTCTTTGAAGGAAGTTCAGAATTGTCATTTGCACAGTTTGTGTCAATCATTATGAGTTGGATGTTTATTGAAATTTCAATCTGTTAGGAGTATACCAGGCAGGGTACTTCCACACATCACATCTCAGTTAAACTAAGAAACAAAATCCTTCACATTGCACCGAATCCTGGTTTATACATTGGTGAATTGTTTTTACATGATTTGAATGAAAGCAATATTCAGTCTTAGTATATATATGAATGGGACATTTGTACACTCTAATATGAATGTACTTATCTTTTTCATTTCTTGATGACTAAAACTTATAGTTATTTTTTAAATATGAGTACTTGTTTATGCATTTATATTAAAAAAATTATCCTCAAAAATTATTTTCTGTAAAGAACATAATATAATAAAAGCAATTATTTCCAGCTATCTACATGTGTTCCCTTCACTAATATAATTTTTCACATTCTTCATATTTTCTATTAAAATTTTCTTGCTAACCTATATTTAAAAAGGAAAAAGTTGTGCTTTGCTATAGATTTTTCAGGGAAAAAAATACACACAGATACTCAGACAGATACACACAGAGTGTAAGGCAAAATTACTTGACATTTCTAAATGTACCCTTAGCAAGAAAATGACAAATATATTTATTTAGAAGTACATATGTTCACATACTGAAATAAAAGTCAGGAGAAAATCACAAATTGGAATAATTAATATCTTTTATTGCTGACTTTGAGTTGTATAATCTAAATAAAAGAAATAAAAATATAAAAGTAAGCTCTAAAAAGATGAATTTGAATTTAATTTTTTATTTAAAAATGACAATAACTAAGTAAATTAGAAAGTCAATGTTCTTTAAGCCATCAAATAATATTTTAATTAGAAGAATTATAAACACTATGATTAATACATCAAACCTTCATTTCTCTTTGCATATACCAAAACCTACTCTTGCTTTGTCACATTCTCATCTAGATTTCTGTCATTAGGTTTTGTGTTTCACACGAAAAGCCTTTAAGAAAGAATATCTGCTTCAAAATTGTTATATAATTAAATATTAACTTTCAAATTTACGTTTTATTTGTATAGTTTATGCTTACTCTTTGAAACAGTGAAACATGCAGTAGGGGTTTATATTTGTCTTTATGTCATATCCTTCTTCATGTATAAATAAACATGATCATTTTGGCTAAATTGATTTTTAGCTCAGGGAAATACAAATATAGAATGGATATGAATATCCTGTATTATTTTAACCAAAATCTTCCTTTAGCCTCAAGTTAGATTGATTGAATCTTATCTTTTTTAAAACTACTTTCAAAAATACCTTGAAGCTTATTTTATTGAAGGACATTTATTTATTATATAGTCAAATCAAATATTTTCTGAAAAAGTCAAAAGTTTCCTTCCTACCACACCTTAGGGAAGATTATGTGAAGTTAATATTATCTGATCAAGATGGTTCACACATTTGGCCACTCTCTAAATTTAGAATTGTATATTAAGTTGGATTCCCCATGGGTTTTTTTCAAAATGGCATGTTCAAATGACCTGAAAATATTTAATTTGTTCATTGTTATCAGCTTGGTCAAATTGCAGGAATAAATCTAACATGAATAAATTGGACTTTGTTAACCTCAAACCTTAATTTGGTTAGTTTAAAAGCAGAGCTACTGAGAAGTTGAAATGAAAAATTATAGAGTGGCCCCTATGTATTACATCCTTGAAAAATTCCTTCATCTTGAATGTGGTGGAAATTCTGACTTGATTCTGCCGATAAGATATAACAACAATGATGAGATAGTGACTCCTATAACTGTGTTCTACTATATAAGACCATATCTGAGTAGAGTAGAGCCATAGAGTCTTGAAGAAGTAAATAGTCATGATGTCTGAGGTTTGGGAGAGGGCCTGAGAGAGGACCACACAACCAGAGACCATGAGCAGTCTCCCAGAGCTAAGAGCAGCAGCTCCCAGCTGATAGTCAGCGAGAAAAGTAGGAATATAATCATATAATAGTAAGAAAATCACATAAGCTTGGAATACCATCCCGGGCTCCAGAATGGAATTCAGCCTTATTTACACCTTGATTGTAGCCTTGTAAGGTCCAGCTATATCATGTCTGGACAACCAACACACAGCAATAATAGACCATCACCAGCTGTAGGTTTCAAACATTATTATTTTGTCAATCTATTATATGTAATATTGTATCTTACAATTTTAATTTGCATTTCTTTATAAATAAAATTGGACACCTTTTATATAATTATGAGTTTTTATTGAAATATTTATTGAGATTATTTTTAGATTCAAATTTAATTATTAGACCTGCAATGCCTGATATTTGTTACATTTCAACTGAAACACAAAAACATATGTTGCTATTATTTGTATTATGTTTTATTAATATTAATAAAAACACATATGGAGTTCATTTTAAGAGAAAGCACACTGAAAAGAAAAAAAATTAAAAATTATAATTACATAATACTGAATATATTGTGTTACTGTTTCTTTTCATAACTTGGTGACTATCTTTACTCAGTAAATACATAAAAATTATTTCAAGTTCTCTGGCGGCAAGCAACAGAAACCAAAGTAGGGTATATTAAACAAGTAAGCTATCTTAAGTATATAAACTGGCTCAAGAACTTAGAAACTGAAAAAAAAAGTCATATTTAGAACAGAAACTGGATAAGCTCCAAAAATATAACTAATAAAGTCCAAAGGACATCCATTTTAGATATATCTCTTTTGGGATTACTCCACTCTAATTGTTAAAGGTGCCTGTGTGGCTCCACTGAAGCTCTAGGAGTGTGTAGGGTGTCTTGGCACTTCCCATCAGGACTCTGTCCATTATGTGTGTGGCAGGCAAAATGGTGGTAGTCACAAAGGCTCCTTACTGTGAGTTCCCAGAGAAAAGGTCCAATTAATGTAGATCCACAGCTACAACAGATGTCCTCTGCGTCCTAAATGTTATTTTGGTATTCCACTTAATAGATTACTTAATTAATCACTTTTTACTCAACATTAACTGCTTTCTAATTTGTGTCATTTTATATAAAATTGTGATTATTAAACTAGTAGTCAAGGCTAAGACAACCTCAATGTGCTGGCTCAATGAAATGTAAACTTTTTTCAGCTAACTGCCCATTGGAAAGTTTATATCAATTTAAACCTCAACCACTAGTTCAAGGGGATATTTTCTAAACACACAATGCATTTGTTTTGCTGTTTTATTTTGTTGTCATTTTATTTGCAGTTCTGCAATCTCCATTAGATCAAAACTTTGAATGTGTTATTCATGATGAGTTTCTCTTTTGATATGATCTGGCCTTACCACAGTTATTTTCTTTCCACAGCAAGTTTGTCTTAATTTATTGATTTATAAGAGGATATAATTTTTTTTGATAACTATTTGTGTCTCATATATCTTGAAATTATATTTTAAAATTTGTTGCTTTTTTTTTTTTACCACTCCTTATATTTTATTACACAAAGGATTTACGTTTATATATAGTCAAGTTATTAAGCTTTACTTTTATACATTCTGCCTTTTGTTGTTGCTTAGTATGGTGTCTGGATGAAAGAGTTTATCTTTGTTTTGTTTTTAATGATTAATTAGTTGTACCTGTGTGATGCAATACCTGTGTAATGATGTATAATGATTAATTAATTCTTAGATTATTTAGTTAAAATATTTTCATCATATTTAAATATGTATATTTAATATGTATAGTATATATGACAAATACTGTATGTATGTTATATATATATAAACAAATATTGTATATATATATATACATATATATACACACACACACATATATACACACATACTTACAGTACTTGTTGTTGGCAATGAAAATTATCAGGTAGCTGAACACATATAGGATCCACACTATTTACCCTGAAACTCCTTTTGCCTAAATTGTTCACAAAGAAGCCTTTTTTTCTGGAATGTATTTGTGTGTAATTGCCTTCTACTGCCATGATTTTTATTTCTATCTATCACCACATTGAGATGCAAGGGAGAGTTAGTTCTTTACCTCCTCCTTAGCTTCTTGTTTGAAATATGCAGATACTGCCATGTGGTGATCTAATAGGCATTTCAATCTCAAATGTTCCAAATAGAACTCTTGCTTGATTCACCAACAAGTGTGTCTCCGCAAAACCACTACATTCGTTTCAAAAGTATTGATTGAGAAATAATTTCCATAGTTCTCTGTACAGTTCTCTGTACAGAGCCATGAGCTAAACCTGAGATTCTATTTTGAATCTCCTCAATGGCGCTTTGATTTTCCGACAGCAATATTTGCTTTTTCAAGACTTTTTATTCAAACTAGTGCTCAAAATTAGATACAATGTAATAATTATAGTGTCTACTTCAAATTTAATGTCACTTATGTGTAACACCAGAAATCTCCAGGTAATTTATTTTGGTACAAAATTTAGTTCTCTTAATATTTAAAAGTATACATAAAATTGAAGTATTGAAGGTTAAACTTTAGGTGGTCAAAATAATTACTTTTTTCTATTAATTTTTATTATATATTTAAATACAAAGTAGATCATTTAAAGTGACGACTATAGATGTTATTTGGCAATGATTTATATAATAAAATTGACTATATTTGTCACTTTTCTCCTATACACTTTTATCTGAATACAGATACGTGAGAAGAAAGTTCTGCAAAATTACATATCTGTTAGCTGCAGGTGAGATACGGAGAGAGGACTATTAGCCAGGCAAACTGCATTCTGGAACTGATTTATAAAGATTTAAAAAATTCTTGAAGCACAACAGCCATAGTCAAACCAGCATATGAACTCCTTTGAATGGTACTTACTTTAAAAAATATGGATGTAATAATTTTTTTGTTGAAATAGAATAGAATAGAATTTCTGACATTTAAATGTTAATGGCAAGTCCTCAGATAGAGTTTAGATATAGCTTATGCAATACCAGGTATCACAGAATGAACATTTCTACTTAAAAAAAATTTTTTTGATATTCTAAGATGAAAATAATAGGCAGTGTTCTAAAATTAATTCTATAAGATAATTTAAAAATACTGATTGGGAATTATTAACAAAATTCATTTCAATATAGTTTCATAAATAAGATAAAATATATGAGGTTAACAGAGTTAATATAAAAAGATATTTTTATGTAGATTTTTATGTGAACACAAAGGTATAATTTTTATCTCACAAATCTGCATTAGTGTCATATACATTTTTAAAAGGAAATATTGTCTCATTTCTTTCTTTGGACGAATCTGACACCTATATCTTCCTAAAGCTTAGGATGTTCATTATATAGATCAGGCTTTTACCGTAGTTAATGGTTGGCTTAGGCTTTTGATTTCCTAGAGTGCTAACAGCAATGATATTTCTCAGGCTATACTCCAGAATCTTGAGAACAAAAATGGATTTTTTTTCATATTTGATAATTTTTTTTTATCTTTTACTCTCACATAACACAATAGCACTTGCTCAGAGTGTGCAAACTGTGAAGAAGCAAGGAAAACAATTTTGGAATCAGAAGGTCTTGATTTTCACCCCACCAGCCCTCTTTACTAAAGCAGTGGTCTACTGTGAAAGTACTATGGTACACTGGGTTGAATACGGACTTTGGAGCTGCTAGAAATGCATTCAAACCCAAGTGATGTCTCTTTATAACTGCACGAACTTGTCAGGTTACTTAATCTTGAACTTTGGTGTTTTTTTTGTAAGACAGTGATTGACATTTTATGCACATCGTTGCTCTGCATCTTAACCATGAACTTTCTAAAAGAGTAAAACTCAAAAAAAAGTTCTCAAGAAATATTAGGTGTTTGCCACTTCCTCACTCTCAGCCCTTTAATTGCTCATCTGTACATAACCCTTTTCTATGTTTATTTCACTCTACACAACCACCCCATTGATATCCCCTGAAGATTATAGCTGCAATCTTGTCCCCTCAAGCATAGGTAGTACCTGTCAAGTTCTTATTTTCTAAAAAAAGGAGACATTTGCATTTCCCTTTGTCTCCCCTAAAACCTCTCTCAATTACAGCTCTCATATTCAGTTGGCTGTACTTCCATTTCCCTTTCTTTAAGTTTTGTTAAGATTTACATTCTGTACTAAAACCACTGTTATGTTTACTATACTGGGTCCATGAAAGATCTCATTAAACACATACCAGCAGAAAGCACTCACTTTTTTTTTCTGTGACTGTGAATATTCGTTAGAGTTAAGCAGAAGATGAGCAAGGATTTTACTTGCTAGACTTTGAGTCTTATGTCACAGGTCCTGTGCCACTCATGGAGAATGTCGACGACACCAAGTTTAAGTTATATCTCTTTTTTATATCCCAGACATGCCTTTAATCTATTCTAAAGATTCTTAGAGTGTTCAGCCATATATCATTTTCATCAGTGCCTTCTTTTTACCAAGAAACACTCCTTCTCTTGAACCTTAGTTCAAATTGAAAAAAACAGGGACTTTTTCTACTCTACTGGTTGGTCTGCATTTCTCTGTATTCATTATTTCTATTTTCTTTATGAAATGTTCAGTTCTCAACTATTAATTTTTTCTGTACTCATACTGGATTGACAGTTTGAACGATTGTGGAAATTTGAATAAATGGTGTTTCAGAGATCTTGAGAGGCTTTGCTTCACTTTCTTCTAGCATCTGGTGTTACTGATAAAATGCCTGGCAATTTAACTATTGTCATTGTTCAAAAGTCTTTGGGGCTACAGTGTTTTTGGCTGGGAACTCACCCCACCTTTTGGGGTGTACTATCTTATCTCTTTATCTCCTAAATTCCACAAGGCTGCAGCCTTCTTTAGTGACCTGCCTCCTTCTGAAATGTACTTTCAATAAATCTTCCTTTTTCTCAAAAAAAGAACAAAAGTCTTTGGTTGGTACTGTTGGAATAATATGTCTAATCTTGGTCATAAGTCGTTAGACATTTCACAGTGTTATGTATTGCCTAGGTCTTTTTGTTGTTGTTCCAGTAATTGTTTTGAACAATCAATAGGCTATTTCAATCAGAGGTATATATCTTTATTCAGCAATGGGGAAAAAAATCTATTAATGCTTGATATTTTTCTCTGCTCTACTTTCTAATTCTCTGCTTGGGAAATCTCCTAGGTCTGGTATTGAATCTTCTTATTTAATCCCTTATGTCTCTTTTATTGTCTATTTCTCATTTATTTTTTCTTTTTGTTTTGGAAACTAGGTGTTTTTCTTGGCTTTCTCTTCCAATCCTATTGTTATTATTAACTTTGTGTAATTCAAATGTTCTTTGTTTCATGAGTGCAACATCTCCTTCGATCTTTCCAGAGATAGAATTAGGCTTTTTTTTTTTCTTTTCATTGTTATATTTTGTTCCTCCACTCCTTCTAATAGCACTAGATAAAATTTTCACTTTTTATTCTTTCCTATTGTTTTACTTCTTCTAAAATAATCATACCTTTGCTTACCAACTTGTATTTTAAAATAAGATTATAGAAGGAATGTTGTTAATGTTGTTTTGGTGAATAGAGAGCCAATCATTTTGCTGAGGGACCTTCATTCTTTTTTTTTGGAAAGTTAAAGTGGAAAATAAAGTAGAAGAAAACAAATACTCTATTTATATTTTTTAATTAATTTCTATGATTTTGATCTCACTTCAGACTACTGCCATCCATAGTATTTGTTTCTATTTCATCCAGAACTCACCCAGGATTTTAATGGCAGGACTGTCTCCCTCTTTTGAACAGACTTCCAATATCTGATTATATTCAGGTACTAGCTTTATTTACCCATTCATCTTTATTTTCAGTTGACATTTTCCTATCCTCTCTCAATTCTGATTATTTGTTTAAACTTTCTCATGTGCTATTCTCTGTGCCATACAGTGATTCTATAGGTCTACTTAACCTATTTTTGTTGTCATTTTATTAAATCTTAAGAGAAAGCAAATAAATTGTTTCAGTGCAACATCTTACTTGAGCTATCTGAAGGTTTAGAAGTAAAAGAAAAAATTGGCTGATTTTTTGGGGGGACCCAGAATTCCATAGTTTGACACCCTGCAGTGATACTCAGTGAAAGATATGGTCCTATCACAACTGCCTGGAAAGCTTCTATACCAGACGCCTGTCTATCTCCTCCAGGCATTTACTGTGCCATCTGAGAGAGAACACAACCTATTTCCAGGAAGAAATGCTGAGCAAATATTGAATTAAAACAAGACATGTTCAGGAGCCTCAAATAACACTTTCTGATCTTGAAAATCACAGAATGCAAAGATTATTTTTATCCTATTTGCTCAGTCAAATCTTCTCAAAATACATTCAGTCCTATTGCTTTCTCCATATTTAGACTGTTGGCATTTTTCAGAGTTATTATATCAAACCAAATGGAAAAAAACTATGTTAAAGGTGGGTATAAATATTTTTGCCACTTAACTTTCAGTGTGTCTGATCAGACATCTGCTGAAGAGCAGGTCAACCTGAGTTTTTTGTCAAGAACCTTAATACCAACCTGTGTTATATCATGTTCCCCTTGCTTACGTTTTAAAGCCTATAGCATCTCTCATTGTCATATCTTACTATGTAGAGACAGAAAGTAACCACTTTCTGGACAAGCTTTAATTATTAATATAAGAAATTCATTTAAAAATAAATTCTCTTCTTATTTTTCTAGTTGGTTTTGCTGTTAATAAAGTGAAGTTTACAAACCACATTTTTATTTCAGAAACATTCCATGAATCCTCTGATTGAACTATCTGAATTCTAAATGGATGAGAAAGAGCCTGTGAAAATTTCCTGTCTATGGAAATTCACAAGAGACTAAGTCAGCTGTGAACTTTTAAAACACTAAATTGGGACTGTTTACAGATTTGGAAACAATGAAGTAGGAATTCTGGATACCCGGACCCTCATTAGGCTGAAAGGCTAAACTGAATGAGAAACGAAATGTAAGACTGAAAAGGGGAGAGAAGAGGTCAGATACATGTGCAGTGTCAGGGAAAGGTGTGAATGTAGATGGTGGCTTGTGGACTCCAGGCTCGTCTTTCTTTCAGTGTTTCAGTAGACAAGTATTTGACACAAGCTTATTCTGAACTCTGAAACTATGTTTAATGCTTTCTTTATTCATCTGTGTAATAATTCCTTTTTGTAAAACCTATTTGTTAAGGCGCATGTAGTTGTCTTTTTTTTCCCTGTAGAGTTGTTATCAATTATTTCAATATGCAAGTATCTATCCCCTGAACTCAGAATTCTTATTAAGCCCTCAGTGTAAGTTACCTATATTTGTATATGTGTCATATCTTTAGAATCACATATGCTGACTCTTCCAAACTGAATTATAGATTCGCTAAAGAGAGGTCCTTTCAATGGTTTGTTTTGTTTTGTTTTGTTTTGTTTTAGTTAATGTGTATAATAATGAATGCTAAAGGTTAAAGACTCATCAAATTTAACCTTTGTCATCTTCAGCATAATGGTAAATGCTTGATAAGTTGTAGTTATAAAAAAATGAATGTACAGCTTCAAGCCTTTTTTTTGTTGTTGTTTTTGTGTATACTTCTTTAATGTCCTAGTTCTGTTTTTATCCAATGCCTTACTTCACACAATACTGAAATCTCTCACTTTATGTCAGTTTAGACTAATTTAGTGAAAAGTAAAAAACAAAAAAAGAATCTGGCCTTAGGAAACTTGCATAGAATAAGAGAATGCATGGTGAGGTCTAAATTAAGTCTCAGTTAGTTCTTGGCCTTCTGTTTATTCACCACTGTGCTAGTGTGAGAGAGAACACAAACTTTTTTAGTCTTCAGCTATAACTTCTTGCCTATCTACATCAAATTCCATGTCTATGTCACTTCTTCCTCCCAATTCATTCCATAGTCCCAGCTACTTCTAGTCATTGTATGTAATACATCGCATATATGTAAAATAAAATTGACTATCTCCACACGTTAATTTCCTAACATATCTTTTTCATTTGTTTGTTTGTTTGAAACAGAACCATATCATTTAAAAAGATACATAAAACTAGAGTAATACTTTAAATTCTTTATGTTGTATTTTTTATTATTAAATTTATTGGGGTGACACTTTCAAATAAGATTTTTTACACCCTCTTTTGTAAATTACTGCACATTCTGGAAGTCTTTAAGTATTTACCCAAATGGAAAGAGCATCATAATTAATGGTACAATAGACACACTGTTTGTCAGTTTTGTTTTCTTGTTTCTCCTCACCTTCTGGCTGGTGGACTGTGTGAGTATATGGTTTAAGGTTTGTAAGTCCCAGCTCTGGTTATCATTTACTCTGAGGTGGGCCAGCACCTTTATTAGCATCCACAAATTTTGTGTGCCTAATTTTAGTAAAAATTTAGATCAATTATTAGAATAGCAGGTGCAACATTTTATTTCTCATATCCAATCCTCATAAAGAAAGATTTGGTAATTTGCATACAACCAATTGCAACAGGGTGTAGAAACACATTCCCTAACATAAACCAATAAGTGAAACTGAGTATGAAAGCAAAGCATTTGTTACCTGTCTTTACACAGTCAACTAATTTCTAACACCAGCCTTCTTATAACATTGCTTCATCATTATCCATTCTTGTCTATTGGACATTCTCTGTCAAAATGTTTCTTACCAGGTGTCAATGCCTCAGGATTCTGATCCCTGCATTATTAGAGAACATATTTTTTTTGCTGCTTTCCAGTAAATTTATTTATATGGCTTTAGTCAGACTAAAACTTTTCCCCTGACACACATACATAGGAAATAGCAAAGAGAATAGAAAGTTAGCTTCAAATTTATCTTAAATTCTTTAGGAGGGTGTTGGAATTATCTAAAAATTATTTTAAGAATCTTTACATAAATGTTTTATATAATTTCATTAGTAAAAAAGTAGAATGGCAGCTTCTTTGGACACAGTGAAAATACACTGTGAAAAGCAGATATTTCAGAATGATTTGTAACTGTCTAAAAATATTATTTTTTTCACAAATTTCATATTATCTCATTTTATTTTTATGATCTTCTTGACCCCTCCCCCCAAAAAAATGTTTATCTGAGTGTGGCAGCACCTTTGTTTTATCTCATTTTTTTTTTTCAATTTGGTTGGGTTTGCTCTATCAGTAGCTACATCATTTGGACAAAAATAGCAGTTTTATAGATATGTAAAACCTACAGAAAACTCCACATTTTAGTAAATTATCACTAAGTAAACAGGTAAAATTTTTAGGCAATTAGGCAACTGCTTGGTATCACCTGCATTTTGTTCTTTTTTTTTTTTTCTTTTTGAGGAAAAAGATCACACCATCATTAATCTAAATTGTGTAAAGATTTAAGCAAATCAATTGAAAAAAAACATTCTGGGGAAAAATTAAGTTAAGTTTCTAAATATAATTACAAATTCAAATATTTCTCCCTTGCTAGAAGGATATGCGATTTTATTGCAACCATGTTATGATCTGTAAGTTTTCTCCTTTGAATCACACTCATGGCAAAATTGGTACAGCAGAAAGAACTTTGTTTCTCTTTATAGCATTGTTCTCTTCTGCTTCTGGTCATGTTTAATTTTTTTCACACCACTATTTGAAAAATCAGCTTCTGACTCAAGGGTAGAACTACCCTGAAGGAGTGTTTGTATTACGGCTATTAAGACATGATGAAAAATCTTCAGATTCTTGCAATGAAGTATAAAACAAGACTTTTAGGTCTTAATAGGCTTGTTATCACAAAACTCTTGTTTTTCTTAATAACATCAAGTATTATTAAAATGAGCTTGTAATTTCTGCATTAGTCTATGTGGTTCTACAAGTCAATTTTCAGACCAAATTTATCACTTAGTTTCTTCTCTTTTCCCAGAGGCATCTCCTGAAAAACCACTCTGCCTTTAGAAGTCATCCTACATAAATGGAGACAAGTGAGGTAAATAGTTTTTTCTGTATAATTAAAATTAAAAGACAGCAAGTTAAATCTTTCTATTTCTATTTACTAGGTAGCACTGCTATTAAATTATTGAGCTCAAGGTTTTTTGAAAAAATTTAAAATTATACTTGGCACACAATACTATTTTTGAAATGTGAAATCTACATCATTATTCTGTCCAGAGATGTAAGTTTAGTGGTTGAACATGTATATGATCAATTTCTTGCCCTGATTGAACTTCAGCCTTATAAGACTGGTATTGGCTCAGATTTCTCCTAGAAATAAACTGTGAAAATTTGGGCCCAAAATTAATAATCAGCCTAATTTTTAACTTCTCCAAAAAGCCATCTATCTCAGCTATGTATGAAGTACTCAAAACTGCAAAAAGTACTCAAAGTTAAGAAAATCACATGGTGCTTAAAAATAAATTACTGGAGACTCAATGGCATGCTGTGTTAATGCAACATTTTGAATTAAAGTAATTTTTTTTCAATAATACCTTGACATATTTATGTTTATTTTTAAAAGTTGGAGGGTGAGGTAAATGAATGAATGCAGATTTTATACAATGGTTGCCTGGTGAAACTATTGGTACAGGAATCAGGTAGAAGCAAACTTACATGGATATATCTTGTTATTTATTAGTATTAAATAGAATACTTGTATAATAATATTTCTAATATTTATTATTCTCTATTAGAGATTAGTTAGTATGACATAAATTATAAGTCAGTGGAAGAGAATGGGTTCTGATCACTCAATCCATCACTTAATTAATCAATACTAACATTTTACATAACTTCTTAAGCATATTTGGACTATACTGTTAAAGGTGGAGTTAAAACATAACTCACATACATCTTGAACAACAGGTTAAGTTTTCAGTATATTTAAGTTTCTTTCCTTCTAAACTCATTCGATGAATAACAATTATCAGTTACCAATAAAGCAGCTATGCCAATAATTCAAAGATTGGTTTCAGAGTCCTACTGAGTACACATAAGTGAAATTTTATACTGGACCCCATCAGGCCCTACTCTGTGTCTAGTCTTGAATTAAATATATGACTTGATCTTCGGCACCAAATCTCAAAATGAAATATTTTAATATTTTGTTATCAGGCCATTTCTGGAATGGAATAATGAACAAAGAGCAAGGAGTAGGGAAAGAAACATTAGATACCATTACATGAAAAACCCTTATCTCACTACTTGTATTAAATATTGTTATATAAAAAATTGTTTTAAATATTTTGAAGGACAATAAAATAGCTGTGGGTAAAAGGATGTGTTTATAAATAGTTTAAAAATTTAAAAGAGTGGCTTTGCTTCTATTTTGGCTTTGCACAATATTCAACAAATGTTGCTTGTGTGATTGACTATCCTGGTTAAAGAACTGAAGTGGAGACGGATGCTTGATGAGGAAGGGGTTCTGGATAATGCATTTCTGACTGCATTGTTAGTATTAATGAACTTCCACAGTGTCTATCTCTGTTAGTCTTTTTCATTATCAGACACAATACCTGCCTTAAAGCCTTGTAAACTCCTCTTTTCTATGTCTATAGCTTCTCTCATATACATATAAAGTCCTAAACTTGCAGTCATCATGATTCTACTGACTCAGCATTTCTTTCCAATCAGGTAAGACTATGGCTTCCTAAAAAACAGAAGTTTTTCTGAATCCTAACCCAACCACATTGATAAATTTGACTGACCTGTGAGAAAACTATATAAAGGAATCGTTACTGCAAATTCACAAATTGTTTGGGTGGGTGGGTGAGGTTCTCAAGGATAGACACAGTTATCGTTTACTCTGGATCTTTATTTTTGTCATCACAGATATTTCATTTTTTTCACTGGGGATGATCTTAACTTTCAGAAGTGTAACATCTTATTGAATTACATTGAATTTGTGTTGAAAGAATGGCTCTCCAGACTTCTTATGCCCTGCTATTTGAAACTCAGGGGAGATCTTTTAGCCTCATCAAAAAAAAAAAAAAAAAAAGAAAAGAAAAATCGCAGAAAGAATAAAATATGAATACATACATATTAATTACTTCTATTGGCTTATGTCTCTTTTCAATTTATCTTCATTTCGAAAAATAGGTAGTCTAAGAAAAATAAACTACATCTTCTTTTGTAAGGTAGTGAAATATTTCAAGCACAGATCTTAGAGTCATCTAAGTCAACGGTTTCAATCCTGGATGTATCTATATCTTCTAAACCTCAGTTTACTCCTTTGTCAAATTTGAATAAAAATACATGCCAAAGAGAGTCGTGATAATCAAATGGTATAATGTAAGTAAAATTCTTAGCCCAGAGACCAATTTGTAATAAATGTTAGGTGAATCCTTCTTATCGTTAGTGAATATTTCACAATACACATGTAAGTTGAAAATTCAATTATTTAGATCACAACCACTATGGGCGTTTTCTTTCTTGATAATGTGATATTATATCTTGAATGTTTTTAGGATTAATACATCATGATTTTAGGATAAATACAATATATTTACTTAAAGTTTTTTTTTTCTTTTCAGTAATAATAATACAAATCACAGCCACCTTAGATATATAAAACACAATGTATGTGCAAAACATCAGAATCTAGTCAACCAAATTACTGAGGAACCATTTAAGTTTAATTTTTGAGGAGGTTTTAGATGGTGGTAATTCAATTAATATTTACCCAGTATGACAAATATCAATTTAAATGTAGACTTAATTTGCCTACAAGAACAGTACAGGTCATGGAGCAAGGGAACAACCTCCTTTTTTTTAGAGATCTTTGGCTCTTTGCTTTTATTAGCTCTATGCAACTATCATTCGATGGTAAAGAACACAGCTGATGTTTAAATATTGCACTAAATAAAAGGCGTTAGGTGGGCAAGGTGAAAATCAAGAGCTTTTGAATATATTATAGGCTGAAAGAATTTTTGGAAACTATTTCCAAATATGCATATGCACAATTTGTAAAATAAATAAAAGTTTGAAATAAGCTTTAAATAAGATGTTGAGGAGATGTAAAAAGTGTGGTTACTTTAATCTTAATCAATGCAACTTGTGATGAGGTAGTGAAGAGCAAGCAATCAGTCAGAAGCCAATCTACCCAAATTAAATCTGAAACAACAACAAAGATTATATATATATATATATATATATATGTATGTATATATATATTTTACTTTAGTTTGTGTTAAAAGAAATGGGCAATGTAAATGCTATGCAGATTTAATGTGCTAATGAAATCAATTCATCAAGTTTTAAATCATGTTGGAAATTAAAATAAGAAACTGTTCTGTACATAGAAGACACTGTATCTCAAAAGAATATCCAGTCTTGATAAAGAACAACCCTAACAAATTTTAGATGACTGAAAAAAATGTCATGTATCAGTTGCTTTTAAAGACTCTCTCTCTCTCTCTCTCTCTCTCTCTCTCTCTCTCTCTCTCTGTCTCTCTCTCTCTTTTTGTTCTCTTGCAAATCTTTAGAGTTTATATTTAGGAAGGAGCCTAGGAATAGAAATCTGGAAGAAACTGCTATGAGATGCACTGTGAAGCCGTTTGCCTAACCAGTGTATTGTTGTTACTCAGAATTGGCAGCCACACAGCTTTTGGGTGACATTGAGGTGTTTGAAGGCATTCAAGGGTGTGTGAATACAAATAGTTTAAAAGAATTAACTTTTAAATTAAAGAAATGTGTGTGTGTGTGTGTGTGTGTGCACATACATTTTTATATTAAATTTTCCCTAACATAATTTTTTGAACATTTAAAATCTAGATTATATTATTGAAATTTGTATACATTTCAAGCAAGTAAACAAAACTCCCTTACAGCGAGGCATCGATAAATTCTACAAAATCAACACCAACAAGATTAGCAGGTTTTTTCTTTTTTCTTTTTTCTTTTTTTGGAATCAAAACAAGGAAGTTACCTACATTCTGTTGGCAGATAGATGAAAATGTACTATATGTTCCTAAAAGTCTGTATTGAGGCTTCAGATCCTAATTTTCTATCACCATACAATAAACTTCACTAACTTTAAAAAATATCTCCCACCACTTAACTTATTAGTGGTGATTGTTCCAGAATATTACAAATCTTCGAAAAATTACTATAGGAACCAATGAAAATATTGTTATTGGTTTTGAGAAAATAAAGAGTTCTAATAACAGAATGAAAATAAATTTGAAAGACTGGTGGTTTTCAGCTGTACGTTTTCAACATAATTAGAGTACCTACTTGAATTGTAAGCTGGCAGGTCATTTAAAAGGGATCTTTGTTGAATTAGAACAAGACTTTTGCATACATCTTGAAAGGAGTTCAAATAATTCAATGACATTGCTAGAATAACACTCTTAATCCTATTGACTTATTTATATGTGTGAGATATTTCAACACCTACATGTATAAAGATGAACCCACAATAATAAAAATAGAATTTATGATAAACTGTCTCATTCTCACAATAAATAATTCATTCATAGATATTAGATTCAATATAATAAAAATGTCCAAGACATCTCATAAAAAGATATACTTTCCACAAAAGTCACTTTAAATGTATTAAATTTGTTTATGAAAATTGTAATAAGTTTACATGGAAGAATTTTTCAGTATTTAGAGAAGCTCATGGCCACAAAAAATTTAAATCAATTAAGAATATTTTTATCATAAAATATATCCCATTATGATTAAAGTCAAACTTGGAGAGTGAAATGAAATTGGTTTATGGAGAAAAAAAGAAAAAAGTAAAATATCTGACTGTAAACAGCATTGATGTATTTTTCAAAATGAATATTAGTTGATATCAAATCATTGTAGTATTTTGATGTCAGCAAAAATGTTTAAAGGAATGACATAACCATTTTATTTAATTATTAATTAATTTTTATTATAGTCACATTTGTTAGTGAAATCCAGTGTTTCAGGTATACAATGCAATAGCAAAGCATATAAATCACTGCCCATAGTTAGATTTCTTTCTGTCACCACATATTTGATCCTTTTAGCCCCATTTATCTCCCCCTTCCCCTCCCCTTACCTTCTAGCAATCACTTTATTTTAAAATGTCAATATTCAACTTATGCTGGAAATTAAACTCTTTGTAAGTATTAAAACTTATAATAAAAATGGTGTCTGTCTACTTATAAATATATTCACATTTATATCATTTATATAAACTGTTATGTAAGTTAAAGTCAGATTAAATGTTGAATAAGGGTATCTTGGACATGCCTATGGAAATTTGAGGAATAGGAGGAGGTCATACTGAAAATACTCATTTAAAACAATGAAATAGAATTTCATTGGTTTAAATTCTTGTTTACACTGCATTTTCCAGTCTTTTAAAAAGATAAAAAGTATATACATTTTTATTATATGTTATCTTAAATAATTATTGAGTAACAAGTATTTTTCATGTATTATCTCCTTTAACTCTCAATAGCCCTTCAGCAGCATTATAATTCATCTCTAGTTTGAAGATGGAGACACTAATACCTAAAATGAGTAAGAGAATTTTCCATGATTACTTACCCGCAGGTGAAGAGGTTGAAATTCAAATTAAAGGACTCTGCCACAATGGAGTATACTCTTATCCTCTATTCTTTTATGTCTTGTCATTTCTAAATTTCCATGACAGAGAAAGAAAAATAAATCTACCAGTCTTAATGGAACTGATTTTCTCTTCCTTACCGGTGATATGAAATATGATGACTCAACTAAAAGTCAGATTAGGCCACACTGACACTATGTTACAATAACTTTTTCATGCACTTAAAAAAAAGCTATGGTCTAATTGAAAATGATGCACAGTTATTTTGTAGCTTGGTATAATGGATAATAATTTTTTCTAAATAAAAATAATATTAATGTTTCTGTATGATAATTGCAGACTACATATATATCTAGTAAATATAGAAAATGTAGGAAAAAAAGACAGTAAAAAACTAGTGAAACTATATGTTAAATTAGAAATCTATTCTCATTTTTACTTAAATTTCAAGAATATTCAAAATAATTAGTGGAACTGAGAAATTTCATTAAATTTCTATGAAATATTTACTAATTGCAAAGATTATATTTTATACAAAATTGTTTTCTAAAGACAAATGTCAATGTAATGAGATATGTAAATCAAGTTGCTTAAATTTACCACTTACCCTGTTGTAAAAATTTAAAAAGAATTCACCCAGACTTTTAACAAGTTTGGAATATTACAAATAGTAATTGCAAAAAAAAATGAATGTGTCCCTCACACACAAATTCATATGTTGAAATAATTTTCCATGTGATTGTATTAGGAGGTGATCTTTGAGGAGTTAATTAGATCATGAGGGTAGAGCCCTCATGAATGTGATTAGTGCCCTTAAAAATGGGACCCCAGAAAGCTCACCCTCTTTCCTCCATGTGAGGATTCAAGAAGGTGGCAGCTTGCAACCTGGAAGACAGCTCTCATCAGAACCTGACAATGCTGGCACCCTGATACCGGACTTTCAACCTCCAGAGCTTTGAGAAATAATTTTATTTATGAGCCACACAGCCTATGGTTCTTTGTTATAGCAGCCCTATCTGCATAAGACAGTAATACCATGCAAAGAAAGGTAAAACAAGGATCAAAATGTGTGTGTTGTCTGTCTCTAGCTTAATACTATGTCATAGAACCATACTTTATGTTCATTTTACTTCATTAATGTTATTCAAACAGTATTTTTTTATACAAATGTGGATATTCAGAGTGTTAATTTGAGCTAAATAACTTACTAAAAATGACTTGGCAAATTTTGAGATCAGAAAATAAATTAAACTCACAATTTCTGGCTTATCATCTATACTTTTGGCTATCAACAGACACAAAAAGATATGAAGAAATTAATAAATTTTGGTTTCTTTTACAGTTCATAGCCTGTTAAAAAATTATTTCTAGATAATGCTATTTTACCTGTTCAGAAATTATTGACTGATTTGTCTCTGGGCTATGTTTCCCAGATTAAATATATCCCTAAAAGCACTGGACCACTGAGGAAAACCAGGAAAAACAAGTCTTCCAGATAATAATATATATATTAGTCATATGTGCATATGTATGCACGTGCATGTGTATATCTGTATATCTGAATATACGTATATATGTATATATGTATAGACTTATACATTCATAAACCTACACACACAAACACACACACAGGATAACGATGACAAGGAGGATATGCAATATTCTTAGGCATCTGTAAAGAACAATGCATTAAATTTCATCAGGAATAGTTCTTGTTTGTTTGTTTTTACCCAAAGACAGCTGTTCTTTCCACTTGCTCAACACCATATCCTTTTAGCCAGCAAATACCATACTGAAAAGTATTTATTTATCTAACTTCCTTTTCTATTTCTATTACTATTGACTAATCTCAGCCCTTAACATTAACTCAACAGATATAAACCTAGAGTCTTCCTTCAACTCCAACACTTCACAACTTCCAGACATTCTTCTAGCATAGATATAACAATTTTAGCTTTATATCTTTTATTGAGTTCTCATTGCCTTTGACAACACATTGCATACCATTACACATAACAGGGCATAAAAAATTAATTTGGAAAAAAAGAAGCAAAAGTGGGTTTAGGAAAAACAGTTAATGGGCTATTGATGAAATCTAGGTAAGAAGTTGTGATAATATGAACCAGGAAAGAAGGGGAACATATAGAAAACAGCTGGCATATTCTAAAGATTTTTAATAAGTAAAATAATTGGGACTTGATAATCATAAAAGGAGAGTAAGGAAAAAATCAGCTACAAAAGTCTAGCTTTTCTGGACTTGATCATTAAAAGGTCAACAACGACATTTAAATTTTGGCAATGAAAAACTGTAGATGGGGTCCGTGAGTTCACTTTTGTATGAGTTTAATTCAAAGAGCCACTGGAGGTGAGAGCAGAAAACATGGAGATGTAAAATGGGCATCTGAACATATGAGTATAGATACTCAAGAAGAAATAGCTGAAAGTCATAGGAGTAGAAGAAGAAAAGGAAAAGGTTGATATGGGAAATTTGCTTTAAGATAGTATAGATTTAAGTGATTAAAGGGCCAAGCTTTAAGAAACATGAACTTTTGAAGCCTAGATAGAGATGTATGATAAGATAAGGTGGAGAAGTGGGAGGAAAACCAGAAGAAATATGTTGCCATAAAAACAAGAAAAAAGGATTTTTTAAGAAAGAGGAATTTAGTAAGGATCAAAAATGAGATCATATCTTCAATGTTTATTAACAATTGTGATAGTACTTTCTGCAGAGCAGTGAGACTGTCATCCAGACTGAAACAGATTATTTTGAATGGAGATAATATAAATATGTATGCTCTCAAGCATTTAATTTAAAAAAAAGTGAGATAATAAGAAAAGTGAGAAAAATCAGCACATACAGAAATATCAGTTATAAAGAGCTGGTTAGAATAGATTAATTGCTTGGGATCTCATGATTAAAAGTGAAATGTAAGAAGTAATAAGCAAATTTTGGGTAGTGTGTCAAATTTTATTTACATTTTACTTCTTTCCAGTTACATTTTTCTATTTAAAATTTATAAAATACACTGGCATGTCCTCAAAATATGTAGCACAGTTTCAGCCTCATATTAAAAAGGGAAAGATAATTCAAAAAGCATCAGCAAGCAAATGCAAATACCCCAAAGGAAACGAAATACAACAGAAAAACAAGGATTGGAAACTTTTTGCATCATTTTTATAGATCTGTAAAATAATGTTGTTAGGTAAATAACAGGCTATTTATTTATGTTAACCACTAATGGTTACTTTTACTCATTAATTACACACACACACACGCACACATGCACACACACACACAGCTGTCTGTTTCTACAATGAAAGGTAAAACAATGAAACGGATACATAAGCACATTATAAAATAGGTTTCAGTAATGTCTGACATCTATATTCAAACTTGCATTCTAAATGATTGGTATGTTCTTTACATAATGCGTGCATAGCAGGTGTTTCATCCTCCCAAAAAAAGCTCCATTGAGGTAGAAATAAAGTAATTTTTCTGCTTCAGCAACTGGGAAGATATTTTTTAAAGGGAAAAGAATAATGTTTGCACCCAAACTAAAATGAGAAAGCAATATAAGTTCAGTTTTACTTTAATTATTGACAATAGACCTGAGAGGCAAATTTTAAAATACTGATGTAATTGGCAAGAGTTATTTAAACAAAAATTTGCAAGAAAGGTTTAAAAAAAAGAGACTGATTTGAAAGTATCTAAGCACATAAATATTTAAAGTTAAATATAAAAATTATATATAAATACAATTTATATATAATTTAAAAATTAAATATAAACATAATTATACATATGACTGTATAAATCACTAATTTACTATCTATATATTAGCCTATAGTTTATTTTACTGAAGCTGTAACAGTGAGGAGAAATTTAAAGGTCGACAAAATAATCCGAAGCATTTAGTCAGTGCCTGTTTTAATTGAAATGATCACTAGGATACTGCAGATAAATTAGGACAGAAATTTGTTCAGGTTTGTAAAGGGTTAGAATTAATTAATGATGTATTTTTCTTTTCATTTAATATGCTATTTTTTAGGACTTAAAGCTAAAGTTTAGAGAATTTTTCCAAGAAAAAGAAAGAAATTTTGTAAAAGCTCAATCAGTTTTACCAAACAGGAGACAGAATCCCTCATTGAAAGAGATAACCAAAAAAAGTATTTTGAGTTTAGGAGTTCAGATATTGCTAAAATTTATATATATATATATATATATATATATAAATATTAATATATATATAAATATATACTATATATTAATTTATATGTTAATATTTAATATATATATTAAATAAAGGGGAAAAGAAGTTTTAAAGTAAATTTAATAAAGACAATTTTAAGATTATATACACCTTCTTGATGTAAATAAGATCAAAACACAGCTCTACTTTAACAAAGAAACTTGAGCCATTTCCTCTATTTTACAGTCCATGAGAGTATGAAACAAATTTCTAGGTCCACAATGGAATTGTTTCCGCCCAGGGTGCCACATCAGCAAACCAAAACTTGGTTCCTGGAAAATCTTTGTTTCTTTGATCAGAAACATGGTATATCCAGTCAGCCAATCCACAAACACCAAGCCAAGTCTGGGCTCTATACTTAGTTCCTTGTTCCTTCTCACCCTGAACAAGGTTGACTACCTGGCCCCAGCCAACCAAATATTTTCTGTTTGTTTCTTCCTTGTTCTTTATTCTTTATTTTATAAAAGCTTTCTGTCTTCCAGCCCATTTTGCAGTTCTCCAAACGATGACTGTCAGCTTAATGAAGTGTTTAACATTTGTTTATATCACACAAATTGTCTTCTTTAATCATTTTTAGCAATAGTAAATTAAATTAAATAAATATAAATAGAACGTTTAATTTAATTATCTTGAACCGTAATATTATAATAAAAATTAGCCAAAGGGAAGGTAATTATCTATCCTTGAATTGAAATGGTAAATCTACACAATAATATCTTCCCTAATATTTTCAAATTAGAATCGTCACTCATAGGGTTAATCTATAAATACAGTCTATTCTCATTATTTATGGTAGTTATGTTTTATATACAGTTTCTGTGAACACTGATTTAGAAAATACTGAACCAGGGAAAATACAGTTCGGTTGCTGAGAAACCAGTCACATTTTCATCAACCTATACATAAACTTGTTTTATGTGTGTTTCTGTTTAAAGACACTTTATTTAATATATGTTGCTGATTCATTAGCACTGAACTCATAACCAACAGCAGTATATCTCATGCCTCAACGAAGCTCATCCAAGACGTGTTTCAGACAATTTTAAACAGCTAAATCAACAACAACAAACAAATGTAGAAAACATGGCACTAAATAGATGACAAAAAAGACATTTGCTTACCATCGGAAAGCTGAAATTAGAAGCCAGAGCATGGCCTCTTTCTACATTACCTGTGAAGGTGTGCTTTGGGCGCCTCAAATCTTTCACTGCTTCAGTATGACTATGAATGACCTTGAAAATGCTGAGAGTTTTGATTTAGGGGTTACATAGAAATTTTAGAAAGTGGATGAATTTACAAATAATGTACAATATTTACAATAATGAGGATCAACTCTATCTCTCCCTCTATGCTGCTATTCCCTGACCATAGAGTTCTAATGGGCACAGCCTGCTACAATTATGTAATTGTTGAAATTTGAAAGACTTCAAAAAATAAAATACATACAAGCTAATAGTAAATCACTCTACACACAAGACGATAGTTAACAACCAAAAATAAGCTATTAACTTTTCCCTAGTTAAACTAGGTGTCCATTTTGTTTTGTTTTGTTGTTGTTTTTTTGATCTGGGGGGTGGGGTGTATAAAAGAATTATTCTAAAACTTTTATTTCTGGCCCACAGCAGGTCTATGGGTCAAATCAATACCCGTTGTTTTGAATTGAGACTGCCATCTCTAGCTGATTAACAGTGAGGTTTTTTTGTAGAGTGGGCCAATCAGGAAAACTACAAAGCTGCTTTAGAATCTATTATTGATGAAATTTTTATATTACAAACAGCCAACAGCTAAAGTATGCCATAGTCCCTTGTGAATATTTTCTAAAAAGAAACGGCAATTAACTTATTAAAATACTTGTGTATATTTACCAGCCACTAATTTTAAGGAGATTCTTCAAGTATAGGCATCATTGTACAATCCATTTTCAAAATGATTGATGTACTCTTACATATAACTATAAAACAAGTCCATTAGTGGAAGCTGAGTTATTTATAATTCTGAGTTATTTATAATTCTTAATAAAAATTTAGAAAGTGCAGGAACTCAGGAGAATTCAAATGGTGAATTTAACGAACAAAAATAAGTCCATTTGAAGATAACACTAAATACCAAGAAGAAAAAGGAAAAAGAAACTTTTAAACATTTCAAAGATTCTTTGAAAAAAAAAAAACTCTTCATATTCCAAAGAGAATATGGAATATAAAATTCAGAAGTACAGTGGCAGGAAAATAAAAGGTTAAAGTAAATTGGGGAAATTCCAGATAATCAAGGTAGTTGGACATTATGTAGTTATCTCCTCTCCTACACAAAACCAAAATATAGGAAAGAAGTTTTTAAAATGTTAGAGTCAATATGTACAAACTCTAATGAGATTTCAGCATGTTTTTGGAAAAGTCAGCAGAGATGCAGGGGCTGACTTAGCAGAGGAAGAGAAGGAACAGTCTAGGAACAAACTGAATCCGTGAAACCCCAGAGGGTCAACGCTCAGAAGCAGCAGGCACCTCAAAGACAGAACAAAAGACAAGGAACTGAAAGCTGAAATCAAAACGAGAAAATGGAGGGCTCCAGAAAGATCAAGAAAGAAATTTGCAACTTATAGGTTATCTGATATATTTGAATATTTGCAAAATAATATTTCTGAAAACTGACAGGTTTGATAGAGCAGATAAGTGAAGCCCATTCATTAAAAAAAAAATGAATCATAATCACAGCACTGTGGTGAACAGTATTGATACAGTCTAAATATTTACATAGTCCAAGTAAATACTAACTAATAATTTGACCAAAAATCAAGATCATATGTACAGAGTAGCAAAGGAGTAACAGGCAGAAAAAAAAGCCAATTTTTATTATAATCCTTAGTAACATTTAATTGTTTTAAAGTGCATGTGAATGTACAAACCAAAATTAGTAACTAAAGATGAGAAGAGATTTGAGCAGTTGTCTGTAAGTGGTTCATGTACACTTGTACAATTTTATAGGCCAGTGAGAGGACAAAAACCCATATCCTTGATATATAGATATATTTCTTTCTCTTCCATTTGTTACTTGGCTTCTTTTTATGGTTTCAGCTGTACATTCAAGACTTTAACCCATTTTGAATTTATTTTTGTGAAATGATGTAAGGGTAAGGGTATTTTCTATTTTTATTCCTTTGCATGTAGTTATCTAGTTTTCCCAAACTATTTACTGTCTTTTCTCTGTTGTGTACTCTTGACTCCTTCATTACAGATTAATTGACCACATATGCATACTCTATCCCATTTATCTGTGTGTCTGTCTTCTTTCCAGTAACATCCTGTTTTGAGTACTATAGCTTTGTGGTACACTTTGAATTTAGAGAGCTTGATACCCTCAGTTTTGTTCTTTTTTCCTCAAGGTTGCTTGGGCTATTTGGGGTCTTTTGTGGTTCCATATAAATTTTAGGATTATTTGGTCTTGTTCTGTGAAAATGTCATTGGGATTTTTATGGCATTGAATCTATAGATTGCTTTGAGCAGTATGGACATTTTAACAATGTTATTCCTTTCAATCCATGAGCATAGTATATCTTTTTAATAATTCATGTTATCTTTGATTTCTTTCATCAATGTCATATAGTTTTTGGTGTACAAGTCTTTTACTTCCTTGATTAAACTAATTCTTAGTTATTAATTTTCTTTTTGATAAAATTGTAAATAACATTATTTTCTTAATTCCTCTTCCTGATAGCTTGTTAATAGTTTATAGAAACACAACAAATTATTATATATTGATTTTGTGTTTATGACTTAACTGAATTTTGTTATTCTAATAGTTTTTGGTGGCATCTTTAGGGCTATATCTATATCTATATATCTATATATCATCTATATAGATATCTATCTATATCTATATCTATATCATCTATATCTATCTATAACTATCTATTTATATCTATATCTATCTAATCTATATCTATATCTATCTATCTATATATCTATCTATATCTATATCATCTATCTATATCTATATCTATATTTATATCATCTATATCTATATCTATATCTATATCTATCTATCTAGAGAGAGAGAGCTATATATATATCTGCAAATAGTGGTGAATTTATTTCTTTTATTTCCCAATGTGATTGCATTTTATTTATTTTTCTTGACTAACTGCTGTGGCTAAGACTTCCAATACTATGTTGAATAAAAGTGATATGAGTGGCTATGCTAGTCTTATTCTGATGTTAGAGGAAAAGCTTTCAGCTTTCACCATTAATATAATGTTACCTGTAATCAATTTACTCTTAAACAGCACTTAGGACTCCGTTTAAACCATTTCAAGAAGCCCTGTGGGACCATTTTAATCCTAAGTAACTAGTTCTTCTCTGTGAACCAGGACTCCTTTCATGATGAGTGACATGGATCCAATTCAAAATGGTTTAAAGATAAAAGGGACTTTTTGGTTGGTATTGCTGGAAAAGCTCAGTGGTGGGAAAAGCTCAAAGGTGGGTCTAGAAAAGCCTCTCTCTGTATCTTTTGGTTCTGCTTTCTTCAGTATTAACTTTATTTGCAGAGGACTCTTCCAAATGAGTGGCAAAGATAACCAGTAGCGCATCCATGATTTTATCTTAACAGTTCATTTTCTACATGGAAGTAGTTCCATGTACATCGTTGCAGTAAATCAGGAAGCAGATTTTCATTAGTCCTTTGAGGTAGTATATCTAGGGAGATGAATATATTAATGAACCAAGATTGAGTCATGTACAAATCCAATCCATGTACTGGATTGGTGGTTCATTGTGCTCTTATTTCATCACATGGTCTGAGGGGTAAGAAGGAAACTGAGCTGATTAAAAGAGATGTCCACCACAGATCCCTCCTTGGCCTTTTATGTTTCTGGACTTTAGCATTTGACATTTGGCATTTACCTTATATCACTGTAACTACCCTGCATCTACTCACCTGTTTATCAATGCATATGTGCTTTCTCATTTAGACCATAAGCCTTTAAAGAAGGCTACATTTTATAGTTTCTTTTTTTTATTCAGCATCCAGTCCAGTAATCTGTGTACACATAATAGGAGTTCAATAAACATTTGTGAATAATGCAAAATTATAGAGAAGTATGTCTAGTATTTAATCAGCATATCTTATGTAAACTTGGGAATGAAACCTATAATATGGAGATGTTATAATACATATCACATCTCTCAGTATAAGGATTCACTATAAAGAAATGTTAGGCACAGAAATTCTGAGCTATTAGCTGTGGCTCTATTCTCTGTAAGAACAAAAATTGATTTAGTTCATCAAACTGCATATAAACAGGCAGAAAATAATTCTGACCTTATGCAACAACAGAACTTGATATTTGTAAAACCAAAAGTTTTAAAGAAACACATCATCTAATAAACTGGAAATGGTAGTGACATTTTATAGCTTAAATGTGAAATGAAAGGGCATTTCATCGACATTCATGATGTTCTAAAAACATAGGAAATTACATTGTCTATAAACTGCATTAAATAGCCAGCCAATGTTTCTCCACTTTGTTGATTATTCATGAAGCCTTTGGATGCGTCTCAGCTGGCTCATACACTGCCTTGCCCTACTCAAGTCTATACTCTGCTCTATGGCCTCCTCTTACTTGGTCACATCAAAGCAGCCACCTCATTCTCCAGCTTGGCCTGGGTCACCTTTGTGGCTTTTGAAGCCAGCCCACAGCTCAGGGTTCTCTGGCTTGCCTTCAGCTGAGAATTGAACTATTTCTCATTCTAGGCTTTGCTATATGTAAATTGAGCTAAGAGTTTGGTACAGGCAACTCCTAGATTCTATGGCCTGTTCTCTCCCAGTTAAATCCAAAGCCTGCAGGAAAAGTATTTATGGACCTGGAGAGGACACAGACTCAGAAGTTTTCCAGTGTGAAATCAATGATCAAGCTAATCTATTGTTTGTTGCAGGGGTTCTCCAAGTGTGGTTTGTAGACTACTGGGTACTTCCAGACCCTTTCATTGGCATCTAAACAGTAAAATGAACTGTTTTTGTTAAAATATTAAGATATTATTTGCCTTTTTCACTTGTTTTCTCTTTGGAACACACAGTGTAGTTTCATAGACTCATGACATATGACATGGTGATGTTATCAGTTTGAAGACTAATGGATTGTATGCTTACGTGCCTTCAGTTTTTAAATTTTCTCAGTTTAAATATCTAATGTAGTAAACATCAAGAGATATAAGCTACATAATCAAAGCTCCTTGGGTTTCTCAATACAAGCATTCCTTGCTTTTCATGGATCTGGTATGCACGAGTCTTCCATTAATACTGCACTGTATAGAATGAGAGTGGCCTGTAATTATGAGAGCATAAAGGTGTCCTCAGGCAAAGTGTGTAATGGAAAAAAGATTTTTGTGGGACATAGAAGGCTCATTTACAGTTCTGATCCTATGATCAACAGACTTTATTTGAATGTTTACATTTGTTTCCTGATATAATGAGAAGTTATAAATCTCTGTTCAGTCTACCTCACAGGTTAATTGTAGGTGTTTGGTAACCATTAATGTTATAGAAATAATAATAAAAAAAACTTTAGTAATGGTAAATCTTAATGATACATCAGCACTAATAACAGCCAACCCATAGGACTCCTTATATAAGAAGCACTACGCAAATAATATCTGCTGATTTAGCTTTATAACTACTTTATAAAATAGACCTGGTTATTACCCATATTTTACACTTGATGAAATTGAGGTTGAGAGAGGTGAAGTTACTTTTTTAGATTAATAAACTTTACTTTTTAGAAGAGTGTTACACAGAGAAAAATTGAACAGAAAATACGGAGAGTTGACATATACCCCTTGTTCTCATAAATGCATAGCCTTGCCCACTATAAACATCCCCCACCAACGTGGCACATTTATGAAAAATGAACCTACACTGACATCATTATCACCCAAAGTCTATAGTTTACATTTGATGCAGTATTTAAATATAGTAGTGCATTGATAGGCTTCAGAGCTGGTCTTTTAAAGGAAACAACAAACAACAACAAAAATACCAAACCGATCTATATACTTTTAGCCTTCTACTTTCACTTCCAATAAACATATATGTAAACTTGACTCCCATTCAGAACTTCCTGGCTATTTCAGAGACTTCTGTCTTGCTTAAGTGAAATAGTCCAGAACGCTCCATTATTATGTCCCAGGAACAGAATAAGAGGTTATTGCTTACAAAAGGCCATTAAACCAATCCATGCAGTTTCACATGCAATATATTTTCAAATATTTAGGAAATATGATTACAGCTCCAAAAATTTCCAGTGATTATATAAATAAGGGCTTTTTCTAAAAATAATGTTGCTAGTAATCAAGGAGAACTTGATATAAAGTAACTTAAAGAAAGGGCTTGAAATACACAACACTGATTTACGACTTTGGTGCAAAAACAGATTGGAAACACCCAAACTGCCTTTCTTTGATCTATGAAGAAAAGACTATGCATTTTATAAAGATGCCACTCTCATTTTTTTATTTTATATTTTTATGCTTTTGACTTGTCAGTAACATAGTACATAAAAATTGAGGAAAAAAAACATAAAAATAATTTCTGTTTTTCTCTTTTATTATTTTCTTCTCTTTCCCAACATGAACATATAGATAGAACCTGCAAGAGAAAAATTAAAAAAAAACACATTTTTTTGGTTACAATTTTGATGAAACAGATAACAAATATCAAAATTAGTCCCATCGGTCCCCACCTCCTCTCATTAATCACCCTCTACACCATCACAGAAAATGCTCTAAATTTGGAGTATTCTTTGGCAACTGATAATACAATATGATTATTGGTCTCTCATAGTTTTTTTCTAGTTTGTGCTAGATTATTGAGTTTTATGTCAACTGTTCCCTCTTTGCAAGATTTGGGATGTAAAGGACAATGTCTTATTCCAGGATTTCTTTGAACCCTAGGTAGTTTGCCAGGATCATTTTTGGTTGACCCCTTTTGCCCCAGCACTTATTCTGAGTTTTTAAATATTTTAATGAAGTAGTTTCATGAAAATAAGCAGTATTAAAATAAGGCAAGGAGGTTTTTGTAGAACTTCAGCTGCATTCCAGTTCTTGCCAAGATCTCCTTTAGTGATACATGACTTATATGTACAGTAAACAATCTAACCAGTAGTTAAATCTCACCATGACCAGCAATAACCTATCACTCTTTCCCAGTACTTCCAAGTGGCAACATACCTAAGGCCTCCTTTTTAAGACGGTAAGCAACACAATTGCTTATAAATTGTCTAAGAAAAATTGCACCAGACAGATTTAAACAGGCAAGGAATATTTTATCAAAGACTATTGCTTTAGGGGAGACAGATTGAACTCAACTTCACTGAAACAAAAGGCAGAAAACATTTCTAAGCATTGAAGTGAGCTAATGGGAAAGTTCTGAAGGGCGTTAAAGAAGGTCGTTCATTGTGATTAAGGAATCTGTATTTGCTAATTGTCTTTTATTGGAAGTTAGATTCTTACTTTCTCATAGAGACTGAGAGATAGGGACACTATCTTTCTTGATGATTACATTTCAAAAGAATGGCTCCTAGGTCCTTGAGAAAACCTGGCAAGATTCTGGAAGAAATATTACATCTCAAAAGGGCAGGAATAGAATTACAATGGAAAGTTTTCTAAAGTAAATGCTCTAAGAAAATGTAGTTCACAAGGTTATAGTCAACAAAAATAATCTGTCTAAAGTTTAGTCAAACTGAGGGGAACATTCATTAAGGCTATCTTGGTTGAAGTCAAGGTGCACTTGGACATGAGTGGCTAGGAACAGCTAATGTCATTTTGTCTGCTGTAGTGGAGGGACAAATAAACATTGTTGTTTCTTAGTTGGCCTCTTGGTATAGAAGCTGGTTGCGTTGCTCCTCATGGTCTGGACTTTGAGATGCACCAAGCTGCCAAGCGACCAATCAATGAAATCACCGAGAAACATATAAAAATATGGCTTAGTTGTATAAAATTATGGCTGGTCAGTCCTGGCATAGAGTGTATAAGGAGTAATTCATATACTCTAGGTACAATAATTTTGTTATTTGTTTGAGGGTAAAAATCTACATTTATTGTTATATGTATGTGTATATACATACACACGCACACATTTTGGCAAGCACTGTTTTCTAGATGAAAACAAACAATTGTTAATGTTCAATGAAACTATGATTTCTAAATCTCCATGTCTCAAAAGAGTTCATGTCAAATTTGTAAGTTGAAGAATATGTCTGTTAACATTTTTTATCCACCATAGGCAGGTAGTAATATCATGGACCATAAAAACAAACAAACAAAAAAATAAAATAAAAATTCATGGGAGAATCACCCATATCTCTTCAAAACTTAATAACTATTTTGAAAAGTTAGGTGAAAATGTTGATGTAGCACTATAGACTGCATTGACATATCATTTTGTGAAACATGACATTTTATATTAATCAAATGCCTATTTTTTAAAATGTAATTCAACTTACACCTAATTCCAAAGCTTCTCAAACATGCATGAAGTTTGTCCAAATTAATTAGATAAATTTATATTTTGTTCTGCCATAGTATATATTCGATATTTTTTAAATCATAAGACACAAAATATAGAGCAGAAACAGGGCTAGGCAGGGTGAGCTAAAGAAATTTGAATGAGCAATGATCGCAAAATTGTTATCCACACACAGAAAGAAATTAATTAGCTTTGGATGTTCTCAGCCCCTGAAATTTTAAGATCTTAGCTTTTTAAAATAAATTAAATTTATATATAAAATATGTATTTAAAAACAAAATATGTTTGCTTACATATATATTTAAATAAAATAGAAAATAAATTTTGAAGTAATATAAACTATAAAAATAAATATATGACTGTATGTATACATACACTGACTTCAGAAAGCAATGTTTTCTGTCTATGGCCATGCCACCCTGAACAGGCTGGATCCCATCTGATATCGGAAGCTAAGCAGGGTTGGGCCTGGTTAGTACTTGGACGGGAGACCACTTAGAAAGACCAGGTGCAGTAGGTGTAAAAAATAAATAAATAAATAATGGATTATAAACTGACAAGGTCCTTGCAATCTGTGAGATTAACCAAGGATTGCCTCACCTATAAAAAAATAAAATAAAATAAAAATAAAATTAAAAAAACTAAAAACCTTAGGGGATAAAAAAAGAAAACAATGATATCTAACTCTAAAAAAATATAACAATTTACTTAATTTAGAAATTGATGCTAATTTTTAAAGTCACCATAACAAAAGTGATATTTTAACAAATTAATTTACATAGTTTTTTAAAATATATTTAATACTGAAAAATCTGCACAAAAAATGCATGTAATTAAAGTTACAACATTAAATATAGGTGAATATCTCAAAATACCACAAAATTATTTTTATTGTAGAATTATAATTAGTGTTTATGTAGCACTTGTTACATGCCAAGTACTATTATAAATTATTTAAATATTAATTTTATTTAGTCCTCTCAGCAATTCTAGAATTTAATTTTTAAAATTACTTATATATGGTGATATAAATATACGGAAAGTGTGAGAAACTTGCCCAAGGTCAAAGAACTAGAAAGTGGTATAGTCAAGATTTGAACACAAAGACCAGAACCCATGGTATTACTCATTTTACTGAAATGCCTGTCACAGAAAAGAAATGAAATCAAAGTATTTTAACCAGAACGAGAAAATAATGAGGTGATGATACAATTTGCTCAAATAGGTTTGTGTAATAATGTATTTGATGAGCAATTTTCAATTTTAGGATCTAGGAAATGTTTTTCCTTGAATAGCCACTAATAATAACTAAAATTAATTACAATGCACCAGTCTCTCTCCCAGATGCTTTAACTACATGGCATTGTGTAATGTCACTCTAACGTCTATGAAGATGTTTTCATTCTCCTAATCCAAATGAGTGAAGAGAGGGTCAGCAATACGCATTAATGTGTCCATAGGTAGTATGTAAATGGCAGGGTCATGACTCTCACCTATGTTGGCCCTGCTCTTCTGGGAGTTGCTTCTACACCATATTGCCCTCCTCCCATCAATATACACTTTGATTCATAACTCTGCCTCCTGGTGGCTTTCTTTCTGCCTTCAATGTGTCTAGAGATATCTATCCTTCTTGTTTACCTTTCTGATATTCAGGTGCTTCTACTGGCTCATCCCAACCACTTTCATCTGGCCAGATATCTTTTCCCCCCCAATATTTATCTATTTTTTAAAAAAGAAAAAGTAAATATCAAATGTTGGACTATATTGTTGATGTAACACTGACATGAATAGATTTCTTCCTGTCAAAGGATAAAAGAGCATCTAATAAATCTCAGCAAGGTAAGAACCCTAACTACCTCATGGGTTGTCAGCTGGCATTATTCTATCAGGCCCAATTTTTCTGTGGAAGGGATCATCTAGTTGGTTCGTATTGCTCCCACTGATGCCAACTCCTTGAAAATTCCTGAAGTTGGCTTTTAAGTAAACTGATTTAATCCATAGCATTTCTATCACCCAAAATATCCAATTGGTAAGCCCAGGTGTGACTGAGACAACAGGACCTGCCATCACTTTAAAAGAACAATGGGTCTCATGAGAAAGAGACTTGAGGGATCATCAAGATGTCATATCTGTAGTTAGTAAATCATCATCTGCAAAGTGTGTCCTTGAAACCACTTTAGATTCTTTTGAGGATGTTTTCTCCCACATAAAAATGCATATTTAAACATTTATATTCAAGTGCAAATTTAATGAGCACAGGCATTGTGGAAATATGACTTTGATAACCAAGTTGATAAGCATATTAGAAAAGGATCGCTATGTGCCATGTTTTCCTAGAAATTGCGTATTTAGAATACTGATCAGTGACAGCTTTCAAAAATTTCTCCATCTCTCCCTATTGGAACTATATATCTCTAGACTCCTGAATGAAAGCAATAACGAGTTTCTCAGAGGTCTGTATTGTTCCTTCTCTATACCCTTGTCAGTTTAATAGTGCTTGACATGGTTTCAGCACATAAAACTCATACCTTGAACTTATATAATGAGTTAGTGAGTCTAAAGCTCAATTTGGATGCTGAGCAATGTTTACCAATATTCTAAGACTTCATGATGGAATAATTCGTTGAGCTCCTGTTAATGGCATTGTGTCTGAGCCACTTCTAATTCCAATAAAGTGAAACAGGTATTAAACACCCAATTCTAATCAAATAATTTTACACAACTATATGTGAGGTCATTGTAATAGCTCGAAAGCTGATATTAAGATATCATATTTCCACAATAAATTCAAAAACAATTGTGACAATATTTTAGAGATTGTACATCAAACAATTATATGCTTTATAATCTACTATGCTTTATATTCAGATATAAATATAAAGGCTACATGAGATTTAAAATTCTAACACTCCTCTGGAAAGTCTGTTGTGTTTTATTTATCTTTTCATCTGAAGGACCCAATAATAGTAAAATCTTTAAGCCCCATTAAATTTGGGTGTTTTTGTGGTCATTCAAATAAAATGCTTAGTTTTGAATATTAACAAACTTTCACTTACCTGAAATTGTTACAATAGCTTTGGCCTTCATTGTGATTTTCTAACTGTGTTTTATCTCAAATGTGAGCTTTTTAATATTCCCAAACCTCCCACCCCACCTCTATGACCAGAGGAAAGTGGACCTGCTCTCCCTTTCAAGCTATAAGTGGGCAACATCTGCTCCACTTATAATGGTTTCAGAGGTTGGACTTCTGCATAACATTTTATTAGAGGGAAAAAAAGAGAGAGAGAAAGAGAGAAAGCAGAGTTCTAATGCTAAAATAAAGTTGGCAACACCATTTTCTGGAACATAACATATAAACTGCTAATCAGGGAACTGGAAATACAGGAACTTTACCTAACTGGTTTATATTTTTCACCTTCAGGAGCCAAAACCTCTTGACACATTCTAAACCACGAAAAGAAAGGTACTACAATAGGAAAATGTGGGATCTTTTGTTCAATAATTACTAAGAATTTCAAGACAGTGAAAACAGAACATAAGACCATACAGGAGACCCCTCTCAGTATGGGGTCTTGTGCCATTTCACAGGTTGCAAAGCCATGAAGCCCTCTCACTCTGAATAGAGAAAGACTCTGTACTAAAACTTAAAATTATATTTATTTAAAATCATTTACAGTAATCTTTTCCTACATTGATGAGTTACAAAAGAGATGGCCTTTGGTAAACAACATCAGCTGCTCAAGCACACTTTCTCATTGAGAGTCATGCTACTGAAACACATACAGAAAGACATGAACCACATCGTGCATCTTGGAGTGCCAGCACAGCACAATGTTGACAATAAACTTGAAGGAGAATGAGGTCATTCATCAGCCAGCTTTGGCAAATTGCCTCTTTAAAATTCTTAGTTCCTTAACTACAGTAAATATCCATGTTTCCAATCTTCAGAACTGTAAAAAAGAGTTGTAGCCCACCAGTAGTGATTTCTTTGTTGAAAGTAAGGTGAATAGACAGGACTATTAGGAATAAAACCTCAGTATGGCCAGTGTTTATTCCACAAGACTCACCCTACATTTTGGCAGCAAATGTGTCAGTAAAGACTTTAATTAAACTACTTCATTTCTACTTCAGTAGATGTCCAGCTGGAAAGATCATGGTCACAGGGAGATTCTGAATGTGCTTAACATCAATGAAGGGTATAAGAAAGCTATGCCTGTGTTTCTGGGTAGGTAGTTTTTATACATTTATTTTCTCTGTTCTTAAAACTAGTAGAATGTTCATAAAAAATAAAAACTTCCACATACATATAAAGTTTTATGAAATAAATGAGAAAATGTACTTAAAATAATGGTCTTTTTCTTGTTATTTTAAAATTAAATCAGATAGTACCCATACAGATGAATATCAAAGTGTATCTATGACTAAGCTGAGTTCAGATTATGAAAGTTTTAGACTCCCAGGACAGTTTCTCTAAGCAGTAAATTCATATTGTAGAACATTCCATTTAATTAAGCCAATAATTTTATGTAATTATTATATCAAAACCATTTTGCTATTTCCAAGGAGATAACAAAACTGCTGAAGTTATGGTCTCTGACTTCAACAAACTAACATTTTATCGAGTGAGGAAGGGACTATTAGTGAATGTATGGGTTTTACATCAGTAAATATAATGAGTTGTGATGCACATTAATATTGATACATGTAGTAGCATTATAGATAAAGTGTTATGGGAGAGAATATATGGAAGTGATGAAATGTTAATTATGAATAAGAGAATTAGGGTATTATGATGTTGAGGAACTATGAAGTAGCTGTTGAAAGATAAGAATTTAGAAATAGAAGAAGAAAGGAGATTCTAAACATAAAGAATATCTGACCAAAAGCATAAACAAAAAATGTTTAACAAGTGTAGAAATTATGCACACAACCAGACTTTTACTAACAGTCATAGATAGGTTATTGCAAAATTCTTCCTCTGTTACTCTTTTCTTTATTTCTCATAGTCATCATATGCTTTATTCTATATGAAAAGACATAAAGAAATTAGGGAGAGGAAAAGTACTAAGTTTATAAAATGTTGTCTTTGGGATGATCATGTGAATTTTTAGTTCAACTTACATTGTTTAAATTTGAACCTCTCTTTATCATATGTCCCAGGGGTAAAGGTCCTATAATGTGGTGTAGTCAGCTACAATGAGTTTTAAATTTTTTCCTTAATCAAACTACTTAAGAAGCTTTAAAATATATTCTTTGGCAATTATATGGTTTCATAACTGCTTACACTCTTATAAAATGTTATTGTTTCTATCTATTCTTTCTCTAGTATAATTTTAAAACAACATAATAGGACCTCAAAAAAAAAATCACTTAAGAATTGGTTCCAGAAGTTTAAACACATTGCCTCTGGATAAATAGATTTTTGTTTAATTTCTTTGTTTGTACTTAGTTATCCTAACATGTTCTGTAAGAACTTCTGAATAAAGGCTTTAAGAGCTTAGATATTTAAAATGCTAAATAAAAATATTGGATGCTAATCAACTTCTAATTATTCAAGTGCAAATTTTGGACTTAAATTTTAAACATTTTTAGTGACATCTTAATGATTCAAACTTGTTTGTGCCTTAGTGATATAAAGTAGTTTTAATACTTGTTTATCATAAATATATGTTTTCCATAAAGCAAATGATTACTACTTTTTTCTGTTAACAAGAAAAGTCAGTTATGAATAAAATTCCCTGAAATGAAGATGTGAGGCATATCAACACTGATTTGATTAAGGTGGGGAAAAAAATAAGAAATTTTGGATTTTAGGTTAAGCCACTAATGAGGACATCCATTATAAAGACAAGGAAAACCGAAAAGAGAGTGGGTTGGAAGGACAGGGAATAAGGCCACAATGGTACACACTAAATTTAAGTCTCTTAGGAACATCAAATTGGAAATACTAAAGAGATGCAGTTAAAAAATGATATTTTATAAATACTTTTTTAATTAGTATAAATATGAATAAATGAGTGAATGAATAACTACAATTTTAGATCTCAGGAAAGACTTTATAAACTTCAGTGTGAATTTCACGTTTGAAACTATGGGATTAGATCACATGAAAAAAAGAGATGAGAAAACTAATAAAATTGAACCTGAAGAATATGAGTAAATTCTGGTGTGTGATAGGAATAAACATCAGCAATTTATCCTGAGAATAAGTGGCCAAAAAAATAGAAAGAGAATCAAGGTAAAGGGTGGTTCATAGGCCAAGACGTATCAAACGAAATGAGAATATAAAGACCACTGAGTTTGGCCCTTATAAGATACATGATTACTCTCAGCTTTAGACTTTCGGAAATAGAAACATTATTTTGTTGTTGAGGCATATTTATTTATATTTACACTATGAAGTGGGAAAAAAGGATATGTTATGTTACTTCATTTAATTGAAATTTTTACTTATTAGGTTTTGTTTAGTCATCTCGCTCTATCTGCATCCAAGCCAAACACAACCCACTAATCCAGCTGCTTGTGGTCCAGGTCTTGGTCCAAGTCTTAGAGCTGGCTTCACCTAGAAATAAACAGAGATTTGGGAAAGCACTTATTTTGAAATAGATGTAAGCAACTGTAATTTAATTTTAATCTATCTACCACTGATATTCATGTTTCCATAACTTATTAAGGGTTCAGGAAAACCAAGAGGATTGAATAATTAATGCTTAATGCTTTTGAATATATTCTATGGCTGCTGTCATGAGAGCTGCCAGAAAAGTTTTGACTAAATATTTGAATCTGTAAATTCATACAGATAAGTCCAATTAGAGAAAGTTTTGGAAAATGCTCTGACAAAAAGTAGTCACAGAATATGTCTTAAAGTTTCAGTTCACAACTTGGAATTATGTAGGGTAGATCACATTTTGTCTCCAAACATAAATTCTCTTATAGGTGATACAATGACAATAGTCCCTTCCCCACTTACTTCAAACAGTTGCTGACAAAGTATGTGGCATTACTTGAGTTTACTAGAAACTGGAAACTCCTTTGGTACATAAACTTAACAGTTATATCTATATATCATGAATATCCTAAAAGTTTAATATTTTTTAAATGCAAGGTAAATTATTTTTCATACCAATACATTACAAGATTTTCATTTTTAGACAAAAAAAAATTATCGAGACAATTCTGGTTAAAAGTTTTTCTCAAAAAACAAAATGATAGACTACAAAGCTCCAACCCCTTATTACCCTACAAAACATCAAAAACAATTAGAAACTGGCTGTACTAACCTTATAGCATCTCTGGAAAATTGTTAAATGTCTATAGCAATTAAGCCAATGCTTAACTGAGAAAAAACCACCTTCAAAAGAGTAAAAACATTTGTGACATTTTTACTCACCCCTGCACCACACTTGTTTGTACACCAATGTTCATAGTAGCATTATTGACACTCGCCAAAGGTAGAAATAATCATAATGTCTATCAACAGATCGATGGGGAAACCAATGTGGTCCATAAATACATATAGTGAATATTTAGCCTTAAAATGGAATGAAATTTCAATACATGCTACAACATGGATAAACCTTGAAAACATTATGCTAAGTGAAATAAGCCAGATAACAAAGTGACGAATATCATATGAATGCACTTAAGTGAGATACCAAGAATAATTAAGTTCATAGAGACAGAAAGTACAATACAAACTGAGAAGAGGGACTGAGGAATTATTGTTTAATGGGTACAGGGCTTTGGTTTGGGTAGTTGAAATTTTTCTGGAGACAAATAACGGTGATGTAAATGTACTGAATGACTGAATTGTTGACTTAAAATATTTAAAGGTAAATTTTATGTTATGTAAATTTCATCACAATAAAAATGTTTTCTAGCATACATATTTTAAATTAGCGCTCCCTCATAGAATTGTAGGATCTATTAATAACCAGAGGGGAGGGAAGCCATTAAACATTTTGAATTAATTAAATAGATATTAGTTGTTTCTACTAAAAGAATGTTCAACCTTTCTCACTGTATTCTGTGAGGAAAAAAAAATGCTGTGAGAATGTATAAATATGAGTTTTATATTACTTTTAACACCCTTGAGTGTACTTTGGGATGTAGAAAATATTATTCTGATGTCATCCTTTGGCTTTCTAAATTAATATTCATTAAATATCCAAGCACAAAAACTTAGTTCATTTTAAAGACTTTTAATTTCAACAAAAATATTATTCTATTTATAAACTTGGCATGTTTAACTTTTTGGCTATTTCCAATTTTTGAATACATTTTCTTAACAATAGAACTCCAGTTCTTAATATAACTGCAAATAATAATTGTATCAAACTGAAGCAAATTATTTTAATTGAAAAACTGTTCAAATATCAGTGTAATTTTTAAGAGTGTAACCATGGTCAAATGAGAATAATAGGCCTCATATGATTACATGAAACCTAAAATATATAATTATGTAGTAACCTAGGACGTTTTTAGTGTGTTAAAATTTTGTTATACCCTGGGCTGCTCAAAATTTATTTAAACAAATTTTGATGATTAGAGCATTCATTTCAACAAATTTGTTTTCAAAAAATCACTTACAGCTAAGTAGTATTTAAAATGTCATGAAAATATTGCCATAAAATAGAGTAGATCTAATTGACTAAAATATATTTAAAATTCTAAATGTTACATTTGAATCTATTAGAAAAATGTCTTTAAAAGCTTATGATAAATTAAAGTACCCAAATATTTGCTGCAGATTACAAGATACCATTACATGAAGGCCCACATATTTTAAATATTTTGTTTTGATCAATTCATTTTTCTGATTAGTTTGTTTTCTGCCAAATTGCTTTCTATAAATTTAGTTTTTACCAACTCTCCTGCAGATGGTATGTGACGAAGAGACTAGGTATTTTAGCAGCTGATGATGTTGTGATGGTTTCAGTTGAACTATTTTATAACCCAGAGTTTTTCTTCTTAGTGAAGTGGTCTCTAAGTTTATCTGCTGCAGTGTCTATAGGAGTAAGAAAAGTGGTTTTAAGGACTTGAAATAGAATTGAAGCCACCATCATAAAAGAAAAGTTGGAAAAGAAAAAATATTGTATTTATTCTACTGAGATTTGAAATCATCAACTTATCTTGTGTAATACTGTGAACATTTTTATAATTCTCATAACCTTAAATCCATGACCCAAAAGACAAAGGTTTTTACATTCTTACTCTGTTCCTCCCTCTTCAGATGTACCTGAGGCTATGAACATGTATAAATTCTGTGCCATACCAAAAACTGTCATTTTTTAATTCCAGTTTTATAATTGAGAATGTTTAATTCCATCTAGAATTATTCCTAAAAGCTTTTTATATTTTAAAAAATATGTCTCCTGGAAATTAAATTTTCATTTACATTTAAGATATACAGTATATTTTGAAGTAAAATAAAATTGTGGACCAATATTTTGATTTTTTTGTACCAAAATCTTTTTTAGAAGGAGATTCTAGAATAATGTCACAATTAGGTGATTACTGAGTTTGGGAATTAAAAGGCATGAAGGTAATCAAACTAGAATTGACTGATCAGGAAATCCTCAGCCTTAGAGACAACCAGAAGGTTCTCAGAAAGAATTTTCCAAGACATAAAAATGGACAAATAAGATTATTGTTTTTTCTTTTTATTTTCATTGCATTTGTAGACATTGTTTATAGACCTTCAAGATTTATCTAACTTAATGTGTATTTTCACTGTAGATTGCCCTTCTACTGAATAGGTTATTTATTTTTACAACTCTGCAGAGGTAGAAGTTCAATTATAGAAAGTGGAAAGACATGCAAGTAATTCTTATCTATAACAAGGTGAATATTTTTTTTAAGTGAAGATGGAGTTGACTTCTCTGTAGCAAAAATAACCCCAATTATTGCATTTGCATTTTATTTCCCTAGAAAATATAAAACAATTATATCCTCTTTGAACTTGTTTTAACATCTCACTAGTTTCCACATTAATTAATGAGTTGAAACATTTGACACGTGTTAATTTTATATTTGTATGAGAACCATACTTTGTATTCTTAAAACATAATTATGCAACACTAATAAATCACAAATAAATCACAGAAAAAGCTTTCTTGCCCTTTCCTTCGCAGGTTCTAATCTAAATTAAAGGGTTCAGAAGGTAAGCTTTCTCCAAAGAAAAAAAATCTAAACTACTATAGATGAACTGTGGGTGCTCTACATTGGGTGGTTAAAGTGGGAATGGCACCAGAGCTACCTTTATCTTGGAAGCAGGATTAGAGAATCAAGATTAGCTCTTTTCTTTTGCCATTGTTGATTGATGAGGAAGAATCTTTTAAACCAACTGAGAGCCTGGTGTCCTGTGTCAGTTTTTAACATTTAATGGTACTTGATGAATCTTAACTAGTTATAATCAAATGTAATAAAATGCAAAATACAATTTTGATATCTCTTAGAAAAGTTCTATTCTCAGTGGAAAAGTTTATTTGTAGATTTAAAAAAAATGTCTACCTGAATTTAAATTTACATTGAAAATAAACATTTTAAATGTTTTAAGATAATTTTTTCAAGTTTTTAAAGAATTATGCTGTATGTAGATGTCAATAATGTATTTTGTTCATAATTCCTACTTTGTTCTTTTGTACAGCTACAGAGTTAGATGTCTTAATTTATTTTTTCCATTGGTATGTAATTGCCACCATTTAAAATCGTCTATTTGGAAAGTCTATCTTTGAATTTTGAAAATTAGAATTGTCATATTTCAGTACTTGATATGTTGAATGATTCGTTTTCCATATTATTAGTTTTCTACAAATATTAAATCTTTTTCTACTCTCTTACAACACAATAAAAACTATCTTTTGTTTTGTTTCATATTCTGAGCTAGACTTATTTTTAACAGGCTCCTAGATATCATGTCTCCAAAATAACGACATTCATAAAACCATCTCAGGATGGCTAACTGATTAAAGGTCTTTATATTTTAAAGAAGTCCTAAGATATTCTCAAACTTTTACAGGAAAGAAACACTATGGAGTCTTTTCATTTATAAATAATTTTGAGGAAAATGGTAATACAGAAGAATAACTAACCTTAGGAGCGTCAATACGCAAGGTTCACATTTTAACATAAGATGCATTTAATATATAAGGATTGTATCTAACATCACATTTATTTTGGATTCTAACATACTAAAAACTCTAAATAGACATGACTTTAAAAACATTCAGCATAAATGAATATGTCCTAGAAATCTACTGTACAACACAATAAATGGTTAACAATATTATATCTCACATTTGTGAATTTGCTAAGAGGGTAGATTTTACATTAAGTGTTTTTATCACAAAAAAAATAAAATAAAGGAGAGAGGAAACTTCTATAGGTTATGGGTATGTTTATAGCATTGATTGTGATGATGATTTCATGGGTATAACTTACCCCTAAATTCATCAAGTTGCATACAAAAAATATGTACACATTTCTTTGCCAATCGTAAATTAATAAAGGGTTTTTTTTTCAAAAAAAGAATTGTACATAGAAATAAAGTGTTTAAAAACATTATGTTTATA
Organism: Cynopterus sphinx; assembly: GCA_030015415.1. Taxonomy (NCBI): domain Eukaryota; kingdom Metazoa; phylum Chordata; class Mammalia; order Chiroptera; family Pteropodidae; genus Cynopterus; species Cynopterus sphinx. The sequence continues at coordinate 14,634,405 of CM057380.1, forward strand.
CCAAGCTAGCATGAAAATATAATACAATTTTCAGTGCTCACACTAGTTTGATGTAAACAAACAATAATAAACACTATGGACTGACATTTTTCTATTGATTATCATGGAACTTTTAATAATCCATAAAAATTTGACAATCCAACCATATCAACAAAAATATTAAAGAACCAAATTGAAAAGTAAGAACAAAAATGCATGGGCATTTAAATACATAATTTGTTTAAATAATTAAAAAAGTTTTTAATTGTCCAATATTAGTGATTAAAAGCATATTCTTTGCTCTTTCATCTTGTCAATAATTACTCTTCAATGGATAAACAAATAATAGCTTGATGACAGTTATAATTTCTCATGTTCATTCATTTACTAAACAGTTACTGCTTATAGCACCTGAATATTCCTAAGATTATATGCTATCCCATTTAATGCCATTCCAAAAAAATGCTATAAAATTTTGAATTTTCTAATATTTAATAATAATAATAATAATAATAATGAATTTTAGAACAAGATGGGAATTAAGTCTAATAGCTTTTTAACATATGATTTTAACATATGAGCCTAGTAACTAGTTTTGAAGCACTCTTTTAGGCATGCAAATCACCAGTGAAGATGTTAGGTAAACCGGGAACACGGTGTTAGATTGTCAGATGTATTTGGATTGGGTTGGAATAAGAGTTTTTATTGTGAGCCTATGGTTGCCACAAGTCTTTTTTCTGCCAGCTCTAGTTACCTTTCTGGAGATAAAGACACTTTTGTATTTTTCATGAACTAGAGACTAATTAAAAACATGCTGAAAAGCCACTCAGGGACTATGGTTATGCAATTGAGTTTGGAGAAGCATTACTTAGGCTGGCCTTTCACAGTGCTCACCTCCACCCTTCCACTCCCCTCCATATTACACTCTGCTCAGGCTTTCCAGAGGCAGTAAATTATCTTTACTCTCTAAGTTTTTTACAGTCATAAAACCAAGAGGAGTGTGAATTAGGGCAGAGGGTAAATTTCTACTGATAGAGGAGAAGGTGAGTATCCTACTTAAACATTTCTTCAATAGCTTCAAGTTTTCACTGAACATATTTATTCTTTAGTTTCATATATATATATTTTTTACCTTAGCTAGTCCAGCGAAGTTTTAGCCTTAACATTGAATGCAATGATTCTTTTAATTTTTCAGACTCATAATTTTCTATGGGCCTTTACCTATAGTTTTAAAATTTATAAAACTCTAAAACCTAGAATATTTTTAATAATTTATTTGGAAGCAAAACCTGACTTGAACTGACATAAACTTTATAGTCTTTACTTATTGTACTTAATGTAAACATGTATTTGTTTTGTTTCAGAATAATATATTGTGAGAAATTGTCCCAGAACCTGCTAATGAATGCTAGAAAATATAACAGATTGGCACTCTGATAACTTTATAAGGTCTGAAAAATTCTATTTCATACATATCTGTTCTTAAGACATTAGATAAAACTTTATGGGACTCTGTTGGTTATTTCCTAAATTTTTAACTATAATTGCTTAAACTAAAGAAAGAAATTCATTTCTTTCTCCTCTTGTATCATTTTCTCCTTTTCTTATTACTCTTACTTTGTGTCTCCAGATGGCAACTTCTTCTGCATCAACTCTACTTTTCATGTCTGCACACTTTCCTGTACACATAGGTTGTCACTGTACAACTAATACAGAGCTCAGGGGTTTAAAGCAGCAAACAGTTATCATCCTATATCCGCAAACTAACTGGTTGCTCAGTGGACTTTAACTGGTCTCTGCTTCTTACAGCAGCTCTGTGAGTAGGCGGAAGAGACACAGATTCTGCCAGCAATGAATAGGGCAACTCAGTTTGAGGTCCTTTACTTTACACCTGGAACCAGCAGGTTAGCCGCCCCTGCTTTTTTCATGGTGATGCAGAGGTTGAAAAGAGCGAAGATTTATAAACAACCTAGGAGGCTGGAGGAAGTAGGAGTAGGGAGAAGACAAGATGAGAGTCAAAATGATAGGAACAGATGACTGGATCTGATATATATTTTTAATACTAAATTTCTGCTATTTTATTTCTTTCTATCTATCATTATATTTCTTTGAGTGTAGATAAGATCATAATGACTTATATGGCCACTATTATCAGAAATATGAGCACTAAAAATAAGTCATTGTTCATTTGAAAAAGACCTCCCTGTTTTATATATCCTATTTAAAAACTTTCTCATTTTTAAATGTATTTAAATATTCAATTTAATAAATGTCTACAATTAGACATTTTTTACAGGTCTGTGAAATTCAATCTTTGTATTTGGAAGTGCAATGTAATAAACACTTTCAATTGAAATTATTCAAAAACCGTAGGTAACAAAGTTATTAACATGGAAATATTTGGCATCAAATATTCTTTAGCTTTTGAAAAATGAAATTTCATTTTAACTCACTGGGTTTCAAAACTGTATTTCTCAAATGCAATTCCCAAAACCATTAGCTTGGGGCATTTATTAAAAGTGCAGATGCTCAGTCTCTTCTCCAAACTAAGGTAGAGGAAATTCTAATGATGGGAACTGGTAGTCTTCATTTTTATGAGCACTCTGGTGACTTTTAATTACAGTCATATGTCACATAAAAGACTTTTCAGTCAATGAAAGACTGCATATATGACAGTGATCCTGTAAGATTATAAAGTGGCTGAAAATTTCCTATCACCTAGTCGTGTTCTAGTGCATGGTGATGCAGTTATAAACAAACCTACAGCTCTGCCAGTCCTATAAAAATATAATACACACAATTGTGTAAAATATATAATATTTGACAATGATAATAAGTGACTATGTTACCAATTTATATACTTTCTATACTATTTATCACTATTTTAGAGTTACTCTTTCTACTTATAAAAAAGAAATGTTTGCTTTAAAACTGTATGCCATGTTAAAACAGCAGCAGCCTCATACATCTCATATTTAGCTTGTCTCTTGATTGCATCATTTTCTCGTGTGCATGATTTAATCTTGTATTATTTTTTATATAGTAGCCGAAGTGTACAGTGTTTATAAAATCCTCAGTAGTGAAGAGTAATGTCCTAGGCCCGCACATTCATTCACTAAACTCATTGACTCACCCAGAGCGACTTCCCGTCCTGCAAACTTTATTCATGATAAGTATATTATTTTTTACCATTTATATTATATTTTTACTCTACCTTATCTATGTTTAGATACAAAAATACCATTGTGTTACAATTTCTTACAGTATTCAGTAACTTGCTGTACAGGCTTCCTAGGAGCGATAAACTATATCATATAGGTACGATGTGCAGAAGGCTATGTCATCTAGGTTTGTGTAAGCGCACTCTATGATATTCACACAATGACAAAATCTCCAAATGGCACGTGTCTCAGAACATAGTCTGTTTTTAAGTGACACATAACTGTCCATTAATGTGAGCAGTTTCTGAAAGTTCTGTACATGCAAAGTGTTTTTCTTAATGCTACGTATCAACTGGCTGAAATAAATGCGTTCAATGGTGTTTCAAAATAAAACAAATGCTGATTAAATCAAGAAAAGAATGCATAATAATTTATCTTTATGAAAATTATCTTTCTCAAAATATATATTATAATTGTAGCAGGAATTAAAAGAGAATAAGTAATTCTACCATCATAATACACTACAACTGTATCTACACAAGCTGTCAATCATTCAAAAGGAGTTTTATTGTAGTTGAGATCAGCTAGTCCAGTTTGGGACATAATATAAAGATATTAAGAACTATATAAAAAAAATACTCTTTTTATCTGAATTTTTCTTTATTTTATAGATAAAACACTTTATAGCATAAATGGAAAAGAAAAATCACTGATTCTCTGTAAGTAAATTAGCACTTCTAATACTTATTTTTTAAAATGTAAAAGTATAATATTAATTCAGAGAGGCATTAGGTAGGTGTTCAACTCTGTAACAGGAGGTAAGATTAAAAATGTACTTAAGTAATTGTGCTGATACTTTTTCCATTTAGGATACATGGAAAATAATGGTAAAATGATAAAGATTGTATAAAGAAAATCTTAAGAAAATAGGTAAACCTACAGAGCATGTAGCCTAGGGGGCAACTATAAATAATGGTTTCTGCTGTTTGGTTAATTACAGTGAAACATGACCATCAATTTTTGTTTTCACCATCAGAGGAAAATCAAGAGTAACCCTTTTCACAATTCTCTTTCTTATATTTCTTCACTTGAAACAGCAAAAATTGCTCTCAGAAAATCTTTAATAATTGTCAAATGTGATATTAAATTTTATTATGAATATTTCTTAGCCTTGCTACTATTATTGCACCGTAAGCATTATGTGTGCATGTTTCATTCACTTTCTATTAGAAACATCAGCTAAAACATTTGTACATTAAAAAAAAAAGATTATCCATATTAATCATTGTCAAATATTGTACACAAAGTTAAAGGGGCTACTTTCTGGTATGAAACTGTAATAGACTGAAGAATATGTGAATGAGCATTTACTCTTATATCTCCTCAGTAACTTCTTTCCTTAACTGAAGTCGCACTCCTAAGGCTGTGTCTACTGAAATTTTGTAAACAGGGTGTTATTGCCAGTAAAACATGGAGACAAAAGCAATGAGCTTAGAAAATGTGTGTAAGATTACAGTAGAGCTCGGATCCTTCAGAAAAGACTCAGTGATCCGGAAACTTGGTTTCACTAATATTTTACTCTTTCTACACAGTTAAAAGTGAGAAATAGTAAAGAGAATTCAAGATGTTACTAAAGAAGTTTATTAACTTTTCAAATATCTCTTTTCTTTTTCTGTAATTTAATTCTTGAAAAGACTCATTAGTATTCCCTGCAATGTTTTTATATGGCTTCTAGGGTGTAAAAACTGAACAATGCCTTGGAATTTAGCATTGTAAAGATTCTTGGTACTATCTCATTGTATGACAATGAATATATGTTAGGATGTGACAGAAGTGGCCAATCTGAGGTAAATGCAAGCTAAAATACACATCTTTGCAAATTTATAGTGGTAAGAGAGGAGGAAATCCATATTGCCGGCTCTTTCTAGGCTTGCTGGAGAAATAGATGTGGTGCTAGAAGTTTGAGAGCCTCTTCATTGTGAACAACAGCTTGGCAGAAATCTTAGAGAGATTCCAAGTTACTTTTTAAAAATACAGAACAAGGAGTATGTCAAACCAGAGAGGTAATGGTGGAATTGAATCAGGCACAGCTCACTTTCTTCCTTCTCTCCTTTGGAAGAAAGAATTAAAGATCAGAGAATGAAATAGAAATCACCTATATGCAATCTGCATTTTCTTAACCTTAAAAATATTTCTGAGCTAGAAAGCTATAGAGCAAAATAGAACACCTGTGAGTCCACCTGCAACATAAACTATCTAGAATCAAAGCAGTCTTGTGTACCCCTAACCAAATGCAGTTGCTTATGACTGTTCCCTGAAGTAACCATTTTTGCTATTTATAAATGCATTCATAAATCACACATAAGCTTGATTTGCCTGTTTTTTAGGTTTTATATAGTGACGTTTTTCTATATATACAGTAGGGTATGTTAATATGTGTGCCTTTTTAATCAGTATTTTAATGTTTAATAATTATTCACGTCGATAACATAGCTCTAGTTCTTTTTCAGTTACAGTTTTATTCCATTGTATGAATAAAATATATCTACTGTGATCATGAAATTTTAGAACTTATTACTGGTATTCAGGGAAATTAGAATTAAAACAGCAAGAAGATACTTGGTATCACATTTTGTAAAACATTTTTGAAATTAAGATACCAAAAAATTTAGCAAAAAATTTAAATCTAGCTATACTGAGCATTGAATATGAAGCTGTGATCACTATTATTACTGTTGGGTGGAAATATAAATTGGCACTACTACTTAAGACCAAATTCAGCATAACTTGTAAAATTGAAGATTTACATACTATAATTCCATACATAGAGACAATAAAATTATATATATATAATATATCATATGTAATATATAATATATATATATATATAATAAACATTTTAAAACTCAAATTATCTCACTGCTCTCAAACTGTGACAGATTACATAACCCAAGTGAGTGACCACAGTGCAGATCAAACCCATCTCCTGGTAGGCCTCACACTATGGTGGTGTCAGAAAGTTAAGCGATCTTCTCTTCAATTTAATGAGCTGGGTAAAATGACCCTTGCCTTGGGATTCCCCCATTTAATCCCAGAGAATGGTTGATTCTGGAGCCAGAGCTCCTGCCAGGCCCTTGTCAGCTCACATTGGTCCTGTGGGTCTCCCTTGAAAGATGAGAGAGTTTTGCAAGAGCTCCTAGCCCAGTGAAACTTTTGCACACACACGCGTGAACACATACACAAGATTGTCCCCTAAAGCTTATTTGTTATAGCAGAATATTGGAACTCTCCTAAATGTCTATGACAGAGGACTTCATTTACAATGGGGTGGAGCTTATGGTTATATGCACAAAGGTATGTATCATGGGGAGAAGAAACAGTAGGCAAAAGCATAAAGCTAAGAAAATATAGGCTCATCTTGGAAAAAGTCCACAGCGGTTGGGAGCGAGATCTGTAGAGGAAATAATATGTGGTATACCTATAAAAGGATGATTTACATCAAATCATGGAAGACTTTACATAACGTGGCAAGAAATACATATTTTTATCTAAGAAAGTGTATGATAACAACAGCGAGTCCCAAAACAGCCACAGACAATAAGAAGACATATATATTCAGGTCTTAAAGCAAGAAGAGCCATAACAAACACCAGAGAGAGAGATTACATTTGCAGTGTAGTCTCACATTAAGAGCAATAGTATAAAACCAAGAAGGAATTGGCATTGACAACTAATTTGTATTGAAAGTTTTATGCAGTGATCTACAAGGTAGAAGAAAGGGGGAAAAAATTAAGGAGCAAGACTTGCCAGCATGGTTGATGAGCGGGTGAGACCTCAAAGAGTAATGGCCACAGTCTGGGGACTGCTGTCGGTGTGGTTAGCACATTGTCTCTCACTGATGACTTGTCTACAGCTTGATCATTCCCTGCATTCTCTGCTCCAAAAAAAAGTGAAAGTTCTCAAATCAGAGACATCTGCTGAAATCATGAATACCTTGTTTACCAAACTCAGTGACAGAAAAAGCCTGCTGTAGCTCAGCTGTTATTGTGCTGCCATAATTAGAAAATAATATCTGACTTCATGGGAAATCAAGAAAACAAGGACAGCATGAAATACCAAAATGGAAAGCCTCAATGAAGAATGATTTTAAGCAAAATTGTTCTGTTTCTCTCTCTTTTATTCAAATAAGTAATAAAAGGGTCAAAATCGGAGAGGTGGATACACTTTTTATTTTCTTAGGAAAAAAAAATAGTTGAGATCCACATGACAATATTATGCCAACACTAAACTTCACCCCTGAAAAAAATATTAGACATTAGGAAACATCTGCTACCATATTCCTAATACATTTTAAAATATTTTCTTTGACATTTAGCTAAATATGTCTTTCTCTCATTTGCTTTTTTGTTTTTGTTTTTGTTTTGCAAGCCAGGTCAAAGCCAATATTTGATAATCAACAAATACATTCCCATATGCTTTTCATAGGGCTATGTTGTTTTTGTAGAATGCAATGCAGCCTTTAATAATATTAAACATGACTTAAGAAGATGTAAACCGCCATCATGACGATTGTTAAAAGACACTTATTAAGCTTCCTTCTGCACAGCTGCTCTTCTACACATTGCGTAAAGGAAATTGGCAGCAATCTTTTGCCATCTGATATTTAACAATTAAAGTCCAATAACTGTGGAAATAAAAAAAAAAAACAGAAAAAAGAGGCAACTCTTTGGCAAAGAGATATATGAAGGTAGTGAAGCTAACCTTCACTGAAAGTCAGTGTCTTTGTACAATTAATTAATTTTAATCCTTACCACCTTCTAATGTGTTTGTCATCACTCTTTTTTTTTGTCAAGGTGGAGAAACTGTAGCTTGCAAAACTAACAGGACAGTCAGTGCAGTTAGTGGATGATTCGAATCGGGATCTTTTTGACTCAAAACTGGCTCTTTACATCAACATCAAAATATATCAGTCTAGAGATGCTTGAAGCTATATGTATCTTTTAGTTCTTTGGTCTTGAACACATAATCATTCAACTGTTACCTCTTACTCCTGAAATTATGAACGGACAGCTTCCCAGATTCATTCCCTTCCTTTATTCAACTTATGTTCCTGGGACGTTGGCTCCATGCGCAGATTCCTAATTAAAAAGTCATAAATGTTTATACAGTAGATACAGAGCAGAGCAAGCAGTATAGTGGGTTCAAGAACTAACAGTGACTTATTGCTGGTGGCCTATGGATCAAACTCTGGAAAACACCACTTTTTCTCAGAAGCCTTCTTTGATCTCTCAAGCCAGCAAAGGTGTCCCTCTTGTGCTCTCACGTTTCTCTCTCTACTTCTTTATAATGCTCACCACAGTTTTACTGTGATTGCCCCTTAGTGTATCAGACACTTTGACCAGATTAAAATATTTTTGAGTTATGATTCTTAATTTATATTAGTTTTTGCTTACCCCACAACCAGCTCAGTTCTTGGGATATACTGAATACGAAAGAGTGTTTAAATGAGTGAATGAATAAATGAATGATAAATGCCATTTACAAGTGCCATAATAAAGGACTGGCTGAGACAGATTGAAAGAATATTTCTATCAAGTTCATCAGTCAGATTCTTTGCCATAAACAATAGAATCAAGTCTCACCAGTTGAAGCAGAAACATAATTAATTAAAAGTATGTAAAATGCCATAAAGAATCATTACAAAGCCTAGAAAAATATAACTGAATCTCTGCTTCCAGGTAAAATATGTGAAAGAATGCCTCCCCCTACCACTCAATTTTTTCCTGTAAAAGTACTTTCATTTTGCTACTTCTACCAACTAGAACTTTGCAAGGAACTCTACTGCTCTCCAGCCATTTCCACCCCACACTGATGCTACCTCTGAGTAAAATCCTAGGCCTTTAACAACTGCTGTGCCCCAACACCAGATACCTTCACCATCACTTGCTCCAGCAAAAGGATGGCTTGATGTAAATCTGTGTTCTCTTATTGCCCACTTAAAGTTGCACACAGGTGCAACTGATGAGAAACTTAGGTTTCCTACCTTCCTATCCCAGCTGTAAAGAAGCCTGAGACTTATAGTTATTCCTCTATGTTGAATAGCGTGAGAGCTTAACCATTTATAAGAAGGTTAATCAGAAGATCATAGGTAGATGACACCTATACACTATATCAGTCTCGTACTTTACTACACCTACAATGCATAACACATAGGGGTGGGTGAGGAGCATCAGTCACTTCAATGACTGCAATGGCTTTAATATGATTTTTATGGTGCCGACTTTTTAGAACACCTATATGTTACTGAACTGACACATTTGGATAATCATAAGAGAAAATAAATCCTCCAAAACTTTTTGATTAACTTGAGGAAATAAATTTGAGTGGCACATTGATATATAAGGGTCAAGCTTTTCCTTGTCCCCTCATAGTAATCATAAAAAGGTGAAAATAAAAACTGGGAAAGACTGACAATAAAATTTTATTGCTAGAAAGAACTTATTGATATGGAAATGAAAGTCAGGTGAAAGTTATTTAAAATGAAGAAAAGTGGAATACCGGATCTGAGCAAGTACAAAAAAATGCCTCAAACTTGACACAAAGAGCATGCAAACCATTCTCAGAGTGTTTCTGGTTATAATTCAAAATGCAGTCATAACAATGATGCACGAATCCTTACATTGTATTTTAGTTCACACACACATCAATATGTTGTACATTAAATTGATGTAGAATATACTCCTAAATAACCATGCCTGCTTTTAGGATTTCATCCAGGTAACAAGATTCATGGTCCAATAAGATTCATTGTCTTTCCTGAGTTAAATATTTTGTCTAATTTTTTTATTGTGGTAAAATACATACAAATTTCACCATTTCACCATTTTTAAATACAAAGTTCAAGGGCATTAAACACACACACGTTGTGCAGCTATCACCACCACCCAGAACTTGTTCAACTTCTCCAACAGAAACTCCATACTCATTAGACAGAGTTTCCGCCTCTCTCTAGCCTCTGGCAACCATCATTCTACTTTCCATCTGTATGAGTTTGACTGCTTAGATACCTCATAGACGTGGAATTATATAATAATATTCTTTTTGTGACTGATTAAACTCATTTAGCATCATGTCTTCAAGGTCCATCCATGTTGTAGCACATGTCCAAAGTTGAGTTCTCACTAAATGCATCCATTCTAGTTTTCTTAGGAATCCTGTAACTATTCAATATAATAGAAATGCTTTATTTTCAGCATAGTAAACTGCAAGTCATGATGGACATATATTTGTTTTCTGAACTAGCATATGCAATTATAACCTGGTATCATTCTACTCCCCAAATAATTGAAAACTGTGTAATCTTCATTGTCCCACTTTAATACTAGGCAACAAAATCTCTTGTTTCTTCTACCACAATAATTTTTCTACCTTGTTTCTTCATTTCCATTCTTCTCAATCATCTTCACATAGCAGCCATGGTAATCTTTACAAAGTAAATAAGATAACATTATCCCTCAATTTAAAATCTAAGTGATTCTTAATGCTCTCAGAAAAAAAAAAAGTGTCCCTTCCCTTAGTCTTCAAGGCTCTTTATGACTTAGCTTCTCTCCCATTCCCCAAGTTTATCTTTTTGCACTCAGATTCTCTCTCTTCTCTCCAGCAGTCCCTGAGGGTTCCAACCCCTTGCCCATCAGTAGGACTTTGCTCTTTGATTTCATTGTCATGGTCATCTTTTGATTCCATCTGAATCTCTACACATTTTTGTTTCTGTACAGAGCACCTGGTTGTTCTTTTCCACCATAATACTTATTAAAATTTTAAATTTCATCTTTCTTTGTTTAGTTGTTAAAAATATGAGTGTCCCACTGAAGAGTAAACTCCATGAGACCAGGCACCATGTTGATTTTGTTTACTACCACTTAGCATGGCACCTGGAAGATAGCAGGCACTCCATGAATATTAATTAAGTGGATGAATGGGTGATGTTATGCTATGAAGTTGAAAAATATTTTTTTCACACATAAATCTTGTAATAAATGAGTAAAATCTCATATATTACTAAAAATTCCAGAGTAACCTCAATTTACAAACTCCTTTAACTTCCTTAAGAGACCAAGAGATGTGCATTCCTCATCACCCTTACCTTAAAATTGTTTATAGCCATTAATCATGATTTCCTTACTGTATATAAAGTTGTTTTCACGGGAAATAATTTTTAGACATTTTCCTGACTCTCTTTGGTGAAATAAAACGGTGAGTGAAATATGTAACCTGGTACTCAATATGAAAAGAGCAAGAAAGGAGGGGATAATATAGAGTCATATATATATTTTAATCAGGTCAAGTCAAATTTGTTTTGCTCAAAATAGGACAATAATTTTTAAGTAAGATTTTGCTTTTGATTATGACTCAACTACTTTAGAACTTTAATATATTAATTATTTGTGATTTTACTGCCTCTAATATTAAATGAAATTGGTAATCTTTCTGGAGCTACTTTCCTGAATTATTTACATCATAGAAACAAAAATGGCATTTTATATACTTTAAAGAGCTTTACAAATATATTATAGTCATATGTCTGTCTGGATGTAGTTAAAACCTGAGTTCCTATACATGGAGCAAATACAATATAAAATATATGTAAATCATGATTGCTTTATGATTAAAAGCTGGGAAACTTAAAGAAAATGCATATGTTTTAATTTTTAAAAGAATAACATTATCTAATAATGGAGTCCTTACAAGTTTGTTAAGGAGATAAATAGGTCAATTCATTGATTTTACTGTTGCATTATTCCAGAGATAGTAGCTGAGAGCAATGGCCATATTGTGTTTGACATGCTCTATTTCACAATATAATTCCCAGTTTCCCACTTCTACTGAGAGTTCTGCAGACTGTTTTTCATTAAAACCATGGCATATTTTGATTTTCTACTTCAGTTTTCCCATGGAGAGAATGTCTCTGAGACCAGTCATTTGTGCTGCACTACCCTTGAGATGCACCACTATTAATTGGAACAAAAATGTTTGAATAGCAAATGTCACTGAATCTCTCAGGATATTTTAAGCCTTTGCAGCTATGAGAAAAGATAAAGCAAGTCATAGCTGAATTATCTGGATGAGCTAAAAAAAGGAGAGGAATCTTAAATTTTGCTAAGAAGTTACAAATAGCCTGAGCACTTTGAATGCATTAGTTAATAGCATTTACTATATATCTATTATGTCAGGCATTGAACCTAGTTACAAGGTTACAATGATGAGCACGAAATGTTCCCTGTCCCTGTGGGATGTTGGTCCACAGTGGAAGAAAGATAGATAGCATCAAGTCAAAAATAATGTGATAAGTGGCAAAGGAAGGAATGCACGTGTTGTTGGCACACCAGAGGGGAATAAATCTGTATTTCAGAATTACGACACATGGGCCGGCTATTTCTGTGAAACTCATCACTTCAAAATGTAGTGTCTTAAAATAACAAGCATTTGTTTAGCTCTTAAGTTTGCTAAACAGCTAGCAAGTGGCCTTGTTCACGTGTCTGTGGCTGGACATTCTGATCTTGACTGGGCTATCACATATTTGGGTCCCCCACTGGGCCATATGGTCACAAATCCTTCAGTGTTAGCCCAAATTTGTTTACATGGCAGTCACAGGGGACAAAGAGAGGCTGCAGAGAAAGGCCTCTTGAAACCTAGATATGGAAATGGTTTATGCTATGTCAACAACATTCTTGTCAAAGTAAGTTGCAGATCCAGATCAGATGCAAGAGTGGGGAAATTGACTCTTGATGGAAAAAAGCAACATAGTTTATAATAATAGATATTTTAACATTTTATATTTAACATTTTAATAAAATTATAATTTGTAGTATAATTGCAAATTCAAAATTGTATAGTTAAACAGTCTTAGAGACTTATGATTGTTTAGCTTAATATTTCATCAACATAATAAGCCAAAATGGGTTTTAAAAATTCATAAACTGTCTTAAAAACAAAATAAAGCAAAAAAATATTTGAATCCTTAGAATTAAGGATTTCAGTGCATTGTTTGTTTATCAGTGGACCCAAATGTCATTGTGTTTTACAAATTTGTTTTGACAAAAAACTTATCTAGAATTCTCTAATTTAATTTTAATTAAATTTGCATACATTAAAAGCATATTCCAGTATAATACATCATTTTCAGAAGTAAGACTTTCACTTTGGGGCAAAGAAAGTAATTAAAAACTGGAAGAACTGATTACAGTTAACTTAAAAAAGTGACGTATATTTCAGTGGGAAGAGACAATTCAAACAAGAAGCCTGATTAGTATAAATCAGTATTTGAATGTTTGAATATCTGGAAAAAAATTAGTAGGCTCAGAGAATAGAAAACTACCATTAGAATGCACAGTGAAATCTATGATTTATTAAGTAACTGTTTTTTGAATATGTGTTGTTGTGGCTCACAACCTACTTTCCGGAAGTTTATTTTCTACTTGGAAAGGCAGATACATTTCACTATTCTAAATAATAAATGCACTGAGTGATACTGTAAACAATGGCTTGGCAGTAGTATAAATAGGATCAGGTCAATATAACACATCTGTAAGAACAGTAAATGAAGTGTTTAAACATAAATTGGAAGTTACCGTAACAGAAACAAATGAAAACAATAAAATAGCTTTATTTTGCCAATGTAATTTAAAAATAGAATTAACTTACTAATAAAGTTAAAAATTATCTCGTATCAAGGATATTTCAAGCTTACTAATACATAAACCTAGAAATATTTTGGCATATAATTTAGACATAATCTTTACATATATTTATATCTGATAAAAATATAGTACTTGTAGAAAGAATTTCAGAATAGACTAAAAAGCACATTTTTATAATTAGGTTATATTTAAGGTTAAACTAGTTAGTTATTGAAGCTATTCTCAATTCCCATTGCATAATTAGAAAACACAAACATAAATGCTAGGCCATCCATCTCCACTACTGAGCATTTTCTTCAAGAAGACTCTTTAGCTTTAACAAAGTGATTATTATCCACTAAGAGTAAATGAATACTTTTGAATATATTCACAAATGAATAAAGGAATGGATGAATAAAAATATTATGATATTCTGCCTTAAATGGCAGGGAGAAGGAAAGCATCTAACAACGCAGTGTTACTGTATCTGACTGCTCCACTGCAATGCCACTTTCCTAGCTTTTTTTTTTTTTTTTTTTTTTTTTCAGGCAAGGCAACCCTTGGTTGACCTCACAGATTTCAAGGACCTTGTCAGTTTACAATCCCTTATTTTTTTATTTTTTTAATGCCTACAGCCACTGGTCTTCCTAGGTGGTTTCCCATCCAAGTATTAACTAGTTAGGCCCTGACCCTGCTTAGCTTCCAAGATCAGACAGAATGGGACTTGTTCAGGGTAGCATGGCCATAGACTTAGCTTTTTAACAGTAAATTATTTAAGAATTTCCTAAGGAAGACAAATTTCCAGAGTGTCATATGTATATGTATGCATGCATATAATATTTATATACAGTATATGTAAATATATACATTATGTACAGTATGACTTTTGCCATAACTTAAAAAAAAATCTTCTTATGCAGGAAGAAGAAAGGTGGGTATAAAATGGCCAGAAGACCAGAGGTAAAAAGCTAATTGAAACCATTTTTTTAACACACCACTGTCCAGGTCTTCATTTTACACATCGTTAAAAGCTAATTACCTTGTACTTTGTCCAGTAATTTTGAGATTAACAAAGAAAAGTGGTGCTTTTACTCAAAAAATCATAAATTTAAAAGGATTCGCTAATAATATATATTTAAAAAGTGACTGAAGTATATAGTTTGACAACAGAAAATGAAGTCAAATACATATGGATTTTAAAAGATATTAAAAATATATTTTGAAAACAAGGTCAAATATACATTTGAAAATACATTTAAAGATACATTTTGAAAACAAGGTAGTTAAATATCGTAAAACTTATATTTATTAAAAATGATTTGTTTATGTGTGAAAAGAAGAAAAATCACTATATTTGTTCAGAAGGATAAACAAGAGTTTGACTTTGAGGGAGAAAAATAGATTATTTTTAACAGAAATGTAAACTTAGAATCTTTTGAAATAAACTTCTACTGGTAGTAGAATATAGCAAATGTTACTCATCATTCTCTTCTTTGTAGATACCTAAATCCACACTTTTGCAACACGTATTCTTTAAACTATAATAATATCAGGTTTGGACAAATTATACTGTATTTTAACAGTGTCCTTCTTGGTCTCCTACTTGTGGATGGCAAATCATGGGATTTCTCAGCCTCTGTAATATGTGAGACTAATTTATAATAAATCTCTTCATATATATGGATCCTGTTGGTTCTGTTTCTCTAAAGAGCCCTGACTAAATCAGAGAGTGAGCATTATGACACCTCCATGTATTCAGGTTTTCCATCTAGTTCTAATAAAAGACTGCAGCCCCTCAGTTAATTAACAATTTAATATTTTATTTCTTTTAAGCCTATATATTTTCACTTAAAGGGGTCCTAAATATGTAATTAAAAAGCAGTTTTAATGAGATAGATTTCACATAACATGAAATTCTCTAATTTAAAAGGTATAATTCAATGTTTATTAGTATATTCAGAGTTGTATAATCATCGTGACAATCTAATTTTAGAATATATTTGTCAATCCAATATAAAACCTTTTACTCATTAGCAGTTTCTCCCTATTTTTCCCCAATGTCTTGCAAACTCCTATTCCTAGAAAGTTATAGTCTATTTTCTGTTTCTATAGATTTGCCTATTCTATATATTTCAGATAAATGGAATCGTACAATGTGTGTGGGGTATTTCTGATGTTGTTGTTACTGAATTTTTCACCTAGCATAGTGTTTTCACATTCATCCATATTGTAGCCTATATCAATACATTTTTTCTTTTTATTGATAAATGATACCTACTGTATGAATATCCCACATTTATGTATTCATTTATAAATTGATGGACTGTGTTGCTTAAACTTTTTTGGCTATTATGAAAAATGTTACTAAAAATATTCATGTACAAGTTTTGTGTAGACATGTTTTCATGCCTCTTAGATTCACCGAGCAGTGTAGTTGCTGGGTCATATGGTAAATGTTTTACCATTTGAGGAACTGACTGTCAAAATGTTTCCAAAACCCTTTGTTTTCCAAAACTCTGTTACATTCCTACCAGGAATGAATGAGAATAACAATTTCTTCACATCCTCACCAACACTTATTATCTGTCTTTCAATATAGACATTTTTGACGGTATGAAATGACATCTTAAAATGGTTTTGATTTTCATTTCTTTGTTGACTAATAATGTTGCATGATTGTTCATGTACTTATTGCCTATATTGGTTATTTGCATTCTTTCTTATGAGAAATTTTTGTTCAGATCTTTCTTCTATTATTAATTGAATTATTTATATTTTGACTACAGAGTTCTTTATACTCTAGGTACAAATTTCTTATCACATATATGAATTTCAAATATTTACCCCTGTTTTGTGGGTTGCCTTTTCAGTTCCTTGATAGTATTAGTTATAGAATAAAAGTTTAGAACTGTGATGAAGTGCAATTTACCTTTTTTTTTTTCTTTTGTCCTTTGTGCTTTTGGTGTTATATCTAAGAAACTATTGCTTAATTCAAGGTCACAACCACCGACTCTTGAGTTCTTTTTCTATGAGTTCTGCAATTTTGGCTCTTACATTTAAGCCTACAAAATATTTTTAGTTAATTTCTGTGAATGATTTAAAAAAGGACTTCAAAGTTATTCTTTTCCTTGTATATATTCAATTGTCCCAGCATCATTGGTTGAAAAGATTATTCTTTTTCTACAGAATTGGTTTTGGCTCCATTGTTGAAAAATCAATTGACCATAAATATAAGAAATTATTTCTGTACTTTCATTTCTATCTGATTGATTTCCAGGTCTATTCTGTGCTAGTACAACACTTTCTTGATTACTGTAGCTTTGTAGTAACTTAGGAACTCTGAAAATTTGAATTTTTCAACATTTTTCATTTTCATGGCTGTTTGGACTATTCTGTGTCCTTTGCTTTATTAGTCTACTGGGGCTGCTGTAATAAAAAAATAATACTAGGTGACTTAAACAATAGAAATTTATTTTCATACAAAATCTGGAGGCTAAAAGTCTGAGATCAAGGGGTTAACAAGGTTAGTTTCTTCAGATGCTTTTCTTTTGGCTTGTAGATGGTCATCTTCCTGTTTCTTCACATAGTCTCCCCTCTACATCTGCCCATGTCCAAATTTTTTGTTTATAAGGAGACCATTCATGTTAAATTGGGTCTTACCCTATAACCTCATTTTAACTTAATTACCTCTATAAAGACCCTATCTCTAAATATATCACATTGTCAGGTACTGGAGGTTAGAACTTCATCAAATCAATTTTAGTGAGATATAATTTATTCCAAAACACTTTCATAACTGAATAATTTTAGGGTCTATTTGTCATCAAAGAAAAAGATACTAGAGATTTTGATATAGAGTGTGTCGAATCTTTATATTAATTTGGAGAATATTATCATCTTAATGGTATTTTTTCCTGATCCACACAGAAAGTCTTTCCATTTATTTAGGTCTTCTATATTTAAAAAATAATAATTTGTAAGTTTTAATGCACAAGTCTTGAGCTTGTTTTGGTAATTTCTTCTAAGTAATTTAGTCTTCTTCCTGCTATTACAAATGATATTGTCTTTATTTTATTTCTGTATTTTTATTGCTCATTTATGAACATAAAATTGATTTCTTAAAATTGATCTTGTATCTTACTTATAACTTTACTGAAATCATTTATTAGTTCTGTGTGCATGTGTATGTGTATGCACGGGTGTATATTTAGAATTTTCTACACATACTATCATGTCATATGTAAGTAGGAATATTTTTAATGGTTCCTTCCCAAATTGAATGCCTTCTTTTTCACTATCTTGCCGATTTCCCTAGGTAGAACTTCCTGTACAATGTTGAATAAAAGTAATGAGAGCAGACTTCCTCGTATTGTTCTTCATCTTAGTGGGCATATAGTCACTAAGTGGGCAACTTTCACCCTGAGTGTGTGCCATGTAAATGTGGTTAAAGTTCAGTATTTTGGCCTGCCCTATTATTTAGAAGTGAGCCCCAGTCCGCTTGAATGCATTTGTTGGAAGAAACCTTCTGTAATACATAACTATGTAGTATAAGAATTTCTGTTGTCATCCCTTCCAGGGTGAAACTATTCCTAAGAATGAAAGCTATATAGAGAAGGTGGCTTATCTTCTTGGTTATAAAAGCATGGGGGTAAAACCTACAGCTAACTAAACTGTGGGTGGAGGGAGAATATGTTGTCAAATGTTAGACACACTCTGCTTTACTATGATATAGTAGAGTTCCTTAAATGTTTCCCCATTTTATGTATGCTTTATCTCTATTTCCAGAGACTTCAAATGGTTATTTATGATTTTCACCTGTTAAGTGGTTGTTTTGCTGAGAAAGCATCAACGAAGCTCCTCATGTTGCCATTGCCATTCTGGAAGTTTTGGATCCTCAAAAAGTGTAAATTTAAATGTCTTTCACCTTGATAAAAGTGTATGATTCTTCTATAATTATAGGAGCATAAAACTTTTAAGATACTCTTAAAATTATTTCCAGTTGAATTTAGAATACTTTACTTGTCCTTTTTATGGACCAAGATGAGAATGTAGAGGGTAATTCCAAATCAGTAGTTATTAATTTTTACACTTGTTCTGGGTATAACAAATCAGCAAAGTAATTAAAAACATAATTAATTAATAAGACTCAGCAGAATTAGTTCTATCCCCTTCATCCTCATCAATACTTGGTTAACATTTTTTATTGTTTTTTTATTATGGACTCATGATTTTTTTAATAATCACTGTAAGTTAGACAATTTTAATCAATATCTATATTTTTTTAATCCAAAATTATCTCCTTTTGGCCAGTGTGATTTTCTCTTAATTTATCTCTGGTTCTTCCAATTAAACTTGAAAGCTTTCTTGCTTTTTGCCATACCAATGTACTTTTCAACTCCAAGTATGAAAAATTTATTTCTCCAAGGGGGCTATGATTCCATTTTGTGTGAAAGTAGCATTGAAGAACAAGAATCTTGGATGCTTAGATGAATTGTGGGTTTGAAATTGTTCTTAGAACACTTCAATGAGTATAACTATGTATATATGTTATTTCAAATTTAGTTTAGCTTGATAATTTCACATTGACATTTACAACACAAGCAAAAGGACATAATTCTACTTAAATTTGTGACTCTTTTATTGTCCTCCTTAGAGTCAGTTTTTTAAAAGATGTGGAAAACAAGAGGCAGCTTCTGCTCTGGATCTGCTTATTGAGCAAAATTATTTATTCATGTTGTAGAAGTTCACTATACAACTTTATTCTGGTGAAAGTCACAGAAATAAAAGGGTGAAAGAGGAGCTTAACTAGTTTCAGATATAGGATAAGAACAAAAAACACACAGGTAGAAAAGTTTGCTACCATAAATGCATCCTTTTTTTTCATTTTTTTTAATCTAAAATTTTTTTATAAAATGGGATCCTAGCAGGTGTCCTTAAGCCTTTGCTTCCTGGGATCTCCACCTACCTTGTCTTTAACATAAAGAAAAAGATGCAGCGATTAGGAGTTTGAACTCCGGTTCCAGACTGACCAAGGTCAATATTTGGCTTTGCTACTTTTTAACTGAGTGAGCTGACTAAATTTTTAAGAAGTTTTTGTCAGAGTTTCTACTTCATAGTGTTTCTATGAAGATTGAATGTTAGTGTTTACAAATATATAATATTAAATTAGTTATTGTTTACAAAGCATTTAAAACTGTTCCTGGAACAGATTGTTAAATAAATCCAATATCATCCTTAATTTTTTTCTAACAGTAAAAATTATAAGACCAAAGTATTTTTCTTCATGATGAATGTACAGACTTTGTTCAATCTTTTCTGGGTTTTTAAAACCTTTTCTGAGAAAATATGACAAAGACATTTATAAATATTAAAAAAACATGCATAAAGCAAAAGCATGGATAAAATGACAAAAAGTGTTTATCAATTGTAAGCAACTATTACTAGCTGTAATAATTTAAATCAAGATAATTTATAATTTTAATTTATCATTTAAAAATTAAGTTAAACTGTAATAGTTAGATTTATATGAAAACACATCACTTCAAAGGAAGGTTTATATAGTGACACAGGTAATTCTTGTTAACATGACTGCTCTTTCTTTTACTTTTCTTTTATAATAAGAATTCACCTCAATAGTTGCCTTTGATGGTGGCTGAACCAGATGTGCTTCTGAAGGTTCTTAAAACATATGAGGTTCCTGGGGGTTAATTTCTGCTTCCATAGAAACTACCCTGGTGTGCCCCAATTTTAAAGGACTTCCTGCAGGCTGACACCTGGAAGCACCTGCTCAAAGAAACATCTTTCTTAGGACTGGAACAACACACAAAATGAGAGAAAAAAAGATTTTGTGTTTACCTTCTTCTGCCTTAAATATACCAATTAATGTTTTCAATATTCAGGAAATGATTTCTTTAAAATATACTTAGCTAGGATTTTTCTTATGTATAGTTAAGTGCTTAACAGTACTGGTAGTTTAAGAACATCTCTTCTGACATGAGGTGTGCCATATCCACTGATAAAAGAATTGCCAATGTGTCATTTATTCACTAATTAATTTATTTGGCAAGTGTTGATTTGATGCATTAACAGTACAAGAGGTAAGACACAGACATTGACCTGGAGAATCTAGCAATGTAGTTGGATAACAGACCTGCAAAAAGATTGTTCTAAGACAATCTTCAAATTGTAATGAGTATTAAGTATGCAGGTTGAGCATACTTAATATACTTTCTATTATGTGGACATAATAGAAAGTATTCTTTACCAAGCATGGAGAAGGGGTGGTAGTGGAGACCTCTCCATAGCAGATTAGGAGCCTAAGGAACAGGGCAGTGAGAGGGCAAGCGAGGCACAGAGAAGAGAAACAATTTAATGTCTGGATATATGTAGGATATGGCAAGCTATTTGGAATTGCGGAAATAAAAACCCAAAGGAAGTTTAAAAATATCTGCAGATGGAGATGATGTGGAGGGTCATATATTTTGCCTCTTAGCCTATATTATCTATGAGCCACTGAAAGCTTTATTGAAGAAAAGAAATATAGTCAGAAATGATTTTTAGACAGGTATCTCTGGTGGCCATGTCACAAATGGCTCTGAGACAAGAGAGACAAATAGCAGGGGTAAGAGTTCTAGACCAAAAAGTATGAAAGTCTCAAATAAGACAATGAATGGAAGGATATAGAGGAGAAAGGATTAAATATTTGCATGGAATGAAAGTGAAAAGGACTTGATGAAGGATTGGTTGTGTGGGAGAAAGATCGACTACAACTACATGTTCTATATGGTCTCTGGTTATTCTGACAATTTAGCTGATATTGGATAGGATTAGCTCGAGATGCCTGTGAATGCCTAGGAAGAGATGACCAGTAGAAAGTTCTGTATGTGAATCTGAAATGTAAGAGACATACTGCGCTAAACCTAGAAACTTGGGGCTCACCCACCTAAAGGTAGTTACTAAATTCAGGTAGTTATTAAACAATGGGTATAGTAATCAGCATAAATGAGTAGACAAAAACAGCAATGATCCAAATATACGATCCAGGGAATGTTGAAATAACCCCACTGCATCTCCTTATGGATGGAGTTGGTATAAAGAAGAAAACCAGGTTTCAAACTTTTGCTACAAAAAAAAAAAAGGAATAGTTAAGAGTTCAACAGGAGCCCTTTGTTTGATGGCCGCCCTCTGGGTAAACAAGGGATTGTTTGCTCAGCAGGTGTTTGCAGTTACCTTGCTACTTTGGTAGCGACTGAGAAGCACCTGTTGCTCCAGAGAACAAGCTGATTGTTGAGGAGGAGGATGGGAGCCTTGAGAGAGCAAAGGGCTCCCTGTGCAGGTGCAAGCAGTTGTTTCTTCTTGTGCAGGTGCAAGCAGTTGTCGGTCTCCCACGCAATCGTGATGCATCAATAGGGTGTGCTGAATCAACTCGAGGCTGCAGTATGGACTGTGAGCCCTCCCGAATCTTTCTCTTGTCTCTGTTTTTCCTTTCATCCTCACTCCTCCTCTCAGGGACTGTTTGACTGTCCCCGGGCTCTGGCAAATGACAACAAGAGGGTTTTGAAATTATCATAGTTTATAAATAACACATGCCATATATATGAAAACTAAGTCTTTCTCCATTCTATCTTTTCCCAATTCATAGGACTTATGTTAATAGTATTGGATTTTATTCATTTGGGGAGATAATTTTATGGCTATACTTTTATTTCTTAAAGGTTAATATATAAACTTTCTTCAGGATACACGAACACCCTCCTATAAATGATGATTAAATTAGCACCTGGATCATTCTTTCACATCTGTTTTTTTCTATTTTTATGCTTCTGATTTTTATTCTTTATATTCTCAAAAAGTATTTAGATCTCATTCTAAAACTATAATTAAGCTTCTGTTTTTATCTATAGATTGGTTCTGACATTAAAAACACAGCACTGGCATTCACAATACTAAAATTATGTAAATATTTATTACTTTAGCATCAAACTGGATTGCATCCATAGTAAAGGAAGTGAAAACTTTGAACCTATATCTGTGTCACTTAGAGGAAAATAGTACAGTCATATTTAAAACAGAGCCAGCCTCATTGTAAGAGTTAGGGAATTGGAGATACAAATCAGAACTATCAATTCAATTTTAATTAAATACTTTCATTAGTTTTCCATATTATACTTCTACTTTTTTAACATTTACTCTGAATTGATATGTTTTACACTCCTCCCTAGAAAAGAATTACTCTTTCTGTGGTGTACCACACTACAGTGAATCTACCACTCTGATCCCTCTTAATTTTCATTTTTCTCAAGTTTTCCAAATATAAGGCTCAGTACCCTGTGACAGACATGTAGAATTGGCTCACTAAGCATGTAAGCCTACATTTATCAACTGCGCCTCCCTGTGCTGAAGAGGCTGGATGTTAAAAACAAAACAAAACTAACAAAAGTCTAATTTTTCTATACTTCCTTGCTGAACTTTGAGTTCAACAAATCCATTCAAAAATGAGTTAATGAGCCGAGACAGGCTGGGTGCTCAAGCAATTCATTTTGCTGGTGAGAACTGTCACATAGACAAACCTGCTCTGAAGCTCCTAGTTCTGGTGTTGATCTCCAAATCTTTGAGTCATAGCAAGGAAATGTGTGCATGAGGGTTAACATGCAATAGTTGCATTGCTGGAATCAATGATAATTTGGAGTCCTTACTGGAAGCCAGGCTAAAGGCTGTTTTTTTAGACCTTCCAATAATTTTATATTTAGCAAATATCTTGTGTTAAGTACTTTCTGCTTAGAGTGTATAACATGATTTTTATTACCTGTAACTTCTACCTTATGCACATTTCTTATTTTTCCAATACAGTAAAAGTATGTGAATATATTATGTTTATATAATTATTTTTAAAATAAATACATATATTTTAAAAATATTTAGTTTAAAGCTTTTTCAGTTATTGCCACAAAACTTTAGAAATTCTCACGTTTAATGAGAACTTGAGAAGTAGTGTAAGAAATATCTGTACCCAGTATGATATGTAATTTATAAATGTTTTTATTAATAAGTATAAAACATATAGAGCTCTGCCTACTTATTATTATAAACAATTAAACTTTACTTTTATACATCCTTTAAAATATATAGACTTAAGTATTATTTTCTTTAAATCTTTCACTATTAAATGAATGTTAAAATTGTACTGGAATTTGATAGGGAAATAGTAACCTCATATAAACATAGTCTAGAACTAATGGTTTAGTCTGTTTTAACTCTGTTCTAACTTTAACACTTCAGACTATGAAGAACCTATGTTTCCATTGTCACTTTATTCATCATTTAAATACAATATCTTGACAGTCGCTGGAGGCAATTGCATGGCCTAGGACTGTCTTGATTAAATAAATAATTTTGCTTAAAAACTATGTCAGAATATACAAGTTTGAAAGACAGATTTTGCTAAAATGTTTCATTAGATACTATTTTTACCATTTTTAGAAAAGCATCTATCATTCTATGTTATATTTATTTTTTTCCTCGTTCTTACCAACATGAAATTCAGGTTTAGAGAATATAGTTCAATCTGAAAATCTTACCACCTGGAAAAGAAACAAATAAGAGATTCCTTAAATTGTACATAACTTTACACTTAATATTAATTTTGAAATAGACACAAAAAAAGTAATTCAATGAGTTTTAGAAATAGTAATGAGAATTGAGGACATAACAATGGATTCTGATTCTTATTAATGATGTTGCTCTGAGCCTCAAATGTTTAGCATAACAAGGTGATTAAATAGGGTGGATTAGTTAATGAAACACATGTACACACACATGCAAGCACACAAAAAAGTGGCATCTAGGAGGCTCAATTTTCTATCTAAATAAAAATTAAGCTTTTTATATTAAAATTACATATACTAATTTTTTTGAAATTCTAATTTTTAATTACATGTTAGGAAAATATTGCTTCAAAAAAGAGTGCCTATATTCAAAGGGATATAAAACTTAGTAGATCAAGATGTTGCAAAATCTGTGTCAGATAACTAGAGCCATGCTTTAAGTTTTTAAGTTTATTTTTTTCTCATTTGTCTTTGGTAAAAGCTTTTAAATGCTGGGGAGCAGAATGGGAGAAGAATAGAGCTTGTTGAAAATATAATTGCTAAACAGGGAATATTTCAAATAAAGATTATCTTCCTACATTAGACTTGGTTTATTCTTTATACTGTCTCAGCCTCAAACTATTTTTGAATGAAAGAATGGTGGCAGAAACCATGTCATAATAACATAGATTCTTTTGGAACATATTTTATCCAAACCAGGGTTGCAACTCCCTCCATCCTAGGAATGACATCATAGAAATATATTTAAATATATATGTAAAATTAATATATTTATTATATATAGATAATTATATACAGATAATCAATATATTTCTTTTTAAATTATATTTTATATGTAATTTAATATTTAAAAAATATATTCCAAAAATAGGATATCTTACATATATATAGAAATACACACACAGAAAGGAGTAGACACACTATGTGTGTGTGCATGTGTGTGTGCGCGCACATGCGTATGTGTTCACAGTGGGTATAAAGGAGAACTGGGGAACTGGGTGGATGGAAAAGAAAGGAATGTCAGAGTGCTTCGATAATATGCTACTTCACTCAAACACTCATCAGAAGACGCTGGAAACCCTCACCATAACATCACTAAAATTTTTGTCAGCTCTCATGGGGCCTTCGTGAGACATAATAATGATCAAACAGTCCTGGTCTTAAAAACTAAAATGAACATCTCTGTTTTTGTCTTCCTAGCTCATTCATATAAAAGAGTGTAACCAGCTTGCATTGAACCATCATTAGAATGAAGGACACTAATCAAGCAGCCTTGTTATATTGAATACTAGTTTGAATTGGATTATACCCAATTAAAGAAAAGCACATGTGGCATTTTCTTGCCAAAATTGTGAAAAGAAGCTATTTCCAAAGTACTGCAAATATAAAGGTCACATATTCCCTAAAATAAGAATCCGTAATTTAAATCTGCCTGGGAGCAGCTGGAACTTGCCCTCTAGCTATGTAAATTTATTTTTATTTTAATATTTACTCAAGTATTCATTACACACAGTTAATGTCCACATTTAATTTTCCACTAAAATTTCTCACAACATGCCTGAAAACACTGTACAGATATTTTTTTGCAGAGTGTTTGAGATTTATGAAATTTTTACTCCTGAAAGAGAGTAAGTAAAATAAAATATTTTACTAAGTGATTGCAATTTTGTTTTTCAACCTTTATAAGCATTTTCGTATTTAGGTATCAAATATGTATACTATGACTAAATAATAAATACTTTAGGTAAACAGAGATTCTAAAAGACTTGTCATATATCATTTTTCCTTTATTTTTCTCCACTGGTTTATCTTCTCATCCTATTAGGTAAAATTTGCAAATGTAGCACCAAGTAAACTTTAAAGTAGATAATATTATGGTGCAAGCATTAAGATAATAGCCAAAGGAGAAAAACTCAGCATCAAAATGAACAATGACCTCAAAATTCAATAAAACTAACACTTATTGAGCACTTGCTATGAGCCAGATTCTGTGCTATGCAATTTTCATAAGATTATTCTATTTAATCCTCACAGCACTTCTATGAGATTAACTCTAATATCCTTGTTTTAAGGGGATGAAGAAATTGGAACTTGGAGAGTCTAACTGATGTGTCCATGATCGCACAGCTAAAATACAGTGCAATAATAATTATGTCTTCTCACTGTATTTGCTTTCTCTCTGCTTCTTAGGCTCTAGGAAGACCCCCAAACATTTATGGAGGTTCACTGAGGCCACCAGCTATTCATAGTGATAAGCTGTGAGGTAAAGTAGTATGTGACACTTCTGATGAGAGTAATTTAGGAGCCCTTGTGAGTTATCTACATTTTTTTTTTTTTTCACCAAATGTGGCCATCGAGGCCATGACATGACTAGGTAAGCAGAGCCATAGATGGAAGTCACCTTTATGCTTGAGGCATAACAGATTGCTGGGGTCATTCACCAAGTAACACTGGATTTAGAATGAGAGATTGGACACTTGCTTTGTTAAATCACTAGAACTTCAGAGTATCCTGAGTAAGAGAACCAATTAGTCTGTTGACAAAATATTGACAAGTACCTTTTCTTGGTATTATTAAATAACAAAGAGAAAGAACATATAGAGCAAAAACATTTAAATGCAATATTACATGCTTCACTGAATAATAGGGTAGAGCTAGCTGCCTGTGAAATTTTAAGTTTAAATTAATTAAAATTACAAAACTTAAAATTTTACTTAGCCATATTAGTTTTATTACAAGTGTTCAAGAATCACATAGGGCTAGTTGTTCTTGTACTAGACAACATAGAACATTTCCAGTATCACAGACAATATAAAATATTATGAGGGACTGATTCCTTTTTTACCCTATGCATTTGAGATATTGAAAGTGCTAATGAATATCGAGTGGACATTGAAGCAGATAGCTTCCGAAATTCTTTTAAGTCATAAAACCTTTGGAAAAAAAGATTATATACAGTTGCCAAAAACAAAGTTGTTTGGGAAAATAATATAGGAAAGACAAGTCATGGATTTTCTCTCCAAAAATTTCTTTAACTTTTTAAAAATATAAATATATATTTAAAAATCGAATAACCCTATACGTTATCTAATTGTGTTGGGAAACATTAAAATTTGTAAGGCTGCCAAGTAATAAAAACTACTAAATCACTATTTGTTCTTGTTTGTGTATACACACTCAGGAGCACGCATTTCCTTTCTCTGTCCACTAGCATCGATGGTAGTGGGATTCCACTGCATGTAGGAAGATGGTAAGCAGACATGGCTCTTTTTAATTAAAATAAAATCTCAGAAGATTTACTTTTTATTACTGCTCCTAAGTCTAAGTTCTTGACTTTCTTCTCATGTGAAACAAATGGGGAAAATAAGTTGAACACAATAAATGGGTCTACATAAATGGAGAATGAGAAACTTTCTGTGACAAAGCCAAAGCCAATGAAGTCGTAAATATGAATGTATCATAGCACTTTGAAAAGCTATCTCAGCAAAGATTCAAGCATTTCTCTTTTTTTCTATTTTTTTTACCATGCTCTCCATTTTAGTAACACTAAGAATAAACTTTGAAAAGTTAATACCTTAAGAAATTCTCCACACCCAATTTCTCAATGCTCCAGTTGTCTCCAATTGTGATTCCTATCTATTTTTATCAAGAGAAAGGGGGCTATTATGAAATCTGTTGAACTAACACCTAGGGAAAATATTAGTAGCTCTTTCTCCTCAATCCATGAAACTGAAAAGTAAAAAAACCATGAAGAAAGGGTCCACTGGATTCCATTTTGGTTCTCTGATCAAATGTACTCTTAAACCACAAATAACAGGCTCTATTATTGACTCCTGATCAGTGACATGTCAAGGCGGAGAAACCATGGATGCGATCTGCCTGTCTAGAGGAGCATTTTATTACTGACACTAGAATTGACAGCCAAAAATGACGATGAAAAGTAGAAAAATTTTAGTTGACTTTCTTATTTTTTAAAATTTTTCTCCATGGGAGTGAAGGGAACTTCTTTTCTAACTGCTTACATCACAGGCTCTCACCAGCCCACTCACATCTTCGTAGCCTCTCAAACTGGTCACATGGGCATGCTAGTGACATGGGTCTGGGATTGTGTCTCGTCTGCAGTGTGGAGGAGGTCAAATGTTTACTTTTCCTGTTACAAATCCACCATCTTGTGAAAATTCAGCAGTATTCTTCTATTATAATACTTCTCTTTTTTCAAGTTACACATGTGAAATAATTTCTTTCTATTAAAAATTGACCTTCAATTTAGTCTTAAGTACTCTATGAAATATTTTTAATTATTATGTTTATTCAATATTTCCTTAGTTGTTTCTTTTGTAACTTTAAATTATCCTAATATTCTTTAAGACATAGCTAATAAAAAACATGGTAACAAAAGTAAGGACACCTTATTTTATGAGTCAGTGCCAATTAATTTTAAAGGAATCAATTTTCTAATTTTAAGAAAAATGTGTCAAGGTAAGCTGAGGGTGAAATAAAAACAAAACTAAACTAAAACTTTTGAAACTCTAACAATTACCTGGAGGTTATTTAAAAACATCACTTTAGATGGCTATAGAAAAAATAGCTAATAATACTCACAGTCCAACAGAATATATGCTGGGATTTAGAAAAAAAAAAGAAATTCTATTCAAGACAATTATTTTTTATAAGAAGAAAATTGATTAGGGCAAACAAATAATGGAAAATATATATCAGTAATTTACCTTAAAGTGAAAATGTCAGAAGTAGGAATATTTAACTATTTTACATTAAATGATAGATATTAAACTGACTGCTGTTGAGATCAAGTAGTATCTCATATTTTTTCTGCCTTTATAGCTTTCCCATTTCCTTTACACCATTTCAGATTCCCCATCATAATTCCCTATACTAAACACAAAGAAAAGTAGTCAAAAGAATGACAAACATGGAACTATAGACTGACTGATAAACTCATTGAATGAAAAAATAACTCAAAGAACATCATATTACATGCTTTGAAGATGAAAAAGATGGCTGCAATAGTTAGCCATGGGTGCAATGGTTATTAAACATGGAAAGCTGCATAATCAAAAGTTGCACTAGGAAATCTTCGCCTTCCAAATTTGAAGCTTTCCTTCCCCTCTCTTTCTATTCTCTGTCAGGAATTCACAATCCTATTAATCACAGCACATCTATAAGCATAGAGATTTCAATGACCTTCTTCTTTATCTCAGAGATTTCCTCAGAATTCAACTTAATAGAGCTATAAACTGGAACACTTTGGGTCTAAAAGAGAAGTAAATAATGAAAATAGCATTTCTGAGGTAACACAGACAAAATTAGTGGTACTTGGATAGATTGTAATAAATTTTATCTTAGAAATCGTATATAATATTTGAAATGTTTGGTGGGTTGTGCATAGCACTGAGATACATTTATCCAAGTACTGAAATAAATGTTACTGAGTATATATCAAAATAGATAATAGGAGAAACTGATGAGCAAATCATGATGACTGAGAGAATAAAGGCTATGCAATCAAATAGATCTGACTCTGAATCCGCATTTTGCAGATTATTACTGTGTGATGCTATTTATGTATTTAATTAACTTATCTGAGTCTTTATTTCAAAATCTATAAACTGTGAATGCCACTACATGTCTCATAGAATTCCGTTGAGTATTAACTTAATAATGTGCATAAAGAATTTTTTACATGCTTCTTAAAGATTTAGGGATCTTTTAGCATAGTTTTGGTCTTGAGTTTTGAATTATGTAGTAATCTTTAAAAAATTTTTGTCAAAATATTCTGTTACAACCACATGTTGTTTGTATTTATTAGCTGTTATGGGGGAGCCTGTCTATTGCAAGTAAAAGTAAAACTGCATTATGGTTCAGACTTTAAGTGAAGATTTCACCATGGTTTACATTTTTTTAAGTAGAAGAGATAGGAGATTTAAGTAATCCTAAAGTGCAAACTAACATAAGCATACTGAACTAAAACAACACAAAACTAAACTGAACAAAAAGGCAGGCTGAAAAACATTTTTGTTACCTAACTAGTTCTTTTACTCACTAACTTGTAATGATTTTGACAAGTAGCAAATAATATATAATCATTGCATTTGGTGGATTGCTTGGTCACTTAAAATATCAGGAACTGACAAAAAATTAACTAGTTGTTTTATAGGACATACAATCATAGCAATAATAGAGACTTCTCAAGTGGGAATGCATTGTGTTCTGAATAGCAAGGATCAAGGGAAAAGTAAAATGCAAAACCTTCACTTTACTACCAAACCCAACATCAGTATTCCAGTTTCATTAAATGAACAGTATACATTAAATAAAAGTAATGTTGCTGATTCATTTTATTGCAAGTGTGATTTAGTTTGTAATTAATGTGTTTGTTTGGTTTTATTGTGGATCAAAGCCTTAAACTTAGGGAGTTTTTATTTATTTTGTTGCTATGTAAATAACACTGTATAAAAATATTAACTTAATTGTCAAAATTTTGGTATATAGAAAAATCACTTTCTAAAAACCAATAATTGAAGCAATTATACATAGTTGAAATTTAGCACATTAAAAACTATAAAAATTA
This sequence comes from Cynopterus sphinx, assembly GCA_030015415.1. NCBI lineage: Eukaryota > Metazoa > Chordata > Mammalia > Chiroptera > Pteropodidae > Cynopterus > Cynopterus sphinx. The sequence continues at coordinate 14,665,414 of CM057380.1, forward strand.
TGTAATACAAGGATAAGTGTGGTTTATGTTTGTTAGTTTTTGCTTAAGTTGGTAAGATTCATTTCTCTGTCAGTACTGTTTTTCTCATTCTTCATTTCCGTGGCATGCAGATTGCTTTTGTATCAAGGATTTCCATACCCACAGAATAAAAAAAACCTAGAGTCAAGTAAAACAAACAGGAAAAAAGAAGTGTGTTTTCTTCTTTTAGGAATAAAATATAAACATTTACAACATTTATCTTACCTTTCAAATAATTCAGAAGAGATGCAGATAATATTGTAAAACAAAATGTTTATTGCATATATTTAAATGTAAGTAACAGAAAGCAGCAAGGAGGGCTTTTTTTACAATTATATGAAATACATTTATGATTGAAGAAAGTTACACATTGACAGTAAGAAAAGAACATTCTGAGGAAGAGAGAAAAAGAAGAACGTTGGAAACAGGGAAGACAGAGAACAGAGGATGAATCAAGACTTGTCAGGTAAGAAGAAATTAGAGGAGAAAGAGAAGCATATAAATGGAAAGAAGGGAAGGAACAGACTCATTCATTCATTCATTCATTCAGTAACTCTGTCATTCATGTAGCAATGATACATATTGAGCACTGGTTTTATGCCAGACTCTGAGTTTTATTGGGTATGAAGAGGGGAATAAGACACTTTGTTGATAGTCTAGTAGAAGAGATAATCAACCAAATGAACAAACAATTTTAAATATGTCATTAATTCTACTCACTACAAAAGAAAACAGAAAAACCAGTCATTTAATCTCTTGTAACTTCTGCTCACTAAAAATATGTTTGTGCCATTAGCGAAAAACGAATACATAGAAATTATTCTTTAAAGTTCTGTTTATTCAGTAACCACACAAAGATAAGAGTTTTATTATTCTTTATACACACATCCTAAAAAATGTGTTGTGTTTAGTTTTCAATTTGCAGCAGAAGCAGATGGGTTAATAATTTAACTGCAGAAAAACTGTTTTCACATGCTGATATTGCCTTGCATTGTCCTTTGAATCACTCATTAATTGCAAAACAGAGCATTATGCACAAATTCAGAGAATGCTTTTATTTTAAAATGTCAAAATCCATAATTAAACTATAATTTTATTTTTTCTTCAAGACTGCTAATATATGCTAACATTTCTGATAATCATATTTGAGATCAGTAATAATTTAATTTATATGGTCATTTTCTCATCAAATTAAATAAAGCATTATGGCCTAATTTGATTTTTATGAAAATATACAATAAAAAACAAGATGCACAACAAGGCGGATGTACTTAATGCCACAGAATCATATACTTAGAATGGTTAAAATGGTAAACTTAACGTTATGTATGTTTTACCACAATATAAAAAAAATAAATAAAAAGGAAATTCTAAGTAATATTGAAAAAGTAGCAGAGAAGTTCACTACTGTTTTTTGAACTTTAGCTTTTTTTTCTAATCCCTCAATTTCTGTTGTGTATGAGACACATTTAAGAATCTCTCTGATCAAATAATGGTTTCTTTACGCACATGAGTAAATATAAATAGTATTTTGAATAATTTTACAGGTTTCATAAACATCCTTCAGGCTATCTTTGAGCCTTAGAAAAGTTTTCACCCCTAGAATAATCTCAGAAGCAAATTTAATTCATTGAGTCCTTAAAGAATGATTTCTTGTGAAAAACAATAATAATCTAACAGGCAACAACAACAAAAACTATGCTATTCAAAATGAACAACATGAATTTTCTTGCCCAGCTCAGTTGATTGAAAAATCAGAACCAAATAAAGAAAATAAAAACATGGATGGGTTACTGTGTAAGTAGAAGACAGGGAGTGACTGAGTCTGGAAAGAAAGTGCACAGAAGCTAAAATATGAACTGGACCATAAAGGATGGGAAAGGAGGTTTATAGATAGAAAAGAGAGGCAAAACATTTTGATCACCAACAGTCAAGGTCATGAGTGGGTCTATGACATAGGTAATGAGAGTAGGGATTTCCTAATGAATAGCACATATAGAGATTAGTACAGTGGATAGAGAAGAGGGTAGAAGGGTCAGTTTTAACAGCCTGGGTGTATGAAACATCATGGAGGCCACCACAAAATGAGATGGAAATGGACAGACAGAACAAAGAAAGTTATTGTCCTTGGCATGCAGTTGAATCTCTTCCAAATGAGCTCACTGCTGGCAATAGAAATAATGTACTTGGTTTGCTATTGAGCACATCTGCAAGATAACCACTATGGAAAATGTGAGCGTGATCATTTAGTTTCTCCATGGAATAAAAGCCTGTTACTGGGTTTAATACTGCTCTGGCTGTGTGACAGTATAGAGACCCATAAAATGTGCGAACACATCAGGTATTTTGTTTTATTGGTGACCTGTCTGATAATCTAAGAGCAATATCCATTTGGAATCCTATTACTGGAGCCAGAAAACAGCTCTATGATAGTTTTTAAAACTGCTTTAAGTTACTTTAGAATTGCAAATCTGGCAAGGTTAAGAACTTAAGCAGCATAATTATCTTTTAAACACTTAAATTTTGATATAATGTATGTTGTTGAGGCAAAAATTTTTATGGTTTATAATGAAAGTATATTCTCTTTCAACCTCATTCCCTTCTTAGGATGTCCTTTATTTAAAGTTAAATTTTAAATAGCAAAATCTTAATGACTCATTCATGTTCATGATCATTTATGGTCATTACAGCATAGGTCACTCACAGCTTCTGTTATTATCAGAACATTAAAGACCCTGCTGGGGCTTCTCATTGTTATTTGCTTGACATCCACTTATTATTTACCATTGGGAACATCGCAGATGGTCCAATTTCCTTCTCATTCACTTAATGAAGAGTGATTATTATTTTTATGGGTCCTCCAGGGGTACCCTATCTGTAAGTAAGCAGCTAGTGGAAAAAAATAAATGACATTTGGGAAGTTATTACCAACTGACCACACCTCACAAAAACTGGGCAGTTAAACTAGACCCAGATTCTTTGAACTTCAATCTACCAGGGGAGATATAGATAAAGATAATGAGTTAAATAATGTGAAGCCCGTTGTAATTGTTACATAAGTTAGGAAAAATAGGATACAGATGGTGAAAAGACTTCACTCAAGCTTGCTTAAATAGGGAATGTGTCAACTTCAATAATAAAAAACTTTAGAGAAAGAAATAGCTTCAACACGTCTTCTTTTAGAGCTTCAAATAATGCCATCAAATTTGATTTCTCTTACCACTTGTCTCTATATTCCTAGATTACTTCATATTCAGACAGGAATCCCCATGGAGTTGCAAGATAGCTACCCAACTTTGGGGATTACATTCACATCTAATAGGAAAGAATATTTACTCTGACACTCCCTGCCAAAATCCAAATGCATCTCTTTGAGTGAGATTGTATCTCATGCCCAGGCATGAACATAGAGCAGAGTTCTAATTAGTGGGGAAACATTATTTTACTTCTAGCTCACGTAGTGCATATGTGCTAAAAAAAGATAAAATGGAAAAGAGACCAGAGTTTTCTAAAGCAACAAATTATCTCAACCATAATAAAATATAGTTAATAAATAACCCTGGTGTCATTGACATCAATCATGAAAGTTAATTTATTTAGTCATCAAAGTTAATTAAATCTAATGCCTTTAAAAATCATAAAATCATATATATGTTGTTAGTTAAATATCATAAAAGTATATATTTTTCACTAATATTTTGATGTAGATGCAAGATAACTCTTGAAGTATGGTGCTTTGAAGAGGATCTTTTTTTTCCATAAACACACCCACAGTACATATTCTAATTTCCATTTTTGCTTTTACAGTGTAAATATTTTAAAATACTTGAAAATGACCTTTAATTTTATAGTTTTCCCATACTTGTGTCAACATTGATTTTTTTAGATGCTCATAGAGCATGGCGTTACAGGCTATCTTCTTTCCTAAAGGACACTCAAAAGTACATATTCTTAGGGTTCCATTTTTGCTTCCTTTAAAGTATAGTAGGGGCTTTCAGTCAAGACGAGATAGTGTAGAACCGTTTCTCCCCATTCTTTACTGTTTTCCTTCACTAAGTAGAACTATACATCCTGGCAAATAACCCAAAAGACAATCAAAAAGAACACCGACAGGCAGTAAGCAAATGATTGGATTAGAGACACCAAGACCTGCTAATCAACACAGGTAGGATGGCTGCATCCTCCTCCCACACTCACGAAAGGCCACCCAGATTCATTGTCTTTCAACCTCTAGCCTAGCAACACAATGCAGCACAGGTAGGATTATGCCTACCCTGAACCCAAAACAGCCAGGGTGTGGGGAAGTCTATTGACAACTTCATAAACAACATGCTGCCAGCAGGAGAAGCATTCTTCTTTCCCCCAAAATTTGAGACAAACTTGTGGCAGCCTCTTGGTTCATGTGGCCCTGATGCTCTCCTTTCCTGGCCAGCTTTGGGTAAGAGGGAGTGAGGGTTAAAGAGTGAGATCTCACCAAAACCTTCCCCTTCTTCCCAGTCTGGGGAAAGTCTGTTAGCCCCATTAGGCAGCACTCCCAGGGGATAGGAGAGTGGCCAGCTACAACAGATAAACCAAGTGAACCCTCCAAAATTTGCAAAGATTCTAAAAAGGCTAAACCTAAACAAGGGGCTTGCTTATTAAATGGTAAATAAAAATAAAGAATAATAATAATAATTAAAGAGGCCCAGAAATCTCCTGTGTGGAAATAAAGCTTAATTGGATTTCGTAGGATTTTTATACAAGGTCATAGTTTTTTAAGGGTCTTTACACATCATGAAAATTAGATCTGCAGCCTTCTATCTACTTGATTCTGATCTGAAGTGATAGGAAAATGTCTTCTCTCCCTCTGAGGGGTTGAATTACTTACATTTCTACTAGGTTCCTAGGTTAAGCCACCAAAAAATCTGAAAGATTAAAACTGTATTCCTCCATGTTTCCATTTTAAGAGATAATGAAGATTTTTGACCTTGGAAAAAGCTCTTTGTTATAATATCTGAGACATGATGCTATCTGGCACTTCTGAAATAAATATTTTTACATACCAAGAAGCTAGAATAAAGAGGTCTTTAAGGAAGGCAGAGACATCAGCTTTTTTCCCCTTTTAACAAGCAGAGAACAGATTTTTCACCTCTCTCACCTATGACATGTCCAGCCACTTGTTACCATGCGGCTGGTGGGAATCCGATGTCACCCCAATGACAGGGAGGTGGGGGAGGGAAAGGGATAATGGTGGCCCATAAGTGTAGTTAGCATTTTTCTCAGTTCTTCCTCATCGAAGAATCACACATCAGAAAGATCCAGAAAAGATTTATTAAAGTATATTTTAGAAAGACTAAGCATGCCCCAAAGAAGTTCACGGTCCCAGCGATGAGAGCTGCCACAGAGCGCTGTAATAACAACCACAGCAGAACCACAAATGGCCACACAAAAGGCCACAGAAGGGCAAAAAGGCCACAAAAGGTCATAAGAGCAAAAAAGCAAAAAGGACCCAGAGGCAGGAATGCCTGCCTTATATTTGGGAGTAATGGGTGGTTTCAAAAGCTTTTCTAGGTGATCAAAGTGACCTCACTTTGATTGACACTTGGCTGCAGTACAACTCTTTGCCCAGTGCACGGTGCACACCCAGAATGCTACTTCCATTCGGGTGTTCTTTGGACGGTCTCTAGGCTGGGCTCCTATTCCTTTGTTCCCCTTGTCGCTCATGTCTGACCAGCTACCTAACATACAGGGAAAATTCTTCTGGCTCGCATCTTGTTGCCCTTGAGAAACAATGAAATCCTCCAAGGAGACAAATTCCTTATTATGCAGTGTGATATATTTAATAAGAAATTGATCTCTGATTCAGAGCACCTTGTGTATGCACTTAGCATCAAATTATTAAAAATGAATATTAAAAATCCAATATTAACTAAGAGACAAAACACCCAGGAGTCTATTGAAAAGCACCTATCATACTAAGAACCAAAAAAATAATGGCTTGAATGAGAAAAGCCAATCAACTAACACCAACAGTGAAGTAAATTAGATGTAATTATCTTACAAGGATATTAAAGCAGCTATTATAAAAATGCTTCAAGAAGCAATTATAAATTCTTTTGAAACAAATTATAAAAAAGAAAATTTCAGCAAGTTATAAAAAGAATCAGATATTATAAAACTGAAAATTAGAATTAAATTTATATTATACAACTGAAAAATAGAATCAAATATTTTTTTTAATTTCACTAGATTATCTCAATAATAAAGCTGAGATGACAAAGGCCAGAATGAAGAAACTTGAAAACAGAACAATAAAATTTACCTACTATGAACAACAGAGGAAAAAAAATGGCTAAAAGGCATTTAATGTGACAAGACCTGAAGAACAACAATAAAAGATCCCAAATATGTATCCTGAGAGTCACAGAAGAATTGAAGAAAGAGAATATGGCTAAAAGAGTATTTGAATAATGGTTGAAAAAATTCCAAAACTGGCAAAATATATTATCCTGTAGAATCAAGGAGCTGAGTAGATCCCTAACAATTTAAACCCAAAGAAATCCAGGCAGATACATCAAAATTAAATTTGGGAAAATTGAAGGTAAAGAAATCTAAATGGAAATGAAGATGTCATACTTTATGCCAAGTGGGAAAAAGTTGATACCTGTAGATTGTTATCATCATATACATATTTGCACTACCCACATCAATCACCAGAAAACTGTACAGAGGGTTCCATAAAAACAAAAACAAAAACAACCCACTAAAATTAGTGAAAACTTAAAAGTACTTTCAAAATATTCTGATTAAAATATTTTTTTCCTTAACTTTGACGTTCCCTCATCTTTTTTAATGTTTGTCTGTCTCCCACATGTTTTTACATTAATGTTTTAAATAGCAAATTCATATTAAAAAGCTCACATTAGAATTCGTTGCTGGAAACATATCTTTTTCAGGATAAAGTATCCCTAGCATATTCTGCAGCTTTCAGTCAGTGGTCTCAAATCTTGCTTTTAAATGGTTGAAACCATATTCCATACCAATTAAGCGAGAATTTCTGGGAGTGAGATTCAGGTGAGCCTTAGGGATTACTACTTTTAACTTTATCCAGGTGGTTTTAATGTGTAGCCAAGTTTGAAAACTAGTGATCCAAGAACTTATCTGCAACCTTCATTCAACTTTTGTTGAAGAATTATGCATATTGATGTAACATAGGAACATTTGGAAGTGGAGGGGATAGCGTGCAGAAACATAGAAAAAAACGACAAATGCTCAATAAGAAAAGTCCTCATTTCTTTTAAGAATGGGCATTTCTAAATTTTGAAGATTTAAATTTTGTTGAGGCAACCATTTCTCAAACTTTGTCACCTTCTGTTTCAGCCATCAGTATTTTAACCTTGAACATTGAGTCAAATTAATCTGTAGCATTAAAATAAGCTTTAAAAATAAAATTATCCAGAAAAACCTTTGCAGCGGAATCAGATGTGATACTTTTGGAAACCGACTACCTGAATTCCTTCTTCTTCTGCTTTGTGCTGCAATTTCTATATATGTTCAAGCATAACTGAACATTTAATGAGAATCTGTTAAATGCTACTTTTGGTAATATTTTCCTTTGGTCGAGTTATTTCCTTCTTTCTTTCTGTTTTTTTTTTTAATTTAAAATTATATATACTTTTTTCACTTTTGTGAGGTAAAATTTATGTACAGAGCAATACATAGCTCTTAAGTATAAAATGTGATGATTATTGACAAGTGTTACATTACCCAAGTAAAACATTTTCATCATCTTAGAAAGATCATTATACTCCCTTTCCATCCAACAAGCAACCTCTATTTTCATTTCTATCACCATATATTAGTTTTGCCTATTCTTTAACTTTGTATAAACTAAACCATATACTATGTATTCATTTGTGCCTGTTTTTGCTCAGTATAAAGACTATAAGGCTATCCACACTGTTGCGTATCTCAGCAGTTCCTTCTTTCGCATTGCTGAGTAGGATTCCATTATTTGAATGTAACATAATTACTTTACCCATTTTTATGTTGATAGATATTCGAGTTATTTTCGGCTTTTGGCTATTATCAATAAAGCTGCTTTAAAGACTTTTGTTCAAGTCTTTTTGTGGACATATGTTTGAATTTCTCTGGGGTATATATATTCCTGGGAGTACAATTGCTGTGGATGGCCATAAAGTGTGAAATCTACAGTAGATTTCAGAGTAGATAAAGCAGATAAAGAAGATATATATATATATATATTAATATCCTTATCAATTCATCCATTGGTAGACTCTAAGGTTGTTTCTCTATCTTAGCTCTTAAAACTCAATAACAATAATCAACCAATCTGATGTACAAATTATTTCACTTATAAGTGCGATATGAAAGGAAAAGCAACAAATGACCAATCAGAAATACATAGACATGACAACAGTTTAATAATGGTTACCAGAGGAAAAGTGGGGAGGGGGGAGGTTGATAAAGGTAAAGGGGATAAAATATATGATGATGGAAGAAAGAGTTACTTTGGGAGGTGAACACACAATAAAATATATATGTATGACATATTATTAAATTGTACACTTGAAACCTATATAATTTTATTAACCAATGTCTCCCTAATAAATTTAATAAAATAATAAAATAAAATAAATGTGGATAAAGGAATAAGTAGATATTTCTCTAAAGAAGACATACAAATGGCCAACAGATACAAGAAAAGCTGTGCAATATCACTAATCATCAGGAAAATACACATCAAATCTACCATAAGATATCACCTCACACATTAGAATTGCTATCATCAAGAAGATGAGATATAAGTGTTGACAACGACATGGTGAAAAGGAAAACTTTGTGTACTGTTGGTGGACGCGTAAATTGATGCAGCCAATATGGACAACAATAGGGAGTTTTCTCAAAAAATTAAAAATAGAACTACCATATGATCCATTAATTCTACCTTGTATATCCAAAGGAAATGAATATAGGATTCTGAAAAGATATCTGTGTTCCCCATTTTTTGCAACATTAGTCACAATAGTTTACTCTTCCAATTGGTAGCTAGTATAATGTCTGTCTTACGTGTCAGGATAGACTTAGAAGAATTTTATCAGAGATAATAGGATCTTTTCATAATGATAAAGGGGTCGATTCATCAAGAGGGCATAATAATCTTACACATTTCTATATCTAATAATGAGCTTCAAAACAAAAGCAGCAAAAACTAATAGAACTGTCAGGAGGAATAGACAAATTTACAAGTACAGTAGCAGATTTTAATATCACTCTTTGAATAATTGACAGAATAGAATCAAGAGACAGAAAATCAGTAAAGATATAGAACACTTAGCATTATCGACCGAATTGACATTCATAAAACACTCTACAAAACTGTAGCAACACATTCTTTTCAAGTTTAGATGCAACATTTGCCAAAATAAATGATATTTTGGATCATAAAGCAAGTCTCAATGAATTTAACAGTATTTAAGTCTTAGAGCATAACTTATTCATTCACCTGTTGATATGTAATTGAAAATCTCAAAAAGATTGAATATTTTGAGACCTTAATAAATAACAAAATGGCTAATTTGAAATCCCTAAGTAACATAGATTATTATAAATATGGGTTCTTCAGTCAGTGACTTATAAATAACCTCTTGTCAAGAGAAGACAGAGCAGAGATTGTAAAAAAAGAAAGAACAAGTTATCTCTTTCAAAGTTACTGATTTTCTATTTAAAAATAATCAATTGCCATACATTCTTTGATTTAATAATTAGAGTTTGATGGTTCCTTGCCATGTTAGAGTGAAAATAAGATAGGTGATTATTTAAATCAGTTTTATTTTTTAGTTTTTCTCTGAATTTCAAATAGCATACTTTAAAATGTGTTCTATAGGTTTTATACTTTAAACTATATATTTTATATCTTATACTTAGAAAATAGTAATTAAGTATTTTTAAAATATGAGATAATTCTAATAATACTGCTTTACTGCCTATAAAGTATGCATGGAAACAAACTACAACTAAAATCTGAAGTATATATGGAGACTACAATAAAGATCTTGAGTTATTAAACCATTTATGTTCTAAGATTGATTTTAAACATATTTTTAATTTTTGTCTCTTCATATGTGATAATAGAGAAAAATCTAAATAGAAGCTGATTGACCTTTGAACCTCATCTCTGTCACTTTCTAGATATCTAAACCAAGGAAAAACATTTCATCTTTCTGCTTATCAGAATTTTAGTCATAAACATCATGGGAATCAACAACAAGATGTCTAGTATTGACTTAAGCCCCATTATTTATTTTATTCTGTTCCATGTACTAAGTGTAGAACCTCTATCCATTGCATTTTAACATTCTAAGCCAGTTCACTGCTTGAGTAGAATATGTATTTTTGTTGTTGTTTTGTTGTTGCTGCTAATAATGTATTCCTCTAGGTGAAGTCCTCTCTCATGGTGACTAAGTGGCCACAAAGTTCGGAGCTGTTGTCATACTAACAAGAGTGATGTAGGCAGAGGCTCGATATGAAATTTTACATGGGAATTATGCTCCTGAGAAACTCCCTTTTGAAAGCCTTTCACCAAAGTCAAAGACTTTTGTATTAGAGTACAGAATGATGTGAGGCATGTGGAGAGAGATCTAAAGGGTGAGAGCCTATCTTCCACATTCCAGTTTCTTTTGAGTTTCTAGCTGAATCCATTTGTATAATTGGTTTCAACACATCAATAGAGGAAAACAGAACAACATACACATACTTACACAGACACCAAATTGAGCAAAGTCAATAAACAAGATCATAATATAATAAGGTGTGACAATATGTTTTGCAGTTCTTTATTAAATAAAATTGTAGGCAGACAAAATGGTCCCCAGAGGAATACAGGTCCTAATCCCTAAAATATGCATATATATATTGCCTGACATGGAACAACAATAAAAAATATTTTGCAAATTTGGTAGAGTTAAGAATCATAAGAAGGAAAGATTACTTTGTATTATCAAGGTGGATTCTCTGTTAAGAAGTCACAAAGCTTCTTAAAGGGCAATAGAAAAACAATGAGTATGCATCAGAAAAGGAGGTACCTTGATAGAACAGAAGTTCAGGCGATGCAATTGCTGGCTTTGCAGATGGAAAGGGATCACAGATCAGGAAATGTATGCAGCCTCTTTACTATGGACTGTATGTATTTATCCCCCTCAAATTTAATTTTGAAACTAATCCCCAATGTGGTAGTCTTTGGAAGTGGGATCTGTGGGCGGTGATTAGAGTTAGATTAGGCCATGAAAATTCATGCTCAAGAATTAATACTCTTACCAAAAGAGAACAAGAAGTAAGATTCTCTTTATATCTCTATTTCTCTCTTTCTCCATGTACACATCAAGGAAAGTCCATGTTAGGACATAATCAGGATGAGGGCCTTAACCAACAATCCAAACTTGCTAACACCTGATCTCAGACTTCCGGTCTCTAGAAGTGTGAGAAATAAATGTTAATAAATAAATCTATGGTAACTCGTTTCAGCAACCTAAACTATGGTATTCGAGAAGACTTTAAACGAACGCAATCCCACTGACATCTTTGTTTTAGCCCACTGATATTCATATCCAGTCTGCACTCTAGAAATGTAAAATAATACATTTCTGGGTTTTTTCAAGTCATATCATTGAAACTTCTTACAACAGTAGGAAAATAATATGACAGCATGGATAAGTGACACAGAAACTGATAACTGCAAGTGAGCTGCGATTGCAACAAAGCTCTAAAACTTGTGTCAGTAACTTTGTGACGGAGTAGGGATGGAAGCTTGGGTGTAGGTAAGGAGCATATTAATAAAGACCTCTATAACAGGGAAGGATGTGTTTGATGTATATGTGAGTGCCTATTGTTTTCCTCTATGGGTGCCTTGAGGCCCATTGTACATTGCATTCAGCTGGAAATTTAAAAGAAACTGGAATGTGGAAGATCAACTCCCACCCTTTAGGTCTTTCTCCGCATGGCTTCAAGTCATTCTGCAGTCTAATACAAACATCTCTAGCTCATGGTGAAAGGCTTTCAAAAGGGAGTTTCTCAGGAGCACAAGTTCCAATGTAAAATTACTTATCAAAACAGTGTTCTGCTTTTAGAAAATGGAGACAAAGACAATGTTTTGTGTTGGCAAAACAATTAGGGAAATTGTTGCCTCAGATAAATTAAAAAACAGAAAATGTAATTAATGAGTTTGTAAATCTGACTACAGAAATTTCCAGGCAGCATATTTAAAGTGGTAATTATCTTGTCTTTCCTTTTCAAGTAAGATAAAGTGTTGTAAGAGAAAGATGTGCTTACAGCATACATGCTCAGTTTCAAAGAGAATTTAGATTTTTTTTCTTCAAAACTTGTTTTCTCATTCCCACGCTTTCAGCTGTCAAAAGTTTCTCAAAAGAATCAATGGCATAAGGGCACATATCAAATTAGGGTATTGCCAATAAAACACATTCTTGAGATCAAAATCAAATCAAGGGTGTCCTTTGTTTAGGCAATAGAAATTTATGGAAGTGCCTTGTAGACATTCTTAATTGGATGAATGGACTTTTAAAACTCTTAAGGGCATTACTTGATAAAACTTCATTTTGCACCAGAAGGGAAGGGAGAGGGGGGAGGGGTAAAATGAAAAAAAGAAATAAATAAAAAAATAAAGTGTTAAAAAACTATGTATATATAGTATGAAAAAATACACTGGCATTAAAAATAAGTAAATAAAAATAAATTTAAAAAATAAAAATAAATAAAAGAAAAACATTTTTCAGCCCAACATAGAGAGAGGGCTATCTTGAAAAGAATTGACAGTGTGGATTTTGCCAAATATAGTGATTATAATTTGATCTACAAAAAATTTACACAGTTTTTTAAAGGGGTTGTGTCAGCTTTAATTTAGTGGGACTTAGTTTAAATGAAAATAATTTCTAGGTACTAAATTTATCTGACTAGGAAGCAAGACAAGAAATTTACTCAACTACAATCATATACCATATCCTACAGAAAAGTAAGACTATTTCAAAAAGCCACCCTAACGGCCAGGGAGAGCAATGAATGGATTTACTAATCACTCCCAGAGAGTAGAAGGAGATCCTGATCAAGGATCAAGGAAAAGCCATTATACTGGAGGCAGGTGAGACTAGTAACTTCTGATTGTTTGAATTTCAAAACTTCTACAAACAAGTAACTATCAAATGCCCCTGTTTTCGCTCCTTGATTTTTTGAATGGCAGCCTCTATTGTTATTGTCCTGCCAATTGTCTGTAGGCATTTCTAAGGGCATTTAAATTGTCTTTTTTATTGAACTTAGCATCTGCACTGAAGAACTTACAGCCAAGGTATAATACCTGAAGAGACTTTTTGGTACCTAGAATTGATTTAGTTGAAGAATTTCTAAAATTTAAGGTTGATACTAATAGCATAGTGGAATAAGACTTTGGAAGCCTTGGAAACTCCTTAGTGATGAGTAAATTTTACATGGGAAAAGTGTGAAATTTTAGGAGATGAAGGATGAGCTACACTATAACGTTGGTGGTGATGCTCAATAAATCATGCTATTATTTACACCCCCTCTGCAGCCACATTGACTATGTGCTTATTCACATAGCTTATTTGACCAGTTGAACATTGCAAGTGTGATGCAGATTTTGACACATCTGTGCACACTGAGTCTTTTGTTTGTAAACACTTAAACAAGCTCACCTACATCATATGTAGTAAAACAAATGCCAAGCTGAGTCAAGTTGACATAAAAATATAATATATTTTTGATGTTTTAAGTCACTAACTTTTGGGTCAATTTTTTATTCAGTAATAGATAATGGAAGCAGAAGTAAATGGAAAGCTATTCTTTCAACTTTTTGAGGACTCAAATTTAGCCTATTAATAAATAATTAAATGAATTATGAAAAAATTGACTTTATGGTCTATCTCTAAAGAATATAAAGTATATGTCAAACAAAACGTCAGAATCACTGTTGAAATATGACAGATATATAGATAATCATGGTTGCCACTTATTAGCATTTCTTGCCTGATAGACATCGCATAAAGAACTTTATAAATATTATCTCAATAAGTCTTTACATCAACTATTGGAAATGAATATTATTTATTTTATAACCACTGTTTTATAAATAAGAAAAACAAAGTTTAAATTTTTACATAAATTGCTCATGTTTAGAGCTAATAATAGGTGGTGGAATTAGGATGTGAACCCAGTTCTATTTTAATTTTAATACTTGGGTTCTTATCTGTTTCTCAATATTATTTCAATGATCTCAGTTGTATCTCTATTGCAACTTTGTAGAAAATTCCCTCCTTGTCTTTTCTTCTTTGTGAGTAATGACAGATATTTCAATTTCTGACTTACCTAAAATTTCATTTATTCTTTTAAGAGGGTATTTCCATTGGAACTGGTAGAGGAGTTTCATCTATCGAACCTGGTGATTACACTTCCTGATCTTCATAAAGTGATCTTAAGTATATATTCTATCTCCTTTTTAAAGATTTGGGTCCTTGTTTATGAAAAGATGCCTATTTTTTTTCTTCCAGCCAATGCCTACAAGTACAAAGAAAATTGCAACTTCCTTCTAAAACTCACCATTTATAACTTTTCTAAGAAAATTTCTAATTGCTTTATCTCCAGATGTGATAGTATACAACAGTTCTGAACTTATTTTAATAATAATTCTTATTTATATTTCAGTATTCCCAGGTCAGTTTCAGACGTTGATCATGCTTGTGATGGGTGAATGGAAGATAAGATGATCACATGGGGAATATGGAAATTGGATGCGGAAGAAGGAATATTGATATAAATGGATTCATTTAGTTAATTTTTTTCCCTCAAATACTAAGACAACTTAATATTAGAAACATCTACCTTTATAGCTTGATGGATTACTAAACTGTCAGTGTAATTTAAATATTTATTGAATCTTATGCTAGTACAGTAAGTAGTACAGTTACCTCACTGATACGCTCCTCTCAAAAGACTCTACGAAAGATGAGTTAAGTTATCCAAGAAAGTTAGAATACCCAAATGTATGCATTCTGTTTTAGGGAGCAAAGTTATACCAAGGATAAGTACAAATATAAGACACTTAATACAAAATAGAACACATTATTGTATGTTAAGAATAGTCTAACCTGTGTTCTGAAAATTCATTTGGAAAAAAATAAATTAAAAAATTTGAAGGGCTGATTTTATATGTAACATAAATCTTAGGAGACATACATTCATTACCTTTATTACGAATAAATAAAATTTATAGCAAATAATGGCTTGGGTTAGAAAGAAATGGAAAAAATTTGATAAAATATTAACAGTGTTGCCAGTATATTTCCATCAACATCAGAGTCTAAATAAGTTTTAGCCTCCTTATCATGGCATATTTTGCCTTTTAGTATAACTGCTCCTTTAAATATAGAATACTGAAAGAATAAGCATGATATATAAATGCTTTTCTTTCACCCTTCAAAAGCTATTTAATATTATTTTTATTATACATGTGTACTTTGTGGAATTTTTAAGGCTTGTAATAAAAATTGCTTCCCTTGTGAAAATTTGATATTTACTTTTAAAAAATTTTAAGAATACATTAAACTTTACATTGTGAAATTACTTTGTAAAAGTAATGTGAGGGTTGATTAGCTTCCCTTCTTTTGTAACTCATGCATTTCTACCAAAAGTATTTTATATAATAATGAGAAACAAAATGTCAACATGTACTGGAAGTTAATACTAGCTTGTCACTTAAAATGTGTCTCCAACCCACCAGATCTCAAATTTCTTTGTGCATCAAAATTACCAGGAAGGCTTGTTAAAACAGAAACTTCTGGGCCCTTCTCCCAGGTTCTTTTTATTTGTTCGACCTCTTATGGGATCCAAAAATTTACATTTCTAATAAGTTCCCAGGTGGTGCTGATGCTGTTGGTCTGGGACCACATTTTGAGAGCTACTGATTTTTTCAACTGTTTATCCTTTAAACCCTTTGAGTTGGGCACAGTGTAGAAGCCAAAAGGTTGTAACTCTTGGGTACGGCAAGATAGCAGAAAGCATTTTCTTCTTTTGAATATATAGAGTAATGTTTGAAAATTTTTAAAAAACTGAAAATATTTGTTAAGTCATAAGCTCACTCATCACAGAGATATTATTTAAAATAAACATAAAATGCAACACTTTATTAAAGTAAAATTATCTTTACTATTAATATACAAATGGTGAAGAGTGACAATTTTGATATACTGTAAGCCATACTTTCAATGTCTCTCATAAATACAAAACTTCAACATTTGCAGTATAATTTTTACAGTTTAGACACATATATACAGCATTTCATAGGGACGTACTATATTGAAACAATAAGAAAACTTTGTGGTAGCTAACTTAAGAGTACAGAATTTGAATGGAATATATAAGTTAAAGAAAATAAAAGATAGGATGGTTTAACGCATACCGAACACAGCATAGAATTCACATACCAAAATAAGAAGTTTTTGTTTTTTAAACTTTTATTTCTAAGGTGTTCACGTATTCCTAACAGAGTTTAGAGGCAAATGCAAAACCATGAACATTCCTTTAAGAATTGGAACAAATATGTTTGCTCTTAACAGTACCATTTATTTTATATAATGCATGTTCTCTAAAAAAATCCTATTTGCAAAATTGGATCACAGGTTCTATATGTTAACTTTCTTCTTTATATTTCACTCAGTTTTCTCCTTTGCATCAGTATAATTGGCCTGCAATTTCATCTAGCAAAATCCCTGCTCTAGATCTTTACATACTAAGTCCTTACCTGTTCAAAATGTAGGAGTGAGTTTACCTTTCTGGACTCTCAATTCCTTGTTCCTCTCTTCTCCTATGCATATTTGTGATTTGAAATGCTCCAACAGTCATTGCTTTGCTTATTCAATTCCAAGGAAAAGCAAAACCAGATGCCAAAAGATATGCGTTTTTATTTCAGGAAAAAAATAAATAAAATGAAGTGGCAATATTAAATTTATATGTTATTTTTATATTAATAATCAGGAACATCATGTGGCCTGAATCCTGTAAATTATTTTAAAAAATTAGAGATGGTTCGAATGTATTTAAGTCATTGATAAAAATCCAATAGTGAATTATAAACTATTCTAAGAATATTAAATGCATTATCAAATAAATGTTAAGTATTATATATAATATAAAAACCTATGAGGGGAAATAATTAATTTTTAGTATTATTGTATATTGTTGTAAAATAGCTGCATCTACTTAGGTAAATGCAAGTTTTAAAAAAGAAAGGAAGGGACCTGGAGGAAATTATATTTATTCAGCAACTACCACATCTAGGCCTTTTTATAACTTTCTCATTTATACATATAATTGTTTCACTTAGGACAATATTAATCCCATCAATAAAATACTTTCTTGAAAGATTTTCATTTTAGGGTTGAAGTATTTCATTTCTGTGACCTTCCACAGTTTAATGTTAACATATGCTAATAAATCTGTATGCAATTTCAATCTGAGAGAAAATGTAATAATACTTCAAAGGGTTAATAAAATGCAAATTATTTTCTCTCTAAAGATAAATAATACAAAAAACCTTATTTAAAAAAATAGCTTCACCTACTTATAAGTTTGTTGAATAAGCACTCTGGATATGATTACAAAAAAGACCTCCATAAGAGATTGACATTGAGTGCTTATGGTATTCTCTATGAAAAACAGCATTGCAATTTTAATAAATGATTGTAATATGTTATTCTAATATTTTTTAAATTAAGAAATGGAAATTATTATTTTTATCACTTCAGTTTAGATATTTTCATTAGTGATTATCTTAACAATGAAGGATGATTTAGGATCCCAACTCAAATATATAATAGAAATAATGTAGACCCAAGTGTCACCATAATAATTTACCCTATTTTTAAAAGTCATCAGCTGCTTTGTCTTACAACTGGTAAAACTCAATTTCAACAATATCTAGAATGTACTTATTATTTAGAACAATATAGAACAAATTAAGTATATTTTGTGTATGCATCAAAATTGTTTTGTCATAAGTGGAAATAAATTACACAGTATAATTTGTTATATTTAGATTTTGTATTCAAGGTAAAGTAGTTTGAATTGAGCTTATTTACCAAATGTAATTTAGACAGTATCATTCAACTGTCATAAATAGAAGCAAAATATATCAATAAAGATTGCAGTTGTGTTTTTTTCTTTTAAAAAAGCAGACACATGCTGATCTAAAGGCACAAATACATCTTAATTATTTAAAATTAAAAGTATAAAATAAAGGTATGGTTATAAAATTATAATTAGTTATGAGAACTCAAATAAATAATTTGACTAATAAAATCCTTCTATGTATATAAGTGTTTAATTTAAAGACTAAGATTCATGTAAACTTTCCTGGATGAAATAATCTTTGAAAAATGCTCATGTAGGTATTAATACTAAAAACAAAGAAAAACTATTACATTAATGTTAAACATTAGTATCAATAGAATGGTAATATATTTATGAAAATAATAAATAGAACTTTAGAAATCACAATTCTTAATTAAATTTCTTTCAAATCATTGCAAAACACATTAACATATTAATTTGTGCCAGCTATAAAAGCAAAATATATGCTAAAATGCTGATATTACTCTTTCTTCATATGTTATTAAATATAGATTGTCATTGCCTAATTACACATAACCTATCAAGAAATAGCAATATTTTTAGTGTTATCTTCACTCTTTGTTTAAAGTACCATAGGATCAGATTATTTAACAGTATTTATATTAAGTTAACTTTTTTGATGTTTTATACTAACACTTAAAAATACTCTCAGACAGTAAAAGTAACATTTATACAGTTATATGGATATGATTAGTCTAGATTAAGAATAAAAAATAAGAAACATGATTTCAGTTCCATTCATATTTTACAATTTACTAAAATCCATCTCGTATGGAAACTTTTACAAATAGAGTAATTTGGAGCATTCCATAAAAATGTAAAAAAAAAATTTTTTTTATCACAGTATCGCCTTGCTCCTGCATGGCATGCATTTCAAGGACAAGAGATAAGGACCGCTCGAACAATTAAAACAGTGCACTTGAAATAGTCTCTCTACAATTAGTTCTAGATTACCTGTTAATTTCAGATCATTAATCCATATTAGTGGCAATAAATTCAACATTATATATATGTAATATATATATAATATTTAACCAAATTTCTTTATGTAAAAAATCCAAAAAATGAGAGAAACAGCTTTCAAACTGAAAAAAACACAAAAATATTTATTCTTTATTATGACTTCTTTGCTCTTGAAGTATAGCACAAATATAACAATAGTAAACATGCTAAATTGCTTTCTAGGTTTTCCTAATTCTTTCACCATCATTAGTTAAAAACTAGGTAGCCCTATTCAAGAAAAATTAGCATTCATAACTATTGCTTCATAGACACTTTACTAAACTCATTTACTTTGCACAAACTAATTCAAGTATTTTGACTAGTTTAGCACATTGATACAAAAGTGATAAAACTGTCAAATAAAGCAAACAGATGATGAGAACAAACATAGCTTAAAAAGCAACAAATCCATCAAAAAGACCAGTTGGATAATTCCTACTAAAATTCTTAGGTAGGCACAGGAATTCCTTTCTTTACTTCAGAATATGCCAGAGAGGATAGCAAGGAGAGATTCCTACATTATGACCCTGTAAATTCTGGCAGTAACACTGGAGATTTAGTGTTACATGCAGGTGGTACCTTCTGTCTTGCTGATAATCAAAATTTTGTAAAATTAGCTCTCTCTCCTTGGCTGACAGTCTCAAGCACTTTTTACATAAAGTGTTAATAAGTGGAATTAATATTACATGTAATATTCATCAAATTGTCTCTATAGGGAGACACCCTAAACAGGTCATTCTGCACTGTTAAAACTTTCCTCCAATATTCTTTTGGAGTACACTCTCCACCCAGTCAATATCTGAACTATAATACCATCTGAAACTCTAAAGTTTATGAATGTGGTGGGGCCTAAAGAAACCTTTGGCTCTCTAGGGTAAGAAATAATCCAAAACCTGCTCCCAATTGGTATATATATATATATTTATTATCATAAATACATTTTTTTTTTACCTTACATATAAGTGAAAATCTTGTTTCAGTCTTTTACCTCTGGGAGCTTGCATAGCTTGGAAGTTCATAAGTATTTTATTCGGGTATAGGCCCTAACGAGTAATATTAGAAAGTCTGTGTTGAATAGTTAAGGAATTTCTTCATCTGAAGTTGTTTATCAAAATTTTAAAATGACTCCTAGCTACAACATCCAGAATAAAAACAGATAGTAGCAATTCAATTGTTTATCATTGACACATTTATGGCATGTTTAAATGTTGATTTCTCTTAAATTTAAACAAAGAATTTTAATTTCCACTAGCCAATATTTAATGATTGATCTATAACATTTGAAAAATAATTTTTTAAACAAAAGTTATTAAAAACAATAGCAAAAAATGTATCTGAAGATATGGTTTAAAGTATTTGAACACTAAGGACCTGATTTTTGATAAAACTATTTAAAAGTAAAAGATAATCAATATTTATAAATATATCAAGACAACATTAATATCGTTCCCATTTCAATTTAGTTTATTTGAAGCTGAGGGCAGAAATCAATATTATTTTCACTTGTAGTACATTAATTTTTTTTGTGTAATCCATTGTGAGTGAATATGGCATATATAAAGAGATTTACGGAATCTTTCTAATCTAATTTTATACACAGCTAATATTCATTCAGATGGGTAACAATTTTGATCTGGCACTTTAGTCTATCAAAAATCAACGTTCAAGTAGACTGTAATTATAACTTAAAAAGAATTTTCCAAAGTGTCTCTCAATTTTTAATATCTGATAAAGATAGCTGGCTCCATCAAGCCTGGATTCCCTGAAATTCTTCTGATAAAAAGTATAACCTTTTATTAAGTATTTTTATCTTAAACTGAAATCTAGCTTAATAATCTATTTGCCAAGATAGAATTAAAAAACATGCAGGGCTTTCTTATACATTAGGCTCACAATACTTTTGTTTTGTTTTGTTGTTTCTAAAACCCCTATTTGTTGGAGAGGTTGTGGTATGAAATATAGTTCTTAAGAAGTAGAGCACTTTAGCCATATAATAAATCACAGGACTTCAATCATGGAGTCAAATTGATACCCAAGCATTGGTGCCATTCAGGTCTCTATATTGAAGTTCTTAACAAAATAAACAACAACAGTAACAACAACAACAACGACAAAAGGAAACAGACCATGGGCAATATTTGATCATATGTATATGTGTACAAGCTATTCCAAGCTAGAAGTTTCCCAAGAAATTAAGGTCAATGGAATAGTTTTGGTCATAGGGTCACCGAAATCCAAATGCTCTTTGTAGCATTGTTCAAGCCTCTGTAATCTTCACGTTATGCTTTGCTGTCATCTTCTTTTGATTGGATGTCATTAGAAACCTTAATTTCTATAGTTTCTGGATTTAAGATTTCTTTCCCATTCTCTTCTTTTAATGGTAATTTTCTGGAAGAAAATATAGAAATAATAAATTTCATTCTCTAAGGCAATTTGATACCTTTAATATTTGTTACTGTTTTGTAAAAGGAAATATGTTACAAAATTAGAATAAAAAATCAGATTTGTTAAAGTAATATCAAATTGATAGAAAAATAATATAAATGTGAATAAAACAATATTGCGTACTATAAAAATGTGATGTAATGCAGAATGATGAATGAAATAATATATTTGTATATTTAGATGCATCAAAACTTATTCAGTGTAGGGTGGCTTTAATTTGATAACCAGTTGATGATATTAAAAATATAATTGTTTTAGAATGTAAAAGAGCCAAAACATTTTTGTATGTCAACTAGATGATTTACTAGTACTTAAGTTTTTCAAGTAGAAACAATCAATAGTTGTTATATTCTGTTACATTAACTTCAGAAACTTGGTGAATTAGCAATATCCTTTGGAACTTAATGCAAATAAATATAATTCAGGGCTTTCTTTTTTATATTCAAATATATGCTTTCTTTGATTGGTCTCTTTTAACTATAATTATTTTCTTGTTGTATCTTTTATGAGCACTTTTTTTTGTGTCATTTACATTTGTAACCTTGAAGCAATAACCTTTATTCTTAATTTTAAGACTGCTTCACAAATCCTCCTATGGTGATGATGAATCAAGGTTTCTAGTTTCTTCTACTATTATTAAATTCAGTGGTTTATTATTATATCTTTTCATGGCTTTGGAGTAATTTTTCTTCCCTTGAAAAATATATTTTCCACATCAAAAAAAAAAATTAAGTTGAAACAGAATTCCCACACACTAACTCTGACTTTAAGTTCACCTTTTGGTAGGAGTGAAAGCTATTGTGTTAGTTTTTCTGAGGTTTATTTCTAATTTATTTTGTATTCTAAAATGAGTGGGAAATCCTTTTTATTCTGAAGATAGAAGCTATCATGTGAAACTAACCAATCAAAAGTAATTCATAGGCAAAAACTAGTAACATCAGTTTCTGGGATTGAATTAGCCCCCTCAGAGGGCAGGCTCTTTTTTGTATGTTTTCAATACTGCATTCACAGTTGGTTCTTTCTCCCATTCTCAACTTCTGAAAACACTGACAATATAAAATTGTAAAAACAATAGGTCACTTCTAGTGTCAAAATGTAGAGAAATTTAGAGCTTGGATGGAAGGTTAACATATGCTTAATATATCTTTAAGTCAAAGACTACATATTGAGTTTCTAGTTAAGGAGTGTTTTCAACTTATTCTTGGATGGTGTGTTTTGGCACATATAAATGTTTGCTCCTTATGTTTATGGTAATTTTTAAAAAGATGACTTAATACTATTATTTTTGGTTGAGTATTTTTTTCTATGATTGAGTCCCTTGAGTATTTTTTTCTATGATTGAGTCCCCAAGTAATTTTTAAATCATCTTTGTTTTTTGTTTCTGCTGCTTGTTATAAAATATAGCTCTGTAGTATGCAAGGGCATTTTCTTAACTGGTTTTCCATACACACTAATATAACATTGTAAGTGTTCATTAATATACAGAAATTTGTTTTTTGGTGAATAATATTTTGTTTTATTGAAAAGATTTTTGATTTCTGAAGGAGACACTAGAGAACTCATCTTGTGCCAGCTGCCTGTACAAGAGTTAATTTTAAATTAGAATGTAATAATCTCTAAATGCAATCACTAAAAACATCTTGAAGATTTGTAATGAAACTTTAGCTACAGAGTAGTACATTAAATTTATCTAAATATGAATTGTTTCAAACCCTTGGGAGCAGATAGAGGGGATATCAGAAACTGTTTTCTTCAGCTATGAAAACACTCAGTATTTGATTTAGGATGAGAAGCCTAAATCAAGTTTTTCTGCAAGGAAATGTTAGCTCGCAAGGAAAAAGGGCTCTTTGTTTTGAAAGCATAAAATTTACAAGTCATTTTGGTGAGCAGTATTTAAAGAAAAGTGTGGAAGTCATGGTTTTATTAGTATTAAATATATGAAATATACTACTATAACTACTTCTTACTAATTCCTTTGGTTTGAATCATTTAAATTTTTATTTAAATGAACCTAGGCATATGTTCATAATCTTTAACAGTATAGTTAAAATACCAAATATGGTTTTAATGGAGGTATAATGGATGCAGAAATATGTAAATAGCATAATCTTGAATGGTGACCAAGCACCATTTACTGTTAGACACTAAAGTGACAGTTTAACAATATTTCTTTCTTTTCTTTACAAATACTATTTTTCAAAAAATGTTTTGTGTATATTTCACACTATTTCTATTTTAGACTGTCATATTGATGTTTAAAGTGATGACTAATTTCCTGACACATCTTTATTTCAGTAAAAATCAATTGCATTTTTAAGGCATAACTTTCTTAAAGAGTAAGATTAATATAGGAAAATCTGACTCTAACATACTTGTCTTTTTGACATTTTTTGCATACAATTATAAATATATGTTTGAACAGTAGATTTTCTCCAACATTGATACAAAGTTTTTATGTAAAATGTCTACATAGAAAATTGATTTTAGATATTCATGTGCACTTTCATTGAAAAACAATTTTTCACAGGTTATTGTATTTGTAAATATTTTATGTAATAATAATGTGTTATCACTTTACAATTGCTTATCCAAAAATAGTTAAGCATTTCAATCTACATACTCAGGTTCCGTTAATGGTGTGGTTTCATTTGGCTCATTTACTGGGCTTCCATCTTCATGATTAGTAATTCTTTCATCCTCTGTTCTCATCTCCACTATTGGCTCTTTTGATCCATCTTTCCTGGAAAAAATAAGAAAAATATAATTTTACCTCCATGCTGTAAAAATGGATACATCATGCGACATATTTTAAAATACCCACCTACTCTTACCTCTGCCACAAACAAATCCAACATAGATTAAAAATAACACTCACTAAGAATTTTTTTTCCATTTAAATTTATCTCAACGTATTTTTCACTCAGAGAAAGTAAAAAGAAGATATTCTATTTTATCTACAATTTTTTCCCTGGTCCAAATTGTGTGTTTCAAAATTTAGAACATAAAATTTGTATATAAAATATCTTTTATTTTTTTTAAAGTCTCTATAAATTCATATGTGTGATTTTAACTATGATGTGACTATTGATGTTTAACATACTCATGTTTTCAAAAAAAGAGTTTAAATAAAATAATATTGTAACATATATGCAAGATATTTTCATTTATAATTTCATATTCATGTTATCTTTATAGATTTCTAAAATATAAGATTAAGTGTAATTTATCATAATTACGAAAAGTAGAAAGTTTACTGTAAAATTTCATACCTCAATAAATGAAGTAAAAGAAAGAAAAACAAGTCATTTGGTGATGATAAATGAGATATAAGAATTGGGAATGATGCACTCATAATACAGATAACAAATATGCCACCCCCCAAAAAAAAAAATAAGGAAGGAATGTGGAGTTTTCAACTAACCATACTCTTATCAACTGTGCTCTCACATCCTATTTCTTATTGAGATTTCATATATAATCTTTTTGCAATTTGAACAATAAATTTTTGAAAAAGAGTTGAAAATTGTTTTTTTAAGGTAGGAGAAACTGAGGTATAAAAAGTTATAATGGACAAAAAGCATGGAATGAGCCATTTATTTTCATCTTCCCAAGTCTTTAGGTTAAACTCAGCAGGATGTACAAACAGATGTGTTAGTGGATAAATAAATGAAAATGCCAAATAAAAATAAAGAGCAAAACTTTGTTTTGCCCAAGGTAATCAACACCCCTCCAAGTAGCTAAGAAAAAAAACATGAAAGTCTTTTTGATATCTCTCTTTCTTTCACCCCAAAGTCCAATCAATGAATAACCATTGATTCTACCTCACCTATATCCAGAATCTATACATTCTTACATGCCTCACTCCATTCTTACAGGAGTACCATAGCAACTACCTTGGTCTAAAACGACACTATTTTCACCTGGAGTGTTTCAAGATCCTCCTGCCTTGTCTGTTTAATTCTAAATCTTTCCTCTACATTTAGCAATTCTCTAGTAATCCATTCTTCACATCCCAATATTTTGGTCCCTAGATAATTCTGACGTAATATTTGTACGTGTCTCTCTGTCTCATACCACTCATGTTCATTTCTCCTTTAATATAATAAGCTATTCCTGCCTTAATTGCCTTTGTATTAATTATTACATCTGCATAGGCTATTCTTTCCCAGATTGTTATATTACTAGCTTCTTTTAACTTGATTCTTCCATTTCAATTTTACCTCCCCTGAGAGTTCTTGAATGTCTCAATCTCCAGCAACAATCTATTATTCTGTTTTTCACTTTTTATCACTACTAGACATTTTCGCTTTTAGTTAATATTTATTTTCTGTCTTCTTGCACTAGAGAATGAGTTACATGTCAACAAAGTCCTTTTCTGTTTGGTTCATCATTTTATTGCTAGATCGCATAGCAGTATTTAGTATTTATTCCATAAATAATTTTTGCTCAATGGTCGAGCAAGAATAAAAATGTATAAAATTCAGCTTTTTTGAGAGAGAGAGAGAATATATAGAATATGTAAATATGTATAATTATGTAATAGTGTATTATTTTCTCAATATGTGAGAAAGAAACTAAGTTTGATGTTTTGTTTATTAAGTTAATAAGACAATTTAAGAACACAGCATGTTCTTATGAAGAAAGCAAAAGATAGTAAATGGTGAATTGACCCCACTACATTTATTATATTAGAGATTAATAAGCCTATTCAAATGTGAATTAAAGCCTAATTTCTGTTTGTTCTTTGCTATGTTCTGTGTCCAACAGTTAAGCAGGTGGTGTTTTGATTGCATATTGAATTTAATTTTTTTAAATTAAAAATGTATGCTCTCTAATTTAGCATCCCATGAATATCCCTACAGTGTATCCATGGGAATGGTCATAGACACATTGCCTAGTAATATTGAAATAAACTTAGAGATTAAAACCAAACAAAACCAATGCAGACATGTAGAATGGATTCTCATATATCCCTAAGCCTATAAAATAATGTATTAAATCATATATGTATATGCCTAAATGTATGCATAGAAAAACATAGAGAAGAGACTAATTTTTTTAAAAGGAATTTCCAATATGCAGAACAAGTTCTATAACAACTAAAAATTACCTATGATGAAAAAATTAAAACAGTAGTGGCCTGGGGGTGGGGATGTTAGTGTGGATTAACTAGAAAGAGGCATGAGAGTAATTTCAGGATGATGCTAAATTAAGTTCAGAATTTTTATATGGCTTGAGTTACACAGATATAAATGTTTGTCAAAACGTCACATGTAACATTTTGTTCATTTTATTCTATGAAACTTTTAAAGAAAACAAAACAAATTTTGAACACTATGTAGTAATATGCAAGCTGAATTGTGTTGGGTTTAAGTGTACTGATTTTTCAAAATGCAAACAAAAGTGATAGATTGAGGCATCAATAAATATGTGATTTTTGATGTTTGAAAATTTTCATACTAAAATGTTAGAAAAAATATACTATAATAATAGATGAATAGAAAGACTGTAGAAAAAAATAGGATATTTATTCTTTATTGCAGGATTTAATATACAGACACTTTTATAAATATACAAACACATATATACACAAACACAAACATTGTGTGCATGTGCATGTACTTTTGTGCTTTCATATTTTGGCCTATTGTAAGTGTGAAATTAGATATAAATTTATCTATAGACAATCAAAACAAAAAAAATTGGTATTAATACCTCTTACTCTTTCACATGGCAAAAACAATTCCTACAAATTTCAACTTTGAATACTTTCTTAGATTCATATTTTGTCTAGTTAAATGAAAAGCTACAGAGAAGCCCACATTTTATTATATAGCCATAATCTAATCAATATTTGGAGGACTAAATTCAGCATCTGTAAATATGTTATTGCATACTGCATACATTTTCTACATAGACAATCTTGAAACTTGTATGTAGTCACTTCTTATAATTGTAGGAATTGTCATAATTGTTTTAAACTCAGTTTAACTTAGTTTTTAATTTAGTACTATTTATGCCTTTTATTTATTATAAACAGAAATGATGGGAGAAATTATAACCAAATATAATTATATGATTATCTATTATTAATCTATTAATCTATCATCTATCATCATCTCTATCATCTATCATCTATCAGTTACCTATCATCTATCATCTAACTGTCATTTATCATCTACCTACCTACCCATCCGTCCATTCATCTCTTTCTTTATCATCTATTATCATAACCTATCTAATCTATCTACTTATCTACTTATCAATATTTAAATCATGACACTAGTATTTTTACTGTGGATCCCCTCTTAAGGTTTATTTTTTAATACAGTAGTCTGTTTTTAGTCATTTGGCTCTATGTTATATTTAAGGTTATATAGATTTAAGATCAGAAAACAGACAGTGCAGTGCTCAAAAGAATGCTTGGAAAACAAAGCCCTGAATAAAGCATGTAAGCTCGATTGTGTCACTGTTCAATAGAACGTGAGGTAGATGGCCAGTACTCACAGGTATGCAGCTTTGCCTTCTTCAAGTTCTTTACTTTTGCCACTGGAGCCACTTTTCTTCCCACACATTCTCCTGGTGATGCACATTAATAACCCACATTGTCGAATAAAGAAACAGCTGACATCTGTTACCACAAGGATTAGCAGGAGTGCGGCAACTCCCAGGCCAATGACTGCTCCAAGCCCGAGACCATTAAAAAGTGTGTCTTAAAAAATAAAATAAAATAACTTTGTTAAACCTTATGTTAGAAAAGATTGTACAGCTATTTAAAAAATTAATATTATCTAAGAGATATTCAACTAAAGAGACAAAAAAGAGATAGCCACTGGCAGACTTCAATTTCATGATTTTTGGGATCTATTCTCTGGTTTTCAAACAATATTTTAAGCAATTGACATGGTAATAATTTGAAATACTTTTTTTTTTTTTTTACAAAATTTTTTTAGAAAAAAACCTCTTGAGGAACTCTTCTTTCCAATATACTTCTTGATTCCCTGTGGGGAAGATAATGAATATAATCATATCTCTAGCTGTACTCTATAAAAAAGTCATAGCCATTAATAGATCGTCACTTTGTTAAAAGGAAAATGTAGTCAAAACTCCTGTAAAAGAAGTATTAAATAAATGTTGTATATAGAATTATTTTAGTTTTAAGACTTAAACTTGCAAATGATGGCTCCAAGCACTTTGTTTTGACAGAGAATATATTTAAAAATATCTATCTATGAATATTTGAAAAATCATCATTTTAGAACAAATATTGTACTTGTATTTTTCAGTTGATATTTTAAACAAATCACATTAGACTAGAGGAAAACTTTAACAGAATTATGGTACTTATGACCTTTCTGAAAGTAGAGCCAGATGAGACTCTCTCTTCCCTGGCTTGTAGTTGCAGAAAATCCCAAGTCATACAGAAAATATGCAAGAGAAAGGTGATTAAAAGATTAGGATGAATATGCTGACTGACAAAGTAGAAATGGCAAGAGGTTAGTATAATGGAAATGAATCAAGCGTTATATGCCTGTAGTTGAATATGAGGCTATAACAGTATAGATAGAAAAATAAGTACAATGGAAAGAAACCAGTTTAAACTGGTGATATGTTATTTAGAGATTAGAGGATTATATAAGACAATTTTATAGAAATATTCAAAATGATTCTTAATACAACTATGTTAAAATTTGTTTACATAAAATTATAATTTTATTTTTAATAATAAACATTTCATCATCATAGCATTATGATTATGTAATTGATGAGGAAAAGAAGTGAAAGATACAGAAACATAAAATTTGGGTTTTGGAAAAATGCTCTGAAAAAATATATGTAAAATGAGGTTTTTGTCTTTTTAAAAAATTAGGTCAAATATTGTAATAATGATTTGAAATTTTTATCCAAAGGAATCAATCTAATTTTTCTTATTTTGAATCTACCACTAAAAGGCTGATCCTGAATATGTCACACTTGTCTAAATGCTAGCTTATTTTTCTGCAGAATGACTGTTTCCTGTCTGCTGTATCTATCTTATTTTTTTCAAAATATATATCATTTATTTTTTAATACCCCCAGAGTTTGCAGATAGGTTATTAAAAATTATTCTGTTTATGACATAGTTGCTTGACACTATACCCAGGAGATTTGTGTTTCTTCTGTGCTGGAACATGGGCTCACTTCTACTGTGTCTCCATGATGTTGTAATGAAAATTCCTTAGGCACTGAGTAACAAACTTGGAACACTCATGCCCAAGCAGAGTGTACTTTAGACTATAATCATTTTATTTTACATAAAGAGAACAGATAATAAACACTCAGTATGTGAAAGGAAATATAATTTTTATGCCATTTTCAGAATCTCCTTCCTCTAACAAATTTTAAAATATTACTAAGATGGTGATAATTTTGGATAATTGCCTAGCTAATAGCTAGAGAAATTAGTAGTTTCCATATAGTTATGCTTTTACCATATGAATCTACTTTTGAGGATAACTGGATAAAAAAAGCTTTTTCATCCACGAAATTTGATATATTTTTCTTTTTCTTTTTTTTTTGAAATTCTAAAATACAATTGGAGAATGAGATTCTAAATATTATTTATGAATTTTCAAATATGTATTAATATAAAGTTAAAAAATAGTACCCCATGATGTTAAAGTAATATATCAAACCAATTAAGACTTCCTTTGGCAATTAAAAAAATAACTTCTTCAGTTGTCCATTTTCAAATGTAAATGATTCTTATCAGAATATTCTATTACAATATAATGAGGACAATTCATTTATGAATCATTTTTGATTATATAGAAAGTTATTTTTTTTCAAATGCACACATAATTATTTTGGATGTACTACACATGATTCAACGACCAAAGCCCCAAAAAGAATAGTTTAAAAATACATGTCCTGTTAGATGTTAGCCCCTGTAGATATATGAACTCCATAACCTTTCTTCCCTACTAGTCACTCTTATATCATTTAGGTTCATCTCATATGCAGACAGCTGCAAAGCAATAAATGACACAGGTCAATGATGTTGTAGCTGGTCCATTATAAAATTCCTCATTTACCTGTTCTTAAATATGAAGTCTTGCTTGTACTTAAATGCACTGGATCTGGTGTCAGGAAATTCTGATTTCATCACATACTGCTGTTATGTCCTTAGGTGAGTCACCTAACTTTTCTAAGGCTGAGATTCCTCTTTATTAAAATAGGGACAGTTATGAAAACAACTACAACAACCTAGGTTATGGAAAGATTGTCGTGAATATAAATAATGTATTTAACTCCTCTAGCATTTATTCTCCGGCACTGAGTAAAAATTTAACAAATATTAAAAATTAATACTGTAATTATTATTTTACTGTTACAAAATTCTAGGAAAATAAGTTTTTGGTGGCAAAATAGGCCATTTAAAGTTTAATTAGTCTGTAAATATGTTTCTTTAATTAGTAACCTAGAGATACTTATTAAGCATTGATTATTCTCTTGAGGATACAATCACATTTTTTAATGACAGGTTATGCTAGTTGGCTTTTAAATTATTAATATTTTATATGTGACTTTTTTAGCATTAAACCAATATATTGATCTGATTCATTTTCATCTTTAGAAAAAACTCTTAGAAATGTTATATTTGTAAAGCACCCTATGGTAAAGAAATATTCCTGCTAAAGTAGCTATTACTTTTTTTCAAGAGTAATAAAATTATACTTTTTAAACTTATAATTATAATTTTTGAAAGTTGCTTGTTGTTATTTTTATGAAAAAAAAAAATTTTTGTCATTGCAGAGGATAGGATGGGCAAATAGATTTATTTTATAAATATTTGTTTTCTTTTGCAGGTAGTTTTTTTTTTAATCATCTGGAGAATATATTTAAATATGAATTCTCATATCTTATGAGGTTAGGCTACAATAACTATAAAAGCTAAATTTTCTATTTTTTTTCTGCCATCGATTTACTCTGGTGTAAAAGTTATGGGTTTTTAATTTTTCACAAACAAAACCATAACTATACATAAAATTGAATTACTAGGATTTGGGGACTGGCCATGATTTATTTTCTCAATAAAGTACAGAAATTTCTTTCTTTATAAGTTAATTATGGTTTTAATTATTAATGAATTGAAATGCAGCACTGCAAACATTTAAAAAATTTTAAATTCATCTTTTCTTTTTTAGGTTGACTTTACAGATAAGAAAACTGAGCCTCAGAGAAGATAATGACCTAAGGCTTATGATAACTCTTAATATTAGATCTGTACAAATGAAGACTAGTTGGCTTCAGATTTTATATTTTTTATACCTGAGTTAGAGTCAACACTTTATATTGGATGTTCATCATCAAATAACAAAAGATAAGAGTAAAATATGTGAGTTAATTAAAATGTGTAATTTTCTTACAGAAAAATGTCAATATCCATTTTCTTTCTATATTACTAGTAGAGGATCAACTATTATAATGAAGTACAATAATATAAATGATTGATTTATGTATTCTTGGTTTTAGCATCCTTTTTAGAGATCATTTTACATTGATCTTTTGTAAAAGGGTATTTTATATTAAGATTGAATAATAAATAATATAGAAATCAAAAGTTAAAATGTCTATTTTTATATTTTATTGAAAGCAAATATGAGAATCAGCCTGAATGAGTTCTATAGCCTTCCTCCTAGCTATACCTCTCACCCTCTGAATTTAGAAACTGGCTAAATAAATCAATATACTTCATCATATAATTATATAATTGCATTCTAAGTGTCATCAAAACAAAATTGAAGTGTTAAAATAAGCAAAACCAACTTTATTTTAAATTTATCATATGCATGTCTTTTCATGTTTCTATTGTGAAAATTAACTCATTATTAAAACCTGAATAAATTTTCTGTAAAATTTATTATATTTGATAATACTAGTTAAAAAACCAGTGCACTATATTATTAAAACTAACCTTGGTTTTGTCCTATTTGTATTTTGATTCTGTACATAATTTAGTATTTTATTTAACTCTTTTTCTGTATGTATGCATAATCTTCCCCAAACAGATTGAGAATTACTTTCAACCTTGACAGGTGATCAAGATATGAAGAAAAAAAATATTTTTAATTTAAATTCCTAAAGTGGAAATTTGGTTGTTGCTCCCAGAATAATGGTAGTTGTTTTTATAGGAGATATTGCTAAAAACAGTAAGTAAGCCCTTTAAAAGTATGAAAGATAACAAGAAGATATCCAAAAACAATTTTGGTATAAGTCATGACATTACTAAATATTACCTTCTCCTACAATTGAGGTAAGTACACCTGGCTTCTCCTTAGATGTTTTTCCTTCATCCTGACTAGAGTAACATACTTTTAAACATCAGTTGATCTATGGAAAATCTAATAAATCCATACAGCATGTGTTCACATATATATGTCCAACATAAAAAGAGGTGAAATGGGCAGTTCTTTGTAATTGGACTCTATCTAAATCACAATGGTCAGCTACTTAAAAATCAGACATCTGAATAATGTAAAGACTTTTGTAGCTACACAGTTTTTAAAAAAAACACAAGACTCCATTTATGCTTCACAAACCTTCATTGAGTGTCTCCTAAGTTAGTCTAAAACTAGAGAGGTTTCCTGATACATATTAAAATAGTGTTAGTAAAAATTAACATAATTATTTTGGCTTATTATACATCTCTTTAAGTTGATATTTACTTATGATGCATAAGTTCCCCAAATGTAATTTTATTCACTGAATTGCAGCAAACGCGACAAAGGAATGAGAGGATAAGATTTTTATATTAACAAGGGCATACAGTTAATAGTAAGAGCTTCACCAGGATTCCAGTAATCTCCTTCCATTACAGAAGGCACGCACGAGGGTAAAACACACTTTTAGAAGAAAATATATTGAACTAATTTAAAAACTAGATACCATTCCTAAATATTTCACAGTTTCTTACTGTATGTTAGACAAGCTGGTTTCCAAAATCACCTGTCACTATAGACTTATAAATTAACAAATTGTTAAATGAAATTTATTTTCTGTGCAATTTTTCCAGAACCCCCAAATCAACGAATAATAAAAAAATGTGGTAGAAAGAGCCAATGTATGTAGAAGTGAGACTAGGACTGCAACTGAGTCAACAAAATTTTTTTTAAACAGATTTAAGGGCTAAGGTGAATAACACTTTCATTCTTTTAATTTTAAATGTGCCTTTCAGTGTGGCCAAAATTCAAAAGTTTTCACTTTAATTTCATTCCTTATTTATTATTCATACAATAAATTACCTTTTTCATAATTCCCTTATTTCTGTAAGTCAAATTAAAATCTTTCTTGACTAATGTTAAAATGAATAAAAGGAAGACAATTATTAATAATGCTTATTGTCTCTGATAGGAGACATTGACCTTAGCTAATTTTGGGGAAAAGAATATGTTCTTTAGTTTTCTCTTTTTCTGTAATTCATTTTGTCCTCTTTAGTTCACTATTAGTTTAGTTTTGTTGTTGTTGGTTATCATCATTATTGTTACTTTTATTGCTATGGTTATTTTATTTATGGTTATTTTAGACACTTTCATCTTCATTGAAATACAAAAGTAAGATTGAAAATCTAAAAAGACTGTTACATAACGAATCAAAGGTTCCTACCTAAAATAAAGACTACAACTTTTATGTTCTAATCTTTTATGCTGTCATATCTTTGTTCCCTTTAGGACAGCTCATTGAATTGATGAGATAAAGAAAGCATTTACAACATTCAGCTTCTTGACAAAACACATTTACTATTAACATTTTAAGTTTACTCAGGTTCATATGATTCAGATATTTAACTGCTTACTGAACTAGCTAAAAACTGTGTACATATGGCATGTAATCTCATGCATTTTTCAATGAACAATTTAAAGAAAAAAGTATATAATGCTAGTATATAGCTGTGATGGCTGTGAAAGAGCATTGTTATCAATGAAGAAAAAATAGCAAATAGTCTTTTATAAAGGACTGCATTTTGGGAAAGGAATCTTGAAATTTTAACATTAAAAATCTAGAAATAAAATCCAAATGGAGTTATAATGATGAGAAAAGTACATAATTATATAAAATTATACCAGATTATAAGTGCTTTGTGTATCTGAAGGATTTTTAGTTTTAAGATCACACGACAGTAATTTGCTGTGCTTTAAATGAACATATATTGAGTTCATTGTTGCTCTTTGTATATCTAGAAACAAATTATACAAGTTCATGATGGAAATTAAAACCTGAGTGGAAATTCATTTTAAATGATTTTCTAGCTTTCTTGTTCCTTGATAATACTATTTATAGTATTCATACATAAATTTTGGAGCTAGAAATTTTCTGATTTTAAAAATTATAAGCAAGATTTACCAATACTATTTTAACATTACTCACACATATCAATAAAGACTGGTGTTGTTATTTATGTTTTAAATCCTCAGGTTGTTTTTAGTACATTTTAAAAAGGTGGTCATATATTTTCTAAGTGTAGTCAGTTAAAATTGATATAAAGTTTATTGCTTAATGTCAAATACCTTTTCACACAATCTTCCTTTTGAGGGGAGTAAAGATTCTATTTTATATCACCTATTCCTAACTAATATGTCTCCATTCTCTAGTCACTTTGATTGTTTTGTCAAAATATTGTTACATATGTATGTATTTTTTTTTTAATATGAACTCAATGGCAATCCAAAATTTTCCTCCAAATCCCTTCTCTCTAATAAGATGTATTATTTAGAAAAAGGAGGGATAAGGAGGCAGCACTGATAAACCAGACTTCTTTCTTTAACATTATGTATGATTTGGGGCCAAAAAAAGTAGATAATTGAAGACATTTGTTTTAGTAATGGAAAGGACTTAAAAACATGCATATTATATAAATGACAATTATAATTACAAAACTATCTAACTTTTTCTGAGTGTCTTTTCTTATAGATGGTTGTTATCAAAGGTAGAATTCTAGATTAAATCTCTTTTAAAATGTTCTTTTTAGTCCTTTGCTATTACAAAAATATTACAAAAATTGGTAATTTATCATGTTATTAAACAACTCTATCAAGTAGGATAAAATTAAAAAAAGACAAAATGCTTTTTTCTCTGAGGGCTTATAACATTTGGGAGGTGGTGAATAAGACATATAATTTAGAAACTGAAATGTAGTGGAGTTGGTTGCTTTCCTTGTGGCAGATAGATGGGAGAAGCATATGTTAGTAGTTAGTGGTCAAGAAAGGCATGAGAGAGAAGATACCATTAGAAATGGAGTTGAAGAAGTTTTCCATTTGATAAGAGGGGTCCATTTCAATCAGAATGTGGTATGAGTGAAGATGGTAACCATGAAAGTAATGATATATTCTGAAAGTAGCAGATATATATAGATTTTTGAGATATTGGATAATTGAGAGGATGGGCTTAATTAAGGATAGATCTTGCAATTGAATAGACAAATATAAATCAACCAAAAATCCAAAGACGAATACTACCACCCACGAAACCTAAGAGTGATCTTTTCACAAAAGATGATAGTTGTTAGAGACACACGGAAAAGGAGAGTCTATCACAAGGGTTAGCAGGAAGCTGATGGAGACCTGGACTGTGGCTGCAGAATGTCTGGCCAGTCTTTCCTCTCTCCTATGCCATGCCAATTTCCACAGTGCATATGGGCATGTGAACCTCTGCTCGATGTTTGGATTGAAGAAGTGAGTAAATTGTCTACCTTTTATATGTGGTTAGTGATTGAATTAATGTGAGATAATTAATGTCTATATTTTAAAAATAGATACTTTATAAAAAATGATACTATAAATGTATATAACATATATTATTGTGTATATTTTATATGCTTTTAAATGGAATGACATTTCAAATGATTCATCACTTTCACCCTGTATTTTAAATATCTATTCAATCCCCTTAAGATTTCAATATCTATCTTTTCAAAACAATTCCCTGTGAAAAGTAGATCATCTAAAAAATAAAGGTATTATTCTATTGAGAAAGTTGATGGAAACATGTCAAATTCTGAATATGATTTAAAGTAAGATATTTTAACATAAGAAAGGGAATTAAACAAAATAAGTTGTGTTCGTTTAAAAAAAATGTTAGCTAAACACAAGTAGTAGATAACAGCACTTTTCTGATTCATATTTCAAATAACTGAAAACATTAGAAATGAGTATTTTTAAATGTTATAAGTCTGGTGCAACTATGAACCAAGAAAAATTGTGAAGTATCTAAAATCTGCACAGAATAGTTATGTGCTTGTCTACACTGACATTTCAAATTAAATATATATAAATGGAGACCATTTGCCATAATCCCTCTCAGAGAACTGGAATAAAGAGATATAAAATATTTTTATGTTCATAATTATCCATTCTAACTGTTACTTTGAAATTTATTCTTACCTTACTAACTATATGTTCTCCATGTGCAATTTATGTGTACATTCAGTTTGCTTTAATTTAATTATTTCCCAAAAGATAATGTAGGTTTATATTGGCTACCAGGAGAAGAAATTTTTTAAAATGGAATGACTATGATCAAAATAGGTATTGACTACTGTTAAAGAATTGATTGTAAATTTAAATTTATTGTAAATTTTAGTTCTTTGGTTCAACCATTACCTGGCCAATTCCATTTTTCTGTTAATATTAAAAGGTTGTGCCATACATATAAAGTCGAAGTTCTCTTTGTGCAAGCAGAAAATACTATTTTTTAAACACTGTATTACAAAACTGAATCACAACCATATAAAATTAAACTACAGTTGATAGTTATAAATTGCTTATAGAAATTCCAAATCAATTAATCTATTTATTATAAAATTCTTAAATATATCTACCTTTGAATTTTCTAAATGTATAAGACAATAAATAAAAAAGTGAACAAATATATGAATGTAATCATTATTTTTCTGGGAATTTATAACATAATAGGTTTTACAAAATTTTCAGTCAGTTATATTATTAAAACTAAACATTCTAAACTTATCAGGGCATTTAAAATTAACATTCTTTTGTCACTTTTCAAGAGCAACAGAGTTTTGTTTAACTTTCTATGTAACATACATATTCAGTTTAGCCTTTGTGAAATTTATAGAAACACTAGCAAATAAACAATAGCAAAGTCAAGCTTATTGTTAAATGGATCCTTCAAAACAGAAATTCTAGTTTGAAGAGATACATTTTACTTTAGTTTTAACCATATTTAAACAGAAAAGCCTGCATTTTTATGTTTTTTCAATATTTAATATTTCTCTTTTTAATAATAACTGAGAAATCAGTAGAAAACAAGCATATAGCCACTATGCAAATGCATTGAAGCTATTTATTTAGACTTAAAATGAGAAGTGTAACTGCTGAGATGGAAATATTTATTTTAGTTTTTATTAGACAGTAAGAAAAAATAGTATTTTATATAATAGAAAAAACTCTTCTACCAACTATGTAAATAAATAATTTTATAAGGCGTTTTCAGAAAATGTCTAGAATTCAGAAAATGATAAAATTTTATTTGATATTCTTTTAAGACTATAAACTCAGTGTGGGTTGTTTACATTGATCATGGAAAAGCAGTTACATATACAAGACTGAAATGAGAAAGGGAACAGTTGACCAATAGATGTACCATGATTACTGGAAGAAACTGGTTGGTTAATGCATGGCCTTTACTTTGCCACAGAGTTTTCTGTATTGGCTAATCAAGAAGAAATCAAAGGAACTAGGTCAAAGACATAAGACCATACAGATATAGAACAGAGATTTAGTTATTCCATCTTTGTTTCAGTGTAATCTGGTAAAACAAGGATAAAAACAACCTGAGATTTCAAGTTGCTTGATTATGTCAATGACTAGATACTTGGCTTCTCTGATCCTCAGTTTCTTGATATAATAATGGTGTTTGATTAGAATATTATATTTCCTCAAATTTCTTTTGTTTCTTCACAGTGGATCAAAACAATAAAGTAATATAAATTTATTGTAACAGTCATTATAAAAATGTTAATTCTAGACACTTCTCATTTGATATCATCTCATTGTTAAAGGCTTCAAAAAAAATGTAAAGAACAAAGAAAAACAACTCCCTCCCCAAATAAACAAAACTTACTATAACTATTTATCAATTGAAAAAAAATTCAAATATTATAACAAAACACAGACATATTAAAATTTTCATTTTGGAATGTATACAAACATGTTTTAATAGATGGTATATATATATTAAGATCTATAGTCAGGAGTGGGCTGTTACAGAATAAGAAAGATTAAGTGTGCCTTAAAATAATACAAATCTTAATAGCAAACACTTTCGCTTTTGTAATTTCTACACTATTTCATTTTTATCCAGCAGTGCAACACTTGACTGTGTTTGTATAAGAGATTCATATTCATGTGTAAGCCAGAAATTGTATTTTTATTTTATAAAAACTAATATGAATCATTTACATTTTAAAAATTATTACTTGAATCTAAGTCTAGTGCTAAAACAAAAAAAGTAATATAATATTCTGTTAAGAGGATTGGACTGGGCTTCTAACCGTGACTCTTCACTATGTAAATTATACTACTGCTCTAGGTCTCACTGTTCTCATCTATATCAGAGGAATTTTATGAGTGAATAAAATATTGCATCTAATGCATTCCGCATAGTATGTGACACAGTATATATTAAAAAACAAAAAGTGCTTTGTTTTGTATTTTTGTTATTATTATTTGCAAACTTCCAAAGTAATTTTTGCTTCAGACTCTGGCTTGTTCTATAACTTTATTCTCATGGTGATCAAATTGAATTACACTATTATTGCTTTGACTTAGTAGTTTATTGACCAAAGTATTTAGAGAAAAATCACTCTAAGCATTTATGTCTGTTTTTGTAAATGTTAGAAATGGAGACTACTCAACAATTCTTACATTATTAAAACTATTAGCTATATACATGTGTTTTAATTTTCCATAATTATTTTGGGCTCCCACAAGAAATAAAAGTTACCAAGAAGATCCTAGAACTAATTTACTATGAAAGTAATAGTATTTGGTATTGTTTCTAAATTATATTTAAATATCAGTGTGCTAGTGATGTATTATTTCTTCTAAAAGAGAAATCACTCAATGATTATGTGTTTATTACATTGAAATATTGGATTTGACCAAGTTAGAAATGAAACACACAAGGACAGAAAAAGTTTGTACCAGTAATAAAGAAAACACATATAACAAAGCTTTTCCTCAGTTTTCTTTATTACAACAATGGAGACACATAAGTACAGAAAATAAAATGACATTTAATATACTATGAAACACATGCATAGGATTACAAATAGTGCTGAATATTATGTTGGCGGTTTTAAATAAGAGATGATATTGAAGACAACACATAGATAACATACATTTTTTCAAGAAATAAGCAATGATGAAAACAAATGCGATTAAAATAATTAAATATTCACTTATAACAAAAAAGTTATATATAAAATCAATGTAAGATATGAGATTAAAATATTCTTGAAAAAGTTCATGAATTGCGGATGTTTTATTTAAAACAGTAATTTTTATTTGTTTGCTTTTAGAAAAAAAGATTAGCTAAATTTATTTCATAGTGACCATTTAGTAAATACATAAAATTTTTAAAAAATATGATATACCTTTTAAAAATGATGCTACCTCTCAGTACTATGCAATGTTTGCAAAAAGTAAACTCCTTTATATTTTTGTTACTTAAAATGAAATGATAAGAAATTACTGAACATAACTTGAACATACACAAATTAAGAAATTTAATGATATACCTAGGCTTAATATAGCCAACATTAGATGAGTTCACATTTACTATAAAATTTATTTCCACTTGAATGAATAAGTCTTTAAAAAGTAGGTAAAATAACACTCAACCAATGAAGATATGAGGACACCAATAGCTGTTAAGATCATCTCAAATATACTAATAGAACTCTTGAAGATGTGTTAAGTGTTTTTCTTGGCTTTTTTTTAACCTCCATTTTGTTTAATAATAGCTAAAACTGATGTAATAGAACACTCCATTCTTTCAATAAGATTTAGGAACAAACATTTTAAGCTTTGAAAATAGTTAATAGACCCTTAGAAGGCAGGATACTGCCAGAGTTCTTTATCTAGTTCATAATCTTAGATAACAAAATCAAAGGTATTCTGAAAACAAAACATTGATATTAAACTTCCATCTCTGTTTTATTTCAGAGAAATTCAATTATATTTAAACTTACCAAACCCTTTGCCTTACATAAAAATTGAGATGCTCCTTCTATACTTTTATAATTGTTATGTGTTTTATGGAGTTCTTAAGTATAATAAAAAGAGATAATACGACAATTTTACATTTAAAAGTTAAAAATGTTAACTCTAGAATAATAGTCCAATTTAGATGGTAATTTGAAAGAGAACATGTTAATGAGATGTTAGAAGGTTTTTTCTTTAGTTCAGACCTAAAATTTATTCTAATATTTTCTGAATTCTAAGGTTAACTATTAGGTATTAATAGTGATTAAATAATACTTTTGTTTTTTAATTACATAGCTGATTTGGAAATTCACTTTTTACCCATTTCAATTTATTTTAAAATAATTTCAAGAGCTATTTGTAGAATATTTATATTTCCAGTCATTTGAAATGTATAAATTTGCACTACCAATTCAATGCATTAGCTTTGGTAAAGTTTTTATAACATATATGCATGTATATATAAGTATGTATACGTGTGTGTGTGTGTGTGTGTGTGTGTACATACCACAATGCTGAAGTTTTAAAACTTACCCATGAATAACAAAAAAGGAATATAAGAAATACATCATATTCATTCATGGCCAAATACTGAGAGGGAGAAAGGGAGGGCGGGGAAGGGAGGAAATATTAGAAACAAAATAATTAGAAGAAAAGATAAAAGAAGCATACCAAAATAAGAGAGATTATTTACTTTATATTACTCAAAAGTTATTTAAATGATATTAAATTATGCCTAGAGATTTGAACTATAATAAAATGAGGAAAATTATACATTTAGGTATGACCTCAATGATCCTGTATCTTTAGTTAAGTGAAATCAAAATATGTAGCTAAAGAAAATTATAGAAGATAATATTTAATTTAGTGAGTATCATAATAGATCTTTTAGTTCTTAATGCTGCTAATATAATCAAAACCAGAGATTGAAGTTTTCAGATAATTTTACATGACTATGGATATTTATTAACTACTATAAACATTGTATTTAAAATCAACTAACTTTTCTTGAAAGCTAGACCAAAACATTGTATTAGTGATGTAAAAGTCCATCTTGAATCACTAAAATCATTGGTAATTTTAAATTTCAGTGTAGGTATACTATATTAATAAATAGAAAAACTTTTCATGTATCTGACAGTTCAATGAAATCCAAAAGTACATGATTTAATTCTCTCGTACACACTATATTTTGTTAAATATAAATGAATAATCATAAACCCAGCTGTCCAGAGTAGAAACTACTGTGATATTTTGCTTATTTTAATTTTAATTTAAATTAAATATAATAAATAATCATTCTTATATGAAAAGTATTTGAATTAAATAATAATGGTTTCCAAATTGACCAAAATTGAATAACTTATAAACTACTATGCATACTTGTCATTATAATTATTAATTTTAAAAGAACTGCTGAATATGTAAAAAGTCAAAATTATTTGCAATGAAATTATTTGTATAAGTATGTGTTTTTTGTATATAACTGAAGTCATATATATAAAAGTTATATATAATGTAAGTCCAATGTTTAAATTCTGATATTTATCTATTTATTAATTTTAAACATTCGAGATACTTTAGATTAAGAAAAAGATGAGACATTAAGAAAAATAAAGTAAGTCATTAAAAATTTCAATCTTGTCCATGTCTAGCAGGATGAATACATATATGTGCACTTGCATAATGTTTTTGAAAAGAATATAATTGTAGAGTTTAAAAAATATACTTCTTCTTAGTGAATATAGTATGAGGAGAGGATCAAAAACAGCAATTTTCCTAAGATTATCCTATGTAAGAAAAAATGTCATAGGAAATAATTTACTGCTATCTTCTGGACATATATGAAACATGGTACTGGTGGACCTTATCGTTATCTGAAAAATAATTATTAAGTTTGGATTTGGGTAGGAAGACCAATAAGACCAATTGATAAATGGAGAAAAAAAAACAACTTTGAAAGAGTAGGGGAGAATAAAAGGATATATTGAGGTTTACATAAAAAATTTATCCTGATATTCCACATGCAGATAACAGCAATCATGAATGAGAGGCCTAGCTTTGTAACTGATATAACATGGTCAAAAATTTTTGAAATGATTTAACATTTAAAGATATGAAATACAGATCAATAGACATAGCCACATATTTCTTATTATATACAATAAATGATTAACACAAAACTCACCTTACACACAAATTCATATTTATACATTTTCAAACACAGTTTTTTATTTAAAAATCCACTGAATAAAAAAAATCATCAGATAATACTATTTAAAATAAGTTAAATTTTAAGTTGTCTTATCAATAATCACATTTATTTAGACCTATACACAGATATTGATTAGACAAAAATTACTGTCATAATTTATGGATGCAAACAATGAAAAGTAAAGTTCAGACAGAAAAAAGATAATTCAGAAACACTTACATGTTATTAATATTTTTTTACTTTCTCTATGGACTCATTTATTAAAATGTGATAGCTATATTGTTTAGTTTTGTGCTTTTTAATTTCTTATTAAAGTAAAGCTAAGCACAGAGCCTATTACTTTAAGATGTCTGAGAATATTTTTAAAGAATTTATGCACATCTCAGAGCTGTAAAATAACTATTCATCTAAGAATAAAATTTGGCCAAATGACAGATTGCTCATTAGTTTCAGGATTAACAATTTGATTCATACTTAGATTTAAATGAACAACTCATTAAAATGGAAATAATTCTGCTAAGATAGAATTTTAATTTTAAGTTCTTTTCTGAACTGTTATAATGTCAGTTTAGATGTCATGTGACTTTGAATGTTTTTTATGCCACTGTTGGTGATATTAAATTATAGAATATAAAATTTCAAAAAAAAAATTAACTGTTATCTTACTAAAGACATATTCTCCCTAAAAGTACATTGTAATCATATACTAAGTCAAAGTAATTTCTACATGACTTTCTTGTAGAAATATTTATAATTTACTAGAAAGATCCAGTGGTTATAGTGAATGAAAAAAAATGTTCCTGGGAGTGTTATCGGAACTCCTATTTTCCCAACACTTGCTACATATTAGTAATCAACATATCTACACATCTTATCCAAACTCAGACATCATGAAATATAATATACGATTATAATTAATTCTTTAATAAACAAAACATTGGCTGTGATGATCTTTGAAACATTACTGATAAATAGATCAGAGACCCATAATGCAAATCCCTTTGTCTCAATAGGGGAGAAAGGAGGGGAACAGAAGCGTAGTTAATCACATCCACATTCTACAGTTCTGTTGCTATTTCAGAACAAAGGACAGCAGCAAAAGGCCAAGAATTTGGAAAAGATAATTGAAACACACTACTAAAAACAAGTCTAGCCTTAGATCTTACATGATAGAATATGGTAGGTATTCTTTACAGAAACAGAGAAAACTTTCACACGACAAAAGAGTTTTTGATGAATGATCTCAAAGCCTAGATCTGATAATTTGATTTTACCATGTAAGATATGGTCACTCTTGGGAATATACGTAAATCTGATTGTTTCCAAATTGTCCTGAATAGCAGCAAGATTCACTTGCTAGGATGTAGTTGGGAGTGAAAGACACGGCGTCATTTTCTCATTTTACAATAAATGAAAATAGTAAAATGAAAATCATTACTCATGCTACTCCCTCAAACCCAGCTCCCTTTAAAAGTGGGAAACCAGTAACAACTCCTTCTCATCTTTATTTTATCTTCTTGAAAGTAGTAGCTATAATACTTACTTCTCTCTGATCCTTGCAAAGTAACTGACACGTAGGTATTCAGGAAAATGTAATAAATAAGTATATAGTTGTTAGAACATCAA
The DNA here is from genome assembly GCA_030015415.1 of Cynopterus sphinx. Taxonomy (NCBI): domain Eukaryota; kingdom Metazoa; phylum Chordata; class Mammalia; order Chiroptera; family Pteropodidae; genus Cynopterus; species Cynopterus sphinx. The sequence goes on from CM057380.1 coordinate 14,710,192, forward strand.
TATTGGACGTGAACTCAAAACACAATCCAAGTCCAGTGAACAGGGTGCAACTTTTTAAATATATTCAAATTAAATGTATCATTTACTGTGGGGCAATTGCATAGAAATAATTTCACTTAAAAAGAAAGGCTTGATATGTTTTCATTAATGTTTGAATTTAAAATAAGAAACTCTGTTTTGCTTTTATTCCTTATGACATTTAAGATCAATAAAAGGAAAACAGGCAGCCACAATAAAGGTACACTATATTATATATTATATAACATAATAAAAGTCATCAGGTCTATTTTTTATGTAAATGGTAAATACCATGAAATATTATAAATATTTTTAAGTTGGAAACTTACATTTAAAATAATAACAATTAAAACCAATATAATAGATCCACAATTCTACATAATAAAATTACTAATTATATAATGTATGGCCATGGATACTGAGTTATATTTGCAAAATAATCAAATAAAAGATTAGATGTAGCAAATGCTTAAGTTTCAAGTAAAGTGGCGGTGATATTGAACAAGATCAACTTTAGAAATTAAACTTTAGAATGAAGCAAGTTATGCAGTGAACTTTCAAGTTATACTTGAAAGAAACAACACTGATTCAATTCCTTTCAGTGGTTTTCTGACAAATGCACTTTATAGGTTGACAATTTGGGGAAGGGAAAACAGGCTAATTGTTTACAAGTGAATATACATGCATGATTAGTTGGGCCTTAGAAAATCTTTTAATATAATTTTAGATTAGTTTTATAAATTTGCAGAGCATAAAAGGAAACACCTTATGATACAACAATAACATTAAAACATGCAAGACAAACTTATGGCTATAATAAAAGAAAACCCAGCAGCATTCAGCTGCCATGACTGGCTTCCATTTTCAACTTTATTCGCTTCACAGCATTTATCTGCATAATGAAAATTGTTTTGAAAATAGAATAAGGATAAAATAATTAAGAAAAAAGAGCAGTTAAAAAACATGAGAATAAAGAAAAAGAAAAAAAGTGACAGTAGGAAAGAAAAAAAGAGAAAATAATTAATGCAAGATTTACACAAAGCCACTACCAATTATTCTGACACAAGACTAAGAATGGCAAAAATCTTTTATAAATCATTTCTAAATTGCCGCATATTAAAAACACAGCAGGGGCTCAATATTAATAATATTTATTTCATATAACTCAGATATTGGTTCTATCATTGATTGTTCAAATCACTGTGAACACCATTTTTTTTTTCAATGAGAGTTGACAGTCAATATTATTTTATATTAGTTTTCAGGTGTATGACATAGTGGTTAGACATTTATATAATTTACGAAATGATCTCTCTGATTAGTCTAGTACCCACCTGGTGCTATACAGAGTTATCACAATATTATTGACTATATTCTTTGTGCTGTACTTTACATGTCTGGAACTATTTTGTAACTACCAATTTCTACTTCTTAATCCCTCCACCTTTTCCACCCACCCACCAAACCCCTCCCATCTGTCATCTATCAGTTTGTTCTCTGTATCTATGAGCCTGTTACTGTTTTGTTTGTTTGTTTGTTTTGTTTTTTAGATTCCACCTAAAAGTGAGATCATATGGTATTTTTCTTTCTCTGAATGACTTATTTCACTTAGTATACTTAATTATTCTATAATAAATATACAACTTATTGAAGAAGAGTCACCAGTCACTTCACTGTGCTATTGGTAAATTCAAAGTTCTATCTTACATATGAGCTCATCCTATTTTGCAATGTTTATGAGCTTTTTTTTTGCTACAATAATTTCTTAGAAAACATTCTTAATAAAAATGGTCATATTTTTAATAGCGAATAGACTACCAAGATATATAAAAAAATTACATATTCACACAATACAAATTTACAATAAGTATAGAAACAAGGAGCATTGATTCAACTGACCAAAGGCCCACTTTAGGTTTTTGTCATTTTACCTCATTAAAAATAATTTTGAGACCCAAAGGTCATAAAAATAATTTATAGATTAATTTTTTCATTATATGCTAAACCAAAGAAATGTTTTGTATGTGGTATTTATATTTATATTTGACTAAGATTTCCTATACTATTAAAATAAAGTTTTCAACAAATAACTGAATTTTAAATTCAACAGTTTTAGAATTTCTCTAATTTATATTCTAAAAAGATCATAAATTTAACCTTAAGAAAACATTGTAGTATTAGCCATGCACTTGAATGTTGTGTTTTCTGTTCACGTTTCGTTATTCAGAGACGAAAGGGTATACTAGTGTTGCCTAGAACTAGAGTGAATGTCATCAAAATAATTTTACATTATATTTTATTAGAAGTATAATAAAAAAAATCCCAGAAAAATACAAATAAACTAAAATCATTAGCAATTTATTATTGGTGGTGAATTATATCATGCCTATTAGCTTGTTGAATCTGAAGAACTCTCATGGATGGATCTTACCTGCTTGATTTCACAAGATAGAATTATTTTACCAGTGAATGTTAAGAATGTATTATGGAATTATTTGTCACCAAATTATATTGATAGTCAATACTAAAATTAGACATATCTTCAATTTATAGTAGCAAGATATGATAAAGTAAGCAATTAATAAAAGATATTAAGCTGTTTCTTTTGTTAAAACAACTTTAAAGTGTTGTAAGTCAAAAGAAATGGTGGAAAGTGTTTTACAAAATAAATTTATTTCCAAGGACTTTTTAAAAGATTAGAATATATGCAATCTACCAAGCTAGTAGATTTTTTAGTAATTTAAAAATAAAGAACAAATTAATAAATGCCATGTTACCAGCCTCTAGTTCTATTGATAGTTTTGTAACCATTTTATAGAAATTATTTTGTCAATATTATTATTGTTTTTATGTTAAAATGAGATGGAATTATGCTGTTTGAATATTCCTAAAGGGAAAATATCGTAAATTTGAACACTATTTCTGTGTAAATCAGAAAACATCTTTCAAAATAAACATATCTTTAGCGAAAATGAGAAAGTATTAATCCTAAAATACATTTTTAATCAGCATCATATATTGAGAGAAACGTAGTATACACTGAGATACATATACAGAAAAGCCATTATTATCATTAGAATATATGAAAGTAAGGTGAACATGTTTTAAAAAATAGTTCTTTAGTCCAAAAAAATAAATGTATTCTAGATTTAGCCTACTGCTTGCAAAAAAAAAAAAAAATTAAATATATTTGTATGCACATAAGTAATGGCTTTTTTAACTCAAAAATTCCTAAACTTTATTTGAATAGTCTACAATGCATGCTATACAAATAAAACAAAACAAAAAAGAAACAGAAAAAATACTAAGTTGACTTTAAACTCTGTATATTCTCAAATTAAATAAAAAAGACAACATCTGCTAGTTTACTATAGATAACGTTTCAGGTATGAGTTCGAATTGATCATATTTATTTAAAAATGAAATAGGAAACTATATAACTATGAGTATGATAAGAGCATTTATAGTTTTTTCTTATTTTGCAAATACATAATTTTAATTCCACAGAATATTGCATGTTTAAAAACTCCCAAATTCATCATCATCCATCAAAGGCCCAAGAAATCTTTTAGAATGAAAACTAGTTTTCAAACTATAAGGGCTTGTCTTTAATGTGGCTTTCCATGAGATCTTAGAAGTCAGTGGATTCAATCACAGCAAATTAGACATTAGTTTGTATTATTTTTATAGATAAAATAAGTATCTTATCCTCCCCCCTCCCTATTTCCAGTAAGTTGCTCTGGCTTTGTATCAACTGCACAGTTTAGAGGAGATGAATTCTGTCTTCTACCTTCTCAGATAGCTTTGTCTTTACATCTGTATGTCTGACTTCCCCTTCACTGCTTTGCCTGTTGCATCTGCAGTAAAACACACTGTAACCCTTTTCATCATACAAGTCCTTATAACACTATTTTTTTCTCTGCTCACCTAAGCTATGAAAGCATTAAATAAACATGGAGACTAAACCTCCTAACCTCATATACAATCCTGAGCCCATTTCTCTTTCATTTCTCCCCAGCCACTTCAGTAAAGCTGGATGTAATAAGGACACTTACAAACTCTTTTGATTAAGTTCCATTGACCTCTCAGCAGCATCTGAAGTGTCAAATGCAACTTAAACCTTTTCTTCTTAAGACATGACTCTCTCTTCACTTCTAAGATACTACAGTCTCACGATTTCCCACCAACTCTACATCTTAGTCTACAGTTTTGAAGGAGAAATGTGGTTTCCTCTTCCTGTATAATATTATGGTTTCTTAGAATGCAGTTCTTAATTCTCTGCACTTCAGTAACTGAAGAAGCCCTCCTTGAACTTCTATGCTGTGTCAGTCACCCTCCTAGATATCAGGGGAAGCAATTCAATACTGCAGATATCAACTCCTTTTCATAGAACTTAGGCATTGGCCATTGTGTGCTTTCACCCTCACCCAGGCTTCAAATATCATTCACTATAAACTGATGATGTCATAGTATGTTTCCAAAACATGGATTTTTCATTCCCATACACATGTACCTAACTACTGTTTGACTTTCCAAACTTAATGGATACCAGACTGATTTTAAACTAATCCTCATTTTCCAAATCCAAATTTATTTACCCTGAGAAATGATGCCAGTGATGTGTTTAGTTGTTCAAGCAAGACACTCAAAAGTCATCGATATCTGCTGAATCCAACCTTTTACACAAACAGGTGGGTCTACATTTACAATGGGCTTGGAATTTGTTCGTTGTTTTCTTTTTTTACTGCTCTTACTTTTTTCCAAGCATGTCTATTTACCCATGTCTTGCTTGTACCCAGATAAGTAAGAGTAATCTGTCTATACTGTCTATCTATTAATATAACTTCCCTGCTTCAGATGAGTTCTTACTGGTTTTAGGATTTGTTTTAAAATTACTTACATGGCTTTTAAAAGACCTTGGACAGAGAAGGTTGCAGGTCCCTCTCTATCCTTATCTTTCTTCACATACCTCCAGGTTCTCTTCTAGACATGCTCTTTCTAGTTTCTAAAGTGGATCAATTTCTTCCTCTCAGAGATTTCTTCCATATAATACACTTTACAGGAAAGGGTTGTTTCCTACAGTTTCTTTTTGAAAATCACCTTCTAAGGGAAGATTTTTCTAACCCCCAACTTACCAATATAAGTTAGGTACCCTTGCCATCCCCGCTCAGGGCAGCATACTGCACCAGCACATCTCTTAGTTGTAATTATTTGGTGGCTATTCTGACTCTTATTTAAAGCCTATCTTCCCTACTAGATGGTAAATTCTTTAAAGGGAGAGGCCAGTTCTGCATTTTTCACAGATAATTTCTGTACTCATCTCACTACTTATCATACAGCAAGACCTCAATAAATAACTGGAAGAAGTAAATAAATAAATCTTAACACGGTGAAACCAGAATAAACTAGCTAAGAGATGAGAAAATGCACAGTGAGAGAAATTAAGTGACAAGAGCAAAACTGAAACTATAAACCAGAATTCTGTCCATTTTCTTTGTCGGTACTGCCCATGAGCTCACTTTCCAAAATTGAAAGAAACAAACAAAAATGCTTTTATAGTAAATGCATTATAGAATATCTTCACTATTTTTGTGCCTTTAAAAATATTGTTTTTCATTTATTTATCTTTTAGTCTATACTTGTTGGTTTCATTAACAATTTCTTATAAATATAGAGACTCTGGGAGTATAACATAAACTAACCTGCCTGAAATCTATTTTTTTTTTACAGTTTGTGTTTTATCTATGAAATGTTATTAAAATGTTGCCTTCTTCTTCATAAAACTAATTTTTATTCTGATAAAAATAATTATTTCCTGCAAATATAGGAACTAACTTAAAGATTTAGAAAGATGAAGAACACTGTTATAATCCTCCTTTGAAGATCCTGACTCAGATTAAGAATCACATTTATATCATGTTCTTGATGTCTGCAGAGAGGATAATTACTATAAACATAATACGTTATAATTTTAGATGCAGTTATTGATGTTTCAAACCCATAGTGGCAATGAATTTGATAGTACATTCAACCATTCTTATTTAGGTGAACCATCTTGCAAGGGGATTAGGTTCATCATGTGACTTAAAGTAGCTCTGACCTTGGACATAATCTTTATGCTCTCAAAATCATATCTGTAAAATGAAGATAACTCTTTGTTGTTCAACTCCATTTAAAAATAAAATGAAGTAATAAAAGCAGAACTGTTTTGTACATTTTAAAAAATGCCATTACAATATAAGATATCTATGCTATTTCTAGATGCTCCTTTCTATTTCAAATTATAATTGGAAGCACTTAATAATTAATATTAGCAATAAAAAGCCATAATAGCAATCACTTTTAAGTCATATAACCAGTATGATTTTATACTGTAATTACTTTTTAATAGAAAGATTAATTGTGTAAAGCTGCTTTCAATTTTATAAAACTGATGTACAATATAACAAAATCGTAATGAGATTAATATCAATTTGAAATTACAAGAGGGTTAAATAGCATGACTAAACTACCAAATTTTATTTTTTCTAGTTTCAAAATGTTATATAACAATATAAATACTATATTATAATATGACAAGCTATGCTTATGAATATGCAGCTCTCATTTCTCTCTATATGTGTATATATCATGAGTATATATGTTTATACATATACATAAAATTAATCACCAAATATTAAATATGATGTTTAAAGGGACAATAAATGTTAAAATATGTCCAATAGGACAACTAACAGATAAATAAAACTATGAAATCAAAATAAATTCTTGCATCTTTACCTTTGTAGCATGTACCTGAAAAATATTTTATATGCTTGTTGTGGAATTTAAAAATAGCATTAGCATAAAATGACATAAACACTGTTACCCATCAAGGGTAGAACCTACCAGTGTGCTGTGAACAGTGATTCAGAGTGTCCTGCAACATTGCGAGTCTCCTTAAAACTCTAGTTACAGTTCTTTCTACGGCTGTGTCTGTGGCTGTTTCTGCCTCACTGTCTCATTGATTTTATGTTTCCAAAATCAACTTGCTTAGTCAGGCATAGATGGGCTCCTCATTATTTTTGGTCACATCTTCCCACAAATTGAGGACCAACTTCATGTATTTGTCAGAGAAGTTGTCTTCTCTGAAAAGTTTATGGTCTCAACAGAAGTTTTTCATGTTGATATTCAACAGTCACTCTTAACTTCCATCCTTGCCCTCTGCCCATCCTCTCTCCCCATCACTTTAATTGCTAAAGTTATCCACCATGGCAAGGACGACTGAGATTTCAGTAAGACATGTCACAACAATCATGATTAGAACCTAGAATTTATACTTCTTTATATAAAATTTTATCTTGAATATTAAAAAAAATCCAGAGAGATTATAAAGATGATATCATGTTCATTTTCAGCCTCGGGGAATGTATAGTTTTGCTTACCTTTAATAATGTTGGGCTTTGGTGGCATGCTGAACTCATAGACTGTCGGTTCTGAATATCCCAATCTGTTGGCAGCTGTAATTTGAACTTCGTACCCCATTGTCCATTGTAAATGCTCCAAAATAATGTGGTCTTTATTTCCCTGCACTTTTTTCTCTAGCCACTGGTCTTCTTTATCTTTCTGTAAAGGCAATAAAAATATATATATCTTTTATGACTATCCATTCACTAAAGTTTTGATTAAAAAAATTATTTTGAGATGAAACAGGTAATTTTATTAATATTGAAAAAGGCTTTTTTCATCCACAGGGATAAATGAAGTTGCTATGTTAGTGAAATCATTTCTAAGTCTTTTCTGTAAAAAAATGTAATGTTTTTGTATTAGTCAGAAAATAATTATTTTATAATTAATCTGATGATTCAGTGCTTGATAATTACCTTTGTTAATATTTTTAAAAATTTCACATATATAAGTTTGTTGTTTGGACACTGCTGATTATTAATAATTATATGAATAGTAAAAATAAAATATGATATATAAAAAATGCCTAAATCTCCATTAAAATAATTGTCAGTACTATTGTTTAGGGTTTGGGTGAGAATAAAGTGTCTTGCAAATAAAGTTTGGATATTTTTTCTAGATTCAAATTACCAGTAGCATTTTCTATTATGATGATATTTTTTCACCATGATTTCAATACTCAATTTCCCAGAGGTGTAATTATAAACAAATTGTAGCCCAGTCATAGAGATAGATGATTGGTAGATAGAAAGATGATAGATAGATAGATAGATAGATAGATAGATAGATAGATGATAGATAGACTGATTTTTTTAACCTCAGAGCTCAGCCCAATATTATTGTGTTGAGCCAATACTTTGTAATATTTTCTTACTATAAATAAAGAATAACAATAACAAAGTTTTCTCCATTTATTTTCTTAAATCAAATTCTAGAGGTTAAATTCATTATTGCATTAACCTATGGTACTACAAACATAAAGTTTCCTTAAGGAAGAGACAAGAAGACATTATAGCTTTGATACCATGCTATTATTCTCTCTTCCTATTTAATTATTTTTAATTACATAAGGCTTTTATTACAAAAAAAAAATCTGTTTGGTTTGTTCTTGTTATTTCATCTAAAACTGAAGATAGCACTTCTAATGAAGCCATGGGTTTTGCACCTGTACTTAAAATTATATAAACAAGAAGAATTTCCCCTGCTTTTTTTTGAAACTTAAAAATATATTAATTTATTAGTCTAGATTGCTGTCCAGAATTTAAGGTGTTATGAGATATACTGAAAAAGCTATTGGAAAACAGAGCATTTGGGCCAGGCAGCTTTTGACTTGTCTAAGTCATTAAATAACTGGTAAAGTTAAGAAAGGAAACTAGCTAGATATACTTTTGAAATGCTTAGGGCAGCTGTACCAAGCAGTCAGCATTTTTCTAACAGTCCATTTCTTCGACAGTTTCAACATCCAATATTATTTCAGCCCTTATAGGGTAGTGAGACTATTATGCAACTATGAACACAACAGTAAATAAGATTTGTGCAATACCCTCATCTTCGAGTTTATAAACCAGCACAGATGAAAAACACTAATGCTTTAAAAAAATCCAGTGGGTGTTTGGGGTGTGTGTAACAGGGAGACCCAATGAGTCCAAGGGCCAGGAAGGTTTGCTCAGGGAAAGCGATGTCACGCTTGCTGGAATAATAAGCTCCAGTGCCATTCTACTTTTCATTCGTCCTAACCTAGTTAATGAAAAGAAGGTGTGATTCCTTCACAGAAGTTTAGAACCAAAAATAAACACAGTGTTTGAAAACCTCAGAAAGATGCACAACCACTGGGAGATGTAAAAACCGATATCGCAGGTTTATTGTTTTAAGTAAATGTAAAAACATTTCTAGATATTGACCCAAAAAAAAAGCTTAAAAAGACTCTATTCAAAAGTAAATTTAGATAAGATATATGATTTGATATATGATATATACACATGTGTGTATATATACACATGCATATATAGACACAATAAAATACACATAGCATATAAATATCGGATATGTTACATATGTGTACAAATATGCACAAAATGGAGGAGGTGAGGAGAATGAAGGGCTAGATAAGACAGGGGCTGCACAAAACTGTAGAGTCGTCCCTGTAGGCTCCTCCTCACCCCAATAATTCAATAAATTCTATGTAACTATAAAGTTATTGGTGACAATAACTATTTTTGTGGAAATCCAGAGTTGAGTTTTGCTTTGGATATGAGCAGATGTGGGTGAAAGAGCCAGAAAATGAGTCAACAGCTGAGATCTGGATCACCCCAGGATACAATTTATTCTTCAGAGAGAAAAACAGTCTTCATGTCCTCAGATAATCTTCCAAAAATACTATTTCTTAGAACTGAGCATTTGAGGTTAAACTTTCTGATGAGCACAAGACATGCAGATAGTCTCTTCTGAAATACCAATCATTTAACTCTTAATTGTTGAAGCTCTTAGCATGATAAATGAAAAGCCCCTCCATCATTTTAGATAGTTGGACTGATGATATCATAAAAAAAAACAAAGGGAGTTCAGATACTTTCCCCAATTTAAATCAATTTCATTTTCCATTTAACATTAGACAAGGAGGCTTTTTAATCCCCTAATTGCTATTCCCAGGGACTAGAAAAAAATTAAAGTGGGTGTTCCCAAATACTTCCCTAGGCATCAAAATCTCAATTATGCATTTGTAGAGTGCCTAATTCACAGAATTTAAATGCCTAGGGAATGATTTAAGATAATCTAGTTGCAAAAATGTTCCCCTAGGTATCTTAATGAGATGATTTGCTGAATAGGTCTATTATTAATAAGCCAATTAAATGTTGAAGGGCAGCTACTGAAAGAAAAATGGTCCTTTTGCTTTGATGTAGTTTATCTTAAGCGATTCTTTTTGTCAGAAAATAGATAGCAGGGCCATATGACAGTTAAGGGCACTCAATAGTTTTTTCCAAAAACATAATATCAGTGTATAGGTAAAAAAAAAAAGTTACAATTTGGATAGAGAGAAAGTAGAGGAAAAATGGAGGGGGTATTGGTATTGTTTATTTCTAAAGGCCTCCCTGACTGTTTATATTCATAATAAGAAATAAGTAATCCACTAACTTTCTTTTCAAAGCTTTATGAAATATATTGTCAACATCACTTTAAACAAAAAGTGAATATTATTAAAAGAGAGAACAATAGAGGAGATAAGCTTATACAACTAGATGAATGTTAAGGTTCTTGTGAGTCCCCTGGAGTATGATTTATGAATTTATGAATGGGAGAGAAATGATTTAGCAATCTGTATGATGTAGGCACACACACACACACACAAATCTTTCACTGTGATTTGGAAAGACAAAAAGTTTAAGTTTTTAGTAGAGTTTAAAATTCAAATCTCTTTTTCCTATTATAATCAATTCGAATTGCCTGTGTTTCATGTAAAACTCTGAAAACTGGGTCCTACTAAAGCTCCATCACCCAAATACTTCTTTAGAAAAAAAAAATCTGATTTTCCAATTTATAACCTTCTGTGTTCTCATAAGCCATAAAAATTTACACAGTACAACTTTTTGTTCTTTTGTATTCATTATTTCTTGTATTTATTAACCTAGTTACATGAATATTTATAATTACACAACATAGACTAACTTATTCATTGATTCATTACATTTATTCATTCAGAAAATAAATAGTCTATTTAATATTATTGATACAAGGCTGAATAAAACTCATCTTCAAGAGCAACAAAAAAATTACCAAATAGCTTAGGATTCTTTAATGTTTTTATAGCTATTCAGTGTTTAAAAATATTTCAAAACTTAAACTGATGGCTTTTTAAAAATTTCAATGTACACACCTAAACATAATTATCTAGAAAATGTTATCTTAACCACAAAAACTTAATTTTACTTATTCATTATTTTAATACTTTCCAAATTACCTTTTATTTTTCTATGGCCATTGAATATAACCTTTACATAGTGTAAGAAGGTCAATTAAGAAGAAAAATCATAAGCTAGAGCACTGTTGCTAGTCCCTAGAGTACTTTATTTACAACTGATTTTAAGCTATTAATTTTTGTTTAGCCCTTCTTTGCTCTGGAAACTTATTTCACTTGTCAACTGTGATAGTTATGATTGCAGAGCTATCATCAAATTAAAAAGAAAACAGTGAAAAACTCATGGAAGTATGTAAAACAACACTTACTAAATTATATAGTTATATAGACACTATAATACAAAGCAAATATAAAATATTCTGTACATAGAATAATTATTTTTCCATACTAATATTAGTAAGCTGTTTTTATTCTCCAAATACATGGTTTAATCTTACTGATTTATTGCTAGAGATGTTAATTTTCACAAAGGGTCCAGAGAGACATCTAAGTCCACCTTTAATATTATAGTTTTGTCCCACCAAATTCTTTCTTCTTATGGGTAACTAGGAAAAGTCCTGTGCTCTACCTACTGCAGGATAACAGAATAATTGTTATTCGAGGTTGATAATCTATAGAAAGTTATACATTCTCCATTTAGTATAGGATTAGTCTCCTCTTTTTCCAGGAAAATGCAGGTTTAAATAGGTAAATTCAGTGTCTGTGCTGGAAATCAATCTTCATACAAGGAATATAGTTTCTCAATTTTGTTGTTTCTGGATTATAAAACATACTATCCTATGCACAGGGATGTTAAGAGATAATGTCAAAGAAGCAGGAAAGTGAAAATTGTGAAAATCTTGCAAACTGTAAGAGTGTTTTCCTTTCTGTCCCCCCCACATGAATTATTATCCAATTAAAAATATATTGAATATGGCTGAATAACTTTTCCACATTATTCAGTTGCACCTTATATTAGTGTGGATTTCAGGCAGTTTGAGAAACTAATGGGTAAAGTGGCTTGGAATCACATGAATAGAACAGATGACTAAGAACACTTTTGAAATAGTAGTTATTATTTTAACGTAAATATAACTATCAAGGCAAATGCTGCTATAAATATTTAGCCACCAAATCTTCCTAACCATGAAAGTTTTTAAATGTGAATAAATAAAATGTTGACAAAATAAACATGGAAAAATTAGTTTTTCCCAAGGCCAGGGACTGTTTGATCTATTAACATAACTTTATATTGAACCATGGAATTTCAAATTAGACCCGCAAAGCTTGATATTTGCAGGATGAAAGAGGTGGAGAATGGGGAGAAAGAAAAAAAATAACAATGATGTGGAGATTATTTTAGTGTACTGGAGTAGAAGGCATATCATTAAATGATATGGTAAAATTAAAGTGAATCAGAATGCCTGCATTTTTAGGCATAGGAGCTAGGCATTTGAAATGAAATGGGAGAGTAGCAGAGGTATCAACATTACGTCCATAGGCAGACTTCAATTGAGCTCTTACTGCTGTAAAACTACATTTAGACTATAATGTCTTACTTTCTGGTGTCTATTCTTCATCAACACCAAGTCACCGAGATTATATAAGATTTAGTTTGCTTGTTAAAATTTGAAAAAAATATCGCTTTATGTTTGATTAATTATAAAAGTACTTTTAAGTCCACCAGAATGAGAAATGATTTCTTTTCAGTACAAAGGGTGATAAGAAATTACTTTTACAAACCCGGCAATAGGAGCATAAAATTCTACTCTTAAAACATTGTCCCTTGTTAAAATGCTCACAGTTCTGAGAGTAGTGACATAGTAATTGATTATCAGTCAATTATAGCTTCCCTTGAACACTGATCATTTTCATTATGATAAGGCAAACCGGCTGGCAGTTTGACCTTGGAATTTTATTCCCCAGAACTGTGAGAAAATAGATTTCTGTTGTTTAAGCCACTCAGTCTATAGCATTTTGTTATGGCAGCTCTAGTGACTATGACAGTCATTAAGATAATAAAGATAATTCCATTAAGAATTGTGGCAGACTGCGCTGTTAGGCTGACCCAACTCCCAAATATAACTACCTTTCATTTAGGGGTGGTTATGAGACATAATTCTATCTAATGAGACATAATTTAATTTTGCTAGGTGAGGTTTTAGTACCGTACTGCTGAAAAAGAAAAAAAAAAAGACACAAATTCAGCTTAAACAAGCTATTGTCTCTTTTCTTTCTATTCTCTTCACATTTTGAATGTGGATCTTAGGAACACAAGATATTCTAGATGAAGACAAAAGCCAACATGCTGAGAATGAAATATAAAGAAAAACCTTTTAGATGTCTGATTATGTTGCTAAGATGTTTCTGTAGCCCTGGATTGTTTTAACACATACATGTGTTTAACGTGAGAAAAAATTTTTTTCTTGGTATAAGCCCCTCTAGTCACATTTTTTATAACCTGCAGTCCAAAAGGACCTCTTAACAGGTACACATTTTACATTGATTTTAAGAGTATAATCTGTGTAATAAGTATTGATCATTTTCTGCAAATATGACATTAATAGCTTATTATGATAGAATTTGTAATGTTATCTCTTGAATTTTGTATTAAATATTTTGAGAAAGATGTATGCAGTCAGGTTCTTGTTAGTTTCTGAACTTTACTTTTGAATAACTAGAAATAGAAACATAGCTGAAAAAAGTCATGGCATTCCTAAAATATACATATTTTAGTAATAAAAACCACTAAAAAGAGATGAAGAAAAATAAATTAGGAAATAAAAAATAGTTGCTATCATCAATTGATCAAAGATTGGTTTAACTCAGTTTAGAATCTGTGTTGTTTCTAATATCAACTCTTTAGAAAAGAGAAGTCCAGCATAGTTTAAGGTAGAAATTATGCATAAAGATATATGAGACGTATTTTTACAACTAGTCATTGCATTTCAGTGTTCATCATGGGATTTTATTGGGGTTATCTATGAATTCTTATCATTTACCTTTATTTTGAACCATAAAACCTTCTAGGTTCAGATGATAGGCATGGGAGGGAAGATCTGTTCTTGCTGAATTCATGAATTCAGTTCAGGCTTATTTCCCTTAGAGAAAGACTCCCTTGCAAAGAGTTTCCAGATGATCAAATAAGAATGACAAGAAAGCTGACTTAACTAGCACACTATCAGATTCACAGAGAGACCCCTCAAACCTTGGATGTTTGAATTTAGAAGTGGCAGTATTATCATTTAGACCAGAGGGCCCCAACCCCCAGGCCATGGACTGGTACCATCTGTGGTTTGTTAGAAACCAGGCTGCAAGGCAGGAGGCGAGTGGCAGGCAAGTGAGAGAAGCTTCATCTGTATTTGCAGCCGCTCCCCAGCGCTAGCATCACCGCCTTAGCTCCACCTCAGATCATTAGGCATTAGATTCTCATAGGAGCACTGGTCCCTGGTGTCAAAAAGGTTGGGGACTGCTTATTTAGACAATTGTGGATTGGTGGGAAATATTTAAAATTCATCTATATACAATTAAGAAACAATTAAGTGTCATTTGCTAAAATATAATATACTTAGAAACAGTAAATGTTTATGTATTTTATATATATAGTATATATAAATATATATGTATGTTATATATAGTATATATAATTGATACTATTTTATGGAGATAATCATAAGCATTAGTAAGTAAATTTAAAAATCTTTCATTTTTAACATATTCCACAGTAGACACAAACTCAGTGGTACTTATGGCAAAGTTATTAAAAGAAATCACTTTCAGTGTCCTTTGGCATCATTTTCATCTAGAGGCAAGGAGGCAAAGTCCAGTGGGCCACTTTCTTCATCACTCTGCAATCAGTGGCCATTCTTCACCCAGAGCACATATTAAAAGTCACAAGGCAGCTCTTAGCTGTGCAAAGTCTCATATTAGCTCTGCTAATTAAAACTGAAGAAAATCCACTTCCTCAAGTTCAATGTGGCCATTCCCCCTTAATGCTGATTAAAGTAATTTATTTAAGGTGTGATTTGCTAATAATTCTACCTACAATTAATAATGTTGACAAGAAAGCTTAGCAAATATTGGCATGCAAATAAAGTTGCTAATATCAACTGGAAGAGGCAGTAAAATTATTCTGCTAACTGGACAGAAAAGCAGGGAAAATGGCATCTCATTTTATAAACATGTAGAAATCACAAGATGAAAACAATGAGATTATTTCGATGATTTATCCTTAGATTTTACCAAAAAAGCAAGCATTTTATAATTTATAATAAATTTCAGCAATAGAAGATTATTTAAATTTCTATGAGTATCATTTTATCACTGTTATTTAATATGTATTCACTGTTGACATGTCTATGAACTCAATGCAAATTTAATGCAATTGGAAAAAACAGTTTATACAAAATGAAAACAAATGTGGTACTTACACTTCTATATTTCACAATGTATTCCAAAATTGGGGCTCCTCCATCATCCTGCTTGGTGATACTGAGTTTAAAACTTTTCCCACTGCTTGGCTGCCCATGTATAGATGGAGGACTTGGTTCACCTAAGCATACAATAGAACATTCATGGCATTTGCACACACCTTAGATACCTAGAGAAACTGTATTTTAATTAAAAAGAAACACTGTCATATAATCAAAATATATGATAGTATCCTGCCTTTATCATTTGCTATTTGTCCTTTGTTGCCATATAACACCTGACCCTCTTTCCCCCTTCCAAGAAACAGCAACATTCATAAATCTAGAAGTATCATGTCAAAATTGTGTAACCTCAGGACCAAAAACACTGTTTAGACTGATGTGCCAATGTTCTGAGAATAGTATCGCATTGCACAAGTATAAAATATTATTTCTCTTATTAACAGTGTGCATTCCTATTTATTTGATTCATGTAAATTCTTGTAAGCATTCTGTTTATATTTACTAATATTACCTTATGAAAGCATCAACCTATATGAAATATATCCCTACCAGGAATGATAATGGCTTAGCAATTAGTTATCTGCTTTAATGAGCATTTTTTTAAAAAAAAACTAAATGCAGTTTTGAATAAAGAAATTTTGTATTATGTAATCTACATACATGTTTCAATATTTGTTTTCTCTTAGCATCTTAAACATACTTGCTTATGATACTAATCTTCACATAGAGGTGATTTATAACAAAGATGCATTTAATGTTCTAAATGGGAACAGGGACTCACTAAAGTTTAAGAGTTCTTTATGTGAAGGATGTTGCTGTCATTGGCTGGCAGCTTGGAAAGGGGGCTTTCTACTGTATGTCAAAAATAAGATGTCCTTGCACATGTACTGGCCTCCTCTGTCTCTGTTTCCTCCAATTCTCTATGGATATGAATAGGAATATGGTAATATTAAGGAGTTAGTAGTGATGCACTGTAGTTTACAAGTCTGAAACCTGTAATATCTACTCAGAAGACTGAGAAGACAGGAAAACTAGGCAGAATTGAGGGAAGAAGACTACATGCTTCCAAACATGGAGAACATGTTTTTTCTCAGCATGTTATTTTTATTTTCAATATGGTGTTTATAACCTTAAGCTAGCGAATAGTTTATTTGAGAAAAGGTAGGTTGTTAAAGAAATATGATAGCTGTGTTTATTGGCATACAAATAAATGGTAAAATAGTATTGCATGGTACAGCCACATAGAAATAAAGTTGATAGACTAATTGTAAAGTGATTGTTCATTAAAGCTAATTATATTGGCATATAGATATTATGACATAGGACAGGACATATATGCAACATATTTTTTATAAGTGAATTAAAACTTCTGTAAAAACCAGTAGAAAAATTTCTTAAAAGTATTTAATAAAAGATTATGGACAATTTAAATACTATACAATGGATGTAGTTCCTAGGTGGAATAGTATCATTTCTAAATAGGTTTTAGAATTTATACATGGTACAGTATAAATTCATTTAATAATATTGTAATGACTATTTTAAATAGTATTTTGAGATAATTATAAAGCAGAAATTATTTTCAGTAACAAATGTTTTAAAATATATAGTTTAAAAATGTATGCCTATATTTAATCTTTACAGTATACCAAATTTGTGGTTCTGTTATAATTGATACTTTCTTTGAAAAGCAAATAAAGTTCAGAACAAATGCAGATTATATCAGAAACTGATTAAAATAATTATTTCTATTAGGAATTATAATACAATGTTTATGCAAAAGTGATAATATAAATAATAATCAAAACATAATAATGGATGGTTATGACATATTAAGTACTTGGCATATGTTATATCACTTAAACATCAAGAGAATCTTGAAATCAGTTAAAATACATACTTATTTTAAAAAAGAAAAAAATAAACATTTTCTCTACTCTCAAAGCATTTACTAAGACAGAGGTTTGCAACTAACAAAAGTACACCAAGAGATTTGAAGTGCTACCCTTTAAAAGAGAGTGATAAGGAAGCAAAGGGCAAGAGAGAGGTGCTTTAAGGTTGAGACACCTACAGAGGTGTTCTGTGAATGAGTAAAGCTAAGCACACCTAAATGAAGAAGAAAATAAAAGTTAGCCAAGGTCTTATGGAAGAGATGATGCTTTCATTGGAGGCTGATGTGCAGTGTCCCTGGAGATCATAAAAAGGAGGGAAATAAAGATGGAATGAAATATTTAGTTTGACCTACTGTGCAAAGAGCACTGTGGCAGTTGAGGGAGGTGATATGAGGATGGTCGGTGGGCAAAGATGTGTTATGGAAATGGGAAGGTGCAGGGCAGTGGTATGAGGATTATCAAGGGAGGAGAAATAGCTGTCTTTAAATTTTTGTTAAGTCACTTTATATTCATTTTAATGGAGGTCGGTTTTTGAATCAAGATGTACTTGTAGGTAAAAAAAGAAAAAGAAACTAAAAAAGGCACTGGCATTATAAAGAAAGAAAAGGAAACATATCTAGTAGATTTTCAGACAATAGAGAATTGGTCATAAACTGGAATAAGATAATTTATGTGGCCAATTTGACTGTCCTAATATATGTATATAATAGCTAGGGCTATACATAAATTTTATAAGAACATTTGTTTCATCGCACTATTTTTCTCACATTTTTAAACAATTTATTCAACATAAAAGAAGTGTTAAGTCTTTTTAAATTTATCTAAACTTCATACGAACTCAATTGACTTATAGAGTAGTAATGAGAACAAGGTTACAATGATTATACTTCTGCTGTCACCACTGTAATGCATTTCAGTGGTGCGTTTTTCTCATATTTAGGGCCTATATAAAAGCAACAGTAACACCTCATCGACAGAATAGAATATCAACATATTACACAGACACTATTCTCTCTCATAGAATACAGTCTGAGCACTACAGTTCTATTAATCAGACTATGAATATGTAGGACACCTTCCCACTGGGATGATTTCTTGAGAGCTATTTTACTGCAGTGTACCACTTCTTTGCCTTACCTTAGAGCAGTTATTTTTATAAATCCAAGATGCCACCATATTCAGAAGCCACTTTAACAAAGATACAATTCACTTCCCCAAAGTGTTAAAACATCTCCCTGAATTTTAAAACACCAATTAATTTGAAAGTAAAGAGAATAGCCACGGGGAGACAAACGCAGAGTACTTACGAACTGGTAATGTTTGGAAGATTTCTATTTTACTGTAGTCTCCTTGCCCTTTTCCATTCACAGCTGCAACTCTGATTTCATAAGTTGTGTTTGGTTCCAGGCTGCTCAAAACAACCATTGCTAGAAGAAGAACAAAAGAAAAACACACACACACACACACACACACATACATGCTTATGATTAATACATTTTAATAAGTAAACAAATCCATCTATTACAAAGCAGAGTATAAAATGTTAGTGTAAATCATTTTATGAAATACCTGAAAAAGCTAAGAAATACATATAAGAGAACGATTTGTAAACTGTCCTCTTATTCAACTCTATTTTAGCTTTCTAACCAATGCAGAGACTTCCAAAAAAGAAAATTTTCTTTCATGATAATTATATTTAAAGAGTAGAAAATATTTTTTTTACCTTTACCATATTCAAGAAATAAGAATAATTTAAATAACATCTTTACTGTATGCATCCCAAATATTTTGTCTACTCTTAATACACTTTCTACAGAATGGAGAAATGGAATTCAATATATAGAACTCTGGCTTCTGGTATATGGTGTTTCATCATGTCCAAGAAGTATCACTAAACTGACTCTACATCAAAAATGGATCATTTATTTGATCATCTCAAATCAAATCAAATATTTTTCACGCTACTTTGAAGGTTACCATCTTTTGTGTTTTATCTTTGAATTTCTTCTTAATTAACACCGTACCAAACCTGGATTCAACATGACACAAATTAGATATAACAATGTGAAACTTCACAGGGATGTAAAGCTTAATAGAAACATCTCCTGGGTCACATCAACACCTTTAATTTGTCAGAGAATTTTAGATACAATGGCAGATTTCAAAATATTACATCTTTACAAATTCTTCTGATGGAGCTAAGAAAACTCCAAAGTTGTTTCTATCTTTACTGCTTTTGCTAAACAGAGCAAAAATGAACTAGTGGAAATGGAAATGTCTTGATGAACAAGAAAAAAAGAAGTTATGTCTGTTTTACATAATAACTCCAATCAAATAATCAGTTTATAAAAGACATAATCATAAAATAAAATATTAAACTATAGGTAACCAGGATTATATTTGTAGGGCTATTGCATTATATGAACCATGGTATACATGCAATAAAATTCAAAAATAACGTTAGCATATTTCCAATAATTAATTAGATTATGATATAGATTCACTAAATAACATTTTTCATTCTACACTGTATAAATATACTTAATAAATTTGTTTCGATATTTCCTTTTGTTCCATTCTTTTCTTCAATATTCATTATTCTGACATTTATTTAGATAAAATTTTATTATAATTATTTATTATTATTCAATTACTTATTAGAGTACAGAAAAGAAAAAAAATGGCTGGATGCACTGTAGAGATGTTTTCTTCATTTAAAATTCAGAATTTAAAATATATGAACATTATATATTTTTTTACATACATCTGGTATATTTTATCAAATATACCAAATAAAGAGTAATGGTAAAAATATATAGTCTAGATATCATCCCAATCTTATTTAATCCAGTACAAATGTTCTAAAATAAGCAGAAAGGATAAATTTCTAGTTGGCAACATTTATATTTGTATTTCTCAGTTTCTCATATTTGTATTTCTCATATTTTAAAAGAAAAATTGAACTTGTTTTTGAGAGTGCATTACCTTGTAAAAGATGAAAACACATAGTGTCAGAGTTATGGGAGGGAAACTGGAAAAAGACTTATTGGCAGGGAAATCTAATTGATTAGAAGTTATAAGGATAAAAGGAAAAACCAAGTCTTGAATACAACTGTTTGTGACAGGCTAACAGCCTTTGAGCTTTTTCAAAAAACTCAAACCCAGTCTGCTGGTGAACTAGAGTCAACATGTATATAATATCAGCACAATAAAATGTATATAGTTACAATGAAGAGGTTAGAACATAGATATATTTGTTCATACAGACTGTGGAGTAGGAGAGGCAATCAAACTGAATTAGGCAGCTAAATGCTAAGAAGTTGGAATCTTACTGTCCTTAAGAAACTTCCTGCTCCAGCCTAACAAGGAATTCAAGACTCTAAATTCATCATATTTTATCAATATTATCAGTTAAGATAAAAAATTTAAAACCAAAATGAATTAGGCCTACTGCTCTTCAGATATTACAGCTTTATAAAGATATTTTTTCAGAGCTTATAATAAAAATGCTTAGACCCTTAGATAATCAATATTGTCATGGAGCAGTCTACATTCTTTATGATGTCATGGAGCAGTGGGTGTTTGACTACCTTCTTCTTTACCTTGATGGAGAATGTCTGGATGCAGCATGGGGACATAAAGGAGTCTGCTATAGTAACCTTCATAATAAGACACTTCAAGGATGCATGCCTCAGACTCATGAAAGAATTCATGTGGCTCCGGGCTTGATTTCTCTATTGATTGAAATCCAGCTAACTCTCCAGACTGAGTTAGTCTCTCAACTTTCAAATAAACACTTTTATTAAATGTCACAAAAATAAAAATATAGAAAAAAATTGAAAGAAGCTATAGACAAAAATATGTATGGTGCCAGTTGGATACTAGACCTATTGGGGGTATCACTCTGTAAATTATATAAATGTCTACCCACTCTGCTGTACACCTGAAAGCTATATAATAGTGAATTTCAGCTATAACTAAAAAAATAAATAAAAACAAAATAATCTGTGATATACGAAATAAAAACAACCATGGATCAGTTATCTACACAAAGGGGAACATTATCTGCAGACTGTGAGATAATGGAAAATAGTGGAGAGTTTAAAAGTTATTCATCTTTGAGTTTATGTTTAAGGGCAAAATACTCTATATTTACTGGCAAAATGAAACAGTGATATTTACATATAAATATTAAAATTTACCCAGATAATCTATGTAGAAACTATGCTATACAAGAATATGTGAGAAATTGCTATAGATACTTTTACTGCTGCAAGTGACTTTGGTATGTGATATGTCTCCAAATACCTATGATGGAAAGATGCAGCAGCTGTCATTGTTTTAAAAACATGCAAAAGACTGTAACTCAGCTGTGTGTGAAAAACTGGTAATGCTTATATTCAATTGTTTGTCTTGACACAATTAAGCAGGGAAAGGGATAGAATTTAAAGCACACAGTTTTAAATACAAATAACATTCTTCATGAATCAGAATTGCGGAGATTACACTTTATCTTTTGAGATTAAAATGGATAACAATAGAGCTATCAAAATATCAGAACATTTCAAATCAGGGGAAATTAAAGTTATTATTATATGATTAAAAAATTAAAACAACCCCTTCTTCTCCCCCCCAAAAAAGCAACTCCACATTTTATTTAGTATTTTTAGTAAAAGCTCCTTTTGGCTGGAGTTGTCAGCATGCCTCTTCCTTTAACATTTCATAGGAATTGTGAGGGGCTTTGAGTGCCTCCTTACCTTTTGTGAAGGGAAAACTCATTTATTTAATAACATTATAATAAATTCAGAGTTGCATTTCTCCATGTTTCCTTATATTTTTCTATTCTCAAGGTCAAGACTCTCCACTTTGCTGACTGAATTTCAGCACAAAGGCATTTGCAGAGGAGAGGAGCAAAGAGTTGAAAATGATGGCTGAATTGCTATTACAATGCTGGGCTACAACACCCTAAGTAAGGTAAAGTGAATGAGAGGAGGCCTTCCTGAGAACCTTTAAAATTACAGGGGAGAGACACAGAAGAAAACCTACTAATGTAAGTTTTACAAAGATTATACACAAGAAGAAGTTGGTCCGTTTTTGAGTTCTGACTCTCATAGGTTTTGGTACAATAATGGTTATTATGAGACTTGTTAACAGTGTTTGAACATTAAAGATTATTGTGTAAAATATAAAGAGCTCTATAAATTAGTCCTGATTTAAAGAGAGGGAAAAAAAACAAGATTCAGGGGAGGCAAGGCCCAGATCAGTAATTTAACTTACCATTCTTAAATGAGAGGATATATACATTAAATCATATAATTTACTGGCATATTACCAAACATAGGTTTGAATACTCAAGGTAGGGCCTGAAAGCAAGCCACCACTTGAAAAATAAAAGGTTGTGTACTCTGTATTAGTCATACCTCAAATCATGAAGTTAGTTAATGAAAGACTTTTTTTCTCTGTATGTACCCATACAATAGTACAATAAAACCACAAACTGAACTGTGGGATGGGTTCTTTCCATGTAGATCTAGATTATAAACTACTAAAAGTTTTCTAAGGACAAATGGCATAAATTAAGGTATTTTATAGTTATGTTCAGTCAGCATGGTTTAAAAACCATAATGCAACTCTTCTGAAAACTACAAATAACCATGAATTTTTCTTTGACATGCCAACAGGAGAAGGTTCTATAAAGAATCTGGTTTCCTTCAGTAATTTAATGTTTCTGCTTGATTTAAAAATAATTAGGTTTCATAAGTGACCATTTTGCCACCTGGCAATAAATGCAAAGAGTATAACAAAATATTAAAATATGTTAAAATAATAATATTTAAAATGGCAAATGACAGCAAGATATGAAGCTTTGTACATTATTTTTACAAATGTGGAAATGATTAGACCAAGAGAAAAATTTGGAGTTGCATTTCCTCTTTAAGAAAGGAATATGACTTTATGAAAGGAAGTTGAACAAATAAGTTTTTGTTTGTACAGATAATGTATTATAAATCCCTTTCCTTTGGCTGTCAAGAGAAACAGAGGCTACAGAATATGTATGACCTGTTGAGTAAAATAAATTATACATTTGTAAACCAATTAGGCTGAGCAAAATTTTAAAATAAGATTAAATTTAGATACGCTCTCTTCTTGGCTCTCTAAAACCCACTCTCTCCATGGGGTTTTCCCACCATTCAACCTAAACGGATAAGGACTCCCTTGCAGTAGAACTGCTGTCTCACTGACATAAAATGGAATCGTTTAAGTTGTTAAGATCTGTGGAACATATCAGACAGCTATGAGAAATCACAAAGCTTAGCTAGGGCAAATTAGTCATTCAAAATTACACTTGCTGTTAAGTAGATCTGGAAATACAGTGAAATCCCTAATGTTTCTCACCTAAAACTCAGCCTTTTTTTCTAAACAAAACAAGCCAAAAACAATCTTTTTTTTTTTTTTTCTTTCCAATGGGGAGAGAAAATATCTGGCTCCCTTCTACAGGAGTTTGCAATAGGCTTGAATAAAAATAAAAGTATTTTTTAAAAACGTGTTATTCATGATGTAGAGCTTTTTAAAACTTTGATTCCAGTTATTCTTTATAAAAATAAGAATAACTTGAGGGATAATTCCATTGATGCAAAGTGTCTTTAAGGTTTCTTAATTTTATATACATAATCATTTCAGTTCAATTTTATTTTCATTTATTTTAAAAACTTAAATTTGCATTTTTGTACAAAGTATATTGTATTTCAAGATCCCATTAGTTGCAAAAAAATATGATCTCATCTAAAGCACCATAGAGAACTTTACTAAATATAACACAATCTGTAGGATATATATTTTGATATAAATATTTCTAGACTACTTTTAAAAAATTAGTCACATGGCTATAATTTGATGAATGGTAGAAAAATTAATCAAATGATATTGTGTTACTTGTGTGTGCCTTTTTTTTACTCAAAACAATATGTTGATGGCAGTATTTTAAATTATAGCTCATTTCTGAAGGTTCATTAATTTTCTCTTTATTGTATTTTTAATGTTCTTTTTCATCATGAGTATAAACTATGCATAAAAATTAACAGATAAACAATTTACCTATTGAGATTTTACACACAAAGTACCTACTGTCTCTTAAAATCAAATGGCTTTCCCTTGAAATATACTCATATAAGAACATTTACTTAAAAACAGAACAGTTCTATCAAAAATATTTTTTTCATAAACAATTCATAATTTTTTCACTTAAAAAATCTTAATTTATGAGGAAACTGATAATAATACTTCAAATTTATCTAGAGAGGTCATATGCTTCTATAGTCAACCTAGAAATCTCTATTAGTTCTAATAAGTTATGTTATTTTTCATTAAAATATGATAGCACATGCAAAATTATTTATCCAAGAAGAATTCATTTGATACATTTTTCACAACCCATTTAGGATGTAAAATATGATCCATGTTTAATTATTTCCTCTAATAGTCTAAAACATATAGATTTTTATTAAATACTCACAAGACCCTTGATGATTAAAAATAACCAGAATATTATTTTTTAATTTATAAAACTGCTAATTTCCAAAGTGTTTATACCTACACTACTTTTTGTGCTAAAGCACTTTTCTTTCCTTTTTTTTTTTTAGGTAAGAGTTGGGGGCATAAGTTTAGCTACTGCAAATAAATGCGTCTCCTTCCACCATTCATATAGAAACTCTAAGCCTCCTTTTAACTATTTAACATTTTAATAACATCTAGACATAGTATTTCTCAGTTTTAATTATGCCCCCTATTTGTGTATTTGTATGTTTTACTGTGAGAAGCTTTATGTTGTGAGGATGTGGTGAACAGAACACATATAATACATTTCACGTGTATTGTCCCCAGCTTTCGCAGAGCCTTCTCATTTTGCAAAATAAGAATTCAGCAAAGAGTTTTTGAATTGACATTTAAAAAATATGCAAGAAAGACACACTATGTTTAAAGAAACTGACCCAAAGAGACACAAAACATACAATTATTCTTTATCACTTATTCAACTTACTCCTTTGTTGCTAAGCATTTAAAGCACCTTTTATTTCTTGAAGTAAAACTATTAAGTAAAATACCTTTTGATAGCATTTTATTCAATACTTAGAGTAGCATAATTTGGTTGCATTCTTCATTTCATAAGTAAATGAATGGAAGCTCAGGTGGATCAATTAACCAATAGAAAGCAAAGCTTGGATTTGAACAAGATTCTGTCTTAAACCTTTACATTGCCCACAATTGTATCTTACAAAACTATTGAAAAACTTCTGTATAAAATGAATCTAAATAGTCCTCATAAACTTGTGTGTAAAGAAAATTTAGTCTTTCTTCCCAAAGATATTAATTACACTCAAAAATAAAAATGATATACAAATGATAATACTATAGATGCTTTTTAAGATTTAATTTAAGCTCTTAGAGAACATAATCTCTTTCTCAGAATATTTTACTTAATTATGTTTCTGGATTCTCATTAGAATGAACAATATAAATTCCTACTAACAATCTTCATAAATTTCTAGCATAAGATGGATATGATTGAATGAATTCTGTTATAATTTCCAAGAGCCCATTATAATCATAGTATGATGCAATGATGAAAAATTTAAAGCAAAGTCAAATCAGCCTATCTAATTCTTAAGAGTTCTTATCCTTAAGCCTCTCATTGCAGAAAAAAAAGACATTTACCAGCCACTTCTGACTATTGTGAATTGCGGCCAATCTATTCTGTCATTTTACTTTTCTTAAAATACTAAATAAAGAGTTTACTTCATGTATCTCATATTACTAAAATCAAAAATGCTGGTATGGACATTATTACAAATTCTAAAAAATAAAAAGCGTTATAAAAAAGGACTATGAATGATTGTTGTCAACCAATTTGATAACCTAGATGAAATGAAAACAATTCTTAGAACACAAAACCTACCAACATTAATCATGAAATAATAGAAAATCTGATTAGACCTATAACTACTAAGGAGATTCATCAGTAATTAAAAATCATACAACAAAGAAAGGTCCTGGACTCAAGCTCCCCTTGTGAATTCTGTCAAACATTTAAAGAACTAACACCAATCCTTTTCAAAATTTTCTTAAAAAACTAAGATGACAGAACATGTTCTAACTCATTCAATGAGATCATATTAACCTAATACTAACACCAGACAAAGACACTTCAGAAAAAAAACCAAAAAACACAACAACAACAACAACAAAATAAAACTACAGGCCAATATCCTTTGTGAGCTTTAATGCAAATTCCCTCAGGAAAATACTAGCAAACTAAATTCAGCAGCATTTAAAAATTCTATACCAGGACCAAGCATAATTTATTCCTAGAATGTAAGAATGTTTCAATATAAAAAAATTAATATTCACAATTACAGAATAAAGGGGGAAAATACATATATAATCAACTCAATTGATTCAGAAAAAGCATTTGATATAATTCAACACCCTTTCATGATAAGATCACTCAAAAAAATAGGTATAGAAAGATACTACATCAACATAATAAAAGCCATATATAGTGGGCCATAGAGCTACACGGGCATTAGGGGCACTGATGCCCACACAGTTGTATACCCATGTATAAAGTCTGCCTGCCCTAAAACTTAGTTGTCTGTCCCTCAGTATCCACAAGGAATTGGTTCCAGGACCCTGCATGATTACCAAATCCACAGATGCTGAAATCCCCTATGTGTTAGAGCAATGCATGTAAATTAGTGCTCCACTTCAAGAGACTCTCAACTGTGGATCCAAAACAGTACAGGTAGTCATTAAAAAAATAAAGTTGTGTACATGTAGACCTATGCAGTTAAAACCTATGTTGTTCAAGGAATAATTTATTAAAAACCTACAGTGAATCATACTCAATGGTGAAAAACTGAAATATTTTACTCTAGGTTCAGGAACAAGGCAAAGATATTTGCTTTCACCACTTCTACTTAACATAGGACTGAAAGTTCTAGCTAGCAAAATAAGAACAAAAATAAAATAAAATTGGTCCAAATTAAAAAGCAAGAAGTAAAATTGTCTTTGTTCACAGATGATATAATCTTATATGGAGAAAACCTTGCAGATTTCACAAAAATACTTTTATAACTAAAAAGAAAATTAATGTAAAGTTGATACACAAAAATCATTTGTAGTTCTATGCACTAACAATGAATAATTTGAAAAAAATTCAAAAATAAGGTCATTTTAATAACATCAAAGAGAATAAAATACTTAAAAATTAACAACCAAAAAATGCCAAACATGTGCAATGAAAATTGTAAAACATTGATGAAAGTAATCAAATAGACATGAATAAATAGAAGTACATCCCATGTATATGGATTGGAAAACTTAATTTTGTTAAAATGTCAGTAGTTTCCAAAGTGATCCATAAATATAATGCAATTATTTATCAAACTCCCAATGACTATTTTTATAAAAATAGAAAAAAAAATCCTAAAATTTATATGGACTCTTAAAATAATTGAGTCACCAAAACAAAGTAAAAAAGAACAAGCTAAAAGACTTATACTTCCTAATTTTACAACATACTGCAAAATACTGGTCAGACATAGATCAATGAAATAGAATAAAGAACCTAGAAATAATAGCATATATGGTCAAGTGACTTTTGACAAGGATGTCAAATCCATCCAAGGAAGGAAAGAACCATACTTGCAACAAATGGTGCTGTGAAAAATGAATGAAGTTGGACTGTTATCTAACAACATATGCAAAAAATTAACTCAAAAATGTCTCAAAGACCTAAGTGTAAGACCTAAAGCTATAAAATCCTTAGAAAACTTAAGATAAAAGTTTTAAGACATTAAATTTGGCAATGTTTTCTTAGATATGAAACCAAAGACACCAGTAACTAAAAAGATAGAACAATTAGAATTTATGAAAATTTTAAAATTTTGTGCATTGAAAGATACTATCAATAGAGTAAAATGCCTATTTTCTTCTATTGAATAAAATATTTGCAAATCATCTATCTGATAAAGGATTAATATCCAGAAAATATAGAGAATTCCTGAACCTCAACAAGACAATAACAAACAACCCGATTCAAAATTGGGCAAAGGACTTGAACAGACATTTTTCCAAATAAGATATACAAATGACCAAGAAGCACATGAAAAGATGCTCAGTATCACTAATCACCGGGGAAATAAAAACCAAAATTGCAATGAAGCCAGAACGATATCAAGGTCACCAAGAATAAGTTGGAGTTTGTCATGGCCTTGTTTTAAAATGTTTTCAAGTCTAACTGAGAACTTGGACTTTAGAAAAAAATAAGAAGATATGAATATTTTAAAGTTATATATATATAATTTGCAATGAGATATCACCTCACACCTGTGAGAATAGCTATTATCAGAAATAGAAAATTACTAGTGTTGATGATGGTGTGAAGAAATTGAACCCTTTTATACTGTTGGAGGGAATGTAAAATGGTACACCCTTTATGGATGCAGAATGCTTCTTCAAAAAACTAAAAATAGAATTGTTGTATGATTCAGCAGTTCTTTTTCTAGGCATATACCCAAAAGAACTGAAAGCAAACTTTCAAAGAGATATCTGTATACCCATGTTCACAGTAGCATTTTTCACAGCAGCTACCATGTGGAAGCAACCCAAGTGTCCATGGATAAGCAAAATGTGGAATATACGTACAATGGAATAGTTTTTAGCCTTAAAAAAAATTGTGAAACATAGTATAACATGGATAAAGCTGAAGGACATTATGCTAAATGAAATACACCAGGCACAAAAAGACAAGTACTGTGTGATTCTACTTATATGAAACAGTATAGTCAAAATCATAAAGGCTAATATTGATGGTTTCCAGGCACTGGGGGGAGAAGAGAACTGAGAGTTATTACTTAACAGATATAGAGTTTCAGTTTTACAATTTGATAATAGTTACAGAGATAGATGTTGATAATGTACAATATTATGAATGTATTTAATATTATCAAACTGTACACTTACATAATGTATTTTAATATAAAAAAATAAAGTTATAAAAATGATTTGCAGATAGAAAACTTGAAAATAATGTGCTCCTGTTCCACAGACTTAAATTAGGACACTAGTTGTATTGAGTTATCAAATTAGAAAAAAATAAAAGATTTCTTTTAATAGGTAAATAAGTACTCTTTAAAGAGACATTGATTAAGTGGAAGATTATTTTGGAATCTGAAGAAGTCATGTGATCTAATTTGTTGTATGAATGTATAATGCTAGAATTAACAAAAAAAAATGTATCCTTTATAAAATCCATTTGTGTTCAGTAAAGCTTAATAAATTGGAAAGGAGAATAAATTACTAATCTTAATTGCCATCTCCAGGAAAATTTATGATAATTTTCCTATGTATCTGGAGATAGAAAATGTATATTAAACCTAGGATAATGCAAATAATGATACTAACAACCTGCTTAAAGACAAAGACTACTGTAATTAGTTTAGATTACACAATTTCTTTTCTATTTACTAAGATATTTGAAAGCTTGGTGTTTACTAAAAACCACACATATTTTTTTTTTTCCTTAAGGACTTCAATTTTTTTAAAGCTGCTAGTATTTAGACAATTTAATGGGCTAACACTTTTATTGATCCAGGTCCATTTCTATACTAAAATTTGCAGGCTCTCTTGAGCATGTGTTATTTTTACCCCTTGAGGTTTTAAATAGTTATTTTCCATCTTTATTGAGATATAATTGACAAATAAAACTATTGATTTAAAATGTACATGATAATTTGATATACTTATATATTATGAAATAATTACACTTGAATAGTTTTTTAATGTAGGATTACAAAAATTTAGCTTTAATGAGGTTAATATCTCCTGAGGAAGAGATAAATTTAATTTTTTTTTTAATTTTCAAAGTATAATACATGTTCTTTTGAACACTACCATGTGTGAGCTGCATGACACATGTTCCTATTTATTAGTTGAATTATACTTAAGGTGGGGTAATTATATCTTGAAGAATGAATATTATATCTTAAAGCCACTGTAAAGAATAATAAAAGCAAATGGAGGAAATACCTGATAGAATATGGAACTAAAAGAATATTGATTTATCTGCTTTGACTCAATTGGAAGAAAAATGGAAAAAATAAAATCCCACAGTGTTCACACACAGATACACACATGCATGTATACACACAGAGTTTAAGATGAAAGATTTAAAATGATTATTTTTGTTATTAAACTCTTACTACCTTGAACATTGGTTGACACATTGAGCAACTTTTGTTTAGCGTATGAAAATTTAATGTCACTCTATAATGTTTTAATTAACACAGTAAAAGTATGATATCTCTGAGTGTGATTGTTTTTAGTAAAAGCTATGTGGACTTATTTCCATAGAATGAAAGCAACAAATTTCTACAATGTGTTGTTAGGACACCTGGACATGATAAGTCATAACTCACTTTTATCATGGCATGTAAAAATTCAAAAAGAATGTCCCGTATTATGCTGAATTGTCATTGACCTTCATACTGTGAGAACAAAAACATTCTACAAAAAAGAGAAAAACTAACCATAGCATCTATTTATATTCTAAAAAAAATTCCAACATACACAGAGCAGAAATACAAATGTTAATATTTGAAAAACTAGTGAAAACTAGAGATTTCAAAAATTCACAGAATTCAATTAGCTTAGAAAAAGAAAAACTTTATATAAAGTGATACAATACACTGAGTCCTCTATCTTTACTAAACACATAACAAAAGGAAATGCCTTTTATAACACCAGAATTTTGTCTCATATAAAAAGGAGAATTTGAGGAAGGTTCTCCCCTAGTCACAAGAGCCCCTTTTAATAATTCCAGTACTTGAAAATAGCCTCACTTAAACTGCTTTAAAATTTTTTCTTGAGACTTTAAAAGACTTCCCATGACTTTCTTTTCCTTTCTTCTTTTTTAAAATTAAATTTATTGGGGTAACAGTGGTTAATAAAATTATACAGGTTGCAATAATATATCAATAATATATCATACATTTATTTCATTGTGAGTTCACCACTCACAGTCAAATTTCCTTCCATCTCCATGTATTAGACCCCTTTTATCCTTATCTACCTCCTTGCTCCTCCCTTTCCTTCTGGTAACTACTAAACTGTTGTCTGCATCTATGAGTTTTAGTTTGTTTGTCTTGTTCATTTATTGACTGACTTTAAAAATCAAATGCAAAGTCCTTTTCAAGGTCTACAAAATCCCACTGGATGTGGCCTTGGCTATTTCTCTATTTTGGTTTTATTTAACTCTACCTTTTGATCATACTATTCCAGTCAGGATGGACTCCTTCCTGGACCTCTGTCCTGGCCAGGCTTCCCCAGATGTTTGTATAATCACTCCATCACTCATTCAGGGCTCTGCTCAAATGTCACCTTGTCATAGAGTCCTGTCTTTACCACTCTTTTTTAAATTGCCCCCCAATCCCACCTCTAGTCACAGTTTGTTTTCTTGCTTTGCTTCATTTTTCTTCATATTTTACATTATTACCTGTTTTTAAAATATAAATATATGTCGAGGGGATAAATAACCTGCTCCAAATCAGAGATGTAATCATTACTGAGCTATTTTATTAGATGAAGGAAAAGAAGAAGCACATTCACTACAACTATAATTGAAGCTTCAAGAAACAGAGAATACAGGGCAAATATCTGTAGGATTAAATGAGAATCATTGGTAAAGGCAAGGAGTTAAAGACAGAAGATGTAGGACATGTGGCCCCACTGAACATGATGGAAAGATAAGACAATGCTACCCTAGACAGAAGATCACCTGCCTTGAGCCTCAAATCTGAAGTTCTTGCTCAGTGTTCCTGTGTGACCACAACACCCTTCCGTGGGGATGAAAAAGTCTGAAAAACCCCTCCAAACTGAGGCAGCTTTACAGGACGCACTCATTTTCTGTGATGTGAGAAATGTCCATTTGATGTGTCCCTGTCACTACAACTGCATAGGCTTGTCTTTTCACTTAAGGAGATCTTTAATGTTAGGTGAGCCAGTAGCAGCAGCATCTGTCATACAGTGATTCTATGTTGCCCCTTGGTCTGAAGAGTGTGGGGAAAGGAGTAGGAATAATTAAGACTGCTCATCAGAGGAAACAAAACGATCCCTATTTTCTCAAGAGTCTATTTATGTCTAGACATAGATTTCTAAAATATGCTACAACTGAATTAAAAAAAATTCTTAGTAGGTGGAATGAAGGTTTATTCGTACACAATAGAATTAGGTTTTATAGAACAACTAATTACAGTTGTTTTAGTTATTCTCTGAGATGAGAAAGTGGCAAATATTATAATAACCAATATTTACTAGAGAGTCACAAAGGAGTATAATAATAGTTCTACTAAAAATAATGAAATGAATCTTCACAAAGAAGCTCGAATGTATACTGAGCTTTCAAAATGAATTAAAAAAAAAATGAATAGAAGGAGTAACATATACTCAGGCATAACCATGAGAAAATGGAATGCATGTTTGGCACAGTGAGTGAACCGGCTTTGATGTGCCAAGTGTTTATTTTAGGAGAATGTGATGAGACGAGAGAATAAAGAAAAGCTAGGGGATGAAGCACACACATACAGTCACATACACACATAAACACACACACACATGTGTGTATGTGTGTAAATGTCCAGTAGTTTCAATCATTTATTAAATAGATTATTTGAATCATAATTTATATAATTTGGTTAGACAAATGGACACATTTACCAGTTTGCCTTTATGCACCCTAATGATTGATCACTTACATATCCTGGAATATGAGAATCCTATTTTAGATATCACAGCTATATGCAATAGTGATTTTTTAAAAAGGATTGTTACAAAATCAAAGCAGTGTATTATTAGTTTAAAAATTAATCAGAAATTGATAGGTAGGAAAAGAAGGAACACATAAAGTAGCAACAGCAAGAGAAAACAAGAATATTATCACCATGGTCCACGCATGATGTAAAAGATAAGAACCAGAGGGACACTGGTCTCTGAAACCACTTCTGATTGTGCTAGTACATGGTGTTCATCTTCCCCTACAGGATAGTGCTATTGAAGAAAGCACTAGAACATTCCCCAAAAAAGAATCCTGAGTCACGTGGTGTGTAAAGGACAACTCTATACTCCTTAAACTTTGAGAATATTTATATACTATAATAGAAAAAAATTAAATAATGTTCATTATAATGAAATTTGATAATCAAATAAATGATGCTTAATATAATAAAAGGCATTGGCATGATTTCAAAATTTTAGGGGCATAAGATTTAATAGGTCTTCTAAAATTCCCTATCATTAAATTCACTATTGAATGGTCATGATGGTCAGCCCTCAGTGCTTCTTTGCTGGAATTAGGAAGAACTTGTAATCTATATTTTAGCAAAGCTCATATTTACACTGAATATTTAGGTTTTCAGAAGAGTATCTGTTTGAGCAGTGAGATGGTTTCTATTTTTTTTTTTTAAGATTCTGGGAACTATGAATATTTTCATCCTCCTGTGAA
The DNA here is from genome assembly GCA_030015415.1 of Cynopterus sphinx. Lineage (NCBI taxonomy): Eukaryota > Metazoa > Chordata > Mammalia > Chiroptera > Pteropodidae > Cynopterus > Cynopterus sphinx. The sequence goes on from CM057380.1 coordinate 14,744,428, forward strand.
TTAAATTCCTATAAAACCTTCATGAAATATTCATGTTTCTTTTCTCACTTGTCACAAAATATCTTTCCTATATAAAATAATTTCATTACCTTATATCATTTTTCTAATTCAAAAAATTATAAATGCACAGAAAAGCTCATTAATTTTATTGAAATAAAAAATATATATTTTTATAAAAGCTTTCTTTATCATTATTGCAGAGACCAGGCTAAGTGCAGAATTATATATGAATTTGTGTCTTCATCTTGATATAATGTGGGAAATCTACCAGCAGACAAGTAATTTTATTTAAGATTTATTTCAGTCAACTTTTCTGTTAGCCTAATTTCCTGTATACTTTGATCTACACAGTTTAAATTCAGTAAGATTTTAATTACATATAAATTTCTAATTTAGCTCTGGTTCTTTTTATGGGCACAATGAAAATAGTCCACGATATTATTTTTTGAATTTTAGCATGCAGTAGAAATCTTTTCACTACATGCAAATTGAAAAATGTGGAATTAGTACATATTACCTTTTTCTCCTTTGATAGTCATAAGAGTTTACTGCACTTGTATTTAACATAGACAGATGATTTTTTATAGTCAATTTCTCTTTTAACCAGACAAAATATAGCCATTTAGAAATGACAGCCACTTTTCCTCAGGTACATTTATGCTGGAAACAGTGTAATCATAAAAAATTTTCTTTATAAATTTTTTTTAAAAGGCATTGAAATTTATTAAGATTTTTATATCTATAGTAGTTTAGAGTTAACTCTAAATGATTATTATTTTTAACTCTTTCTAAAATAGTGAAATATAATAATATAATGGACAGAAATTTAGTTTCACTCAGACAACTGTAAACAATATAGATTAACAGAAATACTGGAATAAAGACTAAAGAGTAACAAAATGATTTTATAATAACTTTTAGCTATTGGGAAACTACAGAAAAATTACAGATCTTCCTATAAAATTACTTATACTGTAATAGAAAAGGGTGATGTCTCATAGAACAAACAAAAAATTCCTTCAGATCCATTCCATCACTGTTGGTAGTTGAAGAAGCTTGTTGAGAACTGGTTATGTTTTAGCATTTCAAACATACAACAACTACCATAGATTCATGACATTGAACCATATGAATCTTTTACTCATTGTTTATTTTTAAAGTCTGCTAATATATCATAAAACAAAAGAAAATTCGTGGTAATATGTATTTTAAGGAAAAAATAAACCCACAAAGGAAAAAAGAAAAAAGAAGAAATTCCTTTTTATAGCTAAAATAAATGGTCATGTGTGAGGTTGGTGGGGAGGGAAGACAGAAATATTTAAAATTATGATCATGTCATATGTCTGCAGGGACATGTTCTGAGGTGCAATTTAAAAAAAAATAAAATAAAAGTTTTTAAGTAATTATTATTTCTTTCATTATTTTCAATGGCACCATAAAAAAATTCTCCACAAATTTAGGAAAGTCATAACTCAAGTAACATTATTATATGGCAAAATGTCTGAACACATATTTATACTCTATAACTTTGGTTAAATTATGATGCTCATTCTCACTGGCCTTTTTAAGTACTAATTAAACTAAAAATGTTTTATACTGAAAAATCATCATGGAAGAAACATTTCTAGACAATAACTTCAACAAAATGTTTTCACCAACAATTATTTCCTTTCTTTTTGAATTTTATAATTCAGATTAAAAGATACACAATCCTGTATATTTTCATTACAAAAACCAAATGACAATTTAATAGAAAGATATCTATCTTATTATATACAGTTTATAGACATTACATAGTACATATGCAATATGTTCTTCAATTACCAATGAAGAATTCAAGACTGTTAGATAAACTGAAATCTATTGCATAATTAGTCATTTTTTGAGAAATAAAATTTAGAGGTGAATATTAAATAGTACGCTTCCTATTAAAGAGCTGGTTATATCAAATTGTATTGTGATTTCAAAGGATATCTTATTCAATGTAAAAATATTTACCAATAGGCAATGATGATATATTTAATAATTTTAATTGGAACCACTCACATCATAGTGTCTATAAATAGCTCTTCTTGAAGTTGTATATTATGCAATATATATGACCTTACACTCTGTCCATATGCAATGATCTTCATTATTCTGGGTCTTATGTGGGAAAATTACCATGGTTTGAAGCTTGAATTTATAGTTAACATTTTGACTAATTGAGCATATGAAACTGGCCAGTTTCCATGATAAATGTGAATTTTTTTCCTCACAAGCCATACAACAAACCAGAGAACATAGCTAATTATAGGGACTGATCATTACTCAGTAAAAAAAATGGTCATTTTTCTGAAATTATAATTATTAATGTTGTAGTTATTAATATAGTACCAATTAAATAAATGTAATATTGATAATTTATTATAAAAATAATAAATGTCAGCATTTAAAGATGAGATGCCAAGGAGAGGTAAAATGATTAGACAGAACTCAGAGAAATCTCAGAAATTTTAAGTGTAAGAAGATGAGAACTAAAAACTGGATCATTTTTACACATCTGAATAATTGTAATCTTATGCCTTCTTCTCTAATTTAAGGGAAGAGACACTCTTCTCTCTCATCTGTACAGAAGACAAAAGGTCTATTATCTAGATAAGTTGGATCAAAGAACTTTAGACTCTGGAATTCTAACATGTGGAAGTGTGGAACTCATGTGCTGGACTATACTGACACCATCTGACACAAGCAGTTTTTCCACAGAGCCTTGGCAGCCAGATATGTTGATAACAGCTGAATAGTCCCGAAAAGACACCTACAAACATCAGACATTTCACAGACATTATTGATGAGGATGTTAGAAACCCATTTTATCACAAGGCTTAAAAAGCCTTGCCTTTGAAACAGAACCTACTGGTGTTTTCTTCTCACTTTTGAATACACACATTCAGACAGAATCACCAAATACTTAAGAAAAGTTTCCAATGTGGATAGTGGAGCATAAAACAAATAACAACAAAAATAAGTCTAGAAAAATAAAAACAAATTGTGGAGCAAATACAACTTTGAAAACATGCATCATTACAATTATAGGAGATTAAAGACTGTATATTGTATGCATGAAATAAGAAATGATCAGAGGATAAAAGACTTAAAAAAATTTTAAATGATGGATAAACTGATAAATATAAATGCTGAAAGAAAAGTTTAGAGTAAAAAATAAAAGTAGAAACAATGAGAGAAAAAAAACAGGAAAACTGGAAAATTAATCAAGAAAAGTCAACATTTGATTAAGAACTCTGATACAAAACAGTGGGGAAAATTACAAAATAAACTGTACCAAATTTATCTTATTTCTAAAGGGCATTAATGTCCAGTTTTGAAAGTTAAACAATTCTCTGCTGCAAATAACATAAAATGACCCTTTGTATCCAAGTTACACACACATGCACACACACACACAGAGAATATGTTCTTGCGGCAGGGTTAGAGACGTGGGTGGAACTGCATCATGAAAAGCTAAATCATGAAAGAAACTAGGTTCTGAATAGTGGTGTTGGAAGGAAATTCCATACACATAATAAATAAATACGTTGTTGATGTGAAACCCTCACTCTAAATCTGTATAAAGGATAGAAACTTGCAGTTCTGGAATATTCGAGGCAGGAAGGTTCTTCATTAACCAGGGCTGCTGATGCCATTAACTTTAGGGTAGCTCTTCAGGGACAAAGGAAGGTACTAAGAAGTTAGTCAGTATTTGATCAATTAATCTTCATTCTCTTCTATTTTAAGGTGTCTATTCACAATTAGTCTGCTGACCCATTGGCAACAGCATAAATTTTATAAGTCCAAAACAATACTTCAAAACAATCTTTAAAAAAATAGTTTATTGAATGCTACTTCTCCACAAAACTAAAAAAGGCTTTCTATATAATATAAATGGATTTTTCCTTCAGATTTTAATTAAAATAAAACTTTCACTAAAATTAAAACATGGATAAAAAGTTGAAATTACATGTAATAATAAAGCATGTACACAATCTTAATTACTATTTACAAGCTAAATACTATAATGTTAAAATTACAATCTGTAGATTAAAATATGCAGTCTGCAATTAAATCATGCAAAGCTACATTGAAGGTTTCATGGTGATATGCAATGAAAGGACTAAAAAAGTCCAACTGTTTAGCTATTTTCAAATTGTAGTCAGTTATTACTATTTTTGATAAATGAAAATATTAAGAATTTGAAAATTAAATGTTTCCAATGAAGGTTCCATTTTTAAAATGCTATTTTTTTTTCAAATAAAAATTATCTCTTTCATTTTCGAGACAAAAGAGACGTTCTATTACACCCTCAGGACCAAGAAAACTGATTGAGACTAAAAGGACTTCTTTCTATTGTGATTCTAACTGGCTAAACATCTCACAAATCTAAGGAAATATATTATGCTATTTGAGAGAATTGTTTTATTCTCTGTTAAAAAAAACTTGATATTTGAAAATATTAATTTTTTATTTCTATGTCAAAAATGGGAATATGGCCATCTTGTTTCGCAAGATTATTATTTTCTCTTCATTTTTGCTCAAGGAGGTGTCTAGAATACACAAAGTATTAAATGATATGGTAATGAATGTGTCATGTAACGCTCTAATTCTAAAAGTCCTGCTATACCTGAGATACACATTTTTCACTAAAAGTTATGTCAAAATGACTCATTCTATATTTGAATAGTTTAAGTTGTTGATATCTGATTTGTTCACAATTCTCCACATTTTTAAAATTAGTTTGTATCATATCAATGGTTGGAATAATCAGTAAGATTTCAGCTAAACCTTGAAGGAGAATTTAATAGGTCCAGGCCTCGATTGCACCCTAAACCTAGGACCAGGTGCAGAGTGAGAAGGTGAAATTCATGAGTTTCATAATAATTAATGAGTTATTTAGAATCAGAATCTACTAACAAGAAAATTTTTATGCTAAAATTTTCCTGGTAAATGACATCGCAATCAAGCAAGAGCTGATATTTATGTCTTGATGGTGATATCAGCAATTAGAAGTATATACATGAAGAGTATATAATAAATTATAGACATTTATAAATAAGGAAAACTAACTGAACATCAACTAAACTTATGTAAATTAGAATAAACAAATAAAGCCACATTGAGGGCAAAAAAAAGTAGTAGCTGAAATGTTTATGACCATATGCACCTGTCTTTCATAGATAAACCTAAATCTATCTTAACAAATGCCTTAAAGGCATAATTTTTCTAATTATTTAGAAAAATCTCTTAAACTTTAAGATGAATGATTAGCACAAACTATAAAATAAAGGCAAAAATAAGCATTTTCACTGCTCAAGAATTGACATGTGTTTTAAAGTTTTCAGATTTTCAGCAATAGCTTCATCTACACTGCCAGAAAAATAAGTCTAAGCACATTTAAAATTATGCATACAACTTTCAAAAATCTTTTAAAATTCATATATTATCTCACAGAAAAGGAAGGCAAACTTTGAAACATCAAAAATGAAATGGACGAGGACACCTGAAGCTAAAGGATCAGCTGTGTAATTGTTTTCAATTAATTATTGTAGTCTTGTTGAAACACTGCTAGTCAGACAATCAAAAGCTTTTGCACAAGTCTCTGACTTAGAAGATTGGGTTTGAATGTCCTTATCCGGGAAAGACAATGCAAAGGCAAATCTGAGGCTGAGTTCCCTGTAAGTAGCTAGGAACCTCAAAGTTCTTGAAGAAAATAAACGTGTGAGCTAGAAACACACACACACTTGGACATACGTACACAGAAGACCATTGGCAACTAAAACTTGTCTGTCTTGCACCCCACACCTGCATCCCCAGGGGACAGATACTTAGATGTCTTTCGCACAGAAAACACAGGTGGCAGAAACAATCCAGAGAAATCTACAGCGCCAGAAAAATTAGAGATATTTGTCTCCTTTCCTCTTCCAAACAACACATAGTTCATGCCACCTGCCCACTCTCAACTCCCCAGGATAAGTCCAGCTGTCATGATCATCAAAATAGATGTAAGTGCTAAATTGGATTTTGTACATTTTAAGCTGTGCAGAACTCAACTAACTGTATTTGTACTTGAAGATAGCCATAAATCTAGTGTCTGCCAAAGATGTTATATAACCGAGAGATTCAAAAAAATGGATAAAAGTAGTAACTGAATTAAAAAAAATGTTTATACTAGTATACTACACTGAGTTGAGATCATACAATGGTTTGGTTATGTGACCATAATCTGAATTAAGGTATATATTAACATATCTGTGAGAGAAGCGTAAGCCATGAAAACAGAAAAAACAAAACAAAACAAAACAACAAAAAAAAAAAACTTCGATGGAGATGGAGATATTTTCCTCATGGAAAAGTAAGAAAGTTCCAGCTAAGACTTTGAGTATTTTGGTCTCATATTGGAAACTTTAATCTCTCCAAGTCTGAGTACATTAAATATCTCATTCATGAAATTTCCTTTACTGAAATTCAAGACTCACCAAAAAGTTTCTTACAGATAAAGAATATATCTATCATATATACTCTGAATGTCTAAATTCTGGGACAGTGATTTATCAGTATAAATTAACAAATGTCTTTAGTTATTATATATAAGTTTTATGAACATAAAAAATATGCTTCTGAGAGATGGTTACAAAGTCAGGTTTTTGAACTTGATCAACTTGGCCACAGTAAGTTCACTGTACATTCTCCATAGTGTTGCAACTTTATAAGAAATCTTGAGTGAGGCTATTAACATTGTCCACAAAGGTGGTGGGCTTAGGTGTGGCAATACTGCCTTTCCAAGTATCATTTCTATAATGTTTAGACTTCACATTACTTTTTTATCCTTGTGTTTGAGCACCCACTTTGTTCTGCAGTATCAGAAATCATTCATTTTTTTTTTCTTTCTGCCTCTTACCTTCCACCGCTCTTGTTTTCTCTCTTTTAAAAAAATAAATATTATTGTTGTATCTAGGAATATAATTTCTTTTACTAGAGCCCTTGAACTTGATCATTCTTTTGGGAACCATCTTTATGCATCTCTCTTGAGTTAAATAGCATGAATAAAAAAAAAAAAAACTGGCTATACAAAATTCCTCATCACTAAAGAAATTATAAGAGTTGGCCTGTTTGGGGATATTGTTTGAAGCATGTGCTAAATAATTAATGATTGATAATATTTCTAACATTTCTATCTAAAAGCTGCAGTTACTTTCAATAAAAACTGAGCAAGCAAGTGCCCACACAGGTGAGACTAGAATGACTTTATCTGTTCTGTCTACATCGTCCACTAGAATAATTCTTCACAGGAAAGCTTGGGTCTTTTACAGAACCCTTATACCATATAGGTTAGGGGCAAGAAAGGGTCATCAGATGAGAAACACATGGAGCACTCAATGTAGTTTCTTGTCCAAACCAACAAAGTTCACGTCTGGTAATTTATAATTATCTCCTACTTTAATTTCTTCTTACAGTAAGAAAAAAAAATCACATTTTCACGACATGATGAAATTCTGCATAAGTGAAAAAAAGTGTTGTAAATTGTTTTAACTTCTCAGAATTAGTTAACTCTATTACTTAAAAAGCCTTAATTGGTGGTAAAAATTTAAGTTTTCAAAACACAATTTTGAAATAAATTTTACTATACTGGTGAATTTTTATAGATGTTATAAATACATTTATATGATATATGCATTTTATAGTATGACTTTCACTAATGGAAAAAATATTATGAATAAATGGAACATGCATACATTTGAGAATACATGGCCATCAAATCTAACATGTAAACAACTGTTTTATCACTAACAAAATTTTAAATGCTGTTTTCCCTGGAATTGAACTTTGGTGATTTTGCTAAACTCAGCCATCTTTACTAAAAATGCAAACTTTTATACTCTTTGCCGAATTTATTCTCAAGAAGAATAGGGCAGAAGAAATATCTTCTCAATCCTACCATATTAAAAGGAAAAAAAATAGTACATGTTGAAGGAAAATAAAAAGCTAATCACACATGTATATTTATGATCCACTTGAATTAATCAGCACACTTTGAAATCATTGACTCACTTTGAACTCCATGGGAGCGTACTATTTTCCAGGTTTCTGATGCCACTTCTTTGACATCCACTTGATAGTGGTGGATAGGCACACCTCCATGGGAATCTGGCTTATTGAAAGAAATCTTGGCTGTGGTCTGTGACAGCTCTATAATCTTTACTCCATAGGGACTGGATGGCACATCTACAAAAGAACAAAAACAAAGGGAATATAACCCAGGTAATGTAAATGACGATTATTAAGACTTATGGTATTCTGAAAGTTAGAAATGAAGAAATATTGCTATTTATAAACTCAATATATTTGAATTACCAAGCTTGCATAAACTGTAGAGTGATCTCCTTAAATGGCAGAAAAGTATACACTAGTTAATCTTGACTACCATAACAAAAAAATAGTAAAACATTCAATACCAAATTTCGTTTATTGAGAGAATAATTTTACTTCTGCCTTTTCTATATAATATAAGCATTTTATTTGCATTCAATGAAAATAAGCTCATGAGAGGAGCGAGAAGAAATATAGGTATAATTAAACACAATAAAAAATAAAGATTTTATTGAATCATTAGCATAAATAATTATCTCATGAAAATATGAGATTTGTTTTCTTTTTGTTCATTAATATTATATTAATAAATTTGGGCCAAGTGTTAGAGAAAATGTCACTATGAACTAATTTCACTTATGTATTATTTAATAATTAGTTGAGATATTTAAATTTTAATCTCTGTATTTAATAAACAACTATAAACTCATTCTTGTGTGTGTTTTTGTGTCAATCCATTACTTACATTATTTCAAGCTCAATGAGATATCTTGAGTATAACCTTAATTTCCTTTCTAGTGTACATAATTTTATTAAACATTTATCTGAAAGTCCAAACAAGCAAAAGGAGAAAATAAAAGATAAATATGTCTCAATGAGAAAATTAAACTTCTATTCCAGAAACTTGATCAATCAGAGACACATTAAACATTAAAAATCTCTCTCTCTATCTTTGTTTCTGTCTCACAATCTTTCTTTTTAATATCATATTGGAAATAACCATAAAGTTTGAAAATTTATATATAATTGGAAATCAAGTGAAGGCTGAGAGTTAGAAGAGCAGAAATGGAAGAAACAGGAAAGATCACCAGAGCAAAGATACATCCTTAGAGACCAAGGCTAAGATCATACACACCCTCATATTCCCAACTACTATGTATGGATGCAAAAGTTGGACAGTGAAGAAGACTGATAGGAAAAAAAATTGATTTATTTGAAATATGTGTTGGAAGAGAGCTCTATGTGTATCCTGGACTGCCAGAAAAATGCACAAGTGGATCCTTGAGCAAACTAAACCTCAATCATTGCTGGAGGCAAAAATGACAAAACTGAACCTGTTCTACCCCAGCACATCTTGAAAAGGAAAAGGTCTTTGGAAAAGACAATAATGCTGGGGTAAAAAAGAAGGCAGCAGGAAAAGGGGGAAGACCAGATATGAGATGGACTGACTCCATAAAAGACACCAGAGGAATGAGTCTACAGGAGTTGAGCAGGCCTGTTGAGGACAAGACAATGTGGGCACCACTCATTGGTAGAGTCTCCAGGAGTTGGAGCTGACTTGATGGCATATAACACCAATTATGTATTATATAAGTATATAAATAAGTTATTTTATCTCTAAAATGACCTTTATGAGAACAATAAGAAAAAGTCTTGATTGCAAATGATGCAGTAAAATGAATTTCTGTTGAAAAGCAATCATTCATATAAAAAATTAATGACTGTCAAAAGTCAAATATGCTGTATTTGCTAGAGTTAAAAGAGAGCACTGATAGATCACATAAAAACATTGCCTTATAGATAGTATTGGGCAAGAGCCAGGAGGGCAGGTTTATGGCTTTTGGATGTGAATGTTATAAAGAAACATAACAGTATACATTTCAGTTCTAAATAGTGACAGTAAATTATTTAAAGATCCTATGAAGTGTATTATATCAAACACTCAGGTTTGGAAATAAATATGTAGAATAGTGATGCATCTCAAAGTCATTTTGCTATTAAAATCATATCCGGAAATAAAAAGATTCAAATTACCAAAATCATCTCTTCAAGCTGTCATACCTAAACATTATCATGGTTTTTATGTTTCTTTAATCCCTAGGTTATAACTGTAGGATAATTTTATCTGGAAGTTTGACTAAAGTTTGTAGAAGAGGAAAACATACACACACACACACAGATTGTTCTTAATAAGACTGCCAAGTCTTTACCATGTGCTGAGCGAGTCTTTAATGTTGACTAAGTCTAAGTTGGACATCACAGCAATGATAATTTTCAGTTTGATGGTACATTTCAAAAGGACACATGCTAAGTAATGGGGAAGGAGGAGGAAATGCAATTCCCCTTGGTCTCCCACCTTCAACCATAGGGCACGGTCCTTGGTTCTTACTCTGTCCGTAGAGGTATGTGCCATTGGCTAAGCTGTGCACCCTGATGTGATACCCCTCCAGATAATCAGGGCTTCTATTCCTCTTACTCCAATGGTGCCACCACCAAACATGGGCCAGTGAGTATCTTTCTTTAGCCAACTAGTCTAAAAATAGCCACAGTCTATTTTCAAACCTTCTGACTGTTACTGTAGCTTTTAATTTACATTTATTTTTTCTTGGCCTTCTCTTTCTGTTACCTGTCTTAAAGGAAAAACATACTTATGATATGTAGCTCTAGTATCTTCCTAAACTTTTTTTTATACATTCTAATTTGACATGTCCATCCACTCACTACTAAATTATTACCCGTTTATAGATGCACACATACCTATGTACATGTAACAATGAGAAAAGTAACTAGAATATATTCAGCCCTCAGGAAATTTATAATGAATTAAATATTTCAGTAATTAAAAATATACAAAGATACAGAATATGTCCAAGGGAATAGTGTCTGATATGCATAAAACTAACATCTCTAATTCTCTACACTCTAAATTGTTATAATCATATTTATCCTTGATTCTACATCTCCTATATATCACAACTATTCACAAAGTTATTTTCATCTTTCCCGTATCATGATTCTTGTATCCATCTCTTCCTTCCCCTTTCCACTATTAGCTCCAAGCCCAGGCTCACTCCGACTCTGCATGCAGTGCCATTGTGGCTCTAGGCTTCCTTTTCTGCTGGACATCCCAGCAAATTTTAATCCATATGGTGTGTAAATGCAACATCAATCTTTCTAAAGCACCATTCTACTCACATCACTTCCCTGAGATGGGTATTGAGGAGCTTCCTCTTCCTTACAATATCCAACTTAGACTTTTACTCTGGTTTTCAAGATCCTGAATTATCTAACCTCAATGCATGTATGCAAACAGATGATACTGTAAAAAACTAACAAACACAGCCTCATGTATCAAATGGGGCTTGTGATTATTAAATTTCATACACAATGCTCCCATCATTATTTAGGATATTTTCCTAAACTACTTCTCAGCATCTTCCATCTCAATAATTAATACCACTCATCATTGAATAAATAAATAAAACAATTGTGAAAAGACACATTTCTTTATTTACTTTTCACCTCTAGTAGTACGAGTGTAGACTTGGACAACAACCATTCTTATAGAAGTTATATTTTAAGTATATAAAAGTAATTATAATATGTTATTTATTAGAAATATTCTGGGCAAAAATATACCAGAGAAGAAAGATAGTTTAGAGAGAAGAGTTAAAGTGCTGCTATTTTAATTTGGGTGGACAAAAATATCTTTGCCAAATAAAGTAATTATCTGACTAAGGACCTAAAAGAGAAAAAAAGTGACATATAAAAATGCTCGAGGGAGAAAACAGTATCTACAAAGATGAGATAAACTGTGTGTGTTTAAAGAAGCAGGCAATCTGTGGAGAGCAGCAGAACCAAGGTGGGGGTGAAGGAGGTGGAGTTGAGATAAGGCCAGTGAAGGAATTTGGGGACACCTTTTGAAGACTGATAGGCCTTAACAATCACTATGCTTCATCCCTGAACAAAATGGTAAGGCACTAAAATACTTTGAGCAGATTATTATGCCTTAATTTTTGATTTAATAATAAGAAGTAGTCTTCATTTTTTATTTAAACTACACTCTAGAGAGGCATAGGCCAAAACAGGAAGAACAGTTTAGGAATTTATGCAACAATCCACATTACAAACAAAGCATAACAAAACAAACAAAAACAACTAGAATATAGAGCTTAATTTCATGAGAACAATGGGATTCTGGAAATATTTTTCAAGTACATTGAAAGATGACTGTGAGTTCTTTGACCTGAACAACTGGAAAGAGACAATTGCCACTTACTGAGATAGGAAATAATGCCAAAGGAAGATATGCAAAGGTGAGTGTAGGTGGTTATATTTAGACATCTGGACATCTGAACCTTTGCATTGTTTATAGACCATGTAGGCAGATAGGAAATTAAGTGGCTGGATATAAAGCATAGCATTCAGGGAAAAGATCCAAACTGAAGTTCTTAGAATATACGTGGTATTTAAATCCATACAAATTTAGAAGAATACTAAAGGTGAGACTACGTATAAAACAAAACAGTTAAAAAAACTAAGGCACAGTGATTTTTAAAAGTCCAGAGAGATGTGGAACAACTAGCAAAGGCCACCACACAGAGAGGCAAACGAGGTGTGAGGAAAACCAGGGAGGCACGGTGACATGCTAGCCCTGCTGGAGGCTATGAAGATGATTCCAGTGAAAGATAGAAACAGTAGTGCTCTGCTGCTAGATCAGGAATTATGGGGTTTGCAAACTCACCACTGGATTGAGCATGAGAAGGTCAACAGTAGAGACCTTAACAATAGCGAGTTTTACCGACTAGAGGTAAAAACCTAACTGCAATGATTTGTGACAGAATGAGGGGAGAGTAATTAGGTATGGCAAGTAGAGTTAAGGGAGGATGGGAGAGCGGAGAAATGATGCCATAGCTGAAAGGGCAAGATGATATTTTTAAAGTTATTTTCCACTGTGGCAAGAAATGAAAAACAAAACTAAGCAAATCAACATTTAAAAAATAATTTTTACATTGATATCCATCATACTAAAAGACAAGAAAACCATTTACCTGAATTGGAGAGTTATTAATTTTTAATTATGTTGACAAGAATATCCTTATCATAAAAGTGACTTGTCCCTTGTCCCTTGTCCATCTGACAGCAGGATTGCTCAAGGCCCTTTGGCTCTGCATTCTTCTTAATTAAAGACTGTCCCAGTCCTAAGGAAGATAGAGCTGTTCTCTAGCTCAAGCTTCCCCTGTCCATAAAAAGTTTTATTATTCTCTTTTACAGCAGAAGCCAAAGCAATAGGGAAAGGAAAGGAGGCACCTGGTACCCCTTGGATCTCCACAAGAAAAATAGACAAAGCCAGAGTTATTTTAAAGGGTATTTATTGAAGGAGAGCTTCTGGCTGGTGGTAAGCCCACAACCCTGAGCCCATGTGAGTGGACACAGGCAGGTCGAATGGTGGTCCCAGCTGCTCCCTCCATAAATGCCTGCAGGGGTGAAGCTGTCAGTATCCAGCCAAGGTGCTGGACTTGGCTGCACCAGGGCGACCCTCTGCTCCCAGAGGCCTCTGCAATCCTTCAGGCACTGAGAGACAGTATGCAGCAGCATGGCAGTAAGGTCTGGTCTGGACCCCCACCACTTTGCTGTCACTCTGATGAAGCTGAACCTCAGGTTCTCCAGGTCCTGCTAGCTCCAAGTGGAGGTGGTTTCTATTCTTTAGCTGAGCAGGAATGGCATTTGCTTACCAAAGGTGACTAAGGTTTTTATCATATAGACAGGAAGAGACAGGAGCTTAGGTGGGCAAGCTGAACTTTAAGCAGGATGAATGAAGAGGGCGAAGTGATGACAAAAAAAAATTAAAAAGTAATATTTGACCAAGGACTTAAAGGAGAGCATGATTCCTATGAAAATACTACGGGAGAAAATAGTAAATACAAAGATGAGATATACTTCCAGTGTTTAAAGATGAGGGGCAATCTGTGGAGAGAGCTCTTTTCTAAAATAGGGGAGATAATTTTAGAATATTTGAGTCTACATTTATACATCTTGGGCTATTTAGAGAAACATGGAAATTGGCTATGTTGAAATCTGTCTCCACAATGTTATGAAGATGGTTGTTCATTATAAATTGATCATGTTGCTTTCTAGCTGAAAACTCCAAACTTCCCTTGCTGTATTCATAACAGAATGTAGAACTGATGAATATTATAAAGGAGATCTGTAATGTAATCTCTTACCACCTTTTAATGGAATGCCTCATTTCTTCACTGCCCACATAAAGGTACCTTTATACAGGCACCTGATTCTTTCCATCTTTCCTTTTCTTTTTCACGGGACCTGTTCCTATTAATTTTTCCAGACCTGACTCAAAAATTGATACCTGATTGAAGCTGTCTTCAAGCACTCCAAATCATAATTTCATTTTGTATCCCCAGGCACTTGATTTGCACTTCTATTGAAACTCTTTTCTTTTTTACTCTTATTTTTAAAAAATCAGGTGCCATATGTTATTCATCTTCAGATTTCCAAGATCTAGAACAGTACCTGGAACCTACTAGAAACTTACCATATACCTGTAGTGTGAGTTATTTAATAGATTATTAGGAACTGATGAAAGCATGAATTCCTTAAAAATAATATGTAGCTATCCTAATTCTTTTTTTTTTCCACAGGAGCACAGGAATTAGAAAATTAAAGGAATGCCATAAATAATTTTTGTAGACACACAAAAGTTTGTTTCATAGTTTCTGAAAAAGAAATGAGATATAGACTTTTCCAAGCTAGAGAATAAAACAGAGCATGTAAAAAATTTTGGCTTTATATTCAGTTGAAGATGTTTCCAAAAGTTTAACCTGCTTTCAAATTTTATGGAGCAAGGTTCTGGATAAAATGCAGTCTGGGTCC
Source organism: Cynopterus sphinx (assembly GCA_030015415.1). Taxonomy (NCBI): domain Eukaryota; kingdom Metazoa; phylum Chordata; class Mammalia; order Chiroptera; family Pteropodidae; genus Cynopterus; species Cynopterus sphinx. The sequence continues at coordinate 14,759,443 of CM057380.1, forward strand.
AAGGACAAGTAGATGGACTATAATTTAATATCTACAGAATTCTCTTCAATTGACCCAGCTTAACCTGTGAGCATGTCTCCATTCTCAAACATGACTTGTATAGGCTTATCCATGACTTCGGTGAAAATACAGATGACAGTTTCATGATATTTGTGAATTGAATCAATCTTGAAAGAGAGTTAAAACATTGAATTTGTCAGGGTCTTAGTAGGTTAAAAAGATGAGCCAAAACTGACAAGATGAGATTAAACGGGCTAAGTACAGAGTCCTGAACTGAGGTTTTAAAAAAAATCAATTGTGAAGCATAGCATGAGAGAACTCACTTAAGAGCAGTATTTGTTTTTTTTTTTTTTTTTTCTGAAGACGATATAGGACAAGATACCAGAAGGAAAAATAAAAGTGGCAAAATAGGTGAGGTCATTATCCCATTATTCAATTTTAGTATCCACTGGTCTACCATGTCTAGATTTATATATAAAAAGACTTGAGCAAATTGACTTGTATCCAAAAGTGACCAATATCAACTATAATTTGACCATAATAGTGGCTAGTTAATTTGTTGAATACATGCCATGTACTGGTACTTTGAATACATTTCTTCACTTAGTCTTCACAATAGCTTTATCTTGAAATAGCTTCTGTGGAGTATTTAAATCATCATCAGACAGGCACCCTCTCCCAAATGCTGGATGTGCGGCCTGCTGACAACTTATAGCATATTCTTTCCCTAAAAACACCCAGGGGAAGGTGACTTTATCAGAAAAGTGTGTCAATTAGTGAAGCAAAGGTGAGGTCATTGTATTAAGGTTTAATATAAAAAGATTACAGTTAAAAGTTAATTATGATGATAATGAAATTAAGAAAGTTAAGAAAATTATGAAGTTTAAAAGTTAGAGTAAAAGTCTTTAAAGAAAAACTTTAGAAATTATATACATGTAAATATACAGAATGCCTTGTCAGATCATGGCCTATTAAAAGCAGAAAACTCTAAGGAAGGAATGATAATTGTTAATTACATGGTTGCAATTTAATTTACACTTATGTGTTCTACATTTTTAATTTGCTCCAAGATAGATATGTATTTAAATTAAAAAAAAGAAAGTATGCTTCCTAACTAGAAACAAGATTATCACTTCGGAGGTACATTAAAAAAAAGAAAAAAGTCATGGTGAAGTCTTATTAAAAACATCTCTTTCTCATTCTGTCTCTGAGTCTAAAAACTTGTATTTGTATTTGACATTTCGGAAAAAAGATAATGAAACAAAACTGGCTATCGAACACATGGGAAAATATCTTGTATTTCCTATAAAATTATGTAAAAAATTTTTATTTCAATTTTCTAAAGATGGGAAAAGGTCCAAGAAGACTGGAACAATCTTTGCTCATGAATATGAAGACAGGGTTTAATAGAAAGAACTTGTTCAGGGTTTTTCTGATTTATTCTAAGAAAAGTTAAATATATATTTATAATATCATTAAAGAAGTGAACAATTTAAGGTTCCTAAGTATTAGTTGTGAGAATATTTTTTTAAAAAGAACTTGACTCATTAAGATCACATGTAGGAAATGCCACAAACAGGGATGACACACTCAGGCTGATACTTTGCTCACAGGGTCATTTCGATTTAGTCAATATTTGATCCTATTCATTCTTTAAATGGTAATAATAGCAGATATGATAATAACAAACTGTGTTGTTATATATCCTTGCCTAATTTCTGAATGTATATTTCTTGTGTAAAATAGGAATAATAACATGTCATGTACTTCCTTGAGCTATAAGAAATATGGTGATGACAACTCAATTCAGTATAGCAAATAACTCCTGTCTTCTTACTAGAAATTTATCCACCTATTCTTTTCATCACAGAGTAAATGACAAAAGAAGTGGGAGGCATGCAGGTGAAATATTCAGCTCTTGAGTGATGTCTGTATGCCAAATTTTATACCCTTTTATATTTGTGCTGTTGCTAAATGAAGAGTATATCTCCATTGTTAAGAACTATCCTATCATCATACTATTAAGAGATTGAAAAGAGATGTCTAAATAAATTACTCTATTTTAAAATAAATTTCACCTGCATATTTAAAAATACCAGTTGTCTGTGAATAATTAAATATGTAAAAATGTTATTTTTAATATTTTTAAAATCATTTGCACAATTACATATGAAATTACATATGAACACACAAAAAAGATAAGAATGAACTTTATTAGGAATAATACCTATGTTAGCAATCAAGTTACGTTGCTTTTCTAAAGTTACTTTATTTTATGCATACTTGTTTATTGGCTTTAGTTTCCTTTTTTATTTTTCTTTTAAAATAATTTCATATTTATAAATATTTGCAAGGATATTGCATAGAATTTATTTTTATCTGAAACATTTAGAGTAAGTTGACATGATGCCAACTTTAGCAGGTATTAACTAAAATAAAGCACTTTCCTATATAAGCTCTAGAAAACAATTAAACTGCCATATAATCCAAAGATTTCAATAGAATTTTACCTATCATTCCAATAACGTTATTTATAACAAAAGATGTATGCATGGCATATAATAATAATAAATAATAATAATTATTATTTTTCTTTACTGTCTTTTAGTCTGGAAAGTTTCCTTGATCATTTCTTTATTTTCATGGTTTTGACACTTGGAATACTAGTTATTTTGTAAATGGTACCTCAATTTGTATTTGTCTCATATTTCCTCATACTAGGTTCCGATTGTGCATTTTTGGCATGACTATCACAGTAGTTACTCTGTGTTCTTCTCTTTCTAGTAGTACCCAAGTTTAATTTTCTCATTACTGGTGATGTTAACTTTGATCCTTTAATAAAAGTGGGATTTTCAACGTTAAAACTATTTATATTTATTTCTTATTTAACTTTCACATACTTGCTTTAGCAACCACTGATGAGCCTTAGCTGAAATGATTTACATTACAATGTTTGTTACATTTGGCTTATGGATGTTTTGACATATCCCTTTACATTTTTTTTTCTTTCTTTACGGCGCAATGTGTTGTTCCAGACTTATCTTGTATTTTCTCTCTCCCAATTTTAGAATCAGCGATTTTTATTAAGAGGCCAGGTTAGATTAATGAAGAATGATATTTAGAAACCAAAATCTGGCTACCAGGTATGCTCTTTGCTATTGGGATATTGCAGCTCCCAAGTCCTCTCAACAGATAGAACTCAGAAATGATTTTCTAAGTGACATTCCAAGCAAAAGGAGCGTCCTTCTAGAAATAGCTGAACACACACACACACACACTCACTCTCACACACATATGCATGCATGCACACTACATAAATATCTTTTAAAACCCTGCCTAGGCCAAAACATCCCACTCTAGACGAAGGAAGTCTCCTTTTATTCCATTCACTCTGCTTGGGGCTGATACTCCATGACAGACTTCTGTGCTTCACCCCATCTTCACACAGATGCCTACTTTGCCCAGATGTAGAACTTATTTATTCAGAATAAGAGACAGAAAGAAAGGAAGAAATGGAGGAAGGGAGGAAGGGAGAAAAGAAAGAGAAAGGAGGAAAAAAAAAGATTTTTAAAAATAAAAGATAGCTTTCTTCTACATTTTTCACTGAATGTGTAGCAAATAATTTCAACCTAAATTTTGGCTGTTTTAATTTATTGCTCTTTGAAAGCAAAGTAATCTGTTACAGGAGTAAAATATTATATGTTAAATAATCTTGACTTTTTATTAGTCCAAACAGGTGAATAAAATATCAAGCTGTGATACTAATATATTTTTTGAAATATTAAATTTATATATAATATATATCTTTTACTTTATTTAAAATCACATTAGACTTGCAGTGTTCAGATTCTACAGGAAAGACAATTTTATAAGCACTAAATAAAGGGGTCCCATCAAAGGAATAATACATGTAAGTGTTGATATTTAAGTGTATGTTTCTTATCTAAGTCTCAGTGTCTAATATACTTTTATATCTTCAGAATAATTTAAGTTGAATCAACCTTCTAAAACAAATTTTAGCCTGCATTTTTCATAAAATTTTGAAATATTAGGAGAATTGCAGTATTCAAAAATATTTGCAACAGCATTCTGTCTCTTAGCTTGAAGGCACGTTTTCTATTTTTTATATGATTGGACAGAGAAAAGCTCACTTATTTTATATTTTCATTAGAATGATAGGTATAAATATGTTTTTCAGTGAAAAGTACTGAAGTAAATAATGTAAAATATGAAGGTGATAAATATTAAATATTTCCAGTGAATTTAATAAGATTGTTTAAATCTCATCAATATAATGTTCTATTTTTTATATATTTTTTGAATTATAAAATCTAAAAAACAAATAAATTTTGATAATTAATCATTTTATTTAAATAGAAAACTGCATAATTTGTGAAAAATGTAATATATGATAGTGTATAACTACATATTATAGTTATATATACATATATATTGATCATACTAATTAAAAAACATTATTTAATTTTCTAAGGCTCAAAAATTAATATGAGTAGTGAGTTTCTTATAAGTACAAAAGATAATTCCATTTATTATCAATAAATTTTGATAAAACAACACATTTCATTTAATTTGCTTGTATAATGGTGAATTCATATCCCTAAATGCAGAGTCTTCTTCCCATGATTATCATTGAGATTAATTTTCTAATGACTTTATGGTAGACAATAAATATGTATTTCCTTCCTTCCTTTATCCTCTGAACCCCCCACCCAACCCTTTCCCACTTGCTTTATCTCCTTCTCTTCTTAATTTATTCCTTTTGGCTTTCTTCCCTTAAAAACTTTCATACAATCTCTAATCTCCCTTATTCCTCAATGTAGTAAAACTTAAATTAGACAATAACAGGTTTTCCAGTTACATAATAAATAATTAGAGTATTTTGAGCTTTGTATTTCTTTTTGGATTTTTTAACTAATTTCATGACTTTTGTAAATGTACTTTCATAGGAAAAAAAATCTTTCATAACTTATGTAAAATTGTAGTTATATTTAAGAGCTCTAATTAGAAAATGTTTTAAATTATTTTCATTAAAAATATTTGTTCTATTAAAACATAACAATTCAATAATTTTCTAATGTTTATCTACCTGATCTTGTAAGACAAATTACATTTTTGCATTATTTGAGCTACAGAAAGTATAAAACATTTATATTTTCAAATTTCTAATTAGTCTTATAAAACATAATGGCACAATTTAAATATGTGTGTATGTATGCATATATAATATATAAATATATAACTAAAATATAGCTGTACTTATAATTAAAAAAGGAATTTACTCTACACATTATTTCTATATCTTAAATTTTAGTGTACAAGCTAGTGTTTTTATACATATAACAAGAAACTTTTGAAAAATTATAACTCTATATTTTCTAATTTCCTTAAAAATAAGCTTATAATTTCTATTTTCAAATTTTAAATATTAAAACATTCATTTTAAGATTTTTCTTCTCTTCAATTATCTTTTAATTTTAATTTTTGACAGGATTTTTACTATAAATATCATTTGGTTTCTTATGATGTTTTCTACATCTTTCCTACATAGTTTACTTATAAAGTTGGAGGAACTAGAATCAGGATTTAAAATCAATTTTGATCCATAGATATATTCTAAGTCCTCACTATATGTCAGATACACCTTTCCAAAATTTTAAGCACCATATAATTTTTAGAATAACCTGAATCATGACTTATTAAAATGTGTAAGTTATTTGCTTACAGAAATAGAGTATGATTTTCAGAAATTATTGTGTTATACTCACCAGCCAAAGCAAGAATATATTCCTGAAATCTTGTTCCTATACGATTTGTGGCTGTGCAGTTATATCGTCCAAAGTCATTGTCAGATGTAGGTGCAATCTAAAATAATTATAGTAATAAAAGTTTTACTATTTTAAAACAATAGCATTGAAGTTTTAAAATAGACTCTAGTATGCCTATCATCTTCACACAAGTTTAATAATCACAACTCCTTGCCATAACTTTTTTCTATATCAAGTAAATATTAGTAGGTTATAAAAATCCTTTTAAGATGTAATCTATGGAATTATACTATCCACAGGACTAGGTAAATATAATTTGTCTATTAATTTATGAAGTAGATAAAGTAGATAAATGCCACCATTTTGTTACATCCATTGAACAGAAAAAAATCATTAGATATTCATATATGTACATTTCAGAAAATAGTACATAGTTTAAAAAATGTATATTCTGCAGTTACTGCAGATGTGAAATGAAAACAGAAAACTTGTACCAAAAGTATTGTTAACACTTTAAGTTCGGGCAGTTTTAAAGTTCAAGAAAGTCTCAAAATATCAAATCTCTCCCTCCTATGATATTATTTAAGACAAAATATTAATGAAAGATAAAAAGTTATTCTAAAAAATAAAATCTCTCCAGGACAGTGTTTTTCAGAAAACACTGCTCTTATGTAGCAATCCCAGAAGACAGGCCTGGGACCTTGATATCTAACTAATAACAGTATCTCGTCTCCATTTTATCCAATTCCTATCATTCTCTTTCATTTTAGTTAGAACATAGTTGACCTTAAATCCTTACATATTTGAAGTCCATAATTAAGTTAACCTATTGGGATTCTATTTCTGAATATTGGGACCACCCTGCAATTCTAATGTACTGAAATTCTAAATTACCAATTTGAAAAGAGATCTGATGACAGTAATAGACAAAATTTTCTATCCCAGTAACTATTATTAAGAAAGAAAATGCTTAAAACAAGACTTGCTGTTAAATTTCAACTCTATTCCAAAAGGGGGAAATGATTTTGCGGGAATGGGAGGCTATTATCTAAAATTACAATTTTGAGTTCCATCAAAGTTGGTAATTCTGAAAGGGTATGAAAAGGCTGTGTCATTCATTCTCTAGTCAGCTGTCCATCTAGGAATAAGTCATAGGTTTAAGAATTAGAAGTTTAAAAGCTCTTAAAAGTTTTTTCCTAAGTGATTAAATATTCATTTTGCTTACATTTAGTTTTTAATAAACCAGGCAAATTTAATTCAAAAATAATTTTACTAATGAAAAATAATTTGACAAAAATTTTTTCTTATTCTGCAGGCATATCAGAAAGTTATTCTCATATTCCATATAGAAGACTATGTACTGAATACAATACAGAAACAGGATTGCCATGACAAAGAACTGTCACTATTATATAGCTCCTCAGAAATAATAAAGTAATTAAATAAATTTATTTTCATTGGAATGATTTTTAAAAGGCTCAATTCATTTTTGTTTTCATTTCTTGGGAGTTTACCTATTAAAGATAAAATCTTTACAGTTCAGTCTGAAATAATTCTTTTATCATGTTTTATGATTAACAGATACAGAAAATACTCTTAGTAGCACAGATTTTTAAAAAAACAACACAGATCTAGACATAATGTGGCCAAATCATGTGATTTGCAGCATATTTGGCATTTTCTAAGAAAGTGATATAAAGATAAAATCTAAAGTGGCTTTATACCCATTCCCAGCACAACAAAATAATAGCTGAGTTTTTCAAAATATTAGATAATATGTAACAAAGATATGGCATAAAATGGTAATTTAAAAATATTTAAATGTTTTAAATATGCAAATTAGCACAGCTATTTATCACAGAAGTACTAGGAACACTACTTATAATATACTTTGTCATGTTTTAATATGCAGTTAAAATTCAATTTCACTTAAGATGTTGCGCTTTGATGGAATATAATAGATCAACAAATGTAATTTTAAACATCACAGGATAAGCTGAGAGTACAATGTTAATGAAAAAGCTTGCTAGTCTTTTTCCTATACTTTCAAAGATTTGATTTCCACTTTGTATGTATTAATGGCGAAAAAACCACTTATCTAACAATTACTACCTTTACTAGGGCAAGAAACAACAGTATAGGTGATGTAAAGCAGAGTATTATTCCGATCAACCCATTATAAACTCCTGTATCAATTTTTGTCCATATATTGAATAGTTGTCTTATTTCAGAGTGCTCAGAAACATTAATAAAAATCAATTCGAAAAATGATTATTGTCCAACTTATTATTTACAACTTCATTGTAAACTTGACTTTTTATATATTTTATTATATGTTCTTAAAATTAATAATTATATGACTATTATCGTAACTACTAAATGAAAATTAATAATAATATACTATCCCAAGCAACTATGTATGCTACCAATTAATACTAGTTTAAAATTAGTCCTTCTTATTATTGTTTTTTTCTTTTTTAAGTGTTATTTTGTCTTATTCTGTATTTAAATTGTGTTAGCTACACATTTATATCTTTTATTCGGGATATAAATTTATTTTTTTAAAAATAATATACACATAAAAAGTATGTGCTCAAGGTCAATGTTTTAACCAACAAATCTTTTCACATACCCAGCTATGTGAAAAGCAAGTAAAAATTGCTTAGTTTTCACTTTGGGATAAGAAAGGATGCCATTTAGGCAACAGATTAAGTAACACTAGAAACTTCTATAAATAAAATATTTAGATGTCAGATTTATAAAATGTTGCTTGATATTTACTACGAAGCATTATGAGCTATCCCAGAAACTTAAATGTGGCAAGATAAAGTAAAGCAGAAATTACAGATTAGTCTATCACTAAAACATGAACTTTATTTACCTGTTGATATAGACTTGTATTCCTCTACAAAATTCATAAGTTGAATCCCTGACCACTAACATGACTATATTTGGAGACAGGGTCTTCAAGGTGGTGACTGAGGTTAACTGAGGGTATAGAGTATGTTCTGATGCCTTAGTAAGAAGAGTTAACAAAGTTTCACCAGAAACCAACATTTCTGGCACTTCAGTCTTCACCTTCAAGCCTCCAGAAATGTATGTGTGGGGGACGTGGTGGGGTTGGGGGAGGTTTCTGTTAAGTCACGCAGTTTCTGCTATTTTGTTACAGCAGCTCGAGCACACTGACACATTCCCCAAAACTTCTGTAATCTAATCTTAGTTTTTAACTGTGGTTAAACACCTACAATTTAGGTAAATCTGCCCAAATGTCTTTCTGAAATTGACCTCCATGTCAATTCGCCAATAGCTAATTCGTCTAATGCAGTTACAAAAAAATCAATTTAAATTGATTTAGACAAAGTGGCTTAATTATCTGCCAGTTATCTAAACATTTAGGAAAGTGATGACTAAACCCTTTTATCAACCAAACATTTTACTAAGTCCAATTACTGGGTAGAAGAGTTAATATGGCGCCATCGAGAAGAATATTTTGAAGTGAACCCAGTACAGGTATCAGGTGGTATTTCAAAATAGTAATTTTTAAAATTTATGTAGATTGAATTAGTGAGGAAATGTACCATCTGTTTAGCTAAATAAGGCTGTCTGTGGAAGATTCTCAATTATTCTGAAAGAAAGCATCATAAACTGGAAGGGCTGATGATCATTGCCACAGATGTATGTAAACTTTGGGAATTGATACATACACATGTATATGTCATCTGTAATTACTAAATAAAAAGTATTTTATTTAATAATTAAAACAATTTAAGGGTCTGGGCCTGGGCAATACAAAAACAATTACGTACTATCTTAATTTAAAAATTAAAATAAAATAAGGCATTGAACAAGTAAATCTGGTTTATTTAGAACTTGAAACTATACAGCCAGTAGATAACATTTAAGAAGGACAGTGTAACCACAGAATGAGTGACTAGTATCAACACTGAAACTAAACTTTTTCCCTCAAGAGTTGACACCCATTCTTATATACAAATAATGAGATGTTAATCATTAAAGAGTCATAATCCAACTACATAAAATATGCCTGTAAGTAAATAAATATGAAATAGATACATTGGTTTTCTATATATTTTATAATATAAACATAGTATATAAATATATAAGATCTTTAAACATATTCTAAAATAGTAGATAATAGCTAAAATAATATTAATATGTACATAAAGACTTACCTCTAATATCACCTTTCTCCCTGAACTATATGTCTTCAAATGAGTGGTGTTTTTAGCTGGCAAGACTAGTTTCTCTCTTCTCCAATGGACTGATGCTGGTGGATTAGATTTTACATCACAGCTTATATTGATTGGATTTCCTTCCCAAGAATAATAAATTGTTTGGTTTGATATGAACTTGGGAGCATCTGTAAAGCAGCATAATATAATATTTATAGACTTTTTCTTTAAGATAAACACTCTTTTAATTAAGAAATAATTATTACTTGACTACAAAAAAACATAGCAGTTTTAATTTCATGTCTAATAGGACATAAGAACTCATGAAAATAGATGCCATTTGATTGTTTCATCAAATAATTTTAATATAAAAACATTCACAGTGAAAATATGAAACATTAAATTTCCCGAGTTAAATTTGCATTTAATAATGTGGCAAAAATGTCCACTCAGTAAGTTAATGTTTATGTATATATATGGAACCTGTTTTTGAAACTACCCACACTGTAAAGAAAGAGTTTAGTATAAAACTTAACGAAATCAGTGTCTTGTATCATTTTGAAATCATATATATCTTAGCCATATAATTACTTTAAAAATATTTTGAAGCAGATACAAAGTCTAAATTAAAATGGCAATATAACTAAACATTTTTTCCTAAAATATCATTTTGAGTATTTATTAAACCAGAAACGATTTAGCCAACAGTATTAATTTAAGAATTAATCAGTTGCTATGATGCTCTGTCAATTCTCAGGCCCCTACCTCATACCTCTATAAAAATAGTTGAGAGAAATGAGACAATATATTATGTCGTTTAATGAAATAACCTAATTGTGAAAACACACGAAAATGGGTTTTAGTCTTGTTCCGCTCTAGAACTTTTACATAGTCCAAAAGTCAATCATAATCTCTTTGAGTCTTAAACTCTTAAAATTATACATAATTATTTGAGAGAATTCATTATTTTATTTTTATATAAAAATACATAATCTTAAGTGGTAGCTAAAATGTTGCTGATATTTATACTGATTATTGTTGTTACTGATATTAACTATTTAGAACTTAATATCACTTCATAAATGATCAATTTCAGTTGTCTAACTTAAATGTTTTGTTTTACTGCCCTTAATTACTTAAAAATGACTTACAGCCAACTTTTTTTACATCAACAGATTATCAAATATGAGTTCTAATTTGTAGTACAAATGAAGAAGCAATTGTTTAAAAATTTTATCTACATGTATTTAACCATATGTTTTTAATTCTAGTCTCACATAAATTTAAGAAATATTTATTGAAAGCTTTCTATATAATAATAAATTTATACAAATAACCTTGTGGGGGAAGGTGCTATTCTGTTTCAAGCAGGAGGGATCTGTTGTAAGAGCCTTCAAGCTTGTTCTAGTATTAAGTTGTAGGTCTGGAATGTGAGTCTAGGGTGATTTTAACCAGGGCCCATTATATTCACATTCAACCCAGAAACAAAATTATAATTCTCAGTGCTAGCAACATTTTGGTGATTTGGACTCTATCATCTATAATTGAGAGGAATATAACTCAAACAATTCCTTAGGAGAATAAAGTGTCTTAAAAAGCTTTATAATCTCAGTTCTATAATCCAGTTCTAGGTATCACTTCAAAGAAAATAAGTTGAAATATTATCAAAGATTTATATAAAGGACTTTTAATGCATTGATATTTTAATAACAACAAAACTGAAAGCATCTTACTGTCTCAGAAAGAGGGCTGGTTAAATAGTGACACATCTTGGCAATTAGCGTGCTAAATATTCCACAGACATATCTGCCTATAGTTTTCCCTCAGCTTGCAATGTGTCTGCTCTTCCTTTCCCCTGGCTGACTTCAAAACTAAGCTCCATACTTCCTAAACACACCCTTTCCACACCCATCAACCAGGGCTTGAAGTTCCCTACATTGTGCTCTCACAGATTCTGTAGTTTCTCAACATGTCTTAAGTATTGAAAGGATCTTTTTGATTATTTCTCCACCAAACGATCTAAATCTTACAGGTTAAGCTATGTCTTGTTCACAATAATATTCTTGATGGCTTACACAATGTAAGATGCTTACTTGATTCTCAAAAACTATATCAAACTTATTGAAAATTAAACAGGCATTAATTTTCAATTCAACAGTTCAGTTAAACTGAACAGAAGGTATTTTCAAGGAGAAAAGTAACAAACAAACAAAAAATAAAACAGCAGCAACAATAAATCTTTTCTAATGCCTTGAAGGATTAAGTGAAAATCTAAGACTACAACTAATTAGGGGCAGAGCTGTAAGGGAAGCTGAACTTCCTGATATTCACAGTAAACAGCTAAGCCAATATCTCTAACTACCTCTATCTATAAAATATTTTATTACTGCTTAATATATGTGAAATATAATCTCTTTAGTATTGTAATATTTTAGGGAGAGGTTTATGAATAATTTATTTGCATATAAATACAGCCCAATATGAAAATCATGCATGCTAACATTACTATTAATAGCTGGCTCACAGTCAACACTGATATAATCTGGCATCTGTGAATATGTGTATTATATGATAATTTAACAATAAATTTAGGGCAATATTTGTTTAAATAAAAGCAAGCAATTGCCACTAATTGCTTCCCTGCTAATCTCGGTGAGAATTTCATTCAGAATTACTGATGTCGAATGTAAATGTGCTCTAGGCTATACATGCTACATATGGCTGAAAACCACTAAAAATGTATTTCTGGTGTGAAGCAAGAAAATATTGATAACTCTCATCTACAACAAAACAGAAACTAGATTCCTCTATATAACAAGTTTTGTAAATATCAAAACAGTAGCAAGAGAGCAATATGAACTGGCACAAGATTGGCACATAATGACATCGAACAAATGGTGCTGAGCTACTGTTTGAAGAAAGATTTAACTCAAGGAAAGGCAACATATGAAGACTTTGGGCTAAAAAATTTAGCCATATTTCATGTTGATAAATTAAAAATTGTAATTTTCACAAAATTGGCTTTTCCAGAAAAGCAGAACTTTCACATCATGAAAGACTTCAAATGTTGTGCAGAGGAAATAAACTTTGCCAGTTTAAAAAATAAAAAAGGTCAGAGGAGGAGAGAGGAGAGGAATATGGCATAGGCAGAACTGGAAATAACAGAGTGTGTGTGTGTGTGTGTGTGTGTTCATGTGTGTGTGTGTGTGTGTGTGTGTGTGTGTGTGTGTGTGTGTGTGTGTGTAAAAACAAAAAGATAGGCAAGGACAAATTTTCACCTTGAAGCTGCTTTCTTTGCCTAGGTTTTGTGCCCATATTCTATGCATGGGAAAAATAAATTCATGGACTGTAAAGCTATGGACTATAAAGTTATGGAAACATCTCTTAAGGTATTATATATCCCCCAGATTCTATTAAAGTCCAAATTGAAAATATTCTACAAATTACAATGAACAGAATTAACTATTGGAACAATTTTTATCTGAGCAGAGTAGTGAACAAAAATCAGAGAAACTTGATCAGTACCACATCCACTGGATGTGAAGGTAGAGATAGCCTTCAGAAAGTGTCTGGGAACAATGAGAAACAAGGAAAGTGGCAAAAATACCCTCCTTGACAAAAGTTTAGGCAGGGTCTGCAGGTCTTTTTTCTTTTTCTTTTTTTTTTTTTTTAAACCTTGTCCTTGGGACTTGTCCCTCGTCTGCCTTTAGTAAAGAACCCAAGCTAAGTTAGATTAGTGAGAACCCTTCCACCTTTGATATCTGATTACTGTTGGTACCTGATCAAGTTCTTTATTACCTACCTTTAATGTCTATGTTCATGGCCTATTTTTAGCAAAATCCTATTAGACCAGTTTAGCAAGAATCATGTTGTCCTTGAAATTTAATCAAGCTCCGATTAAAAATTTCCATCCACAGAATCTAGTCTCACTCTGCTTACTGTCTTGAATGCATGCTTGTCCTTACATTTGGAGTTGAGTTCTGTCTTTCACCCCTATTGTAATAATCTTGCACCCTATTTCAATAGACTGGAATAAAGTCTTCTCTATCATTTTAAACAGGTGTCAGGATAATTTCTCTTTGACAAAAGAAAGGATATACCCAAGAAAGGTAATTAGAAGAAAAACTTGTTTGTATTTCCCTTTAAGAGGGAATGACTAAGACAGATCTTAAGGAAATATGACAGCTATAAGTACTAGATTATTTTCTGTAATTTTGTATATTTGAAGTGTTAGAGTTAAAATTATAATTTTTAAATCAATCACACAAATAAAACTTTACCCAACCAGATTTTCAGACAGGGAAAGATGAGAGACTTATATCTAACAGTGAATCCATCAAATTCTCATGACATGAGGAAGCAATTTTTGCAATTCTAGCATTTACCTATGAACAAAGTTAAACTTACAGCATCTTTGTGCACATGGTCATTTTAAGTTCTAAAGAACTGACTGAGCAGATCTCCTAGCATCTGATATCTGGAAAGGAACATGGATGTCATCTATAAATCTTTATTCTACATACAAGAAACCTTGCTCTGGGATATTTAGGAAGGCAGTGGCCAAGACCACCACTTTTTTGGCTCTTTATGTTCACTTGATAAAAACCACACTGCTATGCCAGTTTTTCCATTGAAAACTGTAAGTATATTCTCAGAGAGCTGTTTCTATAGATAATTAACAGTGTTACTCCATATAGAAATTATTGTTTGAAGTGATTATACCAAGTAATCAAGGAAGTTCTTTATTATGTTCTATATACTGCATTTAAGTTATAAAAGAAGTATATAATAGAGTTTAGAAGGATTGTGGTGAACAAGAGTGCATATTGTACACTTACTTATTTCTAGGTGCTGCCAATAAAATTAGATAATTAGAATCATCACCACCTTTCCTGTCTATGCTGATTGATGTATGAGAAGCTAAAATGTAAGGAGAAATGCATTCTGGGGCAGGGCAGTCATTTTCCATACTAAGGATTTTATGGCTAGAACCATATTTTAGCAACACATCCCTGAATACATATTGCTTAGATAAAAATTCAGGAAAATTAATTTTACATAGGAGAGAAAAGTACTAAAACTGGAGAGGGAGAGGGAAGGTGAGAAAAAAGAGGAGGAAGAGGAGGAGGAATATAGAAACAGGGACAAGAACACAAATATATATATATATATATATGCATATATATGTATATGTATATTGTTCTTGATTATAATTATATAAATTTCTTGGAGTTATGCTAATTTTTTCATGTTTATAAATGCCCCTGGTTGATAGTTTGCTATACATACACAGGTACTTACATGTATGTGTGTATATGTATATACGTGTGTGTGTGTGTGTGTGTGTGTGTGTGGATATATATATATATATATATATGATGGAAAATAATCCCTTTTTAATAGATATTATATTAATAAGTTAATACCTTTAAAATCAGATAATACATGATAAAAAATAATATAAAATGTCCTCGGTGTTAGAAATATTGGAAACTAGATTATCTATAGGTTCCTATATCATTCACTTAAGGATTATATAATTATTTTCTAAATGTATATTCTACTGCATAGACTGGGAGAACATGTAAAACTGGATCTAAGTGAATAAGAACTTTACAAATAAAGGAATTATGTTCTCTTACCTATTATCACAATGGCAACATCTTAAAAGATAAATTATTGAGTTTTTATTAAGTGACGGCTATAAAGGCAGAAGGCTGAGCTAGAGCATTTCAACAGTCTTATATCCATGGCCTTGACTGAATCTCTGATTTAAAGTTGCTAGCAATAAGAAATACTAAAGTATTTGTCACTTTTGCAAAGGTGAGATCAGGAAAATTATATTTCAGGAGACATCAGATAAACTTTTAAGACTGCCTTCAGGCTTAATGCCAAGTTACCCCTGTTTTAAAAATATCCTTTTTGTTTCATTATTATTATTATTATTATTATTATTATTTTGCTTTAGTGCTGAGATTTGAGCTGAACCTGCAGCCAGCACCCTATAAGACTTGCCAACTTGATTACTAGCTTAATACAGCTTTTCACTTTCTCTTGCCATTTCCTCTTAGAGCTCTGAAATCTCCTTCTTTTTTTTTTTTGAACATGGTTTATTTGTGCTTTGTACCTGTGACCTGAGTAAAGTCTTACTTCTTGCTGAGTGCTGGCCTGGATTTCTGAGTTCTGCCTGCTCGTAAACAGACTGAAGTGGAAAACAAAACAAAACACAGGCAACTGAAATGTCAAAATCCTTTGACCTGAATTGTCACAGTTTCATAAATAATAGAATCAGTATACAAATTCACAATTTACTATACATTTTGTGAATCAAATTGAAAAGCGTCATTAGGGTAAGATTTACAAACATTAAAAAATAAATTTAAATCTCTCAGTCATATTAATAGCATAATATATATTGCTCTTATAACTCAGTATTGGGATTGTCAAAACGTATCTTGCATACCCTATAAATTATTTACGTACTACTGTGTAATACTGTCCTCTCCTGTAGTGATCACACTCTGTGGTATAAAATTTTAGGTGTTTTTCTCTTTAATCTTAGATTTTAGGAACTACAAATAACAGCAAAAATGATTTTAATGTATGATACAATATCCTATTTTAAGAACTCTGACATTCATTTCTTGCCAATAAATCACAGTACATAAATATACCATTGCCATTGTTACAGCCCCGTAGGAGGGCATTACCTATCTAACTTTAAAACTCTGTCCTTACTGGCTTACTGGCCTACTGATCTACCAGTTTCTATTTTAAGATGATGTTACTATCCCACTTAAATCTAAGAGATTATCTTCACATTTCTGAAATCAAAAAGTTTTATGATTTATAAAGATCTGCTTTAGTGAGCCTATGACTTTTCTCTGACGCTGTCTCCATTTGGGTTAACTTTATTTCTTAAAATGTATGCATCCCTAAACTTTTCCTGCTTTCAGCCTCCTGCCTAGCAGTATCATTTACCTAATCACTTTTAGATATACATCATCTTAATGTAGCTATGTGTTCCTTTCCATAGCTTTGTAGTTGTGTGTTCTTTTCTCTAACTTTTTAGCTGTGTGTTCCTTCCCCTGGCTCCCTTGAAACACAAGTTCCAAGAGCAAGGACAATCCTGTCTTTTCTCCCAGTTCTGTACAGCACTTAAATTTATATATGACATGCAATAGATACTCAATAAATAATAGCTACATTAATGAATGAATACCCAAGTATGTATTATAGATGTCATCACTCCATTTAACTGAGGAGGAAAAGTATATCAACATTTGTTTGATTTAGCTAAAATCACAGAATTTAGAACTTTTATCCAGTGTTAATTCTATAGTAATATATTTTCTTTCATAGACTCTTATTGCCTATTTTGTGAAGAAGCCAACCCCTTAAATTAGCTAAGAATTAACTGCACATTTAAAAAATAATGTCTAAAACATCTTGACATTTATTTTAGTCATTGAATTTTTCACATTTGATTTATGTTGGGGGAATCTACCAAGGGAATAAAAGCTAATATATCCTTTGGCACATTTAGAAGATAATTCAATTAATAATTTCATAGATCCCGTTCTACTGTATGTTCACTCATATGCAGAATCAGCTATGGCAATTAACTAGATTAAGTCCAAGTGTCATGGGAATTCTAATGACTACATAGAATACTAAATTAGATGTGTTTGTTGCCACTTTAACCTTAGTACTGGATGTGCAGTTTCTTTACAAAATTTGAACAACCAAGTTATGCATAAATCTTGGCATATTTTATAAACTTAGATTAATGAGCATCATTTAAATTAAGATATGCCTCTATGGCACTTGGCACACATTTAATTTGACTATTATTAGTAATATATATTAGTAATATATCTTACTGATCATAAGAG
Organism: Cynopterus sphinx; assembly: GCA_030015415.1. Lineage (NCBI taxonomy): Eukaryota > Metazoa > Chordata > Mammalia > Chiroptera > Pteropodidae > Cynopterus > Cynopterus sphinx. The sequence goes on from CM057380.1 coordinate 14,777,317, forward strand.
AAGTTTGATGATAAGGTGAATTATTCCTCTTTCTATTATTATTCTTTCATCCTAATATCTCTTCTCCTACATACAAATACTAATAAAAGTATTTTAGTACCTATGGCTATTTTGTCCTCTATTGTTGCTTTACATATTGAATTTTCCATAAATAGCTACAGTATTTTAAGAATATATTATCATCATTATGCACAATTTTACATATAAATCTAGAAAGCAAAACTTGAGTGAATCTTTCATAAAAATTTATGACTTATCAAAAGATGATTGGTCATAGAACTATAACAATGTTAAAGTTGAATATCAATAATAATAAATTAGTAAATTGGATTTACCAGTAGCACATTGTATAACTTATGTAATTTGTTACTATCTAGAATATGTTACTATCATTAAAATAAAAAAAAATTCAAGTAAAATGTTAAATTTTTATCTAATGATTTAATTTGATGTCTATGTCATTAATTTTACATGTGCAAAAACTGTTCCACAAATTTTATTCATTTCTTAAACTTCACAGGTATATCAAACCTTGATGACCTAAAAAAAATCAAAAGCCAAATAAAACACTTCCATATTAAAGTGTCTGTGCATTCTAGAATGTTGCCTAATGCATAATGGAATGTCTGGGTCACAACAATAGAAAATAAACAACAAAACTCTCACTATTTCTACCTGCATGATAACAATAACAATAACAAATTAGAACTAATAATGACAATATCTAACATGGCATTATGTCCTGTGATTAAATTTAATCACGATTATATTATATTAGGTATTATTATCATCATCATTTTACCTTTATTTTTCTCACTTCTTAAGTGAATGGCTAAAATGTAGGAAAATGTGTAACCACTTCCACCTCCCTTTAAGTCTCTTGAATGAAAACTGATAACAAATTGTCAATATTTATAACTTTCAAAAAAACACATAAAATTATTCATTAGGACTTCAACCACCATTTCTATCTGCTTAACTACTTTTAATGTTGACATATTTTATTTTTATTATGTATTAGAATAATTTTTAAAGAGATGACAAACTATCATCAAAATTTATTTTCACATAATGGAGCAAAATAATTTGAGCCACATAGAGTAAAAATAAAGCAATTCAAGTTATGACTGGAAATGAATCATACATAATACATTTTCAAAACACTGTATCATGGTAAACAAAAAAAAATGTATAACTTCTCCTAAAATTATAGCTTATTGACATGGGTCTCCCCTTTTAGAATTTTTTGGGAGCTCAAAGGGTGTACTCTTTGTATTTGCTCCCCCAGATGAACATATTGCCGAGCATATATTAAACATTAACAAATACAAATTTAATGAATGAATTTGGCCATAAATATCAATTAGCAAATATTCATTTGTAAGCCATCTCAACATAAGGGGTATACATTACCCTGCAGGATTGACATTAGGCTTAACCACATGACTTTTGGGAGGTGACATGAGCAAACATGTGAAGTTTGCTTATTGGGCTTGTTCCTTTGTGCTTCTGCCACCACTGTGAGATGGTTTTCTACCTGTGGTTACCACTTACTCAGACTGGTTCCAAGTGTTGCTGGACCCACAGCCTGGAGGTAAGCCTTGCTGCTTGAAGCAGAGCTCCCCATTCAAAGTCTGCCTGGGTCAGCCAATTTCAGTAGAGCATGAGAATGATTTTTGCATGCCACATGGTTTTCAGGTATTTATTACATATAATTATCATGTCATTAGCTGATGACATAATAAAATGCTTTATCTTTTTTCTCCTTAGTCTTTATCACAGTTTCTCATATTATATGTATTTTGCTATTGGTTATTTATTATTGGTTTTTCATGCTAAAATGTAAGGTTCATAAAGTCAACTGTTTCTGCTTGTCTTATTCAATTCTATACAATTGACACCTAGAAAAGTGCTTAGTATGTAGTACATGCCTAATAAATATTGTTGAATAAAAAAATGTAATTAATGTACTAACTTAAATTCATAAAATAATGGGTTTAGACTCATCTCTTCTTTACAAATTATGAAATTAAAACTTGGATACTTCAAATAACTAGAGTTATGTTCTAGGATTAGGTCCAGCAGATTTATTAAAATCTAAGGATAGCTGCTGCTAATACTATGATTTTTTATATTATTTTAGTAAAGCCCAATATATTAGAAAACTTCTATCTAGTTTAAATCATCACAAACTATGAGCTAGCTGACATCAGTGGGTAGATATCAACAATACATAGACAATATTAGGAAAAACTAGTCTTTGCCTCTGTTCCACTGAAATTAGCTAATATCATTCAGAGGATTTAAGAATTTATGGGCCACACGGTTTTGGCTGATTGGATTAAGATTAGATGAGGTCATAAGGCAGAGCTCTAGTGAATAGGATCAGTGCCTTTATAAGAATCAGGAGAAAGTTTTGTTTCTCTATTCTGCTCTCCATAATATGAAAATAGTACTAGAAGACAGCAGTGAATCTGTAACCAGAAAAGGCTCTTTCACCAGAACCTGACTAGGCTCACTCCCTGACTTCCAGGCTCCAGAAAGTAAGAAAATAATTACTGTTGTTCATAAGCTCCCCCGTCTATGGTACTTTGTTACAGCAGGTGGAACAGACCTAAGAGGTCTGCCATAAGACCTAAGAGGTGTGCAAAGTCTGCCATAAGGTTATAAAGGATCTTTCAGAATCTTGAAGATGACAATACTCAGTGAAGTTAGTGAAGGCCTGGTAGGATGTGATCTCAGATGTTATTTCAGTGGACAGCTTCACCCTGTGAAATTTTACTCTAGTTCCATGTGTGAGGTGGTCTTCTCCATCATATCCATAAGGCTTGCTGCTATGGATTGAATGTTGGAGTCCTTTTTTCTCCAGTTCTTATATTGCAGTCCTAATCCTCAATGAGATGATATCTGGAGGTGAGGGCCTTGGGAGGTAATGAGTTTTAGATTAAGTTTTAAGCTCAGAACCTGCATGATGGAATTCATGTCCTTAAAGAAAAAAAGAGGAGGTATCTCCCTTTTCATGTGCATGTACCAAGGAAAGGACATGTGTGTGCAAGCATAACCAGCAAAAGGGTCCTCTTCAAGAACCTCACCATGCTGCCATCCGATCTTGAACTTCTAGTCTCTAGGACCATGAGAAATAAGTGCCTGTGTTTAAACCACCCAGTCTACAGTATTTCATTATAGCAGTCCGAACTAAGATGATCACTGTGCTAGTGAGAAGTGAGAAAGGCAGAAAGTTGTGGTAAACTGAAGGTAGGGATTGATATTTCTGGAATTCAGTTAGCAGGTATCAAAAGACAGAGATAAATTTAGTAATTGCACAAAATAACTACATCTATTTGTTTGCATGTATTTGTTAATTTGTAAGATTAATTTCTCAAGGGTTAGATATTTCCTAATAGTCTTTAAAAATTTTTCATCATCATAATTTCTGAAATACGTTTTAACAAAACATTGATCTGAATCAAATTATACCTGTCAGGTTTAGACAAAAATGTGATGAAACTAGAATAATTGGTAGTATCTGTGCATGTGAGGAATGTGATATTTCAAATTTTTCCAGGGGGCTCATGTAAAGTTTGGGTTAAAAAAAATTAGCTGAGCAATAAAATCTTTTCCACCTTTCTCTTTTTATATACTGTTCTTGTTCTTTAGATGTAGAGAAAAGCTTTGAATTTTTCTCTGATACTGTCCTTGAAATACTAGATATAAAACCTAATTAGCTGCTAGCTTTAGAACCAATTTATTTCTGCAAATGAGCCATCTTCTTTAAAGTTTAAACAGATTAAATGTATTGTGGTGAGTGCAAAAGATAGGGTCACAAGACAAGATTTAATCACAGGTATAAAATGTGTGCCTGCTATGGCCAAGAAATTTTTCTATTTAAATGTTTATTGAGATAATATATTTTATTGTTAAAATCATGTTTGCATCTTATTTACCACATCCTGTACATGCATGTTACTAAAATCACTGTTATGCTGAGAGACTGGAAAACTTGAAGAAATATGTATGTGATAGAGAAAAGATTTATTAATTCTAAGGAATGTACATAAATATGGAATAACATGAATCCATGTTATAAGATTAATTAATATCACTATACCCTTAGAACTTTTCTGACACTGCTAACAACATTAAAGGAGAAAACACATTTAAACATTGCTATTATATCTAACAAGAAATTAAAACAGGTGCAGAGAGCTCCATGAGAAAAAAATGTAAATGAAAATTCAATACTTCTTAGCATGCATTGTTACCACGTAACTGTTAAATTAAATTTATCATATAAAATAATTAATTCTAGTTAATAGATAATATGTAATGAGTACCTAGTCACAAAACTTAATAATATTCTAATTGTAATCAAACATACAATGTAATTGGAGCTTATTTCATTAAAGCACATATCCCATGCCTGTTATCTCCATTGTTTTATAAATTAGAACTTTAGTTCAACTCTTGCTTAGTGGTAAGGGTAATGTCTTTGAAAAGGGTGAATATGAACTGGCAGGATGCCAAGGAATCTGTGTAAGATAAAATACAAAAGAGGTTTTGAATGAAAAAATGGCTTAATACTCTAAATACCTTAAGTTTAGTGTTATTAAAGTAAATGTGGTTGGTATCAAATTATAAATGATTTGATTTTTTTGATTTATTCGTATAAGTCTTATACTGCAGGTGCTTGAATCAGGAAGTAAATACTGTTCTAGTAAGGTTTTTTTTGTGATATTGTATAATATCTTTGCAATTTTCATAGTTTCTATACTGTTTTGATTCAAAGATGCAGAATAAAAATACTTTTTCCATTTCTTACCTGCTTATTTACAACAACAACTTCTCATGGCATTACATCTAAGATACTGAAAGTTTTAATACTATTATAAATTTGTCACTCAATAAAATATGTTATCTTACAACAATACAGGCAGTAGTTACCAAGGTATAAGTTTATTAAATAGTTTCAGTACTAATCATAGTTATTGGGCTGCAATATCCAACCAAAATTTCTACTAATCTTCCTGTTAGAAAAGTATGACATTTATTACAAAAATAGTATTTTAGACAAAAAAAAAAAGTTTCAACTTTCATAATATAATTGCAGTAATATACAAGGAAGATAACCCAAAGGAATTGCAGGCTGAAATTTAAATTATGCACATTGTTACATATTCCAAATAATTATTTAACTCCATACCTACAAATAATACTAATTATAGACAAATGACAACATTGTGACATTTTCTCTATTACTATCACATGAATAAAATCTGAACTTTAGTAATTAGTAAAATTAAGATGAATAATTATGTTACTTTCCATTTAAGTATAAATTCTTCTTATATTTATATAAATTATCATAAGTGAATTTTATACCATTATATTCATCTATCAGCATTTTTATGTGATTCAGTATTAATAAGTTATAGTAAGTACCTAGAAGGTAATAATCTCAAGTATATATAATATAAAAGATGTTAGAAAAATATATGGGTGAATTAATATCATTCTATAAGTAAATTTTATTCTTACATGCAGTATAAGACTGGAATAGTGAGCTAGACTCCTGAAATAAGTTACTATTGTCTTGAACTTCATTAGTAAATTTAATTGTGAAATATAGATAATTCTAATTGACATATATAAAGAAATATGATAGGAATCTAGATTAATCATAAAAGAAGCTAGCTTTCAAGAGACTCTCAAGCAATTCGCAATTCGTACTGTATATTTAAAAGATATTCATTAGGGAGAAAACAAGAGGATATATTTTAAATAGAGAATCTATGTGTAGGTTAGATCCACAAGAGAATCTCCTTTTTGGGAAATTACAAAAAAGAAGAAAATATATGAATGAAACAAATGATTAAATTTTGATACTGTATTTGTTAATCTTAAAACATAAAACATTTTCTTTTGCTTTATCTGAAATTTAGTCTATTTTAAAAGAACTAACCTTTTATAGGTAAAGAATACTATTGAAAAATCTAAACACTTAACTGTAAGTCTCAGCTAATGCTATTCTATATTTCAACTTAAAATGATTTACATATTTAGAACTTATTACACTTTCCAGGTTGTTTATAGATAAACATGTCAAATTATAAAATACTGACTACATAAGATTGGTCATTGAAGGGAAAAAAACAAAAACTCTTCTTTTTAGTACTGCATTTTAAACACTCTTTTAATTAGTGTGATAATTTATTTAAGGACATATGATTTAAAAAATAAAAAATAAAATTCAAAATAAATAAATAGATTAATTAAATACTGATAAAATTTGAAACTAAGACATTTGTGTTCTTGGTTCCAAGAATTAGGGTAAACAAATGTTTATGATTTAAAGTTGCAATAATAAATAGAATATATATACCTATCTACATATATTATACATATATTATATGTTACATATTATATTGTGTATATAATATATATGTACTTGTTTCCATAATATAATATAATATAGATGTATTTGTTTCCATAATGGCACTGTAAGCCTATGATAGTCTCATGCCCCTACTCATAATAATTAAAATTTCTAGAAAAAACACAATCAAACAAAAATAACAACCGAAACAAAAATAATAACAAAAACTCTCTAAGGCTTCTGTAGAGTATATAAAATCAAGGTAGTTTTGGAGTGTGGAGGAGGCTCTATTTGAGGAGCTTCAAAGTAATTTCAGAGCTAAAATTATTCCATAAGTACAGAGGTATTTTGGAAAGAAGCAAATAGAGGATCAATAATAGGATAATCCCAGATAGGAGTCAGAGGAAGAGATTCCATAATTCTGTGTATAAAACCACAGATCTTTGCATGCCTAGGATGGATACAAATTTGCACATTAAAATCTTCAGAAGTCAACTGAGACTTGAATCACTGCTCACAGGAGGCAACACAGAATTTAGGGGTGATTATCTGCTTAAAAACACTTTTTCCAGATGGTTGTCAAATTATCTAAAATTTCCACAGCATAATATTTACAGTATCCAACACAAAAATCAACATTTTTTGATATTTAATGAGCCAGAAGAATTAACAATTCTAACAGCAAAGGATAATCAACATATGCACATCCCAAGATAGACCACAAGTTGAATCTATCAAATATAGGTCTCAGAGCAAGTATTTTAACTATTTTCCATGATAGAAATAAAATGAATGAAAATGAAAGAAAATGTCAGCAGATAAAAAGAAAACATAAAACAAAACAAAATCAGAAATTTAGAACAAAAACTATACCTCAAATAAAACAAAAAAACTCATTGGATGGGCTTAATAGCAGAGAGGGGATGATGGTGTTAAGCGTCAGTTAATTTGAAGAAAAAAATCAGCAGAAATTACCTAATCTGAAGAACAGTGAGTGGCACGCAAGGAATTCATGATTTGAATTATAATTTCTCATCAGAAATCAAGGAAACTAGAAAACAATAAAACCAATCTTCATAGAATGTCAACCCAGAACTCTTTCCAGGAAAAAAAAAAAAGTCCTTCAGAATGAAGGGAGAAAATATGTGCATACAAAAAAAAAATAATAATAATAATGATAGAATTTATCTCAAACATATATTCTCTATAATAAATAAAGAAAAAATTTCTTTAAGCTGGAAATTTGAATCTATAAAAATGAAGGAAGAGCAAGCAAACAAAAAGTACCAGGTAATAAATATGTAAATAAAATATATTCTTTTATCTTCAGTTACTTGAAATATTTATGACTTTAAAACAAACATATTTTTGTGAGATTTCAATAAATGTATCACATATGAAATCAATAATTAGAAGATAATGGGGGGCAGGTGTAAAAGGACCTTTATAGTTGCAAGGTTTCTACATTTAGTTTAAAGTATTAACTCTATTTAGACTGTTAAAAGTTAGCTTTGTATATTATAATCCCTATAAAATCACTCAAGCAAATCAAAACAAAAACTAAATAAAAACCTAAGACATATTATCAACATATAAATTAAAATAAAAACGTTAACATTTTTTAATAACTCAAAAGACAAAAAAAAATTGGAAACAGAACATGAAAAACAGAGGAAAAGCAGAAAAATAAAATTGTATATACTAATGAAACTATATTAAATACTACATTAAATTTAATAGTCTTCTAAACCAATGGTTGGCATACTATGCCTTCGGCAAAATATTGTCTAAGAACCTCTTATATTTATGCTTACAGTTAAGAATGGTTTTTACATTTTTTTTATTGTTTGCAAGAGAAAAAAAATGCGAAAAGCCTTTAAAATGGTTTGTAAAAGAGACCAAAATCTAAAATATGTATTATCTGACCCATTTATTGATGACTCTTGGTTTAAACACTCTGATTATAAGGTAGAGATTAACAGAGTGTATGAAAAGGCAATATTCTATCATATACTGCCTAAAACAACACATTTTAATTTCACATAAAGAAACAACAAGGGAAAGTAAATGAGTGGAAAAAGGTGTACATGTCCTGTTGATGATAGCCATTCTAACAGGTGTGAGGTGGTATCTCATTGTGGTTTTGATTTGCATTACTCTAATAGATAGTGAAGTTGAGTACATGTTCATGTGTCTGTTTTCCATTTGTATGTCTTTAAAGAAATGTCTGTTCAGGTCCTCTGCCCATTTTTAAATTGGATTGCTTTTTGTCGTTGAGTTATATGAGTTCTTTGTATATTTTGGATATTAGCCACTTATCAGAGGCATTATTTGCAAATATCTTCTCCCATTCAGTTGGTTACCAGAGGGAAAGAGGGAAGGAGAGAGGTAGATAAAGGTAAAGCAGTTCAAATATATGGTGACAGAAGGAAATTTAACTTTAGGTGTTGAAGACACAATGCAATATACATATGATATATTATTGAATTGTGCACTTGAAACCTGTATAATTTTATTAACAAATGCCACCTCAATAAATTTAATTTAATCATTTTAAAAATACTACATCATATCTTATGAGGATGGAATATAACTTAACAAAATAACTTGAATAAGAAATGAAAATTCTCACTACCTATGTGGATCACATAACCATTAATATTATAGATATCTAAGTAGCTGTTGACCAATTATTGCTAATTAATAATAATAATAATAATAATAATAATAATAATAATAATATAGTTCAGCTGACATGGTGTTTTGTGTCAAATGTTGCAAAAAAGCACACAGTTTCCATGGTAAGCAATCTCAAGACCATTAAGTATGTGAAATGTCCCATAACTTCCACTAGATGTCTCCGATAACTGACTTTGAATGGTTGCATTCTTTCTAAAGTTGTGCATTAAATGAAACATGCACCACACATGTATTTTACCTTCCTACAAAAATTCCTAGTTTTCAAAGCAGAAAAAGTTGATTTGACAAATGTACAAAAGAAAAATGACTTACATTCAATATCAAGGTACATGCTCTTTTGGTGCCCTCCAATTCTGCTTGCAGCTTCACAGTCGTATCTCCCTGAGTCTGACAACTTCACATCTCTGATGTGAAGGGATGAGCGTCCATGCTGCCCTTTGACCTCGACACGACCGTCTGGGCTCTGTTTGCATCGATTCAAGAAAAAGAAAGATTTTATGTTTGTTTTCTGTAAAATGATGACCAAATATATGGCATTTGTGATATACATAGGAAACAAAAATAAACCCTTAACCTGCATTCAATTTTTTTTTCAAAAAAGTAGCGTTTCTATATTTATGATTTACAGTTTCTAGTTTATCCATTTTACCTGTCCACTTCTAACAGGGACATGTAGCAAACACTTAAACACACGTTTTACCAACCTTTGTTATTTAGTATGCTCTTTGCCTCTTAGAAAGCTTGTATGTTCTTCCAGGAAGAGTTTTGCTGGCTTCCAATTACGTTCTTTGCAAATGTTACAAAATAACAGCAATGCCTATTCAACTCTGCCTAAAACCTACTAGTGAAAACAACATTCCTGCAGCATTTAGTTTAATATTCCACCATGTAAGGAAAACATATCGAGATTTATAAAAATTAAAGTCTTTAAAAGGACTTTATAGTTTTCATTTTTGAATAAAACAGTACTGCTCATAAGCATAATCGGTACTAGATGCATCATAGATAAATTATTAAAACATAGCACTACCTAACTCATTCTCAGGAAGTCAATGGAAATAATATGAAGATGCTTAATCCCTTACTCCATGAAAAGACTCAAATCAAGGAATTGCTTATAACACAAGCCTAGCCTATAGATTATATTTCAAATAAGAATTCTTGTGTGCAACATAATTAGCATACCTAGTATTATTTTCTTAAACACCTTTATAGCATACATATTAAAACAGTGATAGTTTATTCATTGAATTTTACTTCATGCAATCAGAAAACAGACTGAATGAAACATACTTTACTATTACTGAATCAATTTCTTTCAATATTTGAGGTTTTAGTGCCTCTTAAATATTTTATGCCATATATTTATTTTGAAATATAACTTACATTCAATATCAAGGTACATGCTCTTTTGCATATTATTATGTAACCAAATAATGGTTGTTTGATTTTCTATATAACTGAAATTCAATTAAATTTTAATTTATGTGTGCACTCTGTATATAAAAATTTGGTGTTTGATTATTTCCCTTCATTAATGTAAAAAGATAATTTTAAAGCTACTTTTCAAGAAGTTGATTGGAGCACAATATGATTACTTTTTTGCTTTTCAATTTTATATAGACATGCAATCATTAAGTAATCACATCGCTAATAATCTATTTACTATCAGTAACAAAGAAACAAACCAAAACATGCTATGGATGTATTATGCAAGTTAGATCAAGGTTTTTAGGCTGAACATATGTTCCCTACTTCCAACATTGCTTAAAAAAAATAGTAAGATGAGGTTTTCAAACAGAAGGGCATTCTCTTCTGCCAATTTTTAAAGATGTTCAACTGCCAAACCCATTTACTTAATTTGGAGGGAAAAAAAAAAAAAAAGAAAATTCACAAAAGTTAAATTCAGAATGAGTAAATCCAAAAGAAAAATGGCAAATTTGTTATACAGGTAACTAAGTTTCAATAACTACTTAGGTATTCATTCATTTATCCTTACCTCACTGCACTCTGTCCACTATTGAACTAGCCTTCTTACCTATGTGCTGACTTCACTTGGCTTTTAGACATGTACACTTTCTGGTTTTTCTCCATTTCACTCCTCTGTGCTCTCTTTGGTCTCAGTTGCAGGCTCCTGTCTCCCTGGAGGCCCCTGTATTCTGCATGGACTCTGGTCTCTTTTCAGATGTTTTACTCTGCTTAGGAGCTCTCATCCCTATCCACATTTATGCAGATGACCTTTAGTCACTCTTTCTCCTGCCAGGATCTCTCTTTCCCTGGAGCTTCCAAACCAGGTACCTCACTTGCAGGGCATGTCCCTTTGATCTGTATCTCAATCCTACATGTCCAGACCTCAGTGCATCTTCCCCTCACCTGGTATTATTTGCTTTATTTCGATGGTCTTTATTTCTATGAATACTACTTATGCTTTTCCATGCCCCATACTATACCTGTCCTCAGTCTTGGATTTATTTCTGAATCTTTATCTATTTATATTCCAAATAATGAGGAGTCTTAGTTTATCATCTTGTTCTACATTATCATTTCCAATTTTCAACAACTGTGTTTCAAAAGATCTCTCTGCTGTCTGCGTCTCCTGTACACAGTCTTAGTTTGTGCTGCTGAGCTGGAAGGATATTGGCAGGCGTCTCTGGATTTCAGAGAGAACAATCACAGGCTGAATGTGACCGAAAAAGACTCCCTGACTCTGCAAAAGCCATCAACATTATGTTATTTCCTATGTTTCTCTTGCAAAAAAAAAAAAAAAATCATTCCAGCTGCAGAAATTATTCCTTGTGCAGCTAAGAATATGTTTCTTTAAAAGCAAACTTTTAATTCTCATAACAGCTTTATGAAAGTTTCACATCCCCTGTGCTCTATAATCATAAATAACATTGTATTCTCTCCTGAATAAAACCCCAACCCCTCAGCCTGACGTTTAAGGACTTCCATATGGCAGCACTTTTCTGCCTAAGCACACTTTACAATTTAGATTCCAATTAATTTGAATTACTTGTACTGTCATGAATATCCTGTGTTCTCCATAAGCACCCTCACAGATCTATCTTAAATCATTCTCCCGTTATCTCTTCTATTTTTAAACTGCAGGATTCTACCATCATTCCTTTAATTGTTTGGCCAAAATCAATTTATATTTAAAATAGTTCCTAGTTGACTATGCTATATAATTGCTATATATTATTTATTTATATTTACATTATTTATAATTTTACACTATTTACAATTATTACCTTGAATTCTGTGCTTTTCATAGAACATATTGCCTTTTACAGTCTCATTGAAACTTCGCCTATAGGGTCATATCATAGCTGAACAAATGTGAGAGCATTTTTACAGTACTTCATGTGACAGTCACCTGGACTACTACCTAGGAAATAATTATTATATTCCAATTATATTATAAAGCAAATGAAATTGTGATGAAATTTACATATAGTTTAGTAAAGAGATTTGAATCCTTCACCTATTGTTTACTATGGATTAAAACTTGTATTTAATATCTTTATTAGAATTTGACAAAATATTTTTATACTTATCAATTTTTAAATTAAATATATTGGGGTGACAAAGGTTAATAAAATTATATAGGTTTCAAGTGTACAATTCAATAATACATCATCTGTATACTGCATTGTGTGTGTTCATCACCCAAAATCAAATCTCCTTCCATCACTATCACCATATGTTTGACACCCTTGACCCTTAGCTAGCTTCTCCTTACCCACTTTCCCTCTGCTGTCTGTGTCTATGAGTTTTTGTTTGTTTTTCTTGTTCATTTGTTGCTTATATCCCATATATGAGTGAAATCATGTGGTTCTCAACCCTTTCAGCCTGACTTATTTCTCAGCATGATGCAAAGCAAATTCTTCAGTTTTTCATTAGAAAATATATTGTTCTTTTGCAGCACTAAAAGGTAAATTTATCTCCCACGAAAATTAAAGAGGTCCTCTTGCTAATAGCTGTTGTAAATGATAAGCTTTTGACTTGTGAAAAATATTGGTGTACATAAAATTAGCATGTTATCAGTAAAAGTGTTGGTATTTAAAAAGTATCATATATCTAAAATTATTAACAAAAATTCTGAAAGAATAAAATTTCTTTGTGAAGGTAAGTGATTCCCTGTGTAATTATATCATTTTCAGACTGGGCATGGACTCTGTAATAATACATAATATGCATTTGTCTCAAGTACTTACATTAGAAGACCAAAGTCACTCCCTCTTATATCTGACATTCCAAAGGACATCTCTGTACTACACAAACACAATACATATTTCTGAAAGAAAACTCATTTATATCTTTGTTTTGATTCACCACCTACTGAAGAGTCATTTAAGACATCTGATATTTGACTGAGACAGGCTAATGGACATCTTAGCTGTCCATATAGTATTTTCAGGTTCTATCACTGCATTAAGTAAGATGATTAAAAAGTAAAGTGTCTGACTGTACATTACCATTCCAGTCCTTTACAGAAAAGAACTCTGAAATTTGATTTGATTTATATTCTTTGCCTTTCCAGAAGTTCAGTTGAAGAACTGCTTATTTGAATAGCATTTTGATATTTCTATAAAATGATTATTTATAGTTTATTGTTCTTTCAATAACCATTAATCAAGTACTATTTGATAACTACCTTCTTGAGTTTAGTTAAAACGTAAATATTTTGTTGTCATATATAATTGTCATACATTTACAATTATATAATGTTTCATGTTTATAGGTTATTTTTGTAACATTACCTGACTAGCCATGTATTGCCAAGTTTAGAATCTAATTGTAGTACACAACACATCTGAGGTTGCCAGTATTGCCTACATTTCTTCTTCCTTACTCTTATTTCTTTGAAACTTTTGAAGTCATTGACCCTTCTGGCCTTTTGAGAGAACCATGTAGTGTGTGACTTAGTTACTCAATATTTTTTTGTGCAATTATTCCACAATAAGCATCCAGGCACTGAGGATACATGCTGAGCAAAACAGAATAATTTCTACCCTTAGTGGACTCAAAATTTAACAGAGAAGATAAATATCAATTTAAAAATACAATACAAATAAGCTGAAAAGCAGTTTATTTGTATTATAGGAACATCAGAGTTTCATTTTGGAGAGAAGTTAATGAAGGGGTGGAAATGTCAGAGGTATGTTCTCTGATAAACTAAAGTGTGGACTGAGATCTGAAAATGGCGAGAGAGGGGCGGTGTTGTAGAGAGAGGTCAAGGCACATGCCCTGGGAAGGCATATGAAAGAAATGAGGGAAGCCAGCAGTATGTAAGAAAAGGCAAATGAGCTCTCCTCACATTGTGCAGGTAAATAAGAACACATGCAGCACCCAAGACAAATGCAGACACACACACACACAAATTGCACCCCTGAATTACGTATTCCATGTGTCTTATTCATAATGGCATTACATTTGTATTGAATGTGAATTAAACTCAACTGCAAATATTTGAATGTAGTGTCAAGGCATAACTGCTAAATATGTAAACAAGAAAAATGATGCTCTCCAAAGGTTATTGGAATTAATTTACCCAAACTAAGTTATCAAAATTGAATTACCATTGTATTGAGTTGACTGATTTCTGCAAAGACTTTTAAACAGAAAGATTCTCTTTCCTCCTTATAGGATTCAGATATTTACTCTTAGACTTAATTTTGCTTCTCTTTGGGCTTGATCCCAGCTTCCTAACTTTCTTCCTATTTTGATTCACGAACTGAACTTTTATAATTACCTTTCCTCCTAGTAGTATAAACTGATGTAATAAATAGTAATATGCATTAAAACTTCTTTTTAATTTCTGTGGTTTCTTCACCAGGTTCTAACATCCTTTTCTTTTCTTTGTATATATAGTCAATAATTTATTCAACAAATAGGAATTGAAGATAACAATGATAACAGCTGATGCCTACGCTAAATGGTAGTTAGACTCTATTCTAAATGTTTTACATGTATTAATTCATTTAATCTCCATAAACCTGTTATAAGATTGGGTGTAACATCATCCCATTTTAGAGATGAGTAAATTGAGTTCCAGAAACACTAAATAACTTTCTCAGGTTCAACACAGGTTATAAATGACAACAGTTGAATGTACAAGCCATCTGACCCTGGACTTCATGTCCTGATTAGATTTGCTATATGGTTCACCATTTGAGCCATATTATGTGGTCAAACTACATATTGTACTATATAGCCAGTTCTATGCTGTGTTCTCAGGACAGAAAAAAAATGGATAAGAAAGGCAAAGCCCTTAGGCTCATAAATCAATAGTCATAAAAATTTGAAAAGTCATAATACATGCTGGTATAGATGAAATTCAGGAAAAATACCTAATAAAATTTACAGAGGTGAGGAACAATTTCTTAAAGATATTTCTGTCTAAGCTGAGATTTGAAGGACAAATCACAATGACAATTAAGACACAAGACTAACTACATAATATTAAGGGCCCACTGCAAATTAAAATGTGGGAATGTTCATTCAAAATTATTATAAATTTCAAGACAACCACAGCATATTAAACCAAACACAGAACCCTTCTGAGTATTGGGCTTTTTTCAATCACACACCTGGAATGTCAGATTAGAGCAAGCAAAAGGGAGGGAAATTTAGGAAGATAATGGGAACTACATAGGATTGAACTAGAGGGGAAAGTGCTATACCCAAAGAATTTAAATAAGCTCACTGGAGCTGACATGTCAAATATAAGAAGAAAAATTAGAGATGAAATGCTTGGAGAGACAAGGCAAAACTGACATAAAGAGCATCAAAAGTCAAAGGAAGACTAATAAGAAAAATACAACAATTCTCAACATCATTAGCTATCATGAAAATGTAAATCAAAACCACAGTACCATTTCATTTTCAGGGATGGTTATAATAGAAAAGACAGATAATAACAAATGTTGGTAAGTAGGTGGAGAAATTGGAACTTCCAGCCTTGCTGGTGAGGATGTAAAATGGTACAGGTACTCTGGATAAAATATCTGACAGTTACTCAAAATGGTAAACACCAGCTATTATATGATTCAGATTACACTCCCAAGAGAATTAAGAATATGTGTCCACACAAAACTTGTGCATGGATGACCATAACAGCATTATTAATAAAGCCAAAAAGTGAAAGTAACACAAATGTCCATTTATTGATGCATGGATAAACTGTTGATATTCATATGATGGAATATTATTTGGCAATAAAAAATAAAGTACTTACATAGGCTACAACATGGAAGAACCTTGAAAATATTATGCTAAGTAAAAAAAAAAGCTAGAAAGAAAGGCCACATAGTGAATGATTCCATTTACATGAAATTTCCAGAATAGACAAATCTACGGATATAAAAAGTACATGAGTGGTTGTTGGGAGCTGGCAGAGGGATGGGGTTGTTGGTGAGATGACTAGGGAGTGATATCCAAAAGGGGCAGAATTTCTTTTGGGGGTGACAACAATGTTCAAAAATTGATAGTACTGTTGACTACACAATGCTGTGAATATACTAAAAGTATTTAATGGTACACTTTAGGGGTGAATTGCACTCTATATAACTGATATGTAAATAAGACTTTTAAAAATTAAAGTCAAGGAAAAAATTTGAGTGTTCTAGGGCAACTGAAAAAGGAAATGAATAGCTTCGAGCCAAGGAGCAAGATGGATGCATTTGTTGTTTGAACAGATCACTCATGCCGCAAGGTAAAAAATGAATTTGATAGGGGAAAGGACTCCACTGGAACCATACCGCATAGGTAATATTTCGGGAAATGCTAGTGGTAGTGGAGATGATAGCAGAAAGAAGTGAGTGGATTGTTAAATATATTGAGGAGGAAACAACAGTGTTTAGCAAATGGTTGGATGGGAGGTGGTAATGAAAGAAAGGAGAAAAAGAATATTTCTAGCATTCTGTTGCAGACCTCTGGATGGGAAATAGCATCTATTTAAGACCATACACTGCAGAAGCAGACTGGATAGATTTACATCCTGGCTGTGCAACGAATATACTTTGTAAATTGGCATTAACTGCTTAACATAGCAGTACCTCAGTTTCCCTCCCTGTACAAATGGTATAAAAGTACAGCTTTCACAGTATTGCTGTGCAGATTAAATGAGTGAATATTCTTCAAGAGCTATTAAATACTAAAATAAATGGGCACAAGACACCTGGTACCCTATCCTAGTGATAAACATATGAGTTTATAAAATATCCACTTCATTGCAATGTCCAACAGTACTGTACATATATCCTGACTCAAAGGTAGAAAATAACTCTTATCCTCTTCTTAATGAACAGTGTGTTATTGCTGCTAGACATCTCTCAGGATCTCATGAAACACATGCCTATTTTTTATACTATTTTTGCCCATAAAAATCTGTAAGATATTCAGTAAAGTACAAAATTAAAATAGAAGAAGGACATTAAGACTGATATACCATAAATATTTCATATATAAATGATTGTATTACAAAATAATAACACTTACTTTTTATTTCACCCAATATACTATGAATGAAACCCTGTAGATTACATTTGTCTGCCATGACACCTGTGGACAATTTAGATGTATCCTGTTGCTTTTCATCAGATGACTGTCTTGCTCAAATGCCATGATTTTGGTGTCAAAATCAGTCTTGTAGGCTTTACATGGATGTGAGCTCTGTCTTGTAACCTGACCTCACATCTATGGTATCACTATTATTTATATAGTCACTGATTAAGATCAGAGCTCTAAGAAAGTAAATTAGAACAAGGCACATATGCCTATAATATGATTGAATATAATTTTGTCATAACTGTCTGTTTGGCTACTCTGATAAGATATTTATTTTTGTTATATGTGAAGTTTTAATCAAATGTGAAAATAATTAAACAAAATACTTGATATCAGAGTTGTTCATACATGTGAATTCAAGCCATAAGTATGGAGCTAGGTAGAAAAAAATCCTACTGATTCAAGCCATTAATCAAGTAAAATTTCATTGCTTTCTCCAAGGTTAAGAAACCAGGAAATAAAAATAAATAAATAGATAATAAAATAAAAACAAAATTAAGAAAAAAGAAAAAAGGAAAAACAGGATGATCACTATTATTTTTGGACTCTCAATTTTCTTGTATATCCTTAAAAATAAAAAAACAAAGAAAGTCATAACAACTACTTATGAAAAATTCAAAAAGAGCCAAAGAAATTAAGAAGATACTTAGCTTTAAAAATTACATGCTATCTTCAGGTAAATTTTAATTTTATCCAAATAATGAGAACCCAAAAAAGAGATCTAAAAGCATGAGGTACTCTGCTTTTACTCTGAAATCCTGTTCAGTATTCATTATAAGATGGTCAAATGTATTACTATAATTTGTGCCACATAATTGAATTTACCTTGTAAACATTGATATCACATTATTAAACCATATTGCTCCAGAACTAATGTTAGTAATCACTGATAAACACTGACTCTCCATTGTTTCAAGGTTTTAAATAGCCATTGGTTTGATTCAGTGTTTTTTAACCCAAAATAAAAAATTAATTAATTAATTAATTGATTGATTAATTATTATTATTTTTTTTTTTTGCTATGTAACACAAAGATAGCTTATTGGAAAACAGATGGCCTGAAGTATTAGAATTGGGATGGCATGTTTGTAACTATTGAATCTGAGTAAGATATGTGGGGTTTCATTACACTATTCACTAATCTTTGTTTTAAAATCACATCCTACATTTTTTCATTAAATTGTTCAAACAGCACACACAAGATGAAATTTTTTACTTTATCTTTTTTCCTGAATTGTTAGGACATATAGAGCAGATCAAATTCAAGTTTAGAGCATGTTGCTGCAGCCTATTTACAAACCCATACATTTTATATTGAAAGTCACTGAGACTCTGGTACTTTTATTTTGCAGACATCACAAAACAAGTTGATTTATACACAATATGTAATGTTTGTTGCTTTTTCCCACCCCTGGTTAGAATTGCATAAGATTATGCAGGCTCAATGCTAGGTACATAATGAATGTTATAATCAGTGACTAGTTAGTAACCAGTGTCTAAGCAGTACGGTAATCTAGTTCAAATAATAGACAAATTAGATTTTTTAAAGCAAGCAACACACTATCCAACAGAAAGTAGTACAGTAATGTTAACTGAAATACTTAAAAATGCCTGATATACATAAAATTTTAATTACAGTGACTATCTTTTTCCTTTACTATATTTTTATTTAAGTCCCTGAAATACATTCTATAAGGAAAAAAAATACAGCATAAGAATATTTTGGGAACATTCTGTATTTCCTCTACCCATTAAAACAAATAAGGGTCCTGTTCTGAGCCTTCTTTAGCCAATACTTACTCAGAACATGAAGACACAAAGCTGCTTATAGCAGTCTCATTTGGATAGGGTCTTTGATTTCACTAATCTTTTCTTTGGCAGTATCTAATCTGTTAATTTCATCTAATGTGTTTTTTACTTGACTTTTTTAATCTCTAATATTTTTATTTGCTTTATACATCTTTATTATGTTTGTGCCTTATTGTATCTTATAGTACATATGTAGTATTTGTAAAAAGAAGTTAATGTTCCTATCACTAATACTATCATCTATGTCATTAATAGATCTTTCTATTGATTGGTCTTTCCTTAATATGGATTATATTTTTGTGCACCATGAAGTCCTTGAAATTTATTAGATGCCAGACTTTCAATTAGAAATTTTGAGTACTGTGTGTGTGTGTTTTATTATTATTACTTTAAATATGTTTGTTGACTTCTATGGGACAGTTTAATTACTTGAAAACAATTTTATTCCTTTGAGAATTTTAAACTTGGGGAGTTGGGATTAATCTTTAGTCTAAGACTAATGTGGCCACACTCCTAAAACAACATTCCTCAGTTTTCCAGTGGTTTTTTCTATGGCTGTGGATGGTTTCCTTATACTCATACAATTATGGGTACTAAGATGACAGCATCTGGGATAAACACTGAAGATTTTCTCTCTCTCTCTCTCTCTCCCCCTCTCCTCTCCTCTCCTCTCCTCTCCTCTCCTCTCCTCTCCTCTCCTCTCCTCTCCTTTCTTCTCTCCTCTCCCATGTCATAAATTTTGTTTGTTGGTGTCATTGGTTAAAATCAGTGTAAATCAGGCCCCTCTTTCTCCATTATACCTGGTAAGAGAAGTTCTAACAACTATTTTAAATTGTCACTAGTTCCACACTTAAGGTCAGAAAATGTAATGAATTTAGCATCTAGTGACCACGTTTCGTCATGGATATGAGAATACTTATAGTATAACACACAACAGTATTAGCACATCACTTTCATCAGACCAATACCACAAAGTAAAAAAGTAACTGCCAAAATATGTTTCCCTTCCTTTTAAAAATAACATCATGCCAAATTCCTTATTCAACATAACCATCATTAAATATATAAGAAATTTTATATAACTAATATGTATAATTATTGTCATATAAGCCACTAGTATTATAGCAAATATATGCTCCTTTTTGTGTACTGTGTTATGCTGAGTGACTGATACTTTATTTCGCTGCCTCATAACTACACATTAGGTGGGAAGTTCAAAGAGGTGAAAAGCTTATACATATATCTACTTTAAACCCTACTCAAGTTGTCCCAGAGTCTTACTGATATAAATGACATGATTATCTTAAATATAAGCTGTATATTTATTGGAAATGTTTTACATAAGACATGAACATAAATAAATGCCCCAAACTACTCACCGTACACCAAAATAACAAAGCTACAATTTCATCAAATAATTCTGTTACACAGACAAAGAAACAACCTATCTTTAAGAGACAGCTAAAAATTAAAGCTGTGTATAATAAATACACGAACTCCACTGAGTTGCTTTTGTTTGGCTTTGGTTTTGGAGTTTGTTTTATTGTAAACAAAGCAACCCTTCATTAAGGCAAGACAAGTTAAAAGATAGACTGCATGTACAAACCAAACTTTTTATAATCATTAGAAGTCTTCAATTAGGGATCTAATAGATGTTTTTAAGATAATAAAATAATGCAAGAGTTGAAAATGTTGATACATTTTTTAAACCAAAAGTTATGTTTATTAAAGCACTTCCCATGTATAAATCAATGCTACAACCCTAGACCACAGAAAGTAGATGATACAATGTGGACATTGCCAAAAACATTAAGATAAGATAAAGCATCTTATATTTCTACATTATATTCTTTCTTCTAAAACAATTAAAAATTTTTGTATCAGAGAGGTTTTTAAGTCTTTAATAAATGTTTTCAGTTATTATATTAATCATTGAGGATGAAAAAAAATGTCAGCATTATCATTAAAGAGATGTCTAGTGGAGATAAAGCTCCAGAAAGCAGAGATGGTCTGAGAAATTATACTACCTTTGCTATAAGACCTAAAAATGATAAGAAATGCCTACCTCAAGCTTCTAATTGTGTGTTGCTATATGCCAGTATAAAAAGTTGTCAAATGAGCATAATACAGGGCAGATTGCTGTAAATTTTATGAGAAGGTATTTTAAAAATGTACTATGAGTAGATAAATATGCAATGTGTTATCTCAAGGTGCTGATAAAAAAAAAAGCCAGCTAGCCATATTTCCTGTAATATAGGAAATGGTGAATAAGGCCATAATAAATCTCTAACATGATTTCTATGGTATACACACGAAGAGTGTGCGGTTCTATTGCTGGCTAAACTACTGCTTTCATATAAATTATAACTATTGCCTTTTCTATCATTTGGACCCAAAGGAGATTTTATTTATGAGTAAACAAATTATTAATTCACTAAACTATCAGAGGATTATATTAATTCAATCAAATTGTTTATCAGTAGATATGATACTATTACATTAGTGTTATGTGTTTTTGTTTTAAAATTTGTCCCTGTATCATCACAGCTCCTAGAACTCTGTTGGATATAGTGAGCTTCAGAATTGAAAGCAACTATCCATATAGTAAATCAACCCAAGTATTTTGTACTAGTTTATGTTATTAACTGGGTTCAGATTTTGTAATTAAATGAACAGTGGTCTACAATTTATCCTTAGTTTACCTAAAGAAATCAACAATTGACCGAACCATACTCATAGTTAATTGCTGTTAAAAATCAATAGCCTATCATGTAAACTTCAGTTTGGCAGTCAAGGACTCTCTCAGCAAACTACAAAGTAATTAGAAACTAGTCAGTACATCAAAGATTTGTGATAGTTTTCACTACATTTATGACTTGCAGCATGCAGTCAATGTTCTAAATATATAAAGTTTCCACGCTGTTGAAAAGCTTATAATGCCCAAGGATTGATGGAGAAAATGTGAAATCTTATTTCACTGAAATTAATTGATCTTAATAGCTGGATATGAGGAAAGAGAGGACATAACAATTATTGGAAGAGTGACCTAACATGCAGAGCCATGTAAGTAATAGAAGGGATTTTCAAATGATGGGAGAAGCTTTCAGAGACTGCTGGAAGCTGCTGAACAAGAGTGATATTATCTGGCTTATTTCAAATGGACCAACCTAGCTATTTTAATGAGAATAACAGGAGGCAAAGGTGGGTATATTGAAACCTCTTTTAAAAAAGTTATTGCAATAATCTAGGGAGTAATTATAATGGCTTGGACCAGAGAAATGACCACTGAGGGTTCACAAGTGATCAAATTTTGAATGTATTTAAAATAGGGCTAATAGAATTTGTTAAAAAGTAGAATATGAGAGTAATAATAAACAAGAGTCAAAGATAACTTCAAGAATGTCAGCCTATTAAACTGAAAAGAAAGAGCCACCATTCAATAAGACTGGGATGACTGAGGGAGAAACGAATGTGGCGATAATGTACCGAGTGGCACTGGAGAAAAACCACGAGGGCATACTGCAAATCAAAGAACATACTTCAAACAAAAAAGATTATTTAACTGGGTCAGTGCTGCTGTTAAGTAGAAATAATTGAGACTGATAAGTTACTGTTAAGTTTTAGAAAGTGAAGGTTATTGGTAAACTTGCCAGAGAATTTCAGTGGAGTGATAGCGTCAGAGCCTGACTGTACTCTCTCTATTCAAGAGACAATTGAAGAAAGAAAATTAGGGAGAACAAGTTTAAACAACAAGTTCAAGAAAATTTGCTGTGACAGAAGATACAGATCAGATGGTATTTGGAGGCTTTATGTATTATCTATCATCTATCTATCATGATCTATCTCTCTACTCTTTATCTTTCTAATTAGCTATCTATAATCCATCCATGTGCACACACATAAATATACACACATGTACTAAGGATATGGCATGTATATGTATGTTAAATATAAACATAAAATATGTCACATATAAGCTATATAGTACATATGTAATATATATTATATATCAATAGTAGGAGAAATAATATAATATTTTTGTTTGCTGATGGGAATGATAAATAAGATAATGAGTAAAAAAATACTGGGAATAGAGAGATGAATTACTGGTCTGATATAAATGGTATATTAAAGAAGATAAGAACTATTGTTCACATCAAAACTCATATATCTCATTCATGGTAACCTATAGGTTTGCCTATACAGAAGGTAGAGATAGTAGAAGAATTTTGTTAAAGTTTTCTTTTGATTGTTTTTATTTTCTTAGTAAAAGAAGAAGCAGGTGATCAGCTGAGATCTCGGGAGATAGAGGAGTTTTGTAAATTTGAGGACAGAGGAAATATATGAAGTAGCTATCTAAAACTGGTCAAGAAAATGTGCCAAGAAAATGTGCCAGGAAAATGTGACACAAATGACATACAGCCTGAAGAGCACATATTAGTATGGGTCACAATTTTTAAGAAAGGCCATTCAGAATGATTGTAGGTTTTTCTCCAGTAAAGTTTGGCTGTCTTACCACATGTGTGGATAGGCATGGAGGTTAATTAAACCATGACTGATGTTTGCCAGAAAAGCTTCATGAAGTAAAAAAAAGAAAATTTAGAAGCATATATGAGGTAGGGATCATAATAATAGACAATGAAATTTAAGCCAGGGATTAAAAGAAGTTAGCAAATTTGGTGGCTTGGGCTCAGGAAAAGATGGTAGGATCTACAATTATTAGAATTAAATTATTTCTACGTATTTGATAGAGTATAAATTACATTTTTTTCTTATAGGAAGATACCGATTAAATATGCATCTAAAAATAACCTGGCATCCAAGAATGAAAGACTTAAAAATTTTGACAAAACATTTTTGGTTACTAAACAATAGCAATGATACTGCTCTAAGATATAGATCATTAAAATATAATATCCCAACCAAAGAAGTAATCTAAGAGGTTTTATTCTTTCTTCAATAAACACAACTACTTGATAGATGGCTGAACAGAGTTATTACTAATGATCTTTGTTTAATCTATTTCAATGTATTATCTGATCATCAATGAGTCAAGAGCAAGGAAAGCATTGCAGTAACTAGAAGTTATTACATATTAAAAAATGTATTCAATTTTATTACTTAAATATTGTGTAACAAACATTATTTTATGCACATTTTTGTTTTATGCTTAAGCTTAACAATGGAATTCATCAACTATATCATTTCCTTTAAGTTATTAGAATGATTGCTCAAATATTTTCATACATATACTATGTTTACTTATTTAATAACTCACATTTACTTTTCATATATATATATTAAAAATTGCACCAATATGTCAGCATTGCTGTGAATACATTCATTTAAATTTATTTCATATCATTTCTTGAATGTAGTTAATATTATCCACTAAAATATCATAAATAATTCAAAGTTACATTTACTGCACATTTTTTGTTGTCTATTAATATTTACTCATATCTCCATATTTCTTTATAACCATACATTGTTTTTTTTAATTGATTAATGGATAATAGTAGATTTCTTTATAAGACTTCACAAAGGTAAATGAAATCTGTATGTAGGATATAGTATTTACAAAAAAAATAATATATTTTCTGCTACAAAGCCATACTAAAGTCACTTTCAGTATGGAAGTAACTAACATCTTCCCAAAAACAATTATTATAAAATTGTGAACTACTCTTACAACATCTTATGAACATGAGTTTCTTTTGAATGAAAATTCTCATAATAGATTTAAAAATAAAAATTCATTAATAAATGATGCTTTTAAGGAGGATGACATTTCCATTTTTAAAATATTTCCAGGAATTCTCCCAAATATAGTTTTTATAAGGATATGTTGAACTTATGACTAGACATCTTTGATAATTGTTATTCAAGCTGTGGGCTGAAAAATCTCAAAGTTGTAAATGATTGAAAACCCACCTTTCAGGAGGCTCAGAAGCATCTAGGAAGACTTCTAACATGACTAATTATATTCTACCACCTACATTAGATTGGGAATTGAAGTATCCATTTTGCCTATTGCCCAGCAGGGACTTGTAATATTGCTCTGAGAGCGCTAGTATGGAAAAAATGCATTATGAACAACTTAAAAATGTCCTTCGAATATAAAATCCCTCAGAAAAGCTCATTTTCTCTGGAAATAAAACAAAAAAGGTATTAAAATCTCTTCTCTACAATCAGAAATTAACATTTTCCAATAAAAATATATTACTGAAGTAAACTTAGCTTTTCTATATGGAAAAGGCATATAGAAAAAGGAAATTGGAAACACACTGCTTCATTGTATTAAATTATTAGAAAACCATGAACTGAAAAATTATTAAATACCTGAATTTAAAAAGGGCTTGGCATTAGAATAAAAACTGTATCTTAAAATGTATGATTATCTGCTGAGTCAAAAGAGAGATTTATTGAATGAGAAAATATTAAAGCTCGATGGGAACTATTTTATAAAACAATAAAATTTTACTTATGAAAAACATAGTAATTTACTTGATATCAGAGAGCAGGTAAACGACAATCTAGGAGTTGAAACAAAGAGTCACTGTTAAAACTACCACAAAGCACTTTTCCGCCAAATGCTATTTTTATGAACTTGGAATAACAAATATAGCATAATTAGGAATCTATGGTTATACAAATGAATTCCTTTTACATACCTTACTCTATGTATAGCTGCATAGGATAACAAGATCATTTTAAGTTTTCTAAATAAATACTTCATGCATGTTAGGGGTGTAGGTGGGTTTGTGATGAAAGAAATATAGTAATTTCAGAGATAAAGGATCTCTACATGGCATACGGCTAAGCACCATTTCTGAGGATTTATGCTATCAAGAATTTACTGGATCAGAACCCTGAAGAGCCAGGCTCAGAACTCTGGGAGTGAGGCTCGGTCATCTCTCAGGGGGTGAAGCTTAGTCAGATAGATGTGTACACAGCTTCTTATGTTATTTTGATGTACAGCCTTGGTTCAATTCCATTCCCCTGAATAATAACCCAAACATTTCAATTCATAGAGAGGCAGATTATCAGGGTAACAAAGATTATTCAAGATCCTCTAATAGCAAAATCACATTAAATGGAAGTGTTTTCCTTTAGACACTTGCAAATTATGCAAGAGAAATTCAAGGGGCTGGAAATTCTCTCATTAGCAATGTAACAGATACATTCCATGATCTATAACCCCTGATTCTTGGAAAGTTTATGCAGTTTTGTAACTTCCACTCTTTTTGCACTCTTCTATCACCCATCGTCAGCAACATGAGTGTGTTTAAGATATCTGAACAAACGTAGCACCAAATTATTTACTAACATGATTTACTATATGTATTTATTTATTTATTTTTGCATTATAATGCCCTCCTTAACCTCTGTTCCTGTTTGTGTGTGTGTGTGTGTGTGTGTGTGGTGTGCGTGTGTGTGTGGGGTGTGCGTGTATGTCTTAGAATCAGGAACTAAGAATTTCCCATAATTGAATCCCAGAATGCACCTTCATGGTCTGGTAAAAAGGTATGAATAAAATTTCTCATAAAAGTAATAAAAATACAGCTGTAAAAAATTTTCCCAGAAGTATAATTACTTATAACTCTATATAAAAATACTTATATACTGTCCTTCATTCTTAAAAACAGTGCTATAAATGTGCCATCACATTTTACTTTTCACTTCACTGGAAGCTTTTATAATAAAGTGCAGGTACTTTACTATACAGTCTTTTTTCTTTTTTTAAATCAATAATGGAGTATTTGTTGATCTCATTTTGGTAGTTTCTATTTAAGAATGAAAAATTAAATAGCTTCTTATAATATAAAATTGCTCTCAATTACATCATTAGGTATTTAAAAGTTTTAAAATCAGAATCTAAGCCATTTTCATCAGCCTAGAATAAATAGACAGGAGATAGTCTGAGGAGAGTAGTCCTATACCAATACAGAAGTACCTCAAAAGAGCAAGTTGCACTGGATCAGTGACAGTGCAGAAAAACATGTTAAAGCTATATTTATAGTCTTGTAGAAATTCACTTACATACTTGAAACTTTAAATTTTGAATATGAAAATTGCACATTTCAAATTT
Source organism: Cynopterus sphinx (assembly GCA_030015415.1). Taxonomy (NCBI): domain Eukaryota; kingdom Metazoa; phylum Chordata; class Mammalia; order Chiroptera; family Pteropodidae; genus Cynopterus; species Cynopterus sphinx. Next base: position 14,804,862 of record CM057380.1, read on the forward strand.
TCATCATCATAGAGAAAAGACATGATTTTAAATATGCTTTGATTCCATCACCCCTCCTCAACTGTAAACATCATGAAGCAGGAAAATCTTTATCAGTGCTTCATTCTTTGTGCCTAGAATACTGCGTGAAAATGTCTTCAATAGCATTTGTTGACCTTTGTTAAATAAATTTTAGCAAGTGATAAAAGAAATGTTGGTCACATAAAATCCTATCACTTTAAAGATTACTTTGCTGTTTATACTTTATAAAATTTATCTTTCAAGAAGTCATATTTGCTTTAGAATTAAAAAAAATAAAAATATTTAATGTAATTTTTACATTTATATATGTGATCTAAAAATTTTCAGTAGAGGGTTTCACGTGATATGAAAACTTCACTCCCTTATCATCATCTGCCTTCCAATAAAAGTGACTTAAATAAATCATTTTCAAAACAATAAGTTTACTTAGGACAGAGCTGTACATGTACCAAAAATAATAATAATATCCCAGAGCATAAATAGTAATATAATAATGAATGCAGTAGTATAATAATAAATAGTTATATGCTGTGATATTTCAATTATTGTAAAATTTAAAACATCATTTTTATTCAGGTAATTGTGTGAAAGAACCATCTATTTTAGTTAGAAATTCTTTTATATTTGGTATTTTAGTATTTAAGAACATTTTAAATAAGTATTGTCCAGGTCATACTGTCTAAATCCATAGAGAAAAATACTTATCTTTTCTACGCAATTAAAACAGAAAAAAACATTTTGGTATATGATTTCTGTGTGTAAGTGTAAAACAAAATGTTAACATAGACTATTCATGATATGTGTTAATAATTTTTTAATCTTGAATTTCAATTTAAATACATTTATTTGAATGGACAGAAAGCAAAATGGACATAAAATACTGAAGTCAAATTTGCATCAGTAAGGTCATTATCTTTGACACAGAAACAAATTTTTCAAATAAATGTAAAAGAACACAAAGTCTTATTTTTTAATTGCAAAGTTCTAAATTGGTCTAAACTCAGACCAAGACTAGAATTTCATATTTTACTTCAGAAAAAAATAGGAAGAGATTGTTTTTGAAGTTAATCACTCTGCTTTGTTTGCTGAGTTTATTGGCATCTTTGTGAAATAAATATTTGGTGTTAAAGATTGAAATTAAGTGAGTTTCTGTTACTGTAATTTGTGAGTTCTTTACTCATTAATTAATAATGTAGCATATTTCTGAAATGGAGAGATGTGTTTTGCCCCATGAAACAGGAGAATGGAGAATGCGTATCATTGTAATAGAAATATCTTTAAATGTGCTCTCCTCCCCAAACTTCTTTTTTTAAATTTAATTTGTTTTAATTAATCAATTATTTTTATGGTGACATTTGTTAATGAAATCCAATAAGTTTCAGCTGTACACTGTAACAGTAAAGTATATATATGATGATGTATAAAATCTTCTTTAAGATAGTTATAATTTATTGCTATACCTTTCTAATATATATATATATGTATATATATACATACATATATATGTATATATATACATACATACATATATATGTGTATGTATATATATATATACATACACATATATATTCACACTCTATGTTTGCCTCCCATAGTTAGATTTCTTTCTATTACCACACATTTGACTCCCTTTACCCCATCTATCTCTCCCCTTCTCTCCCTCTGGTAACAACCAGTCTATAGTCCATGTCCATGAGTCTCTGTTTGTTTGTCCTGTTCATTTGTTGCTTTTAGGTTTATATCACAAATTTCATAGTTAAAGCTTGTATCACATTAATTAAAAATAACTCTGACACAAAGGCAGTGTTTCCCAGGTAGTTGTATATACCAGTGAAGGTGCACATGCTGAGCTTCAGTATTATGCTGAAATTTTTTTTTTATTTTATAGTTTTATACTTATTTGAATGTATATTAAAAATATAACTGGTATATAATGATACTTTTGATTTCACTGATACTTTTAGTTAGAAGAAAAATGAATAAAAAACAAATTTATTTTAAAGAAAGAAAATTGGGTTTATAGCAGTCTAGGAAGCACATCAATAATGGAAAAGAGACAAAACCAATGGTCAAATGACTGAACTTTGAGAAATTCTGCTTTAAGATAGTTATAATTTATTGCTATATCTTTCTAATATTTCTTATTCAATATAGAGTGTGATTAATTTCTAGTAGAGGTAGGCCTACAATTTACCATGTAGGGAAAATATAATGAGAATAAAATAATTATAGATTCTATATCTTGAGTCAATAAATGTGAGGTGTCATCCACTGGACAATATTATAAGCACTTAATTATTATCTAAAACATTCTATTCACACAGATGAGATTGCTTACTGTTACAAGAATTCTAGTAAGAATTCTAGAGATAACAACAATTCCCTGTAGATTTTTTTATTTCCATTTAATCCTAAAATGACAAGCAACAATATATTTAAATGTTTGAAAGAAATCAGCTTTATCACATAAATATGAAATGTTTTGAAACTTTATGAAAAGTAATGTATTATTAAGCAACCTTGCTTTATGGAGCATGGCATTAATTTTTCTTCTGACCTTAATGACCTGTTTAGGTACTTCTTATAATTTGGAACTGTCTATTCTAAATCAATATTCAAAGCTATACAATATGGGAGGTGTAAAAAGGCCCAAAAGGAGGCAAAAAATGATGTACTAGACAGGAAAAAAAATCAAGGTATTGGGAAGAGGTAGACCTGGCAGAAAGGTAAGGAGATGATGATGTATAAAATCTGTGTTATTTCTGTTGCTGATTTTGTGTCCCACAGGATGAAAGACCAGCCCTTAGAGCTTAGAAGATCCCTGAGAATCTACCCTCATTCAGGGAAGGAAGGTAGACCCCTCATTTGCATTTCCCAGCAGGGGATTAACACCAAACATACAGTGATCAAGGTAAAACTGAAATGCAGATTCCTGATATTGTCAACTTCCAAAACAACTGCGATAGTTAAGAGATCTAGGAATTAGTGTAGTACAACAAATTCATAACTGAGCTTGATATTGCTGATACTACTCAGATATAAATTGATATTGCAAGAAATAATTTTATAGCAAACTTCCCTATGTAGCTATATAAATAAGCACAGACTGCAATTAAACCGGTGTTCTCCCTTACTTATGGACCATATTATTAATACATTACATATGACTATTTAAAGTTTTTGTCCGGTTCCTTTTGTGGCAGCAGTCACTGACACAGAATTAACACAATCATTTTCACATGTGTAAAACATCTAACAGCTAGATGCTTCCAAGGACAAAAGAATATAACACTTACGTTGTGTGAGTTATGTCTCACATATTGTTATGTGAGCTCTCATTTCATCTTCAGAAGCTTTTCCTAGTAGGTCTTATTATTACCCAGATTTAGACATATAGACTGAAATCAAATATGAGAAGTAGCATGGCAAAAAGCACTTTAAAGTGACACAAATAGGATTAAACCTTGACTTGTGTGACACTTTGTATGACTTTCCCATACTAATTCACCAATACCTATAATCTTACATACACTAAAATTTGTTGTTCAAAAAGAATGATAAAAGGGATGATCTAAACAAAACTAGTTCAAAATAGATGGCACATGTTAATGCCAGGTTCTATGTCAAAATACCTTAGACACACAATCTTACATAACAAATCAACCCTGTGCAAGAATCTTGGTTTTATCTTAAAAATTAGATTGCTTAGTTTAATTATAAAATAACCTATAACTTAATTCATAGCAGCTTCATATTCCACAAGTACCTTGGTTCTGTCCTAAATTTCACTATATACATTTAAATATTGCTACAATTAAGTATATAGCATTTTTTAAAATTAAGAGCTCAGGGATTTTTAATTTTCATAAATATCTATCTTAAGATGCCTCCAATATAATGTGCTAAAATTAAGCTGTCAATTTAGTCAACTTTTGGATACCCTAGTAAATAGATATTTTAATGGAAATCATCAATTTTACTCAAGTTATCAATAAAATACATTTTCTAAGAAATTTTTTATAAATTATTAATTAAAATTTTGTGAGTAAAAATTGTAAATTAAAAATAATTAAATAATAGTAATATTATCCTGAAATAGCAACTGATATCAGGGAAATATTTCTAAAGCAAGTAGATGCTCTATTTTTTCTTATGTATTATATGAATATTTAAATTATTGTAAAGTTTTAAAAATCACACATATTATTGTAAATATAGGTAATATGCATTAAGTATATTATAGATAAAATAATCATGAGTTTAAAATTCTTTAAGCATCGTATTTTTTGTTGTTTCTAAGAGATATATTATGCAAGGATATTTTGTGGCCTAATTCATATATGCATAGTTCTAAAGTTCTACAAAACCACAGCTAAAGAAAACATCTACATTTGAGCACATGCGAGATTTCTAGTACTATCCACTCCGCAGAGCTTTTCCAAATTTCTGATCCACAAAATCAGGAGCAAAAGAAAATGGTTGTTTTATGCCACTATGTTTTGGGGTCATTTACTATGTAGTTACAGTACATGAACATAAATTGAGAAAATACATATATAGTATTCATTAAAAAGATACATAATGTTTGTTGGGCAGTGAACAGTTTTCATGGGCTTCTAATATTCCATGAGAAGTGAGTTGTGCTGATAACCTTCTGCCCCTGGACTTTCCAGCTTCCTTACTCACTCCTAGCTATGAGAACTAGGGAGATGACTGACTGGTGACTATGGGGACATCATATTGGATATGCTTTTCCTAGCCACTCCAATTTGTATTTTCGAAAAGGACCTTCTTGAAGGAATCATAAGTTCTCTATTGCTCCTAGCCATGAAGGTACACTTAGCAGTGATGAACAGAAGAGCTGGCCTATAACGTCACCTGCTACTGAGGACTGAGTTAGATAAATCCATGTAACTCTATAGTTCAGTATGAGGACATGAACTTATTTACCTGTTGATTTAAGCCTCATCGTATTATATCCCCATGTATATCTTTTGTCTTGACTGGTGGGTGTTTGATAACTTAAGCAAAAAAAAGGGACACTATTAATTGAGCCCTTCTCCTTCAGAAATATATAATGATGAACATTTTTGCTAAATATATTGTCTTTTCTTGGGTGAATAACTTTATGAAGTTATTAGTTTGAACCATATTATACTTTACATTTCACTTTACATAACCTACACAATCAGCAATTTTATCAAAACTCTGACAGGAAATTTTGTTTTGTTTTGTTCTGTATTTTTCAAGCCCCTATCAGGTGCTCAGTAATCTCGTAAGAACATTTTTCTGTTGAAAGGATTTGTTGTTAAATTCCATTTGACTTAAAGAATTGTTTTGCCAAAGTATAGCCTGAAGACCATCCATATAATGCTTATTATAGATGCCGTCCTAGATCCTGTGCTAGACATTCTAAATCAGCCTCCGGGAATGGTATTCTAGAATTTGTATTCTAACAAGCCTCTTCAGGTGATTCTTAATGGCAAATATAGTCTCATGCTACTTTCCATGATGACAGAGATATGACCTCAATGTGCTCCATGATAGTTAATTTTTAATCAAAGCTTAAGTAACAGACTTTATGGAGTCTATTAACAACCAGAGTTTACTCAGAATAAAAGAAACAAGGTAAGTTATGCTTCAAAAAGTATGTAATATGACAAAGAAAAAATAAAATTTATTGAATAAATACAATAAGCTAAAGATGTTGATATGCATTTTACAGTTCACCCTTCATTTTTCTTATACCAATAAAGGAAATAAGTATTATTAGCCACATTTTAAAGATAAAAGAACTCATCTTAAAAAGAGTTCAAATAATATTGCCAAAGCTGAGGCATCATAAATGACAGAGCTGAGATTCAAAACTATGTTTGTCTTCATTTAAATTTGGGTCGACCATTAAATTTCTGAGTTGGGGTAGTTGAAGAAACTAGGAATGTTGAGAGAAAAGAGGCTTACCATCCAGAAAATAAAATGGGGATCTTAAAATAATTTTGCAGAAATATCATGATAGAAAGTAAATACAGTAGTTTTATTTTTTTTTTTTGCTTGTATATCTAATTTTTTTTTTTTAATGGTGGCTTTGGTTAGTGAAATTCAATGTTTCAGCAGTACACTTTAACAGTGAGGCATATAACTTTGTTTTAACAAAATAACTGAAAAAAATGTATTTCTCAATCTTGTTGCATGCATAAAGAGAATCTGCTCAATAAAGAGTAATAGCTCTCTTTGAGAAGAGAACTATTAAGAATTTTACAATAGACAGGAAAATAATAAAAATATGAGTTATAAATATAAAGGTATGATTAATAAGGGCTTACAGACATAAAAATCATTACTCAAGTAATCTCATCTAAAAAAATGTATTAATCGACATGAAAACAATTACTTACAGTTTTATATATCTAATTGTTTTTTAACAATTTTAACCATTTTTAATGAAACTATAAATCCTCTAAGATTTGCCAACTGCTCCATAGTAACATCTATGATTTTATGTTAAGAAAATATTAAAGAAAACTATATCATTTCTTTGGGTTGTCAGAAAACTACATGTTATCATTTATGTTTTATAAATGCAATTTTTGACTTACATACATGAAATAGGTAGATAAAAATAGTTTATTATTAAAAGTTTATACTCTCTTAAAAATGCTTTCATAAATAGGAAGTGGGGAATAGAATAGTAATTTATATAGGAATACATTCTTTTGAAAGTTAAATTAGTAAATAAACTGGGAGTAGCCTGATTGACAAATGGAGTTAGTATGTTGTTTAAAATAACATACTGAGTTGAAAGGATACAAAGTGTATTTTGGATAAACTGATTTCAATTTTTTGCACTATCAATGTTGGTTAAGTCAAAGTTACTTATATTTTAGAAATCAATGACTTTTGCAGAAATCAATTTCAATTAATGAAAGGAGTTTAAAGGAAATTTGTCTTTAACACTGAGAAAAAAAGAGCAATCTATAAGCTGAATCTTACAATCTTTACATGTGTAAAAATGCCAGTCCATCATATCATTAATTCATTACTTTTTTATTCTGTTTCATTGTTGTCTATACTTGGACTTTTATATGAATAGCTATGAAAAATAATGATTATAAAAATCCACTGAGTGTAGTGAAACGTGATAATTAACTGATTTCTCTGTAACTTATATTGCATTCTTGAGAAAGACCATTAATTTATGTGGGAATGACATCTGCAAAAATGGTGTGTTTTGCTGTGTTTGCATCTACTTATCTTACTAGATTCTAAGTTTTTCAAAAGCAGAAATTACCCTTCTGCTGCACGAAGACAATTCTAAAGTGTAAGGAGTTAAATGACAGAATTTTGTGAATCTAAATTACTTTCATTTTCACAGCATTGGGTGGGAAGTTTAAAATTGCAATAAGATATTTTATAGATTCAATGTATACCAAAAGTCAATGCAGGCAAACTTAAGAATACCAACTATCTAAGATTTTGTGGCTTAGTGAAAAACATCTTTTAATATATATTGTCAGAGAGGTGCAAGACTTATAGGGTGGGATAACTTTCTAAGTTATATAAATGTCTAACCACTATGCTGTACACCTGAAACCAATATAATATTGAATGTCAACTGCAATTAAAATAAAAAAAATTTAAAATCAAACCTGAAAAAAAAATATTACACTTTGAGTTTTTTGTCCTTCAATTTACTCTGAGGCTGACTATGGTAGAGTTACCTTTTTTTAAAAAAATAAAAATAAACCATTGCATTCCTGCAAGTTGGTAAACTAGAGTCCAATATGAGATGTAATAATAAGTAAACACCAAAAATACAATATATTTCACAATGATGTGAAAAAAACACGATATATTGAGTTGTCATTACCTTATCGCCTTCGGAAAACATGATGCCATCCACTGCTCTTTTCCAAGTGATTTCTGGAATAGGCTCCCCTTCTGCTTCACATATGAGTGTGACTTGACCATTCTCATATGTAGTTTCATTTTTAAGCTGTATTATGTGAGGCTGTACTGTAAAGAATATATACATTACTCAATCTGTATTACAGAAAAATATTACTATTTAGATTTAAAAGTCACAGTGGGCATTTAAGCCACATTATTGTAGTGTGCAATTATTAACTCTGTAGCAGTTACAGCAACATATTTTGTTTATGGGGTGCCAAGAAGTTGCAAAGTATAGGAGAAAAACCTTTAGAAAATAATTCTCACCAGTTATCATTATAAAAATGATTTGAGTGGTTTAGAAACCATTATACAAATTATAATTTCTTCCAAAATTTTACCAGTTTAACAGCTACTTTATTATTTTTTATTCTCTTAATCTACAAAGTTAAAATTTCCTTTTTTAAAGTCACATGTGTTTGAAAGTATATGTGTGTCAAGGGGGTCCACTTATTGAGTTATTATCTCTTAAGCTTTTAAAACAATTTCACCAAAGAGGGAAAATGATAAATATATACTAAACATGTAATAAAAATACATAAGTGTTATTTATTTATATTATTCTAATTGATTTATTTTGACTTCAGTTTATCTTAACAAATTATTGGGCAGTGTAGCTAAGGGTTTCTTTATAATCATGCTATGTCTATTCATTTAAACTCTTTTAATGTTAAATATTATGTCCATCCACAAATTTATATAATACCACAGAGCTTAATGTTTGTAAACTCTGTATTATCTACACTTCTTAAAATTTCACTTGTTAGAACAAAAGAGATAAAAGCCAGTACTTGTAATTTCAGGAACAGTAACAGATTTGTTTGTTAATTTTTAACAATTCAAGGTTTACTCAATTGTCTATATTTCTACTATAGATACATGATTTTATGTTAAACACAATACAGATTTGTTCAGTATTACTAGACATAAGCTCACAACAGTGATGTAGCATATAACATTTTATTTATTATTTTCTATTTGAAAATATGAAAACATTAGAAATTTTATGTTGTCATTGCCATTCTAATAAATAACAAGTAAATAAATAGTATTTCATATGAGCTTATTGAGATAGAATGAGAATTTTATCCTTTTAATTTATCGCAGACACTATCATTTTTAATTAGTTATTTTTTTTTTAACACTGAGTCACATTTATTTAATGTAGGTTTTAAAGAGAACATTTTTTTTTTTAAGTGTGGAATACTGCTGAAATAAGCTAGGGGCTTTCCATAATTTGTAATAATTTAAGTTTGTTTACTCTTTCCTCTATGTGGACAATTTTTCCGGGCTCTTAGCTTTGCTGACTTCTCATCATTAAAGGTTTTTGTGTAGACACATCTAGTCATTACCCTTCAGAGTAACCTTCCGAAATAATAGTCCTTTTACCCAATACTACTCAATTTATTCGTTTCACTTTCTTCTTAGAATATCTTATTATTCTCATTTTATTTAATTATTTTAATATATTTTGGTGTATTCTTTATTGCCTGTCTCACTCTGCTAGAATATAAGCTTTATGAAAATCTCTCTGGTTCAGAAAAATATTTCTATTAGGTGACCACAGAACCAGCTGGCAGAGGGTGTGCCCACAGGTATATTACCATTCATCTTTTGGTCTTGTAAATAGTACCACTACATCAGCCAATTGCAAACACTGGTCCTTCTTACTCTTACAGAGTTCTCCCTCCTTCCTTTCCACTCTCTGTTGTGAAAGCATTTTAATAACAATGTTTTGAAAAATGAAGAAACTACACTAAATGTTAGTAGTGCATATAATTTTTAGTGTTATGCTTTTTAAGATAATATTCATATTCCAAATATTCACCAGCAAAATTGTTTTTCTTCTTGAAAGCGCAATAAAAGCTAAATCAATAACTAAATAAAAAATTGTGTTAGTTCTATACTATCTATAAGATCTCCAAAGAAAGTAATACGGCTTTTGTTAATTATGAAAGATACTTATAGTGTATTTCCTTTTAATAAAATAAAATGGGAATATTTAGTTATAGTCACAGGTAAATGCTTCCTAATTGTAGCCTTATAGGTGTGCTCTTTTGAATTGTATTATAGGTAAAACTAATTCCAACATGTGCCATTTAAATGTATATATATAAATAGATATACATGTATGTATGTATGTATGTATGTATGTATGTATGTATATATATGAGACCCTGTTGTATATAATTTAAATAAACTCTCTTCCAGTCTGTTATGAGTCAGCTGATATTTTATAAAAGTTTATGTATGTGATTTCATATAATTCTTTAAATAATTCTATCTTGTAACAGCAATTTTAAAATATATTGTAGAGATGAGAAAACAGATTTAATTTTGGAATGTAAAGCAGTTCATGTAAGTGACAAGAATAGAATTTGACATAGACTGCCCTCAAAAAAAATCCCTGTTTTTACCACAATGTTATAATACTTACCAAAAACTTGGAGGAATGCCTGCTTTTCATCTTCTCCTGCTTTATTTGTAGCCCTGCAAACATAAGGGCCCCCATCACTATTGATTATATTCCTGACAGTGAGTTCCGTATTGCTTCCTTTCAATAGGTACTTTTCATTTTCTTCAATAAACTTGCCATTTCTGTAGAAGAAAACAGAAATCTGAGTTTATAAATCTGATTTCATTACTCATGAGTATGATACTCAACTTTTCAATCTATATTGTTAATCATTTCATAGCTATTGTCATTGATAGATAAAGCTATATTCCAATAAAATGATTACTTTTACTAGCTCAGTAATATTTAATGCATAAATATTAAAATTATACTTAAAAATTGTTTTGACTTTAGGGACAATAATAACATTTGAGTTATGTTAAATCTTGATATTAATCTTAGGCAAAAACACACTTTGTTTCAATCTGTATTTTGATTATTAGTTACCAAAAACTTTCTTTGCTGATTTGAATTCCACATACATTTTTTTTTATGTTGGTTATGCAACATGTAATTATGAAATATATTTATTTACTAGGTTCCTGAGACATATTTAATAGAATTTCTATGGAAATATTTTTTATAGAAATTTCAAAGTAGATGCAATTTAAATACATAATCAATTTATTTTGTATATAAGTACTGCCAATAAAAGGATGAGATGAAAGAATTAGGTGAAAATGCAGTTAAGGAAATTATTCTGGAGATTGGGGAAGATGGCAGACTAGGTAAAAGCAAGGTTTGTCTCTTCCTAAGTCCACATTGAAATTACAACCAAATTATAAAATAATGAACATGGAAATTATTCTGAATATGATGATGTAATTCATTAATGAGGAGAAGAAATCAATTTTTTATAAGTTCCCTCCTAGATATAATTTTTAATTCTTTCCATGTACTTTCTGGACTGAAGCCATATCTATTCTGCTCCAATTCTAGTCATTTTTGACCACTAAGAAAATATCTTTCAAAATTTTTTTAAATAACTATAATAAGAAATATTTTAAATATCTTTATTAAATCTAAAATAATTTCTATAATACCCCATAATGTGTAAAACCTTCTTACACAATATTCTTTCAATTCTATTTTATTTTACTCATCTCTTCCTCCTCCTCCTTTTTTTTCTTCTGTTTATCTCTCTTTATATATTTTTCTCACAATGATGTTGTAGATGATTAAACCGATTTTAAGGCCCACTAACATAAAAAAGTTTAGGTACTGTCCTTAGGGATGGGGAGACTTACTTGCTCATACAAGTTTATATTTAAAAAGAAAAATATCTAAAATTATTATAAAAATATTTCCTATATTGAAACAGAAGATCTCTCTGATACATTAAATAATCTTTCAGTATATTTTGGTTTTGCTTTCCAGAAAGCACTAGCATATATCTTAATATGATCCTTATCCTTCTATGACTCAATAATATCTTTTTTTCAGTCTCTATTGACATCTCTAAATACATCAAGAAATGTGCAAAATTTCATAATAGTGTACAAAATTATGCTTTATAAACTACTAATAGAAAATCTGTGTATACTTCTCTGTACTTTTATATTTTTTATATTTTTACTAATCTAATATTTACAACTATAAAATGATGTCAGCAATTTTTCTAGGATATAATACATACAGCTTTCACTGTAGTTAGTGATAGCCTATATTTCTACATCTATTTAATAAAAAGTACTAATATTTTCACTACTACTACTAACTACAACTAATAACACCCTAGAAGTTTCACTAATGTGGTTTATACAACACTTTGCCTATATACTACTTATCTGGTTGAATATACACACAATTAGCTCATGGATGTGCATTTTTTCCTCTCCACCCTCATTCGCAGAATGAAAATTTTATGTATGCTTTCCATATCCCTCAATTTACAAAGGAGACTTAGGTTCACAAGGTAATTTATTAAGGTTCACAATTAGGTTCACACTGCAGTGTATTCCTTTCAGATAAAGAGGGTTATTTCCCTATTTCATGTGAAATGTCATGTTAAATGTTTGAAGTACAGCAAATGAATGAGACATGGTCAATTAGCATGAAATATTCATAATGTGGTCAGCAGTACTAGAAGATAATATAGATCCTATTAATGAGTTAATAACTTTAGTTTATTTGGGGGGAGGTGTTGAGAGGCAGTGAGGAGAAATCTGCTACAGTAGGAGAGAGGAAAAAAGAAGATGGCTGGCATACTCTGAGAATTTTCATGAAAAAATAAACCTCCCCATGATTTGAGACTTGAAGTGGGTAGGTAGATATTGAAGAATTTAGAGGAAATCAGTTTATAGAGATTATGTCCCCTTCAAGAGTTGCAAGACAGAGAGTTCTCAGTTGAGTGAAGTAAAGTAGCTAAAATTTGTGGGTCAGAAAAATGCCTTGAAAACAGAATAAACAGAGCTATGGGTGTAGACTTTGACCTGGGTTAAGTCACCTTATTGCTCTTTTTAACAATTTAACAAACATATCTGAAAACAAAAATATAATAACTTTTTAAATAAAATTGAAAAACAAGGCTTTGCTGTCCTTCCTGACAAAATGATAAGATTGCAAATTATAGACAGAGGCCAGAGGGATGTGGGTGCATAATCTACCTGTACCAGGAGATGGTGGGCTCAGGAGAGCCAGAAGCCCTGCAGGATAATGTCATCTCTTCTCCTCTCTCTGCTGTGGCATTAAAGGATTTCTGAGGCATTGTGATAGCTGGCGGCACTGAAAAATAGATGAACAAAGATTAAACAGAGATGAAAATCTCTCAACAACACCATTGGGATTTTTTATCACTACTTTTTGTTTTTCATGCTGAGCTTACAACTTGATAGTTGACATCTGTACTTACATGAATAGGACTGACTTGGCTGCATAGTCAAATGACTTTACAATCACTGATCTGCCTTTTAATATACAATAACTATATAATTCACTCTAATGCTATTTTAATATTTTAATTTACCAAACTAGACTAAACAATAGACATTTTAATACAAATTTGTATATGCATATAAACACACTTTTATAAAATATTGCTCACAAAATACAGACAAAACCACCTACCCTGACTTACAGCAATATTGAGATCTACTTGGAGCTAAATGGATTTCCTATTTGGGTTCTCATTGGTATACGTAATTCTATCAGCAATCATTCATTGCTTCAAGACAGGACTTTCAAATTAGGTGTCAAACCATAATGTTTTTTCTGATTAACTGCATTTAATTTCTTTAAACAACTATAAAACATTTTATGAAGAGAAATTGCTCAAGCCATAGAGAGTATGAAATAGATTTTCATGAACAATTCAATTCAATTTTAAAATTAAGCTTCCCCAATTTCTAACTAATTACATTACAAAAACTGTATATGCTGCACATATTGGACATGTTGAAACTGTTACTAAAATGTACGGTTTGAAATAAACAAATCAATAACATCCATAATAGAAACAAAATTTCAAATACAGCATAAATTTTGATTTAATGTATACTTTTGTGATTTCCAATTGAATATGACAAAATAATATTCCCCAATTAATTATATTAATAGATTTGGTTTTTACATATACTAAACAACATGAACAGACAGGCATTTACAAGCATGGTTGTAATTAATTATCTCCACAATAGCATTCAGGTCAGCATTGATGCTGCATAATTGCCACTGATAGTGGGGAGAGAACTTGATATGTATCTTGGTTATTAAACACAATAAATCAAGTTTCGGCTTCATGAATTTAGATACAAGGAGCATGATCTGACACGATGTCTCTAAAGTAACATAATAATTACTAGTATTATAATAGTATGGACCTTTTTGTAGACATTAACTACATTTTAAGTACATTGAAATTTGACTTTCTGTATCATTTTCCTTCTCTTATAATTATAAAAAATAACATCTTAAAAATGTTTTGCTTTTCATTTGTTTATTATAAATGTAGTTGCAAGAACACTATTAATTTATTACAAAAATAAAGATTTTTAACCCATTAGAGAATTATCATGAAGAAAAACTCTTTAATGGAAACTCCCTCTGTAGTAGTGTCTGTGTACATAGAAACCCTTCCACGTGGAAAATCACATGCTCCAGTACATGTCCTGTTACTGTTACTAACCTAGACAGGTTATTTATTATAACATTTCTTTTCTGTAAAGTGAATTGCATATGCTGTATTATCTGTAAGAACTGACAAATCTTAATGTTTATGTTTTAGGATACATTGACTTTGCTAATGAGATACATGTTCTTATAGTGTCTATTAGCCATACAATGTTAATAGTGCATATTTACCCAATTTTTTGAAAAGTAATTCTAGAACTATTCTGAAGAATAATATTGAAATTTACAAAGATGCTTACTAGTTCAGTTGCCAAGACATTTAGTGGGTTTTTTAGCCACTGTTTTAGACTCTAAAGCATTTTTATGTATATTACCTCATTGGTTCTGAATTTACTATTGAGTTGGATTCAATAATTTAAAGAGGGATTGCAATTATAATTTACCCAAAATTATTTTGTTCTCATAAGTCCTGCATCTACTCTATTTTAACTTTTAAAATACTTTTTTCATAGTTGACTATGTCTAAAAGTTATAATAACTTTACCAAGATTTAGACTCTCTACATGTTAAATAATAAGTGCTTTCTAGTAAATTTCTGTTCTTAATTTTGAGCTTCAAGAAACATGAGAATGTATAAGGAAATAGCTCCATAACTCATTTAGATGGAGGTTTTGGTCCACCTTCATGCCATAATTCGTGCCACTGGCTGCTTAGACAACAAGGATACCACTAATTTGACAGCTTAATTCTCTTTCATCAATAATGGCATTCAGCAATTCCATATATCTTCTGTGTCTTGCAGTCTTCCTCCACCCATTTATCTTAAAATATTTCTTAGAAGATGAAGAACAGGGCACTAACTATGGAGTATGCAGGTCACTCAGATTAACCAGCACCAATAATTCCTCCAAATTTATTTAGGTTAAGAATAACAAGCCCTCACTCTACCACTGCCAGGAATCATAAATCATTGATCACTCAGATTTGGCCTAAATATATATTATCAAATAAATTCACATGCAGATCCTCTATTTGACAGAGAACTTCTAAATTTAAGACTTATCATTCTTTCTTATTTACCTTTCCTTGTTTTGACATTTTAGTCTGTGTGACATTTCAAAATTAACATAAGAGAAGAATTGGGGAAGATGACAGAGTAGGAAGCACCAGGAATCTGAATTCCTCCCTAGACAACAATTGCACTGGCAGAATTTGTCTGTTGTAACTACCTTGGCACTCTGGAGCCTACTGAAAGCTTGCAGTTTCCAGCAGAAAGCATGAAAGGTAAATTGCAAGCAAGGTCTCAAAGAGATATTTGTATATGCATGCTATAGCAGCATTATTCACAATACTTCAAAAGTGGAAGCAGCTCGAATGTCCATCATTCATAAGCGAATCTGTTACATGCATAAAATATTATTCAGTCTTGAAAAGAAAGAAAATTGTAAGATATACTACAACACAAATAAACCTTGAGAACACTATGATAAGTAAAATAAACCAGTCACATAAAGACAAATGCTCCATAATCCCACATATTATGTACTTAGAGTAGTCAAAATTATGAGACAGAAAAGGAAACGGTGGTTGCTAGTGACCAGTGTGTGTTGGAGGGTAGGGGAGATAGGAAGTTATGTGAAATGAGTATAGAATTTCAGTTTTGCAAGAAGAAAAGATTTACATAGATCAATGGTGGTAAACAGTGCACAACATTATGAAGGTATTTAATACCGCTTAAATGTACACTCAAAAATGGTTAAGATGACAAATTTATTGTTATGTGTACTTTACCACAATAAAGAAAAAAAGGAAAAAAAAGTGAAATCACATAAAATATCTCAGTCCCTGATCAAGAGAATCGATGGACCAGGTTAACATTAAAGTATTTATATTTTTAGTATTCTATGCTGTTGTTCTCAGTGCATATGGAAAGTAATTTCCATGACTTCATTTTGATCATCTGATTGTTACTTTCCAAAGGTCATTACAGACATCAATGTCACATGTACATTGTTTTTTCTTTTTTCTTTGTTTAATTTTTTTTTTTTTTCATTTATTTGTTTTGCCCTTCACTACTGCCTCCTAGGCTACTGTATCATATAATACCTTTCAATTTTTATTAGTATCAGTACTGGTTACTTGCAATAATCTTTCATTTCACATTTATGACATCAATTTAAAGTGTTATTTAATAGGAATAAGTATTTTTGGGAACTCAAACACATAAAAAGTTTAACAAATACAAAATATCAAGTGACTGACATAAGTAAAATAATTGTATAAATTCATTTTGAAAGAAATTCTAGCTTATTGGTTATTGTAAACTAAATGAACAATCATTTTTATTCAGATAAATGTAGTTACTTTTTTCCAATCTTGAGTATCATCATACTTAGTATTACTGCATTACGATAGAATCGGTATGTGTTTTATGTGCTTGATAAAAAGTTGTTGACCAACTGGAAGCATTTTCCACATATTTATTCTAAATTTGTGAACACAGTGAAGTGGTAACATAATAACAATTATCTATCAAGCACTGAATTTGAAAATTAAACCAATCTGAGGAAAATGGGAGAGTTTTACTTTATATCATCAGATTATAAAACAGTGAGAATCAAATTGTTCCATTATGTTGCTTTAAAATAACATTCAAGAAAAAAGTTGCAATAGGCATCTTAAATTTTATTCTAAAATTAAAGATCTCAGATATTTAGGTAAATAAATATTGCCTTCAGTAGACAACTACAAAAGCAATGAGAAAATAAAATGTTACCTGAAAAATGTAAAAATGTACAAGAAAGGCACTTTTTCATGTTTTTTTCAAAATTTAGTGTTTTTTATAAATATGTTATTTAGATTAGCATATTTATTATTATTTTGACAAATTAATAGATTTTAAATAAATTAACCAAATACATTAAAATGGCTTAGTTTTAATACCTAATATAATTGACATTTCTATATATATATATATATATATATATATATATATATATATATATGACCTACATAAAAATGGTTTGAGAATTCTCAATATTTTCACAGGTATAAACAGTTCCTAAGGCGAAAAATTTGAAACCATTGTGTACAAAGTGAGGTAGAATATAATTCGGTAATTGAAATTAGCATTTGAACAGTCATATAAAACTGTCAAGAAAAATAACAAAATAATATCTATAGTGTATGTATAAATCTAAATGTATACAGTTTCAGAATATATTCCTAGAATGAGAGAAATGAACACTTTTGAGAACTAGAGAATTATCTGTTGAGAAGTGTGGTAAGTTGGAGGATTTTAGGGCTGATCAAGGAAAAATACACAATTGGCTTTATCTGGGTGGGGCTTGAGTTGCATAAGAGGATTAATTATTCATAGCAGAAGACCTTCTAGAGACACTGTATGTTTGTTGGGGACGGGCAGGGCACTCAGAAATGGAGGGGTGCAAGGGAACTCCTGAAACAGAGGAGAATTTGAGTCAAGGTGGTGTGTTTGTTTAGGTGATGTCACTCAGCAACAGAGCACAGAGTCTCTCAATTGAAGAAGCCCAAAGAGCAGAGTGGCTTTGGGTCTTGCATAGGCCCAGAGTTTGTCTTATCTACGGCTAGTAGAACTTGGTTATGGGTGTGCAAAGCAGGGTGATTCTAAATGATTAATGCTTATTTGGACAATATTTAAAACAATTAGATGTGTAAATTTTTGAATTTGGTGCTAATGAGGTTTTGAGATAATGGTCTCAGCCTGCTGTGAGGAAGAAAACAACATAAGGACCAATAAACAAAGGCTCTTTTTGGCTCATTTATATAAGACAAAAATGAAGGTAATGTTAGGTGGTATTGTATATGTTGGAGAGAAAGGGTTATCTTGGTATTAAAAACTGGGTACGTTACTATAATATCTGAATAGATAACAGAACAAATCATCAGAAAGTCATATAACTCATAAGTTTTGGAAAGCTACTATTACATGTTTTTTGAAAGCACAAATTTTGTAAGACCAACATAATTTTCATCTGTGACAGACTGTCAGAAGGAAAGAGGAATTATAGCCTCTTTTGTTTTTCCCCCAGTAAGTCATGTAATTTTGCTCTATTAGCTAAGTTGGATAGTATGGTCTTACAAACACTCTGTCAAAAGTCAATAAGTAGTCTGAGCTTATCCTAAAGTATGAGCTAAATGTTAACATTAATACTGGAGTGATAAATTGAGTATCAATCAAAAATGACCTGCTGTAAATCATTTGTTAGTATCTTTATTAATTCCTTCAAGTAAAAGAAAACTGATCATATATGTGTCAACAAGTTTAAAAACAGCATTACAGAGTTCCAGTTCTGGGCAAATTAGAGTAATCCTACTACATGCGGTCTGTGTCACTTAATTCGTCTATAATACTTGGACAGAATGAATGAATAAGCTGACTGAGAACTCTGAAATGTAAATCATAGAATAGTAGCAGGCATACTGCTACTAAAAAAAAAAATCAGAATTTGAAATGCTACCAGATAATCTGAAAAATAATCTTTTTTTCTTTTTTCTTCCTTGACCTGAGAGCCCAAAAGTCAGAAGTGAGAATCAACATGACCTGAGGTTCAGAAAAGCCTTCTAGTTTGGACTCAAGTAGCAGGAAAGAAATCTCCTGGCAGTGACAAGGGTAGCACTAGGAAGCCTACAAGTGTCTAAGACTGAGAGAGGTGATTCTTTGGTCAATCAGAAGAGCTGCAGTCCAAGGAGGGTAAGATAAATTCCTATTGCTTTTCTCCTTGTTTTTCCTCCAGCTAGTTGACCCTGAATGAAGGCATATTTGGATCAGAGAAGGGGTAACTTAAACCCCCATTTATTGACTAAAGCACTGAAAACTGGAGACTCAAGGAATATAAAGTATGAGAGATCACTGAGTAGGAAGAGCTTGGAAATGCAAAAACATCAAGTTATTTATGAAATCTGAAGCTCGGCCCTGAGCTGTGCATGTGTGAATTTGATCTGAAACAGTACTAAGACTTTGAGAATTGAACTAAGAATGAGACCACCACACCAGGTCTAGAATGGCCACAGTTATACACGCAAGACAGACCAGAAACACTGAAAAGGGTTTGAAAACGAAAGTGATTTTTGAATCTACAAATCACATAATGCTGGTCATAATACATGGCTTGAATCTAAACAAATATATTGTCTATGAAAATAAAAATATCAATATTCTCCATAGGACTGAAATAAAATCCAGTGTCTCAAATGATATTGAAAATCCAGGATATGATCTAAAAAGTTTTGGCTTATAAAGAACTAGAAATATCTCCTGCTAATGGGAAATGCCAGTGGCATGTAGACACATGTTGGATTATCTAAAAAATATTTTAAAGCAACTATTTGAAACATCTTCTAAAGAGTAAGGGTGAACAATCTTTAAATTAATGAAAAGTTAGTCTCTGCAAAGACATGTTATATATTTTAAAATAAATAAATATTACAACTAAAATTTTAATTACAAAAAATGTTCAAGCTGAAAACAAAACACTACAAACTTGCAGATTTAAATTAAATGAAAATGATCGAATCTCACGATGAAAAGGATATATACTATCTAAATGGATAAAAATAAATAACCAAACTATGTTTTCTATAAAATTTTTTTCTTAAAATATAATAATATAGGTAGAATAAAAGTAAAAAAATATAGAAAAGTATATACCCTTCTAACACTAGTTATGAGAGTTGAAGTATCTATGTTAATATCAATGAAAGTAGATTTTGGAGCAAACAACATTACATAGTATAAAGTGGAAGATTACATAATATAAAAGGGCTGTTTTTTTTAAAAAAAAATATGACAATCCTACATGTGCATTTGCCTCATATCAGCAGTTCACAATATATAAAGCAAAAACTAACAGAATAAAAAAAGAGACCTATACAGATGCAAAACTGCTGTTAGTGACTTTGAAACTTAAGAAATGAAAAAAAGGACATAATAAATCTATATCAAGCAGAAAGGAAAAATAATACAAATAAAAAAGATATTAATAAAATAAATAAAAGAAAAAATAATAGATTATATAAAGAAACCAACAAAGATTCTTTCAAAGAATAACACAATTAATGAACCTCAAGGAAGACTCATAAGAAAAAAGAAAGATTACACAAATTGTCAATATTAGAAGTAAAAGAAAGATTTCCACTATAAATTCCACATAAAGTAAAAAGATAAGAAATGAATGATACAGTCAAATTTTGCACACAAATTCAACAATGTCAAAGAGATGGACCACTTCCTTGAATACAACAAACTCTGGAAACTCACTCAAGATGACATAGATAATTCAAATAGTTCTATTAACCATTAAAGAATATATGTGGTTAAAAGCCTTCTGAAAAGTAAATTTCTAGAACCAGATGTTTTATCTGATGAACTTTATCAAATATTTAAAGAAATAATACAATTTCTACACATTTTCTTAAAAAAATGTGAGGGAATATTTCTTAACTCATTTTATAAGGTGCACATTAAAATAATAATTTAACCAAAACATTTTTGTAAAAAAACAAGGTCATAGAAATTATATTACCTGGTTTTAAGGTACATGCAAAGTTAAAGTAATTAGGACAGTGTGATAATGGTGCAGAGGTAGACACGTAGATCAGTGGAACAGAAAAAGTGTTCATAAATAGAATTATACAAATACAATTAACTTTTATTTTACAAAGTCCAATGCAGAAATGACAGTCTTCTAACTTTTTTTTAATGACTGACTATCCATATGAAAATATATGAACAGAGCACAGAACTCACTCCTTATACAAAAATCAACCCCAAATTAATCTAAGACCCAAATTTAAACATAAAATTATAAAACTTTCAGAAAAAAACATGGGAAAGAATCTTTGTGACTTAAGTTAGGTAAAGACTTCTTAGATATGATATCAAAAGAATGGTTCATAAAAGAAAAAGATTAATACTTCTACTTCACTCAAATTAAAATTATAATGCTTGGTTTTCTACATATCACTTTAAATAAATGAAAGACAAGCCACAGGATGGGGAAAAAGTATTTTCAAATCAGACATCTGAGCAAGGAATTGCATCCAAAATATACTTTAAAAAGTCTAAATTCAATGGTAAGAAAATGTTCAAAATTTAGACACATATCTAAAGATAATGTTTGGAAGCAAAAATACATTTATGGCATTTTTAGAAGCAACTTAAACTATAATAGTAAAAAAAAAAATTCCAATTATAACATGGACAAAGACATGAAGAGAGGTTTTACCAAAAAGGACACACAAATGAGAAATAACCACATGAAAAGATGTTCACTATCATTAGCCATTGCATAATGACTTTGCCTTATAATAGAAGAAATGCAAATTAAAACCAGAGGTTCTACTACACACTTACTATGCATAAAATTAAAATCAAATAAACAAAAAACCTTACAGCATCAAATGCCAGTGAGAACGAGGAACAACTTAAACATTATGAGTGAGAAATCAAAATTATACAGTTGTTGGATAAAACAGTTCAGCAGTTTCTTATAAAATTAAACATATACTTACCTTATGCCCAATTCTATTCCTAGGTATTTACCCTAAATCAATGATTTTAAGATCATACAATAACTTACATACAGGCAAGTTTATAGCAGCTCTATAAGTGCAAAACATGGATACATTTAACAAGTTAGATGATTCTTGGAGCTTTATGCTGAATAAATTAAGACACTCTCAAAAGGTTACGTGCAGAATAATTTCATTTATATGACATTCTTGAAAAGACAAAACTTATAGTGGCAGGTAAAGCAATGGTTGTTGGGGACTTAGAGGCTGAAAGGAAGGAGTGCATCCATGAAAGGAAACTGAGGCCAGGGATGGGGGTTGGGAAGAGAATTCCCAAATTGGAACAATTTCCAAAGTTCAAATAGAGCAAAAAACAGTTTCTACTTCCATAAGCCATAATAATAATTTTAAAAAACCTTATAATGCATGTTAAATATAGTATGCAGTAAGATTTTATCTCAGAAGTAGAGCAAAATCAGCCCGAAGTATTCTGATCTTACCTAATAAAGCTTAAAGGTAGGAACTGAAAGCATTAAACTGTTTCCAAGAAAATTATCTGCATTTATGGACAAAGACCTACAATGTTTTTTTTATTTTTTTATTTTTTTAAAAAAACAAAGATATTCAGCATATTACAGAGGTAAAATGCACAACATCTGACCAAAATTAAAATAACTAAATATGCAAAGAAGCAAGAAATATGAGAGACAAAGAGAAAAAATAATACAACCAACCAAAACTGACCCAGAAACGACACAGATATACAATTAGCAGACAAGAACATTAAAGTAGTTATTATAACTGTATTCCATATAATGATATTTAAAAAATCATATTTCTACAGATTAAATCTAGTGTCTGAATCAAAAGTACGTGAGCTAGGATTAATAGTAGGTTAAAAATTGCAGAAGAAAACATTACTGATATTGAACTATAGCAACAAAGATGGTCCAAGAAGTAATACATAAAGAAAAAAAATGCTAAAAAAATAAATAAAATATCTGAGAACTGTGAATTAATCAAGTTGCCTCATATATGTGAAATTGGAATCTTAAAGGAGTGTGGAATAGAAAACAAGAGGTGAACATCTAATAGCTGAAACATTTCCAAAATTTATAAGAAGTATAATCCAAATTTATCAACGAAACCCAAATATGAAAAAAATCAAGAAAATCACACCAAAGTATATGCATCCAAATTGCTTTAAACAAGCCATAATCAGAAAATCTTTAAAAAAATTGGGAGGACTGAATGGGTTGCATACTTTATGTACAGAGGAATAAAACTAGGAGAAAACACTTTTGATCTGAAATAAATCAGGCCAAAGATAATGGCTCAGGAATTTTAAGGGTCTGCAATGAAAGTACTGTCAATTTAGAATTCTATATTAAGCAAAACTTTATTTCAAATATAAAGGTGAAATAGTTTCTTGGACATTCAATAACTGAAGTTAATCATCCTTATATGAACTTCACTGCAAGAAATTGTAAAGGAATTAATTCAGGCATTTGGGAACTGATATCTGATAGCAATCTGTATACACAAAATAATGAAGAGCCCCTGAAATGGTAAATATGTAGATACATAGAAAAGCCTTATTGTCTTTCTAAATAAACCATGTTAAGAGCTAATTGACAATTTAAAGAAAGAAAACAAAAACAAAATCAATTACTGTGAAGTTGTGGTAGGCAGAATATTGCCCCTCACCCCTGACAACCTGGCAAAGATGTCAACATCTTAAACTTAGTCACCTATGAATACATTAAGTTACACGGTGAATAAACTTTGCAGATAGAAATATCATCATACACATAAAATTGGAAGAGGATCCTATGTTATTCAAGTAAAACCAATCACATGAGCACAGAGTTCCAGATAGAAAAAGTAGTAGAAGGAGATGTAGCAAAAATGTCAGAAATATTCCAAATATGAGAAAGATTTAAAGCATTATTGCTGGCACTGGAGGAAAAAGCCCAGAGGGAGGCCTCTTAAAGCTAAGTGCAGCCTCCTCCAAGTGATATCCTGCAAAGAAACAGGCCTTCAGTCCTACAGCAGAAAGACTATGAATTCTGCTAACAACCTAAATGACAGAAGAGCTTCTTCCCCAGAGGATGCAGTAAGGAGCACAATCTTGCTGATATCTTGATATCATAATACATGATAAAATAAATTATAGTATTAATATATTTCTATAATACCCTGAGCAGATCCCAGCTTAGCATACTTGGATTTATGACTTATAGAACCTGTGAAATATTAAATTACTGTTTTAAGTAACCAAATTTGTGGTAATTATCACAGAAATAGAAAATAATACAAGGTTTATAATTTATGTATTTATAAAACATGTAACAATAACACAAGGCTGAAAGAAGGTACTGTTATACAATAGGTGAAAGGGTATAATATCACCTGAAGGAAGATCAAAAATTCAACTAATAAAATAACATAACAATGAGTTATAGTTAATGAGCCAAGATAGAAGATTAATTGATTGATAAATAATAGGCCAAAAATCTAATGAAGGAAGAAATGGAGAACAAAAAATCATAAGACAAAGAGAAAACAAATAGCAAGATTTAAATCCACTAAATTGATATGATATTTATTGTAAATTGTGTGAACATTTCAATACAAAGACAGGTATGCTGGAATTGATTTAAAAAAAAAAAAGATCTTACTATACTGCCTTCATGAAAAAATTATATTAAAATTAAAAGGAAAGAAAAATTATGCAAACACCAATTGAGAGAAAGCTGAATTAGTTATATCAACACCAGTCAGAGTAGGTTTCAGAGCAAAGAATTACCAATGATAAATAAGATCATTTCTGAATGATAAAGAAGGCAATTAATCAAGACAACATAACAATTCTAAACTTTTATGCATATAATAACATAGTTTCAAAACTCATAAAGCAGAAACTAATAGAATTACAAGGAGAAATAATTTAATATAATACCTTATTTAATTTAAATAAAAATATAAAATTTATAATTTTATTAGAGATTAAGCAGCCCTATCTCAATAACTGATAGAGCAAATAGAAGTTAAAAAGATAGAGAAGACTTGATCAATGTTATTGATTGACCCTAAATCAATGATGACTACTAAAACTCCAATGAAACCAGATTATAAATTCCATTTTCATGTACAGAGAATACATTTGGAAAGATCTAAATCAAAGAAAGTGTATTCTCTGACTACATTAGTACCAAAATAGAAATTATGATAAAAAATAATAAACATCAGATCAGTAATCAATACAATTGAAAAAAGGAAAGCAACAATAAAATGAATGAGACTGAATCTGTTTCAAGAGATCAATTAACTGATAAATTCTAGTCATATGGATAAGTAAAAAGTGAGGAACAGGATGAGAATGAGAGAGCAAGAGAGAGACAGGGAAAACAACAAATCACCAGTACTGGAAATGAGAAAATCAGCATGTCTACAGACTCAAAAGTTATTAGCAAGATAATAAGGAGATATTGTAAACAATTTTATGCCTATATATTCAGCAACTTAGATGAGATAGGCAAATCCTTTGAAAGGCATAAACCACCAAATTTCACTTAGGAAATAGAAAACCCAAATACTCATTTATCTATTAAAAAATTGAAATAGTAGTTTAAAATTTTGCCACAATGTAAACTCTAGACCCAGATGGCTTTAATAATGAATTCTACTAAATATTTAATGTAAAAAGTTCAAATTAAAGACCGATTCTCTCAATGTAAAAAGGAAAGTTATTTTCAACTCATTCAATGAGGCTGATAATAAATACTCTAACACCAAAAGCAGACAAATGCAAGCTGCAGACCAAAATGCCTTAGGAAAACAAATGCAAAATTTCTTCCCAAAATTTTAGGAAATTAAATCCAACAGTATATAATAACAAATCATGGCCAAGTGGGAATTCGAAGTTACTTATTAACATTAAAAAATTAAATAATGTATTTCACCAAATTAATAGATTATAAATATGAGCTGTAATATAATCTCAGTAGGCTTTTTAAAAAGGTGTTTAAAAAAATTCACACTTCATTCTTGGTAAAAATCTTCTATTAATTTTCTCAGTCTGATAAAGAGCACCTCTAGAAAACATATACCTAATAACATATATAATACATAAAGAATGAGCATTTTCCCCCAAATTAGAGTTAAGGCAAGGATGGTCACTTGCTTTGTTTCTATTCAACTCTGTACTGTAGGTTTTTGCCAGTATAATATGGTAAGGAGAAATATAAGGCATCTAGACTGGAAAGGAAGTTGAATTGCCTTTATTTACAGGTGACACTATTATCTATGTAGAGAATGCTGTAGAATGTAACAACATAAGCAACTACATCTAATAATCAAAATTAATAATGTTTTAGAATCCGACATGAATATAATCGTGTCCTCACTTAACATCATTGATAGGCTCTGCAACTTTAAGTGAAATGATGTGACATATAACAAAATCAATTTTACTATAGGCTAATTAATCTAAACAGGGATTAGGTTCCTACAACATCTCTTCAATGTTATAACAAAATGACCTTGAATGAAACAAGGAACTGCTATACACAAAAATTGTATGTATAAATAGTCACCAAAAACTGTAATTTAAAATAAAAGAAAATGAACAGCATTAAAACTTAAACATATTAAGAGAAAAATCTGATAAAAGAACTGCTATAGCTATATGCAAAACTTCAGGACACTACTGAGAGAAATTAAACATTTAAATATTTAGAGATATATACTGTAGTCATGGAACATAAGGATTGATACTGTCAAGAAGAGAATTCTCCACAAACTGATCTATAGCTTCAATATAACTCTAATAAAATTATGGCTGTGTGCGTGCACATGTGCATGTGTGTATGTAAAAATTGATAGTTTGACTCTGAAAGTAATATGAAAACAAGATTTAGACGTTCTATTCTGAAGCTACTTTAAAAAGGACAAAATTGGAGGACTTGTAAAATATTATCCTGACATAATAAAGCTATAGCAAACAAGAGAGTTTGAGATTTGTGCAGACAAATAGATAAATGGAACAGAACAGAGTCCCTAAGTCATGTATTATCAACTTACTTTGAATCATGGAAAGGCCAATCAATTAATAAAATTTATAGTCCTTTCAATCAAAGAGACATCTATATGTAAAAAAATGACCAAAACAATACACCATATGCAGAAATTAAAGTGAAGTTGCTCATAGACATAAATATAAAACCAAAAATTACAAACTTCTAGAAGAAAAAAATTAGGGAAAAATCTAACTGTATTTAAGTTAGATAATGATTTCTTATATATTACACAGTAAACACAATTCATTAAAAAGAAAGAAAATCAAACATCATCAAAATAACTTTTGCTCCCTGAAGCCACTGTTAAGAAAATGCGAAAAGACAGGGCACAGAGTGAGTAGAAATATTTCTGAATGACATATTTGATAAATGAAGGTTATAAACAATTTTGAAATCTCAATAATAAGAAATCAACCCATAACACTGTATTGAAGTTTTAAAAAGACATTTTACATGAAAAAAAAAGATGAGTGGTAAGCAAAAGAAAAGCTTCTCAACACCTTTATGCATTAGACAAATGCAAGTTAAATCCTCAATGTGAAACCACTAAACACATATTAAAATGTCTAAACATAAAAGATCTGACCATACTGCATTTCAGTGAGGATGTGGAACAGCTAGAATGCCCACACTGCTTCTGGGAATGTGAATTAGTACAACTACTTTGAAAAACAATTTGACAATTTTTTTTTTTAAAGCTAAACTATATCGACTACATGATCTAGCAGTACCTTTCACAGGCATTTATATACCCAAGAGAAAAGAGAAACATATGTGCTTACTAATATTTATATACAAATGTTTATAGTAGCTTTATTTGCAAGCCAAAAACATGAATATCCCAAATTGTCATTTTGTTGAATAGATAGCAAATTGGGAACTATTCCTGAAACTAAATATTACTAAGCCATAAAAAAGAATGGAGTATTACTGCATGGGATCACATGGATGAATCTCAAAATAATTTTGATTAATGAAAGAAAAGTGATAGGATTCACTTAAAAGTTCTATATACAGCATGATTACTTTCATATAAATTCTAGAAATTTAGGGTAATGGACATGATCACCATATTTACTTTCTCAAATATGTGGGGTCTATTTCACATTTTATATATTTTCTACTACACATATTCTATTTAAATATTCAATTTATTATATGTCACATGCCACTCAATAAAACTATTAAAATGCATGCAAAATAACTGGAATTGGATTATTAGATTGGTAATATAAGGGAGGAAATGTCCTCAAGGGAACTGTAAAATAATCTGGATTATTTAACCTAAAGAAGAACAAAAGTTAAGTAGTGATCATTATCAAATAAAATATCTTTTGTGATTGGGGTAATGACACTTTTGTACAAAACTATTAAGATATAGTTTTGTACAAAAATATAGACTGCCTTCTGCATGCAAAACTCCAAGATATTCCTGGAAGTGATAATTTACCTCTGTTCTTAAAGCAATATGGTGTAGTCTGTGAGATAATTTCACACATAAATGGATAATTTCAAATCAGCGTTGTAATTACACTGATAGAGAGATTAGAGGGATAGAGGAGGATTATAGCTCTGCTGGAAAAATTCTAAAACATCTCTGATGATAGATGGGTGTCTGTTAATTGTTTTTCAGCAAAGACAAAGACTGGAATTCATGATGGTCTGGAAACCCCTCTAGATATCCCAAAAGTCATTTTCTGCAGTGATAGTTTGTACTTGGACTAACCAATCTGTGAAGCCTACTTTGAGCTTCTTTGAGATTCCCAGTGAGATCTTGGTGGTGCAAGCTGAAGACATAGCATCGTTGTTGTGGGTGAATATGTCCATGTGGAGTCTTGCACGTGTGACAGTCTCTGGAAGATCTGATGCCTCCCTGCATTCTTTCCCTCTTGCTGTACAAAGGTTTCAAAATAAAATCTTTACATGATCATATTCTGTGGAATCTTGTGAGTCCTTTCAAATACCTCACTTTGGAAAACTGTACAGAGATGTGCCCAGTGCTATGAGGTCTCATGGAGAAAATCATGTGATAAGGCAGAGGAAATTAAGAAAACTTGCTAGAGATGAGGATTAAACTGTTTTAAAAGTGCAAATGAAAATTACCCTGAATTAAAAGGGGACAGAGAAAGTTATTTTAAACAGAGACTGTGCACTCTTTCATCCCAGTAAAAATAAGCGTACTTGCATAAATGGGAAAACCAAGTTGTATTTTAAAATACAATCTGCTGCAGGGAACTTGTTTTACTTACAACTGGATATTTATTTAATGTGTATCTAACTAAAATTAAATTCTCTCTGCTTCTTAACTATTTTTGCTATTAAAAATACACATGCCCTTGATACCTACTCTTTTATTAAAAGCCATTGGATATTGTACAAAAAAAAAAAATGAAAGCAAAGAGATGCTAGTCATAAATAACTTTAGGTGTAAATGAAATACTAAAATGGGTTCCTAAATTATCTTTTAGTGTAGCACATTTTAAAAAACAAAACTTACAAATGTCTCTACAAAGTAACTGTAATATGAATTGTACTGAATGTCATTCATATCCACACATGTCATATGGTACCTGGAGGGTATCTTTTACTTTATAGATTGATTTAAAAAAAAAAAAGCGCATTATTGAGGTAGACTGTGGCCCTTTATAGATTTCTTGACTTTTTGTTGTCGTTATTATTGTAGCATTATTGTTGTGTTGTTACAAATGATAGGATTCACCTTTGTAACTATCAACTAAATGTTAGAGAAAAAATATAAAGACCAATTTATCTCTATCTGATCAGCAGGAGACTGCCATCCAGGGGATAGGTGAGTTCAGTTAGGGATCTGATTTAATCATGAGAAAATTCTGTCTTCTCCTTAATCAAGGATTAAAAGGAGTGTGCTGTAAAATCAGTACATGCTTTCTAGAGCCTGTCAAATAGGACATTATGCCACTTTGGGTGTGCTTGGAAATTCTGTTCAAAAGACAAATACAGATTTAAGGAGAGGTAAGAAACTATATTAACTATTCATATCAATTATTTATTTTGAAGGGAAAAGCAAGGAAAGATCAACCTAGACTTTTGTAGGTGATCTATCTATAACATTTTCTATTACCTGACAATTTCTAAATTAATGGTTGGATAAGAGTTAAAGAGAAAAAAAACAGTTTTTTCATTTGTATTCCCAGACTGCTAATCTTGACATTTAACAGGATGATTAGGAAAAAAAATAATAAATTTTAAAAAATATTCTGTTTTTTGACAAATATTTGTTGACTCTTTGGTCAATTATATATTGTATATTATTGGTGAATATTACAAATTGTGTCATAATTTTTAATCATTAAACTGACTTAAAATATCTCTCCTCATGGTCATCAATTATTGATATACAAGAAGTTAATTCACTATATTACATAATATGCTTTACATTATATAACTTTGTATACAATTTAAAGAAAAATTCTGACTTTTCAGTTTTATAATAACAATTATTTTCCTAGTCTTCTTAACTTTAAGAAAAAGATGGGAATAGAAATACAAAATCAATGCTTGAATATCAATTACAGTAACAAAGTGCATTATACAATCACAAACCTATTTGCAGAAATATCTCTGGCCATTGTCATCACTGTTGATTTTAATGTTAAAAGGAAGAGAAAAGACACAATTGCTTTAAAATTATACTACTAGGTGTTTTCATCCACTCTCAATTGTCCCTGCTTCTGTTATGCTATCCCTAGTTTGAACTTGCGGTTAGTAGACCATTCTTCACAAATTACAAAAGGTTTGGAAAATAATGAATCACTATATCTTAAAAGAACATTTTATAAAAATAACTCTCTACTGGCTATATTTTAAATATAAAAGTTATTTCCACATGTATCATCAGTATGGACATTTCTGAGTAGTTCTGGAGAGCATTTTATTTAACTAAAAGCTAGAAATCTGATTTGATGGTGAAAAAGTGGGCATAGGTTAAAATAAGAAATGATTTTGGTCCTCTTTTAAAGAATGTACCCATGATTTGCATATAAGTATTTGTGTGTGTGTTATAATTATTTACTAAAAAAAAAAGTCCAGAAATTTATAGAAAAAGTGTCTAACCAGTTCAGCAAATACATAATAATAATAAGAAAAGTTGCAATATTAAAAGTAGGGCAGCCACTGGAAATTAATGAATTGCAAAGGAACATTCAGGCATTTTGGAAAGCTTAATCTAAGATCCAATAAAGAACATGTGTAAGCACATAAAGAAAAATATTTGAGAAATATCAAGAACATATCAGATGAGGGAAGCCAGATAATTGGAAAAATAATATCAAGTCATGTGACAAAATTTCTATCAAATTACCAACCAAAGGTACCTATGAATTTATCTGCATCCTCACCCATTTTTGATCTCCATGATCAGCAAAAATATATATCCTCCTTATGTTCAAGGTAAGTCTTCCTTGAAAATGTCCTGAATTCTGAGCTCTTCCTCTACACCTTAATTCAAGTTTTTAATTTTTCCTGTTTAATAATTGATTCTAACCAGCTGAAGTAATAGGTGTCATACCTTTAGTACTTTTATCCTTCAGTGAATTTCAATGTACATTTATTCTTCAAGTCATTAAGTCAGAAAATTAACCAGTAACTCAATGATACTGTTTATCCTAATGTCTCTTTTAACCTCATAATCGCCAAATTCAGCAGATACATTTTGGCTCACACTTGATTGATTACTTCCACTTGTATTTACTACACTGAAAGCCTAGAACCTATACTAGTAGTCTTCAAATTACTCTTGATTACTCTTGCCTTTGTAGTGCAAGTGTAACATGAAAGCTTTGCTTCAAATACTATCTGATTATATACCTTTCTCCTAATTTATTTGACTTTTGCCACAGGCCCTATTTCTCCCTTACTTGAACTCACTTCATCTCCCTGCCTCCATCCTTGTCATGTCCATTGCTCTCTAGTTTTTCTGCTCTTAATGTCTGCTCATCTTTGTCTCACAGAAGAAAGTCCATATTCTTCCATGACCTGGCCCTACCTTATTCCAGCAGCATCTTTACCTAAGCCCTAAGCCAACAGACTAGGACCAGCATCACTTCTTCCCCAAAGTATCATATTCCGGGAATAGTTAAGTTATTGGATCTCCTTTCACATCCTACATTTTTTGCTTTTGCAGATGGTGTTCTGTCTGTCCTTTCTCTCTATTCTACAAAATAACACATTTCATCAATAAAGTTGTCTTAGATACCAAATAAGCCTTTTCTTGACATATATTAGGCACCCTTTCTTATTATAAAATAGTCTGTGAATATCTATAAAAATTGTACCTGCTATATGCTATTGTATCCAACTACTTTATAAACAATACAGGACTTTATAGTAAACTTGATTATTTTAAGTTATCGAGATAAAACTATAAGTGGCTTGAAGGAAATGATGCTGTTAGTATTCAAAGCATAATGTTGTGTTAAAAATATAGCCAGGACTTCACATAAATCTTTTGAATAAATATACAAATAAATTATAAATTAATATTGAAATTACTGTTAAAAAATCTTTAGTTGAATTTCCAATATTTTGATAAAGTGATAAGAAGGAAATGATCATCAGAGGTAGAATGTGGGATTTTTCAGATCTCTAAAGCACACACAGTGTAGTGATTTCAGAAATATACCTATGTCAGAAAATGTTTAGATTGGTTAAGTAGGAAAAAGCAATTGGGACTGCATTTGTCTGCTTTTCTGTAAAAACAAATGATTCTAAAGTCTTGGGGCTCAAAACATTATGCTTTCTTCTTATTAATGTTACATGCCTGCACCTGCAGATTAACTGTGTCTGCCTTCATCATGGTGCCCAGGGTGAGAGAGAAGTTCCTATTTAGATCATGCTAGTTTCGTGGCAGAAGAAAATAGCAAGAGAAGGATATGATTCTTTTGGAAGCTTGATTTCAGCCAGAGTAAGTCACATCATCAACTGGGTGGGAATACATATTCCTCCCATTGGAAGCACCACAATTCCATAGTGATGAACAGTGATGTATAACCTCTTAAAGAAAGGCAAGATAAATATTTGTGAAAAACTAAAGACAGGCATTGAGAAGTATGAAAATTATAGAGTATCAAAATAAAAAAAAAAAACAACATTTAGTATCACTGGTACTGCAGAGGAACCTAGAAAAGATATCTCATATATTTGTTGAAAATTTTGAGTATACATTGGAAGAAAATGTGAAAGAAAAGTTTGCAAAGTACAAAAAATGGAAGAAAGAACAGAGCTTATTCTTCTCGAGCCAGAATTCAGTTATGCAGCAGTAAATATAAAGAAACAGTGAATTGGAGCATTTGGTTGGGACTTCAGTATACTCGAAGGAGAAGGAGATAACAAAAGAGGTCCAGCATAAAGTCCAAATCAGTCAGGATAAAACTCATTTGCCATTAAGAGAGAGGACTTACAATGTAAGTTGAAAAGAAGTGCATAGAATGAGTTAAATTATGTAACTTAAGAAAGATAATATGGATAAAAATATTGTTTTTATTTTACTATTTTTGCAGCCTTAAACTTTTCATTGAAACATCTTAAAGAGGTTGTATAGAAAAGAAATAATAAGGAGATCCATTTAAAAAGAGCTCAAGATTTAAAAGGAGCCAGTGATCAGAAAAAGAATCAATAAGACTGGAGCAGACTGATTTTCTGGCTGAAATAAAGGCAACATGTGAGGAAAAGCACAGATGTCTGTGGGCATTAGTCAATGCATTCCCTTGGCAGGATCCGACTGCATCATCCAGAAGGGAATTAAATCGATGGTTGATTTTGTGAACACCCTTACTTTGAAGAAAAGAGATTCTAAGAATTCTAAGATACAAGTTTGTGATTATAAAGGGGAAATGTGACTAATTAGAATGAGAGATAAAGCATTGTTCAAGTAAAGGAGGGAAGATTAAGATCTATAGTTGATTCTATTACAAAAAATGGGAAGTGAAAGGAAGATGATGTGCTTTTGGGAGGGTCAGAGTGTTGGAGACAGACAGGACATAACCTACATGATTGATTTGAGTGGCATTAAAAAAAACACATTCCTGGCTTTACTTCCTGTGAGCCCTGAAATAATAAATATAAACCTATAGAACTAAATATTCCAGTTTGAATGCAGACCATGAGAAGTTTGAATATTCAAACTTTGATAATTGAAAGTACTCATCCCTGGCTAATCCTTCCTTTAAAACGAATGTAATCATAAATTTACAAACACAGGTAATCTAGTATAGAAACAGATTATAAATGTTTTAGAATTCATTAAAGTAGAAATTTTAATAGCAGAATGAATATAAATGTTTAACATGCCATGTCTGCCAGAAGACATTTCCTTTTTAATATCAGACTCAAATTAATGTTTTGGTTTGAAACATGCTCATAATTTTAAATATGCATACATATATGACATAATAATAGTAAATATTTATGTATCTTAAACTTACACTTTTTAAAGTTTACATTTCTTAACTAATTTTATAATCCTCATTTTTATGAGAATACTGAGCACAGCAATTTGCCTATGACAAAATACATTTATATATGCCACCTTAAATTCTTTTGAAAATAAAGCAAAGCAATGATTAGTAATGAACAATATTTAAAGAATAATTAACAAACTAAATAGCTACTGTAAGTGAGCTTTATTATATGTAATAAAAAAGAAAGGGATTAGAAGTGCTTATAGATATAGATACAGATACACACTCCATATTTAAACCTATCCTTCATGAACTTTCATCTTGTTATGTTGAAGGTCAAAACCATTACTGACTGTGGTACTCTTAATAAATACAGTCTTATTTGACTCTACACACCTAAATTAGGCTCTGGGAAGCTATATTGCCTTTGAAGGCCTTTGGTCTCTCAATGAGCATGTACAATTTCTACCAGTTTGCCTCATTTCCATGTCCATATCATCTGGTCTATTCCATTGAATTAGTCACAAATCCAGTTTCATTATAGATTTAGAGAAGGACAGAAAGAAATGGCAAGGACTTGATATTTTCTTTTCCTTCTAACATTGTAGTAAGTAAGGTTAAACTACCTTTGTTCAGGAAAGAAAAGACCAAGTAACTCTTTTAGACCTATATGATATTCCTAGTGTTCTCCAGTCTCTCCAAGAAACTGGAGAGATAACTCATGGGGAAAAAAAGGTAGGATATAAAAGAAGACACATTTATTTTTTTCTTGTCCTCTAACTCATAGGAAATCAGTGGCTAACTCTTTAATTCATGCTTTGTTGATTCTAAAAAGAACAAAATATATTCTGCTTATTGAATCTTGTGTTTGTAGTTGTTGCTTATTTGTTATTTTAAAGTGGAAGAAAAAAATAAAAGTGTATTTATGTAGCATTACGACCAGTATTTCCATATGGTTGACGCATTGGTTGCTCATTGCAGAATAGTAAAGGCAGGCAGGCTGGATCATAAAAAGCTTCCCATGTCATGAAAAGTGGTTTGATTTTGTCTTGAAGATAGAGAGAAACATTGAAAAATTTAAGGGTTAAAAGATTTAGTGGTTGGAATTGACCAAGAGTAGAGTAAACAATTTGTAGCAATTCAAGGAAAGAAAACAACAAAATCAAACAAAACATTTGGAAAAGGCAGTGCTCTTATGAAAGGCATGATGACAGGGAAGAGAGTACGTTTGAGAGATGTTAAAGAAATACATAGTCATGATTTGATAACAGATTAGATTACAAAATGGAGAGAGGAAAGATAATGTTAATATGTCTGCTGGTCTCAGAGAATGTCATATTAACACAGGCAAAGAATATGGCAGGAGAAGCCAAGTTTGTATGAAGGGATGCCATCATGATGACAGAAACTTGGTCTATTAATATTGAAAGTGTAACCTTATAGATTAAATTATTAAATTTGAGAAAACCTCCCAAACACTCTCAAATAGATTAGTTTAAACAACAAGTATTTCATGTAATACAAAAACAAAATCAAATATAAGACTTTACTATGTTTCTTGGAATTCTTTCAACAATACAAAGTCAGCAAAGGCAAATATTCCCTCATAGATGCTTTGAGAAAAGGGGATGAATATGTTAAATTAGTCATGGCTCCTGCCCTTGAAGCTATAATTCAATGTAACAGATGCTATCATAGAGGAGGGGAGAGTTCCTCCAGGCATAGAAGTGCTGAGCTTACTTACACGGTTGCCTTTTAAATAAACATATTGTTGAAATAAAACAATAAAACATGTACAAAGTATTCTTCGCTTACCATTAACAATAATAATGATATCACGGAAGTCAATTTCTCCCCGAGCCTCCACTCTTCCCTCACATCTGTATATACCTTCATCACTTTTATTGATGTTGAGAATCTGCAGATTATTGTTGGCTAACATAGCAAACCGATCTGGAAAGTAAGCAAAGGGGAAAAAATTATATCAATAACTGAAGGCAGAGTCCAGTGTGCTCTAAATGGCTAAGAGTTAAAATACAGCTGCTGTCTGATACTATCAAACATTTCATCAATAAACAAATTCAAATTTGAAAGTAAAATGTAATTTCATGACTTCAATTTTTCCACTCCACACTGCCTTGTTACACCTTTTTTTCTTTTCTGAAATACATTCAAGATTTTATTTCCACATAAAATGGTTAGGTTATTATTTTCCCCTTGGTACTTTGAATGCAGAAATGATACACAAAAGAACAATGTGGGAGATTAGATATTGCAGACATGAAATGTTTTGACTGCAAATACTGTATATGGCAACTTGGATATGGTAAAGGATTAGAAAATTGAATATCCTTCCTCACACATTAATTAGTAAATAATTTTACATACCTTGAGGAGGCAGCTAAATGATATGGTAATATTTGAGTCACATAGAGGACATATGAAATGGTCATATTTCAAATTTACTTGAAAGATTTTTTTCTAAATGCAAGAAAATCCATTTTAGAAATGAATAGATTAGACTTCATTAATTTTATTTCAAGATTCCATTTTACGTGCACAGTTTGTGCACATGCATACATATAAAAATAAGCTGTTACAGAGCATCCATTAACTGATTGCTTAAAATAATCTGGCTAGTCTAAGCAGCATCTCAGCCTGACAGTATTTTCCATAATATCTGGCTTTAGTTCTTAATCATCACAATTTTGTTGCAGTATTATTAAGACCTTTTCCTTTCTTACCAAGTAAAGAATGTTCTGACATCTAGTCCTATTTTGAAATACGTTATAAAAGCAATAATATCAATTTCATTAGTTAATGTATTCATAGATGTCATCTAACATCATCTATTTCCTGGTACTATATTTGAGATACTTCAGTAAATAAAAGAGACATAACCTTGATATTTCTTGGGCCTTATGGTAAAGTGGAAATACCGTTAATTTAAGGTGCCAACTCTAGGGTATTTCCTGTTATGTTGTTAAAGGTTACCTTCTGCACCTGTTCCAATGGTGACTGCTCTTCTCCTATATGCTAGCCTGATAGAGTGGTTATGGCAAATACAGAAGCCACATGAAAAAAAGGTGGAACCTCCTTCACCCTGAATCGCTAAATGGACATGTAGAGTAGAAACCTTTGTGTGAGTGAGAAATAAACAGCAATTTGGCATTCAATTCAGATTTGGGGGTCCTTTGCCATAGCAATTATTTAATACATGGGAGAAGTTTAGGATAGAAATACAAATAGGAGAGTGATCAGACTACAGGAGGTCACTGAAAAAGGTAAGCAAGAGATACTTAATAGAGAAAGGGAACATGTAGATTCGGAGGTTTCCTCAGAGAGTATATATTGATTATACAGCTACAGACACAAGATTTTCAGGCCCGAAGGTATAAAGTTAACCATAGTGTTTATTTCTTTTTTAGGTTGACTTTAATTTGAGAAGAAAGACAACAAATGTTTACACAGATGTTTTCCCCTGAAAAGAAGGACAGAAAGAAAGGGAACATGTGAAAAAATTTAAAGTACAACTCACAATAAGTCCTGGAATAACCTAGAACTCCTAAAAGTTCGTAACATATCAAAGTTAATTTAAAGACCTCCGAGTCATGCACATGGCTGGGTATCAGAATAAGAAGCATTATAAATTAAAAAGTTCAAATGTAGAGATCATTGTAATACTGTACTTTCTAACTTACTAACCTATATGCCATCTTTTAACTACAACATTCTTTAATAGTTATAGTTCATTTAAGAAAAAGGAAAACATTATTTTAGTCAGGAAGATAATGCTTTATATAAACAAAATTATAATCTACATAATAAGTATTTTTAATAGGAATAAATCAGTGTTTCTTCTAAGTGCAAAATTTTATTTCAAATGAATATTTCAATAAATTATTTCTATTGTCTGAGAGAAAACGTAAAAGATTAAGAAAATCTCAATACATACCATTACATATTTTTAAGTATGTACGATTTTTCATACAATAAACAAACTACATAAAATTGCATGTTTTATTATGTGTGTGTGTATGTGTGTGTGTGTGTAGTCTATGAAATGACGTTAGAAAACAAACCAAAATACATCATTAACATTGGTTTGAGAAATACATTTGAAGAAAGCACTGCTTCAATCATACATAACAATGGATATTAGAACTAACTATGAGAGATTATCTATTTCTCTCAACTATACAGACACACCAAAATTCTCACTACTGATGTAAGAAAAATAAATGAAATCATAATACACAGTAAGATATCTGCTTTATGCTTTAAGCAGATTATTTTCTAAATCCTCCTGAAAAGTCTCCACCATGTTTTGCTTGGCTATGCACTTTTCATATTTAAAGGTCACATTTGTCTTTGTCAGGTGACTTGCACACTTTTGCCTTACTAGTTTAGGTGTTCCTCTTTTTCATCCTCTATTACTGCACTTTTCCTATCATAGACCTAAACATACCTTGTTTTCACTGATTTATCTTTCTGTCTTTTCCACTAGAATAGATAATTAGTATTGTGAAGGCAAGGAACTTATCTTGTTTACCATGAATAACCACCCTCTAGCATACAGGATGGCATATACTAGGTGTTCAATAACTGTTGAATAAATTTTATACTGGAAGCAGAGTACATAAAAGTTTTATCAACTGATGTGGTTTTATCCATAGTTTCTGATGCTGAAAGTATATTTCATTAGGCAAAGATCAAGACATTGAAAAAGTTGCAGAGATAATTTTCAAACTGGTTGAGGTTGGATGGGCACCTGCAAAAGCATATCCTTCCATTAGGATGACACTAAAAGTCAGGATATTCAATTTCATAACAAAATGTTACCTTTGGTCTGTAAATGCTTGGATTCTTTGGCATATGACTCTCCTTCCAGTAAACAACATGGAAAACCTTCACTTCAAAAACTCTGTTGGCGTTTTAATTCTGAATACCTGCCACACAGCTGCTACCAAAAGCATGGCTAACAAGATGAAAATTTCCAAGCCCTGATTATTTTATCTGGAGCCTCTAAACTTTATTCTCATACCATACTAAGGCTTTAGAAAGTTACCTGGACACAGTACATAATTCTACATGCCCACACTCATCCTCTTCATAGTTATGAGCCTAATCTTTTTCCAGTAGCTTTAGTAAAGAGACCACACATTAAATATTCAGATGATGACTATTACTTTTTCTAAATCCATTATGAACAAACAGATTATTGGATGATGATCTTTGTGACAATTTTCTCCAATATTAAAGGTTAAAAAAGTGGTCCTTCCTCACAATTCATCTGCATCCTTTATATGCTAGAGTAAAAAAAAAAAATGAAAGAAAAAGAAAAAAAAAGTCCTTTTTCATTTAAAAACTTTTTTCCTACTATGCAACTAACTGTTACATTTGATGTTAAGTCTAATCACTTCTCTGACATTGAATTTTCTGAATTTAGATATAATCTGAATGCATCTAATTTTGGTAAAACTGATTCCCACGATTTGAAATCTCAATGACAACAAGTGTTATTTATTGAGAAACTAATATATAGCCAAATATTTTATTCTTTCATTTAACAAATAACAAATACTTATTAAATACCAAATGTCTTATTTAAAACTTACAACAATTTTTTAAATGAACATAATAACCCATTGCTTAGTGATGAAGAATCTGAATTAAACACAGATAGTTAGAAAGGTCGTTCAAAGCTTTAGGGTCAAGGAAAAGAGTAAAGCCATTATGGAATTTCAGCTTCACATCATACTACCTGAGGAAACTAAGGAAAATGTGCTAGCTGTAGCAGAGGCATGAATCCTCCATCACCACCACACTTGACTATCAATCTTTGCTTTGAGGCTTTTGTTCTATGCTTCTTTTAAAAAACGCAATTTATTTCAAATCCTTCTTGTTATTAAGGTTTACAATAAACCAGATGTACACTTGAAGCCTAAAATTAGGCAAACTGAAAATGTTTAGACATTGTCATTTAATTGCCATAAAAGAACTGCCTTTTCTTTATTATTGCAAGGCAAAAAGCTGAAAATATATCACACAATTTATTCAGCCAATTTGTTGGTAAAGACTAAAGCATTTATCCTAAAATTAAGTAAGAAGAAATTATTACTTCTCACTAACTTACGATATAAGAAAAGAGTTTTAGTCAATAACTGACAAACATAGAGAATGCCAATTTAAAGAAATTCTCTTTAAAATAAAAATGACTATTAAATATGATTATGATATGTTTTTGTATATATTCAAAAGTAGATACTGTACTTTTACTCCTTTATGCTCTAAAAGTTTCACCTCTTAGAAACACAAAACAGAATCATCGAAGATAGAAAGTATTTAAAGATTCAATTATTTTGTACCTCTCTGCAATGCAGGTGCATTGAAAAATATTCTCAATTGAAAATGCTCCCAATGCACAACGGTAAAGCAGCATAATGCAAGCAAATTATGCTTTCAATATCAGATGTCAAATTATTCTGTAATTTTAGCTCCATCTGAATCAAAATCATAAAGACAATTTGAGTGAATGTACTTCTCTTCCTATTATCCATATGCATCTTACCATAATATTTAGAACATGTACGTGTCTTTGAAAGAACAGTGCCAGGATAATAAAAAGGATTCACATAGATATTATTTTTAGTTTACATATAGTGAGCTCATGGAATCATGTTTGAATTATAACATGTAGAATTTGCATGTATCAGGATTAACTTCTTAATTTACTTAGCATCCTTGTACTGTTGGTATGTAATTTTTTTTTGGATAGAGCAGGGGCCAGCAACCTTTTTCAGTAAATCTCCAGATGCTAACGATTGTAGGCTTTGTAGGCCAAACTATCTGTGTCACAGCTGCTCGACCCTTCCCTCATAGTAGCCATAAATAATATGTAACAATTGGGACTGTCTGTATTCTCATAACACCTTATAAAAATAGTGAAGGGGCTAACTTTGGCCTGAGGCCCATAGTTTGCCAACCTCTAATTTACAGCTTTAAATTCAAAGTAGTTGTTTGACACTTAGGATCAAAATTTCTAATTTCTATATTTGGTCAGGCAGGTTCAGCCTTTTAAAAAATTGCAATACTATTAGAACATATAACTTAGGGAGTTACCAAAATACTAACTGTCGGAAATTGCGGTGACTTCCTCATTATGGTACAACCAGCTGATGACAGGTGCAGGTGAACTGCTAACGCGGCAAACCACTTCGGCATCCTCTCCTTGTTTGAATTCTTGAGGTGATACCACTTCTCTGAAAGTGAGTTTTTCTATATCAAGAAAGCATAAAAGTATTATCGCTTATTTCTCCCAACAACAGATTCTGTGTTGATTGATGCTATTAATAAAATAATTAGTTAAATTTAGATCCTTTAAAACCTGAAACCAGATAATTTAATTCTCTCACCCAATAGCTAGCTCCCCACCTGACAATCCCATACTATGTCCTATATAAATTGGAGTCTGCTCCACAATGCTGGTTCCAATTTCCCCTTTCTCTTCCTAGTCTCCGTGCTCTAGACAAACAGTCCTTTTTGCAATTCCTTGAACATTCCAGGTTTGATCTCACCCCTCGACATTTACACTTTTAAATTTCTTATGATTTTCCTTGGCCTCTGAGGATGAAATAGCCATCTCCCTTCCCACTTAAACTCTCCTTCCATACTCAATTTCTATAGAATTCTATAGCATATATAGCTAGCATCCATGTATCTTTTTTTTTTAGGTTTACTAATTGTCTGTTTTTGCTCACTAAAAGATGAACACTATGTGGCTAGTGACATTTTCTGTTTTAGTCACTACCGAATCTCCAGAATATAAACTATTGTCTGTCATGTAGTAGC
This sequence comes from Cynopterus sphinx, assembly GCA_030015415.1. Classification (NCBI taxonomy): domain Eukaryota; kingdom Metazoa; phylum Chordata; class Mammalia; order Chiroptera; family Pteropodidae; genus Cynopterus; species Cynopterus sphinx. Next base: position 14,847,272 of record CM057380.1, read on the forward strand.
TATCCAGTGTGATAGATACTCAATAAATATGTCCAGTGAACGAATGAACATGGATATTTATGTTTGATTAGAAATTTTCAGAATAGTAATTCATTATTCTTGCCAAGAAAAAATGTATGTATTTACCCACACGAATAAAAAAACAGAAATCTTTTTTGGCATCATTTAAAGTAATGAAAAACTTTTCAAATACTATGTCTATGAAAGGACTGTTTAATTATTATTGTTGTTGTTATTATTATTATTATTGCTATTTATAAAATAGGTTCAATAGGAGACACATAGATAGGAAAATATCGTTCCTTGAGATACTTAGAAGCTAACAGGTGGGGTGGGGGGGAGCCAAATCAGGCAAAAAAAAAAAAGGCAACATTGTGTCAATAAATTGTCCTGGTTTTCAAAGAGGACGTCATAATATGAAAAAATACTTTGCTTTTTTTAAAAAAAATCGTATTTATAGATTAATAAAAAACAAAGCTATGCAGAAGAGATGCCTTATAAACTAGTTTTCTGAAAAAAATTTGTTTTCACTAGTATAAATGCTGATGACCATATATTAATCATAAGGCATTTTTCTAAGCACATGATACAATATTAATAATTAATGCAGTCCTCAAAAAAACTAAGTATGAGATAAGTACTACTATTATACCCATTTTATAGATGAAGAAACTGAAGACAGAAAGAATAGGCAATTGCTAAAGACCACAAAAGGAAATGATAGAGCCTGTTTTAAACCCAACACGTCAACAGTGCTCCCAAACAGGTTAAAGAAACCTCAATGTAAGCAGGGCGAAGGGATATAGGAAGCAATCGATCTCAAATCGTAAAACAAAGAGTCAGTGTAGAAACACTTGCTAATGAAATGCCTGATAGTGAAGGATCTGGCTAGATCTTATTCTCTAGTAGATAAGTTTTCAGCTTTTTCTCAGTCGACTCCTGTTCATTGACCCTTTCCCAATTTCCACTCTCCATTGGTCACTGCTATCACTATGTAACTTCATTTGTTCTAATGATGATCTTTTATTTAAGAGTTAAAAAGTACTCCATAAATTTCATACCACTAAATGAAACTACTGTTCTGTATTTGCCCAGCAGATTATTAATGACCTGAGAAAATTAAAACATTTCCATCTATATTATTTAACCAACATAATTGGCTTCATCTATGTGTTCAACTGTATGGTCAACTATCACCCATTATTTATTCTATTTTAGAGATGCACAATGACAAATGCAAGTAAGGCAATATCTATAAAAGTCTTAGAATATTGCCTAGCACATAGTTCTTAATGAGTGTTAGTGTTTTATTAAATGCATTTTTTTTGTTCACATTTTTACATGACTACAATTTCAATCAACTCACAAATATATGACTTACGGTAAATTTCCAAAACGACTGTAGCTTCTTGCGTCTGTCCTTTGGCGTCTGTTGCTTGGCAACGATATATCCCTGCATCTTCTATATTTGCATTATAGATGGTTAAACGTGACCTGACGCCTTCCTTTTGCACCACTACCCTCTGTGTTGAAATTATTTTCTCTCCTTGAGGATTATACCAGTCTATACTCTCAGGTTCACCAATTGCTGCAAAGGGTCATGAAAAAAAAAATGGTTGAAAATATGTTTCAAGCGTTTGTTTTCACATTAGCATTTATTATGTAACGAATTTTAACAATTTAGAAAAAAATGTAAATAGGAAAAGAATGGACATTGAATAGTCTTACAAATTTGAGAGTAAACACAGATGTTAGAATATACATCCATCCTTATTTAGCAAATGTTGAGGATTCATGCCCATCTGAGTGAGAAAAACCTAAAAATTCCACAGGAAACATGTGCTACAATATTTAAGCTATGATAGTTGAAACTTTATCATACTGATCTATGGGTTGTTACTATACTAAGTTATGAAACTGCCTTGGCCAATGAGTCAGACATAAGTTATACTTGATAGATATATCTGAAAAGAAAAAATGATTACTAACGTGATTTCTTTCACTCGTTCAATTCTCTGTGCTAGGGCCAAGTGATAGAACTTTTCTCCTCTGATAAAGCAGAGCTCATAAAAATGTACATCTTATCAAGAATGAATTTTGGTTTCTGATAATACTAAATTTTGAATTAATGGCCCAACTTTTTATATTTGTACAGATTGAGCCAACAACTATTTTTAATATGATGCTCTAATCTCTTTTCCCAACTGAAATGTGTACTTTCATCATTTTAATCTAAAACTGTTAACTATTTAATCATATGATAATTAGAATGCATTGAAATGATACTTATACTGCTAAGCAATTACAACCAAATCATTACAGCGTAAACATATATTTTGGTTTTCCAATTCAGAATCTAGGTTATTATCCTCTTCTTAAAAGCTGAAGCTTCCTGTGTTTGCTTTTAGTCACCAAAAGGATGTATTTCACCTAATTACTTGAGAGATAATTTGTGGAAGCAGCATACACTATTAACTCAAAAGTATCAGGGGAAAATGCATAAAAAGTTAAGTAACATCTGCAGGACCTCTTTGAAGAAAATTGTTCCTTCTTATTTTTTTTCCCCAAGAAATGGATTTAGAAACAAATTAGTATCCTTTCTATATCAAATTAGACATGCTTGAGCAAAAAGCATGAAAGAAAGTTTAGTTAAATCGTAAATGGATCTCAGTTATGTTATCTTCAGTTTTTCTGAATAGAACCATAGTGCCATAGTGGTTATAGGATAACTCATTTAGGTGGGGTATGTTTTTTAAGTTCCCTGTACATAGAGAAGTCAGAAAAAAAATAATTTAAATGAGCATCACATTAAATGTGAACAATACAATATCTCATTTTATAGAGTAAATTATAATGGATAGTCTGTAAAATATTTCAGGTATTTTTATTCTTAAAAATATATAAAATTCAATTATTATGAGAAGTTTATTCTGGATTTTGAAGTGTGGGCATCATTCTCTTTTTTTCTGGAATCTCTAATAAATATTATTTCCAATAAAACTTTCTGTGTTATTTTATTGAGAAGACTGAATAACTGACAAATTAATAAATACTATTTAACTTTATTTTCTTGAAAATGTAGTATACAAATTCCCTTGTTATATATGATGCACTCTTATTTAGCTGAGGGTCGACTATCTTCTGACTTCCCTAAATTTAAGACATATTTATTATTGAGTTTAAGTGTCTGTGCTTTAGGGTGCAAGAAAATTTAGCGTCATCGGAGTCACTATTGTAGTAGAAAAAATACATGCAAGCTTTCTGATTTGTATGGGTTTTCCACAAGTTTACTTTTAGATTCTTGTTTTACTACTATATTTAAAATAAATAAGGGCATTGCCATAGTAATAGCCTAGCTCTTGGTTATACATCTTTATACAAAAATTAAAAAATGCTTAATTACTTTGCCTTATTATTATTAAGAGTAAAACTCACTATGATGGAATAATGTTAATTTATACTTTTAAATTACATCTTAATTTGACCTTATGTAATATATAGAGGCAATTAAATTATATAAATTAAATTATCATGATATGAATATCAAGAAAATAATACAATTGCATTTTATTTTCAAAATTAATTTTTAAACTATTTTTATTCTGTGATTTTGTAATACAATTTTGCATTTACATATATAAAATATAAATGATGTTTAGAAAAAAATTGACCCTCATTCTTATGCCAAAGCTCTTCTGGCATAATAATGTTGACCTAATCTCTCCCTTGCTGTCTGATTTTTGTCAATATACATTAAAAATTATGCATCAACAGACCTATCAATTCAGACATTTACAGTCATTATTAGTTTTTCATAAGATGTGATATAACATAACACCACATAATATACCTAGTATATATATAGTTGTAAGATACTATAACATACAGTCTACATATATGAAAATGATTTATGAATGTTATTGTGACTGTTTCTATTTTTATTAATTTTAATGATAATAAATAAGCCGTGCCATTCTCAAGACAACTTTTATAATGTGTTTGATGTCAGAAATGCCTATTTAAAATCCAGTTTTAAATTGTTTAAGTATAAACATAAATAGAAACAATTTTTAAAAACTATGAAAAGCAATTTTGACACTGAATATTTTTTAAAACTTTATTTATGAGGGTTTGTATTAATTAAATAGAAATGATGAAGCTAAAAAGAAGTGAATGTGTTCATTTGTGAGTTCTCTGGTATGTTGAATTAGAATTTGACAGTTAAATATTTAACTGTCTTCTGAAAAAATCTGCATGTTCATGATTAAATATGATTGAGGTCCATAAAATTTCTCATAGGCATTATGATATGATACTATAGATTAATAGTTACAAAAATCTTGCAGTTTTTCCTGATTAAATAACTATTTTTTAAAATCATTTTTCATAGGGATGGATTTGATTTGCTTTGTCCTGAAATTTTCAGTAGGTATAACTATATAGTACAGTGTACCATAAATAATTTATTCATTGCATATTTATAAAAATCAGTGTTATCATATTTATATTTATTCTAATATTAATATTTAGACAGAAATATTTGAATTGATTTGTTTTGTGCATACATTATATTTAATATTAAGTTACTTTCCAAATAAATGAGCTAGTCTGACAGTTAAAATTAATAACTTAAAATGAAGAGAAATAAAATTCATATTAATACACAAAATATAGTTACTAACACTTCCAATCATAAACATAATAACATAAAATTTTATTTTTAAAAAATAGAGTTTTTCACTATGTAAATTTTGCCATTACATCAAATGATTAAAGCATAAAACAAGTTATTTGAGAATACTTGTAGAAATACATACCTGTACATGTGAAGAATTTAGATTCACCCACACTAAGCTCTACTTTGCTAAGTGAAATTGTCACTTGAAGAAGAGCTGAAAAGAAATATTTGAGTAATGATTAATATTTAAAATTAAATTCTCAGAATTTATTATATGAGCTACAAATGATACTCCCATTTTTATATTACCCATAAAGAGAAATAGTTTTGTAACGTATGATATAAAAACAAAATGTGTGTTACACTTTATTATGCACTTCAAATGCAGGACTTATTCAATCTAATATTTGGAAATGTGTTTGTCAAGTAAGTGAGCAAATTCAATACTCAGACAGCTGTTTCATGATTACATGCTGGGTTTATATATATAGATACCATATTGAGGAATAGCTAAAGAAAATGTTTGCCCCAAATTTGGAACTTTGTTTGAAAAAAAATAAATCTTAAACTGTTATTACAACAATGAAAAATATAAATTAACTACATTTTGACTACCTGCTAAATGTTCCCATGAAAGGAGGTAAACACAGGGGAGAGAGGGAGGATTGCATAGAGAAAGGTAAATGATCATTGATTCTCACAAGATAAGTAAGTTAAGTCATCAGGACAATGGCAATAAAATAGAGGAGATATTCAGTAAGATTGTTCTCAAATTTAAAATAAAACAGCTGAATATTTTAGAATTTTAGAAGATAATTAAAACTGTTTTAACACAAATCAAAAGACTTTTATTTCTAATAGTATAATGGACAAGATAGTGTGACTACTTCCTAAAATCCTGTCTCATGACCCTTTGTTTCCAGAAATGCATACCTGAGCTTTCAGTAAAGTAATGGAGCTGCAAGGGAACAATCAGGGATAAATCTAAGAAATGGAGTACAAGTTGACACTGGAAATTTCTAATTAGGTCACATTAACAAAAAGGTGGACAGATTGCATAGAGATAAAACCCAAACGTGTCTAGAAAAGGGGGTGCTATAGAATACCAGGTAACATTAGACCAAAATAAATTCATCCTTAGTATGAAGGATAAGAATATAAGCCCACTGGCAAATGGGTGATGACCAGAAGTGTTGTCTCTGCCAGCCTGCATAGATTAACCACATTTCTGGCATATCACAGGTTTGGGGTTTTAACTATATATATGTGATCTTTGGAAAGTCCCAAGTTTAGAATTTCAGCTACAAAGCAATGTCACATGTAGGGCTCACAGCTAAGTGACAGAAGTAAACATAAATCCTCTCCAGAAGAATGACATTCACGAGCCCATACTGCCCAAGATTTTTAAAATGAAGCTCTCTTTAACCTAAACTCACATTCTGATGTTACAGAATGTATGGTGAAATAATGTACTGTGAGCGAGAGTCAGCTGGAAAAAGAAAAAAAAAAAAAACAATAGGAAAAGTAGAACCACTAAATTTTGAAAAGTATAATTAGACTAGGAACCCACCATGTTTATAATGTTTAAAGAAATAAAATGTGGAACCAAACACAGGAGAAAGGGAGCAAATATTTATCAAAAAATACTTGTCAAACATGTTTACACTCTTTAAAATGTTTCCTTGCATTACCATTGTCAATTAATAAATTCCTTCTTTTACAGAAAACCTGTCTGCGAAGCAGGCTAGGCTGCATTACTTTCTTCTTTCTTCTTTGTTATGGGTCTCATTTTGATTCCTAATGCCTTAATACTCAGTGCTTTGGCCCATTATAGAGTCTCAACAAGTGTTCAAGTAAGCCTAACATTTCAGAGATAAACAAGTTAAGAAAAGCACCGAAATTAGAAAGAACAGGAAGACAACCAGTAGAACCAAGAAACAAGACAGTACTTAAGAACTATTAAAAAATGCCAATTCCAGTGAGAAGTCACAGAAGAGGACATTTCCTTTTGAGAGGTAACTAATACCCTTGGTGAATTTAGTGTATGTCTAATGGCATCAGCAGAGGCCAATTGCAGAAGTTAAGCAATTTGAGATTGCCCTTTTAAGAAGCTTGAATCTAAAGAGGTAGATGAGTTTTGGGGGATCCACAATTCTGAGCATGCAGTTATAGATTTTATAATTTGGTGAAGGTTTGGGTATACCTATGTATAGAAGGGAAGGAGGCAGGAAATAAGTAATATAATTGAAAGAAAAAGAGGAATCGTGATTCTTTTCCTCTTTCTCTTTTCTTTCCTTCCTTTGTTTTCTCCTTTAAGACAATATTCTATTTCACCACAATAATTAATTTTGCTCTTTGAATGTTCAGATTCCCAAAATTTAATCCTACAATTCCCAACTCTCAGCTTCCATTCAGTTGGACAGCATATTTTAATTTCAAAGTTTCTATGTGCAAACTGAACCCACTCCCCTTTCACCAAAAATTGTTCATATTCCACTTTTGGTCATCATCTATCAATTTTCAAGAATTGGAGATATAATCTCTGAAATATCACAGAATACACACATACAAAAATATATGCATTCTTATTTATTTCTAACACTCTTTCACTAATATATGAACTCATCAATTTTAATGTAAGGCATTTATTTTAATATGATATAGTGATATATCAGATTCTAAATTTCTTTTTCTCTGATTTTATTTCTTCCTTCTCTTTTCCCATAGAAATATTTCCCAGGATGCAACACACATACCTTTGTAAAACTTTAACTTCACCTGCCAACTCAAAAAGTATTCAGAGTGGATTTGCTGTGTCCGATTAATTGATTATTATACAAATTTTCCTCGAAAGAAAACTTGCCTTTCCAAGTTTATTTCTAATTATTCCTTCCCAATACTGCTACAGCTATAGACAATGAATTAGTCCTGCTCCTTCTCCACTAACTCACAATTTCCCACCATTTTTCATTTGCTTAAACTATTTCTTCTGCCTTAATTTTCTTTTCTCACATCTCTACATGGCTGGCTGCATTTTATCTTTAAAGCAAAACTAAAATCTCAATAACTTTGCAAAACATTCTTTGATAGCCCTATCCATGGTATCAACAAATATTTCTGATCAGGAGGCATTTTCACTAAACAAATAAAACTTACATTGTTAATAATTATATTTAGTTCTTTACCTTATTTAAATGTAAATTCCCAGAAGTGAAGGCTCATCACCTTGCTTCTGCTTCTCCTAAACTGATAATATACGAATATAGGGCAGAATAACGTACAAACTCTCACCAAGAGCTTATTGTACAGAACATAGAAAGTATTTACAACATAAATTTTTGGAATGACTTCATTGCCTTAAACTGGATTTGAGTTTATCAGATAGTTTGGAAAATGTCTGCCAATTATTACTTAAATAATTCTCACCTTTGACCTTTGGCATGTTTTGCTTTTCTAAGGAAGAGTTTATAAAAAAGAGAGACCTTGAAAGATACAGGCACTTTAGGTCAATTACAGTTCCGTACAATTTTTGCACTGATTTTCTGATGGGTGTAATGAATAACTTACATTCATTGTACCAAAATGAAATTGAGCTTAAAATTAATTAGTTAATTTATGTTAAAATACTTGGTTAATTTTCATTTAGTATAAACTATCAGTTCACCCATAAATCAAGACCATATTTTTAATGGACATTTTGATGACAGTGCTATATTTTAGGTATTAAATTATATAAAGAAAACACATAATTCTCTAGCCTAATACACTTACCAAAGGCTCTAATTGATCTCTGCAGCTACATTAAAATATGTGCATGTTAGGAAAAATATGGAGAACTAAAATTTAAAACCTAGTGTTAATCACTGCTTTAGTTATTTAACATTTAGAATTTCTCGTGACCACTCTTGAGCTTGGCCACCTCCAACAGACTCATCTTGGACTTAAATGTCAAAAGAAAGTATTTTCCTAAGGCTGAAAGTTGTGTTCGGAGAAAACTGGACAGAAATGATATATTTGGTATCTATTCAGTTAATTTCTCCATTATTTCTTGTGTTTCAATTTAGGCATAAAGAAATGAAACTGGAAAGTGATAAGGGGACTTTATTTCATTAAAAAAACTATATTAAGCATTTCAAATTAAAACTTCTGTTTAGTATTGGGGTTTAAAAAAATATCAGTAGCATTCACAAATGTTGAATTAGTATTGGGGTTTAAAAATATCAGTAGCATTCACAAATGTTGAAAAATCTAATTTTGATGTTTTACTCTTCTTATGTATTTGGAATAGATATAATGATTTTAAAGAAAACTATAAAGGATATAATGCTACATAGATTCACCCCACATGAGGAGTGTTATTTATTAAATAATGGCATTTCTGATAAATCAGTCAATTGATTACATTTTTGTATTAGAGTTGGGGTTAGATAGTCAAAAATACCAGTACCTTCATGAGCTTTTTACTTAAGGTAAAAAAAAAAAAATAATAATTCAGAGACTGCAAAGTATAGCCATGATAATTATGTGTTCCCTGGAACTAGTCTCAAAGAAATGCATGTAATATCTATCTTAAAAGTAGACATAGGTAAATTAATTTTTTAACCTAAATCAGTATTTATTAACTATATTCATTTTGAAAATCACTCTTTTAAATGCTATAGTGTATAAAAATAATAAGTCATAGTTCTTACATGAAGGGATTTACAATTTATTTTAAAGATAACTACCTAAAAAGATGAATGTTAAAACAAGATAATGTGTATCAATTATAGCTATTTGAGTTTTACAATCAAAAAGTCTAATTGAGGGCAATAAAACTTAAATAAAAAAGGTCAGGTAGGTATTACAGTAAAAAGAAAGAGAGAGGACAATCCTGGTCAGGTAGGGCAAAGATGTCCAAGGAGCATTCAAGGAATGAGTAGATCAATATAGATGAGATTGATCTCATGTAAAATATTAGCAATATATTATTACTATTGAAGAAATAGTTATCTGGGATGGCTGGTGGCAAATAATATGGAAAGGTAGGAATATATGCAACAAGAAATAAAAATAGGAGTTGTCTCTGTGCTCAATTAGGACATTAGTGATAAAGAGAAAAGTAAAAAATGTTAAGCTTTTCTACTTTGGTGAAACAAGTGGCATCAAGGTGAAAAAGAATTTCATAAAAAGAGGAAATAGAGGGAAAATGTTAAGTAGTAATTTATTTCATAAATGAAAATTATTTTCAAAATAGAACATAGCACAAATTAACAAAGGTAGCTGCTATCATAACAAAGTTTAAATTAATATGTGTAATTTAAGTAATTATGCAGATCAAATAATAGATATTCAACAGGGACTTTCTTAACTTGTGGGAACTTAACTACAATGAAGCCATTGGCATTTTATTTCCCTGAGACCAAGAGCCCTTTGCAATTTGATACATTTAACAGCAGCATTTCAAGTGGCCAGTTTATCACCTGCAGAGATTCAAAAACTAACAAATTAATCATTCTACTGCGAGCCTGACAGAAGGCAGAGTTGTATTGACTTAAAATCCAACAGACATGCAGAGACGACTTAGGCACTGATTTTTCTTGGTACAATGACTTCTAACACTTTTAAGCAGGCTTTTTTTCCCTTGGCCTCCAAATTGAAGGACTTAAGAGAACTAATGAATCTCCATCGTTATTATAGAAACTTTCAAGTGTTATTAATAGAAGGTCTTTATAAATTACTGATAATGAAATTATTGATTTTATAAAAATGACTTTCATTTTAATATAAATAAATTTATAGTAAATTTAGTAAATGACTAATTTTTTCATTGAAAATATATTTTAAAATTATATTTTCTTTGACAGAATTATGCACATAATTATTCTCATTTTTATTACTAAATTTTCATGTCCATGTATTACAATGGTGTAAGTGGGTTATTAGGTTTTGGAAATTGCCACAATATTCAAGAAAATTCAGAACATTTGAATCATTTAAATCTGAAATACTCTATCATCAAACATTTTAGAAAATTTGATGGCTGTGAACATCTTATGAAAATTGTTTTTTAAATAAATTGTTTCAGCTAAGTTTACCAAGAAGACAAAGTTGTACTTTTTAATGTAATTCCTCTCCACCTCCATGATTTTTATATTTATACTCAAATTTTTTCAGTCTTCTCACTCTATGTTAGGGAAATAAATATGTCAGTTGCTAGTCACCTGATTCTCAGTCTGCCTCATTAATGCTTCTTTTTCTATATGCCCTTCCTTGTCATACTATAGACACTGTGTAATCACATTCTTTCTAAAAAATAAATGAAATCAATGAAAAAAAATAACCAGTTAATATAAAAAGAAAAATTGCTCTCTTCCTGCTTATCTATCAAATTACTGTGGTGTATTCTATTTGTCTTCATTACATATTTTCCAAAAAGAAAAATTCTCCAAATCTCTAGTCATTATTTATTCTGTATATTGGGATTACTTCTGTCTTCTCCATCAATGCATAAATTTGTTTTTTCCTATGGTCAACCACAACTTTTTAATTTTAATATCTAAAAACAAATTTTAGTTTGGTTAAAAAAAAAATAATCAAGAATAGGCACTACTGACTACTTTGTTCTTTAACTGCCTCATTCCTTGACGCCTCTCTCTGTATATCCTCTGCTCACTTCTGATTATTCCTATTTTAGTCTTTTCAGTTTCATCTCTTATTTCATATGCCTTAAATACGTGTTTCTTACTAATCTCTTTTATGTTTTCCTCTCTTGGAATTCTACATACCTTTTTCTACTGCAAACACATATATGATATTTACTATGTGCTGGGCATTATTTTAAGCAGTGCGCCTAAAATAACTTTTTAATGCTTAAACAGTCCTATTAAGTACTACTATCATTCCTATTTTAGACACGAGAAAGTTGAGGCAAAGGACGGTGTCAGTACTTGCTAAAGGCCACTCATCTAATATGTAGTGAAGCCATATGTAACCAGTCATTTGTGTTCCTTGTGCTCAATGTCTGTGATCTTAACCGCTTCACTGTTTTATATATGTGTGTGTGTGTGTGTGTGTGTACATATATATGAATATGTGTGCGTGAGTATGTATGTATGTATGTACAAACATATATATATATATATATATATATATATATATATATATATATATATAATGCCAGTATAATCTGGCCCACTGTAAGCTGTCAAAATTAATCTTCCATTTGCCCACCATTCTTTCTACATATTAAGTATAGATAAAATGTGTGTATATGTGTGTGTATCTCCCTATTACCATTTTTGAGGTCTGTAAACATATTTGCTAATACCAATTATATACCTTTACTTTAAAAAAAATTTCATATTTCTCAAAGTCAGAATATCAAAACTCAAAAACATTCTCTTCCTGTCTTATCCTATTCTTTATTCTCTATCTTAAGTTAAACTATTATCTATTGAAACTCTTTTCCCATAAAAATTAAATGTATTTAAGATTCAACCTTTTCTCTCTGAAATATAAAACTCATAAAATCCAACTCACTTTTCCTTTAAATGTCTCTCAAATCTGTTTCTGTTTTGCATCCTTGCTGGCTTTGTTTTATTTCTCACTACTGTTAGATTGGTCTAGTGAGCTGTCTGGAAAATTGCACAAGGTGAGATATTAGTATTAGGATTCATCAGAAATATCTAAGGAAGGGTTTGTGTATGTTTCTGTTGTATGTGTGTGTTTTTGTTTAGTTTTGAATCCTCCTTGAAACTCCAATTTAACATATCTGATGTAGGACCTGGGATTTTCTTTTTTTTACCAGTTTCCAGGTGCTGACCAGTGCTGCTTATAAAGTGGTCCTCAGTCCAATGCCATATAACTCAATTAGGAGCTTCTTTTTCAAAAAGAAATCTCATGTTCCATTTCATATTGACTGAATCACAATCTACAATTTAACAAGATTCCAGCAGGTCTACATGCACTTTAAAATGTGATTAGCAGGCCTATGGACATGCCACCATGAACATGCCTGATCTTATCTGATCTCAGAAGCTAAGCAGAGTTGGACCTGCTTAGTACTTGGATGGGAGACCACCTAGGAATACCAGGTGCTGTAGGTGTTTAAAAAATAAAAAAATAAATAAAATGTGATCAGCACTGGGTTATACTGTGACAATCCCACATATTCATCATTCTGCAACATAAATATACTTCCCATTACGTATAGATGAAACCCAAACTCCTTCACACGCAACATGTAAAATGTTTCACAATCTGGCCATAATCTAACTTTACTCAATTTTACTTCCTGCCACTTTCCAGGTATGGAAGCAAAACCAAATCAAAATAAAACATACAGGATAGTTATACCACTAGGAAATTTTGCAAATAGGTCCCACTTTCCTATTTATTTTTGCATTGTTTTCCTTGTTTAGTGGAACCTTTCTCTTTTTCTTTTTTTAATTATAACTTTTATAAATTTTTATTAAATTCCTTGGGTGGGTAAAATTGGTTAATAAAATTATATAGGTTTCAAGTGTACAATTCTATAAGGCATCATCTGTATATCACATTGTGTGTTTACCACCCAAAGTCAAATCTCTTTCTGTCATTGTATATTTGATGCTCTTTACCTTTTTCTACCCCCCCTTACCTTCCTTTCTCGCTGGTAATCACTATACTATTGTTTCTGTCTATGAATTTTTATTTGTTTGTTTATCTTCTTTATTCATTGGTTTCCGTTTCTCCTTTTTCTCATCTCAAATCCTGCCTATCACTTTCGTTAAAGTTTACGAGTCCTCTGGGCAGCAAACCATACCTTTAATATGTCCTAAAATCCTATAGTACTTTCTCATAGAGCACTTAGTGCATCACATTAAAAAATTTAAGAAATTTATGACTTTAACAAGCAAAAAATTCATTTGCATGTTATCTGAATGGCATTATATTCCATTATCGAGTTCATTTAGTGCTATTTCCCAGTAGCAATTAACATGCTCAATTTTGTTCGCATGCCTGTTTCTCCACTGGACTATACGCTATTGGAAAAAATAAGTATACCTTATTCATCTTAGTCTGTTCACCCAGCTTATGGTCTGAAAAAGAGCCTCATGCCAAAATGTTAGTGCATAAATGCAGTGATACTATTGTAAAAAAAAACAAAAAAAATTAAAATATCTCTCCATGTTTCTATTGGTTTAATTCAATAAAAAGCACTTTTAAATCAATTCTTATTCTTTGTAGACTATTCTATTTTTGAAAACCATATCTTGCTAAACTTATAAAAATTTGCATAAGTAGTGACATATTGTGACTTTGAATAAAAAGTCTTGCCACCTGAATTGTGTGATTGTTCAGTAATAGTGTGTAGGTGTGTGTGTTTGTGTATCTCAGTCAAGACATATATTTCACATGTGAATGTAAAATATACAAAAATGCCATTCAAATGACTGGTACTCAAAAATTAAGTGATGTTAAAATTAGACAATTTGAATGAAAAGAAGAGCAAATCAGGTTTAGAAATAAAGAAAGAGAACTAAACATGGAGATGAGATGTGTAGGGGAATGTTAAAAAATGGTGAATTTGGAAAGATCATAATGAGTAGGCAAGATATTTATAATCATTGCACTTTCATCTGTCATTTAAACACAGCACTAAGCAAATCCTTAAAGACCTGGGCTTATCAAAAAATTAAAATGAATACATCATATTAAAGAGAAAATGTTTGTGACATAATATTTATGCTGATTAAAATATATATATTTTTTATTTTGAAAAAAGATGTGATTTTTCCTAAAATACAGTGTTTAAAATTGAATAGCATATAATAAGCTTAAGGTGATATAGAGGTTGCAACTCTAAATATAATTTAAATATACTTTAGTGCATAAATACTTATCAAAATTTTTATTAATAAAAGTAAAAGAATTGCGATACTTTAATATTTATAAAACAACAACCACCTTTCTATATTTTAGTTTAAAAGTCAACTCTTTTTTCATCTATCAGTGTAAATAAAAGTAGAAAATATTCCTTTATGCCAATTAGACTCAGGAATGTCACCTGAGTGATGAGCGAGGCAATCTGTACTTAGGCAGTAGTTAGGCCTTGAGTCCATTACCAGATCAAGAACAGCTTGCTCATCATTTATTTGGAGTGTGACATTTAATTAAAACTGAAAGCTCATGAAGAGGCAGCTAAGTCCAAGTTCTACACCAAGTCCAAGTTTATTTCAACAGGCACCACTTAAACATGTAAGTTATTAGCTGCCTTGATAAAACCAGCACAGAACATCCTGTAAAATTCTGAATCACTGTTCATGCTATGCAATAATAAATTACATTAAGGGAAAGTGTTTGCATTGGGCCTAATTCCTAAATCTCTGGATGCTGATGTAAATGTTTTGCCTACAAGTGTGTGGTGTTTGTCTCCAGATTAATTAGAAACACTAAAATGATGGACCAATGAAAGATGCCATGCTTAACGTGACTATATTAATTTCATTAACTCAGTGCAAATCAAAAGTATTATAACATAAAAACTGTATGATATAGGGTCCAAAATATTTCAATAGAAGTACTCTCCTTTAAAATAAACAATTTTAAAACAATAGTACAAGGCATGTGTCATCATTTTTAATAACACAGGATAACAACAATCACTAGAATAAAATTTGCAATTATTTATTCATTAATTGACTCACTCAAAAACCATACATGGAATCATTGAGTAGATTTTTTGGGGCACATATACTAAGTTTGCTGTTATGTGAGCATAGAAAAATATTTCCCCAGCCTGAAAAATTTCCGCCTTTGTGAAATTAGCGGTTTACATGTTTCTTCATCCTCTAAATCAATTGCAGAATAATTTTATATTACACAGGGACATTTATGTTTAATATTAAAGATCACAAAAAAAAACATATTTTACAAAAAAATGTATTTTAATGCAGTCACAGAAATATAAAAGCCAGAGAAGTTTTAAAGGGGCAAATTAGTTTGGATGGCTAAACACAGAAAAACATTTTTTTCAATGGAAGCATTTTAGGCATCTCAGAAACTTAAATTATTATAGCTTGAAGGTGCCTATAGGATCTTCTAGTCTAGCAATTTCAGATTACAGTTAAAGAAAGGGGTCCAGAAGGCCTATCTGTTTTTGAAGATTTCAGGATAATGCAGAGGTAGATCTGTGCTTAGACTACTAAATCTCAGCCTGAACAAACTACTTTGGATCTCCAAACTACTTGGTGCTATTTTGTTGCAAATTTGAGTGAAGGAACAGTTTGGATAGCTCTTCAGAACTGGGGAAAAGTTAATTGGGGAACCCGTTCCAGAGAGGAAGAGAGCAGACAGACTGCTCCCTGTTCCATAGAACTGAGTGAATCAAAAGAGAGATGAAAATCAGGGAGTTACCAGGACTCACTGTTGTATAACACATCTTCCTAGTTTGGGCTAAAATAACAAAGTGAGGGGTTTCCCATAGGCTGAAAGGAAGACTAAAACCAGCGAATTGGACCTCAGGATTTTGTGTGGCTCTGTTTGTGTGTGAAGATGGTTAAGCAACTCCACAGATGGTAATTGTGCATCAACCTGAGGTAGCAAAGGAAAAAAAGTTAGTGTAACATAGTACAAAAGAGAACAAGAGTCAGTGTTATAGTGTTGTCTTTAACTCCTTTGTGGGTGGAGAAAGTGTAATGTCCCAAAATTCACACGTGTTTGATATAATAGAAAACAGTTTCAGTCATTTGGTTTGCTGTGTGTGTGTGTGTGTGTGTGTGTGTGTGTGTGTGTGTGTGTGTGTGTGTGAATGGGGGTTCACTTGTGAGAGGAAAGTGACATATCAATCAGGTAACAGAAAATACAGGTTAACTCTCAGAGGTTGTCACTGATAGCAACTGAGTTGGACGTGAAGCAGCATGAGAGTCTCTTGTCCCTGACAAAGTCATGGGTACAAAGCATGTATTCATCAGCAATTTCTCTGAAGACACCAGTTCGAGGGGGCAGGAATCCCATTAGAGCCCCAAACTTCATCTAAATCAAGGTCCAGAGGATGAACATGTACTAAAGGTCCTTCTAGTACCTACAAGCTGACACAAGCAGTTATTTCCTCTCTATCAGACATACAAATGCTATCTTGGGAAGGTAGTAACAAAGATTGAGTTTACCTAAAAGATACTGAATAAAATATAGAAACAAGGAAAAAAAACAAGATTTTGCCTTTGGTACACCTGTATATATAATGTAGGCATAATAACAGTAGCTCCATTATATTTGTGAGGATTAAATGAAAAGCATTTAAAACACTATCTGACGCAAGTACACAATAAACGTTAAACACTGTAATTGTAACCCTTCCTCTTAATTGGCTTTGGAGCTTCCCACAAGGACAAACTTGGTATTTTTTCTGTTTGTTTTATAAAAGAGAACTGTTCCATGTTTGTACAATACTGAATTAAGACTGCCAATCAAAATTGTATTTATAGTTTTTCTTTCCAAGTAAACTGAGAAATTCTTTCCTCAATCCAAATTTAATTGGAATGCATGTAAGCAGAATTTGTTCACCTCTGTCTTAATTTGTTCTGACTGTTATAAAAAAAGTACCACAAACTAGATTTATAGGCAAGAATCAATTATTTTTTACAGTACTGCTGTCTGGAAGTATAAGAATATGGCTTCAGTATGGTTGCATTCTGGTGAAGACCCTCTCCTTGGTTTCAGACGGTCTAATTTTTGTTGCTATCTTCATATGGTGGAAAGACAGTGTGAGAACTCATTGGGGTCCCTTTTATAAGGGCACTAATCTCATTCATGAAGGTCCACCACTATAACTTAATCACCCCCACAGCTCCCACCTTCTAACACTATCATAGTGGGTATTAGAATTCCAACATGTAATTTTGAGAGGGACAAGAACATTCAGATCATAACAACCTCCATCCAATAATGTTAACTACCATGCTAAAGATTTCCAGCATCGTCAAGACTGTATAACAGGCTATAAAATTTGTTGACATATCCTGAAATTATACCAAAACTTCTGAAGCTCACATCCATAATATATAATTACTCTCATGAAGGTTAGAAAATGTAGCATAAAATTCAAAGTTTTATCCTTATGAACAAAAAAAAAAAGCTATTGCCTCAGTCATTTGCAGAAAATTGTAGACAAAATAAAACATTTTATAATGTAATAAATATACCCGAAATAATCAAATTTCTAAACTAATACTAAGAAAAAGTTATAATCATATCAAAAGTGATTCATTTATGCAAAAATAGTATAGTAATCAATACAATTAAATATTAAAGTATGTCATGTATTTCAAATTCTATCACATATAATTGTGACTCTTTCCCCAACTGGTCTCCCTAGAGAGTTATTATTTACACATCAAGCAACAAACAAATGGGACAAACAGAGACTCATGGACGTGGATAATAATGGTTACAAGAGGGTAGGGGAGGGTGCAGGAGGAGGGAAGTAGATGGGGTAAAAGGTGTCAAATATATGTGGTGACAGAAAGAAATCTAACTATGGGAAGGGAACACATATGCAATATATATGCCTTACCATTAAATTGTACACCTGAAAATTACTAGATTTCATTAACTGATGTCACCAAAAAATAAATAAATAAATTATAATTAAAATAAATAAAAAAAATCTCTGACCTCATTTTATATAGCCCTTCTCTAACAGTCCTTACTTCAGATTCCTTACCTACTCTTTGATCTTCCAGAATTAGGTTGTCTCTGTTTCTCTCTCTTTGTTTCCATAGCTTCTTAAGCTTTGTCTAATTACCATACATTGAAGGAATAATTATTTGTATATATGTCATAATTGTAATTAGAATGTAATTTGTATTTAAAAACAATGTATTACTCAATTTGTAAACCCCCTTGGAACACTGCCGACATTTATTATGTGTATGACACAATGAAAACATGAATGAATTTTTTAAAATCAATATATTTAAATCTAAATTTTTCAAGGAAAAAGGTACAAATACATTTCCCCCTCCAAAAGCCAGATTTTTCTAGAACCATATCACTTTATTTGAATGTCGGTCAAGTAACTAAACTAATATATCTGAATTCATAGTACTTAATTGGTTGATTGCAAATAAATATGGTTACTACTGTATCAGTGAATTATGTAATAAGCTTGAAGACCAAAATAACACTCTTACCTATTGATTAGTCCTTTCCATTTAAGCCCACTACATTTCATGCAACAGAGTTGGTTGTATGAATGACATAATTCTTTTATCCTGTAATATTTTGTGACCTATCGATTTTAACAGAAGTGAAGAGTGATACTAGCACATATCAAATACATATATTTTAACAGTAAAAAAAATAAACTTCCTATTAATCATAAATAATGTTCAACCTTATCTACCCAAGTTGCTTTTCAGTATAATTAAACTTATGTGAGTCTATCTCACACTTTAAAAGCACTTGTGTTTTTTTTTAATTCTATTTTGTTATTAATTCCAACAATACAGTACATTGGTTAGACATTTATATAGTTTATGAAATGATCCTTCGAATTGCTCTCTCTCCTCTGGTTCTCCACCTAGTCATTACCTTACTGCTGACTGCATTCCCTATGCCATACTCCCCATTCCCATGACCATTTATCAACTACGAATTTGTACTTCTTTAACCCTTCATCCCATTTTCCCTAAACATTATCAATTAGTCCTTTTAGACACCAGTCCAAGTGTTGGGGAAACTAAATGGAGTCCCAAAAATGAAGCCATACCAAGAACAAAGGGATGATACATGTATCTAAGTTTTACCCAATTTGATAACTGGAAGTTTCCATAAGTGGGTAGGCACCCCTCCCTACTAAATATGTGTGAGTATAGTTGGCTCAAAAAAATCAACAGTTACATGTTCTTTTCCTACATCTCTGGTTCCAGGATTTGATTTGATTTTTTGTACCATTTGATCTCATAAAATTTAGAAGACACTGTTAGAATTTTTGGAGCTCTTACAGTTTCAGTTGACAATAAAATGCTCTAATTATAGCCACAAAGGTTCCATACTCCATTTTCTCTGGCTTCAAAGGTTCCTGAAATGTCCATCTCTCATCTAGAATGTGAGACAAAACTATGTAAATAGCTTATTTCACTCTTTATTTAACTGATGGAAGAAAGTACTTGGCTGTCAATTCTGTCATTACTCCAGTGACCAGAATTTGTGTGTAACCTCCAGAGAAATTTGGTTGTATTCCAATTCAATCTGTCACTTAACATTATAAGTAAAGAGTTTAAAGTTTAATGGCAATCCAAGACAAGTGGCTCCTTTTTTTCCATGTCGATTATCTGAAAGCCTAGGAGAGTACAAATTTTTCCAACACAGAGAAATCCTATAATAATAGCTCCTAGGACTGAATATTTTAAATCACTGCAGAGTTCTAGTCTACCTTAGGAGCTTGAATAAAAACATGAATGGCTGAAGGTCCAATTCAAAAAATCCAAAGAGGAAACACACCATGACCTCATTCTAAGGTACCCCTGTGCTCTTAGTAAAAGAACATTTATTTACAAGACATTTATTTTTTTCAGTGTTGCTGGGTACACTCAGTTCAAGGTAACCACCCTTTTTGTAATGTTTCGTGAAACTGGACTTCCAGGATATGTAGAATCTTCTATGGATGGTAATCATAGATGTTTCCAACACAGAGAAATGACTTCTTTTAGAGGTTCATTAACAGGGTACTACTTGAGTCTCTAAACTGAAGACCTTTCATATACTTGAAATATGTTATAAATTGTTCCTTAGATTGAACTTGTGTGAGTTTCTGGTGTTTACATTCGGATCCATAACATTCCTTAATAATTGCATGATTAAATAAGTGGAGGTTTACATCATCAAGAAGTGGAGATGATACTGTATGCCAATATCCAATTATGGGAGACTACAACAATTAAGGACTTCTAACAGTTCACTGAGTTTTCAAGAGAATATAAAAAGTCTGTTATATTATATTTATTTATATTAACTTTAAAATTATATTATTATATATTTATATAAAATTATATTTATATTTTAATAAAGTGATTAGCACTGTGGAAAAAAAAAACACTATTTGTCAAAATACTCTGACAGAATGTTTTTGGTCAAATATTTCCAAAGGCATCCTATTATATAAGAAAAAACACCATCAGCTGAAGGATACAGTGTAATGTTAGTAGCAGATTACACTCTCCCTCCTGGCCTTAGTGACAGAGATGCAGGAGTTGCAGAAATAGCTTAGAGGATTTATAGCATGGTGAAGCACTGCTTGATTAAACAGCTGGCCTTAAATCCTGAAAGGGAAAGTCTTTAAAGAACTACAACACAAGAGGCACCCTTCAGTCTCTTTAATAAATAGGGCACACCTCAACAGGGAAGTCTGGAAGATACTGATAAGCTATATAGCATGTTGTAGTAAAGGAATACATCTGATACCAATGCTAAATCCCAAAAGGCATAAAGCGATATTATGATCCCAATATCAAATGGACTGTAGGACATCAATCTTTCAACTGTGTTCTAGCCATGTTGTCATTATCATTCTGATAGCCTGGAATTTAGTCTATCCAAGATTTCACTTGGAACTAAACTTGTTTTTATGCAAAAATTCTTGAAAACTTCTAACATTTTATATGTTAGAATATATATATGTATATATGTATATATATATACATGTATATATATATACATATATATGTGTGTATATATATATATATATATATATATATATATATATATATAGAGAGAGAGAGAGAGAGAGAGAGAGATGTTAACTACTATATACAAGAGATAGATTGGGAGAACACATATTGAGAATAATATCTGTTTCTTTCCACAACAGATATACAAAACCAACCTTGACACAAATGAAGGACCTGCCACCTAAGTCTTGTAATATCACTGAAGTTGTCTCTCATTCCAACACCCCCACACATACTTCATACATATTTATGCTCCTTAGAATTATTATGCTTAGTTACAGCTCTTTACTACAAATCTAGACTGGGCAACTAAAAAGGTAAAATATTCTGGATAGCAGAATAGGGTCAAATTTAGCATTTGCATGGTGAGAAGGCTGTGGTCCAGTCTTTGTTTAGTCTTCAAACATAAGTACTTTCTAAATGATGCTCCTGAAGGGAAAAGCTGAGTAAAAAGGTATGCCAATTGATCAACATGACATTTTCTGATCATCGACAAACATAACCTAGCTGGCAAATAAAAATCCAAGCTCCAGTTGACTTCAGGCAATTGGCCCAGATTTCTGAAGGGTTATGAGTGATAAGGATCTCAGATTTTGGCATCAGACTTGAATAAGATGCCCTGGCTTTGCCACTTAATTGCTGTGCAATGTCAGTTAGCTTTCTTGATCTCTTGCAGTTTCAGCTTCTTCATCTGTAAAGCCACAAATGAACAGTACTTATCTCATAGTTTTTAAGAGCAATAAAATAAGTAATAATGTAACAAATTTAATATAGTGTTTGACACATAGCTAAGAAAAATAAAAAAAAAATAAGACAAAAAAAATAAATTGAATGGGCTGAATTGGTTTTTTGACTCCTGAAGCTGAACCCTTGTTTTGGTTTTTCCTTCTAATCAATACTTTTGGTTTGACTAATCTTTATAATCTCTCCGTTTTAATTCTTGGACTTGGGCATCTAGCAAAATCTTGAATTTTATGATTCTTTATGTTTTGAAATTTCTTGTGCCCATGGATGAGAGCCAAGATATCTCACTGAGATCTGATAATCACTAGTACCGCTCTCAGAAATCCAGCCAACTGCCTTTAGGTCCTAGAACCTTAGTGCCTGGTAGGTTCTTGGTATCTATAAGTTCAAAAGTGTATGCATTTTAAGTTTAAATATTTTCTAAAGATTTATTTTAGAAAGAACCAGTTAAATAGTATTTATTGAAGACTTACAATGTAGAGGAGTAATCATTCTAGGCACTGTTAGAATTACAAAAATAAACCAGCTTCCGTTCAAATTAAAAACTTGCATCCATACATCCACCTCATCTTTATTAAATGCTGAATACATCAGAAAATAAAATACTTACACTCCATTAGGAGCTATTATGAACAATGCTATGAATAGATTCTTCAGTACTTAATGCTTCTGAACATTCTCTTTAATAACCAAAAATTAAATAAAGTAAAATTTAAAAGAGAAAAAAAACATGAGAGGATGATTAATCTAATTAGTAGGGAATGTAAGATGTACCCATTCATATGAGATTCAAGGAAGAATGTGAGAAAAGTGCATGAGCACCATGCAACGGTAGTAAAAATAGGACAACATCTAATGATCTAGTTATTCAGCAATTAGAACTGGAAAGAAAAAAAGAATATCCATAGAACACAGAAAGAATATAATCAAGAACACAGGGAGGAAAAAGGCCATTTTTCTAGTGCTTTTGTTTCTGGGAGATTGACAATCTGGGGCCAGATTATGGTGGTGCTTTGAATGCCATCAAAATACGTTGAGCAGCAACATACGTGTGAACCTTAAATGGAAGTCTTGGACCTGGCCAATTGGTAGAAAGATGTTGTCACTGCAGGTACAGGAAGGAAAAATGTGACAAGAGGAAGAATGGAAAGGAGAGAAGAAAAAAAAAAAGTTTTGGAAGTTTGGCAGATGTTTATATTTTCATTTTGATTTTGGCTACTAGTTTATCCAATTTCTGACATGTTTAAGAATACAATAAGAGTTTTTGTTTGTTTGTTTAACTGCTTGATAAATATAATTACTTATGCCATTGAAGATGTCACTCTTGTTTTACTCCTATTTCATTTTGAAAACTTTTCTTGTGAAGATCTCTTGTGTTTTGGTATCTTTTATAATCTAAGGTGTTTTTTAAATCATTTATACAACATATTTGGATAGTTTGTAAAACAAAGATGGTAAGATTCAGTGGTAGACAACGTTATCTCTTAAGAATAATTCTAGCTAATGCATTCAGAGAGAGAGAGCACTTAGCTTTTTTTAATGACATTTTCAAAAAGGAAAAAAATCACACTGTATTTAAATCTTTCCCCATGAAAAAGACTTGCTGCGTCAGGTGTTAAGAATCATACACTTCGTTTAATCGAATTCTGCACTAATAAAGGCCGTATTATCTCATAAATAATGAGTAATTATAATCATGTAATATTATGATATCTGTAGAGAAAAACCTATGATCAAAAATTTTTGTGTGAATTAAATATAATCAGGCCAGAAAGGGAATTGATTAAATAGTCACTCATACATCTAAGATAACCCTTACAATTACACAGGTGACATTTAATAATCTTAATAATATATTCATATAAAAATAACATTCACAAATTAAGTGAAAGTTTGAAGAATTAATTTTCTATCAGAAGTTACAGACTACTATTCTGAGGATATAGCACTAGGAATGTTTTGTTTGGCCTACAATATTGTTTTTAAAAATGAATTTGAATGTCTTCTGAGAGGTTCACACCCAGGTTTATAGAGAATCTCAATCTTTTCTCTCTTCACTAACAGTTACCTACCAGTATATATACAAGCATTAGACTTGCTGAATCATGTACTACTTATTCTAATAATACATTTGCTGCTGCTGCTTTTTTTTTTTAATCTTAGGAAGCAAAAAAATTATCATGAGTTTTACATATTCTTTAAATCATTCCATCAAAGTCGAATTTTTGAAACAGGTGGCATATGTGGTTGTATTACATGAGAAGTTATCTATTTTTTTTTCAACTTGCTAATAAATGATGGAAGTAACGTTCCTAGGTAAAGTGAGCAGCTCCCTCAGCAAGACCAAAGTGCTTGTATTAAATTTGATGCTAATAACGTGATTGTTCTAGCATTTGTTTAGAATTTTGGAGACTCCAAGGATACAAAATCTCTTCCTTATAAGCTCTGACTTGCCCAATTAGCTTTCAATGGTGCTTGAAACTCCCACTTGAATTGCCTTATGTTGACCTGTCCATTTTAATCAAGTTAAATACTACCTGGGAGAAAGATATATTAGCTATCACTTTAGCTCAAATTAGTCTATCTGAACCTATTACTGCACATTATCAAGCAGCACAAAAGAGGGCCTCAGGGTACTGGTTCTTAAAATCATTCAAATGTCAGACCACAAGAGGCATGGTATACTTGGTGGAAAACTATGTAATATTAATCCATTACTCATAGCCATTAAATATATTCACCTGTGCTAAATCTGATGTCAATTTATCCTTTAGTCTAATGCATTAGGAGAAATCACTGATTTAAATAACAATATAAGAAAAAATTCAGTTATAAACATTTCATCCAATTTATATTTTAATAATTTTATAATATATTATCTGCATAAGAAGTCTTGTTTGCTTCAACAACACTATATTATAGTCCTAAAGAATGGTGGGGAGGGGGGACAGTAAGTTTGTAAAAGGGTGCTGATGGGGTGTTAATAAGAAAATACTAAATTTTTTGACATTTATTGTCAGAGAATAAAAGATACTCAATTTTTAAACATTTATTGTCAAAGCATCACCTTAGTAAAAAAGTGTTTGGAAACAAAGAAAATACTACTTTACTAAATGTACACATTAGACACATCTAAATTTCAGAAATGTGAAAACATGTTTCTAATATAGCTAAGGATGGAGATCCTAATGAGGAGCTTCAATTATTTTCCCCAGTTGGCCAAAAAAGGAGGAAGGCTAGAGGTGGGTACGTTTTTGGTACCTTGGGAGGACAGCAGCTCTTCTGAACCACAGTTCTACAGAATTAAACTGTGATGCCCTAAGGCATCATGTGCAATGTATTAACTCCTCTCATGTGCATCGAGGATGGTATTAACTATGTGTGATGCTTGAGAGAATTACTCAAAGTATTTTATATAAATCTTTATTCTCTCATGGAATCCGAGATGAATGGTTGTAGTATGGGGCTACTGAAGAAAGGATTGGTCCAAATTTAGGAAAAATCTACATTCTTTTTGATTTACCTCCTAGATTACATTACTTCTATGATTTATGGTTATTGTTGCTATTATTATTGTTATTGTTATTATTATTAATCACATCATTGGAAAAGATAAAGGGAAACAGAAAATCAGGGAACATTAAAGCTTTGTCAGAAATTAGCATTACCTGACCTTTAAGATATTTTTCTAAGCCAGAGTTAAATAAAACAGCACATAACTGGATATTTATTTTAACATCTCAAAAGTTTTTTTCCAAAAAGACTACATTCTATTATTTAAGGTAGAGTGAAAGTTTAATCAATGTCTTATGGGTCTAATTTGACAGCAAAGCATTTTTGTAAATTAAGAAAACTGTAATCTTAATGGACTCTACACACTTATAAGACAGCAAGGATTCTTAAGCATGACAGCTTGTCTATCCTATGAGTCATGGAATAATTAGAAGAGGAGCACGGAAAGATTATCAAGGAAAAAGTAAGGGTACTAGGTCCTTAAATAAGTAAATTGATATTCTTTACATGGTAAAAGGATATTAACAACCAACTCATGAAAAGGACAGAAAGCAAAGTGACTTAGAGACCATAATTTGGGTTACAATTATACAATCATGTAGTCTAAAGGAAAATTGCTGTTTTATAAGATGTCGAAGTCAAATCTCAGGGAGAACTAAGCATATGATCAGAGAGTCAGACTCTCCCTTCTTAAGAATTTATACTCTAAAATAGAAATAATAAAGTCTTCACATCAGGAAATTGACTCTATAGATGATAGATGATATAGATAGATGATAGATAGATTAGATAGATAGATGATAGATAGATAGATAGATAGATAGATAGATAGATAGATAGATAGATAGACAGACAGACAGACAGATAGATATAGATCTCCCTGGCACCCCTTCCCATTCTGCCATTCTGTCACCTCTTTGTCTCTCTTTTACCTCCTAAACTTTAGAACTTTGATCCAGTTTAAATTCATATTTTAAAAATGACAGAAAGAGGAGAGAGAGAGAGAGAGAGAGAGAGAGAGAGAGAGAGAGGAAGAGAGAGGTAGCAAAGCCTCCTGTGCAGTAAGGTGCTGTAGTAGAAAAAAAAATTTCCGTTGCGTTAATAAAATTGAACTGGACAACTGAAGAAAACCAAGTGCAAATAAGAATAAATGTGCATTTTTCATAATTTATACTTTTAAACTATTATTATACAGCAAAATGAATCTACATAGAGAAAACACTGGTTATGATACAAAATATGATTATATAGTGACTCATTTCATTCAACAAAGAGTTCTTCAGGGGATTAAAAATAATTCATTATAAATTACAGGGTAGTTATAGCTCACATACACAGTAATTATTTTAGTAATACCTAGATAAATGTTCACTCATCAAAAGTACTGTTAGTGAAGTGCAGATATTTGGAAATAAAATAGATTTTAACATTTAAATTAAATTCAAATATTCATTTAGAATTTTTTGTCTCTAATAGATTTTTCTTAAGTAGTCAAACATCCAAAATCTCTCTGATTAACATTTTTAACATATTAAACACAGCTATAGAGACAGTGTGAAGGAAAGATGACCCATAATTTATAACTAGTTACATACCATATATGTGGCCTTAGAATTCTGTTATATTCTATTCTATGAATTTTGAATACATATGTTTAATGTCTAAATCAATGTTAGCAATAAATACTGTAGCAAATTTAAATAATGGAAAATAGATAGTTAAACAATTTGATCACAGAATTGCTAACATCAAGCAGATAAGCTAAATTGGCTTTGGTGGTGTCACTAAATGTGTAAGCTACAATAAGTGCTAGAAATACCAGTCAACAGCAGTCATTTGCCAAAGTGTAAAGAATTCATTTTTAAAATTAAAGATTTGAATCAAATATTGAATAAGGAAATTTTATTAGACTAATAACTTTTCATAAATTCCTTTTAGTTCATTTAATTCAATGTAATTATTGTGAATACCCAGAAATTACAGTAAACACAAAATAGGTGAGAGAAAGCAAAAGCTTGCAGATTTATGTGAAATTGGTTATTACAAATAAAAATATGTGGTAAAATACAATTTATAGAAAATGACAGCTATAGATCTATTGTTTTATTTATGTATGTATTCATAAACATTCCTGTAATAACATATCTTTTTATATAGAGGTATCTGTATCCTTCTATAATTCTACCTCTCTCTCATCTATCATCCATCCATTAATCTCTCATCTACCATACTATCTATTGATAGATATCAAATTACCCCAAACATGATAGCTTAAAACAATAAATATTTATTTCACAGTCTCTGGGATCAAAAATCCAGCAGTGGCTTAGCTGCATGGTTTGGGCCAGAGTTTTTCGTGCAATAATTCACTTCCAAATCACTAAACTAACATGGCTGGTGGCAGGAAATATCAGCTACTGGCTATCATAGGCTGCTTTTTGCCCTTATGATATGGCAGCTAAATTCCTCCAAAGTTAGGGCTCAAGAGAGAGAAAGCAAAGAGGAAGTCTCAGTGCCTTTTATCATCTAGTCTAGCATACTGTCATTTCAGTTCTATTGTACATGTCAAAATTAAGTCATTAAGCATAATTCTAAAAGAAAGAGAATTACATTCCATCATTTGAAAGAACTTTCAAAAAATTTGTGGGATTATTTTAAAATCACTGCTTCTACCATCTGCCTCCTCCTATCTCATCTCCTACTGTCTATCTACCTACTTTCCTTTCTGCTCCACACCCCCTGTAGGCATAAGAAGAGAAAGGAATACTGCAAATAAGGTTGTCAAGGGAAAGGTACCCTTGGAAAAAATGGCATAAAATAAGTAAATTATGAACTCTGATACTTGAAGCACGATTTTGGGAGTGTGGTACAGTAAAACATTTAGGCATATGTTTAAAGAGGCAAATTCTAGTAATTTGGCCCAATGAAAAAGATACCCTGGCCCATATCATCTTCATGTATCATCCTAACATTTTCACTGAAGAGATAACATATCTAACTACCCACTGGAGCTTTCTGCCATGTACATATCTCTCTAGGTGATGAAGCAATTTTTCATGAATATACAATAGTGAAAAACATATGCTTATGCCAAAACAATATGAAATATTCATGTTCTCAAATAACTTACAGGTGTCACACACATATATATGCAATAAACTTATATAAACATGGATGGATCTTAAGAATATCATGCTCAATGAAATAAGTCAAACAGAAAAAGTCAAGAACTATATGATTTCACTCATGTGTGGGATATAAAACAGAAAGCAATGAACAAACAAACAAAAACTGATAGACATAGACAACAGTATGATTCTTACCAGAGGGAAAGGGTGGTAGGGAGGAGGTAGAAGATGATAAAGGAAATCAAAGATATGGTGAGAAAGGAGACAACCTTTAGTGGCGTACACATAATGCAATACATACATAATGTATTATAGAATTGTATACTTGAAGTCTACATAATCTTATTAACCCATGCCAATAAATTTAATGCAATTAATTTTAAAATAAGTTTAAAATGCAGAGTGATAAAACTGCAAAAGTTCATGGAAGTACAAAGGACTGAGTCATCGATTATCTTGGCAATGGAAATACTAAGTACAGTAGACAGTGAAGGGTTCACAGGGCTGATAATATTTGATCTTTGTATAAAGATGAGTGATACCGGGAGAAAAAGCTATCTAGGCAGAGAGGATAGCAAAAGTTCAGAGGAATGCACATGCGTGGACTGTAGTTGTGATGAATGATATGGCCAACACATAGAAAAGTGGAGAAACATGTCAGGAGTGGTCCAAGATATTTCTCAAGACTTTCAACCTCCAGGTAACTACCCTTGCAGACTGTATCATTCTTGGATACTGGTTATTCTCCACTTATTTTAAATAGTAAGTTAACAAATTTTTACTTCTTCTGTAAAGCTCTGTTTTCACTACAGAGCACATTAATTGTGATTGAATCGATACAAGGGTGGAGTTCAGAATACAGTTAATCAATGAAGTTGATAGATATCACAATAATGTACTTTAATAGAGCATGTCCTTATTTTTTGTTGTTAATGTTTATGTATAACTGTAACATTTAATATGGATATTATATAAAATAAAATTCAAAACAAAATATTTAGATGGTAATTTTTCCCCTGAAAATTTCATATAGGTCATAAAAAATAATCTAAGAAGAAAAATGTAGAGAGGTGCTTGAAGGTTTACAGTGTGAACTGGAATCCACATAAATTTTGTATTTGTCTGATTTTCAATTTGTCAAATCTAAACCAACTAAACATTTTCAATCATATGGTTTTTGGTGTTCCTATTGCTCCCAGTAAGTTTTTTACATTTCTATTTTCTTCTAAGGAGAAAAAAAAATTATTTCATATTGAAAGAAATTTATTCTTTTGACTGGCTAGATGACACAGAAAACAGGATATTCTCTATCCTTTTTGGACTTTGCATCTACTTTAATCTGGTCTCACATTAGCATAGATAAACAGAAAAACACACTTTCAAATCTAGACCAGTGGTTGTCAGCTCTGGGTATATAATGGATTGCCCAGGCAACTTAAAAAATATACCAGTGCATAAGACACATCCTAGGTCATTACAACAAAATTGGGGAGAGGATATAGACATTAAAAAGACTTCCCTAGTTGATTTCTATGCACATCTTGGAATTAGTGCCATAAGATAATGAAGACAGTTTTTGAACCCTCTAGGCAAAACTTTACTGATCACAAGCACAACACACTTGAAACAGATATAGGTCAATAGAGTGTTAAGCATTCAAATTGTTGTATCAAATCATAGCTTATATTAAAGAAAATTAAATCAGAGACTCTATTTCAGTCCCTTAAATTACCTGAAATAAACCCTTTACAACCTGGCAAATGCTTCACATGAATGGAGTTGGCAAGATTTCGGAGACAGCTTGTCATTAGAGCCCTCTCCACCATCTGCCCTACTGCAGTGGGGTAAAGCATGTATGATTTACACTGAGTAAATGTGGGTTACAGATTGAACTCCATCACACATCCTCAGTAAGGGTGGCCAAATTAATTAGCATATATGTTTTAATTCCATAATTTATTAAATATGAAAAGTAACAGCTACATACTAAACGCTTCATAGGGGAACTCAGACATTTAAGTAAATAGACTGGCCTATATAAACTGTAAAAATATAACATAGTATTTTTATCATCATTTAGAACTCACAGGCAAATCATCGGGAATCTATTATTATTTTAAGATCAGTAAAAATAATTTCCAAAAGAAAAATTTTTTTGAGCCGTTTTTTGTTGTTGTCATTGTTTTTCTCTGACATTTTAAAAGTCAAGTGGCTTTTTGTTTGGGACACATCATGGTCCAAAGTATGTTTGGAATTTATTAATCATACTGTGTAAAAAGGCTGCTATTATAGTTCTCGAAATACTTCCAGACCCTGTATATAGGTTAGTTTAATCAAATCACTATAATATAGCCATGTAAGTGATCTGGTATTAGCAATTTTAACTGTAGCACAATAGTGCTAATGACACTGTTGTTTACAACAACCGTGATATCTATGTGGTATGTATTTATGCCAAAAATTGTTGTAAAAGTTTTATAAATATAAACTCAAACCTCTGTGAAATATATGTATATATATTCACATGTATAAAATGAATATACACATATTCATTTTTTTCAGATAAGAATTGATACACAGAAGGTAGAAAACTTGCCCGTATTTCCTATAAACCCTTCATGAGTCGTTACATTTTTTTTTAATGCCTACAGCACCTGATATTCCTAGGTGGTCTCCCATTCTAAGTACTAACCAGGCCTGATCCTGCTTAGCTTCCAAGATCAGATAGGATTGGGCACATTCAGGGTGCATGGCCATAGACAATTCATTATATTTTATTGGGCACAGATTCATCCTAAATAATATGAAGATTCTCCAATGCCTCACAGGATTGATGTGGAAAAAATATGAGATGGTAGATATAAATATAAAAAATTATATACTATAAATAGCACAATTTTTCAGAAGAATAACATCACTCAAATAAAGATGAGATTTTCCTACAGGCAATTCAGATAATCAATCATAGAACCAGAACTAGATTCAAAGTTAAATATAGTTTCTATGACACCCATCTGTCTCTTAGATAAAGTTAAAAAATGGAGTATCCTTTCCATTGGCTGGATATGCAACAGTTCAGTACAAAAGTCAATTTTCTTTTGAGAAGGAAATTAGGCAGATTTAAAGGTTTTTGGTTTATAAAACATTTTAGGAAATATTTTAGCAAAAATATTTAATCTGATGCATTTTTTGCATACTAATATTTTTTAAGAGTTAAAGACTCCTAAACTTTTGAGAGAAAACATTTGTGCTTTTGCACATTAGTCTTTAAGTATGTATGCCACCACCAATGGGAATAGTTTATAATTCATAAAAGGCTAAAAAAAGTCTGTTGAGTACTTGACATAATCCTATTTAAAACAGTTTTAATTTTAATCTTGCTTTTGACACTTTTTCAGTAGAGGCATTCTGTAACACTGAAAATGTATATTTAGCTCAAATACAACTTCCAGAAGAAACAGAAGGTAGAAGATGGTATCATGTAGGTGATATCTGTGTGTGTGTGTGTGTGTGTTTGTGCGTGCATACGTGCATGTCTGCAAGAGACAGAAAGAGAGAAAATTAACCACAGGTTTTCTTAAGGCAATTGCTGTTTAAAAGAAAAAAGTGTGAGATTATTAAATATAATTTTTGTATATGCATTTACTTATAAAATATAATTCACCTATTTATGCTTTTAAATTATTTCTGATCTTAATCTTTAAAATTCTCTTCCATAACTGTATTTAAATAAAATTGAATATTTTATATATTAGAATATTTTCATTTTAAGTTTGCAATGTCTTTTAGATATAGACTGATCAATGAGACAGTGTGTCTTAATAGCAGAAAAAATCCCCGACATATTGGGAATCAGTGTCTAAATTTTATTCCTGCATGACCACTAATTGTATGACCACAAACACATCATATAAATATTGTAAAGATAATTTAATAATTAGATGATCTGTTTGATATCTGAAAATTCAATGTTTACAAAAGAAAGCTTTAAATTGTTCTAATAGCACCCTAACATCGAACAATTATGATTTCTTTAAAGAGAGATAATTAATTTTTACAAACACTTGCTGGTTTCAAAGCATAATAACCTATATACAGATTATGGGTGACAGACAACTGCCTACTGTTTCCACCATTAACCCTCTTAAAAATTTCTGCCAGATGTCTTCTTGGACGAGCATCACCGGAAGATGGTTGTGGTGACATACACTCTTTTCCTTTTCATACAAACACATATTATTTTTTAATATGCATTGCAAATACCTCAGGGATAAATTCCTCCCTAAACCTTTTAGCATCAAGCTTGCTCTGTACTTCAATTCACAGTTTATATAAGTGTGTAAGTTAAAGAATAAACGTTTTAGTGGCAACGCGAAAAATTAGAAAGCTCTATGTATCTCTTTCTTTGTACGATGTCAACCCCCTCTCAGTTTATTGCTCAATAAATGCTGGCAACATTAGAAAATATTCTCATATGAAGTAAATTTGGAATCTAATTTCATTTAGTCTAATTGTATCTGGAGATTACAAATGCTTCCATTACCTGTTGTAATGACACACCAAGGGGAATTGCTCTGAGATTATGCCATGTGATTGAAGCCTTTATCAGTATTATCACATATATTTGAGAAGCTGCCACTTTGCAACCCTAGAAAATTGAGGTAAACAACTCCCTGAACTTCTACTTGATTATATCTGGAAAAAATGGCCATCTTATTACACCACTTTACAAGAAAGACTATCACCCTAATGGCTGTTGCTAAAATGACTAAAGACTTAATCTTTTAAAAAGTGACTTAATGTTGTTCTGAGTTGACAAATGTTAATAAAAAATAAAATAAAATAATTGAAACGCCCCAATTTTATTCAATTAAAAACAAAAACTTACTTGTAATATTAAATTTACAACTCAAAACTAAAACGTTCATGGTTATACATGTTTCCATGATGTCATTTTGATCTGCTTTCTTATTTCCATATAATAACATATTTGATTTTGCCCTACCTATAATCTTTATGTTCAAAAATAAATTATAATCCAGAATTAAAAGGCAGTTTGCAAAATTTCAAATGCACAGAGTCAGAATACTATCTGGCTAAGAAAATATTAAATTCAAGTATTATTTTAAAGAAAAAAAATAATGTAAATCAAATAGTTCTCATGTTTTATCCTAATGATCAATTCTCATGGCAATGAAGGCAACCGATATTCATTTTGTGAATTTATCATGATGTAATTTTTTAGTTTCAAAAACTGAAATACATTGAATAAAATACTTCAAAGAAATGAAACATCTTTCAAAGGTCTTATCCTATTTTTAGTATCTGCAATTCAGCATTTAATAACATTTAAATCTTCTAAACAATATTGTATATGAATATTGTTTTAAAAACTCCACTTGTCTTATACCAAAACTTTATTGAAAGCTTCAATGAAGTTTAACTATTTTTTTTGCATTAATGACCTTTATTAGAATAATAGAAGAGCAAGATGAATTTAACTTTTATTAAATTATCTTTAATATATTACCTTTAATAAATAAAATTATCTTTTATTAAATTAAAATTTCTTGAAAGACAGTTCTGCAATTTATTTGGAGAATGTTAAACCTTGACCACGCAGTATAACATGTACTCTAATGAAAGGGGAGGAAAAAACATAAAATAAATATTCTTAATCTGGAAGAGAAATCCTTTACTTAATCATAACCTGGGGGCTGTAAAGTAAGCTAAAAGGTCATGTAAATGAAGACTTTGTCAGAGGTTAGAAAATTAGGATTCTTATTTAAATAGGAATTAAAAATTCTACCTCTTAGTTTAAATGTTAGAAGAAATTGTAACAATGTCCATAATTATACCATATTTGCTATGTAGTATTGAAATATGCCAAGAGTTTTATGTTCCATTTACATATTGCCATACTTAGTATAAAAAGAAGTTAGGTAGAACTTCTCTTCAGAAAAAGTAATGACAAAAAACCCATAAAAAATTCCAAAACACAGTGACAACATGAGTGGATCTCTCAGGGCTCTCTGCAGGATTAAATACTCTACTGAATGCGATGCCTGACTAATGAAAGGATTATAGTATTAGGTAGTCATGCCCATTACAGCTGTATTATTTCTGTTCATTCTCCTGAAAATACCAACCAAGTATCTCCAGAAATAGGACTAAGTATCCATCAGTAATTAATGACTTAAAAAGCAGAGAAACCAAGAATAGAAACATAAATAATGAGTAAAATTCTAAATGTAACAGGTTTGGCCTTAAGAAAGAAAGGAAACAAAAATAGAAAGACAATGACAATGAAAATGGATAAATATAGAGAAATTGTGCTAAATCAGGATCATGTACTTAATTCTAGTTTTCTGTCTTAAACCTCCAACTCTGTTCTGTAAAATGCCTAGGTTAAAGATTCTGTTATTCTTAATAAACTATAAGTAATAGGGAACATATAAAAATGTCAAATTTTATTTGTAAAATGCATACACACACACACACACACACACACACACACACAAAGAGTAATCTTTGTGGACATTACTTGAACCTGAGAGTTTGCTATTATTAGATATGGTTATTAGGTCATCTGATAATGATGTGACCCAAAACAATGCTGACTAAAGAGTTTTATAAATATTGTGGTGTCATGAGCTCAAATACAAAGTTTCCAATTTTAATAAATTTTATGCTGAAAAAGCCTACAAAAGTGAAGAACAATTATCTTTCAATAGTTTATAATAGTTATTTTATCTGAGCACTGTAATTGTTTTTAACAAACTATGAAATTTCATAAATAAAGGTAAAACTACTAAGTATAAAGGTATATTATTTTGAAAATAGTTTTATTTTATTTATCAAAATAAACTTTCATACATTAATGGCTCTACACATTCCTTAGATATTAAAAACTACCAGAAAATATTTTTTCAAGAAGGACCACTTTTGAAAACATACAGAATCATTTTCATTTTCTATCTTGGTGAGTTTATTAACTACTTATCTTGCATATCTGTTATCTAGCTAAATTTTTATTTTTTAGATCTTACATTGCTACTAATGTCATTGAGATCCTATCTTATGAGAAAGAGAACCTAATGAAGTTGGTTAATAAGCATCTTTATGTTTATTAAATACTAGACATCATAAAAAATAATTGAGTTGATCTCATTCCATTTTACTTAAAGATGAATATGGAGAAATCATTATACAATAAAAATTTGTATTGTGATCAGAGGGCAATTCTTTTTAAAGCATGTAGTTTTTTAATGCTGTTTAATTTGCTTAATTTAGATTAAATACAATATTGTGGAGTACTAACTGCCCAAATCAAGATAAAACCCCTTTCATATTTATAAGAAAACACTAATAGCTGTAAAAAATATCCAATCCTTAAATAAGAGGAGTACATCTTTAATTTATTTATTAACTCAAATATATTTATAGTTAACAGTAAATTATCCACCATGGAAATTGAAACATTACAGAATTTATACTCTCCAAATTTAATGATTTTATAAAGACAATAACACACACTTCCCCAAAATAACTAGGTGATTTATTACTGACCACTGCCAAAAGAGAGATAAACTCTTATGGGATTTCAAATAACAGTGGAGATTTTTTTTACTAATTAGTTAATTAATTGAATATTATATATTTTTTCTTTGACAATCAGGGAAGTTTCATGGAGAGCAGAATTTCAGCACAGAGTAATGCAATGACAGACACTGGAAAAAGGCCAAGAGAAAGTAACTAAGAGTATTTACCTTCATGGTCATTTTACATGTTAAGAAAGGTGATGAATGCATGACTTCACTTAAGCATTTATTAATTTAGTATGTACAGATCACATACCTATGATATGCCAGGCAAAAAATAATAATGATAAACCTTGATAATAAGTACTTTACTATTATTACTATTAATAATACAATGTAAAAACAGCACAGGCTATTGTGAAAACATATAAGGAAACTTCATCTAATCCAGTAAAGACAGAGGTTGATGGCAGGTGGTCATAAGTGGTATTGACCTTAGATCTGAACATACATTAGAAACTAAATGAACAGGCAGTTGTGTAATAGGAACTAAGTAAATGGTTAGAAGAGTAGATTTTCTGCTGAGTTTGAACAGCTGGAAAATGCTGCAACTATAGTTAGTCATACCTCTATACCCTTTAATTAGGTGAGTCAATAAATTCCATGCATTATGTAAACCAGCTTTATTTGAAATTTCTGTTACATTTAATACAAAAGGTCCTAATTGATTTGGAAGTGTATTGACCACCTGCACTCACACCATTTTCAGTTTAAGGATTTAGATATCTCTGGAGATTATCATGATTAATGAATTTAATTTAATAGAATTTTTAGAAATAATGATGTGAACTAGGTTCATTTACTGATGTATTTTTTTCATTGCTAGTCAATTTGATTTACATATAACGTAATAAGTAGTTTGATACTATTCAATCAAAAAATAAATAAATAAAATTATGTATTAAATTTTCTTGCAAACTTCTTGAAATGCTTTAATCGTAAGTATTCTGTACTTGTCAAAAGCTAAAATATAAAATATAAAAACATTTATATTTCCTTAAGCTCTAATGAAAATTTAAACTAGTAAAAATAAAAAATATTAAAGCTATTTTTATTTTTACCAAAGCATGTCATTATTGCTTGTTAAATTTTTACTTTTTCCTGTATACATGCCATAAGATTCTCTAAGACTAAAGGTATTCAAATAACTAAATTTGATTTCCTGTTTTGACTTGCCAGATGAATATGTAAAAACTACTTGAAAACATTTTTCCTACAATATCTCTCTTTTAAAACCAGAAAATAATAGAGAATGGAATATCATATAGAGAGTATAAAAGTAAATTATGGAACTAAAATATCATTAGCTATAATTTACTAATGATTAAATGTCTATTTTGAATTGGAAAAGAATCTACTGAGTAATTTATTCATCATTCATTTAAATTCTCAGCACAATAACAGCAATAATGACCCCCCTAGTTAAGAATTTTTTGTAAGGTAATGACCATATAGATCAAGAATCACACTCAGCTTAAAAGTTACTACTACTCCAGACACTTATTAAATCTTAGGTAACTCTTGGACTAATGCTGGGTAATTAAATGCTAGAAAAAGGGCACATATGGTTTACACCATAGATAATGTGCAAATGAGAAATGTCATCATTGCATAAAGTTATAAAACTGAAAATCAGCATCTTATTTTCACAGAATATTTTAACAGAAACTTTCCCTTGGGAATAAAACAACACCAGTATGAAGAGTGCATTCACATTTTAGTTTATATTTCATTCATATGCAGATGAGCATTTAAAAGACATGTCAATGCATGTAGGATATCTTTTCTTACAAAAGTCTTCCCTGATCCCCACTCCAAACTGTTAGATAATGTTCTTATGTGCTCACATGTCTTTTATTTTTTCTATCATTGCCCATAATTGCTCATTTTATTTTGTTTGTTTTCTTTGTTTGATTGTAAGTTTCCTGAGGGAAAGTGTTATTTCTCATTGCACCAATCATGGTATCTCTCAGGCAAGGTTCTTTTCAGGTACATAGTATAATATTAACATATAAACAGATGAATTACTGCAAGAATTTCTAATATATATTTTATTCAAGTGGTGAATGTTAATTTTTTCAAAATTAGTAAGTTTGCCTTAGGCGAATAACAGTAAAATCTCTACAAATATTTAAAAAACCTACTCCTTAATATCCCCTTTTCTTTACTAGCGGTGTATGGGTATCAATAAAACATTCATAATTAGCATTAATGAAATTATGCTTTAATGTGAAATAATGAAGAATGCATAATAATCTAAAATATTAAACCTACACATAATAATTTAGTTTTTAATGTGTTTGAAAATTATGAACCTATGCATGCTATTAAACACAACAAATATTTTCTATTACACAACATAAAATATTTTATCTTATTTTAGAAGATTGGGTAGGTATATTGATACTGCTTTTTGGTATGGTCATCAGATTTAACTTCCATTACTAAAAACTAAACAAATTTTTTTCTTTACAATTTAGTATTTTGGAGGCTATTTCTACATAGCAAAATTACTATAATCAAAATTACTAATTTCATGAAGAAATAAAACATATAACTTCTTGTGGGTTTACATTCTATCTGTAGCTGTTGATGACAAAACTTCATTTGCACACTGAAAGTACATTAAAGAATTCCAATTTAGGTGCACTTGATATTAGCTTCCTGACTATAATACATACTTAATAGGCTATTTTTTTCCCAAAAACTATAAATGCTGTATAACTATGGTACCCTATATGAGTTGATCATCTAAAAATAATTGGATTAAAATTTCTATGTAGAAAGAAAAATAAGAAATGTTAAAATGGTTTGAGCTGATTCTAAGGAATTATGAAAAGTACATTTTTGACTACTAAATTAAAAAAAAAATTGAAACCATATTCTGAAAGGTACCTAGTAAGGGAATTCAGGTTTGAATGAGGTTAAACTGAAATGGAATTTACAACCGGTACTTTACAGAAAGCAGAGAATGGTAGAATTCCTTTACACTAGCAGCATGAAGTTTACATGGTAATAAAAGTTAACATTCATCCTAATTATGAGGAATATGTTTTGGGGATTATAAAGATGATTAGAAAGATAAAAAAATTGCAATACTACATCCATTTTATCTTTTCTGTCAAGGAGGAGAAATAAAAATGTTTAAAGGAAGTGTCTGAAAAAACCAACTACTTCTTAACAGTGTTATACCAGAAAAAAGGTTCCAAGTAAGAAAATCCTTTACTATTTCAAAACTATCACTTAAATAAATCTTTATACCTAAAAGATAAAGTAGGAATACATGAATTTTCAGCAAAATTCCAGGAATCTAATAGTATGGAAGTTTTCTGGTCTCCAAGAGCCAAAATATGTGAAATCATTTTAACATTAAATATACCAAAGACTTCTAGATTGTTTTAAGTCTGGGTTGAATATACAATGAGTGAGTTGACTATAGGGTTAATGATCAAAAAGATTTTATGTAAATTTAAACAATCTTGGTATTACACCAGGGAATAATTTCCAAAGCTAAAATCTATTTTAAAATCTTTCTTGAATAATGTTTATGCTTTATTAAAAAAATGTGACCTATGAAATTGAAAATATTTGCAAACCACATATCCAATAAAGGTTTAATGTCTAAAATATGCAAGATACTCATACAGCACAATAGGAAAAAATTTTTTTAATGGGCAGAAATGGGACCTGAAGAGACATTTTTCCAAAGGAGGCATGCAAATGGCCAACAAGTACATCAAAATTTGCTCAACATCACTAATCATGGAAAGTAAATCAAAATTACAAAGAGAGATTTCACACTTGTATGGTTATCTATTATCAAAAAGATAAAAGATAAAAGATAATAAGTGTGGTAAGGATGGGGCAGAAAGGGAACCCTTGTACACTGCTGGTAATATAAACTAGTATAGCCATTATGGAAACAGTATAGAAGTTCCTCAAAAATCAAAAAGAGAACTATTATATGATCCACCAACACCACTTCTGGCAATATATCCAAAAAAATTTAAATCATTATCTCAAAGAGATATCTGTACTCCTATTTTCACAGAAACAATATTCACAATAGTCACAGAATAGAAAGAACTTAAGTGTCTTTTGAGTTGTGAACTGATAAACAAAATGTGATATGTAATATAGATATGAATATCCATGCAATCGAATATTATTCAGCCTTAAAAAAAGAGGAAATCCTTTAATATGCAACTACATGGATGAACCTAGAGGGCATTATGTTAGGTCAAATAAGACAAAGAACACCAGATATCATTTCTATGTGGAATCCAAAAAACAAACAAATTTAACTCATAGAAATGGAGAGTATAAAAATGGTTGCCAGGGGTAGAAACGGGGTGGTGGGAAAAGGGAAAGGTTATTACAAGGGTTATTACAAACTTGCAATTTCAGGATGAATAAAATCTGAGAATCTAATGAATATCGTAGTGACTAGAATGGTGAACACTATCACATAATTGGAACTTGCTAAGAAAGTAGAACTTAAATGTTCTCAATAAAAACAAAACAAAACAAATAGGTAAATATGTGAAGCGATGACAAGTTAATTCAATGGATAGAGTTGTTTCCCAATATCTACATATGTTGAATCATCAAGTTGTAAACTTTAAATATCTTATTGTTTTATTTGTCAATGATATCTCAATAAAGCTGAGAAAAAGCATGCATGGAATATATTCTTACATATATAACAGTGATTAATCCTGTTAATGGATATTTTTTCTCTATACCAAGTTTAATATTCATAAGATCATAGACTATATTTCTAAAATATCTAAACCCCATTCACTAGAAGAGAAGTAAACTGATAACAAACAGGTGCCTGCCATCAGGTGGCCATTCAAGCAGTGTTCAAACACAGCTGTACAATTTATGCATAATAATTACTGAAGATTCAAGTAACAATAGATATAAAAGTACTTAGTTCAGAGACTTTATAATCGACTAACATTAAATTTGTAAATTAATACATTTCTTGTTCTTCCATCATTTATCTTAGTTGATTTTCCAGTGGTAACAAAATATAAATGTATGTGTATACATTTTCTTTTCAGACATTGTCTTCTAATTACATTTGATAATTTGAGTGTAATAAAATTTCAAATATGTATAACTAGTTTACATTTAAGTAATGTTAGTCTTACTTGAATGGCAGGAATCTAGCACTCTTGACCATCTGAAAGCTACTTAGGAATCTCTATGAATTAAATATCACCGTAAAGTTTATAATCTAGAACAAAGAAAATGAGGAGAAAAGCCTTACAATTACATTTTAAATTATGCTTACAATAAGGATGAGGTGGATATCCAGAGGGTATTCTTGATTTAGAAGCTCAAAAAAATCTAAGACCACTGACAGAAATTGTCAGTTTACAAAAGAACATAATTTCATTAAGATGAGCAAAGATGGTTTTCATAATGACACAAGAAGAGCCATTACTGTATTCAGTGTATGCTGTTTAGGTAGCATAAAACATAAAAAAATGCATTTAAAATATTTATGAAAAACAGTAATTATGTAACCCCCAAATAAGATTAGATACTTAAAGAGACAAACATCAGAGTTTTTTAAAAAATAAATATTAGCCTCCCAACAGATGGGAAAGTGACACATTAAGATCTTTTTGTTCAGCAACAGTATGAACCACATAATATCTATAAATGGTAGTTCTCAAGACTGTTCCTCAACTCAAAATAATTCTACATAATATTTATTTCAGTGGGTACATGTTTTCAAATTTTAAAACCCAAAATATACTAACATTTTTCCTAAATTTTGCCCTTTAATAGTTTCTACCAATGATTAAACCATAAAAACTATTCATGAAACATACTAAAGTAGATAGTTAT
Organism: Cynopterus sphinx; assembly: GCA_030015415.1. Taxonomy (NCBI): domain Eukaryota; kingdom Metazoa; phylum Chordata; class Mammalia; order Chiroptera; family Pteropodidae; genus Cynopterus; species Cynopterus sphinx. The sequence continues at coordinate 14,889,495 of CM057380.1, forward strand.
TAAAGCAATGGTTACAGGAATATGTATTCATGCTATAGTATGAAGCTACAGTTGATATAAACCAAGTCTTATTTTAATTTTATAATCTGTTACTTTTCCAAAAGTGCAAACCTCATATATTTTCCCAGGAAGTATATGATAATGACACATATATTCCCGTAAGTTTTTTTTTGTGAGAACTTTGCCCATTAACTTACAAAGGGAAGAATTATCATATAAATTCTACAGTAGTTTCATTTAGTAGATGTTCCATGCACATCTCTATTTCACAAAAAGTTCTATTAAATTTATTGTCTCATCATCTACTAAATCAGCTCTACAGCTATAAAAGTTGGGCATCCAGGTACTTTTAGCATCGTAATTTAAAATTTTTCTTAGTGCAAATCAATATACCCCATCTAGGTCTTTATTAATGATAAAGTTCCAATTACTAGTCTTATTATCTTTCTTAATTACTTGGCAATTTTGTAAGGATAACAAAATTTTAGCATCCAGAAAACAGTTGGTTAATGTCTTCAAAATCACTTTAGAATTACACAAGATATTACTGCACATCTTTATCATTTCTCTTGCTGTAATGAAATATTCTACTTACCTACAACAATAGGTGAAAAGTAGGAAAAATACCCTGTCCATGGATCCAAACTAAGTATATTTTTTGTGATACTACTAAAGTTCTTAAATTATAAACTCCCAAACAAAGCCTTTATTTGTCACGATTTTCCAGTTTTCTGGTTCTGCATTATTTGGGAATATTTTGGAGTATAACAGATTCAATTTTGACAACATTCTTAAAGATAGATAATGGCTAAGCAACTTTCTAGTAGCAAAAATTTTACAAAGATGAATAAGGACAAATTGGGATTTTTCATCATGGTGAGGGGAAAGTGGGAAAAAAAGGGATAAAGGAGAAAGAAAAAGATCACAGAATAATATGTTTACTTTTAGGATCAAAGCACACTGTGATCCGAAGGTCAAGGTACTTCAATATCTTTAAGTTTCAGGGTTGGATTTCATGGTCTGGCAGAATCACATAATTAGAATATTTTAGGGACATATAGGGCTGCCATTTTTGTTTTGTTTTGTTTTTAAGCAAGGACATTAAAATTAAGCAAATCTGAAACTATATTTTACCATCCACAATTTTAGAAAACATAAAGTATATTTTTAACATAATTAATTATGGCTTAATTAAAATAAAAGAAAAACTAGTATGTTTTATCAATTGTAATTATAATAATTATTATTTTTTCAAAGAATGTGATTTTATTACCAATAGCCCAATCCAATTACCCAAATCTGACACTTCATAGTTATGGCAACTTAGACACATTATTTAAAATATCTGTGACACAGATTATTCATTGATAAACGGGGATAGTTATGTAATATGTCTGTGGGTATGTGCACGTGTGTGTTTCAAATAAGTAATATATCTAAAGCCATTAGAACAGTTCCCTAGCATACAAAAAAAAAATGCTCAGTGATGTTAGTTATCTAATTGTATTTTATTGTTATACAGGATTTATTTATTATGGTTTCCAAAAATCCAACTGGGTGATGATCATTCAGATAAGTAAAAATACCTTGGCTTATAAACAAAGCTGAGACAGTTCATTTAATTTTGGGGGCATTAAAAATCTTTATTGTTTCCATATTCCCAACCCAAGAACAATGACATATAATAATGCATTCACTAAATATTTGTTAAACTAGTAATAGAACAGATTCACAAAGTATAAATGAAAGAGATTCATATGAGAAATAAAGGAGATAACAATAAGATAAGAGCTTATCACTGAAAATATTGTATCGGAGTGCAAATCCCAAATGTACTACTTCCCACCATGTGACTGTGGGCAAGCTACCTGACATTATTGACTGTTTTCTTATCTGTAGGAGCTGTGGCACAGGTTTTAGGAGGATTAAGTAAATTAATTATTATGAAATACTTAAAAATGTTCACAGTAAAGAGAAACTCATAGAAAAGTATTTATTAGCATAATACCCAAGATGTCAGCCAATGAATTAAATTTATGGTAAATATAATAGGTTATTATAAATATTTTTAAAGTTTCATATATATATGTATATACATACATACATACATATGTGTGTGTGTGTGTGTGTGTGTATAACATTTACCAATAGTTACAAAAAATTTTTGACATCAACAAAGTCAGTAGATTATATGGAACACAGGTCTATAACTTTATAGTTATTAAGCTCTATAGTAATGAACATAGCAAATCAAACATGGATTCTTAGGAAAGTAAAATGATAAGTATTTGAGGATGCAGTAAAGTATATTTTGTTATTTTTTAATAAAATTGTGTTTTATACACCTATATAAAGTACTTGAAAAATTTTATTTCTACATTTCTTATCATACTTACTGTTTTAAATACTTTTTATTTGAAATTTAAATTTCTTTATTTTTTATGGTCTATAGTAACCATGTTTTTGGTATGCAAGATGTACTCTAAATGATCTGGCTGAACTCTCATTAACATTAAAAGTTTGCCTGCAGGTTCTGTTGAATTTTTTGTTACTAATTATATCACTTCAGGTAATAACATTTTTTTCTCTTCTAACACTTTTTATTTTTCCTTTGTTTAATTTTGTTTATTTAAAGTGCTTACTAGTACCTTCAATACTATGTTCAATAGAAAAATTGTTGGCAAGAACCTTGTCTTATTTCTTATTTAAAGAAAATATGACCTAAGTTTCTCTATTAATTTTATTTGCAATATTTGTTATTGATAGGTACATTTTATCAGATTAAGTTACTTTTTAGCCCCAGAATGCTAATTGTCCTTATTACAAATTAGTTTAAACATTTTCCATTTCCTGCAATCACCTGTAATTATCATGTGTATGTGCATTTTTCCTTTGATCTATTAATATATAAAATCTTATTAATAAGCTTTGTAATGTTAATTACCCATGTATTATGGGTTAATATGTGCTAAGTATATATGTGTATTTGTTAATATTTTATTTTATAGGTTTATCTACATTTGAAAGTTATTCCTATGACTCAATTTTCTTGAGTTACTCATCCAATTTTGGTTTCAAAATGACAAATGATACAGCAAATTTTCTTTTGTTTATGTCTCTGCACATCATCAAAAATGTTTTCTTAAATTAAGAAGTCAGCATCATCTAGCTTTATTATATATCATATTTAGCAACAAATCATAATATATTCCCAATCACACATGACTAGCTACAAAATTTCTTATAGAACATACTTCTTACGCTCAGTCTAAAATGTTTTTCTTTATAAATACAAAATTCTCTCCCCTTTAAAAATATAAAGCCCCCCTTTTATATAAATTACACACTATTCCTGTCATTATATTTGTCTTTTAAAAGTCTTTAAAAAGACTTTTAAAAAATTACAATCATTACTCTGGAAAACTAAAAAAATGTTTTTATTGCAGACAAAATGACAAATATTTACCCCAAGATAGGTCCCCTATTTCCACAAAATAGAAGAATATAAAACTCTTACTCAATTTGGCTCAAATTTAAGTAAATACTTTGGGTAATCATTTCTCCAAAGTAAACTGTCACAAACACATTTGTGGTTAAAGGATCCAGATATAGTAAGGACTGTATGTGTTTCTAAGTGCTAAATGTTAAAAGAATATCTAGAAATAAGTATTGGTGCACACACACAGGCACACAGACACACGCACACACAATGTCTGGTGATAAAATTCAAAGTTTGGTATAAGGCTTTCAATATCAAAATGTTAAAAAAATATTTTTAAAGAACCCCAGTACCATATACCACTACTCCAACTCAGTTATTTGTATAAATGTATGTGTAATTGAGTTGGAGTAAGTGGTATATGGTAACTCAAATAGTTTTAGAGTCTTGCTTTCAGGAATCAGGGAGAGTGTGATAAATTTGCATGCACTCTGTGGTTAGAGAGCTAAAAATAAAACAGACATGCGTTTTGCTTTCTTCTCTATCCCTAGAGTAAGGAACAGGTTGTTTCTGCTCACTCTATGGATCAAATTCCATGATGCATCTTGAGTTCCTCTTGAAATAAAAAAAGACTCATTTTTTCCCCCTGAAATGTTACAAAGCATATATAGAGAATTAATGCTACTTTTGAAGTTAGGTTTCCTGGCTTTCTCCTGTTTACCTTCTTTTGCTCTCACTTGTTTGCTCTAATGGAAGCCAGTTGCCATGTTGTGAGTGGCTGTATGCATAAAATCATGAGATTGCACTCTGAACAAGGGCCCTATGATTAGGAAGCAGACAAGTTTTGAATCATATCTCCTACTGGACTTCCTTGGCAAAGGTGACTTGTGAAGGACAAACCTCTCACAACTGGTGTCCAAGCCAAGAGTTCTCTCAGACACTGGCTGGCTAGTGTGGTGGTGATAGTATTGGGAACTATTCTAAAAGTTTGGAAATAGATGTCATAGATACCATCTATATGGAAAGTCTAAAGATATTTTTTAAAAACATCATTGTGATGGATGAAGATGTTCTTGGATTCATGAATTAATGTTTAACTGTCCAAATCTAACAAAAAAGTATAATTGTTATTGAATTATAAGAATGCCCTTTCTAAAGTGATTCAACTATACCTCACAAAATTCCAAATGGTCACTGTATTCTTTATTATTTTCAGAGGTGAATCTATTTTTTGGTTTTAAGCAGGCTGTTCTTTCTGAGAAACAATTACAAATTTACAAATATATATACATATACATATACACACAGATATATGTAAAATGCACTATATACATATATAGATGATAATACAAAATAAACAAACTTTCCTATTTTATCAGTAGGTTTAATTACTTTAAAAACCTTTAATAGAAATGATATTATGGGCAATGTTTCCACATATAAGATCAAAATCTATTAATGTTCCAAGAGGGTTCTTAAGGGCATCTTTACCTGCTACTTATATATTAAAAATGAGCTTTTTCCAAATGCTGCCTTGTGTAAATTCTAATCTCATTATTTTAATCTTGTTTTGAAATTAATAAAAATTCAAAATATAAAATGAGGACTGTTAAGTGAATTTTAGAGGGAAAGCTAAACATCCTTCAAAAGTATATTTAAGTATATTTTCTATGTGTTTCTTTAAAAGTATTTATACAGAAAATTAATTCTTCAAAATAATTCCTTGGTGAAGAGCATCCATTTGAAAATATGAACTATAGATAAAATATCTAAATAGTTGCTTATAGTCTATCCAGATTATCTTTAAATATCTTATATATTCCTGATATAACTAAGACATCTTAAACTCAAGAGAAACTACAGTAACATCTGAAGCAGAATGGAAGGGGTCATTTGTGCTAGTCACAGTCAATAAGATTGCTTTACTCTTTTGGAGAAATTCATTTTCTATTCACAGATGAGTAAAATGTGAAAAACCTTCAAGTCTTACAGGCTTTGCAGTATTTTATAGCACACATGGGGGGACATTTTGTCTCTGACTTTCTGCAATGACTCTAAAATTGCTACACATTTTTGTAGCTGGATTGAAAACTCAGTGTCAGTGGCTTCATAAGAAAAGCACTTACAGAGCTTCACTATGATAATAAATGTTCTAGAGAGCTCTAAACCTCCCACTCCCGACCCTGTCATGCACTGTGTTCAGTGATTGCTTTCTTCTTCGTTGGGCTATATTTCAAATCTCTCTACAATTGTGTTTGAAATGTGATGACTGCAAATGCTTTTCCTGCTTTATTTTCTGTTTCCAGATTATGCTTTATACTTCTTAAGCATGTCACTTTATCTCTGTTTGCATTGTATTTAGTTTGGCAGTGTTTTGAGATAAAGCATTGGGTTCTGAATCTCATTAATATAACTATTTTCTCTTTCAATTGTATGCCGCACTCAAACTCTAGTCTGAAAGGAACTTTCAAAGCAAGGCTGTTTCCACAGTACTGACAAAATTTGCTGTATATCATATAACACTGTGTGGTGCATTAATTCAAGTTTTATGTTCTCCTATTTTATAAATTATTTAGAGGCACTGCATGGCTCACAAAAATCTAACGCTAGTACTCTCTAGGCTGGCTATTGCTGATCTGAAGATATGCATACTTGGTTTGAAAGAAAGAGTAATGTTTTACTCCCTAGTTCTTCACCATTTCCTTCACATATCTAAAATTTCTTAGCTTTGTTGACAGATGAGTAAATAAGTATGCCCTTGTAGAGATTATAACTGAATAATCATAATTTAAAAAGCATAGCATTTATCATGCCTGATGGTTCTCATAGATGTGAGATGAAAAATAATCAGAACACTAAAGAGAATTTTTTAAAACTACTAAATATTAAGAACTCTGTCTCTACTGCTTGGATTTTTTATGATTCTAGAAATTTGATAATAAATTTTCAATATCATTTGTAAAATCAAAAACCATGTAGAAATTATATGAAGGTGACTGAACACGCTGTTACATTTAATCAAGTCAGTTTAGTGAATAGTATGGGAGTTAATAGTGCACATGTCTAGTCACATGCATGTGTTGTATAAAATAAAAAGAAAACTAGTAAAAGTGTTCTAGGAAAGTTTTCAAGAGAGCATGTACTATGTAAAATGGTAGACATCATTTCTTTAGAAGGATCTCTAATTAGTTTAGTCATAGAAAGTATTTAATTTAGTCTTTGAAGTATGGATTTGATTTCAAGAACAGAAAAATACACACAAGGATGATAGATTTCAGAGGGATTCTCAAATAAGTGTAATATTTTGATAGCTAACTTATAGCTTTTTGGATAGCAATAGTCACTGACCATTTGGAACATGCGTGTTAAGATAAACTGCAGGTATGAAGAGGAATGTTTTGAGAACAGAGTATAGAGTTGACATGAAATGAAGGAACAGAGCAGAGGTTAATACAACAGTCAAATAAGCAGAGGAAGGGAGAGAAGTATTTACGTCATAAGAGCAGAATAATTATGGATAGTCAAAATAATAAAATAAAGTTAGAAACATGAATGTGAATGAAATTTACAAAAGAAATAAAATGTAAAGGAAGAAGTTTCAATATCACAACTTTAGAAAACTCATACATCTCATGACCACAGTCTAAAAAATAAATTAAGCAATACAACCCAATTTTGAGATACAATATAAACTATGCTAGGAGCTTTATAAACGTTATCCATTTAATCTTTATAACATCCCTCCAAGACAGACATCATTATTATCCATTGATGAGCAAACATGATACAGAAATAGGTGAAATTCCCAAGCTTTTTGGATTCTACCCCAGGCCTATGTCCATAGTCCATTCCCCTGCTACCACAACATGCTACACATTGATGAGACTTGTAGAGAGAGAGAAGGTGAGCCAGGGATGTAGAATAGCAGAATGCACAACCAGAGAAGGGCCTCCAGAGTGTCAGTGGCTTTCTGAAATAAAATAATATTAAAAAAAAAAAACTAGAATTTGGTAGTATTTCAGATACTGGCACTATTTGAATTAATTAATGTTAATATTGTAGTAGAAGCAGATATCATTTTGTAGAGGAACAGAGAGTTAACACAAAAAAGAAAGTACTGTGGGATGCTGCAATGCAGGCTTATTTTTCCTACAGTCTCAGCTGTGGATCTCAACTATGATTTAGAGGAATAAGCATTGCTTAGCATCTTTGAACATCAGTTATTTATCAATAAATAGGAGAACAATTCCTACCTCATTGAGTTTGTTATGGTTATTGAGAACATGTATACAAAACACAGGTGATTAAATAATTTTATATACCAAAACATAAGAAATACTCCATAAAAATAACGGTCTGAGAGGACAGTATATGCATATATGTATGTATATGATGAATCAACAGTATAATACAAATGTGTCATTTATATACCTCTTAGTATAGGCACTGATTAAACATATGTCATATGAAGACAATTATACATTGCCTTTAATGACAACTATGTGGAGAAAATTTTATTTTCACTATTTTATAGATTAGCCTTCTTAAGTCTGAGAGAGATTAAATCACAACCAGTGATTAGAAGAACTTAAATTCACATTTCCTAGGCTCTATTTTTTTTTTCTAGCTTAATCATTACTGCAATAATGACATGGCAACTTAATGAGAAAGAGCTTATTGCTACATGTTAAGACATTGCAGTCAAAAGGGACAGGGAAGAGATATTTAGAGTCCATAAATTTAAAAACTAGCATTGTTTCTCTCATGTTTTATGATACCAAAACACATGGGATTCTGGCTGAGAATGCATAACATGAAATTTCACTCCAAAAGAATTGTGAAGTGATTCTATTTTTAAATCTTTTTAGCTTCATTTTGCTAATGATTTGCATACCAATTGATTCATTATATCTTCCCTCCACTGTATTCACCCAATTAGTTTTTGTGCAATTGGCATTAATGAAAAGAATTTTACGATGTGTTCTAATAGGCATTACCAGAATATAAGGAAATTTAATGTTTTAGTAGATAAAATTATATATAACTATTCCAATTTATCTATTAGCATATTCACTGCTACAAAATCTAATGTCAGGTAAGCTAAAAGGTTAAAAATATGAGTAATGCTAAATAAACAAGCCAAAATGAACAAAAGTACCCAAATACAGCAAGGGAATGATACAAAATGAGAAACTGAATACACTAAATAATTGATAGAAGACCAAATATATGAAAAACATGTTGACATTTTATTACAGTGAGACTATATAAAAAATAAATACATTAGCCATTCCATAGCCCAATAAACACTACATAATTTAATCATGATGTTTAAATGACACAAGGGATTTGAAGCTAAAAGTCTGAGACTTGTTTAGAGAGCTAAAATCATGATATGTGGTTTTCCCTCAATCTGATAGGATATCCCTCACCTGGACTGTACTTACTTTCTGTACCTGTGGGCTATTACAAAGGAACATCTTCTTTAGTGCTTGCCTTTTTGTATATTTCTTAACTGATAAATTACCCCAAATATGTATTTTTCCCAATAATTGTGCAGTTATGTTAAATTTGTAAATAAAAACCTTAAATTTATCTTACTTTAATAAAAATCCTTCTAAATGACCTATACTTTTGAATTTCATCTAATGGCTTCACTTCCAACACTACTATATTAACTTATTAAAATACACATAAGTCATAATTGAGTTTAATGTTATTCTCATACAGGCTTCCTGATATAGAAAATGGGAGCAAAAATTCATGTATTCTAAATGTAGAATTGGTATTTCTGTGATTCTGAATTCCTCTGGCTCCTGGAAGTCTTGTTCTCTCCATCTCCATCTCTATCTCTATCCCTATCGCTATCACTATCTCTGTATCTCTATTCCCCTCTCACATCCATGTCTCCCTCTCTTCTGCTCTACTTTCCCCCTCCCTGTGTGTGTTTGTATAGATTTTGGTGAAATTTAAGATATATAATCATTTAAACATCATCATCACATGAGGTTTTTAATCGCTTCAGAATATAGTCACTCTATTATAACCTTTCATATTAAATCATATAACTGATATACATAACTATATATCTACTTGGTTAGGCTATGATACTAAATGTTTGGTCAACCACTAGCTTAGATGTTGCTGTGAAAGTATTTTGTAGATGTGATTAACATTTACAATCAGTTGAGTTAAGTAAAGGAGATTGCCTTTGATAATGTGGGTGGGCCTCATACAGTCAATTGAAAGTCCTAAGAGGAAAAATGAACTTCTTGAAAAAAAAAAATTCTGCCTCAAGGCTGTATGTAGCACAGACATCCTGTCTGAGTTTCCAGTGTCACAGCCTGTCCTACACATTTCAGACTTGTAAGCTCAAACAATCCCATGAGTTAATTACTTAAAATAAATCTTTCATTTATATATACACATATATCCTTTATCCTTTCTGTTTTTGTGGAGAACTGTAACTAATATAACATGCGTGTGTGTCATACATACACAAACGCTCCCAATATTTGAATAATTTGAAATATGGGAAAAAATTTCAACATTTATGAATTATTTGGAAAAGAACTATTTTTCTAAAAGAGGAGAACAGAAGTAATAAACAACTCAGAGAATAACAGGCTTCACATGTATCAATAAAGCATTATATTCCCAAAGGAAGAGTGTAGAAAAGAGTGCAAGGATAATAAAAGAACATATGATGTTTCCTTGTATTTTCTCATAAAGGGGAATGACTACAAGGGGTTGGAGTAGTCCCTTCCAACAATAGGAAAATAACAAAATTTGTCCTGCTCATCTGATAATATACAGTTTTTAAAGGTGTATATTCCCTTAAATGCCTCTACAATATGAATGCGGTTAAGGATAAAGAAGAAATTAAAAGTAAGATAAAAAGGAGAGTGGCAATAACACATGCAGTTGTTGTATATAAAATCTCGGATTGCCATTTCTCTTGAATACCCGAAGCTATGATAATTTTCCAAAATTGAGGTTATATTTTTGTACTTTTTTCTTTCACCAGTACTTAAAATCTGTGTTTCAATTATTATTTTTGGAGGAAGGATTTCTTCAGCAAAAATTTCTTTGTAGGATATCAATGTATATCATATTCAGATCTGCAGTGATTAAAATGCCTATGACCATAAATAATGACAAATATGATGACCTCATCATTATTGAAGCTCACGTATTTTTTGAGAAATAGGAAGAAGAGATCAATAGAAAAAATCCTGGAAATGTCTTTAAGAACTGATTTGATGTCTGTGAAAGTAACAGAAGGATGTTTTAAGAATCTAGCAGTTTGAAATGTTATTAAAATAAAAAGTGAAATAATAGAAGAGGAAATGCTGTGAATTAACAAACTAAAAGAAGGGAGCACCCATAGGACTGGCAGCTGATTCCTCAAAAGAAACTACACAGGACAGAAGATTTTGGCACAAAATATTCAACATGATGAAAACCTAGGATCTATAACCAAGAATACTTTATCCAGTAAATCTATCGTTTAGAATTTAAGGACAGATAAAGGGCTTCCAAGACAAAAATAAGCTAAAAAAATTTTTCAACACCAAGCCAGTATTACAGGAAATGTTTGAGGGACTTCCTTAAAAAAAAGAAGAAAAGCATGTATCAAAAACATGAATAATGTTAATAACTACATTATTATCAACAATTACCTCAAATGGAAAAGAATGAAGTTCTCCAACTAAAAGATAGAATGGCTGAAAGGATAAGAAAATGAGGCTCCTACATATGATGCCTACAAGAGACTCACCTCAGAATAAAAGACACACACAGACTATAAGGGGATGGAAAAATATATTGCCTTGATGGACCTGGAGGGTAAGGTGCTGAATGAAATAAGTCAGATAGAGAAAGACAAATGCTGTGTGATTTCACGTACATGTGGAATCAAAAGGAAAAAATACACAACAACAAAAAAAAATGGAAATAAACTCATAGATACAGAGAATATTTTGAGGGCTACTAGATGAGAGGGTGGTTGGGGGAATGGCAAAAAAGGGCAAAGGGGTTAAGAAGTAAAAGTGAACAGTTACAAAATAGACATGGAGATATATAGCAAAGCTTAAAGAAAATAGCTAATAATGTAACAAATATGTAAGGGGGAAGAAGGGTACTAGATTTATTGGGATGATCATTTTGTGAGCTATATAGGTCTCTAATCACTATGCTGTACAACTGAAACTAATATATTATTGTATGCCAACTATAATTGAAAAAATCTCATTGAACTGTACAATGTAAATACGAGCAACTAATTGCCATTATATTCCAATAAAGCCATAAAAATATATGAATTTCTAGACCATCTCTACATAGAAATATTAGACAAGTCACAAGTGTGAGCCACAAAAATAATTATAAAGTTTCTAATAGCTACATTAATAAAAGTAAAAAGCAAGATTTAACAACATATTCTATGTGACCCAATTTATCCGAATCATCATTTCAACATGTAATCAATATAAAAAATTATTGAGATATTTTACATTCACTTTAAACCTCCAAATTCTAATGTGTTTTTGTATTTCTAGAACATCTCAGTTCTAACTACAATATATATCTAATGCTCCCTATTCACATGTGGCCAGTGGTTAGTATACTGGGCAGTGCAGTTCCAGACCAATGAACTTCATCCCTGACTTAACTGACTGCTAGAATAACCTGGAGAACTTTAATGCACATATACTAATGCTTCTGGCCTACTGCCAGAGATTTTGCTTTAGTTGATCTGGGAGGAGGCTTAAATGCTGGTTTTTAAAAGGCCCCTTGATGGCTGGAAACCATAATGCAAGGTACACTGGTCTATTTAAGTCAACTCTTGGAATTGCTGGGAAGTAATGTTTCTTTTACCACCATCTAACTATAGCTCTCCTTGGAGGTAATGACTATGTGTGAAGATAAATGTTGACTTTCAAAGGGAAGTGGTGATCTTTGCACTTAGTCATAATAGCAGACACATGCAGTTGATTTTTGTTATCTGAATTCTGGAGAGTGCATGAATTAAAAAGGTACTATTCAAGAGAGATTTCATGTACCAGTGCATATCTTCAAAGTCTAATCACTAAGTCTCAAAGGGTTTGCTTATAAACAATTCAGAAAAGTACACAAACTTTTTTTATTCCTAGCATTCTGGGTACTTTGTAACACACCTCTCAAAAATTTTATATCCTCACTATAGTTTGTTTTAGAGTTTCTAGGTTACACAACAATTTTCCCAAAAAATGAGCCTTTGTTGTGTGTGTGTGTGTGTGTGTGTGTGTGTGTGTGTGTGTGTGTGTTTGCGTGTTTCTTTTATATAGAGATAAAAGAAAAGGTACACAATGGTAATTACAAAACAGCTACGGGGATATAAAGTATAGTGTAAGAAACAGTCAAAAGTATATAAGGAGATAATTACATAAGGCTCAACTAGCACGTTAAAGGGCACTTGCATTGTGCCAAATGCACTCACTCAGGTTAGCAAGGTATGATCTGTGAACCAGCAGCTTGTTAGGAATGCAGAATCCAAGGCCTCATCCCAGACTGAATGAGAACCACATTTTTAACATAATAAGTTGGAGGAGAGTCTTATGTACATTATATTTTGGGATGTAGAATGGAATGATTTCAAAAGATTATTGAATGGAAATAGATTTGAGAGGTAGCATAGAGTAAGATCAAAGAAAGAGGAAGAAGGTAGAAGAGGGCAAAGGGGGTCAAGTATATGGTGATGGAAAAAGACCTTACTTTGGGTGGTGAACACATAATGAAAATACAAATGATGTATTACGGAATGGTACATTCGACATCTATAAAAATTTATTAACCAATATCACTCCAAAAAAAATTGAAAACATTTAAAAAATAATAAAATTGACAATTAGAAAAGAGTGGGATGATAGAAGGTAAAGTTCCTCGAAGAGATGAAAGTAAATATATTTTAAACTTACTAGAATTAAATTAATAACATAAGTATTCACTTTTGTGTTCCTTTTCTATTTGCTGGTGTAACTAATCACACAAACTTGGTGTCTTTATTTCTGTAGGTCAGAAGTCTGGCATACGTCTTTAGTGGGATAAAGTATCAGCAGGGCTGTGTTGCTTTCTGAAGGCTCTTTGGATGAATCCACTGCCTTTTCTTTCTCATCTTCTAAAAGCTTCTGTCTTCCATCTTCAAAGCCAGTAAAAATGCATCTCTCCATGTCTTTCTTCTATGGTCTCATCTCCCTCTAACTATTTTAAGGGCCATGGAGATTACATTAGAATAACTAACCTCTGCATTAAAAAGTCAGCCAAATAGAGGCCTTAATTTCACTTGCAATATTATTTCCCTTTTGCCATGTAATATAACATATTCATAGTTTACAGAGAAGTGAATGACTTTTGGGGATGATTATTCTACCTTCCATGACATTTAGGTCAATTATTCACTATCGAGTTTGTGAGCTATATTGCCCAATAAAACAGCTGACATCTGCTTTTCCTTAGGATGAAGTAAAAGTGGAAGATGATGTGTCTTCTAAAGGAGTGGTTTCTCTTGATTTCCAGCAGGAGAAGGTTACACTAAAAATCTAGAGATATTATCTAATGGGTCTTCTATTTAGAAACTACTACATAAAAATTCTCATTTTACCACAGCTGTTATTTGCAAAGAGGCACATTTTTGCTTATGAACCTTCCACATAAATGCTATTTACTTTTTTAAGCTGGTGTGTAGACAAATTTTAGTAAGCATTATCATAGCAAAAATATTAAAAAGGAACCCCTCAGGATGCTGATCTTGGGCAACCATTCAGAATCTTTGGGCCTCAGTGGCTAAGCTGTAACTACTAATTTATAAAAGTATCTTCAAAGGTTACCCCTTACTCTCCACTCTAAAAGCTCATGTCATGCAGAAAACTATTTCCTTTAAAAATCTTGTCTCATTTCCTTTAAATCTCAGTGAGTCTAATGCTTCCAAATTTTGTCCAAATCTGGGGTACTGGTATGCTTCTGTATCTCTGGAAAAAGCAAGCACATGATGGGTTGGTTCACAGAAGCAATAAACAACATGAATCTTGCTGCTGTCCACTGTTTCTTGAACTTTCTCTTATTAAATCTCTAGAAGAAAACTGACTCCCAAAACTATACTAGATATTTAGGTAATATTAGGATAGCCCCCATCCTTCTTTTAAAATTAGAAGTGATGCAGTGAGGGAGGCAACACAGTTGAGCCAGCCTACCCTAAAGTCTAAAATCAGACAACATATTTTGTTTATTTCCATACTACTTACAGCCCCTGAATATCCTTCCAACGTGCAAATCCACAACAGGAAAGTCTAAATAGCAATGAACTAGAACTCCAACTAGGCTTTCTGAAAGTGTACTAGGTTGCAACACTCTAGAGTAGAAATAAACTCTCTTATGGTGACTAAGTCTTCTGTGCACTAGACTGCTCTTGGTTCAGCATCCTGGTCATGCTTACAAGCACAAGAGGGCTCCACCTAAGAGAATATTCTATATGTATCTGTGCAATGTTTTAGATTTCTATTGCTGCTCTAACCAATGATCGTAAGCTTAGTTGCTTAAACAGCACCAGTTCCTTCTCACAGTTCCTGTGGTTCAGGAGTATTGTTGGTAAAACCTGGAACACCTGGTTCTCTGTACAAGGCCAAAATCAAGGTGCTAGAAAGATGTGCTCAATCCTGGAGGTTCTAGGCTTATTTACAGAATTCAAGTCCATTTGGTTGTAGGACTAACTTTTCCATTTCCTCCTGGCTTTCAGCCTGGAGCTATTATTATTTT
This sequence comes from Cynopterus sphinx, assembly GCA_030015415.1. Classification (NCBI taxonomy): domain Eukaryota; kingdom Metazoa; phylum Chordata; class Mammalia; order Chiroptera; family Pteropodidae; genus Cynopterus; species Cynopterus sphinx. The sequence continues at coordinate 14,904,727 of CM057380.1, forward strand.
TTGGAAACTGCCTGCATACCCAGGCTGTAGTTCCTTCCCTCTAACTTCCACGCCAAAAAATGCAGATGAGTCCTTGCATTTGATTCTCTGACCTCATTTTGCTGTATCTCTTCTCTGCCTCTCTTTTCTTCTGCATCTCTCTGATACTTCTGTCTTCCTCTGCTGCTTTTAAAGGCTGATGTGATTACACTGGATCCAGGAAAATCTTCTTATTTAAGGTCAGTTCATGAGTATTCTTAATTCCATCTGCAAAGTCCCTCCCCAGCAGTACTTAGATTTGTGTTCAATTAAAAAACTACAAGATATGAATCTTGGGGGGGGGGTGGTCATTTTCAGAGTTCTCCATACCACATGGAGAAACTATATTAAAGATTTTATTTTCATTTTCACAGAGCCTTACGTTACAAACTCGCTTTTGCAACAGAGAAATGATAAAATAAATCAGAGAGATAAAACTGTGTATCTAAATACTGATTTGCTATCAGTAGCACATACTCGGTTGGAGATTTTTATTTCTATGCTCCAGGACAGATAGTTGATTTTCACATCCCTGTGTTCAGACTTTGCGCTCTGGGGTTTTTACACAGATACAGACCACTGTACATAATTTACTTCAGCATCGATTTCCCCCAAAAGTTGCTTGTACTGAGCTATCATTGACCTGATGGGATGTCACATTATTATGATTGTCACTAGATGTCTTCTCTGCTCCTTTAATTCTTGCCTGTCTGCATTCACCCGTGCTAATGGCAAAAATTATATTCTCTACCCAGAAAAAAACTGCACCCTTAGCATTTACTCTGTGCTATGGACACCCCCTACATCTGCAATCTTCACATTGGTAGTCTCTCTAAGTTTAAAACAACAGCTTTATTCCTTTGGGGAAATGTCTGCTAGCACAGAGTGTCACCTGCCTTCTGCCTTGTGTCCATGATTCAAACTTTAGCCAACCTACTCCCACCAATAGACCCTTTGCTAAACACTTGCCTATTTCTTTCTCTTTTAATTTGGCTCATACAGTTCTCGTCTATGTTGTTTGGATTTTCCTATATGGACCTAATAGAGAAGAACCTGAAGAGACTCTTCTTCACATTTCTAGAGGAAAGGAATTCCATGCCAACCCCAGTAGGGCTATGTATCAGACGACCTTTCTTCCCAGCCCCTCATCCCTTAAAACCACAAGAGGAATGGGGACCATAAGACTGATAGGCTAGTGAGAAGGAACTGGTATGTGTGGTTCAGCCCCTAGCCAGATAGGATAGTACATTCTTGTTTTCCAATCCTAGAGTAATCCTAGTGAGGCAGTCCTGTAGTTTGAGATAGATGAGTTCATCTCAGAGAATAAGTATTAGGAAGCCAGACTGTAGCCACACATATAGGTCATAACCTCCAAACCAGTTTTAGCAACAATCAAGCTAATATTTGTTCTCCATCTGTTCAACTCCAGGTCTATTTTCAGCTGGTTTGTAATTCACAGGGGAAGAAAAACAGTGATAAATCATGACTCCTCAAAATACAGCAGTTTCTTACATATACTTTTATATTTTACTCATCCATACCCTACAAACTCCATCTATTTAGTTTGTGGTTTTCATACTTTTATTTTTCTCTTCCCCAGGCATTATAAAGTCCTAGTGCCCAATAATGAAATGTGCAGCTTTCTGACAACCTATTCTTTTCCTGATGGCCAGCATAGTGCCTGGAACATGGTCAAAACTCCCTCAAAATTTCTTGACTATCTGCTAAAACTGCAAGTCAAAATCTATCTTGGTATAGTAGGCTAGATACCCAATGACCTGGGAAATAAAACCTGTTTATGTAATCAAAAGGATTATTTTATTAGCCCTCTACCTCAGCTTAGTTTGAATTTTAGCCCTTTTTTTGCCAAACTCTTTATATTTTTTCCCATCCAAGTGGAAAAAGTCAGGGAAAAAAAAATCAAAGCTTTTGTTATCATAATGACTTTTTTTCATTACCCCCCCCCAGAAATATATCATATCCATATCCTTTTGAAGAGACTGTACAAGTGTATGAGCTGCTTTCATTATTTATTAGAGCAACATTTAAGAAATACTAAAAAAGTAATCTTTATGTGTGTTCTACAAACACCTCCTGACTATGTTGTTGCTTTAACGTAAATACATCTGTATGGCTCTGTTCCATACAGTATTGCCAAAATCATTTCATCCTGAAAATTCCTGATACAGCATGCATTACCTTTTGTAAAAAAATGAACACATACACATATAAAGAATCTTAAGCATGTAATTTCACCAGATACAGCTGCCCTGTGTATCCTTAACAGCTGAGATCAGTTCTATATAATTTCCCTATACTCTACCATTCTACCATCTTTTTAACATGATGGTTATTTTTTTTTTTTAATTTTTATTCTTTTTAGGTGAGACAACCCTTGGTTGACCTCACAGATTGCAAGGACCTTGTCAGCTTACAATCCCTTATTTTTTTTTATTTTTTATGCCTACATCACCTGGTCTTCCTAGGTCATCTCCCATCTAAGTACTAACCAGGCCTGACCCTGCTTAGCTTCGGAGATCAGACAAGATCAGGTTTGTTCAAGACGGCATGGAAATAGACATCGTTTTTATTTTTTTAAGGCTTTGATCATGACACATAAAATGATCAGTAAAACTTCAGTACCAGCTTTTCACCTTCAATGTTTCATATCCTTAAATGTACTCAAAGACTTCTGACATCAGCATATTTCCAGAATTACATAATTCCATTTGCCAAGAGTTTCTTTTAGTGCTACTCTAAGCTAAAATCAATTATATCAGAGTTTTTAAGTCCTTCTAATAAGCCAATCTTGATTTCATCTTTCCTTTACTTAACAAACTTGTTTGCTTTGAGTAAGTCATGACTTTTTGATACCTTTTAACTTAATTCATATATCCAAATATACATCAAGGTAAACTTGAATGCAAATATTTCTTTCTTATAATGCCTTCTCTCTCAGGGTTTTTTTCTGGAATTAAAGGTAATTATTTGGATTGGAAAGAAGAAATTCAAATCTTAAGGCACTGTAGTTAGTCAATTGTACTGGCATCCATATTAAATATGTCACTACTCAATTGATCTGTTCTCTGATGTTGCATAATTTAATACATTCTTTACAGAAATGAGATATAATGGAAAGAAAACTACTTTAGAATACTGATATTACTAAAGAATGCAAAGTATGAGTAATTCACCATACTTATTTCAACAATGAACCCCACAAGCATTTGTCACAAAAAACGCTTTACTTGGAAAGACTGCAATTCTCAAAAACTGCAAAGTTACACAAAAATAAGTGGAAAGCATACACACAAAATACAACATCTACACAGCAATGTGAGCTTTACTTCATACACATCCTTAGTGTAAGTGAAATTCATTCACAGAAAGAAGAAAAATAAAATAAACACTTAGAATTTAGTTTTGGTTTAGCTCATCAGGTTGAGTTTAAAGTAGAAATTGATTTGCAGATAGTATTTTCTAAAATGAATCATAGAGATTTCAAATACATAGGTGTATTCAGTGGCAGATGTCAAAATGTAGTTGTCAATTACTTGGTTCTGACTTGATCACTAGGTCTATCTGTAGAATATCTGAAATGTCCTTCAAGCAATAACCTCTAATACTGTGTGTATTTTTACATTAGACATATTTTTTTTTAAATAAAAGATATCAAAGAGCAGGGCACATAGTCCTTGGTTGCACTTGGAGTACAACTAGTTATGTTGTCGGTTGATGACACATCTTTACATCAATATTTTAACATCATGGACAGCCATGTTTATTTGAAACCTAAAGCTTTTTAACATTTTTTTTTTCCAAATGGCAATGAGCCTATAAAAAACACTAAAAAAATAAAATTAAAATTAAAGGCAAAAATACACCATAATTATAAGTACATCTCAAGCATTGTTCCAAACAGCATCACCTATTTACTTTTATCTTGAAAGTTTTTGATAAGGCATCTGATACTCTAGACTTTGAGTAATTTGGCTTCCTAGTATATTTTTTAAGAGATCATGAACTGTATCTAATATTTTATATGAGGTAACAGTATAAAGATGGAATTTATAAGTCAGTTCAAGACTTGGAAGCATTTACTAAACATTGTGACTGTAACTTTAAAGTAGTTATAATTTGAGCTTAACTTTTGGTCAATAATTGGCAACTTATAACTTAGTACTAAAGTTACAAGTTAGATATACTAAATCCACATCATTCAAATTAGAAGAATGCTTGCCTTTCTATTTGATATAGCTGGAATGTATCTAGGAATTCTAAAAGTAATTTTAGGTTTTTGATAAACAAGTTAAAAAGAAGGCAGATCATATAAGACATTACAGACTCGCATGTGACTAGAAATTGTTAACTGACCTTTTCATGTACTCATTCATGGGACAACTATTGAGTTATCTTCAGTTGAGATGACTGTTGATTAACATGAAGATATAAAAAAGTAACACAGAGGTATCCCATATATACATTGTCCAATTTACTGCAATGGTAACATCTTGCAAAACTATAGCAGAGAATCAGTCAGGATATTGTCATTGATACAATCCACCTATCTTATTCAGATTTCCTCAATATAGCTTATACTCATTTGTTTGTATGTGTTCTATAATTATTTTATCATCTGTATAATTTTGCATATCTGCCATCACAGTTACAATGACAATATTGAACATTTTCAACACAATAAGGATCCATTGTCTTGCCTTGTATACTCACACCTACTTCCTTCTTGCCTGGCCCCTTCCAATGTCCCTATCCCTGACAACTAATAATCTGTTCTCCATGTCTAAATTTTGCAATTAAAAAAAAAATTAGATAAATAGAATCATCCAGAATACAACTTTTTGGGATTAGTTTTTTTTTTTCCTTCAATATAATTCCCTGAAACCCAACCAACCTGTTGCAATTTTAGTCATTCCTTTCTATTACTGAGTAGTATTCTGTGACATGTATGCCCTACAGTTTATTTAACTGTTCACATGTTGAAAGGTGGCTTATTCCAATTTTTGGCTATCACAAATAAAGCTGCTATGGACATTCACATATAGGTTTAATATGAATATAAGTTTTTATTTTTTGGAATGCATACCTAAGAAAGAAATTGTTGGGTCACATGAATGACTGTTTAGTTTTATAAGAAATAATGAAACTAATTCCCAAAATGGCTGTACCATTTTAAATTCTCACTGGCAATGTACAATTTATGCACTTCTCTAAATCTTCAGATATTTAATGTAAAGAATTGGGAGACATGGGGGTGAAGAGGACTTAAAAAGGCCCTCTCCTCAAGGGCTTATAATACAGTAAGACAAGCATCTTCTAGGATGCAATTAGTATTATGTATATTTCTACTATGAGGACTATGGAGCAAAGGAAGTTCATTTGCAGAGAAAGAACACAATGAGAGACTTGAGGAGAGTAGCAGTGACTACACTAGAGAAAAAATTAATAGTACTTTCATCTTGGACACAGCTATACTTTCAGAAAATGTGTGCCCTGCCCTTCCTGCAACATGGATTCTATAAGATACTTAAGTATATTCTTCCCTTTACTTAGTTTTTGTAGCTCATAACAAAACAGCCTTTCCTAACAAACTATGTGGTAACAAATGCAGCTGTAGTTTATGGTACACAAATTAGGGCTATTTCTTGAAATGCATTCAAAGTGCCAAAATGTCAAAGACTGTAGGGTCAGACAGATTTGAACTGGACTTGAATCCTGACTCTTAACATATGTAAGTCATCTATAGTTGTTGTAAGAATTAAATTAAACGTGTTCCTAAATGAGTTATCACAATGCCTACTGAATCTGACAGTATATTGTTTCCAATAAAAAGTTTGCAAGAAATCAGACATGCATGCTATTGTTAAGCAAGAAGTTTTCATGCAGTTAAGATTGTCCATCAGCTGCTAAGTCCATATTTGGAAAGAGGATGGTGTTGTCCTTGGAGCTGAACCCCCAAAAAGGTATAATTTCTAAAACAGCATTTAACATTTAGGTCGATTTACTGCAGAATTTAAAAAATTTAAGTTTACTTAGTGATTCATAAAAGAAGGATGGATAAAAGCTCCTAGTAGCAATTTTTATATTATTAACCCACTATGTGCATGTGCGTGTGGGTATGTGCATATGCATGTGTGTGGGTGGGGGGATAAAGCAAAATCCCTGTACCTTTCCTATCCAGTGCCCCTTAGTATCCAGTGTGGTAGTTTCCCCACACTCCCTACCCTCCGAATTCCTCAGGCTGGCCCTTTCCCCCAAACCACTAGCAACTTATCAAAGGGTCCCCTTCGAGTACCAAATACATTCTCCTCTAAGGGGGATTCTGGTAAATAAGATGTTCTCCACCTCGCTGCCTTTCAATGACATTCTGACAGTTCTTATAGATTACAACCCTGGGCAAATGTCCCACTGTCCTGTCTCATAATCTGTCTCTGGTCGCCCTTTTTAAAGATAGAATGTTTCATTCTGTTTCTAGTCAATAATGAGACCCTGCCTATTGATTGATACAGGTAAACTTGTCCCCACAAATCAAAGCTTGTCATGCATAATATTCTTTAAAGAACTAGGAAGAGAGAAGAGTCTTCTTTAGGTCATTTATTCTCTTTGATATTTTAAGCAGTTGTACTTTGTGAAGGCTTCTTACAATAGATCATTCATAAAGTGGCCTAGTACTCTTAAATATCTCATTATTTGAAAAAGTATAAATTAATGCCTCAAATTGTACAACTTAGGTAAGAAAGCTTTTAAGTTATGACCATCAAATAATAGCTTAGAATTATTACAATTATAAATAAGAGTATTTTTACTTTTTCTATGCATTTAACCTATTATCTAATTTACATGCATAAATACAAAATGGCAATGTTCAAAAACAGATAAAATTCTTATAAAGTTAGCCCATTTTCCTAATAAAATTTCTCAAAGTAAAATTGAAATCTAGAGAAAACAATGAATTTATGGTCAAGTCTGATCTGTCACAGCATTTAAACATTTTATGGCATAAGGAACAATTGATTTTGTATGTCCTCATCTAACCACATTACAGTGACATGTGCTCTTGAATTTATAACTGGAAATAAGTCAGAGTTTCCAACATAGCCTGCTCCTCAGATATTGCTGAGAAATTGCCCAGAGACAGTGGACTGGTCAGGTTTCTCAGGATTTTCTACTCCCACTGCTTTGCCATAATACCATGTTTTTTTTTGTTTGTTTGTTTTGTTTTGTTTTGTTTTTTAGTTGGCATGAAGAATGGAGGACATAAAATGTGGCAAGCATCATTTTTTGAGCACAGAAGACCTCAGTGCCACTGCTCCTTCACCTCGGCCCTTCAGTGAAGAGGTATCACCACACCACCATCGCTTACAATTTCACTTTATGTGTGGAATATACACTTTCTTGTAATTTTTCAACACAGAGTAGAGAACCAGAGCTTTTATGATAACAGGCGCTAACGAAATGGAATTATAAGACAGTCAACTTCTTCAACAACCCCATATGTTTGTAAATGGATCCACCTCCACAACTGGCTGGAAGTCTCCCTAATCTCCTCCAACTCTGCTTCATGTGACCAAGACCAGCTATTACCATAACCAGATGTATTGCCATGCTTTAAAATGCAAGCCAAACCCATTATAAATCCTAGAAATGAAATTTAATTCCTATCCCTTTCCATTGCCATTTCATACTCTTAAATTTGTATTTTAATAGGATGCTGACATTGGAAATATCAAGGTTTCAATAAAGTAAATCACATGGAAGTACAACATCAATATATTTCACAGAATCAGGATAATATTTACATTAAACCACAATATAAATTCCTTTTAAACCCTGCTTATTAAGGGTAAAAATCTTATAATCCAATAAACTCAGTAAAATTTATCTTATTAAACATTAACCACAGGAAAAGAAAACATGTTTATGAATTTTAATAATTTTAGTTGAATATAAAAAATTAGTGAACATGACACAAAATGATACAATGAGAAAATTTACATTGGAAATTTTAAGAATTGAAAAGCTACTTGTTTTCTTGGATTATCTCTTCCCATAAGTGAAGTAGGTGCAGGGCAAGGATATCCCAAGAATTTTTTTCCACATCTATAATAATCTTAATATAGGTGATATCACTTTTTAAGCATTCATGTCATTTTATAATTGAAATATAATTTATCATCAAATACATTTATTAACTAAAAGTTGAAACAAACAGATTTTACCATTAAAAAGCTAAAATAAAATGATGCTAAGTATTTTACTCAAGGTCATCCTAATTTAAAAATGGACTAGGAATGAAATTATAATATTTAGTAATGTCTCCCTGAGGGGTACTTAATATTATAAAATCTTTTAATTTGTATTAATATTACAATAGAGATGTCGATTCCATCCTCCCCACTGCCTAGTACAGATTGAATTTTATTAGTCTGAAGACATTTAAATGTTTTGAAGTGATAATTAAAATGTTTCTTTAATATGTTCTATTTTATTCATTGTCAATTGATTCAAGGTCACATACCACTTTCCAGTGTTAAATTCCACACTTTAAACATTTTCAAAATCAATTTATACTTTGAAAATATGTATAGCTGATTTTACTTTTAATATATTTTTAAAAATCTGTCTAGCAATTATTTGTAGTTAATTTCAAACGAGCTTATGAAGTAATACAGCATTTGCATTAATTTGGTTGCTTAGGTTCATAGTCACACAAATTTAATAAGGTATTAAACAGAATCATTTCATAATTCAGGGGCATAGTTTTACTTATTTAACTGGGAAAAAATAACAGTCATACCTTTCTTAAGGAACATATTAAATAGTATAACTAACCTGATGTATTATAGCTTTTGGATTAATTCTGTTTGACAAGGTATACAGAAAAGAAGAGACTAAAGCATTTGCATTTCCTTGATATGATGCCCTTTACCTTTACCTGTAATGATTCAGTAGCCAATCAATGTCAAAGCATATGCATTATTTATCTTTTATTATTTGAGGAGGGTCTTCTTACACTAATAGGTTTAGCTCTCTGCCCTCACATACTCTTCAATCTCCTACTGGCTGACAAGTTCTCATGTTATCCTTGATTCTGGAATTGGAACCTGAATAAAACTACATAAACCACAGCCCAAGTGCACTTCAGGTTAGAGTTATTTGTGAATCAATAAAGATTTTGTGTCCTGTTCCTCATAATCAGGTATTTTTTCAGTTATATTTGGGCAGGCCACATCTGACAATATAGGTCAAATTACTGGGTTCTGGTTTTGTTCCCTTGTGCTATAGTCCCAGCCTTGGTACCCTGTTTGGGATGACAGAACCAACAGAACAGCTATCATTTTCCTCAAGCACTGCAATTCCATACTGCAAGCCTGTCCTAGTGCCTGGTCTTAGGAAAATTTGGCAAAGATACAGACAAACATCTGGAATAGATAACACTTTCCTTATTCATGCCAAAACTCACCTTTATACACTTTCCTTCTTACTCTTTAAAGTGAAGTTCAACTTTGATGAAGCTTTGTGTTTTAACATAACAATATTCTGATTCATTGTGCTATGTGCTATATGCAGGGGTCCCCAACCCCCAGGGCCAGGACCTTGCCAGTCCATGGCCTGTTAGGAACCAGGCCACACAACAGGAGGGTGAGCAAGCCTGGAGCCTCCCTTCATTTGTATTTGCAGCCACTCCCCAGAGCTACATCACAATCTCAGCTCCACTTCAGATCATCAGGAATTAGATTCTCATAGGAGCACCCATCTCTAATGCCAAGAAGGTTGAGGAACACTATATATGCATGCAAATAAATATAACTATATGATCTATTAGCTGTCTTGTTTCTATCCCCCCCCCTCTCTCTATATATATATGTAAAATTTACAAGGCAATTTGTTTTCATTACAAAAACATTTACATTCCACTGCCAAGGATTCCTTAACCAAGCATTCTGATGTTATGTAAAACATGATTTAATTTACAAAAAGCCAGTATGCACACAACTGAATTATATAAATTCAATTTACATTTCTCTGCCTTTTGCTTTTGTTTAATATTGAGTACATAATAAAATCCAAATTCTCTTAATTACAAAAGACTCTTTGCCATTTTCTATATTTCTATTACTCTCTCACACACTGAATTGGGTTTTTGAGGTTTCCTTTTTTAGATGTCTTAATATCCTGACCCTTTTTCTTGCCCTGTCTTTGCTTAGCGTTCACATGCTCATTCTCTGAGATAAAACTCAAATGGAGGCAATCTTGGCAAACCTTTCCAGTGCTCCCCTAATCAGAATTAATTGCTTCATCCCCATGACTGCAGGGTTGGTATGCAGAATGCAATGCAGAATGATTGTAAAGGAAATAAAAACATTTTTTAGGTCCTCTGTTTGTAAATGATAATGCTTAAAAAAAAACAAATATTAAATCTAGATTTTATAAATTAAATACAAGGAAAAATAAAACATGATGAAATTCAAATACCAGCCATAATTTGATATGCAGTTAAATCACTGCTCACAACTCTCTTGTGGTATTCATTATAATAGTCTAAGTTCTTTGAGTCATAAGAAGAGTCAATTGTCACAGAACTTTACTTTGTCAAAATAGCTAAAGTCAGATTTGCCTCATTAAGAGAATCAAACATGATTTGAACTTTGCTTGGTATAAAAGTATCCTATTTTATTTTAATTTCAAAAATAATCTTAGTGTCTAAATTTTTTTATTTTTCAATTTTCTAAACACAATGTTAAAATTCTGAGACATGTCCAGTACTATGATTTTGGCTTATTTACATATTGATAAATACTTGTATACTCTATAGACAGAGATACTGGCTTTCTTCTCATCTATGTGCAAATTATTCCTCATAATTTTAATGACATTGTCTAGTATCTATGATAACCTGAGTTAACTATAAATGTTTTAGATACCAAACCAAGCAGTACTCAATATTATTCCATTGGGTTCTTACTGAATGAATTAGTGCTTTTATCCTTTTATTTCATAATCATTACAAAAATAGTTACATTATCTCCAATTTATGTGCCGAGAAACTAAGGAATAAATTTAAGATAACCTGGATTCCAAATTGTAACAAAATTGTAAAAGTTATTAAGCGTGATATTTTATGTTGCAGAGGCATATAATAAGACCTATATTATGATGTCATTTAAAAAATTAGTACTTTAGAACTGGACTTTTAAAACTTTTTCATGGCATAAGAATTTACCAAGAATAGTTTTTCTGATGCCATTAAATGTTCAAACTTTACAGGGCTATGTAATATTTGACCAGGCTAAGAGGTCTATCTATAAGGTCATAGCCACACTGTGGAGTGTAATTAGCTTAAAATAATTAGATGAATCAACTATAACATAAGCCAACTTTCATATTTTTCTATATATAACTGTAATTTAGATCGTTGTTGAATGTTGTTTAAACTCTTCAAACAGAAGAGTTTAGTAATGATAGAAGTTTCCAAGACCAAATAATCAACTTTATACTGTGAAAATCCTATTGAAATGTAAAGTTGTTTATTAATAAATAAGAATTCACAACTGTGATGTGGAATTTAATACATTACAAATTGAAACATTATAAATCACAAGTTAACTATCATTATATCATCCATATACTCTTCTAAACACCCTTCATTCATTCCAAAAACTAAGATAATCATCCACTATGTCCAAGAAAGCACAGTGGTATTTTAGGTAACATGAAATTGGACAAGTCACTAAGAGGACTCAAAGTTTCTTAAAACTTGAGAGTTTCTTTGTAAATTAATGATTCTGAAAATTCCTTTTGAGTAGTCAAATATACAAATACAAGTAATTTATAGTGTTGATTGCATTTGATTGTTTTCTATTTTAAATGTAAAGTGTTGGCTTCATATTACCACTTACTAAAAATTCTATAAATTTGAAACAAGATTTAAACAAGATATAATTTATATAAAAAGCAGTAGGCCTCAAGGAAATTAACATACATCAGAATAATCTGAGAAACTTAAAAAAAAGACGAGAACATATTCCAGAAGATTCTAATTCAATCAATCTGCAGTCCTGTCCAGGCATTAATATAAATTAAAATATAATTTTAAAAGTCCACAGTTAATTCCGACATACTGAATATTTAGAACACTCGGTGGTAAAACATTGAACATTTTTATGTGAAAATTATGCTTAAAAAGTCTGCAGTTAAATATAGAAAACAATGTTCAATTTGAATATTAAAATATATTTAAGTTTTATCAGCAGGTGAAATATAAACATCACTCCATTAATGATAGACTATGTGACAAAAAGTGAATGTTTTATAATCAGAATTTTTAGTACACGTTTGTACATACACTATACATATATGCATGAATAAACAGGTATATATACATATAAATATATCATTTTAGTAGACACTTCCATCCTACCATTATAAAGAATAATATAGGTGCTATATAAAGGAAAGCTAAAATTCAAAAATTAGCAAAAAAATATGGAATCTGGAAGTAACTGTCAAAGGATAAGTTCCATTTTATTGTAGAAATTGTAGTCAGGAGAGTTGCAGCAGCTCCTTGCTGTGCATAACACTCCAAAAAGCAATTAAGAAAAATATTGGCCAGATGGTTGTATGCAATGATATGACTATATTGGCTACAAGCCAATTTTTCTAAAATCTTTTACTACATGTTATAGAGCAAAGTGTCACCTGCCTGATAAAAGTTTATTTTAAATAAAATGGACAGTTTCATTTTAACCGATGACAATATTCATGGCAAAACCTAAGAGGTCTGTTTTAACCCTAGTGCTAAGTTTAGATGACTGTGTCAGATGAGGGACTAGACTTCAGATCTGATTTCCAGTGTGGACTTTTTTCTAGCTTTAAAAATTATTCCATGTTCAAAAACGTTATTTTAGAAAAAAATGAACAAAACAAGCATCCAAAAAAATCACCTGTGTCCTAATTTATATAAACTATGTAGTGCAAGGTTACAGAATATATGTTTATTATTAATTATAAAAAAGCTATTAGAAATCTCAAAGATAAAATATGTCCATAAAAGACTGCAGCAGTAACTATCTTGAGCATCATAAATAGTTGCTTTATATTTTTATTAAGTTGGCATGGATCTTTATGAATAGTTGTCATGCTTATGTTAGGAGTTGTAGATGTCAAGGTCAGAGCTTAAAGCTAAAATTGTAAGAACCAAAGAAAACAACAGTAGAATCATTTAGATGATAGTTCTGACTCAGTAAGTATACATATTTCAAATTTGAAGATGGAGCAAATATGCAGTAATCTGAAGTCAAAGTAAACAACTATGTCAGGAGATATTTGTTGATAGTTGATAAACACTTATTGAATAAATTAATAATTTTTTGCTAAAATATTGCAAGTATTCTGTGACAATATCAAAATCTTTTGTTGATTAATAAACATGCAACTAATGGGTATATGTAAATTGATTTTAAATAGTTATGGTCCAAAAGAACTTATATAAAATAAATACTTAGTAAACTTAACTTTTAAATAAGTCTCTAGATTTAATTGACCAAATCTGAATCACAGTGACAGAGCAAAAATCAATTTCTCAATACCAACACATATTCGGAAGTAATCAGAAAAAAACTTAAATTCTATTTGTTTCAATACTGAGAATTAGTCCAATCAATAGTTACCTGTGAAATCCTCCTATTGATGTCTATGCCAGGCATTCTATTATAAACAGCATCATTTCAATTTTTTTTATTCCTTCATTCATCAAATATAGATTGAGAATCTACCAAATGTTAGGAAATACTCTAGGCACTGGGGATTTGGGCATGAACAATAAAAATTTGTACCCTACAGAAAATCATATTATGAGCGACACAAAACTTACTCCAAGGTCATTATAGTATATATGAGCTGATACACCAAAAGATTTTAGATTGGTCAAATATATGTCATTAAATCCATGTGTGAAAATTTGTGCAGTTGTCTCTTATGAGCTTTTGTTAAATTATTCTAGAACATAAAGGCTTATTTTTTCAGATGCAATACATAAGAAGGAAATAAATAAGTGCAATATGCAAGCAGTAAATAAGCAACTCTAGAACTAATTATTAACAAGATAGAAAAAACAAAAACAAAAACAAAAGCCCAGCTATAGGGAAGAAATGAATTAAAAGTGAAATTACTCTTTACACCGGAGTCCTTAATATTTTTATTACTTTTATTTTTAAAATGCTATGCCACTGCCTCAGTGATAAAAATAACTGTCTCAGAATTATAATTTCAATGAAATATACATATTAAACATATATGTATAATGTATTAATATATATTACATATAACTATGCATTTATATTATATATAAATAAATGTAAAATAAGTAAATCCAATAGTAAATATAAAATAAAATAGTTTCAAAATACCCATTACATTTAAATAAATTTAAATCCATAAAGTCGTTGGTGATTTGGAGTCCAGGTTAAAGTTTGCACACTTCAGTAGCCTCTATAATTAGAGACAAACAACTGGTTCATCATGGTGACCAGAGAAGCAAATAATTAGTCCCAACATATTCATATAAAAAAAGTGATGAACTATAATATTTACATTAGAAAGTTACCTCTCAGAAATTGATCGAATGATGCTGCTGCCCTCAACCAATGGGAACAGAAAATCTGCGGGTGGCTATATCTCCTCAAGAGATTAAAATGTGCAGCCAGTGATGCGAACCATCACTTTACATGTTCCATTTCATTGTAATTGTTGGGAAGAGTCAAATAATGAATATTAAAAACAACTGAACTATACTGTGTACACAGTTTAAGGATCACAGATATCCATTTAGTGGGTATTTAAACTGCTTGAGTCTTCCAGCTTCTCTATTTCTTCTGGATAATGCTGTTCTCATAATTGTATGAAGATATCATTACCATCCATTTTCTTTCAGAAAAAGGTCAGCGGTTATTAGCTCTTATAAAGCCATATTTCGATGAGATCAGCTGCTCTGTAATTTTGGCGTTCACATACTAATCACAGGGAATGGCATCTATCTCATTAAGACACACTCCTTGCTACAAGGAAATGGGAGCAGGATAATTCAAGATCATGGACTTGAAGAGTTGTTTTATCTTTAAATATTGACCAAATGTTGCAATCAGCCCCAAAACAAGTGTCTTGGAATGGGAGGCTATAATCACATTCACAGTCTTTCTTACACCTCACATCTCCTAATTTCAATTTATAAACTATAAATATGTATGGAAAATAAATAAGATGAAGGTGGAAAATTGTTTTTTTTTTTTCCTATGGAGATAGGCTTAATTATCTGCACCTATATTATCAGCACATATCAGTAAAGTCTGTCTCATTATATTCCATATTCATTATGTTATTTCAACAAACTGATTAGGATGTGAAAATATACATTAAATCATAAATGTGTTCCTAAATTATTTACTCATTAATATGCACTCTGATTACATATACCTGTGCATTTATATATTATAAATATATTCATATACAGTTAGAGAAAAATGATCTATAGGCACATCATGGAACCCAAGAATAAATTTTCAGTCTAAAGTTAGAAGAGTATAAGAAAACACACACACAAATATACACACACAAATAAGATTATGAACAACTGAATTATCCTAGAGCAGCTGTCCCCAAATTGTTTGGCACCAGGAATTGGTGCTCCTATGAGAATCTAATGCCTGATGGTCTAACACCTGATGAGCTGAAGTGGTAATGCTAGTGCTGGGGAACAGCTGCAAATACAGATGAAACTTCACATGCTCACCCACCACTCATGTCCTGCTGTGAGGCCTGGTTCCTAACAGGCCACAAACTGGTACTGCTCTGTGGCCCTGGGCTGGGGACCACTGTCCTAGAGTCTCATTTCCTCTTTTGGTGGCCATTTATTAGAGTATATAAGTCACTGTATAAATGCTGAATGGTATTAAAAGGTCCAGGCTCTAACCATGAAGTGTTTTAACAGGAACTAGAAGGCATGATATAAATAGCTCACATACATAAGCACTTCATAGGAATTTTGGACAGCTATATAACAGGAAAACAATACTTATATAATAAAGCTTTAATAAACTGACATATTTTATTCTATTATACTGAAAACAACCTCTATGCACTAGCGTATATTTCTGATATATATATTAATTTTATTTTATTTTCTCTATTGAGCTCATGAGGTATTGAGGTTACTCACAGTTGGGTTAGGTCCATCTTCTGAATAAAGTCACTGAACTCAAGGTTAAAAGTGGAAAGTAAATTTTCTGTTTGCATTCCCTTTAGTTTTACTCCTGAGAAAAGTGTAAAAATACTTTTTTAATGCTCCATTTTGGTCTCCGATATGTATATTCATTAAGAAATTATGCATTAAGTATCTTGTCTGTGCCAAGCTCCATGATGATTTGGGGTATAATGTATAAAATATGCAGAGGAGCACAGTCAAGGTTATGGCTACACTGGGCAGGAGTCTGAAAGAATACAATGCCCTTTTCTGCTCCCACATCCTCAGGCCAGTAGTTTTTAACAGACCTTGAGAAAAAGTAAATCTAGAGGACAAGACACAGATTGGCAAAAAATCTATTTCCTCTATTTCCAGCCTTGAATGGCCAATGTTTAATTTTATTAAGTGAACAGGCAGGATTCCTCAAAACTTCTAAAACATTTTAATTCATCTCTATATGAGGTCATTCTCTATTCGTGGTATAAAAACACTAAATCAATGCATTTTTTATATGGTTTTCTTCCAAGTAAAACATATCCTGGTCAAATTGAAGAAACATAGGAACATATTCTTTTATTATTATTATTATTATTTGTATTCTACATAGTTATTCTAAATCAAAGTAAATGGAAAAGAGAAACTATACAAACTGAAATTGCATTTGAAAATAGATAGATAAAATATAGTTAATGATATTAAAAATTAAATAAGAAAAGACCTCCAAAGAGAAATAAATACATATTAAAAAGTTAAATGAATTCATTTTGGGTAGATGGGAAGTACCTAAAAAAAAAACTCTGAAGAATATATATATCCGATAAAGTGTTTTTACATACATTAACTAACATGATTCTCATAAGACTGCAGGTAAATTGGGAAGTGTTAATATTAACAATATAATAAAAGGAAAGAAAAAGACATGGAAAGTATTAGGCATGTCTCTAGTCATAGAAACTGGAGACAACTTTTTGGCCTTATCTTTTGTCATCGAATGTGCAGTGTTTCCATTTCACCTTGCCCAACTGATATTTCAGATCTATGGTCACCGAGTTCAAGAGAGATTTTTCTGCCTTCAGCATTTTCCTCAGCTCAGTCTGTGAGTTTCTTACTGACCTCAGTTATTTCTACCCTAACAACTCTTTAGTCATGGATTTGGAAGGAATTTGGCAAAATGTATCCCTTATACAGAAAAAGTATAGAAATAATTAGCATTAGACCTTAACAGTCATATTTTAGTTAGAAAATGTAAAATATTACTCAGAGCTGAAGATTCAAAATCCCCGAGTATTGTTCTAATTCTATGCTCTCTACTTAGCCTGCTCAGCCCACCATGACTTTATGCTTTGAAGAGTTAGTGACAGGAAGTCTTTCCCTTCGGATCTATAATATATTTTGTTTGCCTCATAATTTTATTTTGATTTAATTTAATTTTTTTAAAAGAAGGGGCTCACTGTTCTCCAGTTTCTGGCCTTCATAGTATCACTGTCACACTCACTATTATTTTATACTCAGTGATTCCCTCAGCAAGTCACTCACTTGGCTCCTGCTATGGTCTGAATGTTTATGTCCCCCTAACATGAACATTTTAGAATTCAAATGCCTAATGTGAAGGTGGCATGAGGGCATGACCTCACCACCTCCCAAATGCCCCATCTTGAACTTCCAGCCTACAGAATTGTGAGCAATAAATTTCTGCTGTGTATAAGACACGCATTTTGTGATGTTTTACTACAGCAGCCCAAACAGACTAAAACAGCAACTGCGGAATCAGAGTTTGTGACCCAAGCACCTAGATGGTGAGTTTGTTATGAACTCCATACTTCTTATGTCAGAATTTGGATTTTCTGTGAGGCAGACTCCAGGGAGTATTTCGTGCTCAGGAGTCAGCCACTTTGCAAGGGAAGGGAGGAATGCAGGTTTGGGTGAAGAGCAAAATTAAACTGTAAGGAAGGGTTAGGTTCCAATGGGTTCAACAACCTTCACAGGGAGCTGTGAACTGAAATGACCTATCAGAGGTAGGCTGAAATTCTCAGTGTCTTTTTACCCCCACTTCAGTCATCAGATGTGACTGCTTCAGGAGGGACATGGTCTTGGGTGAGGTGACTCTCTATGGCTGAGGCAAACTCTAAACAGGTTGACTGATGCAGTCTGTCTCCTGATAAAACACCTAGAAGCAGAAAGTTGCAAGTCCTTCCTTGAGGGGGATCTGGGCAGCCCTTCTCCATGTCTACCACACCATGTGACCTTACTAAAGTGTGTTTGGTTAGAATTCAGATCAACTAAGTTCACCAAATCTTCACACTCTGATCCAGCTTAAGATGACTGAGAATGTGAAATATACTATTGAAATAGGTAAGTCTCTCCACCTCTACTACAAGTATATAAGGTCAAATTTAGCTCACACAATTTTATTTTGTATTCGGTCACTTCCTTCCTAGTTTGTAATATCTGAAGGTATAAAACTGAGAAAATATTACTGGAGTCTAACATTTCATTTTCACACTTTGGATTGTTCGTTACAGATGCAGCAATAATATCTGCAAAACTGTACATACTGTCATAACACATGTTGAAGAGTGAGTTGATCAAACACATATCAGAATAATTTTTATTCAACATCTTTTTTTATTATTTTTATACAAGAAAGTGTCTTTGAGATTCTAGATCTTGTTTTTAACTTCAATAAAAATCTGGTTCTTGCTAATGATATTGTACTAAGGTTAATTTTTAGAGATTCATGCTTTAGGAATGATTTACTACATACAGAATCTCAAATTAAAGAACCAAGAATATAGGAATTTTGAAAAGAAAATGCTAGTCACCTAATTATTCTACTTTTCCTTTTTGACTCAGCTTTTTAAATAAATCTTTTGTTTTTCTATATATATTTTATGTACATATATGTATACATGCATTTCTGTATAAATCTTTAAGAATAAGATAAATACCTGAAGTTTTTTCTCTCAATTTTACTTAAAGGAATAAACATGGAATACTTATTAATTCAGATTTATTCTTTTTTTCTTTTACTCTATACTTTAAGGTATTAAGTTTAGTGCTACAGGCCCTGCATCTTAACAAGTTTATACATTCATTCACATTTATTTCTTTGTGTTTCTATTTGTTTTCTTAATGAAATATGGCAATGAGAATAAATGATGTTTGCTAATGCTCTCCATTACTTAATTTCCTCATTAGTTGCTATAAAACTTATTTTCTCACCTTAAACTTCCAACATCACCTCTGTTTCTTTCATTGTCATCAAATACACTTTGAATCTTAATTTCCTCATTTTCAAAATGGAGTACAGCTCTAGTTCATTATTTACATTCTAAAATGTCAAAATCTTCTGTCTACAGGCTTGTAGTTTTTACTTTAATTTTGTACTTTTCAATACAACAACTACCATTAAGACTACTGTTACTGGACTCTGTAGAAACACGCAAGTGTATAAAAGAGTTGATAGGATGACCCTAGGTTTACCCCTCACTATTCTAACTATTTTGGACAAGTTAATTAAACTTGTCTCAGTTTTCTCATCTTTCAAATGGGAGATATACCTTCTAATTATGAAAATTAATGAGATAATACATGTAAACAGCTTAGGTCAAGTCCTAGTACATTATTAGAACTCAGCAACTCTGATAATAAATGGCACCATACATATATATGCCATAAACATACACAGACACACAGACACACACACTTCAAAGTCACTCTAGCATGAGAAGCTTTTCTAATAAATTTGAGAAATGATCAACCATATGGTAAAGGAAAGAAAAACCATATATTAATTATAATTATGGTTTTAATAAAAAACAAATTAGAGTTATTTACTCTAATAATGTCAGAATTTATCCTACTAAAAGCCAAAGTTATACTGTGGAAAACCATCTCAAATGACAAAATTAAATGTGTGTTGTTTTTATTATCATACTTTATTCTTTCCTTTGTTTTTATTTTTGTATAATTGTAATCTGCTCATAGGAAAGAGAATTATGTATCACATGTAACATAATTATCACCAGGATAAAGACATTTTAAATGTAATATCCATATTTAATTGTAATAATATTTGAAATAGCTCAATAATTGCATTATATGAAAAAATGTAAATAGAACTATAATATTAACTGTAATGAAAATGAATAGGAGTGTATCTAACTTCTCCACTTATTTTCAACTGTTATTTGAGGTTTCTCACTTTTATTTTCATTGCCATGGCCATAGTCATTCTCAGGATAGACTGCATGTAGTTCACTTAACCTTTCTGGCAGTGGCAGATAAAAATGTTTCACTTTTTTATTTTTTAGCATGGCTCAAATACATAACATGTTACAGGAAATATTATTATAATAAGAAAATAAGTAACCTAAGTTATACACTTAATTTTATATATCCGATCTAATATTACATGCCTAAAACCCATTCATTTAACCAAATATTAGGTTAAATTACATAATCAAGAAAAGGAGCTTAAGTTTAAAGCCAGTATCTATTTAATTCAAAGCTAAGTAATTTAAACAGACAAACTACTCTGAGGAGGAAATAGATATAGCTCATTATTTACAACTATAAAAACAATTGCTTTATCTTCCTTATAACTGTATACCTTGATCTAGTTTATCACTCTACTTCACTAGCCACACAAAACAAAGATGTTGAGGTGAAACCTTGAGGCTAGTACTCAGGTCTACAAAAGCTCTTCCCTTTCAAGTCTCTTCTTATTAGCAATAATTTTTAGTATCACTGATATAGACCTCAAAATTTGCTATGCCCTCTTCCCATTGTAGAACCATCCCTTATTCATTCTGGGGTTTTCTACCAAAATCACCACTGCAGCTCTCCATGGATCATTCTGTCATGCTCTAATATTTTATGTCTTCCATATTCTCCCTTGATGAAACATCCCAATTCTCTGCATCTGGTTTAGCTAAACTTTTTGTACGGAATGTTTACGTGTACTGTCTTAATCTCTCTTTTCTGATTCACTCCTGAATCCTCTTCAGTTTGGTTTCAGCCTCTCACCATTGCACTGAATATGCTCTGTCAAACTTTTCAATAGCCTCCATGGTCCTAAACCATACATGACATATCAGTGGCATTTTATGGACTTTACCATGACCTTCTTTTGGAAACAGTCTCTACCACTCCTGTTTTAGAGCATGCTCATGATTTTCATCCCACCTCATTTGTATCTCTTTCTCAGTCTTATAGACTTCTCGGCTTGTCTGTTTTGTTTACATTTGTGTCTCCAGTGCCTGGATTCATGCCTGCTGGAAAGCAGAAACTCAATAATTAACACTAAAATGTACCAAATAAAATAAAAGTAACAAAAACAAATAAATGTCAATATTTTTTATAACAGTGTATCTAAAGTATCTCTAAATCAGTTTCATAAATCCTACTAAAAATGAGGGAAACTAGGTAATTCTTAAAACTGCTTTCATCACACATTTGTTTAAATAAATAAATTAAGGGCATACTATCAAGATCAAGGCACATATTGAAGGACTGATTTAAAATAAAACATGTAAGCTTATCTTAAGAAAATAAATATATATTTAAATATATAATTATGAAACTTTTAGTTATTTCTAAAAACATTGCTACATGCTTGAATATGAAAAGGTCACAACAGGATTTGAGAACATTAAGAAAATAAGTCAAGGAAATCCATCATTGGTCTTATAGCCTGTAATCAGAACATCATTACAAGCCAAATGAGCATAATTTGTCATTTCAAAATTCTCAGGTTGAGAATTGGGTCATTTCAAATACCAATTTTCACAGGGCAAACAGGTCATACAATCCACCTGTTCTGTATATTTCTCTCAAATAACTTTCAAAGCAGCTGACTCTCTATAAACGATCATTCATTGCTAACGGGACCTCCTGACGTTTCCCCTCACAAGGCCTCCATTTATATGTAGCTTTTTCTTTTAAATTGAGAGGAGGAATTATTTGTAAGTGGCTTTTTGGAGCGCAGTTTAACAGTGTCTAATAAATATGTAAATATGCATGACCTTTGATCTAACATTGTCAATAGCAAAAATTTCCAGCTTACCAGAACTTTTATTTATAACGATATTAGAAATAATAATTATATAAAACTATATAAAACTTTATATGTCCATAGAATTGTTTAACTCATTCATTTCTTAAAAGAGCACTATCAGGTAGATAATATTCTCATGCTTCTTTTCAGATAATCAAATGAAGACATCAAGAATTTATGTCACCAGAGGTCACACCATTAGTGGTAGTCATTCTTATCTAGTCTGTTCTCTTAACTAGGCTGTCCCCTCCCCCCACACACACACACACACACTAAATTCAGTCCATGAAAGAGATTCAGGAAGCTTTATAGTCTTAACTGGGAGTGGACACTTAATCATGCTCACAAATGTATTGCGAGCATCAGTGGTAAATTCCTACACCAATAACCAAGGCAATAAAAATGCATGATTCAGGGCCTAATACTAATAACAAATTTGTTGTTCTTCCATTGCCTCATTTCAAATTTGTTTAGTGGTGAAATCTCTCTCATAAAACCTTAGGAGCTGGGGATGTGTGGGTAGAGAAGAGACAAAGATCTTCTCATTTACTTGGTCATATCTGAAGATGGTCCTGTGCTTTCTGAAACTGGAAGATATGTAAAACTAATTTATTTGGTCACCATACACTTCTGCAGGTATTTGGAGACCTCACCTCACTTGCAACAACTCTCCCAACTATTGCTTGCTCGATTCAATGGACTCTCTCCATGTTCTGTTTGGTGAGTTTCATTGCTCATTTGGATGGAGTCTAAATCAATCCCTCTCTTCCTCAATGCATCTCTTCTGCATGGGCCAAATCTGGTCATTGTAAACATATTCTTCTCTTTGATAAAATCCAGAAATAGATAATGACTGGAATTTAGCAACTACTTCTTTTGTTCCAACACCAGTATAACCACCTTGCCCATCTCTCTTCCTATAGACTAGTAGAGACTAGGCAGACACAACTGTGTCCTCCTGGAACACACCTCTAGGCAGTTCCACAAAAGGCTGATTAGAGAAAACAGAACATCAACCAACATCCTTCCATTTGGGTCAGAGAAATAAAAATTCCTGACAGTTTTCTCCAAAGAAATTCACTTCAGAAATAACCTTCTACCACAATATCAAACAATTTACCACTTTTAGACCCTCTAATATGTGAGGATTCAAAGTAACCAGGTTTAGAATAACTGTTTTAAAAATATAAATTTGCTTATGATACCTTTCGACCTTGAGGCTTCCGTTAGTCTGGAAGCTATAAAATTCAATTAGTCATCCTTGACACCCACATTTACATAATTCTTAAACGTTATCTAGAAATAAAAGAATTTTATATTTTCAGTCATTATTAACTTCAAAACCATCCTTTAAGAGATGACCCATTTTTATTCTTATTTTTATCATATATTTAAAACTTTTCTTAAAAATTTGTTTGCTATGAAAATAGGAACCAATGGAATGAACCTTTTAATGCCCTTGATTTGGCTTCACAAAACAGTTTCTAACTACTTCCTGTGGGATTAAAGGCGAACCCCAAAACTTGATGTGCTCCAATAAAGGAGAATAGAGTTTTACTAGGTCTAACGATGTATAATCTAAAATGCACATGTGTTCTCCTGAATGTTTGGGATCCCTGGAGATTTCTCATACATTTCTGGGCTGGTTTCCAAGGCATCTGCCCAATTTTAATCATAATATTGCATGTAACTGAAAGGTTCTATAGTTTAAAGGTTGATTTTTTTGTTGTTTGATTTAAACTACTGCTCAAGGCACAGTGATTGTATCTAGCTCTTTATATGATATTATTTTTTAACATGGACAGAAATTTTCAGCATTGGACAGAACATTTAATCTTTTGTCACATGACTCTTGTGATCCACAAGATCCATATGGAATAATTAGCTCTGCCCTCTTTTGAAATTCGCTGTTTTTATTTACTTTTGTCATTGGACAAAATATACAAATGTGGGCACTGCTTGATGACTGAAAAATCCAAAGACATTCATGAAATTATGTATCAAACACCTCCTTTAATCCCAACTCTTGCTGATTTTTAACAGGACATCTCTAGTCAGAATTATATCCTGCTTTATTTTAATAACAGCTTCCCTTAAAGGAAAACACAGCAAAATCAGAATACTTTTTTTTTTAACTACAGCCAATTATGGAAATGTTTAAATGTTCCATATGAAATAACCCATTTTTTATTTTAAAATATATTTGTTGTAAATTTTTAATGGGTAGTAATTATAACTTTATACCATCATTGAACACAAAAAATATTTATCTCCTAACTTTGTTCTGATTTCCAAACACTCCTGAATATTTGCGAAAACCCACAGTATTTATTGTCTTTTAACAGCTATATTGGCTAATATTATAAGTTTAGTAGTCTCTTCCCAGCCCTTTACTTGTTTTTCCTTGTGGAAAAATCTGACTATACTACTTCAAAGATGTAATGTGAAAATTTTAAAAAACAACAACAACAACAACAACAACATTTTTTCAAAGAAGGGAAGATAGCTGCATAACTCACTTGTATCCAAGGAGAGTAATATTATAACCACTTCATTTTAAACCTGTAAGCACAGAGAACTTGTCAAGCAAATATTGTCCGTATTTGCAAAAGTATTTATTGTTGATAACACAGTGAATATTGTGTCTATTGCATGTATTTTTTTAAGTTATGATGAAGTTGTCTACAAATATATTTTTATAGTTAAAATCTAGAATTTCAGAGAGATTATCTTTCTGACCTTGCTGACATCATCTCTCCTATTCATTTCAAATCTCATAACAAATTGATGTGTTATCTCACTAATGGGCTCACTCACCAAGGAGCCAGATTTAATGAATACCCAAGACACCATAATTATACAAACTCATACATTATAATCCCAAGGAAGGAATAAAGTTTTAATCGCTAGAACCACTTGTGTCATGACCTTCTATTTGTTTGGTCATATAATCATTATACTTGGTTTGAAATAATTTATTTAACACTTGGCTTTCAATAACATCATTAAATAGAGGGGGGAAAAAAGGGAGTATATGATGACCACTCTTTTCCAAGCTTTTCATGACCTACAGCCTACTTATTATTATTACTGGAACGTAATTGATACAGAATCTCTTTGCTTTTGTTGTTGTTGTTCCTGTATTGGTCAGATGAGTACAATATAGGTTGAAAATCTTATCAAGAAAATAAATGTCATAAAGATATATTGTGCAGCATGGTGCAGTATGTATAATTTTAAAATGCTGTTACCAGGTAGAATAAAACTGTTCTCTTTTAATCAATTCTGGCTACACAAATTTGTTGGTATAATAATACAGATAAGCAAAAAATATATTTACAAATCTGTTTCCCTTTCTGATTTTTTTCTTAAGCATTTTTTACATCAAAAAGAACTAATTTGTATTACTTCTAATTTTAAAATTAAAATAGTTATCTCACCTGCACATTTGTATTGAGGCAGGCATTTCATTTTAAAAAATTATATTTCTTTTTCTTTTGACTTATTTTAGGAAGATACACTAGGTCATAAGTCTTATTTATAACCATTACACATACAATCTTTTATATATGAAGGAAAAATAGGAAATTATAAGTATAGCATCTACTCAGATAAATCAAGATTTATGTCCAAGTAATAGTTATTTTAACATTATAAACTTGTACTAGAGATGAAGGTATCAATATTTTTGTAATATAATTTTGTGAAGTTCATGTGTATTGCTGGTCTATATAGATAAAAAACAGGATAAAATGAATTACTGCCACTAATTAAATAGTTTCTTATACGTTAGCAGTTAGATATCATGGTCTCATATGTTTCTTTAAGACATAAAATTGAAATTAGTCCTAATTATTAATTTAATCAGATACACAGAGTTCAAATAATTAATTTTTTAAATTTTTTTGAACTATATTAATTTCTAATATAATCTCAAAATGTTTTTTACAGCCATCATGTTATATAAACACCTGGCCAATTTGGGCAGAGATTTCAAGCTAATTAGAGAAAAAAAAAAAGAATAAATAAAGAGAAGACACAGATTTTGACTCTTTAACAACTATTACCTGTGTGACCTTTAGAAAGTCATTTAACCCATCTGGGTCCTAATTCACTTCTCTTTGTAATGGGACCAAAAATAATTTGTTTTGCCTCCTCTTTAAAGTATCTCTGAAAATACATCTGAGGATAATAAGAAAAAAAATGAGAAAGACAAAGAAAACAGGAAATTACTAAACTCATTGACCACAATAACTGTTTACATGGTTTTCTTGAAGAGTACAGCATTTGCAGTCTTACAAATATTTAATCAGTTTTAACACACACATTCACAAACACACACTACGTAATAATTAAAGTTTAGCCATGTCTAATAACAATGTTGTCTCATTTTCAAGACAATTAATAAACTACGCCCTTCAAACCCACATCATATTTAGTTACTCAACCTGATATATTCCAGGAAGATGAGGTTCAACATCGAGGAAATCATATTCAAATACTGCACATGTAACTCTGCTAATTAAAAAGAAAAGTGTGGCTGGTACATTAAAAATAATAAATGCCTCCAAACCTTGCTTAAAGTTACTGTATGAGTTCTTAGAACTGATATTTGTTGAAGACAACTTTGAGGAGTTAGAGTAAAAGCAAATTTTATTATTTTACAATAAAAGCATTCAACACAAAATGTAAGTTCTTCTTGCAAACTTCTAAATATAAAAGGAATGAGTAAAAATTATAAGGCAACATGAGAAGAGGAATTGACTGTGCTCAATTATCTTTTCATCATGATGACCTGAAACACAATCATCAAAGGAATCAAAGATTTCAAGTAAATAGATGTATGTTAAATGTACTTATTTTAATAGTATTTAAAATGTATTGTTAAATTTCATTTAAGTTAGTAATTGACACAGACACACACACAGTTTATGTTGTGGACTCCCAAATCCTGAATCAATATTGAGATAAATTATAATACAATAACAATTGCACATTTGAAATAATAAAAACAGTTGAATTTCCAGGAAAGATTTTAAACCCAGAAGTTTCTAATCATAATATTATTTGTGTGCATAATTTTTGCATTTAAAAATCTCTTCAATTGTCATTTGTTCTTAAAAATTTATATTTAAATGATAATATGTCTTTATAAGGCTGTCACATGTCTCTTTAAAGAAACAGTAGGTTTTGTTAGGATTAACTTGTTTCTGAGCAACTCTGCAGAGAAAATACATAAATAAGAAATAAGCAATTCTGTGGTACATGAAAAGAAGGTAATAAGCATGATTTACCTTTTTAAAGGACAGTGAAAATAAGACTACATTTAAAAATCAGGTTATTTTCCTATACTAACAATTACTAAATTGTAATAATCAATTTATATCTACTACCTTTCATAATCTCCTGTTATATAATATAAAAGCTACCTAAATTAATTACTAAATAGATGAGGAAATTGAAATAGAAATAAGTGCTAGAATTGCCCTGAAGAATACTTATTTTCCATAATTCACAATAAATTCCAATTTATTTATATATATAAATATTTTTTTTTCCTGGAGAACAGTTTGAAATACAACACAGTTTCACAGTTTTAAACTGATCTCCAGGAATATTAAGTTCAAAAGTTTAAGAAATCTATTATAAAGAAAAAGTAAGATAATAGTAGACCTAGAATAAATCCTAGATCTCTTGCTGGGACACATAAATGACCAAAGCTCCCAACAACTTTGACAGCATTAGTTAAAAAACTACAGTATTAAAGGGACAAATTGATTTTTGACTTGTGAAATATTGACGTTTTAAAACATCTAGAAATATATTTTTCCTTTTGCAGTAATTATAAATTCCATTTTTTTGTGTGTTGTTTACTGTAAGTTACTTTTCAGAATATGCCACCCCTTCTCACTCCCCCCAAACCCCACCTTTGGAAAAAAAATATCCTTATGTTTGCCTTTTTTAGAGTTGCAGTTTAGGTTCTGGCAAAATTTTGTATTTTTATTTAACATGTCATTAAAATAAATAGGTATGAAGAAAAATGCATGCATTAAGTCTTTTCTCCATGAATTTTTACAAATAAAAAGAACTAGAAATTAGGTGAAGAAAAATAACAAAATCAATGACCCAGCTTTGCTCTCCTGTATTCACTACCACTGAAATCTGCATCTCTACTCTGTTCCAGACTCTAAATACCATTGTCCTGTCTTCTAAAATAGCACGTTAGATGGGGCTGTATTTTTACTCAATATTAATATAATCATATATTAGGTGCTTTTATTTTGTTTCATTACTTTTCCTCAATATCATATATGGACTATTCACCTATATTATACATGTAACTCTAGATTTTTATTTCTCATTGCTGTACAATTATTTATATATCACAATGCATTTTTTCCATCTTAATACTAATTAGCAATCATGTAGTTTCCAACTACAGGTTTGTTGAAATAATGCTGCTATCGACATATTTTTTTTATTTTTATTTTTGTTAACAATTAATATAAGAGTAGAAAAGCTGAGTGATAGTACAACACAAGTAAAAGTTTTGGAAAAGATGGGCAAACACTTTTCAAAGTGGCTATATAACAAACATTTAAAGTTAAAACAAAAAATAAACTTTGATAATTATGTCTCCATAAAAAATTAGTGAATAAAAACAAACAAACAAACAAACAAAAAAAAAACATAGTTTTCTATAAAAGGAGAAACAATTCCAGGAGGAAAATAGCAATTTTAACAGACATGCTTGAAATTAAATATGATGAGCAAATTATTAAAAAAGAGAGTAGTTGAATATCTGAATAGAAAACAGCTTTAGGAATGTGGCACATGAGTTTGAGGACCCTCCAACATGAATCTAAGCTAACTCTCATCTAATCTCATAGAACAAAAGTAACAACCACAGAACAAATCCACATCTAGAGCACATTGCATGAATATGATTTGGGGCAGACATTCTTATTGATTTCTATACATAAATCTAAAAATAAAACAAAACATAATGGTGAATATCTGTAAGTGTAAGAGTGTGTTAACTGTTAATTTCATAACTATACAAGAGTGAGCTGTCATTTTATCTTGCTTTGTGCTACTATCAAATTTCAGGAAAATGCATCATTATTTTGTATATGCATATTATTCTCCTTTTACTGAGAATATGGTGTCATTTGTCTACTTTGACTAAATTAGTGCTGACCTTTTATCACCTCTGACAAATGCATCCAAAAATGTGGTCTATTTACAATTACCCTCCCACCTGAAATCATAAGCTTTTTTTTTTATTATTTTTTGTAAAAATAGGCTACAGAAGTGCTAAAATTATAGCATTTACTGAATAGTTTCCTAAAAAATACATTTCATTCACTGTTCCTAGAAACAGCCTAGGCTTTTCAAAATTGGTTTGTTTTGTTGAAAGTTCTTTGGAAACAATGGACAATTTCTTTAAATATTTAACATTCTAGATTATTTACTAGATTGAAAAATTGACAAGAAATCAGAACATGACATAGGGACACTGTTATTTGAATACTAACTCTTTCCAACAAATAATCTTCCCAACTTCAATTTGCTATAGAGCCCTGGATTATTTTGTTTCAACAACTATTGTGCATTAGAATCATGTGGGAGCTTTAAAAAATGTACTAATGCCCAGGGCTGTATCGAGGATCAATTAAATCTTTTTATTTTTGGGGGGGCGGGGAATGGAGATGGAGAACGTGTCAGGCATCAGTATTTTTAAGCATTCTCACAGTGATTCTAAGAAGCAGTTCACTTTGAGTACCACTGTAATACCACCAGTCTTTCAAGTGCCAAAATCTACCTACAGTTAAAGCAGAGAATATTCAAGTACTCTTTAAGGTTGGCATAATAAGCTCTACTTTCTCTTTCCTTTTCTTGTTTTTTAAAAAGTCCCAATTTTAAAGCATTCCCTTGGTATGTGAAGTCATTAGCATTTCCCATATCTCATAGAAACTTATTTCCTGATTTTATTCTTTTCTCCACAAATTCCTGATCTTAACTGTATATTTTCATCAGCAGTGTGTCCTCAATAAACTAAATTACCTTTCTTAAATTCATTTTAATTAAAACAGATAAAAATTGTACAGTAATAATAAAATCTCTCTACAGCAATGAGAAAAAAACATGCTGAAGCACATGATCTTTATAATATTTTATGGGTACATATGTACTGACAGTGAATATTTTTCTCCTTTTTCACATTTTAATATCTTAGCTAATAAATATGCTGGTAAATTTCTATTACGATCACATACTTCTCAGTTTAATGATCTGTCTATGGCCATGCTACCCTGAACAAATCCGACCCTGTCTGATCTCAGAAGTTAAGCAAGGTCAGGCCTGGTTAGTAGATGGAAGACCACATAGGAAGACCAGATGCTGTAGTTTAATAATAATAATAATAATAATAATAATAATAATAATAATAATAAGTGATTGTAAGCTGACAAGATCCTTGCAATCTGTGAAGTCAACCAAGGGTTGTCTCGCCTAAAAAATAAATAAATAAAATAAAGTAAAATTTAGTGATTAACATTTATTAACATGAAAATGTGAGATTATGAAGTTGGTAGGATTTACTTTGATTTTTGTTACTTTTTTGTTATTTTTCTAATTTAATTTCATTGTAGTAAACTAGCTTTTAACATCTAAATCTTCCTGGTCAGTAAGACTGTGGTATTCTTTTAGATAAAACAGATTAAAATTATGACAGGACCAAGTGCAAGCACCCTCAAATCATATGCATTCAATCCATGTGAAATCCTCAGAGGGAATGCTCCAGATTTCACACTTTTAGGTTTTTAAGACTTTGCTCAGATGTCACATCTGTTTAGTGCATTCTCGTGCGAAGTATTGCCATGAACAGGGTGGGGAACAAAACTGCAGACAAATGATGTTTCTATTCTTATCAAGTTTTCCCAACGCATTTCTTTAGCACCCAAAGGCCCTTTAGCTGGAGGCTATAATGTGTTCTCATGGTACTCCTTACTTACCCTTCCCATAAAATTCACTGCACAATAAAGATGGATCAGTTTGTTTCTCACTCTCATAGATAAGAATTGCAACAACTGTGTTCTTCACAGTTATGTGGGAGGCAGCAAAGCATTGGGATTAAGAGACTGGTTTCTGAAGTCAAACCACAAGAATTTTTATCTTAGCTTCATAATTTAACAGTTGCATGACCTAGGGAAATTATTTAACCTTGGTGTCCTTGCATTTTCTCTTCTGTAAAATGAAAAAAAATAAATAAATCAGTGTCTGCCTCATAAGGTTGGAGTACAGACTGCATAATATAAATTCTATAAGGCAGAAGCACCATACTGAAGATACAGTAACTTCTCAAGAATTGGTTCTTATTATATTCTTATTTTTAGCACCAACTGGGCCATGGAATATATGTACAATTGATGCTATTTCAACAAATCATCATCTGTATTGCACTATTTAATATAAATATCATAAAAGTAAAATTTTAAAATTTGATTTAAAGCTTGCTATAAAAATTATCTTACTTTTCCTAGACTATTTCATTTCACAGAAGAGCAAATGTTCCATAGAACATTTTAAGCAAGTAACTAAAATGATTTGGACAAGGCGTACATATATCTTAATAGGAATAATATTGTCCAGCCTGTCAAGTTGTCAAGTGCTAATCTCCATCAAAATCATAACTAAAGTACATTTTTATAAAGATATTGTCTTTCCAGTACATCAGGGGTATGATAGCAATTTTGAGGGAAATAATATTTTAAATTAAACAACTAAAATAAAATTGAGTTGGTGAAGATAGCTAATATAAATTTTATCAATACCCATTCAGCTAGAGCAAAGCACTAATGAATATTTTAAAACAGACACATTGCAAAATTTATAGATATTATTCAGGATCATGAAACACATTAGTAACCAGTAGAATGGAGATGAATATCAGAGTTGAAGCTACTATCTCTACAACCCAAGACCAGAGTAAAACTACAAGTATTCATGTCATGTGAATATAGGCATTCTGGGCTTACTATGAAAATAGCCATCTCACTAAATCTTAACTACATGCTAAAACATTTTTATACTGTTCAGAAACTTTATATTAAAGACATTTGTCTCTTACATTTAGTGAACTGTATCACAGTACAACTTACCATGCATTTCTTTGCTGTTGGGAACTTCACCTTGTCATAAAGTTACTAAATAATCTTCTGAAAGAATCAATGTGGAAAGTATATATCAGCACCAGTTAAAATAGTTTATTAAATTATATCATTAGTATCGATGTTGAGTTAACATTTCCTCAATTATGATCCATTCATTTATTCAAAAAGATTACTAAGTAACTATTCTGGGATATAGTTATGAACAATATTAAAATAAAGACTATTCCTTGTAATTACAGAAATAACATCTAATGGGACAGAGAGACAAAAGACTGATAAACTAACACAATATAAATTCTGTCTGATGATGATAAACATTATGCAAAAAATTAGGAAGGATATAAGAAATATTGAAAGACTGAGGTGGTTGTCACAATTAATGTAACATTTCAGTAAAGATCTGAGAGACAAACAAAGAAGCCAGTTTATGAAAGTGCAAAGACCCTAATGTAAGGAAAGGATTAAATTGGTGAGCAGCTGTCCTATAGTGGGTTTGTGGCCATCACAGTTGCAAGGACAGTCATAAATATATATATTTTAAAAGTATTCTTTTATTTTTTTTTCATTGCAATGCACACAGTAGTAAGGTTTGATAATGTTTAGGTGGGTATGGAAACAATGGGTTATTGTAAGTTCTATATTTCTGCATGAACAATGCCTACTTCACTTCTCCTACTAAATAATCCCTGTAAGATGAGAACGAAATGTGTTTAATTGCATAAAATGCTGCGATTATATGGTACAAAGTGGTAATTCTGTGAAGAGACACATTCAAGTATGCAGCTAAATATTTACAGAGGAATATATAGTCATGCCCCATAAAAGATGATATAAAATTAGAACTCAAATCAAAAGTATTTTTCCTCCTACCTGCATGCTTTATTTTACTGAAATTCAACACTAGAAAATAATGTCTATAAAAAGTATGAAAACGTGAGTTTGCACCTTTAGAAAATGTAATTCAATCAATCTTTTTTTATTGTTGTTTTACAAATGTTCCACATTTTTCAAATGTGGAAATGTGCAGTGATGTAATGAGTTGAGTTTGAGCTTTTGAGTTTTCCACAAAATTGAAGATGAAGTACTCATGAACAGGGCATGTAAAAAAATGTCACTTTCACATACTTGTAGAATATTACAACATTTTTTTAAAAGTACATGTGAATACACCTAAGACACACTTCTTAGAAAGATAACAGTGATAGCTATATAATAAGATAATGTTGTGGAGTTACCCACAGCTTTGCTATAGTTTAAGGCCTCAGACATCGATGGAATGTATACATTTCTCTTTATAACCATCTTCCTGCTTCTTAGGTTAATAACTTCTTATTTTATATTACTTTCTTTGTGATATTGTTTGAGTACTCATTATCACAAGCCATAATAAACATATCAATCTTATGTAAAACAAAAAAATAATAATTAATGAAAAAAATAAAAAAATTTTAATGAATGATTTTTAAGCATTTAATATCTACAAGATTTTCAACATATCAAACAATTCATTAACTTTTTAAATTAATAAATTGTGTTTATTCATAGTCAAGAAGAGGCAAATCAATTTTACTCTCTCTACTATGATGTCGCCTCACAAACTCTTGAAAAATTGAAAGTAGCAAGAGTGACATTGTGCGACTTTGAGGTCTGGGTCTTAAGAGTTGCAGGACTTTTGCCACTAGTCACTGGAAGATTCCTTGTTGGTACCTAGCCATTCTGTGAGGAAGCCCAAGGAGTGATAAGGAGAAGTCAGTGTGAAAGTCAAATGAAGTTCCTGCCCAAAATCTCCAGCTGACCTCTCACAGCAGTAGCACCAACAGTCAGATATTTAGAAGTGATGCCGTTTTGGACTCCTTAAGTATCCCGGTGCTCCATTGGACAATGAAAGAGTAAAATTCCCAATCAACCAACAGAATTATAAGAAACAATAAATTGTTTTTTCTTATTAGCTATGAAAGTTGGGGCTTTTATGTTATATACCAATGGGTAACTAAAAACAGTTAAGTGCCTGCTTTTTGCTAGACTGGAGACAGGTTTGACACTGAAACTTGCACTAGAGTCAGTCCATAATGTCCTACCTCTGCACAAGCAAAACTGACTATCAACTAATTATACGATCTTCATGAAAATGACACTTATAATAACATAATTATTTCTATAAAAAAAGTAAATATAATTTCTAATTTGAATAAAACAGTCCAGATACACCATAATAACTGAAACTACAAAGATGGCTATTTGAAAAATGACACCGATAAAAAAGACAATACCTATAGCTTGTTAGTAATATGCCACCTTGGAATTGACTGGAACTTCTCATTAGTATTTTTATTAAAAAAAAAAAAATTAAAGGCGAAGCAGTTCAAGAGGAGAATAGAGAAATCTGCATAATATATTCAGTCTATTTCTGATATACATGACTTTTCACTGCTTTCAAATATCAGTCTGAGAAATATCAAGTAAACAACTTGAAAGCATTAATAATGCAGTCAGTAACTACAGTTAGTACACTTTCTAAGTAGCTATGTAAAAACATCAAGGTAAAGCTGTTAATTACTTCTATTTACGTCACAAAAGTTCCTAAGTTTATTAAAAGGAAAAGACACTTCAAACCTTAATTTCATAAAAATATTACATAAAAACACAAAAGCAGACCTGAAATGCACCTATCAGGCTGTTAGTGATCCCCTCGAAACTGAGTAAAGTTCAGATATGGTACCCTCACCTCTGAATCTGACCTCACCAACTCTGAGGCAACTAGTAATTATTTATAAGGTAGACAAGACCTTTGTGACAAATTTTTACCCCGCTTCATGCAAATATCTGACACTGATCTGCAGCCAAAGGTCTCTTCAAGCCTGAGCCCTAAGCATAAAAATACCATTGAATAGACAGTTACAATAGTTAATTATAATTTTTTAAAATTTAAATGATTAAAAATTTTATTTGAAACAATTTAAATTTAATACGATTATGATTTCTACCACTGTCAAAAAATTATATAAAGCCAGATTAAAAATTTTAACTAAATACTCACATGATATAATGAAGGTGAAGATAAATTATAAATCACAGCAAACTTTAAAAATCCACTTTTGGAAACCCTAGAGTACAAGGTCAGCAAATAAGTCTAATTCATCTCTTTAAGCCCCAGTGATTGGTTCATATTATGAGTTCAATACATATATATAGTATTATCTTGTGTTAAAGTTCTTTCATAGAAAATGTCTGATTCTCTGATAATAACACAGAACACTGAAGTTTTGCTAAACTGAATGGTTTTAGAATTGAAATTGTATAAGGAATAATGGATCAGTCAGAAATCAACTGAATAAAATACAAATCTTTAAATGAAAGTAAAAAGAAAGTAGTGCATATTACATTTGATATTTGCCATAAATAGACCCAAGCTCACTTTCTCAAAAGAAAAATTAGGGTACTATCCAAATTCAGGATTAGAATTCTTCTACCAGAAATGAAAATAAAGATGGAATAATTCATCCAGACTAGTTGCTTTTGTAAGAAAAACTTTAGATGACTTGTTTATCATGATAAGAAAACAGCAATAATATGCCTTTTATTATGTAATTTATTCGCTAATATCCTTATGTTCAAATGAATCACATACAAAAGATTTTCTACTTAAATTACTATTTTCAAAATGATGTTAAAATTGTTAGAGCTTAATTCCTATCAATCAAAATAAAATAAAAACATTTATAAAGTGTTTTTCCAAAATACATGTCAGTCATTATCAAGCAAAACTCCTCTTTTTATATTACTTATCAGTAATATTATCCCATGACAAAAGCAGTGATGGTCAATATGGCAAAGGAGATGGAAGAAATGAGGGAGTGAAGAAGGAGGGCTACGCAAAAACAGAAGAAAAAGAGAGTAAGAAATATGTTAACATGTTAATTATATATGTTATGCTAATATATGTTATACAAAATAAGTTTTTCATAAAAATTAAAGTAATATATGGTTTCCTTTCACTTTATTGGCTTTATATGTATGTAAAATATATGATACTTTTTTATAGAATATGAAATAAAAAAAACTGCTCTAAATTCACTTACTATTTATTGGTCATGTGAAATTGTAAGCATTTCAAAGGTATTCTGTAACCTTAATTAAAATATTTTTAAAACTGCCTTTGTTAATTTTATGAATGATATAATAGTTTCCAGATCTCCTATAAAGTGATTCAGAAACATTACAGATAAATGCAGATTTTGAGTCAGTATTATAGGTGAAACCTATAAGCAAACATATAGCTGATATTTACAAAACAGATACAGAAATACAAAGGAAGAATAAATAAGGTTTAATAATGCTAAAGAAGATTTCTTTAAAAAGAAAAAGTTGTCTGGGAGATAACTTTCACAATAGGTCCTACAATACATTCGTCTTCTGTCTTGTTCTTTCTCTCTTAATGTGGTTGGTATTATATTTCTAGAATTCATTAAAGTTGTGCCAATAAAGCAATGAAAAATATTCTAAGTAAATAGGCATTGACACAATACAGAGTAGATATTTCCATTTACATATACCTTTGATTTTAATAGATAATAACGTTGAGAGATTTTAATTTCTAAGGGTTGCTGAGGGTCTGTTTTTCTTCCTTATCATTCCATCAAGAAACAGCTCTATAAACCTGAGCCATGAATAACTAGTACAGCTGTTATTTATTACAGAATAATATTAAGTAAGAAATAATTGTATCATGTAGTATGCCCGTTTTAACAAAAATGTATTTCACTATAATTTCATGGTTATATGAAACCTAGAAAATATGTAATGTTTTAATTTAGAAAAGAAATTACCATAAAGTCATAAATATATATTTAATATATAAAATTTTAAATCTTCAGGGAGAGTAAAATTTTTTTTTAAATTAATTTTTTAAATTTAAAATATTTTACATGAAATGTCTTAAATGTTATTCCCCCCCCAAATACATTTGCTTATATTTTGACCATTTTAATTCTCCATTGTTAAAAACAAGATAACAGGTCTTAAAATGGAGTCGCTTATACTAGGCCTATATCACCAAAACAAGATTTAACAACAGCTTTGGCTCTCCCAAAAATAGAATCAAAAACCAGAAATCCCCTGATCAGTACCAGTTAGGTAATTTGCCTGGTAGACCCCCGCTATGCCCTCAAGGAAAGTTAACCTTGGAAAACCCAACCCAGTTTTGTGTCTTACTATAACTTCCTTGTTCTAGCTCCCTTCTGCCTTATTGAAGTCTTTCTTATTGTACAGCTCCTGGGGTCTCCTTTCATCTGCTTGATTGGATCTGCCCAATTCAAATGGATTTTTGCTCAAATAAACTCTTAACATTTTTAATATGTCATAGTTTTTCTTTTAACACTATGGTACAGGATCAAACTGTAATGTGGCCACTTACATTTTCATAGAAAAATTTTAGATTCAATGATGATAAAGACTACATTGATATCAGTCATGTATTAGAAAACCAAATTAGCAAATGGATGTGAAAGTTAGATGGTTAATAATGAAATTTAATTATGATTGTCCATCACCATTAAAAGATATTTCAACTATATATAAATGTTTAAAATGACACTTCTATTTCTTATTTTTATGGTTATTGAACTTCTTCTGAATTATTGTGATGCTAATATTTAGTCAAATAACCTGGAAATGACACTGGAGTTATTGATACAGAATTACAATGTATGATTGATTTACTCTAAAAGCTCTAGTCAGATGATTCAGAAAAGGTAATAGAGTAGTACAAATAGCCCAGTTCTTCAAAATCAGGTAGTTGACAGGTGTTATCTCTTAATTGAGAGAACTGGGTTTTTCAGAATAATTTCACAGCTACCTCTTTTTTTACTGTGTAGACATGATGCATGTTTCTGAAATTTAAGGGAAAGTTAACTCAGATATGTCTGTTTTACACCAAATTCTATGGAGAATTAGTCTTCTAAATAAGAAAAAAAAAAGTTAAATAATATGTAAGTTGCTTTGACTATTAGATGGTAATGTTGGGCTACTCCATTCTGAGAGTCAATCAAAAAATAACTATATCTACTATAGTACAAATCCATTTGTCACTAATAAAAACTAACTCTTGATTTTACTTCACTAACTCTTTCTTCTCACCACCTTCTTCCTTCTCTGAGTAAAAGCACTACTACTACTCCAAGCTAAAATGTTGAGTCATTCTTAATATTTTCTTTTAGTCCTAACAACTAAGCCCTTAGC
Source organism: Cynopterus sphinx (assembly GCA_030015415.1). Taxonomy (NCBI): domain Eukaryota; kingdom Metazoa; phylum Chordata; class Mammalia; order Chiroptera; family Pteropodidae; genus Cynopterus; species Cynopterus sphinx. The sequence goes on from CM057380.1 coordinate 14,943,470, forward strand.
AGATTTTACATTCCCTCATCCTTACTTGCAAAGAAACTTAAAATTTCTCCACTTCTTGCATCTATATAGCTAACATTCTTACATTTTAAATTTGCCATCACTCAACTCCCATCCCCCAACCTGGATTATTGCATTTGTGGCTCAGTTTTATTCATGCTCTAATCCCATCTATTCTGTGTTAATCAAACTCATCTATAAATATAGACAAATGTTATTATTCTGCTTTAAGCCATCCATTGGCTTTTCAATCGGGTAAAAAAAGGAAAAAAAAGGTTTTATATCTTGCAAGGATCTATTTAATTTTTTTAATAAAACTTTTCACTGTGTTTCAGAAATAATTTTCCTTTGCACTCTGTGTTAAGTCCTTTCTCGATTTAGGGCATTATTATGTATGTACATATAATCTCTCACTACCTAAAATGCTTATATCTCAGGTGTTGGTATGGCTATTTCAGATCAGTCTTAACCTTTAAGTCTCAGTTCAGTCTACATGCTCAGCTAGCCTTTCCCTGGCTTCTCTACTGAAAGATGGCCCTCTTTTCTCTCACATCACTGTTTTATTTATTTTATAACATCTTCCTCCATTCAAAATTATTTTACTGATTTATATTGTTTATTACCTCATTTCTAGTTAAACATCCTCCCTAAAGGCAGTGATTTGACTACATTTTCATTACCAAGCACCTTGCAGAATTCCTTCCATCCAGTAGGCACACAATATTTGATGAATGAATTGAACTAAAACGTAATATCCATGCAATTGCAGGGTCTCTCAGACAGTACTGGTCACGCAGCAGAAAAGGTTCACATCTTCATCTGCACTGAGATGTCTCCACGTACGGTTGCCAGGTTAAATATAGGACCCATTTAAACTTGATTTTCAGATAAAGTAGATTTCATTTTAGTATAACCATGTCCCAAAGGTTGCATAGGAGATTCTTACACTAAGAAATTATTCACTATTTGTCTAAAATTCAGATTTAACAAAGCATGTTGTATTTTTATTTGCTAAATCCGGCTATCCTACCACAATCTATACATTATACGAGGTGTGAATGGCCGATTCTTTTTAAAAAATTTTGTTTAAACAACTAATTTTCTAAATTATATATCAACCCTAGGTCTGGCAATTCTAAAAGCCTATTCATCAGCCACATGGGTCCTTATGATCTAGACTTGCTAGAGCATATGACTGTGAACAGACCCTTGTTTGTCATCACAATTCTGATTGATAAAAATGGTACTTATGGAAGATAATTTGAAGGAAATGTGGTATATTTACTTCCCTAAGCACACTAATTATTATTCCAATGATACAGAAAGATGCAGAAGCTAATAAACCAGGATATTACCATATTTATGTCAAATGGCTAGGCCTCTTACAAAATTTCCAAGCATTGACTTTGTAGGTAAGCTCTTGATTTACTCTAAGGAAACCTAAAGAAGCAACTAAATGAAGCCAACTCAGCATGTTTCATGGTAACATTCTCCAGGTCATTTTCTAATGCACTTTCAATGTTTGCTAAAGGAAGGTCCACACGATATATTATTTCTGATCTCACAGCCTTGGTACGCATCCAAGTGGATGCCAGGCTCACTGCCATTGACAACACTGGAATTAAAGGGGGAAAAAATTCTATTACCATGCTTATAAGCAAGTGTGTTATTCTGATATATAACTACTATGAAGTATAATACTATATATATAGCACTCTTTATCATACTGTCATATTTAATTCCACTGAACTTTCTCACTTACTTTCCAATAAATAACAAGCACCTGAGGACAATTAGTTCCCCTCTGGCATATCTTTTACATCAAAATTGAAATTTTCTTGTATGTTAATAAATACAAAATAAGAAATGCCATCATTTTTATAATTAATTTGGACAACTTCTGAATACTCTCTGAGCTCCAGGCCTTCTATTACATTATATACATTATTCTGCACTCTCAAATCTCCATGCAAGAAAGCAAAGTGAAGACATACTTAACACTGTAACCATTAGTCATGACCACTATTATTGAACTTTATAAATAATATTATAAGGTAAAAATTAAAGGCAGCAGATAATCAAACAGGAGAAGTGAATTAAACAAATATATTTTACTTTTACAGTTTATTTCTTCTGTACTTCTTTACAAAATATGAATTTGGAAAATAATCTAAGTTATAAGATATATATAAAAAGAGACTGTAAATGTCTGTAAATTTTAAGAAAAAATCTTAGCCAATAGTATGTTTGATGCATTTGTCTTCAATTTTCAGATAGACAAATATTTTGAATGATATATATTCTTCTGCTGACCTGCAGCTTTAGATGAGATTAATGGTGTCATTTAAACCAATGCATTTGCTTCTCCTATATAATGATGTCAAACTTTATAAGTGAAAACCAAATGATTTTATATTTATATATTGACTACACTTGTGTAATTTGCAATGTGCACATAGAAACTAAGAAGAATTTATTTAAATGTATCTTGTTACAGGAGAATTTTCCATGCTTAGAACATGACTGAGAATACAGTTTAAAAAATATATATTATTTTAAAGTTTCTTCTAAATATTAAAATTATGTTAGGGCAAAATGACATAAATATATCTAAGAAGAAAATGATTTCATTTTGGGGTGATTTGTAAGATATCATGGACTATGATGATATTCTTAAATAAGGGTGTTATTGGTGTCTAAGAATTTTTAGCCTGAGGCTCCAGCATGTGGAAATCTGTTATTTTTTCCTCCTAATTTACCAAACTGATGACTTTGTCACTATTCTGTCAGAAAACAATTGGAAACAAATGCAAGCTTGCTAAAAAAGTTTAAATAGGACACTGCACTAGGAAAAAAAAAACGATCATGTATACTTGGTGAGTCAAGAAATTAAATAAATAAAAATGTGTAAAAGTTACATAGTAATTCCTTAGGGTTACTGAAGAATAAAACACATAAAAAAAATATTCATTTGCTTACCGTGATGAGGATAAATAGAAGAAGTTCTTATAATATAGAAACATAAATAGTAGGTAAACCTGTTGCTACAGTAATTAGCACAATTCCATTTATTCTATAGCTACCAAAATCTGCTGATTTCATGTTGACCTTTCTACATTTAATGCTAAATTCACATTAGCATTCTCAGATAAAATAGTCTATCATGCATTTTAATTCAATCAACTGTAGTCTACAAACTTTAAGCTATAAAAAAAAATATTTTTCAGATATCTTGTTTTGTGTCTCTTTACCCATCAATTTTTCTCAAATGCCTACTGACCTAGAAAATGGTAGAATTGAATATTTTTTTAAAACTCACTGTTCCTGCACTTCCAGTCAGCAAAAGTCAAGAGTGGTCATGGTCACAAGAGGAAACAAAGAAAGGCCGGAGATCCTATGGTAAAATAGCTCTGGAGGCAAAACCATTGTCTCCTAACTTCAACAGTTTCTATCTGTGTGGCTTTGAGCAATTTACTTTACTTCTGAAAACCTCAATGCAAAAATGGGACAAAAATATACCCTATCAAACATGGATAATTGAAGGATAAAATAAGATTATTCAAGTGATATCTTTTACTGCCAGGGTCTGGCACACACAGAGTGCCCATTACAGTTCAGTTTTTTATTACTAGTTTACTATTAGCAATGCCTCACTACTTACTAGGCATTGCAGTGCAGGCATTTAAAATAGTTTCCTAAACAAACAAACTACAAGTCTTTTTCTTCCTCTAGTTTAGAACCTTTTTCAAATAGTAATAATCTCATGATCGTTACCAAGTAAGATTTCTCCGCCAATGTTTAATGCATTGGTTATTAATCACATCAGAGGCTAAAAGTGTCACATTATAAATGTATCACAACACTCTTGTCTAATTGACCATGTAATCTATTACAATATCAATGTTTAAAGCTGAAATATGTATCCAAGTACCTTTTAAAGGAAGAAGTCTAAAACTGATCTCAAAAGACTTTTTAAATAAACTTTATTTTAGAGCAGTTTTAAGTTCACAGCAAAATAGAGTGGAAAATACGGAAAGTCCCCATATGCCTCCTGTTCTTACACACACACAACCACTCCCAATGTTAACATCCCCACCCCAGTGGTATATTTGTATCAGTGAACCTATATTGACATGTCATCACCCAAAGTCCATACTTTATTTTAGAGTTCATTTTTGGTATTTGACAAATATATAATGATATATATTACTATTGTAGTCTTATACAAAATAATTTCACTGCCCTAAAAATCCTCTGCTCTGTCTATCTATTCCTCACTTTATAACCCGTGAAAACCACAGACCTTTTTATTGTCTCATAGTTTTGCTTTTTCAAAAATATCATATAATTGGAATAATACAGTATTTAGCCTTTTCAGATTGCCTTCTTTTGCTTGATAACTGAAGTTTCTTCCATGTTTTTTCATGGCTTGATAGTTCATTTATTATTAGCACCAAATAATATTCCATTGCTTGTTCACCCACTGGGAGACATTTTGGTTTCTTACAAGTTTTAGCCAGTACAAACACAGCTGCTATAAACATCCATATAGAGGATTTTGTGTGGACATGTTTTCATTTCATTTGCATAAGTATCAAGGAGTGCGAAAGTTGGAAAACATGACAAAACTATGTTTAGCTTTGCAAGAAACTGCCAAACTGAACTGTCTTCCAAAGTGTGAGTATCATTTTGCATCCCCACCATCAATGAATGAGAGCTCCTATTGTTCCACATCCTCTCTAGCATTTGGTGTTGTTAGAATTTTGTTTTTTGGCCACTCTAATAGGTATGCAGTAGAATCTTGTTTTAATTTGTAGTTCCCTAGTGAAATTATAAGGTTGAACATCTTTTACTTTCATATACTTACTTGCCTTCTGTATATCTTCTTTGGTGAGGTTTCTTTTCATGTCTTCTTTCAATTTTTTAATCAGGTTTATTTTCTTGTTGAGTTTTAAAAGTTCTTTGTGTCTTTTGGATAATGGTTCTTTGTCAGTTTTGTCTTTGCAAATAGTTTCTCCTAGTCTGTGGCTTGTTTTCTCATTATATTGGCAGTGTCTTTCATAAAGCAGGTTTTTTTTTTTTTGCTTATTAATTATTTACTCCAGGGTGTCTTTGGTGGGTGACTAAAAAGTCACTGTCATATCCAGAGTCATGTAGGTTTTCTTCTATTTTATATTCCAGAAATTTTATAGTTTTGCATTTTGTATTTTATGTGTAAGTCTATGATCCATTTTGAATTAATGTTTTTGAATACCATCATCCTATCTAGAATACTGAAAGATATTCCCAGGCATTGTCTCTTTTTCCTGTCTATAATCTAGCACTTAACAGAAAAAGTGATTCTTTTTGAAAAGTATTGTTATATCAGTCTACAATTCCTTATTTTTATAAAAGCTTATAAAGTCCTGCATAAGTTAGCCCTATACATCTCTTAAATTTTATCTCTCACCACGCACCCCCACACTCACCATTGACTATGTGTTATCCTTATTTAACTTTCCATAACTCCCTGAATATTCAGGCCTTTCCCCTATCTCAGGTATTTCATACCAATTACTCCTTCATTTGAAGCACCTTTCATTCTTATCTTTCTATAGTCGGATCTTTTTCATTGCTTAGGCTTTATTTACATGTCACACCTTCAGAGCCTTCTTTGATCAACCTTTCTAAAGTTGTATAATTGGACTAAGAATATGTTATTAACCTCATGTCCAGATTTCTTTAATTGTCAAGGGAAACAAAGAGTAGCTACCAGGGCAGTAAATGGTTAACGTGGGCTGTTCAAATTCTACTCATTCCAAAAAAAGGCCTCTTAGCAAAATTATACCTGAAGCCCCAAAAGGTGAAGTCGTATGTTTGCCAAGACCACCTCTGCTTGCAGAACCTGACATATTCAAACGAAAACCTATGAACCTGAGTTGTATCATTCTGGGAAACATTTTGGTTATGTAATATGATAATGATCTAGACCAACTGTTGATGACTGAGTGAAATTCTAGTAATAGACCAGTGTTTTCAACTTTTCTTTTTCTGGTTACATTCAAACAAGAGATATTATTTAAGAAGAATGTCTATAAACTATCTCCTACTTGGTCATCAGACTCTGAGGTGACATACAATTCTAGGCAGACTAATCACTGCGTAATGATAAATTTTGATGACAAGTCTTTATAGACATCCCTGGCAACTGCATGTCCAAGTATGCCACAGCGTACTGTGCACAAAAACATATAACCATTGTTTTATACATAAAAGTTATTAAACAGAATTAAAATAGACAATGGGTTTCTATTTCTGATGGGAATAAAGCCAAAGGCATCACAAAGTGAATCTGAAATGTGCTAGGGATGACTGCATCTTAAGACAAAAAAGGTGACAGGAGTAGTTTTAGCATACTTGAACTAAATTATCCTTAAGTGTGATTAACATCAAACAGTCTCAGTATAATCCTGTGACTAAAACAGGGTGACTGGCTTTGTTCTCAACTGATTTTGAACCCAGAAACAATTGAATCATGACTGATTTTAATGATGTTTGTGTAATATATAAAAATATACATATTATATATAGTATATACACAGGAGCTGATTCTGTTGAAAAGGCATACTTATTTGTGTGATATAAATATAAATATTAGCTAAATACAGGTATTCAGAAATTTTATATATATATATAGTTATATATATATATATATATATATATATATATATATATATACATACATACACACACTCTCAGAAAGCCTAGGCCAGCCAGGATTAGGTTGCTCTAACACTTCATATTCTAGAGGAACAGGTTGGCTGGCTCTTAAAAGAGACAACCTTCTAATTCTTAGAATATTCTAATAATATTTATATGCCTAAGGCCTTTGGACACATGTACCATTTTGGACAAACCATGTGATTTATGGCAAATAACTCTTTTTGCTTTCAGAGCTGGGATGGAGTCTAAGGAGCTGGAGTCAGACATAGGGTGCTGTATGTCTTTGTGACTGACCCAATAAAATTTCTGGACATCATGGCTAGGATAAACTTCCCTCACTGACAGTACTTGCTCTGAATGTGTTCTCACTCATCACTGCTGGGAGAATTAAATGTGTCCCCATGTGACTCCCATGCCAGGAGACACTTGAAGCTTACACCTGGCTTCTCCTGGACAATGTACTGCTCACCATTTCCCTTGGCCAATTTAGATTTATATCTTTTCTCTAGAATGAACTTGAACATAACTATAAAAGCTTTTCGGAGTAGTCTGAGTCCTTCAGGTGAATTATTAGGTGTGAGAATTGTCTAGGCGATACATAAAACGCTAACAAACGAGGTAGTTAAGAGAATTAAATAACATAATGTGTGAAGAGTACTTAAATAGTACCTGGCATGTGACAGACTCCATGATTCTGCTTTTGTTATTACTATCTGAAGTCTTTATCTATTGCATTCAGAGAATTTACAATCTATAGTCACAATGTTTATTTACTTGAGAATTGTCCTTTCTTCTCATAGAGTGGAGGGACACGATGACGGATTTTGTGTGTTTGACTCTACGTCTGATGCATCACACCTCACAGTGCCAGGCACAGAGTAATCACTCAATTAATAGTTCTTTAATAATTAATAAATATAAAAACATGAATAACAAGTGAAGAAATTGTGATAAATTAACTTAAGATATTGCTCTAAAAGAGTATAAATTTTATTTAAATATCTGAAGTTAAATTGGAAAGGCCTCATTTGGTTTTACAAGATCCCCAAAGCTAGAACCAGGAGCAATAGAAAAACAAAGCTAGAGATATATCAATTTTGGCTTACTTTAAATAAAGCAGTTTCTAACTGTCATTAGACCAAAGATGCCACAGGTAATCTTGGGGTTGCATTTCTTATTAGAGAGAGTCAGGAAATAACTCTACTTAGTAGTCATTTTTTAGAGCTATTATAAATGTGATTCAAACATTCTATGTATTTTAAATCAATAGCTTTTAAATTTCCTTTCAAGTCTCAGATTCTGCTTCAAAACACCACATATAGTTTTTCTTCTTAAAAGTATTTGTAATCACCCAGAAAATCTTAATATTCTCCTTTCAGAATTTTGTTTCAATTTCAACCCAAAGAATAGAAGACTCCACCATAACAGGATATGTGGAGTCCAAAAAATTTTAATACTGTAAACTAAAGATATTTTATCAATTGCAAAAATGATAAAGCTGAGCTTCCCTAGAGGACTCTCAGGGGCGCTAGCTGATTGATCTACTTCTGGTTGTATTTGGTGCCACCTGGTGGCATCTGTTCTCTCTAGCTTAAATATAAATAGAGACTTTTCCTGGTTTTGGGGTGTTTGGCTGAGACTTCCAGTACACTGGTAGTGATTCCAGAAAACATTTTTAGTTTTTATTCACTGCATTAGTCCAATCCAGGGAGACTGGGCCAGGAGAAAAGTAGAGTCATCAGGATCCTATCTAGTATCACTGCAATAGTTAAGAGCAAGACCACAGACACTGGGAGCAGAACGTCAGGTTGGTAAATCAGTTCTCTCACTTATCAGATGTGAAATCTTTTATTTGCCTAAATTTGTTTGATCTCAGTTTCTTTATCTGTAAAGTAGAAAAATAGTATAATAATTTCTCAATAATATTTCTATAATTATTAAATAGATAATCTAAGCATTCCTAAAACTCAACAAACGAAAAAAAAAAAAGGTATTAGCATCTTGTCATGCTGGTAATGCTACAGAAAGTTACTTTAAAAACATCTCAATGGATTGATGCTTAATACACCTATATTGCATCCAGCAAAACGCAAACAAAAAATAGAGCATAAGAATGAAATGTTTTTTGATATTAACAATAAATAAACAAAATAAATAAATAAAGCAACCTAAAAATATCTGAGGATGTTAAGTGATGGAATGCGCACATGTGTGTATGTGCACACATTTATTTTTTGAGAATGATGTGTGTGAGAGAAAAAAGTTAAAACCTTAAAACATCACTTTTCAAGACAAAATGTCTTCAAGAGGAAAGAGTGGTGATTAATCTAAAACATTTATCATAGTAAAGGCAGCCAGACAGACAGTCTGCATTCTTAACAATGAAGAAGCTTTTATACTCCTTTCTACCTTCTATATCCCTCAAGTCTCCTCTCTTTTACTAAACTGCCTTTGAAGTACTTCAATCATGCTCTCTCTACAGGTAATCACTGACCTCAATTTTAGCTGTCAGCATGGAAAATAATGCATTTACCTTTATTTTTACTGGAGTGTAAGCTTCTTCAGGGGAATTGCTGAGTTTATGTTTTAGTCTGTATCCAGGACATCATTAATTCAATGACACACATCAAGGACAGAAACATATGATTCTATAAATGTCTATTTTTGCTTCAACATCACTATTTAGGAAAGGGGATGAAAGAATATGCTAATAGAAGACTTCATTATTTTAAGTACAAGGACTGAGTAAGCAATTGGGACTTCACTTTTTTATCTTTTCATAAAAGCAGTTTAATCTTCTCACAAGAACTGCCAAATTTCTTCCAAGTGACAAACTACTCATTCTTGATACTTTTGGACAGATTAAACGTCAACCTGGTGTCTTCACAAATAAAAAAATATATTTCAGAACAATGTTGATGCTGGTAACATTTAGAAATAATGAGTACTTGCTTCCTAGTGTTTTGGGTAATCTAACAGTTTTTCACAGGCTTTCGTCTGTATCTTGCTTGGTACATGCTCATCATTAGCAAGATTTTTTTTTCTTCTTTTTCATGCCTGTAATCATTAAGTATGTAAGTCAAATTAAAACCGAGATAGAGTAATAAAAAATTAGGGTATTTTCACTAAATGTGAAGAGTGAAAGCATATGAACTCGAGAAGGCCTTTCTTTTTCATATAGATTTCTGCTGATCTAAATAAACTCCAATCCCCTTTACACCCTATAGTTATACGTAAATTGTGATATTTTATGCTAGTAATTTGCTAAAATGGTATTTAAACAAAGTTTTAAGCACAACTATTCATGAAAATTTATAATCTGGTAAATCAGCAAACATTCATCTCTGTGTTTTATGCATATTTTAAGACACATGACCCATTATAACTTTCTGTTTCACAGAAAGATTTGTCTTAGCTTACATATAAAGTTGTCATTCATTATATGTAATGATTCTAAAAACATGTCCTAAAATTTTATTTTGTAAAAATATGATTATATTTCAAATGTATTACAGATGATCATCTGTGAGAAATAAATCATTTTCTAAATTTGTTTCCAAATTAAATGTGGAATAGAGTTTTCTTAAAGTGGTATCAGGCAGTGGTAGTCAACTTTTTGGCACCAGGGATCAGTGCTCCTATGAAAATCTGATGCCTGGTGATCTGAGGTGGAACTTCAGCTTTGTGTGGCTGTAAATACAGATGAAGCTTCGCTCACTGGCCTGCCACTCATCTCCTGCTGTGCAGCCCGGTTTTTAAGAGGCCACAAACTGGTACTGGTCCCTGGTCTGATTGAGGACCCCTGGTATAAGGTATATATGAAGATGCAAATATGAATATTGTAATAAATCTATTTAAACATATTATAAATTCAGTGAAACATGAGACCACCATGAAATTCTATTTATAGAATTCCTCCTGCCGAAATTCCCATAATTTTTGCTACAATGCAGAAAATAAATGTTTAGAAAACAAATGAGAAATTATATATTTTTAACTCATTATATTCCACTGTGACATCTCTTGAACAAAATTGCAAAACTGTCTAAATAACTACTACATGCTTCTAATCCTCATGCATATAGATTCAAGTATGACACAAATGGAAGCTGTAGTATAATAAAAAAAAAATTGACTAACCTTCATCCCTGCCTCCTGGGAGGAATATTCTAACTCTTAAAATTTCAAAAGTAATAGGAATGTCTTCATTATTCATGAGTCCTTTAGATCACATCTGATAGTTTATGTTCATAAAGTTACTGTTGTAAGCCGTTTGAAAGCTATAGGAGGTGACGTCAAGCTAAAAAGATGAACATAGTGATAAGAGGATGGGACTCTGAGGCAGCCCAGCATCTAGGGAAGGGAGGGAGGGAGGCTGGACACTGGGATCATTGTATGATTAGTGACTTAATCAACCATGCCTATGTAAGGAAACCCCAATAAAATCTCTGGACCTCGGTTTAATGAAGCTTCCTCATTACTGAATACATTTATGTGTCAGGAAAATGACTAGCCCTAATTCCGCAAAAGAGGGCACCAAAACACTATTTAGGACTCTCCTAGACCTAATCCTAAATGTCTCATAATTAAACTCCTCCTGAGTTGTACCTTTTATAATAAAACTGTAACTGTTAAGTAGATCACTTTCTGAATTCTGTATTATTCTAATACATTTTCAAACCTAAGGGACCCTTGAATTTGAATCCAGTCATTCAAACATTTGAGTGGCCTGGAACCCCCTTGTGGCTATTTTCTGAAGTGAGGGCAGTGTTGTGGGTCACTGAGGCCTTACTTCGTGAGGCTGTGCTACTCCTAAAACCAAGGGTTTTTATGACTTTGATTTGGCTTTGAATCCTAGCTCAAGAGATCTTCCTCCCTCTCTAGACCCCTCATAGATACAGTCTTTCCTCTGGATAATCGGCAACCCCTGAGGAAGTAGAAGATAGTAGCCTGGACCTGACTAATGGTCATGTCTGGACTAAAGATAACCTCAAAAGAGGACATCTTGATCCAGTCATAGTTCAGTTCCTGAGCCCTAAGGTGGAACAACCCCACTGACTACTCTTCCATGAGCCCATACAGAGGGATGCCAGGGCAGACTTCAGAGCTGTCCTGGAGACCAGAAAAAAATGATTTATGAGCCTTACTTCATCTCTAACTAATCAGCTCTTGGCATAACCAAGCCCACTAAGCCATAGTGTCTTATAATTTTGCCCTATTTAAACTGGAACCTATGAGCCATCAGAGAGTTGGTCTTTCAGAGCATTAGCTCTCTGTACTCCAGACTGGCTTGCTCAATATTAAATTAATTTCCTTTCCATACTGCAAACTCCTACTCAAGCATTTCTTCCAGCCAGTGCTCACAGGCAGAGGGACTCAAACACTGGGACCCAGGAACATTGCCAATTAAGGGTGAAACAGATTAACGGGCAATAACACACACACACACACACACACACACACACACACACACACACACATCACAATCACTCTCTCAACACTCCCCAATTATGAAATTGTCATAAAACAGCATAGCAGGCTATCACTTTACACTTTGTGATCATCTGGTTGTGAATATAATTAAAACAATTCTAATTCCCAATAAATTATTCTAAATTTATACACTGTGTTTAATTCATATTTGTTGAACAAATGAATGAAAATTATAGAAATAAAAATTTCAGCAAATGCCTTATTGATATTTTATTCCTGTTATCTTTTTCTGTCAAGATTAGCAATCATTTTTTATCTAATCAACTACATATTTGTATGCTATAATTTCAATGACCTAGCCTTTACTTATATAAATTAACTCACAAAAAATTATTATTCTGTATTTTGTAATGGATTTGAGCGAGACAGCAATAGAAATCCAAATATAGGTTGATGGTCCAAAGTTCTCAATCAGTATCTCAAGGAATTCTTTGTTAGAGCACAAAGTAATTAATTGTATGCAAGTGTGGTCAAAATAATTTCACTCAATAATCTAAACTGAATCAAAAATCTTTCCGATATTTTTCTGTGCTTCAGTGCTCATTCAATATAATATGGATCAAGACTAAATAATTAAATTAATTGAAAAAAATGTCATTGCAAATCAAGACTAAAAAAATAGTTTTAGGACCTTGTTTTCATATTTCAAAGTATATGTGAAATGCACATATTCAATATAATAAAATTATATTGTCATTTGACCTTCAAATGACAGTATCCAGTATTCCCTTGATTACACAATACTCTCTAATATGGAGTCCAAGTTTAAAAGAGAAAATAATAAGAAATTAAGTTATTGGATAGATGAGATTTATTCAATTTTACTGATAATGAGAATGCAACATATAGTTCCTAAGTCTTTCCAACTTTAATTTTTGCTCAACTAATTTTAGTACTCTTTGAAACTTAAATATAAACATTCTAGAAAGTATTTTAAGATTTTAGAATCTTGTGCAGAGAATACTATATTTTAATAAAATAACCCTAATTAAATTTAGCTTCAGCTGTTGTGTAACAAATACTCACTAGAAACTAGATTTTGTAAAATTCTCAACTGTGATAAATTTGTATTTCAAAAAATACTTTTGCTACAAGGAAATTACATTAAATTTTATATCATGGAAGTAGATGGATAACTAATATTACTAAGTAAGCTATTTTTCTCTACATGTATGTTAAACTCTCATACACTACACATTTTTCCTTTTTTCATCTGATGACATTGTCACATTATGAAATTAAATAAAACAAAACAACAATTTAGTCTAGTAGATAATTTACCCTATGCACAGAGTGAGAGTACTTACTAATGAGAAATGTTAGAGGAAACTGTCGGTAGTCTAATTAGGATCCATGAAGGCACAACGTACTTGGGAACAGGTTAAGCATAAACTGACTTTTCTGTTGTTCCTTCTTTTGATAATAATACATGCCTACCTTTTAGAGGCTCTTTCTTCCCCTGTATATATGATTCATCCATTCCATCTCCAATGTTAGAGTTACACAGTTAATGTGAATGAGTTTTAAAGTGTAATCAATTTTAGATTAGTAAAGAAAAAATCTAAATTATATTCATCACCACTGTATTCCATATTTTATTCATATATTTAATTATTATATTTAATTCTTATACACCAAAAACACAGGCTTGCCAGTATTTTATACTTATGCCTAGCACGGTTCAGTACTTATTGAACAAATAAACATATGAGAAAACACTGAGGTTAAATTTCCAAAGATGACACAAGTAATAAGTTTCAGAGCTGAGTTTCAAAACCAGATCAAGTTGAGTTCGGAGTGCAAATCTTTCGCCTAAATGTCTCCCTTCTATTGAGTACAGATATCCACTATGTAAGAGAGAATGAGGTACACGTTAAGGTTCTAAATTTCTGCACTGGAGAAAGAAGTTGCTATACAGAATGCTGAATTTTTCTAGAAATCAAAGCACAAAACAATAGAACTTCAAACACTTCGCCTTTTTGCCTAGAGTGGGGCCTTCTAAACTTCTAATCTTCTAACCTTCACCTGCTCCAGTACAATTAGAAACCATGCACAGAGATAATTCTGTTTTGCAGCTGCAAATACAGCTGTTCTTTGCATGTTTTATGAGAATCTTTTTTTTTAATGCAGATAATTCCATATAAAGGAGGTTCTCATTCTTGAGCTTTTATAATAGGGAACACATAAAATGTAATACACTTAATTCTCTCCCTCTCTCCCTTAATTTACTCAACAATGTACAAATGTGGTAGATATGATTACTTTCTAAAATTGTACATAAATAATTGCTTCATGATCATAAACCTAAATGGCACACTCAAGATTACCAACTATCAAGTGTACACAATAATTTGTGAAGGTATAAAAGAAGAATTTTTCACCAATTTTTAGAGCAACTGAAATCTGTAATTTTGTGTGTAAAATATAGTTAAGACTAAAAGCCCATAGTGCAGCAGCCAGGGAAAAGTGTTCAATGGTATTGCATAAGACATAACAAAGTGTTCATATTTCCAACCAATGTGGAGGCTAATTTTAGCTCACATTCAAGTGGTGAATTACTCTTCCTGCCAAAATTCAGGGCAGGATATAATTCCTTTCTATTAATGCAGTGGTGAGTAACACATCAGTTGAGTAAATGGTATAGCCATGAGTCCACAGATGAATAGAGAAACCATTCTATGTGAATAAGGAACATGTGACAGGCATGTTACAGAGTTTATTAAAGTGAAAAAAAAAATCTATGAGAATATAGCTGCTCCTCTGCAGCAAATTGAAAAACTGCAGGTATAGAAAGTTGGAAATCTCTACCAATAATAATTTGTATTTCTATACATAGAAGAGATATTAGGCAACCTTGAGAGAAGAGAGAGGTTTAAGTAAGACAATGAATGAAGGGACATTCAGTCCTTATTAGAACAAATGCAATTTTCTTAGTTAACCCTAGATCAGGTTTTCTCCATTGTCTTCCTTGAAATATAAAATACAACTGCATCACGTTCATTGCTTTGTACACTGCTATGGTTGTGGCTTCTAGAGGAAAATTTTTATTCATTTTTGTAAATTCAGTTGTTTTCTGGAAAATATCAAAGGTGTTCGGAGTGTGTACAGAATAAATGTACTTCTTTGGAATCTAAACATTACCAATTTAGAATTTATCTTATTTTGGTTGTTTCTGTTGTTAAACAGAAGAAAATTGCTTCATTCTTATAACAAGAGACAGAAATATTAAAGAATAAACATGCTATAATAGCAATTCTATTTTTATTTTGACATTTTTGTGTATGGTCCTCTGAAAATATTAATTGAGATTGAATATGTGTTGGGGTAATCTCTCAATATAGAGACTGAATCGAGAGCAGGAAGCAGTGTACAACTTACTACAAATTCACCAATGAGGACCTAATTAAAGCAGAAAGCACCTTTACATATGGAAATAAAGATTTCTGATAGTGGCTTCATGCATCAAATTAAACTAGACTGATTATTAAGTGCATTTGAAATAATTTTAAAGGGTGAGTTCAAAAGTTTTCTTAGTATTTTGTACATCTTCACTTGGGTTTAGTATTTTGTACATCTTCACTTGGGTTTAAAATAATTTTTAAAATGAAAAAAAAAAAAATTCCCATGGAAGTACAAAATAGAATCAGTACCTAATTTAATTTGGGAAGAAGGTAATCAAACTAAGTTGTGTTGCAAATGCAAGACTCATGTTTAAATTATCTGAAATTATGGGAGACCACCTAGGAAGACCAGGTGCAATAGATGTAAAAAATAAAAAAATAAGGGATTGTAAATTGACAAGGTCCTCACAATCTCTGAGATCAACCAAGGGTTGTCTTACCTAAAAATAAAAATACAATAATAATAAATGAAAATAAAAATAAATGATCTCAAATTCCCAGGGGAATTTTGCATATTAAAATAATTTCTATTAAAATTTTAATAATTTAAATATCTTATTTCAAAAAAGGAGCATATATTAAAGCCAAAGTAAATTCCCAGTTTTCATATGACTGATAAATCATTTACTTAACTGGGAGTTGAAAAATAAAAAATGAGAATAAAATACAGTATAATTGTCATAGCAATGTGATGAATAATCTTGGTTAACTAATTAAAACACAAGACCAGACTAAATTTTAATGTCTTATACTAATTTTTTAAAAAGGATAAAGTACAAAAGATCAATAAGACATCAATACATATAAATAATTTTAACATTTTAATGAGTTGCTATTGAAATGTCAAAATTTAAATAAGTAATTTTAACTATATTCAAATTAAAACATTTTAATAGTTGCATTAAGCAGTCTACAAATCAGAGTGCGTGAAGAGATAATGGGGTGTCACTCACCTTATGAAGGCTAACAGGGCAAACATTTTCTGAAGTGACTTTTCGTTATGTACTAACTTAAAATTGGTTCACATCCATTATATTTCCTCTAAAGGTTACATTCCTCTCTCTGATTCCTATTTTGGTTGATAGCATCATTACCCATCCTTCCTGTTAGTCAAGTATAAAACCCTGATTTCAAAGTTGAATTTGATCCACTCTATTGCCCCAAATTTCAACCAATTGCCAATTTGACTTTTACCAAAATAATGATGCATCTTGCATCTTTTCTTTATTCATAATATTCAGTTTCATTATGAGAGTGAAAGCCCTACCAACAACACCACCACTACATTTCCTAATGTTTGTATGGTTTCTACATCTAATCTTTGTTCAAATATCTTAATTATTATTAACTCCAAAATGTCTGCTTTTGGTCTTCTAATTCTATGTTCTGTTCTATAGCAATTTTATATAATTCATAACTAAAAGTATCATATACACAGTATGTATATGTGTATATATAAATAGATGATATAGATATATATATATATATAGATACAGATATATAGGTACAGATATGGATATGTAGATATATACACTACATCTCCAATCTAGAACTTTTTTTGAACGGCACACGAGCCTCATTTTCAATGAAATAACTATGCCATCCTTATACCTTAAAATACTGCTTCTTTAATATCATATACTGTGCCATCAATATTTAATTTCCCTTAAAAAATCTTTTAGAGTTAGTTTGTGGAAATCACCAAACAATATCCATTATCAAAGTGCATAAAAATTTTATTAAAAAACAAGTCTTTTTTTGGTCATAGAATTGATATAAAAGGCAAAAAATGGTCATTTTATTCATATAATTCCCCCCCCACATGAAATTGACTAATTGCTTCTTTATAGTGTTATCTATCTTATTCTTTGATCTCCTATACGTTTTTTATCTGTAGAATACAAATCCAAGTGAGAAACAGATCGATCTACCTGACCTTGGAGCAGGTGCCTCTAACTACACATGCGAAAAATGATATAACCTCTTCTCCTCAACTTTTTACTAATTATGCATTATCTCAGCTAAAGGCATAACGAGATATTCAGGCAAGAAAAAGAAAACTAAGAATATACTTTGAACATTCCAAGTCCCTCACTCTCAGACATCCATCCATTGGCATTTATAGGTTTACCTTGCTACTCGAACATCTTCCTATCAAGCCTACTTAGTTTACCTTTGCACTATTAGAAGTATGTGAACCCATCAGTCTCTTGCTGAAAAGCTTTTCATGGGTTGGATATGATTTTTCAGTTATCACTGCATTATTCAATATCCTTTAGATTTTGCCAAAGTTACATTTACATTCACTTCAGTATTTTTGATTTTTTGTGGTCCCTATATCTATAATGTGGCTCCTCCCAATTCCAAATTGCTTACACTCAGTCATATCCTATAAAGGTCAAAGTTTCTTCACCAACTTGAAACTGATTTATTTTGCTTCCAAGCCTGAGTTTAATAATTCTCATTTATGGGACTAAGTATTTCATACTTTGTGTATACTCTCCAATTATGTATATAAACAAGTCAATGAAAATAAGCATGATAGAGTATAGTAAATGCACTGATGGAGAAAGCACGCAAAATACTGAGGCAGTATATGAACGTGCAGATCCCAGAAAGCTCTTGAAAAAAAAAAGTGACATTTATACTAATATCTGCAAGAGTCATGTAAAATGATAAGAGGATTACATTACAAATTTTTTTTAAAAATAAGGTTTTGTGAAGGTTTCCAATAGAGACTATAGTATTAAAAAGGAAAGGATACATGTAGATTTTCCACTGCTGGGCATAATGGTGTACTTGGCTCTCAATAAGTCCTGTCATTTAAGCAACTTAAAAGTAGAAAAAAATTTTCAAAGAATTTTGTAATTGGACAGCAGGCTGTACAGAACACTGAACTTTGAGAAATGAAAAATAATTAGGTGACACCTAAGATCAACCTGACTTTCTGCATGGAGGTATTTACTAGACACCAGTTCAGGGTAGGGACAGAGCACATTGGTTTCTACAAGTACTGAAGAGAGACAGTCAAATTCAGAGGAGCTAAGTTAGCTAAAATTTGTCAGAGTATGGATGAATAGGATGCTACACAGATAAGGAGCTCCAAAAACCTTCATAAGTGTCCCTTTGAGTCTTTTGTTAAATAGTAACATAACCTTTCAAAGAGAAAGAACCACCACTGGGAAATGATAAGCTCAAAAGCACCACAATTCACAGGCTGAGAGATTTTCTACTCTGAACAAGGCAGAATAGAGTAATATGTTGAGCAACTGGGGCATTCACTAGAGATATTAAAAAGGTCAAGACTTTGAAGTTGAGCTACACTAGTTCTAGATTACTGCTTGATCAAAGTGTCCTCAAAAATGCCTTAAAATATGGTTTAAGCCAATCAACTTAATCCAAAGATAAATTTATTTTCATCCCAGAAAAACACAATCAATAATCCTCTTTAGAGAAAAACACCAACATCCAAAAAACTCAAAAAATGTGATATTAACAATGACCAGTATATAACAATAACAAAAAAATAGTAGACTAATGAAGCTTCATGATGGAAATGTGATCCCTTAACCAGGAGAAAAATATGCCAATAGAACTATGTTCAAATGATGAATAAAATGGAATTAGCTGACATGTAAAATAGGAATTATACTAGAGAAATGAAATCATAGAAAAAAATCAAAAGGAAATTTAGAGTTTTAAGTAAAAGATCTAAAATTAAATTTTCATTGGATATCCTTAATAGATTAGAAACTGCAGAAAAATAAAGATGAATGAACTTGAAAACATGGCAATAGAGGTTATACAAACTGAATCACAGGGAGAAAATAGAGAAGAAGGGAAGGGAAGAAGGGAAGGGAAGGGAAGGGAAGGGAAGGGAAGGGAAGGGAAGGGAAGGGAAGGGAAGGGAAGGGAAGGGAAGGGAAGGGAAGGGAAGGGAAAGAAGGAAGTTAGGAAGTTAGGAAGTAAGGAAGTTAGGAAGGAAGGTAGAAAGGAAGGGAAAAGTAAAGGAAGGAGCAAACTTAAGTGTTCTGTGTGTTACCATTGAGAAGTCCCAAAATACATGAAGTTAGAGTTTCCAGAAAAGGGGTTGCAACATATTTCAAAATATAGATAGTGAGAAATTTTTAAATTTTATGAAAAAATACAAATCCACTAATATAAAAAGCTCAATAAATGCTAATTAGAATAAATATTAAAAATCACAGTATGTTACATCATAACAATTTTGCTGAAAATCAATGATAAAGATAAGATCTCAAGAACTGCTAGAGAAAAGAGCCACTTTATGCACAAAGAAACAAATATAACAGTATCATTAGTGCTGCATCCAAAATCATGTAAACTAAAAAACTATGGAATCACATATTTACAAATATAAACATGGGAGAAAAATACCATGCAAACATTTAAACAAGCAGAACAAAACATGGAAAGATTTAGAAGATGTGAATGAAACTATTAACAAAGCTGGCCTAATAAATTTGTACATTAATAACGATCTACAACTGATCATTGCTGAATAGATATGCAAGTACACATTAAATATTTTCCTAGATAGATGATTTTCTAGGCCATAAAATAAGTTTTAATAAGTTTAATATAACTAAATCATCCAAAGTATATTCTCTAAAATCAGGAAATTGAACTAGAAATAGTAAATGATATATAGTATCTCAAATATGTTGAAACTAAGTAACCCCTTCTAAGTAATGCAAAAAAAAAATATATAAAAAATATTTTGAGTTAATGAAACAAAAATTTTCAAGCATAGAGGTATTCAAAATTTTTTGGTTTAAATTGTAATATTAGAAAATATTGATGTAAACATAGTGATCTTAGCTTCTTTGAAAGACAAAAATCTACCAAAACTGGCACAAGAATAATATAAATTATAATAAATTATTACATAAATTAAACTCCAGATCAAAATGACTTTGCTGGTGAATTTAATCAACTATTTAAGAAACAGATAAGATAGTATTTATATAACTTTCTGAAAACAGCAGAGTGAACACTTTCCAACTAATTTATAAAGATAGCATTACTCTTATACTAAATGCAGAAAAAGATATTACTAGAAAACAATAATGCAGTCATGAACACAGACATGGCAAATCTAAAGAAAATAACAGCAAAACAAATCCAAAAATTTATAAAACAGATAATATATCATGACCAATTGTATATATCCCAGGAATGGAAATCAAATACTGTAAACTGCCATAATATAAAATAAAAGAAGGAATCGTATGATCATCTGCATTGATGAAAAAAAATTTTAAATTTTAACATCCATTAATGATAGACTATCTCACTAGAGTAGGAATAAAAGAAACTTTCTTGATTTGATAATGATCATCTATAAAATATCTACATGTAGCATATTTAATGAAGAAAGTCTGAAAGATTTCTCCAAAAAATCAGGAACAAAACAAGAATGTCTGTTGTCACTGCAATTATTCAGCACTGTCCTGGAGTTCCTAAGCAGTAAAATAGCCAAGACAAAAAATAAATAAAAGAAAACTATAAATACTGGTAAGAAGTAAAATTAATTCACAAGTGTCTTTAAAAAATTAAACCCACATTAAAAAAAGAATAAGAATTAATAAATAAATAAGTAATAATTAATTTTATTTCCATACATCAGTAAAGAAGTGTACCTTTGTTGTAAGAGCAATGCCTTCTACAGTAATATAAAAACTTGATATTAATGAGAAGTTTAACAAAACAATATATGACACATGAACATTTAAGAGCAGAAAAAATATCTGAGAGAAATTAAAGACTCAAATAAATTGAGAAATATTCCACAATCGATCTGGAAGCAACCACATTACTAAGATACTAATTCTCTCCGAATCAGTCTATAAATTTAATGCAACCTACTCAAAATTCTCTGTAGACAATTTTTTTTAAGGAAATTGTCAAGGTTCCAAATGTGTATATGAAAGGAGAAGAACCAGAATAGCCAAAACAAATCTGAAAAAAGAACAAAATGAGACAATGTACATTGAATTTAGATAAATTTATAGAAATCAAGACAGTTCGGTGTTTGAATCATAATAGAAATTACAGATTAATAGAACACAACAGAGTCCAGAAATAGACCCACATGTATATAGTCACTTGTTTTCTACAAAGGTCTTATAAATATGGAAAGACAGACTTTCAATGAATGTTCCTGGAAGAACTAGGTATCCATTTGGAAAAAAGAAAGGTAGTTATACATGCATTAATAGCAAAATAAATATAGTTAACATTTTATGAGACAGACAGCTTTAAAATCATTATTTCTTTTGTTTCTACTTATACATATTTCCAGATTAATTAATAAATTCAAGTCAACTTGTATACAAAGATTTGAACATCAATTGAATATATTGGGAAGTCTAAGGCAAATTCTCAGAAGTATTAATAACTATGACAATTTAAGCGCATGTGAATACTTCTCACAGTAGTTACTAGAAAAGCTTACAACAAAGAAAACTGCAGGTCAGAATTCTTCTCTACTTTTAAAATTCACAAGGAAAATTCAGTATTTGTTTTGTTTCCTTTGGTTTGTTTAAAAATCTATATTTTAACAGTACCTCCTCCTTACAGGAGAAACAAATTTTTCCAGAAAGTCTCTGATTAGAAAGCAGACAAAGAAAGGTGACACTAACCATGAAGGATGCCCCAGTAACAGCAATTCCATGATCTGCTTTCTTGACAAACCATGATGTACATAAACAGTATGTAAGATAAGGTATTTGTTCATTTCTGTTATCCGAATACTTAAGCATAAGACCCTTTAAAGTAATTTTAGTCCACATAGGGTACTTAATATCAGCACAAAAGACTTAAAACATTTGCTCAAAAAAGTCAGATCAAATACACGTCAGAAAGACAATTAGCCCCTCATAACATTTCATAGTGTAAAATAAAACAAACAAAAACCCCCCAAAACATGAATAAAAACTGAGGTAAAGTGCAAAGTAAGGCTGTCATATTACCTAAAGAAATTGCTTACCTTCCTAAAATGTTTGTATAAAGTATAATACTTAAAAATATTTTAAAATATTATGAATATTCTAATCATATATTCTTATATCTTAAGTTTTAAATAGTTGTATAATAGATATAGTGATAGAAAATTTTCAATTCATATTCTCACTTTATCCGTTGTTACTTTTGAAGTCTGTAGTAAAATGTGCTTCCCTATTGCAAAAGTTTTCAGGCACAGGGACTATTAAAAGGTATGGCCATCGTTGTTCTCTACAGGCTAGCTCCTCTCTGCAGCCTTATTGGCTCTCCTGCTTCCCTCACACTCTTCACTTTTACCAAGATCCTTAAGTATACTGCTATTGTTAAATACACGACATTCCACCTGAGTTATTGCCAGTCCTTGCTACTAGACTGTGAAATACCTAAGTTAAAAAGAGAATCTTATTTATTCATCTTTTATCCTCAGAATCTTGAATTGTTCCATGCATATTAGAGATCATAAATATCTTATGAATAAATTTTAATTGATAGATTCTCTTACTTTGGCTATATTTTACTATCCGCATTTCCCTGTTGTAACAATCCTTCTACCTTCTATTTAGACTCTGTCTTTTTGTTTGGAGCATACAGACTTATAAATTACCTAAATTGTTAGAGAAAAAAAACTAAAATTATATTGCTTAACAAAAACACTATACATGATCATCTGTCCTGAGTACCTCGTAGTTTTCAGTTTTATTTAATTCTGTATAAGACACATTGCAGTTACACAGGAAAAAAAAAACCTGTGAAGACTGTCTTCATCATTCTGATTATAAATATAAATTTCAATAATTAATTTATACTCCATATCTTTTAAACTATTCAATTAAAAAAAAAAACGTGCAAGTAATGGTCAAGACAGTGAAACATATTACAGATAAAATCAAATAAATGCAATTTAAGCTTTTTGTTGTTTCATTTCATTATATTAAATGGATTCACTGTAAAAATAATTTGCAATTTATATTAGCATGAGCTTCAAAGCCTTTTACCCTGCTTTTGTTTCATTATTATCAAAGGTTTTCTCATTTCTCAATAAGAAACATTAAAAAAAAAATGGTGGAGTAATTATATGAAATAATTTTGATGTATCAAACTGCATTGGTTACCAACCTTAACTCTCTACTAGGAATCCATTCTTCTGGAGAGTAACATTGCTAGAAAAATATTTTTATCAGTGGCAATAAAGTTTTTCAATCCTTAGTAATCTTTCTTTCAATTTCTCATACATTTGTTTTTCATATACATGCTAATCCCAGACATAGTCCACTAATGTTGGCATGCTTTTCTGCCTATGTTTCTCTATATTTCCCTATATTCCATTTACTGATTAAACATTTTATTAATCAAGATGTCTTAGATTTCGTTATCTCGCTTCTTCTGTCTATAGTTAAATCTATGAATGTAAAAAAAGGAAATAAGGAATGATGGAGGCATGTATCAATCATTTGGGAGCAAGGGTGTTTGATTTAAACCATGTAAGATTTATCTTATATTGTATGGTGACAGGGCAAAAAAATTCAAAGATGTGTCATGAATGGAAATCCTAAATTTAAATATATACATATACAAAGATTATATATAAACACACATAAAGAGTAAGATTAAAGGAATGAATGTATAAATCAGTCTGAGAAGAAATGCCACCTTGATACTGTTGAGTCTACCAATCCATGACCCATGTGTGTCTTGATGTGTTAGAGTCTCATTTAATTTATCTCAGCAATATTCTTTGGTCTTCAGTGTACAGGTCTTGATCTCATTTGTTAATATATCATTTTGAAATGTTATTTTAAATACCTTCTTAAATTTTCATTTTTTAATTTTTTTTATTTTTTTGGCTTTCAATTATATAATGTTGGTATGTAATAAAACAAATTTACTTTGAATTATTGAAAATGATCACAGAAAGGTATAAAGTAGATACAGAGAACCAAAAAACAAATATCATATCCTTGGGAGACCCCAAATCATACAGATGTGAACTTAATAAGCTAATTTAAGCATTTATGAACATGACAATAAAATCACAATTTCGTTTGAGGCATCAGAATATAATTAAAGTGTTTATTTCAAAACACAAATAAGCATAAGCAATTATTAGCCAAAAACATTTTAAAGAAAAACAAAATGAGCGTAGATGGGACAAGAACTATAAGATGTGGACATTTTAAACACACTAAAATGTGTTCTGGGTGCAAAAATATATAAAAAACAAAGAGTCGAAATAGAAAAATGTATTACAAAAGTGAGGAAACATTTATATTTAAATAAATGGTGTTAGGATAACTGAAAAGCATATGGAAAAAAGACAAATTTGGATCTGTTCATCATATCACATGAGGATAAATTCCAAAATGCCCAGAGATTTAAATGTAAAAAGATAAAACCATACTTATAGTAGAAGAAATCTTGGTTGCTTTTTCTATAAATAGGAGAGGTAAAACCTCTGTAAGCTATAATTCAAAATCCAGAAGCAGTAAGGAAAAAATTAGATGAATTTGATTACAACAAAAAATAAATATTTCTATGGCAAAAGACATCAGCAGTAAACAGACACATGTTAAACTGGGAAAAATATTTGCAACTTAAATATCAAAGGAATAATATTTTTAATAAAGGGAATCTAAAATTAGAAAAACATTTAACAGCACTATAAAATAGAGATATGAACACATACTGAAATGCCATT
Organism: Cynopterus sphinx; assembly: GCA_030015415.1. Taxonomy (NCBI): domain Eukaryota; kingdom Metazoa; phylum Chordata; class Mammalia; order Chiroptera; family Pteropodidae; genus Cynopterus; species Cynopterus sphinx. The sequence continues at coordinate 14,968,784 of CM057380.1, forward strand.
TCTCACCTTTTACTTTGGCAAAAAGCCAAAAGTTTAACAAAATATTGTGTTAAAGAGCAGCTAAATATGAAACTCCATACATTGCTGGTAGGATGATGAAATAAAATCACTATGAAGAGTAATTTGGCATACATGACACACTTTTTAATAATTTACACTCTAACCTGAAAATATAACTTCTACAAATGTATCCAAAATATACACTATCAAAATATTTTTACAAGAATATCTTTTTAAATAGGCAAATGATTACAGCATTCTATGTGATAAAGGTGGGCCAAAAATATTAGTAAAAATCCAAATTCCTCTCAATAAAGATCTGGTTGAATAAAGTATGCTATATCTACAAAATCACAGGTCTAAAAAGAAATAAATTGTATTCATTTCTATAATTATGGTTTGGTCCCCATGCATTGTAAGTGAAAAAAGTGGAAAAAGTATGTACATTGTAGATGCATCTGTGTGCACACATCCATACTACACATACATCTATATTATACAATCTTCCCTCTATTTTCTTTTTTTTGACCTGGAAACTATGCAAAATATTTATATAAATATGGAAAAGAAACAAGATATCAAAAAAAATGAAAAAAGTGAACTTAAATATGCATCTAGCTATTAAACACAGATGAACCATTCCAAATAACTATAAAACATAGCATTTTTATTATATGTATATCAAGATAGAACCTAAGAACATAAAGAACAATCAATAATTTAAAAGTATTTACAAGTACTCATTAATGATTGTTCTTTTACACTGTTATCTGAAACTGTTTTATGTGCATTGTGAAGTAGAGCAAATATTAAACTAATTATTTTCAATGTTTTTGAAAAGCAGGAGGTAAAGATGTAGGATCAACCTGTTATGCAAAAATCTCTAACAGCTGAATTTGAATTGGAAAACAGTATAAATCTTGACTTATTTCATCATATCTATCTATCTATCTATCTATCTATCATCTATCTATCATCTATCATCAATCATCATCTATCTTCTTAATATCTATATCTAGCAATTTCCCTTGCTCTGTTCTCTGAAATGCATAGAAACATATTTTAATGCAGAAGAAATAAGCATTCCTAGGACTCAGATTATGGTTTCCAGATATAATTTCCCACTGAAAGTAATCAATTCACTTTGGTGAAATGTCTGATTCCTTGTCCGTGGAAGGAGATCTACAACTTAATCCTGGAACTCTTGAACCAGATAGCATAGAAGCTATGGATGACCAGTAGTACTTAGCTAAGTTTAGAGGCTCCTATGAGCAAAAGTTGAGAAAATCTTGAGCATTAATAAGGAGAATAACTTGAGTAAGTAGGTTGAAACCCACCAAATTCATTTATATCTAAGAGTTAATAATGATGTTAATAAAAACTAATAATTGTTCTTGATGAAAGTTCTAGGGAGGTAAAATTTATATAAAAAATAGTAAATTATGGGCTCTTTCAAGCATTTATTCTGCCTTTCTGATACCATTAATAAAAATATAGCAGAGGACGGGTAGTTACAAAAATGTATGAAGATGGGAAAATAGTCACTGTTTAAGATACTATCTCTCCCTCAATGAAGAGAAGCTACAGCCTCTGGGACTAAGGAGAAATAATCCATTTTGAATGTTACAGAGGCCTTCAGGATAAAGTGTATCTCAAATAAGGGTTAAATTAAGAAATTAGTTTCTCTTCATTCTTGTTGCTCATTGTAAATTTTCCCAAACCACCCTCTGCACCCTGGCTACTTAAAAACTATGTAGAAATTTTTAACTAATTAATTTGACACCTTAAATCGAATTAGAGGTCATTCTTGAAAAGCAATCTGTAGATCCAGGAATCGTTACATGTTAAAAATACTGAAAAAATAGATAAGTGAGTTTTTAAGGTTTTCTAGATGGTGGTTTGCACAAAAGAAAGGAAAAAGAACACTAAAGAATAATGTAAGTTCTTGCTGAACACCTCTAAGTAAAATAACAGCTGTAAATCACAGTACAAGATTCTGGACTCTGGTGATCCCATTAAGAGGAAGCAATTGATGAGATTTAGACTGAAAAAAAAACCTGTGAACCTCATGCGATTTTCATTCTATATTTTCAAAAGTATAATACACCTTGCTTGTTAACATCAGTAGGGTGATTTACTAAAGCACAAAAGGAAAATAGCCAACATTATTGAAACTTTTAGCTTCAATGCCTAGGCATATGCCATAATTTGTCTTTATATCCCACAAAACTATGTTTAAATTTTCAGTACCACTTATTTTTCAAGACTTGTTCCTTATTATCCCATGACTTTTCAAATTAATACAAAGCAATATCATTATACTAATTCTAATAATTTAAATGTGAACTTCTACATTTTTTCTCTTCCTAAAGAGTAACCTGACAACTTATTCTAACTATAAAGAAATACTCTTCAAAAACAAAACAAAACAAAATAAAAATCCTGGCTGAAATGTGTCCCTGCAATATTCATATTGAAGGCTTAATCCCCAGTACCTCTCAATGTGACTATTTGGAGACAGCATCTTTAAAGAGGTATTCAAGGTAAAATGAGACCACATGTTTGGGACCTTATGCAATCTGACTAGCATCCTTATAAGGAGAAGAAATTTGTCCCAAAAAGAGACATTAGAGATGCACATGCATAGAGGACAGACCATGTAAGAAAAGATGCCATCTATGAGCCAAGGAGAATGGCCTCATAAAAGAACCAAATCTGGTGACACTTTGATCTTGGCCTTCTAGCCTCCTGAATTATGAGAAAATAAACTTTCGGTGTTGAAATCATCCAAACTGTACTTTGTTATGGCAGCCCTAGCAAATTAGTAAATGTATAATGACCTTTCTTTCAAACTGAAAGTTTTTTTAAATTTAGGGGGAGGCCACCATCCAACTCACCACATTATATAACTATTCTCTATTGTGAATCTGTCCTAGTATGAACCAAATGATGAATAAGACAGAAATTGCTACAGTGGCTGCACTGGAAATGCAAAGGTATTTAATTTCACCTCAGTCAATGAACACAATGTCATATAAATGGCCTGTCAAATATTAAAACATGTAACACATTTTTGGCATTGAAATGCTTAGTTATAAAATTGTGCATCATTATTGGGAATATTTTTCAACATTATGTAAACCAATGCACACCATTTTTAAAATATGACTATGTCACTGCTAAGAGCAGTTATCTGTTGGCATCAAATGGTGGTTAATGCTAGTAACATTCTTTTAACATTGTTGAAGATTTGAGAGATGATAATATGGAAAATTAACACATTCTCATGTAGTTCACAAAGATGGGGAAGACAGCCAGTCAATTGATATATACAGTTGCTTTTAATTGATTCCCTATGTAGTAGACGAAGAAAGACACTAAGCAGAAGATACAATTTAATATTTTGGAACTATAATTATTATTATTATGCTCAATATACAGATCATAAAAATATAGAAAAAACAAGTCAAACACACCTCTCTGGCTCTAAAACCCATTTTTGTCATTGTCCTGATTTTTATTGTTTTATTTTGTTTGTTTGAACCAACACACCAAGGTTTGAGAAGTGCTATAATGGCGATTTTCAGAGTGGACTGGAGAGTATTGGAATGCCTGGGGCAGCGCAAGGTATGCTAGTGGGAGAAATTTTGTTTCTACTCTTCACCCTAAAAATCAATGAAGTCTGTGCTTGCTCACACTTAGGGAATGTGAAATGTAGCTGTTATCAAGATAGGGCATTAATATGTGGCAGGTCTTGCTTCTGAAAGACCTTGATCAGAGCATGGAAAGTATGGCAAAGATGCATTTCTCTGTTCTAGGGACTGGACTCTAGAGGAGTCCAAAAGGCTGGTGTCTGGAGTGAGTGGAGTTTAAAGAAACACTGTAATAAATGTTCTTACATCAACACCAAATTATGAGTGCCACTTCCTGCAAATAACCTTGGCTTTGAAGGAAAAGAAAGCCATTACAATCAAAGGGAGCACTGAGAAGAATGTTAGCAATGATAGAAAGAACTGACAACTGTCTTCAAAGGATATCCTCTAGGACTGAACAGAACCAAAATGAACTCACCCTTATGCTGTCAACATTTTCCTAAATCATTCTGAATGCCACAAAAGTCTAACCCAATTTAGAATATTTTATAGACATTTTAAGTACGAAAGCTTTTAAAATGTGTGTTATAATGTTCAATGTCACAAAATATAAAGTATGCTTCCTTCCAAAGTTCTAATTTTGTGATTTATTTTTAGGTAAGATCATTTTTATATGATATTCTGGCATAAGCAGTCATATTTTTAGCATAATATTAGTTGTATAATTTTGTCTTAAATTTTAGTATAACAAAACATATTTTATTCATATTCTTAAAATAAGTTTCACAAAATTTTAACTTGTTAATGGTATTTTCAAAAAATTGTTATCTATTTAATAATGTAATTTTTATACTATGAGTATGTACTTGAGGATTATATTGTGGGAAGGTAGGACAGGAAATTGAATATTTGATGACTAATTAAGACTGCAGTCATTGAACTATTAGTGCAGTTCATCAGATATTTCTAGATCTTTCTCCTTCATGACCAAATAATGTTCTCGCCACCAAAGATATAATTCCCAGAACTTGCAAACATACATCTAAAAAAGGCTTTGCTGATTAAAACTAAATAAATAAATGGCTTTGTGATTAATTTAAGATTTTGGGATAAGAAGGAAAGATTATTGTGGATTATCCACACAGATACAGTGTGGTACATACATACAATGGAATATTACTCAGCCATTAGAAATGATGAAATAATGGCCACTGGTGACAACATGGAAGGATACTGAGCTTATCATGCAAAGTGGAATAAGTCAGACAGAAAAAGTTGAGAACCATATGATTTCACTCATATGTAGGATGTAACAGTTTATTTTTATAGTTTATTTCATCTTTAACTCAAAATCAAATATTTTTTAAAAATCTATAAGTTCCAACTTTTATATATAGTAGTATAGAATGTTCAATTTTGATTTTCACTCACGCTTATTTTTCATTTGTCTTAAGTAACTCAATTAAAACGAGAACTTGATGTTTTCAGTAGCTTATAGGAAGAGTTCACTACTTCAGTCATCTTATTTCTCAATTTGTATGCTGATGAAGTTCCCTCCCAGAGGCAAAATCTGAAGTCAAGGTGATAGGTAGGACACTTAGATAAATATCCTGTGAATACCAGGCGTGCATCTAATTTAAGTCAAAACTAAAAAGAAACTATCTCAATCTCATAGCCTTGTTCTTGAAATATAAGAAAAACAATTATTCTTGCACAAATCTGATTCACTCTGTATATTTCTTATTTAACAAATACAAATAACCACAACACAACAAAACAAGAAAACCCAGTATTAACCACAGTCCACCATGCACATATATTTCATGTCTGATTGCACCTCTTTGAAGCTCACATCTCAATCAAATGTGATACGTAGTGATATGGTAAACCCAATTCCCTTGTGGGCGGCATACAGTCCTTGCATTTGATTAAAGGGAAATAACAGGTAGCAACATGAAGTGGCAAATACATACCACACTTAGCATCAAAAAATGTAAATCCCATTCTTCAGCTAGGTGCCATCCAAGTTTCCAGTTGTTAATATCACTCATTGTATGTTTTCTAGTGGAGGTTGGACAATTTAATATATTAAATATATATGTTTAGATAGATAAAAATAAGTTTCCATTTAAATGTGTTTAAATAAATATGTAATCAATTGCTTGACCATACTATATTTGCAAATATTGCATTTTAGCTTTTCTTCAATTTGAAGATATTTCCTGATATTTATTTATAAATATTTATTTCTAAAGCATTAATATTATACCTATATAAATTTATCATTTATATAATAATTTACCCAAGGAATATATAAAACTATGAATAAAATAAAATCATGTAAAATTTGGAGGGTTAATATATAATGGTGACTGATATTATTTTTAATAATGATAAAAACATAATGAAACAAAATAAAGATATATATGTATTACACATTTTCTAAAGTTCTCATGATAGAAATACTGAAAAAAGTTAAATCTAGATGCAGTGTTTTAACTTTTTATTATTATTATTATTCTAGAAGGCAACAGTACCACTATGCTGAGCCATTAATATGCTTAGCTTTAAAATGTTTCTTTTTACTAAAAAAATTACAAGGACCTTTTAAAATGTACACTCATGCTGATTAAAAAAGTAAGATTGGTAATATAAAAATATATTTTAGGTCTTTTTCAATATTACTGCTAAATAAATAAGTTGATATTTTACTTAATTGCTAACATTTGTTACAAAGTCATTAATTTTTATAAAGCTTATAATAACAAATCTATTTAAATGTATTTTACAATTTTATACAATCTGAGAAGAGAACCACACTAATTTAAAAAATATTTTCACTAGAATACATTAATTCAAAGAAAAAAATAATTTTTTTTAACATTCCATAATAGTATCATAAATGAAACTCAAATCTGGCCTCATCTCTTTATAGCCTTTATCCAAGTCAAAGTTCTCTCACTCATCCCTGTCAAAAGCAATCATTTCATTATGTTAAGAAAAACAACATTCATAGATGAGATAATAGAACATTCTTATTAGGAAACATAATTTGGTGTAGCTGAATTTGAAAGCATGTTAGATAAAAATTACAACATTAGGGGAGGCTTAGGGTTTCTCTGGCACAAACTGAATAAATGCTAAAGTGAAAGCTTTGCAGAGAATTTTTGTTGGGTAAATTTGACACACTGAAGAAAAGAATGAGGTATTTTCTTAAATCTCTTTCCATGAAATCTGAAAATGAGTGGAATATGAAGTTCATTCAGTTCATTTTAGAGACTATTGTGCTATGCCGATTTCATGCCAGTTCAACAATTTTTGAAAATTAGTTTTGTCTGGAGTTCAAGCAGTTTTACAAAGAAAGGAAATTGTGGTTTCTACTGTGGCTGAATAGCTCAGTCTGGTTTTTTGTTGTTGTTGTTGTTGTTTAATATATATTTTATTATGTACATTGAAAAATTTCAAAACAGGCTTCCAAGAAACATTTAGGTTAACTAAAACCAACATCAGGGTACAAGATAGTTGAAGGAAGATTATGTGTGGAAAAATGGTAAGAATTCATTTGCAAATAACTTCATAATAGGGCCCACATGAACGTCATTAAATAGCCACCAAGGTGACATTACCGAATGAGGTACTTAAAGGAGATGTGGGTAATATTCAATTATATATTATTTCAACCAAATACATATATGTTAGCTCTTTTTTACATATATGAGAGATGTAAGTAACATAAAGAGCATAGATAATAGTGACACATAATAAAATAATTCAAAGTAACGAGTTTTGAGTATTTACCTTTTCTTTTAATAAAACATATTTGTAGTTTATATAATTTAATTCCTAATAATGTCTGTGCTTAACAATAAGCTCAGAGATATATTCTAGCAGCAAACAAATGCAAGAGGATGGGGAGGATTAGAAGAGTAGCAAAGTCTTGTTGACTGGCAGTGTTGTAATTTCATGTTTCGGTACATCTAAGATGTAGATGTCCAAATGCACACTCCAAATTTTTACACTCAGAGTGGTGTGTGAGAACACCTAAAAGACTCTCACGTTATCTCATTATCTGGCTTTGAGTATCAAAGTCCTTCTGGTCATACATAAGCTGTGTGTTACTCTTATGAGCCTGTTCAGCAATCTGGTCTGATGAAGAAATTGGTACAAGGAGGCTCCTGCATGACCTTACTCTCTAGTTTTACATATTCCACTATATTTCCAATAGTTAAAATGGTGACATTTAGTTAGTTTTATTCCTAACTGCAATAGATGGTGATCAAACTAGGGTGGGAACGCAGGTAAGTGAAAGTGTGGTTTCATATCCTCAGAAAGCCTAGAGAAAAATACAATGTATTTAAAATTATTATGATATGACTCAACTTTTAAACTACTTCTCAGGTTTGGTTCATGGTTCAGACATTCAACACAATGGGTTTTATTTAAGTTTCAAAGTATTCCTGAGCATAAGATTTCCCCTGATTCTCATATTATCATATTAAATAGTTTCACTACCCTAATAATCCTTTGTGTTCCACCTGTTTATCGTTTCCTTTTTCCTAATCTCTGGCAACTACTGATCTTCACTGTCTCCAAAGTTTTACACTTTCCTGCATGTCAGAAATCATACAGTATGTAGCCTTTTCAGACTGGCTCCTTTCTCTTAGTAAAATGCACTTACGGTTCCTCTTTCACTTTTCATTTATTTTTAGTGCTAAATAATATTCCATTGTCTGGATGGACCACAGTTTATTTATCCATTTACCTACTGATGGATATTTTAGTTGCTTCCAAGTAATGGTGATTATGAATAAAGCTGTCATAAACATCTGTGTGCAGATTTCTGTGTGAACATAAATTTTCAGCTTCTTTGCATAAATAAATATTGAGAAGCAAAACTGCTGGATAATTTAGCACGAATATGTTTACTTTTGTAAGAAATTGCCAAACTACCTTCCAAAGTGACCCGACCATTTTACATTCCCACAAGCGATGAATGATAGTTCATGTTGCTCCACATCCTTGCCCAAATTTGGTGGTGTCAATGTTTGGAATTTTTTGCCATTCTAATAAAAGTGTAGTGGTATCTCACTATTGCTTTAATTTGTAATTCCCTACTGACATGTGAGGCTGAATATTTTTTCAAACACTTCTACATGGTCATACATATTCAAATACATATTATTTTGAACAAACTAGCATTTGTTAGATCAAGAATTAAAAAAATATGTGTTCTTATTTTAATTTCACTTAATCCTTGTCTGATGGTCTTCCTTTCTTTATGTAGACCCAAGTTTCTTATATCATTTCTCTTTCTCAAAAGAACCACTTTTAACATTTCTTGCATGGCAGGTCTACTGGCAACAGATTTCCTCAATTTTAATTCATCTCAAAAAGTATTTTTCTCTTTACTTTAGAAGGATAGTTTTTCAAGGTACAGAATTCTGGATTGGTGTTTTTAGTTCTTTTTTCTCTCTCCATAGTTTAAATATTGTATTCCTGTCTTGTTTGTACAATTTCTGAGAAGTCAAATGCAATTCTTATATTTGTTCCTCTAAAGGTAAGGTGCTTTAATTTTCCCTCCTGGCTTCTTTCAGTATTTTTTTCTTGATCTGTTTAAATAGTTTCTCCTGAGGGCAAGTATTGTTAAGTACAAAATACTCTGGCTCATTTTCAGATGGTTCCCTTTGCCCTCCCTCTGTTGGAAGAATAGGTGATTCTTCTCTAATATTCGTTGCGAGATGTAACGATTGGCAGAATTCCAGGAAGTAAAATTCACGTAAGTGTGAAGGCTCCTTGATGAGACTTGAATTTTGTCTCTCAGACTTGTTCACACTGAACCTCCAGAAACTTCTCAAGTACAATTCAGATTTTCTAGCCAGATGCTGGTATACAAGGAGGTTTCAGCCCTGTTCAAGTAAGTTATATTTTTCTGTGTTTGCCTGCCAGTCCTTCCATTTGGCAGGCAGTGGTTTACTCTGCAATCTCACTTTTCGTACAGATGTAAAAAGAGTTGTTGATTTTTTTTTCCTGTTTGTTCAGCTTTTTACTTGTTGTAGAGTGAAAGAATTAACTTCAAACTTCTTACATTTCAGACTGGATACTGGACTATTGTTTTGCTTGTGTTTTTCAGCTTCATACTGTACATAGTAGAATGTTCAAATAATATGTGCGCAATAAATATTTCAAAATTTACTTATATTTGTGTAATATTGTCAAGGACAATTCACATCCTGCTTAGAGATGTGTTTATTTGAATCTGAGTTGCTATATCAGAAGTCAGTTTAATAAAACATATTAAAGACAATGATCTTGATTGATTTACTTCTCAAAACTGTATAGAAAAGTACAGTAGATGGTTTGCAATACAGCTTTGCAACATCTCCTATCAAGAATTGTAGCTTATTTGTCTATCTCTTAATAATAGGATAGTCTTTAATAACTTTCCTGGGCTATCAGAATGTGGCTAAAGTCACAGTGTGTCAGCTCTGATCCTAGGGCTCAACAGGTATGGCATGCTTCTAAAAACTCTTGAAATCATTTTTGTTATTTGAGAAGATGAGGCTATCTTGCTAAAAGATGTGAGACCATGTAAAGAGAACTTAATAGACACAGTAAGACCCACACAGGTTCCAATCAACCTACCAAGTAACTGCAGATACCTGAGCAAACCCAGACCAGATTAGCCAATCTGGGCTCAGATCGAAAGGACCACTCAACCAACCCAGAGAATTTGTTAAAAATAACAAATGTTTTATACCAATGTTTTATACCAGTAATCATTAGAATAGTTTTTTGCATAGCATTATTGTAGAAATTCACAACCAATAGAAGGCAAACATTGCATCATGGCAAAAAGTATTCAAATCTATTTTTCTTCTGCCTGTTACTAAAATTAAGCTCTAGATTGAATGTCTTATGAAACTCAGGCTTTATATGGCATATAGAATACCTGTGACTTTTCCATATTGAATCATTCATCGTTTCATGAAATCACCTTACCAGATTACGTTAAGAAGCAAAATTAATGAATAATAAAATGTATCACCATGCATTAACTTATTATTAAATTATGCATGGTCAATCACAGGACAAAATTCTTCTCAATAAAAGTCTGACTCCAGTATCTTTTCCTAGCCTAACATTGTTTGTGGCTTCTCATATCTTACTTCAGAGCTTCTAAGCATTACCAGTAATAATATTAACTGATTTTAGTCCTTTCTAAAACACAAGAGGACCAAATCTTCAGCTATATGCATTGTCTTTAAAGCACCTACTTCCATTTTACAGTTGTTTTTGGAAACAGGTATAACAACTCTTTCGATTCAGTTCAGTGAATTCTCCTTTTCCCTTTAATCTGTCTCATCAATTCTTCTGAAACAATGTGGATCTATAGTCTGCAGTTACTATGGTATTAGCTACCTAATTTATCGTATACTCTATCATGACAGAGGCAGCAGATCCATCGGTGGGCCACTTGAAAAGCATGATTCTGACAGTAATTCCTGAAGGCTCAGCCTATACACACACACACACACACATACACAGCCTTTTGCACCAGCTTTCCAAACACTTCAGTGAGCAACATATAATCCATAATAAATCCTTTTTTGTTTAAACTGGCTAGTCTGGATTCTCTTGTCTTTAACTGTGAGCTCTAGACTTAAACAAAGATTATGATTAATCTGTATCTTTGATCATATCTGGACATATTTTAATTGCTTAATATATATAGCAGAATAAGTAAACTCTTATAACTTTACCATTCATAATTAAAGCCCAGTTCAAAGTTATTCAAATTTTTATCTATGACATGCAACTAAATGTAAAATTTATTCCATTCTTTGAAGTTTTTGTCAAATGGCAAATATCAAGTAGGACTGCTAATTTTATCCACTCTATCCTTGATATCAATTAATGCACTTGGAAGATTATAGCACTATCTTAAGTAAATTTTAAGAATAATTCTTAATAAACATGGTTAAAGGCCATCGAAAAGAAGAAAAAAATATGAAATGTTCATTGCACTAACCAGGAGATGTTGTAATATTTTCAAATTTTAATCATTCACTCTTTTATAAAAAGAAATTAATGATATTTGAGAGAAACTTCTGAAATATTAAAATACAGTATAAATAATGATCATATGAAATATCAAAGAACTACAGAGAAACCCAACATGCTGATAAAGAAAAAAAGATGAGCCTAGAAAAGTCTTTCATAGCATGCAAATAAATATCATTACTTTTATTATTTTTTAATGGCTTTGAAATAGGCATTATGTTCCTTCTCCATGTCAGATCAAGATAGACATTCTTCTATCCTGTCAAACACAAGATGTTTTTATTCCAAGCCCTCTGCATAAAGAGCTTCCACTGCTTATTAATACACACCTCCTACTTGCCATCTACCCTCACTTCATGCTTCCAGTACTATCTTAGAACCATATATAAAGGAGAGATGCACATATATATATACTAACACACACATACACAAACACACACAAAATGCTGTTAAAAAAATACATTTCAGTCCCAAATTAATGTTTTCTTCTTCAGTGAAAATCAATTGAATTTTTAATCATAGTATAATGATTGTCAATAGTCAAGTGATATTTTCTTTTCATTTTAAACAAAATTCTAGAAATTCTCGAATGTATCTGTGTCATTATCCTTGCAAATCATTGACAAAGTGTTAATATCAACAAATCTATATATTTAGAAAATGAATTTCTATTCCCCCTAATTTAAAAATGAAGCCTAAGGTAGAAAATCTCATCCACAGCATATAAGAAACAAATATACAGAGAAAACTTTCTAACTAAAGAAATATGTTAAAGAAAGTATCAAAACAATGATGAAGCTTCATCATCACTAACTGGGTGAAAAATCAAACACTGAGGTAATGAGGAAAAATCGTTGCTTAGGGATGAGTGCAGATTAGAGTCACAATGGGATTTTGCAAAAATTTAAATCAAAACAGAAAGCTTATATTTGAACATTACAACAGAGTTCAATATGTAGCTATCCATGTTTTGAGATTCAAATTTTTATGTAGAATATATAAATATAAATTTCTATATTTATAAGCTGTTTATTGTTATTTTTTCTAAAAGTTCAGATGTAATATAAATCAGATGTCTCTAGAGAATTTTTTCTTTTGTTTCCAGATGTTATTATCAAAGAAAAACTTGAGTTAATAAGCATCTTCTTCAGGCTGCTGAGAAACTCACATTTTCTATATTTACTTATTAAATAGATAATAATAAAATAAACAGTTATTTTCAAACACATCTGATTAAGTTTTGAACATTTTTTGCCATCTTGTAAACTATGAATGATTCTAGCAATAATAAAAATATATTAACTGCAGAACAATTATTGCTTAATGTGCAACTTAAGGCTATGAAGCAATACTACAGTTTTTAAAATCAAATACCTAAGAGATTAGTGGAAAATCATTTAAACACTAATTTCTTCTTATTGATGGGGACACAAATAGCTGTATGACTATCATAACCACCAGAAATCTTGAGCTTATAGTCAGCTAATTTAAGAAACAAGATATGAAATTAGTACCCTGGGGCTGAAAACAAGCACTTAGAATTGAGATGTGACATTAATTAAAGTAAGAAAAGGACTATAACATTAATGTGAAATAATCATTATGCTAAGGAGAACATATAAAAAAAGAATTAGAACTGAAGGAAAATGCCCAATTATCTTGCTCTGATTGAAGCTCAAATGCAATATCATAATCTTCCATATGGAAAATTACAATTGAACTTCTGAAAAATAATCCATAGTATGCCCAAAACAAGATAAACTGAAAAACAAACAAAAACAAAAATCATTAATACAAAACAAAAAATAAATTTAAAAAAGAGATAAAGATGATTACAGCTACTCATATATTAATGTTCACTAGTTAAAAAGCTGGAAGTGGACATAAAATTAAGAACCTTCATATTAAATATAATTGCATTTGTGCCAACTCTGTCATAAAGAAACATTGAAGAGAAGGTACTGATCTTTTTATATTCAATATTAGGGAGTGTGGGGAGAGTGCAAGAGAGATATTTCAAACATCCTAAATCCACTGGTGCAAAAGAGAGTGTGTGTTGGAGTTGGACATGCAGAAGGGAATATGAATCAGTAGAAATGTTGGGAAGAGAAAGAGAAGGTTGAGATGAAAGGAAAAAAGAGAAGAATATGAAAGAAGATGGAAGGAGAGAATTAATGAAATAAAGTAGGAAAGGGAAGAGAAAGGGAAAGAAGAATAAAGCAAAAGCCACCATTTCAGCCTTATGCTAACTGGCATGGTTGCTGATCAGTTCAAATTGCACACAGTAAGTAAATAGGGAACATTCTTCCTTATTGATTCCTCTCTACCTTCAAGGTCCCTCACCTCTTCTTCTTAGTTGTATTTAGTTCACCCATCTTGCAGAAAGACAGGATGAACTATCCCATTTCCAGACTACTGAAGCACTTCTTCAGCTTATTCTGAGACTGAATCATATTCTGTTTCCTTTATGTGTAGGTGGTGGCGGTTTGTAATAAATAATGTGTTAGAACAGATGGTTGGGCATGTGCAATGATGACTTGAACCCCTTTCCTTCTGATAAAGTAATCCGTTTAACCAACCAAGTTTATTGAGCATGTGAAAGAACTGTAATGGATTCTCATTTTGAAGAACATCTGAAATTATCAAATAGCATCATCACAAGAACTTACCATCTATTTGTTTTGAGAGTCTTGGTAGGTACTCTCACAGGCAGACACTTCAACAAGGGAAAGCTTAGCAGTCACTAAGAGATATTTCTATTAAGATATGAAAAGTTATTCCTAAATAAATAGTTATTTCCAGACCTATCAGTATAATTAAAAGTCATGAATAACATACAACTTAATTTTACTCATCCATTCATTAGTACAATCACTAAACAGAATTGTATTAAGTATGTGCCTCATACTGAGATGTCCTTGTTTAAAATGTCAATCAAATGAGACACAGGTTCTGTCTTCATAGAACTTGAAATTAAGTGAGAGAGATCATCATTAATCAAAGAAACACATATAAATGTGGAATCACAAACTGTGATATATTCTTTGAAGAAAAGGGATCAGCTCCCTTAATCCTCAGTCTTCAATGGGATATGTTTTGGGGAGCATCTGATTAAAGAGCAGGATCTGTACAAGAGAAGTGGTGGTTTTGGGCATTTCCTCAAAGACTGCTGCCTTGTGATTTTAATTATGTCTGTGATTCATTCACTTATTCATGTATTTGTTGAGGCAGTCAGTGAACAACTATTTCTTGAGCACTCATCTCACTATGCTAATTGGGCTGGCAGGTGGTAAAGGTGGTAAACAAAACTGATATAACCTTAAATTTATAGTCCAATAAAGGTGAAAGGTATCAAATAATGGTATCCAAATTAATACTTATTGATAGAAAAAAATATAAAGGGACCTGAAACAGTTGGAAGATCTCAGACAAAACATCAGGATTCCCTAAAGAAGTGATCTGAGAATAGTACTGAAGGATGAGGATGAATTAAATACACAAATAAAAGGAGCATCCCAGATAGGTAGGCTCAACCTATGAAAGGTCTTATCATTGAAAGAAATTGAATGATTTCAAGTATGTCTGAACAACTTCACCAGCCCCATCTAGTGATTATGTATCATATATAGATAGATAGATGATAGATAGATAGATAGATAGATAGATATAGATTAGATATAGATATAGATACATGATATAGATATAGATAGATACAGATAAACTCTGTTTTTATTATCTCCCAGAAAATCTAACAATGTGCTAGAAAACAATTATTTTCCCCCTTAATACTGCACTAGTCAGAGTGGTGGTTTTCCCAGATGACTCATTCAAGCAATGTGATAATCAGTTCATACAGAGCATGTGACTCACTTCTGACCTTCTGATCAATGGGATGTTTTTTGGTAGCATATGAAATTAATTGATCCTGTGGTAAGAAATGCAAAAAAAAAAAAAAATACAGTCTCATATCTGCCTTTTAACATTATTTGTCTGGATATGAAGCCTAGAATTGCTATATCCAAACTGGAAACTGAGGAAAAACCCAACCCAAGAAAAAGGACAAAGAAAATCTCAGAGAAACAGAGTTGGAACCCCAAACTCCTGCTCTATCCATGAGCTCCTGATTATCTCAAAAAATACATTTCAACATTGTTGAACAAATCCAAACTGGTTTCATTCCTTTCCATATAAGACATTGAAAACTGTATATTTACACTCACAATTCCACTGCTCTAAACCTGTAATTAATCATTACCCAGGAAAATAATATATAATTGTTGGGAAGGTTTTTAGAATCATGAATACCCTAGAAAAGAAGGCACTTAAAGCAGAATATTTAAGATAGTGCTCTGGAAAAAGTCACATTAAGAAAGATTTTCTTAAAAGACTCTGTAACCAAGAAGAGAAACATTTAATGCAGGGACATTTCACAGACCTATTCACAGAAGCTGGTAATAGAAATTAGTTATCAGTGAGAACAGCAGTTTCAACTCCTGACCTTTCATTAGGACCAGCATGAACATAATATTCTCACTGCCAAGCAGAGAGGCAGTGAGGAATTAAATGAGAAAAGGAAATAAAAATAAATTTGAACTTTTTAATATTTTCATTTAACTTAACTAATGCCTTTAGAATTTGTACCTTGAGTTTCCATTTTATGGTAATTAAACAATAAGGATGCTAACCGGTGTCTTAACATTTTGGGCTAGAGCAGACACTGAAGATCTATGCCGCAGGATGAATTAGAAAAAGCTCAATACAATTTATTTTTTTAATGCTACTTAACAATAGTGGGCATATTCCCAAGCAAAGGTAAAATTGACTTGTGAGAGTCATTAGTCATTAATGAGGACTTCCTTGCATCATTTTCACACTTTTTTTGTACAGAAACATTTTCTCTTCAAATGAAAGCAGTAGACAAAGTGAGTAAACCGAGTTGTTTAAATCAATCAATCAGTCAGCAAATAATCAAGCAAGCAACCAAGCAAGCTCTGAGTTCTAAATTCTCTTTGGTTTGCCATTCAGTCTCCCACTATTGCCCTAAAAAGTCACTTCCCAATGGCTAACTGTGATACCTTTTGATAAGCCACCTTTTAAGTATTCTTGACATTATTAAAATAGCCTAAGCCACAACTTCGGCAATGCTCTTTAAATTTAAGAAACAGCTTTTGGCACAGATGATGATGACTCCATTCTGTTACTAACCCGTTCCTATGGCAGAGCATTAACGCCGACCCTTGTACACTAAGGGTTATATCCCAGGAGATCCATTAGTACATGATCAAACTTGTATTTCCAAACAATTTCAGAAACACATCCATGCAAAATTACTTAAAATCTGCAAATGTTATTTTTAAATGTGTCATATAGAAAAACGATATACTGCTTATAGTAACCCCCATTCTATTTAAAAAAAAACAAGGTTTTGTACAGAACAAAGAATTGAAAAATAATATTGCATGAAAAACAATTTATTTAATTTTTATGTTATTTTCAAGAGATTCTCAAGGGAAGCTTGCCACACTCTTCTTCTAAAACCTGGGAGAAAACTAAGATTACTAGGTATAATCTGAAAGATATACTCAAAATGTTTATCGGTTTTCTAAAAAATATTACAGAATGTAAATTGAGAGGTTTATTTTTGGTTCATAGGCATTTATATACACTATATACACAGTAAGATCATATTATAGAAGCACAGATAAAAAGAGGAAAAAATGTGAGTTTAAAAAGCCATAACAAATTTAGGTAACTCACATGAGTGATTATAACTCAATGGTAAAGTGAGAAAATCATATGGCACCTTTGGACTATCTTAACTCTAAAATAAAGCACTTAGTGTAAAGCTGAGCCCATATGAATTGAAATGAAAACTAACAATATCAATAGCATTATCCATAGTAAATGCCAACATTAATTTTGAATTATCAGAAGGCCAATTAAAGCAAAAGAGGCACTAAGAATTAAAATCTTAGATAATAGCTGAAAAAAATATTCCACATCAAATATTTGTAATGCAGTACAGTTTTTACCATTTAATATCAATTGATTCAAAGCACAAATTTTATTAATGACAACAAATACTTTCAGTAGTTTCCTTGACATGACAATCTTACTTTATGCATTAAAAAAAAAGTCTGCTAAATTTCTAAATCTGAATAACAATATTTAGTCAGCAATTTTTCAGCTAAGAATTATGGTTCATGTTTAAAAAAAAACATGAAAACAAACATCTAGTTTAGCTCATGACTCAAGTAATGCACACTTGCTTTTTCTTCAAAGTAATTATCACATCTTTGTTTGCAGCGAAAATGCTTTATGTGTCGTTGCAGTTGTGTTACACTAGATATTGAAAAGACGTGTAGTCAAGTGTTGATATAAAAAAAATATTACTATATTTTACTGCTTCTTTAAGGACAGTCTTAAATGAAATGGGCTTTTTGCTCCCTGTGATTATGTGATAGTGAAGAATAAAAAGACCACTAGTGCTCTTTCAAACCACTGAATCTTACTAAGGGGCAGCAGTTTCGCCTAGCACTGCTTCTGCACCATAGGTGTAAAAATCAATACATTGAAGAGGTCCAATTACTGTTTTAGCCTAATCATGAAAATAGCTTAAGTTACAGATCCCTTGAAAGTTTTAATTCATGGATCTGGAGAATATTTTCATTTTAAGATCTCACTTAAATTCTAAAAGTCCCAATACTTTATGCTAACTCTTAGCAAAGAGGTTTTGTGGAAAAATAGTCATGTGCAGGACAGGAGCCTCATGTCCAGAACCACGCATAGGAAAGCAACACATGCATTTTCTTTTCTATTCCTATGAAGCCAATCTTAAATGTAAGTAGTTTAAGGAGGCCTCAATATATGCTTTTACTAATACCTATTATTTACTCAAGGGTGAAAAGATGAATCTTGTATGACTTGTTCAATCTTACTGGCCAGTCTCCTATACTCATCTGCTTTGGGGCATTCTTTTATAATCTACACTATTCTTTTGGCTTAACCACTTGCTTGTGTGTAATAAGGCCTGGTGGTAAAAGGCTGATAAAAGTTTTCTCTTCCTACTTTTTTAAATGGAGTTATCAGGACAGATACCATCTGGCAATCACTATGTCACAAAATAACTGCCAGAGGACAGTGGCTGCAGCCCTTGAAGTATGAGAAGGAACTGAGAGATTTCGATTCACTTTGAGGTATATTTAAAGTACATCCAGGTTACCTGTTATAGTTCAACTTTATTTCAAGTAAGAAATCAACACTCTTGATAGAAGCTGTAATAAAAGCAGGTAAGAGAAAAAATGAGGATGGGTCAGGCCTTTAGAAAAAGTCATTTTTATCAAGCTGCCTCTCTATCTTCACAGGCAAAGAATACATCTAAACACAAAAATCAGAATTCAGAGAAGAATATAATGATTTTAGCTATGGTAATGAAAACTCTAAAAAAAAGCAACACAAATATTTGAGGTGCACTGTTTAATATACATACACATAATCATGGATATTTTTAATATGAAAGTTTACTGATGCATGAATAAACTTTCACAAGATAAAACGTGCATTTTTCTTCAAACTATAATAAATACTTTCTATCACTAGTCTTAACATTTTATTTCTTGTGTTTATTTCATTTTAGTGTTTCCTGAAATAAAAACTGGTTGTTAAAGTTTAGTGAAATACCCTTTCCATGGAATTATTCCTTTCATTTTATTCTTTTATGAAGCTATACAATTTTGACAACTTGTTGAACTTCTAAAAGCTCATTTGTTAAGCATGAACTTTCTTATAAATATATCCTCAACTTGTTGATTCAATCATACTATTATTTTTATTTTTCATTTCTTTTAATTTTTTGAGGACAGAAAAGTATCTACTTCACCCTTTTATTCCCCAACTATTAACACAATATTGGCTTGTAGAGTTTCCATTAAGTGGTGAAACATATTTAACTAGCCACTCATATTATTCAGCTTAAATAGTAAAATCATATCTCACTTATACCATCCTTACCCTTAGAAGGGCATTTTAAAGGCAAGATGTTTTATTTCCAAATATATCTAAATATATATTGCAGCCACTGCAAAAGGTATTATTATCTTTTCAAGTAGCTGTGATCCTAAAGACTAAACAACTTTTACACATATGGTTTATTATCTTCACAATTATTTAGGCACCAGAAAAAAAAAGAAAAAAACTAGAAAAAAATTACCATAACAAAATTTAAAGACATCAGTTCTTATCCCAAATACCATCTGATTTAGTGACATCTGAGAATTAGTAAATAATGAGGTTGATTCATCCTGTGTTTTTTGATGCATGATCTGATTTAGAGAACAATAGTGTATGATTTCTCAGTTTGATTGCAAATTCTCAAAATTTAATTTTTGTACTAGTCTTCCAAATCCAATAGAAAGCAAGGAGTTACATGAGTTAGACCAGTAAAGAATTTTAGATCTAGGTAAATATGTCATTACAAATTCTATCCACTCCTTCCAACAAATCAGAAATTGAAAAATCCATCTATTATGATTATAAAATTGTAGACAGTATGGAGGTTCCTCAAAAAATTAAAAATAGAACTACCATAACATCCAGCAATTCCACTTCTGGGTATATATCTAAATGAAATTAAATCAGGATCTCAAAGTGATATCTGTACTTCCATGTTAATTGCAGCATTATTTACAATAGAGAAGACATAAAAGCAACTTAAGTGTTCATCAGTGGATGAATGATGATATTGTGATGTGTGTGTGTGTGTGTGTTGCATTGTGTGTATGTGTATTATTCAGCTATGAAAAGAAAGAAATCTTGCCATGGATGATCCTTGAGGGCATTGGGCTAAGTGTAATAAGTCAGACAGAGAAAGACATATATTGTATATTCTTACTTATATGTGGAATCTAAAAAAGCCGGACTCAAAAAAATAGAAAGTAGAACAGTGGTAGCCAGGGGCTAGAGGGTGTGGGGAATGGAGAGATGTAAGTCAAATGGTACAAACTTTCAGCTATAAGATGAATATTCTGGAGATATAATGTACAGCATGGTGACTATAATTAACAATGATATACTATACATTTGGACCTTGTTAAGAGAGTAGATCTTAAAAGTTATAGTCACACATGCACAAAAGGTGATTATGTGAGGAGATAAAGATGTTAACTAGCCTTATTATGGTAATCATTTCACAAAATATATATGTATCAAATCACATTATTTAACTTACATTTAAACTTACATTTGTTATATGTCAGTAATATTTCAATAAAGCTGAAAAAAACAAAAAACTAATGAGACCAAAATCTAGAGGACAAGACCATAGACTGGAAAGTTCAGCACTGGAAGCTACTTTTGCCCTGAAGGCATCTGACAAATCCAAAGAGAGCTGTGAAACTGAGCTCTGGTTTTGGTGGCCCCATGAGCAAAGGGTACAAAATTCAAAGCCTAAGGCCCAAACAGGTGGGAGATTTGATAAGCCTTCCTACCACTGTAACCCCTTCAGGATAATAGTAAATCAAAAGTAACCAGCACTAGAATGGACTTGCAGCTTAGATATTCATCATCTGAGTGGTCTCAGGAACCTGAAGCCCTAAACTTGGATTAAAGTGCCCCTGGAGAGGTAGTGTCACCAGGCATTTGTCAGAAGCAAATAAACATAGTCTCCAGAGAAGGTACTGTCATCCTAGGCCTGAAATCACCCTTAGAAATAATTTTTCAATAATATATGAGCACACAATCAAAATAACTAGGGCACAAAGAACAAATATATCGTGAATTACAGCCAGCAGAAAAAAAAAAAATAGAAACAAACTCACAAAAGATTTCAGATATCAGAATTATGAGTCACAGCCTAAAACTATGACTTACCATATTTCAAAAAATAAAAAGATTGAAATTTTCTTCAGGGAATGAAAAAATGTGATAGAGCTAATTTGAAAAGGAGTCAAGTAGAACTAGAACTAAAAAATATAACAATGAAAATTGAGAATTTCATAGATGGATGGGTTTAAGAGAAGCCAAAACACAACAGAAAAGTTATTGAATTGAAAGGTCACAAGATACAGTCCACAGTTCTGCCTGAAGAAACAAATTGTGTGAAAAAAGAAAAAGTTGGAAAAGAGACACAAGGAATAGAAATGAGATCTAGCACACATTTAACTAAGTCCTGGAAGGAAAGGTGAGAGAAATGGAGATGATGATGGCTGAAAATTTGAATCCACAGGTTTCGGAATCCCAGTGAAACTTACATAAAATAAATAAAAATAATTCCACAGCTAGAGATAGCATGGTACATGTGTGAGAAGTCACAGAGAAAGAAAATTGTGATAATGGTCCAGGTTAGAGAGAATGAGGTCCTGTTGTTAAAGACACAGCAGGAGAGATTGAGACATGGATGAGAGTTAGATCCTGGCATTTAGGATTCCTTTTACTCAGTTTAGTAATTTAGACAATTTATTAAAGATGTTATTTGTTAAAAATAAATAAATAAATAAATTTCCATGCATTGTAGAATTACCAAATTATGGCCCACTCTTGCAATATGAAAATTCTTTTCACCTTAAAATCCATGTTTTATATAGAGACCTTATTTCTGCTTAATAAAACTGCAACACAATCTCACAGCCAGAGCTTTTCAGTTAGCATGCGCATCTGACAACCATTTGGATAGTACGGTGACAGCTTCAGTATCGTTTCAGAATTAAAAGTGCCATCAATGGCCAAATGTATTCTAGATTGCTGTTTTCCAACTTTCACAACAGAAATTAAACTGTAAAAGTAATTCAATTGTCTGAAAGTATAGCTGCACTTTGTATAATTCCTGAGTGAGACTTATTAAAGTCTGGCACACAGTACATTTTAATAAGAATTCATAGGAACAAAATCAAAAGCTTATGAGCCAAATTACTTTTTAAAACTATTTGATTATGATTGGGTGCAACCATTTGGCTTTTCATACATAAGGCCATTTTTTGAGACAATACACACACAAAAAAAAGTGAACAAAATTAAAACACAGAATTCAAATAATTAAACTGCTTAGCTATTATACACTGCAGGTGTTTTACTTAAGAGAAATATATTTCTACTTTTCTTGTGCAATTTAGATATTCTAATATTTATAATATATATTGGGAATATTCAAATGTGTGTTAAAGTATTAATAAACTGTAAACAATACTAGATATCCAAATAGTATGTTATAATTAAGTTTATGAAGAATGCAGATTAAAGAAGAGAAATATATAATTCTTATTCTGATAAATGCATTTTAAATTTTAGCAAGGACATCAAGTTGAAGCAAAGTCAGTTCACATGTATCTGCTTAGTGATAAAGAGATATGACCTAAATTGTCAACAATGAATGCACGTAATTACAATTTGCTCTATCTTTCTTGTTGATGATTCCTCTAAAATGCATTGTATCCCCAATTACCTTTATAAGCTCTTTTAGGACTCCAGTCCTACCTTAAACATTTATATGCAATAAATACATTAGAACTTATATAAAGTTATTCTAAATTAAATTAATTAAATGAATGTACTCAAAACAAAAATTAAATAGAAAATAATGGCAACTGAAATAGTTACTATGCAGAGAGAAAAAATGTAGGTTGAAAAACTGAGAGGGAGTGGTATTCAGAAAAAAAAAAAAAATTCCTGTCTGCAGTCAATAGAAAAACCAAATAAGCCATTTTGGAAGCTATGGGATAAGTATAAAAGCCTTGGATGCAAATTAAAAATGTGATTTACTTTTTGGAGACATTATTTCACTATGGAGTCTGGGGCAATTTTCTTGCTCCACTACTTACTAGAGTTGTAATGCTAGACAAAATACTCAACATCTCTGAGCCTTAGTTGTCTTATTTCTCTAATGGAAACCATTGAGCAAAGCTAACCAGGCTGTGGTAAGGAAAAAATGAAACACTGCATGTGAAGCACAAATAAAACTAGTAATTACAAATGTAAAACACTATTCTATGGCTATTGTTGCCAGTTTAAGACCTCTGATAAACCTTAAAGAAGAGAGATTAGTATTAAATTTCTTACTGATTTTAGATTTAATCCCTGGTCATTCTCTAAATCATAAACTATAAAGCTATATTTCAATGGATAAGATTCTTTCAGTATTACTACCTCAGATCTTGAATAAACTAAAGTTCGATGTAAGAGTAATTTTTGAAAAACAGTTTTCATCCAATTAAATTGTTTTTGCAATGATTGACACAGAACAAAATCATCATTTCAGCCATCTTTATGAAATACTTGAGAATGGCCTATCCATGATTTACTTAAAAACCAAGAAATTTAATATCTGTAATAAATCTACAATGGATATATATCTTATTCTTTTTTTTTAACTACATGTCCTGATGTTTCATTTTCTCCTCAGTGATCAATCTTGTTTTACTTTCCCTTATTTTTCCCATAATACTTTTTTCTCACTCTAATTAAAACCAATAAATGAAAAGAAAAGTTTTCTAAAGACCTAATAATGTAATAAAAATAAACTGCTAAGAATTCAAAATTATTATTTTAAAGAAAATATTGAATGGACAATGACTAAAACAAAAGAGTTACTTTGTAGTATTTGTTTTAATAGAAAATCACGACATAGGTAAGATTTTTAAATATGATTTTATTCAATTAATTTTCCTCTATTTTACATTTTTGTGACTACTTTTGGATTATTTTCATCTGTAAAAATATCATATCATAACTAAGGTGTGATCTGTGAAAGAAAGAATTGATAAGCTAGATTTCATTAATATTAAAATGTCTGTTCTACCAAATACACTGTCAAGAGGAGAAGAAAATCCAGACAGGGAGATAATATTTGCAAAAAAAATATATTGCAAATATATATATTTATATTTGATAAAGGACTATTATCCAAGCTATACAAAGAACTCTTAAAACTCAATAAGAAAATAATCGAACTAAAAAATGAGCCAAACACCTTAACAGATACCTCACCAAAGAACATATACAGATAGCAAATATGCACATGAAAAGATGTTCCACATCACATGACATCAGGGAAATGCAAATTCAAACAACGATGAAATATCAATACACAACTATCAGAATTGTCAAAATCCAGAACACTGATAACACCAAATGCTGGTGAGGACATGGAGCAACAGAGAGATTCAAACACTGCTGGTGGGAATGTAAAATGGCACAGCCATTTGAGAGGACATTTCATCAGTTGTTTAAAGAATTTAAACATACTCTTACCATACAACCCAGCAATTAAATACCTTGGTTTTTATCTAAAGGAACTGAAAATATGTCCACACAAAAAAATTGCACAAAGTTTATAACAATTTTATTTATTATTGCCAAAAATTGGAAACAACCAAGATGTCCTGCAATAGATGAATGGATAAACTGTGGTATATCCAGAGAGCGAGATACTCCACATTAAAAAGAAATGAGCTATCAAGCCATGAAAAAAACTGGGAGACACATAAATACATATTTTTAAGTGAAATAAAAAAGACTATCTGAAGAAGGTACATACTATATGGTTCAATCTATATGAAACTCTAGAAAAGACAAAACTGTGGAGACAGTAAAAAGACTGGTGATTGCCAGAGTTTAGCAGGGAGTTTGGGATGGGTAGGCAGAGCCCAGAGGATTTTTAGGGCAGTGAAACTACTCTGTGTGATGCTATAATAATGGACACATGCTATTACACATTTGTCCAAACCCACAGAATATACATCACCAAAAATGAACCCAAGGGAAACTATGGACTTTTGGTGATAATGATATGTCAATGTAGGTACATCAGTTGTAACAATGTACTATTCTAATGGGGGATTTTGATAATAAGGGAGTCTATGCATGTGTGGGAATGGGAGGTATATGGAAAATCTCTCCATCCATTGCTCAATATCGCTATAAACTATAACTTCTCTAAAAATTAAGATTATAAAAAACATTAAGAATGCTGCACAAAAGAACCTCTTAATAGGGGAATATCCGGAAAAAGTAAAAATCATCTGCAAATGCACTATCCAGAACTATTCATAATTGCTGAACATTCTTCCAAATGTCTTCCTACCTACCTTCCTTCCTTCCTTCCTTCCTTCCTTCCTTCCTTCCTTCCTTCCTTCCTTCCTTCCTTTTCTTCCTTCCTTCTTTCCTTCCTTCTCCCTCCTTTTCCCACTCTCCCCCGCCCCTCCCCCCTCACACACACACACACACACACACACACACACACACACACACACACACTCCCATGTATGTATACATAATATGGATTTATTAAAAACATAACATTGTAAAACATTTATTTTATTCAACATTATGCCATAAGCATAATGCATTACATGTAACACAGTGAACTTATAAATTCCAAATTTCCACCAATATAAATAGTCTTGCAATGTAAAATGACTATTCATTACTATTGCAAACATTTCATTAGGGTAAATTACTAAAAATGGAATCCCCAGAACAAACATGCACTTTGCAATCTAGTTTCACAGACTTTATGTCAATTTAGACTTATATCTATTATAAATGAGTGTACAGTTTTCCAGTCTTGCCAATGAAGACTTTTATCAGTCTTTTTAAAACAAATGTAGGATGAAAAATATGTCATTATTATTGGTTTTTGCCCATAATAATGAGAGAACATTTTTAAATGCACTTTTGTCATTTGTAAATTCATTAGTCACTTGCCTTTTTTTCTCATTGATCTTAAGTACTCACGTACATTAAGGATATCCCTATCTTTAGCATTTCTTGCAAGTTCTGTCTCCATTTGTATCCCAGATAGCTCCACTTGTCTCTATTTTTTTCTGTTCTATTCTAAACAACATCTCATGCACATCTGGATTATTCCTATTAATTCATCATCCTGATTATTTCCCGTAGCCCTCTGAACTACTGTGTCCACAAGAGTCGATTCATTTTTATTCATAATAAAATTAAACAATGATACATATATGTTTCATAATTTTAAATTACTTAATAACTTAAGGTTGTTTAACAACTTAAACAAAATTCAAACTCTACCAAGGTCCTCAAAGTCTTACATGATGTCACTTACTTCGTTTCTAACCACTCTTTTGCATGCTCATTATTTATTGCTGCACAAAATTTATCCCCAAATGTAGGTACTTAAGGAACTAAGCAGTTACTATTCCATACTATCTCCTAGGGCAAAAATCTGGGAGGAGTTCAGTTTAGCAGTTCTGGCTTGCCTTTAATGAAGTTTCAGTCAAAATGTTGGCTAGTGTTGCAATCTCGGAAGACTTGTTTGGGACTGAAGGATTCACTCATAGCTCACTCACATGGTTGCTGGCAGGAATCTTTAGATCCTCTCCACATGAGAATTTCCATGATCTACTCACAACATGGTTTTCCCCAGAGCAAGGGATCCAAGAGAATGAAAGACAGTGACCAAGAAGAAAACTACAGTGCCTTTTATAATAATCTCAGAAGTAACCACCATCAATTCTGCTGTAGGATATTGATTATACAAACCAATACCTGTGCAAAGGGGTCAGATGACACAGCAGGAATCATTAAGGGCTTGTTTTCACACCTTGGAAACTACATTCCAGTCACAAGACCTCCCTTCTACTCCTTGCATATCCCAAGTTTATTCTCTTTTTAGGAACTCTGCATTAGTTATTCTTTTTTGCCTACAACAATTTTCCCCCAAATCATGGCATAGTTAATTCTAAGGTATTATTCAGTTCTTAGTTCAAATACAACCTTCTTGAAAAAAAATTTTAACCACTGTAATTGTTTGTTTATTAGCTTTCTAATTTTTCTCTTCTTCACTAGAATATACTCCTTCATGAGAGCAAAGACTACCTGCCTTGTTCAGGGCCATGTCTATCAGAAATGCTTAATAAATACTAAGTATCAATAAAATGTATAGCAATATATATATATATATATATATATATATATAGCATATAATATATACAAAACATCTATGAGAAAAAATGAATAAATCATAGAAAACCTTTTTACATAACATATATTACAAATATTTCCCTGTTTTTAATCTATCTTTTTCTTTTGTATTTGACATGCAGATATAGACACTTCACTAATGTACTAATATATATATGTGTGTATGTGAGATTACAATTGCCGGTTGAAAGAACTTAAGTGTCTATGTAAAGGGAGAAGAGAAGAAATAACATTTAGTGAAAACTTAAGATATTATCTCATTAAAAAAATGAAACTTCCTAAACCCTTCTGAGGTAATTATAATCTCTGTATTTTTTTGTATAAAGAAATTGAATTTCAGAGATGTTAATTAACTTTCCCAAAGTCCTAAAAAGAATATTGGGAAAAAAAAAAACAATTTTTGACTTATGTTTGCTGGATGTCACAGACATTCCTCTTTGTTTTTCTATTCTATTGTGGCAAATATGTCAACACACTGAGAATTCCAAAAGCATGTTTATTTCCTCATTTGTTCTTGTTGTTGGTCAGGGAAATGTTACGAAAATTTTATTTTTCATTCTTAAATCTAGCTTTTTTTCTTATTAAGATATATTTATAGTAAAGTAGTCATTAACAGACACAAATAAAATAACTAATATTAGACAGTGTTCGCCTAATTAAAAAAAAACTTCATTTTCCCATGAAAGCAAAATGCATGACCATCTTCGTCAGCAGAATAGTAATGTAAAGCAGAGGTATAATATTCATTTGTATTGCCCTTAGCATCCAAAAGAAAATGTAACCAAAAAAAAAAAAAAATGAGCATGCTGGACATTTATAAAATTATCACAGAATTTTTTTCTCTTGTAGCAATTTTGAAGCTCATTTAGCTAAAGCTCTTAATTTCATAAAGAGAAATTGGCTATTTCATGTGTTGTTAATTTTTATATTTTACATTTTGAAATACGTATTTCTCCAGGATGTATATACATCTCTCCTAATTAATTGCTATTATACTGCCCCATTAATTATTCTGTTTGTGCTTACTGGATTTGTATGTTTTTAGCATCTATTCCATGACCAGTCCCTTCAAATAATCAGCCTTTTGTTAAGTTTCCTGAGTTTATTGCAGTCCCACACAGTTCAAGAAATGAAAGTGTCCAAATCTGGATTTTGTTTATTTTTTTTTCTTCTTGTACCAAATGGCTAACCATAAATACTGTATAAAGATTTCTTAAACTAAATTTTAAAATAAGGTGATATTGCAAGGAGTGCTTCCTTGGAAGATTTTACCCCTAATAATAGCTGTTTTGTAAAACTTGGACTTTCTACAGCTGCTGAATTTTTGAGTTTCCTAGGAGACTGTAAGCTAGCGTCACTTTCTTAAAAACGATGAAAGCTCCCTTTAGTCTGGGTCTATGCCCTGTTGATTCACAAGAATGAATCCTTTGATAAAAAGACTAGACAAGAATGCTTGCATTAGATGATGGGACTTAAAAATATTTATGACAGAATCATATAGAGTGGTAAAATCACAAAAGTATAAGACATGAGAATATGCTACATATGTATATATGAGGATTTTTTTCAATTTTGCCTTAATCAACACCTTTCCAGAAAATAAATACACAGAATGATGCCTTCTTTTCTCTTCTCTTTCTTTTCTTTCTTTCTTGTTTTCTTTCTTTCTCTTTCATTTTAAATAAGTCTCAAAACCAGCACAAGTTGATTCACAAAAAACTCTTTTCAAACTTCTTTACAAAATATTAATAATCTTTTCTATTAGTATTTGTATAACTCAGCATCATTAGGTTAGAGAATCATCATATATAGATATCTCATTTCAAATATTTTCATTTATTTTTTCTTCAAAAATGTAGTATAGTGCTTTACAATACTTGGCACTTGACAAATTTTCTTGAATTTCACTGGTTTTGATTGTAATTGTTGGATTCTATCCCAGCTGCCAAATAATCTTATTAAATGTCCAGTTCAACTTCCTCAAACATGCTGCTATGCTTAATGTTTCCTGTGCTACCCTAAAATCATACCATACATGACCTACCACCTGAGAGGTACTAAATTTTAAAGTCTTAAAAAATTAAGTTAGATCAAATTAAACTGTCATGTTCTTACAACTTTTTGAAATTGAAATTTACAGGTAATGTTTAATAAAAAAATTTTATAGCATTTTATTGTATTATGTTATATATTTTTATAATTTTAAAAGTAAAAATAAAGATAAGCATTAACATAAAATCTAGATAAATGTTGTGGCAGTCAGGATAGCTTTGGCTATCTTGTAGTTGCCTCCAATCCCAAGGTGTCCTATTGTTAATACAAGGGTTTATGTTTTGCTCTTTTTTTTTTTCTCCAGTCATGGTCAGCAGGGGGCTCTCGCATCATGAGCACACAGAGACTCAGGATGATGGAGCCTTCGCCTTGACTGGTGCTTGCACAATCATCAGTTGTGCAACACACATACATACATACATGCATACATACATACATACATACACACACAAACAAACAAACAAACAAACAAATAAATAAAATAATAATAGTGACAAATGCTATTCCTGTACTTCATTCACCAAAGCTTGTCAATGCCAGGCCTGACTTCAAAGGCACACTCTTAGCACATATCCAAATAAGTGAGACCTAAAAATGTTTAACATTACTAATAATTATTGAAGCTATGGTTTCAGGTGGCAGCCTTACAAAAATTTAAAAAATAAAAGTGGGATTGTAAAAATAATAATTTTTAATTAATTTTCTTTCTTTTGTTCATTCATTGTTAGTGTAAGAACCTAAATTTATCACTCATTTCCCGCTGTTTTTGTTCTGATTATTTTACATGTCAGAAAACACTGTTACGACATTTTTGAAAAAATGATTACATTTAAATATATTACATATCACTATAAGCCAGTGAGCCATAGATAACTTTTCTTTTAGCTGTCCACTATGTGTGTCACCTTATACTTAAGTCAGAATTAGAGATTTGAAATAAAAGAAAGCTGCAAAATCATGAGTATCATTAACCAGAATAATAATAAATAACAATTATTTAGCACTTTCTATGCACTTCACATTATCCTGTTTAATCCTCACAACTCTATCAATTATATATGTTACCATCATTTTTCCAATTAGGAAACTATGACTTGGAGAGTTTCAGTGTCTTGCTCAAACAGCTGATAAACAGTAGAGATGAATTTAGACGTGGGGAGTCTGACTTCAAAGTGCACAATATTGAGTCTACCTTGATTCTTTGAGGACATTCATGTGTCAATATAAGTGGGGTAGTGTGCATTTCTATGTTTCTAAAAATAAAAAGAGGTATCCAGTAACCATAATCAGAAAGAAAACACACAAAAATAAAATATGGCTTTCATTTTATAATTAGCTATGATTATGTGTTTGCTACATTTTTCATACATATTTTCTCATGTTCAATCAACATGTTTCTTGTTTATTATCTGTACAGCTTATGGGTATGTTTTCCTCTGCATATTATACTTTAAGGAAAACTAACATATATCATTTATTATTTATTTGCATAATTCTAAGTTTAAATGGGATAATAATGTATATGAAAGCATTTTTAAAGGGTAAATACTATAGAGTTGCATAAATATTTAGGGATAGCAACAACATGGATGGACCTAGAGGTCATTATGCTGAGTGAAATAAGTCAGACAGAGAAAGAAAAATAACATATGATTTCACTTACATGCAGAATCTAAGGAATAAAAAAAAAAAAAAAAAAGCTAATCGAAAACAGACTCCCAAATATAGAGAACAATTTGGTGACAGCCCGAGGGGAGTGGGACTGGGAGGCGGGGTGAAAGAGGTGAAGGGTAAAGAAGTACAAATTAGCAGTTGATAGATGGTCATGGGAGTGGGGAGCATGGCATAGGGAATGCACTCAGCAGTGGTGTAATGGCTATGCATAGAGCCAGAGGGAAGATAGAGTAATCAGGGGAACATTTCATAGACTATATAAATGTACTGTATACTTGAAACTAATAATAAATTTTTTTAAGTTCTAAAAGTGTAAATACTAGTATTTACTACAGCTTCATATTAGATAACTACTGTTATTCTTTTTGTACTTTCTTAGAAAAAGAGGTAGTATGATATATTACATATACAGTGTGTCCTCACAATCATGTTATTTAGATATCATTGAAGATTACTGCTGGGACATTTAGAGCATAGTAAGTCAATGTCACAGATCAAATTCATTAGAATCCAAGGGACTAGAAAATTGTATTTCAGTAAAATATATTTGATACATTAGGATAGATTAAATGATAAAGAGATTCCTGAAAGAAGTGTGCTCCTGAGAAAATGAATATGCATCTATGTGTCTAGGCCCTGAACAGATGAGGAAGAGAATAAAAGAGGAATTACTGGAAGAAGTCACAGGCTTGAGAAACTAAAGAAGAAAGGGGAAAGAGCAGTCTAAGCAGAGTTAGAGGTCAGATAATATCAACTGTCCATATCTGGGGGAACTAGACTCAAGTTTGAGGAATGCAAAAATATTTTCTATTACTAAATTTATTCTCTTTTATGAGATTTCATTCTGCATGATAACAAATTTAATCTAGGTAAACAACAGTTTAACCCACATTCATAGTTCTATATTCAATTCAGGAACATCTCTCCATTTCTACATGGCATCATGGTTTTTGAAGCAAACACCTTGTTCTTCTAGATTGGTCATTCATGCTGGCATCCACTGATATATGCATTGTCCTGACTTAGGAGGGTCACAGATATCCATCCTTGCTACCTTTGTTAGGTAATTAGTCAGACATGGTGACAGTGGAACAAAAGAATAGTGGTCCAGCCTAGAGACTGCCCAAAGAACACCCTATTAGTAGTTAGATGTCTCCTGCATCCACAGAGACAAAGGACAGAAGGGTCATAGTGTTAGCTGGGCTAATCTGGCCACAGATGACTGCGCAGAAGGTCATTATAATACTATGTTTATGCCTGAAGTCCACGAATCTAACTATAACAGACTGAATTCTGGGTACACACATGTGCACTAGGCAAAGTTATATAGCAGCCAATCAAGATGACCTCACTTGCCAATACTTAGGAACACCTTTGAAACCACCCATCACGGCCTCCAAGTGTAATGTGGACCTCTCCCCCTCTTCCCAACCCTCCACTCCAGGTTACAGCTGTCCATCTTCCCTGTCTATAACCCGTAACCCACTTAGGAGTACATATCCTTATTTCCAAGTGATTAGCTGGTTTTAGGCTTGACCCAAATTCTACCTCATACTGTTTTTAATAAATGAATATTTCTCATATCACTGAGTTGAAATTCATTTCTTTTGCAGTGAAAAGGACCTAGAAGTGTGTTACCGGAACTCTGATTGCTTCAACATTAACACCTCTACTGACATGCCTACAGCTCACTATGGTTTCTGGTCCTCAGTGAATGCATTCTGCAAACTCCTGATCCCTCCTTATATTATCTCATAAACTTAATGCCAAGATTTATACTGTGCTTTTCTTTTGTCGATCAAATATAAAAAACACAAATTTTCTTAAAAAACGTGGCCTTATTATTTAAAAACCTTTTAAAACTATGGTCTCTGCCATGAATTTTAAAAATATTATTTTACACTTAAAAGTAAACAATTTAATATATTCTTCTTTGTATTTGTATTCAAGGCCCTATGAAGAAGAAAAAAAGCATTGGTTTGTTTTGATGTGGAAAAAGCTGAAGGTTAAAATGAAGGGCTGAGAGAAGAGGGAAGGAGGGTGGGAGAGAAGAAAGACAGAGGAGGAGGAAAGTCATAAAATAAAAATTTAATAATAAAGTGTTTCTTGATTCATTAATCTGTGCAGAAATCACAGGATGCTAAAATTGTGGCAAGTTACAACCAAAGTAAAGGAATCAAGTTGGAATACAGGTGTCTAGAGGCTAGATAGAATTGTCTTAAAAAGAAAGGAATGAACAAAATGATGTGTAAAAAAAAAAAAAAAGGCAAAATAAAGCAAAAGTATCATGACTAAGCTACGATCAGCGATACAGAAGTAAGGATGATATTGCAGGGTGGGTTAGGTGAACTGGGATACCTACTATAAATTTTAGGTTCCTGAAGAGAAGGGTAAAGGAATACTGACAACATGGCTTCTGGCACTTGATAACAATCCAAAACTAGGGCCACATTTTATTTTTATTCCATCATTTGCACCTGAGCAAAGATAACAGTTTAACACAGGCAAATATTTTGCATTTTATTTACAATTACCAGGAAAAGAGATTATTGTTTTCTATGCTCAATTGTTTTCATGATGCAAAGCAAAATAATAGTGATCTATAACGATATTAAAGATTGATTGTATATGTCATAGTGCCATCTGTTTTGCCAATAATGAAAAGCTTAAATTGTTTTCTTGACTTTTAGAATTGGGCACATTTTAAGATTTGCTATAATTGTAATAATTCCCCATTTCCTGCAGACCCCAATGCATAGTCAGGTGATAAAATATGTTCCTCCTGGTACTGATTATAACACTTCTCCATTGGTATAAAGATTACTACAGGGGCTCTCATTTCCTTTGTCCACATGATTAAAAATAATTTGAAGTTTAAAAAAAACTGTAAAATGGCCTTTTAAAACTTGAAATATACTATATTTTTACAATAATTATTTCTCACACACATGTTGATTATAAAAATTTATAGTTTGAGGGTATATTTTAGATTAGGTCCTTTCGGAAATTTCAGTTACAAGAACTAGCAAATTCATCTGGAATAAATAATCTATTATATTATTTAATGAGTATTATTAGTTCATTAAATCGGTACTGAAATTATATAATATACTATAAAATGAACAACAGAAGATGAATCAAAAATGACAAAGGTTAACATCTGCTCTAGCATTATACTCATGGAAACATATTTAGAGAGCATGGCAAAGGCACACATGGTAAGGTATGATTTGATTACTTTAGGCAACATGAATTCAGGATTTAGGAAGGGGAGGTCATGCTTAACAAATCTATTACAATACTTTGACATTATTTCTGCCACAATATATTCAAATTCAATTTATAAAGTATAGTTAGATGATGTTTATCATTTGATATTAATAGATAAATTAAATATCCATAGAATGGAAAGTAGAATGAGTTAGAAGGATATCTTTGCAAAAGAAAGCAATAACGTCAGTGTGGAAATATTCCAAAGAGAGAAAACATTCAAAATTGAGACAAACCTCTACTAAAACTTCATGTTGTCATTAGCCATAATAAAAGATGAATGTGATTAACTAAGAATAATATAAGCCCGGAAATAGAGAAAATTATAATAGTATAAAAACACTAGAATCCTGTAATTGAAGCTTGTATTCTGAGAAACAGCTATTTTGGATTATAATTATTCCAATTATAGGAATATTACTCCTTAAATAAAGGAGTATAGCCCATCACTTACATTGAAGAAATACAAAATTATATTGTAGAAATCTAAAACAATTATTTTCTCAAAATATCTAAACAACAGAGTACTAACATAAAGCATAAATGTACTATATCCTTCATTCACCACAAAGTCTATTTAATCCAACTACATTAAGAAAGCATTTCCAAATTATATTTTTAAAAATATATCTAAAAGTTAAATTCATCCTTCAATGAACCTAAAACCTATAACCCTATATAGTTTATAGAACACCTACAGTTATTTATTACTGTAATAAGAATCCTAGAACCACATACTAGTATTAAAACAATTCTTGTATATGAAATTCCATTTAATATTTATGTATTATAATTTAATTTTATATTAAATGTAAATGCTAAATTAGTTTTTATGCTAAATAATACATGGTGTAATTATTTCTTAGTTATCTAAGAAAAGAGATCCCATTATTTGGTCATAACGTGAGAAAAAAGCCACCCCTTGGTAAAGAAAGTAACAATAATTAAAATGCATGCACACACACACTCACACAATGGATATGATTAGCCATGATAGAAGTAAACCAAAAAAAATCATGTGAAAATATGTTCATGATGAAATATAAACATATTTGTGATGAAACTGGGCTTCATTTCAACTCTCCATCAACAGTCCTATGTGTATTCCTAGGAAATCATACCTTGATGTGGATGATGTAAAAAAAGTGTAATCTGACCCAATTATACAGCAACATGTCTGAAAAGAGTAAATATTGCTGATTGGAAGAAAACAAACATCCAGAGTTTAAGTGAAAAATGTGTTTAATGCATTTCCTATATTGATTAATACTCAACGATAATACCTGACATACAGTGCTTAACTAAATGCCAGGCAAATATCTAAGTGCTTAATATTTACTAACTTATACAACTTTAACTTTATCCTTATGTTTCAAAACTGTTATCTTCTCTATTTGACATGTAAGGAAACTGAGGAACAAAGGAATTGTGTCAGTTCCAGTATCATATCATCAGATTATCAACATAGTCTGTTAGTGATTGGTCACTTTGAATCTATTCACATAATGCTTTTTAAAGTTTTCTGTAGTCACACTGAAAAAAAGTAAAAGGAACAGGTGAGATTACTACTACTAATATATTTTATATAAACTGATATATCAAAATATTATTTCTATATAGGATCAA
The DNA here is from genome assembly GCA_030015415.1 of Cynopterus sphinx. Lineage (NCBI taxonomy): Eukaryota > Metazoa > Chordata > Mammalia > Chiroptera > Pteropodidae > Cynopterus > Cynopterus sphinx. Next base: position 15,005,002 of record CM057380.1, read on the forward strand.
TGCAACAATTATTAATGATGTATTTTACATTTTTTTCATTATAGCCTTCAAAATTCAGTGTCATTTTACACTTATAAAATATTTTAATTTTGGACTACTCACATTTCAAGCACCTAACAGCCATATGTGGCTAACAACTACCATATTGAAACACACTGCTCTAGAATATGGGCTTTTGGGCACACTACCTTTCAAGGGACCTAGTCAATGGGATGATGCCCTTTCTTTCTGAAGGAAGACAACTCTAATTCCAGCTCTTGGTAGCCCATCCAGTGATCCACTGAAAGTAGCATCGAGATTCCTATCTGGGCAAAAATATATTATAAACCTACAGTGACAATTTCATCTAATTCATGGTCATATTTGTGATTGTCACTTCAAAATTTGTATTTGGATAATCAATTGCTTTCTCGTTCTTTTGGTTAGAACAAACCATTGTGGAAGGTCTGGTAAATAATGAATGTTCTTACATACCAGAGTTTCTGGGCCTATAAAGATACAGATTCTTCCTTGCAGTCACTGGCCTTGGCATGCTTGAAACAGACAGATAGGCTTGTTGTTGTTCACATATAATAAAATAACCAATATTTATACCAAATAATATAAATGCATAGTTCCAAGGTGCATGAACTTTGGTTAACACAGTTTAGTTAAATAATATTTATCCCCCACAACATGGTTAAGGGTACACTGTTACTATGGTATATTGACTGTAATAGCACTGAGTACTAATTTGGCCACTAGCTCATCAGTACAAAAACTATGTAAATATGAGATGCTCCTCATAACCAATGACCAATCATGTTACTTTTTTCATAGTCTGGTTACTCTGAATCGATGCAGTTCATGGACAGAGAGCAAAGCTTATGTTTGCATGGTTCCTCTGTCTCTCAGTGATAAACTCACAGGACATTTAACAAAAATAGATGACAAAAATTAAATTTTAAGACTAAAACAAAACATAACAATGCTGAAAGTAAAATTCAAGTAAAAGGTGAATAGAGTTAAAGAAGGAATAACTGACTTAAGAATGTTGACACTGCCACCATTGAAAAAACTTTAAATATGAAGTTAGAAGAACTTAGTTAAGGCAAAAATTAGCACCATGAAGAAACTGATTATGACCAAAAAATAAAAATAAAGATATTCCAGAGAAAGTGAAACCAATAAAAACTTCACATTAAAGAAACTCTCAGAGGTATCTCACTAGGTTTAAAGAGTAAAGAATAAAATGTTGGAAGCTGACCCAAACTTTGAAAGAAATATGTTCACCAACACATAGAAAAGATACTCACATATGATACAAACCATCTATTACACAATGAGAAGAAAGCACTGTTCAAACAACTCTTTATAAGTATTTAAAAAAGAAAGAAATCACTTTAATTCTCTATATGCCTATGTTTTAAGCAGTGTACTAAATAAATAGTAGGTTTCTTATTTTTCATAACCCTGCATTTATGAACAAGAATAAGAGAAACACATCAGACAGAAAAAGTTGAAAACCATATGATTTCACTTGTCTGTGGGATATAAAACTGAAAGCAACAAATGAACAAGACAAGAAACAGAGACTCATGGACACAGACAACAGTGGTTACCAGAGGGAAAGCGGGGAGAGAGGGAAGTAGATAGAGTAAAGGAGGTCAAATATATGGTGATAGAAGAAAATTTAACTTTAGGTGGTGAACACACAATGCAGCATACATGTGATAGGTTATTTAATCACATACTTGAAATCTAAATAATTTTATTAACCAATGTCACCCTAATACATTTAATAAAAAAAGATATGTTTTAATGTTTTGACAAAAATTTTAAATATCACAGAACAATCACAATTTTTCACTAATTGTCTGCATGGCTTCAGCGTGCATTGTCATTTTCATGATCCTGACAGTTAGGACTGCCTATAAGAAATTCAAGAGATCATTAATACTGAATCCATGCTAAGAAAAATAAGTTAGACAGAAAACATTTGGAAACATTAGATTTCACTCATCTGTAGGATATAAAACGGAAAGCAACGAATGAACAAGATGAACAAAAACTCAGAGACAACAGTTTAGTGGTTACTAGAGCGAGAGAGGGAAGGTGTGGATGTAGATAAGAGTAAAGGTCATCAAATACATGGTGATGGTGACTGAAGGAGATTTGACTTTAGGTGGTGAACACACAATACAATATAGATGATGTATATTGTGTAAAAATATGTTCATGATGAAATATAAACATATTGTTGAATTGTACACTTGAAGCCTATATAATTTTATTAACCAATGTTGCCTCAATAAATTTAATATAAATAAATAGAAATTTTAAAAAACTGAATGTAGTAAAAATGTAAAGAGAGATTTACAGTAAGAACTTGAGAATTCAAAAAGTGAATGAAAACATTTTAACATCTTAGTATCTATTCTGTCTGAGATAAAAAAAAAAATTCGAACAACCTGGCAAGCACCCTTTCTGATAAGAATTTGTGGCACTGTTATCTAATGTATTAAATAAAATTAACAGTAATAGGCAAAGGGGTTTGGTAAGACAAAGACAAAATACAAAGGGAAATGATGAATCTCCATGGATGGTCCCACTGGAAAATTAAGGGCTTTTCTGTTTCTCATAAACAGATGTCTTGCTTGTATTGCCTTTCATACATATCTGCCTCATTAGTTTCTTCTCTCTCGTCTCTCGCTTCTCATTTATTTTTTAAAAAGTACATCTGTGAATATCTGATGGGAAAGCGTAATATTTAACAGCCAACCATTAATGAGTTCCACTCCATGCAGATACTGTGCTAGATTACCAATACTTATAAAGAAAAGATAAATAAATCACAGCTCTCTGAAAGATATGGGAGACCTGACATTTGTGTGAAATCTGAAAAAAAGAGTAAAAACTAACATCATGATTTTCTCATAGATGTGATCCTCAACTATTTAATGCTATATTATTTACTAATATTTTTCTTTGGAACACCCATTTTCCATTAATTTAATTTAGATTTTCACAAATACACAATACCTTTATTCTTTGTATAAATTCAAATTTTTTCTTATTAACCTTTCTCCCTAATTTAACTTACTTGTATAACATCAATTTTTCTTCTATATTTAGTACCTGCACATGTAGTTCTTACCTATATGTTTTACTTTTCATTTTCTGAACTATTTTTTTAAAGGTGAAGTTAGCTGTGTCAGATTGATATGTAGGTAGACGGATGATGGATGGATGAATGGATGGATGGATGGACAGAGACAGACTGAAAACTTTTAGAATATTTTAAATATGTATCATAACTAATCAGTAATTAGCACTATTGTTTTGATTTTATTGTCTTACATACATATGTGTTCATTCATTTTTTTCCTGTGACTGATAAGTCACCAGTATGATTTGCACCAAAAACAATCCTCAAATAAAAAGTTTAGACTGACATATATGCACTTAGAAGAAATCTATTTATTGATTTATATTCTTTAACAATCAAGTTGTACTCTCTATTTAGAATCGGTATGTAGTTTACTTTTTAAAACAGATATAATCTGAATTAACTTTATATTTCCCAGGACATGCAAATACTTCATGAAATTGATCATATTTAACTAATCAACTATTAATTCATAAACTTATGTAGAAAAAACTAATAAACTCCTTCCTTTTTAATGGTGAATTTTAATGTTTAGAGACTCTTAAAATTCTTTTCAAAGTCAACAATTATGCCTGTAATGTGCTCCAATATGCTTCATTATTCACTGATTATGATTAATGTCTCTATGGAAATTTTGCTAATTAGAAGTGTTTAATTTGAATTTTCTTAAATCTTTATAGTTAATCTACCCTTTGAGAATTATCTTTAAACATGTTAACTCACATCTATATATAAGCTTTCCCATAATGCTGTACCTGATATCCTTGCAGAAAGATAGCTACTAACACACATGATTTTTAAGTTCAAACAAACCACTATTCTCATTTCAGCTCTGACAGAGATCTGCAAATGTGTCCCAGACCCAAACCAAAGCAAAAAGAATGTGGAGAAGAGAGTTTGAATCTTAGGCTGAAAGGAAAAAAATGCACCTTGAATCAAAATGTTAAAAAATTACTTCCTGGATCATGGTTAGAAGCTAAGCAAGATCTGTTCAAGAAATGAGCATCACAGACCTTGATAGCCTGACACCTAAATAGAAGTCAAATTCTGAACAATCATGCCTCCTTTTAACTTAGTAGCAGGCTCTTACTAGTACGACAGAGAGTTCTCGAAAGAGCAGCTTTCTATGAAACATGGTGGGATTCACAAACTGAAACTCAATATAATGATTCGTTAATTAAATGAGCTGAAATATCTCATTGAAAATAAAATATTGTGGGCATTTTTGTTTTACTATCCATAATAATGGAGACTGAAACTGATGTATTTTAGCATACTTTCACCTTTACATTCTAATTTCACATACGCTTGTTTCCATTTTTCCCCATTCCTTGAACTGTGGGCTCAGTAGAAACCATTGTAATATGCATTCTGGCCTCAAACAGAACTTGTAAGAACCATACTTGCCATAAAAGATGCATTACTCAGATCTCTGACTGAGTGTTAAAGAATAAACCTAATTTTGGTTCAAGCAGTAATTACTGGACAATGATATCACATCATGGGAAAGGCAGGGTAAAGGTGAGGATTAATGGGGCAGTAACATGTGCGTTATCAGGAACTTTATGATCTTGTTTTCCCTTGAAGGGTCATCTATAGAGCCTTTCACGTTTGTATCCTATTAGCCCATGAACCAAAGGGGAGGAATAGGCTCTTCCCTGCCAGCTCCACTTTAAAATGTCTTTACCAATGACCAGATGAGTTTAAAGCACATGTCCACTTCTGGATTGGTGATAATGTCCAATAGCATGTATCACTTGGATCCCTGACTAGAAATATTAGAGAGGTGGTTCCCATAAGAAGAGGTATGAGGCTGAAGAGACAGAATAAGTCAGGAGGTAGCTGGCAGAATCTCAGCCTTCTTATGCACAAATTAAAATGTCTAACAAATTCATTTTTATATTATTCATTCATTACTTATCAAATATTTATTGAGTATCTAGTTTATTTGTAACTTTTATATTTTAAAAACAAAGGTATCTATAAGCCATCCCTTCCTAATTAATGGAGATTAATACATAAATTAACAGTAGCTTTTAAAGTATTTTTGTGTGTATCTTTATAGCATTTTATGAAACAAAAAAATTAAAAGCTTTATTTAAAAAATTATTTATTGAACATGGAGACTTAATTATAGTAATATATTGCATTCAATATTTTAAGAAATTCTATCTAGAGTAATCTAACTCAGTATGAGATAATTATGTGGCTAACTAGTATACTTGAAAAAGCAATATAAAGTTTCAAATGTCTTTCTTAGAATGATAACATAGTACTTGAAATCATATTTGTTATTCTCAGGAAAATGTAAAATGTTTCAAGAAGCAGCTCTATAAGATCATTTGCATTGCTATTCTGATTTGAGGGAAATCCTTTTTCAAGGAAAACTGTATTTTCTTCACTATATTCTGTGAGATTTACCTATTTTAAGTTGCATTTTGTTTAAACTAAGTAATAAAAGCTCAATTAATAAATTTTGAATAGCATTAATAGCACTAACAATTTAAAAAATTATTAAAGAAGATATTATATATGCCTGTTTATTATGTTAGTCATATTTGGAATATAAATATAGTTAGATATTTCTAGGATGACAGAGAAATAAATAAGCCGTACACACACACACGCACATACACAATGTATCTGAAAACCTCTAGAATAAAGCTCTAATCATAAATTATACGTGGAGTATACACTTATATTATAAAATTACTATCAACTGTTTACTACCAAACAAATTAAGCCTACAGATAAGTGAGTAGTGTCTCATAATTTTTAAGCAAAGGACGTAATCCATTCATGCCACACCTATTATTAAGAACCTACTATGCATGTACCATGCTCTGTACTCAGACTGGGGATATAGCATGAATTAAAGAACAAAATAACCTTCTTTCAAAGAACTAAAATTCTAATGGTGACAGACAGGTAAAAAAACAAATTAATTAATTAAACAACTTATAGAAATCTAATGGTGGTGAATGCCTTGGGAAAAAAATCATAAAAGTGTGAAGTATTGCAGTGAGAGCAGGGGACTACCAATCTTTAGGTTTCATCATAAAAGGCCTCACTGTAAAAATGGCATTGAGAAAGCACTGGCATAGGTGAAGGGCAAGACATACACATATTGGAGAGAACATTGAGGCACCATTTTTCTAGGTGGCCGAAGGAATGGCAAGCTTGCCGAGGTGGCTGGACATACATCTAAAAAAGAAAATCTGCACTGTGAAGCTTTCAAAAGTTTGCAAGGTGCTGGCTTGCATTCCTGATTAAGATAGAAGCTACTGAAGGAACCAGTAGATTCTAAAAAGGTCACTCTAGCTGCTGTACGAATATAACACCAGGGATGAAGTAGCGAGGAAAGGCATTATAATAAAATATATTACTGGTATTTATTAAAAATGAAATGACTTGGCATATCTACTGATGACAATATTTGATCTTTTACTATCGATAATTTTGCTTAGATATTTAGATATCACCGTTTCTTTAAAAAAATTAGAATAAAGCTGTCTACATTCACTTCTGACATTGCATGTTTTAGAACTGTCTGAAAGAGGTGGCTCTCAGACCTAATATTTTCAGTTTATTGGTTCAAGAAAATGTGAAAAAAAAAATTCACAACCAAAACTGAATCAGATAACTTTAAAATGAGGAGCTTCCACATTAAAAATCCACATATCTTAAAAATAAAAATAATTTCAGCAGATCTGACAACAGTAGATAGGAAGACACAAAGTGCTTCTCAACTTTTAGTGATGTCTATACACATCACTTGGGAAATCGTGAACTGCAGATTCTGATTGAGAAGGTCTGGAGTCCAACCTGAGATTCTGCATTTCCAACAACCTTCCAGTGGCTGCTGGTGCTCAGGTCTTTAGACCAGACTTGCATAGTAGAAAGTTGCTAGAGGGCAGTAGCAGTTTATAATCCCCTCCAGCAATCCTTACATCTGTACACATCTACTGCTGTTGATGTTTTGGCATGACTGCACTGATGTTTGCTGGCTTTTGAGTATCTAGTCCTTGTTTTAGAATATAGCCTCTTGGATAAATAATAGGATGCCCATATTTAAACCAGGAATTGCAATTTAATGAAGACAGGAGATCTACTTATAAATCGAAAGAAAAAAGTATTACCATGTTTCACTATTTAATTTGTCATTTGGCTTTCAGAAACACATGATCAAACAGCTTAAACACAACAGGTAAAGTACAGTGACATTTCAATGAAGGGTGCAATGAGAAGGGAGAGGAACACAGTGTAACTGAACAACATTAACATAGAGAAAAAAAGAAGAGAGAGCATAGAACAGTTGTTTTCAATGTCTTTGACATCTATGCTAAAATCCCTGTTTCAGACGAATTTATTTTGGCATAGGTATCTAGTTTGGTTAGAAAGGAATGTTCACAGATACATTCAACCTTGTTGCATCAATATCTGTATTGAGAGAATCTTAAGGAACTAAGAGGAAAAAAAAAAGGTTTTTAATGTGATTCTTTACTGTGGGTTTGACTAACATTAATAGCCAGCAAATGTGATAGAAACATTAGGGAGAAATAAAGCTCATAGAATTTTTCTGGCCAAAATAAGCAATTATAATCTAAATTGCATCATAATTTGAGAAAGCAAAATTCTATTGGGAAAAATCTTCCAGAAAACAAAATTATTTTTAAAAGTAGGTGTCTTTATTAACAGTAATCATTCCCAAATACTTCAACTGGGGCTATTTTTTATTGTATTTTCAAATAAAGGTTTGATTTTCTTGTAAAGCATAACTTCTCTAGTTTTAAAATCTCTGTTTTGAACAGCCAATTTTTGCTAAAAAACTAAACAAAACAACAATAACAAAAAAAAAAACTCACAAAAGATAACCATAATATGGCTAGCTGCCAAAATTGTAAACCTATGATCCCTGAAGCCTAAAATAGGTACTTATGAATGTCTCTGGCTATGAATGGATGTGCTCAGTAAAGAGATTCACCAAACACTGATTGTTACACGCATAAATAAATTCTGGGATATAATGCGAAGCATAGTGATTATAGTCAATAATATTGTAATATAAATGTCAAAGTTGCTAAGAGACTAGATCTTAATTGTTATCATCATAAAAAAAGAAATAATAATTATGTGACGGGATAGAGGTGTTAGCTAACACCATGGTAGTAATCATACTGGAATTTATAAATGCACAAAATCAACACATTGTACATCTTAAACTTACACAATGTTATATGTCAATTATTTCTCAATTTAAAAAGCCACTAATATTATTATATTAAACAATGAATTACAATTTTGACATAATCTAATACGCTATTCCAGCTTTGTATTATTTAAATTTTTATTGACACTGCTTGGCTTGAAAAGGATGTAAAGTTCCCAAAGTGATCGACGTAATACACTTTCTTAATATTTGTATAAATTGCTAATCTGGGTCATATTTAACTATTAATTTCAAATTAATGAAAACTATTATTTCATATACAAGTTAAAAGCACTTTATTGTTATTTAGTTGGGTCATGTTGTTGCTATAACACAACAGTTCCACACCATTTTACTAAATTTCAATTTATCAAAATAAGAAGATGTATATTTCAAGATCTATTTAGAGAGCTGGAATGTATTTTAATGGTGCTACTCAGATAGCATAAGTAATTTCAGTGATGTGACAAATTCCTGACACAATACTTATGCTGAGTCTTTATGTGATCACACAATACTTGATTACACCCAAGTTCAGATTTGCCATAAATAATGCCAAAGCAAAACTTCATCATTTCATCCTTCTAAAGGTGAAAGCAGAAGCCAAACAAAAGATTTCTCAGTTCTAAGGACAGAGACCAAATGAAATGCATTCTTATTACCTTATGCAATAATCTCCCAATTTCCTGTCTCACTGGATCACCAATGCTGTCTGTGTTACCCTAAATGCTGAATCTCCCAAGGTCTCCAGAGAATACAGATGGTACATTCAAATTAAGATAACACCTTACTTATAAAGAGACTAATTACAAAGTTGTGGGTGAGGTATAGGGGAACACTAAGGGAGGGTTCAGGGACCCGGGCTAGCAGCGGAGGAGCTGTTGCCACCAGCTATATATGAAACAAATGGAATGAGAGGTTATCAAAATTCAGGAGAAGAGATAGTGTGTGGGCTAGGGTGCCTGCAAAGAAACAGCGGCATTAAAGTAGGACACAGTTTAAAGGTGGAAATCAAGGGAACAGGTATTCAGTCCTCTTTTTTCTTCAGTCTCTTGACAGCGTTGCTCACTGGCCAATTGCAATCAACTAAAAATACCAGTCAGTGTCTGAGCATGGTGCAGAAGAGAGTAGAAGGGTTGATCTGAAGGGGCACAGGAAAGAGAGCATAAATCCTTGAAAGAATATAGAAAGTATGCTTCGATTCTTTTTAAACTCTAAATTCCTTTCTAATACTAGTGATTATCAGGAAAGAATTTAAGGAGAAAACCAACAACCACACATACTGTAAATTTTACAGACAACATAAATTCTCATGTAATTCTTGCCATTTTTGCAGGAAGAAATGTTATAATGTTAGATATGTCCACAAACTATCTACATTGAAAGGATGATTTTTGTATTGAAAAGGGGTAAAATCAATTGAATTTGAAAAAAATCAGTAAAACATAAGCACGTTGAATTAAATTGCAAAGACCAATAGAAAGAAAATTACACGCATGCATTTGAGCTGGGAACTTCTTGAGCATAAACCGTGAAGTTTTAACACAAGTAAACTTGCTCTGTTCAAATATTCCATTTACACTATTAGTTTTAATTGGGACTCACTTTAAGCACCAGCACGACTACTGTCATACATCTTGTCACTGAAAATCTTTCAACATGTCTAATCACAGTTTCTGAGGCGGCAATATTTTGCTACACTGAGGTACCCTGCTGTTTGATGGTCCTGATCCTTGCAGCATCCTCAAATGTACAATATATATATATCTCCTAAGCCTTATATTACATACAAATGAAGTGGTGCAGAAAGATGAGATAAACCTATTCTGATCCTATAAGATATAGCATGTATTTTGAACAGCTGTCTAATATATGTGTGTGTGTGTGTGTGTGTGTGTGTGTGTATTTCTACATTTTCTTACAAGTAGAAGATACCATGTGTAATTCTGTTTATCTCTTGGTTTATTAATAGACCTTCAAATCTGCAAAACGAGCAGTCGAAACAAAAGAGGAAACATGCTTTGACAAGTTTCTTTTGTTTTACCTCTGTATCACCAATAGCTGCTTCTATTATGCTTTAAGATTCTTTCATATGCCACGGTTATGCAAAGTACTTTCCAACAGTTCAGTATGACAGTTCAGCATCAGTAATACTATCTGTCACTTCAACTCACTTTTTATTTCATTCACTGTAAATGTGTTGATTGATTACAAACATTCTATGTCATTTAAAGAATGTGTCTTTATATGTTATCATTGGGCCATGTGAGAAAGCCTTCGAAGTATTCCTATAAGGTTATTCTGCAAATGAAACTGGACATCACCTTCAATATTTTCCTTTAAATAAATCTAGGTACATTAAATTAAATCTGAAGATTTTATATAGTTTACAAAAACTGCATAACAAATTAATTTCCTCCTTTGAATTTCTATAATAAACTGTATATACTGAGTTGTTACTCCCAGATTTAAGGCAATGAGCTGATACTAACTTATAAGAAAACAGCAGTAGAAACTAACCTTTGTTCACTGTACTAGGAGTCTTCAGAATTTCCTTCAGGTGCCTACAATTCTATCTCCAGAAATGTATGCTCACCTACACCCTAGCAGAAAAGGCATACCTGTGATCTGCATCATAGAACCCTACATCTCTAATCATGGCAGCTCAACTGGTAGTGAAAATTTGATGAGAAAAGATCCCATCCAGCAGTTGGCCAGCAGCCTGTGACTTTTAGGCCCAGCTGGAAATGGGGGATGTTGAGCAAAATGGACACAAGTTAGAGACTGGGCTAGAACTAGCATATGAGAGGCCAATGTAAGCTGAGAAACCCAGCCAATAGAGACATAACCAAATCAGAAGTGAAAAAGGAGGAATTCCATGACAGACGTGGTAGAGAGGAGAGCATACCCAGGTCTGGGAGCTCTTGGCCTCTACTCACATTTCTGACAACATACACCCTGCAAAAAACCCTCTTTTCAATAAAATTAAATTAAGAGACTCTCCTTTCCTTGTAAATAAAGAACTCTAGCTAGAACAAGCATAATGGCTAGTAGGAACAATAGAAGGTAGTAATTATAATAATATGTTTTATAGGTTTTAACTTAACAAAGTATATATTTTAATAAAGAGATTAAATTTTAGGCTTTTAGAGCCTATGTTAATAGAACTTTAACTATTGATTGAATAGTAATCGAGAAGTGGAAGTAGGATGTAAGAGTCGCATAACTTTCTCTAGTACCTGTAAAATCATGCCAGCACAGTGACCAACTATAGTAACTCAAAATATAAATATATTAGTTATATGTGTGATGATTATTAAACATTAAAAAGGTACCATTTTTACTATATGCTCAGAGTATACTACTCTACAGTTTTAGTGACAAAAAGTAACTTATTCATGCAATTATATAAATATTTATTGAGTGCCAACTAATTACTTGTGGAATTAAGACAGTTGAAAACAGAAGAATTGCGGGACAATGACACAGTCCTTGCCTTCATGGCATGGAAGAGAATTGTCCAAATCTAGCAGTCTCTTAATAAATAACATGTATGACGTGCACTGATTAAAATAAAATATTTATATTATCATTGCTACTACTATTTTATTGATTACTATAATATCTTAATTTGGAAGAAAGTTAAAGACTGTATGGTATATAATTATGTTTTTATGGCAAATTTGAAATTCCAAAATTTTAGAAATGGAGGGCAGATTAGTGATTGCCAGGACTTCGGGGTAAGGGGAAAAGGAAGCTGGTGTGATTATAAAAAATAATATGAGGGATCCTTGTGGTGTTAAAACTATTCAGTATCTTGATCTCAGTAATTAATACAGGAATCTAAACAGGCGATAAAACTGTATAGAACTTACCACATTCTATCACAGAAATGAGTAAAAGTAAAATGGGGGAAAATGTGAATATGATAGATATATCAATGTCTATATCCTACTGATGATATTATACCATAGTTTTGAAAAACCTTGCCATTGTGAAAAACTAGGCAAATTATACAAGGAGTTTCTCTAAATATCATCTTCTAAATTTCTCTAAATACTACACATGTGTGATGGTTAATTCTATGTGTCACATTGACTGGGCCAAGGAATGCCCAGGTGGCTGGGCAAGCATTATTTCTGAGTGCGTCTGTGAGGGTGTTTCTGGAAGTTTACTCATTTAAATTGATAGGCTGAGTAGAGTCCCTCCTCAATGTAGATGAGCATAATCCAATTCTTTGAGAGCCCAAATAGAACAAAAAGGTAGAGGAAGTCTGAATTCATTGTCTGCCTGATTTAGCTAGGACTATGGTATTCTCCTAATCTCAGTGCTCCTTGTTCTTAAACCTTCAATTTGAACTGAAATTTATACCATGGGTTCTCTGGCTCTCAGGCCTTCAAACACCACCACTGGCTCCGCTGGGTTTCCAGCCTGAGTCCCAGACCACGGGACATCTCATCCTTCACAAACATGTGAGCCAATAACTTATACTAAGTCTCTACATATTATCTATCTATCTATCTATCTATCTATCTATCATCTGCTGTCTAACTTTGCATCTGTTGTTTCTGTTTGTATGAAAAACCCTTCTACAACATGTGAAAATATGATTATTTCAATAAAAATTTCAATTAAATAAAAAGGATGGATTTTAGAGTTCACTAGGGTCTGAAGCTCAGCTTATATGTCTGTGAAGAAATAGTTCCAATTATCTGAACACCAGTTATCTCCCCTATAAAACAAAGGTAATAATTACCACCAAGGTACTACCTCATTCATTCATTCACGTGATCATTCAAATGTCAGGCATGCACTGAGTCGAGGTACTATACTAAAAGCTGGGAATACAAATGCTACTACTATTAATACTACTGCTACTGCTATTTTTAATGCCACAGTTGCTACCACTACTATCACTATGATTAATTTTAATGAAGATTTCTGACCTCAAAAATGGAAGAAGCAAAAGAAAGCCAAATAAACAGATATTTTGTTTGGATGAATTTCATGGTAAAAGGTCAAGGCCTCTAAAGATACAAACAGTAGGACTCCCACTCAGATTTTTCAAAAAGAGTCTAGGAATAATTCTAGAGTACACAATATTCAGATATTTGTCCTCAATCCAGAACTGTATAAAATTCCTGGCAAAATGGAAGGGCTTTTCAGGGAGTGGAAGCAGAAATGCAAGTACTCAGAGAGCTAAGAGACATGATGGACTAATGAAAATACAAGGCATCCAGTATAGTTGGAACACAAAGTAGGAGATTTTAAAAGCCGCAGTTATACTGTGATGAAACATGTGATATAGGATGACAAAAATTAATCAATCCAGTAATGACTTCAGTTGACATCAAAGACTCAGATAAAATCCACAAGTACCCTCTACAGTGCATGGCAAATTTAAGAATTTTAGCTATTATTAGTTGTAGTATTGTTAGGTGTAATAGTAGTATTAATAACAGCAAAAATAGTGGTAATATTTAGTATCACTTTTAATAAAGTCTTTAATAAAATCTAATTTTTACTGAGCTAGCTACTTTTCAAACTAGGTTTAATTATCACAATAATAGATACATTAAATATTCTGTGAAACATAATACTTAAGTGACACATATCAATGGTTAGATGATGATTTCCATTTTTTTTAAATCAGAAATTGCAATCAATCCTTCATCACCAAAGTAGGCTGACTCTCTACAGCATTATCCCCTTTATTACCACTACCAAGTCTCTCTTGAGTCTCAACAAGTAAAAAACATGAGAAATTCTTAATAAATAATATATTGCTATTAACTGAGTTTCAGGAGCTTACACATAATGAGAAGGATAGAAATTTACCTAAATAAATTCAAAGAGTAATATATGTAAAGGGTGTGGATCAATGTTTATAATGGCATTATCAATTCTGACTTAAGAAGTCTGACACTTAGAAAGTCTGAGATAAAATTTTATTGGCATTTTTAATTATAAGCAGTATTTTTCCAGACAGGGCCAACAAAGAAAGAGTATTCTAAGTGCAAGGAATAGAAATGGATGAAGTTATAAACTGGATGTTTTATTTGAGGAACAGTGAATAGCAGCACTGAATGAAAAATTGCAGTGGATATAGCATGCCCAGATGGCAAAGGAACATTTGTGGAAAGTGAAAAAGCATCGCCTTAGTCTCAAAGAAATGGAAAGCCATCACTATTTTTAAGAGATGAGTTTTTAAACAAAATATTCTAGTGAGATTCAAGGGATAGACTAGGTTGATAGCAGGTAGAAATAAAAGTGAGATAAAGGACACTACAATAGTAACACAGGAGAAAAATGGTGATGGCCTGAATGAAAAAAGAACTCATGGGCAAAGAGCTTCTATCAAAGCAAAATTGGTAAGACACACTCATCATTTCCTAACCAATTACTGCAGTATTTTGCTTCTCCTCTTTAAACAATGCTCATCAGAAGTAATCCTTATAACACCAGTTTTATTTCTCCTCTAAATATAAATTGCATAAGGTCAAAGATGCATTTCTATCTTTAAAATATCCACAAATACTATCACAGCTTCTCACTAATGTTAGTGGCTTGTTAAAGGTCTACTGAATAAATAAAGTTCTCTATTAAAGAGAAAAGCATCACTAAGATTAAACAAGAATTCAGAATGAGTTATATGCAAATAAATCCAAAATAAATGCCACTTTTACACATCTATATTACTATAACAATTTTGTTTAATTCTATAATAAAAGGAAAAATCACCAATAAATAGTGACTTTTTTGTGAATTTCAGACTCTTCTACCTCTTTTGCCTGTATCTAGGAAAATAATTAACACAATGAACATAATAATTTATTATAAATATGACATGAGTTTTAAAAATCGTATATACTCAAGCCTCAAATATACAAACACTATATTTTGCCCTAATGAGGGAAGTTGAATCTAAACTAGTGGTAATAATACTAAATGCCTCTATTTTGTTAACATGGAACAAAATCAATACATTCCCCTTACTTGTGAGATAACATCTTTTACTTAAAATTAAGCCATATTCATAGTGTGACATAAATGAGAAGTTTACTGACTTCAATTTTATTATCACTCTAAGATTATTGTGCTACCATTCCTATAAACTTAAAACAAGAATTCAGTTGCAGGTTTCTCTAAATGAAGTAATTTCTAAAATTCATTGCCATACTTCACCAACATCTTATTTTAAAATGTTAGGTACAACTTGGCCTGTGAAAAGCACATGAAAATTTTCTCCATAAATCAAGTAAATGAGTAAAATGGTGTGCCATTAAATGAATACTGTGTACTACAAATTATTTACCTATAATCTATTTATTAAAAAGTAGTTAAAATACAACCATAGCTCTTTTTCAATGGAATCAGTGAACAATAGTCTCAAACTTATCTTAAAATTGTGAGTTAATACTTCTATATTTTAGAATTAGTATTTTATTTTTTACAGGAAATAAAAAAGAATTTTTATTCTGTATTTCTCTTTGGTTTCTATTTATAAACTACTCATTATAAATATGAAGGTGAAGGTGCTGGATAACGTGTTAAGTTACATGAATCTGATACATATAGGCATTATCATTTATAAAATGTTACAGCTTCAAAATGCAATGAACCTCATTAATCTAAAATTGAGAAATAGAACAGAGAAAAAAGAATTTTTTTTTCATTTTTATACAATGCCCAGGAGATAATTCCTTCTCAAAAATCCTTCAGTTATCTTTCAAAGGCATTTAAGGACCTATTATATAAATAAATAAAAAAGAAAAAAAAAAACCTTAAATCTACAACAGAAGGCAGAATGCTTTTTTTTTTTTTTTTGGTTTAAATTATGTAATATGAAGATACTGGGATGAAGCAAAACACTAAATCAATTCTGATGCTATATGTAATCTACCTTAACTAATCTACCTTAAATAATGATAACCTGAGCTGCAAATTATGGAATGACTCATCAATGACTGGCACTTAATTTAAAATAGCTTGTCACAAAGTTTCCTCAAAAGGTATGTGTTATCCTCCATTATCCTAAATGAAAAATTAAGTCTAAAAGAAGTTGAGTAACTTGCTCCAGATCACAGATATTATGTATGGAATAAATTATTCAAAACATCATTTTATAATGGCTCTACTCAATGCATTGCCTTGTTTTCTCTAATAAACAATCTCTGATAATGGAAAGAAATCAGCCTCAAAAATTTAGCCAAGGTTGCAGTCACCTCACACTCTAAGCAATGTACTCACAAAGGATGACCTTCTTTCAATTCTCTGACTCTCCCTGGCCACATGAAAGAGGGAACCTGAGAAAGGAGTTATACCTTAAGGGATTCTACCCTTTTTGCTCCAAGAAAAAGGGCCCATTTGAGCAAATTATGTTGTTCTTCACTGAGAAAGAAAAAAATAATCAAGTAGAAACCTGTGCAGTTTTTCACATATACATACTTAGTTGTGAGAATACTAAAAAACTGTGTTTTGTAATCATATGCAATATTGAGTGTCAGTGATCCCTTTATTTAGGAATCAATACTCTTCAGAAAGCAACAAAATGAAATTAAAGTAGACTGACCCAGTTTTAAAACAAACGATAGTTAGGAAAGACACAAAGGAAGGTAGAAAGAATGTTATGCCTCAAACTTAACTGACAGGGCTATAAAAATCTTTAACAAAGAAAACTAGACAAAGCAAAATGTGCACAAAAGAAAATAGTAAAAAAAAAAAAAAAATTAAGCGGCACTATTTTCTGACAAACTTTTGTCAGTATAAGCCAGAAACAATTACTTAGCAAAGCATTTAAAGAGATCAGAACAGAAACTAAAAACATCCTTTTTGTTTAAGTTTATTATTTTAGTAAATTATAAGGGTCCAAGTTTCATTATGTGCTGCATTAAATGCAGAGTCAGCTTTAAAAAAATTCCCATAAAAGTACTATAGAACAATGTTTTCAGTTCATTTGCCTTGTAATACAAATTATAGTTTTATCAAACTTCTAAAAATGCTGATCTTCGTGATCATTCTGAAACTGCATCATCACGAACAGTAGTTTTTTATTTAAATATGTTTCTCAGTTATTCTATAGGGAAAGTGTTCATGTTTTAAAAATTAAGTTTCTCTCATTTCCTATTTCTTGTATTGAATTATGTTCAAACATGATTTAAAGACTGAACACTCCAATAACAAAAAGTCAACATATATTTAAGACGTGGGCAATTATATCAGGTATTGCGACTCTGAAGCAAAATGGAGGTCTGCTTGAAGAGCATCATGAAAATTCATGGAACTCTCATACATATCTACCAAAACCTCTCTACCCTGCAGCAAAGTCAGGCTTACTTATAAGCCCCTGATTTCATTAAGCATTAGCAAACAGGCAGATCCAAAGGCAGCACACTCAGAACTGATATGAATTAATGGAAGCTATTCTTAAATAAGATCTTGCTTTTTTCACCTTCTCTTCCATCATGCTGATAAAGAATTATTGTCTCCAGGGCTTTAAACCTACCAGTGTAATCTTAGAGTGCCACTGATGTTACTGGATACTATCTCTTAGCTACTGCTTCCACCAATACATTTGGTTCTACCCATGTCAACAAACACATATAAATGCTAAAGATGTTAAGCTAAGTGAAATAAGCCAGTCACAAAGGACAAATGTTGTATGATTCCACTTATATAAAGTACATACGATAGTTAAATTTATAGAGACATAAATTAGAATGGTGGTTGCCAGGGATCAGGGTCTGAAGAGAAGTGGGAATTATTGCTCAATGTATTTAGAATTTCATCTGGGAAGATGAAAAAAAGTTCTAGAGATAAATGGTGGCAATGACTGCACAGCAATATGAATACTTAAGGCCCCTGAACTGTACATTTGAAAATAATTAAAATGGTCAATTTTATGTTATGTATATTTATCACAATAAAATGTTTTTAAAAAAGTCTAAAAAGGACCTTTATAAATATTTTACTTTTATTAAAATAAAAGTCCACCTATTAAATATACCAATAAGTTTTATTCAGCTTTAATAGTATCATCAATTTCGAATTATTTTAGAAATACAAACAAGATTTCCACATTTGACAGTTTCAGTAAAACAATTTCAGATTTGTTTGTTTAATAGTAACATCCTTATTAGCAGAAAGTCTTATTTACCCATTCCTCTCTAATTTCAGGGTCATAGAGGGATTTTAACTTTTGAGAGTTTGTGAAGTTTCAGTAAGTAATTCTTGGGTTTGTTTCTCAAAAATACCTTAAGTTTTTTTCATATTTCTATTTTTCAATAAAAAAAAATTTTAGAGTCATTCAGTATTTACCTGACCATGTTTTCTTTTATAATATATTACTGTATACAAGAATATGGATTGTGCATTTTCTGATAACTCCACCTCCATTTAAGCCTATCAGATTTGCTATCTTCAAATTTTCAGTTTCAAATCTGATGAATAATTGGGTAGTATACTCTGTTTTGTAGCTAACATTTATTATTAAAATGCTATTTAAATTATTCCTTCTTAATTTTATTTTGTCAATCTCTTTGATTTTTGAAAATCCAGAGAAAAATAAAATATTTAATGTATGTTAACATTATAAATATGTAATATTTATAAAATATACTTATTTATAATAATTATAAAATATTTTTTTTCACTTCTAAATCTATTATGCAGTTAATTTTATATCCTACAGCTACATAAACCCCTTTCAATACAGCTTACCCATCTCCTTTAAAGACCTGGAAATCCTAATCAATACTCAACTTCTCAAACACAAAATCAAATCCTTTTCATAGTCATCTTAAGCTGTGCAAGCTAATCTTTATTTCTCTAGATTTTTCCTTGCCCACAACATTTTACTTTGAAAGATTCCCAATTCGCAAAGAAGTTGAGAAATTAGTTAATCTATATCTCTATAAATTTGCTAATTTTTACCAATTTGTTTCATTTGCTCTAAATCGATAGCTAGCACATCTCTTTCCCTTTTTTTCTTCTCATTCCTCCTAGTCCTTCCTTCCCTTTAAATTTGTGTTCCCTGAAGTTGATCACCACAGTGTAAGTTCATCACTCTTCACATTCTCTTTCATGAAAACCTCATCTACTTGCATGTCTTCATCCATTATCTGTTTGGAGGCAAATTTTAAGTCTCTATCTTAAAGTGACTGCTCAGAAGCTCGATTATAAATTTCTAATCTTCACACTCCCACTTCCTTTTTTGATAACCCTCATTTAAATTTACTACGTTTGCAAATGTATTAAAATTTTATTTCCTGTTACCCTGTTTTGTTTTGTTTTATTTTGTTTTGTTTTTTGGGGTGGTGGATTTTTAACAATAACATTACCCTTCCAATTTTCCAAGCTCAAAACATCAAAGGCATTTCAGATTTTCTAAGTGTTCTGTAAATTTAGTAACTATTGACTTTCCATTGCCCCCTCAAAACAGTCATTGGAGACCTCACTCCTACCTAGACTCATTACTATCAACCTGGTGCAAGTCCCTATTAATTCAGTAGTAAGAGTGGGAAGGGCCATTGGCAGATCATTCATTATTCCAGTCTTCCCACTTTAATTCATCTTCCACACTACTGTATTCTACTCTTCAGCATTCCCATCTTGACCATACCATTTAAAAAGATTTAACAACTTTTTTTTACATACTTCCCTTTTCAGCCTCTTGTGGCGCATTATGTAATTACTCACTTTTTTTCACTTTATTGTCTCCCTCTCTCTTCTTTCCCATTCTCTTCCTTTCCACAATCACTGCTTTTCCCCAACACCACATCACTGCTAACTACTACTCCTTCTGTAGTTACTGTTGCAATATTCATTCATCCACTCAGTTGTATATAGTTTTGACAGTTCTTAGAAGGCCTTTTATACTGCTATTTAACAATGTGTTTACATCTTTTATCATCACCAGGGCTCCCCATATGTCTATATATCTATCTATATCTATCTATATATAAATATAAATATATATACATATATTTCTCTATACTCTCATATCTTTTAGTACAAAACATTTTACTCTTCAATATTATTATTGATATAATTTGCCCATAGGGTGGCTATTTTTAAAGACAACTAAAACCAAAGATTTGGAGAAATGGTACTGAAATTAACAGAGACTGAAAAGTTTAGAAAGGTAACTAGATTCCAAAGCATATGATAAGGTAAGATAATTACATTTTAGCTTTTGTAACTATCTCATGATCCAACAGGCTTACTCACAAGCTCACTTGTTTTACTTCCACTTGGAAGAACACATTAGTGACTCTTAGTATTTTTTTTTTTCCACAAACTTTTGCAACCAGGTTTTTTCTTTTTCTCTTTCATTGGATATTTGTCTTTCATATGATCTGGGGTTTAAGTTTTCGCAGGTTCCATAAGATTTAATGTCACCATATTTTCTATTTGTACTAGGAAAATAACATTGCTGTTCACGTTGCCATTTGTTATTTTTAGCTTCCCAAAGAACTTACTTATACCCCTTAACACACACACACACACACACACACACACACACACACACACACACATACACACACACATTGCCAGGGTTCGTGATATATGTGATAAAGATAATTGCAGAACAGTGTATTTTAAGAGCAAGAATAAAAGGACAAGATAATAAAGGGCAACAGAAAAAGCAAGTAGTGAACTGTCTTGGGATATCAGAGAGGTCCCTGGAAGAGGTGACTTTGGACCTTTTAAAGATCAGAAATTTTACCCGTGGATATAAAAAGGGACTAGAAATAAGAAAAAATTCGATCTGGGTTTTCTTTTTTATCTTTTTTAGCTCTACCCATGGAGAATTTATTTTACCATCTATCATTACCTTGCCTTCAACAGTAGCCTATTTTAAAACCACTTTTAAAATAGGATTACATAACAATTATTTCCCTTATTTTTCAAGAAGGAACAAGTCGTCACAAATCCAAATGATCTCCCAAGGGGAAAAATTTATTTTATAAATTCTAAACCTCTCTTTCAAGTCCTTCCCATCTACTTTTCTCCAAAATATTAGACATTTTGGTTCAAATAAAGTCTATGATAATTGTAATATTGAGTGTTTTTCTAAAAAAAACATTCTTAAGTATTGCTAATTAAATTCTCTAAAATTCAGAGCACACCATTTTTCCTAAAGGTAAAATAGAAAAATTAAGTATATCAACAAATTTTCTTATATATTTCTATTTTCATCATGATAATGACTTAAAGTGAATCACTACTTGTCGAGGTGTTTATATAGCTATCATTATAATTAATAGATACCTCACTCTTCAGTTAATAGTCCATAAAAGACAAAAAACAATTTTGCCAATTAAGAGGTTACCAAGAGAAGTTGTAGAATTTTTCCCAAATTAACCTTAAAAATCAGGTAGTTGCTGATCTCTTAGGATAGTTATTATAGGTAAATGTGAAAGAAGAGAAATTAAAAATGATTTTTGGGGAGGTCTTCACATATTAATACCATGTAAACTCCTGATGATAAATGTTTCCTCCATCTTAATCTTCTAGAAAGTGAAACATAATATATAGATGATAGAAATACACATTTTCATCTTACATAATTTAGTCACAGCACTTTTTTTTTTTACCATGATGATGATGGTGAGGCAGTTTCCTGGAAGACATTCTATACACGAAAACCAAGTTCCTCAATTATAAAATTATTTATTTCATCAAAAAAGTAAGCTTTACAAATATAGTGTATTTTTGAAGACAAGAAATTAATTGTTCCCTTGTGTACCCTGACACAACTTGTCATTCTTTGCACAATACACATAATTCTAGCTCCCTATTACAACCAGTATTAACAAGTATATATTCCACTTTCTATAATTCCCATGATTATATAAACATACATAAGCAAAAAATATGCAAATACTAAATTTATATTTATTAAAATAGCATTATTCTATAGATATATTACTTTCTTTTAATTATTTCTTAGATATCTTGATCATGATCTCAAGTAACTTATGAAAGTCTAAGTTTTATTTCTTCCAAGTAATTTAAGATAATTTTACATAATTAATATAAGTAGGAAAATTATAGTTGATTTATACAAAATTTTAAAAAGATAGAGTTTACCTGTATTTAAAGAGTGGCCTATAGAAAAGTTGTATGATGCAAAGGAATATCTAAAATGTTTTAGATTTTAATTAATAAGTGAAATTAAAGTTTGGATTTTCCCAAGAATTTCCACAGATATTGAGAAGAATTGAGTGAAATATTATTGAAAAATGCTCATTTTAAGATAACTCCCACCATTCCTATGTTAAACAAGTACACATATCTTAAGGTCAACATTCCATTCATTTCTTTATATGTGACACATTATAAAATTTATACTCATAATTTTCATTACTTAGTTCTCATATTTTACATGAACTTTTATATAAGGGAATGTAGTTCTCTTCTTGATATGTGTTTATAAAGAGTTTATGTTTTCCTATAAAAGATATTTTCAGTAATGCATTTTTAATTAAGGTGTTATTCTCCCTCTCATGCCAGCTTTAAAGATAGATAATTATATCTGATAATTTTTACTTTTATACATACTGCCTAGTAAAATACGTACAGCCTAGTAAATTTTCACATTAAATAATTTTAGAGCTAATACATTATCAAAGAATTTTACTAAGAAGCTGTTTATGCAGACATCTCCTTTCTCAGTAATTTATACTACGCGTGTGTGCAAACATATTTAACTGGATGCACATATTTGTAAAGCTTTCCAATAACAATGAAGCATTTAAATAACACCAAGGTAACATCCTCAGTAGACTGGGTATCTGTAACATATGCTAAATTTACATAGCACTTCTCTCAAATTGCTAAGTTCAAATGAGAACTTTCAACTAATAACAGAATAATTTGGGACTTCCATAGGTGCATTAAGATGACCTAACAATGCTGCACATACATTAAATACTTATCATCAAATTTTAGCTTCCATTTCATACATTTGTTATAGATTTCAATGTGACTATACTTATAAAATGTTTAAGATGTAATTAACTCTAAAGTTTTGTAAAATTTCCATTGGATTTTTAAGTGTAAGGCAGAACAACAGAAAAGTCAACAACCTAAAATACACCATTAGAAAAGTTAATTTTACAGTGTTACTTTATATTGAATTTCCCTGTACATAGAGGCACCATTGCTAATATAACACAAAGTCAAGCATTGGTTTGTTATATTATTTCTTAGCTGAAAGAAACCTAGGCCACTAATAATAATAGCAAAAGCAGCAATACAGTAACAACAAATAAATAATGGGTTGAATTAGATACCTTAAGGTAATGTGTGTGTGTGTGTGTGTGTGTGTGTGTGTGTGTGTATACACACACACACACACATACCCATTCTGGAAAACAGTGAATTTATAGTCATGAATACTATATATAAAATAATTCAAACATTGCATCACTTTAAAATATGCTAATATTCACAAAAATAAACTTAAAGACTGATATACTTTGCCTGTGAAGAGTAACAAAACTTAAAGACTGATATACTTTGCCTGTGAAGAGTAACCTAAATAAAAAATATATTCAAAGATTAAAATCTGATTATAAAATCAAGCATTACTGACTTGGAAAGGAGATGATAAATACATCAGTAAAAGATGAATCTTATTTAATGTTTCAAATTTTGCTGAACTGCACAGAGAACATCTCATGAGGAAATATTGTCCTTGTGTCCCTAATTTGAAATTCATTCACTAATCACAGGACACTAAAACAAGGACACTCCCTCCTCAGTAAATCTGGAGATGGGTCACAGAGGCATCTGTTCTCCATAGACCTATTTAATGAGGTCATTTGGTACACATGCCATGTACTAGGGAGCACTTAATTTTTATTGGGAGCATTAATCTAGCTAAGAGTTAGTGAATTAAAGTTATCTTTGAAATGAAGTAGAACGCCCCTTTGTCTAATTTGCTCAAGTTTATTTACACATAACTCATACACATAAACCATTTTTTAAATATATTAGTCATAGTTCATATTCCCTTCAAAACAACTAAGGACTTTTGTGACCTTGAATGATAATTAGAACTCAACAGATTTTAAACTACGAATACTGAATTGCCAGCCATCCTTGATGATTTGACTCTGGACACCTTATTGTATGTCGATTACAGGAATAACCTGTCAAGTCATCCTTTTTAATAACAAGAGATATTTACATAAGCAGAAGCACTCTGTTAAGACAAGTCATCTATTCAAATTAAAGAGAATAAAAAGTATTCATGCGATGCCATCATGCTTACAATCTATAGCATTTTGACTGTGCTCTTGTTTAAAGGATCTGTTGTTTATGTGGTTATTTTAGGGGGGGTTCCATATAAATGGAAGCAGTAAAGCTTGAGTTCTTTAAGGCTAGTGGTTGTCTGATTAAATTTAAGAAAACAAGGCCCATAGGACTCAAGAAACAGAAGGACTGTTGGGCTGTAATTTCTATAATTTTCTATTATTTGGAAGTAGAACAATTGACCCTGGAAAAGACATGATAGTAATCAAGTGGTCCACTGAACAAGTTATCTGATTTGATGTGTAAGTTAACATATGGGAAAATATAGTACCAGCACCACAACTCTACAATATAATAATAAGCTAATAACCATGTTTGGAGACCTGAGATTAATGTTTCTCAGTTTTGTGGAACACAATGTAGCATTTTATTACTAGAAACTGTCTGTATGAATTTCTAGTAATCAAAGTGACAGAAGACTACTCTTTTCAGAGAATTCTGAACTTACAATTCTTAGAATGACTAGCATGACCGGTGACCTCTTGCAGGTGGAATGCAGGATGCATTTGGAGAAAAAGGCAATAAATCACAAGAAACTGTAATCGGAGAAACGCCTACATCAATAACAGAGAATAAGTGTGATTTCTGATGAGTGCTGCATTTGATAAACTTAAAATGTACCTAAGAAGCTTTCCACATAGCATATTCCATAAAAGTACTAGGTCAGAGCACCCAGAATAAAGACTAACATTGTTCTTCAAGACAGGCACTCTGGGTTTCCTTTTATTATACTCAGAGCTTAGATTGAGCATTCAAGGCCGATTAAGGTTATGCATGTGAATCAATGTCATGATTTTTAGCATGTCCTTAGGGGGCTGGTGTAGTTTGACCCCTTCTATACTTTCAACCTCGAAGCCTTGAACTTTCACTGTGCTGTAGCTATTATGACCTTATTTTATTTCCAGCACATACTACACTCTCTATACTCAATACTTGCATATGTTCTGATCCTTCTACTGAGATGTGTGTTCCCCTTATTCTTTGCCAGGAATCTCTGGGCCTCTCTTGGGTCTCAGTTAACATGTCACTTCCTGCATGTCTAAAGCCCCAAAATTGCCCATTATTCTCTCTCAATATAACCTTTAATTTAGCTTTCTTTCTGGCTGTCATCAAAACATATTTATTTGTACAAATACCTCACTCTCATTCCAAACCAAAAACTCCACTGATGTTAGAAGCCTTTCCATTATTACTATTATTATTATTATTATTATTATTTATTATTATTTAATCTTCAAAATTGAACAATGTGCCTAATGAAAAAACTCTTTAAAAACCTACTAAAAATACAAGTATATATTAATTATAATGAATAACACCACTAATACTATAAAAGGCAGTGATATTAATTTACTAAACACATTTTACTGAGTGAGATTTGATTTGTGATTTATGTTTTTATTTTTGTTTTTTCCTTTTCTTTAAATCTCTCACACATATTAATGTAATTTGTTAACTGAGAGATTTTTTTTTCCTCTGACACTTAAATTTATGTATGCTTTCTTAAACTTCACAAGTATACATGTCATCTTTTCCACGATGCTAAGGCTGTAAAGATAAGTAGACTTGAGGGGCAAGTATAAAATTCAGCACTAGTTCACAGAGATCTTAAATCTATTAACCTGTCTTATGGAACTGGTTTTGCCAGCAGTAGGTAAAAGAAAACATTTAAGATGGACTTTGGACTAAGAGAAAGCTACTAAGGTTTCTTATTTTATCTGAATGTTCATGTTCTTATTTAGAGCTTTTAATAGTGCAAGATTTCATTAGGATGAATTATAAGACCAATACTTGCTGCAAAATTCTGAAAATATAAGTGCTTCGTATTTTGAGAACCCAAAAGAGTATTTGATTATATATATATACATATATATGAATATATGTATGTGTATATATGTATATATATATATATACTCATACACACACACGTGTGTATCCTTCATATGTATATTATATATACGCATATTTCTCTGACCCAAAACAAACTTTTCAAATTCTAATAAATGTAGGAAGACTTTGTTTTCTGAAAATAATTACATTATATGATTACTTTCAATCATAAATATGAGGACTTTCTCTTCTAGGAATGCTATAAGTGACTTCATTAGTCATATAAAATTAAAAACAAACAATACATTTGTATCCTTTAAAACACTCACTTACTAGTTGATCTATTAGTTTGCTAGAATCACCATTACAAGAGACCAGAAACTGGGAGGTTGAAACAACAGAAACGTGTCTTACAGTTCTGAAAGCTGGAAGTCAAGGTCATGTCAGTCAGTAGTGTTGATTCCTTCTGAAGTCTCTAGGGGAATTTCTACCATGTTTCTTTCCTAGTTTCTGGTGATTTGCTGGCAATTTTTGATATCCCCTAGCCTGTGCTCTATCACTTCTACCTGCATTCATCTTCACCAGGGATTCACCTTGGGTTCCCGTCTGTCTCCAAATTTATCCTTTTTATAAGGACAGGAGTCATAGTAGATTATCCATATTTTATCCATACTAGACAATCCATATTTTGTAAAGTTTTACCCTACCCACTATTATGCCTGCTTTCCAATATAGAATACATAATGGGATGATAACCATTATTATGCTGAAATACTAGTAATTTTTATGTGATATTATAGTAAATGAGTATAGAACACTATAAATTAAGATCGTTTTTAAAATGAATCATGAATATTTAACAGCAGATTAACAGAATTAAATAATAGCAGTCCAGAACCAAATAGCGGACTGTAAACAGGCAGATTTTTAATTCATAACCACATGCCATACCAAATTTGTATTTTAAACATTCAATCAATCCCCATATCTACTGCCATAGTTAATATATATAGTTCAAAAGAAATAAAAGAATCAAAAATTAGGTTTTGTTATTCAAGCATAAACAGTATCACCTGTCTCTTAATATTGACTTTTATTCAATGTTTCCATCCACATTATCTATTGAGACTTCATTTTTTTAATGTAGAAAGCTCTCTATCTACAATTCAGATAAGAAAAGAATCATGAATGTTTATCAAAATTAGTTATATAAAATGCATCTAAATATAAAGTTTCATTCTTTATCTTTAAAAATGAAAAAAAAGCACACTACTATAGAAAAAATAATGTGTTCAGTATCTATAGCTGTGGTTGTTTATAGCAGCCAACTAATAATCAAGCCAAACTTTAGCAATTAACTTGAAATGACTCTAAGACTGTATTTTCAAGCACACTTGAAAGAGACTTTTAATATTTAATATGGCATTTAACTCTCTTTTACAATAGAAATATCAAAGTATCTGCAGATTATGTAGATTGGTAGGTACCATTCAGTTGAACTTTTCAGACTCTCAGCTAATGTTTACAGCTGGTTTCTTTTCTATAAATACTCTGGACCTTCAGATCTGTTCAAACCTTATACTATCTTGGTTTCTTTTCTACTCAGCATCTTTACCTTAGGAAAAAGAGAAAGATGCCATCTGAGAGGCTCCCCAACACAAAAACTTAACTTTAGATCCATCTTCATTTGGATTCTTACCTTCCCTCTTAGCATGCCTACTGCTCAAGAATTCTTTCTAACTTAAGCCCGGATTGACTTCTCCTCTATTCATGGGCATCATCCATTAACTGGTTCCTCTCTCTCTTTTGTCTCCCATTTCTTCCCCTCTACTTCTTCTAATGTTCACATTAGACTATGCCAACAAACAGGAAAAAAACCTTCTAACCTCTCCCAATAAGACTCTATATCTAAGCCTATATTTTATGTATGTGTGTATGTGTAGATAGATGATTGTTAGATAGATGATAGATAGATATAGATAGATGATAGATAGATGATAGATAGATAGATGATAGATACTACTCATCTTCCCCATTAAACTATAATTATTGAAAGAGAGACAAATCTCAGTATCTCAATTTTGTCACTTTCTACCTCTGTTTATTATGTTGTTATAGATGTATACCTTGTCATGATAGACACAATTTTAATTAGCATTCAATATTATTAATTTTTCCATATACCTTGTAACTACTGTTACTGATAATATTTTGATGTTTAAAATTGTCTGCTTAAGAATAAATTTTAAATATTTGAATAAAAATTAAAAGGGACAAATAAGTCGACATATACCAATAGACATTTTTTCATTCAGATAAGTTTTTTAAAGAAAATGAACAGAATGCAGAGGGTTTAGACTAAGAAAATACACAGTCACACAGAGATATGATTATATATCTATAACAACATATTTACATATCATTGAACACTAAAATGGGTATTAATGGGGTTTGACTATTGGTGATTATAATCAGACGGTGTGATCATTTCATAGTTTTTACAGTGATGTGTTAAATTGAAATCCATCAAAATATTACTACTTTAAACTGAGCATTATACATAAAAAAATCCTAATAAATTTAGGAGTAATTGAATAAATATACTGTTATTGTGTATCCATAACAGTCACTCACTTACAAATATATGTCAAGCATGTACAAAAACCCTCACCTTATAATCAGATTAATACAGACATGTGAATCACATATTTCACTTAATTAATTATAATTATATAGAAT
Organism: Cynopterus sphinx; assembly: GCA_030015415.1. Lineage (NCBI taxonomy): Eukaryota > Metazoa > Chordata > Mammalia > Chiroptera > Pteropodidae > Cynopterus > Cynopterus sphinx. Next base: position 15,034,251 of record CM057380.1, read on the forward strand.
CCATAATTTGGGCATTTCTTATCTGAACAAATATATTACTAAAAATAATTGTTCAGACATTATATCTCTTTCTTCTTCTAAAATAGAACCTTCAACCTTGGTGCTATTGACACATTGCACTGGATAAGCCTTTGTTGATGGCAGTGGTGCTGTGCATGTAGCATGGTTAGCAGCATCCTTGGTCTCCATCTGCTAGATACTAGTAATACTCCCACACCCACACATGGTTGTGACTACCAAAAATATCTCCAGACATTGCCTAACATCTTCTAGAGAACAAAACATCCTCCTTGAGAACCACTATTTTAGAGGTTGAAAATATCTGTTAATTTAAAATCAAAGAGGATATTGTGCAAAACTATTTTTAACTTGTCAATAAAATGTGGCTGGTAAGAGAAATGCTATGAAAAAGATAAAGACTGCATTAATGCACACAACAGGCTATTGTATTCTAAACATAAAAGGGTCTTGAGGTTAAAATGATCCCTAAATAGTATAATAATTTACCCCACTGTTCCCATTTATAAAACACTCTTGGCAAATACAACTTATCCAATGTAAAGTCTAGAATGAAATATTAATTTCATTTAAATTAAGCTTTTTAAAATGTATTCTATTGTTTTAAGAACATAACATGAGATCTACTTTCTTAACAAATGTTTTAGTTTATAATAAAGTACTGTTGACTATCAGGACTTATTCCAGTTAACTGAAACTTAACACTCTTAATCAGTAATTCCCAATTATTCCCTATCCCCAGCTCCTGTCAACCACCATTCTATTTGATTGATTTATGAATTTGACTATTTTATATACCCTATACAGTGGAATCATGCAGTTAGCTCCAGTTAGCATCCATGTTGTATCATATTGCATAATTCGCTTTTTAAATAAGGCTAAATAATATTCTGTTGTATGTATATACCATATTTCCTTTACCATTCTCCTGTTGATGGACAATTAGACTGTTTCCACATCTTGTGGGAGTGGTAGTATCTTTTTGTGATCCCAATTTTTAGTCTTTGCAATAAGAAAAGACTACTGAAGTAGGATTGCGGGATTGTCTGGCAGATCTATTTTTAATTTTTTCTGAAGAACCTTCATACTGTTTTCTATAACAGCTACACTGTTTTTCATTCCCACCAACAGTGTTCAAGGTTCCAATTTTTCCACATCATTGCCAATGATTATTCTCTCTCTCTCTCTCTTTTTTTTAATAGCCATCCTGACATGTGAGGTGATATCTCATCAGGATTTTAAATTAAGTTAACCAAAATCCAATCCTCTGAAATTCTGAAACACTCTCTGCTCATGCTATTTTCCTCCAATACCATGTCTCATTAATGTCCCCAAATCTCTGACTTACTTATCTTCAAACCCTTGTTTTAAACATTCTCTTCTGAATCAAATAACATAGTACAAGGCTCATTCCCTGGCTTGAATCTTGTACTCTCCCTGCCTTCATCTGTATTTCTGCTGGCACTACCATATTTTATTAATACTACGCATTAGATCAAAAAATACAAAAATGCAAATAAGTTGACATAAATAAGATAAAGGGAAGTTTACTTAAAGCTTAAAAAAAGTCCAACATGTAAAATGGTGAATGAAAATGGAAACTGCCTTAAAAAAATATGGTAGTGCCATAGAAGGTATGGGTGGGGAGAGGACACACTCATGATCAAGAAATATGTGGAATACTATACTCAGTTTAGACTGCCATATTTTAATCAAATATTGGAAACTCATGACCATGAATTGATGACCAGGGACCTTCAAACAGTGCACTAGAAAATTTAGCAGCAGTATAATACAAATTAATCTGAAGACCATTGTATTTGGTTAACTATGGTAAGAAATGCAGTGAAGAATGAAAAGGCTATTTTCCAGTACTGAAAAACAAAACTTAGTTTTTCTTTATTGATATTGATAAACATGATCCAATGGGTCAATATAGAAGTTAAATTAGGGGGAAAAAAATCTTGTATAAATTTAAATGTAAAGCTGCTTCCACAAATACCTGAATGTATGGCTAACAAAAGTGTTTCAAAATCTATATAAATGATATTCATGAGATAGCATACTTCTTACTCGGTAGCCAATCACTACGTTTCTTTTTATTTTCTTTGTGCGTATCAATAAATGCTTGGTAACGCCTTTAATATATATTGACCTAATAAAATACTGTTTGCTTTATTAGAGTAGATGTGTAAGGTGTTCCCAAGATAATAAGTGTGAAAACTCCTTTTAGGTATCCAATAGTACAATGAAATAATATCACACAACACACACATGCATGCACACACACATACATACACTCAAACTAAGCAAATGGGTTCCAGTATTTCTGAATGTTAAGCTATAAAAAGTGGGAACAAACTGCTATTTAATCTTTCATTTTTCCTCTTTACTTTGCTCTAAGTGTAGATAGAAGCAGATTTATTTTTTTGTGGGGGAAGATAACTTGGGGGCTGCTTTGGTACATTCCCTTTGTTAAGTATATGGAATGAATCTACCCAGAGTTCCTGAGCATTAACAATCACTAGTATAGATGGTTCTTCATGGAGGGTTATTTAAGCATTAATTACTTAGAAGCTGCTTGATTGAATGCAGAAAATTCTTTGCAGAAATACCTTGTTTTTCTACTCCTAGTAGCTGAGCTTTGAAAAATAGAGTAGTTGCAGTTGCTGGTTGGGAAGATAAGGCTAACATCTGAGGGATGCCCTTAAACAAGATGGGGGTCTGAGGAGAGAAAGGTCTGTTAAAGGAATCTCAGGAAGCTGAAAGGCCTGAAGTCTATTGGAGCAGAGGCAACCAATATCCAGTTGTTGCTGGTCAACATTGTTATTGCATTATATTATCTTCAACCCTTAGGAAAATCCTTTTTTAAAATGACAATTTTAAAAATACTTTGGTAAATGTTAGAGTGTCAACTGCATGAAGAAGTGCCCAAGAAGACATGTTATGATTGGGAAGGAGTTATGAGCAGAGACTGAATGAGAGATGACAAGTAACAATCTGAACATATTTGTAGAGGTGTAAGTACTTTGTCCTGATGGGGATCACTTACTGGCAAAGATAAGTGTTCAGAAATTGGACAGTAGAAATGGGGTTAACCCTCTAAAGTCTGGAAACCTTGCAAATAATAGAGTTATATACATAATATCTTAAAAATGAAATTGCCGTTACCTGTAAACCATTTAAGGCTATGAAAGCAGAAAATATAACTAGCTTACCCAGTGATAAAAAAAAGTATTTATTTATTACATCTCAAAACTTACTTTGGACTTTCTAAAATAACTCTTCTTCTTCCCAATAATCTTTGACCTTCATGTAACAGCTGTTATGAATTCTTTATAATACTTTCATCAGTGCTTAAAAAGGCGAAACTTAATATGCTTACAAAGAAAATATTTTCATTTCTTTTAGAAGTGTGCCTTTTAGACACCTGGGTCTTTCTTTTGATAGTGTACAATTTTTATAAGTTTATTATAAATTTAATATTTAAGTTTGACTCTTTAAGATTTTCTTTATAGTGGCACAATATAACAAATAAACATACATTGAAGGGTATTTTACAAAATAAGTGGTTTTACGTATAATAAAACAAAAATATTGCAATCTAATATATTATTAAGGAGGCTGTATATTGCCCACAAAACATATGGGGAAGAAATAAAAAAGCATAGAGTGAACAGTTTGTTTTCTTTACAGTTGTATGATTCCAGCACTAATTATTTAAGGGTATCCTCATCAAACCTGCAGGTTGTCCTTGATCTCCTCATTATGATATTTTCATCTATCACTATTTCTTACCAATTTTAAAATGTGTATATAAAAAATGCACTGTGACTTACCACAGCAGCAACTAGTCAGTGAGTTAAGTAACCTTGAAGAGACCCGACCCTTCCTTGCCTTAAAGATCAATTTTCTTTTTCATTAGGAGGAACACTAGGTCTTTGGTGATAAAACAATACACATCTCTGTCATTTGCTCTCCACTCACAATTATCCATTTATTTTAGCAAGTCTCTGGAGGAATTTTTGCAACTTGATAATGAGCTAGATGAATGAGCAAAACAAAACCTTACATATGTAAAACAAAACTACACCACTAGAAAGAAAAAAGTCAAATAAAATCTATTTTACTCATTAATTTCGATTAGATTTCCACTGTTTTTGTACCACTTTTCCTCAAAGTTATATTCAACATAGGTTGTTGATCAAGGTCTATACCACCGGAAAGTTTCATGAATAAATATGATTCTCTGACTGTATGTTTAGACCTTAATATAAATCCTCTTAACACTTTGTACCATTTCTAATATATAAACACACAGGCTTTTATTTTCTAATTTTTTTACTACCTATACAGACAGTAGTTCATTTAGTGCAAATAAAAATGCTTAAGCCAGAATTTCTATCCCCAGAGAGAAAACAGATGATACAATAAAGCTATCGCTAATATGAGGTACTTTAAGAACAGGTGTACCATTTTATTTTCTATTCATTCTAATAGAGTTCTAGTCCAATAAAAATGTGTAATACACATGTGGGGATGTGTAGGTATAACAATAATGATAATAAGAGTTAATAATCACTGAGTATTGGATGTTCCAGGCATGGTATTAACATGGATTTTCTCCTCTAATTCTTGAATCAAGTCTGTGAGATAGGCTCCATTATTATGATTTTACAAATGAGAAGATTAAGGTTTATAAAGTGTAGGTTACAGCTCCAGAGTGATGAGGTTATTAGTCTAATCCCATATGGGCTGCTCTTGAGCCTTCTCCTAACCACCAACCTCTACCAGCACTTCCCTCAGTGCTTACCATTTTGTTTCAGGATGCGATATGCTTTTGTTCTTACACATCACTAAGAAACTGTTTGTCCTTCTGAGAGTTCATTACACTTCAAACAAATTAATGAGCATAGGCTAAGAAAACTGGTCAAGCAGAACTGCTTTAAAAGTCTTTCAGGATTCACATCACTATCCTCTAATTAAAAAGTATCACGTCAATACATTAAAACTACCATCATGTTTGGTAAAGGTAATGGTCAGTGATGTTTCCTGTTTATGAACTCCTGGATAAGACCTTACTGAATCAAGAGAGATAACAGAGTTATTTTTAAACTTTCCTTCTATGTTGCCCAGTGGGTATATTCACACCCACAAAAAAAATTATTTGAATGGTTTCACAGGATGATTGCATAATCGATGTCCAAACAATTTGGAGATAATTTAGTTGATGTTAGTGACTTCTCTGTTTTAAACTCCTTTCTCAGTTTATCCAGCAAGTTCAAATATATTCTAATATTTAACAAAACTAAAGTTTGGTTTGTCCAAAACTTAAGAGATGTTAAAAAAATTATGTACTTTTCTGTAGCTGATATTTTTATGTTTCAATTTCCATTAAAATATTTGTGATATATATTTGTCCTGGGAATATCAAAAATAAAAGAAAATGGTCCCAACTTAGGATCTTGAGCAATAATGTCTATTTCTACATTTTTAAAATTTTGTTTTAAGAAAATGTTTAACTGAATATATTTATGAGGCAGAAACAATGTCATGGATTATTTCTTCAGGGCTAGGAGAAAAGAATCTAAAAACCTTAGTTTCAAGTAAGTTAGTACACTCTCCAGATTTTGCCATGCTTTTCCTACATTCACAGTTCTCTTAAAGACAAATATTCAGAATCTAATTTTAATAGGCAGACTTGAATTTTTACAAAAGTATAGTGTTAAAGTTAAAATTTTCAATTCTCTTATAATAATTTATATTTCTCTTGTAATAATTTAAAGTGAGGCTTGATCTCATTTATTTTAAACAAATTTACTTGCTTTCTGAATTACTACTGTAGAGTTAGTAGTTATAAACTAACCTGCAAACACTTTCTCTCACATTTTGAAGTCTGGCATCAGTATTTATTTCTACTTATGTACACCTCACTGGACTTGCTGATACTGGCTGTACAAGTGCTCCCAGTACAGACATGAAGGAGACACTTGGGATGTAAAGTCTGAGCGTGATAACCATGTCCTCCTCCCCAGGCCTCCTGGGACTTCAGCTACAGGGCATGGAAGGGAGCATCTCCTACTGGCATCTTATTTGGATGTTCTTTGTCATGTTCTCTGAGGATACCATGCAAGCTCCCAAGACACAGCATCAGGTCCCACATGCTCAAGCCAGTCCCTTCTCTAATTCCCAGACCCTCACCTGATTAATGAATAAGGGCAAAGTGAGATAATCTCAGACTCACTCAACTTCCTCTCTCAAACTTCTCCTTTTAGCTCTGGAATAGAGACAGATTAACAAGACTGTTAGATGTTTACAACAACTTCTATCACTTTCCCTTCCTAAGTCCTGGGGACTTCCCAGGTGGAAAGGGCTGAGGGACATAATGGTAATTAATTTATGAAATTAATTACATATACATGTATATGTTTATTTGTGCCCTTTTATTATTGCTAATGTTATACATTTTTCTGCATTTTTTTGGCACATGTATATTTATTTTGAAAAGCTAGCTTTTTATTTATTTTCTTTCTATCTTTGTGTTTTGGTCTCTGTTACGTTAAATTAATTTTTATCTATATCGCTCTTCTAAAATTTTCTCAATTTGTAGTTCCATATATAGATAAATAGGTAGATATAGTTTATACTGCTCTTTAATAGTAAAAGTTTTACTATTTTGAAAATTCCAATATGGTTGTAATTTGCTTGGATTACATAAGTGTGGATTAAATTTTTTTTTCAATTCTACATCTTTATATAATTTGGAATCTCAGATTTGATTCCTATGTAAATTTAGAAGATGATCTTTAGAAATACCATTCTCTTATCCCCAACCTAGTATCTGTTATGAAATTTATTTTTCACTGGTTTGACTTCAGAATTAGAAATAAGCATTAAAAACCACAGGTCATTCTTACCTGGTCAGTGGTCATTGCTGAAGATTTTCTTCATTGTGTGCTCTTGCATAATCTGAATTACAAATATTTTCAATAATATTTCATTTTAAGAGTAATTTAAATAAAAAATTATTGATGAATGTATTTTGACCAGTGTTGCCATTTCATACAAGATGTAAGATATTCAGACATACGATTTGCTTTTAAAAATCAATTTAACTATTTTACTTCAATTTGTAAATTTACCTAGATTAATGGAAAATGTTAAGGTTTTAACTTTGGTTCATGATGATTATAACAAAATTTAGAGGAATGGTTTATAATCATAGATTTGATATTATCTATTAAGATGTAGTGCCGAAAAGTAGGTACCTAAATATTAATATTAACACACATGCATATAGGACCAATATATAATACTGATTCAAACTTTGTGACCGATAAGTTTTAGACAAAATATCACTGTATTCATTTAAGAATTTTGATACAAATTTTCAAAATAAAATATTTAAAATATAAAAACATCAAAGAATAAGGAAATGTTATCAACCATACTCTGATGCCCACCAATAATGCAAACTCACTTGCCCTTCCAACATTTAAATGTTCAACCATTATATAAATGCTCAGAAGTAAATTTTAAAATTCTAAATAAAGTATATTGCTATAATTTGTTTTTTAGAATTATAACAACTAGCTCTTAATGTCCTCACAATGAAAAAAATCACAATTCTAGGCTTTTTTGCTACTTGCTATTCAATAAAATAGTTATCTATACTAAATAAAAAATATTATTATGCATATCCTTAAAGGGTGAGTAAATAGTGAAAAATGGTAATGAGAATAGTGAAGCATGACAAAATACAAAAAATACACACAAAGCAAAAAACTTTAGAATTGACTATCCAATGTTTACAAACTCTTTATTTTCTCTATTTATTTTTCTTCGAAGTTAAGGCTTCTGTGCTAAGATGCTAATATTACTTACTTTTATTTTTATTTTTGAAAGAAAGAGAAAGCAGAACACTAACAATCATTAACTTTCTCATGATAGCGAAAACTCCAGCTGGAGCTTAAATTGGGTTTATGCAGACTAACCTGTCTGAACTTGTCTGGTTGTCAGGATTGTGGTTTGGGCCACCAGGGATCGAGTTGCCTGTGGCAGTGAGAGTCTTCTGGGAAAAGAGTCCACTCTAAGGAAGAATGGGTTTGAAGGAAAAGATGATGTTCAGTGTCCAGTGTTTGGACAATTCCTTAGATTCTTGTCCAGCATGGGAACCACAGAACCTATACTAGGTGCTAGAGAGAAAGACACTACAAGTCACACCTGAAGAAGAACTCAGACTAAAATTTCTGGAAGACACTGAAGAAAAAGGCATCATGAATTTGAATTCCCAATAATAGAGCTTACTAAGATCATGGTTAAAGGAATCTCTCCTTCTATTGGAGAATTTAGCCTGTTATCAACAATAACAGTGGTGGAGAAAGGTCTCTGAAGTCAATTACCTGAGCCACTATTCCTGTTACATCAGAATGCTTCGAAATGAAGAGCAGGAAAACAGGAAATTAGTAACAGTCTTATTGAGATGAAGATATTCTGACACTTCTTTGAAAATTCAAAAAGTTAACTTAGAAGAGGAAGAGTGAACAATGAAAGTTGTGAAATAGCAAATATTACAATGCTTCAGAAATATTCTGCCTGCTCTTTCACACAACAGTATCTGTCATGAGCCTATTATGATGTCAGACATTGTGCTAGGTGCCAAAGCTACAATGTTGAGCCAAAACACCTATTATCACTAATTTTATCACTAGCCTAATGAAGCAAAGGAACCCTGAATTGTGAATAATTTGGATACTGACAAAGGAGTCCTTTATATTTTGCTCTTCACCCTAATTTGATATCCATTTATTAAACATTCACCATGGAAAAACTTACAGCACTGTATAAGTATCTCAGGCTAGGTTTCCTGGACACAGCCTCTGAGGTGCTTTAGCATGTAGGATGTTTATTAAGGGTGCCCTTGGGATAAACACCTGTGAAAAGGGAGGGACAGATGCAAGACTGAGAAGAGTAAGAAGTCAAGCTGCAACAGACCCAATGACAGCCTCAGCAAACTCTAGGGAGCTCTGAAGTTGGAAGGGTGCTTCAGAATTTTTCTGAGATGGGCAGTGAGGTCCAGATCATTATATTCCACTTCACCTGGTCATTGACTATGGACAAAACCAGGAAAGGGTATGACCTCAGGCATGAGGCCATCCAGAGCTGAAGCTATTCCTAAAATGACAGAAATCTACTACTGACAACCCCCACCCCTGCAGCTGGGACAAAGATCACTTTCATCTGCACCACACATCATAGCACAACTCAAGAGACGTTGGGCTTGGATAACTTGGTCCAAAGAGTGTCAAATTTAAAATACCTTGATGAAAAGATATCAAGATTCCCAAACTGTTACTTAACAAATATCTAACAATTTGCAGAGTCAAGCTCACTTTTGACAGTGCTATCAAGTTTCATACAATTTCAACAAAAGAATACTAATGATAACCAACAATAGCTAATGTTTTTAGTGCTTATGTGTGCCAACCACTGACTCTGGGGCTGTGCATGTATTAACTCATTTAACTCATGATCACACTGTGTTCACTTTCATTTCCCATATCACTACAGTAAGCCACCTGGAAAGTGATATCACCAATATGAAAACATCTTTCCAGCCCCTTGCTAGACTAGTGACAGGTACTGTGGGAAATCCGAAGATGAATCTGATATAGTCTCTGACTTCTATATTTTCCATTCTAGTAGAACAAAAAGTTTTACATCCCAAACACAAGTGAAGTGGGGTTGGCCTAACATATGAGCTGAAATTAAAAAAAAAAGGAACCAAAACAGGTCAATAAGGAACACAGAAAGTAATATGAATCAATGCATCTTTTTTTTTTATTTTGACCAAAATGGTAGTATGTGAGAGTTCTGTGAACACCTATAACCACCCCCAAAAATAGGCAGGTGAGTGTCATGTAATCTATGACATAATTCAGGTTTTGCTATAATTAAACTAAATGGATTTCTCTAGTGCATCCTTAAGAGAACACATACCTTTCACTTTTCTATCTCAGTTATTAAATGAAAGAGTTTGTGAAATACAAATTAAGATGTAGATCGTACTAAAATGGATTCATGAGGAATAAAAACATTTTTGTATTTTAAAGTACTCAAGTTGAATTGAATAAAACATCGAAATTTTGTAAATTCTAGTTACTCAACTTGAGTAGCCATTTCATCAGTTACTTGAAGAATTACTTTGTAATAATCTAGATTATGATTAAGGTCGTCTTCAAATACTCCTACGCCACCAATATCTACACTTACTATTTACATTTTCCAAAGCTCATTTATATGCATAATATTATGTAATATTAACAATATTAAATGGAAACTTTAGTATATAAATTTCTTATGACAACACAAAGAGAAAGAAGTGGCTATGATAACCAGTAGCTGATTCCAGTTCTCATGCTCTTTCTCTTAGGCAATTCCAAAGGGTCTTTGCCATCAATTATGAATCCATTAAAATGAATCAAACATATAATTAGAAGCCTAATGTAATAATGTTTTGTGGACATGAAAAATTATATTCAAATTTAATCATTATAGGGTATGTAATCTGTAAAGATTAGTTGCATCAGCATATAAATTATAGAAATAAAATATAAACCAAATACTATATAATTTTCTCAATAACTATAGAAATAAATTATGGGATATATTATTATTAATTTAACTCCATTATTCCCAAAATGTGTTCCATATTTAGATGGAGGGTATGGTTAAAGTAAAACAATTTGATTTCATAAGAAGGCATGAAATAAAATTTAGAAAAAAGTTGTGATTTTTAGCATTGGTGATAACTATTGGGAAGTAAAGTAAAATTAAAATAGATCATGAATAAAATGTAGTTTTAAGGGACCATAAAAGGAAGATTTTTAAGAGAGGGACCACTAAAGAATTTTATTAAGGTAGAGACCTAACAACTTATTGTTTCTTTAAAAATCTTCACTTAGAAGACTAAAATTTAAGAGCTCGATATCTGAAAATCCATTTTAAATGATAGACAAAAAGGAAGAAAATGAAAGAATAGTTCCATTAGAGAAGGTATCTGAAGATTAAGGTTTTCACTTTTATATAAGGTTTTCCATTATTTTCCCAAATGCTTTACTATGAAAAATGTATATAAAATTTTATAATGCCTTTTTAATGCTTTATCTTAATAGTTGTCTTATGAGAGATGCATAGTGGATGAGAAATCTCAAGTCAATAAATTTAAACCAAAGATGAAAGAACCCATGAATATATAAAATTAAAAAAAAAAACCCACAGCATTTCCTACCCCTGTTTATGAGCAGTAAAATAGCCATTAGCAAGGTAATGAAATATAAAAGAAGAAAACCTCAGATAATATATCAAATATGAGTTCATTTAATTTGTTTCAATAACTTTATTGATGTTATTTGCATAGTATTTTGATTTATCTCAAAAACTGTAATCTCTATTTTTCTGAAACTTTAGTGTGTTTCTATGTTATATTCATTCTATTAGATTATATTTCATTAAATGACACACAACTGGATATTTCTATTTTTGTTTGTTTCATAAACTACATCTATACCTTCAGTTAGTATGAAATAAACAAGCAAAAAAACCTGACTATTCATTTTTGTTGCTCATTAAACATCTGCTCATTAGCCACCTCCTGGTTAATGAATACTTAGAATCTAAATAGCAAGCCATTAGCAAAACTAGTTTTGTTTTCAAGCATATTTTTCTATACTTCAAATAATGCTTTATTTAAAAAAATACATATTTAGCCAAAACTATTTAATCATATGAAATAAATAGCCTAAGACTATAAGTATTATCTGGAATACCTAAGTAAAAATAAAATTTCCTTAGGGCATTTTTAGTATATAATTATCATTAAAGCAAACCTAACAAAACTATTTAATTATTAATTACATAGCTTCTCTAACATGTACACCAAACGATTCTGAGAAAATATATAAGCTATTTCATACTTCGGTAGACATACTTAGGCAGATTCTCTTTATTTCAAATGGTGTTAGAAAGTTGTAGTATGTGCTAAAAGCAAATACTAACTTATTCTTTTATTGACTAGTTTTAAAAAAAAGAAGATGCATAGAATAGGAAGAAAAAAATCACTAAATATCATTTAGAAAAAAACTTTTCATTCTGACAAAATAATTATGAATTTTTCTTAAGTATTTTATTTGGGGTTTTTTGCTGATTACAATTTCCCCCCTATGAGAAATTTTGAGATTTAAATGTCTGGATTTGTAAAAAGAGAATCCAATAGCATTATGAACACCTATAAACAGAATATCTAAATCTGAGAAAACTCTTTTAAACTTAAGTATAGCAACAGCCTACATTTAATGTCTGGTTATTTGCTTGACACTAAGATAGATTTGAAATACAGACAGATATGTAACAACATTCTCCTTAGCATCAGGAAGTTCACAGCATCTTACAGAAGACAGACACATAATCTAGTATCATGAGATATTGCTGTATATAATGCAGAAAATGATAGGTAGCAACATCTATGGCAATCTGAATTTTTCTGAGCACTTAACACATTACATATTGCAATTAATTGTCATGCCCATCTTAGGAGTTAAGTCATTATAATTATCCATCTTTTCTAGGCAAGGAAATTGAGCCAAAGAGAGGTTAAAGAATTTGTCTAAAGTCAGAGAACTAGTGACACTATCAAAAATTAAACTCAGACAGTGTGAATCCAACAGTTGTAAAGACTAGCTAGTATAAATCTATAGTCCTGATAGACAAGGTAGGTCAGAGAAAATGGTCTTTAAAGAAGGCAACATTCTGCAGACAGACAAGCAAGAAGGCAACTTGGCTGACAATTTGTGATAAATGTTACGAAGTTAAATTGAAGTAAATTGAAATCAGATTATTATTTCCCTTTGAAATAGACCTACTTCAGTTTTCAGCACAAACAACTGATGACAGTAACACTGATTCGTTCATTGTCAGTATCATTTGGTTTCTACATACTATGAGGCAGGACTTACATATTGACTCCAATTTATATCAAATCAGTTCATACCTATAATAACTACATAAGGCAAGCACCACTATATTCAAATTATGGAAAAAAGTAAATATTCAGATTCTGTTTTATTTCTACTATTTTAAGCTTCTCTGCATTTTAGAGGCTTACAACTTTTAACAGGAGATTGAAATGACATACAGAATGGAATGCAGTGGACTTGTTCTTCCTCATTATCATTATTTGAAATTTACATATCTTAAATTTAATACTAAAACATAAAATATACCAGTGAGTAGAAGGAATCATGTCTTAGAAACAGCTCTTCTGTGTGATCCCTTCGAGATCTTCTGCAGGCTTGAAAAGGAAGATTGACACCTTCTCACACAAATCAACAATGAGGTTACATTTTTCAGGATCCTAGTAGCTTGAGGTATACCCTTAGGACATACTGACTGAAATTCCTGTTTTGCTAAGTAAAAGTTACTAAGAAGGTCTGCAGTGAAATTTTCCATTAATAAGTATATCCTTTCCCCTTCTGCCTTCCCTCCTTCAACCACCACAAACACACAGATTCAGTCTTTAACATATTTGAAAAAATACTTTATATGGCTACAATGATGTAAATATCAATTATCCAAAACACTGATTAGCATGTTCTAGCAAGGCCTGTCATAAGTACCATATCCTATATTTTTTGGACTGTTTTCATCTTCTCAAAGATTCATATACACATTTTACAGTTTCATTTAAGAAAAGGACAAATTACTAACATAAAATGTTGTTCATTCACAAATACATTTTTTTCCTTTAAAACAAAAGATATTGAGTAGGTTCCAGAGTTGAGGCCATCCAATTTATCTATATTATCTCATTTTATTCTTAATAATGTGGAATATATATTATAATCATTCTTATTTTATAGATGATTAAGTTACTCATCCTATATTCTAACTTGTGTTTCTAGAATTGATATTAGTCATACTGAATCCAGAACTCTAGTTCTTAGTCACTGAACTGGATTTCTTATATAAACCCAATTATTGAGTTCGTGAAATTAGCATGGTCTTTAACAGAATGCTCTTTGTAGAAGGGAATGGGACAGAGAAAAGAATATCAGTTCCCTTAAATCTGTGGATTGATATGTAAATGTTTACCAAGATATAATTCACACTTGTAAACTAGTTACAATTGAACATTTAAAATGTTAAAATTTTTAAAAAGGAGGTCTTTCACAGGTGGCTCTAATGTTGTGGAAGCCTACATAAGCAAGAGTCAATGCACTGGAATCTGAGAAAATGAAAATTAAGAATGATCAATTACAACGAGCTAACTAGACTTACCCAAATAAGGCAACTCCTTAAGTTGTAGCCAATTGAATAATTTCCTTGCTTTGCTTCCTTGTCTTCTCCAGAAAAACTTCTCCCCTAACCCTTGTGGGTGTAGCATTCCTAACTACTTTTAATTGCCCAACTTGGATCAATGTATGTTCAAACTCATGAAATTTTTAATGTGCCCCAGTTTATCTTTTAGCAAAAGAGAATACCTCCCATGTATTAGTCTAATGACTTAAGAAAGAAATGGTGATAAGTTATATGGATGGGACATGTTACAATAAAATTGAATATTGATATTGATTTTAGATATTTTATTTTGTTTCACTTGCTTTCTTATAAAGCTTTCAGAGATATAAATGCAGTAATGTGTTCTAAGTAAAATGCTTGTTGTTATCTGCACCTATTCATCAAGGACAGCTCTTGAAGAAAATAAGATCTCTACAATGCTTGCTTTCCATTTACCTAGGCAACTCAATTCTTCATTATTTTTGGAACCTCTAGTCCATTTCAGGTGCCAAATATCAACCCTGAATAACAGCTGCTACAGGAAATGAAAGGTCTAAATAGAGTAATTCACACCTCATTTTTTAGTTGGCAACATTCCTTATAGATGGAAAATTCAAGCTCAAAGAATTTAAGTTATATGAAAGGAAGGATTCTGAAGATTTTTGCATCTTAACACTTACTTCTAAATTTAAAAAGATGAATCTTACTCCCCTGTTAAATCAATTTCTAGAAATATAAAATGTTCATCCCAGAAAGCAAGGAGAGATTTCTGTCTATTTATACCACACAACAATCTACCTTTGTAGAGTCAGACTGAACAATCTCTAGACACCTTCCCAACTTTGGATTCTTAATTGTGCTTAGATAACATAATCCTTGCCTTTGTCTGTACAGGAAAAACACGGAAATACGTTTAAAATATTCCATTATGTTTAAAATCAATGAAAGTCGACACAGTAATTTAATCTGTTACAAATGGATGATTCTGCCCACATTTCTTCATGTTACCAACAAGGTAAGCTTCTGTTAAATGCTAAACTCTAATTCAAATATACCAAGTTTATAAAATTATCCTATTAATCAGTCCAATGACCACAAAGTCAAATGAGATCTGAACAATCACTTTTTTCCCTCTCTTCCAGCTCAAGTGTTTATGAGTACACACACACACACACACACACACACACACACACACACACACACACACAAATGTAATATATTTTGAAATCTTTCCCAGGATCAAAGACAAGGTCACAAATCTATAGTTTGCAGACCTATTTTATGGGGCGGGGAGAGATCACATCTTTACAGCAATACCATTCTACTTTCACTACTTCAAAGATTGCTGAATAAAATGTTTTCACCTATGTTCAGGTATTACTCTGTGATATAATCTATTGAGATAAGGAAGCTGAAAAGCACTTAGAAGAAGTAATTGTTTTTTTTGAGACTCTTCACCTAACTCTACCTTTAGTGCTTCTAAACTATCTGAAAATCGTTCAAATATCTGAACTAGTGAAAAGCATTCTCAAAGAACTGAAAAAAATTGCGGGTCCACCTTCTCTTTCATAATCTAACACTGTCTGTTAATGTGCTGTTGAGTCAGGCCCAAATGCTGGCAACCTCGAGAATGAGTGATGTCCACTATGCCCTGTCCTCACCAGTACATAAATCACTCATCTCCTGTAGATTCATGCATATGCTGCTTTCGTGGTGTCAGTCCATCTCAAATTTTTTTCCTCTTTTCATGCTGCCTTCTAGTTTCCCATGGATTACTATCTTTTCCAAAGAACTTTGCCTTCTTATGATGTGCCCAAAGTAGAACAACTAGTTTTGCCATTTTTGCCTCTAGCGATGTTTAGGCTACCCATCCAGTTGTTCTCTTTAAAAGCACCTGTTTACACAATTAATAAAAACATCATCTTTCTATATCACATCAGGGCTTCCCCAAGTAAATTTTGTCGTTGACAATATTTTCCAAAAGCTTCAATTTATTCTCAGCTGTAATAGCCTTTATAATATTCTTGTAGAGAAAGATTTCTGTTTTGTAACCTTTGTCTATGTCTTACAGCCCTTTATAAATGTGAGTCTATGAGATAACTTTTTCAACTGATACCTCTTTCTTTACTTTTTCTGTTTAAATCTGGATAATACTGTAAAATATTGCATTACTTTTATAGCAATGCCCCATTGGTTTAATACTGTAACATAAAACAATACTATAAGGTTGGAAAAGAAATTTTCTTTTCAAGTAACAGTTCATTGAGAGAGACCGAGACAAAGGCAGAGAGAGAAAGAATGAATGAATAGGATGCAAGAACAGGACAAGTCAGTAGTGTAACTGTGAGTAAGTGAGTTAAACAACTTCCCTGGGCCAGAGTATAGTAAGTCCTCAATAATGAAAAGGCATTGGTATCTTCAACAAGAAAATGAAGATTCAGATGAGATATCCTGTATAATCAGTCCCCTTCACCCTTTTTAAAATTCTATAACTCTATAAAAATGTACTTGGATGGCAGCTGTTAGCCTGGTAAAGGGAGTAAATAATGCTATGGTGTGACAAGAATTAAAATGGAGAACCGAAGAGAGAATTATGATGTGCCAGCTAAGGTTGCCCTTACCGGTAATAACTGGCAATGTGTAGCCTCCTTACCAGTGTGAAATATCTACAGCTACTCATCAGAGTCCACCCGTCTCTGGGAAGCTGTCAGGATAAAAAACACTCTTAACTGTTTTGAAATATAATAACTCTAGTTAATATGCTTCCCTGATCCGACAAGTGCTGATTTATGATGTTAACTGAGGATTAGATATCAACAAGCAATGCAAACATTTAGTGTTGTACTTGAGAGAGAATCACATAAGTGACCCCCTGGCAACTTCAGTGATTTGCATACATCCAAGGCAGAAAGTTATGGGATTGCTGGAGAAAATGTTCTCATTTTAATTTTTAATGTTTTCACACATAAACTATCAAGATGATTATTAAATTATTAATTTAAAACATGCAGACATTTGAATAGAGTCATGCTTTTTCCCCCAGTTACATTATTTTTCTATGAGATTTTCTGTTCCTTCTGAAAAAGATATCCCCTATTAATCCACTATTGTCAAAAAACAAATTTATATTAATGCACCTGTTATATCTACTTTCTTAATTAACTGAAGTGTCAGAAATTGTAATGAACTATTGAGGGAAATATATTTCTTTATGGAGATTATTAATGGAGGGAACAGACTTCATAGTTACAGCTCTTGGTTTCTCTAACTAAGAAATACATCTGTTAGTGGTATGGTGAGAAAGGTGAATGGTCTACTTAACATTCTAATGTGATATGTACTGAAAGAATGTCCTCCAGTAGAAGAAAGAGGTTCTGCCCTGTCAAAATGTTCCCTACATGGAGTCATCCTAATTGAAACCTGCTGAGCATGAAGACTGCTTGTGCATTCAATCTACAGTCAAAGTAGGATTAAATAAATCAGTAAATTTCAGGAGTGACAGTAGAAAATTAGAATTTGAGTTTTCTTAGTGAAGAGCAATTTATAGTTTTTATTTCTTTAAAAAAATAAACCCTTTAAAGTATCTAATTAACCTATTAATTTTCTTTTCTATTCAAAAATTTCAGTTCAAATAATATTTTTATAGATCAGTATGTATTCTTTTTCAGGGAAAAATGACAACTAAATATTTATTAGCATGACTATCGATCTGCTTCTTAATGTTTTTACTTTCAGTAAAAATCAATTTAGTCAGCCATTAAAATAAGTTTAGATTTGAATCATGTCGATTGGTAATTTAACATTAGCAGCAGGTAAATTCTTTTTTAAAAATTGTAAATGGAAATTAAGTAAACTACAAATTAAGGTTAGGAAACAGGAGACCATCTCCAATGTCTTCCCCCAATTTCTCATATTCTCATGAGCAGATAAATTTAATAAGATAACATAAGACAAATTATATTATTTGCATTAACATATCTTTAAAATGGGCATCCTGCCTGTCGAACAGAGATGTTTCTACTACCATAATATCAAAATTATCAGAAAATTGAATAATTTTCCTCTCTAGTTTCCAATTTTAATCAAGTAAATATATAATACCAACTTTACACATATGGTATGTAAAGGAGCTATTTGTCAAAATGAAGCAATCCATTCCAACCTAAATTATTCTCCACCCACCCACCTCGCCATTAGGTTTGAATATTTAACTAACAAAATATGAACTACAATAATATCTCTATAGTGTTCTGTTAGGCTTTGGTTGCAGTAATCACAAGCCTTAACAATTAGTCTTTGGCTGCAAATTAGAAAATTAGTGCTTATCTATCTCTAATTGGACATGTAACTTAACATAGAGCCTATAATATGATAAATGCCTGGCATTTCTTATTACTAAGAATTATATTGAACAGAAACAATTCTAAGTGAATGAACAATTATAAATCATTCATTCTCACTCTTTCATTTTGAAGAATTTAAATATAATCCATAAAATCATTTGTCTTCCTGGACATCCTTAACGGGCTTAGCAGTTTTTAGGAGAATAATAGCATACAAAATGACAGGAAAACATGGACCACTACTAAAAATTATGTTTTATAATCAATATCATTCCAGAGGTAAGAAAGATATCATTTTTTTTCTGATACCATCATCTTAGCTACAGCCACTTATCACTTTATCATTCCACGTGTCTGAACACAATGTGATATATACATTATAAATTTTGTGTAAAAACAAGAATCCACGTGCTGTTAGCAATAAAAGTTAAACAGATTTAGAAATAAAACAGAGGAGCATTTTGCCAAGGTGCGTGAATAAATTCCTAAATATATTTTATGAAGAGATTTAGGTCATACAAAAGTAATGATAAGATTGTTCCTAGCTACCAATAACCATTAATTTACTTTATTAAATAAGGTAATAATTGTGTCCCTGACTATTCTATTGTTTGAGTAAATTAATACTTGAACACTTCAGTGAAATAACATTTTCTCATAGTTTCATAATGTACTGTAATTTTATTCCTTTTTAAAAGCACTAAGAACTAATCTATATTTTAGAATTAAGGCAAAATAAAGAAGGTAGATGTGAAATACTGAGAAATTTATTTTGATTTGCTGTAGTCAACACATTTTTTCTTTTAAACTGAGATAATGTAGACATTTGGAATACTTTGCTGATAATGTTTATGGCAATTACAATGACATTTTCTAGTGTCAGTGCATAGCCACCCTATAATTTACAGAGATATGCCAGTGGTTTTCTGGAAAAAAGAATCATAGAGACTTATTAGCCCCCATGACAAGGGAAATCTTATAGAAAACTTTAGAAGTTAAAAGTAACTATTTTACTTATTATGGTTAAGTAAACATAACTTATAATTTAATTTCCTTACTATGTAATAAATAAAAATATCAACTACTATAGTGTTATTTCCATTTCTATAACCACTGGCTATAGTGTGCTGTCATTCTGTAGAGCTCACTTACTATGAAAAATTATCTATGAAATTATTCACAATGAAACTGATTTTTTAAGTAAATTATTTTAAAAGTGTCAAAACCATCTAGACTTTTTTTTTCCAATTTAATATGTTCACTATCACATTGATATCATGTCAAAAATAGTGTGGGATAATCTTTGTTAAGTTTAAAAATATCTAGTCAATATTGAAATCTATCAGACCACATTTGCCTTAGTGTTCCTCTGTCAGAAAGCATTCTCTGTGTTAAGATCTCTGTAGGATTAAAAAACAAAAATCTACCTGAACCATAGGAATATGACATATGACAACATTCCACTTGTACTTTCACAAATAAAGATAATAAAATTGTGTGTGTGTGTGTGTGTGTGTGTGTGTGTGTGAGTGTGTGTGAGGGGGAAGGGGGCATAGAAAGTGAGAAGAGAACATTTAATAAATGTTAATAAATAAGGTAAAAGTGTTCAGTTGACTTAACAAAGGCTTATTTCAAACATTAAAGGTGGCTCTAGTTTGCTTGATAGTTCCAATGACCACCACTGCCTACTTGCATATTGAAGACCTTACTTTAAGGTGTTATATGATATAGATTTCCTCCACCCAAAGCAAGATGATCTAGATCCCACCAACAGAAATCTATTTATTGCCAATTACTATATGACACAAATGAACCTGTATACACAGGAAAATCAGAAGACTAAGAGCTAATTAAGTTCTGTCTTAGAATCTGGGAGATGGTTGGACGCAGAGGCAATCACTTCAGAGTGTGAGTCCAATGAACAAGATACCGGGCTGGGCTCTACTAACAGCTGAATGTGTGACTCTGGGGAATTTAATATCATAGATGGCCTTTTCTTTATTAGGATTAAAATCTTGTCTAGTCTCTAAAAACCATCAGAGCAGGTTATAAAACAAATCAATATAAAATTGCAAATTCAAAATTAAAAACTACAGAAAAATTAAATAGTAAAACTATCAATACATGTTAGTTACCAGACCTCAAGAAAGGTAATATAGTTATAAAATGCTTCTTAAAGAATTAGTTCTATCACCTCCAAGATTAATGTGGAATCAAATGGAAACACAGATCATAAAAAAATTTTGCAAAGAATAAAGTACTATGCAGTTAATGTAGATGTTCTTCATTCCACAGAAAATGAAACATTAAAGATTAAAATACTTTTCTCTATTTACCTTAAATCTTATCATTATCTTTTTAGATTATTAAATTCATAAATGTTTTAATTAAAGTTATTGTGATGTATACCTCGTCATATGTTTTATACAGCTTTTAAAGCCTTCTATATGTTATGTATTTTTCAATTACAGTTGCCATTCAATATTATTTTACATTAGTTTCATGTGTACAGCATAGTGGTTATACATTTATATAATTAAAGTCCACTATATTTTATATTTCTGCATTACTTAAATTCTAAACAATATTAGTTGCTGTGGTTAAATGTGTCATCATTTATCTAATTAACTATTATCTAATTAATTATATTAACTAATAAATATTGAATCATCCCTTTGAACTCTTTACAGAGCAGAGTAATAATACATTCACCAACTTATTTCCCTCACTACCACTCATTCTAAAAGATAATACACTGCCAAAAGTCAGCTAGTAGAGTACACTTGGGGTAGGAAGGCGAATGACAAACCCTGAAGATGTCCTCAACAAATGACAAACTCTCAGATATCCTGAAGATGTCCTAATTCCCAGAACCTGTGAATGTTGCCTTACATGGCAAAGGGACTTTGCAAAAATGGTCAAGAACCTTTAGATGGTGTGGGGAAGGTTAGTATCCTGAATTGTTTATGTGGGTTCATTATAATGTCAAGGGCCTTATAATAGTAATAAAAAAGGCAGGTGGTTTGGATGAAGATGTGATAGGATTGGAGACAAAGACAGAGAAATCTGAAAATTCTATACTGCTGGCTTTTAAGATGTGAAAAGGGGACATGAGCCAAGGCATTGCAGGTGGCCTTTAGGAGCTAGAGAAGGAAAGAACACATTTTCTGAGCTTCAAAAAAGAAGAAAGTCTTGCCAGCATCTTAATTTTAGCGCAGTGAGCTTCTGACCACCAGAACAGTAAATTAGTAAATCTGTATTGTTTAAGCCACTAATTTTGTGGTAATTTCATACAGCAACAATAGGTAACTAATATAGGAATGGTAAAAAGACATGACCTTTGAAGTTAGCCTACCTTGTCCTGAAATTTAGAAAAGTCATTTAAAGTTTCTGAGCATTGTTTTCATCATCTGTAAAATAGCTTAGTGTTAATATAGTATTTACCTTATAAGGTTATGCTTAGCCTCAAGTGAAATATCTATTTAATACTTAGCATAGAGTCTGGGAAAATATGCTCACAAAATACAGTATATTTTCCTGGATCTTTTCCAAATATTCATAATCATTCCCTCAACCCTATTATCACATAGGAGGTAAGAAACAGAAGTCAAAGGTGTAGGCATAGGTATGCAGAGTCAAGGCTATATGCAGTCATGTGAACAAAAATTTTGAAAGTAGACAATCATGGTTTTGAATTCCAAATTCTTCACTTTATCAGTTGAACAACCTTGGACAAGTGATTCATCTTCTCTAAGACTTAGTTTCTTAATTGGTAATTTGTATAAAGTAAACATCCCTCCTAGATTTGCCATAAGAGTTCATTCAAAGTGTCTAAAACAACCTGGGACACAGCTGGTATAGCTCACTAGGTGTGAATATTCTGACCTTCCATTCTTATTTGAAACATGCAACCAAGATATAACACATTAGTGAATATATGGAAGCCCAGAGAAATTAAGTCAATGCTTGATGTGATCCCAGGAATTCTGTTTTCAAGCTAAGGGTTCTTCTCTGCTAATCACATATGGTTAGAATACTGACCAATCATCTGAAGAATTAAGCAAACTAGGTAACAAGTGCTTCTGAATGTTGTTGACTCTCACCTCCAGCTAATAAGCAGGGAGTTTTTGACACTGAAATAACATACAAAATTACATAATATAATTTTAACATTTATATATTTTTTTAATTCTAACAATTCTACATGAAATGTACTGAAGATTTAAACTAAAAGCATAGAACAGTTTAAACAGCAAATGTAATGCCAAGCAAAGTCTTAGTTTATAAAGATAATTATTTGTTTTCTAATTCTGAAAGCTAATGCTATTGTTAAGTGTGTATGAAATACAAATCCACTGTTCTAAGTTCTCCTGCCCCTACATTTGTTTCAAGTTGACAACCTCAAAAGTTAATCACAGACCTAGATTTGGCAGTCATCCCAGCACAGAAAAAAGGATGTATGGATTGAAACTGCTTTGCATTCCAGTCACAAACAGCACACTAGCGAAATGACAACTAAGAATTTTACATCAGAAAGAATCTATTGTTCTCTGAACTGCAGTAAATGCTTATAATTAAGTCCAAGTACACCTTGACCAGTGACACAAATTTTAATCTGAAAAATATAACAATTAAAGTTTGGGGCAATATAAGAAGTCAAATAAAATTAAAAAGAAAATTGTAAATATTTGTGTAAAAGCACACCTTATAGAAAACTTGTTTTTAAAATTAAAGAGTGTGGATTTGTATTTATGAGTCATGGCATAATTCTCATATGAAGCAACATTTTACTCATTTCCCTGTAGTTCTAAGTCCACACTTCAAGATAGCCAAAGAGCTATATAATTATTCAAATAAATACTCAGAAATTAGTGTTTTTCATACTGAATTGTAATACTAAAAGTAATTTTGCACACTCATATTTAGAAAAAACATGGATTATATATCTGTGATAGATTACATAATTTTGAAAAATTTAAACATTAAACATCCTCCCACACAGAGACACTTGTTTTGTTTACATATATGCTAATAGATATTAAGTACAATCAGGTAGACTCATATGAAAACATTGATTCTCACATAACAATATTAGTGTACTATAAATATGTGATACATATGCTATGTTTTACAAAAAATAGAAGACAATATGAGCATTTTGTTTACAAGTTTAATATGTTTGTCTTGCATAAGCCTTCCTATTGCATTGCACTGTCTCATTTTAATTCAGCTAAGGTAGTCTATGCTGCATTTGTCTGTCTGATTACATGCAGGCTGCACACCAAAGTTCTCTGGCAATAACAGTGATATGCTGGGAAGATTAAGTACAACTACAAAAACAAAGTGACCTCAAATATGACTCAAAAATCACTTAGATTGAAGGTCTGCTTAGGAAATACGAATCATTGTGTTTAGTTTTCACTCAAAAGAGCTAGCCAGGCCTCATTAATGAATCTGATAAGTAAATATGTTTCACAGAACATAAACCTTTGAATGGAATTATGATTTTAACATTTTTCAATAACAAAATAATTGGAATTGGGAGGCTTGCATCATTCTTTAAAAGGAAGCATAGAGAGCTCAAACAATGTGTCCATTTTAATATCTGTAATATAAATTTACAATAAAGTAGAAAAAGTAATTTTATTCATAGTTCTTTCTTTGAGATTAAGAAAGCTTGAAATTAACTGCATTCACATATTCTACAATTGAAGAAAATTATAAAACTGAAAACAGACTAGTAAAATGATATGATAAAATGATATTTCAGTACTATTTCATATTTACAAATTATTTCCTTATATGAAATTTTGGTTATAATTTAAATATTTTATTAGAATAGTCTGCTAACATGGCTTCTTCAAAGGAAACTTACAGTTCCTTGAGGGAAAAGGCAGTGTTTTATTCATCTCTATGAATATTTATTTTATATTATATTATATATTATATTACAGTGCTTATCAAAATGATTGGAAAACAGTTGATCCTCTGAACATGTCTTCAATAAATATATAAATGAACTCATGTTATCCAGCAATAGAAAATATAAAGTAATACCTCGGACTGCCTGAGGTCAATTAAAAAATTGAACTCAATTAAAAAATAGAAATCAAGAGAAAATGAGGAAGATAACACAGTATACACTGCCACAGAATGCATGTCTGTGTACCCCCAAAATTCATACATTGAAACCTTAATTCCCAATGTGATGATAACAGGAGGTGGGGTGTCTAGGTGTGATTAGATATTAGGAGGAAAATCCTCATGAAGGGGACTGTTATATTTATGGAAGAGACTCTAAGGAGTCTCCCACCACTATAGCCACAAGAGGATACACAAAAAAGAGAGCTTTCTATGAACTAGGAAATCTACCTGTGACTTGATTTTTAATTTCCAAGAGACTTCAAGAGAATTTCCATTCTGAGTATTTAATCTCAAACTTTAAAATGCTTTTACACCTTCTCTAACCTCTTGTTTCTCAAATAAAGACTACCCTTCTCCTTTTAACTATTCTTTTTTGCCTTGGACAAGATGTTAGAAAATGGTCAGCCTGAACCTTGCTTACTTCCAAACATCACACAGTCCTCTCTTCACCACCACCATCATGCTTCTAAGATAAATCCATGCAACACTTTCCAAGTTCTCAGCAAATATCACCAAATTCATTTTTTGACTTTAACATTTTTAAATGACTCTAGGTAGAAAACGGCTGAGTTTATTCTCTACCTGTCCCTGTTATTATTCATAATTCAATAAAAAAATATTGACCATTCTTGAATTTCCTCAATTCTGTCTTATCATTTGCACAAAGACATTATCAACTTGCTCAAATTGGACAAGATTTTGCATGTGCTTGTTGATATACTTCACGAATCAGTTCCACTGTACCCATTCTCTCACTGTGATACACAACAGTTCATACCTCCCATATGCCCACCAGTGTTTTAGCACCCTCCCACCAAAAGTGCATGCTTCTCCCTGGAAGTGTGGCAGTATTTCTACTAATTTTCCTGTAAAATATATGCCCCCAATCATAAGAAAATGAACATTTATGTAGTAGAATACATTCTAGGAAATAAAATGTATTGGTTTGATCCCAAGTAAAATTAACAAACTTACTTCAGATGCAGTAAGTCTCTTTTCCTTAATGACAGAGATCTAAGTATTTAAAAAAAAAGAAATTGAATTCTTCCAATTAAACACAAAATATAAAGAAAAGGTGGAACACTCAGTGTCTTGCAAATGTCCTCTCTGATATATAGAGATTGCCATTCCTGGAGAGATATAACATATTAACATTAAAAGTTCTACTCTTTAACTTTTAAATACTTTTCCCTTGGAATAAAATACTATCATGGAAATTTGGATAAAATAATGGAAACAATATTCTGGCACATTTAAAATAACTTTTAAAAGCATGTAAAAATTTAGCTTAAAAATTGTTTTATTTCTTAATATGAATTGTTTTAAGATTCTTCTAAAGTTGAAAAGTTGGTTTTGACCAAGCCCCAAGCCATGCAACTTGCTAGCTGTGAAAAACTGAATAAGTCACTGATCCCTCTAAGGGATTGTTTTTCTTTTCGTTTATAAAATAAGGATGTTGGTTAAAATAATTTTCAAGTCCTTCTCTTATAAATAAATATTTCAAGTCCCTCTGTTTTTTACAGGTAATCTTGGAAAACACAAAACCTAAACATCTTTTTTGCTCCAGAAGAGAAGTACGTGAGCAAAAGCAAGTTTCTAATACCAGTAATAGCAGTATCATCAAGGAGCTGATAGTGTAGGTAGCAGAACAAAGCTGGTTGATTTTCTAGTTCTTCCTAGAGACTTATTCTCATTGTGCTATTTCAATTGAATTTTTGGCACTTCATGCACACCCATATAATCAAATTGCATTCACAGGCTGATATCACATTTTGTCACTTATATGGAAATATCACACATTCTTTGTATTATTGCTTTGAGAGTAAGTGTATTATTACTGATGCTAGATGGATAAACCCCCTGAGAAAATGACACAGGCCTTATAAATCCCTTTATTACCCATAGGTTCAATGGCTGCACAAACCAAAGATTTGAGAAATAAAAATGAGTAAATGAAATAGAAGCCAAAATTATTAAAGATACATTTGAATTTTTTTTTTATGATTCATTACTTTAAATTATGATTTAACATCTTACTTTAACGTAAAAAATCTAATATCATGAAACTATCTAAAAATGTAAAATAAACAATAAACACTAATAAACTATTCATTTCTGATTTACACATTCATATATATAAATTTACATATCTATATATGTAAATGATTACATGAAATGGCATTATTAAAAAAATTTCTAGATCTTTCCAAACACCAGAATGCAAGTCATAATCATTTCTGACTTAAATAGCTAAACCATAACTTTAACCTTCCCTCTGGACAAAGAATATGGTTTCCTAATTTGATAATAAAAATTAATATCCCATCTTCTCTTTTTCCCCTTTTCCCAGAAAACTCTGAATTAAAAGTAACTTTAAATGAAAAAACAAAACTTATATTTTTATATTATTATTTTGCCTGGTTCTCATAATCTTATTTAGATTTTTAAGAGTACTGTTGTGTGTATGAATATATGTAAATATATATTTTTTCATGTTTTGACCAAAAAATTTTGCATTTTCAGACTATAAATCCTAATATATTTAAAGTAAATTAATTTTATATAACCCCATTCATTTATTCGTACTTTTACTTCCCTTTCCTTTGAGGTCAAATTCATAAAACCCTTTCTAAATCTAAGGTCCATTAGTTTAGTACCTATGTTTTCTTTTATGCAATTTATTGTTTCAGGTCTTATATTAAGGTCTTTATCCATTTTGAGTTAATTTTGGTGTATGGTGACAGCAGTCTAGTTTCATTCTTCTGCATGTGGCTTTCCAACTCTCTCAGAAACATTTATTAAAGAGGATTTCCTTTCTCCATTGTATGTTTTGGCTCCTTTTTCAAAAATTATTCACCCACATATATAGGAAACTTATTTCTGAACTCTCAATCCTGTTCCATTGGTCTATGTATCTGTTTTTCTTTCAATACCATGCTGTTTTGATTGTTGTCACTTTGTAGTAAAATTTGAGTCAGGCAGAGTGATACCTCCAGACTTGTTCTTTTTCTCAGGATTGCTTTGACTATTAAGGGTCTTTAGTTCCTCCACACAAATCTGATGATATTTTGTTCTATTTCTTTGAAAAATGCCATTGGGATTTTGATGGGGATTGCATTAAATCTGCATATTGCTTTGGGTAATATGGTCATTTTAACTATGTTGACTTTTCCAATCTATGAACACGAAATATCTTTCTACTTCTTTGTGTCTTCTTTAATTTCTTTTGATAATGTCTTATGTTTTCAGTATATTGGTCCTTCAATCCTAAGAAGACATACAAATGGACAACAGACACATAAAAAGATGTTCACTTTCATTAGCTATTAGGGAAATGCAAATCAAAACCATGATGAGATACCACTTCACACCTGTTAGAATGGCTATCATCAACAGAACAATTAATAACAAGTATTGAAGAGGTTGTGGGAGAAAAGGAACCCTTATTTACTGCTGGAATATAAATTGGCACAGCCATTATGGAAAACAGTATGAAAGCTCTCAAAAAATTAAGAATAGAATTACCATATCACCCTCTTCTGGGTATTCACCCAAAAAACTTGAAAACATTTATCTACAAAGATATATGCACCCTGATGTTCATTACAGCAACATTCACAGTGGCCAAGACATGGGAACAGCTAGTGCCTTTTAATAGTTGACTGAATATAGAAGTAGTTCATACATACAATGGAATATTACACAGCCATAAGAAAAGATGAAATACTGTCATCTCCGACAACAAATGGATCGAGATTATCATGCTAAGCAAAATAAGTCAGGTGGAAACAGCTGAGAACCATATGATTTCACTTACATGTGAGATATAAAACTGAAAGCAACAAACATGCCAAACAGAGACCATTGGACATGAATAGTGGATTAGTGGTTACCAGAAGGCAGTTGGGGACAGGGGAGGAGATATGGGTAAAGTGTATCAAATAGATGGTGACAAAAGGAAATTTATTTTTGGGTGGTGAACACATAATATAATATACATATGACATATTATTGAACTATACAATTGAAACATATGATTTTATTAACCAATGTCACCCCAACAATTACAAATTAATTAATTAAATATTCTTGAATATTTTCTTTAATATCACAGACACTTGTGTGATGGTTGACTTCTACTTTAACTTTTATTAGGCCTTTGCTATTGCTATTTTGGTTATTTAATTATTGTAAGATATATGTCCATACAAAAATCACTTCTGACTTTCTAACCTTTTCCCTATTAAAATTAAATTTTTTTAAACTGAAAAGAGATTATAAGAGTTTTAATATTTGTTTCATTAGAGTAAAACATTAAGAAGTTTCAACAATGAATTTTTCAGAAATTATTAATTCTCTATAAAGTTATTTGAATGCAAATGGACTATTTAAAAGTAATGATGTCAAAAACATTTTGCAATTATTTCCAGATATGTTATATTTTTTAGACAGAAAGCCATCAGAATAAATTAACTTGAGTGTAATTATTAACTAATAGTTTTAGTAACAAAATAATTCAACTAACATTTGCCCGAAGAATGCCGTTTGATAAGTCCTTCCACATTTTTTTATAAGCAAAATTGATTCTGCTATAGAATTCTTAGGGTTAGGAAAAAATTGAACTAATTCAGGTTGGTAGGATATGCATATAACTAAAGCATATACGCAAAGATAAACTTCTGGATTTTTGACTATTACATTCACTTGCTATTTTCCCTAAAAATTTATAAAATTATTGAGAAGGAAAATTGTATTATTTATTAATAAACAAACATCTTTAATTAAATTTTAAGTACATAGTTTGAATGAAGTTAGGGGTAAAATTAACTAATTTAAAATTTTACCAAAACTATGTACGTTTATCTTTAAAGACTTTAAAAGTACCAATGTTCTATAAAGTGTATCAGTATAACATGCTCAGTTGTAACAGCCCTCAGAGCCATATATTTATTTTATTTAACTCAGATTTGTATAGTGATAGTTTAAATCTCTATTCAAAATATAAATAGCAACATAAGATGATCATTTGTTTTTTTTTCAACAATTTCCTGAGCATCTACTATCTGTACCACATAACATAAAACCTTTGTCTATAAACTTAGAATCTGATTTAGAAGACACAATTAATAAAATTAAAAACTTAAAATAACCCAGGCTTGTATGAAATATAATAAGCAGAACTAATCTACATTCTAGTGGTTTATAAGAGACAGAAAATGGTTTGTAATGATTAAGAAAGGTTTCAAAACTGAAGTGGGTTTGAGCTTCATTTTATAGGATAATCTGATGTAAGTGGAGAGATTAAAAAATGCCACATAGTGAAGAGTCAAAAAAACTACTTTTATAAAATTAATCCAAGACTAGAGTGGGGGATCCTGCCAACTTTTTATTTTTTGTAAACATAATAAACACTATCAACCCAATTTTCTTTCCTCTTCTGTATTTCCAATTCTTTCTTACACATCTACCTTGCACTCTCTAAGTCCCAGGGCCTGTGACTTTCCACCCAGTTAGCTGAGCCATCTATCCTTTGACAGGAAGTGCAAGAGTGGAGAACTAAGAAGGCAATATCAGCTTTGATTTCCAAACATCACTTTTAAATAAAGCATGGCAAAATGGATAGCCTTGAATGCTAAGATTTTAGCATCAAAATCCAGGCACAGAAAGAAAGGAGTATTTTCATAAGAAGTGTCTTTTTAAATATATCAATAAATAAGTCCTCAGATTGAAGAGTTTATAATAAGTGATTCATCGTAAAAGAAAAGTACACCTGCTCTAAGAATAGTTTCAAATTCCATTAAAAAAAAAAAAAACAGGAAGAATGTAACTAGTTGGTAAGAATGAAAACGGAACATTGTCAAGTATCTCCTAGAGGGTTACCTTCTTCTTTCTTGTGTTGAAATTCTAGGCAGGACCCCAAAGGCACCCAGCCAGCCTGCCCTACCATCCCTACCATCATAATCTCTACTACCACCACCACTCAAAGATTCTAGCACTGAATAGATTTTGTCTTTGTTTCTCACCTATAAGCAAAGGAGCACCAGAATGCCAGACTACAGTAGGGAACAATGATGAAGATGTCCAGCTGGCCAAAGACAACCCAAGTTGTGCTACAACCGCCCAAGTCCTTGCAGACTGCAATGTGGAAAAGATTTAGAAGTGCACCTATAATTCCTTTATTATGATGCAGATCTTAGGAGAATAAATGATCACTGAACTGCCTTGATGGGGGTAAGTGGGTGTGAAGATAACTAAAGCTTAAACTAGGAAACCCAGTAGCACAGGTAAGGAGGTAACACCACCAGCCAAATCATGAGGGAGGAAATGCTAATCCTCTGAGCACAACCAGTGGGCGCTGGAGTGGGGCCTTCTGCAGTAGTGTGGGAACCACTGGGCTATGACTGCCCTTTGGAATCAGACCATATGAAATGTCAGGTTGGAGGAGGTCATCAGAGGAAATGACCACCAGCTGACCTACAACTGGACCTGGGCAATCAGAAACTCCTCATCTCTCTCCTGTCTTTGGAATGTATGATCTGATCACCATTCCCATGGTTTTCCATTTTCAAGGACAAAGCATTGAAAGAGTATGGTATTATTGAGCGCATCCAGATAGTCTATATGATTAACCACAGTAAAGCCCTCTATATAAACTTTTAAGATTCTGGTAGAGGGGTGAAGAGATCTACTGGTCTTGTGGCTGCCAAAGACCAACCTTGTATGTAAGTTCCCTTGTTTATTAAACCTACCACCTACTAATCTAGAGTAGCCTGCCTCTTTCTTCAGTCTCTCCTTGCTCACCATGTGGGGGTCGGGGCAAGTTTGGACCAGTTCATGATCCAACAGCAAGTAGTACAGATACTGCCCAAAGTCCAGGTGGAACTAAGAGTTGCATTTGAGCTGATGATGAAGACCGGAGAAGAAGCAAACAAGGACAATAGGCTTCTACCTAAACCCAGACAGGAGTCTGAGCAGGGTTACTGAAAGAGGAGAGAAGTCCTTGAAAGCAGAGGACAGCCTTGAATAAAAGACTGGACTTTGCACAGGATTCTGGCATTAGACAGTTCTGAGTTGGCCAAGCAATAAACTGAGTAATTACCCTCAATTCTTCATTCTGCCTCAGCTATAGAGTCATCCACGATGATGATAAACAGCTAACTCAGAGGAGCAGAGAGCTCAGATACCATAAAGGCCCAAACTGCCAAACTTAGCAGCTGTCACCTGCCTGTGGCTAACTGAGAAAACTAAACAGAATGTAATAAATGATACAGTGATAACGTAGTTTCCAAAAACTAATAACTACCTCAAAATAAACATTCTGACATCTTACCAGAGCACTGTTTTCATAAAGCCAAATTCTCTTTGGAAGTCTTTCAAAAAAGCTTGGTTAATAAATTAGACAATTGGATAAATAAATTATAGTTTGTATATACAATGGAATATTATTCTGCCATTAAAAATGAAATCCTATCATTTTCCATGATATGGATGGACCTAGAGGTTATTCTGCTGAGTAAAATAAGTCAGACAGAGGAAGATAAATACCATATAATTTCACTTATATGCAGAATCTAAGGAACAAAAAGAACAAACTAATCAGAAACAGACTCACAAATATAGTGGAAAATTTGGTGACTGACAAAGGGGAGGAATGTGGAGGTCTGGGATAATGGGGTGGAGGACTTAAAATGTACAAATTAGTAGTTGATAGATGGTAATGGGGATGGGGAGCACGACAGAGGGGAACCAGTTAGCATTAATATGATGGTTAGGTAAAGGGCCAGGGGAGGGAAGGAGCAATTGGGGGAGATCATTTTATGAACTATATAGATGTCTAACCAATGTACTGCATATGTGAAACTAATTTAAATGAATTTTTTAATTAGTAAAGAAAACCAAATTAAAAAAATCATGTAATTATAACTTGCCTTACAGTAATACTAATGAAGATAGCTAACATTAATTGAGCGCTTATTTTGGGAGCAATACTATTACTATCCCCATTTTAAAGATGAGAATATTAAGGAATAGAAAAGTGTATCATTTGTTCAAGAGAGCAAGTTGGAGAGCCAGATTTGAATTCCAATCTTCCACATTTTGGACTCCGCTCTCTTAACCATCACAGAGCCTCTGGCATGGAAGAATACTTTGAAGGGTCAAAGCGCTTGCATGCTCACAAACAAAAATAAAAAATAAAAAAACTTTGCAAGTAAAGTTATCAAAAACTTTGCTTTGAAGCTAAAGGGAATGTAAAGATACTTAGAGTTTTAATTTATAAGTAGAGATCTGGGCTTCACCGAGTGTGAAACAATGTTAGAAATAAAACACAGATGTTGAATTACTTGCTGAAGATATCATTCGAGCTACAGAACCCAAATTTATTCACAGGAAACCACTATCAACTTGTGCATAAGAAATAGTTTTGCCCTGGTACTAAGCAGCCATTAGCTTTAATGCCTGGGACTGCCATGTGCTGGCACAAATCCTCTTAGTACCCAACCGTTCGGCCAGAATACTTCAACAACCAGCCACGTGATGTGCATTTTGAACACTTTAGAAACAATATTGACTGGTGTCACCAAACCATAGGGACTAAAAGAAAATCAAAGAAACCTTTAAAACTAGGACCACTCAACATCATTTATTGAAAAAGAAAAGCTCCTTTCAAATTACTTTTTATTTCCATTAAACCATAAATTAGTTAATAATAAAGTTAACAGAAACTACCTAATTTGAACACTACTACTTTGCTGCAAATAAGTGAACTTGGCTCCCTTGCATACCTGCAAATCTGGAAATACTTTATACAAAAAACATTATCAACATATCTCACAAAAGCTCTTTACACAAACAAATGTGTTCTCTTGCATCAGAAATAGAGGCAGATTATCTATTAAGTAATCCTCAAAAGGGAGGTGGCAATCAACCACTGAGATACAAGAGAACTTTGTATCTACAATTTTATGATTCAATCCTTATTGTGATTTTGCAAATATGTTAAATAATTTGTTCAGCAGCTTCGAAACAGTAAATGTTATAAGTTGTGCAATGGGATCTAAAGGAGACTATAACACTGTTCGCAGCCTTCAACTTTTCAATTACAAATTGGGGGAAATGAAAACAAAGAATTCAAGCCTGCACATGCATTTCAATCACAGATCCTAAGCTGGAACCGAAGCATCCATGTTCCAAATGCTGATTTTTTATCTACGTTCAGGGAATAGGTTTTGATGGAAAACAACATAAATTATGAATGCTTATGTACTGAGAGTTTCTTTGAAAAAAATAAGGTGGTAGAGCTGTTTAGCTATTCATTTTGTGTAACAAAAAGACAACAGATATTGTTTTGCAGTCTTGAGAAATTAAACACTAATTACTCTTCAGTGATACAAAGTGTGAATAGTAAGTCCAATGTTTTATCACGGAGTACATTTTCTTCTCTTCGAAGAAAAGAGCAGCAAAAACAAGTCATTTAAAATATTTATGAATTTCAGCACCAATGAAACAAATTCAGCAAATATTCTGACACAATATGAAATGATCAAATGACTTTCCAAAGATTTTATATACATAAGTATATGTACACACACACACACACACACACACACACACACACACACACATATTTACATATTTGCCTATTCAAAAAAGAACAGTGTCAGTAAGAGTTCCTGGCACAGGAAAAACAAAAAAAGAATGGCTATCTAAGAAACAGTAATTACAGAGTAAGTACATAGTTTCATACCCTAAGCACCTCAGTCTCCATTCTGCCTTTTAATTCAAGATGGTCTCAGGACAAAACCATCTAGAGGTCAGGAACTAGTATAGTTCACATTTGGTCTAGGCATGCATTAGATTAGAATCCTGATTGTGAGTCTACTAATCTCAGTATTTTACCTGTCTCATCAGTGAATTTCAAATCAATATTCCTAATTTTCATTTCTACGTTTCCCTCTAAAGACCTGGTCCTCATTTCTATTTTTCATTCAACTCTTCCTGAAATCAGATGAATATTTTTCTACATCTCCTTAAACTTGAGAACATTATTTTACTGTCCAGTTTGGGGGGAAAAAAATAAAAGCAATTTAATATATTTTCTTTAAAAAATTAGTTCCTTATTTTGTAAACTTCTGGATGGCTAGTCAGGTTTATGCAGTTCATTTTATTCCTTAACTTTTACCCTACCCTTGCCATATTTTAACCACAGTCCTTACACATGGTATAGGGAGAGGCACTCAAGCCTTCAAACTCAAAATAAGCCTTCATTCAAATCACACGGTGGACAGTTCATAGCTATCTGACCTCAGGTAAATTGCTCTATCTCTCCATCCCTTAATGTCCTTATTTATAAATTTTTAAAAGACAGTGAAAGGTATATAAATATAGATATTAAATGAGATTGAGCATAACAGTTTAGGAGATTCCCAAAACAGCTTTTTCATTATGAAAGCTAATATCCTTACCTACCATTCTTAAACTAAATGATAGTAAAACTGTGTACAATGTTAACAGTTTCCTTTCATAGGGCCTGAACAGGAGAAGATGACACATTTCCAGGCAGCCTGGGGTTACAATCCCACATTTGCACTGAGCAGCTTTGTGAGTTTGACAAATTGAACTCTTCTATGTTTCTTTGTATCCCCTTCTATAATACAGGATCAAACCCATAAAGAAGCTTGAAGAATTAAATGAAATCACATATACAAAGCATCCAAATATGGTATATTGTAAATGCTTAATAAATACTATTGATATTGTTTACATTCTTTGTCAAAAAGGGCCCATTCGACATCTCTGCAACAGCCACATTTGACTACTTACCACACACTATTTCCCCTCCCTCATTGTTTCTTTCTAAATGAACACTGAATTTGATTGGTCAGTCACATGCCTGAAGGGCAGCTGATCTGTTAACTGCATGGATTTGATTAGTCAAAGGAAATCATGGTAATACCATCCTCACCAATGATTGGTTTAGGGGAGTTCATATGAAGCAATTCTAGCCAATGAGAATTAAGGGGAAGTCTGCTGAATGACATTTGGAATTGTTTTTCCTTTATTATTAAAATAAGTCCAGTAAAAAAAATATTTATTTATTTATTTCTTAACTTCAGATTTTATTACATAGGATTTGATAGATAAAACTGCTGCAGCCACATTTCTTCCATTAAGTCAAGAAAAAAAAATCCAAAACTAAGGAGAAACATGAACTCCAAACCTGCTTTCAGATTCCTTTTTTCATGCTATGATAGATTTCTATTTTTAAGCCATTTTGAATACATTCATCTCTTATTTGACCCTAAAAGCATACTAAACTGATGTATTTTCATTGTGAAAGTATTCAGAAAGTCAACCACAACTGATGATGTACTGAATTATTAATAATTACAGTGTTTCACAATGAGAAGCCATTTAAAATATAGTTTATATTTAAATATTAATGTTATATAGCCTTTAATGAATTATACTAACCTGAACAATCAAACTACCCCACCTAGCAACTACTTTGAGCCCAGTATCTCCAAATTCTGTTAGTTCTCTGTGCTCAACCTTCTGGATCACTAAAAGTTTTATTCATTCATTAATTTAAATAGTACTCACACACATAGAGTTTGGCTATTCAAAAGAAAGGGCCCGAAAGAATGGTAGAAATCTGAAACCAGAGCTACTCCCAATGCTTTCTTTCTTCAGCAATTCCTTGCTACTTCAAAGGGACCATGTTTTAGTGAAATGAGTAAAATTTTAGAACCAAATATTAACTGAATTTACATGTCAAGCCCTTTGGTTATTATATGTTACTTAACTTTTATGAAATTCGGTTTTCTCATCTGTAACATAATGCTTGAGGACTCCTACATATGTGGTGAATATAAAAATGAGGTCATCTATATGCAAGTACCCTGCAGGGTAACTGACAGATTTTTATATGACAAAGATTCTCTTCTTCCCCAAACTCTAGCCAGGCTCTGCTGAGCCCTCTTCTCAATGAGGCCTCAACCGGGTCTACCAAGATTTGAACAAAACACTAAAGTAATTTTTTAACAGCTCAAGGATGCATCCCTAGGACGATGCTAACCCCACTAGGAGTGCTTGCCTGAAAAACCTCAAGGCTGCAAAATAACTTATTGTTTGTTCCAATCATCACTGGAGGTTAGGGTCTCAGCTTCCCAGTGTCTGTGGGGGAACAGGAGCTGGACTCTAATAAGCACCAGTGATCAAACCCAGATGGGTTTCACATGAACCAACCAACTCCCTTTCTGCTCCTCACAATTTTTCAATTCTCTGACTACTGAGCTTCCACTCACCCCACTCCCTATTCCCTCATTCTCCTTTAAGAGGTCTAGTCACCTCTGTGCAAATTGAAGTTTTAAGTTCACATTGGGCTCTTAACCCTGTTGAAGACAATAATATGCTTCATTCCTAATATAGTATATTACCGATTAAAATCTATTCTTACCACTTTAAGTAATATCTGGCTTTGTTGATCTTTGACACTCCTGTCAGTCAATTAATTCATCAAATACTTGCAGACTCTGTTCACGGAGGGAACAAGGTTGCCTATCACCACCCTGTTCTGTTGGGCATCTCCATCTCCCCTTCTATGCACCTCACTATGTCAGACTTTATCCTACTGCCTGCATGGAGCCACCACCCACTTCTCTATTCCTTTTTAGCTGATGAATTATCCTCCTTGAAACAAAAGAGTGCTTGATCTTTACTTATTATTTCCTTACTCAGTTTCAGCTCCCTGCCTGTATTTCTGCTCAGTGATAAGAATGTGTTTCAGTCACAATTAGCCCTGTTTGGAGTCACAATTAATAAAAGCTACTTCCCTTCTAAGGATCTGTCTTCTCATGTCATACATCCACAGCCACATATATCATCTGAGATATGGAGATTTGTAAATGAGATATGAGAGTGAGAGGCAGTCAAATGGGAAAGGAAAAGTGAAAGGTAAATAATAAATAAGTCCTCTTCTCCACTATACTCAAGAATTTTAATCCTCTGATTTTCCTAGCAATAAAAAATACATTCTGCTTAAATAAGGCACCATTCAACAATCTCGGTAGTAATGCACAGTGTTGAAAGGAGGGTATTTTTTAATAAAGTGTTTCATTACAATAGAAATGGAACAGGTACTTGAAAGAGAAATACATTAGCAACTTAGGATATTTCATAATTGCTCAGAATTCTATACTGTTATTTTAATATCATGGAATATTAAACTTGAATATTTTATATCAAATATGGCTATGGAAGTTTTCAGTATAGATGAGAGCAAATAATTAATAACCTATGTTGAGTTTTGTTTCTAAATTGCACACCACATGCAATCCCCACAGAAGTAAAATGCATTAGCATGGGGCTTCTGAGTGGGCTTTGGGAAAAAAATAATGACTCGTGTAGATAATCAATTAAAGTGATTATAAATCATGTGAAATTTGAGGGGGAAAATGAAAGTTAAAATGGATAAATTAAAAGCAGTAGTCATATCTTTAATTTCAAACTGTGTTTCAAGTTAAAAATGGCATACCCAATAATGGGAACATTAGTGGATAAATGGCAGGCAGATAAACAAATATATGATAAAGATATTTTGGATTATCTGAAAATGTACTCTGTCTAATTAAATGCTTTTATCACTAAAGTCAGACATAGAGAATATTATAAAATCATAACAAAATATGGACCATAAAAGAGAGAATGCATTGTGGTTAAGCTGAATTTCATTTAAAAAAGGGCAGGGGGTGGGGGCAAGACAAAATCCAACTATCAGTGGCAGGACAGGGGAGGGGAAACCCTCTCCTCTTACTTGTCTTTCTATACATACAGTTTAGAACTGGCTTCCAATAATTCTCAATTGAATAATCAATTTTTAATTAACTCCAGGGGATTACCTTGATTTTTGAGGACTTTAAATACTTATTCTATTGACATATCAGATATTTATTATTGACAATATCTAATCTGTTTAATTACACCTCTATCAGTATATCTCCCTCATTTATTTCTTTCTATACATTCAAGATTTTGATACCTCAACTGTATAATCTCCTATGCCTCAGTTAAATTTTCAAAGAACAAATCTTATAGCAAGATTTAAAAGTTTGTTTTACTACCAGTCTAATCAATTTTCAATATAAGAGAGATAAGGCAGGTCATCTTTGCTATTCTTCCTGAGTTATAATCACTGTGACTTGATTATTTTATAAATATATTTATTGAAGGCCTATCCCATACACACCAGTGATATAAATGAAATGTTTAAAATAAATACCGAGACCAATATATAGTATATTCCAACCAACCAAAACATTATCCAAAGTTTAGTAAATATATATTTTAAAGTCAGTCATTTTGCTTTTCTTCTTCTAGTAATGAGATATTCCTTCAGAATGTATATGCTAAAGACCTACTATGTTCCAGTAATACATATTAGAATTTACAGTGAACTGTCTAATTAAGTACATTCTATTTAATGGGAAGCCATACTGAAAAGCCATTCTTGTTCTCATAAAGTTCACATGAAGATCAGTGGAGCAGAGTAAAGTTTGACATGCGGAATTCAGGTACATTATCATCTTAGACTGAACCTTCAATGCCTTGCACATTGACTAGTATATAGTAGGCAATTAATAAATATTTTTTGTAAGAAGTAAAGATGTCTTAAGGATGAGATGTTTGAGCTGAGTCTCAAAGAAAGATAACAGCAATTGTCCAGGCAAGGAAAGGCAGGAAAAGTGTAAAATATATGAGCTGTTTAGACACAGGGTCCAAGTCTAGGAATTTCAAGAATGGTACAAGAGTGTTTGGTGTGTACAGCAACAAGCATGAGGCTGAGAAAACAGCATTATGCAAATGAATAAAATGCAAATGTCTTAATAGTTCTAAGTCCGAAACTACCAAATAATTCAAATAAAAGGTAGACCTCCAATTAAAATTAACAGCATGTGTCTGTAAACACAGTCCAAATGTAACTTTGAAGGGCATAATGGCATAAAGTATGTACTGTACTACAAAATTAATTTTGAGAACTGCTCCACAGATATGAGTGAAATATTATTTAATTTAAAGCAGAGACATTACAATAGGAAAAAATACTATATCTAGAATAAATATTTATACCAAGTCCTGATTCTACCATTTTTTTTGTTTCTTTCTTCTTGGGCAAGTTATTTCACCACTTTGAAGTTTGTTTTCCTCTTTTCTAAATCAAGAATAGTATCTACTTTTCATGATAATTGTAGGACTCCAATTATGTTTTATGTAAGCAAAAAAATTTTAAATAAAAAAATAGCATTAATCAGACACTAAATATATGGCATACACTTTATGTTATATTTTAATCTTCACATAATCAATGGTTAGCATTTCCTTTCATAGATGACACAAAGTTATCACTATGAAATAAAAATGTGACTACTCTGGTCAGACAATATGGTCAATATTTGTAATTGGTAGATAATAATATTCAGAGAGAAATTAAGTAGGGCAACAGGTATAAAAATAACCAAAAAGGTTAGTATTACAATTACTAGAAAACTGGTTGGGAATAAACAAGTTACAATAATAGAAAAACTCCACAAACCTTCTCATATATAGAACAAAATACAAGTGTAATCACCTATTTTCTTATACTATAATTCTCTTATACTATATAGGTTTTAGCCATATTAAATTGGTTTATTTTACAAGTAGTGGCATGTGTTTCTGCTCTATCACCATATTTGCATCCCTGAAAATGCTGATGTGTGAAAAACTATGCAGTAAAAAATATCCTGGCTGATGGGAAAAGACAAGATTAGAGGTCAGAACATTCAAAACCTACAGAAATGTGTAACCAAGCACTAACAATAACCATAAAAATCTTAATTAAAATACTAGCACAGTTAATCTCTACTGGTATTTATACCTAGCTTCTGCATTTTCTTTCAAAATGCAAGTTCTGGAAGGCAATCACTTGAAAATGAAAACTATGATCTACACTGTCGCTTTTAAAAATAAAAAATAAGTAAAACAAACAAACACATCATTTTGACACAGAACAAAATGAGTTCCCAGTTTCTTCAGTTGCACTCTAAACATTGCCAGATACATAATATAGTAGAAATAAAGATGGTTCTTAAAACCATTAAACAAACTAATACTTGCACTAAGAAAAGGCACTTGAGTTGATTTTCCTTATATTTCTTAACACCTTCATAGATTGCTCAGACTTTTTCTTTAATTGTGAGAAAGCTTGCTCTTGATCACTTAAAAATAAATGAGCTGAAGAAATCATATATGTATACAATTCCTGCATCATTCCCCTATTTGCCAAGAGTGTATGAGATAATATGCATCAAAGAAACACACTCTGAAGCAGAAAATACTGAATTATGCCTTAAATGTATTTGGTATTCTTTGGCTATAAATGCGGGTGCCGGCAACAAAACATACTTAATAGCTCTAAGCAAATCTGACTACTCAATCACAAAACAGCATCTATCAAATGTGATTTTATAGGGATTAAATGAGATGAATGAAAATGCTTAGCATTGCTCCCAAATGTAGAGTAGGCTTCAAAAATGTTAGTTCCCTTGGATAATAATAGAAAAATCTTCAACTCTACATATTTACTATCAAGTTTCTCTCTCTTTTTTTTTTGTTTCAGTTTAGTTTTTCAAGGCAGAGAGATGGTTCTTCTTTATTGTATCATGCTTTTTTTCTTTTTTAGTTTCCTCAGGAAACAAAAAGAAAAAAGAAAAAAAGAAAAACACTATGGATAAGCAGAGAAAGTTAATGAAGCATATATAATAAAAGTAAACTAGTCCTACATGCTTTTTAGATTTTACTCAAAATTCCAAACATGCTAAATAATTTGAGAGTACAAATGATGATGGAAGAGAGGTTAATAAAAGCGAGAAAGATCTTGAAGAAATGACAAAATTCAAGTCTGCCCTTCCAAATTTATTGACAACATTTCTATCACAATGTTCCATGGATACCTCACACTCCACATATCATTTTAAAAAATTACAGATAAACAAAAAAAAAAAAACTACATTTGCCTAGAATAAGTGGTTTTATTTCCCTATTTTTATTAAGATATAACCATTCCTCCTGTCAAATAGACTTAAAACTTTGGTCACCATCTTCCTCTCAATTTCCTAAAATAAATATGTTATTAAGATCCATTAACTCTGCTATAGAAATATGTGTCATGCTCACTCACTCCTCTTTCATTTCCTGCTGGTCCACCATCATGTGGCCTGTATACTTAAAAGCAAATCAAAATCTCAGCCGTGTTATTTTTCTGCCCAAACAATGGCTCCCGAAGACCTACACAAAAGTTTCAAACTCTGCTTGGCCTCAATGCCTCCTGCCTCCTGGTCCCACCAGCGTTTCCATAATTGAATCCAACAACTCACCTTTCCAAAGCTTAATTAAATCAAATTGTTGCTGTCCTCTGAACACTCCTTTCCTACAACTCTTTGTCTATTTGTTTGTTTGTTTGTTTGTTTGTTTTTCTCCTTGTACTATTTTCTCCATTTACCCTCAGCATGTTGAAGCCCCGACTGCTTCGGTGAGTGGCAGGTGGTGTCCTCACTAACGGGCAAGTTTTGCACATGTCATGAGTTTGAATTTTTATTTCCTTGCTGTGCAACCTTAGTTATTTAAATATTCTATGCTCTATAGCCTTCAAGTGTAAAAGGAGAATAATAATGTGATAATAATCAGAGGATTCTTATACATATTAGGCTAGTTAATACAAGTACTTAGAGCCTGTCAGTACACACTCAACAAATTTTAGCTTTTTCTAGGTACTGAATTCCTAAGTACTTACCTAAACCATTTACTTTTAGTTGATTATATGATGCCTTTTGTCATTTTGTAACATTTGATTGAACATAGTTTACTGATCTCTCATCTGCTTATTTGGCTTTTTTAAAATTTATATTTTTCTCTTCTCAACTATCGGCATTGAATCCCAGACACTACCCCTTCCCTTCACGTGTAAATTTTCAAACAAATAATAAGTCCATTAAAAAATAGGCACTGAATTAGAAGTGAGAATATTTAATCCTAATTACAGATAACTACGAACTAAAATTGATACAAACAAATCAGATAATTTCTCTGTACTTCAATTTCTTCATTCATAAAATAAGGTTAATGGTCCCTTAGATTCTTGATGATCATTAATTTACAAGGTAGTTAAAAGTACTTTCAAAAAGTGATCTATATGGTTATAAGATGATGGCATTACATTCATTGTGAGGCCTGAACAAGTATTTATTAATTGAATTACTGACAAAATGTCACAGAACTTAAGTATTATCATTACTTTGAGCTGAAGAAATGTTAGATTAATTATTAAATAATGCAAAAGTTTTGTGTGTTCAGAGAACTGACTTGAGTTTAGAGACCAGAGATTTAGTAATTAACTCCTTTTTTTTCTATTATACTTTTAGTAAGTCACTATCCTAAATGTGTACCCAGGTTAAGTTTCTCAGTGACTAATACCAGCCTGGTGTTGGCCTATGGAAGAGATTCATCTACAAAAAACAAAAAACAAAAAACAAAGCAAAAACCTTCCTCAATACCCTTTACTGACATCTGCTGGAAAATTGTGAAAGTAAATATGTATCCTGAAACTAAAAATGACTATGAGTGGCGCCCCCTGGAGTTGTTCACACAATCTATACAAACATTTTTAGGAATGCTGCCTACTGAGGTGTCTGAGGCACCACAGACACTTAATAAATGTTTAATGAATGAGTAAATAATGAGTGAGCCACGTTTATCAATAAATTAGATCATCTCTGTCTCACTAATATGTTTTTCTAATCACACAGGAGCTTATGATGATTTTTTAAAATTGAATAAATTAGATGTTTCTAAAGCACAGGCAGATTTAACTTTATAAATATTACACCAAAAATATAAGCAATGTCTGGCATAGCAGGGTTGACATTTTACAAGATGGCTACACACATCGCAATTGCTCCACATGGCAGTACAGCCAGATATATTTATATCAGATTTTCAAATAAGCAAATAACAGTTATGAGAGTTTAAATTGTATCTTCAAAGTCAAGAGACTTTCAGTGGTCTAGGTCTTCTGATTTCAAATCCAATGTTCTTTCCCCTTCTCCACTAGTTTTACTAACAAAATGGAGCCAAGAAAACTGATCAATTGACCTGAAATTCTTCAAACTCTCATTATCAATCTTCAAATTCTCCATCCTCTCTCAACTATAGCACAAGTGAATATGAGGTACTAGAAAGTACGCTGATAGCTATTTGGTATCAGTACTATTATTATAATTGCAAATACTTAAAAGTTATTAAAATATTTAAAAGAGTTCCATATAGAAGCACTTTTATTTGCTGAACAATTAAAGATAGCTTGGCTCTATGAAGCTCAGGAAAATTACTTTTAATAAAAGCATAAAAGCACTGGTTGCATCTTAAAGTGCTCTCATATCAGATAATTTGGAAAATTAAAACTAATTTATAATCTTTTAAACAGGCCTGTCTTCAACATAATTGTGATAATATAAAGAGCACAAGGAATTTAGAATCCAGGTCAATAAAACTTGAAAAACAATGATGTTCTCTTTATAAGAATATTAAAATTATAAATTTGCATACAACAACTCCTGGAGAATTAATTTTATTTTGGACTCTAACAAAAGCAATTCAGACGCCCTCTACCACTTATCGAGCACTT
Source organism: Cynopterus sphinx (assembly GCA_030015415.1). Classification (NCBI taxonomy): domain Eukaryota; kingdom Metazoa; phylum Chordata; class Mammalia; order Chiroptera; family Pteropodidae; genus Cynopterus; species Cynopterus sphinx. The sequence continues at coordinate 15,078,807 of CM057380.1, forward strand.
TCTTCAAGCTCTTGAAAGTTTACTATTATAAGAGATGACCCTGAAAACAGATAAATTAAAACCGTTTTCCAAATGTCAAAAGCCAATGAAAGCAGCAGGCCCAGTTCCAGGGCCCTCAGACTGACAGCCCTGGTTCCCTTTGCATGGCTCCCTCACGAGGAAACAGACAAAAACAAATTACACTCTTCAGCGTGGTTACCAGACTCAGTCTCTGCAGGTCATTTCTCAGTCCCATTACAAACTAGTTCTATGTCTGAAAGGAAGCCATTTTATTTACTAAATTATATGAAGTTTGACTTTCTTCTTGTACTGAATGAGGTTCTTTTGTTCCACTAATTGCTTCTTTAATAGGACGTTACCCCTGGGAGAACATTAGCCCCCTGTGTCATTGAAAAGACTCATTGAACACCCGGGACCCACCAACCTCCCTTCTTGCTCTCTGGGCTCCAATTCAGCATTAGAACTAAAGTGACCAAATGCTCTGCTTAACTCCTTTGACATAAAGCATGGCAAGAAACCCTCTGGGTTATTCACTGACAATAAGGATATTAATTAACATTGCCCATCTTCTCTAAGTGCAAATGAATGTAGAGTTGATTCAATAGAAGCCTAGCAAAAAGAGGCTGACCTCAAAGAATTAGAGCAGGGTAAACAGAAAAAGATGTGAGAGAGGCTGTAACTGTATAACACCTTCACAGAAGATAGGTCTGTGGAGAGCTTCCTGTAGACATGACATCAGTAGACACCCACACACCTGCGCTTTATTTTTAGAAGATATACTTCTCTAATAAATGATGACTTATTAGTACTTCACCATAAAGAGCAAATGGTAGCAGTTGCGTGTAAACGTAAATATAACTAATTAACTGGGCAACTCACCTCTCTCTCCCCATGGTCTTGGCTTAGGTAAGGTTTCTGACTATGTATCTGTGCATGAACTAGGTTGCAAGAGAGGTAAACAGCTCTGTTCTTACGTTATCTTTTTGTACAGTATTGCTTCTATTGCATATATGTGAACACCCAGTAATAGCCATTTATTAATCATACTTGGGTAATTTTTAAAAGAAGAAAAGGCTTTTAGAAATTTAAAAGGCTTCAGGGAAGCAATCTTTATGTACTCCAGTTTGGGAATCTGAATTTACATAGATATAAACAGCAAATGCACTATGAATCACAGACTCAAGTTATCACTTGAAATTTACGATGACAGAGGCTATAACCAAGTTTTGAATACAAAGAAAAAATAATTGTAGAAGGTAGAGTTACAGAACGTCCTTTCCACTGACATTAAATTCACATGACAATTGAATTGACACTTGACAATTAAATCCCAACCTTACTTCGTTAGGTATTAATCTTGCAGTGGAAATGAGAGGCTTTTTAAAGAAATATTTCTGGTACAATGAAAAAGGCTCTCACTACAGTAGAACAATAATGTTGTGTTGAAAGTTAGAAATAGAACTATTAGGCCGTGTTAGCTAATTATGGTATTAGCATCCACTTAAGTTAGTCAGTTTTTCACTTCTGTCATTTTCTCCTATTCAAATGCTGCAGTTCAAAACGTTTTGACTACTTAAAAGCAAATACATCATCGTTGCCTTTCCCCAGTCTAACTGCATACCACTTTCCAAAGCAATAGCTTCAATCATGCTTCATAAAATCCCCTGCAAGTATATTGTTGGAAACATAAATCAGCAAGCTAGAATCTAGTATTTCTAAGGCAAGCTTAGGGATCACTGACTGGAGGCTTTTCCATTGTCCACTTCATAAGAGAACAAACAAAAATATGAGTTACACTAGATCCATTAAAAAAAAAAAAAAACTGCTGCCAGTGGTGTATCTGCTACTTGCTGCTACATCCTTAATTGGAGAACAAAACACTAGCATAGAGGAATTGGACTCCCGGATCAGCCTTGCTGTTTCTAAGCATCTCTGACTTCATTAGGACTCACGGCACAGAAGTACCACATGTTTCGTTTCACAAAAGCTAGGTCTCTCTGATGTGCACCTATGCCTCTATGAGTGTCATGCATTTTTAAATTGTACTGGATAGAGAGATCTTTAGAACGATTCTCTCCTCCTTCCCTGTTTTATTACAGTTGAATATGGGCTCCCCTTCAGGCATGCTTTAGTCTTAAAGCTCTTCTTTATTACGACCCTGCATTCAAAATTATAAATTAGGTGAAATCACAATTTCAGATCTATGTTACATATATAGCAGCAAATTATATGTGTGTGTGTACTGATTTGAACATTCCTAGATTTCCACTGTATCCCCCAAATTCCAACACACTTAATGTCTACTATGGTAAATTCACAGACTCCACAACTGAGACAATCTCTATTCTCCATATCAGTGACAATGAAATCATAAGTCTGCATAAACTTGCTTTCTATTATGCCCCATCTTGCTCCACACTATCTACACTTGGTTAATGGCAGTGAGATTTTAACTGCAATTTTCAGAGACTGCTTCTTAGGATTCAGAAATACCTGTCTATATTATAAATGAACAGCTAAACGTAATCAGCAGCTCTCCAAAAAATTAAAGCAGCATATCTATAGAGCATAAAGTATATGCTGATTTTTGCTATAACAGTGATTGGATTAACCAATTGAGCTAATATTAGCTTCAGATGGACATATCTGCAATTACACTATGACTGAAATTTTGCATACTCTATATCAAGGGGAAATGAGCAGCATCTTACCAAGACACTTTACAAACTATAGCAACATCCAGTGTTTGCATTTTGAATATCAAATCTGCATCCAATCGTGTTTCATCAGCCACTAACATTATAGCTTTAGGGAGGAGAAGGGCAGAGAAAGGAAGGTTTCATATCCAAAATGTCAAGCCCTGCTAAAGAATGATAGAAGGACCCAGTGAGTGTGGAAGAGCAGAAACGATTTCCAGGCTTAAAATGGAGTTCTACCACCCCCTGCTGGACCAAATGAGCAACGCAGAAAAAGGCTAAAAAAAAAAAATGCCTAGAATTGAATATAGTGGATATATTCTAACTTCTCTAATTTTTCCTCCAAAAACGATTTCATGCTATCCTAATAATATAACGTTCTCTGCAATTACTATACATCGCGAAATCACTACTATTTTTTTTTCTTTGCAGGTTTCTACCAATGCATGTTTTAGCCTTTTGCGTCCCCAATTAAATGTCCAAACTTGTCTGGATAGTTGAAAATGCCTCCATCTGTCATAGATCTGTTTTATGTGAATGTGAACTATCTAAAAAGGCAAGATAAATTCACAACTATCACTATACAAAAAAACAGAGGTAGCTTCCTCAAATTCTCAGGTTGGTTATCCTAGCATGCTATCTTCTTTTCTGAAGGGATAAAAACACCCACCAGTTCTCCATAAGCTTAAAAAAAAAAACCCTTTACAGGTGTAATAACAATTCGACGTTATCCAAATCTCCAACCTTCACGCATTAACAAAGGGGTGGGTGAAAATGAATGACTGCAACACATCTCCAGTTTTTTTCCCCTTTGCTTTCTTACAACATCCATGGCCCCTCTCTCTCTCCTCTCAGTTTTCAACAGGAATGAGCCATCCTCGTTCACTTCCAAGGCAGGAATTGGGGTTTCTTGTGAAAGGGGGAAAAAGAGAGTCTCCACGAAAGGAATACCTTGCACACCCCCAGCTATTTCACGAACGAGTTTAACGCCGATAGTTTTGGGGATGCTTCTGTAAGACGTCGCCGTTGCCTTCCCTTCCGCAACCTCGGGTATTTCACTGTCCACACACACACACACACACACACACACACACACACCCCAACCAACACACTCATCCGATTTTTTTTGATCATGAAAACCAGAAAAAAAGCCAAAATCCCACTCCCCCCCCCAAAAAAAAAGCGGTTTGCCTCCATCTCCTCCTCACCGATGCCCATCTCCAGTTCCACCTTTCCTCTTCTTATTTAACATGCAGATGCTTTTTTTTTTTTTTTTTTTTTGGAGCGGTCGCTAAAAGAGCGAAAAAAAAAAAAAAATCATCACCGTAACTATTAACTTTACTTCTTCCATTTCCATCTCGCTGTCCCCTCCGCCTCCCTCGCTCTCTCCCTCTCGCTCCGGGTAGGATGGAAGGGGGAGGGCAAGGCACCGCGACCGAGCCCCGCACTCCTACCTTGCCCGCGACTGACAAGCCACCCGAGCAGGTAGCAGGCGAGGAGGAGGCTCATGTTCAGGACGTGACACCCTGGCGGACACTTGCAAAGTTATTAAGTCCAGCCCCGGAGAGAGAGAGGAGCCTTCCGCTGCCGCGGCCGCCTCCGCGAGAGCCGCCGCCGCCGCTGCTCCTCCCGGGCTGCCCCGGCCGCCCGCAGCCCGCGCGCTCCTCCTCGCCCAGCGACTGACTGGCCGCGAGCGCCGCTCCTCGCCGCACTACATCCAGGAAGCGGCGGCGGCGGCGGCGGCGGCCGCCGTGGCGGCGGCGGCAGCGCCGGGCGGGGAGGGAGGGAGGGAGGAGGGGCGGGGCCTCGGGGAGGGGAGGGCAGGGGAGGGGAGGGGCTCGGCGGCGCGGCCGAGGCGTATCCCTCCGCGCCGCGCCGAGGCCGCTCTGGCGCGGCACGCGCGCGCGCGCACACTCCTGGGATGCGTCTGCAGTCGCGCTCGGAGGCGCGGGTTCGAGACCCAGCGCCGCCGCGACCTGGCGGGCGGGGATCGCGCGTGCGACCGACCCCCCTTGTGCGGGTGAGGGAGGGAAAACTCGAGCCGCCGACCCGTGCTCGGGAATAGGCTACTTTGATGCTGATAATACTGATGATGCTGATGCTGATGCTGGTGCTGATGCTGCAGGCGGCTCCTGGGCCCCGCGCTGCAAGCACGCCCCGGCGTAGCCGAAGCGAGGGGCCCGGGAGCAGGCGGGTTATTCTGCAGCTCTCATTCCTCGCGGGGCGTGGAGGGCTGGCGAGAGAGGATTCCCAGCCCTTCCACCTCGCTCAGCCCTTCAGCAGCCTGCCCCTTTCCCACGCTTTCCACTTTGCCGCGGCAGTGGATGGGTGTGGGAGGGTCGGGGGAGGAGAAGCAGTGGTCCTCTAGTGTCTACACTGCCTGTCTCTCCTGGCTCTACAGGGCAGGCAGGAAAAAGTGCACGGGATTTTTTTTATCCAGGTCGACCCAGTGCAGTTGAGAGCAGGAACCTTAAGGGGAGGGGGCGAGATGTGGGAGGGACTGCGTTAAACTCGGCTGTCGGCAGGAGCTGCGTCCTCGGAGAAATCCAGTCTTCCCCTGGCCACCACACTCAGCGACTTCGGTCCCCAGCGCACATCACTGGCCATATCCCCGCGAGGGATGGAGCTAAGAGGCGGGGATCCTTCCCCAAGACACCCCCTACACACACCTGCGTGTGTGCGCGCGTGTAAATTGAAGTGATAGAGCCATAGCAAGAGTCCAGAGCTAACTCTCCTCCCCGAAGGGTTGTCTCGTGTCCTTATTTCTCCCGGAAAGTGTAGAAAAAGGGTTGTCAGTTTGATGTCAAACCTGCCGCAAGAGCAAGCGGGAGGTAGAATCCCTGCCCCCGAGGGCCCTTCTGGGTCGGCCTGGGTCGGAGCCACAGGCTGGAACTGACAATGGATCCCGTCGTCTGCATAGTCGCTCTGGTTCCATACCAGTGCCCAACTGCCTCGCCCCATCCCCAGCGAGGCAATTAGTCGTCTTCTTATCAGTGAGGACATGGAAGTCGAGGGGGAAAGAAATCTAGCAGAGCTCAGAATCCAGCCCTCATTCGCCCCCAAAACTCTCACACCCAGATTCTATGCCGAAATGGAGATTTCATTGCTTTTGAGAGGGCAAGGGGTAAGAGTGGAAACCAGCTGACATGGCTAGGGAAAATTGTCTGTGATTCCCCAGACAGAGCACAATCTCCTTTAGACAGGATAGTCACTTACTGGGTATCTTGGGGTGGGGGTATTACGAAGAGCGGAGGGCAAAGGCAGCTTTCAACATACACCACGACGGACTCTAAGAAATGGCCTCACAGCCTGAAAACCTTTCGGTCATTCTTAATTTTATGGTACTACCCTTAGGACTAAATAATAAATTCCCTTGCCAAGGCTCCCTCCCCACACGCTTTCCTCATTCTGGGAAGCAGTAACTGTACTTAAGTAAGCTCACACGGTCAGCTCTTTGCAGGAAAAAGGTGGACACAATACACTTATATAGATGTGATGGATAAATGAATGGTTTATTTTCACCAGTTCTTTACTTCTCTAGAGAATCAAGAAATACTATGCACACATCACAAAAGAAAGATGAAATGATACCAACTGTGCTAAATAGCCTTTTCACCACAAAACCTGCATTCTTTCAGAGTGACACAACAAGTGGCCAAGTACTTACCCCCACCCCCCTACCCCCACACACACACTCCTGGTAATCTTGATAACTGGATTCTCCCCTTTATTATTGGAAGTTGAATTACTTCTATCTCAGGCAAAGGTTGAATTATGCCAGAGGAGAATTTGGTACCTCTTGAGGTATTTAGAGATTAAATCTTCTTAGAGCGGGGTTGAGGGAGGAGAGTGGGTAGCACTGATCCATCAGACATTAAACAGATTTCTGAGTGTAGGTTAGTATCATAAGACTGTGTATAAACTCTGTGTATGTGTATATGTGTGTGTGAGAAGAAGGAAGAGGGAGTGTGTGTGTGTGTGTGTGTGTGTGTGTGTGTGTGTGCGCATGCACCTGTGCGTATGGAAACTTGAAAAGACGAAGCACTGGTACTCAGGAATATACACAGGTGATACGGCTATCAATCCTGCCCTTAGTTTGTTAATAGTCTTGTTGATGAGATCAAGGAGGAACACAAAACTCGATCATATATATCAGGTTGTAAACATGTCATAAGAAAAGTGAAAACAAACTGCCATTGTGATCTGGGAGGGATCATTTCTGAATAGGAGATTAAGAAAAGCCTAAGGAAGCTTTGAAGAAATGGGATAAATTAGACAGATAGAGGTGTGGGCAGGGCTGTGAGGAGCTTAAGCAAAGCCTGGGGGTGTGAAAGAACACAGCTTGTGTGAGGAACAGAAAGAAGTCAAATTTGGAAAAAGTACAGAATGTAAAATAAAAAGGTTGGATGACATTGGAAAAGGGGTCTAAGACCATGTTATGCTAAAATAGCTATATACAACCTCTCAGAATGTAAGTCCAGACATGTGTGGTAAAGGAGAGCAAGATGATTGTCTCCATCCCCAGGTTTAAGACCTGATTGTGACTTGTAAGCCCCCAGGAATATCAACGTAGGCTCTCAGGAGTTTTCTCCATACTTAGCCTAAATTGGTGCTGCTGGGAGGTCTCAATAGCAGGTGGCACATGCTCAAAGAAAGCCTTCCCACACTTGCCAAAACCGCTTCTTAGCCAAAGATAGAAAGGCCTCTCCAGAGCTTCATCAGCAGCACAGTCAGCCCCCAATGCTGCGATGAAACAATAGACAGCCTAACAATTGTCTTGGTCGATTCCATTTTGTAACAGATTGAGGGCATGAGGACATTAAGAAAAATCGCCTTTGCCCATTCCAAAGCATGCTTCCCAGTGTGCAGTCACTGAGTACTATTACCAAATGTGTCAGATCTCTGAACATGACCATGCCATGTGCTCTGCATAGGGTATAAAAGGTATAGAAATGCATCATCTCTCATTTATGTGACTCATAATTTACATTAAAGACAAATTATGAGTTTCTATCTACCCAAAAAAGTATTTCGGAGGCTTAGCTTGAACTTTAGTTATTTCATTTATAAAAGAGAAGGTTGAATAAGAATTCAGGAATCTATGAAAAACTGACTAGGAGAAAATACCAACAGGACCAGATGCATGGTTTAATGAAAGCAGATAAATTTGTTTTAAAGGAATCAATAAAATCATGAAGGAGTAGCAGAGAGAAAGAAAACGATAAGGTGCATTATGTGGGGAAATTATCTTCTCAGAGATATTCTGTATTTTCCATCTGCAATCCACACATAGATCCTAGCCATGAATGATGTGCTGTAGGCAGGATTTAAACATTATTTCTGTTTGTGTATTTCTTATTTTATTTTTGCTTAATCTCTCTTTTGACATAATTCACATGTGCTAAGATTATACTGTTAGCAAATGGGACATTCTGTGTGTTCGTTTACATTTTTAAAATGTCACAAACTATTATACCTATTCATTTACTTGTCTAGAATATTTTCTGTGTTGACTTTTTTTATTACCACAAAAGAAGAAAAATATTCACTGTATAAACTGGCAGATAGCCTAAAACCTCTACAAATAGATGGTCCTATTGCCTCTACTTCTTCATTAATGCAACGTTTTCTTATAATTGTGTCTTTGAAAATAATTTCAACTTTCTTGATATGACACATTAGATGCTTTACTGGGCTCTTTCTGAGCATCTGACAGTAGTTACTTAAGTGGTAAATTTAGATTTTAACACCTTCCTTGTAAATGCTTTACTTTCTTAGCTGTTCTATTTGAAATTAAGAAATAGAAGAGAGAGATTTATGCTGCCAAGGCACCCTAATTGTCACAGATTCTTACTTTTTAATTTCTTTCAAGATACATGGGGTCATTTTCCTTCATGGCTACTTCATGTTCCCTCTGGGCAAATAACTGCTCACTTCGCTCTGAAATTATGCAATAACTGCCGATAATTTGCCACTTGCCAGAATAATATTTTCTTAACTCTAAGGGGTATTATATTTTTCTTCACCAGGACATTCCTGGCAGAGATAATAATGGACAGAGCAGAAAATATAACAAACCTATAACACATTGACAAAACAGTGATTGACATAACATTAAGAATATATTCAGGACAAAGTGAGACAGGAAAAAGGAATCAAGCAGTGGCTGGCAATGAACCTATTTGATATGACAAGGATCATGTTGTGAAGTGCTGGTTGCCCAAATATTGATCACAGCACTCAGAAATCATATTTTTGTCCATGGGTAGTATTGACCAAGGGATGTCTGCACAAATCCTATCAAATGAAGGTCAGTTATTACATACTAGATAACAACAAATCCTTCATGTCTGGCTTGTGATTCCATACAGGTATAGGTTTGAGAGGAAACAGAATGGTAACCAAATGCACTTTAGCAGAGTAAAATAATTGATAATTAAATTTGAAAATCTCTTATTGCGTAGAAGCATTTGGTTCTTTATCTAATGGAATTATGTTCCTGTTGATTTATGAGTGTAATAAGAAATTTATTAGAGATAGACAAGCTACTGGTAGCAATGGGAATCCCTATCATATATCCACAAACCATTAATATCAACCTAATAATCAAACAGTACACATTATTTGAATACACACATTTTATTTTAACATGAATTATCTTGGTTAAAAATACTTATATTTTATTTACATGAGATGATTCTTACCCATTTGAATAAAAATAATACATTTTTCCTGCCACCATTTTTATTCATTAGACTTTGTATTTAAATAATCATGAATTTAATACCTGTTACTGAATTTGTTTACCTTTTTAAAATCAAGAAACTCAACACCTATTATGAAAGATATTGATCTGAAAATAGATAAATTGATGGACTATGTAAAAGTTAGGAGATTAAAAAAATGAAACTATCTGGACATATTATAAATTAATATTAACTATTCCAAACTTTTGATTCTGTTAATAAAAAGTTACAAATAACCATACCCTGTCAATCAGATAGACACTACCCTTGAACATTTTGACACATTTTTGTCCAATCTTTCATATTCTTTTCTTAATAAGGCTTTGATAATACCATTTGGCATGTTTTACTTTGTTGTATATTGGAAATTAATATTTCATATTGTCATTAATGTTTGCGAATATAAATTTAATAATTTCATTTGACTACGTGGACTGAACCCTCATACACTTAACAGTTTTTCTTCACTAAGACATTATTTTTCTATAATTTCTATTATTAGTAGTAACACTGCAATCCAAATATCTTTGTCTACAGAACTTTGAACATATTATCGATTTCATCCTTAGGCTAGTAAATGCTAAATAACTTGGTTAAAAAACATGGCCCTTTGCAGGTGCTGGATTCATATTGACTAAATTGTTCTTCAAGATGTATAATTTACCCTCTAATCAGGAAGACCTTAAAACACTTCACACACATTAGTAGTGCCTGTTTATTTATTTTTACTTGATATTTTTTGTATGATTTTTCTGAGAGTTTCTGTTTTGTGGTTTCTTTAATTATCTTCAATTGAATTTTCAGACTCTAGAGGAATGTGTATATTCATATTCGTCAAGCTTAAGGTGTGCTAAAAGACTTCTGCTCCTTAATATCTGATGCCCTTTTAACCTTATTCTTCTGCTCTGGGATCCAGACATTCTCATTATACTTATTAGTATAAGATATTGATAAACTCCTTATCAGTGACCAAATATTCTTTATTTCTCTAGTCCATGAGTATCAAACTGTATCCACACAAATAAACAATAATCTACAAATCTCAATGCATTTTCTACTAGGGTTATCTGAGCATGCCTGAGGAATGCTGGCATGTTTCATATATAAAACTGGCACTTGTTTTTCATCTCAACCTCATTTCTACTATACTCCCTGGAGGTTATGTATTGCCATCTTATAATGGCTAACCAAGGCTGTACTTTCTTCTGTATCACTTCACTTGAAACCTAAAACACAGACATCTACCTTAATTCCTAAGAGCTCAAGCAGAAATGTTTAATAAAGCATACCGAAAGCTTGACAATAAACTAGACATAATAGAACATTAAAGGGAAACACACTTTGAATAATAGATACCACAGTACAGCCACTTTGGAAGACAGTTCAGTGGTTTCTTAGAAAACTAAACATGTTCCTGCCATACTATCCAGCAATCATGCTCCTTGGTATTTACCCAAAGGAGCTGAAAATTTATGTTCACATAAAAAACGTGCTCACAGATGTTTATAGCAGCTTTACTCGTAACTGCCAAAACTGGAAGCAACCAAAAGTCCTTCAGTAGGTGAAAATGGTACATTCAGACAATGGAATATTATCCAGCACTAAAAAGAAATGAACTATCAAGTCATTAAAAAACAAAACAAAACAAAACAAAACAAAACAAAACAAAACAAAACAAAACAAAACATGGAGGAACTTTAAATGTATAGTTCTATGTGAAAAAAGCCAATCTGAGAAAGATACATATTGTATGATTCCAATGATATGACATTCTGAAAAAAGCAATGTAGAGATGATACAAATATCATTAGTTGCCAGGGGTAAGGAAAGGAGCAAGATGAATTGGCAGGGCACAGAAGATTTTTATGGCAGTGAAAATAATCTGTATGCTATTGTAATGATGGATCTATGTCATTATGCATGTGTCCAAATCCATTAAATATATGACACCAAGAGTGAGTGAACCCTCAAGTGAAGTATGGACTTTGGATGATTATGATATGTCAGTGTATATTCATCTTGGGTTGAAAAAAAAAAGTGCTATTCTGGTGAGTGATTTTTTTAAATGGAGGAAGCTATGCATGTTTTGGGACAGGGAGTATTTGGGAAATCTTTTTTCCTCTCTCTCAACCTAGTTATCAACCTAAAACTGTTGTAATGAATGAATGAATGAATGAATGAATGAATGAATAAATAATAAAGGCTTAAAAAAAAAAACAGTTCTAGACTATTGGCTTCTTATCTGTCTCCCCACACAGTGTCCTCTTAAAGGATTCTCTTTCTTAATGCCTAGACTTTTTTTAGGTACCAATTACTTTCCCAAGAGGAATTTCTCTAACCCAGTCCTTCACAACTGAGGGCTGTTTTGTCCCCCAGAAAATATTCAAAAATGTCTGGAGACTTTTTGATTGTCATGATTGGGAGGATGGTGCTAATGGCATCCAATGGAGCGAGACCAGGGATATTATTGAACATCCTATAGTGCACACAACTGACTATCCTCAATAGTGAGTAATTAACCAAAATGACAAGTTGAGAAATTCTGCTCTAAGCAGTCTTTCCCCAGATGAGTCTAGAAACAACTGTCTGAGTCCCTAGAAAAAGTAAAATTTGTTTGTTATTTTAAACCAAAGCCAGCCTCATTTTCAGAGCATAGGGTAGGGTGTGACCTCTCATGGTCAAAAAAAAAAAAGCAAAAGTTATAAAAGAAAATTAATTTTCCAAAGTTTGTCTCCTCAATTTAAATCATATCATAGACTGGACCTCAATGAGAAAAATGAAAAAGATAGAGCAACCCCAACGGGACTCTATGTTCTTTATATAAAATGTTTTTCTTTATATACAACAACTTATGAGAGTTCAGTGCACCCAGTCCTACTGACATGACAAACTCTCAATTTTCGTATGAGTGTTTGATAATGACAGGGTTTGAAGCAGAGTAAAGGAAGGTAAACCACGTAGTAAACAAAACCAAGAATAATGTCACTCATATTGACTTGCAGCCAACCAAGTAACATAAGCAACGGAGGTGTTTTGTCCTCTGTAAAAATGCACGCAGGTAAACCGGAATGGGAGTCATGCATTCATGGGGCCTTTGATTCCTCTACGGAATTTCTCCAGACACACCTGAAACCTCTTTGTCTTTCTTCGTTTCTCTACTCTATTTTAGATTTTATGTCTTGGTTACTCATCTCTTTTCAGCATGCTGGATTTGCAAGGCAGTCTTATACACTTTTCCAGTTTTGATGTTGATTTTATTCCTTTCTCACCACTTCAAATCACATTTTCTGATATTTCACAATGACCTCATGCCTACTACCATGGTAATAGGCTTTCTGCCTGAATCCCATACCCATTTAGGGCTCAGTCCCTCCATTGTTTTTATAATTGTTTTCATGATAACTTTAATGAACACCCATCATACCAGCTCCGAGACAGGTAAACGTATCAGTACTCTTACCCTAGTTATAGTGTTTGAACGGAAAGATTGGGCTCATTCTAAAATAAATTGTAGTCATTTAGTTCATCAGAGTTAAAGCAGCATTGTCTTAAAATCCTTCACGATCTGTTCTCTTTTACTTATCTGTAAAATAGAGTTTTATTTGAGGATCCTGTGGTGCCGAGAAATTTGCCAATACCAGCTGCAAAGAGGGGGTGGAAAACACTGTAGGGAGGAACCAGGACTATGGCAACTGCCATGAAGACAACTACTTAAATACACTTATTACTATTTCCCTTATTAAAAGAATAATTATACCTAATGCACCTTGAAATTAGTAAATGACAGTATTAAAGAGTGGTCATAAAATGTGACTTCAAAATTCACCGTTCATACAAGAAAGAAAATCAATGTTCAGAAAACTTGACCTTTGAGACTATCCTTTTCAAATTACAGGTGGTGTCTCATGAAAGTAGCACAGTAGCACCTAAATATAGTAAAATTAGTTTCATTCAATGCTAGAAAGACCAAAGTGTTGTCTATCTGAATGGTTTTCCTTTAACTCTGTTAGTTGAATACATTATTTGATTGATTTACCAGAAGGTATTTTTTCTTTGAAATCAAAAGCCATAAGGATTACAATTTATAAACTTCTTATGCCTGAGTTTACTTTTACTTACAGCCAAATAGACAGTGGTAAACATTTTGTTCTTCGTATCATCATTATTTGTATCCCACAGTCAATCAATCAAAGTGATAAGAAAATTTAGATATTTGACTCTTTAAATTTACAAATGGAAAAAATTATCACTGAGAAAAATTACATGACCTGCCCAAGTACATTGAGCTTCAGAAACAAAACTATGATTTGAACCCAGAGCACTAATTTTTCTGCTTCAGAATGCTTAAAAGTGGGAAAATGTAAGATCAGTTTCCTAATCACTGCATAAGATGACACTATAATTTATTTCCTAATTGAAGTATGAGAGTATTACCTGTTAAGATATTTATTAAAAGTTAAATTCTATTTTAATGATTTTAGAAGAGTAATTTTATTTATTGATGAATCTGATGCCAGATTCCTATCTTCTTAATTCAGTTTTTATCTCTAATTACCAAAGTGACTATAGCAATGTCACACATAATTTAAAAGCACAAAACAGAGCCAAATCATCACAAACTGATAATTTACTGGCTAAAATTCCCAAATAACCAGTTCATAATTTTTTTGTAAATATGTCTGATCAACAAAATAGATGCCCTATAAATAACAGGTAATTGGTTGTAATCAACTCTTTAAGCATAATAGAAAGGGAAAAAATAAGTTTTAGTCAGATTTAATGCAGTTAGGTAGTTAAAAGCATTATCCTATCAATTCTTTAATAATAGACCCCCTTTCCTGTTCTGTTTGTAACATACAGAGTTGTTTTCTTGACATGGTTACTTACTAGATACCTATTGAAAAGAAAAATTAATTGAATTGGCTATAATTATGGTAATTGTACTCTTAGCATTATTGTAATACAATGAGAAAAGTCATGGGGTAGAAGATAATTATAGAAGAAGAACACCAACTAAATTTATTCATGTTTTATAGTATAATATAATGTATGTGCCATATCTAAAACTAGAGAATATACTAGCATCCACATTTGTTAACAATTTGGTAAATTTTGAATAGCTATTAAGTGCTAGGTATTGAGTTCAGCCCTTTATACACATCACCCAATTTATTTCTTACAGAGACTTATTGAGACATGTTATTATTCCCATTTTATAGGTGAGAAAGCTAGAAGGCAGAAAGCTCCAGCAACTGGACACAATGTTATAAATCACAGCCACCCAGTGTCCGAGTGTGATCAAGGCCCAGGCATCCCTGACTGCAAAGGCAGGATCTCAGTTAGTCAGTAACATCTCTTTTAAATGTAATGCGTGTATGAGCCACTTATTAAAGGGTCTCAAGAAAACAAAAATATTTTAAAAAGGAAAAAGTGGAAAATTTTCAGATTATGCTTTGATATGCTTAGATGACCTAATTGAGAAAACCATCAATTAACACAAATTCTGGATGGATAACAACATTTCAAAGGTTCACAATGTTAGGCTATTTATTTGATATCAATATGTTTTGAAATATTATGATATAAATAATATATATACATAAAATTATGTAAAATTCATAATTTTAGAAGTTATTTTATCATTTTCAAAAATTAGAAAAAATAAAATTAATGTACAAATAAGTAATAATACCCAATATACTGCTAAATAAGTATTGATAATACATAGCAATTTTATACATAGAGAGATATGGCATTTAATAATTTTATTTATTATGCATGTTGGATATATTTATCACCTATAAGTATCTTACCATGTATTTAATTTCTCTTAGGTCATAACATTTATAATATATTTGTGTATATGGCATAATAAATTGTACACATTAAAGAAAATAAAATAACGATTTTCTTTTTACCAAAAAAGGCACTCTTAGGAACAACTTAAAAATAAAAATGCCTAGAAGAATTTCTTAAAATATTCTGGAAGAAAGAGAATGAAAAAAGCACTTATTTATACTTTGCAGGCCTGAGTGTTTGTAGGAAATTTTCTTCTTGCAACATTTTGAGTAATTTTCTGAAGTGTTCATGAGCCAAATTACCGATCTTCAGGAAGATGAGTAATTATCTAAACAGAATGCTTCCTTGTGAATACTACAAACACAATTAAAGAGGCACTAACATAAATTATGCTAGAGTGTACTAGTATATTACTTTTTTTTTCAATTGGTAAAGGCATCTTGAATATAACCACAGAATGTGTTATTAGTACCGTTTTAGTTCTAACATCTTTAAAAAATCATTTGCATTGAAGATAAATTTGACCTGATGATAAAGTGACAAAAGCTCTGATACTACACACTATCACCTTAAAGCTTCATTCACTTTCAGAGATGACCACTATGTTTAAGAAAGCTGTCAGTGCTTGTGTTCGTTTGATTTACCTGTCTAATTTGGATCATAATTATGCCCCTGGGTGAGGAATGTGACTGACTTCGTGTTCTGACAGCACCTGGTGCACAGTTGGATTTTCATTAAATGTTGAATACGAATCTACAGAAATCAATTTAATAATAGCAAAATAGCCATTTATGCAGTGCAATTATTTTTTATCACTAGAAATTATTGAAAAAAATTCTAGCTTAGAAAAGAATGTGCTGTCCTTAGGGTCATTCTGTCCCACAGGAAAATGCTATGTGTCTCCCAAGATCAAAGTTATGAACTCTGAAATGAGTGAAGTGCAAATAAAAGGGGGAAAATGCATGGTTTGCATGCCGTCCTGCTTTGGTATGTCCTCTGAAAAGGCTGGCCTGGATGCTCACAAAGCAGATGCAGTGCTATAGGCAATCCATGTACCACAAGCTGGCCTCTTAAACCATGTTGCCAAAGAGGGTACATAAAGAGCACGCCCTAGGATCATAAGATGCTTTCACTATGAGACCTTGCAGCAGAACTGAAACTGTTCGAAACTGAAGCCCAGAGATATTAGGTGGCATGCTCAGAGTCATGCATCAGAGTGGTGCCTTTTTTATCATACTACCCTCACCCAAACAAAAAATAATAAACGTACATTTCTGTCCAGGCATAAACAGAAAACTCTGTGCTTAAAATAACACTTTATATACCACATTTAAAAATAAAATTTTATCTCTGCGCATATTTACATTTAGTTAAATAGGAGATAAGTCAAACCAAAACTGCTATACCACTGTAACTGTAGAAAGTAATGTAACAATATTATTGGTCACAATTTACCATTCCATTATTTGTTAAAACATCTGGTGTTTTATTGTGACTTCCATGCCCTTGTCTTTTCTCCTTTGCTATTTTGAACACTTGTTTAAAGCAATTTCTATCCTACATTCTTTCCAGTGGGTTTTTGATTGACAGTCCAAGGCTCATAATTGGTTTGGTTCTCCAGACCCATTTCTCTGATATATGAAATATCAGAATGACAGTAGCATTGGAAACATTCACAACAGCATCGCAACACTTCTATCTTTGGGTAATGGATTCAAAGCAGAGTACTTTGACATATACTGTAATATTATAATGGCTAATGGGTCTTTTTTTTTTTTCAATAGAAACATGATGTGAATGAAATAATTTCAAAATGTTGGTGATCATACACACTGAAAGCTATCCCTTGTATGTTATTTATTATGTATTGTAACAGTCCTCTAAACTTGTACTGATCACTAGATTATAGGTAACACCTTAGAACAAACAATTGAATATGATTTTTTTATAATTTAGGATTGTATATGAGGATCACTTTTTAGAATTGCATGGAGAAGAAGGGTTATCTACTTAGAAATAATGCATTGTGTTTTGCCATCCATTTGCCTTACACATCATGCTGGACTTTTTCTTATGCCCCTTTAAAATAAATATAATTGGAATAATTAGTGATGCCTATATTTTACCTCTATTTTATATTCACATGGAGTTATGCATATATGCATATATATAAATGTATATATGTACATATATATATAATCTATTCTAAATGAACATTCTAGCACTTGATAAATACCTGAGGATGTACTGAATTTAATTCACATTATTTTTTTTTTTTGCAATTTTTTTTCTTGAACTTAGAGAAAATGTCATGACAGAATTTACATAAAAATATTTACTCCTACATTGAAATGTGTTTATATTTGATAAAAAGCAGTCAGATTTTGGCCAAAATGGAATTACAAAATACAAAAAATTAAAGTAGGAATACAAGACAATATTATCAGGATAGCTACTAAAAGTAATACAACTCAATATGATGTGTATTTTAAATTCATAATTTATATTTTTTCACAGAAGTGAAAAAATAACTTATTTATTTATGTCAGCATCTAGATGGACTAGAGCATGATAAGCCCTTTGTTTTCTGTTCAAATGGTTTTTTTGCTAATAATTAGAGAAACATATATTTATATTTATATTCCTATCTCTGACATCTGGACATGGGAGTTGATCTCTTCCAATCTTGCTTTTTCTATGCTATAATACCCTTAGGTGGTTCAACAGGGTAACCTAGAGTACAAGAAGAACTTATGTATGGTACATGAAAGATGAATAAATTACCTTTCCCTCCCATTTCTTTTCTTAGCACCTAATGCCCTATATAACTTTTCTAAAAGCATGCAAAAATTGAGTCTGGGTGTAAAGTTGTTTACTGCAATGTCAGATTTTGAATAAGTTAAAAGACTGTGTGGGAATTAGAGATAGGAGCTTGCAGCCCTAAAGGAGTAGTTCCTTTTTACCATAAAAGGGTAAAGCTTTTATACTAAGTAGCTAAAAAGATTGCTTCATCAACTAGGCTCTCTCTTTCCAAAATTCTTCCTTTTCACATTGCTCAACAGAAAATCCCTGTTAACTGGAGCACCTCAGGCTTCCTCTTGATGCTAAAAAGACCTTTTTGTTCAATATGTCCCGCTATTTCTAGAGACAAATGGTAGAGTCACAAGAAGGAGGACGAAAGTAAATATTCAACTCTATTCTTTCCTCTAGCTAGAACTGCGGCTGATTTTCTCAGTAGTTGACCTAAGAAGCTAATACATCTTACTAAGAAAAACTTGTATTTTTTTCATATATAATATATTATATTCTAAAATGAAAAAAGGACATCACTCCTGTTGTCTTTCAACAGAGTTTCTTAAAGGCGACAATGAACTACAATCATGGCATTGTTTTACAGAGGAGCTTTTGATTTCAGTTTTGGCCAGGCATAATTTACAAGGGTTGGCACAAGTTCAGATTCTATTTTCTGTTTGTTTTGTTTTTAGAATTTCTATTATGTCAAACAATTTTTGTATATCTTTGATCCATCTTTCTGGAGGATTTTCAACATATTTGATATGGCAATCAAGTAAGTTATCTAGCATCGAGTGATATAAATATATAGAGAGCACATATCTTTCTTAGATTCTGTGGGTGGAGTGTACTTTAGGTTTCCCAGGTTAAAGCCAAATTGGTCTATTCAAATATACAAAGAACTCATACAACGCAATAACAACAACAACAACAACAAAATGATCCAATCAAAAAATGGACAGAAGACCTGAACAGACCCTTCTCCCTAGAGGACATACAAATGGCCAAAAAATATTTGAAAAGATGCTCAACATCACTAGCTATTAGGGAAATGCAAATCAAAACCACAATGAGATGTCATCTCACACCTGTTAGAATAGATATAATCAGCAGGACAAGTAATAACAAATGTTAGAGAAGTTGTGGAGAAAAAGGAACCCTCACACACTGCTGGTGGGACTGCAAATTGGCATGGCTACTATGGAAAACAGTATGGAGTTTCCTCAGAAAACTAAGAATTGATCTACTATGTGATCCATCAATCTCTCTACTGGGTTTTTACCCCAAAGACTTGCAAGCCCATATCCAAAAAGATATTTGCGCGTTGATGTTCATAGCAGCATTATTCATGGTGGCCATGACGTGGAAGCAACCAAACTGTCCTATGATAGATGATTGGCAAAAGAAGCTGGGGTACACATATACAATGGAATATTACTCTGCCATAAGAAGAGATGAAATACTGCCATTTGCGACATGGATGGACCTCAAGACAATTATGCTTAGTGAAATAAGCCAGACAGAAAAAAATTGAAAATCATATGATATCACTTATATGTGGAATATAAACCTAAAAGCAGCAAAGGAATATGACAAACGGAGACTCATGGTCATGAACAATACACTAGTGGTTACCAGAAAGGAGAATTGGGGGGAGGTGGGAGATAGATAGGGTAAAGAGGGTCAAATGCGTGGTGTCAGAAAGAAATCTAACTATGGGAGGTGAATACACAGTGTAAATATATATATGCCTTATTGTTAAAGTGTACAGCTGAAACATTGGATTTCATTAACCAATGTCACTATAAAAACAAACAAATAAATAAAGCAAGCAAAAGAGCTGGTTTTGATAAGTTATATAGAGGTCTTAGCTAAGGGGCACTTAAGAGTGAGGAGCTGGGAGGCAGGGACAACTGTTGGAGAAGTCATATCAGGAACTGAAACTTTGCTTGAGATTGTGCACTGCTCTGCAGGACAGGCACTTGTGTGTCGAGGCTCCTGTCAGTCTAAGGTCCCTATTGGCCTCTTGGTCAAACAAAATGGATGTCTGAGCACTGATATCATGAAGTATGTTAACCAAAGTTAAAATAATCATCATCCAATCATAATTTTCCTGTTTCATTTTTTTTATAATTTTTATTTTATAATTGCTTTCCACATTGGAATTGGATTATTACATAAGCTAAAGATGGCCTGGTTCTTACAAGAAAAGCTTATGTAATTTTAAAAAATTATATTTATATTCAGAAAATTATATTTTATTTCCTTCATATTTTACCTAGTTTTGATTATTTACTTTTACTACATAGATGACAATCACATTTGAGAAAATATCAGTAGTTATTTTTATATGTTATATACATTTTATATTTATAACTTATGTAAATATTGACAATCTATATAAAGGTACATAATTTATATAAATACATAATTTATAATCATGTAACTATAATTTACACAAACCATGGAGCTGAGAGTTCAAGCACTGTATAACTGGTAAATTTTAGATAATAAACATTTTTGAATATTACATGTACGGGAATACATTTTTGTAGAAACAAAGGAATAAAGCTTTTTGTATTCTACTAGTAAGCACTAGAAAAATTTAAAATATAAACATTGAGGAAAACACTTCTATGTCTATGCTTGGGGTATCAAAGCTTGTTGAAATATTCAGAAATAATTCCACAACATAGATGTAAGAAAGTCAATATGCACTAATTCACACCACAAAGCTTAATAAATAAACAAGGTTAAAATATCAGGACCTAGTGCTTTCCATATAATTATAAATTGTCATTTCTTTGTTATCTTCTTTAAATAACAAACAGACCCTATAAAATTTATAAAACTTATAAAACTTTCGATTTTTCTAACATTTCTTGAAATTATCTTTATCCTTACATGAAAGATTTTTTTTTTCTTTTTGGTACAAATATCAGTGGCTAAACAATAGTGTGGGTTTTGTACAAATAGTTCTGATTTAATGTAGTTAATAGTGATTCTTAAGAGCTCACTTATTAAATACAAATTTAAACATTGGCTCTTAGCAATGAACAACCTGTTTCTACAGAGTTTAGAGATCTGAATGACAAAATTTCTAGGGACCATTCTTAAATTACATTTATCTTATTTTATCATTTCCAGTAAGCAACAGTCACTGGATATTTAATGTCTACCATAAGACTGCCCATTCTCTTGTTTCAAATTAACTTAAAAGTCATGCTCAATTCTTATGGAAGTTGATATAAAATATGTTATTTTTACTATTTTTATGATAAATTTTGTTATAGAAGTTGGTATTTTAAAACATTGATCATTTTTTCTCTTTTAGCTCCTTCTTGTGGGACTAGGCAGACACCAGAGGGAGCTCAAGCTACCTAACCCTTTTCTCAGGAGCTAAAGTGACATCATCCATCATCCTATTCAGAAGCAGTAGATGTAATAATATTCAATGTCAACCCAACTCACCTAAGAATAGAAGAAAGTAACCAATAGATTAACTTATTGAGATTTATAAAAAATAAACTGCCAGATAGGTTTTCACACTGTAACACTATAATTTTAAAAATTACTTTGAATGTTTCTAATAAAATGAAAAGACATGAGCAATTCCTAAAATTCTTAAACTCTAGAGCAAGAGAATGGAAAATGAGGTACGGCAAATTCCTTCAGGAACTGAATCTCACTCAGTGTGTCTGGGACTCATGGTCTTTCTCTCTGCCCCACTGTAAGAACATGGCAGTTTGTAGTATTCACAGTCTATCATTTTGCTTTATTGTTTTATAGATGATGAAACCTCTGTCTAAACCCCCTTTCCATTTCTGTGTCCTCACCACCCAGACTTTGTTTTTTCCATGAAACAAATACCTTTGAAAAACAATACATAAGACTAAAGCAATTCACCTTTATCCAGGCCTTCAGTGATAACAAAACAGAGATTGCAACATTTCACTGTACACATAATTTAATGATACAGGGTCTCTTTGAAGCAAACATACAAGGAAAAGACAGGGAGAGCCTGTGTTTGAGTTGATACTTGCTGGCTACAGTTCAGATATTTGGAACTTCAGCCTTTGAACAACAGAAAGAATTTCTAAATTCCCTTTTATAGCTCCTCAAACTGCTTATATTTTATTTTTCAAAAATAATTCTAATGCTATGCTATGTAAATAATAGTCTATTTGTCATGAATATTTAATTCTCTTCAGTTTTGTTATGGTTTGTTTTTTCTTTTTTTCTTTCTTCTTCTTTTTTTTTTTTTTTTTTTTTTTGTATATTCTGGCCCTACAAATGAATACTGTGTTTCATAGGGGAGAAGAAAAAAAAAAAGCAAACAAAACAAAAAACTCTGGCTTATGTAGGAGACTTTCAGAACCTCTTCTGAGAATCATTCTTCCAAATTCCTAAATAAGTTATAATTTTTTTGTTAAATGCTTATTTAAAAATAATTTTGCAAGTGATTTTTAAACATATTATTTGAATACTCCTTTTGAAAGTCAACTTTATAATACTTACAATGCATATATCCTTTATAATAATTATAATGCATAAATCTGATTCTTTTCATTAATCCATTTTTCTTTCTAATCTTTCTGCCTATTGCTAAAATATATCTTAATTACTGAGTTTCCTGTTAATTCTACCATTTACCCTTGTAACATGGCAAGTTTTTGCCAACCTCCTCTTCTTTAGCATTGTAAGTCCTCTCTTCCTTATAGTAGAATAACCTTCTATAAGGAAAGTAATAGATATGAGCTTTTGCATTGAATAGAAAATTAAATCCATATGTTTACAATCTAGTGGATATTCTTGTTTTTTGGAAGGGCACATTTTAAAACTGACCAAGGTATTATCAAGTAGGAAGAGGAGACTCATAGGGGTGAAGATTTTACTTCTTGACTATGAATACATATATATATGTATACATAATACATACATATTTATATATATATATGTAACATATATATAACATTTTATTGTGGACAAATATTAGTCCATCAGGAAGGAACAATATTTTAAAAATTTGTACACTCACTATCAAATATCTAGTATAAAAATTTGTATGTTTCTCTCAAAATCATTCATTTGGGAAACACATGTATACTTTTGAGAAACTAGGCCAACATTTTGTTAATAATACATACTAATATGTTGAAGTTTTATTATTTTTTATTGTTAGGCTATTGGCAAGTGGGATGATATTTATACACAAAAAGAGTGGCACCATATACTATTAACCATGTGATTTTGATCTAATTTCTTAGATCATTTTATTCCAAGTTTTCTTGTTTATAAAAATTTTTCGGTGTTTTGTGTCTCATGAAATGCTGTCAGAATTAACAGATAATCTATATGAAACATTTAGCATACTGTAGTTCTTAGTAACTCCTGAATAATTATGGGATACTTGTAAACTTTTCTACAAATAAATACTGTAATTATATTGGAAATAAGTTTTCACCTTCCTAAGTTTTTCCTCCAGCATATTATATCAAATTCTTAGCAAAATTGATGATAGATAGATAGATAGATAGATAGATAGATGATAGATAGATAGATAGATAGATAGATAGATAGATGATAGGCAGACAGATTATGTTGAAGTCATTAGTATATTAAAGAAGATATTATAGGTTAGTCGGAAATGTTTTGCATGCCCCTATCCCCACCCCCCCCAGCCAAAATATCTCTGTATTTATGTTTCTCTTTGGTAGTAAGAGAATAGGGAGTAGATGTCTTTATTAATATATATATATATATATATATATATATATATATATATATATATATATATTTACTCTGCAATATACTTTCTGTTTTAACTTAAATCCTGAGTTTCTTTTTAGTATTTGTAACTACAGTCCACTTATCATACTCCTTCCTCCCCTGCCCTGGCCCTCACACTCCTCCATGACTCACATGTAAAAGTCCTGCCTAGATTCATTCTGGAGTTAGTCTCTTCAGTATTCTAAAGCTTTTTTATTGGAGGAAAAAACACACACACACAAAACTCTGAAGCTCATCAAAAGTACTTCCCTTTGTACTCTGCCCTGTGCACTGTACCTTTGTGCTCCACCTCCTTTAAGTAAGAGAAAAAACCTCACCTGGGATATGAGATTCAGCAGCTAGCCACATCTTTGATCTTGGCCCTGCATTCAGTTTAGTTCAAGATACCACACAGCCAGTTGGGCATCTGAGCATTCCATTCTCAGCTCAGACCATCTTTCTCAGTACATTTAGTTTAAATTCATAGGCATTTTCTGATTACTTCTTTGGGATTTAAAGCTGTATCCCTAAAAATATTAAGTTAATGCTCAAAAACATATACCAAATTGATAAAGAGGAATACTAGTTTCTTAATGAGTAAATACTTATTTTAAAAATCACAAGTGTTGAAAATATAGCCTGTGAAAAACATTGTCATTTCCTTAAGACACATAGTAAGTATACAATTAATACAGAAAATTACTGATAGTAATTGTAATATACTGAAAAAAAATCATATTTATTCATCATAATCCAGGTATAAGAAAAAATAAGTATATTTTCATTTTTAAAATATATGAGCTTCCTCTCACATTAACCGTTATGCAAACTTTAAAAAGAAAGAGAACGTTTCAAAAGATTAGGAACTGCCTACATCAAGCAGTAAGGAAGTATCTTCATATTTTCAACATTATTTTGATAATACTCCATTTTAAAAATACTGTTGAAAAATTATGTGTATACATTCTAACTATTTTTCAAAATGTCAAACAAACTCCTAGTGAAGAGGCACTTCTCTGTCTTTGTGACATTCAGATGGCGCATGTGCTACATATTGATTTAGAGACAGGGCATTCAGTTACAGGGAGCTGTATGTCACTTCCCTGTACACAGGTTGTGCAGTGAGTTGCCCCTTCATGCTCCTGTATTCTTGATCATTCAGACAGAACAGGTGGTTGCCATGGGCTGCAAAACTTTGAGGATCATTTAGTGATTGCTGATTGTCTGAGCTGCTGCCGTCCATGAGGACTTGAGTATCTGTATTCACTCTCACAATGAAAGTCCTACAACTATTTATGCCTGGACAACTGGAGCAGGCCTGTTTTCCAAAAGATCCTTTTTATTTCCACCTTGGAAAAGTTTAGCTAGCTTTTCTGTCTGGAGAAATAACAACAACAAAAACTCTGGATTTGGAAGCTTTCATTAATGCTGTAAAGTCATTATATAAAAACTAAATGGATTTTTTCTTTCTCTTTATTTAATTTCTTTTGTAGGTTTATTATGCTTTCAATATATGGTTGGAAATGGTTTGTCAAGAAATATCTAATTCATCTGTTTATGTAGTAGATTATATTCCTTTTCAGTTGTTTTGACTGATAAGCAATTACTCCAAAATTCAGTGTTCAGTAAAATTTTATCAGAAAAAATGGGGTGTAGGCAGAACATATATAATCCAAGGTGATAAATAATATATTTTTTTAATTTTTTAATTAATTTTATATTTGCATGTGGAATGTGAAGAAATTAATCTAACATTTTTTCCAATTTTTAGTTATACCTTAAAAATGAAGCTGTTTTAATAACTGTTCTAAATTTTCTAAATTTTATACTTCATTAGGTATTTTTATTTTATATTTTAGACACATCTAAATACACACATACTCATTTACTTATAATTTTTAACATTAAAACCTCTTCAATATTTTTATTCCACCTACTTCCACAGGAAAGCCTCATCTTACTTGTAAAAATACTTTTTATGCCTCACTGTTTCTTCTCAACTCTAGTTAAGAAGAATAAGGATACGTATATATGGAAACAAAACTAAAAACAAAAAAGGAAGTTCTGCCAAATTTACTCTATAGTAATTATTAGAAAAAGTGGATACTTTGGTTGTAAAGATGCTTAGTGGCTTTGGTGGGAATTTAAAACCACATTGGATATTTGTCTCATGGTGCTCTCACTCATAGACATATTTAAAATTGTTAGATAATATTAAAGATAAGTCCCAAATTTCCCAGTGCTAAGATGTTGATTCTGATATAGTTTTCATTAAAATGTTTTCTTATCTTAAAATAATAAGCCCAAACATAAATGTGTCATCTCTGGGGCTTCCTTTTTGGTCTTTAATCCTGCAATGACTGAAGGATGTGGTCTTTCATTGACGGTTATTGAAGCTAATTATAATTTGCATTTTATATATCTAAAAAATACAGTCACAAAAATAAGATTCTCCTTATATGGAAACAGTGGGAAATTATGAGTAAGAAAGATAACTTTGATGAATTAACTTGGTGGTAAAAACATATATATATATGTTCACTATTTTAGAGAACATCAAAAAGAGTGATTAAAAATGTAATGAATCAAAGAGGTTAAATAACAAAATCAATTTTACTAAAGTTGTTCTTTACTGTATATATCAAACTGTAAAAATAAAGCATTCTAAACTCCAAATCTGAAAAATGGAGTTTATATATTCCTCAATATGATTTCTTTCTCTTCATGATTACAACTTGCATACCAAGAGCTGTGGCTTCTTTGGTTTACAAACAAACATGGAGATGATTATACATGTTTTTTAGTGCTTGTGTCTCATGGAAATGAGAAAGTCTTAGTTTGTTTTTATGCTGCAGAGACTTCAGAATTAAAAAAAATGTACAGGAGATTTAAATATATGGAGCCATATCTTTTATGATATATTTGGATTAAAGGTTAATTTAACAACAAAACTAAGAAAATAAAGAACTTTATCAAAAAGACAAAAGGGAATTGTCTGGAAAGAAAACAAAAGCTTGTGGGTTGCAAGAAATAATGTAAAATGAAAGCATTTTATTAAAAAGTAAGTATACAGTCATGAGTTATGACTGCCATCTAGAAAATAAAATAAAATTTTTGATAAGTAAACACAAGAGAAAAATTTTAAAATAATGACTCAGACAATTTTAAGAACAGTTGAGATTCATTAAAATATAAAATTTGAAAACAAACATAAATACATAGAATAATTTTAAAAAATGAAAAAAATGAAAACATTTGCAATAAAAGTCAATCAAGATTAAGGATTAGGCAAAAGTATATTTCTTCTTTGTGTGAAAAAGTGTCTGTGTGTGTTTCAAATGAAAAACAGGATTGTAAATTTAAAGACAGGTTTTGTGAAGTTAATGTCTACTTTTTAAAATTGTTCACTCAGATCTTATAGACATATACGGATATATCTGTCAGATATGCAGTATGACACTGGGTACTAAATCTTACTCACTATAGTGGTGTCTCCATAGACCTTGAGTCATCCTCTGATGTTTAACTTCATGTAGTTCTCAGAGGTCCCATGTCCATGGGGTCTCTAGGACACTTTCATTCAGGTTATCACAGAGCTAAGAAATTACCTTAAAATTACTCAATGATGCACATATCTTTTTAATTAGTTTCTTTTTAATTTTTTGGATAAATACCCCAAAGTGGGATTGCTGGGTCATATAGTAGTTCTGCTTTTACTTTTTTGAGAAACTTCCAAATTGTTTTCCATAGTGGCTGTACTAGATCTGAGTTCGCCGCAGCATTGTTTACAGTAGTCAAGATATGGAAACAACTTAAATGCCCATCAATAGACAATTGGACAAAGATGTGGTATATACATACAATGGAATATTACTCAGCCATACAAAATCTTAACATTTACAATGACATGGATGGACTTAGAACGTATTATACTAAGTAAAATAAGTAACACAGAGAAAAACAAATACCATATGATGTCACTTATATGTAGAGTCTGAAGAAAAAAATAAACAAAAAAAATGAAAATAGTTTGTATGAGTATAAATACAGAGAACAAACCAGTGATTGCCAAGTTGGGTGGGGTGGGGAGGTTGAGGTGGCTGGGTAAATAAGGTAAAGGCATTAAGAAGTACAAATTGGTAGTTATGAAATATTCATGGAGGAGTGAAGTACAACATAGGGAATATAGTCAATAATATTATAATAACTATAAATAGTGCCATGTGGATGCTAGACTAATAAGGGGATCACTTCACAAATTATATAAATGTCTAACCACTATACTATACCCCTGAAAATAATATAAAATAATATTTAATAACAACTCTAAAACAAATTTTTTTAAAAATAATTAAATGATGTCTTTAAAAACTAATCAGTGGTGATACCCAAGCACTTGTTTATTTGGGAAATGATTTAACACTGAATAACACAGTGTAACCTCCCTTTTTATTTTATCTTCTGGCCAAGAACTTGGGGATCCTTCAGTGCATCAAAGACAGATGTTAAGGCAAGTGTCCTTCTGCAAATGTTCTGTGCCTGAAAGTCAAGCAGATTTCTATTCACCACCTTGTAAAAAGAATGAAGGATGAGGATTATCCTGGATTGCTTTTAGGAGATTTGAAGGTTCCACCATTTCATCATGGTTTGGGCAGGGAAATTTATGCTTTCAAAGACTAGCTTTAAAAGAATACAAGTGAAGTGATTTCAGAAATATGTCAATTTTCTGTTCATAAAGCCTTGGTAGCAATGGGAATTGATCACTCTCGTTCTCATTCTCTTTTTATTCATAAAAACCATTTGACTGCTTAGGCCAGAGTGTCTTTTTTTTTTCTTCTCATAGTGAGTGTACCACATATCTATAGTCATCAAATAATGGCCCAAAGGTTTTTGCATTTTAATGTTGAATTTCATATCAATGATTTATCTTAGTGTAGTGGGATGTCTATCAAGAAAAAAATTAAATGCAGTACCCTTTCATAAGAGCCTTTAAAATGCCAGCTTTCCCTTAACATTCCGGGAGCTGACCAGATTTAGGAAACAAGTAAATGAAATAATAGTTTATAGGTCAAAGTCATATTTTTGAGCTTAAATTTGTGACAGTTA
The DNA here is from genome assembly GCA_030015415.1 of Cynopterus sphinx. Taxonomy (NCBI): domain Eukaryota; kingdom Metazoa; phylum Chordata; class Mammalia; order Chiroptera; family Pteropodidae; genus Cynopterus; species Cynopterus sphinx. Next base: position 15,107,716 of record CM057380.1, read on the forward strand.
TTGTGCTTTGCACAGATGTTCATTCAACTGTCATAATAAATCTTTAAAGCAAATACTGTTTTAATTTTCATTTTACATATGAAGAATCTCTTATAAATGTTAAATGCCTGGGCTAGAGTCACACAGATATTAAATCATTGAACCAAGATTCTACGAGCTGTGTTCTTTGCTATTATTTAATTATTTATATGAATAAAATTAATAGAAAGTTTTCATGATAGGTGAATGACCATGTTAGACCCTCATCAGTCTAAGTAAAACATTTGATAGTTTCACACAAATTGGACTCAGTTAGTGAAGTGACTTAGTAATCCCAATTGATAAGAAACTTTCTTTGAACAATGTAAGAGTTAGTTATACTTAAACAGTCTATAGATTTTCCTTTTCTTTTACATATTAAGAATACTTTAAAAATTTTCATGATAATGTGGATTGTTTTCAAATCAAATGAAACTTTTTCCATCAGGAATTTAAAATGAGTGAAGAACAACATGCCTATAGTATTAAAGAAGTCATCAACAGGTTGAATTGTATACCACTTGAAATAGAATAGCTGTGAATAAAGAGAAGTACTACAGATATGAGGGAACAGATTTGAGGCTCATGGATTTTATCCCTGCTGCTTTACCACCTCCATCCCCAGTTCTTACTCTGTGCACCTGCAGTCATACACTGTGCTCCCCAAGCCACCGAATCTCCTTACAACTCCACAGGCCTCTGGATCAGAAAGGTTAGAGTCAAGTGGTACAACGAGCTGCTAAAAAATGATTCCAGAATTGAACATGTTCTTTGCTGCCGGTTCACATAATATCATGTTTTAGATTTTTCTACTGTACACACCAGGATGTCATAGCATCTTTTAGAAAGCCCTTCCCTTGAACATTTTCTGAAGTCCTGCAGTTGTTCTGATTTCTGTTAATGAAAAAAATATGGGCTCATGAATATCTATGTTAGACCTAAAAGTTATGATAAAATTTAATTTATGGTATATTAAAAATTGTTTTGCTTAACATGCTTGTTCAATTAGAAGTTATTGTTATTATCAAGCATTGTTACTTATGAAAACTATAGAAAAAAATTTATACTCCAAAGGAAAATTATGTACTGAAAGGCATAACTGTATACAGTAGAAAATTATGTCTACAACACATGTTCTGAATTATTTGATTCTAGTTTTTATTAACTTTGAGCTATTTTACATGCAATTTGAGGATAACAGATTAACACAAAATTTTAGCCCTATTTAGTAGGGGTTCAATTGACTTTTCTTTTTCACCCTATGGAAAACCCAAGTTTGCCTCCATGTATGTGTTCATTTGAATATTCTTGATCTCTAAATGAGTCTACTTTTTAAATTCTCTTTTAAAGCAAATTAACATCTGCCTGGGCCTTTCATCAAATAAGTTAAATAAAAATTTTAACAATTGTTCATTTTTATATCTTTTTCTGAAAATTACCTTATAATACAACTGACTGAAGATTTTCTTTACTTCTATGTTATAACACACATAGAAAATATAAATTTAAATGAGATTATGCATGTAAAAATGCTCTGCTAACTCTAAAACCTTTTACAAAAAAATCATAGAATTATGACAATAACAAACTAAAGGGATATAAAAATATACTAATGGAGAAAAATTTAGATTTTAACTCAAGGGGAAAATAAAAGTTTTATTTATTTTTTGTCAAAATAAATTCAGGTACGCTGAAAATAACAGGAAAAGTTGATTAGAGTTAAAACAAAAAAGACCTTCAGACAGTGATGTTTAAAAAAAATTAGCCTGGATCACAAGAAGACAACTGAACCTGACAAACTTGATACTATTCTGCTTGGTAAAATAATACAGTTGTCAGAGAAAATTGGGAACATAATTTTACTACAGTACAAATTGTTCCCTAAGTGACCAGATAGAAAACTAAATCTACAAGGTCAACTGTTATAGAGGGACACGGAAGACAGCAACTTGGATAAAAAAAAACTGTCTTGAAGAATGAAGACAAATGATAACAAGATAAGAAAAATCTCAGTATGGGTAGAAGTGACAAGTGTGATGTATCAAAGACCCACATTAGTTCCAATTGTAGAAAGTTAGATACCAGTGATGTGAAAGGCAAAATACTCAACAGGATAAACAGTGTTCATTTGAAAAAAACTTGGAGTCTGAAGTTAGCAATTCATTCAAAGATTGTGGTCATTAACTTTAAAAGTTTTGACAAAGTATATTGGACAATAATTTCAATAGACTGGTAATTTAAATGTTAATCATTGTAATAATAATACAACAATTAAGCCTCCTCTGACAGAGAAGAAAAAGATAAAGTCAGATTTTTCAAGGTTATAATGCATAAAAATAATAAGAAAATAGGTTGGGTATGTAATGGACATGTGTATGTGCGTGCTTATGCATACATGCAATGAAATAACCTTTATGCTTTTTCTAGTGTCCTTTACCTTTTCACTTTAACTGGGAAAGCTAAAAGCATGTCATCATCTCAAATCTCTAAAAATATTGTCTATTCATTTTAGCAGTTTAAGACACATTAATAAAAAATACTGTTGAAATCTTCATAAACATATAAATGAGCAGCCAAATTGAAATTATTGTGTAACTTTGGTGTCTGATATTTTGAAGAGGGAATTTCTGAGTATGAAAATGTCTTTAATTTACTCACTATCATGCTACTTCAAGCAGTTTGATAATTGAAGAGACACTAGTTGGGTTTTTCCCTAGTTAAGAATATATATTATTTGTGTTTTGATAAAAGCAACCATGAGGAAATGAGATAACCACCCAGTGGATACTTTATGATATCCAGAAAGTGATCAGGTTCTCAATATCTGTTTTGAAATTCATAGCTTAGTGAGTCAGGGAAAGCATTAACCAGTGAGAAAACTGAGGCTCCAACTTATTAATTGATGATTGACTAAGCAAGAACTTGAATCCCCATGTCCTGATTTTAAATTTAGGATTCACTCCACTGCACCAAAAATATAGTTAAGCCAGAAGTAATATCACCATCACTTCACTAGAGGGCCTGTATTTGAATGATTTTGAATTATTACACAGTGATCTCAGAGGCACTTGAAAATATTCAGATACACTATTTCATGTAAAAATAAAATCTAAATATTGATGGTTCAAATGAAAAATACATTTTTAAAATCAGTAAAGATTAGCTTTGTGGGTCAGCCTGGAGTTTCTACACACTTATAAGTCTCTATAGACTTGCTTTAAAATATTGCCTCTATAACATACAAATTGCCACCCAAGTGCTTTAAGATTGACTTGTTAAATAATTTTAAGATGATGTATTTTATTCATAATTAATCATATGGATATTTGCAATAAAAGTATTTTAGTAAACAAAAATAGCCTGGGGCCCTCCTCCTCTATTTTATGGGTTCAAGGAAAATGCCAAATGCTTTAAGATAAATAGAAGTCAGAGAAATGGTAACTCTTTCTGAATCTAGGCTCCTATTTGACTCAAATAATGGGGAACTGACATAAAGATGAATTTCTCAAAGCATGTTCTATAACACAATAATGATTTTAACTATTTTTATAAAATAAACAAATATAATAATTAAGGGGTTGCAGCAATTTGAATGGTTTTATTTATTTTAAGATATTTCTGATCTCCTGATATACTAATACAAATGGTAGAAAAGACTATCAAAGTGAGGATAGATATTAAAGCAATGAAAACAGATATTATTTAGAAAAACTATTGCAATTGAAGAAAAGAAAACTCAGTATTGAACTGAGCTGCATTTCAAATAAAGCATGGGCAAGTGGGACTTGATAGCCAAGGAGCAGGATGGGTGTTGGTGAAGAGAAAATTATTAAGGGAACATATCAGGGTTGAAGAAGGATTCCAGCTATACTAAAGGGATTCTTGCTAAAGGCAGGCCAGGGTGCACAGATACTGGGGATGAGAGATAAAGAATTGAATCAGATATCAAGGGTGGGGATTCTTACTAAATTAATTTAGGATTCTTGCTGGACCTAGATTCTACAAAGAAGGGCATGAAAGCCCATGATCAGGCTTATTCAAAAAAGAGTTCAGGAGAGCTTGTCCAAAATTTGGTCAAGCAGAGACTCTTATCAGGAATAACTGTGTTTCCTAAAGTTTTTAGTTGCCAAAGGTGTTATTGCTGTTTTCCGTTAAATCTCTCATAGGATCTGCTGTCACTTAAAACATACTTTGAGAAATAATTGATAGAGTACCATTTCAGTCTACATTTCTTAGCATTGGATGCTCCAGTACTAAGATCAATAACTGGATGTTCTATAACACAATAATGGTTTTAACTATTTTGCCGTTTGCTATTAGTGTCATGGTGGGACAGAAAAGAATGACAACATACTAAGAGAACTTGAGTTATAGATCAAGGTCTGATATTGTTTATTATTATTACCCTGTCCAAACAATTCAAATTCTCTAATTATCAGTTTGGTCATCTGTAAAATATAAGGTGGAATTTGTTGAGAGGAAATGTATTTCCTTCATGGTCTAGTATCTGACTCTTTTTTGCTCACTTTTAACATTTTCATCTGACTAAAGCATTTTTCTGATATTCTACTTTGAAAATTATTTCTATTAACTTCCCTCACTTCTCTTTTATCTGTAGTTTTTCACACTGTGCTCTACACCCTACTAGAATAAACTAAAGGTAACTGAACCTTTGAATTTTTCTTATATCACCCTTTCGATCTTTTTAAAAATTGAGAAAGTCATATTCTAACAATAATCTGATCTTTAATTTTAAAAAGCTGTTTTAATGGGTTAAAGCCATGATCCCCAACCTTTTTTGGCACTAGGGACTAGAGCTCCTACGAGAATCTAATGCCTGATGATCTGAGGTAGAGCTGAGGTGGTGATGTTAGCACTGAGGAACAGCTGGAAATACAGACAAAGCTTCTCTCGCTCACCCATAGGTGAACTGTTGTGCAGCCTGGTTTCTAACAGGCCACAGATCAGTACTGATATGAAGCTGGGTTGGGGAGAGTTGAGGACCACTGCGTTAAAGAATATTTTGCATCTAAGCAGTTTAAATTGCTGTCTCCTGAAAAATCTTAACTAAAAAAATCTTTCAACCATTTTAGAACTACCTTAGGAGTTAAACGACCAAATTTGAAACTTTACCAAAAAAAATTATCAAAAACTTTAACAGTATTCTTTGTTATACAATTTTATACCACTTCATTACAATTTTCACACCATATTACATATGTAGAATGAAGGAGATGTAACAAAAATTTAGGTGTTTAAACAAAAAGTTAAGAAATGAATACACCACATGTTAAGCATTTTTTTTTGTTTTTAGTCAACAGGCTAAGGACAGTTCGCTGGACACTGATCTCCTGAAAATAGTCTAATAGGTCATAGTCTGTGTCCTTCTAGACAGATGAGAAAACAAAGGTTCAGATCTTGCCCAGGAACACTTGTCTAGTAATTTGGAGAACCAGGATTCAAACAAACTCTTTCTAGAGTCTACGTGCAGAATTTTATACCACTTTGGAAAACAAGGAAAAGAGAAATTAATTTGAAAACAGAGAAATAAAGAAGGATGGGGGAGACAAATCTGAATTAAGCTTACTAATCATAAAAGTAAATTCAGAGATGTAACTGAATAACACATGTGTATGGGTGTCAGGAGCCATTTGCTTGATGGCCGCCCTCTGGGTAAACAAGGGATTGTTTGCTCAGCAGGTGTTTGCAGTTACCTTGCTACTTTGGTAGCAACTGAGAAGCACCTGTTGCTCCAGAGAACAAGCTGATTGCTAAGGAGGAGGATGGGAGCCTTGAGAGAGCAAAAGGTTCCCTGTGCAGGTGCAAGCAGTTGTTTCTTCCTGTGCAGGTGCAAGCAGTTGTCTATCTCCCATGCAATCGTGATGCATCAATAGGGTGGACTGAACAAACTCGAGGCTGCAGTATTGACTGTGAGCCCTCCTGGATCTTTCTCTTGTCTCTATTTTTTCTTTCATCCTCATTCCCCCTCTCAGGGACTGTTCGACTTTTGCCGGCGGGTTCCGGCATATGGGAGGGTTCCTCCAAGAGTGACATCAGAAAGGCATTCCTACAAAAATGATTTATTTTGGAATAAGCCATCTCAGAAGAGATGTAAATAATAATTCTAGGTTGAGGAATCAAGAGCCCAGTCCCCAACTGATACCCAGATCTTCTTCATCACTTCTACATCACTTCAAAATAAAACCAGAAACTTAATTTGTGGTTCTTAAATCATGGCTACACAATGACATTTCTCTAAGTAAAGATTATAAAAAAGTTCTGAATTATCAAATATATAATAAACAGATCCATACCCAAACAAACAAGCAAACAAAACAAGGTCATTGTGATTAGGCAAATGTTACAATTCTGGAAACGTAAAGGTCTTAAAAAAATAGTTAAGTGGAATATTCTACATAATAACATCCTACATCTGCCTTCTTGTCTCTATCTTATTAGGATAAAGGTAGATAGGGAGACACAAAATACATGTGTTTCTTTGGACAGCTTTGGATTCTAACAAATAAAATAAATATAATGTTGTTAAAAACATTTGCACATTTACAAGGAACAGCTTACTTCTCCACCTATTATGAAACACAGTTTCCCTGCCGTAGAGTCAAATGTTTTTAAAAGTTTAATAAAGGAAAATCCTCCACGCCAGATGATTCTAACTTATGATTTTTTAATTTTTTTGTAAAAGTTTTGGCAATTGGGGATTGATTTTTGTTTGCTTCTCTAAAATGATTTTAAAAGTCAATAATCTCAACACCCAGAACTAGATGCAAATTCTACTTTGAGATTTCGGAAGTTCATTGATATTGAGGAAATTAGACCTGCATTATGTAATAGAATTCTATTATTTTTCAATGTTTAATTTTTCTAGAGACTATCAAAATTAGCTGCTCTGAATTAAATTAAATTTAGAACAAATAAAAAGAAATGATCTAGGTAAAAACTTAGGTAAATTAGTAAATTGCAGCCTGCAGGTAAAAGTTAATATTAATCTATAGAACTTTAATGTTTATTAGCAGTACTTATGTCACTGATGCATGTGATAGAAATAATTTCTCTTGCTAATTTATGGGCAGACCAAATGTCTTTTTCATGAGAATAAATAAACAAATTCTATCTTTGTAGTCTTATCCAAAGCATTAAAGCGGAAACCTTTTTTCTTGTCTTTTATGATGGCATCTGTTAATATACAACTGCCATTAATTATGTTATGCAAATATAAAAGAAAAGTTTAGTAGAAAACAATAAAAAAATAGGAGAAAGGAATAACAAATCTTTACCAGGATGACATCCCAGTTAACTTTATTTTAAAATCAGTTTAAGTTTTCGATCTCACAAAATATATTTGGTCATGTCGGTGATATGCTATGGATCTGAATTACCATTTTAACTAATATTTAATGCTTTTATTTTAGAGGTGTTATGAAAAACTTGAAGCAATTCCTGCAGAGAGGAAACAAATTGAATTTTTGAAGCATGATAATTTATTAAACAAGAAAAACTAAGGCTTTACATATAAATGTGTTGGTAAAGATTTCATTATCTTTATAGTCTTTGTGGTCTTTTCAAATTTAATATAATATGCATAATTGTCATATAATAGCAAATTGAATTCTCTTTTGCAGTCAATACAATCTTCAAATCTTTGGCTACAAGGTATTGTTTATTATTTTGCCATGGAAAGCCATTACGACTTTGTAATATGATTTTTAAAAAGAACTAAATTAACTTGATTTTAATACCAATTACAGATATTTTTTCATAACTTCATCTTAACTTACTAAAGATTCAAAGTACACAAATATTATTTTTTTAAAAAGTTTTAGAGGAAGATCATATTCTATGATTGTTTTAGGCAAATTTTTTATGAATTCATAAGAACAAGAGAGATAATTGGCACATCAGAAACCAGAGAGAGAGAGAAAAATATAACAGAGATAAAAATAGCACTTGACACAAATCCAGGTATATTCAAGTTTTAAGCTAATATAGCATTTAGAACTTTGAATCCTTTTTTTCCCCAACTTATTGGAAAAGTCAGATTCAAATCTCAATGTTACTGTTTTTGTGAGATCCTAAAGCTACTAGAAAACAGTTTGAGTCTCCACCACATTTACATGTTAAAAGGAACCTTTAGAGTTTTAAATTACAAGTATAAGTAAAATTTCAAAGTATTAGGAGTCAACTTTTCAACATTAAATTATAGAAAACAAACATTTACCACCACAAAAACTATTAGAGAGAGCATCCACTTTCTTACTATTATGTATTTTGGAATTTCTGTTACAAAGAAATTCAAGGCAATCACTCAAATAATTTAATGCCAATAAGTTATATTGCTGATGAAGAAGATCCATCCACTTAGGGATATGTAATATTTGGTCAAAGTAGATGCTGCACATGAATTAATTATTTTTAGAGGAATAAGAATATAGTTATTGTCAAAAACACTATTTGCTAAATAAGTAGACAAGGCAAAGATTTTATTGAATAAGAGTACACAATCCTTGGTGGGTGTTGAGAGAGATAACTTGAATAGGAAAAGTAAAGAACTGTTTAGGGGAGCTTAGAATCTACCAAGAATAAGAATAATTAAGATAAGAATTTTAAAATATTTATTATTTATTTGCTGGATTTTCTTTGCTTGGATGATTTAAAACCACCAGAAGCTAATTGAGCATTAGCTGTGCTTGAATTTCAAAATAAATACATTTCTTGGGCCTTATTCTTTCTTGCCCTGGCTTCTTTCCCTGCCTTTTGTCTGATAATTATTTTCTCATAAAACAACTATTTCTCTTCCAAGCTCTAAAAAAAGATTCAGAGAAAATTTTGATTGATGGTTTCTGGCTATCACTGATTTTAGACAGTGATATTAAATCTTAAATTAAGCATTTGTGAAGTAAAAAAAAAAAAGTTCTAGAAATGAAATTACATTAAAAGCAAACTATAAGAATTAACATACTTAAGTGAATGGTTAATTTTTAGAAGGAAATTATCTTGTAGAACTAATAACTCAAGAATGCATATTGTAATCTCATGTCATCATTAGAAATTTTAAATGTCTCTATAACTAACTAGTTTGTAAAGAAAAAAATTTAAAAAATACTTTATTAATGTAAAAGAATGAAGAAAGGAGAATAAGAATTCAAAAGAAGTGAGTAAAATAGGAAAAAGATATAAATACCAAATATATCATTAATTAGTCACCTAAATATGAACTACTCAGAATAAATATCTAAGATCACAAGCCTTGATTAAAAAAATATATATCTATAAGACTGTCTATAAGACTATTTATAAGAGCTATACATGAAGTAAAAGTAGACAGAAAGATTTGAGTAAAAAGGTGGGAAAAGATATTATACTCTAATAAAAATCTTGTACCTATATATAACAGGATTATATACAAGCCAAGTGAGGCTTATTTCTATAACAAATAATGGTTTAACATTAACAAAGTGGTAGAAAAAATTGTATATCAATAGATGCAGAAAAATCTTTGACAAAATTCAGTACACATTTATACTTGAAACTCCCATCAAACTGGGAAGAGAGGGAATCATCTTTATTTTGATAGTGTACACACACATGCACCTACACACGATTAGAGAAAAAATAATTATTAATGTAAAAGTATTATAAGCATTCCTTGGAAATTAGGAAAGTGACAAAAATACCTGCTATCACCACTTCTATTCAAGCTTTCACTTGTGTTCACACTATAAAATGATTTTTTTTAATAAATAAAAAGCAAAGAATTATAAAGAAAATAATTTAACCCAATAATTAATTGCAGAACACAATTTATTCATAGAAAATCCAAATTTTAAAGACAAACATTTAGAATTAAAAATTTTAACAAGGTCACAATATACCAGGAAATTTACATAAATTAAACACATTAATAACATTTTCACCTGCTGGCAACAAAAACACTAAATTTTTAAAAATAATTTCACTTACAATATCAACCAAAAACTTTAAACGTCCAGGAATAATGGAAAAATGTGTAGGACATATACAGTAAAAACCATGAAATATAATTCAAGTAAAATTAAATTAAACTATAAAAAAATTGAGAGGAGAGGAGAGATGAATAGGCAGAAAATATTTATGTCAGTGAAAATCCTCTGTATTCTATAATGATGAATACATGTCACATATTTGTCCAACCTACTGAATATCAAAATAAAGTATGAACTGTTAGGTAAACCATGGACTTGGGTGATGATGATATGTTAATGTAGATTCATCAAGCATAGCAAATATACCACTTTGTGCAGATGTTGATTATGGGGAAGGTTATGGACATATGGGTGTAGAGGTTATATGAGAAATCTCTGTACCTTTCAAATATGCTGTGAACCTAAAGCTGCACTTCATAAGCATACCCTTTTATAACTTTTATTTTCATAAATTAACATATGGATTCAATTATAGCCCAATTAATATTCTAGCAGGTTGTGTGTGTGTGTGTGTGTGTGTGTGTGTGTATCTTTGTATAAACAAGTTTAATCTATATTTACAGGACTCTCTTAAGGCCAAAAATAAACAAGGCAATCTTAAAGAATAGAGAAATTATTTATTATAACATACAGTTTTTAAGACAACATAGAAGATGCAAATGTAAACAAATGGACTAAGTAAATTAGAACACAATGAAGCACCATACTCCTAAGAAGACATCTGATTGGAACAGTGGTGACATTATGGGATAATAGATCAGGTATGCTCTCTCAGTAAATGGTAAAATGACCAGTTGGATAGTCACACAAAAAAACAAAATTTTCCCACACTCTATTTTGCACCAGACTATTTCTTACTCACATCCCAAAAAATAGTGGGTAAATTTTTATCTGAAAGTAAACACCAAACACTGAGAATATTGGAGGAAAAAAAAACTTATTGAAGAATATCTTTCTGACCTTTGGTAGACAGATTTTTAGATAAGGCATGAAAAGCACTAAATATTAAAGAAAAAGTTAAAGTCCTTATATGAAAATTAAGATTCATCAAAAGTCAAGTTTAAAAGAGTGAAAATGAAAGCCACTTTGTGAGAGAAGATATTTGCAATACATATGCACAATAAAGAATACATATCCAAACTGCGTCAAGAAGATTTACAATTCAATGAGAAAAATGTTTTAAGAATGTAAATTGGTTGGCATTTCCTTTTGGAAAATTGTTTGTCAACAACTACTAGAGCTAAAAAATGTGCACTTTATGACCCATTCATTTCACTCCTGGAATATACACCAGAAATGCACACATAATTTCTCACACATACATACACACACAAAAAAAAAAAATGTGTAAAGAACATTATACTGAACAACCCCAAATTGGAAACAATCAAATTTCCCTTCAATTGTCAAATGGAAAAATCATGTTGTGTTCATAAAATGAAATAATATAAAGCAGTGAGAATGAATGAACTATTGCTACATGGAAAATGAGTGAATTTTATCAATATAATGTTGAGTGAAAGAAGCTTAACATAAAAGTATTTAGTTAATGATTGTGAGCATATAAAGTTAAAAAATAGCAAAATGCTTTTATATAGTTAATCAGGATTATTATGCTGTCTCAGGGAATAGTGGCTGGAAGGGGGAATGAAGGGAGAGTAATGCTGGCACTGTTGTATTGTTTGATCAGGCTGTTTTTTAATATGTGTTGTGTTAGTCTTCTATTTTTGTGGAATAAATTCCCACAATTTAGTGACTTAAAGATACATTAATTATCACATAGTTTTCATGGGTCAGAAGACCAGGGATGTTTTACCAAGGTCCACTCTGATTGTCTCTCTAGGTTGCAGTCAAGGTGTTGGCTAAGATTTGCTTCTGTCTGGAGCTCAGAGTCTTCTTCTCAGGTAATGTGGTTATTCGCAGTGTTCAGTTCCTTGGAGATGGAATACTGAACCTTAACTTCCTTGTCTGTCAGCTGGGGCCTGTTTGATCCAAGAGGTTGTCCAGAAGCCCTGTCACAACATGGCTAGTTGATTGTTTAGGGAATAGGAAAATCTCTCTGGCTTCAAACTGCTTGCTTGCTTTCATTTTCTTTCTTTCTTTCTTTCTTTCTTTCTTTCTTTCTTTCTTTCTTTCTTTCTTTCTTTCTTTCTTTCTTTCTTTCTTTCTTTCTTTCTTTCTTTCTTTCTTTCTTTCTTTCTTTCTTTCTTTCTTTCTTTCTTTCCTTCCTTCCTTCCTTCCTTCCTTCCTTCCTTCCTTCCTTCCTTCCTTCCTTCTTCTTTCTTTCTTTTGCTGGTGTTTTTGTTTGTTTATTTTTTTCAAGGAAAAAAGGCTTACTTGATTATGTTATGTCACACAGATAATCTTTTGGATTAACTGAAAGTCAGCTGATTTTAGAGTTAATAACGTCAGCTTTGCCACGTTAAGGTAACCAAATCACAGGAGTGAATTCCATTCAATTCACAAGTCCTGCTCACATCCCAGAGGAGGGGATCATACAAGACATGCTGGCTAGAGGCGACCATCTTGGGACCAACTCACATCCTGTCTGCCACATGTATATTTGCTGTGAAAATCCTTCAAGGTGTGTGTTTATGATGTATGTATGCACATTTCAGTCTGTATGTTTTACCTAAAAAAATGCAAAAAGGAAAATATACTAGTCAAACAAAGCAGAAGATAAAAATAAAGAATAAAGCAGATACCATAGGATAAATGTGAATATAGATGAATTCTCCAATTTCTGAAAGTTTGCTTAATGCAACTTTGATTCTATGAAAGACTTAGATTAGTATGATAAAGGCTTTACAAAGTTTCTCTTGAGAGAAACTCCTTCGATTTCTTTCAGTTCGAGAAAACTGTTACTAAAAGCATAAAAGTAAATTGATGTAACTCAAATTTTGGGAAAGCAAGGTATACTCCTGATGTTAAGTGATTTCAATTTAGGAAAGTTTTCATAAGAACCCTCTATTTTTGGATTGCAGAGGAAACCTATACATTCATAAGCAATTTTAGGTACTAGAATGTGTAGAATACAGGGAAACAAGTTATTAGGAAAGAAGCAATTCTAGGGTGACAAAATGCTGAGGCAACATTCTATTACAGTAAGAATCAAATTGTGTACTTATGAAATAGAGAGCAAGGTCAGAGTTTAAGAAGTAAAAAGAAGTATGTGTTTTATAATATGTATGCTTAAATGAATTATGCATACTTAGGGTAAATATTAACCATTAAGTATTCTCACAGAAGCTAAAAGAGTAAGGAGATTTAGGAAGGCAAATTAAGTGAGTGGAATCAGTTCTTCAGAGAAGCCATTTAAACTGGGGTTTTAAGAAAAAAAAAAAACGTTTAATTTGTCTGAAATAATTGATCAGTAATCTACGAAATGACAGATTCAATGAGGTAGTGAAAGAATAACTTAAAAACAATTCTATAGATGATGTTTGGAAAGGCAGATGAAGAATTAGACACTTGGCAATTCTTAATTCTACAATTTTTAAAATGTAATAGTTAAAAAATAGAAAAAATAACCTCTAGTGACAGAAAGGTGGTACCATTAAATTATGGTACACCTGTAGAATAGGATGGTACACATAAATTTCAGAAAGGTTATTTTTGCAATATATAATAACTGTCAAGGAAACAGACAAAATGGATAACATCCATAGATTAAAATACATTTTGTAATTTATTCTTTAAAAAAATTGTTTTAAAATAATAGGTAAGTGATTTAAGAGAGAAATAAATAACTCTATATAAAATAAAGAACTGCAGACTTCAGAGGATAGATGTAGAGCCCTGAGGAATTGAGAAAACAGTTAGAAAAAAAAGATTTCAACGAATAAGTTGAACATATATTTTAAGTAGCTGGTGAGGACATTACTCTGGTCTTTAGGAAAAAAATAAGGAAACTAATAGTTCGCCAACTCCAACACTTAGCCATTGAGAAGATATCTATGTAACATTTAGAAATGGGATTAGTTGTAGAGTAGGAAGAAATCCTCAGATTTGTAGATCTTTTTAAACTCGAAAGAGCTTTCTTCACAAATATCAGGTCTCCATCTCTTAATTGCCCTAACAAATGGGAGAAATGAAGCAGTCTTTTGGATACCTTATATTTTTAGGTGACATTTTCCAAATTGCGCATATTAATTAAAAATGAAATTTCAATGAGGCTATGTGCCTTTTTCTATCATACATTTAGATCATATTCCTAATTTTTGAAAGTCATCTTGTTTTTAGTATTTTAACAGCAGAGTAGGCTGGACCATTGTCATCCTAATTTTCTACTCTGATGTTTCTTGCTAATATTGGGGTCACATCCCCACACATTCTGTTATCTGAGTAACCTGCACTTTTGATGAATCCACTGTTCACAAAAGAATTTCTCACAATGTTTCAAAGGATGGTTTAAGAAATCCTTTGAAGAATAATGCAGCAATGGATTATTTTTAACTTTTCCTGAGCTTTATTTTATTCCCTTTTCTCCTGATACAAAGTATTGAGGATGAACTGAATCTGCATATGAAAAAGATGTCAGATGCAGAATTTTGTTTAAATTAGTTGTGATATTATGGATTGAGCTGTGACTGTGGTCCTGAGTATATGAATAAAAGTGATTAATTATCTAGCTAATCAAAGAGTATATTAAAGATAGCATTAGTTTATGTCTTCTTAGGGCATTGCTGTAGCTTTGAATACCTTTGCATTCATAATATTTAAATATAAGAAACTCTTTTCAAGTGTTTATCATTTAATAAGCATTGGGAAATAGATTCAAACTTAAACTAAAATAGCCTATGCCAGTATAATCATGAATATTTTCTTAATTTGATAAAAATAATAACAGTTTTAAGTGAGTCAATTCTGTATGTAGAGAAAAATAGTTCAGAAAAGAAACTAAGTTTTCTTTATTCTTCATTTGGTTGCAAAATTCATCTCAGGAATTAAATATGAATTGAACAAAAGAAAAAAATGATACTTCTCACTTAAAGCAGAATCACTTGATTGATTGGGAAATGGTAATGAGTTATAAAGCCTTTGATCTCTAGGTCACTAGTCCAAACGCCATCAAGATTAGTCATGACTAAAAGTTGTTGTAATTTGATAGATTTAAAGTAACACATGAGAATTTGGTAGTCATTTGATTTCAAGTCCTGGAAGGCAAACTGCCATATCTCAAACATGACAATTGTTCATTGATTGCATTTGTCTTTAATAAATAGTCTTTTTGAGTGAACTGTGTGCCCCCAATAAGATAAACTCCATGAGAAATTATATATTCAGAATTTATCCACTTGCACAGTTTAATGTATGTATAAACAGATAACTCTATGGTTTGTCGTGATTTGAGTAATATTTAAAGGGTGATTTTTATCAAAAATAAATAAATTTAATAAAATGGGGCCAATGCATTATGAAAAGCAATAGATGAACATTTCCATTAATTTTTCTTTTCACATGGTAGGATTAGAAGCTAGCCTAGTCAGAATTTTGCCAACATTTATACTTCAGTGAAAACTAACAGTTAAGCAAACCATCTTGACATATCCATTTAACCTCTGCTTTGTATCAAAAAGCTGAACATTTATCAACCTCCACAGCTTTGGCGGTTTGAATTGCTTAGAGTGAGCATCTGTATTCAAACATATGCTGTGGATAACTCCTAAGATATTTTAGCCAGTTTGGTTTAGCAGCTGTTCTGTAAAAGTGGGATGAGTAATTTAATAAGCAACTCTCCTTGACTCTGATACTCTTTTCCCAGTGTATGCCAAGCTCAGCTAGAAACGCAGCCTTAAAAGGGTTCACTGCTTGTGAGACATAAAGACAGCATCATGATTTATGCAGAGGACCATCTTCCAGGCTCTGACAAGCACGCACTGTCCCACACAAGTCATCACTGCCGCTCTAAAGAGAACAGATGGCTTTGCACACATCACTAACAAAGGAGGAATTCTGCACAGATAGCATGAAACTTTGCTACTTTCCTAAACACGTCTTGTTATAACCAAGTAATCAAAAGAACTTGCCAAAATGCAGCTTGCCAAAATGTAGCAAAACCAATAATGAACCTTGGTCTTGCTCCTAGAAAAATATAACAAGTTAAAAAAAAAAAAACATGTTTTAAGAAAAAAATAACGGCAAACTACCATATTTGTGATTTCCTGTGTTAAACCAAATAGATCCTCTCAAAGTATGAAACCAAAGCACATGCTTGGTTGTGTTTGAGAGATTGTGACTATGAAGCTATCAGCACAAGACAAAATCCTAGATTAAATAGTGTAATACTCAGTTTGTTCATTGGTAGATTGCCTGAAATGCTTCAGAATATAGTTAGAAATACGTTCTAGTTGTAGGTTTTGAAAAATATTTCAAAAAGAGAAAACTATAGACAACATCTTGATTAGCAATGTTTTTTGACATTTCAAGTAAAGGTTTCATGTGTGATTATTCACAGAGTGTTCTCCCCAACAGTGCCCCAACAGACTGTGCTTCTGTTATGAATACCTTTCAGCATATTCAATATATTGGGCCTTATAACATATTCTAAAATGTGTAGGTAGACGTGTGACTATTTGAAAAGCTTATTTTTTCACTATTGGATCTTTAAAAAAGTGTAGATAACTTAACCAGTTGTGGCCTCTTCTGTAAAGCATCATAAATGTTTATTGGGAAAACCAAAAAAATTGTAGTGAGATAATTTGAGGTTTCTGTATGATATTTTTGAAAAGAAGATTGGGCATTGTAGGCATGGTTAAAACGGTAGCCTTTTGCTGAGTTTGCAATTATACCGGCTATGTGTTTTGGCCCCTAGGTATGCAATATATAGTACATGAAATGCTGGCAATGTATCCTCTAGGAATTTTGTAGAAATACATACTTTCAAGCTCTAATCAATTCCTACTAAGTCAGAATCATGTTTTAGAAAGGTATCCTGATGATTTACATGCACATTAAAATGTTGGAAGCCCTGTTCTAGCCCACTGATTCTCAACTTGGACTCCATGTTAGAAGAATCAGAGGAGTTCTGAAAAATCAGCCATGACTGGGAAGCATGCCCAGATCAATTATGTCAGTCTGTGAAATAAGTGTGAACAAAACAGTCGAGACCCCTTCACCTTTTGAGAACATATTCTAGTGTTTTATCTCTAGGTACAGATGAGTCCATATGCAGAACATGGCCAAAAAATGATAACCACTGGACAATACCAATAAATGTATTTAATGGTAACATTTCAAAAACCAAACAGCTTTGTTGAAAATATGAGCCATTGTCTGATTTAGGTCATGATCCCTTTTTACTGAACAAAGCACTCTAAAATCTCTTTATTCTCTTTCTGCTTAACAATAAAAAGAAACACAATTTCAGATTTCTGAGCCACAAATTGATCTGTATGCCATTGTTTCTCAAGTCCATGTCTTTATTGATATATGAAAACATGTTTTTTTCCTCTCTCTTTGTCAATGTTCAGCTGTAGGTCAATATAGAGTAAACACATAGAAGCTTTCTTCATGAAGCTGACTAAGTAAGCCAGCCAGAAAAACAAAGCAGAACAAAATAAGTCAAAAATCTCATAAACAACAATGTAACTAGACAGAAGTCCTGAAATATATTTGAAAAAAATTTAAATGACTTGATTTTAACTGAAGATACATTGAACAGATTCATTGCAGTCTGAACCGGGGTGCTAAATAAAATAAAAATGCCATTGTTATGAAAACAATGTCATGATATTTGAAATTCAATTATAATTGTTTATGTTGAATTAAGTATGTGATAAATCGATTTGGGGACAATCTGGGGTACAAGTGCAATTATTATATTTTAAACATGTGAATTTCTGCATATGAATGTAAATATGTAATGAGCAAGTGTGTGTGTGTGTGTGTGTGTGTGTGTGTGTGTGTGTGTGACAGAGAGAGAGAGAGAGAATATGTATATAAACAAAAAG
The DNA here is from genome assembly GCA_030015415.1 of Cynopterus sphinx. Classification (NCBI taxonomy): domain Eukaryota; kingdom Metazoa; phylum Chordata; class Mammalia; order Chiroptera; family Pteropodidae; genus Cynopterus; species Cynopterus sphinx. The sequence goes on from CM057380.1 coordinate 15,125,666, forward strand.
TATGAGCAACATTTCATCTGTAACTTGGAACATAAATTAAATAATGTAAACAATTATCTATATGTTGGATCTTAATGTTTGCATATACAACTATAGTTCGTTCTTTTCTGATTTCAATTACTGGTGTATAATCCAAAAAAAAATTATTTTGGGCAGATGTCTATGCTAGTTGGAACTCTTTATTTAAAAAGAAGAAACTGGTTTTTAAGGGTATCTGTGCTGCTGAAATCTTCCAAAGTAGGGTTTGTATTCAGTCCCGACAACATCAAGTGTCCTGCCATCACCTCTTCAGTGTAATAATAGAGTCCCTCATTACCTGGATCATTCGCTGATCTGCTCTCTATTTCACACCAACACCACTACTTCACGAGTGTCATTTTTTCCTTTCTTGGTCCTATGCAATATTTGATTATTTAATTTTTGGCTGTAAATATAATCATACCTAACATGAATATTCCCCTTCTGCATATAAATTGAGGAAGCACAATCACATCTGAGTGGGCTAGGTCAGACGAATGGCTGACAAAGCTTTCCTAGTCCCCTTTATAATATAAGTTGTGTAGGACCTGAGAAAGTTACCCAACACCAGAATTTATTTATTCCCTTACAGGAAGTATTGTTTTAGCACAGGGCCAAACCTTCCCACGTATCATTAAATAGGTTTGAGTCACGAGGTGGAAAGATGATGGATACTGAACTCCCAACATCAGTGTTTAGGTGATATATTCATGACAGAAAAGGCCCTTGCCACTTAGAATGAAGTAAACTTTAAGCAGTCAACAGAAGTATCATGATCAAGTTCAAAGGCCCCAAAAGGACATGAGATTTATTGCCACTCCAATGATATAAAAAAGAACACTATATGAATTCAAAATATTCTATAACCTGATATTTTAAAGGATAATATTGGTCCAAACAATGAATGAATGGGTGCCTAATGCAAAATTTCTAACTCATGAGAATAGGATGGTCTTTTTCAATTTAATTGAAGTTATCTCATTAGAGAAAATTTGTGGCAAAATGAGAATCTCTTCCAAGACATCTTTATTCTAGGCTAAAATACATCTAGATCTTAGCATTGTGTCTGGAGCAGAATAGGCACTCACTAAATATTTACTAAGTAATGTGTCCTTATATGTTATTATTATGGATTCTATATCAACTTCAGACAAGTCCTTCAAAAAATTACCATGTTTATTATCTACTGGACTTTAAGAGAACATAGGATATGTAAATTGTTGGAATTCTGTAAGACCTGTAGAGTTCGGTTGTACAGAGAGTGACAGTATCATACTTGATCTCATCATAAAGGATGTTGGTTCTTGATTTACCCACCAAGAGGAGAACAAAGTGTCTGAGTTCACAGAAAACATTTAATCAGCTGCCAGGTTGGCAGGCTCTCCTTGACAACTTGGATTTTAATTTTCAATGTCCTTCCAAGCAAATGCAAGCCTCTTTATATGAGTAACCATAGATAAAACCCAACACTTTCACAAAGGACTAGCTCACAAAGAAAAGAAAGGGCAAACTAAAAGTAAATTATGGAAATGATTAACAAACAGAAGACACTTGTAATATGAGAGAACAAAACAAGAAAGCATATAGTACTTAGAAACAATTTTTTTTGGCCATTTACTCTACTTTGAAATTGCTATCAATTAAAAACACAGCTGCACAAAATACTTATTATTTTAACTCTAATAATATTCGTTTTTCTGCATACACACTGTTACAAAATATAGCCCTTAGCAAAAATGTTTAAGATTGTCAGAATCAATGTGCTTTTTCAATCTCAGCTATATTTTCATGGTAGGAAAGAAAAGAATAAACAGTACCCCAAGGAAAAAAAAACCAACATTTTTTTTACTTGAAAGCACATTTTACATTCTTTGAAGAAATGGTACTTTTAGAATCTTGGATGAAATCTAAGTCCTTACATCATTCTGAAAAGAGCAATAAATAATATGTTACACTTGGCTTTATACTGGCAATTCAAGTTTCTCAGTTTAATATTATGAATAACAGAACACAAAATGTTCTATTTTTGAGGGCAGTGACTTTTAAAAATCTGGATATCTCAATTCTTAAATGCTGTGTGTGTGTGTATGTGTGTGTGTGTAAAATAAACACTTTAAAATTACACTGTGATATATATTAGTAGCTACTTAGCATATCCCTAGTGATCCACTTAATGAAGTGTACACAGTGCTGAATTATAAAATGTCCCTTTGCTACATTAATTGTTACTTTGGCGCTCTTGGAAGAATATTTGCTAGTCTAGAGAGTCACTTAGTCACACAGGCAGGGGAACCAGGGGGAAGGCTTTCATGTCATTTTCTGCTAAGAGGTTTTTTGCTTCTTACTTGAGATCCTTTCTGAGGTATTTCATGAGTATAAGAAATGCCAAAAAAAAAAAAAATGAGTTAACGTCTATTACAATGCCCTTCTTTATCATATCTCAGATATGTTAAATATGTTTTATAATGTGTTTTTTATAAATATCAATTTTATTAGAAAATAAGTATTTTGACAACAGGTTAATCAATGTAAATGTTTTTGGAAAATAACTGCTTAACGTTATGATCAATTATCCTTTAGAAAACCATACTTTTGTAGAGCTCTCTTGAACTCAATTCTATATTCTTTTATGTTACAACATTGTTTTTCCAGGGGTTTTTTGTTAGTTCATATATTTATTTGAGGTCACATACATTTCTGAGACTACTTTTAATTTCTTACCACTACTGCCACTTTACATTTTAGAATATGTTCTACTATATCTTTGGTAAGTTCTAGCAGAAAAAAAAAATCATGTGTATATCTCTGTGCAGAAATGTCTGTTTTTTACTAAGTACCTTTCCCAACTGCTTCTATTCTTTTCTCTGAAAACATGGGGTAATCCTCTTAGGAGGGTTCTAAGTTAGACTCTGTGGATAAATAGCACTGTAAACCCACTATTGTTCAGGGATTCAGATATTAGATGTGAGGTTTTGCTATCTATTTCCAGATTTTCCAGATGAGCAAATTATTTATTTTTATTTTACAGAAAACTGAGATAATACAACATGTTTTTCAGATGTTAGAACCCCCAGCTCCTCCAAAAAAAAATTTGTATAAGTTAAAAATTTCCTGCATTATATTCTTTCTTATTTAATATTTCCAGAGTATTTTTTTTGCTTCCCTGACATGCATACTATTTTCATACTAGTTTACTAATCCCCACTAATTTATACTTGATTTTGAGATACACTGTCTAATTACCCTTGGCATTAATATGAAGCAGGCATCACATGTGTTTATTACCTGCTTTTCCTATTTATGACCCAAGTTTCTATGGCTTGCTGTGGTATCATGACAAAGGGAAAAATCATCAAATGCTTATAATGTAATGCTTAACTTCAGTCTTTTGGCCTGTTTTAACTGAAGAGCCACTATCAGTTATGAGAGTCCAAAATGAATAAATCAACATGCATCGAGTTTTAAAGAAAATGTCTAATAATTACGATTCTTGAAAACCCTTGTCTCATTCAGATGATATTTTAAAAATCAAAAGTGTGACTGTTTTAAGGAGGATATTCTGCAGAAAAATATGCTGTTAGTTTTATTTCATCTCCCAGGAAAGACAAGGGAGTGCTGATCCCCACTTTGGCTCAAGGTTAAAAGGTAGGGACTTCTCCAAATCTCCAGTGATTCTACCTGCATTGAGGTCACTCTGGTCTTTGGGCTTCTGTTGGGCAGAGCTAAGAATACTGATACCCTAGTACCGGTCCAGTCCTCCAGAGAACTGGGGCAAAGAATATGTTTCTCATGACTCGGATGTGTGCCATGTTGGGGAGAACAGTCTGGTGAGCAGTTGCTTTGTATTCTGTCCAAGAAGGCTGTGCAGATGGGAGGCAAAATCTCAGCCAAAAGAAGCTGAAGGTGACTACCAGACACCTACAGCTAAGATAACTGTTGCAAGCAAGCTACCGCCTTTATTAAAGATGTGAAGATGCCTCCATCCTAAATGAGTTACTGCAGGAGGGAGAAGCCTAAGCAGAAAACTTTCAAAGAAACCTTTGCCCCAACCAGAGAAGGTGAAGTCAACTCTCAATGGCATTTACTCAAATGAAATCTTTCTTGTCTTCTTGCCAGTACCTGCCCACACTCACTTGCCTGGTGCACAGGCAAACTATCAGGTCAAATTTTGTCAGAGAAGTTGCAGAGAGGAAGATGAATGCAAGGAAGCTGAATACCAAAAGCTGACTGTAAAGTCTGCCTATGTCACTCAGCAGTCTCCCACCCTCAGTCAGGCCCTGGTCTGCAGAGGTGGAAGATTTTAAATTAAATAAGGTGCTTAATATTGATTAACTTCTTAGACTAGACATTCCATTTCCTGAATTAAGATGTGTTGAGACAATGAGAAACTGGGTGTGTTTGTTTCCCATGAGAGAGAAGAAAAGTTATGAACTTTATAGTAGAGTATTGGGGAGATAGGGAGGAGGGACAAGTCAGATTACACCCAACTAACACTAATTAAACAGATAATGGAAGACAAGCTAGAATTAAAGTTGGGGTCACAATTTACAGTCACATGAGAATATATTTTATATACATAATGATGAATAACAACATATTGACAAAGATTAAGTAAAAAAATCAGATAATTATCAGAATTCCCTGTCTTATCTTGACTTAATTTATTTGTTTTGTTTTCATAAGAGAAAATTGAATCAGTTATATTTAAAGGGAGTTACTTCCTTGAAGTAAATTGGACAATTTTTCCTAGAATAATCCTGTGAGGTGCACCTCTGAGAACAGTGGCCTAATTAGATGAAACCTCTTATTATTTATTTTTTTTTTTTCAATAGAGAAAACTGAACTAATGGCTCTGGAATCAGACAGACAAAGCTCTGCATAATGATTGACACAATAACTAATTTCTTTGAGCTCCACTTTTCATATCCTTTGACTAAAGTGGGGAAAAAGAAAAGACAAAAAAAAAAAAAAATACCAACCTGTATCTCATGTGGCATTGTCATGAGAGCAAAATTGGGTAACATTTGTAAAATTCTCCAAATTGAATAAAATTTAAGCTTTCTATTTTATCCTCGCTTCACATACATAAAAGCAAACTGGCAATGAAGTTTCTTCCAATTTGAATTCAATGAATCTCTTTCTGGTACAATTTAACATTTATTAATATATTCACATTTATGCCTAATGCTAAAAAAAATACAATTAACTAAATGTAATATTCTGGATGAGAATTGGGGTACAGACCATTTCATATTTTGTAAAAAGGATGGCAATGTAAATAATAACGTTATTTTTAAAAGTAAGTCAAACATAAATTAATAATTTTAATGTATTGAAAGTTTTTAATTCTGATCTGAAATTCATGGTTCCCCATAGGTCATATTAATATAGATACTAGGTTTAATATCAATATGAATATTTTTGGTGTCCCTAATTGCTCCTCTTTTCTTTTTTTCCAAATCAAATAGAGTTGACAAAGAAATACATCACACTGTTTTTCTCCCCTAGTTATCGGCAAAGGATGCTACCAAATTCCACAAGCCTTAAAATATTGGGTTTAAAATGTAACTTTTACTTGAATTCCTTTCTTAAAATTTGGGTGGGAAGAAGAATCCTTCATCTGAATGACTTAACTCCTTAGAAAGTTACCGATTAACACTACACAATACTGTGTTCTTTTAATCTTGAAATTTCTACCGAAATCGCCATTTCTCTTCTCCAAGATGACACAATATTTTGAAATTGGATGGGTTTAAGCATTAATTTTTGGAACTGGCAGCTGAAGTCGGCTTTAAATTTTTCTTATTTTGACCTTTTACTATTAGAATATAAGCCATAGTCCTGTGGGGTTTGGATTGGGTGGTGGGATTTGCACAGCCAAGAGTCATCTACCGAAGTATAAAGCTCTGGCTTATTTTATCTGTGAGCTTGAGGATGCTCCAGTATGAACTTATAATGCATTCATGAGTGCATGTGGCTTCCAGTTTTTTCACTTTAGAGGTAGGTTATTCATTCAGTCATTCTAGGGCATATATTTAGTTGTCATTTATTGAAGGTACAAGGAGAAAGCGCAGTGAGAGCCCTGGGTGGGTATACAACTAAAATGCCATGAAAGTCTCCCAACTGGAGATCAGTGCTATTGTCACACAGGACCAGTTTGAAATTAGAGGACATGAAAAAAAATCCTTGCCTGCTTAGCTCTTCATTTTTTAGCTCTTCAAAGGATACTTTCCAGGTGTTTATTTATTAACAGATGTTGAATGAAGGGTTGAGGCTACCTTGAGAAAGAAGACTCTAGGACAGTCTCAAAAGAGTGACCTCTTGGCTTTGTTTCCTAGCCTATAAAAGATGGGTAATCAACAGAATTCTGTTGATTATGAAGATTCAATCAGATGATCCATGTTAAATGCTCTCAGTACTGCCACACAGTCTAAATACTAAGTGTCTATTCTGTTAGGTTGGTAAGAGATCTTAACGAGTTCTCTGAATGACTGGTGTGTGAAAGTGGCTGCCAGCTCTCACCCACTAGTTCTTAAGCTCTATATATGTGGACATTAATATCTAAAAATAATATTTGGTTCATTAGATTTAACATTTTCTTAATTTGATGCTGAGACAAAATCTTGGCCAAGGAGTAAGCATCCTATACCCTCTCAGAGCCATCATTATGAATCAATGAGCATTGATTATAGGGTTAAGATATAGATAATGACAAAACTGAGCCAAATCTAATACGAATTCAGGCTCTTTTTAAAAATAAATTACAATTGGGATTTTTTCTTTTTTTACTTATAAGCCATGACTTTCTTATAAAACAAACTGCAAAAATGGGAAGAAAAATCCATTTACTCTGTTTGACAATGGAAAATTTATACAATTTGACTCACTTTTGCACACACATGCAAACATAAGCTTATATACCATTTGTTTCCAGATAAACTTATAATTTGGATAGAAAGCTGTATTAGTCAGATAGATGATATGTTATAACAAACAATGCTGAAAATCAATGGATAATTTTGTTTAAGTTTATTTTTCACTCCAGTATGTATGTTCTTGGTCAGAGAGTTTTCCTGAGCTACTCTCCTTTAAGGGGTAAATTAGGGAAGAACATTTCTTCTCTTTATTGGTTCTGTGCCCACTTTGGCTCTTCCCATTGAATAAAAAAGGGATAAAGTTGAAGAATGTAAATATTTTAAGTTCAGGAGTGGAAGCGCACTACAGAACTTCCATCCAGAATTTATCACCTGGTTCTATCTAGTTGCTAGGGGACTGATGGAGTGTAGTCTTTCCATGTGCACAGGAAAGAAAAAAAAAGCAAAAAATGAAAATATTCTAATCAAATTATAGTATTGCCTTTATCATAGAAGCCCATTACAATGACTATATATGGATTTTTAGAAAAATACACACTACTTGTCATTATCAATAACTGAGATATTCCCTAAATAAATACCTTACATTTCCACAATTTATATTTAGAAAAGTAGTGAGAAGGATAAATAGAATTTATGATTATGAGATTTCTTTGCCAGATGTTAATCTTAGGCTTTAGCAAGAGGTGGGCAATTCAGATTACTAAAACAAATTGTTGCCTATCTCTTTATTAATAATTTTGATAGCATGTACAAGAGAATGATATTCTCTAAATAACTTCCAACCTATTCTTAAGATTGAAAATGAAACTTGTATACTAGAACTCAGGTGTTTTCAGATAACTAATATAATCCCATTTTGTTTTACTGAAATTGAAAAATAGAATTCCATAGAAAATAAATCTCTTTCCTATTCTTTTCAGCCATAACAAATTTGAATGAACATAACGTTCAAACTGCTTAGTGGTAATTTCTTCTTCTGACATGGTAAATAAAATACATTTCATTGTGATCTGAGTAAAATTTCATGGGACGTAGCTTATTTTAAAATAAACATATGCCTTTAAATTTTGTTGAGTCTTTTTAAAGTTATTATGCCTGAGATAGTCCACAAAAAAACAATATGGCAAATTATTTATAATTTTACTTTTATATAAAAGTAAATAACTAATAAACTGCTGGACATGTGAAAAGGGTATATATATATATATATATATATATATATATATATATATATATATTTTGTACCATATATATATATATGGTATAAAAGGTGATTTTGTGTTACATAACATCTCTTATCTCAAATCAAAATTAGAGCTATGATACTACGTATCATTCCCTATTTCAGACTCTACTTCACATGTGATATATAAACTATACTCCATGCTTTTAAAAAGAATGTTGTCATGATACTTTGGCTGATGATGCTCGAATCTTTAGTAATTTTAAATAAAAAATAATCAAATATCTTTTATGCACAATAGACATACAGTCTGATAGAACTGTGATACAGATAACTAGTGCATTAAAAATTCCTTGGCAGAAATGAATTTAATATATTTTCCTTTGGCTTATCAGCTTTGTGTTAGTCACAAAAAAATTCTAATTTTCCCTAATTAATATGCCTGTTAATCTAATCAAGAATCAGAACACTTACTTTATGTTTAAACAGAAATATACATGATAGAGGATTAAAATATAATAAAATCAGTCTCTTATCATTATTATAATTTTAATTTAATAATATATTATCCAAGATGCAGGAGTACCTATATATTAGTAGACGTTCAGTATCATAAATTTCTTTTTGTTTTGATGTAATTACAAACTTTGTATGTATAAAACATCATAAGAATAATGCAAAGTAGTCCAAAAAACCCTTCATTAGCACATCCTTTTGAAGTTCCCTGTCCCAATAATGCCCTTAGGAAAATAAATTTAATTTTCAATTATTCTTTGCATTGATCACCATCTTCTTTAGTCTTCCTCATTTTGAAATAATTCTTTAGAGCTTCTTTGATCTTCATGACCTTACATTATTGAAGGCCAGTCATTTTGTAAAATATTCCTCAATTTGAGTTTGTCTGATGTTTCCTCATGATTAGACTCAGGTTAGGCATTTCGGGCAGGAATATCATAGAAGTGATGCTGTGTTCTTCTTATTGCATGTCAATCTATTATATTCCTGGAAATATTAACATTGTTCACTATGGTAAAGTTGTGTGCTAGATTTATCTACTGAAATGCTACTGTTTTCCCCTTAATAATTAATATAAATTCTACTAAGAAGTATTTTAAGTCTATGCAAATATTCCAATGTTCATCTAACTTTTGCATATTAGGTTTGGTATCTATTGATGTTTGAGTTAATGATCGTCAAGTAGAAATTTACTATTTTAATCATTCCATCTGTATTTATTGCATATCATTCTATTTTGGGGAAGAACTTTCTCTCTGTTTAAAATTAATTTTTACTTTGACATCAATGTAGACTCATAGATTTTTATTTTATTTTAAATAACATAATTAGTTATTGTCAATATGTTATTATTCAAGTTTTCCCCAAATACATATTTTTTTGGGTAAGTAGGATAGTGAGTTGCTCACAAATCATGATTTCAGGGAGTTCAATTATAGATTACACTGTATTTTTAAAAAACAATATCTTCCTGAATGAATAACTGCTATAAAAAATCATTTTGAAAAGTCTTTTACAGTATTGTACTATTTTACACTACTACATTCTTTTTTATTTTACTAAATTTATTGGGATGACATTGGTTAATAAAATTATATATGTTTCAAGTGAACAATTCAATAAACTTCTTATGTATATTGCATTGTATGTTCACCATCCAAAGTGAAATTTCCTTCTGTCACCATGTATTTGACTCCCTTTACCTTTGTCTGCTTTCTCCCTCTCCCCTTCCCTACAGTAACCACAAAACTATAGTCTATGTCCATGAGTCTATATGTTTGTCTTGTTCATTTATTGCTTAAGTTTTCTATCTCATGTTAGTAAAATCATAGGGTTCTCAATTTTTCTGTCTGCCTTATTTTGATTAGCATGATTATCTCAAACTCCATCTATGTTGTCGCAAGTGGCAGTATTGCATCTTTTCTTATGAACAAGTAATATTCCTTTGTATATATGTACTATACCTTCTTTATGCAATCATCTATCTAAGGGCAATTATGTTGTTTCCATGTCATGGCCACAATGAAAAATTGCTGCAATAAACTTTAGGGTGCACATATTATTACAGATAAATGTTTTCAAATTTTGGCTTATTTACTGGATAATATGGTAATATTATTCTTAATATTTTTAGGAACCTTCATACTGTTTTCCATAGTGGCTGTGTATAAGGATTTCTCTTTTCTCACAACCTCTCCAACACTTGTTATTACTTGTCCAACTGATGATAGTCATTCTAACAGGTGTGAGGTGATATTATGGTTTTGATTTGCATTCCCTAATAGCTAGTAAAGTCAAGCCTCTTTTCATATGTTTGTGTCCATTTGCATGTCTTCTTAGGAGAAATATTTGTTTAGGTCCACAGCCCATTTTTTAATTAAATTTTTTAAATTGTTGAGTTGTATGAGTTCTTTGTATATTTTGGTTATTAGCCATTATTAGAGGTGTTGTTTGCAAATATCTTCTCCCATTCAACTGGTTGCCTCTTTGTCTTGTCCATGGTTTCTTTTGCAACAACAGAATAAAATACCTTAGAATAAACTTAATGAAGCATATGAAGGACATATACACTGAAAACTATGAGATTATTAAAATAAATATGACACAAAGAAATTGAAGTATATTTTGTGTTCATAAATTCAAAAAACCAAAATAGTTAAAATGACCTTATTACCCAAAGCAATATACAGATTTAATGCACTCCCCGTCAAAAACCCAATGGTATTTTTCAATGAAATAAAACAAAAGACCCATAATAACTAAAGAAATCTGGAGAAAAACAAGACTGAAGGTATCACTCTGCTGGATTTCAAATGATATGACAAAGTGATAATAATCAAAACAGCATGGTATTGGCAAAAAAACAGATTCACATACCAATGGAACAGAACTGAGAACCCAGAAATAACTCCCATGCATATAGGGAAATAATTTTTGACAAAGGAACCAAAAACTTATGGTGGAGAAATAAGAAGGTTCTTCAATAAATGCTTCTGGGAAAATTGTAAAGCCATGTGTAAAAGAATGAAATTAGGCTGCTGTCATCATATTCAAAAATTAAATAAAAATGGATCAAATACCTAAATATAAGACCTGAAACAATAAAGTACATAGAAGAAAATATAGGAACAAAACTCAAGGACCTTGGACTTAAAGAGGATTTTATGAATTTGACCTCAAAGGCAAGAAAAGTAAACGGAAAAATAAATGAATGGGATTACATTAAATGAAAAAGCTTCTGCACAGCAAAGGAAACTAAATACTTTCTTTTGATAATTTTGGAGTTATCTTTTCTAACCATTCTAAGAAATTCAAGGAGATTTCACAGGTCGAAATTCTTGAAATCCCCATAGCAAAACTGCTATACACTTCTGCCATGGGATATATCAGTAGAGTATGTTAAAATACATCTGATAATCTGTGGAGGCTCATTAAAATAGCTGATATACATATAACTGTCCCCATGATCTGGATAATGTGTCCCCCTATATTCTTCTCCACTGCATATTTCACCATTTCATATTTCATAAATTTTCACAGGTATGATCATTTGTAAAACTTTGCTCATAAAACAGAGTTATTTTTAAATAAAAATATAAGGTTAATATAGTTGAAAATCACCATACTACAGGAATGATATGGAGTAGCCTACTTCTGCATAAATGAAGTATTCTGTAGAACTAACTTGGATTTGCACTCTGATAAATCAAGAGATAATTACCAATAAGTGACTACACCAAAATGAACTGCTACATCAAAAAAATTATGCTTAAAATGTAACACTGGAAAAGTAGCAAAAATAAACAACCATTAAATAAGCATGTAACTCTTTTTATTTTGCAGCTTTATTCATTTTGGTCATTGGATTTACTAAAGTTATTTTGAGAGGTTTTTATAAATACTTTCAAACTAAAATTGAATCCTCAACATCTTTGAATCATGGAGATTTTAAGGGTATTTAGGTAAAACATTAACTATTAAGAAAACTGGGAAACCAAAGTTTACCTAAATTATATAGCATTGTACTTAAGGGTAAAAGTGGTTAAATATATAGTGATGGAAAAAAATTTGTGTGGTGAACACACAATGTAATGTACATATGATATGTTATTAAATTGTACTCTTGAAACAGTTTTAATGAATGTCATCCCAATAAATTTAATAAATAAATAAAAATAATAAAGTGGACACTGAGTCATTAAATTATTATATATTTATAATTAAACCTCTGATGAGTTAGAAATGTTTATTTCAATATGATTTACTTTATTATTATGATTGAACAGATTAGGAACATTTGTATTAAAGAACTCCTTTGTCTTTAGATTTTTATGAAAAGAAAAAAAAAAAGTGACATTTTTAATGTGACCATTAATATTCTATCAACTGTTTACCATAAAAACCATCTCACAAAAAATGCAACAAGCAGCTTGGAAGAAGTAAAGGCAACTTGGAAAAGACTGTAATATTTGAGCGAGAAACAGGCAAATAGTATTAACTGTGACCTTATTTCAGATTCAATTTAGTATTAGAACGATTTTATTTTTATCTTCACCCCCAAAATTAGTTTTGAAAATAACTCAGTGGGTATTAAAGTGTGAAATTTATCGTGGTAATTGTATAGTTAAGAAAAATTCAGAAATGTAAACTTGGTTATTTCATTTTAGAGGCAGATGTATTAGTTAAATATTTTTCGGTTGGAGGATATTCTTCATTGGTTATAACCACAGAAGGAAACTTTCCAAGAGTTTAATCTGAAGGAATATTTTCAACTCAAATTTACAGCAAGATAATTTTCTACATGTTTTTAGGAAAAGAAATCTTTGCAGTGCTATGTTATTTCCTTATAATAAATGAATTAGACAACATATTTGTTAGTACAAATACGTACTACCAATAATGATACAGAGGAAGGTTTATAGACATACATACATGCATACTCATACATGTCTAAAACACACAAACACAGTATACTAGTGTTTTAATTCTCTGTACATTTTCAATATATATGGCAGTTTTTAAATATTCAAAATGTAATTTTAATGTATTTTATGTACCATTCATTTTTTAAACTTTCTGATATTTAATAATCAAATCCCTTTGAATTTGTTCCATCATTACATTTAACTTATAGTGAGGTGAAGAAAATTGTTGGTATTTTACTTCATGATCTTCTTATAGATATGCTTCATTTAATCTATAGGAAATCTCATTCCACCAAGCCAAAAACCTGTGTATGTGATTAATAAATTACTAAATTAATGTCTGTTAAATTCATACACATATTAAAACTGTCATTGGGTTGAACTCATTCAAGAATACTAAAATTTACCACTTTTCTCTCTAATCTGAACTATTTTAATAATTTTTCAAAGAAATATGTAACTTCCTATATTATTTCCCATAGTCAGTACTTATCATTTCAGTTCATCCTGCATTTGCTGCCTATTTCTTCAACTCCCATACTTACTACTGCAATTTGACCTTTCCTTCCATTTTACCTTTTCTGAAGTGATTACAATTAAACTAGTCCTTAAAGCTCTGATACTTTACTTCAAATGGTAATGCCTTAGAATAGTTTTATTTGCTTACATATAATTGACGTTTGTAAGAACACTCAACAAAATAAATTCCCCACTTGCTCAAAAGAAAGTTTTCACCCATATCACTTTTAAAAGTTACTCGTCTGCTGTGTGTATTTTAATTTACAAAAAATAATAATGACTATGATAATACTGTGCCCAACAATTAATTTGCTCCCAATAATCATTTGTCTGTCAGATAATGGATTAGCTTTCACTTTTTGTAACTTCCATTTTTAGTTACTTACACATTAGGTATCTAACATTGACATATATATGTATGGATGTCATACATATTGATATATATATATGTATACATATATAAGTATACACATATATGTTTATCTAAGGATAGATAGATTGTACTGTTAGATTGGAGAAATTGAAGTTGAGAGTTGAACATTGGCTGTGTCATAACAGCAGGCAAAACCATTTATGCCCATAGCCTATGAATTTTTAATCTCATCAATTCCTATCATAATATTGAGCTTCTTATGGAAAAGCTCCATATTTAGAAAAAAAGCTGTGTAAAACGGAAATTTATTGCACATCTTTTGGATCTTTAACTCTGCTGAGGTATCCTGGTGAAAATAAGGTCCTGAGAAATGACTTCATTCATTTAAATTTAAATATAAAATAAGTCTACATTTAAAACCAAAACACTATTCCCTGAGAAAGGGATTTGGCATATAGGTTTAGAAGCTTAGAATTCAATTTATAAATGAATCTTAGGGAAGTTTCCTCTGTGTCTTTCTTTCAAGTGTGCCCTTGAAACAATATATTTACAAAGCATTTTGCTTTTGTTTTGTTTTTAGCTTAAACTATATCCAGTTGATGCACATCTGATAATGATTTTGAACTCTTTCATATCTTTACGAATAAATCAGTGATGTGAAGAGACCTCGATCATAGGAAGAAAATATTTTCACAGCTGTCTGCCTCTCAGTAATTATCAATTCTCAGTAAACAAAATACTGAGCTCACAAATGCACATGTTTACAAAATATTTCTTAGGTGAATAATAAATACAATTCTTCTAACATATGACATCCCAGATTGGTATATTTTATGTTAATTTGTGTGATAGAAAACAGAGAGCATAGCTTTCAAACACTTCTCCCCCAAAATAACTGTTTACTGTAGAACAATATATTTATATCAAAAATGAAAAATAAATGATGGAAAAAGATACATGCATTGAAGAAAACTCATACAATGTAAAGAAGATTTAGTGATTTTTCTACATTTGTAGGTGAAAGAATAATATCAACTTAGGGAATTTATAGCTAAAATCACAGGAGATTTATTTTAAGAGTCAATTCTGAAAAGCAATTAAAAAGTCTTTAAAATGTATTGAAAAGGTATTTTTTTTGCCTTGAGATAGTCAGATGTAAAGACTTGTTGACACTTAAATGTTTGCTCAAAGGTGGATGAATGAATGATTGGTCATTACAAAACAAAACATTCCTTAGAAACATGGCTTTATACCTGATTATTATTGTCTGTTAGTTGATGAAAAGTTTCAGGTTGTTTGTCCATTTCTGGCTCTAACTTCTTTTCTTAAGCCACCATGTCATAAAAATTTTCTGAGCTTTCAGATTCAGCTCTTTTCTGCTCTTCTCTGCCTCTTGCCTCAGGGCCTCTGATGGTGGCAGAGCACTGAGGTACTGCTAAGCAGGCTTGGCTCCCTCTCCATGTTGTTAGCCAGCCCTGGGATGTGGAGGCCAGCGTGGCCACCCTTGGTCTCACATAACTCAAAATGATTCTTTCAAAACTGTTTCTTGCCATATTTTATTAATATTTTATTATGTTTCTGGTTTATGTTTGCTAATATGTGGCATTTTTTCTTGTATATTAATAAATTAGATTGGTTTACTGTTTTTCTTTTTTGCAACATCTTTGAAAAGTTTGAGGTATCATGCCATATGCAAACTTCAAAGAAAAATGAAAAAAGAATTTCCTTTTCTGAAATAATTTAAAGTAGATGTGGAAATTTTGTTCACTAAAATTTGAATTCCCCATTAATAATATCTAAGCCTTGCACCTTTTGAAGCTCTTGAACAAATTTTTCTGTTTTTTTTCAATGAACTGTTAATATAGTGTTTTTATCTACACTATGAGTATTTATACTAATATATGTTGATAGTAAATTGTCTTTCATTAAGGATCTTGTTTATTTTTACAGTTTTGAGCAAAGTTGTTCCTCAGTTTCTTTAAATATCCAATGTACCAATGGCTATTTTACCATTATAATTGTGTATATGTATTGTATATATGTATATGTATATGTATATTAAAACACAATTATGTATTTTAATATTTTATTCAGAATTGGCTTTAAAAATTACTAAGTGTAATACTATTTTGCTGTTGATTTATTAATTACTGCTTTTCAATTTTTCTCAACATTTTTATTTTTTTTCCACTGATTTCTTGAGTTATAACCTAAAAATGTTCAATTTTATTTTTATATTAATGTAAATATTTTTAAATATTAATTGTTTTCATGGTAATTAGCTATATTCCATAGGAAATTTAAATTCTGGTTTCCTTTTAACTTAAGAATTGTTTAAAGAAGAATTTTGTTGTTGTTGCTTTGTTTTGAAATTTTCGTGCACGGTGGGCTTTTTTATTTCTGATTTGTTATCTATGGATAGTTTTATTCCATTGAGACTGGAGAATGTTTTTTGTATTTTTTTTAAAGAATTCATTTAAAATTATTTTGTAGGAAAATAGATAATCATTGTTTAAATATTCCATGCACTAGTGAAAAGTGTCTAATCTGTTTTCAAGAAAAACAAATCTATTGGAATTAGAATTGATTTGCTGTTAAGTCTTTATGTCCTTAATCTCACATGGTTTGCTATAGAATTATGGTGGTATAGCAATATGTTTTCTTACTCTCTGTCCATCTATTTTTCTTTGTTGTCCCCTGTGGTTGTTTTTATGAATGCAGAGCACATTATGTGATGTGTAACCATTTGTTTGATACTTTGACATAAATTTTAAGTGTTTGCATAAAAATTTTATTTTTTAAAATGTTTTGTTTTTCAGTTATTTAGAACAATTCTCAGTTCCACTCAATCTCTGCATTATTCTTTTTTTGGTAATCAGATGACTGCACAGTGATATTTCATTGTGAATATAATTTTCATTTCCTTGTCCATTAAGAAGATTGATACACCATTTGTCATCTTATGTTAATTAGTCATTTGGTGTTTTTATATGTTATTTTTTTCATATAATTTTTTTTTTACATGTTGGATTGGATTTAATTTTGTTATCAATATACATATGCTTTAATACAGTGGAGCTATTAACCCTTTATTTGCTGAGTTTCAAACACTCCTATTTATTTTTGTATCCTGGGTTTTTCATACCTTTCTCTTAAAAGTTTTAATTTTGTATAGTCAAATATATTTTCTTATTTTTGTACAGCTTCTAGGTTTTCTGTGTTGATTAGAAACACCAAACCTCAAATTACACATACAAATTCCTAATGTGTCTCTAATAAATTAGACCTCTATTTCCATCATAAACCAAAAATATTTAAAGCAAGTCAACAATTTTATTTCTGTCTCTTACCAAGAGTACTTGGTTTGTTAATGGCCTTTAGCTGCTGTCATTGTTCCATATAAATTTTAAAAAGATCTTATCAAGTATGATGAACCATGTGTGATTTCTATTAAATTTAGTTTGATTTTTATAGTTCTTACCTAAGAGTGTGCTTTATCTCACTGTTGACTTAAATTCTTTTTTAGTGTGTATGCACTTTATATTTTTTGTTTCTATTCTAAATCATCTCTTTTAAACTATCAATGTAAGACTTTGATCATGGTCTTTAAAAAAACAATTATTTTTATTACATTTGAGAAGAATATGTAGTCTTATATTGTTGGGTGCAATAATTCACATATATTCATTTGATAAGTTCTAATTATTTTCTAATTGTGTTGGTTTTATTATACATGTCTTTATTTTTTCCATATGTTTAATGAGGAATCTTCTTCTTTTAATGGTGAGATTATTCATTATCCCTTTCATATTATGTCAAATTTTAATTTCTATGTTTTAGAGTTATGTGATCCTTTGCATAAAAATTTTATATCTTTATATATTTAAAAATATTCTATTTCATTAATCTCTTTAAAGAATCTGCATTAGAATTATGTATTATAGACATTATGATTTATTAATTAAGAGCATGTGCTTAACTAGACTTATTTTAAAATCCATTACTATTTACTTTCTGTTTGATGTTGGCACTTCCTATCTCTAAGTCTTAGTTTATGTAAAATGGAAATAGTGTTGGCATCACAAGACTGTTATGAAATTCACTGCATTAGGTATTCAAAACACTGAACACAAGATTTGGCACTAAGAAGAGGTCAAGAATTTATATATATAGTTAAGGTTTTCAATTTTTCTTTTGGCAACTTTATTAAATTATACATTTGTAAACTTGCATTCTAACTACTGCCTCTTTGCTATTGATTTTATTGTTTGTTTTACTTTCTTGAGATAAATGTCAGTATTTCATATTTCTTTTGAAATGATAAGATAGTTTAAGAATAATTATTCCTTCTTTGATACAGCTTTGGTTACACTCTTATTTTTTATTGGTAATATTTTCTTTCTTGTTTTTTTTTAACATATTTTGTTTTTAGAGTGGTTTGAGGTTCACAGAAAAATTAAGTGAAAGGCACAAAAGTTTTCCATCACCCTTTGCCTCCACCCATGCATAGCCTCTCCCTTTATCAACATCACCCACCTGAATGGTATATTTGTTACAATTGATCAATTTCCAATGATACATCATTATCACTCAAAGCCTATAGTTTACATTTGAGTTCACTCAAATTTTTAAAATTTATTCATTATTATAATTTGTGCACATTATTACTAAAAGTTTATTTAGCATTATATACAAATACTTAATGTTTACCAATTGCATTTTAAAGTTATAATTATGAGTATAGTTAAGAATTCATCTCTCAGATTCACAACTGTTTTCTTTATTATATCCTGGACTAAAACCAACTAAATTTCCAATAATTCTGAATTGGTCTGGAAAATTATTTAAAATATTCATATAGTGACATATTACTCATTAATCTAAAATTACATCGTAATATATATTCAAAACTTTATTGGTATTATAATCTTTTTCATATTTGCTTTTATGTAAAACATAAAATGTTTGTATATTTGTGACTGTACATGCTTTTAGTATTAAAATTCAGCAAATTAAAAGCTAGTTACTGAGCTAGGCAGCTCATTTTTCATGGAAATTTAACACTGTCCCTTTGGCCCCTCTAAAGGATTATCAGGCCAGTGAAAGTTGTATACCACTACTATTGTACCAAGTACTTGCAGGAAAATGCTAAATATTCATGGCATATTGTGATAATTCAAAACAGTATGAAGAAATAGAAAAAAATCAATTAAAAAGATACATATATATTATATTTTTAGAATATTATACCTTATTTAACAGTTTTTTGAAACATTTGTAAGTAAGTTAGTCCAGCTAATAGACCCCTCTCTTCAACTCAAGTTCTGGAGAAAAATTGATGGGACCTCTGAGTTTTGCAGATCTTTTGTTGAAAATAGTGGCTTGTGAATAATATAGGCCCATCATCACCTTTCCATAAACACTCTTTAGTATGTTATTAATTTTTGGTTCAAAATATGGAAAATCTCAAAATACGACATGTAGACGTTTCTAAAACAAATATGTAGGCAATATTTTAAGAAAACCTTTTAAAACTAACTTTACATTTTGAATCAGAATTTATGTAAAAAACAATACATAATATATAACCACAATGTATAAGATATCACAATGGAAATGTCATATGAGAAAGAAATTTACACAAATGTCTGTAACCAAAGAAAATTTATCTATAGCTTTTCTTTGGAAAAATGAACAGATGCTGTTTTCAAGTGTAATCATCTTACTTGTTAACTGTCAAGTAGATTCCACAGAAAAAGTTTTTTTTTTCTGGTAAAAAAATATAGGTAAATAGAAATAGCAATATTAATGAACATATATTTTTTTTACATATCTTATGAGAAAATTGGAAAGCATAAAAATGACAAAGAACTATCTTATATTGAATATTTCTTCTACCATAAATTCAACTTAATTTGACTCTTTCTGGATATACTATTCAAATGCTGTTTGCTGCTACACAGCAGTTTGATTTAAAAGGCATGTGGTACATTCCCCAAAATGCCAGTACAACTTTCCACCATTTATTGTGTGCCTAGCGCCATATCTGTCGCACAATAAGCAACTAAATGCATTAATTAGTAAATAAATGAAGAAATAAAAATGTTTAATTTTTCCATAATATATATCACAATCATGTAACACAGCATTATTTCATAAATCTCATAGAAATTGCACAAAAGGTTTATTCATTTATCTTCTTTTGTTTTTCTTCCTTCCTGCTTTCATTTTTTCTTCCTTCCTTCCTTCCTTCTTTCCTCCCTCCCTCCTTCTATTCCTTCTTTCCTTCCTTCCTTCCTTCTTCCTTCTTTCCTTCCCCTTCTCTCTCTTCCTCTCTCTATTCCTTCCATTCTCTCATATACATGTGTGTGCAAACCCACTCACAAACTATACAATCGTCAAAACAAAACAAAACAACAAAACAAAATAAAACAAATATGGTTTTGATTGCAGAACTTCAAGGACAATTACCACGTCCAAATGCTTTCCTCTTAGATTCAAACATTTTTTGGAGAACTTGGGAGAGCAGACTTCAGAGTACTGAAAAAACTGGGATTATTCTCACTTTTAATAGCTAAATTCTTCTAGAATTATCACCCTTCTACTCATTTGATGCTTCAAATATAAACTGTTTCATTCTGGTATGAACTGTTTTATTACTATTAGCTATATATCCTCCTCTAAAAAGAAAAGTAAACCTAATTCCAAGGGATGTAACATCATCTTAAGCTTAGAGGTACATAATTTTGATTGCTTAAAAGATTTGTGAGGGTGAAAATAAAGCTAATTCTTAAGTCAAAGGCAAGACCTAGCAAGTCCAAATCTCATATTTAGAATTCATATGGTGACATGTCTTATAGATATGTATACTCTCCTGACATGTGTGTGGCACTTAAAATTTTAAAGAACTCTCTAGTCTTGTGTGAAAAGGTGTTTTGAACTATTTAAAATACTGTAGATACATCTCTCACCTCAGATCTAACCTTTTATCTACCACTTTGAAATCCAAAAATCTTGCAGTCAGAATTTTTTATAACATAACTCATTTCAATGACTAAATATGGTCAGAATGATCACAAGGCTATTTAGGTTTTCTTTGTGTTGTTGTTGATGTTTTAATTATAATTAACGTAAGTTCATTTCATCCATTTTATTTTAGAAATATTACTGTGTACTGCCAAGACTCTACTGAAGTGTTATGAGATAGCTGTATCTGTAACTATCTATCTTTTATACTATGGAAAACCTGAGTTCTGAAACACATCTGACCCCAAAGATTTTGAATAAGAGACTGAGAAGCTCTAATTTTTAGTGGGTGTCTACTTTGTGCCATTCTTTCTCAAATAGTACATTCGTAAGCAATCAATTAAAAATATAAAGCAAATAAAATCCACAGTAAACTAGACCTAAATAATTTCCAGGATGGAGAATCTGAACCTTCCCGTCAGAAAATAGAAGTTTTCAGATTCAGTAGTTTAATGAGAATTCTAACAATAAAAAATGTTCTTCTAAATAATTCAGATTATCTAGAATATGTTTCTGTAGAGCAGCGAAAATATACAGTGAGGAAATAACCAATATGATATGTCCTACATACTGTATATATTCTTATACAGGTAATTTATTTTGAAGGTTAGCACAGTTTATTAATATTTAGTGCATCTAACTCAGTGTTTTATATGTTGACTTAAAATACACTTTAAGAAGTTAATTTAAATGACATTTTAAGTTAAAGCTAAATTAGAAAGCATTTTAAAGGGTAAACACAACAAAAATTATTTTATAATGCTTATGAAACAGAATATTGAAAAATATTATTTTTTCATAGCTAAAATATAAATGTTTAGATTCTTCTGGTTTAATAACTTGCTCCAATGACGTCAAGTCTATTGCATTTTTAACTTGCTAGATTTTTTTGTTAATACTATCTCATTATTCATACTCTCCATCTTATTCTTTTCAATGTACATGCTTTCCTAGAGAAGGGTGATGGGGAGAAAGAGAGAGAGATTACATAATAAATATGGTATTTACATTTGTTGATATAAAAATTAAATTATATAAATGACTTTAAAAAAGTGAATGAGGGGACAGCTGGTGTGGATACAGAGGCAATTTGTTTGGGTGTTTTTTAAATTTTTCTTTCTTTAAACCACACAGAATAATTTGAAGAAACAGAAAACCAAAGCCTATATAAGACGAGCTGCATTTTCAAGAAAACTATAAGGCAGAGAATACTCTTATAATTGACATTATTTGTAAGTCACGACACAGCCGGCTCAGGGTAGCAGAGCCCTGTCAAAAGACATTCAGAAGCTGTGACCAAATCAGTGAGGACTAATCAGAAGGGTCAGAGGTCCTTAGTAGCGGCATATCCCAGAAAAAGCCAACAAAAAAATATTTTCCATAGGAAGGTGCCTCATCCAAAAGTGCAAAATTTCAGTGAATAGGGCTAAGATCAACCACAGTAGGAACACTGGTTAAGCTAGAGAGAAAAGATTCATAAAATACTCATGGCCCCTGGGAGGTGGAAAATCTCAGACAGTACCAGCAAATTTGCCCACCTTAAAAGACAGGCATGGTCTGTGCTTTGGAGTCAGTAAGCAGTGAAGTGATGGCTAACTTAGGGCTAGATAAAGAAGCTATTTTTAACGCGGTAAGGTGTGGAGAGAGAAAGTAGAGGTGCAGAGAGGAATCAGGATTTATTAGAACAGTCCAGCAGAGCAACAGAAAAGGAGGCACTAATTTGCAAATCCTGAAGTCTGCCTGGCCTTTTCTAATGTCTAGCCTTCTGCAAATAGTAGGAAAAGTAAAATCCAAATAATTGAAGCATGAATTTTTGAAAAGGAATTGTCACATCGTCCATACAAAGTTTCTACAAAAAGTTTAAGGATAAGGAGCAGTCAAATTTTCCCACAAGTGAAACAATAATACCACAACCAAAAAAAAAAAAAAAAAAAAAAAGAGGGAGATAGATTACTAGGGCAGAGTTAAATTCAAAATATTGAAGTAGAACTTTGGAGAGATGTGGAATTGTCACTGTAAATGAATTGAACAAGTAAAATAGGATTGCTGGCTAATACAAAAGACCCCCTTGAGTTTTGTGGCTATTCATTGGAAATGAGGTCAGTCAGCCTAAATTGTGATAAAAAAAAAATATATGAGTTTTCTTTCCAAGTCCAGTGATTGACTCAAACTATTACAGATTATTTTCTATCACCTCTCTTGTTAAAGGGATATGGTTTGCTTTATAGGATCAAGCAAAGCCTAAGTTTTGAGACCATTTGATAGCTATCATTTACAGTTAGATAAAGAAGAAAATAAAATTCAAAACTAGTATTGTCAAGACTTAATTTGATTATTAAGGCTTCAAAATGTAAGAACGCTATCACCTTGAAAAACAAATAAAATAGTCATTGAAACAAGTTATATTTAATGTAAACTATAATGTGATGTAACATAAAACAGAAAAAAATAATAATAGATTAAAAGTAATTGAATTACTGTGGTGAAACATAAAAATAATTGTATTTGTAGTAAAAATCATAATATTTTTAAAATGCTTTATTGCTATAAATATAAACTATCAAGATAATATTATTAAAAAGAACAATGTCGCACTATATTTTCTCACTAGTAAAAAACTTAAAGTTGTTTTTTTATTGACTAGCATAAAGAACTGTTTGAGTAAAAAAGAATTTCATGCTTAAAATTGTTGAGACACAAAAGGCATGCAATAAAGGTACACTGATATTTAGTATCATATTTTATAACATTTTTCACGGCTTTGTCATTACTCTCAGTCTATCTACTTTATCAAAAACTAAATACTTATTTATACATTGAATATTTTGAAAATTAGTAAACTTATCCTGCAACATATATTTGCCGGCAATGCTATGTAACCCTCAAAAATATGGGATTTGGGAAATTAGGGTCTTAGAGAAAAAGCAACAACAGATATATTTGCCAATGGGTAGGTAAAATAATCACAAGAAAACAGTATGTTTAAAGTTACTACCAGCCTTCCAAACAGTCTAAAATAACTCAAGGCAGCTGTGTCACCGAGGAAAGCAGGTCACCTTTCTGTGGGAACCAGGGAATTACATAACATAAATTCTATGTCTGTCTTGTGAGAACATCAAATCCCATTGTACTAGAATGGCTTCTCCAAGCTGATGCCAAAAACCTGAAGATAACTTCCCATTATTCTCTTTAACTCTCTAACTCATTACAATTAAATTAAACACTCTGAAACTTTGAAATGTAAAACAGACCCACTTACTGAATGTATGAGCATAAAGGAGCAGTCGTAAATTACTCCTTTCATTCAATCTGCATTTTGGAACTCTGTCCCAGGGTAAAAAACTTTCTCAGATCATTTTTAGTTGTAGATGGCTTATAGGTGATGTGACAAGTTTTCTTATTGGCTAGCATAGTATTTATCTAAATCTCTTTTCTCAAGATAATTATCAATAGCATCCTTTTTAACACTAAGAAATGGTTTGGTTTGAATGATAAATGGCAAAATTGACACACTTATGTAGGGTGTAGGGGTCTGCTGTGTACCTGGCCTTCTTTCCTATGTAGGAGTAAGAGGAATAGAAGGGTCTTGTACCAGTACTTTACCAACTGGTGGCAATTTCGCTAAGAGACATTTAGCAATGTCTGGAATTTTATTTTTATTTTTTATTTTTTTTGGTTATTAGAAGTGGGGCAGTGCAGGAGAGGCTGTTGCTACTTGTGTAAAATGTGAAAAAGTCAAGAGTGTTTCTAAACATCCACATTCTGCTAATTGGGTCAACTTGACCAGTGATATTTGTTTACTTTTTTTAATTGAGAGAAAAGAGCTATGACATTTTAAAAATTAAAATCATTAATGTGAACTTTCCTTCCACTTTTAAAGAGAGGAAAGCCCATAATAATATTTAGCCTTAAAAAAAAAAAAACCTACTACACAAATGGACACTTACTTCACTATCTTATCCGATTCATCAAGGTCAGAGCACCTCAAATAGACTCAGTACAACCTTTGGTACTATTTACACTAATGTGTCACTGAGAAGTAGTTAGAATACTGATAGAAATAATCAATATTTACATGCTCTTTCACTTCTCAAAGCATATCTATATCAGTCAGTAGATTCTAATCTTTTTACTACTTGGAACATTAAAGCTTAAGATTGAATCATAATTCCATCAGCTTATTTTATCTTCACTGTATTTCCAAACTGGGCATTGTAGATGCGCCTGCTTGCCATCATTGTCATCTATTTCAAAATGTTGAATATGGATCTTTCAGATGTATCATTTTATTTACTATTTTTTTCTTCTCCCATCCTTACATTATACCCATCCTGCCCGCTCAAATCATAAATGATGGTCTATTTATAAGTAAACATTCTTTACCTTTGGCTGGCAGCAATATTTCAAAATGTTTCAACCTTGCCACTAAATCATAAGTTGGTCATATAATCACTTGTTTTCTTGGCGTAGATTCCTAGAGATTTGACAGATATACAGTTTTGATCTAGAAATTATACAGATATTTGAGTGTATTGACAAAAGGATTTTTACATTCCACACAGTAATCTCTCTTTCTGAAAGAGTAGGCAGCATCTCCATCTTTGATTCCTTAAAAAAGGGCTTGTCAACCTCTTGGGCTGAATAAGTATGGAAACACTGTTCTCTGTGCACCGTAGGATGTTGATCAACATTCCTGACTGCTACCTACTAAATGCCAGTAACACTTGCCCAGTTGTGAAAACTGAAAATATTTTCAGATATAGCAAAATGTCCCCTGGAGGGAATAAGCACCCCTGGTGGAGAACAACTGCTTTAAAACAAATTTAAAACAAATATATCTGATTTTTCAGGCTGACTTTCCCTCTATATTTCCCAGAGGAACTCAGTGAATTTTCATGCAAAGATCTATAAAGCTACCCTGACAGAGCATATTAGACAAATGAAATAGAGATCCTATTTTATTGATATAACAAAATCTTCCCAATACAATGAATGGGTTTATTTTTTTATATTAAATTTAAAAAGAATTACTTGAAAATGTTGTGGCCTATAGTTGTACCTTGGCATGTTAAGCTCAAAATTATTTCTATTGTCATCTTACTAATATCACAAATTGTACTAAGGTCAAAATGTGCTTTATATGCCAAAATGAAAAGAAAGGCAACAGTGTCTTTAGAGCCAAACATTTGTTCACTTCTCACACATGTTCATATAATCACACTATTGTAGGCAGTCTCTATTTAACAATAAAACCATCTCAACAAAGAAAATTGTCAAACA
This sequence comes from Cynopterus sphinx, assembly GCA_030015415.1. Lineage (NCBI taxonomy): Eukaryota > Metazoa > Chordata > Mammalia > Chiroptera > Pteropodidae > Cynopterus > Cynopterus sphinx. Next base: position 15,151,883 of record CM057380.1, read on the forward strand.
TCTGCAGAAAGATGAATCATGACTATTTGTACTGATTGTTTTTTTATTGTCCACCTTTTCAGAATCCCTGGATCTTTATGTTTATGATTGTATTTACCCTCAAAGGGTGAAGCAGTCACACTGTTATACTTGAATACTAGATAAAAAGATGAATTAAGTGGTAATTTGGATGGATTTATTTCAGTTGTCTGACCTAGAAAGTGTGCTTAAATGTATTTCAGTGAAAGCTGAATTGCATACATCTATAGAGCTATGCTCCCTAATTTTTTAAATTGCCTTATAATTACCCTTCACTAACATCTTTCTATTTTCTATGATTCCAGAAAATTTATCTGAAAACTCAATTCCATAAAACTTAAAAGTAAATAAATGTATTCACTCTGGAAAACACTGGCTAAAACAGAACAGACAGTTTGGATTTAACACTATTTCTATACATTGCTCATTAATAGAAACTAAAAAACAAGAAAAAATAGTTACTTTAACCAAAGACTAGTAAACTTAACTTACTGAACTGGTAAAATTATGTCATAAAAAACTTAAAGTTTATTTTTAAAGAATCAATTTATTTAAAAATCATTTCACTTATATTTTAGGTGGATTGCTTTGTTGTCCTTCCCCCTAAATTAAAAAAAAAGTGAGACATATTCAAATTATCATTAAAAATATTATTATTTTTATTGCATAATTATTTGCATCATACTGTAAAAATTTAGGAGAGATAACAATAGCTTACTAAGCATAATTCATAGTTTACTAAGCATGAACTTTGTGTTTCAATGATGTTTGTATTTCAGGGAGGGCCTAGAGTAAGATTTAGTAAATTAATTCTGTTAGTGATAGAAGATAGAGAAGCTCTGTTGAAAAAGGGACTTTCTTAATGAGTTATAATTGTATAGCATCAAGGATGGCTCCATTTAGTAATATAAAATGAAAAAGGATTCATATATGCAAATATAAAAGACTTCTGGCATACAGATTTCAGAGTCACTCTTGGTATTATAGTCCTACCACTTAAAAGTGAATTATTTTAAAAAAAAATATCGTAATCAAGATATAAAATATAATAGACAATCAATATGCAGAATGCCAGCAAAACATCATATAAACTATGCATTTTTCCTTGTTAAACTCTTATGTGAGCCATGAATTATGCAAAACTACCAAGAGATCCTATTAAAAAGGTGATACATCTTCAGAATCCTAAGACATGAAAGACCATTTGAGCTTTTCTCTCATGGTTATTACAGAGTTATCAGAAATCCTCAGAGTCTGAAAGTTTTAAATGGAAGTAGGATAGTGAAGATATATTGCAAATTATATGCTAGTAGAAGAGAAACACTACAGAAAAAAAATTGATGAAGTAATCAAAATTATTTATTTAGTAGGCTGCTCATTTCTTCAAAAGCACAGTTTATAAAGAATGGCCTGACTATAGCAGTGATGTCATTGGTTAGCGAGGTACTTTGAGGAAGATTCCATTAATATGCGAAACATATAACACAATAAGAATTTACTTTTACTTATCTGGCAGAATTCAGTATATTTTAGATGTCGCATTCAATGCTTTAAAGTATGATTGTCAAATTATTGTAATTATTAGTAATAGAACTGCCACTCAAGCATGACTTAGGAGACCCCGATTAATTATGAAAAATCACAGAAGAGTAGGTTCAAATGGTCTGTTATGGGCAAGATTATGACTTTGACACTTAAAACTGGTGCCCTGTCTGTAAGCCATCTAAACTCTTGGATCAGACATAGAAAAGCTGGGTAGTCAGCTAGTTGCTTTTTATTTTTTTACATAATATTCACGTTTATTATTTTTTTCTTTAATAATTAATTTTTTTGTCAAAAATAAGAGTGACGAATTTCAGTCATGTGTGTATAGAAGCAAAAAAGTAGATGATCTGGTTAGCTAATAAAAGAAATAACAATGCCTTTTGGCACAATTTAAATAATATCATTTTACCCCATACTATGTCTAATTTCAATAAACTTATATGGGCTGCAGTTAAATCTTCTCAAACACACACACACACAGACACACACACACACACACACACACATGAATACACACACATTTTTAATTTAAATTAATCCATTCTACCATAGCACTTACAAAATAAAAAAAAAAATGATAAAGGAAGAATAATATCAAATGTGATACTGTTATTTCAAAGTCTTGGAAACAATTTAATCAGTTTGGAAATACATTCTGGAAGATTTATATATCAATACACGTGCACTCACACATGCAGAACCTTGATGCTTTATGCTACCATTAGCATTCTGCAATTACCGTATTCCTTGTCATAGCCCAAGTGTTCACTGAAAATGAAGAAAGGGATAGGAAAGAAAGCTGTTATGCCATTAACCATCAACAATCCTGGGGCTTAATATCAGAAAGTTGGTAAATACTGGTTAAGGCAGCTGAGTTAAAGCTCTAACTGGCTGTGATACTCAGGACCTTGACCTATCTGAGCTACTTTTCTCTTTAAAATCAGGATACAAAGATAACATGGTGTGTAGTGTTGTTATGATGCGTTCTTTCCTGTGCTTTCAGCTGCTCTACAGCTTTATATCACAGGGTGCTCCACTCCTCCTGGCTATGCATTCAGTCTCCATGCCAACCACAATATTCACCATGGCAAAGCAAAATGGGGGACTTCTGAGCTATAGGCAAGGAGAATTCAGAGTATTAGTTAGCTAGGGTCATCAAAGCAAAATACCACAGATTGGATGCCTTAAACAGTGGAAGTTTGTTTTCTTACAGTTCTGGAAGTTAGAAGTCTAAGGTCAAAGTTTTGGCAGATTTATTTTCTGCGGCCTTTCTTCCCTGCTTGCACTTGGCCACCTTTCTCACTCTGTCCTTGTTTGACTTTTCCTCTATCTGCCCTCATTTTCTCCCATAGCATTGGTCACATTTTCTCAATTGTTTGTTTGTTTGTTTGATTTTTGGGAGGGGTCCTTATTACTAGACTGCAAAGCTGGATTTCTGGAGAGTTCCATCACCTGGTTAGCTCCCTCTGTACAGCTTTCTATGTAAGATTTTACCTATAACCATGAAACTATTTACCACTTATATTTAAAGACACAGATACTTATGTCTGAAACAGATCTTTCCTATAATCACCACTTGTCCATTTGCCTAACTATATGTGAAATATTTCCTAATGGAAGACCTTCAGGCAGGTCAGTATATTAAATGTCTGGAACTGAAGTCATTGCATTCTTCCCAAACTTGTTTCCACAGCTACGAAAGCTTCCTGCTTCCACCATCCAAAAATTTTTTCTAGATCTAGAAAAATCTACGTCCAATTACCCTCACTATGTATTTGTTGATATCTAATTGTAACACTAAAGGCATGTAATATCCTTTCCTCATTAACATCACTGCATTTTCTCATGCTCTCATCATTTTTCATGCAGTGATTTGCAAATGCCCACCTCATCTCCCTGCCTGTTGCTTTGCCCACCTTCTGCCTGGAGCACTCACTCCCTCCCCATACCATGTTTCACACAACTGTGGACCATCCTGTCACAAATGCAAACATGTTTAGGTGCTCCCTACTTAAATAATTCCAGTAGTTACCTAATGACTAAAGAGTGAAATCTATGTTCTTACCATGGATAGAAGGTTCATTACTCCTTGGGTTTTTTCACACAGTTTTAAACTTATTTCATTATTTTATGTTTTAAATTATGTTCTCTAGTCATACAAACAGAACTAGCATGGAAATAAATAAATATATGATAAGTTTGTCATTCAGCAACTTTATTCCTGCTTCTTTTCCTTTTCTGGTGTCCCCCTCCTTTTTGTTCCCTAGAAATTTAAGTTAGGATTTTTGTTTGTTTGTTCACATGTTTTTAAAAATTCAATTTATATGCATCCACTGTTAGGAAGCCTCTTTTGTTTATCCAATTTTAAGAATTAAAACAAGATAGAAAGATATTATCTACTCAACCTCTGAAGCAAGCTATATCTTGCTCCCTGTGTTTTAGAGTCTAGGAAGCTAAATTTTATTCCCCAGACTCCTTTGTGACTGGGGATATAAATATTACTGAGGTTCTGTCAATCAGATGTAATCTCACAAAATCGGAATTTATGGCCCATTTATAAAAAGAGAGAATGCCGTCACTATATACTACATAAGCCATCTATCTACAATTAATGATCCAATAAAAAAAAGTGTTGTTTTAGAACCAAATATGAAAGCAGTGAGTCCCTGATCCATGAATAAAATGACAGTAGTATATTTCTGGAGAAAACAGCTTTAGCAATGGTTTATTGATTCCTCAACTTCCTGATTATAGAACAAGCAAGAACCCATTCTTGCAATTTTTCTGGAACTCCTTTTTTCTTTTTTTGAATACTTAAATTGAGGTGCTCCCTTTTTATGTGTTGGTAAATCGTATAAGTTATAGAAGATGGAACTCTTAGCTAGATCTTAGGACATGTTACTTGGGTTTTATCACTGATCCTATAGTTTCCTATCTTAAATCCCATTCTACTTAAAATAACTGCATATCTCCACAACAGTTCTATCAGATAAAAGATATAGTTGTTTCCACTTTACAGATAAGGAAAATAAAATACAGAAAGTAGATCTTCCAACATTACACAGAAAATAAGTAGTTTGTCAGGGAATTGTACTCGGGTACTTTCTCCCAAATTCTGCCTAAACCTTTACCATCTAGAGTAACTTTTTATGTTGTCAAATTTTCCATTGTCTTCAGTCTTGCAGGACCTGAACTTGATTTCTTTAGAACGTTTTGGACACATGCACTTCTTCTAGTTGTAGATTTGCAGTAAAGGAGTTCACATCAGAATGTACTCTATTAACACAAAAAGAGACATAATTCTCATAGAGATGGAAATATTGATCTTGGCCTACCTAGCACCATTTTTTTATTTGTTTGTTTGTTTTTTTTTGGTAATTCTATAAAGAAAGCCACATCATAATGAAAGTTTGCTTGATCAGCATGGAATAATAACATTTAATGGCTTCCATATCCATAAAGGGTGTGGCCTTAACTATGGGAGTGGATTCTTGGAAGTTATTTGGCTTTACCTTCTTGCACAACTCTTGATGGTACAATTAAACTTAGTAGTAAAAGTAGAATAATTAAAAAACAATTTGGCTAAGATTCCCACTCTCCTGGATAGCTCTTTGATTAAACTGTATGCATTTGCTCCTGTGATCCCCTTGTATCTTTTTTTTTTTCTTTTCCTTTACCCAACCTCTTTTCTGAGTAGCCCCTTCCTTCTTCAGATCTGATCTCAACAATCAGTAAATTGTTGCTTATATGTTTAGGCTTTTGGGACCATTGTTACTTGGTAAATTTGTTTATCACTGAAAAGGTAATCTATTTTATCTTACCTTAAATTTTTTTAGAGAAACCTCAGCCTGGCCTTCTTATCCCAAAATAAGCACTTACTGCACTTAATTCTAATAATTTCTTACTTGTCTCTCCAATTAGAATAAAAGTTTCATGGCAGGAGAGACTGCGTCATGTTCATCTTTGTAGCCTGAGTTTTTAGCAGAGCACAGGACAAAATCCAAAAATATCAAAAATATTATTCTGTATAAAATAATAATATATCCAAAGGGACTTAGCCAGTTGAAAAATTCATAACATTTTAATGTTATGAGGTTTGTTGTTCAAAATATACATTCTGGATTTAAAGATAATTCAAACATTTTTTCAAAGAGCAAATTATTAGAAAAAAATTTTGTTCTTTATCTTTATGCATTTCAATAGTGTTAGCTCCCAAGAACTCAAATGATAAATTATCATTTTGAGCTCTTAGATAAGAAGAAAAAGATAAATGCATATTATTTCATCACTTCACACTTCAAAATTGCTCTTAAAATGCATTCTGAAAAATGTGAATACTCAGTTGCCTTATTTGGCACATCTAAGGATGAACAAACTAAAGAAAATATAAGATTAATTTAAAAAATCTCTACTAAAGTTATAATTTATTTCCACTATTGTATCATAAATATGCCATGGCAATTTTATTAACTGATTCAATCTAATTAGTGTCTAAAACTAGGTGCAAGTCTTGGATGAAAGATTGTATTCAACAATATACATTAAGGCCAAGATACACATAATGAGACACATTTTTCAAAGAAATGTTTTCATTGAGAGGACTTCCGAAAAATTTTATGGGAAACCAACTTAGTTTACTCCAACAAATATTTCCTGAGAATTTATCATATATATTATGCCCTAAGTTCTGGGCAGGCACAAGTGCATTAAAACCAAGATCATTAAAGAATTTACAATAGGAAAATTAGATATTCCAAAAGAAAATTCTAATTACTTGTGATAAGAGCAAGGATAGACATTTTAAAAGGCTTAAAAACAGTAGGATATTTAACCCTGCCTTGCAGATTAGAACTGGAATAATGCAAAAAAATATGAAGCTTCTTGGTTATGGTGATATCTGAGATAAATGCTAAAGGATGAGAAGTGTGAATCCAAGAGAATGAGAAGCATACAAACTCTTTTAGACCAAGCATCTTGCAAAGTTGCAGAGATAAGAAACTGCTTGGTGGGTCGGGAGATCAAAATTAGATCATGAAATTTGGAGTATTAACTGTGCGGTAGGGACTTGTGGAAGATTCCATCCTTTTTCAGTGACAGAAAGCATCCATGTCACAGAAACCACTGTCTGCGAAAAGTAAGACTGGGCAGTGGAAGCTGCCCAGAATATCACTACAGATACAGTGTGTTTTGCACAAACATGTATGCATGCTATTACTTTATTATTAATTGTGTAAGCATTTATTAATAGAAGCATAACAATAAGAATCCATTTAATTTTCATTTGAATAGTTATCTAATTGTGAATCCTTTCAATATTTAAATAATAATGAGTTTAGTAAAGTGTTGTAGACAATATTTAAACCTGAAAAGTGTAGAATCAGTGAACTTTGTGCATTTGCCACTAGATAGGCTTTCACTGGTGGGCTACATTTGTACACTATTATTTTATAGTGTCCTTCTGAGCCTGGTCAAAACTACAACTGATCCACATCCAGGCTATCAGAAAGTCTGAAAACTAACGATAACAACATGAGGCTACAAGATACATGGTAAAGTTGAAATATCTCTATTATTTCAGTTAAAGCAAATCACATGGAGTATTGTAATTGCTTCCTTAATTTTTCTTCTCTTTTTGTACACTTTGCCCCACAAGATCTTTTGCCCAAACTGCAGCCAAAATACTCTGCAAAACATTGATTTTATCTTTTATTTCTACCCTCAATTTAGAAATCTTTAATGAATTAGCATTGCATTTAAAATTAAAAATTAAATCTTTAACATGACTTATCAGGCCCTGCATATTCAGTTCTTCATAACAAACTCTAACCTCATGTTTTGCTCACAGGAACCACTTTATTCTCTCCAAAGCAGCCCCATTGGACTGTTTTTGTCTGTCACATCACTGAACCGTTTGCATGAGATGTTCTTTCTACCTAAATGTTTTTTCTTAACTTTCCTCAAACTTCACTCTTCTTTCATGAAGTTTACTTGCAATTAACTTTCAAATCTCAACTAGTTCCACACATAGAGAAACCTCCACCAACCTCTTTGCTAGTCCAACTGTCTTTAGGTTGTGTCTCACAACTACATTTACCTCACCTTCCAAGCACTTGATACATTTGTAACTTAATTATCTTTTAAATAATGTCTAATTCCCCTCTTAGCCACTAAACTTCCTGAGAACAGGGACCATAACTCTTTGTTCACCATTGCACCTCCATGGCAATGCCTAATATATAATAGCTATAACAAAAAGTTGAACTTAAACTTTTAGCTGAGTGATCAAAGTATAAAATTTGTTCTCTCAAAAGATTTGATGGACTATATGGAGCTTTAAAACTGATGACTGGTAAATGGTTCTTACTCATGTCTATGATGTCATAAGCTTGAGGGAGTAAATACTGGAGAAAGATTTTTGAGCCAGATTTTTAGAATTTGTTTTGATTCTTAACACATTCTGTACCAAAAGAAGTAGTGATATGGGGATGGGGTTCTTTCTCTAATTGCAAGCTTAGTCAGAGGGGATTCTAACTAGAGCATTCTCAGAGCTGTTTATGGACTTTATATGGTTGGAAGAGCACAAAGAATGAGATTCTGGCTTACATTTGAGAAAAGCAATAACCAATAGCACAAGAAAGAGGACTAAAAGTTGGAAGTAACTACCCACTAACAGTGGACCACAGATGTGTGATACCTGGGGCCAGATAAGGCAACCACCACAGGGAAGTTAACCTAAGAGACTAACTGTCAGGGTTACAGGACCCCGACATTTGCAGATAGTAGTCGTCTACACAGGGAAAAGATGTTAAAAAGCGTAAATCTGGAGTAAAAGACTAAAAGAGAAGCAGAGTTTGAGTTAAAACAGTTGAAGGATCCAAAAAGAACTCATGAAAGTATCTGTAACAGAATAAGCTTTAAACATTTTCTACCCGAGAGAATACAAAGCCACCTTACATAGTACCAATGAATTAACTCTTTTTGATGTCCTCACCTCTTATCTCTCCAATCTCTTTGTTCATGATGGAATTAAAATAGCACAAAAGGAAAAGAAAATTGGTGAATAATAATTGAATGCAAAAAGACCATAGGCCTACTTCAGGGCAGCAGGCAACTCATCACAGATGGCTTTAGCTGAGAAAAAAAATCTTATTCTTGAATTATGATTAGAGTGTTGATTAATATATTGGATATTTTTAATTACCGGATTAAAGATGTATTTTCATTATATTAGTTTTTTTGGACTTTCTATTATTTAATAGTGTTAAAAAGTGTCAGGGACACATGGACCAGTGGAACAGAATCATGTGTCCAGAAGTAAACTCATATTTACACGGGCAAATAATTTTTGATAAAAAAAGTGAAAAGCATACAGTGGAGAAAGGAAAGCCTCTTCAATAAATGGTGCTGGGAAAACTGGAAAGCCAATGCAAAAGCATGAAACTAGACTGTTGTCTATCACCCCACACAAAAATTAACTCAAAACGGATTAAGAACATGAATATAAGACCTGAAATAATAAAATGCATAGAAGAAAACATAGCAACAAAACTCAAAAACCTTGAATTTAAAGAGGATTTTATAAATTTGACTTTGAAGGCAAGGGAAGTAAAAACAAATATAAATGAATGAAACTACACCAAACTAAAAAGCTTCTGCTCAGCAAAAGAAAATGACAATAGGGTAAAGAGCACTTTTATAACATTTTAATTATCTTATAGGTATATTAAGATTGATATCATAGAATGTTAATTATGAGAAGGGAAAGTAAACTGTTAAGTAGTTTTATATCATGAGTAAATTTTATTCAAAACTTCTGCAAGAAAAAAATTCAAAGATTAAACTTTGAAAAATGCAACCTAAACACTAACTTGGGAAAATAATATGAGAACAGATTTTCAGTAGGAGGGAGCAACCTGGAATATTGTAGTGCCAGAAGATACCTAATAGCCACTGACAGTGAATTATACATTAGACATTATGTGAAAGTCAAAAATAAATAAATAAAATCTTAAACAGTCATGTTTTAAATTTCTGTTCATGTTTATTTTTAAGCATGTAAATTTTTAAGTTCAACACCAAGAAATCATGTAGAGCTAAGAGGTATGCATTATAAATTTACTATAAAGAAACTGACAATTTACATAGGCCATTGACCAAAATGAAGATAACCATTCAAATTGAGAGAAATATACAACACAAAAAGTTCAGATTATCTATCTTATTTTAACACAGTTTAAAATGTTTTGTTTTCTAATTATTAAAATCATAGAATTAAATTTTCAAAGAGTAGTAAAAAAAAAAGACATTCAATTAGCTTTAAAGACATTTACATTATTTTAGAGCATTTACTCTTAAGCACTTTAAGACATGACTGTTAATAGCTTTGTGGATAATATATATCATATTAGGCATAAGTTTGGGTACAAGTTTAAATTTTGATTAACTGTATAAATCAATCTTTTCATTAAAAATTCAACATGATATTAATGAATCAAAGTTTTAAGTTTAACAACAGAGAATCAAAAAGAAATGCAAAAGAGGCTTTTATAAAAAACTCAGTTGGCACTAGGTAGAGTAGGAAAATGAGCCTGTGTAACTCAGTTGGAAAACTAGCCTAAGTAACACAGATACATATAAAAGAGCTCAAAATGGCAAATAAGTGTTGTTGAGATAAACGGTTAGCCTAAACAAATGCTTCTCTATTCAACATACTTCCTTCAGTGTTTCTCCATATATTGAGAAATAATATTTCCAGAATATAGCATGGATTAAATAATACACTATAAGGTCAGTTTTCAAAATGTGTTTTTAGAATCTATGTAAATTTTTTGGACATTGATCGAAGTGTAAATACAAGGTAGATGTCATCTAATAAATGATCATATACTTCATCTCCACTAGAACTTACTATTATTTGAATAAAAATAAACTGCTCAGGGTTAAAATTAGTAAATAATAACATGAGCACTCAATGTGTGTTAGGAAGTCTTGGGTGTCTGTCAGTTTCTTTTAAAACCTGCCAACATCCATGATATGGGGCAGAAATATATTACTAATTTAATTTTATATGATTAAGTTAACTCTATTGGGCATTCTTTGGGTGAGAATAGTTCTTGATGATGAAAATAATTAAAACTATAATTAATGTGAGAGTAGTCAAATCTTCCAAGATGTATCTAATTTGGCTATCACAACTGCCCTTTCAAGAAGGTGTGAGAAAAAATATTTAAAGAAATTAAGAATTACAAAACTATACACTTAATTTTGTTTGGCCTGTCCAGTCATGTTTTTTGTCAATTAATGGAAATTCTTTACAGATCTTAGAAGTGCCTTAAACATCTATAGCCTCCTTGCAAGAAGAAAAGACTTAAAAGACTGAAATTGCTGTGGTAACCAGCCTGCTGAATTACCTGCGGTGTTTCTCATCTTGTGACGTTCAGGCCCTGGTAAGGTCTTTTCCAATACAGAATCAAGCTGACGGGTGTAACTAAGAGGCTACAGTGGAAATTAAAGAATGTGACTTCATAGCTAGATCATTAAAGACATGTTGACATCTGTGTTATCTTGGATCACTCTCTTTGGGAGAATCCAGTTGCTGTGTTACAAACCATCTTCAAAAGCCCTAAGGATAAGTCCATGTGCTGAGAAATTGAGGACTCCTGCCAACAGCCTGCCAACAATTTGCCAGTTCTGAGAGTGAGCCCATTATGAAAACAGATCCTCCAGCTAGAGACAATCCTTCAGATGACTGCGGTCACAGCCATAATCTTAACAGCAACCCTATGAGAAATTCAGAGCCAAAACCACTCAGCTAAACCTCTCCAGGATTCCCCATTTATAGAAACGGTATGAGATAATATTTACTGTTTTAAGCCATTAAGTTTGCTGATAATTTATTGTGCAGCTAGATAACTAACAAAACTATTAATCATATTGGCAATTTAGTAATAAAATTTCTTATGAATTACATACATTTGCATATTTTATTCTCCATGATCACTTTTCTAGTTGCTCTCCAGATATTTAAGGAAAAGAAATTGCATTCATAGATGGTAAAAACAAAACAATGTAGAACAAACAACAACAACCACCTACTTCATAGGATGAATAATTTCTTCAAGAGAAAAATAGTGAAGGTCAATAATGGTTTATTCCAAATTCCTGATATTCATTTCCTCAGAAATATTTTTGAAAGTATATCATATGCTGCTGGAGGAAATAACATAAACAACCCCTTCCCTCATGTACATTACATTCCAGAGTAAAGATACAGAAACTAAACAATGAAATAAATCAGACTGTGGTGAGTTTTATGAAAAATAATAAATCCTCCAGCAGGAGGAGAAAGCTTGAGAGTGGCATGAACTGTTGTTTTTTGGTTTTTGGGTTTTTTTTTAGTAGAATCCTATATGGTCAACAACACCAGTAGGTGCAGTTTAGTCAGCTGACACTGCTGACAAAACTACAAAAGGATGGTGGAAAATGCAACCACTGTGTCTAGAAATTTAGCAAGGTACCCGATTTTTCATATTAACATTTCCAGTTGAAAATAAGGAGCAGGTGTAGCCATCGTTGGATTCAGTCATGTAACTATACTTTTATCTTAAGACATCAAGTCTGAAACTGCAGAGTCTAATTTTACCTTCCTCTCAAGCTAATATTAGCCCCCTATAAAAAGTCAGAGAGTGCATTTTGTTGAGTGCTGGGACAGTAGCTGCAACTTTGAATACATACGTTGGGTAGACTAATAAAATATATATGTCTTCTTGGTCAGAGACAAAGACCATTATCACTGTATTATATCAGTTTCCTATACATCAGTTCCCACAGGACAACACAATGAGAACTTGAAGTTATCTTCACATACAATGGGTAGATCACAGGAGAGAAAGCTCAAAGTTAGAAAACATTAATCTTATGTAGGAATGCTCATGAACTGTCTATCCTCCCCTCCAGTGAGAAAAAAGAGCAACAGGAGCATTATCTTTACTGGAATGTAAGCCAATATCTCTGGGTGTGAAGGAGAAGACATGTCTATGTTTATTACCTTGGAAAATAAACCAACTTTTCTATGAAAAGAAAAAAAAAAACATGACACATATTCTGGAATTTCTCCATATACAAAAATTAGCTGTAAATGTTTTTGCTCAAGGAACTCCATGGATGCAGGAATTCAAGAAATCCATGAGAAAATACCTTTCAACACAAAGAAAGGTAGGCAAAAGAATATTAGGCATTTTTAACCTGGTAGTTTCAGGTTCTTCTTTGAAAAATAGAAAATTCTGCAAATATATAAGGCAAGTCAGATGCTGGATGAACAAGAAGAATGCTAAATGACTGCTAGAATAGACCTCAACTGTGGCTGATTCATTGTCTCTGCAATGTAAATGTAAAATTAATTTTTTCTTCCATCTTTTGTTCATTTTAACCTCAAGCTGTTAAAAATATAGTAACAGCATTCCCAGGAATTATGTAATAAATGACAACAATGACAGCAGCAATGATGATAATACATTTTAAAAATAGAAGGTACTGTTTTCCTATGGCTCTGTTTTGTGAAGAGGAAACATATTAAATGGCCTCCGATGGAATTTGCCTCTGGTTCTATTGCCTAGAATTGGATCACATTCTTTTTTCCCCCCTGAAACTGCCACTAGTTTAAAGAGTATGGAATTACCAGAATTGGCTTACATTAATCAAAGAAGGTGGACATGGAAATGACCACCAGAGGGTGCAATGGGAATGGCAACTGATCTGGATTTGGAGGATCTAGAAACTGATCCTGAAATACCAGACTGGTCAGTTAAGTGGGAACTAAATAGCTGAAGGCAGTTAAAGGAGTGTTTGAGGGGAAAAGGGAAGGACAGTTACAGAGTTTCTTCCAGGAACTGAAGGGAGTTCAATTTAAATGGAATTTTGATTTTAAGAGTGGAGTTACCGGAAATAAACCAAAAAAGGCAAATGGGCTTTAATCACAGAGTCCAGCATAAGAATGTTTAAATTGTTCTAAGGGCTCTGATCGTATACTATAATATATAATTCCAGCACAATTAGTTCTATAACTTTATACAAAAAAATCCTCCACTAACACTAATTTCAAAATATGGAAATAATTTCATAAAATCTAGTTATATTTATCACTTGGAAAGTCAGTCCTGTCTCATAAATGATAAGAAGTTTGTATTATTGCATATTATCTTACAAGAAACTGAACTAAGTTTAAGATGAGAGCAGTGTTTATAGGTCATGAGGGAAAGGCATATATTAATTATGACAAAACAGAAATGTTGGAAGTGATAATAACTTAGCAGTTTTTCAACAAATTTGTGACCTGATAGTTTTATTATCCCTATAGGCTATCATGTCCCTTCCTCTTTCAAATGCTTCTAACACTCTTAAGGAGAAAATAATTTTTTTTATTTGAGAAACAATTATTTAGAATTTCTGATCTTCTTTACCCCATTTAGAATCACATTTTACAGATACAACAGGCAAGACAGCACAGAACAATTTTAAGAATAAAAAATTGTTACCCTTGTTATATTTTTAAGACAGTTTTAGTGGACTACTCTAAAATTGAGGTCTTCTGATGTTTATTCGTATGAGTAGTAAACCCATGAAATATTCAGTCAAGATTATATTTTGCTCTTCTTTCATTTTTATCCCATCATGATGCAGTAGAATAGAATATTATGCTCTATGATAGATCTGATCTTTTTGACAATCTCAAAATGAAAACATTTTTAGAAGAAATACCCTAAATCAAAATGATTAAAAGAACTATCTTAACATATATGCAGTCAAATTAAAATTAATTTTTATTAGAATTTTATATACAATATAAAGTGGAAAAAATAATTTTGCAAAACCACAGACATATACATGTATATTTTTTTTACGTTCTAAAATGAGACACAATTGTAATTGTACCCACTAGAAATGAGACATGTTTTATGACATGGTGTTTCTTAAAGGTCAGTTATTTCCTTACCTGATTATAAGAGATTTGGCTGTTTCATGTTTCCCTTTTACTGCAATCCTATCCAATAGAAGCCATAAAAGCATAATTATCATATGAAGAAGAATTTTATGGAGAGAAATAAGAAGTTTCATAGAATTTTCAAAAACCCTAACCTATTATATAATAGATACACATTTTAGAAATAGAAATTATTGCTGGGAACCAAAACAACTTACTAACGAGTTAGAAAGAAAAGCAGACATCTTTTTCACACTTTATTTCACATTCTGTGTTTGGGGAAGATGTCTAAAAACTGTAGTTCTTATGTTTTGAAAGAAAAAAATTTTCTTTTTTTTTTCTAAAAGAAAAAATTCTATAGATTTAGAAGAATTTTTTAAAATCTTGAGGCAATATGCTTATTGACAGTTTCTTGTCAAGTAATTTGATTAGCCCCTAAGGAGGAAGAACATAATTTTAATTTCTCAGGTTTAAGGAGGTAGAGTGAATGCACTATCCTAATTTTTTTTAACCCTAAGTTGGTTTGTCCTACTCATCTGAGTATTATAGAATTTAAGTACTCATGAAAGATACTCCAGGAAAGAATAAATATTATGGTATTAAAGTGGATCATTCAGAACCCAATTATAGAAAAATTAGAAGGTAAAGTACACAGCAAACATAGGAACTAAATTAAGTAGCTGTCATATTATCAATACCTCTTCCTGTTTCATTTGACATCAGTAATGAGTGCTAGCAACCAGTGGAGGGAGAGAGAGCAAAGACAACTCCCAGGAAATCATTGTAAGACATTAGAATAAAATCAAATTACAACTAGATTGTATTGAAAACATTTCACTAACA
The DNA here is from genome assembly GCA_030015415.1 of Cynopterus sphinx. Classification (NCBI taxonomy): domain Eukaryota; kingdom Metazoa; phylum Chordata; class Mammalia; order Chiroptera; family Pteropodidae; genus Cynopterus; species Cynopterus sphinx. The sequence continues at coordinate 15,167,268 of CM057380.1, forward strand.
TAGTTACAAAAATTGAAGTTATTTTTCTCACTCAAAATGAGCATCAGATATAAATAATGATAACATGATGATTATGTATATTTTTGGATGAAAAAATAAGTTGTGCTTTCTTAATTTGTGGCTTTTATTCTCTCAATTCCTTCAGAATACTATCACCACATTCATAATTTTGCTTATTAAACCTTGACCTCTCAAACTAAGCTTCTAAAGTAGTGTGTGGCAGATGAAAGGGAAAGGTGGATTAGGAGGTATAAAGTGTACTCGTGACCAGGAAGAGAAATAATTAATTTTTCTTTCCCGTTCGTATCCAACTCTCACTCTCAATTTTTAACAAAAAAGATGCTGAAAATAGCATTTATACTTAAGTATTTATAGCATATCAATTCCTCATTTCTTATAAGAAAGTATGTAAAGTTTATTCAATAATGTCCATCTTATTCCAATATATGCAAAGTGGAATAATTCATAGATACATAGAAAAACACTAAAAAAGATATCATGAAAATTTTGAAAGCCTTATACATTTTATTATCTTTAATTTCCCTCCCTTGAAACATTCCATTCAATTACCCATTCCTTTATTCTTAGCACATATGTTCTCAATTTGCACTGTATCAATTTGCATTTATTTGTAGAATGCCGTTCATAAAACATTTCTTAATGTAGTGTGAATGTATATTTATTTTTTCCTCTCTACAACTGGATTGAAATTTCATGTAGGACAAGCACTTAACTGACTCTCTCTGCCCCTGAGCTGGGACAAGTGCTCAGTAAAAATCTATTAAAAATAAAATCTCTTCTTCAACACCACTCTTTACCACCAAACACAGAAACCATAAAGGAAAAGATTGACTGATTAGACCATACAGGCATTTTAACTTATGTGCATTAAACACTAATAAATAAGCAAAATTCAAAAGTAAATAAAAATTGAGAAAACATAGACAGCATTTATGACATATGAAGTTTTAATCATTAATAAAGAAATTAACTTAAATCAATACTAAAAAATATACCAAATTATAAATGGAAAGGGGCAATAATCATGCAATTTGCAATGAGGAGGATGATAGGTAGCAGATAGATAGATGGTAGATGATAGGTGATAGATGAATAGCTAGATAGATGATAGGTACATAGATACAAAGATTCATATATAGATATAATAGATATAATAGATATATATGGATATAATCACATAGAAAAATACTGACACCAATAATAATAAAATGTGACTTATTAATTTAAAATGTGTTTTATTTCTTAAAATGGCATAGACTCTAAGGCTAATAATGCTGAAATTCAGTATGTTTGTGGAGGAATTGAGAAGTATTTTAGTACTATAGGAAGGGTGCTACATGTTATGTACTTTATGGAGAGAGTTTTCACCATGGGTATCATATATTCAAATACATATTCAAATTTTGGCCCATAATTTTACTTCCAATAATTTACTGTAAGAAAATATTGTGTATTTAATAATATAAACTTATAGACAAATTTATTATCTGAAAAAAATAGTTCTCAGAAAATTAGTGATAATTATTAAAAAAGAAAAGAAAGTATTTTTCCACAGATTGCTTGTTGGCACATTGTGTACATATTGCATATGACAATCTTCAATGTCACTTAAAAATTAAAATATATATTCTATTTAAAATGACTAATCTTCAGACTTTACATTTTTATTCATACAATTAATTTATAATATTTTTGTTGTTTTATTTTGTTTTATTTTTAGTTGGTATACAATATTGTATTAGTTATATTAGTTTCAGGTGTGCAGTATAGTGATGCAGCATTTTCATACCACATAATGTGATCGCCCCACTAATTCTACCTTTAATCATCTCTCACCATGCAAACTTATCACATATTATTGACTATATTCCTCTTCAGCTTGTTTACCCCTCTCTCCACACTCTCCCATCTGGTAACCATCACTTTGGTCTCTGTTTCTACAAGTCTGTTTGATTTTGTTTTGTTTGTTTGTTTGTTTGTTTGTTTCTTGGTTTTTTTTCTTTTTTTTTTTTTACATTCCACATATAAGTGAAACTATATGGTATTTGTCTTTCTCTGTCTGACTTATTTCACTTAGCATAATACCCTGTAAGTCTATCCATGTTGTCACAAGTGACAGGTTTCATTATTTTTACTGCTGTGTAATATTCATATATATATATATATATAATATTCATATATATATGTGTGTGTATATATATATATATATCACATCTTCTTTATTAATTTATCTATCAATGGCCTTTATGTTGCTTTCATATCTTGGCTATTGTAAATAATGCTGAGTGAACATAAGGGTGAATGTATCCTTTCAAACTAGTGTTTTTATTTTCTTCTAATAAATACCCAAAAGCTTCTGCATGGGGAAGTAAATCATCAACAAAACAAAAAGACAATTTATTGAATGAGAAAATATGTTCTGAAATGATATGTTTTATAAGAAGCTGATATCCAAAATATATAAGAAACTCATACAACTCAATAACAACAACAATGACAAAAAACAATCTGATCAAAAAATGGGCAAAGGACATGAAAAGGCATTTCTCCAAGAAGGTCAGCATCACTTATCCTAAAACCACCAGTGATATCACCTCACACTAGTCACAATGCTAATACAAAAAGTTAACAAATTACATGTTGGCAAGGGTGTGGAGAAAAGGGAACCCTTATGCAGTGTTAATGAGACTGAAAATTGATGCAGCCACTATGCAAAAAAGTATGCAGATTCCTCAAAACTTTAAAAAGATTTATCTTAAGACTCAGTGATTCTAGTTCACAATATTTCTTCTATCATTATCTTAGACCTTGCTAATGTTAGACTTTAGAGCCTGCATGCTAAAATACAATTATTCTCCAAAAGCAATCTAAATGAGATAGACCATAAATAATTCCCTATGAGATTAGAATACATAAAAATTGCTCATATTTGTGGCTATTTCTACTACAACTTTTTTTTAGAAAATTGATTGGGATTATTTTAAATTCAATCAATTTCAGATATTAGGTAATATCTAATTCAGTATATAGGTTTTTCTTGAGAAAATAACATAAAAATGGTTAGAGTAACAGAATTTCAAATTATGTATTATTTCATATTAACTGAAAGTATCAGAGAAGTCAGTCATTGATACAGAACTGGTGCCTTGTGAGACTTCGGTGTGACAAAAACAAAGCAATTTTTCTAGATGGTAGCTAATCAATCCACAATTGCCTTAAAAATGTAGAAATAGCATAAACGGTTTGGTCTTTGGATAATTACCTTCAGTAGGTTAGAGAAAATGGTGCTAAATGCACATTGTGTTTATTGTTGCTTTTCTTGTCCTAGCATATTTCAAAATGTTTTTGTGACATAAACATCTGTTTATTTTGCTTGTGGTTATAATTCCAACAGAAAGAAGCTCAACAGAGGTATGCAATTTGTTTTTTATATTTTTTCAAATGCAAGGATAAAGTAATAATAAAAATAGTAATCATGTTCTAAAGTAACACAATATCTAACCCTTTAAAAAATTAAAGTGACTCACATGTAGCAAAATAACTGGGGACAACTCAAGTGGGTGGTGTTGAGGCCTAGGGGTGGCTGCTCCAAAATATCTTCCAATGGTATATTGATTACTTTAAATTAAAGTTACTTGATAAGCAGTTGGTGGAAGAAAGACACACTGACCCTCCTTTATCTCCTGGAATGCGAAAATAAATCTCCCTTTTGAAAAATTTTCTCCTTGCTGCAAGGGGGCTGAGAGAGACACCTTTATTACTAGACTTAAAGACCCCAGGGACAAGAAGCCTGTATAAACAAACCTTGTTATTTTTTACTATTTACCTCTCAAGCCTTCTTTCTGTTTAAGTTCCCTACTAATGACCGTGTAAACCCAACTAAGTTTATTTGTTCTGTCAGTTCATCACAAATTTATCTTTTCTTTATCTAAAATGTATAACAAGCTAGACTGGTTCATCATTTCTCTGAGCATCATTTATGATGTCCCATCAATCTGTCCTTGTGTCAATTTTCTTTTCTCCTATCAATCACGCCTTCTGTCAATTTTATTATTAGGTGAGCCATAAGAACTTAAGAAGGAAATTTCTGCCTCCCTGACAGTGGTTACAAGGTATATTGGAGAACATCACCAGAAAAGATTAATGGAGCATACCTTTTAGGAGAAACATTATGATTGATCATAATATTTAACTTACAATACATATTTATGAAAAAGATAAATTTGAAAGCAAATCTAAAGGCTTGATTTGCTTATGTTCAGTGGTTCTTATACCTACGTCCTCTTTAAACTGAAAATTTTCCATCTATAATTTTGAGTAGATTTATGGCTACTTAATCTTTTTTTTCAATTTTTGTTCTCAGGGAAAGCTGCTCTGGTATTTGACTTCAGTAGCAATATCTCTTGAAGGTAAATAGGAACAGTTAAAAAGTTGTGAATAACTTATTTGCTTGCGGTTAAAGAAAGGTTCTCCTACCAATTGTAGTTTTTTACAATGGCTCAAACTAAGACTTTAACGACTCAGCCTAAGGAGCTAACTCTATGGCTCAAGATAAATTGTAGCATTTTCAAGTCTCTGAGCTCAATGCTCAGAGCAACTTCAGCAATTAAACAGAAGGGGGATAGGGATTCAACTGTGACATTCTAGAAAAAAGCAAAACTATAATGATAGTAAGATCAATGGTTGCCAAAGGATTGGGGACAAAGGGTCAAAGGAAAGGGTGAATAGGTGGAACAGAGGGGATTTTCAGGGCAGTGAAACTATTCTGTATGATACAGTAATTATGGACATATGTAATTATACATTTGTCCAAACCTATAGGATACACTGCATAATGTGAGCTGCAGACTTTACTTAAGAATATGTCATCATTAGTTTATCAATGGTAATAAATGCACCACATTAATAGAAAGATACTGACATTGTCTGTATAGTTCATCCCTTAAACCACTCGTCACAATAAATTCTCTCTGTATTGACCATGCTTCTTCACAATGATGGCAAGACATAATTTTAGAAGAAAAAAAAAAGTTAACAAAAGAAAAAGTAGTGGAACAATTTATAGTTTGCTCTTGTCAAACTATGGTTACTTTAGATTATTATTCAATGTAACTGTGCCAAGAAGTGACCCAAAGAATCAGCTGAGGTTCAAACATACTCTTCCTGTTCCTATTGTGTTGCAATATCCCAATCATTTATAATAAACAGAGTCAATTATTGCTGTAAGGATGGTAACTCTTTTTGGTGATTTCTGCTTCAGTTGAACTAGGATGGGATTGTCTGGCATATTCTGCTTAGCTAGGCTCTGAAGTTGGAGATTGGGTTCAGGTCTTCTCCTAAACTGTTCATTCTGGAAACTAGGCTAAAGGGACAGTATATACTAAATCATAAGAGCACAGGAGACAAGGCAAATCATGCAAACATATTAAAAACCTTTGGTCTATCAGATATGCTTATATATTTGTAAGCAAATAGGCAAAAGGTAGTCTCAAATCCAAGCTCAGCTTCAGATGGGCGGGGTAATATTCTCACCTACAATGTGTGAAAGAGAGAATGAATATTTCCTGAGCAAAATTAATTCAAACTATCCCCAAACCTTCCAGGTTTGTTAAATAATAAAATTAATTAACGTTTTAATCACATAGGGCATTTCCAGGCCCCACACACATACTATGTAAGAATTTGCTAAATAAAAATACATAAAAAACAAACCAGTGATCGCTTGTGAAATCAAATAATTTCTCTAGTAATATACATTTCTAGTATTAAAACAAACAGTAAATCTACTGTTACAACTCTTCAATCTATCAGAAGTAGTGAACCAGATGATAATTTGTTAGATCTAGAAAAGGAAAACCTTATATGTGTGTGCTGTGATATTATATTGTGGTGGGAAGGAACTCTTTTCAGAATACTGAATACTTAAATTTCTTTTTCTTAAATAAAAATTCTTAAAGCTAAAATAATTCTTCAAGCTCAGTTCAGATCCTCTAAAAGAAATGTAAGTTCATTATAGAAAATGTTATTGAGGCAAAAGATTCAAATGTAGCAAGGTGAATATTCCCATTAAAAAAAGCAATTGTCTATACGAGAGCATGTTGCAAGGAATCCAAATCAGAGGGTTGTACAGCTTTTACTTAACACTGAGAAACACAAAGTATCATTTACATTTTAAAATATTACTTAGAGTTTATCTTTGGAATTCCAAGTTATTATTTTGAAACAATAATAATTAAAAAAAGAGAGTAAGGGCATCTCTCCAAATCTTGTACTCTTCCTGTAGTAACAACCTTTAAGTTGTAAAATGTATCCTTTAAATACTAATATATAGGATATAGAGTGTTTTTCTCTTTAATCACTTTTATAGAACCTTTGGTTATTTGTTATTCCTTTTGTGTGTATACACATTTCATATCTATAAACAAAGTTGCTACCTCTGACGTGACAGTCACAACTCTCTAATGTACAACCATCCACATGCTGGTTGCTGTGGATGACACAAACAATGAGCCTGTAGAAACCTCGAATGCAATAATTATGATTTTTTTTTTTAGGTGCAAAATTCAATTGGAAACTATTTAAGAAATCTGCACCGAAGGCCTTTTCATTTTCTATTCTCTCTCCCCACGTTATCCAACCCTCCAATTGAAAGCCTCACTATGGAGAGACACTTAGGACATACGAAGCCGCAGAAATTTAATCGACACCAAATTGGTGGTGGGCTTTGTAGCCAGTAGATGCTGCTGTTGAACAATGTGAATGGACCATCTTCCAGGACAAAGCAACGGACTGACCCTTTAATTTTAGTAGGTCATGAGGTAATAAAATATGTCCAGAATTTGAACTAAGATTTTTAATAAATAGGACTTCTACTATGTATTATTATATGTCATCCTATCACAAGTTCCATGGTAACTCATTTTTTAAAATGCTTTTCATAGATTTATTAGACAAATGTATAGTTGTCCTTAAAAGAATTAGAATTTGATGCTCTATTTTGCTGTTTTTCCTGTCCACTATTGCTAAAAATAGAAAGCTTGTAATTAAAAAAAAATGTTGTTCTGTATTTTTAAGTGATACAAATTAATTATCTTTGCTTTTTCTAATATTAAACTATAAATAAGAAAAATGAAAAAATGGCTTACTTTAACCGGAAAATACCTGGATTCAGTCACATTTCTGTATGAACTATTTTCCCTCAACCTCAGAGACATTTAAATGAAATTTATGTTTCTCTTGAATGTTATTAGATTTATTAAAATATTCCTAGTTATTATGTAATTTCAGTGCTCTAGCATCATGAAAATAACCGATTCCTCTTTTTGCTCCATTTAAAAATCTAATACAAGATTGAAAAGGACCGTAAGGTCTTGTGATAGCATTGTGTATAAAACAAAGTCATGTAGGTTAACTTCAAACATAATTTGATCAGGTAAAGTACTATGTGCTGAATACTACATTAAATTACTATACTGTGGCTTTCATCAAAGCAAAGGAAAATTTTATGAAGATTAGAAAGTTTGTAACTTTGTACCGTTATACACACATACACAATGTACTTAGGTACTTGGACATAAACATATTCAACCTTTTAGACTTACTTTTTGCATCCTTAAGCATAGATGCATTTTGATCAAATCTGAAATAGCTACTTAATAGCAAAGATGTCAGCATTAAGATTTACAATTATCTCAATAATTTGAAATCATGGGTTGAAACCAACAGCTATGATCCTGATAGGGATAAATGAAGTATGGAAAAGCATAAATTCCAATTGATGTTAAAAATTGTGAATTGTTTGCTGGTCACAGGTATGAAGCAACAAGGACATAAATTGCTTAAAAATTTTACACAACTTTGGACTAAAAATATTTTAATTGTATAAACTATTATAATTCCATGCTGAATTAAATAATATATGAAAACCATATTTAATTAGAAATGTCACATTTTAACTGAGATTATGCAGACTCCAGTGATTAGGGGGATACTATGTAATAGCAACAAGCACTAGAATAAGTTAACTGACCTGCATTTTAGTACAAACCTGGCTACAAACTATCTATATGATTTAAAACAATTCACTTATTTTCTTGCTGTTCAGTATCACATCAAATAAAGAATTTATGTGAAGTGCTTGTTCCCTAAGATCATTTAGAGCTAAAAGATCATTCATTCATTCATTCATTCATATAACAGGCATTTGTTGAATACCTACTATGTGCCAACAATTGCTGATATTCTAGGGCTTTGATAATGAAAAAAAGTTTCATTTTGCAGAAAACATTTCAATTTATTAAAAGAGACAATGAATAAATGGTAAGAAAAACAAACTGATTTGCATGGTTATAAGTACTATAAAAAGAGGAAAAATAGTAGCAGGCAATAAAAAGTAAACATGTTATAAGGGATCACTCATTTTTTTAACTGTATGAAAGCATGTCAGGTGAATAGTTCACTGAATATTGGAGATCAGCTTGAAAAGAAAATGTTGACATAAGAAATAATGGTACATTTAAAATATTTGAACAGGTGTCATTTTTCAGAAAGAGACATGTTTTATGTATCATAGAGTACAATATTACCAGCAGGTGGAAGATGATATTCACAGTTTTAAAATCAATATCTTTCTGAAAATAAAAAATAAAAAGAAAGATTATTTTAATACTACAAGTTCCCTGATGTAAATTTACAGAATATGATATTGAAATTTCACCTTTGGGGCATGGTTACCCTCTATCTCTAATGATTAGTATGATTCAGATCACATAAGTAATAATGGGTCCACAAAATTGAATGATATACTAAACTCTCTGAGAAAACTCAGACAAAGAATACCAAGTCAATAGAAATTTTCATTTCACTTTTACAACCTGAGAGACAAACATATAACTACTCCAAATGTAATTTTACCTGTGTGTGTGTGTTTGTGTGTGTGTGCAAACGCATGCACGTTTACTTTGAAGGTATATTTAGTTGTGTAATCAAATTTTTGTTGGTAGATAATTAAAAAAAGAGTAGGAAGTGAATTGGAGAAGTGGAGTATCGATTCTTTTAGAATCAAGACTTTATGAACAGGGGATTTGGAAATAAAATGTGCCTGAAGGATAGGCAAGAAGAATACTGAGTCTATGAGTATTGTGTTGAGAGTAGGCTCTCTTTCTTCTCTCTTTGCTGTTCTGAGAATTTAATGCATTCTCATTCCAGAAATGTTAGACTCCGAGATTTAAGGGTGAGATAGGGGAAAAAAAAATTTCAAGTAATAATATATTGACTACATCCTGATTTGGGGCTTACCCAAAATATGGGTTCAACATCACTCCTCGGGCTAATCTGATTCAAAATATTTAAAACAATTGCTCCTCAAACTGAATTTTGAAATTACTGTATTTTGATGTCACCGTATCTTATATTTTAACCAAGACTGTTGAGTTTTATTCTTGCTTTAATGTCTGGATGCCTGGAAGGTCATTTCTTATTCTTTCATTAGCTCAGTAACCCACTTATAAACGCATATAATATTTAAAATAGACTCAAAGGGCCATGTTAGAATTAATACATTTTACATGGTACACTAAGATTTTTGCTTACTGCCTCATTTAAGAAAAAATACTCTCAGGCTAAGAATATCTTAATGATATAATAAAATTATTCAAGAAAGATTAAGTATCTGCTCTGTCACAGTGATTTTTCAGAATTAAGTAGATATCTGAATTTGGACCAGGCATTTTAAACCAAAGACCTTCAATATTCTTTGATGTAATTTGAAAAATACAATGGTTTACAAACAGTGTGGTGTAGCTGACATGAGCGTGAAACGTTCTTGTTTTTTGAGGAAAACCATGCTCATTGACAGAGCGTGTACAACAGTAAAAAGCAACAATAAAAAAAGGTTACTGCACTTTATGCACATTACAGTTTAGTGGGGAAGCAGTGAAATGTGGAAATGTACACGATGGTAGCAGACTCATGGCCATGGCAAATCAGGTGGATATATATTTGACATAAACCTATCTCAAGAAGCAGTAGAGAGTTATGAACAATGATTATACTACAAACTAAGACTACAATGAGGGCTGCAGTGTGTGTGTGTGGGGGGCGGGCGTTGACAATAGTAATGTAGGGAGGAGGCAAGAGAATTAAAAATGTTAATCGAGTTTCATTCAGAGACCGGAATGTACTGATCAGCCCTGCAGCCAGGCCAGGAGGACTCCTGCAGAACAAAGGAAGATTTCCGCTGGGATTGCTAACAGCCCATTCTCCACACCTGTGAAAGGGAAAGGGGAAGCAAGAGACGTTCCTCTTGGTTAAAACCATGGGGAGCCTAGGGATTAAAGGTTGGGAACTGCCAGCAGGCCTTTCAGTCTATATACTATTGCCTTTTCACACTATATACTCTTTCCTTTCCTCACTGTTTGTCCATATCAAAGGAAATGGGGACTAAAGAAAGACATATAAATTGAATTCCTTGGACACTCAGGGTCTGGTCTCAATGTCCTTGCTGTCTCTCACTCTGCCTCTGAGAGGAGACCACGCTCTGTCTGTGGGGTGTTACCCCTTTTGTAATAAACTTTCCTTTTGACTCTAACTTTGGCGTGTGTGTTGAATTCTTTCTATTCTCTCTGCCAAAGGACCTTCTTCTCTAAGTGCAGGGCTTGATTTCGCCACTTAGGGAAATTTGCCTTGTTCTACATCAACAGGATTAAGCATCCTAATAGGAATAGGATTGTCCTTTTTTTTTTTTTTTTTTTGGTATACTTCCTGGAAAGTCTGCTTAAACAAAGGAAGTATACTCTACATTTTTCCAAATGCATTTAAGGAAAGGAAAAAGGAGAGTAATGTCACCAAGATGGCAAAATTGGAGGCTCCTGAATTTCCCTCCTCCCATGGATGACAGATTATACAGCTACAAATGGAGTAATTCCCTCTGACAGAAATCCAGAAACTAGATTCGAGTGACTCCTACACATCAGAAACTAGATTCGAGTGACTCCTACACATCAGGTGACTGAGAAAATACTGCATTGAGGAAACAAGGAGGAAAGACTGCGGCACATTCTGGCCGCACCACCCATCCTTGGTGCAGTGCCTTACAACTGGGAAAAAATCCCCTACTCCCAGCTTCTTCTTAAGGAGTAAAGGGTTTGGTCCACACATATAGCAACCCGACTTTTAAGAGTCTGGCTACCAAGTGACAGGACGCCCCATCACCTATCTTTGATAGCCACTGGGGTTTGCATTCAGGAGTCTCACAGAACCATAGCAAACAGGAAAGCAGTGGGTAAACAGATGGATGCAGAAGTATTTCCCACATCTGTTTCCTCAGTCAGGCTCAGTGTAGAGGGAGCAGGCTGACAGCCCATCTTCTAGTTTTTCCCTGGAAGGGTTGATGCATACTTTACTAGCTGCTACCCAAGGGTTTAGTTTCTAATTAGGCTGCTGACTAGAACTCTCCCTGAAGCTCAAAAGAAGCTGTGGGTACTTTCTCACATCTTCTCTTTGGCTTGGCCCAACAATTAAACCAAATCTCCAGTTTTATCCTAGAAGGAGTTTGTATACACATTTAATGTCCCAACATTTACAGTTGTCACCTAAAAAATGGGACCCCAAGTCACCTATTTCTCATAGGCAATGGGGCTTGAATTCAGGAGTCACACAGAACAATAGCAAACAAAGAAGTCATTTTTAAATGCGAGCACAAACACTCCCCGTGGCTCCACACCTGGGCTTGCTGCATATAGCACAGGCTGAAAGGCCTCTCTACCAGTTTCTCACTGGAAACGATTTGACTGTATATTTTTCCAGTTGCTGCTAGAGGCTCAGTTCTAATCAGCCTGCAAAATGAGATTTGACTAGGATCCTCCTTGGAGCCTGAAGAATCTGGTGGGCACACCCCCTTCCTTTTCCTCTCAAATTCTCCAACAGTTAAGACCAGGTATCCAGGTTCTCCCTGCAATAAGCTTGCCCACTTACACAGCACTCCAAGTTTTACGGCTGCCACTAAAGGAACTGCCACCAAGCTACCTAGCTGTGGGAGCTAGCTGATGGGGGTCAGCAATCATAAATTCCCCAGGATCACACAAACATTTCCAGTGACTATTCCCCCGGCTCAGCACAGAGTCGGTGAGAAACTGTGCAGTCTTGGTTTCTCCCTGAGGGGGACTAGACTGCGTATCTAACACCCTGGCTCTCCCAGCTGATACCTGAAGGTTGTGCTTTCAAGTAGCCTCATTCAGAAGCTGGGGAAGCAGGCAATCAGTAGTCCTTCAGGATCTTGAACAGGTGTATGGGCATTTATTTATCATGCTTTTATGACATGGATTTCAAATGCCTCGGCATACCCTCAGCTACTGGAAGTCATTGAAAACAAAGATGGCAGCTTTGACAATCACAAAACTTTGACCAAAAACTAAGAGCTCAGGCCAGGCTGATTGAGAAGATTAATGTATGCGAGCCAACTTCATCAAGATTTGGAGAACTGGCTGTTTCATCTCATGCACAGAAACTAACACAGAGAGTCAAGGAGAATAAGCAAGAGAATATGTTTCAAACAACAGAAAAAAGACAAATATTCAGAGACAAACTTTAATGAAACATAGATAAATAATTTACCCAATAGGATGTTCAAAATGACAGCCACAAAGAGAGCCTCGCTGAGGTCAGGAGAGCAATGCATGAACAAAGTGAAAATTTCAACAAAGAGATAGAAAATATATAAAAGTGTCAAACAGAAACCACAGAGTTGAAGAATGTAAGAAATGAACTGAAAAAATTAATAAAATTCAGCAGCAGACTAGCTCAAGCAGGGAAAAGACAGGTTAGCTCTAACACAGGACAATGGAAATCATGTCACCCTATGGTCATTAACAGGATGAAAGAGCAAGAGCTCAGCTTTCCTGTTTCCTTTTGGTAACCAATATGTGTTGATCACCATGAAACAAATGGACCTTAAACAACTGTGATAACTGTTGTATCCATATCTGGGCTCCTTTTTCATCTTCCCATTAGCCCAATTAGACTTCTCTATTATTTTTTTTTTAATTTTCTTCTTATCATTTATGCCTACAGCACCTGGCCTTCCTAGGTGATCTTCTATCCAAGTACAAACCAGGCCCGACCCTGCTTAGCTTCCTAGATCAGACGATATCAGGTTCGTTCAGGGTGGCATGGTCGTAGACCACAGACTGTGGTGCAAACCCAAGACCTTCTGCATTTAAAACAGATGTGCTAAGCACTAAACTATGGAACCACAGCCAACTTCTCTATTATTTTAAAAGAATACACAAAGCTTCTTTAAGCAATAGAATTTGTGCTTAAGCAATCCACTTGGACTGGAATAGCCCTCTCTCAGTGTGCTTTTAATTGCCTTCCTTACAGCAAGTAAACACTCTTTTTATTGGGTCATAGAAGGTTGTTTATGTTCTTGCTTCTAACATCTACCACAGGATGTTCTCTTACCATTCCCTACGTATGTTATGTCCTCTAGTCGTTCTGTAAACTATCTGGTATTGCTTCTTTCTGTTTCCTGCATCAGTGCTTTTAAATGTGGTGTTCTGGCTGTTTGGAATGCCCTACACCTCACATCCCACCCTGCTCCCCATACATGTTCATGTACACATGCATGCGTACAAACACATTCATTTAGGCTAGATTTTCCCAGAGGTAGGCCCTAGGAAAAAGATCTAAATACACGTAGTTTATTTGTGTACCCTAAGATATAAGAGATACTTTAGCCCATGTATTTATGAACCAAAGAATAACTCATGATGACAAATAATAACTTACTAATATTTGTTTAGTATGTTTACATTATTGCAGTGTTTTTATATCTACCACATGAATTAAGCCAGTTTGAGTCAATTTCCACCTTTTTAGTAAAACAAAACTCATAAAATGCAAATAAAATGTAGGCATACCATTTTGGAAATTTCTTGTACTGCAATTTTGTTCAAGAAATCTGGAGTTGCTTTGCAAGCTTGTAAAAAATGAGCATATTTAGTGTTATTTTTTTATACTTTCCAGGCTTGGTTTTACAATACCAGCTGGTTTCCATCTCCATGAAGGTCCAAGTTGTTTAACTGAGAAAATCATCTCCATAACACCCTGCCCTATCTAGTCTCAATTTTTACTTAATAGTTGATATTGTATGTTCTAACCCAGTGGTTGAGATGTGATGCTCTTGAAAATTTACTGTTGGCATTCTCATTCTATCTTGACTCCTATTTATTTTGTGTATAATTTTGTTAAAGCCCAAATGGTAGACTGTAAATGGCTGAAAGGGACTTGGGAGACTATACAGTCCAAATATTTTATTTCACAGTTGAATTTGAGAGAGGATTAGTTTGTCCAATTTCACCCAGCAGAAGAGGAGATGATAGTTAAAAGATTTAACTACTTATACAGCTGGGTATCAACCAATCAAAATGGGACATCGATCAGTTAGAAGAGCGCTGGTCACTGAGCACAGCCATGCTGGTGCATGAAGAGGAAGTAGAGGTCCTTCAGCAGAGGCTGTGCCGTATCTGGGCAGCTCACAATACTGGTGGTCGTACACCATCACAGCTTGTTCTCTGCCTGTACCTCTCGTGCTTACTCGTGAATTAAATAGAACTGGTGTCTTTAACACTGGACCTTTATTATTTTATGCTTTTCTTTTTAGTCAGAGAATAATCTGAGAGTTGAAACCACCTGTAGAGAAGTTTGTGTATGCAGGTTGGAGGTAGTGTAGAGAAGAGTGTGGAAATGTTCTCGTTTTTCAGAGTTGGTATCTGTCTGGCTCATATGCAATTCTAAGCAATTCTAATGGGTCTTAAAAGTAGAAACAAAACAAAAAAAAAAAAAAAAAAAAAAAAAAAGGAAAGAAAATAAGACAAAAGAAAACAATGTTGTCTATGACAAAGAAATAAATTACTACCACATGATGGTTAAGGTATAATCAAACTGAGCACTATGGTAAGAAAGCGCAAGTCAAAAAATGTACGAAATAATGAATAGCAGTAAAAAGGGTTGTTTTGTATCAATAAGGAAATTAATTACTATTCCTAAAATTCTATGTTTTATTTGTTTGAAATACATCTGAAATTTTCTAAGTAATGAGACTCAGTGTGATCTTGGTATAAATTAATTTTTCTAAACATATTCCGATATAGTAAAAAGTGTTTAGAAGGGAGAAAAATAAAGTAAATACTTCATAGCCTATTTTTTGCATTAATGCTATGAAAGTTTTAACTTGGAATTTAATGTGCAATTCTTTATTTTAATGTACCAATATTATTTTTTGAGGAGATCATTTTTGGAGCTCTCATTGGAACATTAACTTTCATAGAGTTCTGTATTACCACATTCGTTAGCAGGAAATTCAGCCCAATGTAGCTTAGAAATAGTGATTACTTTCTGACTGGAAATATGGGTGGTTGTATTTAGAAATGGTTCCTCTCCATAGTGATTCATTACATTAGCAACTCCAATTATAGACTCTGAATACTGGTGCCTGTTTTCTCTAAAAATGATATATGAAAATTTTAAACTTCAATATTGAATTTGATTTTTATTTTTCTTTTAGGTTAATATAGTTTCATCTATTGATTCTATTAAAAAGTAATACAAATAGTATATATTTTTAAGTTTGTGTATACATTTCTACTCATATACAAATATCATGTATACTGATTTTTTTGACAGATAAAAGTAAAATGAGTAGCTACGAGGCTAGTAGAATATTTAAAGCATCATATGGAGAAAATCTTTAAATTGGTGAACATCTTTTTGTTTGTAATCTATCTCCCTAGTTAGATGATAAACTCTTTGAGGTCAGAGAATTCTGAAATTATTTTATTATCACTTGATTTCTCCTGTTCCTGGCACAATGGGTTGTATATTGATGGATTTTAAATAATAGTATCATGATTGCAACCACTGAGTTCATTTAGCAAAAACACAGTGATGAGATTTGTAGTAGAGACTATGATTATTAATAACAACAGAGGGATGCATTCTGTATTATGAAAATTTCATTACTATTTTAACATATGTAAAAAGGCGGAGAATATTCTGCAGAGAAATTCCAAATATATGTGTTATAAAGAGCTACATTTGAAATAGAACAGTTTACAACATTTTTTTTTTCATTTACTAGTGGACATAATGTATGAATATTGTACTAAATGTATCTTAGCATTTTCAAAAGACTGGTGTGTGTCATTGAAGGATTCTTAACAAATTTATTTTGCATCACTATGCATAATAAAGGGTAACCATGTAGAACAGTTATCAATAGTATGATGGCATTCATATTTTTAATTCATACTGGGATGCCTGGAGATGTGTTCTTTTTTTTTAATAGTGTACAGAAGTTAATAATAGAGGATATGCATAAATATGCTCCTCTGGGAATTATATCTAGCTAGTATTTAAATTTCAACATAATTAAGCATCTTAACTTCACAAAACACATGATTCTTCTAAGACTGTTGCATAGAAAAATCTCTTACTCTTCCCAACCACCCTCTTGTAGGGCCTGGGACATGAAATAAACACAAAAGTATCAAAGAAAAAATGTTCTGCATGTAGTCTTTTCTCATTTCTCTATGTCAACTTTTTTATCATGAAGTTTATCTTTTTATGCCTGGGCATTTCTCATCTTTTCTTTCCCCAATCATTAAAATAAAGAACAATAATGAAAAGCTAAAATGTAAAAATAAGTTTTGGATTAAGAAAAAAATTTTTTTAACAAATTACAGATAAACATGAATGATGGGATGGGTCAGTTCAAGATCTGTCAAAGTTCTGTCAAACTTTGTGAATGATTAATACATTGTCTGCATCTTTAAAATACTGAACAACACATAAAATTAAATGTTTAAACTCAAAAACACCCTTCGGAGTTGGTGAGAAAAGTGAGAGATAACTAAAAGATAAACAGAAAACTTGATAAAGCATGACTATAAACTATATAAGATGAATTACTATCAATAGACTTAATGTTTAAGGAAAGTGATATCACACAAAAAAAGTAAAATCTCCAAAATTAAAATTAGTAGCTTATAAACAATCGGGTGGCTACTGATTAACTGGCTAATCTTCCTAAATGTTCACATCAAATTGAAACCTGTTATTAGAAATAATTGCACTTCTTTTAAAAATATATACATACACACAAACATACAAAAATACACATTATAGATAGATACTCACGTATACATATATAAAGAAAGTGGAATTTTATTCAATATATTCGCTTAAAGAGTAGAATTTCTTAGCGTTCGGTTATGCCCTAAATTTCACTTTTGAGCTAAGTTACATACATGGTTGAGCATGAAGAACTAGGCTTTATGTTAGGGAACCTGGCAGAACTTTAATTAGCTGGTGTTATCTGAGTGTTACTGTACAGTGCTACTGTATCAGTATATCCATATATTGCTAGAACAAAACCACAGTGACTTGTAACCCTCAACTAACACATTTTATTGACTCCTACAATTTTGATATTTCATTATAGATTCTGACACCTTGCTTTGCTTGACATTTTTTCTATACTCAATTTTCTTTTATATTAATACACGAGAAAGGATATTTTCTATTTAATTCATATTATGTCCTTATACCTTCTTTCCCCATAAGGGTAGTAGATTTTTAGTTCACTATGTGCGTTGTATTTTTACTCAGTGAGTGATGTCTTTAGATAGGAGTCTCAAATCAATCCAATTGGTTTTATTCATGTCACTTGATTATACTTTTGAAACTTGCGAAATAACCAGTTATCTCAAGAAATTTTTTCATAATATTTCATTTCTAACAGTTAACAATGAATCCTTAAATTAACCAAAATATTAACTAAACTCAGTAGTGTCTTTTATCTGTGGTTTTTGTTTTCTGCAGGTTCAGTTACCCATGGGCAATGGCATGGTAAAATATTAAATGGAAAATTCTAGAAATAAACAATTTATAAATTTTAAAGTGCACACTCAGTCACACCCAGGAAAGTAATCATCTCTCTGTCCATTATGTTCATCTGTACAGGTATAACTGAGAGCTATTGCATACTCAGGTCCAGACCACTGCAATAAAGCAAATATTGCCACAACTGAGTGACACAATTTTCTCAGATTTTCAGTGCCTGTAAAAGGTATGTTATACTATACTATAGTATACTAGGTGTGTAATAGCATCAAATCTAAAAATGTACATACCTTAATTAAAAATACTTTATTGCTAAAAATGCTAACCATCATCTAAGCCTTCAACAAGTTATAATCTTTTTGCTGGTGGAGGGTTTTGCCTGAGTCAGTCTTTATGGCTGGTGATTTATCAGCATGGTGATTGCTGAAGGTTGGGATGGCTATGGCAAGTTTTAAAACAAAACAATAATAAAGTTTGCCATGTCTATTATCTTGCTTTCTCAAATGATTTCTCAAATATCATTAATCACAGACAACCATAACAATAAGAAATAATAATGAAAAAGTTTGAAATACTGTGAGAATTACGAAAATGTGACATAGAGTCACAAAGTGAGCAAATGCTGTTGGGGTGGGGGGGAATAGCAAAATCTGTAAAGCAGAATAAAACAAATTAAAACGAGGTATGACTATATGCTTTATCCATCTTTTAGTCACATAGTAGTCTGGTAATTATCAGATCACCTGTGTCATTATAGTATTTGTGTTCGAGTAACACTTATTGTACTTAATTATGCTACATTCACAAAACTTTTAATACATTCTATTGTTATAATTATTCTATTTGACTATTAGTTATTGTTGATGTCTTATGGTGCCTCATTAGTAGATTAACTCTTTATTATAGAATGTATGTATGGGAGAAAACAGTATATGCAGGATTCGGTACTGTCTGTGGTTTCAGAAATCCATTGGAAGTCTTGGAACATATCTCCCACAGATAAGGGTGGACCACTGTACCAAACAGTGGCTTGAAATCTATTAAAAATCTCTCTCAAACTAGTTCATGGGTGTAGTACAAGTTTCATTTGTTAAAAGACAGAGCCAGAGTTCACGTGAATTCATGCAATGTTTCAGGGACAGTGTTTGATGAGACTGAAAGTAACTGTTGCTTTAGTTATGGAAGTTACATATATGAAGATGCACAGATTTCTGCCTCTCTTGATATCTGTATATTGTTAACTCATTAACCTCCCACCGCTCTGAGTATACTGTTTCTTCACTGAATCATTTTTCTGTTATTTCCAGGATAGTTTCTGCATTTCCAAGGATTTATTTAGTACTTAGAGTCTGTGATCTAGCCTCTCCTCCCTTTCTTGTTCTGTTCTCTACTCTCTGCTCCAACCAAATGCATCCAAAGGTCACATTCAAATCTCTTTCCTTCATAATATACTTGGTGAGAAAAAGAATAGAGTAAGTAACACACATAAAATTTCAACAGAATAAAGGTCAAAAGCCACCTCCTGCAGGACACCTTCCTCACCCAACTAAAATCTCTCCTGCTTCATTAGTCATTTCACTGAGATGGCATAATGAATCTACATGGCAGGGATTCGAATTATACTTTCATCAGGTACCAGTCATGAAACCCTAAATGTGTTTCTTTATTCTCTGTGTCTCAATGTCTTCCTGATAAATTTGGTCTGTGAAGATATCTCAGGTCTACAACCTCTTATTCAATTCTGAAATTCAAAACTCTGAAAAATAAAAGCTTTTTTTTGTTGTTGTTAACTCAGGTGGTTGAAAATTCAACCTAAACTGAGCACTTTCAGAAACAAAAGTTGACTTGATCTTATCATCTTTATCACATTTAATGTGAATATTCACGATTTATTGAAGAAATACTAGTGTATTTTGTTGCAGATTGCTTTCCCAGATCCTCTTGGACATGTTAAGAAAGATATGTATTGCATCATCAATAGTGGTGTGTAAACACCATGTTTAAAAACCAATGAACTGCAGCCTTAACGATTAAGTAGTGACAGTCCCAGCTCAGCTTAATCGTACATATCCAACATGTGCCTTCCACCCACTCTTGTTCTTCATTTTCCAGAACTTGTGCCTTAAATTTAAAATAAATGCCTAGATTAGGCAGTCACTATCTTGGTTAAATTTGCCGTATTAACAGACTTGATGGAAAGTGAATCTAATATAGCCCTACAAGAATTTAACCTGAGGTTCTTTGTTTATTTAAAGACAAATAGAGCACATGGTAAGTGGTGTTCTCCATCAAAAAGGCTTTTTCAA
The DNA here is from genome assembly GCA_030015415.1 of Cynopterus sphinx. Lineage (NCBI taxonomy): Eukaryota > Metazoa > Chordata > Mammalia > Chiroptera > Pteropodidae > Cynopterus > Cynopterus sphinx. The sequence continues at coordinate 15,187,493 of CM057380.1, forward strand.
CTAAGGGGGAAAAAATAAGAACTAGATATATGAGAACAAATATGAGAAACATCTATGCTAAATTAGACTTAAAAAGCATCCTCCTCTTAAATATGGGCCACAAATTTCACTATGATTCTTATTAAAACTTTCTCTTTTAAATTCTCCTTAAATATTCTTTCATATCATATTAAAAGCTTCTCTGTTTTTTCTTGTGCAAGTCAGACGAAATTTTTATTGAGTTCATCCAAGTTACCACACGTCAGTCAGTCGGTAAGTGGGACATAGGGAAGTCCAAAGTGATTCACAACCATCCAAGAATATACACATAGCATATGGCATCTTAACAGCCTGGGGAGTGTGGGGTGGTTGTACACTCAGCCTCTTCATCGGAAGAGTTGAGGGCTTTAGCTCCGTAATGGGAGAACTAGAGAATCCTAAATGCAGAGGCAGATGGAGTGGGAAAATTATAAAAGAGCCCATGTTTACCCCTAAGTATTCACATTTGAAAGTGCCTAGCATTATGAATAAACTCAAATATACTTAGAGAAAAAATATATAGCGAGCATATTAATCAGTTTCGGCTGCCAGAGCAGCATACCACAGACTAGGTGTCCTAAACAGCACAAAATGATTTTCTCACAGGTCTGGAGGCTGCAAGTCCAAGATCAGGGTGCCATCAGCATGGGTTTCTGGTGAGAAATGTCTCCCTGGCTTGCAGATTGCCACCTTTTTATTGTACCTTCACATGGCTTCTTCTCTGTGTATGCAGAGAGAGGGATCTATGGTGTCTCCTTCTCCTATAAGGACACCTGTCTTATTGGATTAAGTTCCTCTTTTCAACTTTTATTATCGTTTGTTGCCCTAATTCTAAATGCTGTCATATGGGGGCTTCAACATATTGGTTTAAGGGGAGACACAATTCAGTCCATGACATCAGGAAGTGATACCTTAAAGGCATTCTTGATTTCTTATAAAGATCTTTTTCTCTTTTTGTTTCATAAGGAATCCTAATTTCATTGAGGTATCATCCTCCCCCTATTTTATCTTGTACACATGCCCCCAACAAAAGTTGATTTCACACCAACTTTCAGGATTTGACCAGATTGACTTTAGGTAGATTGACAATATGATTTATCACTTAAACTGGGACAATTTTAAAGGTGAAAGGTGATACTGTTTAATTATGTCAGAAACCAGGAAGCAACATATGGGAAAAACTGGAATGTAGGGTTATTGTTTGTCATTATTTGGTTCAGGAATGGGCTCATGGTCCAATTAGTGGCAATGCATCACATAAGTATTTGCTGGTGGCTTAGAGCTGGATGTACTAAAATCAATGAATCCCAAAATTGTCCTAGCACATATTTCTAAGTATAGGGAAATTCCCTTATGGTTTAAGTTAGTTGGAAGCATTGTAAATGTTTTGGATTTGCTTTGGATGGTTGTGAAACCATTCTTTTTCTGTTATTTTTTTTTATTTCATGGTCAATTACAAAATCCTAGTTTCTCTGAACCTCATTATCTGCATTTCTTTCTTCCATTTTTCTATTTCTTTTCTTGCCACTATTATGATTCCTTATTGGCTTGGCTTAGGTGGTTCCATTATGGTCCCTGGCCTCCTTTATCTTTCTTGAGCCTTGGAGCTCACTCTGTGGACCACATTGATAAACCCTTCTTTAAACTCCAGCTTTTTGAGACAGTGGGTGCTCCTAATTAAAATAATCAAAAAGTCTGAACACCAAACAGAGAAATACAAATTCTTTGAGGATTTTGGAACACAAAAAAATGAGTCACTGTGAGAGTAACCCCAACTGGTGGCTGCATTTGAGTAAACTGGCTTTTATTAGAATATTTACAAAAGAATTTTATCATATTACAATGTCGTGGAGGGGAAAATTTCCTCCTACCTCTCTTGGATCTTTTGGCTGGTCTAATAATTCCATTGACACAAGACAGGAAAAAAAGAAAACAAATATAACCTCATACATACAGAGGTCTTATAGATATAAGACCTAACAAATGACCAGAGAAGGCTGTTTATGTACCTTTTACACAATAAATTTGTGAAGCACTGAAAAAAACAAAACAAAACAAAACAAAACAAAACAAAACAAAACAACTTAGGCTTGTGTACTAATTACTGGAGAAACTAAGCAGAGTTTGTTTACCTAGTCTTCTGGGTTCTGAATTCCCTATCTCTAGACAGGTAAAGATGTTTCTCTACCCTCTGATGCAGGAAAGGTATCTGTCTTGTGGGAAATTTATTTTCTGCTTTTGGGAGGACAGGGAGGAAGGTCATAGTACCCTTCATTCACTGGCTGTTTCTCTAGGAACTATAATCCAAAATGAACAATATGTTGCTTCGCATATTTTGGGGTGGCCTGCCCTGCACTCCATAAGTATCCACGGTTACAGTTTATCTCTTCTGCAAATTTGCAATATTAACTATCCAAGTGTTATAAAAAGCATATTGAGAGAATTCTGGAAAATAAGCCTAGCATTATAATTGGTAACTCTTAGTTAACTGAGGCTCATCACAAAAGATAACACAGGCACAATTAGAAACATAGTCTTTTAAACTACTGACTGCAGCATAATCAAATGATAATATTCTGAATTCAACTCATAGTGACATACTTTAATTTCTTCCATGTAATTCTGAGTGAAAATAGAATAAAGATAAAACAATGAAAAAAAAATTAGATTTTAAAACCATTGCTAGATATCAGATTGACAGACATTTCTTCCTTTTAATTGATGAACCCCTCACCCAGAGTTTAAACTGAGCACATAGCTGGAGACTGCACTTCACAACCTTCCTTACAATTATGAGCTGTCGTGTAATTGAGTTCAGGTCAGTTGGGGGTGGACAGAAATAATGTGTTCTACTTCCAGATCTTGGCCTTAAAATGTTATGGAGTGTGATATTGTGATTCATAATAAATGTATATTTGGTCTTCATCTCTTTTCCTAGCACAGAGCTCCTAAAACTCTGGGAATTTAAGTAGAGAGAGCAATTCAGGTGTCTTTTGTTCTGTTATTGAGGTGACTTTGGTGGCAGTGAAGGATGGGGACTAGTTGCCAGGAGAACCAACCATGTGATTAAAGGATTGAAACATTCATTCACACCCCAGTAACCTCCGGGGAGGGAAGAGGGTCTGGAGGTTGAATTAATCATCAATGGCCAATGATTTAATCAATCATCCCTAAGTAATGAAGCCTCTAAAAAAACCCCAGAAGTAATTAGTTCAGAGAGTTCAGAGATGCTGGAAGATGGAAGACTCAGAGAGTGACAGAGACAGAGAGAGACAGAGAGACAGAGAGAGACTGAGAGAGAGAGAGTGAGTGTATAGGTGCTGGTGCCTCTTCCCACATACTCTGTCCTATGCTTCTCTTCTGTTTGGCTTTTCTCAAGTATACACACACACACACACACACACACACACACACACACACACACACACACACACACACACACACACTAGCTATTTCAACATACAAAAGAAACATCTGAGCAAATACAGAGCAAGCAAGTGTTGTATGTTCAGAGAACACTGAGCAAGCAAGGTCATGGCCATGCTTTAAACCAGATAATCCAACTCCACGCCCAGCATCTCATTTTCCATCCTTCCAAGAACAGTTTTAATAATACAGTCATGAAAATGAAGAGAATAATTTTGTATTAAAACAAAAAATAGCAAATGACAATTACTTTAAACTGATAACTAATTTGATGGAGGCACGGGTAAAAGAAATGGTATAGAAATTTTAATAATAATAATTTTTTTCAATAAATATTTACTTGTTTAATGTATCATAATTATTACATTATTGCACCAGTATAAAGAGATAAATATTATTTTACTTTTAAGAGGTTATGCTAGGTTCAAAGAAAGTTTGTTAGTAAAATTATACTTTTAAAAACTTCCCCATTTATATTGCAGTTTCTTCTTCACAGAATGTGTTTAAAACATAGAGACATGACTTCTGTACATATTTATGCCAAAAGTATTTAAAATTCACTAAGTCCACGCTGAAAACTGCAAAAAACTATTTCCACCTTAAGTTGCAAACTTTTTTCTTACGTAATGGTTTTCTCTAACTGTTTTCCCATTCACTCTTCTAAAATTTGCTTTCAATTGCATTTCAGGGAATTCCTCATTCACCTTAAAAATTTGGTTGCACTTTAAATTTAATTTGTTTTATATTTATATAATGAATACTACATGGCAGTGTACTATAATTAAAATAAGCAGTTTTCAATGTAGTTGCTCACATTTGTAAATATTATTTGTCTTGCAATTAAACCCACATGTCACAATTTGCCTTTTAATATCTACCTTACAAACAGGTGTAATGTGCAGAGCTACAGAGATTTTTAATAGCTTTGCCTGTGGCGTCTTTTTGCAAAGAATAAATTGCAGCTGCTGCCTAATTAGAAAACAAAGTTAGGTATTGCAGAAATCCAGATTTTTCTATAAGCCTCAAATAATTAAGTATGGGAATCATAAGAGTAATTTACCATTGCTTCTCTTAAAGTGACAATACCCAATGCTATGGCTAAAAATAAAATAATTTTGAGTCAGATGTCAAAGTGAGGTCATATGAAGAGGGTAATCCTTGGGAAGTTAGGTGACTAGGTTGCCTGGGAACACCTACGCACAATCTAACACTTCTATTTGAATTCTTCTTGAATTCTGCTTCCAGCAAGAGCGATGCTTGATTATCAGTTCATTACTCTGGCCTGTAAAGAGGGGCAGTAACACTCTTGTCTCAAAAATCTTAGTAAAGTTTTAAACTTTAATAGCTTCTAAGTATAAATACTAAACCTTAAGCAAATTTGCAAGTTTATATTTAATGTTCTTGAGCATTCATTTGGTTTTATACATTTTTAATAACAAGTTCTATTTATTATTCTTATTTGTTTTGGTCCTTCAGATTGAAGATGGCAACATTGAGTAAAATATACAAATTTTGAAATAATGCTTATATTTCAAAACCCTTATCTGTCTGTTTATCTTTCACAACTTATAGAGCTAAGTTCAGTTCTTAATTCTGACAATATTTGTGGAAATTTAGAGAAATAGTAAGTACCTCAGATGAAAAAACTGAACCAATAATACTGTCTTGCAGAGTTCCTGCAAAAATTAATAAAAAATATATATGCAATTTCTCTTGTGGTACCTGAAATTTGGTAGAAGCTATTTTATTCTAGACATTATAATAATTTTTGTGAATTATTTACTTGCTTTTCTTTCATTTAAATCACACTAGATAGTTAAACCAAGTAAGGACAAAATAATAACACACCAGTAGAACCCACAATGAAAGATGTTATTCAATTAATATGATATTTCTAATTATAAACCACACTAACTTTTTAAAATTCAGCCCATTTTTGATACCCAAAACAATACTGAGACGATCAATTTAACTTCCTTATTTATTTATTTTTTTTATCACAACAGAATATAATACAGCAAGGTGATTACAATCCTGGTTTGAGGGTCAGGCAAAATTGAATTGAATTCTTTCATCTAACACTTAATAACTTTGTGTCCATGGGCACATTTCTTAAATCACAATCACTGAATCTAACTTCTCTCATCTATAATATATGAGCAACCCAATCCCAACCCAAATTTACTTATGCAAACCATACCTTGGCACTTTGGAAGAAACCAGCTCAACCAATCTAATTTATAGTTAGTGTGAGGTCCAAGACGCCTCTCAGGGTTTCTACATGTTTTCACGACATGAAGTGACTCCTGTCTTCTGTTGCAAGAAAATCTGGATCTCTTGCCACCAGAATGTTAGCACTCAGAAAGCATGTGTTTTTTCTGCTCTGTTTGCTGTTATATTTCCAGTCTTCTAAACACTATAATTTAATAATAGAATTTTTGTTTAGTGATTTAATTAACAGACTAATTCTCTTTTTAAGTCTAGGTCTATTAAACTCTCTGTTGTTCAGAATAAAAATAATAATTAGTGAGATTCTCACCTGTTAACAGTATAACTGGAAAAACATTAAAAATGTCTCTGACCTTCTACTAGAAGAAAGTCATTAGCACAGAGATTTATTTTCTTGCTTTAATGATCTGTCGTCCCACTTCTTAGAACACAAAAGCATGGATAGACCATTTTAAAATAAAAAAACATTGTCTTCCTCTTAGATTTGTTATTAAAAAAAAATATGGGGGAGAATGTTCTTAAATTTTTGCCTATCTGCTTTTCCTTTTTTTCACTTTGAAGTTAAAGCTAAATTTTGTTATTGATGTAAAGAAACACATTGGACAGGGAAGACTGGATTTAAGCTAAAGAATAAGCTATTTCATCATCTCACATCTTTTTAGAATAGACCTCTTTTGAGCTGGATAATCATTTACTGCAGGGGGCTGTTCAGTACATTGTAGGGTGTTTACTGATATTCCTCTCCACCCGGCAGATGCCACCAATACCGGCTCATCTGTGAAAACATAAAAGTCTTCAAAAAATGTTGGGAAATGTCCCCTGGGAAACAAAATGGTGGACAAATGCTTCAGATTATGAACTAAGACATAATCCTAGAGAGACTTTCAAAATTTGCTGTGTGTCAGAGTAATAAAAATGTCTGGCCTCACACCGGACCCCACACTGGGAGATTCTGGTTGAGTAGATCTGCTACGGGTCCAGGCAGTCACTGTTACACTGAACCCCAGGTGATTTGGGCACATACCAAAGACAGAAACATCACCACTATACTTGAGATATGTAAGGCTTTGCTGTTGGAAAAATACAAAAATAGACTCTTAGCAAGAAAGGTATCACAGGAAGTCTGGCTTGGTTAATTCACAATGTCAAGGACACACAAGCCAAGGAGATATTTGTGTCACCTAAGTCCAGAGACTATTGACATATATGTACATTAATGAGGGCAGAGGGAAAAAGCAGCTAGCTTATTCACTCTCTGTAAGCATATTTCAGGTTGGACCCAATATTATGACACAGATTCTCTGTTTAGAAATGCTGGTTGTAATAGATCAGACAAAGTTTTATGCTCAGGCAGAGTGACATAGTGGTCAAGAACTTGAGGCTTACTATGTTTTGACTTCAGGCTCTATCATTTGCCAGCTGTATAACATTACATGAGTTACTTGATCTCTTTATAGAGACCTCAGTTTTCTCATTTATAAAATGAGGATAATTATACTTAATCTGTGGTAGACAGAATAATGCTCCCCAGAAGATGGCAATGCCTGAAATCCCCAGAACTTGTGAATATGTTACCTCACATGGTAAAAGGGACTCTTCAGATATGATATGATTACAGATTTTGAGATTGGGAGATCACATTAGAGTATTTGGGCAGACTGAATGTAATCATAAGCATCCTTAGAAGAGGGGAGTTTCAACTAGAGAAGAGGAGAAGGTGATACGGCAATGGAAAGAGATATCAGGGTGATGTGGTCAGAAGCCAAGAAATGACAGGGCTCTCTAGAAGCTGGAACAGGCAAGAAAGAGATTCTTTTCTGGAGCTTCCAGAAGAAACTAGCCTTGCTGACATTATAATTTTAGCTTCATAAGACTCACTTCAGATTTCTGATACCAAAAACTGTAAAAGAATAAATTTGTGTTGTTTCAAGCCATTAGAATCATATTAATTTCTTACTGCAGAAAAAGAAAAACAAATACATTATCTCATAGGGTTGCCATAGGCTTGAGTTAACATACATGTGTAGCATTTAGAGGCCTGTCACACAGAAGGTATCAATGTGTTATCTTTTATCCTCTGTAATGTACTGTATGTCTCTAAATCACAACTTTTTAATCTAAATTCTCTGTTGTTATTAACCTTTTCCATAATGGTTTCTCAATAAACATACCAACGACTCATGTGGAGGAGCAGATGAAATCTACATCATGCCCTACTCGTTCCAATTTCCCTAGAGCTTCTAAGATTAGTAAAACCTTGACCCACATTGTGTTAAGCCTACTATTCATCTGAAATAAGACACATTTTCCTTGTGAGGAAGTAGGATTTCTTGTAGAAGTTAGAGTTGTAAAAATACACGTGACCAAATGTCTAGAATTGCTGAAACCTATAATTTATAATATTGAGTTTCTTATTTCAAACTATAAGATTAAGTTACGTATGAGATTCTTATCATTTTTGCTTAAAAATATATCTGGTTAAAATTTATTTTTGAGAAACTCGTATTTCTTAAAATTTATATTATTTTCTTTCTTTCAAAAAATAAAAACTGACCATGTAAACAAATCACAAACATTATAAATAGCAAATAAGATCAATAGCTTCTTAAATCCTATCATTTTAAAAAAAGGAACTTTTTGACCTGTGATGGTAAAATTATAGTCCTTTCTGGTTCTATCAGATAGTTCAGCTAACATCTTTATAACATGTTCAATTTACAAAACACTTTTCTACACAGTATTTTACTTGTACCATTCCTTCAAGGTAAGTTAAGAACATTCTTCTATCAGTCAGTTTTATAGATAAGAAATTAAGGCAAAGGAGATTTAATGATTTGCCTCATGCCAGCATTTTACTCAGTAGTAGAGACAAAATTATACATCAGATCTCTGACTCCTAATTCAGCATTTTTAATACTTTTGGCATATTTAGTTAGATTTTCAGGGCCAACGGGAAGAGACACTTTGGGATCACCTATATGGATTAGTGTAAGGACACAGAGATGTGATGTAGAACAGGGAACCTGGCTTTAGCAGCACAGTCAACTCAGTTCCCAGCCTCTAACTAAAGAGCAAGAAGAGACTTCACAAAGCATCAGGGGAACCCTTCGTCACCATGCACTGACTGACCACACCCTCCTGCCTCACCTGTGTTTGCGCAGGGTATTTCTAAGGACTTTTTCTGCTGCTGCTCATTGTGAGTTGCATATTTTCCAAGCAACAACCTGAGAACACTGATGTGGTGGTGCTTAGCCCACAGCTTGTGAACTCTGGCTTGTGTCTGCACCCAGGACAAGCCACTATGGCCCTGGCAACAGATGCCTCCTTTTATAGTGTTTTAGTTCTGTCAGAGCTTTGGTGAGGGCCACTATGCAAGGTTGAAACTGTCTGGGTCCACAGTGCCTGTGCTTTGCAGGCACCAAGGATGAAAGCGCACTTACTTGGCTCTGTTCAGGTCCTTACTGCATGACACTGTGCCATTGATTTATGGTTCATAAATACATTTATTCTTAGATCACAGCAAAAGGAGAAACATTTATTCTGCTGTAGAATGTGTATCATTTGTCATTTAAAACATAATTAAGCTGTGCATTTTAAAAACACTTTATACAAGATAAATAAACTTTAAAAATGGGATGCAAACACTCTTAATATTCCATACGGGTGTCAGATTTAATGCATAACCTTCCTGACTTTTTAATGACTATGTCCTGTCTATTGCTGGTAATTATCAAATAAAGTGAAGACTTAACCTTCTCAGCATAATCACTGAAACAAAGGGATGCCTACGCCAGCCAAGCTATTTTGGGGTAGGTCATATTCTTCCATTTTTTAAAGGAAACATGTTCCTTTCTTTTTTGGTAAACAGGGGTGGGAGGTGGGGGTGTCTTACTTTACTTACTGGTTTAATATTAACCACGTACATTAGATGGATTTTGCACTTTTCAAGAGAAACATTAAATATTTGTTGCAAGAGTTTTCTTCATTTATGAAGGATTACTTAATACACTATCATGATATTTTCACAGAATGAAAGACATTGTTTTAACTAATGTAACATAGTCATCCACATGAAGTGTGAGCAATTCAGAGTTCGCTTCCCGTTTTTACATCAATTCTTCTCTCCCTCCCTGTTACTCCTCTGAAAATATATTCCAGCAGCCTATGTTCTAGATGCTAATTCTTGCTTTCAGGCATTTCTGCAATCAATTATTTTCTTTCTCTTGTATTGAAATCCCTCATGTCATTGCCTTTCTATTCTAAATTGAGAGGGAAAAAAAATGCCCTTTGTTTTTACCTGTTTCTCAAGGGACACACCTTCAACATCATTTGTAGAATTCAGACTAACGTCTTTAGCTATGGAGATAAACACTGACTGGACCATATAAATATAATTGATTTTTGCCTCTTTCTTACATTTTGTTTAACATTTGGTTCATTTTTAATTTTACATGATGGAAACAAGAGAAAATATACTTGATTTGTTTTGCCATTTTAGGTAATCCTTAGTACGTACGCTTCCTATTTTTCTGAGTTTTTGTGTTTCCCACAATAAAATGAAGTATCTTTCACCTGATGCATACTTAGATTTTATAAAATCATCCATGATCAAAGTGTACTTTGATACTGGGTTATGTTTATGTAAACTCTGAGCCTTCTTTTTTACATTCATGTATCAGAGGCAGCACAGCATAGTGATGAAGAATAAACTTGGTGTAAAATGCCTGTGCTTATATACTTCCTTTGATGATATTCTAGGTGCATGACTGTAAGCAAGTTGCTTAAGATTTCAGAGATCATATTTGTATCTCAAAGGTAACGTCTACAGTTTAATTGAGCTAATATTACATTTTAAACAGAGGCACAAATACAACCTTACTTAAGTGAACATTGGTTTAAGTAAGGCTGGCTTTGCTTAAGTGTGAGCTATAGATCCATGAAGTGTGGGTATAAAATAACAGGTTTGAGTTTCCTGTGAGACTTTTCAATGCTTTAGAGTCTAAATTCAGATGAAATATTTTGAATTACAAATGTCCTAAATAATAATATAAACAAATAAATAGTTGTTCTTCATTTTAATAAGCCTATAATATTAACATTTGTCACCCTTTTTTATATTATATATATCTTCACATTTAAACATTTTTAATGAAACCAGAATACTACCTGCTTAAAATACCTTACCATCATGTGTTAAACTAAAAGTGTTTATAAAAAAATTAATAATTTTTTGACCTTAGACAAATAAAACATACATCAAACAAATATCACTTAAACTCTGTGTTATACAATATAGTGACAAAAATATTAGTATCTTGAGACAAATTTTGTCTCTTACGACTTTACTGAATTCTTGCGGAGCTACTTTCTGATGAGGACTTGAATATGCATACAAGCTAACTGGGAATCTGTTATATTAAAGATAAATTTCAACAAAGTTTTTAGTTTTATTTTATTTTTAAAACTAACATAATGCATTTTTATAAGAAAAAGAGATTATTATTTTTTTTTATCATTCCTAATAGCAAATCAATATCTACACTTGTCTGCTAAAAGTATTTTTTGAAATTATAGATTTTTGGATTGGAAGAAATTTTGCTTATTACAGATCTGACACCTTACTTTCAGAGCTAAAATATTAAAGCTGAGAGAATTAAAATTTCCCAGAGTCAAACTGTTCTAAATTCTGTCTGAGAATTGAATGCATCATCATTTTCTCTCTCTCTCTCTCTTTTTTTTTTTTTGCCAGTTTTACTACAATATTTTTACATGTTCTTTCAACCTAAATAATTTATTTCCTCTGGAGAATAATACTTAGCTTCTGCTGTTTGAGTACATTGCAAGTTATCCATTGTGAAAATAGATTTAAGAAAACTCTGTTCTCATCAAAAGTACTTAATGAATTCAGTCTTCCAAGTCACTTTAACACTAGCAGTCTAAACTGACATCAACCAGATTTACTGTTACTCAGAAAGAAATGGGGGGAAGCCTCTAAAATTTAAAGTGCTGCTCTTGTAGATTTTTAAAATGCTGTCTCTGCTGCCGAGAAGTTTTAGATTTCAGTTGATTTACCTTTGAGAATGACTGAAGATCAATAGAAGCCTGAAGGAGTAGAAAATGAGTAAAATGGGTGGGGTAGGGGAGCCTGAAAGAAACATAGAAAAACAAAAAGATCAGTAGTGTGGGTAAAAAAATCATACCAATAAAAGAGAGAAGCTTTAAATATCAAAGGTGAGAGTCCTGTACTTTTGGACTAAAAGAAAAAAGTGGGGACAAATACAAAAATTAAGGGAAAAACTAGTTTTCTTCACCATTAAAAAAAAAAAAAAAAAGTCATGCCATTTTCAGGAAGATAATGTCGTGAACACATTTCCCAAATGCTACTATGAGCTTGTTAACTGTCTTGATAGTTGAACTAGTAAACAATGCACAGTTGTATCAGTGAATGGCAGGCAGTTCTCATGCTCTGGGACCTGCATCACTCTTTTAGCCACACTGCCAATAACTTTCTCAGAAGGACCGTTTCAAAATTAGCTATAATTTTAAAAGAAAACCCAAAAGATAGGCACACCTCCATCTTTTCTAATGTATGCATTGTAACATCTTCCTCAGAAAACTTTCCAGACTTATGACCATTCATTTCTCGATACAAACATCATGTTGAAGCTCAGCCATTGGGGGTATGGTGAACAGCCAGACCTTTTCATAGTTCGGACCACAGAACCTAGATTATGGTCATATTTGATTGTCTATTCAGACAAACCTCTGATACATTGTTGGTCACCCAGTAGGACACCCCACCTCCAACTATTAGTGATTACTGCTATTACATCCTGAATTTTCAAATATTATTTTAGACCAACAACTTCCAAAATTTTAAGATATAACATGTTCTTTTAAAATGCTTTGGATGAACAGTTATGTTGAAAATTGAATTGCCACAGTTACAATTAATTAAAATCACAATGATCTAAATTTTTTGTATGATGAATCCAGGTATAATGGCTGGAAATTTTGAATTGCACCATATACTACACAGTATTTACTGAATAAATTAAATGTTTATTTTTACTTAAATTATGAATTATGGACATAAAGTCTGAAAACATAGAGCATATAATTTTATCTCACAGAACTATTTGTAATGTAATCATTTATGTTTATTCATCTCCTCCAGACTTCATAGACACCCCAAATTTATGTATTTCTGACATATGAAAATATTTCTAAAAATTTTGTCAGCTTTGTAACCATAATTGGGAATTAGAAGGGGCCTCAAAGCAACTGTAATGCGGTCTTCTACCAAATGTAAAGACTACTTTGAAGATTTCCAACAAAAATTTATCCAGCTTCTTGAATAGGTCCAATGAAAAAGAAATTAAGAATATGTAAGGCACTTATTCAAAAAATTCTTATTTCTAGAATCATTTTTATTGTATTAATCTAAAATCTACTGCTTTGCAACCTATGACCACTGGTCTTGGTCAATAGGATGTTTTATCTTGATTCAAGCACCATCCACTCTTTAAATATCACAGTTTTCCAACTTAACATCGATCAAGACATTGTGCCCAGAACTTTCATATTTTCCCTTTCCTTTTTACACGTGAATCTAGGACATAGGTTTTTATAATACACTATTTCATGGATGAATCTGAGCTTTTTAGATAAATTGAGTAGCCTATGGAGGAGCTGGTTTATAATTCCACATCTTTCTGGCTTCTGACACAACAGTATTAGATCCCAAGTCATGTTTTTATCTTCATAAATGGACTGAACATTGTCATGATAGGAATAAAATAAAATCTTTATATGCCCAATAATATCTTCAGTCCACAGTGTTGCTGCTGAAACTTGGCTAAAGGTGAGTATAACTGGGTGTCTGCTTCAGGAAGCACATCACAACCAGAAAATAAGCCCTTTCTCCTCTGGTGTTCCTGCAATGCCTTCAACAAGTAAGTCTAACATTGTGTCTGCTGTAAAGAATAAATGTTCAGAGTTCAGCTCCATCACCAGAGAGCAGGGCATGAAGTATGAGTTTAGAACTGATAGCAAGCATGCCCATCCTGGCAGTTTGGTACTCTACCTTTCACCTACTATCTTGCTAGTTTTCTTAATCCTCAGACCCTCTCTAGTCATTTGCGAAGTTTGGAGTGGGTCACCTACTAGAGAGGTGCTGTCTGCATTGCGTGAAAGAGGAGAACTATGGTTCTGTTGCTTCTTTACAGATTTCTTACACATTTTCATTACTTTGGAACACACAAAACTACTAATCCTTTATCTCTGCCACTTGGAGATATATGTAACAAATTTATCTGATTCATATTCTCTCATTAGTTTTAGCTTATGATCCAAATTTCATAGATTTGCCAAATCATATGCTCTTGTCCAGTTTCACAATTTTCTGGCCACAGCACAAAAAGAAAATATTGGAACTCTTTTCTCTAAAATCATTAAGAATTTAAAGCAGCAACAGCAGCCCATTAAATCAACTGCAGGGCATATCTGTGAGTGGGGCCCTGTGTGACTGCACTGCTTACACACCCTTGAAGCCAGCCATACATTTACTACTCCTCCATCTATTTTTTGAGTTCAAGATTTTCTTGTTATTTTTTTATCCTTTCAAATGTTTCATGTCCTCATAACATTATGCCTTAAAAATGTATATTTTTCTTTTGTTCTTGGGATCTCAAATGATATGAGAATAGATATATTTGTTTACTCTGCCATTTATACCAGAAACTTTGGCATACCTAATATAATGAAAGGTTTTTTTCTTCTTTCAATAGAACCTCTCAAGTTCTGATTTCATACATAGAGGCATGAAAATACAAACTTTTACATTTTATATTTTAAAAGTACAGAAAATATCATCAACTACCAGCAATTTGAGGACAGAAACTTCTCTTAATTATTTTCATCTAGAAGTACCTGATAAATTATGATAAAAAAAATGTTTTATTTTTTCTTAATTTCACCATCTTCCTCCTTTCCTGGTTTCTTCCCTTTCTTCCTTCTTCTCTCCCTTTCTTTCTTCACTTTTTTCATTATTAAGTATTGTCCACAATGGAAAACACTCAATAGTAAGAAAATACAGTGTTTTAGAATATGTAATTCAATAAATCTGTGTCCTTAAATTTCATTAATGCAATAACTACACTTTATTTATTTCTAAAATTTAACTCAATTTCCATTCTGAGAGTCACTTATTTTCCAGGTTGATGAAAAATGTAATTACAACAATTATTGAACTTTTCCTCCTTTCTTAGGCTTTTTCCAAATCTTCTTGAGTATTTTAATTTGAATTAAACTTGATTTTTAAATACATAAATAGCAAAATCTCAGTAGTTTAAGACAATATAAACTCTTTCTCATGGAAGTTTCAAAATGAATGGACTTAATGGGTAAGCAAGTCGATTCCAAGTGACAGTTATGGGCTTGAGAGTTCCTTCCATGTTTTGGCTCTACCATGTTTAATCTTGGCTTCCAAGGTCACAATGGAGGGGTGGGAATGGGGGCATAGATGGTACTTTGTGGGAAATATATTGGTGTGTATTACATTAGCACTCATAACATTGACTAGAACTTAAGCAAATTTATTATTCCTCTTAATTACGAGAAAAGCTGAGAAATAGTCTAACAGTGTGCCTATAATGAAGAAAAAAAAAGAGTTTAATAGTTAGCTAACAATGTTTCACCACACCAGGATTGCATAAAAATTCTAGGATATTATTTTATAATAAATTAACTGCCTATAACTGCTCAACTTTAAATCATGTATGGTGGCTCTGTAAAATTTCTTGATTTGGGTCTGTAAAGTATTATTATCTAGAAATGAGAAAATCTCATCACTATTTCTTATAAATATATATGCCACATTAAAACAAATTATTATATTGACAACAAAACTTTGAGTGCACACACAGTATTATGATAAAGTCAATTTTATATTAAACATTCTCTCAATACTGTGATACTCATACTTTAAGGAAAATCATTGGGTTGAATGAGAAAAATAAACTGCAAATCTTACTCCATTTGCTTTCATAGCCACTTCATTATGAAACTCATTCATTTTACCACAAAGAGAAAATTCGTGCTCAGTATCCAGTTGCCACAGGTCTGATGAATTGACTTATTTCCCAGAGCATTCATCAACGCTCATGTGATATAAAGTTTCAAGTGACTAATATCAGTGGCAAACCAGAGAGAGAGTCGTTTCATTGAAAGAAGCAGAGGCACTAGGGCCTAGAAACCCATCAGATAAAAATGAGAATTAATGAGATAGCAAATTGAGATTCCCTGGAAATCACATCTCCATGATTTTGTATTAAGGCAAAAAGAGTTCACGTCAGTTACAGCTACTTGAGGAGAGAAAAGGGAATCTGTTCATTTAGCCATTTCAGACCAATGCGGTTGAATTTCTGCCTCTTATCAGAGAAAGAGCACTGTGGTTTCCCTTAATGTTCAAATTGACTGAATATTTTATTTTTTAATAAAAAGTACGTTACTAAAATTGTCTAAAGATTTCATTGCAGATCGGATGTTGTAGAAGCAAAAAACACACACTTCTAAAAAACTGCATTATAAAGTTCTATAGAATAAGTTCATCTGCAAAAACAAACCAGTGTAAAGGTACTAAATCCAGTTTTGGGTGTTCAATTTTTAACAAGTTTCTTACACTTATAATGAGACTGAGGTGATCAAAAGCTGTCATTTTTCTCTTTTATGAGTTCATTCATAGAGTAATTCTCCATTTGTTTATTGAAATATATAAACATAATTATTAGACAGTGATAATCTCAAAGAATGGTCTTTTCTGACATCTCTAAGACTCGGTTCACAGAAGGAATTTATTTTTTCATGTTGTATAGATATTATGCGGGCACTTGAACTTTAGTTATTTTTACAAGTGGATTTTTTGCCACACTTTTTGATCATTGTCTGGTGTCTCTTTTTCCTATTTTGCTCTCTTCTAATGCAAACTACATACAAATCCTAGGTTAGTTTTTGGAAACATCTCTTAAAATCACCTTTCGTCTCAGTATCCAAGAATCTCCAATGACTTCCTCTTGACTAAAATTTTAATAGATTCAAGGTCTTCATAATTTAATGTAATTAGTTAATATCAGATGCCAGGCTGATCTCTTCCTCAATCTACTAACATAACATCTTTATTCCTATAGTCATGGCTTTGTTTATGCCATTCCTAGAACCAGAAATTCCCTAATTACATTTCCCTAATTACATAACATTTAAATATTATTCCTCCCTGGTCATGGTTGAATGCTTATACATTTCACTGGGAACTCCTAAGGCTTCTGTAGGCTGCAACCATCTACTCATGATTCTGTTGTATTATTTGCTTTTGTTGTATTCAGTTGTTCTCCAATGAACTTTCTCACTCTCACATACTTAAGACTTCCACTCTCATATACTCCCACTCTCGAATACTATATTGCAATAGCACACTGTTAAATTACAAGATATTTTTAATATTAAAAACTAGCAGATGAGAAAATAGGAGGTGAAAAAAACTAAGGGATGAAAAATATTATGGTATATTAAAAAATTCATAGCTGTTGTTGGAGATTTAAGTTGATAAGACTTTCCACAGTGCAGATTTGAAAATTTATATTCTCAGCTGAAAAATTTTCATGAACCAATCAATTTTAAAAAATCTACCCTATTTTTCATTATGGTATTAAATACCTGTATTCACAAAATATTTGAATGAATCTCATTAAATGTAATTCCTCTTATATAAAAAACACTTGATTTCTTCCACATGTAATAAACTTAAAAAAAAATAATACAGCACAGATGAACAATGTGATTTTTAAAATCGGCAAATATTTGAGCAAACAATTCATAGAAAAGCAAATAAAGTGAATCAGACTCCTTTTTTAAAATAAAATTCTGAAAAACAAAACAGAAGTGAAGTAGTAATTTTTCATTTATTAAGTTAGTAAATATTATGCTGTTTATTAAATTTCTATAAGTGAAAAAATGTGTGTGAAAAAAACACACATTGCTAGTCAGTATATAGAGTTATTTGAAAAACTAAAAATAAACGTATTCTTGTAAAAAAAAAAGACAAATCAATAAGGATAGCGTAAATGACAGTTTTAGTGCCCTTTTTGTATCCTCTCTGTAAGTAGCCCACAAGCACTGATGGACTCGATAATGGGAAGTTGCTAGATAAATGTTATAGCTTCCTAGGCCCTGAATTGGAATAATAACTAAGGCATGTTCTACTCTGTGTGCCAGAGTTCTCCAGCAAGATTGAGCTCCAGTGACCATGGTGACAAATTTCTTAAAACTGTACTCCCTTTTGGATTCTCTTTCCCTTGTGTCTCTTTCCTCAATCCCAAGCCTGTGTTCTTAGAATCACTATCAAATAAATAATTTGCAAGAATTTTATCAGTGTCTGTTTCCGGTGGATCTCAAGCTGAGATAAATATTGTTAATAATAACAATAAAAAGGAAATAAATTGTAATAAAGACTAAAAAGTATTAATTTGAACAGACTCAGATAGCAAACTAAATAGTGATCTGAAAGAAATAAAGAAGTCAGGGTATATAAAGGGCTAAACCATAAGAGCTTATCTCATTTTGGCCTGCCTTGTAAATGAAGGATGTTGGCTAGGTCAGTTAGAATTGATTAGGCTCATTATATAAATGAAGATGCTGGTTGTAGAAATAGATTGGTCCTTTCAAGTTGAAGAGTACAGGTGATCTGATCACCATAATGAGGAGAAAGTAAAGTCCAAATATGTCCATGTAGCGATCATTGTTCTGATTTTTGTTGTGTTCAGCCTTGAGTTTAGTAACAGGTCAGCAACTTAACAATAGTTCACAAACTGAAACATGAGCCATGCGTAGGCTTCGTTTCCGTAATGACCTCTCAACTTTGTTTTCAGCGACTCTCTTAGTGATGCCTATTCTATTTTATTTTTTCCTTTATTAGTATTCATTGTAATCTTGCCTGTAAAAGGTAAGGATATGGGGAAAATATTTATATGCTTATCTATAAAGATTGGCTGAATACATTAAAGTGCATCTTTTCAATGAAGCAGTATATTTCCCTTAGAATGAATGAGATAGCTCTCTATATACTGATAACAAATGCTATCTCAGCTATGATACTAGGCCAAAAAAAAAAAAAATGTAAAATAAGTAAGTACTTAAGTATGTGTTTATATAATATCTCAGGTAAAATAAAGAGGAATTGATAGTAAAAGTTATCTCTAATAATAGAACCTGGAGGCTTTAAGATATAAAGGAAGAGAATCAACATTCTGCTATAGATCCTTTTATGACTTTTGATTTTTTTCTTGTACTTTTTCAAATATGAATAATAGAGTATCAAAAAATAGAACAGATAATTTTCTATCTATGCAGTTATAAGTTGAATCTTACTTGTTAGTATGGGCTTGAGAAAACTGACCTTGATAAGGAGTAAATACATATTCTATTATTCTAGTAAACCTCAATATGAAGTTTTAAATAGAAGAGAGATTTCATACACAGGGTGCTCTTCATGACTGGCCATGAAAACAAACAAAATATATAAAAAAAAAAAACTCTGGCTTTCTAACACAGTAATCTTGTATTATGAAAATATATAAAAACTTGAAGGATTTTGAGATATGTTTTCCAAGAACAAGATATGAATCAGACAAGAATATGATGAATATTCACTGAGAGACTCGAAGGGCCAGATTCTTATATGTAAAAATATTCTGAAATTTTTTCTATAAACTGAGAATGTTATTTTCATATATTATTTTTATTAATTATTATGCATGTTTTCCAGTCAGAAAATAAAATTACAAGCGAATAGCTATTGTACAAAAAGTATTCTTTGCTTGAAAAAAGCAAGTACATCACTTACTATTTCCAGTTTAAAATTTCAATTTGATCCTTCTGTATAAGGTTTTTAATTATTTTCCTCCCCCCCACACCCTCTATTTTGCCACACATTTCTGGGTGTTGTTCACTTTGTTCAATAATTGCAGGTTTTTCCAAAAGACAAATGAGTCTTCACTGTTTTGGCCAGCCTGGCAAATTTTAAGTGTATCAAATAAGAAAAGATTTGTCCTCATAAAGAACTATAAAATGTATTTGAAAATGAAGTTTAATTGCATTCAGCCTTTCTTAGGCCACTGCTCTTAGCATTTCTCTCAGTTTACAGAAGTGACAAGGGTGTATGGTGTGGAGAACCTGGCATGTGGTAACACATTCTATAGTACAGGGCTTCTCTAAATGCTCTTCTGTAATATAAAAGTAAAAAGGATGTTATTGGGTGGGAGAATATGGAGAACAACCATTATTTTTAAAGTAACAATTACCAATTAAACCAGAGACAAAATAATTTAAAGATTCCTTTTAGACCTAATTATACATTGATGCCAGCAACCATAAATATTCAAAACAAAATGTTTCATCCTGTTTTATAAAATATACTTACAGGATATTTTTCTAAACATGTACAGTTGATATGAGGTCTTCTTTATTCAACCAGAAAAAGGAGATAGAAAATATTCTTTTAATTCTATTGAATCAGAGTCGGGCAGAGAGAAGATAAAATAATCAGTCAGGCATTCAGAGAACAATTTCTGAAGAGTTGCAGAGATGAACCACTAAAATGAAACCCATCAGCTTTACATCTAACTAATTAGGCTAAAGGTATGTTGTCATGCCCCTTCAACCTTTACTTGTTCAAAAGAAAGCTCCACTTTCAAGAGTTCTGCCCTAATTTAGTGCATTAAAGTCTATAACTTTAGAATACAAACGGAGAAGTTATTATGCCTCTTAAAAAATTATTTGTAGGTAGCTGTGAAGATGCAATTCATAATATAACTGTCATGGATCTCTTCTAATATAAGAAAGAAAACTAACACAGACCATCAGGAAAACACCTAGCCTGCAATGATTTTGACAGGAAAAAATAAGCTATAATAAACTCTCATAGTACCTCTTTTGCCACAATTATGTGAGACAACTAAAACTAAAACAAAGCCAAAATGTGCTAGGTTAAATTAAAAACTTGTCTGTTGAAGAAATTATTAGCACATAAAATCTGAATATTTTTGCAGTCAATTCCATAACATTTAAAACAGTATGTGCTGAGGGTCACCAACACAGAAGCCTTAGGGTCACTGAAGATATTCTGGTCGTACTGAATTTTTCTTTGTCTTTGTTGTATTGTTCTGAAGGACTAGAGTAACTCCATTTTGTTATGTAGACTCCAGATTAAATGAAGAAAAATTCCCTGAAAAACAATTAGGGACAACACCCTGCCGTTTGGTCAAGCCTATCAAAGTCATCAATCAGTAAGCCCTTAAGGCACCCACACCCTGTTTCCCTTCTTGCCCACAGCACTCTCTGCACCTGCCCTTATTGCACACAGGCCTCTTGCCGGCGGCCCTACTAACCTATCACCCAGTCTCCTTAAAGGTCAACCCTAACCCTCCAATCAAGCAAGGCCGAGGCAGGCTTGCGGTGTTACCCTTTAAACTCAGTCCCAACCACTTAGTCGGGGCTCCTCTCACCCACTGCTGCGTCAGTGGATGGTGGGGTTCAAACTCGAGTTTGTCAATAAACTCCCTCATGTACTTACATCGGTGTCAGTCTCCTTCTTGGCTCCTGGAGTTCCAAACCAGGCCATTACAGTTCAATTCTAAACACTCATTGAGTATGACTTTATTAAGTAATACACATTAATCAGTAAAAATGATTTTTAAAATATTAGTTCATTCTTTAAGTATAAAGATATAGTAACCCCAAATGTGTGAGTATGCATGCATGAGTATATTAGTCAGGGTTCTCCAGAGAAAAAAAAAAAAACTAATAATATATATAGTTAATAAAAAAAAAAAAAAAAAAAAAAAAAATATATATATATATATATATATATATATATATAGAGAGAGAGAGAGAGAGAGAGAGAGAGAGAGATTTTCATAAGTGGCTCATGAAATGATGGAGGCTAAGAAGTCCTACATTCTGCTGTCTGCAAGCTGGAGTCTCAGGAATGTCAGTGGAGTAGTCCAGTCTGAGTCTGAAGGCCAGAGAACCAGTGGAGCCAGCAGTGTAAACCCCAGTTTGAGACAGATGAAGATGAATTGAGGTGTTCCACCTCAAGCAGTGAGGCAAGGAAAAAAAGGGGTGAATACCTCCTTCCTTTAAAAAAATTAATTTATTTTTTATGGTGACATTAGTTAATGAAATTTGATGTTTCAGCTGTACATTTTAACACTAAGGCTTGTATATTTACATGGTGTGTTTACCTCTCATTGTTAGATTTCTTCGTTCACCACATATTTGATCCCTTTTCCTCTGTCAACCTTTCCCCTGCCTTCCCCCCTTTTAACCACTAGTCTATTATCCATGTCCATGAGTCTCTGTCCTGTTCATTTGTTCATTTGTTACATATAAGTGATATCATGTGATTTTCAACTTTTCCTGTCTGTCTTATTTCACTTAGCATGATTTTCTCAAGGTCCATCTATGTTGTCACAAATGGCAATATTTCATTCCTTCTTATGGCTGAGTAATATTTCATTGTATACATGTACCACAGCTTCTTTATACAATCATCTACTGTAGGACACTTCAGTTTCCTCCATGTCCTAGCCGTTGTGAATAAGGCTGCTATGAATATCGGTGTGCAAATATCTATTTGGTATGAGTTTTCAAGTCTTTGAGGCAAATACACAATAGAGGGATTGCTGGATCACATGAGTGTTTTGTTTTTTTCTGGGCCCGGGAGTGATTGAATATGTCCACTTACCATTTGAGAGGGCAAACTACTTTACTGAATTCATCAATTCAAATGCTAAAAGCATTTGAATGATTTACAAACACCTTCACAGACACACCCAGAAGGAATGTTTAATCAGGCATCCTGTGGCCAGTCAAGCAAGTAGACACAGAAAATTAACTATCTGTGTGTGTGTGTGTGTGTGTGTGTGTGTGTTTGAGTTGAGAAGATTGTTTGGAAGAATTTCTTCAAACTTTTGGCAATAGTCTGTTTCCACAAAATTCATTGAGCTTTTTAATTCTTGTTCTTCCGCACTAGAGAAAATATTACTTTTAATATTTTTTCAGCTATACATATAAGTGTTGTTCACCAAAATATAAACTCTTGGGGAGAAAAGAAGTGATAAAAAGTTCTTCTCCTTTATTGAGATTAAATATTTTGTCTAAAAAAACCCAAAATCTACTACATGACTTTGTCACTTACTACAAATATGACTTTAAGGAAACTACATATATTTTCTCAATTTTATCATCTGTAAACCTCATATAGATTTCAAAAGGATTAAACAAAACGTAAGTGTTTTAGGTCCAGTATTTAGGAAAAGACCTGACACATAAAAAGTGTTCAACAAGTGTAGCTATAAATTTTCCAACAGCTATTACTAGTCATAGTACTAATATTTTTGTTAGTTTGTTATTATTATACTTACTAAAGTGTAAGTAGCCTTTAATCACTTATCTCCATACATCATAACCATGCATTACTTTTATTTCTTACTAATCTGTAGGCTTTGAAGGAAGGTCCACCTTCTTACTTATCTCTCCTGAGCAAAATGGGTAAGAGAAATGTCTCCAGCGTCAGACTGTCCAGTTTAATATTTTTATTAGAATATTTGTATTAGAATATTTTAATGTATATTTTCCTTAAGGTTTTCATCAGTAATATTTTATGCCAATTCTTTGTTGAGATTCAGTGGGAGATATTTTATATTTATGTTAGAAAACATAATCACATGAAGGTTTCTTTTTCTATTGATTTTTTATATTTTGAAACTTTATTGAGAAATAATTGACAATATAATTGCATATTCTTAAAGTTATTTGATGAATATATACAATACATTGTGGAATGATTACCATCATTTAGATATTCAATCAACTCGTTCCTTCTCTCACATCTCTAATGTAAGTAATTTTCTTTGTTTGTGTGGTGAGAATGCTTAAGATCCACTCTCAGCATCTTTTTTTTAATTAAAATTATTAGGTTGACATTGGTTAATAAAATTATATAGGTTTCAACTGTAAATTCAGTAGTACATCATGTATATATTGCTTTAGAAAAAATCTTTGAAAGTTTTTAAAATATCTTTTCCAAGGATGGGATATGAATTGGACAGTAACATGATGAACATTCACTGTGCAGCCAGAAAGACTGGACTAGCTTGTACATAAGATGTAAAAAATTTAGGAAAATATTCATTGTCTTGCTATAGGCTCAAAAACCATGTAGCTGTTCAATACAATATTAAGAAGTTTAAGTTATTCCAGAAAAATAAATATATAGATCCAAAGACATAATGTTGTTAAGAGAAAAATGTGTTATACTACTTCAGAGTAAATTATAATTTATTGTCCTAATCACTCTAAGAGATATGGATAACATCAAAAGTAAAACAAACCCTCAAAACTATACATATAAGCATTGAAGATTTTTTTCCCTTGGGCATCTCTATAACAAATTCTTCTTTAGTATTAACACCAAAATAGAATGTAGTTTATGTTAGAAAGGAAGAAAGAAACTTTAGGTCTAATCCTATCTTATAAACATTATAAGGCAGGGTAGGGAGAGTACCTCCATATAAGATAGGCTAATTTATTAAAAAGAAACATTGGACAAGTGTCCAATTTAAAAAACAATTTGGTGTAGGTACCCTCATACCAACAATATTTTGCATGGCAGAGTTGATGCTGTGTAGTAATTTGCATTAACCGAATAGACCAGTTAATCAATTATGACCAGGCCATTCTCCTTTATGTGCATGTCCATCGTTATATCTCACATTTCACCAGTTTTCAAATGTCTTATTAAAATTTAATGCAGATAATTTCCGTTAATTGACATATTTATTAATTTATGATCATTTCGCAATATCTTTTATCATGTTTCTCAGCCTCAGTCTTTTAATATCAATGATTAATAAAACTTTAGACTGTTAGAATAAATTGGCATTCTCCCAAAAAAACAATCATTATTCATGAGTATTGAAGTAACAGAAAAGATGTAGGTCAAGTTCTCATATCGTGCATTCTGGCTCAAGCATTGCACTCAAGTACAGTTAACACCATTGCCATTTTCAAGATTGTTAAAAAAATTACACAAGAAAATGTTAAACAGGCAAGGATGACATTGTTCAAGACTTTTGCAACAGGGGAAAGAGGACATACCTAAGTCTAAAATTAACTCTGCTGAAACAAAGTATGGTAGAGCTGGGATGAGCTAGTGAAAAAGTACTGGAGGTTGTTTAGGGGAGGGAGGTTGATCAATGTGTTATGTTGAGTACATCGAGTTGTTTATCAAGTTTGTGATTAGGGCTAGTTGGTTTGGAATATTTTTCTCTGTGATCAAGCTTCCTGGATTCTGTAAGGTTCAGGGTAAGATAAGGCTCAGGAATCTAGAAGGAGGAGAAGTCTGTCTAAATTTTAGACACTGTGTAAGGCACTATTATTCTCAGAATGATTTCATTGCTAAAGACACAGGTAGGCAGTAGATAATGCAGCTTTTGTTTCAATGTGAGAACTCCATGGAGATGAAGAAGAGCATTGGCCCCTTTCAAGAGAGATTAAGAGGCTCCTTTTAGTTTCACAACTTCTAAAAAATATTTGCTTAAATTTGATAGTAGTAAAACCAACGATAAAATCAGAAAGGGTTATGAGTACTGAAGTTGCTTGGGTTTTTGTTGTCATTGTCCTTGTCATCGTTTTGTTTTTCCTTTTTTCTGCCACAGTCTTGAAGGGTCTCATTGTGGAGGTGCCTTGAGTTAATCACCCTGTCCAAAAGGCCTGAGTATATGAATACTGACAGAAGTGTCCTTTAACACAGTTGAAGTCTTTTCATTTACGAAGGTACTCACTTGTTGATGTGAATGTAAAAAGAAATAATTGAGATATTAATTTTAGTATGGATAAGTAATCAGCATGTGTTTTCAACTAAAAGTAATGTTTTAAAGTCTGAAACAATTTTACCTTTGTTTCTGAACCAAGTTTCAATATGATGAGTTCTGAAATTAATTGTTCGAATTGTTTTCTAACTACATAATTTAATTGATTAAAAGATTACTCTTTTTACAGTTTATAATATGAAAAACTTATTAGAAAATGATCACTTTGCTGATGCATAGCAGGGGATTTCAAGCCTGAAGAGAAGCTGATTGATTATAACAATGTTGTGTGTAATACCAACAGAAAACCAGATGGGCCTTGTTGTTTTTATACATTTTCAGTGCATTTACATTCATGGAGGTTTGCCTAGCAATTCTCAAAAGGTCACTGCTTCTGCATTTCCATGTTTGTTTTTTATTAACAGCTAAAATAAAAGTGTGTGAATATGCTTTTACAGTTCTCTCTTTTTCATGGCATCTAGTAAGCAAGCATGTATTAATTTGTGTAAACTATTATCTTTAGCATCTTTTTGTTTGTGGTTCTTGCTTTCAGAAGAATTGGCATTAATTACAACAGTAGAAGTAATTTCAAATGTCAGTTCAAAATTCTACAGCTTGAAACAGCTCATCCTTCAATAATTAGGTCAATAAAACAAACTTAATTTAATTTAAACAGTGATGCTGTTTTTTAGGCCTTGTGGAGTTATTACAATTAGTAATTCATAATTGCTATTTTATTGATGTCCATGTACCGTGTTGCCAAGCATCATCAAAAATTATGATGATTGGTGGTAATTTGATAAACTTTCAGAACCACTGCATTATGTGCCTTCCAATTACATCTGAAGTTAATGAATGTATGTGAATATTGTGGAGATGAATTTAAAGGACAACTAAACCTTAATCCTAAAACAGCTTCTTTCTAATATTCTAATTATAGCTATACTAGTTATTAGCTTTTAGACAAAATGAGGCTTATCCAAAATATTAAATTTAAATATTTTTCATACATAACCATCTGTTTTTCAAAACTGATACTGGTAGATACAAAACAGCAGTTGATAGAATTTCTTCACAATACGATGACTAAAAAAGCTATAAAGAACTTTTTAGACTGAAGTGATAAGGGAATACAATCCATAAATATGGTGACTACGTAAATTTAGAATTAAAGTAAATATTTCACTAACTTTGCCTCTATTTTTAATATAAAAGCATTATAGAAGCTATGTTGAACTTAACTTATTTAACTGATAAATTCAAAAGAATTACAGTAAAAAAAATTCATGTTTTTAGAGATAAAATACCCTATCAGTCAAGGTTATTAATATATTTTTCTCTGTTGATGGGGCTCATTGGAATGCAGGGTCACCATTAGTTAGCTCCACTTAAATTTAATTAGTAGAGTATATTTTGAATAGCTATTTTTATAACCAATTAGATGGAAAGTAAATATATACATATTTTAAATTCAAATGAAAATAAACATCTGTAGTAATGAGATGTTGTACCTCTTTGGAGTACTTTCTTTAGGGTTCCAAATACCTCAGTTTTAGTTAAGGCTCTCTGGTCTCTGGTGGTCATTCAACATGCAGCTGATGCCCTTGCCTTTAATTGCTTCCTGTTGTTTTCCTTATTCTGCACAAGTCTTTAAGATTAAAGAGCCAGTGACCAGGCAAACTAATATAACAGTCTTAATAGTATTAAAAGTATGGAGGACTTTATTCCCAGAATAGAGAGAGAAAGCTAAAATGAGAGATAGAACCAAAAGACAAGGGAGAGGAAGAAGAAAAAGCAACAGAACATTGAAATAACAATAGATAATAATAAAACAGAAAACTTATTATTCCAAAGGTAAAAAAAAAATTAAGCTGTTTTTCTAGTGTACAATAGAACCAGACTCATTAGTTACTAACTAAACTTTAAT
Organism: Cynopterus sphinx; assembly: GCA_030015415.1. Taxonomy (NCBI): domain Eukaryota; kingdom Metazoa; phylum Chordata; class Mammalia; order Chiroptera; family Pteropodidae; genus Cynopterus; species Cynopterus sphinx. Next base: position 15,215,018 of record CM057380.1, read on the forward strand.
AATTTTTCAAGTTTATTTTAATTGATAGTAAGGGTATGGGCCAGGGAATTGGGAGATCTGGGTTCACAACTAGATACTGTACCTAGATTTGTGGTTTTTAAGAAAAACCTTTGAACTTTCTCGAAAATTTAGAGTTTGAAATAGTTAAGCTACGAAATTCCTTACCAAAATTCTGTGTCTATGAAAATATAACTGTCACCAAAGACCATGGTTTATGTTTGGAATAACTTGTTATTCATCACTTAAAAATCTTAATTAAGAAATATACTTGAAATGGTCACTGATTAAAAAAAAAAAAGAAAGCAAACAAACACAACTTTATTACATTTCTGAGCCACGGATTTTGGTGATCACTATGAGCAGTTGTATTTTTATAGTATTTAAATTTATTCGTTTATATTTAAGCAAGTTCTTAAATTTGTTATTTTTAAACTTAAACCTGCTTCCATGTTGTATTAGTGCCCTGGGCTGCCATAATAAATTACTACAAACTGCGTAATTTAAAACAAAGGAAAGTCATTCTACCATGATTTAGGCCAGTAGTCTGAAAGCAAGGTGTTTGTAAGGTTGGTTATATTAGAATTTACCACATCAGGTAGTTACAAGAATTAAATAGGAACATAAAAGCAAAGGGTTTAGAACTATGCCTAACAACACAAGTGTTTGCTAACTTAAAAAGAAAATGAAGGCATCTGTTTATTCATTAAATGGCTATACATTTAATGCCAGCTTCTGTTCTAGTTACAGGACATAAAGCAGTTGATAAAAGACTAGAGACTCTAAAACTAGGTTTCTTATTTTTCATTGATAATATGAACAATATAACTAGGTGTGTATTAGGAAATTACCTCAACAGACCTTTCACTGTGTCATATTTTGAAATTTTTATCTTTTTTCATTTCAACAAGATTTAAATAAATGGAAAAGAACTTCCAAGGTATTTTTTTATTTCAGTGTTTCATTTTGTGATGAATGTGTATATATAAATGTGTATGTATATATGTATATACATTTATATATGTATATGTGTGTATGTTTAAATATATAAATGATACATATATATATATAAATGTTAATTACAACAGTCTCACAAAAGTTTGCCTAAGCAAAAAGCACTCAAACCAGATGCTCTGGAAGCTTGAAGAGTGAAATAGGTAAGGACAAAAAAAAAAAGAAACAGATATCAGGTCTAAATTTATTATAAAATTTCAGGCAAAATTTTAAAGTCTTCATGATTTCTTCTTTTATTATTATTTCCTGCTCTTAGTTAGCTCATTCTAATCACAACCAGCTACCGAGTACTTAAATTAGAATCTGATGTTCACGCTGATTGAACTTAATATGTTAAAAATATTTTAAATAAAGACTTTCTTATATATATTGAATAAATAGCTTCATCTGCTTGTGAAAATTTTTTTCAGTTTGGTTTTGGTGATAATGCAGATTTTGGTAATGATAATGTTATTATGATGATATTATTATTAATTAATATTATTATTATTATTGTTACTACTACTATAGCTGATCCTTTAACAACATAAGGTGTTAGAGTCACCAACCCCCATACAATCAAAAATCCATGTATAACTTTTTTCTCCCCCAAAACTCAACAGCCTACTGCTAATAGCCTACTATTGACTGGAAGCTTTAACCAGTAACATGAAGTTGATTAACACATTTTTGTACATGTTTCATATATTATATACTCTATTCTTACAATAAAGTAGCTAAGAAAAAGAAAATGTTATTTTAAAAATCATAAAGAAGAGAACATACATTTACAGTGTTTATCTTTTAAAAAAATTCAAGTATAATAGTGGACCCATGCAGTTCAAACTCTTATTATTCAAGGATCAACTGTAAAACATAGCAGCCACAAATTCAATGTGCAGGTCGATTCAACCTTAATTATGTCACATATACGTCAGCTTCAATACCAAAATTATATGAATTATTATTTTAACCATTTTATTCTTTGCATTACGGTTGAAATATTTATTTATTCATACTAGGCAGTAAGTGACTTCTTTAGTTCCATATATACCTTTATTATAGTTGCTGTTTCTGTAATTTTCTCCAATTTAACAGGATTTTGAAATGGTTCTCTGGTCTTTTAAATGGAAACTCTTTAATATATCAAATGTTATACATCACTAGAATTATAGGCAGTACCCTCATCTCTTATTAGTCATAGAAAATTATTTCATTTGTTGCAGAGAAAAAGCACCAGTACCTTCCATTGCCAACTGGGGGCCTTCTATCGTGTTGGAAAATCCCAACCAAATAAATCCATAAGGAAGCCTTTTTCATTGATAGACCTATGTAAAGTGGGCTAAACCTCTACCCTACCATAATGAGGAGACTGAATATATCTAATAATATAAAGTTGTGTATTCAATCCTGTATCAAAGATTTGATGAGTTTGTTTGCAGGTAGTAGGCTAATAGCAAGAAAGTGAGAGAAATCATTCTCTTGGTGACCTGTACTTGTGCAAAGAATATAACTACTGAGAGATATAAAAAAAGTTAAATGCAAGCATTTACTATAGTGACCATAAAAGACTATATTATAGAGAAATTTTGGTAATAATACATTTAGGAGTAGCTGTTTAAAACCAAATATCTAAGGTGGTATTTGGCTAAGAAAGGTGAATAGAAATAAGAAGTAAAAACCTCTAGTTACATATAAAAAATAAATAAGTCATGGGGATGTAATCTATACTACCATAAGGAAAATAGTCATAATAACTTTGTATGGTGGCAGACTATTACTAGATTTATTGTGGTGATCCTATCTTAAAGAATATAAATGTTGAATCACTATGTTGAACATCTGAAATGAATATACTGTATGTCAACTCTATATTAATAAAAAATTTAAAATAAAAGCAACATCTATATTCATGTGATCCAAAATGTGAACACAACACAACATCTAGAAAATTATCCTATTACCCTAAATGCTATTTATGAGGTAAATGTATTTGAGACCAATATTTTATTATCTTTTTTTTTCTATTTTATTAAGCTAAAATTTTTTCTGTTTGTCTTTGAATTTCAAATGTTTGGAAATGGTTTCGATTTTTCTATAGCTGTTGCTACATTTTCTGTAATACAATCTGTATTAGAAGCACTAAAACAATAATATCATTTGGTAGGATACAGGATGTTTTTTTAATGCCCAGAACAGAAATTTCAGTGACATTTATTTTTAATCTTGAAATCTAGCCTTAATATTATCACTTGTACAAAAGCCTGGGGGTGGGAGGGATGAATGCCTTATGTGCAAGTGGGCCACAATCTCTCAAGTTGCTAAATTATAGTCTGACATAATGGGTGCAAGGAGTTTCCTCTGAGGAGTTACTCCCTGGAGGAAGGCTGATTATTCAGCCTGATGATGAAAGTGATTGTGTCATCATCCTTGATGCCAGTGACAATGCTTCCCACACAGAGTGGGAGCTTTGAAGTCTTAGCATTACAGTCCTCAATTTACCATGTGTCAGTTCCGAAAACAAAATGTAAAAACAGCTGTTCAAGAATCTCCAGGAATAGCCTGAGTCAGTAGCAAATGAACAAGTATTTTGTTGGACATATTGATTTCGTTTGTCATTTTCATGTTGCTTGTTAAAAAAACAGAATGTGCTCAGAACCTTCGTATCTGTACAGCATAATGTGCCATTGATCTTTTCGTATAAAAGCGTTGGGAAATATCGTTCACTTGAGTTTTTACATGGAGCATTTTTGGTTCTAAATGCAAAGCTTGGTCAAGATGTATGCATGGTTTTATTAAATGGATACATGAATGAAGAAAAGGCAATTAATAGGAAATTATTCCTGCCATACAAATGGCATACAAATGCAAATCTGTTAGAGATGAGTTGGAAATTGCTACTTGTAAATCCAGCCATCTTCGGTAAGAATGTACTCCTCTCACTTCACAGCTTCTGAAACAGTCACATTGGTGGTTAGAGCTCTTGCTGTAAAGACTCCTTAGTTCATTTGTATTGCTTAAGTTTGGCATTTATTTTAAAAAGATTAAGCATAATAATGGAACAAGCAAAAGCAAAAGAAATCTATAGAAGATAAACAATATAAAGAAATTGTCATTTCATCCATAAATTAAAACATTTACTGAGTGACTACTATGTTCGCTATATGTTTGGGTTTGGTGAGAATGGGCATGGGGTGGAAATATAAAGGCAGATAAAATATTACCAGCAATAACTTAAACAACACATTTAAGTCATTATTAAAAATTCAAATTAGAAATTTAATGTAGAAAAAAATATAATAAATGCAACAAGCGTATGTGAAGTTACAATTATAATTCTAAGTAAGAGAGTTAAGACAAATAAGCATAAGGTATTCAGAAAAGGCCTATGAGGGAGGACACAGACACTGAATAGAAAATGACAGGGATGGGTGGAAGGCAGGGATTTTAAAAGAAGCAATATTTCAGCAAAATAAATATTGTGTACCAGAATATAGAGAAAAAATAAGTAAAGATGTTTGGGAAACCTTTACTACACTACCTTGGATAGAAAGATGCATTTAAGAAACATTTAGGAAAACTAACAATTGGGTAGTAATATTACTATAGTATGTGAGATCTCTGTGATTGAGAGAAAAAAGACTGAAATAATCTTCATTGATGTACCAGGTCTTTGTTCAGAATAAGGTCCTATGATTACTTCCTATCCTTTTTTGCTTATTTTTAAAAATACTTCTCATGAGTCATCTTATTATGTGCAAAAACTCATTGCAGAGTTCAGTGAAAAGTATTACTTCCAATGAACTGAAAATTATACCTCTATTTGTGCATCATTTGAATATCAGAAAAAAAGTAGAGTTTTGCCAAGGTTCTTAATAATCCATATCTTTCCAAGTTTCAACCTCAAAAAATTAAGAATAAAATTACCATATGACCCAGCAATCCCTCTTGTGGGTATCTACCCCCCAAATTTGAAAGCATTTATTTGTAAAGTTGTATGTACCCATATGTTTATTAAGGTACTATTCATGGTAGCCAAGACATGAAAACAACAAAAGTGTCTCCGATAAAATGATAAAGAATATGGGATACATATATATGATGGAATATTACTCAGCCATAAGAAAAGGTGAAATTCTGCCATTTGTGACAACATGGATGGATCTTGAGATTACCACACTAAATGAAATAAACCAGACAGAAAAAGTTGAGAGCCATATGATTTCACTCATATGTGGGATATAAAACTCACAGCAACAAACAAACAAGACAAATAGAGACTCGTGGACACAGACAACAGTTTAGCAGTTACCAGAGGGAAGGGAGTGTAGGTGAAGGTAAATGGGGTCAATGAAACATACAGATCATGTATATATACAATATACAATGGTACACTTGGTACCTATATAATTTTAACCAATGACACCCCAATAAATTTAATTTTGAAAAGCCTCTTGAATTTCCACCATCCTGAGAGATATAACAGGGAGAAGACCTGGTTTCTGTCTTTTTCTATTAAACTCTTCAAATTCATTCTCAAATGAGGCACGGTCTTTGCATTTTAAATATTTTAACAATAAATGAACTGCTTTACTTATATTAGTCATTAATTTTCAATATATTTGTATATTTAAGTAGAAAGATTTAAGATTTCTATTAAAGGCCTAGAACTTATATAAGTTTGAATTGATATATTATACATTTCTCACAGTTGCCCAGTGAGTATATTTTAAAGATCAGGCAAATCCATACAATTTCAGTTTTTTCCTATAATTCATGTTAGAGAATTATAAACTAAATATCCAATGACTAAAATTTCTGGATATTTTAAGAAATGAGCACATTGTAAAAATAATATGTATTATTAAATCTCTAGAGAATATCAAATATTATTTTCTTAGTCAAATATGTCACTTAAAAATCTGGAAAATATGAGACTGTGAGTTTTCACTGAAGTATATTCTTGCAGAATGATGTTAAAATATCTTTTCTGATGGGGAAATATTGACTATATCTCTGTCAGTAGCCAACATTTATAACTTCCTGCATTGGAAAGAAAAACAAACAAAACCCTTAAATATTCTTATAAAAGATAAACTATATATTAAGCAGTATTAAATACAAAATCAAGTGAAAAAAAATCCAAGGTAAGGACCTTAGGGTTTTTTATTTGTTTGTTTGTTTTTTAGGGTACAACATCAATCCACATAAAATGCAATATATACTATAGATTTGAAGTGAAAGTGTCCATACAATTTAGTCAATCTAATTTATCATAGCCAGTCTCCATGTTTCTTTGGACAGAAAAAAATGTAAATAGTCTAACATTGCTATTGATGAAGCAACTTTATAAATGGACCAAATTTTCTGTGCTATTCATCTCATAATTAGGACTTGTAAAATTTTAACATTCATAAATCACCCATGTGGATTTCATCTACTCACCCCATGGTGTAGACTTTTGTGATTGTGGAAGAACTCAGTGTGCCAGAGGTGTGGATACATCTGCGATGGTCATGCTGTTATGTATGAAGTTGTTAATGTAATAGAATCAGGACTTTCACAATATCAGGAGAGAACCAGGCTTCAGGAGAAACCAGTCTTCCTGGGACACGTCCATCCCTCCTGGGTGATCAGTCTGTGCTCTAAGCATGTCTGGACTATCAGTATATCCAAAATAGATATTGTCTCTGAACTGTTTGTCTTTAGAGAGGTCTCTTGACCCAGACTTTGAGAGAGAACATAGTACTCAAAAGATACATATTGTTCAGAGGATGAGAAATATCTTTTTGTTTTTCCTCTGTCTTCTGAACTTAAAAACAATCCCCCTTTTTTGTCTTGGATTTTATCATGCCTTGAACGTGTGTGAACATAAAATAGGAGGTAGTCATCTGGGTTCTTCATCCTTAAATATGTTAGCATGGTTTCCTCAAGGGCAAGGGCATCAGTACCAATCTTAAAAATTAAAAGTATGCACAGTTTATAGTCAATTTTCTCCAATTTATTAAAAATGCACTTTATGTTGTTTTCTGCCTTCTCCTCCTAAGAATTCAATCTGGGTTCATGCATTGAACTTAGCTGCCATTTTTTTAATGAAGTTTTATTAAAGTATAGTTGACATATAATAGTATATTAGTTACAGGTATACAACATAGTAATTTAACAGTTATTTACCTTATTAGATGATCATCACAATAAGCTTGTCACCTATTTACATATTTATTACAATATTATTGACTATATTCACTGTACTTTCATCACATCCCTGTAACTTACTTATTTTACAACTTAAATTTTGTATTTCTAAATCCCTCTTCTTTTTAACCCATTTCCCACACTCCTCCCCTCTGGCAACCGTTGGTTTGTTCTCTGTATCTATGAGTGTCTTTGTGTTTTGTTTTGTTTGTTCATTTGTTTAGTTTTGTCTGTAGATTCCACATATAAAAAAACTGTATGGTATTTGTCTTTGACTTATTTCACTTAGAATAGTATCTTCTAGGTCCATCCACTTTGTCACAAATGGCAAGATTTTATTCTTTTCTATTGCTAAGTAATATTCATGCATATATCACATCTTCTTTATAATTCATTTGTAGATGGAAAGCTAGGCTGGATCTATGACTTGACAGTTGTAAATAATGCTGCAATGACCATAGGAGTGTATATATTTTTTGAATTAGCATCTTCACTTTCTCCAGATAAATACCCAGAAGTAAAATTGCTGTCTACTGTCTTTTTAACGTCTCTTCCTCCAGAGCAGTTTTCCCATTTGCCTTTATTCATTGTGACATAAAATTTGTAAATATGTTGTAGGTGACTCCCTTGTTAGAGTTGGGTTATGTGACATAATGTTAACCAGAACTTTGGAGATAGTAGAGACATGGATTTTGAACTATACCATTTCCTGGTTGTATGATACTTGCCAGTTGATTTAATTTTGCTAAGTTATAATAATCTCCCCTGGAAAATGATAATGATGATGATGATGATGATGATGATAGGGTAGTTATGAAGATTAAACTATATAACAAATACAACAGATTACTCTAACATTTGAGTTAAAAAAATGTAAGATATGAGCATTATAATGATTATGATAATGAACATGATGGATGATTATGGTAATTATGATGATGACAATGATGACGATAAAGATGATGGTGATAATACAATAATGATATTATGGTTAGTGCAATTGTCATTATTAGCACTATTGCTGAGGACCTGACCCTTTGCCTTCAGTTAAGATCCCAGTTTGAACAGACAGTTTTGATTCATTCTTTGTCCCAACATGTAGCACTCGCTTTATTCTCTAAGGTGTCCTAATTTGAATTACATTATTATGTTTCCTATGAAACTAGAAGGGATGATTTCCTCAATAATTAGTCCCTTTTTCTCCCCTAAAAATGACTCTTGCTTGATTTGCCTGATGCTTGTTCCCTTGTTCTTATTCTCAACATTTCATATCCCCACGGTGGCAGATTTAACAATGTTTCTCTGGTTCTCCACACACATCTTCTTTCCTTCCTGCCTAGTAAAACAGGTCTTTGAAGGCAGAGTCCAGGGTTTATCTTCCCTTATTTATTTAATTCATTTTATTATTATTTATTAATATTATAGTTTTGGTATCATAAATAACACTATAATTTTAAACACTCTTATTTAACAAGGTCCTTATAAACCCTTGTAGACATGTTTCCTAACTACCTCTCTAGCTTGCTATTCCAGCTGCTCCCCAAATACTTAGCTTTCTAGTTATATTCTCTTTCAACTCCTGCAGCCCACTTCTCCAGACCTTCAGAGGTAAATGAAGAGAGAAAGATATTATATAAACAAGAACAACAAGAAAACCTAACAACAGCAAAAATGAAAGATTTGTCCATCATTATGACAGATGTACACTGAACTTTGTCCAAATGAGTCTTAACAAGGTCCCACTCACATGTGACTATGCACAGTCCCTTGCAACTTGACTCATAGCTAACTCTCAAATGTTTTCTATAGCAAAACAGCAATACTTGTTTATATATATTTGTGTAATTATCTTGTTATAGGAAATTGAGAGTATTCATAAGATATTTCATCTCCCTATAAGCTTTAAAGAGTTCTGTGTTTTTGTTTTTTTTTTCATTTCTCTTTTCCTTTTATGCACAGATGGTGATGGTAAAATTAAGGGTAGGGAACTGGGAAGAATAAAAGTTCACAGCAATATAGTAAAATGTTTATTCTTAGTTGTCATAATGAAATGCATTCTTTTCTTCATATCAGGAAAAGTAATAATCAATATGTGGTATTTCTAATAATTATTTTTAGGGATTTGGTAATCGACGAGTCTAAGTTTATAGAAGTCACGTTTATGATGTCTCCAGGCTGGGCAACACTGTGGGGAGCAGACTTAGAGGGACTGTAGCCACGTTTCCAGGTCTCATGACTATTTCCCTCACTCATATCCTTTGCGTATTCTACCCTGGCATCCTCACTCTAAAAACTTGAAATTCCTGTCCTTTACTCAAATATGCTGCTCTAGTCCCTGTTCTTTTAAGAATAAGACAATAATTACATGATCATTATGGTTATACAGGTAAATAGTCTTGGAGAACTAAGAGGGCTAAAAATGTCACATTCTTTTCATTAACTCCAGGAATATTAATTTCTGTCAATAATAATTGGATTTCTCTCAATAATAATATTTCTATCAGTAATAAAAGTTTCTGTCAATAGTAATTGGATTTATTTTACTACATGGAAGAAGTAAACATTTAGTGTTTTGGTTGGTTTGGATTGCATCTAAATTTAAGTGGGCGAATCATGTAATATATCAATATTTTAAATTTTTTTCTATAAAATGAGACTTTTGGACTTGAACACTCTCTTCTTATTTAACTTTAATAGAAGGTAAACCTATTAACTTTAATAGAAGGTAAACCTTTTTTATTTGCAGCAAATCATGTCAATTTTAATGAAGAAAAAAATTAGAAAATGTTATTTTAGAACTTAGACATAAAAATTGGAGATGTAAAGTTTTTACTTGCATAGTGAATCAAATAATTACGTGTTTTAGTTTATATTAAATATATACAAGTCTTATCTACAGCCATGCTACCCTGAACATGCCCAATCCCATCTCTTTTCAGAAGCTAAGCAGAGTTGGGCTTGGTTAGTACTTAGATGGGAGAACACCTAGAAAGACCAAGTACTGTAGGAGTAAAAAAATTTTAAAAATTATATATATATATATATGTGTGTGTGTGTGTGTGTGTGTGTGTGTGTATGTATATGTATATGTATTTGTGTGTGTGCATATATGTATATGTGTGTATGTATATGTATATACCTATATATACACACACACACAAGTCTTATAATTTATTATAGCCTAATAATTATCTGATCAAAAAGTACAACATAACCTTATTTTAAAATTATTGCAGCTATTTAATATAATGTTGATTCTTAAGGGAAAGGGTAATTAACAAAGGACAGAGACTTTCCCAATGTCCTATCATAAATTCTTAACTTACCTTTTCACTTTAATTCAGGTTAGTATCATTAAGTCAAATCTCAGGGAATCTAAAACTGATAATTTTTTTTTACATTAATCATGTCTGATATGTGTCTAGTTCAACTAAAGGATAAAAATAATAATGGCTAAGCCAAAAGTTTATAGAGATACTTGACAAGGTGAGAGATAGAAAAATGAATTTTTTGACAGGACATGTTGTTAAACATGTGAACAAGATCCCAGCAGAGTTTGCAGAATTGGAGGACTTTAGAAAAATGAATATCCTCCTATCTATACTACAGGTGATGGTTTAGGCAAGATTATGACTAAAGGCAAAATTATAGATCTGATGAATACAAATGAAATTTGGAACCCTGTAGGTTTTAGATTTATTTTGGAGAGTATGATAAAATCAGATTTAAAAGTCATACCTCATTATAAAACTCAACTAGAGAAGAAATTTGATTTTGAGATATTTTTGAAAAAGTAAAAGGAGAGGAAATTATTGCCTACTTCATGTTAATACAATCAGTTTCTACTGTATACAAAAGAGTTTCATGTTTCTATAACTTGTGAAATATTGTGGGGAATTTTCAAGTGTGTGTTACCTGGGAGACAAAATAGAAAGTGTCAATAGAATCCTTCTTATTGAAAAAGACTGTCTTTGTTTAGTAAAATATTTTGATATTTCATTTTGGTTGTAGAAAGTAAACACACAGAATGTTATCTGATGGGACAGGAATTAGGCAAGTATCTAGATGTCAAGAAGAAATTTATGGAGTGAACTTCAAGTGAGCAAGAAAAGGGAGAGTTAGAGGAGGAAAGTAACCCAGACCATTTGCAGTCCCAGGACCAGTATACCTGGGTGCTCTACCCCAGCTCTGGCTTCAGCTTCTTGTCCCTTCCTTGAAATGGTTGGTGTAAGGCTCCTTCTAGAGCCTGGAATCTGCCAAGTGTCTGATGCTGTCTCATTGTAGCACCATGAACCTGAAAAGGATCTCTATAGGTCCGGGTTCTTTTATCCCCTTAAAGATCTTTTGGACACTTTCACAACCCCCTTTGTTGGAAAAGTTGTATTCCCAGGTAAGCTATAGGCCTTATCCCTATGGGGTTATATAGTGTCCTTTTCATGGCTGGGTTCCAGGAGGGTAGCAGTGGGAGCCAATCACTCCCACTGGTCAGAGCTGTATTTTCCCACAAGATCACTAGAGATGGGGCCACTGAGAATGGGTGACTCTGACCACATAGGTGACTGTAGAATGCAGAGCCTGGACCACTGATTTCCAGCTCCTGAGGTTTGGTTTGAGCTGCAAGTGAAGGAGTGCCAGCCTGGGCTCATCGCAGTGCTGCTTCTTATCTACAACATTGCAGGGCTGTAGGGGTGGTGGTAGGCATCCTTTATCCTCTGTGTCACTCTCCGTAGGCAGCCAAGCAGTCACTCCACTGCAGCAGCAAGCTTCTGGCCATATATAAAATGGTCCTTCAAGAGTGGATCCACTTCTGTCCTCTGAGTCTTCAAGACCATTGGCTCAATGCAAAAGGAACTTAACATGTGATAGATGTGGAAAAGAGTCAGACAATCCTCTCCTATCCTAGCCTCCCCAATGGTGGTGATAGGCTAAAGACAGATACATGATCAATTTTGAAAGAGGTTCTAGAACTATATTGATCAAGGCCTAAAGAATACAAGAGGATCTAGATGAAAAATGTGCTGTTTAGATTTACTGCTATAAAATTTAAAATGGTATATTTAACATGACCAAAAACTAAACTGGCATTTGTATTTTTCTCCATAATCTTGGTAAGACTTCGCTTTGTCCTCATCATCAACAGAAAACAGTAGCAACCTTCAATGGAGTCATTCAGACCTGTATTCACGGCTGGCCAACAGATGATGCAGAGCCATTTATACTGATGAAGCCAACAATAAATAAATAGTTTCAGAAAACTGAGGGGCCAAGAAGATCTACATTGTTTCAATACAAATCACTTTTAAAAAGTCACCGGAATATGAGTGGTAGCAGTGCTGTCACATTTTCTCACTACTTTTGCTCTTTTGGTGGATATCAAGTTAGGCAGTGTGGTAAGCAGAATTCTATAATAGAGCTCAGCGACTTCTGTCCTTGCTTTTGAGTGTGGGTTGAACCTGTGAAAATAAGGAAATATCATTCCTTTGATGATGTTATAATATATAACAAATGAAAACTTTCCTGGCTGGGTCCAGCACAATCAGGTAAGCTCTTTAAAAGCTGTATGTTTTGTCTGGCTGGTTGAAGAAGAAGGTATCTAAGAGAAGTGCTTTGGCTGCTTAGGAAGAAAGCAAATATGTATTTTCTAAACTTTCCATGGAAACCATATGGCAATGAACTCCATCCAGGTGGTCTCTGAGTTAAGAACATTCTGTAGCCAATGGTTGGTAGAAAAAGAAAAGGATCTTAGTCCTACTGCCATAAAGAAATGATTCTCCCATCATCACCTAGTGAGACTGGAAAAAGACCATGAGCCAGATAAGAAGCACAGTCCCCTCCCCCACCTTTACTTCAAGACATCCAGACCTGCAGCAGCAAACCCAGTCATACTATGTCTTGACTTCTGACCTTTGGTAACCAAGATAATAAATTTGAGTTGCTGCTAAGTTTGTGGCAATTTTGGAGCAATAGAAGACCAATACATCCAAGGACAGCACAAATGACAATAAAGTACATAAATAGATGACTCATGATCTTGCGCAAGAAAATCTAATGTCTGGTCACTAACACAAATCAAGTTCACTCTTTTGGAAAATAAGCAAGTCTCTATGGCCCCCTTCTCTACCATTAGAATAAACATTCATAATTAATTACTGCCTCACATGAGCTATGATATCTCAACACATCTTTAAATGTCAAAGTGCTACTATTGACAGGGTTTCTATCAAAAATATTTACCCAGAGTCATGTACACCCTATGAGTGTCACTGAACCTGGACTGTGTTTTACTTCTCTGATGATAAACCTTTTTATTAAGTAAAAATTTAAGTTGAGTCTTTTACTTGCAGTCAAAGTATATTAAATGGTAAATCAATATTATTTAAGTTAGGGTACCATAGATGATTTAAATCTCAATTTTGTCAGTATGAATATTCAATCAGTGATCAACTGGTTTTTTGTTCTGATTTCTTTTTTTTCTATAGGAGAGGATACAGTGATTTTACCATGATTGGATTTATAGTATTAACATAGCTCCCAAACAAACAGAATCATGGAATGATTAAATTATTTGTGATGCCAACTGGGCACTTGCATGGATCGTGGTTCTATTTATAAATCAGAGACATTTGAAAAATATAATTATCTTATTCAGCCAAGGCATTGCATCTTTATTTTTATAATTACCTACTAGTATCTAAAATCAATACTACATAATTCAGACAATACATTTCTGTCAAATTCTAAGGACAGTGAGGCCCAACAGAGTTAGGCCATCACTATCAAAGATGAGCGAGTGAAAGAAAATCTCAAATTTAAAAAAATTTTTTCCATTCAGTTGTATCTCTAAATATAAGATCTTGCTTATATTTAGAAAGATATTTAGGTTAGAAATAATGAAACTATTTTTTCAACATCACACTTATGATTTAGCTCTTTTTATTGATGCTTATAATAATATAGGCAGATTTTTTTAAAAATGCAATTTGACAAAATGTGTTAATGGAGTCCCTAAACTTTGCATGGAAATTCTCAAGATTCTAGGTTATATAAGTGATTCACACTGAGACAAAACTGAAATAAAATGTTCCTTAAGAAGTAATTTTTTTCAGGTTTGTTTATCCACTTATATAAACAATGAACTTGGTAGACATTAAAATATCTTCTTATGTTACACACAGCAGTATGCTAAGCATGTTTTCAGAATATGAACAAATGAGAAATGTTGGTATTCATTCTGTGTTTATAGATGTATATAACATAATGTACTATTGCATACTCATGTAAATGTGAAAGAGAATAAAATAAAAATGTAAAAATCTTAGGTCAAATAAAATATCCTTGCCTCAAAACATTTGACTTAATTAATGTGATAAAATCAGTGTGTCTTTTAAATGTATTACTAAATGACAAGTATTAATTATTAATTGGCTAATTAATGAATGGATGATAATCTGTTTTTCTGAGAACATATGTAAGTATGCTTTATCACTAGTAGATTTTCAAAAATTAGTTGAAGAATTTGTGATGCAGAGTGTATAAAATTAGTTTTGAAATTCAGATTATTTGGGTACTTTGTCTCAATGGTTGCGATAGTTTAAAAGTAGATGTTATAATTACATATAAAGGTAAGTAAGCAATTTTCCACTGGATGTCAATGGTAAAGCAAGACATTAATTTTCAAACTATAAAAATTAAACAAAATTTTAGTTGTAATTTAACCATGAAATTTTCATCTTCCCTTATGTCCATTGGTTATTTTTCTTAGCTAATTGTTTCTATTTAACTATTTTGTATTAATAGTTTACATTTATAATTTATTTTATAAATACATACAAAATACACTGAAACTCTTAAGACACTAGAATTTCTAGCAGGCTATAAAATACGGTTTACTTCTCATAAATAAGGATTTTAATTAGTGATGCATTTACCACATACTTCATTTTAAATACTAAAATACAGTTGACAAAAAAATTTTCAAATTTTGATTTCATAATGATCTTTCCACAGTCTATCTCACAGAGATATTTTTTCTTCACTTGTTAAAGTATTATTTATATATTAAAAAAAATATCTAAAAATAAAATTACTACTTACCATAACTCGGAAAGCCTTTTGTCATTATAGTGAAAGTCAGCAAATATATAAAACAATTTTCACATTTATACTTGACACATCTTGTAAATGCTTCCTAGCCAACAGACCAAGATTCCAGGCTCAAAAGCGCATTATTTTCACAGTCAAGTAACTACCAGTGTTTTTCCTAATCTATATTCCAATTGATTAATATTTGTTCATTACCATTTTATTAGCTTGTTTATTTAGTAATTGACTTGGCCAAGCATTCATCATTTCATCTGTGAAGTATATGAAGAATGTTTATAGAGTTTTTAATTATTAAAGAACTTATAGTTAATCTGAAATATACATGTGCTGTGCCATAACTTTCAATTTACTGAAAATTAGATCTAAATTATACATCACTAAAATTTCTTTAGTGACTCTGCTATACCTTATCTGCATCCTAAGCATACCTATTTTTAATTTCTTTGAAAAATATCAAATCAGTTCTCCATTATTGTTACTGTGTGCTAAGCAAAGGAGTATAATACAAGAATTTATTCCTTCTAAGGTGAGAATCTAGTAAGGAACACAATACCTTTAGGCACAGAAAAAATAACAATGATACAAGTCAGCAGTATATGCTCTCCTCAAACTTATTTGATTATGAGCTCCATCAGTATTTTGGAAAATCAGTGCTGTGAGTTTATAATGAATGAGTACAGTGAAATGATCAGAAATAGTCTCTGAAAAGAGAAGATTGGAAATAGTCTTTAAACAAGTAAGAAGGATGGAGACATGCAGAGGAAGAGAGAAGACATTCCACATGGGTAAAGGTCATGGTGAGAGACAAGACATGGAAAGTCAGATGATAGATTATGGAGGCAGTGAATAGACCACTGACAGGTATGTAAATGCTGGTAGTGAGAAGGCAGTTTGGAGCTGGGTCAAAGTTTTAAATTGTGGGTTTATAATGAGAATCTTGTTAAAGAGATTGAAATGCTCAAGCTTTCTTGACACAGAGGTGCCTGTGGCAGCAAAACTGTTTTCAGGGGAATTTTGTTGAAGAAGCAAATTAACACTAAAGAAGCAAAGCTGTGGTAAGTATAAGATTTAATTATTTAAAAAGCTTAACTGAACTCATGACTCAACTTGCAACATTATCAAAATGTTTTCCCATTGAGTAGCACAGATGTGTTTCATTTGTTTTCAGAATGGAGACTTGAGTTACCAGACTAGTTTATCCTGACAATACAGAAAATAACTCTCTATGTAACCAACATGCTAACTTGCTCTACGTTCCCAAGTTCAAGTTGCTAGTGTTACCTTTTTCTTTATGATTAGGTAAAATTGGTTTAAAGTAATTCTCCGTATGTGGTGGGGTCAGGGAAAAATACTTGTTTCCAATGTCACTAGAGATTCCTGGGGGTTTGGGAAAAGGGTTGCCTACATCTTTCTGCTAAGGGCCTCAAGCTCTAATTCCAAATATTGCTTTTCTATCTCTCTTCTGGATATTTTTTTTTCTTCTATACCTACAACCAATTTTCAACAAGATATCACTCCTCAGAAGTCACTCCTCTCCATACTGTGTCACTTCTCACAAGCCATCTCTTCTCAGGGACCATGGTCAAGACCATGTGAATAACAGACTAACCTGAAATTCCTGACAGTGGAGGAGTTTCACAAAGGTGTTTTCAAAGCAACAAACTAATATTAAAAATTTAAAAATGTGTTCTTATAATTCTCTCAAACGTTTTTGTGTTCAGCAATATTTTCCTGATGATCTCTTTAATTTAAACTCTAACTCCCACCAATGCTATTATTACTATTCATACTATTACTACTAATAATAATAATAGTCAATATTTATGAAGCACTAGACTAGCAGTAATAAAAATAATAGCCAACAATTATTAAGCATTCCATATGTGTAATTAGTGTTCATACCACATTAATGACCTAAGTACTATTATAGCTTCATTTTGAAGAAAAAAAAAAATAAAAGAAAAAAATTAAATTTTCCTAAATCTAATAGCAATGGAGCATGTAGTGGTAGGAAATTAGAAAGTAAATTTCAGCCCATATGATTGTATTGACTGTATTGCATCATTACCATATTTCTGGGCTGGTCTGACACAAGGTTATGTGGTGCTATAAGCAAAAAAAAAAATTATATATATATTTTTGTGGGGACACATTTATAAACAATTTGACTTTTTAAGATGTCTTAACAATGCATAGACCCATGAGAAATTGAGTTAATTAATAAAGATTTAAAATAAGGAGTAGAAAGATTTTTGCAGTTCACTAAACTGTCTTATTCAGGCTCAGAGAACATATATTCTTTTTCTTTATTGTCAAGTATGCCACCTCTTGCTAATTTAATAACTCCCAGCTTGAGAAAAAGTTACTATGATACATAATGACATGGCTCTTCTCAGCTTGTTTGAATGGAAATAATATGGACTTTTTTGCCTCCACAGTTCCCTATTGCCATTTATTTGATGCTGCCTCCATCATTACATCATGCTGCATCATCTGTTGTGCAGTACATGAATACTGGCTTCAAATGATTCCCTCAAAGGTTGCAACAATCAAGAAAACAAACAAGGAAGTAAACAAATTTCGCTCCTTCTATGCAAGTGGGTATTTTTTTAAACTTAAGATCAGTTAAGAATTTCAATATCAAAAATGTCTACTCTTCTGATTTAGCCACCAAGAACCTAGAGATATATTTGAAAATTCCATCCTTTTAGCTTTTTTACGCCTAGTTTTATTGGGATGTAACTGACATACAACATTGCATAAAGTATACAATGTGAGGAGTTGATACACATATATATTTCAAAATGTTTACCACAGTAAGACTGGCTAACAGATTCTTCTGCTCATGGTTACCATTTTGTTGTTCTTGTTGTTATGTTGAGAACATTAAAGTTCTCTCATAGACACTTTCAAGTATACAATGCAGTATTTTTAACCCCGCTGCCATTTCTTAGATCCCCAGAACTTATTTACCTTGTAACTGAAAGTTTGCACTCTTTTTTTAAGCATTTTCATATTTACCCCATCCCTCAGTCCCTGGCATCCTGCTGTATATTTGAACAATGAAAGTAGATAAGAACTCCTGGAATTGATTTTACCTCTTACATTTATATTTTTACTTTCTTCTACATCTCAATTTCTTTATCTATATAATTAAATTCATGCACTATGTCTATTTTTTTTAGTGTTTTGGAAGTGAAGAAAGATATATGCCTCAATTTCCCCAACCATAAATAGAGAAAATATGCACAGGTGACTTTTTTGAATTTTTTAAGTACCATTTATCTTTTTCCTTTCATTTCACTTGATGCTAATAAATTGTGACATATGTGCTGATATTAATATCTCAAAAGAAGCCACTTCATCTTTAGAATAAAAAATAAATCAAAGAAAATTATTTGAAATAAAAAGATTAGTTGTAATAATTCAAGCCCATCATTAATAAAGATAATTAAGAAAATAAAAATTCTATAAGTATACATTTTATTAGCTCTAGTTTTTCCTTTTTGTCTGGGAAACTGCTGGCTATTTTACTGTAGCTTTTTTTTTCTAAATATAGTGATATTTTAAAAAGGTAATAATTACAACTTGTCATATTCTGATTTTTCTAATGGCACACTTTTAAAGAATTATTTAGTCATGGGCAATTTCATTTCCTTAATCGTGTTCATATTAGTGATGCATTCAATATACTATGTATATCATAGATTTTTAAAGGAGAACATTGTTATAATGTGTTTCACATAGATAAAATATAATGGGACTTACCAATAAAATATAGGAAAATGAAACTAGATTCAGAAATTCTTTCTTGAATTAAACTGCAAAAATCTATTTGGCAGATTACCTTCCACGTTTATTTGTTATTCTTGACATCCTTTGGAATTCATTTCAAAAGTTCAAATCAAGCTCTATATGGCAAAGAAATATATCTGTCTAATTGTGTAAAAATAATGTTTAAATGTAAAAACTCAGAATATTTCTAATCTCTTTTGACTTTTAATGATAGGACTAATAATAAGATAGAAATTTAACTTTAGGTGATGATCACAATGTAATATTCACATGATATATTATTGAATTATACACTTGAAACCTATATAATTTTATTAACCAATGTCACCCCAATAAATTTTTTGAAGAATATATTTTTTTTAAGTATTAGAACTGGTATTTTAACTCAAATCCTAATGTTTTTGAACGAATGCTGTTTTTTTTCTCATAGACCGAAGGAGGAATAATGATTAGTTTAGGTTCAGGGAAATTAGAACATCTGGCACAACATAACTATTACACTGTCATTCCCCCTGTCTGCAGCTAAAACTTTTAGGGGAATATTGGCACATGAGTCTATTTCATTTTGTTGTAACCACATCTTCCCCTTTTCATTTTCTAATTATTATCTAAATTTCCACTAATCCTCATGAAAATAATATTGAACAACCTATAGAATTTTTTATAGGCTCCCTGTAGTCCTCTGAGTTTCAAATTTTTTAAGAATTTTCTAACTCTGATTTAAAATATTTTTTTTAATTAAAAATGTCACTCACACAGGAGAAAATAAGTAATGACTATTTGATGTTTTTCAAATATTGATACATCTATATAATAGAAATAATTAAAACAAACTTTAATTTTCCGTTTAGATGATATCTCATTGGAAGCTGAATTATTTTTCAGAGCGGGTGAAGTACTTGACCCCTTTAATAAAACATTGGATTTAAAATCTAGGTTTAGACAAAAAAAAAAAAAAAAAAGATATTCCAATTCCTGAATTACCATTCTGAAGAATTCAGAGCAGAGAATTCCGATGTGGAGAGAAGCCTATACTAGTTGGACTCTGTGATATTTGTTCTTGAGTAAAAGACACCACGACATGGCAGAAA
Source organism: Cynopterus sphinx (assembly GCA_030015415.1). Classification (NCBI taxonomy): domain Eukaryota; kingdom Metazoa; phylum Chordata; class Mammalia; order Chiroptera; family Pteropodidae; genus Cynopterus; species Cynopterus sphinx. Next base: position 15,235,192 of record CM057380.1, read on the forward strand.
TCATTCTTTCCCTTCTGGTGTGGATTAAGAGGAAAAAGAGGAAAACAGAAGGAAGGCAAGTAACCAAAATTATTAATTCTGTTCTCTCATCTCTTGGTTTAGTGTTAGATAGTTTGAGCTGAGGATAAAAGCACAAGGATTGTGGCCCAATGACACAACTGTGTACATCAGTGTGATAGCTATGGCTCAGTCCCACAGAGAGGCTCAGTGTTATGGTCTGAGGCACAGAGCTGGATGAAGGATGCAGCTGAAATTCAGCAGTTCTTGAGCAGGGCACAGTAAACTAAGGTGTAGAAGCCTGCTGCCTATTTTTATAAAAAGTATTGAGACACAGACAAGTGCATCATTTCATAAACTGTCTGTGGCTGCTTTTGTACTTCGGTAGCTGGGTTGAGATTGTTGAAATAGAGACCATAGAGTCCACGAGTCTAAAAGTATTTATTTTCTGGACCTTTAAGAAAAAGTTGGTCAACCCCTGTTTTGGTGTTTCAATAGGGCACCGGAAGAGGCTCAATATATTGATTCTGAGGAAGCAAAAAGAGAATAGATCGTGTTACACCAGTCTCCAAGGTACACTAACCGTAGGAGCAGTATCTATGGGAACACAGAACTATGCCTCTGAAACAGTGGAGGATGCAATAGGCTCCTTCCATCTTCCTAAGGCCAATTATACACAGCTCTTTCCAACACACTGGTATTTTGAAAAGTGGCATTGAAGTCCACTTAAGAGCAAATTAAGTCATGTATTCATTCATTTGTTTTCCAAATAGCTCATTTTAAAACATTTACCTGCATACCTGCTCAGAAAATGGAAGAGTCAGGATTCACTGCCAGTGTTTAAGGTCATATAGGCTTTCATCTATATCCCCAAAAACAATTTATAGAAGTGCTGGAAGTAATGGCAGAAATCCAAACGACTTAGCATTTTTAGATAAAAATAATAAAAATAACCTATATTTTACATTATCTTAATCTGGTTTTAAAAACAAATGTTTAAAATTTATTGATTTATTTAATCATTTATTCCCTTATTCATTCATTTATTCATTCCAGTATTTTTTTCCTTTACCCTGAAAGTCAGCTCCTTAGCAAAAAATTAGTAAACAAATTTTAGTGTAAGAAAACTTTCAAATACCAATGTTTAGACATAAATACCTTAAATTTTATGTTATTAAATATGTTTTTTCTTATTTATTTAAGATACTCTTAGGGGCATTAACTACCATCCAGAAACTGGGAACTTTACTACCTTAACTTATAATTTATCAATATTATAGCTTCTCTTTAATATGTTAATGCCCTTTGCACCACTCCACACTCAGAAAAATGTACATATCCATGCTTACACACACAAACACACACATTCATAGGTATTTCTAGGACTTTTGAGATCCCTTTGAAAAGAAAGTAAATCAACTTAGAAAAAAGATTAATAATATACATATGAAAAGGCAAAAGTACAGATTTTATAAACAAGAAGTTCATAACATAAAATACATATTTCAAAAATGTTTATTTTAATAAGTAAAATGTCAGTGGCATTTCTATTGACTAATAATTTATTGGAAAAAGAAGACAGACTCATTTACAATTGCATCAAAAATAAAATACTTAGGGATAAATTTAATCAAGGAAATGAAAGACATGTACACTGAAAACTATAAACACTGATGAAAAGAATTGAAGAAGACACAAAAAAATGAAGAGCTATTCTGTGCTTATGAATTGAAATAATTAACATTGTTAAAATGTCCATACTTTCCAAAGCAATCTATAGATTTAATGCACTCTCTATCAATTTCTAATGGCATACTTCACAGAACTAGAACAAATAATTATTAAATTTGTATAGAACCACAAAAGAACCCAAATAGCAAAGACATTCTGAGAAAGAAGAGCAAAGCTGCAAGTATCCAATTCCCTGGTTTCAAACTACACTGCAAAGTCATACTAATGAAAATGGCATGGAGTTGGCATGAAAACATAAGCAGATCAATGGAAAAGAATTGAAAGCCCAGAAATAAAACCACACATATGTGGGCATTTAACCTATGATAAATGAACCAAGAATATACAATGAAGAAAGAACAGTGTCTTCAATAAATGGTTTTGAAAAAACTGTACAGCCACATGCAAAATAACAAAACTAGACAACTACCTTATATCATACACAAAAATTAACTCAAAATTGATTAAAGACTTAAATGAATCTGCAACCATAAAATTCAATGAAAAAAACATAGGTAGTTAAGGCATTGACATCAATATTAGTGATGCCTTTGTGGATCTGACCCCAGTGGCATGGGGGAAAAAGCAAATATAAACAAATTGTACAACATCAAACTAAAAAGCTTCTGCACAGTGAAGTAAATAACATTTAGAACAAAAATGCAACATACTGAATGGGAGAAGATATTTGTCAAGTACACATTTGATAAGGAGTTATTATCTAAAATATATAAAGAACTCAACTCATCCAACCTCCCCCCCCCAAAAAAAAAAAAAACTGGATTAAAATATAGGCAGAGAATATGAAAGAGTATTTCTTAAAAGAGGACCTACAGATGGCCAAAAGGTGCATGGAAAAATGTTCAACACCAGTAATTATTAAGGGAATGCAAATCAAAATCAAAATGAGATCTCACTCACACTTGTTAGAATTGCTATTAACAAAAATGTGAGAAATAACAAGAGATAGACTGGATGTGAAGAAAAGGAAAGTCTCATCACTGTTGATGAGAATGCACATTTGTGCAGCCTCTATGAAAAAAATTATTGAGATTCCTCAAAAAATAAGAACTACTAAATGACCTACCTATCCCACCAATGGGTATTTATCCAAAGTGTACAAATACACTAATTCAAAATATGTTCACTGAATTGTTATTTGCAGTGGGAAGCATAGGAAATTGACCTAAATGTCCATTAGTGGTCAAATAGATAAAACAAAAAAAGATGTTTTATACACACACATGCACACACACACACACACACACAATACAATACTACCCAGCCATAAAAAAGAATGAGAACTTGCCATTGCAATGACATGGAGAAACCTCAAGAGTATTATTCTAGAAGAAATTTCAGACGGAAAAGACAAATATCTATGATTCTGCTTATATGTGGAATCTAAAAGAAGCAAAATGAACAAACAAAAAAAAATAAAATAAATACAGAAAACAGATTAGTGGTTACAAGGGGAGAGGGGTGTGGGAGTGAGCAAAATGGCTGAAGGTAGCCAAGAGTACAATGCTGGACTGTAACTAGAATTGTGATGGTGATCACTTCGTAGTGTAGACAGAAGTTGAAATATAATATTATAATATTATAATATTGATTTTATAATATAATAAAATCTTTGCAAAATAAAGAAGAAATTCAAAAGGTTTAACATCAATCGAACAAGGTAAGATGTTCTAATAGTTTGGACTGTGACATATTCATAGAAAGTCAGTCGAGCATAGGAGACAATCTAGGGCCTGAATGGGAAGTAGATAGATGATAGGTAGATAGATAGATAGATAGATAGATAGATAGATAGATAGATAGATAGATAGATATAGAGATGTAGATATGTGTGTGTGTGTGTGTTTGTGTGTATAATGTATGTATGTATGTGGTATTGTTTTAAATAATTGATTCTCTCTCTCAGAGGTTAGACTAGCGCAAAGACTAGGCAGATCAACAGTCTCAGCCTATTATCCACATCTTAAATGACAAAATGACAACATATTTTTGGAATAAAAAAACAACATAGAAAAAGACCTTTGCAATGAAATATTTTAGCCAGTGAGAGGCGATAAGGAAGGTAATTGAAAGAAGGACATTCAGCAAGCAAGTGTCCAATTTGAACACTCCATCCTTCCTGTAGCCTACCTCCTTTGTTCCAGATACTTGGAAGAGTTTGTCAAACTGTTTTAAAAAATACTACAAATCAGACATTTTCAGAACATAAATTTTGTCATTTACTTAAGATCTCTAAAGTAAAGGATATGAATTTAATCACTAGCCAGAAGCAAAGGATTGTTGCCACCAATTTTGAAAGATGTAAACATTTTAACAAAATGCATCTGTTCGAACACTTTCTTTATATCTAAGTTTGAACTACTTTAAAATTTGCTTACAGAAATATCTTCTACATATATCTTTACTTTTTTTTATTTTTTAAAGTAAGCTTATTAAAAATAGAGAAGCAAAGTAACATGATATTTATGTATGTGAGCGCTTTTGACAGACACCATGGTTTTGAAATCTGATTTCAACATTTATCAACTATGTGTCCTGAGTTTATTTCATCATTCAGTGCTATGTTTTTTCATCTATAAAAGAGAATAATATGGATTCCTACTTCATTGACTTGTAAAGATGATACAGGTTACTATACAGATGCCCTTCCATGTATATTGGGATTACATCCCAATAAACCCATTGTAAACTGAAAATATCATAAGCTGAAACTGCATTTAATGTACCTAATCTTCCGACCATCATTGTCCAACCCTATTTTGAACATGCTCAGAATAATACTAGTCAAAAAACTTGAGCAACACTGTACACTGTAGAGTATTGGTTATTTACACTTTTGATTACATGGCTGATTGGAGGCTGTGACTCACTGTCTCTGCCTAGTACCATGAGAGAGGATTGTACTGCATATTGCTAGCCCAGAAATTGAGTAAAATTCAAATTACAGTTTCTACTGAATGCATATTTCTTTTGTGCTACCATAGGTAAAAAATTTATAAATAAAACCGTTGTAAGTTGGGGACCATCTGTATATAATGTACATAGAATAGTACTTTTGCCACAATATTACTCAATACCTATGGGTTTTAATAATAAATAAAAGCATATTTTAATTTTTGATATATATTACCTGATCACCTTCTAAAAACTGAGGCATTTTTAAATTTTGTTTCATCAAACAAAGTATGAAAGACCAAATTTGCAACATTCTCATTCTTTTTCATTCTTTTTTGACAATATGGTAGAAAATAATAATGCACTCAAATTTATGTCTTGATTATTAGTAACTTTTCCACAACATTTTTTTCATATGCTTTCTTTTTCTAGTCTACTTGTTTGGTGGTCATCTGTGTGTGCTTTAAATTATTATGTAAAAGCTTTTTAAATTAACAATAATATGTAAGTATTTGTAGAACAAATGACTAATATTTGAGAGAATTTTCTTCCAGTTTTTTCTGATGCTTTATTGTTGTCGTTCAGTTTATACTATATATATTTTCCTTTGTGATCTCTCTTCTTTTGTGATGTCATTTTTACACTTTGAATATAATCTAGTCTCAAAATAAAAAATACATTCTTTTATATCTACTTTGTAGCTTCATTTTTTACACTTAATCATGTTAATCTTTCTGGAATTTATGCCATAATATGACAAGAGACTGCAGTATACCTTGATCGTTTTCTAATTAGCTAACCTATTATCACAACTCCTCTGACATTTTATGTAATCATTATCATTTGTTTCTATCTTATTCTCACTGTCTCATTAAGTTGTCTGTCGATTAGATCTGTCAATTCTTGAGCCAAAATGACATTTTTTTTTTACATTTTATAGCTACTTATAATAAAACTTAATCATTGTAGGGCAGGTTTCTTCTCATCATTTTTTTTCTGCTTACTTTCATATTCCCTATTTTGCAGCAAGAGTATGAGCATATGTCCCAACACTGTCTGTCCACTTTGTCGTCTGAAGTGAGGTTTCCTGGGGGATTTCTAAAACAGTATCTTTCTGATTAAAAAAGAAAAGAAAAGATGAGCAGACAGAAAGCCAGATTTTTAAGTACTAGGTTTGACCTAGTCATATGAGCATGTGATGCTGGATCTGCAAAACAATTATTTTGTGAACAGGAGAATAATATGAAGCTAACTCAATCCTGGTATTGTTGAGAAACTGAATTTTAAAAACCTGAACCACCTGCTCTACATGTCTTTTAATATTAGATAATTAATCAATAATAATATAACTTGCTTCTTAAACATTTTACCTGGTACGCTTTCTCTGATGATAATATTGAATTGAAATGTCTTCATTAAATCAACTGTTGATTTGATTATTTTTCCCATGATTTTTAACAAAAAAAAAAATTTTGAGTATTAAGGTTAACACTCAAAATTCTTCAAAATCTCTACCTCATCTTTTTTTCTGTCCTCATCTCTGGCTACATACCTGTCTCCAGATTATAGCTTCATATCCTGTTCAGTATATTCTGGCTACAATATCTTTCCTATCCATGCTTTTCTAATGAAATTCTTTCTTTTCTTTATGAACAGTCATGAGTTCCAGTGAAATTATAAACATGCTCTCTCTCATCATAACATCATACGATGCCTCTTTACTCTGAACACAAAGAGCATTTGGCTTATATCAATTAAATGGCAATTTTTCACATGAGAATTGAAACAATTTACATCCACACAACTTGTTATCTACACTAACATGACTTTAATATTTTACTACCTGCAATCAACATGAATTTAATATTCTAGAACTTTTTTTTTTTTGCCCAGGGAAATGAAATTATAAAAACTTTATTAATTGTCTTAAGAACTCACTGTCCATTTATCTGAATAATAAATGAATCTACTTGCTCCCCGTGAGGAAAAATAGTTTCTTCTCAGAATAATAATTCTCAGTTTAGCTAAATAAACAAATCTTTACTCTTCAAGACTCACTTAAAAACCATCTCTCACTGTGCCCACCAACCCTAAACTATTATATCACAAACTTTGCCCATTCCCATACAGAACCCCATGCATTGTAAATGATGGAGAAATATAATTAAAATCAAAATCTCCCAATCCAGAAATCCTTTCTACAAAAGGTAGTAGAGAATGAAAACATTTTCATCATTGAGTAAGCATTAATTAAACTAGAATGTGATACACATCACAAATAATCTAAGAGTTTGCAAAGACAAAAATAAAACTTACTCTTTTATAGCTCTGAAGATACAACCCATTACATATTTTCAAGATAAGCAATAACTATACCTCAAATTAGATGACTTAATAGCACCATTGTCACCCGTAACTCACCTTAACTCTACCTGAATATTGGGGTGGCCATTTACGTATGTTAGTTGGCTTTATCCAGAGTTAAAACAAAGTTCTCATCTCTTTATGACAGAAGGTAATTTTGCAATTTGGAGCAAGGGGCTCCCAGCATTTAGGCTCCTGTCCTCTCACACAGACTGGAAGTTAGGGGTGCTCTCCCTTGATGATTACATTTCAAAGAGAGTTCTCAGACCCTAGAGAAAGACATTCCTGAGTCATACTCTAACAGGATGCCAATCTAGCCCTTTAAAAATATATATATTTATTTCAAAGAGAAGGGAAAATACATAAAATAATAAAATTTCTAAAGTAGATACTAAAAGAAAAAGGAAGGGAGGCAAATCTCTTATTTTCAACAGGAAGAGTTAGACCTCTTATTTTTAATTAATATTTGTCCTTACAGAAGAGCCATTTTAAATATCTCTAAAACCTTTGGAATACACTGTCATTGATATCTCTTTTCTAAGATAATAATAAGACTGTCAAAACAGTGACTCTTCCTATTGCAGTGGGAATAAACTGGTTTTGTTTCATCCATAGGTTATCCTGGTGGCATTTTCTGGGGCCTGGCAGTAAACACCTAATGCTGCTTTGTGAAACTGCCATATATCCTCTACTAGGTTATAAGCTACTAGAATGTAAAACAGTATTTCTCATATAAATTTTTATTTTTTCTGTGGTTGGCATAAGACTCCCTACTTATTTGAATATTCAATGTATCAACAAGCTTTCTTTTATAGTCTCAACAATATTTTGTCCTTTTTTTTGTCATATGAATAGGACAAAATTAACTGACACTTGTTGGCAGACAATTTAACAATAATAATATATACAAATGTAATAACATCTTGTAATGTAAACAGAAAAATTATTGAAACTATTATTATAAAATTTCTGCCATAAGTTAGTATTATTTTGTCATATCTGTAGTAAAGTACATACAAATAGCACCGTTTAAGAGACAGAAGTTACTAGATTTTTTAATATACTTTTGAAATTACTTCTTATTCATTAATGAATTTCTTCTACTTGTGATCCTCATGATTTTTCGCTGTTTCTCCATTTCCTAAAATATATGCTTTTCAAAAAGCTCTTCAGAAATGCATAAATCTGCATCCATCTGAGAATGACCTCTCCAAAGAGATGGCTTTGGAAGAGATTTTAAGCCTTTTCATTCCTAATTAACCACCTACCCAGGCATTGTACAGTTTCTCACTCATAAAAGCCACAGATTTATTTTCTTTAAACATTCCAGTGAGCAATGGCTCCTGCTGTGACTAGACAAAGCCAAGAAGCCAGTTAGAAAGTTAGCTATGACCCTTTTTTCTTTACGAGTCATCCGGCAGTAGCTACTTCAGGATTACAAAAGAAAGAGCAAAATAGTAATAAAAAGTTCTGTTCTAATTAAGAAGAAAAATACTGATGTAGCAATTTATTTTTTCATTTAAGTTTTGGGAACCTGCTGAAAGTTCTGAAAAATGTATTAAGGAGCTTATTTGACATATGCATTGCAATTACCAAATATCTGCAAAGATGAGCAATTCAAGTGGGCTAGCAAAGGACTTGCTTTCAGTAAAACTATCATTCTCAAATGGAATAAAATATTTACATAATTCTAAAAATACTTGGAGGAGTTAATCTGTTTAGTTTGGTGATTCTAGAATTTAGCAACTTTTCATTTCGGCCATAGACACCTTTTCTCTACTTAGGTAACTACTATTAGATAAATTAATTATGCATGTTATTTTCCTCAGATTTAAATAAATGAGGAGGAATTGGCAACATAATATGCTATGCCATATTATAGCTTTAAATGTAAATATACAAATTAAGATTAGAACATAAATATAAGAAAGATACACTCGAGAAAGTATTAGCAAGAGAATCTAACGTAGTCAGGAACTTTAGAGAAAGTTTCACAGAAAAGGTGATTTAGGTCCTGAGAAACAAAGTTTGAGGTGACATTGGCCTAACAAAGATGGTTGGAAGAACAGTGTTCCAGCAGTTGAAATGATTGAAAATTTAAAGAAACCAAAAGAATAAACAGAAGAAAATCAAAGGGCCTACATGTAATTGTGTGACATGATGTGTGGGGAGAGTGATAATAAGCACTGGGCTGTGCAGGAAGTTTGAGGTTATGGGGAAGGTTTAATATAGCATACAATCAAGAAAAGACTTTAAAGGTCCATTGGTCAAAAGAGAAAACAACCTGAGTACTAAAGAATCTGACATGTGTTTTAATCAGGTTATAATTTTAAAATTTACAAGCAACCAGATATTAAATAGAAATACTAACACTTATAGTTCTATATACATTCTCCTAGGAAATAGAAACAAGGAAACAAGTTATCCAAGAGATCAAGGGAGAAATGTCTTAGTCATATGGTTTTCTGGAACATACCTGTCTGTAGTCAGCAGCAGGTCTTTGTAGCAGATCTCCTAAAAATGTTAAAGCTACTTTGTTTATTCTGCTATTATGGAATGCAAATCTTAAATAATATTACTAAGTCAGTTAAATCAATGTGGTTATGTTTTCAACTTTGAATTTCTAGATAAATGTTTTAAAAATTAATTTTAATGCATAACTATGCAAAGATCTGTAAGAGATTTAATGTTAAAATCGCATGATTGGTTTTCATATGTGGTTTGCTGAGCTAGTCTCAAATTTACAGTTGCAAAGAGAAAGAAAAAATAAAAGTCTCAATTTTCTGTAAAATAACATATTAATCAAAGGAATTGATGCTACTCAGTTGGGACTCAAAGTAAAGAAACTTACTTGAATCAGTGAAACATTAAGTTGCTGAATCGAGCCATATTTTCAAATACTTTATTGTCTGTTCATGTTAAAATGATTCCTTGTGGCAATAGATAAAATTGCATTTCTTAGAAAATGAGTTCAATCACCCCCTCATGACAAAAAGAGTTCGTAGATTAAATAAAAACAAACAAATTTCACTATCACAGACTACCCATCACCTAAAAGAGATTAATATATATTATATATTATATGTTACATATTACATATTACATATTACATATATTATATACATATATAAACCATACTGAAATTCATCATTTCTCAGAAAGGGAAAAAGTAAAATTGCTACAAGTCTGCAAACTTTTGTCCTCAAAATGTTGGCTCTGATGACATTTGGATTGAAAAAATTGTCACTGATGGTTCTACCTTCTGGACCACAAGGCATTAGGTCACATAATTCAAATAACCTTTCCCTGTAGCAGACAGTGCTATTCTCTTACTGAATAAGATACTACTACTGTTATTATACAAATAAATATATATTTGTATTTAGCAGTAAAAATCCAGTTAAATAGTGCTTTTTGCCATTTTATTACTTTTCTCTACATTCAGATTAATATTGAGACCAATTCCTGAGAATGTAAACACAAAGTCAATAACAGTTTAAAGGTTTAAAATGTTCTAATAAATCATAAGATAAAAGTGAGAACCCTGGAAATACACTCGCTTTTCTATATCCTATCTGTGACTACTATGAGAAGAAAGCAAATCCCAAAATATATACAAGTCACAAGACTAAAGAAGCTAGAAACACATTAGAACACATTAGCATAATGCAAGGTGGCTGTGTTTTATTAGTAGGCCATTCATAAAGCCCCAGAGATGGCTAATCTTCCCAAGTTGTTTAGAGTTTTAGTCCATTTCTTATTGCTCTTGATCATGCAATTTGATCTAAAATTAAAATTATTTTTTTATTCTTTCTCCTACAATTCAACTTTATTACCATTACCTTGTCTTTTAAATTGCTCTTAACTTAATTTTAAATAATTTGTTTCAAATTGTTACAATGCAGCTTAAATTTCATCTGCTTATATCATTTTTTCCTATTATTTTTTATTGCAATAGGAAACATTTGTGTCTATTACAGTAAAATTGTGTTGACTGAAAGGAGATTATAAATCAGCTTTGCATTTATAGAGTTCTGTTGAATTAGTCTGGACTCAACTGGACTCATATTGCCTTCATGCATCTTCTAGCTTCAGAATACAGTGTGAAGGATTGACCAAGATCTGAAATATGTTCTTAAAGCATGAGTCTGAAATAAATTATACAACTGTTTCCAAAGATTTGGCTTAAACTGTTGTCTTTTATGTCATATTTGTACTCCTTCCATTGACTAAAACAAATCACTTACAGCTTACATTCAAGTTGGAAAGTATACTTGACTTTTTGGAAGATAGGGTTATATGATACTCTTAAAAAGGAGAGAGCTGATATTCAAATAATAACACCAATTATTCCAATCTGTGTTCTTGATGGCATATAATTGGCTTTACTCCTACACAAAACATGCACTTGATACTTCCCCAAATGGCTTCAATTAAGGCATGAGATACAGATCCTACATTTCATGATTTCAATCAGGTCCAGATGCAAATCTTTTTATATCTGAAAACACGAATGAATAATATAAGTATATTCCCCATCCACGCCTAATATTTTACGGTGAAACAGGGATACTGTACCAAAGAAACATACCCATTCAGGAAGAGAAAGGAAAAGAAACAGAATCACTGCTTCATGGCAAATAATCTTCATGTGCCAATGGTGAAGGTCCACCATTGCTGAATGTGGGGAGTGTTCCCTGATTAGACTCTAATTCCTCTCACTCCTTTGTCGTAAATCACCAAGTCCCGTTTCTCATAACTCTGATTAGGCCCTCATGAGGGCTCTTCTTTTTCCATCACTCATCTCGGCCACATCAGAAATGCACATGGGAAAATATGCCCATCATAGAAACTGAGTAACTTTGCCTGTTTCTGCTGTTATAAAATTGAAAGCCTAGGTATTGTTTTCCCTTTATTTGGAGCGTTTTCTAACCAACCTGGTGGTACTTTGGGAAATACGACTTTCAAAAATTTGCTAAGGTTTGGCTATTCGATTTCAGTCAGTGACTTGTATCAGCAGTCACATCCACAATTCTTTTTGAGACCTATCTCTTATTTAGAATTCTTGATAGATATTTTGATTTCAGTTTTTTTGAGGAACCACACATTTGGTCTCTTTTCCCTGATCATGAGTTGGTGAGAGGTCTTAGCAAATAGCTTGATGATCACTCCCTTCTCTCTGCCCTGACTTGATGTTTTCCTCAAGTCTCCATCTCCATTGGCTTTTGAGTGCATCTTTCAAACCTGCAAGTTTTGATTTTTGTGAAAATTCTCTTTTTGTTTGTTTCATCTCTGATTGCCAACAGCCTAATTTTTCCCAAACTCATCTCTTTCCCATTGTATCATACTAAATACACCTGATAACAAAAATAAAGGCACAAATTTGTTAAATATGTTACCTATTTTTATAATAGACAATAGTTCTACAAAATATTTCAGTTGTAATAATATGAATTGTCATTTATCTAAACTTCATTCATAATTTCCACACTTCTGACATGTGGCCCAAGGTCGGTAACACATTATTTGAGTTTTATATAAGCTATGGTAACGCACTTTCTCTAGAATTAATTTCTATATAAGTTCCTGCAGTAAACCAGTGTCAAAATATCAGCACTTTGTACCATTTATGTCATTTACAATGAGGACAATAAGTTGGCAGCTGTACCCCTCACTCAACTCCCCATACCTTTCCATTCTAGAACTAAACGAAGCAGCCTCTATCTGGCACATGGCACTTTCTCCTGGAAGAACACTCAAGTAAGAGAGAAACTGAGCCAGACCATGCAAATGTTAAAGTTTATGTTTTGGTATAATAAACATTGCATTCACTCACATTTCATGGGTCAAAGCATAGGGCATGGTCAAACTTATAATCAGTGAGATAAGGAAATAATGTCTACCCACAAAGTACCTAAATAAGCAACATCATGGTGAACGAAGATGTATAAATCTATTGTGAGGGAGAACAAATAGGTGGGAAAACAATCTATTCCATTATAACTTCTCTCAATGATGCCCCATAACATTTTATATGCTTTATTACTATAAACTTTTGTTTCAGGTTAGTAAATGTTGGCTTTCCAAATAGATTATAGCTACTTTGATGCTACTTCTGTATCTTTATTAATTTGGTATATGTCTGAGGATATAGTACTTATGTATTGATTGAGAGGCCATATGAGTTTTAGAGCATCTCATGTTTGTTGATGAATTTAATCCACTTCCAGAATTTCTGCTTACACATAGGGGAAGTATATCAATTGTTTCTCAAATATTCAGATTCTTAAAATTCTAGATTCATCCTGTTCTTATCAATTAATCCTTTTTTATAAGTTCTATGTGTATATTTTTAAAAAATTACAAATAAGGCTCGTTTATTTTTGTTTTAGGTGATATAAAATATATTTTGTAAACTCTTTGAAAATGTAAATAATGAACAAAATGTTTGGGAGAATTTTTTTTTTTTTTTTTTTTTTAGGTGAGGCAACCCTTGGTTAACCTCACAGATTGCAAGGACCTTGTAAGCTTACAATCTTTTATTTTTTTTAAATTTTTTACACCTACAGTACTTGGTCTTCCTAGGTGTTCTCCCATCCAAGTACTAACCAGGCCTGATACTGCTTAGCTTCCAAGATCAGACGGGAGCAGGCTGTCTGGGAGAATTTAAAGCAAGAAAACATAAAATATTATTTCTGTACTAAAAAATATTTACCTTCAATATCAATTTAGTGTTCCTGTTATAAGGAACTACTAGTTTGAAATTACAGAAAAAAACTTTGAGCTGAGAAGAAGTCTATTAGATTGCTTATGAGTCATAAAACTTTCTCCGAGCAGTTTAAGTGCCAGTGGAGGAACTCTCCTAGAATTCCTTAAGTTCCAGAGTGTAGGGGATTGTGCTGATTTTTTTTTTTTTTTAATGACATAGTCATATTCCAACTCCATATGTAAGTGGGTTTGATTTATTATTAGTAAATCAAATCAAATTAGTAAGTCAGGTCATATATAGATAAAATGTACTTCAGTGGTTTAATTAACTAGAAAATAGCTATATAACACAAAACACAAATGATTAAAACAGCTTGCTATATGTAGAAATGAAGTATTACAAAATAATATGTATGACCCAGGCAATCTGACTTAATGTTACCTGAGACTATGAGTTTTAGTTGAGAAATTTATTTCTAAGGTATATTTTGAAAGATGGATAAAAGGTCAGCAGCAAAAAGAGGATAAGCATTCCATAAAAGAGAAAAATTTGAATAATATATATAAATATCATGATGGATTCTGGGAACTGCAATCAATTTTTGTTGCCAGAATATAATCAGTAAGGTGTGATTATAGAAGAAATAATTTTGGAGAGCAAGGATTGAGACAAATAATAATGGGCTAGGACTACCCTGCTGCGGAACTTGAAACCAATCACATGAGATACAGTTTTAATATAGCCTTTACTCTTGAAAATATGAATTCTTTTAGCAATGATATCGCTTTAGGCATAATGCTAATCATTAATAAGTTATTTGGTTGTTGTTGAGCTAATGAGAATAAAGGTGCTGAAAAAGAATATGAGTATTTAAGAATCTGGAGGATTTTAAATCAGTAATATATTTCTGGCTTATATTCATATGCTTAACAGTTGAAAAGAGTCAAGAAACCCAAAATTGGACCAGAGTTGTTTATAAAAATTTCCAGATAGCTTTTGAATCCATAAGCTTGTCCTGTAAACCTTGAGACTATGACACTAGTTTTGAGGTAACATTTTTCTCTTAGTTCAATTAGCCGCACTTGAATTTGAAGCCCACATACAGGGGAGAAGCTTTGTAATTCGCACATATCCTGAGCTTTTCTCACCTTAATCAGTAAATCACTTCTGGAATTGTAAATTAATATTTATAGATGCCTCAGCAGTTCTTGAAATCATGATTTTATGGAACTGAAGGCATTTCAGCAGAGTAGAAAAAAGGGCTCCCCGGTGATCACTTGCTGCCAACCGAACCCTAAGTGTAGGCTGAATTTTTGAGATAAATAGACAGTGACTTGAAAATGTCAGTTCTCTGTAAAAACAGGATGACTATTACTCAATGTTTTTGTTATTTTACTGTCAGCTTTAGAAACACTTTGTGAAGGTTCATTTCTGCATATTCATAAAACATAACTAATATTTTTTATAGGGAAATTTTTAAATTTTAAATTTTAAATAAACACACTATATACTACTTTTCCAAGGCTACCAACAAAATACTGGTCTTTTATAAGTTGTTTAATTCAAAACCTTTTATTTTTAGAGTAGACTCTTTAGTTGGTTATATGAAAAACACAATAGATGTGTTTATTGTATAAACATCTATTCATTCAAATTTATAGAAACCGGGTTGATCTAATCGGTTGGAAGTTCATTAAAAGTAAAAATGGGAAAAATTATGCTTTTAAATTACAGGAAACTATAAAAAGTATGTAATAAATTAAATGATTTAAAATTTTTATTTCCTCAAGTTACCATTAACAGGATCTGAAACCAATTGTATCACTATCTTCTTTAATAGCCCTTCATTCTAATCCCTTAGAGGAATAGATCTATTTTTTAAAATAATTACCTACTCAACAATTCTGCTAGATAAAACAGAACAGCAAAAACCTCATCACTGTAACGGATCTTTAGCAATGAAATTATATACACAGTTCTAGCAATCTATCCAGTCCAACATCTGATTATGTACATACCCATTACTTATCCCACAGAAGTGAATGTCAAGCTAATTAGTACTTTTATTAGGTTCTTCATCCATAGAGAAAATAAAATAAACTCGGGTCAGATTCCCTAGTAAACTGAAAGGCTGACCCACATGGAATGTACTAAATGCATTCCAAGATTTTATCATCTGAATTTGTGGCTTCTATAATGCAAATCTTTTAAACAATTGTCAGTGCTATCTACAGCTTCTTACATTCTTTTGACTTTGTTAAGATAGTGAAGATCTTACAAATTAGATGGAACCAATGAGTTTTTGTGCTCTTGGAAAGAGCCTTTTTCTTTTCTCCACAATGTCACCACTAAAGTCAGCCTTGGAGAGCATGAAAACAAATTTATGCCCTTCATCTCTGTGCATCAGACACCATAAGATGCCCAGAAATCCTAGGTCTTGCTCTGTACCCAGGAAACATGTTCCCTATATAGAGCTGTACATTGTTCAGTCTGACCCTATCTGACATCCTCCCCAACTTCTGAAATCTTTTCATTGTGTTCTCTAAATTACAGGATTTATTATCAGTAAAAAACTTTCCTAACTCCAAGATCTCCCATCATTTTACTTACCTTCTTGCTTCAAATGATAGCTGGCTTTTATTTGAGTTCACTATGTTACCTGCAGCCTTTATAAAACTGAACCTGAGGTAAACAATTACCTTTCTTGTTTCTCATTCTCTCAGATTGAACCCACCCATCCATCTCTGCTTTAAAACACTTTTCACCAGATTTTACTAGCTGCTCTCCAATTTACTTTTTTAAATTACATATAGTTACAAGATTATCTACCTTGCATTTCTTTAAGATTTTGAATCTACTCACTGAAACTTTGACACTCATCCTATCACACATTTTCTTGATATCAGTAGATACACTGATGCTTTTTACATTTGTAAGGTGTGGCAAGCATCCCTACTTTTACCAAATGTTGTCATGGTCTCCTGTTCAGGTAAGATGAAATTTTCTTGTCCTTTTGTTGGTGGGTGGGGCCATTTGCTAGCTTTAGTCAATGAGTTCTGTGTAGAGGAAATTTAAGTGCCCCTTGAAGCTGAGTGAAGTATTTAACTGTCAAGTTTGGACCCTTCAGAGCATAAATACAGCTAGCAATCCTCCACTTTTGCTGACTATGATAAACGCATCACATTAGCAAGAAATAAACTTGGGTTGTTTTAAACTGCTAAGAATTATTTATTTTCTCTAGTGTAACCTAGCTTTTCTTAACAGATATACCTGGTCTCCCCATTCCTTTCACCTTAATAGTAAAAAGGCTACCTTAGTTACATCCTATTGTTTTTTTACTGCAAGTATGCAGCTGAATGTGCCTGGAGAAAACAAATATCTTTGTTGATTACTCTTAAACTAAGTCAGGACATCTGACAGAATGGGACCCCTTAATGTTATCCTGAAATCCAACCATATATTCCTAGTCCATTTACCCTCCCACTTACTAACAACTGTAATATAGCTTCTCCTCTATCCTCAGACATTTTCTTCTGTATTTCATAAGTAATACCAGTACTGGGGGAAAAAATAGTGTTAACTCATTGAAGCTAGATATCAACCATAGTCTGTGATCACTCTTTCTGTAATGACTTAATGTCTTTGAGACACGGATATGTGAAAGTTAAAACCCATACTTCTTTTATTTCCTGACTTGATTTGAGCATCATATTTTTTATTTTCCAATCTTAAAATAGCTATTATTTGTTTAGCACCTGTTGAGTGACAGGCAGTGTGTTACGTTTTTGTAGGTAATAGCTCATTTAATTTCCAAAATAATAGTTATGCAGTACTATTTTTTTTTTTTTTTTGTCAGATAAGTAACTGAAGGCAACACTGTTAAATACTTTACCTCAGATCACATAGTCAGCAGTAGGTATGGAATTTGAACAGGAGTTATTGTGAATTCCAGAGATCTTGGATCCAACCTTTGCACATATGCTTTACCTCTCACAAAACATTGGAAGAAGTTAGAATAGTTTGTTTAAAAAGCAACTGAAATAAGGAAAGTCATATTCTTTTCTGAAGTTGCAAGATAAAGAACATTTAGGTTGAATTTCACCCAGTGAAAAACACTAATCTTAGACCTAAATTCTTTTAATAGTGTCTGTTCCTGTGCTGATGCTATAAAGAAAAAGGACATATCATCCTGTGTTATACTTAGTAGTCAATTTTTATATTAACTCCAATGATATTTTGAATAATAATATATCTATTTGGCAGTTTAGATATGCCTTGTTTTACTGCAACACTGCCACTTAATTTAACTTCAGTCTACCTTGATTTCATTTTTTATAAAATAGCAAACAGGAATTCTACACAACATTGCTGAGTTATAGTGAGAATTTAGAAAAATAATATGCATGTAAAGGCCTATATAATGCATTGTCCTTTCTGGGCTTTAGTTGAGTTTGAGATATGCTGGCTATTCTGGTTTCTGTGATTAAAGTCCCTCCTAAGGATTACCAAATGGATTTCTGGGCTAGTGTAACTTCGTAATTATTGTCAAATGCTTAATACTTTCCCAAGCTTGTATGTAACTATTCCTCCAGAATTACAAGGACAAATCTCCATGAAATATGTAGAAGACAGAGACTCAAAACCTATCTGCCAGAATAGTGGTTGAAATAGAATGCCATACAACAGATATAGGAAAAGAGGAGTATCTTAGAGAAAAATGTGCCTATTAATGAGAAAAGACCCTGGTGTGATGGGCAAGACTTAATACAGGGCTTACACGGTAAAATAAAGGAGCCATTTTGGGTAAAATGTAAGGCATAACATGTCAACATTCAAATTTAGGGCAACTTGGAACAGAGAAGATTGGGTGATGAGAAAAAGGAATCTGTCATTGGGGGGCCAAACAACTGTGCTCTGTAGTATCTTTTTACAAGGGATACAGAAGCAGGCAGAGACAATGATGAATTCAGAGTGTGACAGCAGAAGGAATAGTTTCCTTAAGGTCATCAGAGGTTAAGTGACACTAAAGAGTTTGTTTAATTAAAGCACTGTTCACACAGCAGACCACTGCAGGTGGATTGATACATAATAGAAGTGATGCAGACAGAAAAGCAATGACATGGTAAGAGAATAAGAAAGTCAAAGAACTATAGGCCACCAGAACATATTTAGATTATTGTGAGATACTCCTACTTTGGAGATTCCTAGAGTCACAAGCTGAGTAATGGCCTAGTCTTTTATTTTTGGTGGGTGACATCTAGCTATCCAAGGAACTGGAGGCAAACTGCTAAAGTGTCTTTTCTATGAGTTTTAAGCTGGTAGGTTTTGGGGTACATTTAGTTATACCAAGTAAATTATCTGATAACTATTATGATTATCAAACATTGTTTTTTTCCCTGAAAATTTTATAATCCATTCTGTATAAGTAGGAAAACAGTTTAATGTACCAATTTTTATTAAGACAGGAGTTATTACATTGAATGGAGCTATATTTTTGGATGAGAGTCAGAAATGAATTTTGGCTGTTTAAAGTACTCTCTGTTTTTTCCCCACTAAGCTAATTAATTTCCATGGTAGTTTTGTAAAGTTCTGTTTGCTTGTGGTTAGTTCAAAAGTGCTAAAAATTGCCAACTTCTACCTTATTTTGTAGCTATAAATTTGTCCTAGAAAGTGAATTTAGGGATTATTATATTTTTTCCATTACAGTCTGTTTTTGTAAACCTTTCTACATTGTCAAAATAAAGACTTTATTGAAGGAAAGTGAAATAGAAAAGGACTAAAAAAATAAAGTTGATGGATTAGCTCAGGATTTCCCAGCAGAAAATTTTTATTCTCTTATGTTTGGTAGTTTCTTATCTCAGTGAACTATACCCTTAGTTTTTATCAATTACCTGAGGGGCACTTCTCTGCAAATACATTCAATTCTATAGACTCTTCTGGCAGACCTCCTTGTTACCTTTGGCTCTTTATCTGTGCATTCTATCAGATGCTTTCAGAGAACTATTCTGCAGCCAACTCTCAAAACCTGAACACTAGACTATTTTAGATTTTTTTCTTTACTAGCAAAGAATCCCAAGATACTTATTTTAAAAGCCAAGACCATTTTGTAAAAGCAGAAAACTCTCTTTGATTCATTTATGGATAAGAAGATTTTACATAAATTTTATTTCTATTAGTTTGTATTCTTCTACAAAGTTTTATGGGATGACATAGAGATTGGATATATGATAGTTGATAGATTAGATAGATAGATAGATAGATAGATAGATAGATAGATAGGTGATAGATGATAGATGATAGATAGATAATAAATCAGGTCATCTATTTATTGTTGCTGTCTAAATGTTTAAAAACAACGTTCTTTATTGCTAAAAATGAATAGCATTTGAAAAATACATCAGTTAAGTGGTGTTCTTTACTGGTGTCTTCAGTCATTCAAGAGCTTCATTGATAGAATATCAAGGAATTCATAAACTTAGATGAAAAAAATAAATTACAGATTTGATTTCAACAGTATCCAGCAGAATTTTAGCACTTTTTTTTTTTTTCCAGTTATGAGTGTGGTTAATGAATTAACACCCGTACATGGAGGATAGACTATCTCCAACTTAGAATGGGTCAAGGCACATTTTTTCCATTTTACAGTGCTATGAAAGCAATACACATTCTGAAGAAACCATACTTTTAATTTTGAATTTTGATCCTTTTCTGGGCTAGCAATATGTGGTAGATATTCTCTCATAATACTAGGCAGTGGTCATGAGCCACAGCTCTGTCAGCTGCGAGATCATGAAGATAAAAATATGATACCCTATAGTGTAGTACTAAGTGCATTCTAGACTTAAAATATTTTCAGCTTATGATGGGTTTTTCAAGACATAACCTCTTTGTAAGTTGAGAAGCATCTGTACTTTGTTACAAATATAAGCCATTCATACACATTTTCTTTCCTTACTCTATTAGAGGCACTGGATATGTGTTTAATTTTATACTTATCAGTATTTTGTAATCATAAGTAGATTCTTTTCTGCTAAACATTTTAGCAGAATATGTTTTAATATGCATATATAGTCAACAATTTTACAAAATCAATTCAAATAGAAAATAGTCTTTTTATTAAGTGGTACTAGAAAAATTTGATATTCATTACAAAAAAAATCATATAAAACAGTAATTCAAAATGGACCATACACTTAAATTTAAACATTGAAATTTAAAAATGTCTCAAAGAAACCATAGACCCAATCTTTGTGCACTTGAATGTATACTATTTCATGTATTTTACTTTACAATTTTCTAGTCAAATGGTGCTAAATTTTTTCCATGAACTTATTTGTCATTCATATATTTTCTTAATGAATTGTCTGTTCAAATATTTTTTTCATTTTAAATTTCATCATTTTGTGTCTTATTATTGAGTTTTGGGAATATTTTATATGTTTTGGATATAGATATGTGATGAAATGTGTTTTATAAATATTTTCTCCCAGTCATTGGTTTTTATCTCACAAATCTGATCTGTTTTCATTCTCATTGAAATAAAGTACTTTTTAAATGTCTTTTGTGAATTCCTTTCTGACCCAAATGTTATTTAAGAATAAGTTGCTCTATTTCTAAATTTTTCAGGGATTTCCAGCTCTCCAGTTCTTGCTGTTTTTGATTTCTATTTTAATTTTGTTGTAGTTAGGCACTGTTTGGTATGATTTTAATTATTTTGAAATTGTTGAGACTTGATGTGTTTGTTTCTTTGTTTGTTTTGGCCAAGAATGTAACTGCACACAGATTTCACTTATAGCTTTTTCTGATTCAAGCAAGCTTTGCCTAGTATAATGGCATTGTGTTTGACTCAGTTGCTTTTCCCTCCCTTATTCTTCCACCTATGTATGCCTACTCCCTTAATCACTAGCCTTAAGGCATATGGTTCTAATCAGTGTCAGATCTTTTAGGAATAAAGCCTCAGGTCTATTGATCATGAGGATAATAAGTTCCTGTTAAAATAAGAATGACATCTTAGCTTTTAGGTGTGTTTCAGCCCCAGACCCATCAAAGAGGAAGTTGGCACAGCCCCACTGACCAGTCGGGATGGCCCCATGAACCAGAAACCGTCATTGACTACCCCAGCCCTGTACAATTAGTAGCACCCATGACACCAAAACCCTTAGTTTCCATGACCAGTAATTTTTCTCTCATATAATTTTACTCCTTGAGATATGGAGGTCTTTTGTGCAGTAGCTCAGTACCTCACCTGTGTCTCCAGGACTTGCAACTCTAAAATAAACCTTTACTTTCTTTGCTGCAAAACCTGTACGTAGCTCATTGAATTTTTCTGTGAGTTTCATATTTTGTTCTTGAATCTTGAGCTTTCAATTGTAGGACAATAGAAATGAAATCAGAGATTCAAAAAAAAAAAACTTTAATTTTGTAGTTTGACTTTGTACTTTTGTTCAAGTGGGAGTGATGTTCTGTTCAGTTTTCTTTGTTCTAGGTGGATGTTGAATCAGAAAACCATTTTGAGTAAGTAGAGACATGATCTGATTTACATCTTTGCTAAAAGATAACTCTTGCTGCTCTATGAAATCTGTCAAGTAGAAACTGAAGAAATAAGTCAGCAGGATATTGCCATAGTTCAGACAATGGTTGAGCATGTGAAAAATTGTCAAATTCATGATATAAATTTAAAGAAAGAACTGAGAGAAAGATTTTTCAAGAATTAATGTGGGTTATGTGAGAGCGAAGTAAAGAAAATTCTCAGGTAAATGTCCTAAGTAATTGGATGGATTGTGGTGACATTTACTAAGATAGAAGATAGTGGGTAAGGGGTGAGTATTTCCCAGGAATAGGGGAGAGAAAGACTGAATCGTTCATTCATTTATTCACTAAATAATGTTAAAATATCATTTTATTTGAAATGATAGGGGCTTAAGAGAACCAAAAGTTTGCACCCTGATTTGCTTTTTTGGGATATTGATTTTAAGTTGTTTATTAGAAACAAGCCTCAGAAAGAACTTGTGGCCCTTCTCTGCTTTGCTGCCCCAGAGATATGATTCAGTCAGTGAAACCTGCTTCAGGAGAGAAGTCTTAGAATGCTGCCTTAGCCTAATTTGAATTAAATCTGGCATATAGGAGGACATCAGACAGGTACCCATTAGCTAGATATTCTCTGTGTCCCATTTTTCTGAGTTGCTCAGCAAGAATTTGCCTTCCATGTATGTTCGCTCCTCCTCAAGTACCTGTAAATTGCCCATTCTCACTTCTGAAATCTAAGATCCCCATTTCCCTCTTTTTATCCTTTGATCAAATGTTTTATGTAGCCCATGTAGCCTTACTGTCTTTAGAATTTTCATGCCTGTATGAATTCCCCATGCATATGTATTAAAATTTTTACTTTTTCTGTTCACCTACCTTTGTTCATTTGATGATTAGCCCAACAAGAAGGACTTAGAAAATGGGAGAAAAAGTAACAATTATTTATTTTAGTCCCTCTAGGGCCTTCTAGGTAAATCAGAAATCAGTCCTTATCCTTGAAACATGAGGGTTATAGGACTATAAGCAGAAAAGCACAATTCAGTGTGACAAATTATAAGACAGATGAGATTGAGTACATTGTGATTGCATTTAGGAGGAACATAGATATTATTGGTCTCTAAATGATGTTCTTACAAATCGTAGGGGATCTAACTACAAACATCAAATTAAAAATGCTCACTCAAGTACTAAAATTTAAAATATGAAACTAAAATTAAGAATGACATTTCCTTACTTCATTTTTTTAGTACTTCCTGAATATCAAAAATTTAAATATCTTACTGTTAACACACAAGTCTCTCTTCCAAATCTGATCTTTTTTTACTTTTATATTTCAAATCTACAAAATTAGTATTGTCCCTCTATCTTTTATATTTTGCATATGATATTTTCTCTGGCAGAAGTGGCTTCTCCTCCTACAACCTCAATTCCAGGTACTACCTGGTCAAATCCTACTCGATTTAAATCATCAACTTAATTATGATTTCCTTGTAGCAGCTTTCTTGCAACACTACAGTAAGACCTGGTATACTCTCTGTCTTCACTTATTTTCTTATATTGGTTTTCTAACCTTCTTTCCTTGTAATTTACTTTGCTTAATTGTCTTTATTTAAAACTCTCAGTTCCTTTCATTGTTGAATTCATAACAGAATATCCATTTTATATAAATATCCATATGTATATAGATAGATAGATAACTTATAAATATTTCTGTAGTAAATAAATGTATAGATGAAAAATTCCATTCTTGAAACAAATACATTTTTGAATTATCAATTGGAGAAAAACCTTTGGCTCCTAAGCACTTTCTTATTTTTATAAGTAAATTACCTAGGTTATCTACAGTTTAAAGGTACTATCATGGAAATACTGACTTTGACATGTTTGAAATACTTAGCATTACTCTAGAAGAATCTTATTATGTCACTTTGTGTGTGTATGCGGTGCCAGGAAAGGAGGTGAAAGTGATAGTAAGTAAGAAATATATATTTATAAGAGAATGACAGGAAAATAGGTAACATAAAAATAAGACTGAATTTCTTGAAATAAAGGATATGTCTTGATTTTTTCTTTTACCCTCAAAGTCTGACACAGGAAATAGGCAAAGATAAATTTTTCTCAAAGATCACTGTTGACTTTCACGCCTTAGTACTTTCAAGCCAAAATATTTCTTCACCATTTATCAACCTATAACTTTAAATTTGTATTTTACATTATTTATATATCACTAGAATAAGAAGCTATACAGAGAAATACAAGATGCTTTTATAGTAATTATTAATTTACCTTTTAACATGTCATAAATATTTAATTATGCATTATTAAGATTATTCATTATTTTATTAATTGAGTGAATGTGGAAAATATGTCTACATTTTCTCACATTACCTAGTTCACAGTATTCATTTATATATATAAAAAATATTAAGAAAGTTCAATTACAATGTTCTAAAATATTTTCAAAGATATTTATGAGATTTAAATAATTGTTTAAATAAATTCAGTCTAAGAGTAGCAGAAAGCAGGCCAGATTTTTTCATCTTTCTGGTAGTTAACAAACTAAAGAGAAAGATGCTCCCATCAATTACTAAAAAACTATAGTGTTGTGTCTTCTTAAATACCATTGACTTTTGAAAATCGATGCTTTGAGCTAATTTTTTAAAATGCATCTTAGAAACTAATTGTTAAAATAGGATGTGAAATATTACATCAATTACTCTTTGGACCATAATTTTATATATGTGTAAATTTAGACTTGTGGGTCAGCTGAACCATATAAACACCCTTATCTCAATGGAACAAAGGGGAAACTTTGCATATC
Organism: Cynopterus sphinx; assembly: GCA_030015415.1. NCBI lineage: Eukaryota > Metazoa > Chordata > Mammalia > Chiroptera > Pteropodidae > Cynopterus > Cynopterus sphinx. The sequence goes on from CM057380.1 coordinate 15,260,256, forward strand.
TTTATTGAGCTAGTTAATCTACGTTTATTTGCTATCTAGGATTTCCCACTGAGATTCTTTTCCCATATCTGTTATTTTCTGTGCTAAGAATCAATGAGGTCTTCAGGGAATTTCAATAATTGGCTTTGATTATTTGTGGAATATATTCTGCATAATACAGAGATGAAGTGAGAGAACACTGATGTAGGGGACTCTGGGCTGGGTCAAAGGGTCTGTTTTTAACAAACTCTTTAAATTTATAACACAGTTTGAAGTTCTAGAAATCATCCAAATTTTAGAAAACATGGAATAAGCCAAATTTCTCATAATAATAATGATTCATAACTTGATAGCAAGGGATAGACTGTTGTATTGCTTGTGCATAAAAGTGGGACAGTTTTCCCTAGTTAAAATGAAAGAAAACAAAATGATGATTCGCTGTGTGATTCAGGTAGATACATTATAATTTTCTATTTTGTCAGAATTGTCATTACCTTTGAATTTGGGAATGGATAAGGGACATTTAAAAATTAACAAGCATTTATTATTCCTTTAGTAAAATGAAATTACATCAGCTACTCATTATTTGAAGATAATTTTTGGCTCAATTCCATTTAGCTGGGTATGTGTGTTGTTTATTTCTTTATTCATGTCGTATGCATTATTTTTGCAGTGGCTATAGATTCTTTTCAGAATATAGATATATTTTAGGAATATTTTGATATCTACCTGACCCCCCCAAAAAAAAAGATGTAATAAGAGGATTATATATGTATTTATTTAAAATCATCATTAACAACAACAAAATCGTCCCCAAGGAAATGAAGTTTCCACAGGGCATTAAGCTTGTTCATGGTGTTGCTTGGCATGGTAAATTTTTTCTCTTTGCTGAACTGAACTGCTATTGAAATACCATTTTCATGATTCTCAATTTTTCAAATTTATGCAGGTGTTGTACTGCATGAGAAATTCTGCATTTACTATGCGAACTGGAATTGGCAAAAGAGGATGGCTGCTCTCCTGCTAACTTTAAATAAGTCATGTCAGAAATTGCATGTCAGCCTTATAAAATATTAACACCAGGCGACATTGAAACAAATCGGTATTACTGTTAACCTCTTCCAAAGGACTATCTAAACTAAATAAAACAAGTGCTGGAAAAGGGCTAATTTTAAAACCAGGTTTGTAAAATATTTTTCTAAAGTTTGAAAGATTATTAGGAAAGTGGTTCAAACAGTAGAAGAAACCGAGAAGCTTGTGTCATTAAGTGGCTCATCCTACATTTGCTCCCCTGTTACCGTGGACTAAAACATCTCCAGACAAAACATCTTCTGAATTAAAAACAAAAAATGGAAAAGGTATAGAAAATACATATTAAGCACTTTTATTGTAGCCTTCCTGCTCTTTTTTTTTTATTTGTTCAAATATTGCAGCTTATTTTTGAACACATTAATTATGGGATTTATACAAAAACTTTTGTTTATAATAGTGAGGCTGTCTTTTTGAAGAAGGTGCTGCTTATAATTTAAAAAGAATTAGTTTAGAAAATAAACCATATAGCGGCAATTAGTTTTTATTGTTGTTTGTCTATTTTCTATAATGAAAAGGATATGCTGTTAGGAAAAGATGGATAACTATAAACAGTGTAACTCATTGTCCAGACCCATTCTCCTCTCTTTGTTAATTATTAGAAGCAGGGAAAGAGTGAAGATATAGGGAACTCTGTTTTATTGACTACACCTGATATGCAGGAGAGAGGGAAGGCTGGGGATTAGGGAAGAAGGGAAAGGGAGATGGAGAGAGGGAATGAGAGTAATGGGAGAAGGAGGGAAGAAAGAGAAAGAGAGAGAGAGAGAGAGAGAGATTGAGAGAGAGAGAGAGAAAGAAACTATAATCAAGCTAGATGTTAACATTTCGCATACATGGATGATAGATGATAATGATAGATAGATGATAGATGATAAAGATAAATACATACATACACATGTGCATGCATGCATACATACATAGACAAATATTGAGTTAAGTGTCCAATAAAAGCCCCACTTTTCTATAGTTGATTTATTGGTGATCTACTATGTTATTAATACTAGGGTAGATATTTTAGTAGATAGAAAAATATACATAATCTCTGTCTTGAAGTAAAATATAATTTTGTCAGGAAGGTAAGCTGTATTTGTAGGTGTTAAATTGAATAAATAATGGGAGAATCTTGAAAACTAGGCCTAGAATTTGAACTTGATTCTGAGTGCAAAGGAGAGCCACTAACTTTTATGAACAGGATTTGGACATGGATGTGATTCATTTTAGGAAAAGGACTCTATAAGCATCCATTTCTAAATATGAGGACCATTTTACATTTGTATTCTTTTTGAAGACACCTTCCTAATAATCATACAAACTTTAAAAAAATATTTTCCAAACATGATTTTAAAAAAGACTCACATATTGAAATCCAAAAGTCAAATTTATGTAATCAGAGTAGGAGATATAATTTATGCACAGATTTGGGTTTATTTATTTTTTTGAAAAGCATTACAAATTAAAATTTTGTATATTTTCATCTAACTTTTTATTTTAAATTGTAAATTAAGAAACGATACCTGATCGTTGTCTTGCCACAGATTGCTTTAACTGCTTCTACGGATTTAATATTGAAGCCCACAAAATGTTTTTTAGTTTAAGATTTTAAATATTTATATGCATAATATTTACTTTATCAGAAATACAAACAGCTGTTTATAAAGTCCACAAAAGGTCACAGATCTTTTCATTAGAGAATATTTATCATTAAAAAAGAATCAATATCGATGCTTAGTTTGTATTTATACAGATCTCTAAATCTGAGTCATTAAGGAGATTCCATTTCATGTTTATACATATTTGTTCATTTTCATTGAATATACATCCTTGGTTTTAAAAATGCGATATAATTTATTTATGGAATACAGTTGGACTTCACAGACCTTACTTATTGTTATCACTTGAAACACTGGCTATTTTTACTGGAGTCTACAGCATAAAAATTGGACACTGTATTCTCAGAATTTCCTATTATACCTTTGAAACTGACAATGTTACTCAACCATGCATCCAGATATTTATACTATTTGACATCTTATTTCCAAAGTTATAAAAATCTGTTCTTTGCATAATGAGGCTTCCTTTAATATTCATTTAAAAACCCACAGAGATCATATTCCTTAGATAGGTAACTCAGGGTTATTTATAGTTTAAAAAAAAACCCAGTACATTTAAATTGTGTGTGTTAACAGATTTCCAGCTTAATAATCTGCTGTTATTAAACCGTCTTTAATATCTTCTAGGTTAAATAGTTGCCTCAGTGGAACTGTGTAAACTAAACTGTCTTCAACACCTTCATTCAAATTTTGATGCTAGTTTTGAAAGTATAAAAATTATGCTGACAATTTTTTATGTGTAAACGTTTTGGAGAAAATAAGAAAAAAGTATTTTTACATAAGTTTAACCCTTTATGCATACAAAGTTAATTAGAGCTACTGAATCAAGACAAATAGTTTTGATAGAATTCATTAAAAAATATTAAAAGATATGATTTTGAAAATTTCTATACGAAAGCATGTTTCAGTTAAGCAAATTTAAAACAGCTATTCTTAAAATCTTTCCGTATGCATGTAAGACACTAACCTTACTTGTTTCTCACTAATCTTTCTCCCTTCACTTTCTTCTTTGTGATTCTTACATTCCAAAATTCTGAGTATTTAGTGTTGTTCAACATGCCATGCCCTTTTATCCATCTCTCTGTATACTTTGCTCTGTATACTTTGATCCCTGTGACTTGAACATATTGTTTTCAACTGGCCTTTCCTCACTGATGGTTTGAATTTTAATACTTATGACATGTAATTTTGTACTTTTTCCAGTTCCCTAGATTCAGCAACTAGGATTCAAGGATAAAGAAAAAGAGATACTAAATACTCCATTACCCCAAGAAAGGTTCATTAAAGCATTATAATGATTAGTCATAAACATTTCTGAGAAGTTATTAAAATATGGTCACACTGGGTTTATTGCCCCACAACCATCATCCCCAGCCTCAGACATATCTTTCTCTGTCCATATAGACTACAGAGAAGAATAAACAAAGAATCATGTTGCCCAGGGATTTCTGAAAGTACAGGTATCTACTGACAGGAGAAACTGAAGTCTTGATCCCTGGCAAGAAGTTTAAGAAACTGAGAGATTAACAGTTTAACTAAGTTGGGGAGAGTATGAATGTCCATAGGAGAGGTTGATATAGAGCATCTGTTTTAGAGAATGAATATGACCTCAGAGCCTGTTGCCTGCTTCTTTTATGGAGGTATTTGAGAGAAAAATGTTGATTTAAGTAGTTCATATCATCAGAATGAGAAGGAATGAATAGCAAACCTTGAGTTATTGACAGCCAGTAAGAGGAAGGAGTAGAAGATCCTGAAAGTCTCTGAATTTTCTTATTCAAAAAAATACTGAAGAATATTATCTTTGTGGTTGTATTGTTGTTTATGAATACTTTTATTAAAATAAGCAGAAATATTTCAAAAACATTCTTTGTGAATTTATTCTTTACATATAGTTTCCTAAACATATTCAAAAGTAAATTTAGTTAATATATTCTAAGCATATTGTCAAGAAATACAGCAAAATAATATCACTATATTCTAATAATTTATTTATTAAATACATTCCTGAATTTTATTAAATTATATATTTATTGAGCTTGATACTTTTGATAGATATATTTTTTGTCTCTCAATGCAAAAGTGGAAGAACTGCGTTAGAGGCAAATTAACAATTCTTAAAATGCTGTTTTGAAAAACATAGATGGAAAACTGAATACTAGAAGTTAAGAGAGGAGAGGTTGTTCTTAGCTAGTGGAAAAAGCCTGAGCATGAGGAAGTAACAGAACTCAATGCTCACCTATTTCTTAACTTTGTAACTTAGTTGTATAATTTTCTTTCTTAAAGTTTTAGTTATTTAAGGAAATTAGGCCACTAATTCTGTTCTAGCAAGAGATGTTAGGCACGTGGTTGGTGCCCAAAACTTTTTTTCCTTTTTATTGGTACAAAGTCTCCTGACATACTTTCTTACTGGCAATTAGTTTTTCTCCTTATGCAACCCCATTTCTCTTTGCTTATTATCACACCTAGCATCATTACCATGTTGCATTCTAAGTAAAAATCAAAAGTTATTTTCTATTAGTCTGCCATCTCTTTGACTGCAGTCATCATATTGGAATCCCCACTCCCCAGCACTTCTGGCATAATTTAAAAAACATTATTTCAAATCTCCAAACAATACTATCAGCTTGCTGTGTTTTATGCTTTCAGTGATACAGAAGTCAAAACAAAAAATGTCTCTTCTACAGTAGAGTGACTGATTCAGCCAAATCTATAGGAAACTTTACTAGAACAGACATATGCTTAAGGAGTCTGGTTGTTCTGAAGAAAGGCTTGCTCAGACAAGTGGTGACAGCCCAATTTCAGGATGCAGCATGCACATTGCTTTTGTTTCTTGTAGAACTAATACATATCTGAATCATCAATAGAAGTAGGGATGAGACAACTGAAAGAGCAAGTGGATATTTTAGGTTAGGGGTCCTCAAACATTTTCTATGAGGGAAGAAAATACCTTATGGAGGCTCTACAGTCTCCACAGCAGCTAATCGACTCCATCACTGCAGTGCAAAATCAGATGTAGGCAATACATAAGAAATGGGTTTGGCTATAGTCTGATAGAACTGTGAAAATGGTCAAAGTACTGACCCCTGTTTTAGGCAAACACATTAGCATATGAAGATAGAAAAACATGATTTTCAGAGGTATCTAGAAACAGTTCAAATTGATCATCAATTCCAATGCATGTGGGGGTGGGAGCCATGGGGGTGTGGGCAGGCTGGTGTTTACAAATCACCAACAATTCTCCAACTCATCTGGATGTTCTGAATTCAAATCAGTTCTGACACTACCTAGAGATAGCATCAGATCCCACAATTTAAAGATTTAGGCCTACAAGTCTTCCTGTGCTTCACAAGCCAATTGCAAGCCCTGGATGACACCTGTGTTTCTGATCCACAAGCTGCAGATTGGAGGGTCCTAAAATACCCACCTTGGATTTGATTAATTTGCTGAAGAGACTTACAGAATTCAGAGAAACATTTTATTTAGTAGATTGCTGGTTTATTACAAAAGGATTTACCCCAGGAGCAGTCAGATGGAAGAGATGTATAGGGCCAGGGAAAAAAGAAGCTTCTGTCCTTGTGGGGTTTGGGGTCCAGCATGGTGACACATGGAAATTTTCTGGTTCATTAACTTGGGAAACCTTCAAATCCCCTCCTTTTTTTTTTTTTATTTATGGAGGCTTTATTACATAGATTAAGTCATTGACATTGATGATTGATTTAATATCTAGCTCTTTTCCCCTTCCCCAAAATCTGGGGATGAGACTTAAAGTTCTACCTCTCTGTTCCCATTGCTCTTATTGCTTAAGAAATTCCAAGAATTTTGGTATCTGTGAGCCAAGAACTATGAATGAATACCAAATATATATGAGAAGTATATTTGGTCATTTGAATTTTTATTCAGGTTTATATATTTTATAATTCTCTGTATTTTAACTTGAGCTAATTATTGATTGTCAAGACATAAAAATATTAGGAGCAGAGTGAATTGTGTGTGTGTGTGTGTGTGTGTGTGTGTGTGTGACTCAATGACTTCATTGTTGAAAATGTTAATTATTTTTGTGCCAATTAAATAAATAAAATCAAATTAATGACTAAAATTAACATTGTTCAATAGAAAAAATGTATTTGGTCTGCTTATTCCTTTCCTGGCAATTGCATACTTGCTTTTCCTGTGAATTCTTGCTCCTTCAAGTACAAATTAAGATTGGGATACATTGTGCTCATATGATATTTATCTTTTTTTTGGAAGAAATTATAGACTTTACTTGTGGCAATGTCAAAGTCAAGTTATTAGTCTGTTCGCTTGAAAGATAAATGTTGCATTACATCTAAAATATGACATTTATTTTTTCCTCAGAGAGACAGAGAAAGAGTACACACACTAAAGAGGAATAAGTCAAAAGGATTTAAAGAACGACTTTATATTCCCATATGGCTAATTGCAAATTTTCAGGGGCAGCAATTTAACAATGACTTTAATAAATCTTGCGATTTTGTACATATCTATTTTGACATATGCCTCTAGGTTGATTCCACTAAAACATTTGGTTTCTTCCTTCCTTGGCAGCACAGAGCTATTCAGTGCTAAGTATGACAAGAGTGATTGGTAAAGGGTCTTTCAAAGGATTTAGAGTTATCACTGAGGGAAGAGTGAGAAGCAAATGTCATTTCTAAGATCCGAAGATGAACAAAATCACTATTAAGAATTGTGACTTGAACATCACTTAACAGTGTCTCTTATCTAGTCGTATATATCATATGAAATTTATTGAAACTTCAAGCACAAAGTGAGATAGGGTAAGATGAAAGGTCTAATAACCTTACATATCTTTTCTAGAGTGAGTTTCCAGCGTGGATAGCTAAAGTTGCAACTGATCATGATTTTTCTTTGTAGTTATAGTGGGGGTATGCATACCATACAAGTCTGAACATTTAACTTTTTATTTGTCAGTGTCACATTTATGCTTATATTTTACAAAGTTGCATGAAATCATGATCTTGACTGGGAATAGTTCAAAAGTCTCAGAATAGTGTTAGAGACCGGTAGGAACTAACTTACTTTTCTGTCTTCTTCAATACATCACCAGTCATTGAAAACAAAAAAAAAGTTGGATACTTTCTGCATACCATATTATAATTGCTTTTGAGTTTTTTAAGGTCTAGATAAGAAGACAGTTATCATTTCTTTTCCTTTAATATGTCTGTCTTAAAGATTTTAAAAAATGCTGTTATCCATATTCATAGCACTAAGGTCATTCGACATACAAGTTTGCTTCTATCTTTTTAAATTATTTATTAACACTTATTTCTTAAAATTTTGAAGTAACACAAAAATATGCAAAATTAAAAGGAAACTTCTTTTTTACAATTTAATATCATCTTAACTGAAAATTCAGGAAATAAGGCCAATATAGATTTACATTTATAAATCTGAGGAAATTTGATCAGTAACAAGAAAAATAAGAAAGCACTTTTAATATGTAGGATGAAGCATGATTAATTTAGCTGGGATGTCAGGTTTCATCCAAAGCTAAAAACTTGATTAAGCTCTGAACTTGAGTTATTTTACTCCTCTCTGTCCTGTGTTATTCATTTATAAAATCAACAACTTCCCATGAATGTAATGTAGATTTAATGAGTTATTAAATATAAATTACTTAGGAAACTATTAGCACATTAAGTAATGATTAAGTGTTATTTTCAAATTTTAGCTATTAACATTCTTTTCTCATATAGTAAATTTGAGAAAAATTTTTATTTGTATTTCTTCCACTGTATTCCATGGCATACAAGTATATGTAATGCTCTAATAAAGGATACATTCTGTTTCAGTGAGAAATTAATCTAGACTATTTTCATGTAAACTGTCACATAATGAATGATTGATGTTGCTATTGAAAATAAAATAAAGAGGTGACATATTTTCTTGGCTAATACAGTTGGAAATCTTTGCATTGAAAGTGAGATCTTTTATACCGCCTCTAGTCTTTATTCTTGCCAGAGGTTATCTAGATTTATAGCAAACATTATGTTAGAAAAATCAATCTATATTAAATACCTAGATAACCATTTAGGCAGATAATAGTCTGTAATTATGTCTGGAACTTCTGTCCTCAATTCAAGCTAAGTATATATATATATATATATATATATATATATATATATATATATATATATGTGTGTGTGTGTGTATATATACATATATGTGTGTATATATATATATATACACACATATATATGTATATATACACACACATATATATAAGTATATATATATAAGTATATATAAGTATAATATATAAGTGTGTGTGTGTATATATATATAAGGATATATAGAGCTATAGCTAAGTACATATATATGTAAAGTTTAAAATATATATTGAATATGTGTATATACTTTATATACATTTTATTGACAGATATCCTAATTATGCCTCAGTATTCAGGGATAACACAGAAGAAAATTACTAAAAATAACTTTTATTTTAAGATCAAGAAATAATCTAAATGAGAACAGGAGCATTTGTTTATTTTGTTTGAACACTGAGGCACCTATGGCAGCTCTATTCTTGCTACATTTCAAATTCTATAGGTAAGACTGCATTAGTATAGTTTACCAGATTCTTTCTTCTCTGTGTTGGCTTCATTTCTCGGTTCTTTGAAGTGTGACTGGACACATGTCTTGGCACATAAGTCAGTCTAACCAAAACTCTAAACAGATCCTGCTTAATAAAGATAGAACTGGAGTCATCGTTCTGTGCAGATTGGGGCATCATCTCAGTCTCTAAATGAGAATAAACAAGTTACTTTGATATTAGCTTATTTTTAAATCTCTTTCAAACATAACTTTCTTAGAAGAAACTCTCAAATATTTGGCTCCACCAGTGGTGGACATGTACTTCTTCTCTCAATGACTTTACCTGGCTATTACTACTCAGGAGACGTGAAAGGGTAGGGACCCAAATTTTGAGGTCAGTAGCATGACCTTTCCTGTATCTCATTTAAGTAGGCCACTCTGAAATATTTCTCATTTTATTAGAAATAGTTAAAGAGAAAGAGTGCAATGGCTCTTTTTATTTTTACTTTTTATGGTTAAAAGAAACTTGGTCCAACAAGGGCCTATATTAGGTGAAGTCTCTTATAACAGAGTACAATTTAGAAATGCTCCTGAGGAAGGGATTAGATAGGCATCTAGAAAGTTAGGCTGACAGATTTATAATAGAATAACAGCTTCAATATGTTTGGTTCCTCTCCAGTGAAGATCACGAAAAATATTGCTAAATCGCTAAAACACCTTTGCAATAACCTAAGTGCTTACAGCTTTATACCATTATAGCTCAGTTACGAAACTGGAATAAAAGCATTTCTCTTTTGTAAAACAATTGGATGACTGTGGTTTTATAGCAGATTTGTAATTATTTATATTTATGTCAATAATAATTTAATGGTACATTTATTAATATGCATAGAAAGAAAATGCATATAGGCAGATGCGTAAAATTGAAAAATAAACATATAACAAGAGATCTATCTATTGAATGGACAATACATATATGCACATCAAGTAAAACAACATTTTTGGTGACTTTAATATATATTTCTCATTTTAAAATTAACTGGACATGGCAATGGAGTTCACAGCTAATAGGCAAACAGATTCACAGCAGTCTAAAATTCAAGACAATGTACAAAGTTTACTTTCTGCTTTTGTAAGCTTCAGTTGCAGAAATTTACACACTTAAGTAACCATCTGTTTTCTTCTAGTAAAAACCGTTCTCATTTCTCTCTTTCTTATTCTGAAAGCAGCTGTCTGCTAGGAGGGCAGAGAAGAGATTTACGGCTCAAGTCACACGAAGCCTGGGACAGACTTCATTACTTCTTAAGACATAAAACTTCGCCTCTTACAAAAATGCCTTTGTTTTGTCTTATTCATTATCACCCATCTTCCTTCTCCTGTTGAGCTTTTCTTTTCTCTTTTTCTTTCTTTTCTCATAATGATCGAATTTGCCAATGGCTATGTTCTGTCTTAGTTACAATTCTCTCAAGAAATATTTCAATACTGAGTCATTCATTGACCGAAAAGTTATTGAAAGTTGATATATTTGTTTTTTAACATCTTATTGATGTATTTATATATTACATATGTATGATATGTACAGCTCAATTAATTTTCATGAAGTGAACTTTCCCATAAAACCAGCATCCAAATAAAAAATACAGATATTGCTATCATTTCAGAAATTTTCGTCATGTACTAACCTGTTTGAAGTGTAACTGTATATTTGATTTTTAAAACCATAGGTTAATTTTAAGGCCACTGTACTCTTTTGCTATTGTTGGTTTTTTGTTTGTTTTTTTTTTCAGAACTGTGATTCAGTTTTTCGTTCCTTAGTCTTGGATCAGTTCTCCCAATTATTTCTTAAATTCAGTTAAGATTTACAGTTAAATGTACAAAAATTTGTCTGAAATTTGATGTTTTGACCAGTGTGCATCAATAGAGACAGAAACATCTAAGAAAAATTTTTATGTGCCTTCTTTAAGTCAATCTACACACATCACACACATAGGCTATTCTGATTTCTGTCATCTTAATTTTATTTTCCCTGACTTTAGCATGTCATATAAATGGGATGATGCAGTATACATGTGATTTCTTTGTGTGTCTGGCTTCTTTATCAATCAACATGTCATAATTAAAATTCATCTATGTTGCTTTGTTACTCACAGGTGTCAGCTAGCCAATTGAGAAAGATGGGTTGGAGAACACCAGCCTAGGTGTAATAAACCTGAATATAGAAAGCTAAGTTTGAAGCAAAGACACAAGAGCTCAATGAATGGTACAAAATGAGTATGAAGGCTATTGTGAACATTGATAGTTCATGGTCAAAAATGAAGAGAATGGGAAAAAAAGAAACAAGCATTATCGAACAAATACAAAGTAATTTGACTTCAAAATAGTTGTCATTGAAGCTAATGAAGGGATGGGGAGTAGAATTTTAAAAAATCACCAAAGTGGAAATACTAATATAGCTTGATACCACAATTTAGAAGATATTTCCACAAATTACAAAGATAATTGAACTAAATTGCAAAATGTGATTATGGTTTTATCCATATTATACTCAAGTCATCCAGTAGACTCATCAGCAGAAACATAAAAATAAATTTCATTTATTTTCTAACTTTTAAGCCTGACCCAGACACCCTGGTCTCCACTAACTGGAAAACCAGATAGTTGCCATTATGCTGCAGAGCTGATACACTTTGAAGAGGTTTTTGTACTCTTGCCCACTGTTCTATAGCCATTTGGAGACTGCAGTTTCAAGAAATCAATGTAGCAAGGAGTCAGAAAGATGGAAAGTGCTGTAGAAGCATACAATATTGTAACCTAGAAGCATTTTCATCCAAAATAAAGCATTTCTGTGAGGTGGATATGAGAAAATTTCTGAAAATGATGCATTCTTCATCCTATTGTCCTTTATTTTAGAGTACCAGAAAACCAAACAATAGGCTTAGAACCCAGTACAGAAAACCTGTGTTCTATGAATGCACTTGGCTTGTGGAAATAGGACAGAACACTACATTCTATAAACTAGCTTTTTGATCTAGCTATGAAGAGGGATTTAACCAGTAGTTATATGCACAGCACTTCCAGGTAAGTAACAATCTCATATCTTGCTTAATGAAAACAGTTATTCTGAAGAAGTTTTTCAAACTTAATCTATAAGAAATTACAGGAAAAAAAGCAAAACACCATATAAAATTTTTTTTGTGAAGTGTAGTAAAAAAAATATACCATGAAGATTCAAAAGAAAGGCAAATATCTGTAATTATCTATGGCAGAAACCCAAAAAAAAATTATGAGTATTTTTTTTTCATAGAAGCAGTGCTTAATAAGAAAAGAGCATACTAATAAGCAGAAAACAGGTAGTATGCCTAAAGCACAGAATTTTTGGTTGTAAGAAGTAGAAATTCACTTCTAATAACATTAAGACAAAACAAAACAAAACAAAACAAAACAAAACAAAACAAAACAAAATGGGAGATTTTATGGGAGGATCTAGGCTGTGCCAGGAAATTCATGAGTAACAAGTTAAAAAGAGGCTCTGTCTGTGCAATAGAAAATGTTTGGGAACATCAAGTAAGATGGTCAGGCCACCTGTCCTTCAAGCATATGTCTCACATTTACTTCACTGTTCTCCCCATGAAGCAGTTACCCACGTAATGCAAGCATAACAATGTCTTGGCCATAGCAACTGGGAGCTCTAGAGCAAATATCATTCAACAGATTTTGCTTATTCTCCATCAGGCCTTTATATCCCCACCTCTCTCAATAGCTAAATGTGGGGGGACCTAGGTAGCAAGCTGTCTTCAGGAAGGCAGTTGCAGAGCTGAGACAAGCCATAAAGGAGGTAACAGCTATCAGTGTCTGCTAACTCCACTCCCTGTAGAATAGTAAGTGCTTTCTTCAAGGGAAATCTGAGTGTTGTATCTCTTTAACCAACACAGTACACTCCCTGTGCTTCTTGGATTTACTTCATATATTTTTAGTGATCAACTTCTTCATGTATCCATGGAGCTCTTTTCCTGAAGAGAAACTTAGAAGAGAGAGGTTAGTTAAACAAACTACACCTCAAATGCTGCAGCTATATCCTCAGGACCCAACTGATCCTCATAGCCTTTTTTCTTCACTATTCAGCCTCTTTCACATTCATCCTCTGGTAACAGCTTTGTTGGCCTTAGGGATGACCCGGTTACTAGACCCAGATCTTCATCCTGAGGATCCAAAACCCTGATCATCATCAACTTCTCAGGCCAGGTTGCTGTATTTGCCTTCTTGTGATTGCAATTGGATGAGGAATTACCAAGAGGCACCTAAGTGCCCTCTACCCATATGTTTGTCTATAGCACAAGGAACCCAAGACACCTACTGACGGCTATAATTTATAGGTAAGTGGAACACTTGCCATTTGCCCTGTTAAAAGTCTGACTCTTTTAGGAACCTGGATGTCTACTCTCGAGAGCCAAGATCTTTAGGGATGTAAAGTGAAAAGCTCCTTAGTGGGTCACTGGAATGATGGCAAGTGAGGCTCCTCCTGCTTCTAGTTCTTGTATTGTAGAATTATGGATTCTTTCTATTAGAACACACAGCCACATCAAAATCTTTCATTTAGTATGTATACTGCCTCCTGATAAATGACACGCCATTTTCAATGAATATGCCCTCCATACTGTTGACTCCAGTTTATATCAGCCATTGCTTCAATTGTATATCAGGTCAGTGAATCCTGAGTGCAACAGTGGATCCCATGCACATGGACCTACTCATGTGTTGAAACTACATCTCTTAGTCCCAGGCAGTATTAGGTGGGCTCCAGACCAATGGATTAAATATGTTGTAAACCCTCAAATAGTGGTGCTTGTGGAAGCCCAGAAGCCAAGAATGGCAAACTCATATCCAGAATATGTATTTGTTTCTTAGCTCAAACTGCTGACCATTCTCATTAGGAAAGAAACTGATATGGTTTATCTCGACAGCAAGTACCTGGATTGTCTGCTAGAAAAATAGAGCCATACTGGGGCCTCAACATTATCCTTTATTTCCAACAGGCTGGATTTGACAATAGCAATAGCTAGAAAAGCCTTGGTAAGTGAGAGACTGTTCTTTTGGGCATATTTTCTACCTCTGCCATACTGACCATTTCTTTCTTGTGCCTATTGCATCAGTGCTAGAGTGGTCAGCGTTAGAGGCTCTCCATCCCTGGCCATCCCTGGGTAGATGTCAAACTACCCAGTAATTTTGTCCTTGTGATTGTTTAACTCAACATCGGTGGTGAAATGTCCTCTTATTATTGCTAACATGTGATAGAAAAACTATCACACTTTGTGCTCACTCTAATATGTCCACCTTTATGTCATTCCCCTTGAATTACTTGCTTCTTTCAACCCTTTTATTTCTAGGCCTCTTAACCAACTGGCCAGGCCATTTGCAACTGTTCATATGGCCATATATTTGATAACCCCATATAAAGTAGACCACGAGATATTTCCCCTGAACTCTGCCCCTTTGGAATATTTTTACTTTTTTTCAGAATCACTCCTGAAAGAAGTATAATGCAGCCACCATTAATTTTTGACTTTAGATAATATAGTAAGTCAGGCCTTCCATATATCATACAGACATTTTTTTTTCTTCTTTGTTTTCCTTAAGTGGTCCTATGGGAATGACCTCTGCCTGGGCATAAATTGAAGAAATAACACTGGTGCAACAGTGCTGAAAGCCATGGAATTCTGGTCTGCCTGCTTATGTACCTTGTTTCTGCTTTATAGTCTTACTCAAGTTCAGTCCCAAATCCATCATATCCTTATTAAAATCAATAGTGATGATTCCATCTGTTCTTATGACTTGGTGACTCTGATAGACCTAGATAATAATGGACAGCTTTAGTCTCATGGTCACATGGTATCTCGCAGATTACTTCTCTGCTTGAGTCTAATATAAGTCTAGGATCTGTTTATCACAAGGTGTATAATTTTCTGCTGCCAATGACATCATCTTGTTCCAGAACTTCAGGGGCTTGTATTATAATTTTCCTGTTGAGTCTTGATACCAACTCCACATTTCCACTGATACCTCCTATATTATAGGATCAGTTATAGCAAATGGGCCAAAGGCAGTGCTGCTTCCTCTGAGGTGTACTTTTGCTACAGACTCATTTCCTGCTTTGAGATCCAATTGAGGTGGGCAATTTTTCACATCAAAAGTGTATGAATGATAACAACGTTCATAGATTTGGAATACATTGCCTTCAGAAGCCCAAACACCTGGCAGACATTATATTTCTTTCTTAATAGTAGGAATTACAAGGTGCAATTATTTACAATTTATATTGGAGAAGATTCCTTGTCCACTATACCCCCAAAGTTCTGTTGATGTGGTAGGTCATTGAATATTGATGGTGTTTTTCTCCTAGCCTATGTAGCACATGTGTCCTCCCAAGCCTGTTGGCGTGCTAGCCACATTTAGCTCACTCAATCCAATAAATAAGCATGACCTCACCAATATAACAAATCAATGAGATATTCTGCTAGAGTTTCAAATGGTCTTGGTCTTTTCACAAAATATTTGGACAGAGGTGGAAAAGTCACTATAACCCTGAGAGCAAACTTAAATGTGCATTGTTTGTATTGCAGAACAATTATTCTTGATTTTGTAAGGTGACAGAGTTTAGAGTGGAAAATATTCATTAAGAATCAGTATGTCTGAGAAGGAAAAGAAGATTGTGAAGGACAATAAATTGAACTGCAATGGATGCTCACCAAAGCTTTGGCAAATGCTGAAGTGAATATTGCTTGTGAGGTTTGTCTGCCATTGGGCTGATATGGCTAAGCATTTACACTCCTGCCATGCTTTGTCACAAAATGTGGTTTGTCCCACATGACCGGGGGCGAGATAGGTTCTTTTTTTTGGTTTTTTTTTTTTTTTTTTTTTTTTGCATTTGACACTGACTCTAAAGGAGTTGAAAGCTGGAGGCTGACTGAAAACTGTCTTCCATGCAGGTAAACAGTATGTTCTTCCTTGAAGTACAATCTAACTGACATGTCTCACTGTCTACCACAGAGGGCTATAACTCTATTAAAGAAGGTATTTAAAATCCTATAGAGAAAACTTAAAAATATACCTAATATAGGAGTAAAATGAAAAGCAGACAAGATGAGGTAAAAGGAGGGTAAATAAAATAAGATAGGATTGTAGAAATTCTCTAGCCAAGAATATTAAAATACAGAATAAATTAAAAAGCTCTATCCAAATTTAAGGAAAGTCAAAGAGATAAAAGAGAGAGATATTAATAAATATTAAGTCAAGGAAACAGAAAACCAAAGTAAGAATATAGTTATTTTAGTTAGAAAAAAAGCATAAATTGAACAAAGCAATTATTCAAGACATACTATATTTAATCAATTCTAATACTCAAATTTTCCTACATTTTAATATTCTTAAAATAAGGAAAAGGCTTACAACAAATGTCATAGTTTAATTGGCAGAACTTTTACTTTCATAGTAAAATATAAAATAGTGGTACATTGTACTCCTGATGGAGATATAAAATTGATAAAACTGAGTAAGCAAAGAAAGGCACCTGCTTAATGAGAAGAGCCCATTGCCTAGAATTTCAAGCTCCATGAAGTTAGAGACTTTGTGTATATAGTTTTCACAGACCCTAGAACATTGCCAGGCACAAAGTACATGCAAATAAATATTTTCAATTGACTGTGTAAATACTGATAATTTAAATTATAAAAATAAGAAGAAATATATCTTCGCAGTTTAACATGATTTAAGAGTACTCTGAAGGTAGTTTGCTTGGGCTTGTACCTCTGATTCTGTCACTGTCCTATAAAGATTACCCATAACTAAATAATTCGCTTCTCCTCCAGACCACATGATATCTCCCTATCACCATATTTGCAGTTAGATAGGACTATGTAACTAGTTCTGGCCTACGAGTCTGGCCAGTATACGTCACATCTGTTGAGTTATTTAATTGCTAATGGAAGATCTTTCTTCACTTTCTTCCGCTACAGTTTAGGGCATGGAAGCACAAGCTGGATCATCAGATCAAAACTGTTGAGTGCTGAGCAAACACAATGAGTATGGCTACGTTGGAAAGCTGCCTGACTTTGCACCAGTCTTTTGTAAAAAGATAACCTTTTATGAATTTTTGGAGTTGTCAGTTACTGCAACATAATTAGGCACCTTGAATGATAAAGCACTTATATGCTGAATGACATTATGTAAGAAAGTTATCCTCTTATGGCTCAGTTTTCTTACCTTTAAAATTTCTTAAACAACTTCAAAGATTTTCAAGGATTAAATGAAAGTCTTTCTGAAAGTTCCTGGCTCATATTCAGAGTTTATTAAGGTAAAGGAAAATGAAAAAGTATGTGGCAGGAAAAATAGTTTGGCCATAATTTCATAATGTAATGAGGTAATGTGTTCAGAATTAAGAAGGAAATGATCGGCTTCCTCGGTAATTTTATAACTAGTGAATTTGTCTTTGATATGTGAAGGCACCAAAAATATACATATAAACACAGAAATTTTAGACTCTTTGAAAAATGACCTGAAGACAGATCTTAGACAAAAGCAAAGCAATTATTCAAGATTAATAATTCAGAATTGGGAGAATTATGATAAAAATAATTTATCTAAACTTAGTTGGTTCAAATTCAATCTAATCTGGTTGAATGATATTTTATAAGTTTTCAGTTTGATTCCACATCTCTGGGGGTAAACCTATGCCATTCCTGGCTTTTCACACAATTTCTTCTTTCCGTACATTTTCTCCTTTAACTTTACTTTTTCCTCCCCCTTTTCCTTCATTTTCAAGGAATTTACAGATGGGAGAGAGTAAAGATGCATTTTGAGTGGATATTAAGATTAAATAAAAATATACTCAATTATGATTTTAAAAAGCTAAACCTATTTTATGTGTGTGATATTTTGAATAATGGCCTCCTGAGATGTCCATGAATCTGTGACATTATCTTAAATAGCAAAAGAGACCACAGATGTGATCGAGTTAAAGATTTTTAGATGGAAAGATTATCCTGGATTATCCAAGTGGACCCATTATAATCACAGCAATTCATATAAGAGGCCACAGGTAGAGTTTGAGTCAGACACTAGGTAAGGTAACTACTAAAGCAGAGGGACAGAGAATAAAATTTAAAGGTGCTACACTTCTAGCCATAAAGGTGGAGAAAAAGGACCATGAATGAGGATGTATGTGGCCTCAGGAACCTGGAAACAGCAAGGCAATGAAATCTCCCTTGGAATCGCAGAGGATAGTCGCAATGACTCGATTAGACTTCTAACCACTTGAATGAATGTGTGTTGTTTTAAGCTAGAAGTTAATGGTCATTTGTTATAATAGCAGTAAGAAACAAATACATGATATTTTGAAAGATGACTTTTTCATGAAGCCATTGAGTTTTATTTTTCTTAAGAGATAGACTTCCGACCTTGTTAGCTCAAAAATATCTGTGCCATTAAAATATTTTTGAATATTTAATCTTCAGTGATATAAGTTATGTAATATTTTTGTCTTTTTTACTCCACGCACAAAATAAAGAATAATTTGATGATTTGTCTAGAGAAGAGGACTATATTATCTCTTTAGTCTCTAAACATTTTTGTTTTTGTCTTCATAATAATTAACCCTTTCTCATCGTCAAAAAGAATTAACCAGATACAGCTGACATATTTATATTTCTTCATGAATTCTATTTGTGTCTGACTATGTTACTTATAATAATATTCATATAATAAATACACATAATTTAAAAGATCAACAAAAAAATAAAGATGGAAGTCATAGAGCATATGTGAATGAAATATCTAACACTTTCTCTCAGCACCTCACTGAATCACATTGTAGAGCCCCTGGATTTCTGGTCTCTACATTATAAACTGCTGTATTAGATGACCAAGAGAGACCTCTTCCTACTTCCTTTTTCAACTCTGAGCTGTTAATGCCAAATATAGTACAGATTTAGTAGATGCTATGGAGTATGATATGAATAAGCAATGTGACTAATCCTCATTGCGTATTCCTAAGCTGAATCTTAGTACTCTATTTTCATGTCTCTTGAGCACTATAGCTTATTAAAACTGTCTATTTCTACAGTGTTTCAGTGAAAAGGTATTATGATGCAATGTGTTTTCTTGCAAAGGTGATGAACTAAAATTATATGATCATTTGGCTAACGACGTTAATTTATCTGTGAATACATATTCTTTAAACATCACATGTTGCTATGGCAGGAAACAAGATTAAGTTACTCACATTTTGAAAAATCAGATAATATACATGCCACAACTAAAAAGACATTTTTTTGAATGAGGCTATTTTAGTCTCAATATAATTATGCCAGTCTCATGGTTTTTTATATTAGAGCGAAATGTAGAACAGAGCTTTTCTATTTTGAAAAAAACTCTTTTTTTTCCCAAAGTTTCTGGCCTCCAGACACTCCAAGTGACCTAACACATTATTACAATTGGCCATAATTTACATGAAAGAGACAAAACAACCCATAGATATTGCCATTAATGAGATGGCTCCAACGTTGAATAATTTAAGTAAAAAATTACTTTTAAAAAAGACTGTGGTGTTTTGAAATTTTAAAAATCTGCTAAAACTTGTTTTTCATAAATAACCCTAGTAACCTCTCATAATGTGGTCAGATGGTTGCCAGTAATATTTAGGTCAATGAGATCAAAGAAAGAAATAATAGGCAATCTCCAATAATGCATCTTTGCCTTTAATGTTCAGCACAATTTTTTTTCTTAAAAAGACTTATTTTGCTACTCTGTGATTGAATTATGTCTACCATCTTGCAATCAAAGCAATATCCAGAAATCATTTCTCTTACATAAGATTCAGGTGATGTTGATTATGACAAAGTATTATATCTAACTAATATAAGGAGTAGGGTTGCTGAAAGTGTCCCAGAATCTTTATTTTGAGATGCATGTACAATGGGCCAGGGAGATCTGGAAGAGAATTGCACCACCACAGTGCCCTAGTGACCTTACATGGGACATGGGACATGGGACAAAGGCTTGAAACATGGTTGTTAGAGTCTTGGCAGATTGTCTGTGATCCCCTCTGAATAGCAGATGGTTAGGCTTGTGTGGCACAACCTCACAGCTATCTTTTACTCCAGAAAGCTATCATGAGATAGTTTCTCATTGTCTCCAAAGTTCAAAAAAGCTGTGTCCCTTCTCCATCTCAAGGTGTACCTAAAGAGCATAAAATCAATGATCTCCAGTTGAGAATTGATTCTCAGCTGTTTACCACAACTCACACTGAAGTCATTTTGTTCTTTTGTTGCAATGTCATCTGTTTTGGTGTGTGAGATAAGGATATAGGGTGCTGGCACCTTGGCTATTTCTCCTTTTATTGTATATGTTAAGTAAACTCTCTGAGTCTAAAAGTGGCTGAATGGTCAAACTTGGTTTTACAAGACCATGGCCACCACTATTCTAATAAAAGCAGCTACGACAAAATTTAGTGTCTGTGGAATTTAGAGGGATTCAAGTTCTAAGACACTCCAGTTTTCAGAGATTTCTTGAAAATAACTAGAAGCCAATTGAGATCATGTAAGACCTAAATCTGTAAGTTATATGGATCTTCCCATGGATTAGATTATTTAGCCTAAGAAGTTTCCTTCACTGGAATGTAAATCCTTCTTGCCCAATAAATCACCCAGTGTCCGGCATATTCCTTTGAGGGAGGATGAGAAGATGAACAAAACATAGCTTTTAGTCCTTTGCTGAATCTTGGCTGCTAAAATTTTCATTTTTCTGAGTCAATTTTATGGAAGTTATGGAAATTTTCTCAACATCTACTATTGAGAGACAGTGACCTTGAAAAAATAGACATTTCAAAACACTAATGTTTAAGGAAACATGCTGTAATAGGCACAATAATGTCATTCTAAAATTTATAAGTTGAAGAAATAAGCTCAAGCAACTTAGAATGTGACTATTTTGGAAATACAGACTTTAGAGATAATTAATGTAAAATGAGGTCATATGGTGGGCCCTCATCCAATCTGACTGTATTTATACAACAAAAAATGTGGACACACAGGAGATACCAGAGTGGCATATGCAGAGAGAGATAACTATATAAAGAGACAGCAAGAGGGCAGCCATCTGTAAACCATGGAGAGAGGTCGCAAAAGAAATTAAACCTGACTACACCTTGATCTTAGCCTTATAACTTAGAACTGTGAGAAAATACATTTCTGGTTTAAGCCACCCAATTTGCAATATTTTGTCATGGCAGCCCCAGCAAACTAAATATACATGCTACATTGGAAAGACCATGATGAAGGCTGAAGTTATGAACTGAAATGAGAGAAGTCAAGTACATAGGAATTTTTTATGCACTACCAGCTTCTTTTTTGCCTTTGAATTATTTAGAAGACCCATACTCACAGAGTGTAGGAGACCTCAAAAGATAGAAATGTCATTCCTCACTACTGCAGACACTTTTTTGAGTTAGAGAGTTGCTGCTCTAGTCTAATCTGTGGACTGTGGTCATACCAATGCAAACCCTGAAACTAATGTGTCGTTTTTAACTTGTTAGACCATTTGATATCTGATAATGGTCGTGGGCTTTTTGTCACACAGTTAATGATTTTCAAGATATTTAATGGATCTTCCATGTTTCGTTTCATCCACGAGCATCTTATATTTTGAGCATTAAAAAAGTCTCTTCAAAAATTGATATAAAAATTTTCTGATTACCACCTTTATCTATTCTTGCTTCACACACCTTAGTAAGAAAGTTTTGTTGCTAAATATGACTGTAACCAGAAAGAGATAATTTCCTTTCAGTTGATTCCTGATATAAGCAAGTTGTGAGTTATAGACAACTATTTCAGGTTTTTGTTCTCATCATTCCTGGATATGATGCCTATTCCTTTCTCTAAATGCAACATAAGCTCAGCCTGATCGGTAAGTACTCTGAGTGGCAGCCTGAACAAGAGCAAGCCTAAGAAATTCAGACATAATTCTAATTCAGTTACCTGGATTCTCATGGTAAATCAGCATAGTCCTAGGTCATAAAGATAATAACCACTTGGGTGAATATACTATCATGGGCCATGTAGGCCAAAGTAGGTAACACAATAGATCTCTGTAAAATCTATAAAAGTGTCCTTGTCCTTTGTGTACCTGACCTTTATAGACAAAGAGTCTGAATGCAAGAAAGAAATGATTAGAAAATAAGTAAACCTGCATTTACTGAAGTGGGACACACTGATTTTGTGGTATAGAGGAAAACAAAAACCCAGGTACCCGATGGGCCAGGGAATAGGTATATCAGATCCTAGGAAATATGGTGACTTTTGTTTTCTATAACTTCCCTTGGAGCCTTCCTCCTCCTCAAACAAACAAGCAAACAAAAAATGAACAGACAGACAAACAAACAAACAAACAAAAAACACTGGTGAAGCTGTCCCAAACTGTTGCAAGAATCTTCAATATAACAGTTACTAGGCTCGTTATGCCCACTAGACATTTCTGCCCATAATTTGATCACTATTGTCCTTAACCTTATAGATAAGCTTATGAAAAACATCAGAGAATGGCTCTTGATCTGGCATTTTTCAAGCTGAATACTTTTTGTACTCTCCCTTGTGTCTATTTTCATAGATATCACTTCGTCATTCCATCTGAAGAGAAATACCACCTGGCTTATAGTATAGAAGATAATGAAGATTAAACTTAATGCCTTTATCAGGCCCTTCAAAAACAAGAAATAACTCAGTTTTATTCAATCTGAGTGGAAACCCCAGTCTATACTTCTTGAGTGGAAACCTGCCTCTTTTAGAAAATGTGATGACTTCTCCATTAGAGATGGCCAAAAGAAGCCTACAAGCTTTTAAGAAAACACTACTGCAGCCCTTGAAGTCTTTCAGGTTATTCTTAATTCACTGGCTGGTTTCAGATTTAGAAATGTCCTAGAATCCCTTCTTGCATGCAAAGATTGAACCTGTGATTTTGATAATACATTTCATGGTACTGGATTAATGCCTCAGGCCACATGGAAGGGTCAATTCAGAAACCTGAAAAGAATGGCACATGGCTTTCTAAGGCAGACCCTAATGGTCTATGTGACTTGTTCAGCTGGTTGAAAACAAGATGCTAGGGCATATTTTAAGTCTCAAGGCAGGCCTTATCCTTCTGTTTGGAGTCATATTGATACTTTCCTAAATGAAATGCTGTAGAAGATAGATTTAACAGATTTGGTCTTAATCACTGACTGTCAGAGTATCCAGAAGAGTCAACGGGAGAGGTATGCTTATGGGTCAAATTCTCAGAAGTCAAAATTATTAAAACATGAGGGGCAAAAATTGTTGGGAGACTTTCTTCTATGGATCCCTTTTGTTTCTGCACACCATGATCTAGACTCCTTTCAATGGTGTTTGCATAGCAAAGAGCCTTGGAAGGTAGAAATAATATCTCCCTTCAACCCAAAGGGCAGAAGTGTTAACTTTATCAGTTGGTAAAACAGTGTTTATGTCTGGACCAAAAGGAAGTCATGCTCAGTACTCATGAAAGAAGATTAAGTTTCCTAAACTAGGGTTTCTCTTCTGTTAACAACTTAGTCACGTGCAAGCTTCACATCCCGACTTTGCCTTCCCCTGTGGGAATTGAAACTTGAGTAACTTGCTCAGGAAAATGCTGATATTCTGGCTATTGGAGCTGTTGTGACTAATAAAATCATTTGTGCCTTACCAGGAGTGTCATGTCTTCTACCAGCAACTATGTAACAGTGACAGACTAACTCATTATCTTGCAAGAAGGATAAAATCTAAGACTCTTCAGAGTATTTGACAGTCTGAGGCATGTTGTGTGTATAGATACACCAGTTCTTATTAAAAAAAAAAAAAGAAAAAGTGATTGTCAAAAAATTATTAAGAAACCAATGTAGATTATATATAGTCATTACTTAATATTATCCTAAGTAGAAAATTAAGAGAACCTTGGTTAAAACTTTTTATGAATATATCTGTCTTGGGATTTTAAAAAATTCTTTCTTTAATACTTCATATAAAAGAACCATTTAATTAATTTAGTTCAGGGCACAGAGAAAGGAATATCTCCTGTTCTTTGAGAAATAAGCTTATAAGAAATTGAATAAAAAGCATAATTGAATTATACAGTAGAAAGGGTAGGAAGTCTACTCATGTGAAGGACTCTGGGAACAAATATAAAGAGAAAAGAAAAGAACTCACAAATTTCTATGTCTAGTACAGATTGCTCTCCTAATATGCAGGCCCACATATCCAGGGTTAATATTCATCCTGGTGCACTGGTGTGGCTGTGAGCATGTGAAATATATTCCATGAACCTGTAAAAGTTGCTATGTCCCACAGCCCTAAGTACCATTTCTTTGGATTGGCAGTACTTGCTGCAGCCCTGGTATGATGAACCTTCCAGCTAGCCTTCAGGACTCTGCTCGAGGAAAGTAGCCAACATCCACTCTGATGAAGCACTGTCTGTTTTGTACAAATTAGTAAATATTTTGGATGTCACAACTAACTATTCATTTAGGGATCATACTGAAATTTCAATTAAAATATCTAAAGAAATATCTTTATTTTCCCTACAAAATGTATTCCTTCTCCCTTGTGTTGTTCCCCAGAGGGAGTTACCACTAACCGCAATCAGTCTGTTGCCTAAGACATTTTTTTATATTTCTCTCTCCTCCACACCCAAATCCTTTCTAGTCGAATCATTATCTCTGTAGGATACCTTCTGATTTTCTCCTTATCCCCTTTATCACTGCCTTATATCTTTTTGCCTATTGTTTTACCCTCCTCCAATCCATCCGTGCTCAAGACAGCTGCTGGAATAATCTTCCTAATATACATTGTTACTTGGTTACCCTAAGTTTAAAATTCTTCAATAGCTTCTGTGTAAACTTATTCACATGGCATTCTGAGATCTAATCTCAGATAATTGACCTAGTTAACCCATTTCTCACCAATCCACCTTAGCTCCAGCCAAGGCAGTCTCTTAGCACTTTTGTACCTCTATTACATCTTTTTCCTGTGCTAATTTTCATGTCACTTTGTTAAACTAGGTGAATTAAATAATATTTTTTTCAATTATGTTTCAATTACCTTTTCAATTACGTTTCATTTATATATTGCATTTTGTATTTGTTGTTTGGTTATTTTTCTAGTTTTTCCAGTTCCTTTTAGTGTTGGTCATGATTTATAGAATATCAATAAATGTTGGATGAATGAAAACATTTTTTCTCACTGAAATGCCTTAAAAGTGAACTATAGGTATGTGTTAATTTTCAAAATGATAAATCTTGTTAAAGAGAGCAGCCATTGTATTTTTATCATATCAAAGAGTAACCATGTTAATATAATACAAATAGAAAATTAATTAAAAACCAAAAGGGGTCTGAGCTATGGGAAATTCCAGGAAAATATTATAATAAGAATCCTTACACTATTGGGAACATATTCCCCCAGGCTCCAAATTTCCTCTCCAAAATATTCATATATAAAAGGCCCATTAAAAGTGAAGTAAAAATTTTACATGGAGATGAAGCTATATCCAAATAATTTTTCTTAATTAGGTGAGAGAAATGCTCACCTGTTTTATGATTGCTTTTACTATTTGTTTAATAGTATAACTGAAAAAACCTAAAGAACAATTGTCCTAGAATGAGAAAGTGCTTGAGAATGCCAATAAAAACTGTTTGACGATTTCTCTTAAATGTTTGAAAGTATGTAATCTGACTTTATTTGGTAATCGTTTTAAACTTCTGCTTATAGAGAATTTAATGGGCTAGAAATAAAACCATAAATTGGGTCATGGATAAGTAGTCATTTCAACCCCCAATCAGAACTGTTTCTTTTTATGAATGGGAAGGGGAAATTTCAAATATGTATTTAAGTTTCAAGGCCATCTGTGCATTTTTTAAATGTACCAAATTTATATAGAATGTATATAGAAATTTAAAAGAAGAAATTTATGTAAGAACTATGCTAAGAAATTTCTTAATATATAATTTGTGTATTTTATATAAATACATTATCTGTGTGTATATTATGTAATATATGTATGTATTTATGTAAATAATATGTAAGTAATACATCTGTGTATTTCCTTATATAATTTCAAAATATTTCTTCATAGGCAATGGTTTCAAGCTTCCAGGAGGTAAAAAATAAGATACAGATATCTGTGCAAACCTTCAATAGTTCATCCAGGGAATCTCTAAATGAACAAATACAGTCCTGGAGGATTATAAAACCTTTTTCTATCTAGATGTGTTGGTCAATTATATGAAAATAAGGTGGATGAATCTCTATGTTCTCATGAATTTTGAAGCTCCATCAATGCCATTATCCAAAGATTACTTTAGTGTTGTTCAAATGTTGTTGTCCTAGGTATTTCCTGGCAGCTAAATTTAATGGCATTGAGTTAGGAAAGAAGCTATTCTTTACCTGTAAGTTTCAAAAACAGAAAGCCTCTTCCATGTTTCAGCATTCTGTCTACACATCGAAACTGTTTTTATACCTTTTCAACTACGTTTCTTTCTCTGTCTTATGTTTAAACCATGACTTTTTTTCATCCATTTTTCTTAGTGGGATAAAGAGCTGCTGATACTTAAAATATTGCTGTTCAGTTTTGTTCTTTCAAAGCACATTACAGAATTTGCATGGACTCAGAGAAATCAGACAACTGATGTTCTTTTAGTTCAAAAGTACTTTCAGATTCTTTTGTCCTATATACATCTTTGGATCTAAGGAATCAAATAGTTTCCACAATGAAGTATTTCTCTCACCTTTAAAAAATAATGTAAATAACTATTTAATCTGCCACAGCTGCTGGTTGGTTTAACCTCTGTGAAGATTTATCCCTATCTTAGATGGTTGGACTGGCAGTACTCTAGGCAAAATGATGTCATAACCTCTGAATCCATATAGCTCAGAGGCTTATGGTCAAGTCTGCTTTCCTTTAGTTTCTCTCTAAACTAATATTCTGATTCAAGAAAAATGGCACTTTTAAAATGACAGTTATTATTTAAGATACTAACATCAAGTTCTGGTGACATTAAATGGTATTATGTGGCATAGACCTGGGATATTGAGCACTCAACTTTTGTTTTTAATAAGTCTAAAAGAAATTTTTTTGATGTCATCACATATTTGACCCCTTTTACCTCATCTCCCTCCCTCTTCCCTTCTCCCCTCCTTCTTGATCACTACTGGAAACCCATATAATGTGTACATTCTTTCTCACTATCGCTCATTGTTGCTTACCACGAGGGATTCTCTCTTGCTCCTCTGCTTCAAAGACCTAGACCTAGAACTTAAGGAAGGAGCAAGACTCTTTAGAGGGCAATAACTAGATTCCTATTTCTTTCTCTAAGCCTGTTTACTGTTGCTCTCCCTATTTCTGATCCCATGTCACCACTATTAGGATTGTGTTCTTAATATGTATTCAATTTTTTTAAATTTAAAACTCTTAGATTTAATCTTAACCTAATTAAAATTCCACTAGTAACATCATTAGAATGATCTCCAAGCATATTATTTCACAAATTTGATGCATTTTTCTTCACATATTATTTGCCAATGACTCCCTGCAACCTCTGCCACAGATTGAGCTATAATATCTTTCACTCAACCAGCACCCTAAGCATTCTACTTTTGACAAGATAAAGAATAAATGAAGACTATTAAGATTCTTAAGATCATGGTACTTATTTACAACAGGGCTTGCAAATATTTTTATACTTTTGCCAGGCAGAAACTGAAGTGGGTGAAGCTGCTAGGATCAGATGCTTGTTCCTACACTGAAGGCTGTGGGTTACTGAGAAAAGTATGGCATTGGTTTTGTCAAATTTCTAATATTTCAAAACAATTAGTTTCATAATGTTTATATAATATCTCTCAATTTAAAAATATTGAGTAATTTTTGAAAAATTCTACAGATCAAAAATATCTGAGGGTCAAATTTTGTCTTGAGGCTCCAATTTGCCATGTTTATTTTAAGAATAACTTTTTGTTCTTGATTTTTGCGCTCTGTCTCTCTCAGTCTCTCTCTCTCTCTTTCTCTCTCTTTTAATTGATGAGTTACTAGTCCCAATCATAATCTGACACTATTTGGTGAGAAAAATAATTAGTAATAAAGAAATCATCCTGTAATTCATAGAATAACTAGCAAAAAAAGAATATCGAGAGCTTATTTTTCACATTGCTGAAATCTAATAATAGACATTGTGAAACTATCATGCTCTCTCACCAAAATCAACCATGTGGTAAACCATAAGTAAGTCTCAAAAAATTTTTTTAAATTTGTAATAATCTGAAATTTCAAAATATTTGAAATAAATCAAAGCATGTTCTCTAATTTGGGGATTAAGGTAGAAATCGACAACAAAACTATGGTAGAAAAAAAGTGTATTACCTGAAAATTAAATGATATATTCCTGAACAACACATGGATCACAAAAGAAATCTGCATGGAAATTAGAAAATTATTGAATTGAATTATAAGAAAATATGACAGATCATAACTTATGGAATACAGTTAAATCAATATTTAATGGGACATGCATAGCTTTATATGCATATATAAGAAAGAGGAAATGTTAAAATCCACAAATTACCTTTCTATCGCAAGAAGAAAGAGTATGGAAAAATAATAAAGATGAAAACAGAAATGAATGTAATTTTAAAAGTAATGTAGAATGGAGAAAATAACAAAACAATAGTTGAAGCTTTGAAAAAATTGAAACTATTAATTGATTCGATAAATCCTTAATAAGATTGATCAAGGCAAAATGAAAAAGAGAGAAAACAGAATAACAAAAATAAAAAATGGAGAAGACATGAATATAGATCTATACTATAAATAATAAAAGAACATTATGAACAATTTTGAGCAAAGGAATTTGATAATTTAGTTTAAGTGAACAAATGCCTCCACAATTTACTGAGTTGCATGATGACATATAAAATCTTAATAGTAAGGCATCTGTTAAAGAAATTAAATTTGTTATTTTAAAAAAGTTCCTACAAGGAAACTTTAGAACCAGATGGGTATAATACTGAATTCTTCCAACTATTTAAAAAAGAAAAAATGCAATCTTGCACAAATCTTCTGATAAACAGAAAAAAAATTGAAGGTGACTTAACTACTTTTATGAGGCTAATAAAACCATTAATTCTAAATCCTGTCAAGGAAAGAAAGAAAAAAAATATATACATACACACACACATATACACATATACATATGTATGTGTGTGTGTGTGTGTGTGTGTATCATATCAACACAAGCCAATTAATTCCAACAATAGAATCTTGATGGGAGTGAAGCTCTCAGGCTCTTGAAAGCCAGAGGTCAAGGCTAAAATAACCCAGGTTTAACTAAGATGAGTCCCACCTACATGTTCTTTATCGTTGCCTGACTTTCTGAGTCTCATTCTTCGGTATCCCTTTGCACTGTCTTTTGCAAATAATATTTTCATATTATTACAAAATTAAAATCTTTTTCAACATCTTATGCCAGATGGTCTCACACTCCACATATGTTTCCTTGGCAATTTCTCTGCTGTCAAAATCCTCATCGAATGCCAGTAACCAGTCAAGTCCAGGTAGTGCTGTAGCCTTGGCTTTTACCCAAGCACTACCTCAAGGCTAGGTTCCCAAAGGTTACACAACTGTCAGTCTTTCTCAAACTCTCACACATTTTATGTTGCTTTTTTCTTTTATTCTGCACCATTAAAATGCTTCATCTTTCAACATTCATTTTCTTTTCCCTTGTAGATTCTTTAGTTTTCTATACCTGATTCAATCCAGATGGTGCTACATGCCGAAAAGAGTTAATATAGCAGGACTAAATTGGTATCCTTGGAAATGACTGCTTATAAGACTGATACTTAGCTGGCATCTGAAATTTATGGAAGCTTCTCATCATTCCCAAAGTAATAAGAATGGCATACTATTCCTAGACTGTTTGTACAAACAGTGTGTTTTACACTGAACATCTATGTTCCTTCTGGGAGTCTGGAATTTTGAAACATGCCAGGCAGAGGGTGACTATATGGCTAGCCCCCAATTAAAACTTCGGGTACTGAGAGTTTAATGAACTTCCCTGATAGAGAACATTTTCTCTACCAGAGAAGTCAACACATGTTGTCACAGTTCATTGCTGGTGGAACTAAGCACAAACTGTGATTCAACTGAAAGAGGAATCTTTGAAGCTTGTACCTAGTTTCCTTCGCAAAAGTGTTGTATTAGTCAGCTTGGGCTGTCATGACTAAATACTATAGACTGGGTGACTTAACAAAAGAATTTTGTCACTGTTCTGGATGTTGGAAGTCTTAGAGCAAGGTGCCAGTATGGTCGAGTTCTGGTGAGAACTCTTCCTGACTTGAAGTTGGCCACTTTCTCACTTCATCCGCACATGGGAGAAAACTGTAGATAATGTAGATAGATAGATGATCGAGATCGAGATCGAGATAGATAGAGATAGAGATAGAGATAGAGACAGAGACAGAGATAGAGATAGAGATAGAGATAGAGGTAGATAGAGATAGAGATGATAGAGATGAGATAGATTTAGAGATAGAGATAGATAGAGATAGAGATAGAGATATGGTTATAGATAGAGCTGTCTGGTGTCTCTTCTTATAAAGGCACTAATTCCATCAGACCAGACCTTCCTTACTTTCATAATTTCATCTAATCTTAATAACTTCCTTAAAGTCCTATCACCAAACACCATCACATCAAGAGTTATGTTGTCAACATATGACTTGGAAGAGAACACAAACATTCAGACCATAACAGGTTCATGTACCTCTTCCCTTTGCTAGCTCTGGTTTATTCTGTTGCTATAATATATTATAGTCTTGATTATGACTATATGCTGGGTCCTCTTCATGAATAACGGCCAAAACTGGGGGTTGGTGTTGGAGACCTTTGACACAGGGTGCATCACTTAATTTAATTTTTTTTCTTCAGTACAAGTCTAGACCCTTGGTTCTTCCTATGCCATATCTGTTATTTTGAGTAGCCTCATCAACTTCGTGATATTGCTAAAAAATCTACCTTCTTTTTGCAGAAGGAAATACACTTTTAAATAGTTACATGTTGAATAAAGCCTGCACACAAACCATTGTGAATTAGCTGCTTCGACTCAGATGACTCATAGGTTATAGGGCCTTGTGTGATAAAATCACATTACAGAAAAAAAAGATTCATTTTTGTTCAATGACCCATTTTCAAAATATGATCCACCAATTAACAAGTTTCTAGAGTTGAAAGCAGCATCCTTCATGACATTCCTTTCCTGAGCGAGTTAATCCCAGCACCATATTTCTTTTACCAGATATTTTTTCACTTTGACATATAATTAACAATTTAGTTGCCATGATGTCCTGCTAATTGAGAATTCTATAATTTGCTTTGATTCAAATTTAGTACTTTTATATATTGGGATACAAGCTTAAATTTACACACTTAATTTCAGATCAAATTTTTTATAGATTGGCACCCCAAAAGACTTATTTTTAAAAGTTAGAAGAAAGCAATGTATAGCCCATAGTCTTATTAAATAATCAAATTGTCCTCCCCTCTTTCTGACTTAAAGATGATACAAAAAGCAATCTTCAATTTTTATTTGTATATATCAGTCCGTATTTAAATTCAACTCAGATAGATATTAGGAATTTCCTTCTCTATGACCTCTTTCTCATGTCCTCCATTGTAAACTTTTCTGTTCAGTTTTCTCCATAAGAATCTGCTTTTTCTTTCTTTATTTTTTTATTCATTTGGTCTTTTTCTTTTGGCTCTGTCACATTTTCCTTCCATTCAACTAGAGGATTAGGATTAAAAGTGGGTTACATTTCAGTTTAAGGAAATAAAATTAAGCAACAATGTCCTTCACAAAATCCACACTTTCATGGTTTATATTCATCAAGTAATATTGATGTACAGGACTTACACTGTTATCTATATCCATTAAACTCATTTTTAAAAAATCTTTGCATCTGACCACTACTCTCATTTCATAATTTGCATATCAAAATTTGTGTACTTGATGTTTTTGCTTGGTTTGAACAAATGTAACTCAAACTCAGCGTGTCCCAAATTAAAATTATGATTGTCTCCTTTATCTACAACATGACCTTCCTTCAGTATATCTTCATCCATCTTTTTAAAAAAAATTAGAAACCTAGAAATTTTCTTTGACACTTTCCTTTCTCAGACTATTAATCAGTCCTTCAGCATGTCCTGTCAGTTTTATTTCAGAATGTATGCCAAGTTATCTTCTGTCTTTCTTTCTCTACAACCATCTTTTTATCTGAAATATTACAATGACCCCTTAAATAACCACTTTTATTCTAACCTTATCCCCATTTAATTCATTCTTCCCACATCATAAAATAGCTTGTTTATTTTGAAATGCAATTCTGATCTTGTGACCAAACTCAGTCAAATATTCTCCAGCTTCTTATTCCCTTCACAGCCTAGGTCATACCCTTAAAAAATGAACAAGCCATTTCAGATCACATATATAATCTCATCCCCATTACACTTCTACTTTCTTTTTGTACTACAGCATTCCGATCTTCTTTCAGTTCCTCATATACCCATTTCCCTTTTTAGGCAGGAACATTACTTGAACAAGCAGATTTGTATGCTAGAACAACTTTCTCCAACCCTCTCTAGTTAATACCTCTTATTCCTTTATTTCCCAGCTTGGTTGTTGTTTCCTCTGTGATGGTTCCATGATGGCTATGACCAATTTACATCCTACTATCACGGTTCTAATGGCCCAATTGATCTCTCTTTTATAGAGATAACTATAGTTTGTAGTATCATATTTATTTTTGTGTGATCAATTGAGTATTGTTTTCCTCACTAAACTCCAATGGGGTAGGAAACATCCATGTTTGTTCTTAATAAACTGGTTCTCAAAAAATATTTAAAGAATTCATGAATGGATGGACTACTCTTTTGTATCATCATTCAGAAAATGTTAATTTTTCTCTTCAGATTTTCTAAAGATTTTATTCTTGTAATACAGCCTGGGATTTCCCAGGGACCCAGATGTAGAATCATGTATGAACATCTTTCATTATAGCATCTGTACAGGAAGGGAGGTAGAAAGAGGGACTGAGGGAAGGAGAGAGAGGGAGAGATGGAGGGAAGGAGAGAAAATTAAATATACTTTTTAAAAATGTGAATATACTTTACATTAAAAATAGTCTTAATTTTATACAGCAGTTTATTTAAATTATGCTTAGATTTTTAAGATGGATCCTGGACCTCAAAATACCCTTCTTCAAAATATTCTTCTGATTACTTTTTTTAACTATCTGGGTACAGTATGTATTTTAGTATATCTTCAGTCTTTTCAGTAGATACTTCTCTGAAGGAATAGTCAAATTGTTTTCCTCTCTTTGGCAGCAGTGAATGGTATCTAATGTTATCAGCGTAAGAAATCCAAATCTGAAGAACTACTACATCAGGTTATCTTTGGGAATCGATAACTACCTCTTCAATTTAGAAAACTTTCTATTCTTGTATTCCCCTGTATACTCCTGAATCTTAATATTAACTTTATATAAGTGTTCCTATATCTTAGTCTCAACTGACCTCTCTTCTTTCTCTATCCTTCTACACTTCACCATTAAGCAGGTTTTACTTTTTCAATTTTCCTTTACGGTGGACTTCACAGTTCTTTTACAGATGTGAATTGTAGACTTATGTCTGTGAGATAAAATCTGATACCAAAATATCATATATGTGATATATTATATAATTTATATTTATAACATTAAAAATGTATACATATATGAAGGATATGAGGTAAATGAGTTGACTCTTATCAGTAAACTCTATGCCCACTTTAGTCACAATCTTTATTTTAGGAATTCAGTTTGAGTTTTATACATCGATGGGTGAAAAGATTGGTTTGTTCCCTTTGACTTGTGGCTCTCTCATTACTGTTATTGGTTTTAAATTGTAGTATCTTTTATGGAAAAAATTGTCCCTAAGCTCTCTGTTTTTCCTGGGTTGTGAGATATAAAGTTTTCTGGATAGGTCAATTTTCAACTTTCCTAATATATTTTATAAAACTAATTCCATTTGAAATAAATTTAGTTCTCCTCTGAAGCAAAAGAAAATGTCAAACTGTTTCATAATACCTCAAAATATTGGCTGAAACCCCAAAGTGAGGGACAGTTGATGACACTTTGAAGAGAGGTTCTAAAAGTATTATTAGTAATACTTACTGAGATGCGATCAAAAACAGGTTCTTTGACCTTTATCTAGCAACCACTTTTAGCCAATATATACAAACAGAGAAGAGGTTTGGGAGAAAGGGTATTATTCCTTTACAGATAGACTAGATACTGTTGTGCATTTACCCTTTTTGTAACTTCAAGCCACATGTGTATAGTGGGATCAAATTGCAGGACTTGTGCAGTAGGGGAGTGTGTCCCAGGAAGAAGGGGGCTGAATACTCATTGACATGTGTTAAATCTAGCATTCCTACAGAACATGAGCAGAGTAGAGTGAAGATTTTGGAGGGACAACTTGAACTTTTAAAAAATTTTGATCACCGAAACTGTGCCAGACTCTTTCCTGCACAAATCTAAAGATAGGAGGCTTCTTGGAGCTGCCTATGATAATAGTAAAATCTTTTTCTAGGCTGTTCTGAGAGCTATCTTTGTTTCCAAAGTTTGTTTGGACAAAGATAAAAAACACTTTACTGAGTTAAGTGAGCATGGTAGAAGGAAATGAATCTAGATATATTTTGACCTTTTTCTAAGTAGACTACTTGTGAAAGTGATGATAATTCTATAAGGAAAAAAAATGTGTATAGTTAACTTTTGTTATGGGAAGTGAGCTGGAGCAGATACCATACTGAAGTCTGGGGTGACCCTTTGGAGGTAGGGAAAAGCACATGAAGAACACACAAGAGAAAGAGCTGTTTGATTGGGAGAAACATCACTGGCAGTTAACAGTGAGTCCAGCCAAGCAAAGGATTTTTTGTCCCCTTGTTTCTTTCAGTACCAGGCCCTTTCCACATCCAAGTTTATCTAGCATGTTTAAAATTACTAGATCTTAAGTGTATTGAAATTTATTCTAATCCCTTGGCTTTTCTCATGGAACCTAAGAAAGCCAAGAAGTTTAAAGTGAGCACTTTGCTCTTTCCATCTCTTAAATAATTTTGTTCCAGATTACATATTCTATTGTGACTCTAAACAAGCCCATTGTCAAAATTAATACGAATAAATTCTGATCTAG
Organism: Cynopterus sphinx; assembly: GCA_030015415.1. NCBI lineage: Eukaryota > Metazoa > Chordata > Mammalia > Chiroptera > Pteropodidae > Cynopterus > Cynopterus sphinx. The sequence goes on from CM057380.1 coordinate 15,295,811, forward strand.
AAAAATAATTAATTGTGAAAAAAGGTTTATGTTTTCAAATAATATTTAATACTTACTTTACTGATATGACCGTTATTTTTATAATGCCTTAAATAAAAAAAATTGAATACAAAAAAAAATAATCAACAAGAGCTATTTACATCTTTTAGAATTAATGTCAATTCTAAGTCCAATGTGATTTCACTGTGTGCAACACATTAGAAGAGAAAGAGAAGCATTTAGAATACAGGCAAATATCATTTTATTGTACTGCACAATTATTTTTTTCTTTCACAAATTGAAGGTAATTTGTAAAAGGTTGAATAATTCTATCAGCACTATTTATCTAACAGTATTTGATTGATTTGGGTCTCTGCATCACATTTTGGTAATTCTCCCAATGTTTCAAACTTTTCCATTATTGTACTTATTATGATGACCTATGACCAGTGATCTTTTATTTTTATATTACTACTATAATCATTTTGGGGTGTCACAAACCATTCCCATATAAGACAGCAAACTTAATCTATAAATATTATATGTATTCTGACTGCTTCACGAGTGGTTCCCCTATCTCTCTCCCTCTTCTTAGGCCTCCCTATTCCCTGAGATGCACAATATTGAAATTAAGCCAATTAATAACTCTACAATGGGCTCTAAATGTTTAAGTGAAGGGAAGAGTCGCATGTCTCTCACTTTAAATAAAAAGCTGGAAATGGTTAAGCTTAGTGAGGAATGCATGTCAAAATCTGAGATAGGCTGAAAGCCAGGCTTCTTGTACCAGTTAGCCAATTTGTATATTCAAAGCAAAGCTCTTAAAGGAAATTAAAGTGCTACTCCAGTGAACACAGGAATGACAAGGAAGCAAAAACGTCCTTATTGCAAATGTTGAGAAAGTTTTAGGTGTCTGGATAGACGATTAAACCAGCCACGACATGTCCTTAAAAGAAAGACCAACCCAGACCAAGGCCTTAACACTTCTTAATTCTATGAAGACTGAGAAGGGAGTGAAAGCTGCAGAAGAAAAGTTGAAGCTAGGAGAGATTGGTTCATAAGATTTAAGAAAAGGTGTTGTCTTCATTACATAAAAATGCAAGGTGAAGCAGCAAGTGCTGATATGGAAGCTACATCAAGTTATCCAGAAGGTCTAGCTAAGCTAATTAATGAAAGTATTAACAATAATCAACAACTATTCAACATAGATAAAACAGCCTTATATTAAAAACAGAGACCATCTAGGATTTTCATAGCTAGAGAGGTCAATGCCTGTCTTCAGTGCTTCAGTGGCCAGGCTGAATCTCTTGATAGGAACTAATGCAGCTGTGACTTGAAGGTAAAACCAATGTTCATTTTACCAATGTGAAAATCCTAGGGTCTTAAATAGAGTTACACTAAATTTACTCTGCCTATGCTCTATAAAAGGAAAAACAAAGCCTAAATGACAGCACATCTGTTTACAACATGGTTTACCGAATATTTTAAGCTCACTATTGGGATCTACAGCTCAGAAGAAAACATCCCTTTCAAAATATTACTGCCCATTGACAATGTACCTGGTTACCCAAGAGCTCTGATGGAGACATCTAATAAGATGAATATTGTTTTTATGCCTACTAACACAATATTTATTGGAGCCCAAGGATCAAACAATAATTTAATTTTTTAGTCTTATAAATTAAGAAATATATTTTATTTTGTAAGGTCATAGCTGTCATGTATAGGGATTCCTCTGATAAATCCGGGTAAAGTAAATTGAAAATCTTCTGGCAAGGATTCACCATGCTAGACGTCATTAAAAACAGTCATGATTCTGGGAAAGAGATCAAATTAACAACATTAATGGGAGTTTGAAAGAAGTTGATTTCAACCCTCATGGATGACATTGAGGGATTCAAGAGGTCAGAGGAAGAAGTAACTGCAGATGTGGTGGAAATAGCAAGAGAATTAAAATTAGAAGTGGAGCCTAAAGATGTGACTGAATTGCTATAATCTCATGGTAAAACTTGAAAGGATGAGGAATTGCTTCTTATGGATAAGCAAAAAAAGTGGTTTCCTGAGATGGAATCTACTCCTGGTGTAGATGCTGTGAAGATTATTGAAATGACAGTGATTGATTTAGAATATTATATAAACTTAATTGATAAAGCAGAGGAGGGTTTGAGAGAATTGACTCCCATTTTGAAAGAAGTTCTACTGTGATAACATTGTATCAATCAGCATCCCATGCTACAGAGAAATCATTTGTGAAGACTCAATCAATGAGACAAATTTCATGGTTGTCTTATTTTAAGAAATAAGACCTTCATCAACCACCACCCTGACCATTCAGCAACCATCAGCATTGCTGCAAGACCCTTCACCAGCAAAAAGATGATTCAAAGCTCAGCTGATGATTATCATTTTTTAGCAATAAAGTATTTTTAATTAAGATATGTACACTGTTTTTATGACATAATATTATCACACACTTAATAGACTTCAGTATAGTGTAAACATAAATTTTATGAACACTGGGAAACCAAAAATTTACATGACTTTTTTTTGTGTGTGATATTTGCTTTATTGCATGGTCTTAAATCAAACCCACAGTATCTCAGAGGTATACCTCTATCTTCATTAGAGGTAAGATTCCTGGACTAAACATATTCGTTTAGAAAGGAGTAAATGTAGTATCAATCTGCTAAATGTATATATTTCTTTCTTTCATCTCCTATAATTTCCTGAAACAATTGCTTTTTCTGTAAAAAGCATATGCAGTTAATACTATTACTTGAGGCTTTATTTTAAAGCAAATGATACATTTAGTTTTCCTCTCACTTCCACCACTAGCTTATCACTTGGCATATCTGAAGGAGCAACTATAGCCTCATTTGAGCCTTGGGAGGAGGGCATTTAAAGCAGGGCACATTTTCTCAGAACAAAGGAAATCATTCAGCTGTTACAATAGTGTTGAGAAATTGCAGTTGATCAAAGTAAAGACAAATTTCCCTAGGGTCAGAATGGGTAGCCCCAGCATCATGGTAAATTACCAGTGGTAGTTTGAAGTCAGGGGGTTTAGCCTCTTTCATAACAGTCAGTAGAGGTGAAGAAACCTTAATATCTGCCAATGACTGGCAAAATATGAATGCTAGAACTTTCATTGACTGTGCCTTTTCTAAACTAAAATTGTATAAAAATGAATTCACGGACAGGTCAACTTTTTCATTTTTATGTTATTTTTTTCTGAGTTTTTCAGAAAGATTAATGACAGTGCCATCTTCAATCAGTAGCTTCTCTCATACCAAAGATAAAACAGCTGTCTGTTCATTTATGAATCACCAAGAGAGTAGATAAGCCTATGATCACCTATATACTTAGCCATGTGCTCTAAGGCCAAACCATTTGCCACATTTGGCTGTCAGGGGTTGAGAGGCAGGCTGGTATATTGAGAAGGAATTGATAGGAATTCCATAGTCAGAGCAGAGGGCTCTAGTGAATGATAGAATGTGATGCCTTGTTCTTTAATCTGCCACATGAATGGTGGCCCCTGCAGCTGTCGTGCCCCTGGAAAAAGAATGGGATCTGAATTTTTATTCTGTTGCTTACTTGTAGGTGACCTTAGGCAAATTATTCTAATGTTCCAATGATACCTTACCTTAAAACTGGGCTAAATAAACTTGACTTCTGTGGTACTTGTGACAAATAGAAATATTGTTCCCAGCACATAGGAAGCAATGAGTTGTAGTCATGTATACATGCTAGCTTACAGAGGCCTAATTATCATGTTGTGTAGTAAAATAATAGTTCTATCAAGTAAAAAGTGCAAGGTAATAAGGAATTATAAAATTAAAAAGTGATTTAGAAAAAGTAAATGTACTTGGTTTGTGCCTAAATAAGAAAATTGAGACCCTGGGAAATGACTGAGCCCTCTCTATTAAAATTTAAAAATAGTATAAATAATCTGGAATGTCTTATTTCTTAAATCTTCTACATACTTCTCCTCCCAGAGACTCTGAGCTGAACAATATTTTCTGTATAAATTGTTAATATGTGGTGAAAAGGCTTTTCAAAACTGTTTAGATTCCCCCTTCAGATTTTAAGTCATTTGTCATGTTCTTAGTTATTTAAAATAAGAAACTGTAGATAATCAATACAAAGAAACTAAGTCAGATGTAGTCTCCCTACTCAGAGATAACCACTGTTGTATTGTTCTTTTTTTATAATTAGATAATTTAAAATTAATGTAAAGACCAATTACACATTAAAAGTGAACTAGCAATGAAAACTTTATGGTGAACTGAATAGTGCAAATATACGGTACCATTAATACATTATAAAACTATAAATTCAGTTCTAGTTCTCTGTTCTTGCTACTTCAGGTAATATTCCCTGTTTCAAAAATTAGTCTATTATATAGAAAATACAATGTCTGTAACAGAAAACACTAAAGCACTAAAATGTTTAAATTTACACAATTAAGTTATAATAGTAATAGTAATAATAAAAAATAAAATATGTATTTTAAATAATAGGAAGCATCTTCATTGAGTGGAAATGATAATAAATTTTTAAAAACAGCACTTGTAAAGGATGTTTATCAATGGGTGCCTAAATAGCTAAATAAAAATAACAGAATGCTATAGACAATTTAAAGAAGGAACTTTTCAGAAACAGCTGTAAGTTCTACTTAAAGAAAATTATTTAAAGTTAATTAAGCCTCTATTATAGAAGAGCTAGAGAAATAAAAGAAATTGGTAGCTTAGAGAGAAATAAGGTATTTCAATAATTTTATAATAATACCAGTAACAATATGTTGGTTAGAAGGTGAAAGCCAGAACATTCAGTATGAATTTCTGAGTTGCTCTCTCTGTGCCTGGATAGTTACTTAATTAATTAGGGCTCAGAAGTAAAAGTATACAAAACACTGGGTCGTGTAACATGGGCGTTTGAGGGGCAGGTGGGATCTCTAACCTTTCCTCTATTCTGATTCTGGATAAATTCAACTAGGTCCTATATGCAAGGCCAGGTAAGCAAGGGGAGAGAAAGTTTAAGATGCCCTGGTCCCCTCAGAAAGAGAATTGTCAGGGCCTGGGTGCTCACGGACATACAGGACTGTTTATGCTCTAAGGCAGGGGTCCTCAGCCCCCGGAACACAGGAAGGGAAAGATATGGTTCCTTTTAGGAACCAGGGCAGCACAGCAGGAGGTGAGTGGGGGGCAAGAGAACAAAGCTTCATCTGTATTTGCAGCAGCTCCCTAACGCTAGCATCACAGCCTCAGCTCCACCGTAGATCATCAGACATTAGATTCCCATAGGAACACTGGACCCTGGTGCTAAAATGGTTAGGAACCGCTGCTCTAAGGGACATTTCCTTCTCTTATTCTTTATATAGAGCAAGAATGAAAAAGTAGTCTTGTGAATGGGGAAAACAAAGGAAATTTGGTCTCAGGCAGTCTGGATTTTTGATGACAGCTATTTACAAAAGTTGTCTGGGAATACCAGCCGCACAGCACCTGGAGAGCTTGGCATCCAAGAGACGTTATATCCTTTTATGTCAAGGAAGGATAACTACTCTTCCTGTGTGAAGCTGAGATGCAAGTGCAGCCCCTTCTGGTGTGAGAATGTGGGGCTGGGAGGACGGAGCTCCCAACTATTCCACCTGGCCCATTGGCCAGGAAATTCAGAGTCAACGTCTATGATCATTTTTAGACAATTTGATTCATTTCATCACTAAAAGATTAGAAGGGAAAATTTAAACCAAGCCAAGTTTTTCAGCAGAAATTTTCACAGTAAAAGAGTCTCCTTCCTGTGAAGTGTAGACAGAATAATTAGCATAAACCAGTCCTTTAAAGACATGACACTTTCCTGAGGAAGTTTGGACTGAGATGAGATATTTGAGCTTTTATGCTATTTCTATGTCTTGAATAAGTAGAAGTAATAAATCTCCAATAAATAAACAAAAAGATTAGGCAGAATGTATTTGTTTTGGGTACACAGCAGATCAAAAGCAAATGTGGAACAATATCAGAGCAAACAGTAGAAAGGCTGCTAAACCGAAAGAAGCAAGGGCTTCATTCAAGCCCAGGTCTGAAAAGCTATGGCTGTGTACTGCAGACCATTTGAAACGAATCATAATGAAAGAGGGTGCGGATCATGCAGTCTACATCTGGGTGAGTGACATATAGGAAACAGCTCTGACAATCATTGGTTTGAGGAATCAGATTAATATGGATACTTGAAGGCTTCTCACATCACAGCTAGTTCCCAGAACTAAGAGATTGACTTCACCTATGTCTTGCTCGTGGAGTTGAATTCTTGAACTTTGCAGTTATGGTTTGAGTCTTGTATTCTTTATTTGTAAAATCATTTTAACTTTTATCCTAATTTAAAGAGTGGAGTAAAAATCTAGGGTGGGAGAAGACATGTGAATGTAAGTTGAAAAGCATACACTTCTGTTTTAATTATTATCAGATTGGATGTTTACCTACTGTCAGACCTTAAAGAACATCACTGTACACAACATATAATATCTCTTGAAAACCTGGTGTTTTAGGGGGAAAAAATTTTAGAAGTGCTAATTGATTTTGATGAGACCAATGTATTAGGAGTCACCATTTTTCCATTAAGTAGTCCTTCACATTTCACCAGTATTTCCTGTCCTAAGAGAAAATATTCATTAGTAAAAATGAAAGTGACGTTTGATTTCTAATTTTACTCTGGTTTAATGGATCAGCAAAAATTATTCACTGAAAGGCAGATGTTTTCAATATGATTTTATTTAACTTCACTGGAGGGGCTGTTCCATCAAGAATACAAACTTCATATTTTATTCCAGATAAGTAAACAGAAGATCTACTTATTTGGCCATTCCATAAATATTGCACACCTGCCATCTATAACCCTTTGTTTTAGTTTATAGGATGAAATGACCGTGTAGATGTCTTCCATCAACCTGTGACACCTGAAGATTTACCTAAACTCTCAACTCTTTTCAAAATTATTTTATTTTGGATGCCTGTTTGCAAGCATTATGCTGACTAATACAGTTGTGCACAAAACACGAAAGAATTTATAGGCTGAAGAATAGATAATTTCACATGGCTGAAATACTTTGGTGCTGTGTACCTTATAATAATAGGTAGAGGATTGTAGCCAATAATAAACTGGGAAACTAGATAGAAACAATTCAATTTTAAATTCTCATTTTGTCTTCCAGAATGTTGAATATGCAGATGAATATGTGAAATAGGTCTCATTAAAAGTTGTCAAGAGTCTGGGCTCTTATGTCTGTTGGCCTTTTTTGAAATTAGGCTTGACCATTTACTAGCTGTGTATCTTGAGCATGGGACATTTTTGCACTGAGTTTAACATCTCCGATATCAGTATGCTTCTTCTAATTGATACTGTCTTAAAATTTATGTCAGCTGTAGAGTAATCATGGCATAATTGTCACTGCCTATACATTTTGGAAAAATGAATATCCAGCTTGAAATTTGTGGAGTAAATGGCAGAGGATTAGAAGATAATTTGAATGAAAACATCGGAGTGTTCTGTTTATGCTCACGCTTGAATTAGTTTGGTTAAGACATCAGGGAACTGGTGAATCAAACATGTAGAGCAATAATCTCAAAGTAATGTTTTTATAATAGCTTAACTATCAGTGGCTTTTAGTTTATACACTGTTTAAAAAATGTCACAAACTCTTAATGACACAGAGAACAATATTGTCAATAGTGAACCTGTGTTGAAAAGTGGGTAACAACTGGATTTTGAATATAAATACATTTGAAGAATACCTAAATTGATTAATTTTATTTATATTTCTAGTTATATGTGTACAGCCATGATGATTAATTAATAAAATCTGTATCTTATTTTTCTAAAGATCTCTAAGTGATAAGAATAAATCATGGCAGATTAATTAACATTTTTTTCTTTCTTATTGATGTCTCTATATTATTTTTATGAAAAATAGTAATAATACCTACCTAGAAAATATTAATTAACTCATGAGAAACAAAGAGTTCCCTAAAATATATTATTATGTAGCATCAGTGAAAAACTATGGACATAAACCTTAAGTCTGCCATAAAATAATAATTTAATGATATAAATTATTTTAAAGTATTACTTACACTATTCAGTATTTATTACTTTAGGATTCTTTAAAACCATTAATGATCTTAATTACAAGTGCTCTGCCCTGGGGCATGGGGGAGCATTTGGAAAAATTTAAATTTATGACTATTTTAAAGCAAACTGAAAGAAGAAAATGATGCCTACTTTCTTATCTAAAGGAAAAATAACATCAACACGGAGCAAATTAAGTGTATTTATTCTACCTGCTGAAAGAATTTTGAGTTTCTTTTTAACAAACCCCTGGTTTGGGAGTGAGTGGTAACACCTGCCAGCTATACCACTCTTCCCCTGAGATTCTATCAGTTCTTTTGTCCTTGACCTTCCCGATCGGGCAGTTTATGGCCAGTTCTTCTGGGAAATTTGGTACATGTGTGAAGCAAAAGAAGCACTAAAATATCCTGAAGTGCCACAACTGTATTGTTCAAAAGACAGTGCCTTGTGACTACATTACTACTTGTTAGCCATACCCCATCACAGGTTTGTGAAAACAATTCACAGGCAGTTTCAGTTCTTATCAAGTGCAGACCAATGAGCTCTACAGAAACTGGGACTGAGGGAGGGAGGCAGGGAAGGCTTGTCACAGCCCCCTTGGGTTTCTGTTTAAATTTTATTTTTGAACGACCAGGACAGCTCTAGAGAATACACTATGTATTTTCTGGTTATTACATTTTTCTTCTCTTTAGATAAGAGTGCCTATTATTTTAAGACCAATCAATTTTATTCTATTTACAGGGTTAAGCAATAAATCAAGCAACCTTTTAGATTGAGGAAATATGGATACTACTAAATATTCATTGGAAGTAAATGCAGTAGTATTTCTTTGTTAATGTGGTCTTCTGGGTTTCATTTTGTGACTTATTTAGCTAAATTCAATTGAACTTAATTGATTTAGTAAAGCTAGGCATAAAATATGGAGAAGTAGAGTGCCTATGAGAGAACAAGGCAGTTATGAATTCATAAGTAGAGACAGATATAAGAATTATAAATAACATCTAGCATGTAAAGCATAAAACTTAAAGAGATAAACACGGAAGTTTATGACATGTTTGCCTCAATCAATCTATTCTCATTTCTCTAAAAATGTTTAACTTATGCATCTCAGGAACAGATTAATTTCACCCTTCCCCCCACACTCTGCTCTTAATTGCATCGTTTTTCTTCGAAAAGGAGAGTTAATGTTTTGTGATGCTTGTCTGGAGGCACAGGCCTCCTTTAGTATCATTCAAACATTTATTCTATTCCCAGTAGCAGATTTGTTTAATTTATTCATTCACTCAAAAAATATATTTTGAATTTCTACTATCTGCTAGATACAGATGGGATCTGATTGAATGTAGGGAAAGGGAGAAAAGGAAACAAGCACAGGATACAGAATTCTGGCTTGAACAACTGATCCTACTTTCTGAGGTAACAAACAAAGGATGGAAAGCAAGTTTGAGGCAGAGGCGAAAGAGATTATGATTTCTGTTTTGAAGATGATGAGCTTGAATTACCTGTGGAACATATCAGTAAAAATAACAATTGGGCAATTGGATGAATGGGTGAGAGGCTCAGAAAAACTCTATCTTGGAGATGAACGTCAAAAGCATACAGATTTGAAAAGCCTGTCTTACCTGGACAGCATGTGAATACAAAACAAGAACATACTTTGTTTTTGTTGTTGTTGTTGTTGTTGTTGTTGTTGTTAGGTTATATTAATTATTCAGTGGCACCTTTTAGTCAGCTTTATTGAGGCATAATTTACATATGATAAGATTTACCCCCTTTAGATATACAGTTCTACTAATTTAGAAAAATGTGTATAATTGTATAACTATCACTGCAGTCAATATGTAGAGGATTTCCATCACGGCCAAAAGTTTCTTTGTGTCTCTGTGGTCAGTCTCCTCCCTCCAGTCTCAACCTTTGGCAACCTCTAAACTTTCCTCTTTCCCTTGATTTTCATCTTTTATAGAATGGTACATAAATGTAATGTTTTGAGAGTTGTTTCTTTCCTTTCTGTAATGCCATCGACTAGTTAAGGTTGTGTGTTTTAATAGTTCACTCCTTTTATTGCTAAGTAGGATTCCACTGTATAGATGTACATTTTGTTTAGTCGTTAAACATTTGGAGGACACTAGGGCTGTTTCCAGTGTTAGACGATTAAAAATACAACTGCTATGAACTTCCAAATATATGTTTTTAGTTCTTTTGAGTGAATATCTAGGGATGTCATTGCTGCATCATATAGTTAGTACACTTTGTTATCAATAAAGTTTATTTCTGTAATAAAGAATAGAAATGATTATTGGAGAGTAAGAATATAGATGTTTTTATGTTATCTTTATACTTCTTGTTACACTTTAAATGTCTCAGAAAAGAGATGTCCTCTATTTCATTTTCTTTCTTAATTAACCTGGCTAGAACTTCTAGTACAATATTGTACAGAAGTGGCAAAAGCAGACGTGCTCTTCTTCATCCTGCTCTTAGGTGGGACAGTTTCAGTATTTCACCATTAGTTATAATGCCAGCTACGGTGTTTTTGTAGATGCCCTTTATCAGACCAAGGAAGTTTCCTTTGAATCTTAGTTTTTAAGTGCTTTTATCACAAATACATGTTGCATTTTGTCAAATGCTTTTTCTGCATCTACTGAAATTGTTCTTTGTTCTTTGTTGTTGTTGTTGTTGTTGTTCTATTAATATGGTTTACTACATAGGTTGATTTTGTGGGGTTTCAGAAAGAACAACCCTAAGATACTCCTCAGCAGTATACAGATTTCTTTGAGCTAAAGACAACTTTAGCCACGGGCTCAAAAGAAACTTTCAATTTTCTCTTAACTATCTAGAAGAACTTGAATTAGGGGCCTGATCAGCAGCAATAAGAGATTATCAGAGGTAACCTCTTTTGACCTGTCTATAGGGCAGGATAAACTCCTACTTACGAAATGTCAGTTATTCTTATCATCTTGCAATGAGCCTTTGAAGCCCCCAAAGTGCATCACCTCATCCCTATCTCAGGAAGTCTTATATACCTCAATCCCTCTTTTTGTCTCTGAAACTCTTATGCATGTGTGGTCCCTGACTCTCTCATGTATGAGGGTTTCCCATACATATGTATATATTAAATTTGGTTATTTTCTCTTGTTAATCTGTCTCATGTCTATTTGATTATTAGACCAACCAGAAGAACCTTGAGAATATAGGAATGTTTATTCTTCCCTCACAATTTTTAAACGTTGAAACAATCTTCTATTCCTTAAATGTATCTTATTGAATAAATCCAAAATGGTTGTAGAGTATAATCCTTTTTGTGCGCTGCCAGTTTTGTTTTACCAAATGTTTTAGAAATGCTAGTATTTTTCATCAGATTTGGAAAGCTTTTGATAATTTCTTCAAACAGTATTTCTTCCCTTCTCTCTCCCCTATCCTCCTGGGAGTCCCATTATGCATATGTTAACATGCTCCATGGTGTCCCACAGATCTCAGGCTCTGTTCATTTCTCTTTATTATCTTTTTTATCTTAGACTGAACAATCTCATGTGACTTATCTTTAAATTTGTTGATTCTTTCTGCTCAAGTCTGCTATAAATCTCCTTACTGAATTTTTTCTTTTCACTTATATTTTTCATTCAAAATTTCTATTTGGTTTCTTTTATAATTTCTATGTCATTTTGATATTCTCTGTTGGGTGATATATTATTCTCATACTTTCTTTAGTTCCTTAGACATGCTATTCTTTAGCTTATTGAACATATTTAGAATAGTTGATTTAAAGTATCTGTCTAGAAATTCCTGTTTGGGCTTCTCAGGTAGTTTTTATTTATGTCTTTTTTCCTTCTGGGCCACATTTTATTATAAACCTCAACTGCTATGTTGTTGTTGTTGAAACCTGGACATTTTAAATATTACTTTGTGGTAACTCTGAAAATCAAATACACATCACACATCACATCACTGTTTTACTGCTGCTGCTTAGTGTAGTTGTTTCTATTTATTTGTGTAATGACTTTTCTGAACTAATTTTGTGAAGCCTGTATTTTTTGATGTAATTGACCACCAACGACTATTCCATTAGCTTTGTAGTCAGTTAATGATTAAACATGTAAAACATGTTTAATTACATGTTAAACCGGATTTCCTTAAGTACCTGGAGCCAAAATAATCTTTCAGTATTTGCTGAGTGGTTCTCTGGGTATGTTGGGGTGATCTTTGGACAGTTAGGCCATTTACTACTATGCCTCTGCCTTCACTTCTTTTTCCCACCGAGACCCAGGGTTACTCAGAGATCAGCACTGAGGACCTGCTCAGAGCTGGGGCAAGTATGTGAACTTCCTACTGCCTAGGAACATACTGGAGCTTTTCAAAGCCTTTATGAACATCCCATTAACCATCTACTTCTCTTGTGCTGATTGTTATCTTTCACCTCTGGTAGCTGTGACTAACACATTGTCCTGCAGATGTTTTTGATAAATTACTGGTGGAGGCAGCTCTAGCACTGGACCAGTTCTGAGTCAGGGGAAATAAAGGCAAACCTTTTGAGCTAGTCTTCCAAGGAATGACTAGACAGATAAATTAATAATAATAATAATAGTAATAATTACAGTTATTTGCAAATGAGGCCTGTTCTCTTACCTCCAGTACTGAGAATGTGAGCTGTTATTTTCATAGCTAACAGGGGACCAAACTGGTATAAGTTAAAATGCCACACAGCTTGCTGTGCTTACTGATGTTTGGATGTTCTGGAAGAAGCAACCTCTGACTTGCCACAAGTCTTCATTTAATATCTAGATTTTGAAAAAAAAAAAGGATTCTGATTCTTTCTGCCCAGTTTATTCATTGCTTTTCTAGTGAGGTGGAGTTTTGAGTTTCTTCTTTCTTTTTTTTGCTGATGTCAGCCCCTGAATTATAAAGTAAATTTCTTATGTGCAGCATATGTTTAGGGCACGCTTTTTTTTAATCCAATTTGGCTAATATTGTTTTTTAATTGGGATGTTAAACCATTTATATTTAATGTGATTATTAATATTATACTATTTAAGTCTATTATATTGTAGTTTGTTTTTTAATAGTCTTATCTATCTGTTCTTGTTCCCTTTCTCTGCTTTTTAAAAGTATTGTCTGAACTTCTGTAATCTTACAAATTTTCTGTTTGATTATTCTATTAATAACTTCTTCTTCAACTTTAATTACTTGTTAAACTGTTTTATATTGTCCCATAGATTTTTTTTTCAATTTTTTTCTTTGCGTTTCATTTTATATAATTATCTTTGTATTTTCAAGCCTGTTTGTGAGATGGTTGAAAAATTCTTTACTACTGATATCATTATTTTTAATTTTACCATTTCAGTTTGATTTTTTCTTATATATTCCTCTCTTTGCTGAAATACTCATCTCTTTCTGTGTTATTTACCTTTTCTATTAAGAATATTAACATATTAATCACGGGAAACTTATCTCTCATCATGATTTCCCTGACTATGCTCCTGTGTTTGATCATCTTATTTCAGAGTCTTTATTTATTATATTTGTTCATTTTATTTATTTATTTTGGTTATTTTCCTCTTTTAATAAGACATTAGTTGCTTCAGAGTATGTCTCTGTTTAATTTGCTCAGGACCTTGTTTATACTATACCTCTCATTATGCCAGGAACAAAATAATTTATTAATAAAAAATATCTGTATATATATTTAAATAATGACAACCCATATAGAAAACATAATTTTCAATACAAAATGTGTTTAATTGCTTTCAGAGGTTTGACAGCCTTTTCTGAATACACCTTGTAAGTTCCATATTACAAGGTCTCCCCAAAACACAGCTGATTCTCTTAAAATATTTTGGTGAATTGAAGGGGGAACAATTTGGATTAATATAGCTACATAAGATACTTATGATTATGTCAAGATTTCTCTTCAGCTTAGCATGGTTTGGTATTTCTAATCTCTCTGTGATATTTTGTCAAAATTCCAAGAAGATCCTAAAGATTACTGACATTCTGTAACTGAACCCAAAGTAGAAGCTTTGGAGCAGTTTTTTTTGGGTGGGTGGTTGTTTTTTTTTAATTTTTTTTTTTTTAGGAGGAAATTTTCTGTACATTTAGTGAAAGACAAAATAGCACATAGATAGGCACATCTAATCTTGGTGTAATTTATGACTTCACCCTTACAAAAAGTATGACTTTGAGTAGATTTTTTAATCCCTCTAATATCTCAACTACAAAGAAAAATTAATAATACATACCTTATTATGATATTGTATGAATTAAATAAGAGATAATCTATGTTATACAGAGTAACTGAAAGATTCTAAACTAGTTATAGTTGTAGCTGTGCTTTTATTAGTGTAAAATTATCCTTCTTAGAATTACCTTATTTGCATCAAAAACTTCCCCAAAGGTTACTTTCAAGACCTCTTGAAATTTTGATAAAAAGGTGTTATATTTTCTTATTTATAGAATAAACTGGACCATGAGTTACTTCTGTTAATTGGTCTTTTCCTGTAGAATTTATTGGTATGTGAGTTTTCCTCAGGTATATTTATGATTCAGTTATTTTTGTTTACACAGCAGGTTTTGATATATAGGAAACTTTATTAAATATGTCTTGAATAATTAGATATTGAAATTTTAATAAGCTCCTTGTCTCAAAGTGTAATGTGGAAAAAGAAAAATAGACATTTTTTTCCTCCTATGAATTAGAGTTCTCAGTTTAGTACACACAATAGTCACTGAGAAATTTTTAAAAAGAAGGCTCTTGGGCTCCATTGGAAACTAGCTGGACCTGAACCTCTTGAATGGATTCTGGTCCACAAAACAAGTGGACCCAAACCTGCTCTTTTATAAGTACAGCACTAGATTGTTATCTTGCTAATTTTCAGTCAAACACAAGGAGGAGAATGAAGCACATTCTAACTTAATTAAGAGAAAGCACAGATAAGTTATTACATTAATCTCTTTTCATAAGCTTAACAACAGCATGAGTAGCAAGCCATGTAATGATTGAATCTGGAAGAAAACCGTATGTACCTAATGACACAATAGTAATTGAAATACGTGCTTAAAATTTTTAGTTAAAAATGCAAACTCAAATTTACTTATGAGAAAGTCTAAGCAATAATTTGTAGTGATTAGCAAAGGTTAGAAAGGCTATTCTTAGTGGAAATAGTATACAATTTGTGTCTGAAAATATGTTTAAAAGTATGTTGTATCTTTTTTGAGTATTTTAGTGGAATCAATCCAGAAGTTAAAAAAAAGCTAAATAATCACTGGAATGGACAGTTTGCCTGTAATATGCATAATATCTATTGATTTGATGCAAATTATAAATGTGTAAGTCAGTCTCACAATTGAAAAGCAAATAGTATTCAATTTTTTAAAAATAAGTGAAAACACCTCTGTCTCCACTACCAAAGTAGTTTTCTAATGACAAAAATATGCTTTTATTTTTATAAAATATTTATAGTAATTATAAGTTTTGAAAACTCACATTTTATCACATTTTAAAATCTAACTAAACTCACATATAAAACTATTAATTTTTCATTCACTACTCAAATTGGCAGAGTCTCTCTTTCATACCCGAACACACATATATGCGTACTCTCCAAAACAACCAGTCCCAGGAATAAAAGTACTCCTTTGTATTACTTTGAAAAGATGAATTTAATATTTATGTTTTGGTAAACTAACTTGCTGCTCCCAAGCTAAAAACATTCCATTAATGAAATATAATTTCAATAAACAACAACATGAATAGATCAAGAAATAGACTAAGTAATTGTTTAAATAAATGACATCTAAATTTATAGTTTTAAAAATTGAAGGCTAAAGACTGTTTGATGAAAGTCCCGAAGTCACACTCACCTAATTGGTGAAGAAAGACTCAAATTCATGGCTCTTTCTTAGTTTAATGTTTGTTTTGTGAGAATCTTCTTTCTCTGTATAGAAATCTAGAAGTTAACAGAGAAAAAACTGATAAAAACATACAAGCAAATAATACATATAATCCTATTATAATAGATTTGAAAAAATGATAGGAAATAAAATGCTCCTAAGAAATTATAAATCTTACTTGTTGACTTGGGAAGAACAATTAAAAATAGAAGAGACTGAAGAGATGATTGCACTTCTACATATCAACATATTTTTTTTTAAATTTTTCAAATAACCTATTATTTCAAGTTATTTTATAGTATTTAATGCTGTGGAATAAAATAGCAAATGTTCCCATTTATTTTGTAAAACCCCATACCTTTTACACTAAAGTCTGAAAAACCTTAGATAAAAACTATAATTTAAATTAACATGGTATGTGAATAGAGATAAAATCATGTTTAGAATACAGTAATATACCAAATAATGATACACTGTGACCACTAAGGGAGTATTTTAAAAAGACGATGGTACTTTTCACTAGCAAATCTAGCAACATAACTTATTTTCTCTAAACTTTAAAGGAGGAAAAATAGATAATTCTAGTTATAATTATTGTAAAAATTGATGTTCTTATTAAAAACTAAGCAAATACTTATGAAAGTAAACTAATTTATGAAAATGTAATAACAAATAATATGCTAAATATTGAAATAATATAATCATTTCTCTTGAAAAAAAGAATTAAACAGCATCATCCATTTTCATCATTATTATTTAATGCCATCTTAAAATTACTAAAATATATCATGGAAAAAAATACTGATAATTTATAAACATTTCCAAATATATTTTTAGAAAATATCTCTATATGATGATACATTTGTCTATCTAGAGAACTCAAGTGGCACTAAGTAATAATTTCTTGTATAGGAAGAGAAACTTCTAGTGCACAAAATATAGATTTCCTATACTTTGGCAATAAGCACTTAAAATTAATGTAGAAATAAATAGTTGCTTTATAATAATGACAAAAATAGTAAAATAATAACCACTAAAATTAAAAATAAAACTTTCAGGTGTTATATGAAGAAATATATAAAATATATAGAAATATATAAATAGGACATGAATAAATGCAAAGACAGTGTGTTTCTGAATGAGAAGACAAAGACATGATATGTTCTGAGCAGAAAAAAAGTATATAATATAATCCTTCAAAATTAATAAAGCATTTAATGTCATTTTAATTAGAATCGCAGAGATATTTTTTCTGTAACATTCCTTAAAAGTGTGATGTGTGGAGTTAAACTACCTGACTCCACACACTTGCTTCCACAAATATGTAATTCATGGCCATTTTTTTAACATTCCCATGCCTCATTTTCCTTATATGTAAAATGAGAGTACTAAGAGCACCTGCTTAGTGAGATAGTTGTGAGGATTAAACAAGATAAATTCAAAGTATGCTTTCTATTTCAGAAAGAGTGCTCGGCGAATGTCACACGTTTTAATCACATAAATTCAGGTTTTGTGCCTCAAGCTTTTCACACACGCCTAATGCACTCCACCAAGTTCAGGATCAGTTAACTACTGCCCATGGGCCAACAGCCTTCTGCCTGTTTTACTAGAATACAGTTCTGCTTATTTGTTTTCTGTGTATTGTCTGTGGTTGCATTCCCTCTGCAACAAAGAACATATGGCCTTCAAAGTTGAAAATATTTACTATATGAGTCTCTATAGAAAAGTTTTTCACCCTGACCTAGACTAGTCTATCTCCACTTTCTAAGCCTACTGTTATATTCTTCTAGTCTCACTTTGTATGTCATTTTTTAAGATAGATGTTACATTGCTAACTAATTTATGATGTCTCTCCATATCAAGACTAGTAGTTCTTTATGAATTTATATAACATGTTTTCCCTAATTGACTACATACTTCATAAAGGTAAGAAACTAGCTTTCTATGATCACTGCAGCTGAATACTAGTTTCTGACATAGCTCTTAAAACATAGTTTTTCAAGAAACATTTATTAGAACATCAATTTTGTAAACTATTTCTGAGAATAAAAAAATGAGTGAATGAATAATCCAAAGTAGTAAATTCTATCTTTTCTTTTATAATCTGTTTAATCCAATTATTTATTTTTTATTAAAATACAAAAATACAGACAAGTAAAAATGAGCAAACTGATTCAGTCTCATAATTTAAATTCATCAGTTACCATTCTAGTGTGTGTGTGTTTACATGTGTGTATGTGTGTGTGTGTATTTAGAAACCAAAGAGGGTATTTTAAACTCACTTTATCCTCTATTGTGTTTGTCCTGGTGAGAACATGGCTCTTGCTATCCTATTAAAGAATTCCAAGGGGCCAGATAATGCATAGATTTAAGAATGTGACCAGTAAACTGGATGTTGATATCAGAGGTAGTGGCACCCCACAGTGAGTGGTAGTGAAGTCAGGTGATCTACAGCAATGCCACCAATATGACATCTCAGCCACTTGTTTCTGTGATGTGTCTTTAGACTTGTTTCTTACTGCTGAGCCAGTCTCCTGATTAATTTTTATCTCTAAGTTTCTTTGAGATTCCATCCATTTTGTGGTCTTTTATTATCTTTCTGTTGGTTTTATATTCTATTTAAGTTAGGTGGAGTCCATTAATCTTATTTTAAGTAAGATATTATGACTAATAATAGTATTTTTTTCTTCATTTTTCATCTATCCATCCTTTTTAAAGAGCTTTAGCCCTGTGCCAGGCACTGACCAGGCCCTTGACACCTATTTTATGTAATCTTTTAGAACACTAAATAATTTATTTTCTCCTTTTGTTTGGACAAGATTTTAGTTTGTGAATGTATCTCTACCAGACCTAAGAACTATTAATAAGAGTGATATAAAAAATTTTGTTGTAGATTTTTGAAAGCTTGATGTTTCTGTAAAACTACCTGTTTTATTATTGCTAATTTACAATAATAACAATGTTTTTAAGCCAACCTTTTATTTTTTATCTGATTTCCATCTGTGACATATTTAAAGAAAGGGAGAGTAATATATTTTTATGAAGAAGGTTTGCTCCTGTCATGGTTGGTATTTTTGAAGGAAAATGTACTTGGATTGAAAGCTAATGGTTACTGAAAGCCAATTCAAGGGCAAAGGATATAATCAAGATTTCTTGGCAATAATAATAAAAAAAAAAACACTACCAAATAGCTTCCCTGCTACATGTCACCTACTTTATGAATCCTTAAAAATATACTTTCAAACTATCAACAGCCATTTCATCGAGAAGGTCTATGCCACAGGCATAGATTGTATGAAAAGAGAGTACCAATATTGAGAGCTAAAAAATCATCATCTAAGGCCTTAAAATATCATTTTAAAACAGAGAACTTTTTTGACTTGCTGATCATGTTTAGTTGTCTATTATTAGTGCACTGCTTTTGAATTGAGCTAAATAAAATGCAGTTAGAAATATAGCTTAAATTGCTCATATTAAAAGATCAGTGTTAAAATGCTCACTTCTTAACATTCCCAGGGATAACCTTGCAAGTGTGTCATATTAGAAGTCTGACCTTGCTGAAAGTACCATTTTCATTGAGAATCATCCATCTCTTACTGAGAATCTTATTTGGACAACAGGCCAACCATGTGTCCAACCTGCATCTGGTATTATCCGCTACACAGCATGGTCTCCACTATTGCTCTGCTGCTGTCTGCCTGAGGATCACTTATGTGGTGGCAGAATTCCAGTTTGCTATTTTTACTGGAATGAAGTAAATACTCATGCCTTGCAAATCTGACTCTTGGCAGCTTCTGCTGAAACTAATACCTCCACTGGTTCTACCACCCCTACTTTTGAATTGGTGGGTAGAAGTCATCACATAGTCCCCATTTTCCTGTCTCTGCACTGCCCTTTCACCCATCAAAATCCAAACTAAATACCCTCTTACAAATCAACTTCTTGTGATGCTACCCTGCCAGGATGTCTAATGTACCCTGTACAATAAGACCCCAAGAGAGACTCAATCCAGTCTCAGAATTTTACACCTGTGACAACACCGCAGGACATTGTTGACAAAGTCATTGTGAAAGTGAAGCACAGAGAGATACAGTGACCTGTGCAAAGTTATACAGGTACTATTTATAGTAGCTAAATTTTAAAGAGTTATATCTAGCCCAAAGATTGAGCTCTGTGTATTCCTGTGACTGTTATCCTTTACACTTATTAGTAGAGGCATTTTTTATAGATAAGTTGGATCTTAGCAACTCCATTTTAAGTTAGGGATAAACTAATGTAATTCAGTGTAGGGGGGAAAGTAGTATAGGAGAAAAAAAAGAAGAATTTTATCTGGGGTAACACATTCCATTCTTTGTAATCTATGAAATCTGTTCTTGCAAACTAAAAATTGCAGATAGTACATGACCTATGGAAACATCCCACTAATATCCTTGCTGGCATCAGAGGCTCTTAGAAGAAAGAAACTGGGGAGAGTATATAGCTGGAAGAGGCATAGCAATTGTGTTTGCATAACAATCCATTGCTTTTATTCCTTGGTAAGATATATTTTTCTCTCAATTGCACAAAAATGAGTTAATCATAATTTAGTTTCAGAGCACTTTCTTAGTCATTCATCCATGTTTTACCTACTTTAGTTTTTAGTTATTAATTTTTAAAATAGTCATTGCAATGATATGAATGGACCTCGAGATAATTATGCTAAGTGAAATAAGTCAGACTGAAAAAGTTAAAAATCACATTACATCACTTATATGTGGGACATAAACCTAAAAGTAACAAGTGAACAGGACAAATAAACAGAGACTCATAGTTATGGACAAGAGACTAGTGATTACTGTAGGGTAGGGAAGAGGAGAGAGATAGACAGAGTAAAGGAGATCAAATATGTGATGATAGAAAGAAATCTAACTATGGGAATTGAACACACAGGCATGTTTATATATGCCTTATTGTTAAAGTGTATAGCTAAGACTCATTGCATTTTGTTAACCAATGTCACCCTAAAAAATTAATTATTAATTAATTATTTTTTTTAAAAAACAATGTAATAATTAAATCTGAATCAACCATTCCAACATAATTGACCTCTCTGTATAGGATCACCACTGCTCATCTCCATAAATTTTTCTCTTGCTTCCCTCTCAGACCAAGGAAACTCTTTGTCATATACTTTGAATGTCACTGTAAAAATGCAAGTTCTCCAACGTTTTTCATGTATACCTAATCTTTTAAATTAGTTTCTAATTGCTCCTAAAATCTTTTAATATTTAAACTAATCTCAAAAATGTAATTTTTTCCTAAAGTTTCTCATCATAAATGGTTTGCATATATATTTTTAAATTTGGAGTGGTTTTGCTGGCAGAGATAGAGACTGTGGAAGGGTGAAGTCCACCGCAATCCACTGATCAGCAGCGACACTGTCACCCCAATCAATGCCTGACTAGCATTTACCTTGTCCCATGACTCCTAGTGCTGCTGCACAGTTTGCCTACTTCTCATTCTCCCTGGAGCATAAGGCTGCTTTATGATTTAAAGTGCCCATTTATTGGGGCAAACGATTCGGCCATGGCAGCACCCCATTCATAAACTGTTGTGTTTGAAGTAGTGTTTTTGCAAAGTTGAATAAATTGCTTACTTTTAAAATGTAGAGAATTCACACTGAAATTAGAATTCCTACTCTTGAAAAAATATGAAAAGATCTGAAAATGCTGAGTTAATTCCCTAATGGAATCAATTGGCCTGTGCTGAGTATCAGCTGACCCCTTTAGAGGGGCAAGCACCTTCAGTTCCCAGTCGCTCAACCCCACGTGGCCTTCTGCTTGTGTCACTTGGTTGGCCCTGGTGCAGTTGGCATTTTCAGTCCTCAAAGTGCATGCTATCAAGGAATGCCTTTAGAATCAGACCGTTTTGGATTCTAGACCTGAGAATTTTAATGTTGTGACTCTATTTTTTTTTTTAAGTGGAGTAAGATTGCAAATGACTCTGAGAGTGATGTGTTAATTTGTAGCTTCTTCTTAATACGGTAAATCCTCACTTAACGTTCTTGATAGTTTCTTGGAAACTGCTACTTTAACCAATTTTGCCATAGCCTAATTGATATAAACAAGAATTACGTTCCTATGGCATGTTTCTATACATCAATTAATCTATGGTAAATTGGTTTTATCATACATCATTTCACCCAAAGTCGCAATTTCCAGGTACCTACTGACTACATTACATGAAGACTTACTTTACCTACTTTTGCTTTGTAAATGTTTAATAAAAACATGTGCCATGTTCATGTTCACCGGTACATCAATGAATTTTTGTAAATGTCAAAAGACTACACCAAGTTAGGTTGTTGTTATAAAAATAAAATAAAATAAAATGTAGCATGGCTTCCGTTCCATCATGTTTAGCTTAAAGAATTTTTAAACTTGGTCTCAGGTCTTTGAGCCAGCTTCTGTGTTGACCTGATGAGAATGTCGCAGCTGAGTCAAAATGCTCTCTGGAGCCATCATCCCATCCACAGGTCTCCTCTCCACTGCCTGAGCCACCCATTGGTTGATTTTTTGCCTGCCTCATACCAATAATGCTCTCAAGCATAGGACAAATATAACCCAAGTTCCTTCGGGGATTTCTGATATTTCATTATCTCTAATGAGCATTGTTTTGTAGCCAGCTACACTCCAGGAAGTACAGAGCACCCTGGCTGAAAAATGAGTCCTGGAGTGCTTCCAGTTCTTATAAAAGGGCAACTGATGCTTTAGTCATAGCTGGCATTTCCAAGTTTATAATGCAATGTGAAAAATTCAATATTTCAAAATCAGGGGTCATAATAAATAGTATTTTCCACATGCCAGGCACCTTCCTAAATTATTCCTGTTACTTAGTTAATTCATACTACAACCCTATGTGGTAAGTACTTTAAATGTTGCAGTTCCAGAAATTTACTTACCTTTTTCTGAATCTTGCTGTACTAATCTAAAACCTGACATTATGTTGGAATATTATTGTTGAAGACATAGTAATGCCATCCTTCAAGAGGAAAAAAAATCCATTTTGTATTTGTGTGTCTACATGTTGTAAACATTTGAAATCAACTTTGTAAACTACAACAATAATTTAGTAATACTGTGGATCAGATAAATTTACTTGGGCTTAACATGTAAGGGTCTGGTTTGCATTCTTTTATTTTTCCAGTCCCCAAAACATATTCTAAAGAAACTTCCTATAGACATTGTTTAGATAACCCCTTATAGGTAGGTATTGATTGCCTATACAGGTATTTGATAGAAAAAATGATGTTAGGGGAACTAATTCTAGTGCACCTTCTTCTTTTTAATGTTTTCATACCCTCTTTAGTACATCAGGTAGAAAATAAAAGAATAGGTAAAACAACAGATATTAAGGACTCTAGATTATAAATTTGTTACTTTGTCTCATACAGTTTTAACAGAGATTTTGGTCTGTTGGACTCCATGACTTTTGTCCAGAGTGAAATACAGGGTGAGCAGAGATTACAGAGTGGATCCTATATTCAAGCGTTTGCCCACAGGGTTGAGTTGATTTTCTACTGCATGTAGGCATCAGCTGCTGATTCTTCCCTTAACAGCAGATGCTACTCTTCTTTCCTTAGGGCCCTCAGATAATTGCACACAGCTCTTGAACAGCCCCATTTTCTCTGGGTGTTATTGCCCAATTTACTTTTTAACAACCTCATAGCATTGTTGTCAAAAAGATGTGCTACCCCCTAGTAGTGAAATCTCCCCGACAAAAACAGAGAACAAGGAAGAAGTGAGCCACCCAAACCTTCTTGTTAATTGCTAGTAAATGATTATGGATTCACCCCATTGCTCCTTGACACTCTTATTAAACAGTGTAATAGTATTATCGAGGATGCTCAGAAACACTAAAAATTCCCCAGCATTGACTCATAGTGCCCCTTACACAGTAAGTAATCTCAAAGATTCCTCTAGGTTTTTCCTGCAGTCTCACTTATGGAAAATCTACCATTTTCTAGAGATGCTAGGGAAAGGAATCATGCACAGTACATATAAAGGTATATTAACATTACATGGCAGAACAAAAGGTGAATTTGGTAAGTAAATGTGACATTTGAAAGTCCTTGTTATTAAAGCTTTTAAAAACTCAATTATTTATGAACATTCATTTTCAGTTCTCAGAGGAATAATGACCCAGTTATTATTATGCTAGTTGAGGAAACTCTAGGGGTGTGACAGGAAAATGATTTGCTTTAGAAAGTGCAATATCTGTCATTTTTTTCAGTGTAGTAGAAAATATATTTTACAAAGTTAAAAATATATAATGGAATGTCTTTGAATTTTGTTCTAGGAGAAAAAGATTAATCAAGAATAAGAATGGTTTATTTGAGCAGACCAAGGGGACAGCTTAGTAGGTGAGTAGATTCAGGATTGTAGCACTTTTGCTCAATAAATTCAGTCAGTTCTTATATATAGATATTATGTATCGACTGCCAATTATATCAGAATTCCTTTAAGAAAATTTATTAATTTAAAGGTTGTTTTTCCCTTTAGTTTTTGCTGTTTTGTTTTATTGGGTCTTTAATGCAGTGAGTGGAATTTATATACTTATTCTCATTTAATTTAGTAGATGCTGGGACAATCAATTTACAGATGTAGAAAATAAGGCACAGAGGATCTTATAAGTTATGGAAGTGACAAAACTAAAGCAATAAATTACAAAAGCAACATTAGAAGTTAACCTTCACTCAAAATCTATAGTTTAGAACCTTGAAATTTTTTTTTATAGAATAATTATATTCTGAATTCTATAATTATTTTGAATTTTACTCTATATGTAACTTTGGAATAATTATCTACTCATCTTATACATGTTGAGTGAAAAAAATCAAAGCCAGGGCCATTTCTTCTAGACATTTTCTAAGACAAAATAAAATAGGAATATTCCATTCTGTGTTGACAAAACTCATATCAAAGTAGTACACAAAAGCATTACTAATTTTGGAAATAGAAATTTTACAGTTTAAAGATATTTAGATACTAACCAACACCGTTCTTATTTAGATATTTTTATATGTATACATGTGCCACTTAGGACAAACAATAAGTGCAACAACCAGATTGAGACTATGTTCAAACCATCCTTAAGTGAACGAAAAACCTTTAAATGTTTCATTTCCAGCTTGCTAGATTTGTAAGTGATTTGTGCTTAGAAACCACTAGGCTTGTGCTTTGAAATATCAGATTACTTTCAGGCATCCCTGGTCTCTATTTACAATATTTTTTATGATGACAATATTGAATTTTACCTGAGCCTGTGTTTCTGGAAAGCAGCAAGGATTAAGAAATCTTTTGCCCTTGTGTGTTCTGGTTAAAAGGTGCGCTGCAATGAACCACCCATTCCCACATGACTTAGATTAGAATCATGGATGTCTCCCTTGTTTCCTTTGACAAACTAGACACAGACCTTCCAAATTCACGTTCTTTGCTGCCTAGATCAACAGCTGAACTGCTTGTCCCCAGTGATCAATCAAAACAAAATGCTTGTTTAAAAAAAAAGAAAAAACAAAACAATTTCAATGATTCATCTCTCCTTCTCTAACATGAACCTTTTTCTTACCACTCCTCCCTGAGAACAGGCTGGCCTCAGAGTAAAACATTCTCTGATCTCCAACACGCCACTCTCATGCCACACCCCCGCATGTGATCCTGTTAGCCTTATGCAGGTCTCTCTGTAAAAGAAATCTATTTGCCAACCCTTGAGATGCTTGAAAACCTTATGATCAGAGTGTTCTTCCTATTGTAATACTTCTCTTCCCTTTTCACCTTTCTAATAATCTTTTCAAATAAAGTTTCTCTTTACTAAATCCAGATTTGCTTTTTGTTTGACAATGAGAAAGAAAAAATAGAAACAGTACTGTCACTATCATTAGTATGTAACCTCTATGATAAAGTGTAATAAAGGGGGCCATTATGCTAGTCCTGAAAAATAAAATGAATAAAATGAGATGCTTTTATTCAGATCAAAATTAGCAGGTGTCATCTAAGCCTGGCTACAATAGTGGGTACTGGAGCAAGGCAGGATGCTTCTTTTTCCTCTGTGAATATAACTAACAATCTTTACGAATCTAAAGAGAGAACAAAGCTGGTAATAAAAGGTCATTTTAGTCAGATTTTCTTTAGTTGCTCAAAGATAAAATTGTTGTTCCTGCCCCATAATAACATTATAACTGCCTTGTGTCATTTGTGATGAGTAGTTGACAGGTGGCACTTATTTTTCTGAATAGCCACTTTGAAAGAACATGAATACCTTTCTTAATAAAATGGCTTCATTTTGATAGCACCCTTTACAAAGAACTTTACATCCAGATGTAGAAATAAAAAGTATGGAACAATGTCTTTTGTGGTAACAAGAAATGTGGATGTTGGTAGAAAAATGTTATTTAAATTAACTGAGATAATTCTACCAAATGACTCAGAAAATAATCTTTGACAGGATTATTTTGGATCCCATCAAGAGAGGTGACCTGCCATCAGTTTATTTCATACTGTCTCAGGTGAAACTGATATTTGTTTTGTTTTAATCTTTTTAATCAAAATATATTTGACCTTTAATATTGTATAAATTTAAAGTGTACAATAGGTTGATGTCATACATTTATGTTGTAATATGATTGGCATTTAGCAATACTAAGCATCACATAATTATCATTTCTTTTTTGTGGTGGGAATAATTAAGAACTAGTCTTATCAAATTTGATTATAATACAATATTGTTATCTATATTCACCATACTGTTCATTAGAATTTATATATATATAAATTTATATATATATATATCAGTGGTTTCTCAGTATCCTCTTTGTTTTCTCTTTCTGGCTCTCCAACAATTTAGATGTTAGAACTTACATGACTTTCCCAAAGCTCTTATATCTTTCTTCATACTTTTCAATTCCTTTTCCCTTTGGGAGCAAATTTCAAATAAATTTGCCTGCTTGTTGGTTTACTTTTCAGTAATAGCCATTTCTCCATTTAGCTTATGTATTGAGGGTTTTTTTTAATTTAAAAAAAAACTATTTTTATTTTAGGACATTAACATAGTTCTATGTGTATATGCTTAGATACGTTTAAAGCCATATTCACTTTAAAGTCTAATCTCATAACTTTGTTTCTTTGTGTTTAAATGTTTCTCTTCACTGAGCTTGCTGTTCCTTGTTCCGGTGTCTGCCCTCCTGTCCTGCTTCATCAGTCTTGACATTGTTTTGCTGAGTTTCCCTGCCAAGAACCGAGTCTACATCCACACAGCTTACTGCCCACATTAACATGCTTTTATTCTTCCACCGACCTTTAGTATTACAGAAACCTCTTGCTCAAGTAGATAGAAAATGCAAATAATTTCATTTTTCATCCCAGGATCTTACCGAAAGGTACATGTACTTTATATTACTTGCCTGAAAATGTTTTCCTCCTTGAGTCCACAATCCTAAGCAATGTTACTATGATTCTACCCACTCCTAACCAAGCTCCATATTGAAGGACCCACCTTTAACCAGATTTTCAAATCTTAATAAATATCTTTTCCCTCTATGCTGAGGGAAATACCAGGGCAAGAAATGAAGTGTGGTTTGCCTTATTGACTTGTTTTGATTCTATTTTAGGAAATCGACATTCAGTATTGCTCATGATTGAACAAAATCTTTGGGACCAAGGAAATAGTGAATGTCTTGTGCTATTTGCAGTACTAATGGCAGCAAACAGCTTCTGGGTTTTGTGGTAACAGGTCACTGAGAAATCTCCATTCCCTCAATGGGAGACCAGCCTCGAAACTTCCCTTTCTCTTCTCCAGTTCCCTTCCAGCTGAAGTCAGGCAGCATTGCAAAGGCTTGTTCTCTAATAAACCCAAAATTTTAAAGATATAATTAATTTATACCTAATTATAAATCAATTCTAATTGAGTTTAGACTATTTTTAAAAAGTGCGAATAATTGAATATCAGATCATTTTTGACATGGGAATGCTATGGGAGCAGAAAAGCCCCAGACAATAGTTGCTAACAGAAAACAATTGTAGAAAATGATTCTGTCAGAGATAAGCCTCAAGGAACTCATAACCTTGATTAAGGTGGGCCCAATTTATTTTAACTTTCTTGGGAAAAAAAGGTACTGAAGACTTTCCTTTTAAAAACTACTTGTATAGACAGCTGTTTTCATTATGAAGATCCATTCTATGCTTGAATAAAATAATCTGGTTTTAAAGAGATCTGTTCTTTGAGGAATCATTTTATTTTATACACTGATTTTTACCCCCTGAAACACATTCTACAAACACTATGTCCTGTATTTTATAAAACACTTGACTATGAGCAGCATTTTTTTCTTCAAAAAATAAAAAGAAAAGAAAAAGACAAAAAAAAAAAACACTTGAGGTTTCAGTTTTAATATAAATTTTTAAAACAAAGCAAAAACAAAACCAAAAACATTTCTTCCCCTCTTCCATTTTTAAAATCTCAAATTATTTTATTTATTGATTTACTGATAAATGCCAGGTCCTGAAGATTTAAGGTGGCTTGTATAACTACTTTAACAGAACAGAGAGATTGTATTTAGTCTTAATTTACTAAATCATCATTCTGTTTTAAAATAAAACTGTTATTAAATGTTTAGATTAATACAGGCAATAGTCCACATATTAGCCACTGTATACCTCAGTTCAATCTTGAAAAAAAATGACAATTTAATTTGGTGTCTCTAAAGCTGGAAGACTTCTCTATTTAGATCGAATTCTAAGGTCAGAACAACCTGAAACCATCAGTCTCCATCATTTATAATTCTTATACTTGAAAGCAGTTTTTAATCTTGAATTTGTAGTCTTATTACAGCATTTTAATACATATAATAGCATCATTTGAATACAGTTATGATGATTTAATGAAAATGAGGAGAAATTTTAAAACAAATTATCATTCACCCATTCTTACAATGTTCTTTTCTAAATAACTACCATCACATTTCAATAATTTTCTGATTTTATTTTTTATATTGATGAACATTTTAATATTTGAAACAATGGTTAGATGGATAAAAGATTTATAATGGCATCTTAAGGTTTCAAATTAGCAATGGAGATAGCAAGTAGCTCATATTTACATATTTTCTCTAGAGTTTCTTAAATAACTTCAGAATAGTATGCCACGTTTTTTATTGAACATACCCTGCTGATGTAGTTAGAATCAATGGTGTTGTTACTTTTCAGATGCGTCAACTAAGGCTAAAAAGATTATGTGATTATTTAAAGTTAGAAGTGACCTCTCAGATGTTACCATTTATGTTAACACTGTTGAATTATTACCACAATTCCTATATACATATAAGAATACAAGGTATTTCTTTACTCTTGATTTACCTTCCTACTCAGAAGACATTGTGCTCTTTCAGTGTGAAATGTTTTCTATATTTCTAGAGAAAATAATTTCACTTTCTATTTGAAGATAGCCTCTCTTTATCTCTTTTCTTCACCCTCTGGCAATCCTTTGGATATATATATATATATATAATGTATGTTTATATTCTGTCTGCTTAGCTTTTTGATCATCTTTAAACTTACCTGCGATGTTTTTCTGATATTTTCATCAGGTCTATTGGCCAAATAATTAACTAATTAAAAAGTAACTAACTCTAATACATAGCTTTTTAAAGTTTAAACATCAACATCATTTACTTCTGAATTTATGTATATTGAAAATATTCAAGGCCCATTATGAACTCTATTTCTTCTTTTGTCTTCTGAATTATTTACTTATATTGTAAAATAAGTTTCACATTGTTTTAAATCCCTAGAGTCTGGGTATAAGTTTTTCCTTTTTTTCTGCACATTCATGTTCAGAGGAAAAGATTCATGCCTGTGTTTTTCAATTTACTGCATAAGGTCTTCTTCTAAAGAATTGTCTTCAGAAGGAGTCTCATGTGGTCTCTGGGTATAGACATCTTTGTAGGGGATGGAAGTGCACCTTCTCTGCTGTGTGGGATTGTCCAATGTTGATTTAGCATCAACCTCACCACCCCTTTCATGGTTCTCACTGTATGGCAGAGGAGAAGCAGAGAACTCCCTTTTTTTTTAGAACCCTACTTCTTCCAAAATTCTGGATTTAGTTCAGTGATAAGAGAACACATGCAATATTTAGGTGTTTTCTTCCAGACTAGTGGGCAGACCAAAGGATCACAGCAGCTTCTCAGCAAACAAGCATGTAAGAAGCTCCCATTATGCTGCTGTTGACTGAGACCTGTTCAGGCCAGCCAATGAGAATCATCTGCTTTAGTGCTTAAGACGAAGATCTTGGATATTTGCTTTCCTTGTATCCCATCTACAATGACCTTGTATTTGGTGACAATTTCCCTAGCTTTATCTCCCTCAGCTATCCCCACAATTGTGTAATCTCAATGCATTTATTAAAGTTATTACTCCATTAAAATGACTTTGTTTTCCTGATGAAATCTAGAGTGATACAAGTCCTATAAAACTCAGTATGTACAAACAATTTTTAAGTTAGTTTGTTTAAAGAAGGGATTTTATACCAGAAACTTTGAGGGTCCTGGCTTAGGCTTCTTTTTTAACTCATAATCTCTTTTCAGTCAGCTTCCTTGGCAGTGTCTTCCCCTATTCATGGATGGGGTAGTTTCTTTCAGTTTTGTCATAGTCTGTGGCCTTGTATCCATTATCTCTTTATGGGCATTAAATACCCAGCACATTTGAATTCCATAGTTCCATATGGATAATGACCATATAGTATTTGATCCAAAATAAAACCTCAAGAGTTTAAGAAAGTGCTATTAATTAAGCCAGTATAATAGGCATATACTGGAATATCCGGTGAAATAATTCCCCTTACACATATGCAATACAGCTTCCACCCATTTACCCCCCCCCCGTCTTCTCATACCTTTCTCTAATATATAATATACATTTTACACATACTATATTCAGCAGTTGTATGTTTGTATGTCTCAGTAGCAGAAATATAGTGTTCTATTATCTTAGCCAGATAGCTATTCTATATTTCCTTTGGTAATGTGCACTGCCTTTTAAAAGTAATATTGGTAATCAAAGAATATTTTCTTGTACAATAAAGATTTAAAATAGTCTGGCACAGTGTTTATAAAAATGACATTTTATTAGAAAATTGTATGTATAATAACTATAATGTAAGCTCTACATTGGAGCCCCAGAAACCTAGGTCCCAATTCTTACACTGCTTCTAATGAGCTTTGAGGCTGAGGTAAGTTTCTACACTTCTCAGAATTTTCTTCATTTGTAAAGTGTGGGTTATAATTGCTAGTATTAAATCTGTCTTCCACTTTATAGTTCAAGTCTATTATTCAAATACCTCTCATTTTTGATTATACTGAATAAAATATATTTTATAAATAGTCTTGAGACAAAAAGAAATTATATTTGTACTTTGATTATTAAAATATGACCTCTGAAGTTCTCTTGGCTTTAGCCACGTTAAATTCTTTCAGGAGTGTGGAATATTTGCCTTTGATAGCTCTGTCAGTTTGTGAGCTAGACTACAAAGCCTAATCAGGGTTCACAGACTGGCAAGGATGAAAACTCAGACTCAGCTAAAGTTGCTGTCACTTTAGATTACTGTTGTTCTGGCAAATAAGAAATACAAAGGGTGTATGAGATGAGGATGTCCATCAATCGAAAAAGCTTCTGGTGCTTTCCAAGTGCCTTTTAAGGTGGTCTGGGTAAAGTTCATTGTTGAATGTATGCCATACAGAAAGAAAAACCAAACAGGTCAGAAAAAACAACACAGCGGGCTTGTTGCCTTTTGTAACTTTCAGCTAACATAGGTAAACTATCTCTACTAAAAAGTATTTCCTCAGGGCCAAAGTGTCATACTTCAGTGGTGGGTCTCCTTCTTCCCATTTGGGCCTAAAGTAGCCTTGATCATGGCTTACTACAGTATTTTTCAGACATTAGTTTGCAAACTTATTGCACTTAATTTGATAAACAACTTAAGGAAACATAACCTTGAAATTTCAGAAGCAATGACATGGTTAGCTTTGAGTCTTGCTGGGTGAGAACTACACAGTAATTATATTTTAAATAGAATTTTCTTTTGATTTTAGTAAACTAAAAATGATACATTAAGTATGTGACAGTCTAGAATAATTAAAAGTAATGATTATTATAGTTATAGATTATAATATTAGTGAATAATAATTTTAATATTTATAACTATGTGGATGTTAAGTAGACACTTGAAAGTGATATTCTAAAACAAAATTGTAGTACACTAACTAGGAACACAATATGAAGAATAAAGTTCTAAAATTAGTGGATATTTCAAAGTTGACTCACTGGTTCCCTCTGTAATCTGCTTAATGTAGACTTGTTAATATTGTGCAAGATTAAATTTGGCCAAAATTTTTTGACGTCTTTTCACTCAGAGACAGAGCTGACATTCTTTCTCGTTGAATATGGGAGGTGTCTGTGACTGCTTTGACAGATAGTATATGTCAGAAATGATGCTGTGACAGTTTCTAAGCTCAGTCCTTAGAAAAGTAGCAATTCTCACTTCTCATATTGTGGAATAATCTCTCCTAAAACCAAGCTGTATCTTAGAAGAGTCCCAAGTACTTCAAGGAGATGCCCATTGGGAAAGAAGCTGAGATCCATGGCTGTCAACTTTGGCTCAGCTACCAGCCTTGTGAATGAATGATCCTGGAAGTAAATTCTTCAGCCCCTGTCTAGCTACACCAGGTGGCAGTAGTGGAGGGAGAGGAGGCCATACCATGCCCTGTTGGAACTGCAGATCTATGACTAAAGTAAATAATTTTTGTTTTAAGCCACTAAGTCTTAAAGGAGGTGGATACAGAGCAACCAATAATCAGAACAATAATATTGACAAATACTGGTATTACTTTATATGTTTAATTCAATTCAGTGATGATACACAGAACATCTTTTAACTTAGGATATTTTTTGTTTGTGACAAAAGTCTAACTAAAAATAGCTGAGATTTTTCTTCTGAACAAAATGTTCTCTCTATATATACTTCTAGTGTTTGTCTATTATTTGATATAAAGATGCTAGACATTTATAAGCATATATAAGATACTTTATTTTGAAATGTGGATAATTTAGATATCGTTAAGATTTTTCTAAGAAGAAATTAGTAAGATATACGACATGATAGCAAATATTCATTTTATTTTATTTTTTATAATTAATTAATGGGGGGGGCAGCAAAGACAATTTCATATGAGACCCAAGAGAATGAATAACAAAGCTGATACCTTTTTGAATCACTTTGCCTAATTTTTATTATGTATTATTACAGTAAAGTTAAGAGTCTGAACTTGAGATGGATATGAACTTTAAAAAAATCTTATTAATTTCATCAAAGTTGCATCATTATGGACAGCCTTCTTACCCATGGAGTCTACATTCATGTTTTTTATATACTGCAGATCAAAATATTAGAGAAAAAATGTTACTTAGTTGCTGACATGTACTGCATATGGTATAACAAATATTGACATAGTATTTACATTATATTAAGTATTTAAAATAATTCAGAGATGATTTAAAGTATACAGGAGAATGTTTATATGCATAGTTTATATACAAATACTACACCGATTTACATAAGGGACTTGAGCAGCCCCGGATTTTGGTACCTTTGGTAATCTTCCATGAGTACTGAGGGATGACTGTATAAGCTGCTAAAGTATCTTGAGGTAAATAAATGTTTCTACAGGCCTGGAGGCCCGACTATTTGCCACTACTATAAATTACTCTGGGAGGCCTATGCAGGTGACTTCATCTAAGAGTTAATGACAGAGACAAGTAGAAATAGAGACAGACAAATTGTGCTAGTAAAGAACTAATTACTTCTATAGGAAAAAAAAACATTTTACTTAAAAATGATCTGAAATGATATAGTTTTGGGGTGTATTATTTTATAAAATTCACATGCATATTCAAGGACATCTTCGGCTCTGCCTTTTATATATATACAAAATACCTATGCTAAATATTTCCAGATTTTCAGGTTGGCTTTTAGCTCAAAGAATTATAAAACTCATATTTTACTAAGAAACATATAGGAAGCTGGAACCAAAGAATACTCTGAACAAAAATTTCTCATAGGGCTAGCGAAAGACTTGACTTATAGGAAAGAGTTAATTTTACTTTAGACTTACCTCTTTTAGACTCTAATATTAAAGCTGAGAATTGCCCATGACCTTAATTGAATTCTAACTGATACACATTTTGGGTACTACAAATTCCTTCCTTGCTTTCAGAGTTTTATACTCTTTGGCAGAGAACAGAGCACATGGACTTTCTCTCAGAACACATTTTTTTTAAATAGAACTTTGGAGGCCACTGGGGCTTCTGAATATTTCTTTTAGAGGATATTTTAAGAAGTTTACAAATAATATGAGTTTCTTCATTTTCAATATTCTTTTCATTTAAATGTATTTGTATTTTCCCTTTTTTGTTTCTAGCCTTTTCTATCTTTCACCACTAAACTGTGGACATAGTCAATACTCCAATTCTGTATTCTTATTTTCATTTGGTTCTTAAGCTTATTTTTTTTTTTAAATAAAAACAATAGAAAATAAACGAAAGCACCATTTTCAGTTTACAGTTGGGATTTTGCACAGCATGTAATACTAAGCTGCATCTGTGCAGAAAGTCTACCATATGGGTAGGAGGGAATCATTTAATTTAGTTCATGTGCATGAAGTAAGTGAAAAGTTGACTGTATTTTATATCTTGCCAAAGACAAGCAACAGCAGAGCTAGGAACAGAATCCAAAAAGTTTCATAATCAGTCTTATGTTTTCCTTGGTAAACTATCTTTTTAGGCTGTTCACTTGTACACTACAAATGATATATCCTCCTACTTTGAAAATGTAGTTTTTATGCATTTAAAACAGAGTAAGTATAGATTTCATTTACAATGTTTTATCTTTAAATTTATATCTTTAAATTTCTTTATAAAAATGACTTAAATGTGCAAATTAGACAAAATTAAACATGTATATAATGCTTAAAAATGACAACTATTTCTGAAAAAATATTAATATGTAGTACATGAAAATGGGCACAATTTTAATTTAATCTTAGCTAATGTAATTTATCTGATGTTAAGATTGTTGAGATTAAAAGAAGTTTATGAGGTGATGCTGACAAATGGGATACTGAGAAATATTTGTCACTCAGAGACAAAGGGCAGAGAGGATTAAAAGTGGGAAGGGACTCCTTAAGAGTAGACTGTGGACCTAAAGGAGAAATTGACTGTTGTTATTATTATTATTATTATTATTATTATTATTATTATTACTTGTCTTTCTACAAGTAATTTCAGAAAATCTTTGAATAAATAAGCCTTGAAACTGTTTAAAAATTTTAGATAATAAATGAATATAGCTACTAGCTAGCTAGAAAACACACACACACACACACACACACACACACACATATATATAATGATTCTCCTTGTTAAATTAATAAATTAATTCATTGATTAATAAACTAATTACCAACTCCAATTTTGTTCAAGAAGAACAAGGTTTCTTTTCTATATTCCATAGTGTACTTGAGTATTATAAGTATTTAAAATGTGCATTTGTTCTACAAATTCACAAAGTATTTGAATAGTATAAAACAAAGAAAGTACTTTGAAGATTTTACTTAATTTCAAATTATGTATTATGTAGAAATTTTCACAAAAATATTCCTGAGAGTTGGTCATCAAGTCCTTGGTTCACAGAATATTTTGATTACAATTGGAGAATATGTTCTGGATTTTTGGTTGAGTTGTATGTTTGGAAGTTAACGTCATATTGTATCATTCATTTTATAACACATCCATATCTCGGCCATTTTGTGAGTTTTGTTCCAGATCACACATTAAAGCCAAATTTTCAATAAAGTGAGTCACAAACTTTTTGGTTTCCCATTGCGCATGAATTATGTTAATACTATGCTGTAGTGAATTCTTTCCAGAAGATTTTCAATTTACTTTGCCTAGATCCATCAGAAGAATTACTATCTGTGGCAGCTATAGCTTTACAAAATGTATTTCTTAAATAATAAGACTGAAAGTTAAAATTTCTCCTCTATCTATGGGCTGCAATGGATATCGTTTTAGCAGGCACAAAAGCAACATTCATCTCATTGTATTTGTACATCTCCATCAGAGCTCTTGGGTGACCAGGTGCATTGTCATTGAACAGTAATATTTTGAAAGAAGTTTTGTTTTTGTTTTTGTTTTTTATTTCTGAGTAGATCTCAATAGTGGGTTTAAAATATTCAGCAAACCATGTTGTAAACAGGTGTGTTGTTATTCAGGCTTTGTTGTTCCATGTACAGAGCATAGACAGTAGGTACATGGAATTCTCAATGGTCCTAGGAATTTTGGAATGGTAAATGAGCACTGGTGTCTGTCACCAGCAGCATTATCACCTAACGAGAGCCAGCTTGTCCTCTGAAGCTTTGTCTCAGGCACTGACTTCTCTCTAGCTATGACAGTCTTAGATGTCACCATCTTCCAATATAAGGCTATTGTGTTACATTGTAAATCTGTTTTTTAGTATAGCCAACTTCATTAATTATCTTAGCTAGATCTTCTGAATAACTTGTTTCAGCTTCTCCATCAGCGCTTTCTTCTTCACCCTGCACTTTTATGCTGTTAAGATGGCTTCTTTCCTTAAACTCTTAAACCAACCTCTGCTAGCTTCATATTTTTCTTCTGCACCTTCTCACTTCTCTCAGTCTTCACAGAATTGAGGAAAGTAAAGGCCTTGCTCTGGATTAGCTTTGACTCAAGGGAATGTGGCTGGTTTGATCTTTCATCCAGACCACTACAACTTCCTCCATATCAGCAGTAAAACTGCTTCACTTTCTCGTCATTCATGAGCTCACTTGAGAAGGACTTTTAATTCCCTTCAAGAACTTTTCCTTTGAATTTACAATTTGGCTACTTGGTTCAAGAGGCTTAGTCCAGTCTACCTTGCTTTCAACATGCTGCCTTCACTAAGCTTAATCACTTTAGATTTTTATTTAAAGGGAAAGACATGGGATGCTTCCTTTCGCTTGAATACTTACATGGCCATTATAAGGTTATTAATTGGATTAATTTAAATATTGTTGTGTTTCAAGGAATATAAGGCTGAGGAGAGGAAGCGAGATGGGTAAATGCCAATCAGTGGAGCAGTCAGAATAGACATGACACTTATCAGTTAAGTTCCCAACTTTAGGTGGGCATAGTTTTTGGTGCCTCAAAACAATTACAATAATAATTTCAAAGATCACTGATCACAGATTACCATAACAAATGTAATAATAATAAAAAGTTTGAAAACTTTCAAGAATTTCCAAAATGTGGAACAGAAACATGAAGTTAGTTTTGAATCTCTCATTTATTCTTCTGGCCTTCTCTTTCTAGTCTCACTGTTCCTCCCACTGAAGAACTAGAGATTTTCTCAGATTTTCATAGCTAAATAAAGCTTGGATTGCCTTTTTCAACAAGATTCATCTTCTTCTGAAAAGACTATATTACTATTGGTTAAAAGTTTCACTTCTTTTTTCTTTTAGGAAATACATCCTTTGATCTACCAACCTTGTTATTTCACCAGTTGGGTCTTCTAGAAGCATGTTTTGAGAGGAAGTTTGGGATGTAAAATATTTAACAAGGATCAATACTTGGAAAAAGCATTTGGTAGGGGAAGGAATTAACTTGCATTTGCAGGCCTGACAAAGTCTGGCCAATCCCGGGGTACCAATGCAGTGAAGACAGCTTGTCAGAGTGCCCACATTCAGCTGAACTTGCCCATCCTTTATATCCTCTTTTGAAAGTCACAGAATGCAGGCTGCTCAGGAAGAATGTGGCCCTTGGCAAGTGCCTCTCCACAGTAGAGACTAGTTCTTATAGGAGCCAAACTTGAGTCTGTCTGTCTGCTGACTGACTGACTGACTGACTCCCCAGTTCTGGCAGCAAGTCCTTCTTTGAAGGGGCTTCTGTGCCCTGAACCTCTGTGTCCATTTCTTGAATC
This sequence comes from Cynopterus sphinx, assembly GCA_030015415.1. Lineage (NCBI taxonomy): Eukaryota > Metazoa > Chordata > Mammalia > Chiroptera > Pteropodidae > Cynopterus > Cynopterus sphinx. Next base: position 15,333,839 of record CM057380.1, read on the forward strand.
CTGGCAATGACCTTGATTCTCCTCTATTTCTTTGGAAATTTTTAAATTTAAAATTTCTGACTTCCTCCTAGAACTATTTCCTCCACCATATTTTAAAACCATTCAATTTCTCTCTCTAAGGACTCAGTAAAGAGGGAGAGAAGTTAGTTTTCCTCAAACCCTCCTCCAGTAAGTACAAAGCTCAAAATGCGTTCACAGTGCACACACGTACTGAGGGCCCCAGAGCAGGGAGGTTGGCCTGACCCACAGATGGCAGATCCCTGGAGCAGTGCCTTTACTTTCTGCGACCTCGTAATCCCAGTGTGACCTAATTGTACTTCTCCCAACACATTTCTAAAGTTCTGTTTGTCCATTAGCTGTATGAATTCAGGTTCCTAGTCACACAGGCTCTCAGGGGAACTGTGCCTTTTAGCTCCCCTGATGGTGCCCCATATGGTCCTTTTTAACCTCAGTTGCACTCCCATGCACTAGTGCTTGCTCAGCCACAATTTAGCCAAGACTAAAAATTTAGCAAACCCAGAGACTGTTAACCAGTATCTCAAAAATCTTTTAGTTTCTTACACATTTTTTTTGCTGCACTTTTTTCCCAGTGGAATTCAGTGCCACAGCCAAATGCTACTTCATCAAATACACACCCTACAGAATTCTTTACCTCATTTATGAGGGGTGTGTGTGTGGAGGGGGGCAGGGATGTGGAGAGCCAGAATAAGCACTTGGTGTTAGTAGTATATGTTATGTATCTTTTACAAATTACTTAACCTCTTTTAATCTTTTGCTGTTTTGAAAAAGGTATAATAATACCTATAATACAAATGTGAATATTAAATATACTGTTTTGAAGTTCTGAGATATGTAAGCTCTCAAATGCTTTGATTACCTTTGTTTAACATTCAATTTCATTTTTATTTTACTTCCCTCTAATTTAATCATGCCCACTTGTAACATCTCCTTATTCAGTCTTACTGTAATTTTAAATGGTACCATTAATCTTACTTAGTGAAACACTGGATGAAAAAAAAAAAGAAAACAAATGAAAATATCCCACTCTTTATTCTACCTTTTAAGTTTGGCTCTTTAATGCACACCTCTGCCATTCATCTTTAGAGACTACTCCCTAGTGAAAAGCCATATATTTTTTCTTTTTTCTGGTAACTATTCCAAAGTAGATTTCTCTCTCTGTGTATCTCAACTCTCATGCAACACACAATATATCCACTTATGATTTGACATTTATCATTGATTGGACTTTACAAGCATTACAATAATGATGACTATTACAGTGAAAATGTCATTTTCTAGATATAAACTTCTGCTTACATTCAAAATTTAACTTCCAATCTTTAAGCAATATGGATGCCCAGGGAGATATAAAGAATGTTATAATTCAATTTTATTTGGAAGCAGAAAAAATCACTGTCCATCATTTAAAAGGCTGATTTTTTGGCTTTTGTGTATTTTATTCAGACAGTTAAATAGTACCTAGATAAAAAAAGACACAGGTAAAAAAGGGCTTGCCAGTGTTCTTTGAATGATATTTTTTATTCAACTTAGCTATGGAATGAAACAAATAAATAAAGAGCTAGTTTACTCACTTTTGTTTCTGTCTCATGGTATTTGATAAAACTGAAGATGATCATTTGTAATACATTTCAGACACACACACACACACACACACACACACGTAACTTCACATATAAATAGATAGACACAAAAATGGTACTTATAAAGTTATTTGTAGTTTCGGATTGTGATACATTTAATATATTGTCAAACATCTCCCTTGTTTATTTCAAAGCTTTCATGAGGTAGAAAAAAAATTAAATCTCACTTACTACTCTTATTTGTAACTGATTTGATAAGTTCTTAGTTTGGTTTTGTTCACATCAAACTAATCTTGTAGCAGCTAATTAACCTGTGAATTTGTTTTGAAGAATTCTACTTGCAGTCATGTCTGGCTACTGGTTTCATTATGGTTGAATCCCAATTCTGGTCAAAGAAATATGTGTGTGATCTGAAGTAAAAGTTGTAGAAGGGATAAAAAGAGAAAAATTCCAAATGCTTATTTATTATTACTACACTTAGATGTGAATTGTCTAAACTTATACTTGAAAGTACTTTTAAAAATTAAGTCTGTAGACTTATTTGAATATACGGTTATTTACATATAAAAATAAACACATAGTTAGATTAAAAAAAAATACAGTAAAAGTCCCAGCCTCATGAAGGACTTAAATATCAAAAGTTTTCTTTGGTGAAAGCTCCAATAGGAACCGACAGCTGAAGTGTCTGCCTCTGCACCTTCCTGAACTGAGACTCCTGGAGGCTGAGCCCTTGGAATCCTGGAGAGGAAGCATCGATACCTCTGCTTGTGTCCTTTTTAAGAACCTGATCACTCTTGGTGTTTGGGTCTTTGAAGCACATTGTAGGTGGCCTTCTATGACATCAATATCTATCTGAAGTCAGGGACATGATATTATTCTTCTCTTTTCTTCTCTTACTCTCCTAATCATTTCAGGAGGGTTTGATCAAAATTTGAGATTCTAACCTGCCTCTCATTTGTCTCTTTGTAGAGGAGACTGCACAATTTGCTGGGTATTTGTCTCCATTCCTTCTACTTTATCTTTGTTTTCTGGCTAAGATTTGTTTTCTCATAGCACAATCCAATAGCTGTTGTCTCGTGACTGTGTACAGGTGAAGTGCACATGCTGCCACTTCCAAGTTATGTGTACTTTCTATGCCCGGTTTTCCTCATCAAATGCAGAAAAAATTGTAATGTGTATGAGTTGATTTACATAGAGGATGGTATCTGATAGACAGAAACTATAATATGTATGCCCATTATTTCATCTTCAGACTTGTGCCTTGCTAATTTAAACTCTTTCGCCTTTTTTTCTTTTTCTTTATGTGTTTGTCCAGCCCCCCTTCCTTTTTGAACTTAAGTGTAAAAACCTGAATTAATCACATCTTTGATTTATTACACACTAACTTCATTGGTACAGATATGGAAATTTAGTATTCATTTATTAGCTAAAAAATATTTATTTTAGTGATAGAAAAAACATCCATAAACATATTGCCAGAGATAAGGATTTGTTAATGATAACAACTCCTGTCTATCTGCATATTTCTTCCCTTTTCTGTCACTCCTAGAGGTGATCCCCACTTTGAATGAGGGATTTATCATAGTCTGCTCTATTTTTTAATATATATATAATATAATATTTTACTTATATAAAATTACCTCTTATAGGTAGTCTTCTGAGATTTGCTTTCTTCACACATATTTGTTACTAATATTCATTTAGGTAGTCCCTTTATTTTCACTGCTGCATAACATTTAATGCAAACTTTCCACAATATGTTTGTACATTCACTATCAGATTAGTGGGTGGGTTGGTTTAAGTATATCATAATAATCAGGGATCCTGTTCTTTAGATGCTTCTAGGTAGACAGATATTAAGTTTTCCTTGGGTATACATAAGAATGAAATGACTACATCATAAGGTCTATATAACTATATGTAAATATGAATGACAATACAAATATAACTAACAATATAAATCCTGTTATTTTTTTCCAAAATATTTTTCCCAATTTACACATTCAACTGCAAGAAACATATCCACAGCCACTCCAACTCTTTGTATCCTCAGATTTCTTAATTTAAGCCAGGTGACTATGTACAAAATATATATATTTTTTTATTTTAATCTCTCCCTTTCCATTCTGATATTAATAATGATATATTTTATTCAAATCATCTCAATTCTTTCTTAATTTCTGGAACAAAATTGACTCTCAGATTATTATAGACATTTAAAAAAAATTTTTTTAAGTCTATCGACCAGTGAAGAGCTGAAGATACAAAACAAATTAAAAGTTGGAATCTTAAAAAATATGAAAGAGGAGACACAGAGTCAGGTAACTACCCAAAATGTACTCTGAAGAGAACAAAGAAAGGCAGGGTTTATAACGGCAAAATCACTAAGTTTGCACAAAGATTTTTCTTATTGGCTGTCTAACATGGTGTGATGGCTAGTTCAGATAGGATTGGTGAATTCTGGGTGTCAATATTCTGAAATAAGTGAGCATCAAGATGCACCTCTACGGAGAGCACTAAAGTCAGAGAGTTCAAACTTCATTTAAGTCTTCTATGAAAATGCAGGATGCTGGTTGGTGAGCCAGACAGGCTTTTTCAAGATAAAGTATACAGATGGTCTGGATGCCAAGGTGAGGAGGAAGTAAAATTCAAGACGTGGTCTCATAGCTAGCTCAAAGATTCATAGGTGGGACGAGCATAAGGCAATTTCTCTATGCCCTCCCAGCTCCATTGTAGTTCCCTTAACATAAGTGATCCTATTATGGAAATTTCTATTCACAAGTCTTTGATTTGTAATAAATTCAACAAGTTGTTTGTCTAGTTCAAAGGATATTACATGTTCTAAATAGGTCCAGAGCTTTTTATTTTATTGTATTTTTCTGTCTGTACAATGCATTACTTTTGTTTTCTGTGTGCGAATTTAAGAGTTTTGAAATCTGCTATCTAGAGCCATATTCAGACTTAAGTATCAGTTAACTAGAGACCATGTGGATGCTGGAACAATTTTTTTGCCTATGAAAAATGTCAGTTGGATCCAAGAGATTAGCTTATTCATAGTTCCTTTCTTGTTCTTGAAACTAGTCCAAAACACAGAGATTAAGTAAGTTTAGGGCTGCTTGTCTGATAGTACTTGCCAATACTCTAAAAAACTCAGAATGGAATATGGCTTTTGCTCTCCTGGCTGAGAAAACAAGTCTATAGATATCTAAGAGGCCTAGAAACATAAAGAATATCTCTTCCTTACATTTGAATCCCTGAGTTCGGTAGTATCTGATAAGGGCTACCGAAAAATCAGATTCACAGGTTGTTGACAAAGAAGTTGATTCTTACTTTCCTAGAAGTTGTTTCCTCAGCAATTAAAACTAGTTGAGCAATCATTTAAAAAACAAGTCAGTGGAAACTAACCATAAATCACCAAACTCAAATTCGTTTGGCACACAGAACAAGCTCCTGTGATAAACAAGGATCTTCAATCTCTCTACGTAACACTGTTCACCAAAAGTCATTCCTTATGTATCTCTCCCAGTGCCTGGTTAATGTACCAAAATGTGGAGGTCTCAGCAAATCAATTAAATGAAGACTCATTCCTTCTCTTCCACACTTCAGAATGGATTGAAAGTAAAGACTCTCCACAGGGAAGTGCAAAGTCAGGGAAACAGAGGCTTCCTGACACAGTTGCCAGCAGATTAAGTGAATCTATTTGTCTTAAATGTCAATATCTTCTGAGCTAAACATGTAGTCTCATTATAAGAACAGAAGATCAGAAGTGTCTTTAAATCCTAAAATGTTCTGGCATCCAGGACTCCTTCATACGAAATAAAATCAAACCTTTGGGCTAAATGGGTCCTAAACAAAGCAATTTTTGGACAAAGTACAAGGAGTGATTAATCACGTTGTGAACCAGAACAAAGTGAGGTCATCTTACATTTATCACCAAAAAAAGATACACACAGCACTTATTTCAGGGGGAAGCTGTTCTAACTTGGATACTTCCTAAAATATGAGATGTAAAAATTTGAACTTTCTAGACCAAATTGAGATATCAAATGACCTTGATTCTGGGGAAAATAGAACCTCAGTCCTAGGAAAATATATTAAGTTAAAAAAATATATACATATATACTATATTAAAAAGTGTTTCTGTATCATGCTTTTTATAACCACTTTTGTTATCAATTTCTGCTTTTTAGAACTTCAATTTATCAAACTAATTTCCTTTTAAAGACGTTCAAAATAAAAGTTGTTTTCCAAATTGAAGATATTCAAACACAAATATTGCATTTTTAAAAGAATGCTTTGCAAAAGTAAGTGCCACTTTTCTTTTGGTCATGTTTTCTTTTTAAGAATTCCACAAATAGAAGAGTAAAAATAGATCTCTGCCTCGTATCTTCCATGCTGTTTAGGGAAAGGAAGAAGCAGAAGGGGAAGAGGACAAATGAAGTGTTCTTGATTTTAAAAGTAGACTTTTTTCTTTTTCTTTCTGTCTTGTATTTATTTATTTATTTTATAGGAAACAAACTTCCTGCATTTTCAAAGGTGCTTTCCTGAAATCTTTGTTTCAAAAATTGATATTTTATTCTTCTTTTAAGGTAAACATGGTAAACACTTTTATCTCAATTTATATATAAAAACCTTTTTAATAACCAATTTCATTGCCTGACTTTGAAGACATCATTACTTATATATAAAATGCCCACTAAGTGAATCCAGTGTTCTAGTTGATTCTTGGCAGCAGCTCTCCCCAAGAACTGTTCATTTGAATCACTAGAAGTGCTTTAAAAATGTACAGATGTGTAGATATTGGTGCATTTTTAAATCTCCCCAGATTATAGAAATAAGCAGCCAGATTTGAAAAACATCGCTTCAGGGAAACCCGAGAAGAAAATATATCACAAAATTTGAAAATGTGGTATAGAAACAAGCATACTTTTAAAAACCCCTGTGAGAATTCATGTTTATCTATTTTCTTAACAAATTAAAGCATGGGTAGTAGCTAGAATTTGGACTGGGCTTCACTGGAAAAAAATGAGAAATGGACATAGGTAGACATCTACATGTGGTAGTATGTAGTAAGATGGAATTTTGAAGTTGTATAGACTGACAGTCCTTCAACTCCCATATCATTTATGTTAAAAACTAGAAAACTCAAATCAAAGTATAACATAATATTTCAGTTAAGGAGATTAAACAAAGTAAACACACATACGCACACATATATAATTGAGTGGTTAGAAAATGACTTGGGTAAGAAATGTTTCTTCATTTAAAAATATTTACTCCCTATTAACTATATATCCTAGGTACTGAATGAAGTTATTAATGATACAAGAATAAATAATAATTTTTGAATCTGAATTTTGAAGTTTGTAATTTAGTAGAAAATATACAAATAAACTCTATACAGAAGATCTGTTAAAAAATGTTGCAGGAACATATAAGAACACCTCTCAATGAAGAAATTCCAAAGAATACCAATGATCCTTTAATCCAATCAGTTAGCAATGAATAGCTACACCTCTACTTATGGATAAAATAAATGTTATGTTTATATAAAGAAAATTATTAATGAAATAAAAAAAATTTTCTGGCTTCAATATTTATGAAAATTTGTGAACATGTTTATTTTTATTCTCTTAAAATGAAAAGATAAAATTAAAACAAGTCATAATGAAGTACACTAATTAAACAAATGTGATTTTGCCGTCTTTAAAGTTACATTATATTTTCCTCTACAATCCTCCATTATGTTTCTACTTTTAACCTTTAAACAATTTAATCATTTGAAGCTGAAAAAGAAATAGAGAAAAAAATGTAGAAATGCTAAAGTGAGGGAGTGAGATAATTTGAATGACAGTGAATAATATCAAAATAAAAATTTTGAGTCCTTTGAAATAAATGTATACTCTTCAATAAGTATATATGTATGTGTATATATATATGTTTATATATACACACACATGCATATATATACACACACATCATATATATACATTTACACATACACACACACACTCACACACACACACATATATATACACACATCAAATTAAAAGGCAAGTTGCCATAATAAGAAAGAGTATACACTTTATAGGTAGAAAAATCTAAGTATTTAATTTAGTAATAAAAATAAATGTATTTCTTCTCTACTTTTAAAACAGTCTCAAAATATTGTGTCTCAAACATGAAAAACCTTTTTGCTGAGATATGTATAAATATTATACATATAAAAGCACATATTTCCATTAATACTGCTAATACATTGTTGCAATTGATTAAATCCTTGGAGTTAATTGAATTCTCATTTTAAAAATGTTATCAAAAATTAAAAATCGATATACCTTTTAAACCAGCAATTGCACTTCTGAGTATCCAAAGGAAACAAAAACAATAATTCATAAAGATCTATGCACTCCAATATTCATGGCAGCACAATTTACAATAGCCAAGATATGGAACCAACCTAAATGCCCATCAACAGACAATTGGATAAAAAAATTATGGTTCATATATACGATGGAATATTAGTCATTAAAGAAGTAAAATTCTACCATTTGCAATGACATGGATGGACCTAGAGGTTATTATGCTGAGTGAAATGTCAGACAAAGATAAATACCATATGATTTCATTAATATGCAGTATCTAAGGAACAAAAAGAACTAATCAAAAATAGACTCACAAATACAGTGGACAATTTGGTGCAGACAGAGGGAAGAGGAGTTGGGAGGCTTGGAGAATATGGTGAAGGGTTAAAGAAGTACAAATTAGTAGTTGATTTCGGTGCTATTCTACGGTAGTTTTTTTTGTTTGTTTTTATCCCTCATCTCATCATATTATTGAACATTTGAATCGTTTCCAGTTGGAGTTATTAAGAAAAATATTTTTTCTATAAACCTTTCTTCTATGCACATGTCTCCATTTATCTTGAGGACATTGATTTTTCTAATTTAGGCCATTTTCATACCCTCTCAATGTGATTCTAATTTGTGTTTCCCTTATAACTAATTTAATATTTTAGAGCAAGAGTTAAAGAATCACTGTTTAATGATGTATAACAGATGAAGCCAAGCCAAAGGATGGAGATGAAATGTAACTTTTGGTGTCTCATTAATGTCCTTACAGTAGATGTCCCTCTGTTGGTGGCATTCTGTGATTGAAGAATATTTAGAACTGTGATACCCAACCTGTGGTATTGGTAGAAAGGGCCAGACCAGTAAATTTAAGTCCCCCACAGCACTAACATTGCCATTCTAATGAGTAAATATCAGAAAAAATTACTTCTGTACTTCTAATTTATTTTAAAATTAGTCCTATTATTTAATTCACTTTTCAACAGATGTCTGTTACCTGACTTTAAAAGACCTTTATGTTAGGGAGAAGGATGGAACAGAGTGGGACTTGAAGAGGCTTCATGGTTTGAGGTAAGAAAGCTGCTGTAGCAGATAAAAGATTGAATGTAAGACATGAGACCTGTCAATGCACCAATTATACAATTATTTTTACACAATTTTTACCTACCCTGGAGATAAAAGTTAAAGGGAAAGCTAAGTTGGCTAAGAAAACTCCTATATGACTATTTTTACATTGAATTCATGTACAAAATAGAGTTGATGCTCATCTTATCATAAAGGTCAGGAGAAGAAATTTAGAGTTGCATTTTTGCACATATATATGTGCTGAGGTTTTGGTTGTTTAGTTTCATTAAGGCCAACTCAGGCAAGCACTTGGATTTATTTCCTATCTTTAGATTCATCTGTAATGAGTTTGACTAAAATTAAGTGCACTAGGTGTGTTGTAACTCAAATGCTATTACATTTTTGAAAGCATCATAAAAATGCAAAGTGCTAAATTTTATTTCATATTTAGAGATTAAAGGCCAAATATTCATGTTTTACATAGAAAACATTAATCCAAACCACCTATTGTCTTTAAATTTGTAGAAAAAAATTATCTTATTTCAACTCACCTCTCCATATGTGATTTTCTTGCACTTAAAATATAAAAACAGACTTCTTTTTTCAAATATGAAATAGATATTGCTAAGGACAGATTCTGACATATTCACAGAAACTTACAGTTGGCTCACGTTAGACTTACATTCTGCCCCTAGACTGCTTGTTACTAAGAAGAAAAGAGACTGGATTGTCTATAGCTAAACTACTTTTCTTTTCTTCTTCTTCTTTTTTTAATAAAACTTTACTTTGATAGTACCTTGGATTGTAAAAAGTCATCCACAGACTCAAGACTTTTCTAGTACAGATTTATCACTTCCCATAACTGATGCCAATCAGCAGAAGAAATGTAAAAACATTTGGACTAAAAACTCTGAGATAATCTGGCTGAAACTACCTTAATCATTATCGAAGTTCTCTTTTAAGTGGAGTGACATGAATTTGGAATTGGATCTAGATGAATATGTACTAGAGATTAGTTATTAACATCAACATCAGGAGCCCTGAATATTTTGCAAAGTTATATGACTCCTCTGATTTTATCTATCTTTCTTCCCCTTGTAAGGTTATTTTTTAACTGTCAGAAATTCCAGTTTTTACGTGAAATGTTAACATTTATTTTATACAAAAAAAGATAATGTAATTCATTCCACTAATATAGTTCACTTAATATCAAACTACAAAAATATCTACATGCACTTAAAATGTGCTAAATAAAAGCAGATAAATGGAAAAAAAGAGAAACCTTAACAAATATTTCAAGTGTCTACTGAAATGAGGCTAATGTTGGGGAAAGTGATTAGAGATAAAATCTACTTATCATTTACATCAACAAAAAAAGACTATTATTTTTTCCATTTAAAAAAATCAGAATTGTGCAATTAGTATTGAGGTCTGAGTGAGAAGGACCAATATTTTCTTTACATCATCTAGAAATGGTTGTTGTTTATATGATATATCATAACAAACAATAATATTTTAAATAACAAAATTGGAAACTACTGATGTAGTATTTTGAATCCTTAAAATTGATTGTGTTACACTTATGTCATTATTATTTTGCATTGCATGATGCTAAGCCCTTCCTTCTTCTGTTCTTCCTTTTGTCTTTCTATTCTCTCTCCTTCCTTTCTTTTCATTTAAACGTGGGAGTAATAATTCCTAGGTTATAGATATATTTTAAGAATTAAAAGTAGGATATTTCTTATCGACTCAAAGTGGTAATAGTTTATGTTTTGAATCACGGGAATCAATAGTCCTTAAAATTTTGTTCTAACTTGTAGATTGTAGATGGTACCATTTGCAATGTTCATTTTCATATATCTGTGGAATATGTTTCTATTAAGTTTTCTTAGTACTCATTCTCTTGCTTGCACACAATCATTTCTCACAAAACTATAAAAATTAAAATTATAATGAAAGTGAGATGGCTAAATTTTTTACAATGCTTATGATATCACAGCTGTGGCATAAATCATAATAAATAATCTATAATATTTGTTTCCTCTCTTCAACATTGAGTGGTTAATAGTCTACTGAAACCTTATCAGGAAATTGTAAAAATTAGCATTCTAATAAACCATTATAATTTAATATTTATTTGAGTGGATGCAAAAGATGGTAGGGAAGTGGCACCAAATCTAATAGCATTTAATTTTTTTTTTTACAAGGTAAAATATATGAAGTTGTGAGCTATCAAATTATTTTGCACACATCAGTAGTTTCTAATAAACTCAGTGGTTATTCATAAACCTAGACAGAATTAGGTTAGAGAGATGGAGGCTTAGGAGTTCACATATATTTTAGAGAAATATATATTTTTCACATTATTTTTTCATATAATGAAATGGTATAGCTAAACCAAGTAATATAATAAAAATTCTCCAAACTATTTAACTCCTGAAGTGAAACTTTAAGTTATATTCTCTCCTCCTCTTTTTTTCCCCATTTGCTTTGAAATCAATTATACAATTTTAGGTAAGTTTGGAGCAGGTATTATGATTATTCCTATATCACAAATTGAAAAATTAAAGTGGAAATATTCTTTCTTTCCTACAAACAGAAAATTAAAGAAATAAAAAAGGAAAAAAAAATATTGAATGACTTTTATTCTCTTCTAGTGCTGTATCCCTCTGTTTATATTGAATCATTTTGTGGTTTTAACTACTTGCTAATATAACTGAGTGAATGAAAGAAACTCACAAATGTCCTTCAGGACTCAGCATAGAAAAGACTTACTGAAAATAAAGAAAATTATAGGTAGTCACCATTATGGTTAATGTGAGTGTTAGAATCTTCTACTTATCAAGATGCTTTACACTTTTGATTTTATAAGTAAGAAATTTTCTGGTAAAATGTCATTCTGTAAGCCTCTGTTCTAAAAAAAATAATATAAAATCTAATTCATTTTCATGACACTCAGGTATTGAAGAGAAAGAAAGGTCCTAAACTTCAAGGAGCATTATGTATCTGTTTAAAGTTCTCTTCATGTAAAGAAGAAAGGATCTCTCTGATTAATCTTTCAAATTATATTTCTCTTTGTTTCTTTATAAATTAATTTGGGCTTATATTATAGGTTACTTGCTAAATCTCAGTTACCATTCTTCCTTATTTAATTAACTTTTAAAATGTGTTTTGTGTAATTAATGTTATCTTTGTTAGGGTTCAATAATATTAACCTTGTTTCATGTTGTTTTTTAAAATGTGTATTTTTAGAAGTAGAAAATAATTAAATAATAAATTATATTTAAAGTAATCATTTAAAAATAGTAAATAGTGACCCCTGAAAAAAATTAAGCTATAAATTTGTCAGAGATAATTAACATAAATATAAGGAAATAGAATTAACAATAACTCGCTTCCACTATTTCATCTCTATATTTTTTTGTGATTAGGGAATGAAGAATATCAATTCATTATACTTCAACAAAAATCTTATTCGTAGATTTAAACTTCCTGTGGCACGATCATCTCTTAATATGTACTAATTAATCACCCTGAATTTTATTTTAAATTTACTTCAGTAAGAAAATTGCCTCTATATCTAGTGCATTTAATCATCTATTTGGTAAATATGTGTTAAAATACATTAACTGATATGCAGTAGGTAAACTCTAGATAGCACGTATTATCTCTAAAAATTAGTCAATAACTTTTGTAATTTAAGAAAGAATGGTCTGTCGCAAATAGCATTCATCTAGAAATGAAGTCAAGTCGTACTACCCATCGTGAGTGTGGTGACATGAGAAATTGTCCTTCTAGTTGAGACAATGCTTCTTATTGACCAGTTGGGAAAAACAATGTTTCACAATTAGTACAGTTTCTTATTTTATCTCTTTCTTTTTTATATTAATGAAGGATGCTGAGTAATTTTTTTTTAGTTCTCAGATATAATTAGTTCAACAATTATCTGAAACTGTGGTTATATACTTAAAGGATGTGCTATTCATTTCAAAAATTAAATTTGGTTAATTAAAATCAAATCATATTTTCCATATAAAGTAAATTTGAATTTCCTCCTTTTATATATTAAATTATTATTATTATTATTATTATTATTATTATTATTAATTTAACTTTTTTATTTTTTAGGTAAGGCAACCCTTGGTTGATTTCACAAATTGTAAGAACCTTGTCAGCTTATGATCCTTATTTTTTTTATTTTTTATGCCTACAGCAACTGGTCTTCCTAGGTAGCCTCCCATCCAAGTACTAACCAGGCCTGAGCCTGCTTAGTTTCCAAGATCAGACAGGATTGGGCTTGTTCAGAGTAGCATGGCCATCGACTTAAATAATTTTTTAATTTAAAAATTCTATTTAACCTTTTAATATTTTTAGATTTAAAAACAGCTGCTATCCTAGTTACTCTTTTATCTCATAAATATCTCAAATAATATATTGTTTAATTTTTCATTGTATAACTATATCTAAGTCAATATCTATTTTACAGATGGTAGCCATTAGTGTTATTTTCCTATTATGAACAAAACAAATGGTGCATGGCTTGTGGCATACAAGATGATATACCTGAAAGTGCAATTGCTGAATAATAATAAATGTACAAATTTGACTTTATAAGGTCAGTAATGTCAATGTGATTTTTAAATGGCAGCACTAGTTTGCCTTCAGCGGTGCGTGCATACATCCACTGTTCCACAACTCATCAACAACCGAGACTGTGATACTATTTTTTTCCCAATTTAGTAGTGAAACTTAATTTCTGAGTATCACTGATAAATAGTACATGATTTTCTTAGCAATATTAAATGTTCTTTTTATATAGTAAATATTCAGATGTGGCAAGGTCTTTTTGACCACTCTATTTTCTGTTTTCTTGGTCTATCTATTCATCCCTGTGTAAACTGTTGTCTTTGTTACTACAGCTGCATCATGTCCTGATATCTTATACAGCAAGTCTCTCACCTGTTCCCTCACTTCAAGATTATCTTTCAAAACTTTATTTCTTTATGTTTTGTCTCCTTCAGTGCTTAACTAAAAGATTACTGTGAATTAATATTTGGCAAATCAGATGGAACTCTGCAATATAATTAAAAAAGAAAAATTTAAAAACATATTTCTGAATATATTAATGTGTAGATTTTGATATATATCTTCTACCTTTACAATATAAAACTCATATACTTTACTAATAACCTAAATTTCTAACATAACAAACTATGCCTGAAGAAAATTACATCCTGTTTTCAATACTTTTAACATAGGATCTTGTTCATTTGTTATATCCTTTTCAATCAAAAAAAAGATAATTTTTGATTGAAAAAATAAATTCTTCATTTACTGATGGGCATTAGATACCTAAGCAGGCATGAATGAGAGCATAGGGTGAAGAGTAGAAAGATATGATTGTTAGAATAAACTTAGACAATTTACATTGTAATCAAGTTCAGGACTGTAAATATCCACTAATGCTAGAGACTTATGATACGTGATCTGGGATGAAATCCAATAAAATTAACCTATTTAGAGTTTACTCACAGTGTGTCAATGGCTGTAATGCAATAATACTTCATATGACTTCATTGTTTGTCTCTCTTTAGTTTCTAATAAAAAGAAACTTCCCATAACTTATATATTTTGAACAGGCCAAGATATAAAGGTATCAGTTTGCATTCAGGTATATTTGTATAAAGGTATCAGTTTATCTTACAGAAATAATAATGACTTAATAAAACATTTGAGATTTGGAAATATAAGCAAGTAAGATGGAAAAGGAAACAAAGTTGTCTGTTTTCCTATCTAAAATAAATATAAAATACAAATTCAACTCATTTTGCTAGTTCATCAGATATTACTCTGAAATATTTAAAAGGCTTGATTATAGAAATTAATATAACTTTGCATAGTTCTAAATTAAACACAGATATTTATAATAAAAGATGGCTGTTCTTAATATTATAACACAAGATAGCTTTTGAGCTGTCAAGTACTGTACTTTTGAGGCTAATTTAGATTTATATATAATCCTTAATGAATGTGCAAAGACTGAAAGAAAAACTCAGTAATTACTTTCTCTAATTATCTATTTTAATTATATTCTAGCTATATGCAAAAATGGAGCATTCTAGCAGATCTGTATTTTAAAAAACTAAAATCAAAGGCTTTCTCTATATAGATGTTTTCCTTGAAAGTTACTGGGTAGATACTGCCACAAGCTCATTTCTCCCTGTCCCACCCCCCACCTCTGGAAAAGAGATTTAACATGTTAATAAGCAAAATCTCATTTTAAAATTGGCCTATTTAATGAAAATACGGTGTGGCACAACTATGCCATTTTCTCAACTAGTAAACATTATTTATGAAGAAATGCACAAACATCAGCCTTGTTCTAGACTGTACATCTTCAATATTTGTGTTATTTAATTGGTTTCCAATGGAAATCCATGACTACACTTTCCAATCAAACTGATTTTATTATATTACAATTACCTTTGAATTTACTCCAAAAAACAACATAGTTTAAATGTATAAATAACTTACACATAAAGTATTAGGAAACCATAAGGATTTTGAGTAAATGTTAAAAGATTAAAGTTAACAATTTAATTAACATATATTTAGTATAGGAACATATATTAAATTATAATTTTTACAGATAATGGGTCTTTTTAAAGCATTGTGTTTCCTTGTCTCTAAAAATATTCTAGCAGAGTCTGGTTAATCTCTGTAAAAGAAATATGTGTTCAATTATTGAGTTAGATGACTTTAAAGATCTCTTTAATAAATATATAAATAATAATAATTATAATGACAACAATGAAAAACAACATGAAAGTACCATTGTATTGAGTACTTTATAAATATTGCTTTATTTAATACCCATGGTTGCACAAATAAAGTCTTCAGTAGGCTGATTTTTCAAATTAGAACTAAAAATGTGGAAAAATTAATTACTTGATGAAGATCACACAGATAACAGAGGTGGGATTCAAACTGATATGTGTTTCTCTAAGTTCACACCCTTTCTCTAACATTACTTGTTATTCTTCTCATTTACTCAGATTTCTAGTAATAAATATACATTTATAAATAGTAGGCATAAGGCATGATATGCAATAACATGCATTTTTAAATTCTTTGGGTTCTGGCTTTTCAACATCTGAAAGAATGATTTCAAAATAACCTTTATTTCCATTTTTACAATGTTTAAATTATTTGCTTTGTAAAACTACTTTTCAGAAATCTTCTGCATTTTTTCATGTTTGTTGGTGATAGTCTGAAAAATAAGGGTATTTAAGATTACCACCAACACATACACACACACACACACACACACACACACATATATAATTATTATTATTATAACCAATGCTATATTACATTACTGCAAAAATGAGATTTGGGGAAAAAACAATTTCCAGGAAAGAAAATCTACTTTCTCTTCTAATCCTTTATTACAATTAAGTAGTCATTTTTTTTTTTACTGTTAGTTGTATATCAAATGATTTGTATGCAACAAGTAATAAAGACTTTGCATGCACAATATTGACTTAGAGAAAACATAAGCACAATATACCTAAGAGAGAGATCTAGTGTAGTTCTATGCCAGAAAATGATTGTTTTTTTAAAAAATGCACAATTTTCTACTCATTACAAGAATTGTTAATGCTTTTTGTTTTTAAAACAATCAGCATTTCTTCAAAGAAATTGTCTTTATTTTTTGACATTAAACACAATGAAAACAGTAATGTCTGTTAGAAATCTGTTCAGAATACAAGAAAACATTTCAATGTTTTGTGCTGAAACAATTTGAAGAAATAAATGCCACATGTTCTGCAGTTTGCAGACTTCACAGTGAATTTCATGTGTCCCTCAACTTTGATCTAAACAATTGCAATTGATAAATGGAATAAGATCTTGTAGGCAAGAGAACAGGCATTTCCCCACTTTCTAAACAATTTAGTTGCTTACAGGATTTCTTGGGAAGAGACATTTCAATTTATACACTAGTTCCTACTCAGGAGAGTTGGATGAAAGCAGAAATATTTTAAAAGACTAGAATTCAAGATTACTGCTAGAGATGTAAAGTGGATAATTCAAAACAGAATACAGGAGAGTGGCCAAGATGTAAAGTGCAAAAAGAAAGAGGCATAAAACCTGCTTTCCAATATACTTCTGAGTCTTTTTTTTTTTAAATTTCAGCTTGCTTAAGGTATAATATGCAAAACTGTAAGATATTTCACATGTAGAATGTGCTGATTTGATATATGCATACATTGTGAAAGGATTCCTTGCATTGAGTTAATTAACACATCCATCACCTCACATATTTATCTTTTTTTGCGTATGAGAGAACATTTTTCTACTCTCTTAGCAAATTTCAATTATACAATACAGTGTTAACTATAGTTACCATATTTTACAGACCTTATTCATCTTAGAAATGAAAATTTGTACCCTTTTACCATCCTCTTCTTATCCCCCCTCCCAATTTCTCCATATGCCCTAATGCCCCTGGCAACCATTTTCTTCCTGTTTCTACAAGTTTTACTTTATTTTTTTTTTTATTTTATGTATAAGTGAGACCATACAGTACATGTAGTATTCATCTTTGTTTGGCTTATTTCACTTAGCACAATGCCTCCATTCATATTGTCACAAATGGCAAGAATTCCTTATTTCTAAAGGCTCAATAATATTCTTTTGTTTACATACACATCTTTTTTTATCCATTTATTTGTCAATGGATGCTCAGATTGTTTCTATAACTTGGCTATTGTGAATAATGCTGCAATTACTTCTCTTAATCTTGTCCCCCTCCTAAAATATATAGAACTTTAGCAGACTGTGAAAATTAAAATAAATTAGATTTGTGAAAAGCAAAATTTAAGCTAAAAAATATATTTTTTAAACTCAATTTTATTTGACCTAACTAGGGTAATTATGAATTATTCTAATAGCATATAATTTTAAAAGATTTTAAGTAAAATCCAATAAAATCAAATCTACCTGGAAAATTTTAACAGAGGCCAACCTAATTCTAGTTTTAGAATAGGAAAATAGTATATATTTGTAATATCATAAGTAAACAGCAATTTAAAAGAATGAGGTAGATCAACACACACTGACATTGAATTCTCTCAGAGATATAATTATATACCACAGATTACAGAATAAAAGCATAGTATGAGCAAATTTTTATAAAATTTTATATTTTGGCAATTTGTTAAGAAGTTTTAATAATCACAGTGATTAAGATGGTGGTACTAATATTAAGAAAATTATAGCAAAAGATATTAAATATCCTGCAATGTACTATGCAATCACACAAACAGAAAAATATTACCAGAATTTGCATAACTTTTAAAATATCTCATTATATACCATGTAGGCTAAAACAAAAACAAAAAAAAATAAAAACAAAAAAAAATGGCTAACACTCATCTGAACCTAGCAGTTTAATTCAATTTCTATATAAGTAATGGAAATACTTAGTTGATTTTAATATGCATTGTATTAAAACAAAACAAAACTAAACTAAACTAATACCTAAGAGTAACAAGAGGCTTCCAGAATAATGAAGTTAAGGAGTTCAGTAGACATTTTGTTTAGCAAACAATTAATTTATGAAAAAAAAAAATCATTTAAAGACTGGAAGAGCCTAAAGTATATAACTGCTACTACATTTAGTACTTCTTTTTAAAAAATTAAACAAGTATTTGACTAATGTTTAATAACATTTTCTCATTTTTAAACATATTTATCAACTAAAATTTGATTTAGTTTTACTAACTAGAAGATTTACATTTTCTTGGAAATTGGTTAAATATAAGCTTTTGATCTTTAAGTTTTAGGATGTTAATTCAAGGATATTGATAATTTTGAATTGCAAAATACATGTTAAAATTCTTTGATAATAGCTCTAAATCAAGATTTAAAAAAAAAAACAACACACAGATATGGTTGAGTAGAGCTCTGTCGACCAAAATTTTCTGTGGTTGCTTTTTGTGGGCATGGATATTTTCTAATCATCCTTGCAATTAGATGTGTGGTCATATGAATTTTTGTAGTCAAAGGAATTTAATCAGAGGTTATATATTTTTATTTTCAAGTTAAGCTTTTTGCAGAGCTACGCTCTCTCCAGGATCTCTTTCTTCTGTGAAAAATGAGCAAATAGAGATGGCAAGGCTGAAAAAAGAAAAAACTCAAAGGCTATTAAAGATGCTTGTCATCGTCCTTAAAATGTAAAACACCTTGAATAGTCAATCTTTCATATCATGGAAGCAACCATTGTCATTGTTTCCATATTCATAATCTAGAACAGTCTTTTAAAATACATTTATGTGGAAGAAAAAATTCCTGAATATTTTAAAAGCTTTTTTTGAACAGCTATTTCTCTATTTCTCTCTTTCAAATTTACCATAATTTATCATTAAATTTCAAAAGGAAAGAATATAAAGAGAATTCTCTTTAAAATTGAGGGGAAATTCTTCATTTAAAAAATTACCCCTTTTTTCCAAGGAAAAATAATTACTAGATTTGTCCAGAAACTTCAAAAAATACAGAAGTAATAGACATACTTAAAATATCAAATTTTAATATATAATTTTTGTATTACTGGTATGTATGTCTGTTTTAATACAGAGCAATGCAACATAATGGGTATAACAATGTTTATCAACTAGAAAACAGCTTCTTAGAACATAGAAGTGATGCATTTTGTTTGAGAAATATTTTCCTACAAGGAAAACATAGTGGTGAATAATTTTAACATCTCTACCTAAATCTTTTTTATATGTAGGACATACCTTTTTAAACATGACCCTATGAAAGTGAATCTTTTAATTAGTATGCACTAATTGTCATGTTTATCTCTATTGATTTCGTTCTACTCAAACTCTGCTAATTTCATATAATTATTGCTTATTATAGCCTGAGGGGACCTCACGGATCAATTTGTTATACGTAGCTCCTCTATTACAGATCAGTACACTAAGCTTCAGAGAAGTTAAACTATTTTTCCTAGGTCTCACAGCTTCGTGACAGAACCAGTACTTATAACCTGAAACCTTGGTTATATTTAATTTTTTTATTAAGAGAACATTTATTTTTTTTCTTGATTAAATAGCCTTTGTTAAGTCACAGGTGATTTATGTGTGCTTTTTAGAGAGGCATTGAAATAAATAATAATGTACTCATTTCTCCCATACCAATAATAGCTTTAAATATTTTTAGAGGGGAATAAATAATCTTTATAAATTTTTCACATATTTCACCATATTTTTAATGACTGTATCTACTTCTCTAATATTAATATTTTATATAAAAGATCTTGTCCTCTTATTTTACCTGTTTATCTGCATAAACATAGTATAGCCTGAAAATCCTGCAACATCATTTTGGAAGAACCGTTATAACAATCTTTAGTTTAAAAGCCTGGTTATAATTTTATTTTACGCTGTAATATTACCTACTTATAAGTAGTTTCCTGTGCTTGGAACACTCATTTAATGGAACCAATGTGAATACATATTGTTTGGTCTAAGAGCCCTAGTGAAAAATGTAAAACATGGTATTTTATTGTACTTAACATGAAATATAAGAAAACTTGTTTTTAAACAGCTTGAATCCTGTCTTTGAAAAATTTCTTCCTTTTGTACTCAGTTTCCTTACCTGTAAAATGGGAATGATTAAGAGATTCAAACTCATAGCATTGTTGAGTTAGACAATTGGAATATACGATTTCAGAAAATTGCTTAGAATATAAGTCCTTAAGAAATGTAAGCTTTTAAAATTTATCATTAGGAATGGCAAATAAAAACATTACTTTCAGCTCATAAGTACAGAAGGCCACACTAATGGCAGAGCTGTTTCCGGTACAGTATATATGAGTATGACATTCATAAGAAACACCTTCATTTATGTCAACTTTTCCATTGTCGGTGAGGTTTCCGTTAAGGAAGAATGCTAAAATTCACTCCCTTATAAACTTATATTTTAATAGTATGTTCTTAGTATTTTCTAAAATCTGAGGTCAACTGGAGTAAAAAAGGACTTTTCAAATACAGCAGAATCATGATGGTAAAATGTTTCCTGATTCATGTTCTGCTATAATTCTTTATCCTGAAACACACTGCCTGACTCTGTGTGTGTATTAATTTCACTTAAAGTAGTTTTCCTTTTACAATTTAGCAAAGAGCACTGGTAGTATTTTCTTGAAGCTCCTAGAAGACTCGTGCCATTTCCTGGCCATAGCATTTATCCCCTTTCATTGCAAAGACCTGTTCATGTCTCCCACTACCGTAACTCTGTGTCTTAAGGAATATGACTGTTTTGTTTCTCATAGCGTGTTTCTAGTACAGGATCAATAAAATGTTCAATAAATATTCAATTCCAATAAATTGACCCTGATACATTTTTTGAAATATCCTATGTTTAGTTCTATATGTACCTGACAACTAAAAATCCACAGCCTTCTGACTATAAAGAGAAGGTGAGCTACTTTGGGCTATTTCTCATGCAGGTATTGTTTTCCATTTTTGGTTTATCACCAAAGTATGTTTCATAAAAATATCTCAAAAATGCAATATGTTAAAAATATCTCATGAAATCCTATCATTTGCAATGACATGGATGGATCTAAAGGTTATTATGCTGACTAAAATATGTCAAACAGAGAAAGATAAATACCATATGATTTCACTTATATGCGGAATCTAAGGAACAAAAAGAACAAACTAATCAAAAATAGACCCACAAATATAGAGGATAATTGGGTGATGGGCAGAGGAGAGGGAAGTGAGAGGGCTGGGAGAAAATAGTGAAGGGTTAAAGAAGTATAAATTAGTAGTTGATAGGTTACAGGGATGGGGAGCACAGCATAGGGAATGTGGTCAGCAGTAAAGTAATGGCTGTGGGTAGAGCCAGAGGAAAGACAGAGTAACCAAGGAGATCATTTCACAAATTATATAAGTATCTAACCAATGTACAATATATTTGAAATTATTGAAAAATATATCCCTTGGTCCCATGGAATAATACAGAACAATTAATTTATAAATAAGTCTATAGGTATAGAAATAGATGCCATTTTTTTCTTACATATATTTAAAAGTAAACCTTAGAAATTAAATTAGTCAATAAAAAATGTTTAGTTACAACCATGTATGGTACATTTTCACAGTTACTCATTATACCTTCTTGAAAGTGCATAACTTTAGATAAATGACTTTACCTGAGAGGTAACCCAGTGTTAACTCACATTTTCAGTTATAATGTAATATTCATTCCCTCAACTCTATTACAAAATCAAAAGCAAGAGAGTAAGACAATTTTTCAGAAGTTCATTTTTTCTAAAGTAATTATTATATTGTCAATATGATTTCTATGTAATATCAACCATACTATCAAAAATTAATGGTTAGCCCATTGTTATTTCCAATTCTATGTGACATAGAATAAACCACTTTGTTTTACATAGACAAAAAAGTCTCTCCAACACATTCTTCAAGAGATAGGCTTAGAAAGAATCTCCGGTGGACAGACACTACTGATTACTTATCATGTGGTTCCTTTGACTGTACCTGTACCCAGCCATGCTCTGGTATAATGCGTTCAGGTCAAATTGTAATTCATTCACAGTGGTCAGTTTGGGAGGAAATCTGGATTTAGTTAATTTACAATTTCATCATATGCAACCAAGATGGCACAATTTTGGTGGGATTTGTATTTTGAACAAAAAGAGTTTCTCATGGTTGTCTCTCTACTAGCCAAATAATATTTTCTTGATTTTTGCTCTTCTGCTTTCTGGTTATAACTATTCTCAAAAGAATAGAATTATTTATCAGTTATTTCCCATACTATATTAATTGACTGACATGTTCTTGTCAGGATTACAGTAAATCAACTTAACAAATTTTAACTGACAAACTTGATTGTTTGCTTATCATTCTTATTATGAAATACCCTTATCTTAAATGTCTATTAACATCTCACTTAAAGCCTCATGCCCTTGCTTTCGCTCATTCTCATTTACCATTGACATGCATTTTGATATTAATAGTTTTATTTACAGGATTATAATTTTTAGCTTAATTTACCCTAATCACAATTAAAATTTTCCATTAGCACTTACTATTAATATTGTCACTTTCTCTGAAGCAATCAATGATATTATTTCAACAGTTAATGGTATTATTTGACTGAATGGTTCACACTTTTTCCATGGGATACAAGAATGGTACCCAAAATTATGAATATTTTCATCTGAGAAGCAAGTCCACACACAAACATACATGCACAGAGTTTAAAATAGCAATCATATTAGATTAAAAATAGGTAGTGTTTTCATTTTTCATCAGATCATTTGATTCTTATATGCAATGTATTTTGGGAACATTTTTGCAAAAAAAAAAAAAGTGAATCAATTGAGAATGCTTTCTGAAACTAATAGGTCTGTGTTTTGTCATGATTAGTATTTTCATAGATAATAGAAGTATGAAATAGTTCAGTTAATAATTTAGAAACAAAAAACAAAAACATTAACATAAAATGATTCAGAAGAATATGTTCTAAAATTAGTATATACTCCAAATTGTCCATGCATTTTGAAACAACATAATTTGATAGCTTATAAATTCAATTTAAAATAATGTATTTTGATTCAAACTTATTCAGGAAAATAGATTATCCCTACTTAGAAATAATATTTTAAAGAATTAAAATGCATGTATTTATGATAGCTGACAGAATTATGAACAATATGCTTAAATATGAATTTTAATGCATGTAAGACATAGAATCTAATTCTAATTAAGTAAAATCTATAAAATAAAATTGATTGTGTTTACCACCAAAACACCATCTGCTTCGCAACTGAAAATTGTTAAGAAAGTGGGAAAGTTGTATTATACTGAAAAACATTTCTGATTTTATTTCATAGAATAATCAAATAAGAATATCTTTACCATTTTACACATCATTATAGAGTTTTTCTGATTGACTATGAATTGTGAGACATAACTATTCTGTTGTTATTTAATTGTGAGTATATATGTGTGTGTGTACATGCATATCTATGTTTATATTCCTTTCCATGTCTTTAAATCCAATGCATTTTGCTCTGCTAGTGAGAACTGAACAAATGATCATTGTTTCCCACGTATTCTCTAATTTTTTAGTCTCAAATGGTGAGTATATAATTTTCTGGGTTAAATAAGATGGACCAAGAACACATCAATACTTAAGACAAAAATAACAAGAAAAAATATACATGAAAGCTTATATAACACCTAAAATTAAATTCTGTAATTTAAACAGGTAAAGGGAGAAATATACTAAAAATATTCTTAAATGGAATTGGGAATAAGTTGTACTGCTTTTGCTTCATTTATTTTTTTTTTCTATCAATTGGCTATTAATACATTACTTTAAACTTTATCTAGAGGAATTTAAACTAAGAAATTAGATAATTCTAAAAAGCAGAGAATCTCACAACAATTTTTGAAATAGCTTGTATTTTTAAGTCTGTTACATTATAACTCTTACAAAGCTTTTGCTTCCATGTATTTCTAAAATGAGTGTGACTGAGTACTGTACAAAGAATGTGCCTAATTTGTTTATATTAAGATAATCCTTTTTGAACTACTGTTATCTTAGTTAATATGTAATAACAAAAAATAACATACAACACATTACTTATTTCACTCTCTTTCCTCTTTTATTTCTTTTATTTTCCTATACTCTTCTAAATTTTGTCATCTTTATTGAAAATTTCTGGGTCTCTGGCATCTTATTAAGATAAAAAGTGTACAATAAAAGAACAACATTTATTGGGAATTTAGTGAGATCATCTATTTCTCAGTTCCAAAGACATAATGTCTATATAATTCTAAATTTAAAGTTATAGTAAAAATGGTGTCAGATTTCACTCATAGCTTCATAAGAGATAAAACCCATTTCATTGTTGGGTGTTGCAGGAGGGTAGGAAATCCTTAATTGTTGGGTCATATGGATAAGTTGATAATGCAAAATTCATGGTATAAGCAGGGGCTGAAAAAGGGCTAAGCAGTTAACATGTGGAAGTCTTTCAATATAATTTGCACAGATTAACTGCAAAAGTTGTGTAAGCAATTGATTATACCTCAAAAGTGTGGGTTTTGAGCCACATCAGAGCCTGTCATATACTAAGATGGCTACATTTTGGATATGATAGCTAAAGCACAGGCAACAAAATAAAAAAAAATTTTAAAGTGTGACGACATCAAACTAAAGATTTTCTGCACAGCAAAAGAAATATTCAACACAATGAAAAGAAAATCTGTGGTATGGGGAAAATACTGCAATATATATATATATATATATATATATATGAGATTAAAATCTGAAACTCATATTACTCATAGCAAAAAATAAAAACAAACAAATTAACAAAAAATTCAATTAAAAAACTGGCAAAGGACCTGACTTTTTTTAGAGAAGATATGCAGACGACCAATGAGAACCTTAAAAGGTAATCAAAATCATGAAATTTTCAGGAAAATGCAAATCAAAACCATAATAGAATAATACCTTATTTCTGTTAGAATGTCTATCATCAAAAATACAGACGATAACCAAATGATGAGCATGTGAAGAAAAGGAAACCCTTGTGCACTCTTCATAGAATTGTAAATTGGTGCAGCCACTATGGAAAACAGTACAGAGGCTCCTCAGAAAATTAAAAATAGAACTACCGTGTGATCCAGCAATTTAACTACCGAAGGAAACAAAAACACTAAGTTGGTGATATATCTGCATCCCTCAGAAAAATAGGTACTGGGAATGCAATGTGCAACTATGGTTAAGGTATAACTATAGTTAACACTGCTGTGTCGTAAAACAAACAAAACAAAATAAAAAACAAACACAAATTCTTGCTATTTCTTCCATTCAGAGGCAAAGTCTAACTCCACTCCCCTTGAATCTAGGCTTGCCTTAATTGTTTACTTAATCAGTTGTATGCATGGAAAGAAACTTTGTGGAATTTCTAAAGTTATTTCACAAGAAGCCTTTCATCTTCTGCCCAGACCTCCTAGAGTGCTGTTCCTAGGGGAAGCCAGCAACTCTGCCAAAAAGTCCAACAATCTTGAGATTGCCATACTGAAGAGAGAGGGAGAAGAGAAGATTGATGAGCAAGGTGCTGCCCGAGTAGACTCAGCTACTCCAGCCAGTCTGTCCCACAGTCCAGGAGTCACACATGTGAGTGAAGAAGACATTTAGATCAGCCAATAAGCCAGAACTAAGACCCCAGACATATGGTCCATTTAATCCATCACAGACATCTCCAACGGTTTGAACCAGCTCAGCTCAGTCACTATAGAGCAGAGATGAGTCCTCTGTTATAAACTGCCCAGATTCTGACCCATAAAATTGTGAGCACATTAAAATATTGCTGTTTTGCACTTTATTTTTGTGTGTGTGTTTTCTTAAGCAGCATAGATACTCAAAACAAAATCCAGTAGAAACAATATGGTGAATAATTATAAGACACATTCAAATAAAGGCTTTTGTAGTTCACATTTCATGGTGGTGAAACTGATACCAACATGGACTATCCCTTTGCCAAAAGTGGAGTATGTTCATTTGTGTGTGCCCTGTGTGTCTACATATGCGATGGGTGAAAAAATGTTACATTGGATTGTGCGGGGGGAAAAGGACTTTATTTTTATGCTCCCTGTAGAAAATGTTATAGTTTTGTTTTGTTATTCTCTTACTAGTTCCTTAATTTAAAGCCTTCAGCACTTCAGTAATGTAGAAAAGAACTAACAAGAACATATAGGGCTCGAAATAGAATCCACAGAATACTATAAAAAACAGGCAGCATGAGGCAGCATGTCACAGAGTGTGCAGTATATCCCTGCCTTATACATATTCAGCATTTGTGATTTTGACTACACTTGGTAAATCTTTTATAATGAAGAATTGAATTGAGGCATATGTTTCCAGACTCTTCTTGGAAGATTATCTTTTAACTTAATGACCAATGATTTGGCCTGTTCTCTCATGGATAGTATGTTTTAATATTCTTTTATTAGTCATTTTTTCCCCTGCCATGCTCTATGATCACATTCTTGGGTAAAGTATGAAAGCCAGCTCAAAAAAGTAAAGATAGCGATATATAAAAAAAGTGTATATATAGATAGATGATGATAGATAGATAGATAGATAGATAGATAGATGGATATAAAATGTTGGAAGGAGAGGAGGGTAAATAAAAGATATCAAGTTCAAGGGGACTTATTCCTTCCTCTGTCATTAGGGAAATATTTAGGGGCAGAGGGATCTGGGCTATAGAATATAGAAACATCTTGAATGGTATCCACTTGAGGCAATATAACCAAGAGAGGAGAATTTGGAAAATTTTCTGTCTTTTTTACAGTGAATCAGAGGATGATCTTAGAATGTAGTGGTACATTAAATATTCTGCAAAGGCAGAAATAAATATGGAGCAAAAAAGCTTTGCCCCAAATATCCCCACCCAGCTGTCTGGTTTCCTACAACATCTAGGCAAAAATTCGTGGTTCAAAGAGACCCTTTATCTGGCTCTTCCAGCAATGTGTTTAGGTTCAAAACCCTGACTCCACTCCTTATTTTCTGTCTGACTTGGGTGTATCACTTAACTTGTTTCTTCTCCATTTTCTTTTTTTTTTTTAAATAGAGATCAATTGGAATCGTTTCAAAGGATATTAGGAGTACTCAGTGATTTACTGTATGGAAAGCGTTTAGAACATCTCTAGTCACATAAACACTTTAAAATGTTAAATTGTTATTATTATCATTATTATTATTTTTTTTGCTTAACTGAAATTATATGCTCAGGAACTTTTCCATTGGGAAATGTACAAACATCTTAGGGCTTTATTATTCACAAAGCCCTTATGTCATATCTGAGAAAACACAATTAACACCACTAAGACTTGGATGAGAACTGTAAAAAATCCTTGGGGTTTAGTCACTCTTAATCCACTTATTATCCATTTAGTGTTCTAAACTCAAGTTCATCCTCATCTATGTTAATCAGACGTGGGAAGAATTTAGCTTGACTTTTGTAGACAACATTCCAGTGTCCACCAAAGACAGAATAGATAAATACCCTCATGTTATTCTTATTGTTGGCTTCACCAAACTTAATTATTCCTCCACATGCCTTTACATATATTTTTTTGTTTAGTTAAACACAGATTTAAAGTAAAAAATGCGACAATGAGGCCATGGAAGTAACATAAATAAACTCAGTGCCCAAAGTTTGTGTGTGTGTAAGATATGTTAATGCATGCATAAATACGTACATGTAGATATGTGTATATATGTATATTTATACAAAATTTTTGCTTGTTAATGAAAATAAAATCTCACCTTATATGTGTCCTTCATAAATCAAAGAATCAAGACATAATTTCTTTTTTCCTAAGAACTGTGAGAAATAACTAACAGGCTGAGTAGTGAGCAGTGAGATTTGTGGTTAACAGTTGAAAACAAGCCCACACTTTTTTGCTTTACTATCAAGTCTGAAAATGCTTTTCTTTTGATTGGAGTGTTTAATTTACTTATATAATCAAATTATTGATATGTGTATAAGTCTAACATGCCCTTACTCTTCTCCCATCTTTTAGAATAGCTATCTTTTATTAATCCCTTTCATCTGCTCTATTAACATTTTGACTGTCTCTCATTGTTTTTAATTTTAGTGGTTACCTTAGATTTGCATTGTCTAACAGAGTACTCACTAGTTACATATGGCCACTTAAATCAAAATCCAAATTAACTACCATTAAAGATCATAAATGATGCCCTAACCATCTTTAAAGATTTACTAACCACATGTACTAGAGATTACAGGATTAGATGGCACAGATTATAAGCCCCACTCATGCCCCCACTCATAAAAGCTAATGAAAAGGTAATTTATAGTTATTCTCAATTTCCACTTTCTTAGTATTCTTTCTTCTTTCAAATCTGGATTTCCATTTGGTAACAACCCCCTTCATTGTGAGGAACTTTACTGACCATTTCTCGTAGTTCATTTCTGTTGGAGACAGATCCTCTAAGCCATTTATTTCTAGAAATGCTTTTTATTTTATCTTTATTTTAAAGAATGGTCCCACTGGATAGATGTCTGGATTGATATATTTGTTTTGCCTAACTTTCTATTTATCTTTCCTTATCTTCTAGTGTCATCAGGTTCTAAGGAAAAGTCAGCTATAACAATGTTCCACTGCATCTAATACTCATTTCACCCCAACAAATTTTAAGTTTCCTCATTGCTTTTCTGGAGTAGCATCAAAGACGAGGGGCACTGAGGTCTGACTGCGTAGATTTATGTGCCAGCTTCTAAATTTCAAAACTCTATGTCATAAGCAAGTGACTTGGTGCTCAGGTGTTATTTTATCTATAAAGTGGGAGTGATAGCAATAAACCACACTGTATGAACGATTTAATACTTATAAATGCTTTGAATAATACATGACACTTGTTAAATGATCAGTGAATGACACAGGTCATTCAGTGAATGAAAGTGTTTATTCATTGCACACTGTGCAGATTGTGAGATGTTTGAAACTTAAAAAATGTGTTATTCAGTTTTTTATTTTCTTGTATCTTAAAATTTTCTTCATCTATCACTATATTTTGGGGAGAGTAAATGTAAAAATTATCTGTGGATTTTGATCTTCATTGGTATTTATTTTGTCAAAATAAAACTTATTTTGAAACATATGTGTCCCTAAGTGTGTTCCATTTTTGTTTTTAGTAAGTTTATTTGTTTTATGTCTGGGTTTACTGGAAATATTGCCTTCTTTCATTGATTGATTCTCAAGTACCATGTGTTAAAGCGTAACTTTCCAATAGAGAGATAAATGTTTTAATGTACAAATTCGAACTTTAAAATGGTTGTTAAATGTAAAGTTATTCATAAGAGAAACAGCAAAAATTGTTCAATAAATATTGCTTCACTTATTTGACAATGATAATTTTGTAACTATTATATCTCAGACACTACCCCAGATGCTGACAATATATTAGCAAATTAGACGAAGACCTCAGTAGTACATAAATTATTTTTTCATTGTGGGAGATGTGAAAGGCAACAATAATAATAAATATGTAGAGTAAGATTTTAAAATTCAAAATCGAAAAACTTTGATATGCAGAGAAAACATTTAATACTTTTAATTTATTGATACTTATATTGGTATCCTTAGTAGCTATTACTGGATGGTTAGCAGGAAAACTAACATATTTAATTCTGTTCAGAAAACTAATTTTTAATAATACTTTTTTTTGTAATCTGCAGTGGAGACTTTTTTTTATAGAAATATAAATATACTACATTCTTCAAAGGTAAAAAAAAAAAAATCCCTTCATCTACATGTTTGGTAAAAGTAGAATGAGAGGGAAATTTAAAATCCTTTCTGCAAGGTTAAGAATAGCACTCTGAAATTTTTTGACCTTAAGGATAGGAGTGTTACAGGACTGGTGTGAGCTAGGTATGATGACTTATCTAATGAGTTTTTCACTGTTGGCTTTTTTCATACTTTACCTTTCAGTTGAAGAGGTTATTTTGTGAGTTTGGGTAGAATGCTTGATGGGCTTATCTGAAGTTAAATGTGTTCAGACCTAAACTTCTCTCTGCATTAAATGTTTTTCCCACCAGAAGTTCCATGACAATTTGATATCTTTAATTTGGCTTGATTTAAGCACAAGTGTACTGATAAGGTCATCTCAAAATTAAGTCTGACTCAATATGAATTGAGATTTCAAAATATAGACTTTCAGAAGTCAGTACTATTCTGTCAATTCTATTGCTACAATAGATCATTAAAAATTTTTTAACTTTATTTGTTAATTCTTTAATGTCACCACATATTTGACCCATTTTACCCCATCTACCCCCTCCATGTTTTTATTAAGTTAGTAGATCTAAAGGTGGACATTTATGGGCTGGGGCATGCAAATTAAATCTGAGGGTTGTTATGTGTGTAGTTTGTTGACTCTGAATGAAAGGTTGTGTAATGATAGACTTAAGTTTGATATTGTAGCACATGTATCAATAACAGTTTTGCAAACTTGTCTTTTAATTTTTAGAGAAATATCTCCATGTGAGTTTCAAGGTAAAACAGAAAATTGGACTTTTGATTCCACTTCTGAGCACCTTCATTGATCATTCCTTTCTCTTCTTTTAGCTGCTTACTAATGCAGGTCAATCCTTTTTTCCAAAGTCCTTTCTGTTTATAATACCTACAAGAATCTTTACTAAGAGAATGATCCATCCTGCTGTATTTAATGTCTAGAGAGAGGAAATCTAGTTTTTGTTTTTTATAAGCTCCCAGTTCTGAGATTTATTCTATTTTTTCTTAGGCTCTTTTGAAATGTTCAGTTCGGTATTATAGATCTGGCATTGGGACTACTTTTCATTCTAATTTTTGTATGTGTGTCAAATCCCCTTTATCTAGTTTAACACCGTCCATAGAAAGTGGAGAGAATCAGTCACATTTACTCTAGAATCTTTTCCTGAATTTTCTCTCCAAATGAGCATATATCCATCAGGTCTCCAAATCATTCTCTGCTTGTAGGACTGATCAGAAGAAAGGCTTTTGGGGTAGGCTCCAACATTTTCAGCTTTTCTAAACATCTCACATGTCCTATGCCATTTGGCTTCTTTTAATTCATTCTAAGCATCTTCCTGTTTTGTCTTCTATTGTAAAGTTTTCAGTCTAAATTTTAAAATACTACTGTCATAAAATATCATCAAAACCATCTGTTCATTATGTAAAGCTGTTTATTCTAACTGTAGCAAAGGAGATGACTACTTGACAGAGTCTTGTGTGTAGCCAGCAGGGGGGACAGTAAATCTGGTTATTCATGAGGTTTTGGAGTTTGGTAAAAGGCTAGTATCTGAATGACATAATAGTTTAGCATTTGTGGACACAGGAGGTAATGACCTTGAGGTGAGTGGCTTGACAGTCTTGGGAAGAAATTGCCATTTCATGTTATCTGTTGAAGTACTGAATAGTTTTATGTTTATCCAAATGGCGTTTCCTAAAAGTTCCAGGAAAGTACAATTAAGTTATTGGCAACTACCTGGAGCAGGAAATATGTTATGACAGAGATGGGGAAATATTAAAGCCTTACTATTTCGACTGTAACATAAATATAGATGGTTTTGGTTTTCATCATTAGGGAAAATGGCAAGTCGTACATATATACGCTTTGTAAATGTGGAGATTCAAGACACAATTTAATGGCCAAAATATAAAAGAAACCAGATTTCTTGAGAAGAAAACTGATCACTAAATTTGGTGAGGTCTTTGGGGCATTTCCAAGCATGAAAAATTGTGCTTTGGTTTTGTGTTAGTTCTTTAGGGTTGCCATAACAAAGTACCCCAAACTCAGTGATTTAGCAAGTTATTTTCTCATAGTTCTAGAAGCTAGAAATCTGAAACCAAGAGGTGAGCGGGGCCACACTGCTTCTGAAACTCTGCATAGAATCTTACCCCTTCCTTGCCATTTCCTTGCTCCCTCACTACTCTGGTTGTGGCTGCAGCCCTTGGAACTCTTTGGCTTGCCGCTGCGTCATTCCAATGCCTGCCTCTGTCATTATAGGGCATTCCTCTTGTTTCTCGTCTGTCCCTGTCTCTCTCTCTCTCTCTCTCTCTCTCTCTCTCTCTCTCTCTTTTATAGGGACACCAATCATATAGGATTAGAGTCCGCTCTAATGACCTCATCTTAACTGGACTACAGTTGCAATGACTCTGTTTCTAAATAAGGTCACATTCACAGGTGCTGGGAGTAAGGACTTCAGCACACCTTTGGGGGACCATACAATTCGACTCATAGCAGGTTAAAAAGCCTTCTGGTACCTAAGAGACAGAAAATGCCTATCGTAGCAAAATATTTAATGGTTTAAAACATCGAGGTTATTTCTTATAAGAGCAGTTTAGTTGTAGTTGACAGTGCTGGGAGGAAGGGAAGTAGATGAATGTTCTTCGTAGTTACTCAGGGTCACCGATGACATTGGCAAACTAGTAAAAGCATGAGAGGATGTGAATGGAAATTTTTATAAGCACTGTCAGATGTCACTTTCATTAACATTTTATTTACTCAACTTCAGCCATACAGCCACACCTAATTTAAGTTAGGGGGAAATATACCTAGGTATGTGCTCAGGAAAAATATTACAAGTGTTTGGCAAGTAGCTGGTGTCTTTGCCACAGAAGTTATCATGCATGAAGCACCATCGAACACTCAGAACTACAATTGACTTTAATAAATATTTTTGAGAAAAAAAGAGAGAAAAATCATGAAACCTGCAAGAAACTGTATCTTCAATGCGGTTTACACATTGATTTGAAGGTGACATTCTCAGTTAGGCTAATGCAAGAAACCATAAAGCAACCAAGTTAATTTAGAATATTCTAGATACATAATAAACTAGATTCCTGGCAGTTGAAACACATTATTTCTGGAGGATCTTGCCATTATTATATTAAATAATTCCCCCAAATTAGCTGCTAAATAAATTAATATCTTAACAATTAAAATAATAATTACAGTCAAAAAAAGTCATAAGCAGAAAAGCAAATAGCCATATTACTAGGTTCTAGGAATGTGTTAATATGTAAACTCCCAGATATCACTCAGATCTAGTCATTCTGAATATACTTTTTATAAAAATTCCCAAGTGATTCTTAGGTACATTATAATTTGAGAAGAATCTCCCTAGCACAATTGAGCAGCAAATCAATCACTCAGGATAGCTGATTCCTGAGTTTCACCCTTGAAATCCTGATTTGACTAGACTTACTTATGACCTAAATTTTAGGATTTTGAGACATCCAGGGGACTGTAATGTGTAGTCAAGGCTAAGTATGACTCTTGCTGGAGGTGTTATTTCATTTCTCCTTTGATCCCCATGCTGTCTAGCAAAATTGCTTGCACGTGTAGCTTTTCAACAAATGCTGGTTCAGTTAGGGCTTCTCTGTAGAAGCAGATTATTTTCCCTAATGAGACTGGAATGTTTCCATTTCTTTTTAAAGATACAATTATTCTTATCTTCGAAATATATCCTGCTGTTCACTGCTCTACCAGTCATGGGTTGAAATTTTAAAAAAAATATTCAAAGTAAACATTTTAAGATAGTTGTTTTAACAGTGGCTCTAATTTTACACACTTGATTCAGTTAGATAAAATGTCCTTCTCTAAAAGGTAACTATTATAATAATGGTACCTTAGAATTTTAAGAACTTTACAAGTTATTACTTATGAAGTAAAGATTAGTGCCAAATTCACAGGTTGGATAAACAGGCCATTTTTAACAGGCATGTTTGCATATGTGCAAACACACACACACACACACACACACACACACACACACCCCTCAAATAATAGGATTTTAAATTTTTCTAAGTGAAATCACTTTTTTAGAGATCCAATTCTTTCCAGCGGGCTGCATTTTCACTCTATAAGCATTTCGATATTTCGTACTGTTGAATATTTCTGAGTTGGGTACATTTTCCCAAACTCAAGAAATCCTGACTTTTTAGAAAAAAATGCATTAGGAAATAAGAGAGGAAATTATTGTAGAATATAATATGTAACAATATACTCAAAGATTTATATAGTAGATTAAATAAAATTAGATTTTTTCAAATCCATGTCATCATCCAGGATAGTTATTATTTTATCCCTCTCTTACAAGATACCATTTTTCTTTTAATTTTTTTTTTTTAGAAAGGGTGATAGACCTTGTCTCATTTCAATGACATAAGATAGATATTTTTTAAGTATATACAAATGAGAGTTATTGTTATTTCCACGTCATTTAAAGTAAAAAGAAAACAAATATCTATTCTGGGAAAACACGGAAAATGATTTGGGAGAAATAATTTTGAAAACAAAGAGAAGAATTAATCTTATTAAGTTTTACTCTTTGCATCAAATTACTTTGGGCTTTTCCAATATTTTATACATAACATTATAATGTATTATAGTCTTCATTTCAACATTAATGCTGTTTATTTGTTATATCAAAGTTAATTCTTCCCCCATGGCCTATTTCTTTAAAAGCCTTCTAATCTAAGCTAAATGAATTGTTGTTTCTAAAGATGCAATCAATTATCATGAACTCTATAATACTAATACAAAAATATACCCTCTTGGGGCATCAGGACAGTTTGGGGATTTAACCAGCTGAAGCTTGACGAGGCAGTTTGTGGGCATTTGGCCTTAGGCTGCATTTCCGTACTTGTTTTGTCTGTAAACAAGGGACTTCTGTCTTCAAGGCAGACCATCTGGTTGTTGTCTGCAGACCTAAATTGCTTTTCACATTCTCCATGAGCAATGAGCCAGGCTTTCTAGTGAGAGACAAGGGACTGACAACATTTTTTGAAGCTGCATTAACTCATTCACCACAGAGGTGTCTTATTAGCCAGCCCTAAAGGTTCTCACTTGATAGGCATCAATAGATAATCTGGAGAAATTGGAAGTGACAGGTTCAAGTTCCCTAGGAGGTTGCAACTCAGTAACTTGAGGCCTGATGGCATATTCTAATTTGCATTAAACCTTGTGAAAATATAACTGTCTTGCCCATGATTTACAAAAGAAAGTTTAACTCCTCCTAAAAAACACATACGGAGTTCATTAGGCCTGAATAGATTAGTTTTGGTACGTTCTCTTGGTTCTTACTCAATGTTCTGTATATCTGTGTATGAATATTGGCCTTTTAAATATTTTTATAATTGTTTCATATTTTATCAGCCCACTTACATCTTTGCTAATATGAAAGAACAATGGTTATTATGAGATTAAAACATGCCAGTTATAAAGCTGCAAACTACATTTATATTTATGATCAATTCCAGTAACAAAGCACATTATAATTGTTTTGAAATGGCTAAATTCTGAAAAATTATGATTCTTTTGTAATGTCCTTCCAGAATTTCAATAATAGAACTATAGTCAGTGTTAATTACCCTTGAAACATCTCAAAATTTAATATCATAATTTTATTAATTAAAGATTGCTGTTTTAGACATGACAGTCTCAATAGATCGTATTGACTCCCCTAAAAAAAGTTTTCAAATATTTTCCACCAAACACGTAAATACAATTTTATACCATTCATTGTTGTGTAATAAGTTTCCTATTAAAAACACTAACTTCCTTTTTAGCTAGCCAGTTTTCTAGCAAAGACTGGCTAGTCTTGTAGAAAGAGAAAAATGTTCTATCCAAATTTACATTAAAATGAATTTTAAAGCAATTCAAAACGTTGACTTTTGGCAGGATTTTAGTTATTATGAAGAGAAAAAGAATGGAATCTGCCTATCAAAATGATGAAACTGAGCACACATCTGCCAAGTGCACTATGTACGTTGCTGAAATGTGTTATTAACCTTGAACACAGTATGTTTTGTCAAATGAAAGAAATTCCATTAAGGCTGCCAATTTTAATATTAGTCACATAGTTCTATTTTTTAAAAGCCATGAGGTTTTTGTAAATCATGAAAATGCATGGTAAATGCATATTTTCTGGCAAATTTAGTAACTATTACCCATACATGAAAACAGGATGTGAACTATGGAACTTTTTTCTGTTAGTATTTGTCTGGTAGGAAAAAAAAAAAAAAGAAGCCAAGAACAACACATAAATAAAAGCAGATTCTTTTTAGTTGTCTTTTAAAACTTCAAAAAATACTGTTGGAAAAATTTTTTTTATAGTCATCAAAATAAAAAAAAAGGCATCAAAATATTGTTAGTTCACAACTCTGTCTTATGGAAATCATAGACTATATCATGGCAGTATTCAGAGTTTTATTGTTGTAGAGGCCTAAAAAGAGAGATGCACAGAAAGAGATGGGGTACACTGTACTGTCAACCAGTACATGTGGCAAAGACAGAACAGATTCACTGTTAATGTCTTTTATTTCTTCTTGGAAATTTCAAGTATTACACAGGTATTCATTTTGGTTGCTATTATAAACCTGCCTGTTCAGATTACTTTGCAATCTGTTTTGTTTTGTTTCATTTTTGTCTTCTGGATATTTCCTTTATAATAGATAACTCTTTTTTTTTTTTTTTTTTTATTTTTCCATTCAGCATTTTTTCCCTACATATAATTCCATGTTTGTGATTATTGTTGAAATCTTTAAAAGTCACTGAATTTCTACATAGGATATAGGTAATGCTATTTTTATTCTTAAATTTACATGGACAGTATTAGAATATTGCAGTAATTAAATAAGAAATATTCATGACATAGAGATGTTGGGAGTTCATGCATCTTAAATGCTAGCTGGTCACATTTTATATTCTTAGAAATGAAGAGCCGGGATTCAGAAAACAGGGTCAATAATCAGATCTCAAAAGAAAGCATCCTTTTTACTGCCATTTATGATAAAGGCTTCTAGTCTTGACTCAGATATGAGGTTAATATGTTGTGATGAAATAAACTAGGAAGGGGTTAAAAATAATCGAAAAATAAATAAGTGGTGAAAATAGCTCATCTAGTGACACTTTAATAAAAGGCTATTTAAAGCTAGATTTGTGAAATTGATTTGTACATTTTCCTTGAATTTAAGGTCAATAAACTTTATGAAAATTTCAGTGTTAGATTTGTGACTGTTTTTACTAACCACATCTATCCCAAGTTGAGTATAGCCCTTAATGGCATGGTGAAAAATATTATATATTTTGTAACCATTACTTTTTCAACTGCCAAATTTTATTGATTGTCTATAATACACAACTCATTATCCTAGATTTTTAGGTTATAACAGTAAAAGCAAAAGATAAATAATGTCCCCTAAATTGTGACCCTGTCTGGTGCACACAGAATAGCTAGAAGGCTAATTTGGTTGAAGCAAAGTGTACAAAGAGACTAAAAGATTGAGCTCTTCTGTGTGACTCAAATTGTCCATAGCTTCCTCTGTTCTAGCATTCTAGTTTCTCTAGGCTTAGACTAACAACCACATCCACATTATACTTTCACCTTCTGTATTCTATGTAAATGCTTTATCTGCTTTATTGTGTAATTTTTACTGGGGATCTCAAAAGGGAACAGAATTATGGGCATTTTACTAAATCACAGCTGATGTCCTATTCATAATTCGGCAATGTGCACCAATCTGATAATGTTTAGGTTAAAAGCTTTTCATTTCTTATAATTTCGGTTCCATGTTCAAATTCAAAAGTCTTTGTTTTTGAATCAGATATTCTTGTTTTGCTTCCACTGCTCAACTCTTGTTCTTTTAAACAATGCAAACAGTGAACATCATATTTGTAATTTTAAATACAGAATACTGTCTACAGCCATGCTACCTTGAACGGGCCCAATCCTGACTGATCTTGGAAACTACACAGTGTAGGGGCCTGGTTAGTACTTGGATGGACTAACCTAAAAAGACCAGGTGCTGGAGGTGTAAAAAATTTTTAAAAATAAGAGATTGTAAGCTAAAAAGGTCCTTGCTATTTGTGAGGTCAACCAAGGGTTGCCTCACCTAAAAATACATACATACATACATACATACATACATACATACATACATTTACATACATACATACTAATACTACAGTGTAGAACTAAATGTTATTTAAGAACTGAACTAGATAAGTGTCCAGTTTTGGAAGATAAAAATAAGGAGATGGTGCAAAACAGAGAAGGGTAGGAGAAAGAGATTTTTTCTTTAATTGGAAAGCAGAAAGGTAGAATATTTCAGGAACTTTGAAGACATCACAGTATATCCTAGAAGCTCTTAAATATTTTTAGTTATTTTAATGTGAAGTTTGGATCTCTCTGTTTTCTTTAACAACTTAGAACATGTGTCCCTGGTGTTTTTCATATCACTGCACGGTGAGAAAATAGTAATGGGTTAGGTAAATGGAAGAGATCATCCTAGTAAAAATGGTAATCCTACGCTGAAAGCCTCAAGTCTCTCTTGATTGCTTTAAGAGGAGGGGTTCAACAGTCCACTGTTACTGTTGGAGTCATGCTCTTTTGAATATTACAGTACTTGGGAATTTCTAGGCTGGAAGTAAATAAGATCTGCCATTGGGTTTGCGTTGCTCTCTTACGCTAAATTTGGTAATTTTATAGATAATCTCCAGATTCAAATATTTGATTTTTATCTGCTATCAGCAACCAAAAATTTTACATGCTGGACCAATTTCTATCCAACTAAAGGCTGGTTCTCCCATTCTTGCTCTAATCACTTTGATCTTTATTTACCTATTTTTTTCAATTACAAAACAGTGAGCTCAGTATAGCATTGAACTTTTGGCTCATGTTGTGGTGTAAATAAGTGGGTAAAATATTTTAAAATTTAAGCTTCTTTATTTGAGTCCATAATATAATGTCTTTTAATTTATTTTCTCATACAGTAAATATTGATCTACTCAAAATCTATTACACAATCTAGCTTAAAAAATAAATAGATTTTCATTAAAAATGATTAAATGTCGTCACTGAGTGCAGTTATTTTCCAAAAGGCATTTAAAACACATTCGCAATTAAAATGAAATTGCATTTTCAAGGGAACATTATACTTTAAGATATATGTAGGTAATATAATATGTAATAACAAAAACTTATTAATTTAGTTCTAATACTTTTGAATATATCTACAATATATCAAATTCCACCAAATTTATAAAATATAGTCAATTTCCTTTGTATTCATGCATACTTTTTTCTAATTTAGCAAACTAAAAGCATTGGCATATTTTAATTCAAACATAAGCATTGGAAATATGTAAATAATTTACTAAAATTGATCACACCTTAGTTGGGTTATATGAAGAATATTTATTTACAAAGCCACAATGGATATCTGGCAGAGGTGAATCCACTGGTAGGAACTATTCATCATGAAAATCCAAAATGAAGAAATTATGGAAAACAGCTGATTATAACCTTAGAGAAAAGTTCTTGTTTTTATTTTTGTTTTCTTTTGAGAGCAAACATTTTCATATTATTCAACTCTTTATTCCTATTTTGTCACCAGGTATGAGACATAAAAGGGAGTTGTTACAATTAGCACTGAATGGGTTAGCCTCTTACAAACCAGGCTTTTCACCATTATTTTGCACCATCTGAAATATACTTGAAGAAAATAAGTCAGCTAATTATGTAATTTCTGCTTTGTGATTTGAGAGAATTTTCAATACAGGTAATAAAATGTAAAATCTTGAATTGTACCAATGTTATTAAAGCATACTTTATGTTTTAGCAAATGTGATTATTTTATATTCTACAATGTAGATAAAATTATAACTTGAATAATATATGTTTCTACTGTATTAAATACAAGATAACATTTTTTATTAATAAAAACATTATTAGTGGTATTCATAATCTGAGCTGTCATTACAAAATTATATAAATGTATTTTCTACTATGATCTACTAACTATGCAAAAAAAGGAAAAAATATTAGTTTCCTGAAAAGCAAAATGACAGTGGATCATCAGATTCATATTGAACTTAAGCAGAAAAAAAATATTAAAATACACATTTTAATTAGTATTTAATTAGATTTTCTTTTTATATGTGAAAAAACTCTGAATTTTAAGATATTTAAGTTGTTTTAAATTTTTGATTAGTTTCTAAAAATTAATGAGCTTAAAAATGAGCATAAAATAAAATAATAAAATGTGTACTGAATAAAATACAACATCTCATATTCTTCTGATATTGCCTTTTCAAATAGTTTTCAAATGTACATGTCAGATGAGGAGAAATATTTTCTTTCAGTAAATAAGCTATTAACTTCTCAAAAAATTGTTATCTTAAAAAAGGTGATGACATTTTTAAAGGTATTAAAATTAAGTGTTCCAGTACCATATTTTGGTGGCTAGCCAGAGAATTAAAGATTAACAAGAAGAGAATAAGGCAAAGCTTTGGTTAAATAAATTGTAATATAGAAAATAATGTTGGGAAAAGAATAAGATTTCTTATAGGTTTTCTGAGTTACAGAAATATTTTTCTTAATCACTAGATGTCTAGGGTAAAAACAAAAGTTATAGATGATATTACCATTTTGGTATTTTCTACATTATTAGAAAGTCAAAATCTTGACATATCATTTTTAATACGATGGTTTACTCTATCTAAACTTGACCCCAATAATTTATGCTTATGACATTATAATTGTTGAGGGTGAATAGTACATTTAAAAACAACAGCATATTAGTAATCCACAAACCATACAAATTATATATTCTATCAATTCCGTGCATGCTGCAACATAATTCAGACACTGTCAGTCAAGACTACTCAAATATGGCCTCTTCAGGGAGTTTCAGCTGCTTGCCTACAAACCACTGTTGCGAATGACAACTCCTAGCCAAAGAGCAAGTCCTTTGATACACTGTTTATTACTTTTTATATTTTTCCATATTGCTTCATAGTTATATGGTATGTTTTGATGTACGAGAACAAGTGCCCAAAGTGCCAAATGTACTTCCGAAATAAGTAGGGCAGAAAACTGACCTGGGAAGACTTAGAAGCCTAAGATTTTTTTTAGCACTATGTAGAATAATCACTTAAACATATGGGCAACTCAAATTCCTAGGCATATAGAACATATATATTTTATTCACTTCCAATAAAGAGATTTAATCTAAGTACTTTAATATGTACATAATTAAGACCCAAGATTTCTTTCCAGAAGGCATGGAAAAGATAAAAATGTTTAAGACATACATTAAAGAAAATACACTAATAAAAACGTTCTTTGTATATTCTTAATGCAAGATCTAGTTTTGAGCAAGTCTGCCTTTTTGATAAGCTCATTAAGATATAGAAATATAGTGTTCTCTTAACTACTTCTGTAATTTCAGCCATTGAATAAGAGTGTTAGTATCATTAATTTATCTGTTTAAGAATGTTTTACAAATTCAATAATGCTAATTTTATTTTATTTTATCTTAAAATATTTTTTCTCATAGTAATAGTCTTCATTGTTTTAGAAAACACTATGGTTGAGATAAAACAACAATATCATCAGGAAAGAGAGAACTTGTCTATTATAATTGGCCTCAAAACATCTAATTTACTTATAAAATTAAGTATAGTATATAATAAAATATTAAATATACTTGAAAATGCATTTCATTCTTTTTAGTAGAAATCTGACTTTAAAACTGTTCTTTTTATCAATTTTGTCTTAGCAAAATGAAATGATGCAATTCTGGCTAAGTTAGATTACACAATTTGCATTAAAGATGATTTATATTTATATTATCAGGCGCTGTCAAGAAATAAGTGAAAATGATAAAAATGTTATTTTAAGTATATTCTCAAACTGATGAAAAAGAATAGAGTAGTTCTCAGAAATGGTCTAGTTATTTATAACACTTGGCTGATTCTTATAGTCCATTATACCAGGGATTGGTTGTATAATTTGTTGAGATGAAATATTGACCTGAATTCTTGGGACTATGATTTAAGCTGAATAGAGGAGTTTCTTCTTTGTAAATTTCTTACATATTTTTCTACTTTCTTTCCTAATGTGTAGTAGATTATAGTGTATTCTGATAGAACCAATTTTGCTAATATCTCCACACAGAGTTCAATTAAATGGTTTAGTAAGAAGTAGGGCCCACTACACTGGAAAGGAGCTAAACAGTTTTTCTGTCTTCTGTCTTTTGACTTTTGCTGTTAGTTTAACATTTAATGTAATTATTTAGATCTAAAAAAAGAATAATGCTAAACAATAGAATTGAAAGGATTGACTGAATTTTACATGTTTATGTGGGCTTACAAATATTTTCATCCATACTATGGTATAAAATACACTGACTTTCTACTTATATATAGTCTGATATTTAAAAGCTCATTTTTTGTGTGCATTCATTGAAATACATTTTTTAATCTCTAATTTGCATAAAGTAACTTGAAACTTAAACTTGTATGAAGATTTCCTCTTCAGATGTGATGAAGTGATTTGTTTACAGAAATTACAGAATGACTAAATAAACATAGACTATATCAAGTACCTTTTAATAATGTCCATTTATCAAAAACTGATTTATATTATCAATGAGATCCTAAATAAAACCCAGCAGGTTTTTTGTGAAAATTGATGACTATAAAATTTATATGAAGATACAAAGAATAATCAATCTAAGACCTCAAAAGAAAGATTAAAAAAGAAAACAAGTCCTAACTTATCATACATTGAGGTTTAAGAAGCTAAAAAATTAAGAAAGTATAGTATTGACACATACATAAATAGGCTAATAGAAAAAGAGAGAATCCAGACATAGACCCCAAATATATACTACAAATTGATTTACAGCAAAGATGATGTGGTAGAGCAGTATAAAGGGATGGTAGATAGTGCTGAGTCAATTGGATAGCTTGAAAAATAAAACTTGTATTCCAACTTACACAAAAAAATGTCATTTTCAGGTGGATTATTGATCTCAAGATAAAAGGTATACAAAACAAACTTTTATTGAAAAATATGAGAATATTTTTCTGGCTTTGGGATAGGCAATCATTTTTAAAACGAGACACAAAACTGCTATTCATAAATTACCAATAGATATATTGAGTTTTATTAAGATTAAGAACAGCTGATTATTAAAAGATACTATTAAGCGAAAGGGAGGAGATATTTACAATACTGTTCATATTATTTACAAAACCCCAATACCCAGACTATAAAAAAGTAAAAATAAAAACACTATAAACATTGAGAGAAATACAGGCAACCCAATGAAAAAATAGAGAAAAGATTTAATTACCCATTTTAAAAAGAGGATAGTAAAATGGTAATGCATATATTAAAAAGTAGTCAAATTCATTACCCATGAAACAGAATGACTAAAATGAAAACGATAGAAAACAGTAAAAGTTAATGAGGATATGGAGCTACTGGAACTTTTACATACTGTTGATGAGAGAGTAAAATTTGTTTAAACGACCTTAGAAAATTATTTGGCAGTTCCTTCAAAATCATACCCTAAGACTCAGAAATTCCATTTCTAGTTACATACCTCAAATAAATGAATATGTTTACCAAAATACATACATATGAATGTTCACTACAGCAATATTCATAATAGCTATAAAATGGGAGATCATAAACATCCATTAGTAATGGAAAAATCAAGTAAATTGTGGCTAACATATATTAATTCATAAAAATAATATCTATTAATGAAAATAAATGAATCACTGTTACATAAGATAACAATGTACAGATATAAAAACTTAAACTTTAGTGAAAGAAACAAAAAAAAAACAATAGAAAATTACAATTCTGTGTATATAGCTTTAAAATAAACAAAAACAACCTACTATTTTAGAAGACAGGTTAGTAGGTACATTTCAGGACTGCTATGAGAAGGGGCTTAAGAGATTTTGTGGGTACCGATAATATCCTGATATTTATGTGGATGCTAGTTATATAGGTGAAGTTGCTTTATTAGACTGCACTAACAATTTATGATTTTACAGAGGAATGTTAATATTCAAAACAAGATTAAAATTTAAAATGTAAAAAAAAAAGATTTATGAATTTGGAGACATGCATTTTTATAGTTTTATTTAAGAATTTGAGAGGTATTATCTTACTAATGCTATACACACACACACATATATGTGTATGTATATATATGTATATATGTGTATGTGTATATATGTATATATGTGTATGTGTATATATGTATATATATAAATATTTTTTAAGAAACGAAGAAACTGATTGTTCAATTCTGTGTTTGTCCAAAATAAATATGCCAATCAATATTGATTTTAGGTTATCAAAATTCTATTGGCTTTCATTTTAAAGACACATTTTATGACAAGAGCAATTTTAGTAAACCACTCTAAAATTTCAGGCCTCAGAATACTGTTTTGGAAAAAAGTATTGCTTGGTTTATATT
Source organism: Cynopterus sphinx (assembly GCA_030015415.1). Taxonomy (NCBI): domain Eukaryota; kingdom Metazoa; phylum Chordata; class Mammalia; order Chiroptera; family Pteropodidae; genus Cynopterus; species Cynopterus sphinx. The sequence continues at coordinate 15,378,773 of CM057380.1, forward strand.
ACCATTGTTTTCCCCATAAAATCATATTTCTTTTTTTGGTATAGATTATAATGGGTGCATTGGTGATTGGAAATAGAATATGCTTGAAGAGAAAATGAGTATTTTTACTCAGACTTATAATTTTCACTATAATTTTGGAGAAAATAATAAAAAGAGAAAGTAATTATTTTAATCAATAATTTTATTGTCTTAATTACTGTCAATGTTCCCTTAAACTTATCCTATCCATTTTTCTCTATTCGGTTGTGAAAAATACTTGATTGATGAAATAATCACTAAAAAAAAAAATCCATGATATCTTTCCACCTTATTTGAAGAGTCTGTTCATATATTAATTTTCTATGTGTGGGTATACTTAAATGTGCATTTGCATATGTGTGTGTGTGTGTGTGTGTGTGTGTGTGTGCAAATCTATATGCATATGTTATCAGAAATTAGAAATTGTATACAAAATAAATGGTCTTATTAAATTATGCTTTTTTTTTTTTTTTTGCTTAGCTTCTGACTCCTTCTATTGTTATTCAGTTTTTTGGCTGAAAGCCTAAAAGTAAAATCATTAGCATATGTTGTTTCCAAAATTTAGCTCATTTATAAACAGATAATGGCAAGAGGTTTAAAAAGGTTAAGATATTTGATAAAAGCTTCCCAAAATAGTCTAGGAAAAATATCACACTATTGTGATTCATGTTTTGAGATAATCATTGAATGTGAGAAAAATAAGCTTTCTCTTTTGAGACTAACACTGAGTCCATATCTTCTGAAAACTAATAGTGTGGGCATTGGACTAGTTTGTTTTATACTGGTTGGAAATGAGAATCCAACACTTTGTTATGAAGAAATGTCAAAGTTCTAAGATAAAAATAATGACCTATGACTAAGTTTAAGTATTATACTGAAAGACTGGTACTTCTAAGAGAGAAATATAAAAAAATATATATTTTTAGATGTTTTTACCTGTTTACTAATCCATATGAAGCAATGCTCCTGACTAGATGAATGAGTGAAAGAAAAACTGGAAATTGTAGTTGATAAAAATGTGGCATAGAAAAGGAAAAATGCCTATATTTATAGTCTAATTCCATTTATTTAGTTTACTTTAAATTGGCTAAAAAATATGTTATTAGGACTTTTTTATTCTTAAGAGGGCATACTTTACCAGTCTTCAGCAGATGACTATGTATAATCAGACTATTTCGTTTACAGTTGGAACTTGAATTGGTTAGGAATTGCCAGATATCTTGTTCTTGAAAATATCTGGGATTCTAGTTGGGCACTGACTTTCAGGAGATTTTTTTTCCTCAGTGTTTTATTAAAAATTATTTCAAAGTATATGATAATACTGTTTGCAAAGAATAATGTGGCAATATTTTCAACCCCAGAAAAATTATGTCTTTGACTTTCATGATGAATGTAGGAAACTGGGTATAATTAACCATATGGAGAACAATTTTTAAAAACCTGTTTTGAAAGTAGTTAGATCCAAAAAGTTAAGTAAGAGCTATATAGCCTATTACTCTGATTTCTCAGCAGTCTCATAGAAAACTTCATATATTTCTAGAATTAAAATTGTACAGATAGTCAATTCTTTCTAGACTACCTCTGGCTTTTATGTTGACCTAAGTCAATAAAATGCTCTGAAAATAAGTTTTAATACAGTTTCAACAGCCAAATTATGACTATTATTTTTTACTCAAAGATTTTCTATTATGGAATGAATGACTCAAAAGAAGTATAAAGAAAATACTGGGCCAGAAGCTTTCCTGAGCTATATTTGAGTATACTTCTGTGTGGCATAGAATTTCTGGCCAGTAACTTTGCTTAGAAGATACCTATTTCTTTAAGTTTTTATAGCTCCTTCTTTTCTCATCTCAGGAAGGATGTGTGTTTATGTGTGTCCATTTAGGTGTCTGCTTTTACTGTGAGTTGATATATACAAGGTCTTTTCTTGACAAAACATAGTGTAAGATGGAACTTCTGGTCTTATAATTCTTAACACATTTCAGGCACTTGGTAAATACCTGGATCACTGAATGTGGCTATTAAAACAAAAGCAGAGCGGCTGAGGTTCAAATGATAACATACTGTTATGGAATTTTTGCTTATTTTTATATTTGTGTATTTTGAACATTTCCTTACTTTCTGACACTACAAGATTCTTCAGGCTCATTTGTATGTTTATTTTCTGAGTCCTAGAATTGGTCATTTCTCCAAGGAGTCCTGTTTGCATTTATTAGAAAGTTTTCCTACAAACCAAGATCTGGGTGCTAGGTGTATTCATTGCTATTGGGATTTCATTGTTTCTAGGGCTTCTCCGTTGAAAAAGCAAGAAAAAAATATATAATGTCACTAAGCCATGTATATGCATGTATCTATAAAAATATATGTAATCATAATTGTCTATACTAAGCTACTCATCAATTCATAATTATTTTCAACTCTAATCCACTACAATATAAATCATTCTAGCTCCTTCCTCTGTCTAATCTGTAACCTTCTACTCAAACAATGAGAATACTGATTCTCACTATCTGAGATCATTTACTAAAATGTTCATAAAAAATATATAGCACTTTAAGAAATGTTAACATATACTTTATGTCCATATAGAAAGAACTTCTCCACAGTGTTAGATTTTTGAGTTTTTGAATATGTGCTATAGTTTTCTACATGTAGGTCCTATACATATTTTGCTACAGTTATATTTGTTTCCTTTTTGGGTGCTATTGTCAATGTCATTGCTGAAATTTGTTTTGTTTTTAATTTCAAATTCCAATTGTTAATTGCTGTTTATAGAAAAGTCATTGACTGACATATTATTGTTTATTGTGATCTTGCTAAACTTATTTATTTGTTCCAGAAAATTTTTTAGCAATTCTTTTGAATTTCTATAGAGACAATCATGTTCTCTGCAAATACAGACAGTTCTATTTGTTTGAATCAAATCTGTATATTTTAATTTCATTTTTTTGAATTATTGAAGAAGTAGGAGTCAATGAGTGAAGAACACTCATTTTTGTCTTTTCTCTTTTTGTCTTGGTTAGCCTCACTAGAATTTTATCATTTTAAAAAATTTTTCAAAGATGGAACTTTTGGTTTTCCTGTTCAAATTTATTGATTTCTGTTATACTTTTTAAAATTTCTTCTGCATGCTTAAAGCTTAAATTCTCTTATTTTCCTATTTTCTAAGATAAATGCTTAGGTGATTGAATTTTGATTTTTTTAGCATATTTAACACACTAAATTTCTCTCTTAGTACTATCTTTGTTGCATCCCACAAAATTTGATGTTATATTTTTATTTTCTCTTGGTTTACATTAACTTTTAGTTTCTCTTGCAAAGTCTGATTTTCTCACAAAGTAAAGGTATCAATCTGGCCATATTTAATCCTTCAAACAATCCAACATCACATTACCTATGAGAAATTACTCCTTTGTGGTAAAATTTTTACAAAGATATTAATAATGGCAAAATATTTCTTTGGTTATTTTATTTGAACATAAACTACAAATAAGTTTTTCCTGAGATTTCCACTTTAATTACTTTATAAATGTTTATGAGAAGAAAAGTAAAGACAGATGCACATTGACCACGTTTTGAGTGTGAAATTACACCAGTGTGGAAGACAGATTAAAAACCATATCTTCATACACTTTGGTATATTTAAATTATTGCGTATGAGTTCTTTTTATAAATAAAAAGTTCTATAAAACAATCAAAAGAGCAAAATGTGTACTTAAATATGTGGTTCTTTAAATATTTACATAATAAAATAAAACCACAGTTGTCTAACCTTTAATGTAAGTTCACAAAAATAATATATTTTCATATCTTTCTTAGTTTATTACCTTCAAGGTTTGTTTGACAGCTGGTAATTTGGACTTCCATTTGGAACCATATATAAAGTTATTTATATGCCATATGTATGTAACTGCTTCCGATATCTTCTCACAGCACTTTTATATTCTGTCTTCATTTTTATTTATTTTCCAATGTCAATTGACTGGAATATGTAATGAAGAAATGTTTTTTTCATGAAATTCATATGGATGATATATTTTCTGTAATTTTGCATATCTAAAAGTACCTTTTGATTACCTTCACACATGAATAAAAAAGCAGTTGTGTTTTGAATTCTTATAAACCTTTCCTCTTAAAATAATATAGCAATTTCCCTTTTGTCCTTTGACATTTTGTATGACAGAAGATTAATCCAACATATTTTTCTTTCTTTCCACATAAATTGATTGGTTTTCTTGGAGAATTTGGATTTTTTAGTAATATTTAAATGTATTCATTTTCTTCAAATTTATTTAAGTGTTTTCTCTTGATTTTAATATCATTTGATTATTAATAAGTCAACTATTCAGCAAATTAAGCTTTATTTATCACATTTTATTTTTCTATTTATTCAATATCTTTTCCAGTAATCTCAACAATTTCATTCTTAATCTTAACACACATGAATTTCTTTTTTATGGTTTTATTTCTAATCTTTTCACCTCAGTCTAAGAGATGTCTCTCCTTTGTTTTAAAGTTTGTTATAGTCTAAGGCCATGCTACCCTGAACAAGCCTGATCCTGTCTGATATTAGAAGCTAAGCAGGGCTGGGCCGGCTTAGTACTTGGATGAGAGATCACCTAGGAAGACCAGGTACTGTAGTTGTAAAAAATTAAAAAATAAGAGATTGTAAGCTTACAAATTTCTTGCAATATGTGAGGTCAACCAAGTGTTACCTCGCCTAAAAATAAAAATAAAATAATAATAAAAAATAAAGTTTGTTATATATATTATACACTTTACATCTAATAATGTTTAGATTTTGTATGTACTATGTCATTTTCATAATCTCTGTACAGTTTATTTTAATTGCTTTCCTTTCAATGTCTATTTTTTGTCATCATTTCTCTTTTTGTCTTCTGGATATTAATTATTATATTTTTACTATTTTGTAATCATAGTACCAGTGTTAATATTTTTCTATGTCATTTTCTAATCTGTTCCATGACAAACTTATCCTAGCATGAGCGTTTTATGGTTAGATGCAAGCACTCTAACAGCTTTTAAGTGCTCTATCTATGCCCACCAATTTTGCAGCTTTGGCTTCTGAGATTCCCATTAGCAGCAGTAGGTCTGTTTTCTCCCATGAGTTTTCCTTATAATGGTGGATGCCCTAATGGCTTTTAATTGTCTGACTTATGCCAACATAGATTTTGATATACTATTGGTCAAAACAGTCCAAATTCTTGTCTTAATTTATTTACTCATATCCCCCAGCAGTTTATGCTGTGACTTACCTTAAGGCTTTGTGAGCCCTTTAATAGTTGTCACTACAGATTCCCTATATAATTACTCCAGACCTTTTCTGTGAAATTATCTCTCTATCCATCTTCCTATCTATCTACCTATCTTATCTGGCATCTATCTATCTAGAGATATCTTTTTTGTCTGTTCAGATTTTTTGTTTCCACATAATTCAGACTTGGTAGATTGTGCATTTCTAGCAACTTATCCTTTTCTCCTATGTTATCCAATTTAATAGTGCATAATTTTTCTTAGCAGTCTCTTACAATCATTATTTCTGTAGCATCAATTATAATGTTTCCTGTTTATAATTTTACGTATTTGAATCTTCTCTCTTTTTTCTTAGTTTAGTTAAAGGTTTGTCATTTTTTAGTCATTTCAAAAAACCAGGTTTAATTAATTTTTCTATTTTTTGTCTATTCTTTATTTTGTTTATTTCTCTTGTAACCTTTATTTCCTTCCTTCTGCTCACTCTAGGTTTACTTTATTCTTTTTATAGTTTCTTGAGGTGTACTTAGGTTGTTTATTTGAGATTTTTCTTTTATTTTTTAAATGCATGTGCTTATTGCTATATATTTTCCTATTAGTACTGCTTTTGCCACAATCCATGTGCTTTGATATGTGTATTTTTATTTTTGGTTGTCTCAAGATACTAATTTCTCTTTTTATTTACTTTGTGACCTATAGGTCGTTCAAGAGCATAGTGTTTAATTTTCCCATATTTGTGAATTATTTAGTTTTCCCTCCATTATTAATTTTTAGTTTTTTCCTATTGGTGCTGGGAAAAAAATATTTGATGTTATTTCAATCTTCTTACATTCATTAAGACTTCAAATCTAATATGGAGAATGTTCTGTGTGTTCTTGAAAAGAATGTGTATTCTGCAACTATTGTGTAGAAGGTTCTGTATGTATCTGTTACATACATTTGATTTATAGTGTTGTCCAAGTCTGATGTTGCCTTATTGAATTTTTTTGTCTGGACAATCTATATATTATTAAAAGTGGCATATTGAAGTCCCTTACTATTATTGTATTGTATATTTCTTCCTTCAGATCTGTCAATGTTTGCTCTATTTATTTAGGGGCTCTGGTGTGGGGTGCCTATATTTTTATAATTGTTATATCTTCCAGATGAGTTGAATCTTTTATCATAACATAATGACTTTATCTGTTTTATGACAGATTTTGACTTAAAGTCTATTTTTTCTGATATAAGTAGAGCTAGCCCTGTTCTCTTTTGGTTACTAAATGTATGGAATATCTTTTTCCATCTCTTTTATGTAGTCTATATATGTTCTTAAATTTAAAGTGAGTTTCAAAAAAAAAAATTAAAGTGAGTTCCTTGTAGATAATCTACCTGCCTTTACCTTCAGAATTTCTTTTGTTGTTAGGATTTAGTAGCTAATTGCAATACATTTGAGAAAAGTCTATAGGGACATTAGTTTAGGATTCCATAGTTCAAAATATCCATGTAGCTTTTAACAAATTTCTGTGATTAATCTATACATAATATTAAATTTACTTATTTTATAAAATATAAATTGATTTTTATTAATTAAAAAAGCTATGCAGGAATATATATAAATAGCTATAAAATAAGCATGTGAAAAGATGCTTGACATCATATGTTATTATAATAGAAACCAGAAATTAAAACAAACATAATTGCATACCTATTAGAATGAGGAATGTCAAAAATACTGTCAATACCAAATGCAGTAAGGACTAAGAGCAATGGGAGCTCTCACTCATCACTAATGGGAATGCAAAATACTACAGCAACATTGCAAGGCAGTTTGACATTTGCTTTACAAAATTAAACATAGTCGTACCATAATATCCAGTAATCATGCTCCTTGCTCTTTTCTCATATCAGTTGAAAATGTATGTTCTGCACATAAATGTTTATAGTGGCTTTATTCATAATTGGTAAATTTTGGAAGCAACTAAGACTTCTTTCAATAGGTGACTAGATTAATACACTTGGTGCATCCATACAATGGAATATATTCAACCATAAAAATAAATAAGCTTTCAAACCATGAAAAAATAAAGAAAAAACCTTAAATGCACACTGTTAAGTAAAAGAATACTGTCCAAAAGGATATAATATTGTATTATTCTAGCTATATGACATTCTGGAAAAAAACAAAAGTATAGAGACAGTAAACAGTTCAAGGGTTACTAGGTGTTTGGGAAGAGCAACAAAGGGATGAGTAAGTAGACCAGAAGAGATTTTGGGAACAGTGAAACTATTTTTATGATATGGTAATGGTTGATATTGACATTACGCATTTGTCAAAACCAGCAGAACTATAGAACACAAAGAATGAACTCTCATGTAAACTGTGAGCTTTAGTTAACAGTAAGGTATTGGTATTTGTTCATGAATTGTAACAAATGTACCACACTAATTCAAGATGTTTTAACAGAGGAGACAACAGGAGAGGAGAGAAGAGCAAAATATATACATACGTACATACATACATAAATACATACATACGTATGTACATACATCCCTAGAAAATTTCTGTACTTCCTACTCATTTTTTAAACAAAAAATGCTATAAAAAATAAAGTCTCTTAATTAAGAATAAAAGAAGAGGAGAAGGAGCTATGATAGGTCAAATAATAAAGCCCATTATCGTCCAAAAAAGTCTGTATTCTAATCACTGGAACCTGTGATATGTTATCTTACATGGAAGAGGGACTCCAGAGATGTGATTAAGTTTAGGGATCTTGAGATGAGCTGCTTATCCTGGTTTACTCAAGTGATAATCATACAAATATATAAACAATCAAGAATATTCCCTGGCTAGAGTCAGAGAGATACCATGGAATAAGAGGCAAGAGAGAAAACTCAATCTCCCAGTTGTTGGCTTTGAATATGGAAAAGAGAAACATAAGCCAAGGGATATGGGGAAAGTCTCTGGCAGCTGGGAATGACTGCTCTGTTAACTAAAAAAAACTGAATTCTACTAACAACTTGAATGAGCAAGGAAACAAGATGGGATCCACCAGAAGGGATGCTGCACTACTGACAACCTGATTTTAGTCTGCTGAGTCCAGTGTCAAAACTTATACACATAGAACTGTGATATAATAAGTATGTGCTGTTATAAAATGCTAAATATGTGCTAATTTGCTCTAGCAGGAATAGAGAACTGATACAGAGACTAATCGAATGTGTTCTTTGGTTATCAAATACAGAAAGAGAACGAACATTATTAATTGGAATAAACATGCATCCAATTTTAATGCTTCTAACTAAACAATGGTATTTTATCTTTTCCCCCAAATCCATTTTTCTTTTATTTTACACATTGTCTTAGTGATATATACATGAGGTGCGAAAATCCTCTCTTAATACCTTTTATTTAATTTAAAATATAGGAACACATTTTCTACCAAAAATAATATAACTGTTTCAAGAATAAATGTGTTTTTAAATATATGTATAGAAAAATGGGTTGGAAGAAAAAGCTTCAGTGCACTTGATGAGAACCTCAGAGAAGAAAGACTTGAAATGAAATAAAATGAAAGGAAAAATAGTAATATAAAACAAATTCAAAATATAGAAATATAAAAACGCTTGTATGGACTAATACAATTCTATACAACTAAAGACCTCAAGAGTGAAATAAGAAAATAAAAATGAAATTACACTAAAGTTGGATTTTTAGATTTAGTACCATCTTGAATGCTGGAGTTGCACACTCACAAAAATGTACTCTCAAGTTAAAATGTGCTTCTTCATTTAAGTAGATTCGAAGGAACGAACAAAAATCTCTTTGGGGCAACATCTATTTATCTTCTTTTTTAAAAAGTAGATGAATATATAAATTGATCTCTAATGATTTCTTCCAGATGTCTTACCCTGGGCATAAGTATATTATCATGTTATATATAATGTGCGTAGTTAAAATTCTCAAGTTAGATACAAAGATCTGCCACTTAACTGAAACATAAGCTTAGCAAATCTTTGCACATTTCTTAGCATTAGTTTAAGTATTGACCTTCACTATAAAGTCCTGAGCACTTGGTAAATATAATTCTTCATATCAAGAAAAGTGTTAACTGTACCATTAGTGGGAAAAAAAAAATAGTTACTTTATATTTTTTCTCTCATTCTGTGATTGAACTAATTAATATCTCCCTGTGGCATTAATTTCCAGCTGATCCAAGACATATTTCACACTCATACTTAATGACACACTTACATAGGGGACTTCAAATTATCTGTTAGGCCACTTCTTATCAGGATAAATGGGAAGCAAATTTGGGAACTTCCTTATTTCATCATGCCCAGTCTTGTCTCCATGTAAACACGGCTATGCACTATTGCAATCTAAAATTACCTCATTCACTTACAAATTTTGCTTATTAATTTGATTTCTTTCTCATAAAAATGTAAGCCCCATAAGTAGAGAGATGTTTTTGATTCTATATGCAAAGTAATAAATGCATCAGAATGAACGTCACATTTTAGGCAAATAATTTATATATATTCAATTAAGAAGTTATTCCATGAAGTTGTTGAGCCCAAAAACATAATTTGAGTATAGATTTGTCAGAGCTTGTCATAAAATCTGGTATCTAGGCTTAACTATGTCTGTAAGTAGTGTCTTCAGCTATAGAGAAGCCAGAGTATATTTCCTCATCCATAGTATTGATATCAATATTGAAAATAATATTGAATCAGAGCCTCTGACACCCTTTTCTGACATCAAATGCAGAATGTTTGAACCTAGTGGTGTTCACATCTAGGCTTGGATTTTCTAGCCATAAAAATATTAAGGAAGTAGATACCATGTTTGCTATCAGATAGCAATGGGGCTTAGGGCCTTCCAATTCTCCTTTCATCCAAAGAATTGAATCTCAAGAATTGTATTTTTGCCACTTGCATTGAAAAATATTAAAAAGAACTCTCATTTTGAGTATGTATTTTGTACAGGCAACATTTTATATTCATTATTACATTTAATTTTATTTAATTCCTAAAACCACCCTATGTTGTAATCTTTAATCATCCATCATCAACTGTCATCATCATCATCACCATCTGTCAACATATTTATCTGTACCACTTTTAAGCTTTTACTTGAACTCCTTTTAATGTACGCTGTGCTTTTTTTTTTTTAATTTCTTTGGCCTTTCCTAAGTAAAGGCCTCTTAAAGTGATAATTTGTCAGTGGCATTTTTAACAATGATAGGTGTGATACTTTCCCCTGTTAAATGCTTTATGTCCTAATTAAGCACTGTCTGCCATGGTGGAAAATATTCTGCAAATAGTTATGGTAGCCATTACTAAACACGTGAGTGAACCTAGGAAAGTAAAATTTAATTTAATTTAATTTTACTTATTATAGATGAAAATTTAAACCATCACAACTGGCTAGAAACTACAGTATTGGATAGTGGCATTTTTATGTATACTTATATTCTTTCTTTTCTATAAATAAGTCTTTATTCTATATTTGATAATAGACATCCTAACAGGTGTGAGGTGATATCTCATTGTGGTACTAATTTGCAATTTCCTGCTGATTAGTGATGTTGAACACTTTTTTATATGTTGGCCATATATATGTCTTTGCAAAATTGTTTATTTAGGTCCTCTGCTCATTTTTAAATTTGAATTTTTTTCTATTGGGTCATATAAGTTTCTTGTATATTTTGGATATTAACTTTTATCAAATATGTTCTCTAATCTATAGATTGAATTTTCATTTGTTGATGATTTTCTTGTTGTGCAAAAGCTTTTCCATTTAGCATAACAGCACTTGTTTATTTTTGCTTTTGTTGCTTTTGCTTTTGGTGTCAAATTAAAAACAAACAAACAAACAAACAAACAAAAACATCGCCAAAACCAATGTCAAGGAGCTTACCCTCTATGTTTTCTTCCAGGAGAAATGAAGCAAGTAGAAGAATTTTTAAAGCAATATCTTTAAAAGTTCTAGACTATATTGCAGTTTTTATCAGCTAATATAATTCACGACATTTTCATTAAGATTAAATAGAAAATGTTACTTGCATATGACTGACTACAACCTGTTGTAAATCCCTTTTTGAAACCCTCTTTAGTTTTTGCTGAAATTGTGTATGTAATTAAGAATGGAGTCCTAACTGGGCTACAAGTTAGGATGCTACCTTTGCAAGGAGAAACATCAATGCATAGAGACAGAAAATATAACTCGTTTCATAAGCATGGAGACCTTGGTTTGACTTTAAATCTGTTTTTTGCTAATTATCTAATGGAACCATATTGTTTCAGATATGTAACCTGTTCTTAGCATATACCTACTTCTAGTTAAATAAGATATGTCATGGATATATAACATTAAATTATAAAACTTATAAAATTTTATTTACTCTTGATTCCAAAATTCCAATTTTCCAAATGAGGCAAATGTGACAAAATAAGCAGTCTGACACAGTGTTGTAATAAGCAGTAGTGCTAGACTTACAGCCTAGGCAGACAATCTCTGGAACTCATCCTGAGCCACTGGGTGTTGATCATTCAGGTGTAATAGTGACATTAAATAAATGATTATGATTAGACCTCATTGACTTTAAATGGGAATATCTCTGCTGAAATATCATAGAAACTGTTATTTCCAAATTAATTTTCAGTGTTAAAAAACTCACTAAATGGATAAATCATTCTTAATGAAAAACTATCAATATATGGTGAGGAAAATAGGTTTTCTGTGTTTGTTTGTTTGTTTGTTTGTTTATTAAGCAAGGCAACTCTTGGTTGACCTCACAGATTGCAAGGAACTTGTCAGCTTACAATCTCTTATTTTTTTTTATTTTTTACACCTACAGCACCTGTTATTCCTAGGTGGTCTCTCATCCAAGTACTAACCAGGACCCAACCCTGCTTAGTTTCTGAGAGCAGATGAGATCGGGCTTATTCAGGGTAGCATGACCATAGATGGAAATAGGGTTTTTTTATATACTGTTAACAGGAGTATGTATTATTATAATATTCCTAAGAAAAATTTGATAAGCATTAAAACCTTAAAAATATTGATAGCTTTATAAAACTAATCAAGAATATTTATCTTCATGAAATAATTAAGCACAGTTGAGAAATTTCTACTTTAATGGTGTCCAGAAAACAGTTTATAACAGCAAAACCCTCACACAATCTAAATACTGAATGATGAAAACCAGTTGAAATAATTACCATTAATATCCATGAAATAGAATATTATATAGTGACTAAGATGGTAATGTAAACATATGTTATTTTGACATCTGTTTATATTTTCAGTGAAAATATACATCATATATAATGTTACTAGCTGACCTTTTAAAATACACTTTAAATATCTTTTTATCATATACGAATGACCTAAAATATACTACATCAAAATGTTCCTTGTGTATGACAATATATTTAATTTTTTAAAATTTCTTTGTTCTATTTTATTTTTATTAACAAAATATTACTTAACAAAATAACCTTATAAAATAAAAGGCAAAATGAAGTTAATTTCAACATTTTTGAATAAAATATTCACCTGCCATTTCAGAGGCTTGACTATAATATCTCTTGATAATACTTGGCACTTGTTTGAATTGCAGAATAAGTATCTTAGACTATAAGAAGCAAAAGCAAAAAAAAGTAAAAACAGTAACAAAATATGTTTGGGAATGATTCTTATACTCTGATTGATCTCCATAGTGGTCTTGTTGGTTATTTAAATGGTAAAATAATCTGGATTTAAGTTCATATATATTTGCTGTATGACTAGACACTGTGGTAAGCACTGCCAACTACAGCAAGTAGTTGCTACCTCACTGCAGCCAAGTGTTGTCAGGTTAAAATTAGCATTCATTGTCACTATCACTTGTAATTTTTTAGAAGTCCTATTTTTGTACATTTATGTGAAATCTTCTAACTTTTAAGTGTTGTAACTTCTAAACACTATAAAAAAAACAAACTAAATGTATGTGTAGACTAGATACGTTCCTTACATTGGCAATTGCAGCTCTTTTATTATTTATCAAGGCTAAAAACTTAAGTCACAAAGTGGCAATAAACAACAACAAAAAAAAACATCTCTTAAGGCCACCAAGAAAGAGATGGCACTGGACTGGCTCTGAAATGATTCAGGTTTATGTTTACACAATTTCTGTGACTGAAAAATAACATTTGCTTCAAAGAAGATTCTGGATTGCTTTTTATTTACAAATATTCAAAGTATCAAATGTAACTCTGTAGATAATTTATAGATGGGAAAAGTGAGTGTTCAAAACTATAAAAGTAAATCATAGTTACAACCACAGCAAAATGGTATAAAAAATGTAATAAATATGTTGTTCAGTGGAATCATGCTCGAAGCTAGCAGATATTCTATTTCACTGAAGTAAAACTTAATTTACAGTATAGTATTTTATTGTATCTTATTATTATTTTTGTTTATTTTTTTGTAGATATTTGAAGGAGAATAGCAAGAACAGTATTTAAAGGATAAGTCATTTACTTCTAAAAAAGAAAAACATAAGTCAGAGCTTCTTAACGTGATTCCTAAAAAAAATTATGGAAATATATGATTGTTAAAATGTTCATTGTAATAATGAATTACTGAGTGTGTAATCATGCTTAATTGAACAACAAAAAATAAATAAAAATATTTTATGGGAAACCATCTTGTTTTGGTAAGGAATAGACTAATTGATCTAAATTATATCTCTCACTCTGTTGTTGGTGGTTCTTCAATAAATGGCTTTTTTGACCTATTTACGATTTCTATAAATGGAGAGAGACAAAGAAACTATAGAGGAGGGAGGAAAGGAAACCCTGAACAGGTTTGTGCTAGTAAACATTTTAGTACTCTACAAGAGGAATTCCTCCCTCCCATCACATGGTGCCAGATGCTGCTTTGTCTGAAGCCACAAGCTGTGGTGGATCCCTACGGCACTATAAACAACATCAAACCTGGCACTGTTATCACAGTTACAGAAACACCTATGCTAAATAGCTCTGTGTTGTGAAATCAGTTAAGTCTACATGCAGAACCTTCACTATGTTCAATTTTTTTTAAACATCTGATTAAATTGCCCACTAAAGAATAAACCACAGGAACACAGTAAGAGGAACCAGTCTAAAGCACCAGAATATACAATGAGCACATTCTGCATAGTCTGTATATTCTATTCCCTTAATAGAAGAGAGATGCTTAAAAATCACCTTCTAAAATGTGATGTATGCATATAGAATATATGCATTCAAACAAAATATTAATTTCACAGTTGCTTCATGTTCAGAGTAATCTATTCTTGCCCCAGAACAATTTATATTTGACATCAAAGAATTATTATTCCATTGTTACTTACTATATTCTATTACCTCTTTTTAGTACTTGGTCTAAATTGAGTACTTAAATATATTGTCTGTATTGAGTATTGATTTTATGTATTTTTCATTGTATTAAGGTGGCCATATGCTTTCTTTTCCAAGTTATTAGGTTTGATCACAGGCAATTATTGCATAATTGGCTTCTCTGAAAAATTGAGTTAATGCATACTTAAGATATACAGATTATCATGTAAGATTGACAAAGAACATTTAATAAAATGCTGGCATGACTCTGTCCCCAACTTAAGGGGCAGATGTCTGATATCAGAAGATATTTCACACTCAGCATGACTACATTTCTTTTTTATTTATTAATTTATTTTAGCGGACATTGGCATTGCCCTTTGTCTAGCAAGGTTTTTACCGTCTTGTGATTAAGACAGAGTTAGATAACTAAGTCTGGGCCTAATTATCCTCCCCCTCGTTTTGTGGAGAAGGCACGTGATTGGTTGTTTGACATTTAGAATATATCATGTGATGTGCGATTTAGGAAAAGTCATGAATGAATCTAACAGGTAACATTTGAAACAAAATTCTAAGATTGCTTGGCTCCATCTATCTGCAGATTTTTGTAGTGGCAAATGATTGCTGCTATATAATCATGGATGCAATTTGTTCCTTTGAGTAATCATGACCTTTAAGAAAAATAACCTTGAAACCTTTGTCAACTTCATTTACTACTCACTACTTCTGTTCTTCATTGTAAGAGATATTAGTGTTGCCACACCCCAATTTTTTTTTTAACCAGATTAGTATTCCCATTACTAGCTGTTGTAGGTGTTGAAAGTTAATAGCTCATACTAACACCAATCACCAGCAATTGTCCATGATTCGTCATGTTATTCTCTCTCAATCTTAGGCAGCTTCTACTTGATGACTGAGCTCAGGCTCTCTCTCTCTCTCTCTCTCTCTCTCTCTCTCTCTCTCTCTCTATATATATATATATATATATATATATATATATATATATATATATATATATCCAGGTAAGATTTATAACTCAGTGCTACTCATCTGATCAGGTGAGGCTAGCCTTCACTTGAATCCACATTTTAACTCAGTCTCTTTCTCTTCCTTACTTTCTTTACTTATGTTTCTCTCACTTTACATCTTTCTCCTGAAAAGGTTCTCTCAAAAATCACTTACATAAGAATCTGTGTCTGAGGCTTTGCTTCTGAGGAACATGACCTTAGACATACCTGCTCGTCTAGCAAATATTAAAGGGTGGGGGCTGTTCAAATAAGGTGATCAGACTAAGTTAGGAATGGCTATAAGCACAAACTGTAACCTTAATAGAATCTAAACAATATAAATTTGGTAGCCTAAATGTTTTACACTTTCACTTGAGGTGGAACAGATAAGTAAAATACTTTTCTTGGGGTTCTTTAAGCCAACCAATCTTGGTTTCCCTGGCAACCCAGGAAAGCAACAACCATTGGGATTTTATAAACTTTAGGACTGAGCAGTTACCATAAAGCAATTTATAAAGACGTTATGATAGGATTGTGATGTGACGCCTATGCTAAAAATCAGTTGCATCATTTTATTATACTGGGTTTCTAAAAAGATTACAGTTAAGCAGTCATATTCTCAGAACTTTTGCTGATAGTCCATGACATTTTTCTAGAATCTAGAGTCTAGATAAAGCAATAGGATTTAGGCAAAAGCTGAAAGATTTGAAGAAATTGATGTTTCAGTCATTTTTACTTTCTTTCCCCCCTCAGGTGTCTATTTAGAGAAAAAAAAGTTTAAAATTTAACTCCTACTTTATCTATTCCCTTTTTTTCCCTTTTATTATTATTGTCTTCAAAATAGCTGTAGCTACCTTTATTTAATACATTCCACTGTCACATGCTTTTTCTCCCATTATTGTGATGTATGATAATTCTGCAGTCTCTATAAGTTGACTTAGGCAATATAAGCACCCTCTATTAAACACACATAAATATGTTTCAAAAACTGGAAGTAGACCTGTTTCTGACAGCAGTCCTAGCAGTCTGACAGAGTTTAGCCTGGGAAAAGAATATTAACAGATTTGGGAGAATCAATGGTAGCCTTTGTAGCAATCACAAGAATAAGCAGCCCAAGAAGCTGCTGCAAAGCTAATTCCAGATGCATACCTAGAGCAGTATATTCTTTTTAAATTTTTGTTTAATATCTTGCTATATAGTTATAAACATTAAAATGCTATCTAAAACAATTAGTTTAGCATTTTGTGGTGTCAAGAAAAGAATCAGAATTATTTTAGAAACATGCAATATAGGTAACTCAGACAAATTTCAATCTGTCAAAACCTTTGGTCTAATGACCGTCAAGAATGAAAGAACCATGGTTTTTAATTGGTCTTTCTTAATGGGGTGATACTTTAAGGCTCATAGTTTTTATATGGTACATGCAATTTTAACTGCTGCTCTATTGCTTTATGTATTCAAATTTAACACTCTACATGTTTCACTTGGATCCTTAAACTGATCTAACCATGAAGGACACAATATTATAAATAGAATGGCTAAGAGGTACATGTAAGGGATTCAAGGGAGAAGCAGAGAATATAAGCATATTCAGGAAAGTTAAAGCTCAGAATTAACTGAGACCTTTGAGGAAAGTTAATGGTGAAATGAAGCAGCTGGTTTGGCACAGTTCAGAGCATGAAAAAAATTTGTTTTGATATAAATTGTAGCCTTAATAAAGAACAGATATAGAATATTATTTGGTTATATTTTATTCTTGTATTCTCTATCCAAAATAATTAACTTTAAATTAAAAATCATGGAATAAATATAGTTAAGAGGAAAAATTAAAAGTAATAGAGACAGAGACATTTTGAATGACAAAAAATAAAGTTTTAAAAAGTTATCAATTAAGAGAAAGAATAAGTTAAAACTAACGAGAAAGACTTTATAAAACCATGTATATTATTTAAAGGACTTGTGATGCTTTATAACTATTGATGTGAATTATCGAAACAACAACAAATCCCAAGGGATCATATCCCACTGACAAATTAGAAGCATATAGAAACTAATTATGTGACATGATTACAAAAATTATTTAATTCACAAATTTACTATGGAAGTTGTAAAAGGGGATTAGTATTTCTAAATAAATTCAAATCTTCAGAACCAAATGAATTACATTCAAAAGCCTAAAATAATAACAAATCTAATTACATAACCACTTCAAAAATCCCTGACACTTTAGTGGGGAACAAGAAGTGATGAGAGCATAGAAATAAGTGAGATTGGTAAATATTTCACTATTCAAAATGGGTATTCCCTCCATTTGGTATCATCTGAATTGAGCTATTACTTTGATGTTTTTAAAAATGCACTTTTGTCACTGTTGAAAGCCAGCAGACAAAGACTTCTTAAAGGCAAAATTGGGGTTTAAAATCAGAAATTATAGAAATAACCAAATGGTTAACAATATTAATTTCCAACAATATTCTAGAAAGGGTAATAAAATAAAATGATATGAGAAAAATTTTTTTAAAGAAAGCATTATTTTCTAGGGGTTTCTTTGATATCTTGCCAGTTACGAAATGAGATTAATGGGTGTATTATTCCTTAATTTTAGCAGTGATTTTGAGACCATTTCTCAATATGATTATAGAGGGGGAAAAAGAACAATATGAGGAAATTGTTGGCTGAATTTTTTGAGCAATCATATGCAAGTTTTTACTTAAAGACAAATGTTCCCAAGAATAAGGTCTAGGACTTCACCTAATAATCTATTCACATTGGAAATGACATGTTGGAAAACACAGATGGAATAATATCAGATTATTGTTTTTTCAAATGTCATCAAGTTTCTAATATTTGCAAAGCATTTTTCTATTTTGCTATAGTCACAGTAGTGAATCTTCGCACTTTAGAGTGGGAAGGATAGATAATAAACCAGTATAGTGTCAGATTAGAAAAACTCTTATAAGAGAATATACAAATATTTTGAATGACAAATTAAAGTTTTAAAAATTTAACAGGAAAGGGGTACAAATTAAAACAAATGAGACAGATTTAAATAAGAATCTACAAGATTATACATGTGTTTAAAGGAACTGTGTTGTGCTTTCTAACTCTTCATGTGAATTATAGACATCAATTACAACAAACCTAAGGGATCATTATCCACTGACAATTAAAAAGCATATAGAACCAATTATGTGACATGACTATAAATTATTCAAACTTCATTCTGATTAATAAAATTATTAAGTTATGGAATTTCCATTAGTAGACTGATAATAAAGATGCAGTATGTTCAAAATGAAAAAGACAAAAGTGAGACCAGAGAAGATATACAAAATTAGTACACTGAAACATATTAAAACTAAAATTAAGAGATCAGTGCATGAGTGAACAGCTGGAGAGAAAATTTTTGACATGGAAATGATGTCAAGAACTTGTGCAGAATGTGGCAGATAGGTAAAAATGAAAGAATTATATGGAAAACGAAGTGATAGGAATTACACAGTGTGAACATTTAACACATGATTTTCAGAGTTCTCAAAGGAGAGAAGAAAAGACATAAGACATAATGGCTGAGAACTTTTCAAAACTGGTGAAAAAAATCTAACATTAAATTGAAGAAATATTACAAACACCAAGCTGGATCAATACAAGAAATACATATCAGACTAAAACGGAAAAACAAATATAAAGATTCATAATGTCAAAGTGATGAAAGAATGCATCACCAATTGAGAAAACTAGTCTTTATAATTAAAGATGAAATAAAGACATTTTCAGAAAAAAAACAACAGTGAGTAATTAGTTATCTACTTATCTACAACAAACAAAATATAAAAATATATATTTTTTCCATTATAAGTGATCCTAGATGGAATTTTGGGTATGTATAAGGAATAAAAGAGCAAAAATAAGATAAATAAATGATTAAGTCTAAATAAATATTACTTGTGTAAAATAATAAAAAAATAATTTTTTAAAGAATTTTAAATGTAGGAATAGTTAAATTATATAATAGTGCATAGGTAAAGAGAACAAATTGAGGTATTCCTCATTTCTTGCATTACCCTGGAAAAATATAAAATTATTAACTACTTTCATAATTTAATAATATGCACAAATGTATGTCACAACTACTTACATATCACTAAACAGTAAAATGCTGTATAACACTGAATAGAAGGCAAATATTAACTAAAACATAATATTTACACATAAAAAAGTAAAAATTAACAGAAGAATAGTAAAGTTATAATAAATATCTAAGAATTGTTATTTTAAAATGTCAACATAGCATTGTGAGTACAGACGATTTTCAATTCTTTGATCTAAATGGCAGCTACTTGTTTTTTTCACTTTATTATAATTTGATAAGATACACATTTGTTTCATGTGTATTTATCCATGTATACTACATTCAACTTTTAAAGTATAAAGAAGACACAAAAAAAAAAACCAACAGAAATGGCAAAATAAAGCTGAAAATTCAAGAGACAGAACTAGACATATTATCATCAAATACAAGCAAGCATGTCATGTAAAAATAAAGTAAGTATCAAGTAAACATGGAGTAAAGAAAAGAGACTCAAAAATCACATTTAAGCAAAAAAAAAAAAAAAAAAGACACAGAAATCTAGAAAGTTAAATGTCATTGTCAAACTCACCAGTATATACAGAATGTCAGTGCTGGGACTCGACCTCAGGTCTTTGAGTCCTACTCCATTGCTCATGACACTTCACAAAAGTGTTTATTCTCTCTTTTTTTTTAAATTTGTAGTTGTTAAAAATTTTGGAATGCTCTTTACATAGCCATGTCCTATCAGAAGAGTTTTTTTTTATGTAGTTAGAAAATGATTCTACAAAAGTTTTCATGTAGATAGAAAATAATTCTAAAGGCTGTCCAAGGATTATGAAAGGGCATTTTTTAACTTATGTGACATTTGAGCTCAATGATTTGCTAACAAATTATATGTGATAGTGTTCTATGTGTCAACTGGACTGAGCTAAAGGATGCCCAGATAGCTGGTAAATATTATTTCTCGTGTCTGTGAACGTGTTTCAGATAGAAATTAGTATTTGATTCTATAGAATGAATAAAGATCTGTCCTCAACAACGCGGGCAGATGTCAGCCAAACACTAAGGGCAAGAATAGGACAAAAAAAAAAATGGAAGGGAGGGGCACATTCGCCCTCTTTTCTTGAGCTAAAATGTCCATCTTTTCCTGCCCTTGGGCATTGGAACTTATGGGTTTTGGGCCTTTGGACTCCAAGATTCAAACCAGCAGTCTTGGGTTCTTAAACCCTTAGTTTGGATTAGAAATTACACCATTGGCAATCTTGGTTCTCAGGCCTTCAAACTCACAGACAGAATTATGCCACTAGTTTTCTGGACTCATTAGTTTGTAGACCACAGATTGTGGGACTCTGGGCCCTCTAAAATCTCGTGAGACAATTCCTGTAATAAATCTGTCACTGTCTCTGTTTCTGTCTCTCTCTATTTCTGTCTGTCTGTCTCTCTTTGTCTTTGTCTCTGTCTCTGTCTCTCTGTTTCTTTCTCTCTCTGTCTCTGTCTCTCTGTCTGTCTGTCTCATCCCCACCCTAAATCTATCTATATATATACCCTATACATATATCATAAACTATAATCTGAAATAATAAACTATATTATTTTCCAATTCATTTCCTCAATTTTCCAAAGGAAAAGTTTAAATTATATGTAAGGTAGAATAAAAAGCAAAAGTAAAATATTAGTTTCTTCTATACAAAAAATGACAGCTGTTCTGAGATACATTAAATTATTCTTTTTTAAAAAATACCAAGCTAAAGTAATCAAAATATTTAACATAAGCCTAAGGAATTTTGTCATTTCCTTATCTAATCTGAATCCATTTATAATTACTGCCTCTTAGTTACCACTTTTCTTTAAAGAGGAAGTGTAAGAAACAAGAGATATTTCAAATCAGTGCTTGTTACGTCTTCCTCTTTCCATAACTCCATTCTCTTTAGAGCAAAGAGAAACAGAAAAA
The DNA here is from genome assembly GCA_030015415.1 of Cynopterus sphinx. Lineage (NCBI taxonomy): Eukaryota > Metazoa > Chordata > Mammalia > Chiroptera > Pteropodidae > Cynopterus > Cynopterus sphinx. Next base: position 15,400,440 of record CM057380.1, read on the forward strand.
CACATAGATAAAGTGGAAATATAATCCATGTTTTCATTTTTACCAAATATTTAAATATTCTCTTTTTCCTCTTAACCTGCCTCATATTGTATCTTTAAAGGTATGTGTGGATATTTGTGTATTTTAACATTTTCCTTCTTCTCCATATCTTTTAAGTATTAGTTCATATTTTGGAAGTAAAGTGTTCAAGTTAAACTACTTATTTATTTTATACTTTATGTTCATCTCCTCAATCACTTGTAATAGTCTTCACTTTCCCCAGTGTATTTGATAGAGTGATTTATCAATCTGAGAACAAGGCTAGGATACTTGTTTTCAGTGCCTCAGATCATCTATCTCGGTTCAGGTTATTCTTCTCTAATTTCATATTGTCATCAAAACCTGTCAAACTCAAAAGAAGACCCCCTACAGGGTCAGAAATCACCTCCAAAATCAATGATACAGTGGATAGATGGATACATTTGTCAAATGCCCAACTCCAAAATGGAAGTATTAAAGAAAAGCTGAGGGTGTTGTTTTTCAAATACATAGCTCAAAATGAAGTTTCCTTTCTTTCTTTAAATGGGGTTTATTTCATTTCTTTAAAAACTGTGTGAGAGTCTTGAGCTCTAAGATTATAAGAACTGTATGTTTAAAAACATAAATCATATTCTTTTTAACTTAGGGGAACTAAAAAAATTATTGTTTATGTATGCTTAATGAAACAACCATTATATACATAGATAAAATTTGCTATTTATTATACTTAGGATTGAAAAGTAATGAAAAAATAAAGACAATCATCATGTTAATGAAATGTTAATGAAGCATGTTTGCTTTTCCCACTTGTCATAAACCTAGTCTTGCTTATTCTATTACATTTCATCAGAAGTCAGAGAAAATAGTCAACGTTGTGCAAATTATTTTAACTACCATATTATAAGCTGTATGCCTGCCTCCAGAACTAGTTAACTAAATTTTACATCATTTTTATAAACTACATTCTAAAATTGTGTTACTATTGTACCACTGCCTAAATTACCTGCTAGATTTGTCATTTTTAAACTATACTACCATCCAAAATAGGATATTAATTAAAAATAAGATTTATGGGGTGCACAAATCCCATTAGTACAGGCTCACTTCTGCTGCAGTCACTATTGTCAGGCAGAAAACGTGGGAAGATGGCAGCATGATTCATGCAGGGTTCTCTACTCCCAATTCTAACACATACACTAGTTTCTCTACAATTAAGCATAAGTTTAATGCTTATGGGGACAGGTAGGCATGTACATTCAAATGAGATTTCAGATTCTACTCAAATTTTAATATTGTAACAGAGAAAGCAATTACACGATTTTACCCTTCAGAAAATCATATAAGACTGTGCCCAGTTGTTTCCTTCAGCAAGAACTTGAAGATGACATAACTAGTTATATCAAATGTTTTCTGCTTTTGATAGTGGGAGAACACCACCATAATGAGCTATTGTGTAGCTTTCTTTCTTCATCTTTATTAGGATGCTAGACATGACCACTGAACTCTTACTAATCTGCAGGCAGAGTTTATGCCACCATTTCCAGGAATGGCAATACCGAAGATATACTGCATCTAGTTGTGGTCAATATAAATTAAACAAAGGGGCATAACTCTACCACAAGTACTGAGCAAGAAGAGAAAGAATGAGCAAGTAGAAGACAGCTTCTGGAAGAAACTTCAGAAAACATTTCTGAGAATCTGAAATGAACTCAACCGTCAGTGTTTCTGCATTTCATTTTTCTTATGCAAATTTACATATCTGTAAGTCCTACGAAACTTATTTCAGTGCAAATGATAATGGTCCATAGACATAGAATTTTATCTGACTTCGTCACTGCTGAAAACTAGTAAAGTGGTCCAAGACATCATGAAAAACAACAGAAAAAAGTCAATAAAACAAAAACGTTTTTTGAAAAATAAATGAAATTGATAAACCATTAGCAAAACTGATAAAAATAAAAGGACACAAATCACCAATATCAGGAATGAAACAGGTATCACTACACATTCTGCAGCGTTTAAAAGAATACAAAAGTAACACTAAAAACAACTATATTCTCTTACATTCAATAACTAGAAGGAAAGAACCAGTTTCTCAAAAAGGCCATGAACTACTAACACTTGACTATGATAAAAAGATAATCTGAGTAGTTTCTAACCATTAAAGAAATTAAATTTGCAATTTAATAAATCACAGTAAAAAAAATTCATAGGAACATATTGTATCACTGGATAGTTGTACTAGATGTGTAATGAAGAATTAACACCCAAACTGCAAAGATAAAATATTCAAATCTATGCTAATAAAGCAAGTTGTCTGCCCTAAGGACAAATTGAATCTTCAAAGGAAGCACCAGAGAGGTAAGGAGAAGAGGATAAAGGGCTCATTTAATAGAAAAAATTATTTTCTTTCGACTTGGGCAGGCTGTGTATAGTACTCTACATCAAGCTGTCATCAAGTATGGGGTATTGACATCCCTACATTCTACTCTCAACCTCTATCTGCCCAAGTTCTGAACACTCTTTAGCTTATATATGTTACTTAACACAAGGTATGGTGATGGCGTTTGATGGTTGGTAAAAACTTGCTCCATGACCAGTCAAATAAAATTGAATAGAACTGGTTGTGAATTTTCCTCTGAGACTGAAAAGTACTAGATAAGCTGACACCAAAATGCATTCACTTATTCAGAAAAAAAAAGTACCGAATGCTTATTATATGCCAGACACCCTGCTCAGGCTTGGGAATACAAAGATTGATCCTTCTAAACTCAACAGAGCAGAGAAACTGGATCAAGAGCAATCAGCAGAAACATAGAAATGTGACATAACGCAGTCCTGATAGAAAAAGAGGAACCATTCCTGAGTTAACAGGCAGTTACAAAAACTGTTTTGCAGTTTTGTGCACTGGAGAATAAATCTTCCAAGACTCATCTTTGACCAAATCTCTTCCAGTATTTTTTTTTCTTTTCAGAAATACCAGTAGGTAGACATATAAAAATGAAGTTAATAAAAGTTGATTTTTAAAAACTGAATTTTAAAAATTTCAAGAGATGAAGAATTTGCTACAATTAAGTATAAGTCCCATACTTTTTAAAAGCTTATTTTGATAAGCCAAAAATGTTCAGAAAATGAAAATTAAAAGTACAAATATTACTTAGAAAGGTATTTTGATTTTCCAGTTTCACATAAAAGATTTAATAATTCCACAGTTAGGAGAAAATAACATTGTTTTCAGTGCGAACTTTATGTCCTCTGGATTTTATTGTATACAGGGTATAGAATATAGACAATATGATTTATGTTCAGTTGTACAGTTTTGATTCTTTCTGGTCCTCTTGGTGTGTGTATGTGTGTATGAGAGCATTTGTTGTTTGTTTAATATAGAGCACCACAAAACATAAACTGTACAAGTCTAGTGGTGTGAAAGGATTTCAATTTAAAATAGAACCAGAAAATATAAAATGAATTTTATCCCCCCTCAGGAGAACAGAATTTAAAAATTGAGAGACTAATTTCCATTAAATGCCTGATTTACTGAAGACCAAGACTTACTCCTGACTAATGACATCTGCCAAGAATCTCTCTCCATCGTTAAACCAATGAACTTACTGCTTGAACTCTGATAGAAAACTCCCTCTTTGTATGCCTTAACCATAACGACAGTCTGACCCAAACCCTCAAGGGACTCACCTGTAGCTTGCTGTAGCATGCATTAGCTGAATTACAATTCCTCTGCTGTTGTCGAATAAATTTAATTTTTGGTCAATTCAGCTTGCCTCAGTTTACCTTCTAATTTAGGCTGACGGTTTTAAGTATACATTTTTATTAGTTGGATTTTAAATAGTTGTAGAAAAAAATGTCTTTAAAAAGCCTTTTTCTGCTTGGTTTGTCACATGATATGCTATGTAGTGAATTATTACATACTAAGTCCAATGTAGTGCTGATTTTCTTAGTTCCTTCTTTCTGACATCTTCAGGGTATTTGAATTTCTTCGCTATTTTAGAAAAAATTTGAGTTTGTATCATGTATCTGTTGCAATAACAACATTTAAGAAGGTTTTATACCTCATTGCATTGGACTTTCAATTAAGCCAAGCATTGTAAGGTCAATTCAATATTGTAATTGGGAAAAGATTGTTTTACTGTTGGCTGCTCTTAGCATATTGCCTATCTGCTATATGCCAGAGTAATAAAAATATTCAGTGTTTGGTGTCTTATTTCATATCTTTGCTGCTCTTGAACCAGGACTAGTATATTTCTTTTGAGGGTTACAATTTATTTTTTCCCCACTGAGTCAAATCTCAAAATGATCTGCCTTGACTGTGATTACTAAATTGACAGAATTGACATTCATCAAGTAGATTATTTTTGGCTTTTTCATAACATATGTATGAAATTTATAATTAATTTAATAAAAAAAATTAAAAAGAGACCAAATTACTTTAATTTTGCTTCTGATAGAAAAAAAAAATTAAGTTGTTACTTTATGACAAGTTTCAACAAACTGCAGCTCATGGGCCAAATCTGGCCTGTTGCCTGTTTTTATATAGAACACTTTATTGAAACACAGTCAAACCCATTCATTTGCATATTATCTATGGCTGTTTGGGGGCTACAAAGGTCAAAGCTGAATAATTGTGACAAAGCCCATAGGGCCTACAAAGCCAACATTTATTTATTGTTTGATCTTTTACAGAAAGTTTGCTGTTTCCTGCTATTAGAACATATAATTCTAAATTTTAGTTTGTTGCCTAAAATCTTGCATTAATAATAATAAAAAAATTATAACTAAAAACTGTACTAAATGGCAGATGCTATTATAATCACTATACAGCTATTAAGTTATTTAATACTTACAGCATATGTTTAAGAGCTATAGACTATCCCAATATTAAAGATGTTGGGAATGAAGCAGATAGAGGTTAATTAACTAGTTTAGGGTCACATAACTAACTAGTAAGTGGAAGTGCAGGGTCTAAAACCATAAGATCTAGCTCCACTCTGTACACTACACCATCTCTATGGCTCTCAGGTGGAAACTCACACTATGTCGAGAGTGATATTCCTTTGATTTATTAACATAAGTACCAGTAAAGTGACTCTTAAATATTTTATACTTAAGGTTCATCTGATTTTTCATTATTATAAGTATAAGAAAACTATTTTCTTGTGCTTTTTCCGACATCAACACTACAATGATTATAAATATAATAACTCTCTAGCAGTTTCCAATACTTTATAGTATTAAGTTTATTTTTAATTTCTAAGTCCTTGGAAATTTAATACTTAACCAGAACATGTACTTATTGAGAATGTTTCATTTTCAACCATCCCGAGTATTCCTCCTTTCTTCTCTTTAAGAAATGTGACCTTTCGATGAGTACAAAAAAATAAGTCAGTCATATCATGCCCAGTATCAAACACTGTTGTCATCCACCCACATCCCTCCAGATCTCTTTTACCAACTCACTAACTTTGTACTCATCTCCAATGTTCTGTGCATTCTGCTGCTCAGAGCTGGTATCTGTGACCTTTAGAGTTGTGGCCCTTGGCACTAGACCTCTCTTACTTCTCTGCAGAATTACATACACCAGCTAGTTTTACAGGCCAGAGCCTGTAACCAATGACTAATTAGTGTGGGGTTACAAAACCCAGCCCTTTGACTCAAAGAGGGACAAATAGGTATAATTTATGCTCCAGATCTCCCTGCAGGATCAGATGGAATGTGAGACTCCTGCTAAACTCCCATTCTAGCTTGGCTTCTTACTATCTTCATTTCACTCCCTCCATACATTTACTGGTTTCCCAGGAGGCACTTCTTTAATCCATCACTTTCACTTGAATCTATGCCTCAGGCCAATAGAATCCTCCTGGATTTCTAGAAGTGAACTAAGATACAGTAAAGAAAAATTAGGATGCTTTCCAAGCTGATAATTACAGAGAAACTAATATTTAAACAAATAAGGGGGAAGAAAGCCATAACACAAGAGCAGAAACCAAAAACGTAAGTAAAAAATTGGACACTTTTTTTTCTGTAATCCTCCCATACAGTGCAGTAAAGAACAAAACAGAAAAGGGCATGAATTTCTCTGAGAGAAATGAATATCCTTAATCTGTGTTCTTTTTGTTTTTTTTCTTCTTCATTCTTTTCTGCCTTAAAGCTGCCTTGGGCTTAATTTAACTTGACATTATAGCATAAATCTGTCTGTGTGTGTGAGCATGTGTACCTCTCTGAGTGTCTTTGTAAGTAAATATATGTGTACAAATGTGTGTAAATATATGTGTACAAATGTGTTTGTGTATATGTGTTTTCTATACAGAAACGCTCATTCACACATATTGCTTTTTCCCCTTTTGTAAAAAGAGGCAAGTAATGAAGACAAGAGGAAAATGTAACTTTTTCATGGTCATTATTCTCTAATATTCTCAAATTATTATTACAATGTCAGAAAAAAATATTGCACTTAATGTTAATTGGTTCTTGGCAAATCAAAATAGATTTTTTTCTGTTTTAAGTATAATATGTTGTTCAAGGTATAGTTTTGTAATTATTTTAATTTCATAATTTGTTTTTAATTATACATTTGAGTGTCCCAAAGCACTAATAACATTCAAGAGATTCAGCAGAGGAAAGACTAATGAATGGGTTCTCTTAGGATATTTTCCAAGCAGGGGAAATCTAAGCATTACACCCTGAGTGGTAGAGCATTTCCCCTCATACACTATGTAGAATCATGGTCTTTAAATTGGGACTTCTTTGCCCTTCAGAGTACATAAATTTCAAAGAATAAAAAAGGCTACATTTTTATGGTCCAAGCATCCCATTCCCTACGGTTGATCTGTATCAGAAATGATCTATGGCCCAGTGGTATTCCCTTTTTCAGGTATCCTTCACAATACACCTTATCTTTTGATTGTCAAAGAAATCATATTTTGCTGCTATGCCCTGCAGTGCAAAAACCTGGGCAATGTGATAATTTCTGTCAATAATATATTTATGAGAAAGTATTGAATAAATCAAATTCCTAGTAACAAAGTACTTTTCAATTTAGATTATTCTCAAATCATTATTTTAACAAAATTAAAGAACTTAGTTTTGTTATCCACTTGTAAACAAAGAGTTTTATGATAAATCAGAGTAAGTTTTAGATATAATTTAGGAAAACTTTGATGAAATGTTATATTGCTATGAAAATTTGCTCTATGCATTTCTACTTATTTATGGAGACATAACTTCTTAGTGCTTATATTTGTAGGGACAAAAAAGGGTGGGGTAGAAATAATACTGGAACATCTCATTCTAATAATAAATAATGTGTGTCCTTATACTAATTGGAAAAACAAAAGCCATCTCATCCCATTAAAAACTATATTCAATAAAGTATTTTTATTTTGTAGACAAAAACTTACAAAATATTTGTTATTGTGCTATTGCACAATAATTTTTTAGCATAAAGAGGACTCTTCAACTTCTTACTAGATGGAGTTACACATGTGGGTCTATTTCTATATTTTTTATTTTGCTCCATCATCTTTTTACCAATACTACTTTGATTTATGTGGCTTTATAGAAAGTCTTGAAATCAGATAATGTGGATGCTTCAAATTTTCTATATTAAAGTTGTTTGGGCTATTCCAGTTTGCCTTTCTTTCTCAGTTTTAGAATTCAGGTTGTACTTTTCTACAAATATATTCTCAGGGAATTTTGATTGGTGTTTAATCTATAGAGAGATTCAGGAAAACTGACATCTTTACTATGCTGCGTTCTCTTCCACAAACATATGATGAAAACACAAATTTGGTGTTTGCCATTTCCTCCTCCAGTTTCTCATTTTCTTTCTTTCTTTCTTTCTTTCTTTCTTTCTTTCTTTCTTTCTTTCTTTCTTTCTTTCTTTCTTTCTTTCTTTCTTTCTTTCTCTCTCTCTCTCTCTCTCTCTCTCTCTTTCTTTCTTTTTCTTTTCATTTTCTATCCCCCTTGTAATCATAGACAATGACCTCTGTGGACTGCATCAAAAGATTCCTGTTCCTCTGGCTTCCAGTTGGCATGGGCCAAGATGGAAACTCTGAGAAAACAGAAGAGGGGAGGGTGAGTTTCCCTACCATAGGTGGAGATCCTATGGTGCAAATATCTTCCACAATTATAGCTCTTGTTGGGCTTTTCTCCTCCACACTTAGAACCAGCAACAATCACCCCTATCTTTTACTGATTCCTAAATTGGCCAAAGCCTTATAAATTAAACCCGAATGAAATTCTCTTAAATTGTGCCTATGGAATGTGCTATCACTTCACTGTCATCACTACATCACTGTGTATCTGTTTTCAGGTGTAGTGTTATTTTAAGATGATATGAATTTCATTACACACAAACACACACACACATACACACAATCTCTATTATTGGTAAATACACTTGCATGTTTGTGACTTAGATGACTAGTAGCCTTTAACATGCACTTTCATTTTACAGGGCACCACTATGTTTGTATATAGAGAGGGATGTTCACTTGAATTAATAGATTTCTATGTTCCATGAGCTTTTTCACAACCCAAATCTTATGCTATATGTTATGAATTTTGAAATAATATAGCTTTTAAAATGGAATAGGAAAGGTGAAATAATTAATTCTCCCTGGATCTAGAAATTTCAACCTGTAAAAGCAAGAATTTTAAAATATAACACACATTTTGAAAATAAAAATTTTTGTAGATGTAAAACACTTTTGTAGATGTAAAGTGTAATATGCTATAGCTTAAAATGTTGTCTGTAAAATTTAGCTTTTTAAAGTGTATATCACATTGCCACATTTGGAAAGGAGAAAATTGTGATGTAATCCATATGCTGTATTCTTTTAACAAAAATTATGTATTGAATAGAAATGGGAAGTTCTAAATATTATAAACTGTCTTCATTATTATCAGAGGTTTGAGAAGACAATGGAGTACAAAATAAGTTAACTGAAGAAGATAAAAAGCTAATGTCATCATTTTTTCCACAAATCTGAATTACCACTAATGCTCCTAATTAGCATTTTGACCTTTAAACAGATAATTCAGTGAAACTTTCATTAGTAGTAGATCAAAAAGAAACTGCAAATTAAAAAGCAATTTTCTGACTTGTTAGAAAGCCTGCTTACTGAATTCAAGGATATCTATATATAGTTCTATAATTTCCATTATCAAGAAAAATGCATCTAATAAAACCATGCAAAAAATGTTACAAAGGATATATAAATTACTAAGTTTAGAAATTTAGATTTACCTTTCCACATTACTGAAATAACTAATTTAATACAGAGTTTAAAATGAGCTAAAGAAGGAATATGTACTGTTGGCTCCTATTTCATTATATGATACATACTGCTTTCCTTTTTATATGTGAATATTATTAGTGAGTTTGGCAGTGAAATACTTTTAAGAACAAAATGAATAAATCTGCCCATCTCAGAAAAATTTCCACCATTTTATGGAGAGTGAGAAGTAAAGAAAATACGTTTTATGGGTGGACATGAAAATAACCAACTTTATATCTGACCAATTTTTCTGTCTTAGTTGTTTTGTATAAAACTCTGTAAGCGAATCTTTGCAATGTCAAACTTGCCACGTCTTTATATGCATCACTATCATGAAAGTGTTACTAATGATGGCAATGATTTTGGCACTCAGGACTAGTGTGTTTATGATGGCTACTGTTTGCTCTTCCTGTCCTTATGAAAAGCCCAAGCCTGGTTCCCTGGAATAGTAAAGATCATGAAATGCATCCTATGATTACACTCTATCTGTGATTGCATTGTGGAATAGAGGAGCAAGGTGAGAAGATTGAGTCTGACCTTATCTGAGTCACATTTGCATAAATTTACCAGAAGAAAATTAGAAAAGGAAAATCCATTTCACAACATCAAGACCAATAGCCTGATAATAAAAGATAGTAAGATATCTTATTGTAAAATTTGCTGCCAGTGCATCAGTAAGATGGACTGCCTGTGGGAAGATTTCAGTACTAAAATTTTCAACACAGCCACTGATATTATGTTATACATTTTCAGAACTTAAATTTTAGGTTTTGAAGTGAGAGACATAAATCTATTTAATGCATTTTCTGTATTAGTGAATAATTAAGAATCATTTCCTTTTTGTTATATTGAAAACCTTCAGTAAGTGCCTACTGCATTCCTAAGAATGATAGTCTTTACACTTTATACGAAATGGGTCAAGGTATTACATATGATTTGAGAGATTGTTTATGATTATGAGGCCCAGGAAATTTTACATTGTGACACCATAAAAAACAAAGGATGACCAAAAATAACTTTTTTTAAAGTATATTACTTAACCTTAAGTGTCTATTTCCTCTGCTTGCTTTAGCACCAATGTAACCAATGTGTGAATTGGAACTATGTCAGCAGAGCTTATGAAAATGAAATGTAGCATAAGATTTTAATGATTATATGTGTTTATCAGAAATGGCTAACCATTCTTAAAGAAGAAAACACCAAACTCTAAATGTGATGGTCTCGATAAAATTAAATGTGATGTGTAAAAATTGCATTTGCTTTAGGATGCTTCCATTAATGCGTGTGCCAAGCTTATCTGATGAGAATGTCATTGAAGATGCAAAATACCTGACAAAGATTAAAGGAGTATGATGTAGGTAATAAGAAGAGAAGGATGAAAGAATAAAATTGGGAGAGAAGCAAAAGAGATTAGTTTTTAAAAAGTGTCAATCTGTTAAGTAGTCAGGTTTGCAAGTATGTCAAGCATTCTTTTTACTTTTGTGAAGAGGCAGCCATTACCTCAAGTTTCTTCTATTAAAGGAGAGTCACAGTATGTATATAATAAAGTAAGAAGTACAGAGAATAATAATATCAAATGCTAGAGCTCACAGGAAATTGCAATAGAATAATCTACACTAGAATGCTATACAACTCGAGCATTCTGCAGCTACAATGCTTCTAAACAATTATTCAAATACTCATATTTGTGGCCACACTGCCTCACTATCTGTCCTGTTCTTTATTCCTCTTTACTAACTACTGTGATACCACATGACTATTTTCTATTCATGACATCCCTTTGCTCATGATCAATAATATTTCTTGGCTCCTGATTACTCATTCAGTTTTCTTTGCCTATCCAATTTTAACCACTTTATTTTCTACTAACTTTCTTAATGTTCCATGTCAAGATTGTCAAGAGAGATCTGGTTGAATCAGACAGTCATTATTTTTTGATATTTTACTATTATAAATAATGCCTTTATATATACCTCCATAGTTATATATTTATATAAAATTTCTATAGTATAATATTCTAAACATTAAAATATTGGATCAAAGAGTTTTATAGATTAAATGTGTATTAATTAAGTACTTAAAATATATCACATACTGTGTGAGGTGATAGTACGAAGGTGAAAGCATACAACTTATCCTCTTGTATTTCTCTTTAGCTATCATTCTGCTGGTGTTTTCCATGCCCTACTTCATTGCCCTTAGATTGCTGTTAGGTAAAATTACTTAACTCTAATTATCTCTAACCTATCAGTATTCTCTTTTCTCAAGAGAGAAGTATATTACAGGGAAAAAAAATAAGAATGCACTCCTATGGCTATAAAATTTAATATTTCCTAAAACCTACTGCTGAATTCTTTCTAGTTTTCCTTTCTTTTGCTCGACTTCCTGGCAATATTATTTACATTTTTCACAGATTATTCAAAATTACTCTATTCTCCATAAACCTTTAAATCCATGCTCTCTCTTAGCAGATCACCATCCCTTATCCACCATACCCCATACTAAAAAACTATGTGATCAGACTTCTTAAAATCCTGGTATTCAACTATAGTATTTTTTACCTTCCCATAAAAACAAGAGTGCTACCATTTTCTTAATCTAAAGTTTTATAAAATAGCAAAGAGCAAGGGCTTGTGTTTTTTGAAGAAGACAGGTACTGGTTGGCAAAGAAAAAAATGAGAAAGAAATGTCAACAGGATCTAATGTTCTCTTTTGTAGATTCAGAACCTCAGTCTTTTCACTATTCTGAGATGTGCATTTCAGGAGTACAGTCCTATACTCACATATACATATGGGTGTGTGCACAAACACATGCAAAGCAAAATAAATAAATATATAAAAACAAAATAAACCTGTTTATGGCCATGCCACCCTGAACACACCTGATTTGTCTAATCTTGAAAACTAAGCAGTGTTGGGCCTGGTTGGTACTTGGATGAAAGACTGCCTAGGAAGTCTGGGTGCTGTAGGAAAAAATAAATAAATATATTGAATAAATTATAAATAAATATTTCTATGAGAATTTCAACAGGATTGAAGACTGGAGTTTATTTGTTTTCATCAACCAGTAACTGTTCTCACTTACTTGAGATGAAAAACTCAACCAAGATCACTGGTTAACATGGAAACAATAAATGGGCCCACTTGCATGATTAAATATCTAATATATATGCTATGACAGCATGAATATAAGAGAAAGATACCTTCTTCCTTTAAAATTTTTTTTTATTTTGTTTTTTACTCTGGATGTTAAGCAATTCTCATTGAAAATCACTATTGTCAATTTTAAATACATTGTCTAATGTAAAGTTAGGAGTGGCTACTCAAGATAACTTCATTATTATTACTTCATTACTTCATTATTACTTCATAGGACCTCAAAAGTATGGAGCACCTACTTGGTACCAGATACTCTTCCAATGATTAGAACAATCCTTTGCATTATATCTGTATTTCATATATTTACACTGAGATTATGAAAGCTCTCTGAAAAGCAGATTCTTAAAAAACAGGGACATATTTGCCTTTACATTTTATGAAATTTTATTTATTTATTTTTCTCTAATTGGAAGACCTATGTTTGTTTGGGAACGTAATGCATCTCTAAAGTATTGTTTCATTTGTTGGGTGAAAGCACTGAAGTAGAAACAGAACACATGGCAATTGACTATAATTAATTAAATTTTCTTTAATTTCTGTGAGGTCATGTAGACATTAACTCTTATGTTATTTCAGCATGGTCTGAGAGGCAAAAGCTGAAGACTCTTGCTAGACAAAAATTTATAAAGAATTATTGCTTTGGAAATGAAATCTTTGTTATGTCTAAGTTAAACAAAAAAGATAAATAAGGTGTGAGAGCCTATACTGAAAACAGTATATTTGCTATCAAAATTCTTGTTTTATTGGGCAGGATAGTCACTCACTGGGTAAGCTATAAGATGAAAAGACAATGGGCTCCCCTTCAGTAGAAGAAATAAAAGGTGGAAAGAAATTTGCTTGTTGATCCAAGCCCTGGATAGTTAGGTAAATTAGAAACACTTTTTTTTTTTTTTAAATGGTGGTAAGAACACTTAACATGAGATCTACCCTCTTTACAATTTTTAAGTGTTTAATACAGTATGAATAAAAATCTTGTGCTATACAAATACAATGGAATATTATTAAGCTTTAAATAAAGAAAGAAATCCCATCATATGCCTCCACATGAAATAACTTTGAGGATATTAGGCTAAGTGAAATAAGCCAAGTACAGAAGAAATAAACCTTTAAGCCATTAAAATTTAGGGGGCTGTTTTTAGAGCAGCTAGTTTTGTCTTCCCTAATACAGTGCGTATGTAAGTTCATTTAAAATGCATACTTCTTACAAGTGATTTTCTTGAAATATTTCAAAGGGTAAAAAAATGCAGGTCTCTTGACTTCATGAAGCCTATATTTTAATAGAAGGAAAAAGACAAAAAAAGAGTTAAGCAAAAACAATGAGCATGTTTTATTTCTTAGGAAGATGAGAATAAATAAGCAGAAAGAACTGAGAGTAGCTATGTGTGGCACGGTTGCATACTTTAGAGAATGTTGCAGCAACGCATATGTGAAGAAGTGGTGACCAAATATAAATAGTGTAGAGAAAAAGTGCATCAAAAAATGAGTGTGAGAAAACGGCTTGGATGTGCTTGACCGTTAAATTAATAGAAGGTGAGTGTTTTTAGTTCCCAATAAGATAAAAATGGAATGAGGAGGTGCTACAAACTGAGGACTGAGCTATACCAAGAGACAACTCAAGCAGTACCTTCTAGTAAAATGCTTTTGATTTTCATCTGAAGACAAAGAGAAACAATTAGAATGTTAAACAAGGATAACAGGGGCTTTGATTTATGTTAAATACATCATTCTTGTCTCTGTCACCTGGTTGATGGTGGACTACAGTGCAACCTTGGATGACTACAGGATTATACAGCTTTCCATGAAGGAGATGAGAAGTCTGCCATCCAGTGCTCACAGTGCAGGTAGAGAGCAGTTGGTAGACTCATCACAATAATTTACATGGAAAACATGTTCGCAGTGAAATTTGTAATTTCATTTACTCAAATATGCAAACAAAAGTTATATTATTAGAAAATGAAAAAAAATTACCAACTATTGATGATTGTCAGAAGTGTTTTGGTACAGATGTGAGAGAGAGGTATATTTGGTAATCTTCCAGTATTAATAATTAAATAATAAATTTCAAAAGTGATCATGTAATTTTGTACATGATTTAAAAACTCTCAAAGACAAATACATTGGTAGATGGTTCATCAAATACTTGGATCCCTTAGTTGGCTATATTTAATTTAGTACAATGGAGTCACAGAGCATGAATATATTTTTGTCTGCCCTTATTAAACTGTCAATCTACAACTTTAGAAAAATGTAGAAAATGATAGACTGACAGAAATGGAGACTTAACACAGGAAGCTTCAAACTGTAATTTTATTTCTAACTAGAATGTTATCTGGATTTTTATCTCCACATGAAGTAAGGCACTAATACTTTGGTACTCTATTAAAACGTAGTGTCACTTTGACGAATTAGGTAATGGGCTGACATCAATACATTAAAACAATGAGTTTCAGGAGAGATTCATAAGGTCTTATGAGCTTAAATCTGAAGATATTGAACTTTGAATGCTAAGTAGCCTGGGGGAGAAAAAATAATTTTCCTTTTACTTTTCTAAGTTCTCCTAATTAGTATAATAATCAAATTGACATGAGACAGATAACAGAAAAAAATAACTAAAATTAATTATATATGTACATATGGGGGCTCCATAACAAATTGGGACCCCAGGACAAATTGGGCAGTTGATACTTATATGCATTCTGGACTAAAAAGACGGGGAGGGGGTTAATGGTTTGGACTTCTAAGGGAAGTTAGGCAATTCACAGATAGATGAGAAAGAGCAAACATTTGGTAAACAAATTCGTGCCTGGCCACAAGAAAATAATGGGTAACAGAGAGACATCTAATAAACAGATTTTGCTAACTTCCTGTCTGTCACATAGTTCATAAGCTAAGGTGATAACTCTCTTCTTTAAACAGGTTTTTCTATCTCAATTGCTTTAGGCAGGTAAAGGGAAGATAAAAGGCTTTTCTTGAGTCTTTTGTTTGCTAAAAATAACCAGCTTAAAATAATCAATACCTCAAGGCATATCTTGGGGTAGAAAACCTCAGTAATGATTAGCAACAGAATATGGAATTTCAGAATGTTAATATGTGCACACGAACTAAATCTAAAGGGGCATTAGAACACTTTCAAAAGCTATGTTTACAGGATATTAATTGATATCAGGAAAATATTAAAATTAATTATGTACATAAGAATAGAATTTCTATCAAAAGTCTCGTACTAACTTTTCTGTGTTTATCAGTTTGGTTTAACACGCATGGTTGTGCAAATATGAAATCAAATAGTTGACTAGTTGCACAATAATATATAGTAGATCTATAAAGTAATTCATTTGGATAATGTAGAATCTGAAACTGGGGCGTTATTTTGCCTGATGAACTACAGAGACTGAAAACAGTCGTGATTCACGGATTAACGACACAATTGCATTCATGGTTGGAAATTTTCCTTTTTTTTCTTCTTGTTGGCTTGCTCTAAGATCTTCTGTAGCTTAGGTTATTGGAAGCCTCAACAGCTCTCTTCCATACTTATCTTGTGTTTTGTAAAAATGAAATAATTTACTATACTCCATCTTCCCCCCTAATTTTAATCATTTGGAATCAGTGAATTGTGGTAATTTCGATGTAGCTAATAAAGTTCTCAAAGCAATGGTAAAAATAAAATAAATGTGTGCTCTTATAATAAATGTATGTATATGCACTTATGTTTTTGCATGAGTATTCAGGTGAGCCAAGAATTCAGTTATTTGAGTCACAAGATCAAAAAAAGATATTCAGCTGATTTTCATTCATTGCAGCAGTTCTGTTCTATAAAGTTGTGATGAACTGAATTGGTGAATATTGAGTCTCCTAAGGAATGTACAGGGTTGTGGGGTAGGGAAGGCTCTGGTCAAAACATTTTATCAACTCATCAATACATAACCTTGATTTATGTATATTTCCTTTTAGAGACACTTCATTTAATATATATTGTTAACTGGTTAACACTGAACTCCCAGTGAACATATTAGCTTATGCCTGAATGAAGCTTATTTAAACATACTCGTTTTCTTTATGAGGTACATCATAGCCTTCTTGCATTTAGGAAACTACATAGCATGACAGCACCACATTTAGGAGCCATTTTAAAGAGCTGGAATCACTACCACCACCACCAACAGAGAAAATATAAAACATGTGGCACTAATTATAATGCAAAAAGAATATGTTACCATATGAAAATAGAAACAACAAGGCAGACACTTGCTTTGACCTCAGCTAAGAATGTGAGGATCAGGCCACTGAAACTTTTCACCATTCAGTGCATGTGCATGTCCACAAATGACTGCAAAAAGACTGCAAGTATAGATTTAAGATTACAAATAAATATTACCATGCAGGCAAATTCACAAATAGCAAATTGCTGACAATGAAGATCAATTGTTTGTGCTGCAGAATAGATCTGTTTGTGAAAGAAAAACATTGTAATATAACCAGTTACTGTTTTTATAGAAAAAAATTAATATTTTTGATGTGAAATTTTTCATCTTGGTTCTCAAGCTCTTTGGAGATTTGCAACTATATGAGGCTTGACTTCCTAATGTTATGATTTAAAAGGGTTCAAGAATACTAGCTTTCTGTTAGGTAAAGAACACTAGACTAAGAATTAAAACAAACAAAAAAACTTTTTCTAACACTTATTTTGCCCTCAAATCAGGTTTGTCCCCCTTAACTGTGAATTGGGTTGAAGAAAACTTGCCATGTCCATATGTCCATCATCTAATCATTCAACACAAAGTCACTGAGGCCCAACACAAAGTCACTATAAGTCAGCACAAATGGAGTGGTTATGGCTCCATGACTTCACCTACGTTGACTCATATCAGTCATAAATTCTACTATGGAATAGAAATTACAGAATGTATGTTGCTCATCAATTCAAAATATGTTGATTAAGCACCGATGTTATATTAAGCAGTATGTTAATTGTGGACATGTAGCAGAAATCAAAATAACCACCGTCCACTGTCTTTAGGGAGAGATGGCTTAAGATGCCTCTTCAGCCATAGGGGCAAACAGTTGCTGGGTTCTGTGCATACCTGCATAGCTCTACTTAGATTTCTCTAATGACCATTAGAAAAATTCTTATATTTAAGCAGAAAAACCACAGACTGGAACAATTTTGTGATTAAAAACATGGCTACAGTTTTTAAATCAGTTAAGAAAAGGAGATTCCAAAGCAGATTTTTTCCATCATTGAAATGTCTCTTAACATCATTGATATAAAATATTAGTCATTAAATTAACATTGTTATTTCTTAGCTCAGCAAACTGTTGTAAATAGGATAGACTGCTATAAGTGACATAAAAGAAATGCACCGTGTCTTTATCATCTGCATGACAAGTAAAATGATTTACTGCCTATGTTTTGAATTTAAAATTTAAACAGAGTAGATTGATCAAGAAAGGAAAGTTGAAGTCTGTAAATTGTACACACACATATATACAAACATAAGCACAAAAAATAATAAAGATGTATGTGTGTATAAGAATTTAAGGTGAGTCATTATGTTTATAGAACATATTTTGGGGATTTATATTATGTCAGTTAAGTTTTTCTATTTTTATTGGTGTACAATTTACCAGGATTACTTAAATCTGTAGGCAGAACTATCTGTCTGACTCTTACATTTAAGTTCTGCAACCGAAACTTTAGCTATTTCTCTGTCCATAAATTTTGCTAAGCTGTGAAGTTTGGCATATGATTATTACATATAAAAAATCACTATTATTTCATTATTGAAAAAGTAAAATGAAAAGAAAAATAGTCTTGAGGGTTGGTCAATACTACCATTATCACATGCAAATTTCAAGGAATTGTTTAGAAATGTACAGAATATTTAAGCTTTTTTTCAAAGAGTCTTCGAACTTAATTGAAAGCTCAGAAATCTAAAGGACATCTGATTAAAATTTACAATATTCTCTTCTGTGCTCTAGGATTAATATTATTTTAGAAAACAAAATAAATTTCTGAGTATTTTAAAAATTGTATCTCATATTAAACAATTCCATTAAAGTTTAATTAGATAAACCTATCTAAACCTTATCTATGCAAACCGTATGGCTATCCAACATTTAAATTTCTTTATTTCCATAATATGAAGGAGATGTGTTATTATCCAAAAGGATTCATATTATTTTCCGTGAAACAGATATTTTTAAGTAAAAAAATACTAAATTTCAGAAAAGTCATTTTTTTCAAAAATAAGGGTTAATATAAATACTTCTATATACCTCACGTTTTAAAAAGTGAGCTTATCCTTAATTATTTCAATAATAATTAATAGAAATGAAGTAAGTAGCACAAATTCTATTTTTAAATAGATTGTGTTACTTAACTTTGCACAAACTACTTTCTTCCTGTTTATCAACTTCACCTGCCTTCTCTGTAGGAAAGTTACTAAATTCACTTTATAAATATAGTGGTGACAACAATGACTGAAAAGATAAGTTTAAAATATGTTGTCACTACTGATGTATTTATATTACACCTGCACTGCAACTGGTACAAATATTTCTGTCTTGAAAACAAAGCCAGGTGAGCTTGAAGTGCTTGTCTGTTTTAACCATTGAACCATTAAATTTTTAATGATTTTTAGGTTTTAAACCATAAACAAATTTCTCATGTTTTTTTTTTTTTTTATTCCTGTAAAAAGTTAATTGATGTGAAAAAACATACATACAGAAAGGCAAAAAAAAATTAAAAAACAGGAAAATAAAATAATCTTATTTGGTTATTAGTATTGACATTACACAAGTAGTACCAGGTGATATTAAAATAATAAGTAGGGTTGTGCAAAGACTTTAATAGAAAGACAGACATAATTTTTTTAACATCCAATGGTTTAATGCCTTAATCTGATTTTGGGGTCATTCCCATGATTGAAATTTCAAATATAAAGTTGTTTATTAAACGATTTACTCAAAAGCATTTAAAAGTGATGGCACAAAATTTTAAATCGACTGCCTTACAAAGCTATCAGAATTTTAAATTTACCAGGTATGGTCAGGTAAACAAATTCATATCAGGTAATTCAATAGAGAAAATTTAACATGGGAAATTAATTCCAGAACTTCATAAGAGAAAAAGGGCAATTAGGGGAGAATTAAAAGCACAAAAACAACAACAACAAAAAACAACCTTTGTCTTAACAATTACAGAAGGCTACTATCATTTTTAGGACTGAAGAAACATAAGGAAGAGGTGGTGGTACCAGTTTCAAAGAGTTAGTGCTCCATAGCAGATGTCATGAGCTGGGACCATGGAAACATAGTCAGTGTGATGGGAGCCAGAGATGTAGAAGAGATGCAGCTTCTGCCAGACATGCTGCCCGAGTTAGAAATGTGCAAGATACATCCACTCTTTGAATTTCCTTCTATTCCAAAATTGCCTTGTAGAGTCTCCTACTGAATGAACTTAGCCAGAGTCCATAGGAAAGGGAACCTGGAAAAGTGCAGCTCCCACTGTCATGCTAAGAATAGGGGCTAGGAGGAAATGGAACTGAGAGCAAATGAATAACACAATCCTCTTCTAAAAGCTTTGATCTTTTTATGTCTCCTACAATTTTTTAAAATTAATTTATTTAAATTTTATTTTATTATTACTTTTAGGTATACAGTACATTGGTTAAACATTTATATAGTTTATAAGATGATCCCCTAATTGCTCTTTCTCTCCTCTGGCTCTCCACCTAGCCAATACATTAATGCTAACTGTGTTCCCTATGCTGTACTCCCAATCCCTGCAACCATCTGTCAGCTACTGAATTGTACTTCTTTAACCCTTCATCCTTTCTCCCAGTCCCCTAACCTCCCTCCTCTCTGGCCTAATGCTCCTCCTACCAACAATAAGAAATGATATAACCTTTATCAGAAATACCTTCAAGTACTTTATCAGTCTAGCACCAACCTAATTTTCCAGATTGGTCTTTTGGCACTCCTAACTTTCAGTCTAACATAAAATATAAATGAACTAGTTCTTTACCAAATAGAGTAACTTCAGGTCACAAAACCTTATCCATGTTATTGCTTTGCCTACAATGTCTTTGCTGGCCCCCACCCCCTAATCTCAACAATTCAACAATTCTTCATCCAACAATTCTTAATTCCCAGAAAGTCATTTCAAATGTACCATTTATGTGGACAGTTTTTGATACATAGATAGAATGAATTACTTTATGGTAATTAACCATATTATTAGTGTAATGTTTATAATACATATTATTATTAGTGACATATCTTTGTTTCTGTTAATAAACTGAACTCCTCAGGGCACAGACTGAGTCAATAAGCATAGTTAATTGGTTATTGTCAGTTCTCAGTAAATTTTAAATATATTATTAGATTGTTTTTCTGGAATCTAATAATAAATCATATTTGCCCAAGAAAATTTAAATATATTAAGCATTGTGGTGACTTTCTTTTCACCTGCAGGAATAATGCTTTTCAACAGTGATCTCTTATTAGCATTTTCTCAAAATTTTCCTTTAAAACAACACTTTTTTTTTCAATAATATATTTGCAATCTTACATTGTTGGTAGAATATCATTATCGCCATTTGTAAACTAGTAAGAAGTCAATGATTCCTACAAGGATCAAAGAAAATTGATCATAGACTTCAAAGTTTATTAATGATAGCCATCATTTTTTTCCTACTCAAATCCATTTCTTCTCTGCCCAGAGCTTAAATTCAGAAGTCCTATGTAGTATGTGAACCCAATTCTCTAGCCATAGTAATTGAATTATGAATAAACTCTTGACTCAAACTCGAAGGAAATACCCCTTAGAAATGTATGCATTTATTCTCCCTCTATTATTATATTTGCATTTCAGGCAAGAAGAGGGATAAATAGCAAGTAATAATGCCCTTTTTCTAAAAGCAAAGTTTTTCTCAATAAATCCCTATGAGAGTTCATTTTTTATTTCATCAGGAAGAAATATGTTAGATGTTGATTCTTATACAAAAGAATATCAGAAATTATGTTACTGACTTTTCGATCTCTGTAGTACAGGAAAAAAAATTAAGAAAAGAATTGAGACTGTATTCTGAAAGAGCCAATTCATAGTATATAACCAAACAAAATGGGAATTTGGAATTGAAAAACATAGCGAAGCAGTAGGCAATGAGATGCCTTCCTCAAGTCACATTGAAACCACATTATCCGGTACAGGAGTTAAGAATTTTGTCAAGTAGTGGAATGTAGAGATGAGAATGAAGAGAGCAAAAAGGAAAAATGCCATGTGGCCCCAGAGTGAAGAGATAAAGAGAACATCTGTGTGCAGTTGTTATTTGCTAAGTAGCCCAGCTATAATTTGTGTAATAAGATTCCAAAGATTGAAGTTTCCTCAAAAAAACTGCCTTCACTTAAGATGGCTTGAGAGGTTTTTGTTTCTTTACAACCAAGTTTCCTGATTTGTATAAGAGCCAAGCTGAAGAGTAATATAAGTAGAAAGTCTCCCAACATCTGCTCTATTTCTTTAATATATGTTCCTGCCTTCCTATACTCTATGAACATATAAGAAAACCCATTCGATGAATATATGTATTGAATTCTCTACTATTTTCTCCATTTAAAATTATCAGCAATCTTGTGAAGAACCCTTTTAAAGGATAACTTTAACTATCTAAACATTTAGCATTTAACAGGAATCTGTCGGAAGCAAAATTAAAAAAAAAATGAAAAGCAATGAAACATCTGTATGTATTCTAGTTACCTCATGATACACTACTTTCACTACTGTAATTCTTACTAATGTCTCTTCATACAGTTTCATTTGTAAATATTAGGCTCTGTGAAAATGCAATTAGAGATGATCACTGATCATTCTAATATGATTTCTTCTCCTACTTGATATGCTTCATTTATGTTTGTTATTGGACTCATATCTATGGAATACCAGGGACTCTAACAGAGGTATGCATTAACTCAAAGATTATCTAACAAATTTTGTTCTCCCTGTGCAGGTTCTTCCACTTCCTTATGTGTTTTTTAAACATCCTTCCTAAAGCAACACGTTTGCTTATGAGATTGCTAGACCTTTTTCAAAGGAGGCATCAGATTGCCAGGAATAAAGTACAAAATGTAAACTTTAAAATATATATACAAGTAATCTATTTGAATTGTGGAATGACTGAAAATGAATACAAGAAGAGCCTGTTTTTTATTCATCACTTAATGTGATTCAACATTTAGTGATAATATTGAAAGAGCAATTTTATTTTTCTAAGAGCTTTGCTTATTTTGTATCACTTTTTATGATCCTAGGCACCCACATAAAATTTGTTTAAATTTGGTCCATTTTTTATGTATCCCATCAATATATAGTTCATATAGGTCTGTATGTGTAATAAATACTGTATACCACACATATCCACACATATACTTATTTGGATTAAAACTTCTTAAGTAAAGGATATTTACTGTAAAATTCATTTTTGCTTCAACATGAAAGCATGAAACAATTCTGGATTTTAACACCACACACACACACACACACACACACACACACACATACACACACAAGATTCTTTTTTTTTTTTTTTTGAGACAGTAAAATTGTCAACATTAACAGATAGTAATAGACTCAGAGAAACTCTAGGTTTTGGATGGTATTCATCTCTTTGGCAGAGATGGCAAGTTATTTTGTGACAGTTCTTTGCCCATTTTTTTATGGCAATAAAAATATTAGCTGGGGTTGGGTACATAAATATTCAAGTAAAGACTATCTTGCAACTAGATCATATCGTTAGGATCTGGCCAGTCACGTGAAGTGATGATGTAGGCAATTATATTTTCTGACCCTTAAAACAAACCAAAACAAAAAAAAAAATGCATTGCCTTATTGTTCTCCTTATCCATTTCTGCTGTCAGAAATATACAAACAATGATAAGCCATTCTGGAAATAATTAAAAAAAAAAGACAAAACTTAAGGATGGATACCAAAGATAAACAAAAGAAGGATCCTGAATCCTTAACACCATAGAGCTACTAACAAATAAAATATTAGCTAACAGAAATAAATTTCCATGCTACTTATTTTTTTTAGTGGATATTTTTTCAACAGTCAAAATGGTACCCAAAATATTCAATCACCATTATTACATCAATAAATTGATGATCATTTAACATATGTGAAAGGATTACGATGAATATACTTGTATACATTTGCAAATTTTATTAGAAAATTAAGTGTTATGGCTTTTAAGTTAGTATGAAGGAAGTAAAGGAACTTATCAGTCTCTGATTACATAATTGGGTAATTGGGAAGAAACTTGTTATATTTTTGTTATGTTTTCATGTTTCTGGAGAGATAAATAAAATTCTTCATATGTCAAAATCTGAAAACTGTGTAATTCTTTGCTTTAAAATTTTTCAAATAATTTTGAACAAAAGCAATAGTGTTGTGACATTTCATGAAATTTTGCATGAGTAAGTTTCTGAAATCAGCCACTCAGGAATAAGATATATGTGTGTGTGTGTGTGTGTGTGTGTGTGTATGTGTGTGTGTGGATATATATGTATATATATGTATATATATATATATATATGTGTATATATATATATAAAGTCTTATATATATATATAATCTTATATATATACACACACACTATATATGTACATATACATATATATATATATAAATTTGCTTGTATATAATTCTATTCAATGTACAAACTACATTTAAAATAGTATTTTATTAAATCCTTACAATAACTATGATTTAATTAACACTTTGGAATTTTACAAAGAAGAAATAGAAGCTCACTTAGATGCAGCAATTTGACCTATATCAACAAATTATTATAACATAGGATAAAAAAGATATGTTTTTCTATATATGACATCACATGACAGCTTTAAAAATGGCACTGTAATATCTGAAATATGCCTAATGGTTTTATGCATTTAAAAACATAAACTCAGATTATTTCTCTGAGTTTCTTATCTCAGATTAGTAACAGCTAGAGTATTTTTTAAAACATGTCTTATATGTAGTAAGTGCATACCCAATGTGTCATAAACTGGTTATTTAAAGAGAAAGGGTTCAATGATAAGTTCAGGATCTTTTGAAACCACAGGATATGATGTTCTTGCCTTGAAAAAAATTATTAGATATCAAAATCTCACTGGCATTACATTAAAAAAAAAACATTTATGTGGACACAATGCAAAATTTCAGTTCTTCATGATATAATTTTTCTGTTCATGGAAAATGGGAAGGGGTTGTCAAACAAGTCAGGTAGTGTAACCAGCAAAACCTTATACTATGCCAATTAATAGAGCACATCCTAAAATATATTATTTTCAATATTCAAAAAATTAAACAAAAAACAAATGTTCCATTTCAAAGAGTGTGTTTCTCAGCATTACTTTAGAACGCACATGGGGGATGTTAATAATTTTAAATAAGAAGGATACTGACACATGGACTCTCAGGTAGCAAATTCAAGAACTCTCTTTCCTTTGAAAATTTTTTTTAACAGGGCCAGGAGTTCAAATTCAAATACTAATTTCTTATTCAATATCCATTTACTGGGATCTTACTACATATGACCCATTATTGTTGGGTATTGAACTGTGAACAGGTTAAGACATTGTTCCTGTTTCTAGTGATGCATATCATCTACTTGATAAAAGAGGCAAATTTGCAAATACTTAGGGTATTTAGAAACTATTTAGAACAAAGACACTTTGAGATAAGATTTTTCCATGTGAAGAAAATAAATTAGGGTTTCAGGATTATGAAGGATGATGGAATGGGAAATATTTTAGATTGGGAGGTCAGGGAAAGCCATTTTGAGAGGTGACAATGGAAAAAGCTGGCATAGGAAAATCTGGAGAACTTTCTAAGCAAAGTAAATAGTTGTTGTACACGCCTTAACATGAAACTAGCTTTGCACATTTCTTAAACTGAAAGGTGGATTAAGTGACTGGAATTTAAGGGAGAGCAATCGGTGTTGAACTCCAAGAGATAAGCAGGGGTTTGGTTATTTAGTAGCTGGAAGGCCATAGAAAATATCATAGAATGTATTCCAGAAATAATGGAACAGTATTGGAAAAATTAGAGTAGAAGAGTAATACAATTAAATTTATGTTTAAAATAAATTGTGGAGAATATAATTTAATATTTACGTATATCATGTTAACAGTGTCATGTGAAAGCACGAAGCGGGTACAAAAACTTTTACAGTACATCTAGCAAAAACTTACAGTAGCAAATCTTTTATTTTTCATTCATATTTATCATTGTTAATATATGGTTTAAGTTGAAATATCATGGTAACAATAGGAAAAAACAAACTTTTGAATATTTTTGAAACTTTGAAAATTGTTCTGAAGTCCAGTCTGCTATTTGATTTCATCTTGTCAGTTAAGGTTTGCTGATTTCAGAGCCAGAGTTTGAAAATAAAATAGATTTTTGTCAGGGAAGGAGAAACTTATTGTCTAAAAAATCACAAATGTTAAGAGAAAGTCCACTAGAAACATCATGGTGTATCATGCTCCATCATTCTTTAGTCACTATTTCCTGCTTTTCCTAAATACTTACAGAACTTGTGTATAAAATTTCATCTCCATTGCTATAACCATTCTCCACTTCAATATCTTCACTCACCTGGGCTATGCTAATAGCTTTCAAATGACTACTCTATCTCTGATAGAATTGTCTTGCGGGTACAATGATTTTCATAAATGCAATGTTAAGTAAGGATACCATTCTTTTTTAAGTTGTCCAGTGACTTCTTAATGTCCTTTAAAAAAAGTTTTAAATATTTTAACATGAGTTTCAGTGTCTTCCATGACCTGGCTTTAACCTTTTCTTCTCTGTTATATCACATCCCTCTACCTCTCACATTTCAGCCATACTGAATTTGTTAAAGGGTTTTGAGAGCCCTCTTTCTACCTCTAGAAAGATTGTTACTTTATTGTTATTGTACACCCCATTCCAACACATTCTGAAACCTTAAGAAGAGGAAATGAACTGAATGAACCAGAAGCAAAGGGCTCTCAGATTATCAAGTCTTCCAGAAACTTGTAGACATAGCAATGATTGAAGTAAGAGGTGGAGCCAAAGGACATGTGTCTTTGATCAAATTATGCACAGAAACATACTTCATAGACTCTTATACTTCATAGACTTAATTCTCCATTTACTGTTAGAATTTTTTCTTTAGTATTTTCATAACCTGGGTTCTATTCTTGGTGCAAGATCTTTTTGTTTTTCTTTCTATGTTTTATATATATTTTCTAAACTCTCTCTCTCTTTTTTAACAACTTATCTAAACTTTGTCCTAAGAAGAGATTTCTATTTCTATTTTATAAGCTTTTAGATCACATGTTTTAATATTCAAGTCTTTATGAAGTAAATATTGCTTGGGAAATCCCTGAGTCAAGGTCATGATCAGGAAGTGCCAACGTGGCACTTAGGAAAGCCTGTAATATCTATTATGAATAGCCAATTCCAATTCCATACATCTTCCTTTTCTGATAATGAATACTTTTAAGAACTAAAATAAACTCACTTAGCTTAACTAGATATCTCACCAACAGAAAGCAAAAGCACTGGACCAAATAAGCTATAAAAGACAACAGACCACATTCAGCAGATGTTACACCTTCATTTACTATCTATTTGGAATTTTTTTTTTTTTTTTTGCCCAACTGTATTTTAACTTTCTGGCCTTGCATATTACTTGTCTAACACACTACTTGTCTTTGTCTTATTACATAATCTATTTTTTTCTCCTATGTGTTACCTCATTTCTGCTAAGTACTTTAGCTGTCTCTGACCCGTCAATATTTGCATAGTCCAAGTGATTTATGCATTTAATTTATTTATCAATTATGTGATACAAACCAAATGTTGTGTATTTAATTTTTATTTATATTATTTAATAAGAATACTTTATTATTATATATTATTGATAAAATTTATAAAATAAAATACTGTGCCCTCTAATAGTTAAGAATAAGACATAATATCAAAACAACATTTTCAATAGAAAAGATTCAGGGTTTGACACAATTAATTACTGAGACTAAAGTGGGAGGCCATCTAAATTGTTCTGAGAAACAATGAGATTCTTTTAAGAAGAAATAACACTAAAAGGAGTTTTCAATGATAATTTGACAGTATGGAAGAAACATAAAATTTTATATTTTATTATCAGAAGTATCAAAAATTCCATTTAGTTGATAATAGTATAAGAGTCGGATATAATTAAAGATGGAGAAAATAAAGTAGAATGAAGTATAAATATGACGAACCATTAAAGGACTTTAAACAAAGACATAATAAGATTTACAATAGAAAGTTTAGTAAAACTGTGGATGGAGGGTAAGAGGACTGCTGCTGTAGTAAGGAGGACCACTCAGGTAACCATTTCAGTAATCCAGCTTTTATTTCAGGAAGGTACAAAGGGGACTTTGATTTGAAAGATATTTATGAAGTTGAATTGAAAGCAGCAGTAAAAATACTGAATTCCTAATTAGCTGTAAGGGGGTGGGGGGGAGAGAGAGAGAGAGAGAGAGAGAGAGAGAGAGGAGAAGGAAGGAAGGGGAAAGAGAGAGAAAGATACACACACAAAAACAGAGACTGAGACTCACTCCATTCAGCATTTATCACTCCATGGAGTGTGATTCTATTTAATGAATGTCATTCCATTAAATATCTTCTCACAGGGTGGTAGATGTTCATAACTATAACCTTATATAAACTACCTTTATTGTTTTTGGAAAAAAAATTTATTTTCTTTTTGTTAGAATAAAGTGTTATCATTTCTACAAACTGCCTTAAGGTGTAATTTCATTTATGATATGCTACTCAAAAAAATATTTATTCAATACTAGATGTGATGGATTATTTATGGCTATGGGGATACCATGGTCCATATAGTCCATATCTTACTTCAGAATTTTTTACAAGCCATAAGCACAATAATTGCAAATTTGTACATGACTTGAAGAAAACAAAGTTTATTCTGTAGAGAATAAGTTTCAGGAATATGTAATATGGGAGTGGGAGATTGTCCATAGGTTGCTCATAAAATACTTTCAGAAGGGAAGATATATTTCAGTTGAGACTAGAAAAAAGAAGAAAGATACTATATCTCCTCTCTAGAAACACAGTGGAACTCCACCCAAACTTTGGTTCAGATGTCATGACTGATAAGGCTGCACACCCCAAAAGGGTCTATGAAAAGTTCTGTGATTTATATAATAAGGATCCCTGAGAACAGAACAGGCCTCCCAAGTAATCCAAAAATGGCTTAAGACAGCAAGGAAAGGAAACTTAAATTCCAACTATGAGTTACCCTGCACAGAAAGGAGATTGCAGTGGTTTGAAACTCCCATTGGTACCAAATGGGAGAGCACTTGGGTTTATCAGCTTGTCCATATGTGGGACAGAAGAGAAAAGGGAAGAAATGAGGTTTAACAGTGGTATGAAATCAAACATGAAAAAAATATAGGCTCTATTACAGAAGGCTACCTTTAGACAGAGCTGGATGATGGCCGAGAGGATTGGTTTAATTCTAAAAAGAAGAAAAGCTAAGCACTTAGACTTTTAAGCCTGAGAGAGTTTACCAGGATCAAAGCAGAATGCCAGTGTAGATGGATGCAATAAATAAAGGTGAGAAAATGTCTTTAAAAACTATAATTTTCTCCAAATTTCTCTCTATATTTTTTTCACCCTCTTAACTAGGATGTCATTCAGAACAAAATCAGAATGGATGCTATGCTATTCTGAGCTCTAGAGTGGGATCCACAAAGATTCCCTACTGAGCCATGAATTAACTCTTTAAGGCCAGATCCTGAAACAGTCTCTGAGACCTTGGGAGAGGTGAGGTGCCTAGGTCAGCAGGCATTCTGGCAGCTCAGTGCACTGGCTCTTTCCCAAAGCCTACAGAGTATTTCAGTCTTTTTAAACTAGCTGAATGTTCACCTTACGTGCAGTCTTTTCTATAAGTAAAGGAGCTACTTATCTAAAGTTAGAATAAAGGCATAAATATTTTAAATACTATTTTTCAAATTTAATAAAAATGTGTATAGAAATAAAATATTTAATATACAACTTACATCCTCTTAGTTTTAAAAACGTATATGATATTGTTACAGGGATATGATTTGGCTATATAGAAACTCACATAAATTTAAAAAAGATTTCTCTCTCACTGAGTACAAATATCTCCATTCTTATTTTCTTGAATTATTGAGGACCACAAGCTACTCTGTGCCACCCAATGAATGCCCTTGTGCAGTGCACCACTTGAAAGAGTGTATAAATTGGTATTAATGTTATAATTCTTGAAAAATGATAATCCAAATGTAATAATTATTTCAAAAAATTCAAAAAGAGACTAGTTGTGTTGCAAATAACAGCAATGAGTTATTATATATTGTTTATTCTAACTTTAATGCATTTCAAGGAGAATATTTATTTTTTTTTTTTATTATTAACGTCCATTTCTGCAAAGTTTCCACTTAGGGGAAACATAAGGAACAGTTAGTCACTAGCCTCCATTTTGAGAAAAAAAAAAGTGAGATAAATAACTTCTTTCATTCTTTATTCTTTTCATTTGTAGGTTGATGGTGAAATTATCTCCAGTTCAAGAAAGGAAGAACTCTTTTTCTTATTTGCTTTAAAATATCACTAGAAGGTACTTCATTGAAGTTTTCTTTTCATAGATGATGGACATGATGCAATGACATACGTAAGTGTATGAGCAAAATCACAAGCTGAAATGAAATTTATTTCCCTTGAGGAACATGACAGAAAATTACTTGGAATTTTACTTTCTTTGTTACTTTTTTTAAATGAAAATACTAATTATCCTCAATATGAGCTCCAGTGATACATTATTTAATCTTTCTTTGTTGAAACAACCCAAATGCTGTCAGACTATTCAATATAGTTTTGTCAGTTTTTAAAAGTCAATCTTTCTGTCAAATGTGGGTGGAGAGGTTGATAAATTTACCTGACAAAATTCATTGGTAAATAATAATCCAGTTTGCATTATTAAAGTGCTTTTCATTTTATAGTTGTGATTAAAAGTCTTAGCTTTTTCTTAGGAATTTTATGATGTTTTGGGAATATATCAGAAAAGCTACAAAGCTATTCTTTTTCCCCCCATTGAAAGGGTATTTTATATACATATCTTAAGCAAAAGTGGAAACTCATGTTTATGGTTGATTTTTCACAGTGAATCACAAAGATGCATTTAATGATCATTGTATTGCATACTTAAATTAAGAAACCCTTCTCATCTAAGAATTGGCTTTCTATTTTCCACTATAATTTTTGGGATTCCTCTAGCTATCTATATTTTAATAAGAATTTTCATGACCAAAGAATTACATAGATTAAATCAGGCACTTAAAGACATTTAAAGAATAAAAGTAAATGCCTTTCAGTAAAACTACATGCCCAGACTGTGTTGATAACTGAAAAATTTTAATAAAAGAACACTGACTTGACTTAAATGTCCAAGTCATAATTTTGCTTTGCCTAAGATTTTGAAAAGCTTCTGGAAAAAATATTATAACAATAACTATGTTAAAAATGTTTTATTTTATTATTTAGCAAAACAATCTTATTGACCAAATTTCCTTTTAACAGGTAGAAACATAGATAAATATAGTTTTTCTTTTTAATATAGTGTTTCAACATGTATTTATAAAGAATTTACAATCAAAAGGAACTGATTCATCATAACTGCTTATTTAAAAATATTTCTAATGTTAAATTTTTTAATTGATAAGTAAAAGGGTGAAGATTGATACATTGCATTGTGTGTGAATGTTACAAAAGCTTAAACTATACCTGATAAAATATATAAAGATGTCAAAATTTTAAAGATTTTTCAATTATAATTGCTTGGTAAGATATTTAGATTAGAGCATACAAATTTTTACATGTTCTTAT
This sequence comes from Cynopterus sphinx, assembly GCA_030015415.1. NCBI lineage: Eukaryota > Metazoa > Chordata > Mammalia > Chiroptera > Pteropodidae > Cynopterus > Cynopterus sphinx. The sequence goes on from CM057380.1 coordinate 15,431,875, forward strand.
CTAAAACAGCTGTATACAAATGTAATTATTCATGTAACATTATAAATGTATAATTGTATAAATGTACCAAAATATAAATTCCTAAATAAAAATAGTTGTATTTAATATTTTTAGTATTTATTTTTTCAAATAATAAAAATATTTTAAAATATTGAAAATAAAGGGGCGATACTCATAATATTTGTTCATTTAAAATAGAAATTGAAAATATTTAATAATGAAGTAACATTTAATAAATGCATTGCCAAATATTTGTTTAAACATCATATATATTAGTATCAAAAATAAATATTGCTTCAATTTAAATTTAAGATAAATCTTACAAATTTTGTTTGCAAATGTATATATTTTTAAGGTTTTTCTTATTTTATAAATTTTAAATTATATTTCCTTTCTTACTGAAAAATATAACTTCATGATTCCCATGAATGAGGTGCAGTAAACTTAAGTAAAACAAAATGTAATGAAGAGATTGCATTTACTTTGTTGAAAAAGTTTCTCTTTCATTCTTGTTTTAATTATCTATCTAGCATTAAAATTACATTGTTCAACATGAATTTAAAATGCAGAAGATAATATATGCAGGGAAATGTAAAACTGTAGAACTGGAAAGAGAATGAACATTATAGAAGAAAGTGCTTGGATATTTAGGTCAGGTGGGGCCTAAATATATTTCAGTTAAAAAAAATCATAATCACAATCTTATCTACCTTGTAAACCATTTTATCCTTACAATCTTCATTTGGGTTGTTAGTTAACTAGGTCTTGGGTAGCTTTCTTTAGCTCAAACAGCCATGTTGATGATCCGTTCCCATGGCAGATGGCAGATGCTATCCTTGTCCCATGTATAACTCACACATCTCTCAGTGTGAAACTTCCAAACGCCTAAAGCCTCTTGTTCTGGAACTGTTGCAAGCTGAACTGCCAGCCCGAAGTGCCAAAGAATGAATACCAGCCTTCAAACTATGATTTTCTGTTATTTCATATAAATATACTCTAGGTTTCTTTATCTAGATAGAATAATTTTCAGTTTTTTATTTTTTTTTAACATTGTTTCCACAAATTTTCTGTTGAATTAGGGTCCTTGTTGTTAATCGCCATCCAGAAGCCTGAAATGACTATGCCTGGTAGCCACCAGAAACACATGAATTCAGTAAATGATTTCACTATACAGTATATTGATTATTTAATTTAGAATTATTCGTTAGGTTCACAAACTTATTAGTTTTAAATTTACTAATTTTAATTCAACATGAGTTACCAACACTATAAAGAGCTCAGTATTTTGACAGTTACTGTGATGGTTTCTAGACCTTCTTAGACAGTCTTCATGTTTCATTGTTCTTTTAGAATGTCTATTACGTTTCCATAAACATCCATGAAGACAGACTACATTCTGGGCAACAAAACTCACTTTAACAAATTTAAAAGAATAAATCTCATGCAACGTATGCTCTATGACTACTTTGGAATTAAACTAGAAATCAATAACAGAAGAGCGAATTAAATTCAAAGTAAGCAGAAGAAAATTAGACCATATAGCAATGAAATTTATAAGAGGAAAATGACAGAGAAAATCAAAGAAACTGAAAGTTTGTTCCTTGAAAATATCAATAAAATTGATAAACTGTTAGCCAGGCTTAACAAGAAAAAAAAGAAAGAAGATCCTCATTTCTATTATAAAAAATATAAAAGGGCCATCAATTCCTATCTCATGAATATTAATAGGAAAATAAAGGAATACTATGAATAATTTATGTCCCATCATGAACATGGGTGCAAAAATCTTTAACAAAATTATCTAAATGTGTACAAAAACACTTATGGTGTATACATGAACACCTTGCATTTATTCCAAAATGACAAATTTGCTCTACATTCAAACATCAATGAATATAATCTACAACATCAACAGTCTAAAGAAGGAAAATTATATGAACATATAGATACATGGAGAAAAAATATTTGACAAAATCCAACAGCCATCTTGATAAAAATTGTCATTAAACTCGGAATAGAGGAATACTTCCTCATCATATTAAAAAATACCTACAAAAAACCCACAGCTGATATCATACTTAATGATGAGAAACTAGAAGTTTCCTGATGTCCCCTCTCATCTCTCTTATTCGACATCATACTGAAAATCCCAGCTAATGTAACATAAAAAAAAGGAAAAAAAACATATACAAATTTGAAAGAAAGAAAATTATTTTGTTCACAAATGACATTGTTTTAAATGTATAAAATCACAAAGAATCAACATCAATATCAATAAAAAAACCCCTGGAACTAATTAGTGATACAGCGAAGTTGCAGAATCTGAGGTTATGTGCAAAGTCAATCACTTCCCTATATACACACAATAAAAGATTGGAGTTTGAAATTAAAAACACAATGCCCTTTATACTAGCACCATCCAAAAGTGAAATACTTAGGTATAAACCTAACAAACTGTACAAGATATATGTGAAGAAAACTATAAAACTGTAAAATAAATAAAATATCTTAATAAATGAAGAAATATCCTATGTTCATGAATAGAAACATTGGATATTGTTATTATTTCTTCACAACTTCATCTATAATTCAATGCAATGTCAAAGAAACTCTCAATAAGTTATTTAGTGATATTGACAAATTGACTTAAAGTGTCAATGGAAAGGGGAAAAAAAAGAATAGCTAACACATATTGGAGAAGAATTGGAAGACTGACGTGAGCTCTATGAGCATCTTTTCTTTTTTTCCCTAATCTTCAGTCTTTGACCGTGGTTCCTGACACAGAACTCTTAAATCCCTTGGAATTCTGTGGGTGATAGGAATGTCTTCTGTCTTACTGAGATGACTCTTGGTGAGCTTCTGGGTTAGGGCAGGGCAGGAGGAACATCAAGTCATGATTAAAAGCTTGGAACATTCAGCCCACTCCTTATTCTATAGGGAAGGGGAGAAGAAGTGGAGTTAATGATCAATTGTGCCTACATGGTGAAGCCTCCATAAAAATCCCAAAAGAACAGGGTTCAGAAATCATCTGGGTTAGTGAATATATCATATGTCTGGAGTGGGTCACAGCCCAGTCCCATGGGGTCAAAAGCTCCTGCGCTTAGGACTCTTTCAGACCTGGCATAGGCATCTCTTCATCTGTTCATTTATATCCTTTATCATACTTTCATTACATAATAAACCAGTAAATAAATACACATAATACATTTTATAGATAAACAAGTATAAATTTACATCTATCTCTCTCTCTATCTCTATGCAATAAACTGGCAACATAAGTGTTTCCCTGAGTTCTGTGAGCTGTCCTAAAAAATAATCAGACCCGAGCAGGAGATCATGAGAAAAAATTCTGATTTATAGCCAGTAACTCAGAAGTACAGGTTAAGGTCTAGACTTGAGACTGGCTTTTGCAGTGTGGGGACGGTCAGTTTTGTGGGACTAGCCCTTAACCTGTGTTGTCTGTGTCCACTCTGGCTGGTTCAGAGTTGAACTGTATTGTAGGACACCCAGCTGGTTACTCAGAGAACGGCTTGGTGTGGGGAAAACCCCTCACATCTGGTGTCTGAAGTGTTATGAGCGTGGTAGTCGAGTGTGAGCACAGAGGAACAAGGTGATTTTGGAGACAGGATAATAGTTACAAATACAAGGCTGTCCACAGGGGATGTTGGATTAGAACTGCTCTTTAAATGACTGGTAAGACTTGGAGAGAAGCAGAAGAGAAGGACAAAAAAGAGTAATTGGTGATAGCACTATCATTTGAGCCTCAGGAATAAACATTGAATCACATAAAACCAAAAGAAATTTGAACAAGATAAACAAGAGAATGGGAGTAAATGTGTACAGTGTCATAAAAGCAATCCCTATCAGCTGTAAAGGGCACAGTTTCCAGGTTTCATGATAAAGACCATCTATATGCTCTGGGTTAAAAGGCTCTATTCCGGATCATAATGCATTGCAACATCTCCCACAACTGTTTAGTCACAAAATCAACAAATATTTTGAGTAATCAATGCTTGATTTTTGTTTGAAAGAATCCCTCCCCCCATGTATTCTACACATCACCAAATAAAGTAGTGTTTTCAGTATGATTTAAATGTAAGGGAAAAAAAGGCATGAAATATATACATAATAAAATTAGAAAGTCATATGCTCATTTACTTCTTTATCAGATAAATTTTTAAACACATAACTATGGATTAGAAATTATAGGTAATATAAAGAATAGTATACATATTTTGCAAGCACAAGTAAAGTATAATCATTTTGTGTGCACACATCAAAATGGATTTCAAGTCTTAACAGTGGAGCAACTCAAAACAAAAATGTCCAAAATAAAATAGAATAGAGAGAAATAATATGTGATCACAGAAGATCATAGAAGTAAAAAATATTGTATATTGTGTCTCAAGCAGCAGGTATATTTCATAGTCAGCAGATTTTAAATGAGTACTGAAAGACAAAAGGAATAAGGTACAGAAAGGTAGGAAGGTATTACTGAGAGGGTGAGATTCAACACGTAAAATTCATTTTGTGCTCCTACCTCTTCCCACTTTAATCTGATCTGATGCAATTTCACTTAACAGCAGAGCTACTTAGCACATGTCTCTGAACATTTCAAAAAGTAAGGATCATTCAACTTACAGCCATCAGCTCTTAGCACTGTAGTTTAAAAATTTTCAAATCTGAGTTTAATGAAGGCATGCATTTAGGGAACTCTAAGACATCTTAAATAATTAAAACCTTACTAGGTAGGTACACTTTGGGGTGAAAATATCATGTGGTGAATTCCAAATCATTTATAGAGAGCTTTTTAAATAGTCACTGTTTTAAGTTACACTCTAATACTATTTCACAATGAGCAAAATTATATTTTATTTTATTTCAGAAGAGCTAAGAAATGCATTTTAAAGGAGTAGGATAAAAACACTTATTGAAGATTTATAATAAATATTAAAATTTCAGCAACAAATTCCTGAGGTAGTTTTTATACTCTTCTTGTTAGATTTAAGGAAACCGTGGCCCAGGGTGTCTCAGATACTTGCCCAAGGTCACACAGTAAGTAAATGGCAAACAATGTCTCCATTTCTCCAAAGATGCTTCTTTTCATATATCACATTAACTGGTAAAGAACAGCAGAGAGAGGAAATGACTTTTTCGAAGTCATGGGAGTATTTTGTGTCACTCTCTATGAAAAATTGTCAGCCATATTTTCCAACCCAGAGTCATAAGGAATAAAGATAAGCTTCTAAAATAGCACCAAATAGCAGAAGAACATGAAATTTCTTGTGCACAATTCCCAACTCTATCAATCACAAGTTGTATAACCTTATATAGGTCATGTTAACTTCTATAAGCCACAAACTCTCATCTGTAAAATGAAGATTAAAAAATCACATTCATAATGTTGTTCTGAAGATTAAATAAAACAATATTTTAACATGCTTGTTAGAGTTCAGCACATGGAAATATTCCCTGGGTGTGATCGATGCACTTTTTTTTTTACTTTCAGCTATTCCTGAAAACCTTAAATGCATATCCAATCACTGAACAAAGTTTATACAGTATTTATGCCAGATATCGAATATAAATACTTGATATACTATGATCTACAAAAGAACAGAGTCTTATTCCTGATTCTTTAGAAAACAGAGCCTAAAATAAATTAAAGTGTTGATGATTAATTTAGGGAATGAAAATCTAGACTATCAGGATTAGAAATAACAAAGAATGAAGTAAAAAAAGACACAAACAAAAGTGTATGGACCCAGTCCTTCGCTGGCTACTTTTTGACAAAGAGCTTATAACTGACTCACTTCTGAAGGTGGCTCAGCAGGTGTGATACTTGGCCCATAGGAAGAACATCTCAGGACAGTCTGTAGAGTAAACCCATGGCTCAGAGCAGCCAATCAGAGAAAAGAGGAGAGTTATGTGCCTCTTTTCCTCCTATTCCCTGTTTCCCATTGGTCAAAGGTACCTCATAGGGAAATACCTCACATCCATTTCTGGAATGCAAGGCTTAGTGACTTAGGCATCCTCTCAAGAACCCCACTGAAATGAGTTATATCTCATTTTAATGTAGTGTGTGACAAGTCAGAAATTCCACGATTTCACTGATTGACCAGCTCTGCAGAATGAGCTAGTGGGAAAGGCTCTATACACCCATGGCAAGTAAATTGTTGGCCCTCAGGAATTGTGGCACATGACAGGAGGTGAAAATAAATTATCGAAGTGTTGCATCATAGGCAGCAAGAGAGAAACACACTTAAGAAAAGAGAATATAGTAGAATAGTGTCTATTGCTGACAAGAGAGAGCCAAAGAAGGTTAGACTGGATTGAATAATATGGACAACTTGGTTAATATTTGAGGCAAAACATATTCTTTGGAGGAGTCCAAAAGACAGATTATAGTGAAAAGGAAACACAAATATTTTGTTTCTAACTTTCAATGCCAAGGAAGAAATGCAAAAAATAAGAAAAAAATTTAAAAAGAAGTATATCATATAAGGGACTGGAGGGCCAGGATCAGAAAACAGAAATGTTATTTTGATGTATCAGAAATATTGAGGCATCTCTTCAGAGAACAAAAACACTGGTCTTAATGGAGAAAAAGCTGCAATGAAGGCCATTAATTGCAGAATATTTATGATACAATAATAAAGTCAGAAGTAGTAATATTAGAGACAGGAACAGAATTATTGGTAGAAATCAAAAAGATGTAAACAACCTGAAGGAACTAAGACATTAAAAAAAGGAAAAAGTATATGAAATACAAGGCATGAGAGAAAGATAATCATAAGGGAGAGTATGCAGTGGTAAAAAAATATGAGAATCAGACTTAAATTGGAAAATCATACACAACCAAAAAAATAATTTAATTTAAGTATGGATGTGAGAGTTTTCAATATTAGAATTGAAATATTGGAATTCAGTGTATATCTTTCCAAACAGTAGGATAGAAATATATATTTAATAAAAGCAATCAATGCAAAAGGAGACCAGAAAGAAAAAAACAAATAAAAAGGAGAATAATGAAAAGGTAGAAAAATAGAGCACATAATAAGAGAATGGATCTAGCTATCATCTATCTATATATTTATCTAATCTATCTATATCTATATCTAAAAATAAATTAAATGAATTATATTTAGATATATGTATATTCAATGGATTAATTTTTTATATATACTCTATGTGTATTATACATATGTGTTTCTATATATATATCGAAGTTGTTTGTTATAAAATACACTATTAGGAATAATTTTTAAATAGCCTTATTACTTAATGATTTAAACATTCCCCCCAAATTGAAAAAGTCAGGTAAAAAATTAAATTTTTAAAAATATGTGTAAAGAAAAAAAGAGGTTAAGCAAAAAATATTACTTTATTGCCACAAAAATTTTTAGAATTAATGTGTGCAACCATGTTGCTGTATGTAAGGTTAAAAAATCATCTCACTTTCTTTTTCTCAGTAACAAATATTAAAAAGTTACAGTTAATAGATGCCATTTGCAGTAACTACAAAATATAATGTATCTTGAACTAAACCTGAAAAGAATATTCAAGAACTCAATAGAGAACATTATAAAGCTTTTAAAGATCACCTAAATTAAGAGGAAGATAAACAATATGGAGATCCTGTCCAACCATGTAATAAGGCTTATTTTAAAGCTGTATTAAAAAAAAAAAAACTCTCAAATATAGACATAATAATGCATTCAAATGTTAATGGGACAAAATAGCCTATTATTTGACAAGCAGTCAACGATATGAGAAAATAGTCAATATTGCATTGTTAAACAGAAAGACAAAAATAAAATGTTACATGATAGCATAATCCCAACTACACAGAAACACATATAATCAAGGATAACAGTATTATATTAGATGATAATGACTTGTCAGTATAGGTTCATCGATTCAAACAAAGGTATATCTCTCGTAGGGGGTGTTACTAATGAGGGGAAGAGCTATGCATGTGCTGGAGCTGGAGGTACATGGAAAATCTCTATTCTTCCACTTCATCTCCTTGTGAACTATAAACTGTTCTAAAAATTAAATAAAATAAAATAAAGTAAAATAAATAAATAAATAAATAAATAAATAAATAAATAAATAATAAAATAATAACATAACATAAAATAAAATAAATAAAATAAAATAAATAAAATAAATAAAATTAAATTAAATTAAATAAGATAAAAAGAAAAGAAAATGAGGGAGAAATGGTGGGGGCGATGATCCAACCTTTGATCCATTGTCCTTTGTAAGATGAGAGGAATATATTCTACCTCTCCTTTTCCTTCCACTGGTTGATGTCAGTTAACATTATCTTAGGGTTGTGAAATAGGAAAACATTACTTGTCTATATTAACAAGAGATATTTTCATGTTAACTATGACATCTCCTGCCAGTTCAAGAATACCTTTAAAATTTTTCCAGTAATATTTGGATATTTTGATTGTTATTTTTCATTGGTAAAGCCTACAGATAATTTGTTTGCTAAAATCATCTATTATACTTTAGTTTTTAAATCGATCCATTTTAGTGTTAATATTTTACATGTTATTTGACATTTAGATCAAGCTACAAGCTACATTTCTTTCAATCTGTTTAGAAGTAGTCCTATCAAGCAGAATTACAGGATAAATAATATCATTAAATCCTTTTGACAGCATTAATGCTTAAGGAGTTTGAGTCTCCCAAATGTTCAAACTCATACACACATGCACACACAAAAAGTTTTTTCATTATTTTGGTTAAAATATATTTGGGAAATATTTCATTAACAGAAATAAAATGTGGAAGAAAATAAATGGATTCTTAACTGATGGAAAACAAAGTTAACTACTTCAAGTTAAAAATATTTGTCTCCTATTTTACTGATTATGAACAAAAATACTTCCATCTTCAACAGCTAAATAAAATTGTGTGAAATATTAGCAAAATTAAAAAGTTAAGCATATCTAACTACAATACTGAAAGAGTAAACTACAAATATTTTGCAATGTCATCTTATAAATCAGATATTTCTTCTACTTTTCTAATTTTTTAATAAGAAAACTGATCAAAAATTCTCAGTTCCTAGTATGGGCTTTATTTTTATCTGTCTTTTAACTTTAGTTTTATTTTATTTTATTTTTTTTCATTTTTTGGTTTAGCTTCTTCCATCTTATTCAATCAATCTATTAAATTCTCATTTTTCAAACAATTTTTTAATGTAGACATTTGATTTTGGTCTCTTTTAAATCTGTATCCACTTTTAAAAATGTTATTGTTTAATAGTGGTTCATTTGATGTTTTATTTCTACCACAGTTAATCTTAATTATGCAAAGTCTAACTTTTATTTAAGTTGGGTATATAGGTTTTTCTGACCTTTTGAAATTTGTTTTCAAAAAAGGAAGGTAAATAATGTGAATAAAACTATTTTTCTGTCCTTTTCAGTTAGATTTTGCAGCCCATTTCTTGTTTTCTGAGGCTTAGATTATAGGTTTCTAATAATGAACACTTAAGCAATTTCAATGTTCTGGGCATGGTATTTGGTGCTTTAAACACATTTTGTAGTGTAAATTTTTTTTTAAGAGGAAAACATTTTTATACATTAACCATTTTTCCCTTTTTATACTTCCATCAGCATTTCATATCCCTCCTTTACTTTCCCTCATTTCTTAGGTGTTAGACTTCATTCATTAACTCAACAAAGGGCTAACTAACAAAAATCAGTCTTAACTTTCATGTTAAAAGTTTAACTTAGGGTGTAATCACTAAATTTGGAAGATGCTATTTATCAAAGAAAAAGTTTTCTATCACCTCCTACCCCCATATTTCCTCACACTACCCCATATTATACACACAATACACACACACACACACACACACACACACACACACACACACACACACACTCAATTCATTTGATTTTGGGAATGGGAAGAAGATGAAGAGGGAAATGAAAGAAACTTAGACACTGATGGATCTCTGAGAAGTTACCCAGTGCTGCAGTCCACATTATCTTGGGTGGTTAGTCAATGAGAGAGAGAATCCTAATACAGGTGGGGCCTAAAAGCTGAGGAAACCTCTGCCCATTACTCAAGACATTGGTAGGATGGCAGTGTCCTCTTCAGTCTACCATGGCTCAAGAGTCTCATAATAAACTGAGGTATATAAAGCTACAGGTCAAAGAGAACTCAGGGCTATGTAGTAGCCTTTCTCTTGTGCCAAGAGCCACACGAAACCAGCACTGAAGATCAGTGAACCTGAGGAGAATGACATACCAGGCAACTGCTTGGTCCCAAGGTGACAGACAGCCTTGGCCTGAAACATGACTCACTCGGCAGATGACAGCATGTACCGGTGACAATAGGAGGTGATGTCATGTAGCCCAAATACCTGGCACATAAACACACACAACTGCCATTAGAGTATCTGATTTTTTACAACCACTCTGTGATTTAGAATTTAAATGTTGGCTCAAGAAATGATGAAATGAACAGGACAAACAGAGACCCATAGACATGGACAATAGACTAGTGGTTATACCAGAGTGGGGGGGGGGAAGAGGAAGGTAGATGGGGTAAAAGGTGACATTAAAGAATTAAAAAATAAATAAATATGATGGAAAAAAGAAATAATAAAAGAAACATGACTTAAGTGAGATTTTACTTGTCAGCCAGTGGACTGAAAATTTAAATTCCAGTTATAGATAAATAAAGAACATTTTTTGCAAATGTCCATTTGTAATCTGATATTTATATACACATCTTCAGACTGATACTACAACTTTATAATCCATGTTTAACAGATTAAAAAAACATGTTCAAGCATGACATTAACTTCTCGAGGCCTCATAACTAGAAAGACCTATAACTAGAATTGAAATACTTGTAGGTGTATCTTGGGTCTACACTTTAAAAAGATGTGTCTTCTCAGAAGTTATTTTTTATAGTGAAAGTAGCTGAGGTTTTTGGGTGAGGGAAAGTCATTCTGCCAAACAAACACTCTATGGATGGATTATATTAATAAATACTCAAATAAGTATATATATATATATATGAGGTGTTATACTTAAATGCTTAAAATATTTTCTTGCTTTTAGTTTTGTTAAAAATAAACAAAAAACTGAGTGCTATTTTTTAATTTACTTATCAAATTTATTAGAAATTAATTCATTAGCAGATTAAAATAAATAAACTGACATCTTCTTTGTCCAAAATAATATGCAAGTGAGGCACACGTTACCTGACCTTGAAGTCAGATGTTTTAATGTAAATATCACATAGTAACTCAAGAATGTGTTTAAAAAATGTATAATAAATACATTGCTGTGTCTCATCATGAGTTAATGTTTCTATTTTAGAAGATCAACAAAGCCAAATCATTCAAGCCAAATCATGAAGCTATATAGTAAAATATCCAAATGTAGAAATACAAAATAATAATGATTTAGTTTGGGGAGAATATATTAAAGCCTAAAGGCCAAATCAGGGGTTTGGACTTTATTCTTAAGCAAATAAACTATGTGACCTAAAATATAATATATTATAGACAGGTAGATGATAGATAGAGAGATGATGACAGACAGACAGATCTCTGGGTCTAATACAAATGACATCCCCTAGAGTTCAGCAAAATAGTGGTTCTAAAGATAACTGTGTTTGCAGAATAAGAGATACATCAAAATAAGGATGGAGATGGAAATGAGACCTGGAAATGGAAAATGAGACCTAAAGTTTAGCCCTGTGGGGATCTGAGATAGTGGTTTTGGAAATATTAGAAAAACAAAGAAGGATTTCTAGTAATCAACAGATTGCTCTTGGCTCCAAATGCACCTTTCCCTGCCTGCGCTGCTCTAAGGAGCTTTATAGCAAGCACAACAGTAAGCTTTCTCAACAGGGAGTGCGGACAGACGCTGCAGTAGTAAAGTGCCTCTCTTCTCTGTTCTGGCCTATTTTGTTCCCATTTTTGCTTCTTCTTGCTGCTAGCTGTCTTGAAACCCAGAGTATGTAGTTTCTCAGCAAGCCAGCAACCCCCACCCTGGTCTGGCGACCACCTTTCTGCTTCCTTCTCTAAACAGGCTCTGGACACCTCAAGACCTCACGCCCCTGGCAGCCAAGTGGGTTCTCACATCTCCAATCCCCTCTCCACCTCTGCTTGACAGCTTCAGTCAGCCTGCACACTCAAGGGTAAGAGGGTAGTTTATAGGACATTACTCCAGACCCCTCACACCCCAACTTCCTCTGTGCACCTTTTTCTCTGTCAACCTGCACACCTCATAGGGTATTTCCAACATGCCAGAAAATAGTGAAGCAGATCTGGCTAGGGCAGCCCAGTGAACTGTTCTGTCACCCAATAAGCTGCAGCCACACTTCTCCAAAGGTGATCTGTATCCCTCCCTTGGGGAGGGGACATGCTCAAGCATGAAGCTTTGTCCTCTCCTTGGGTACTTTAAATTTCTCTTTACATCTTTATCATTTCTTTGCTCTTATTGTTACAATTATTTACATTAAACAAGTCCTGTTTGAAATAAGTTGTGGTTTCTGTCTCCAGACTGGATACTGAGTGGTACAAAGAACATCAAATAAAGGTTGGAGATGGGGGGCGGAAAATTGGATGTAGTTATAATGAGCTGTGTTGGTAGCATTTTGACAGAGTAACAATGGAGATCATTTCTGAAAAAGTGATTAGGGAAACCAGAGAAATATTGTTAGAATACTTGTTTCATTGCCTAATAAAGAAGCTACTTAATAAACACTTACTGCCTGGCTGAATAACTAAGTTAATGAGGTATATAATGACACAGTCACCACATTCCTTGTTCTAGGCCTCGTTTTCTAGTTTGAAGCTGTTAATGTATGCAGAAATGATTACTATCTTACTTTAATCACATTCCCAATACATTTGTGTCTAAATCGGCTTTAATTTATTTACAATGAAAATATAATTCTCCAGTATGGCATAATGTTTTTGACAGCTCAACAAATATATGCTAAATATTTATATATATATATATATATATAAATAGCTAATCAGTATGTCTTCTATCTTTGAAGCTACAGAGAATTTTGTGATAAAAATTTGCTCCTTGGTGGTCCCTACATTGCTTAGTTCTATTGAAATACCCTTGTTTAATATTTTTATTTTTATTCCAAGAACAATGTAATTACTTAAGTATGAACTTATTTATTATGTTTTGCTTTTAGATCATGTCTATTAGAAATCAGGTGTTTCTCTATATCTTCAGCTACCTATTTACAAACTACACTTTGTTGGGATAATTGTTATAGACGGTTGACTATGTTTATTACATATGTTTATTTTATCTATAGTGTGTATAATAGTTTGTAGGGCTGCTGTAACAATTTACCATAAACTGGGTGGCTTAAAACAGCAAAAATGTATTCTCTCACAATCACGGAGGCCAGAAGTCCATAATCAAGGTGTTGGCAAGGCTGTGCTTCCTCTGAAGGCTGTAGTGGAGAATCTCTCCTTGCTGTATCTAGTTTTTGATGACTCCTGATATTCCTTGGCATTTTTGGTTTGTAGCTAATCTCTGACTCTGTCTGTACATGGCCTTCTTTCCTGTGTTTATGTGTTTTCTTCTCCTTGCAAGGACACCAGCCATTGGATTTAGGGCCTATCTTAATTCACTACGAGTTCAATTTAACAAATTACATCTGCAAATAGTCCACTATCATTTAATGTCACATTCTGAGATTCTTGAAGGACATAAACTCACTACTACAGGGATATTTAATTTCAAGCTTAGAAAGATCCTTTAGAATGTTTTCTAAAAAATATACAGACATTAGAGGTAATCCATTTCAGTTCTTCTGAGTCCATTTTTATATCTAGAAGATATTACATACATTTTTTATATGCTAAAAACTTTAAAATGAACAGAAAAATAAACATATCTGAATATGGTAAACAACATTTACCCAATTTCCAAACCCCTCTTGTTTCACACTATCTTAATAGGAATGTTGCTTTAGACCAATTGTGGATCTTAATAAAGGTGGGTTAAATCTCTATCAAGGTTTCTATGGGAGTCAGGATATGCTGTTCTGATAGAAAAAAAAAAAAAGTCTAATTTGTCATATGGACAAAAACAAAAAAAGAGCATGGATCTTCTAGGCCACAGTAAGAACTTTACCTGTTAATCTGAGTAAGATCAGGAAAGTAGGTCATTGTGCCAAGAAAACCAATTCATATCTTTAAAGATTACAAAGGGCTGCTGTGTTGCAAGAAGATACAAATAAATAAATAAATAAATGAGAGAGCTTATTGCAATAAGCCAGATGACAATGACTGTGACTTTCACTGGCGTATGAGGAGTGGAGGAAGTGATGTTTAACAGCATGTTAAATCATCCTTATACATTCACATAAGAAACTCAGTGATACTGTAATTCACATACACTTACATAAGTAAACTGTTTCTTGTCAAATTCAGCAATGACTTTGCTACATCACTAAATGTCTTTTGTACATCACTAAACTAGTGGTCAAATCTCAATGTCCATCTCAAAGGATCTGGTCTCTGATTTAAATGTAGGTTATCCACACAGGTGGTTATGAAGCATGTAGATATGAATGTTGGGGGAGTGTGACCAGGAATTTGTTTTCAGCCATGTCTAACCTGAAATTCATAGGCTTCTTGGACAGATATACTGTGTAGATGGTCAAATAGATAATTCCAAAGTAGAGGAAGAAGTTTCAAGCTAGAGAAGTAAATTTTGGAGGGGTACTGCTGGTACATTTAACAATGAGGCAGAATGAGATCAATTAGGAAATGGTTATACCTAAAGAAGCAAAGGGGCCATTTAATGTTAAAGCATCAGAAAGAAGAGGAAGACACAACAAAGAATATAAGAAGAGACAGTGGCAAGTGAGAAAATAACACAATGAAAAGCAAGTGGTGTCCTGGAAGCCAAATAAAAGCAGTGTTTCAAAGATGTGGGAGCAAATCATGAGCTGCGTTGAATCTGCTGCCAGGTCAAGTAAGATGAGGACTGAGAACTGAACAATGGCTTTAGCAATGTGGAGGTCACTGATGCTTTTGACCAGAGGAACTTTACTTAGGTAAACTTGGACACAAAGCTCTGAGCTTCTGTGTCTGGATGTATAAATGATAACAGTAAGAAACCCATATATCTAATTTCCTATGTCTCAAACAATAGATAATTTATGTCAGAAGGGCCTTAAAATTGGTTAAAAAAAAAAAGTACACATGAAAGGTAATATGCCTTTTATTATTAATAATAATTAACATTACATGTATCTGTGTTCTTTGTCAATTAACTCTATTAAATAACTTTATTTTGCTTTCTTTTTTTACTTCTTTGTATCTAAATGCTTTCACTCTATGTCATAAAAAATAAAGATATAATTTTTTTGAGAGCATAGGTATTGAAAACTCTTTGGTAACCCTTTCTCTTTGAATGACGCCACTTTTTTTTGTTTCTGCTAAAAGTTTATTGCACTTAGGTTTAAATCACATTTTTATAGAATTCTCATACATCAAAAAGTAGTGTCCAATACAAGCCAGGGAACAAGCTATTTTTTGAAAAGCGATATGGATTTGCATCATCTCATAAATACAGATGTGTAGTACATTTCATAAATGTAGATGTTCAGTGTATTTAGTCCAAGATTTATTTTATTTGAGAATGCAGTGTTATGTAAAGTGTATGAGGATCTGATTTTGCTGTTACTAAACTTGTGGTCAGAGAAAAGACATTAAATCTTCCTATGTCAAATCTTCATCTCTGAAATTAATACTAATATAGGTGTTTCTCTAAATTCCTTTCTAACTCTTAATTACTGAGATTCATTTCTCTGAATGGTGCCCAAATATTATTTGCGTCCATATTTCTAGTCACTTCTGTTCTTCCAGTTTGCCTGGGTATCTCATTCTAAATAATTATTTAGGTCTTCTTTTGCCACTCTTTTTCCAGAAAATCTTTAAATGTGTCTTTTAATCTCATTTAAATTCAATTAAAAAAAAAAGCCCTGATGCTCCTAAAATATTTTATTAAGGTATTCATTGCATTTGTTGGGAAAAATAATTAATATGAAAGTACTGACACTTAGACATTTTTTATAAAGTCTAAATGTTTTACAGACCTACCATTGAAAATCCACTTCTGAAAACAACATTATTGATATTGTAGGCATAATCAGAACTTATCAAAAGTATATAGAGATGAATTAGTGACTATACATTATTTCTGAAGAAATCAAATTTCTATGGTGTTTCAAAAATCAATAAAGCATTTAAAAATATTGAAATAACTTTGAATTAGCAATTATTATAGGCTTATTATTAGGTAAATATGAATTTTTCTGGATGCTATGGTAGACATCACACTGAATAAAGCACACACTCTGCTTTCAGGTAATTAATAATGTAAGAAAGATATATGATCAAAATTGCAGTGATTCTAACCCATGTTAAGTATTTGCTAGACCTGGTGATATATTAGTGAATAAGAAAATATTTCTTTCCTTTTAGAGTTTACAGTTCAGTGGGGGAAATAAATGAGTAAGTACATAATTAAAATAACATTTGATAAGTGTTATGTTTTGAATGAAAAGATGCAATTAAAATTCAAAGAAAAGCCACTTAATTCAATTTTATAGAAAGAAGAGAAATGTTCTAGTACAACATTCAACTTCACACCTGAAGGAAGAGAGAAGAGGGATAAAAAATAATTAAAACCAAGAAATAATGTGTAGAAAAACTTAAATTAAGCAAGAGCAAGGCATATTTGGAGAAGTAATGCATTTCACCACATTTTAATGGTGGTACATATTATGACTGAATTGTGTCCCCCCTAAAATCTACATGTTGAAGTCCTAACCCTCACTATCTCAGAATGTGATTCAGTTTGGAGAGAGGATCTTTACAGAGGTTATTAAGGTTAAATGAGTTGATTGGGGGTGGGCCCTAATCCAAGATCACCTGTGTTTTTATCAAAGGAGATTAGACAAACACTTAAAAAGGAAGAAACCATGTGAAAACAAAGGGAGAAGGTGGTCATCTACAAACCAAGAATAGGGTCTTAGAAGAAATAAACTCTGCCAACACCTTGACCTTGGACTTGCAGCCTCCAGACACTGAGAAAATAAATTTCTGTTGTTTAATCCAGCAATCTGTGGTCCTTTGTTATAACCGCCCTAGTATATTAACATAGCATGTAATGAGGTTAAAAATATAAATCACGCACACCACAGGGAATTTTTTCTTAGTTATTTTACCAAATTTGGACTTCACTGTGACATATTTGTAAAATTTTTTCATTGCTTTAATGAATAGAGTTAATGGTTTTAAAATGTTACTTCACCTGTAATACTTAATGAATTGACAGGAGATATGACTGAATGTAAAATGATAGCTAAAAAGATGGTACAGGCGTTTAACCAGGGAATGGTAATCTTAGCTAGAACAGATATAGTGGGGTTAGCAAAAGAAGTCAACTGCTTCAAGAGATGTTTAAGAGGTAGAATTGTCAAAATTTGATTGACTATATGTGAGTATTGTGCAAATAGTCAAGTACACCTCCCACTATTAGGAGGCAGAACACTGATTGGGTGGAGATACCATTTGCTGAATGGATGATTGTACAATGTGGGCATATGCGACTGATAACTTCCCCTTCAGATGGAGGCACTTAATTCCTTAGATTCTGAGAGTATTGGTAGCTAATGGCTCTCATCAGAGTATCTTCTAGGAACTGCTTCAGTGGAATTGGTGCAATAGTGGCACAATTTGAGTAATGGAAGAAAATGTACTGAATGGTACAATAGCTCAGCTCAGACATTTGCAAACTGTCGTAAGAATTGATGATCATAAGAACTGTGGTATCAGTTCTTAACTAAGTGCTACCAGTATGTCAAGGAAAGACAAGGCTGGGATTGTTAATCTCCAATTTAAGTGGCTGTGAAAGTCAGAGGCCATTTTGAAAGAGACATTTATCTTCTGTGCTCAAAGGGCAGGCAGAAAGTCAAAGACCAGGCCCAACACTCAGTTACGAGTACAGAGTAACCAAGAGAAGTTGGATTACCAATTTGACAATTCTGCTCTTCTGAGGTCAGAACACAGATTGGGAAGGTAGGGACTCTGCTGAAGTTCAAGTAGGGACCTCTGAGTCCATAGGACCCAAGGCACCCAAGATCTTCCAGAACTCATTGAGCCTAAAGAAATAGTCTACTCTAAGTCTTACGCTTAGTTTTACTTATAGAATGATGTAGGAACCTTCTCTTTGATAATACAATCTACCCGTTCCTCAAGATCTGTCCAATCACCTCTCCTGATCACCAGAGCAAAACGAGAGTCAAATGAAATTAGTGCTGGCACTTCCAATGGGAGAAAGATCTACTGAGAGAATCTAGCAAAGTATGTAGGCACTAGATTTTGTAGGCAGTATATGCTAATGGAAGGGGGTTGCATTGTTAGAAAATGTCTTTTGTAGCATGAATATACAGCATAAGTCCAGAAAACTCACCAGCTAATTATGTTTTGCAGGAGAACCTGGAAGATACTCTATTATTAGCAAAAGGGACAACCTGCTGAGGGACTCAATTGTGGCTACCTTCTCTAGGTCATGAATGACAATACTGGATGCTGTTATAGATTCAATCTCCTTAATAGCAAGGGGAGAAATAGAGGAAATAGGATCTCAAAATAGTAGAGATTAGATGACTATATTTAAACACAAGTAAAACACAGAAGTCCAATTAAGCAATACATAACAATGTTAGATGGCAGCCAGAAATCCTGAGCTGCAGAGGATTATGGAAATAGTGTTCATGCTTAGCCTTGCAAAGGCTAACAGAACATGACATAGCATTCTAGGGGAAGAGAACAGCCAATGAGTGTATTTTTCAATGTATAAAATTAAAAAAAAAAGTATATATCAAGATCAAATAATGAATGGGTGAGGGCAGAAGATCCAACAGAATTCACGACTACCTGCTCAGTTTCCAGATTAAAGCTAGTACACAGACTCAAAATCCATTGACTAAACTAGGGGCCAAGTCTCCTTGAAGAAGGATGCTTTAACACTGTGGCAAGTGTAATTCTTCCCTAAATGCACCTAATGCTAGTTAGATAGTAATCATTCATACACAGGGATACCCAGACGTTTTAGAAATTATTGAAGTTGACATTGATACGTGAGCCACAAGACATTATCATGAATTGAATAATAAAACATAGAACCTCGTTTCCACATATGACTCATTATGAGTCCATTAGGTCCTTAAAACCACCCAGGGGTCATTTTAGCAAATGTGCAGCTGGAATAAACATACTTAATGATTATCAGATGGTTCTTGGCACAGTAGTTCCTTGGCATATAGGGTAAGATATCTCACTGGGAAGGCCACATGGAATCCTCTAAAACTGCATGCCCAGCCAAAACATAAATCAAAAACAGTATTGCATCTGGAAGGAGAATATCAAAGGTTATTGGAGACTTAAAATATGCCTAGGTGGTGGCCTTTGACAAATTCCTATTAAACCAGCCTGGTCCCCATAAAAGCAGGTAAATACTGACAAAGTAATATGTTAAAAAGTGGTTGTCTCTATTGCATCTGCTGTGTCAGATGCAGTATCTTAGTAAATTAACATATTTTTTTGTTATGAATACATTCTTTGCCATACCTGTCAGGAGTGACAATCAGAATCAGTTATTATTAATGTGTCACATATTTACTTCGTGCCCTGGTTAATTCTCCCATTCTCTGACATTGGCAGTTAATGATGAATGACTAGTTTTTTTCTCAAGAAACTAGAATTTTTAAAAAGAGTAGAAGAGGAGATAAAGATCAAAGAAAGGATTTTCAAGGAATAGTATGCAGAGGGCACAAATTACAAATATCTTTGAAATGCATGTTAGCCACCAGAGAGTAGATTTTATAAAAGAGGCAGTAACCCACCAAGTTGAATGGCATAGTCAAATGACATCAGCACATTTTTATCATTGAGTATTGGCACAATGATCCATAACAGAGTAACAATAGTGGCAGGGATCATGGCTATGCATGGCCCCAACAGTATGGGCTCTTTACTCTCCATGCCTGATATTCAAAGATCTAGTTGAATAGAACAATCTGAACCTTCAATACCTGTGTATTTATTATGTTGTACCACTTATAGGGCTTTGGCAAACATAAAATTCAGAGGCTTACAGACATGTAACACCATATAAGACCATGGAGCCACTTTATAGTAAAAATGTGTGAGAGGGAGTTCATGACTGTGAGTCCTACTAGTTGCACTGCAAACCAGACCACCCAGAAGCTGCTGTTCTGATAAAGCAAACAGGCTTTGAAGTTGCAGGTGACATGCCATTTTGGTAATAATACTCTAAAGTTATGGAGCTCCATGTTGCCATACTCAAGAGTGCAACATAACTCTAAAGCAATTAGCATTTTATGGTACTGGGTCCCCAGTCGGTAGAATACACAGATACAGGTATCAAAAAATGAAAATAGAAATGCTTCACTTACTGTAACTCCCCAAATGGAGACTTTATACATCCTGTTTTCACAACTTTGGGCCGTGTGAGGCTAGAGTTCTGTTTTCCTGAGAAAAACATCTTCACCAGGAAACAGAGTAAGAGTACCACTGAACTTTAATTTATGCCTGCCACCTGGAGATTGTACCACTTCATGTCAAAAAAAGTGTCGCCATACTAGCAAGGGAAGAGATAAGGATGGTGTTCCCCAGTTGGGGCAGGGATAAACTCATTTGGTACTTGTTTGGGGCATCTGAGTTATTCCAGAAAAAGGCCAATAAAAATCTTGGAGGATCTATTCCTACCTGAGGTTGATTCACATGTTGTAAGTCATGGCCTGTAATAGATTCTGTTGAGCCACCAAGACCCTTCAGGGATGAGGCACTCATTTATTCAGAAACCAGGAATGCTGTCAGCTGCTGATTTATAATTGAGGCTTTCTTAAGGAATTGCTGTTGACCAAGGAGATGCATCTTCTGAGGTTACTAGTTCTTCAAGAGTAGGCCCATATCTAGTTGCTGGTCAATGCCATGGTATAAAGGTTCAACTCCCTTGCCTCATTTGGACAATCCTAAAGGGCTACTCCAGCTCCAGAGCTCTTTAATATTATCACCTTAAGTAGTATATTCAAATAGTTTTTAAAAATCAGCAAAATGCTAATGTTAGCTGCGTTACTGGCTAAAGCCTGTATTTAAACTGTATTGCAAACTACTCTCTCTGTCAACTCCACTTTGCTTACTCTTCTACAGGAGATGTTCCAAAGATACTGGCCCTGAAATTTCTGGTAGGCAAATTTTCATGGCAAAGTCTATTTCAAGGAACTAAAATAAGAATCATGAGTAAAAGCAAATTAGAATAAACATATAAAAAACTTAATTGATCTTTATAGTTATTTGGAATCTGCAAGAGCCTAGTGGATATGTGAACTTGGAATTCTTTAGGTGATCTGGGCTGGAGATATATTTGGGAGATGTAGTCATAGGATGGTCACTGTAGTCATGAAAATAAAGATTACCCAGTGCAAGTATTCAAGTGAGAAGAGAAGAAAGATTAGGACAGAATCCTGAAAGAAAATTTCAGTAGGTAGCCAGAGAACTGTTAGACTCCAACAAAACAAAAGTGGACACCAAGGAAGGAAAACATGAAGAAGGATCTTCAGTGAATATAAGCAATACCAAGAAGTCAAGACAGTTAAAGCATGAAAATTTCCCTCTCACAAAAAGGTTAGTGTTGTTCTTCTGGACAAGAACAAAATCTGGCAGTGGAAACAGAAGCCAGATTACAACAGCCTAAACATGTGTGTGGAAGGACTTGGCATCATTAACTTCAGACAACTCTTCCAAAAGATTTAATCATGAAAGAGAAGCAAAAGATGATGGGAGTGATATACAGCTGAATAAGGTTTCTATGTTTTATTTTTTAATTAAGGAGAATATTTTGTAAATGCATAAACCACAAATTCATAAGTATACAAATAATTCTAAAATATTCCAAAGATAGAAACAAAGTGCTATGGCAGTTTTGTATATATTATATTCTCTCACCAAGAAATTCTAAAGCTTTGAAAATAAAATTCTTAAGCATCAAAATATGTCTGGGCAGTAATCTATGAGAAGTAACACTAGCATTTTGCTGACTGTTAAAAACTATTTGAATGTACTACTTAGAGTGATAATATTAAAATGAATATAATATTAATATTTTAATATTTAATAAATATAAATATTTAATATTTTAGTGTATATAAGTTACTGATAATACTATTTTCAATTAATATAGAAAAGAGATTCATTTGCTAAATATTTAGTAATAAAAATGTATCTTTCAGTTTGCACATAAAAAACTAGGAATTATGCATTATATTAAGAACTTTTGATATTCACATATGCAAGAGGAAAAGTTTAGCTATTTTAAAGTTGATTCCATTAAATGTTTGACTATTTTGGGCTATATTTAAATTTTAAAGTCCTGAGATATACCTAGAGGTGAATTTAGTTCAACTTCCTAGTCAAAGTGTAAGTAGAAACATAACTATCAGTGATGTCTATGTAACTATCTAATTTCTATCTGAATTTCTATCGGCTTCAGAAGCTAAGTAAGTTGATAACCAGTCAGAAGTATCTGTCTAGTGGTGAGGGTGAGAAGAAGAGGAAAAATGTAAGCTTGATAGAGTCTTAACTTAGGGCAATGAATTCTACAGGCAGAAGTGAAGTATTTAACAAACAACAAATCACTGACCTCAATATAAACATCTGAGAATTGTCATGAAGATTAAGATTGTATGGTGAATTAAAATAAAAAGATGTCATTTGTTTTAAAAGTTACTTTTTGAGCAAGACGTCCTAAGTATTTGAACTTGTTTTGAAAATATTATCAAGAACATTATATACTTGAGATTAGATATCCAAGTTAAATTCAGTTTAATAGTGTCAAATAAATGTGAAAAGGAGGAAACGCATGTTTGATTTTCATAAAATAAAGTCAGTATTTCTGATTTGATTGAATAGATACAATAGGATGAGTTATGACTGGAAATCAACTGTACAGAAAAATAATAAAGCAGGAATAGATTTCTATATATGCTAGATCTTTTAACTACTTAAAAAATGCATTATTCTTTTCTTTATGGCCCTGTCCCTCTTAGCCATAGGTAATTAATTAAGAGGTATACATTCTACTCAATGATAGGCATTCTATAGCCTGTTCAGCCAACTGTGATTTCTGGCTTTTCTTAAATTGATAAGATGAACAGATCACATGGTATTCAATGGATCTGAGAATCTAAGAAATTAATTCATCCAGTGAAGTTGTAAAAATACGTACTTTGTCAGGGGCAAACATACTGGACCATGTGCAAGGTAGAAAAATCAAAGGTACATGCTCAAAATGGAGACACACATGGAGACGCTGGGACCAGGAAAGAAGAGGAACCAGATGGAACAGAGCATTTGGTCTGCCTACCTTCCATGGCTTCTTCCCCTAGTGAAACTCATTTGCTCATCTTGAGTTATCAGGCACCTGTATATTTTCACAGACCTTTTCCTTAAAGACAAATTGAGTAATCCTATCTCTAGTAATTCAAAATGTTGTAAATTGAAAAAACAAAAGTAACTATAAATTTAGAGGATACTCAAGAAAAATAAAAATAAACATTATGGGAAAAAAGGAGGCCAGGGAAAATAAAAGGTAGAAAGTGTTGAAATTTTTGTAAATATAAGTTTAAAAGACAGTGCAACATTTTGTTTTGAATTATGACCACTATTAGTACTTTTGTTCTTTTTCTTTCCTTAAATTGTACTTGTCTGATATTGTGAAATTGCCATTTACTAATGTTGATTCAGAATTTGCAAATGCTGTTGTTTATAATTCTTTGTACAATGATGTAAGTCTATAAGTTTCCAATTTTAAACAAGTAAATATCAGATTTCTGTGCCTCTCCTATTTTTTTACTAGAATAAACTATAAAAATACTGTCCACCATTTGTCACTGAAACCCAAAGAAAAAATTCTAATCAGCTTAGAGTACTTATTTTGGGGGGAGGGGGCAGTTTCAACAATTTATACTTTTGATCCTGGCCATTTGATTTCTTCTCTATTTGCAACGGTGCAAATATAATGGAATATAGAATTGAATTCTTAGGCTGTGCAGGAAATATATTCAGAATGCTATCATCTTTTACTGTATCTACTAGATGTATTCACACTTGGCACATAATATGCTCATGAAAATGATTGACCCCAAAAGAGAAAATGAGACATGAAATTCTCCTCCATACAATGAAGAACAAAAAGGCAGGAAAGAGATATACACAGCTTGTTTTTGTTATACTGAGTAATTGTGTGGACTTCTTCAATTCTGTAGCAGCTGCTAGATCTAATTTTCATTCCATTTTCTGAGAATATTCTTCTGTTCCATGTTAAATCATGACCTCCTGGGACATGACATGTTTGATGAATCATGTTTTAAAATAATGAAATATAACATGTCAAGGGTTATTACACGCCAAAACCCAAACAAACAAAGGAGGTAGGAATAACAAGGTGCTCCCAAAGTGTCAGAGGACTTATATCTTGGTGTTTGAAATATTAGTGATTGGTTCAGTGCACTTCAACTTGAAAATAGAGAAGACTAATAATGTCGTTATTCTAGCTCTGCTTCTACCTAAGGATTACCCTGGAATGCACAATAACCATCAAAGTGAAAAAGGAGAAAAATGTAAAAGAAAATGTCAAGCAATCCCACTATCGACAGATTTTTTCATAAGTCTTATAAAATCACAACCTGAGAATTGAACTAATCTAATATTTTATTGTATAAGGCTGTATAACTAAGATTTATAACCTATCTACAAACACATGTTTGTGTTTAAAATATTGTGCATGCACTCACTCAATAAAATCTGGAGTAGTTAATGTGTGTTTGAATATTTAGATGGAAAGACCAAGTCTATGTTTTCCAGCTAGTGAGAGAAATAGCTATGCAAACGGAATCTAAATTTATCAGTGATTTCACCATGTGTGTGTGTGGTGTGTGTGTGTGTGTATGTGAAATAGAGAGAGAGAGAGAAGGAGAGAGGGAGAGACAAGGAGGAAAAGAGGGGATAAAGAAGATAGAAAGGGGGAGAGAGAGTGTGAGAGAATGAATGTTTAAGAAGACTATAATCTTCAATCCATTTATTTCTTTAGACTGTCAATGCTGAATGCTTAGTCATTCACCTTGGTCTCAAGCTCATGCATTTTTCTCAACTAAATATTCATTTGTCCCTGATTGAAACATTCTTCATCTTAGACATTGATTCTACTACAGACCTCAACCTGCAAATACAGATCATCTTCTTCTAAGGTAAGATGCTGACCTCTTTATTGAAGAAAACATTCAATCATCTATTTGCGCATTATTGCTTGAAAGTATCATACTTTACACAAGGCTAGGTCAACTACTGCAAGTGGATTCCACCATAATTCCATTCTTAACTTCTGAGAGGTATCCTGCTTTGCTGCTTAGAGTGACAGATGCTCTGCTAGAAGTAGGGAAATTGACCTGTGTAGCACAGAAGAGGAATAAGTTCAGAATGCCATGATTTCTGATGGACTGTACTACAATAAGACTTTCTTATATGCGGAGCTTAAAATAAATGATGGTGTCTGATCTGTGATCAGGTATTCAGTAAGGAAAGGGTAGAAAAATGGCATTCCAAGCAGAAAGACAAACATAAGCATTGAGCTATACTCACTTGCAGCTGAGCATCTACCCCATTGAGCTATGAAAGTTTATTCTGATAGAAGCAAAGATGAAAATCACTTGGAAGACACATAACTGCCTCCTTGAGTGTCAGAGTACACTTTTTTTCTCCTTTGTCTGCCCTTCTTATTCAGGACAAAGCTTTGTCAATTTATTTACATTTTCAATAAATTCTGTTCCATTACTATAAGGAAAAAGTAAATCTATGAGTAAAGAACATTGCCTACTTCAAAACACCAATATCTCGGAGGAGAAAAAGTGATCATTTAAAGATAATTCTAATAAATGTGATAAAGATCATGATAGAGGTAGCTTCCAAGAACGAAGAATCAATAACAAAACCAGCCTGATAAAGAAGGATAGGTGAGTGGGGAGGGCTTCATGGTGATGACAAATGCCTGATTTATTTTAAAAGATCAGAAAGAGATTAAAAAGAAAATATGAAATGAGAAAGTCATTTTAAGTAGAGAAAGTGACAAAGCTACAGTTACCGTAGGTGATTTTAGAACATAAAGTGTAATAAGTTTGGGCGCGGTGAAAATTTATGGCTGAGATAATGTTAATAGATCATCCCTGGGAGGCTGTGTACTTCATGTGAAGGAGTTGCACGTGCATCCAGAGCCATATTATCAGTAGTTGAAGGATTTAGAAAGAGAAAGGATACAACTAACTATACTTATGAGAAACCACTCCATAAATCTATGGATGATGGATTTGATGATGCATTAGAATGAAACCAGGTCACAGCTCTTAATTGAGAGATGATGAGAAGCCTAATTAAGATAGTATTATTAGGCACAGAGAAAGTGAATGAACTTATTATGAAAATAATTAAGAGAAAAATATGCCTGCTTTTGTTGACTGAGCTGTAGGGAATGTGAGGAGGAGAAAACAAATCTGAATTTACTGTCAGCTTTGTAGCTCTGGTAAGTTTATGGCAGTATTGTCAGCAAATAGGATAAAATAAAAAGGAAGATGAAAATTACTGTATAACTTTCAGACTAAACAAGTTTGTATGTGTTGCATTTCAAAACACCACTCAAATGGCAAGTGGCATTAGGTCCACAAGAACTAAACAATGAAGAGATAAAAAAACACATTGAAAAAAACAACATCAATGACTATTTTAAAAGAAGGGAAAGGAATGGTCATTTTAGCAGAGCAGAGAAAGATAAATCTAAATGAAAAGAGAGATTATGGTAGGTATAAAACTAGCCTAACTCTCCAGAATCAAAAAAGTATTTAGGGTTTGGAGGGACTATGTAGGTAAGTGGAGAGCTAGGGGCTGAAATTAGAAGAATTGGATAAACAGCTATAACTTTCCCACCCTTGGGGTCCTACAGGAAGTTCATCCTCTGAAAATACTGAATTAGAATGCTCTAGATTCCAGGCCATCTGGCACAGGGGCAGTTAAAGATAAAGCAATGGACAATAAAAAAGGGCATAAATGAAAATCTTCACCGGGATATGCTTCCAGAACATTCTTGGGCTTTGTTCCCAGAATGCTCTCTGACATGGATACAAAAATCCCTGTTACACTGCTGGCATTGGGAATTCTTTTATGGAAAAATTTGTCAGTAGCTGAAGAAATATCTACCATTTGAAGTGTATTCAGTTTTTAATAATTTTAGAGTAAATTCTGTAAGCTGAAGGCTTCCTTGCTCATTCCTTTTCTCATCCTATATTAGTTTCCTAGGGCTGCTGTAATAAATTACTAAAAACTTGGTGGTTAAAACAACACATGTTCATTCCCTCAGAATTCTGGAGGCCAGAAATCTATAATCAAGGTGTTGATAGGGTCACACTGCCCTGAAGGCTTTTGGAAAGAATCCTTGCCTGCTTTTTCCAGCCTCTTGTGGCTCCAGTCATTCCTTGGCTTGGGGCAACATAACTCTATTCTCTGACTTTATATTCACTTGACTTTCTTCCTGCTGTGTATGTTTTTTCTTTTTTTTCATTGGATTTAGGGCCCATCCTAATGTACAATGATCTTATTGGGAGATTCTGTTTATCCAATTCTTAAACATCTGCAAAGAACCTTTTCCCAACTAAGTCCATATTCACAGGTTCCAGGGGTTGGAAGGTGAGTGTGGGTCCCAGGCCTGGCTAGTCCAAGGTCTGGCTGGTCCAAGGACTGACTGGTTTAAGATCTGGTTGTGATCCAGGCTTGCAGCTAGGAATAGGACTCTGGATTTAAAATGTTACATTAGTGTAGTAGGGCTCCTTCACCTAAAATATGTAAACATAATTCAGCTTATTGTATCATGCATGTGTGCTGAATGCCACTAATGTACTCAGATATGTGTGGAGCCAGGCAGTCCCCTGGGGAGCAGAAGGGGAGCAGAAGAAGTGCACACAATACCACGTTCTCCGCAACAGACTGAACTTCCCTGCAATAAAACTGTTTTCTGCACAATAAAGTTAGTGCCTACCATTTCATTCTCATGCCTGCCTCTTGTGCATTCTTCCAACTGGGCACCTTACCACTGAAACCTTTCCTTCTTGATCAGCTTGGCACTGACAGTGAGCATGTATTTTGGAAAACAACATTTTGGGCAAAAATGAACAGGCAGTAGTACTCACCGTGCTAAGTCACAAATGTCAGGCTGCCCAAGAAATGTGTGGTCTTGGCTCAAACACTGGGTCAGGTCATGGTGCTCCTTTAGATGAATGCACACTTGTTTTGAAGGAAGAGCAGAGCAGAACTTTTTCTTCTCTTCTACTATTTGGGGAAGAGATGTTTGCTGCATGTGAGGGAGACCAATGGTTTTGTAGAGGAATTGCAAAGGATGACTCACTTAATAAATTGTTACTGATAAAATGGAGGGAGGGAAGAGGTTAACCTGGTATGTGACTCCAGAAGAGAATGAAGAAAATCATTTGTATATCCATGATTTTGTTGAGTGTCATGAAGTACTTAAGAATAGGGCCCAAAATAGGTCAATTATAACATGGGTACTCATTTGATGGCTTTTTAGGAGGGAAGAGTTGCTGGTGATAGATTCTGGAGTGAGTAATTATTTCCATGAACATTTAGAGACCTTCTGACTCATCATGCACTTTAATGCAGGACAAGGGTATAGGAAATAAAATGGTTTTAACATTATAGAAGCAAAACCTGACAACTATTCGTACTTCAGACATCACAAGCACAATTGTTGCATAGTTAGATGGAGGGTGCAGAAAGGGGAGGGATTGCCTAAAACAATAGACGTGATGTTGTAAGAAAACCATTTTTCTCTGATTTCTCTGTTTGCTATACTGAAGTCTAAAGATTTTGTATAATCTTTGTGGATAAAGTGTCATTGCTTAATGCTGTAAATAAATGTCAATTTAAGAAAGGTCCAAGCCTGTAGAGAGTTTTTATAAGAATGTATTTGATGACAGTGCTGGGAAGTGAAATCTCAAATGGTCCTGAATATGACCATTTTGTTGGAATTAAGAAAGAAAAGTAAGAAAGATTTCGTGAAGGGGGAAGAATGTAAAGCACAGGATACTTAACAAGATTATGCGCTTTTTGAGGGTGGTTACACCTTCAAGGGGTCTGAAAAGAGGCTTTTCATGGGTTTTTTACCTAAATGCACAAAAGCAATGGACAGGGTTTGGTTAAGGCAAGAAATAACCTTTTCCTGGGGAAGTTAGGTGCCTCAGGTGTGGCCACCCACCATGACCTGCTCAGTTAGGAATTTATGATCAGATCACCCTACAAGGTTACTTTTGGTCAGATTTATTAAACCATTCCTTTTCATCCACTATACAAATGTAAATTTAATAACAACAGTAATATTTTTCAGAATTTTTTTTTCCTTTAAATATTTTTTCTTGTTACACTTTTCAGTTGGTGAACCAGACCTTATTAAGTTTGGTTTTCTTATATTCTTTGAAAGTAACTTTCCTTACTCCTTTTCCAAATGCTTATGCTCTTGGCTATGATGGTACAGTAAAGATAAAGACAAGGTACAGAGGTGGAAGAGAAGGAGACATCTGAAGTGGAGAGGTTGTTTTAAGAGAATGATACTGCACTTTATCTAAATTAGAATCACTCACATGAGATGATCCACTCTGTGAATCAAATGGAACAAAAATCAAGGCCATTAAAATTAAGATCTATTTATTTTATGGAGTGTTCAGAGACACTAAACTGTTGCAGGATTATGGTAGAAGTAGGAATGAATCTGTGTAATAGGCATCAATCCAAAATCTTTAGTGAGGGGAAGGGACATTTCTGAAAAACATAGATGCAAAGAATTAGAAAATGATAAAGTAGAGTCTCATGAAAATCAAATAAAGTTTTCATAGAAAGAAAGCTGTTCTGGAATACAGTAGGCAGATGAGAGAAGGTTCATCTCTTATATCACCCTACTTTCCCCTGTTTTCCATCACAGGATGCCTTAGGTATGTGAATATGAGTATTCTCTACTGGTGAGAACTGTAGATAGTGTGATGGTTTTCAAATATGATCAAATGTCTTCTCTTTATATTGTATACCTAAAATTAACATAACAGTGTATGTCAACTATAACTGAAAAATAAATTAATTTAAAAATATATTAGAAATAATAAATAGGCCTACAAATTATTTGATACTCCTCCCTTCAAGAGGTGGGCTCTCAGTCTCTCCCTTTAAGAGTGGGCTGGATTTAGTGACTCACTGCTAATAAATAGGGTAAAGCAGAAGTGATATTGTGTGTGACTTTAGATCCTAGGTCATTATTAAAGGCATTGCAACTTCCTTCATGACCTACTATAGTGCTCCCCTCTAGGGAAAGTCAGCTGCCATGTTGAGAGGCTACTCAATCAGCCTATAGACAGACCCAAATTGCAACAACCTGGGGTCTACTGCCAACAACTATGTGAGTGAGACTCCACGGTGGCAGATCCTTTGGCCCCTGTCAGGCCTTCTGATGAATGCGGCCCCTGCTGGCATCCTGATTGCAAATACATGAAAGATCTTGAGTCACCAGCTATGCTAGTCTCAAATGCCCAATCCACAGAAATTGGATAATAAATGTTGGTTCTTTTAAACCACTAAACCTGTGGTCATTTGTTCTATAGCAACAGATAACTACTACAGGCAGAGCCAGGTTACACCTAAGAAGATAAGTGGAAGAAATTTTAGGAACGTATTTACATTAGGAGATAACACTGTTTCCAGATGATACAGCTTTGCAGATCCCTGATATTTTCCATTAATTTTGAAATAATTGGGTCATACCACTTTGAAGTAGTAAAGATTTTGCTTATCATGAAAACCTTTCTGCCATCTTCACAGGTATTTTATACTCTGCTGCCCAACCCTCACCATGAATGCACATGACACATGAATAAACACACATATGGACATCCTTGGACACAACAACTAAGTGATATCTGGTTCCTTTGGGGCCATTAAGTGGTGCAAAAAAAACAAAATCTCTCAGATATCCTTAATTGTCTACTCTTAAGTGGATAAGTTAAAACTTTATTCTTCAAGTAACATCCTTTGTTAGGCTTAGTTTTCAGGCTTGACTAAAGATCACTTCAGCAAAGACAAAGAAAACACTAAGAGGTAAATATATGGGTAGATGAGAGGAGAGAAAAAATAAAGAGATGTGGTCAAAGAGGATGGCAATGATGAAGACTGTTAGATACGACTGGCCTCAAATATCTTAACTTGTACAGTCACTTGAACAAGAGTAATTTATAAACAAAGCATTTATTTTTACATTGATTTAGTGCTAATAATAATTTTAATAGAAAATGTGTTTCTGTGGGAAATAACTGATTTTGAAATAGATGATCTTACAGAATTTTAGAACATGATCTGGTCACCTGACAACCTAT
This sequence comes from Cynopterus sphinx, assembly GCA_030015415.1. NCBI lineage: Eukaryota > Metazoa > Chordata > Mammalia > Chiroptera > Pteropodidae > Cynopterus > Cynopterus sphinx. Next base: position 15,463,462 of record CM057380.1, read on the forward strand.
AACTGCTTATTTAAGACACAGCATGCCAATGTGTGGAGTGACTACTAGTTATTTCCTACTCACTCTGCAGCACTGTAGAAAAAAAGTCATGGTTTTCAAGAACAGAAGAAAAAATGGAAAGAAAGTAGATCCCAGCTTTTTTCCTAGGCTACCTCATAAATTTCATTTACGTTTGTGTTAGTTTGCATCTCCCATTGTTCTAGAGGGCCGCAGTGCTCCCATATGCTGCCCTAATCTCTGGGAGGCAGTCCCCACACTTCCTTCAAACTAAACTTGACCTATACTGTTACCCCATCACCAAAATTTTCATAATTCTGGGTCATTTTTACATTGGGAGAATTAAATCTGGGTTACATCATCTAAAAACTCATGAATATTTATTATTGTTTGGTTTTTTCTTATACAAAATAACACAAGCAGTGGTGAAAGAGATATTGTTTTGAAAGAAAGAATGAAGATTATAAACACAGTTTTTACTGACTGAGGGAAAAAATAAAACAATGACATTGCTAAGAAATTTGGGGATGGCTAAAGAAACAAATCCGAAGTAACCAGAGATTACCAGGAACTTGATAGTAAACATATTAAGCTAGAAATTGGGGAGGAAATAAAACACTTGATACAGATTTCTTCTAACTGAAAAAATATTTGTAAATCTGATATAGGGACTAGTGAGGTAAAGTTATTTTCCAACCAATTATGTTTATCGCTTGCAGTAAGGTCACAGCTCTTCACAGGTGTTAAGTGTTGAAAAGCACGAAGTTCTGTTGACAATGCGAATATAGTAAATCAATTATGAACATGACAAAAATATCTTGAGGTAAAAAAGTGGGTCAAAAGGATTGCTTATATATTTTTACTGTTGTAAAATGTTCAGATATCAGTCAAATGCAAGGGGAAATAAATCCTGTATACTAGAAAGCATTACATAAATTCTCACCTACAACTAAAGCAATGTAGTGTAGCTTAACAATGTTTATAAAAATATTTGTGTGTACATATTAATTCACATAATCACATATATATAACATGTGCATATTAGTTCACATGATTATTTTTCCTTTCACAGAATTGAAAAAAATAACTAAAACTGATCGAATAGTATCAACCTGCTTTTACTTTAAAAAAAGTGTACAACTATGAAAAAGACTTTAAAACATTTCATTAATTCCTTCACAAGAAGGAGAGATATATGTTAATACCATTACTTAAAAATAATTCTTTTTTTTTCCAGTTTATAACTCCCACTGCACCTGTATGGCAACATCCCAAAATGTAAATGATTCTGAGGAAATAGAAGTGAACTTCTTCCTGGGGAATGTGAATGAGTTGCCACAGAGACACACAAATAGAACCTAAAAGGGGTTATTGGCTACAGTGATAATTATAGGTCTTTACTACCTATCCTTTTAAGTTTTTGAATTGTGTAAAATTACTCTTGATGCATGCAAGTAAGAAATAAGGGTTAACTTTTCCCAAGCAAAACCCCTGCAAGAGACACTCAGAGAAAAGAAGTTGGCCACCCCAGAATTCTTTGCTTAATGAAAAGAATAATGGTTTCCCTCAAAACTTAGACCTAGTCTCAATTCACCCAGGAACAACATGGCAAGAAGTTTGCCACATAATATACCTGTAACTGCATGTTCTGTGTCCCAGACCCCAAAACATATGGTCCCATGGAAATTTTCCCCTCCAAGCCTCTGCCCTGAACTGAGCTGGCAGTAGGGCTCCTATATTCAAGATTCTGGACTACCATGTTGTTTTTGTATGTTGGCCCATGCTACCACTGGAGTAGAAGCTCTCTGTTTCTTTCTGAAAGCATCACAGTACAAGGACTGCCATCTGGTCACTTAAGTCTTACTTCAGGTCCTGTGAACTCACTTCAGATTTCTATCAGCTGCCCCAGAACAGAGAGAAAGGGATTGCCTGCCTGTTTCTAATCTTTATCTCCACAAGTTTTAAAAACAAATGCTGTTCCAGCAAGTCTGATATTTCTGCTTCAGTATTTTCCCTTTTTTGCATGAAAGCAAGGACACATCAATTCAGATACACACAGAAATCACTGTGTCTCCAACTCTGACTCTCTAAATGGAATTCTATCTAATGACAACTAGGAGTCTTTTAACAAATCCTATTTGAAAGAGAACATTTTTATTCATCCCTCAGTTGGCTCACAAAGCACTCACTTGAACAAAATAAATAAATAAAAATAAATAAATTATATATATATATATAAATAAAATGGTCAAAAAATAAATAAATTATATATATATATATATATATATATATATATATATATATATATAAAATGGTCAAAAAACACTTAAGTATACTCATATTCTAGTTGCTCAAAATGATTTACTTCCAGCTATCATTTGGCTTTGATTGTAAATAAAAAAAGAGGCAAGAAAAAGATGAGGTAAGTATTTCAAATATAATTCTCTAACATTTCCCTCCCCAAGGCAAGTCTCTCTTACGAATGTGATAAATGAGAAAGAGGGCAAAAGCCTTATTGTTGTGGGACTAAGAGTATAACTATGTAAATGAATTCATCATTTTTCATCTTTTCTTTTCATGCAGCGCATTCTTTGTAGGGTTGTTCAAAATTAAAAGTGGATTTTAAAAAGCAACATATAACACTTATTTTACAATCAGTATATGATACTTCTGACAAGTCAAAAGAAATGGTCAGTTTAAAAATTATTCACTTAATGCAGGATTATAATTTAAGATTCAAGCAAATCTTTAATCTCTTCATTAAAACAACTGAACCTCTATATCTAACCAATGTCTCAATTGAAATATTAAATAATGCACTTTATCATTTAGGAATTACTGTATCGTACCGAAAATGGATTTAAATGACATCATTAAAATAATGTCACCACAGAGAAGCACTATAAATGATCTGACTCTCAGTCCCTTCAAATACTTGAAATTAAGATGAAATAAATCTTCACTTTGCCATATTCCTCAATTAGGATTGATACGTTATGAATCATTAACTTTGGATGCATTATACTATGGGACACTCAATATCATAGGAGAAAAATAACTTTAGTTCTCCTCGTTTAAATCCTCTGTTTTCCTGGAGTGACCAAATTCAGGTTTGCTAAACAAGTACTGATTCCCAAGTAATTGCTCAACAGGTAGTTGCTGAGTGCAAGTAGTAAGAATAGGCAACATGGCTGGACAATTCCTTCAATGAAAACTGCCATGATTATGTGGTAGTAAACTCCGTGCCACTTGAATGGCCCAGGATGATTTGTACTCAGTTACCCTCTCTGCTCCTCTTCTCCCTCTATTCTCTCTTCATTCTCTGTGTTTCATCACATTGGCCTGCTTTCATTGCCCCCAAAACACCATGTCTTTCCTTCTCTTTGGCATAGGAACTATCTACACCTAAATATTCTTCTACTTTATACTTCATTAATCTATTCATTTCTCATAATCATTCTTCAGAAGTCATTGGAGAGAACTTCCCTTTCTTCCTCATACTAGGTCAAGCACGCCTCTTCTCTCATTTCTTAGCATTGAAAATGTTTCCTTTTCCAGTTTTCAGTTAAATATTTATTTTTACCATTTTTGAACTTATTTTTTGTCCCTTCCCCCCACCTAAACTGTAAACTTTATCATCCCTGATGCTATTACATTAATATATTTGTAACATGTCAAAGAGATGTACATTCCATCTTCTTCAGTTACAATGAGGTTCCTCCTGCCTCTGCTGTTAACAATCACACACATGTCATATATTCTGTCAGCACCATGATATCTGGCTACTGGAAATGAGATGTACCTATCCAAACATGAGAGTGAAAATGAATATCAATATATGGAATACATTACACAAATTCTGAAGCACATGATCTAGCTGTCATTGTATTTTAATTCAGTTAAAAATATTTCCATCAAGATAGGAACTTAAATTTTCAGAAAATTAGAAGTATCATGTTAGTATCCACACACTTTTAGCTTCCCCATCATTTTCAGTTTTACTGCAACCTTCGTGGTATACAAGAAAGAAAAACAAAACATAAAACACAACTAAAAACAAAGACAAAAACCGAACAATAAAAAAATAACTAAGGAAAGCAGGAAATCTTAGTCAAATAACTTTTTTTTATTCTTAGAATAGTATTGAAAAAATGTTAATTTTATCATCATTTAAAACCAACTGGATACGTTGTTGTCTTATGCATGATCGTGTTGCAGTGTGTACTTGGGGCTGCATTCTCCCTTGCTTCCAACAGTGACATGTGTTATAACACATCTGTGTTCTCTTTGAGTAAAAGAATATAAGTTGTTTGCCCTTTACTTTCACTTGAATCCCTGTTAGATAGAACTCCTTGGTCAAAAAGATAATAAATAAGAATTAGACCATTTAAATCAAGTTTTATATTCCCTAGCCTCTTTTTTGGATTTTGAATTGTAACATTTAGGGTGCTGAGATAAAACCTGAATAGATATTACCATTTTTTTGAGAAAAACTCTTTTAAACATGTTTAAAGAAAAAAAATCAAGATATTGAAAAAAATTTAGGCAACGGTACTCAAGGTTTCGAAAGAGCACACTAAATTTTAGTAATCCATGATAAAATCGGTAAATTTTGTAATGAAGTTTATAAATATTAACATAAAAATTAAAAGCCAATCTCTCGTCTTTCAGTAAATTTTACTGTATATTTTCATCAAAGTATTTCCAACAAAAGTTCAAGAGACTTTAGACCATCTGTTCCTTATAATTTTATGTATTATCTCTCATCATAATTACCTCTTAGAAGATTTTGTATAGTAAGTTATAATGAATATCACCTAATGATTGAGACATGGAAAAGCAATTTAAAAGTATTTAAATCACAACACTGCTAATTTGGCAAAATAAAATACAACAATCATTATTAAAAGTCTCTATTTGCTATTTATTTAACTTGAAGTAAAAAATACTTATAAATAAGCACTGTAAGAAAACATGATCAGTGACTATAGTTTCCTTGGAACCATTACAGTCCATCAGTTATTTTAAAAGTTATTTCATATTCAAAACCAGATTATGTCTATTTTAGACATAATTCATTCATTTACTCTTCTCTCAACAACAAAGACAGTTTTGAATATATAAGCCGACAAAATTTATGCAGAATAACACAGGAAATATGTACACAAATGCAAAATTCCTACAGTTTTTCAGAATGTCTTTCACCTATTTGAGAATTACTTTGTAACAGTTGACATCCAGTTTGACTGTCAGTCTAATTCCTCTGCACTGATTAAAAACAGTGCTCTAAAAATTTTATTATAAAGATCAAGTAGATTTTTAAATGAAAAAATAGTCATACTGTAATAAAAGGCATTTGTTCACTTTCATACTTTTAAGCTTGAAATTAATTTGTCCTACAGAGTACAAATATTAAATTATACACAAATATTATTAATTTTATCAGAGGAAATGAAAATGTAAAACAAAGATGAATAGGAAATTAAGTAGCAAAGAAACTAAAAAGATTCATATTGACCTTAATCCCTTCTCAGATTCTAAGTTAAATTACCAGTTGCAGAGTAAACTCAATAATAAAATCACTAGCTTATTCATAAAACTGACTTTTTAATTTTAGATTAATTTCATTGGTATGGATGTAGCGTTGGTGTAAAATCTGAAGAAACAAAAAATTCCTTAATGAAAGATTATGAAAAATAGTGTTCCCACATTAAGCACACTGTTCTAGCAATTGTAAAGTCAAATAGAGTCTAATAAAAACACCAAACGTATTAATTTTTGATTTATCTTTTTTATTCTCTTTAAAAACATAGTTTTTGGATTTAGGTGGATGAGTTTAATTTAGTAAGTCATTCACTGAAGCAAAAATAATCTTTAATGATAAATTTATTATGAAAAAAATTTATAAAATAAATGTTTATGAGAAAATATTGTTTTAGCAACCCGACTGGTTTGAACTGAATTAAAACACCAGCAGAGTATAAGTTGAGTATATCTTTTCCCACAGATCAACATAATATTGTGCTTAATATTTGAAAGTGAAGTCTTTCTACAAAGCCAGTTTTCAATCTCATTTAGAAAAAAATACAGTATTTGTCTTGTTTCCTTCAAAGTTATTTTATGAAAATATTGTTTATACAACAAAAATTAAATCACTTCTCTGGCTTATTCATGAGGTCAATTTTCTGTCTTATTTGTTCATTCTTTAGCTATGGCTCAACTGTACATACAACCATGCTACATATTGATGCACCAAATTAAGTTTCATATCCCACAAGAATTAAGACTCATCATTTTCTATACCCAGTTGTTCATACTTCTCCTTTATTTAGAACTCAAGTTTTGACTATATTGATATATTTTGGAGCTCTCAGTGAATTGCCTTGGGTTTTTTTGGTCTATTAAATATTTTATTTAAAATAACGCTTCCACTTGTCTTTACATTATATCTTGACCAATATGTTGATCTTATTTTGATTTGAACATAAGTAAATTATTTTTTATATTTTATTTATCACATAATCTTCTGTAAGTACATATATGACTTATATGCATATATGCATGAAATTATACAGAATTCATTTTAGGTATACAAATTAGAATAATTTACTATATAATAATATTTTCACACATACATATGGGTTTTAAGAGCAGGAAATAGTCAAGTTCATATAACTTTCAGCTTCAAGAAGTCTATTTAGAAAAACCGATATCTTTGTATATTTGTTCTATTATTGCTCTCCATTTCTTTTTATTAATAGCCACCTCCCCAGGCTACATGTTATAGGAATCATTCTTAAAGAATCATTTAAACTCTCTGATCTTTGGTTCCTGCTGTAAACTGATTCTACACACAGCAGTCTAAATGAAACCATATAAAAATAGTTTTGTGATTCTAAACCAAAAAAACATGTTCATATTCCTTTGCTAAAAGATGAACTTAAACCCTGGTGTGGTTTTTTTATTCGCATTATTTTTCATGAATAATATAGCAAAAACCACAAACCCCAGAGAGAGAGCTTAGGTTAAGTGTTTGTGTAACTCTTTTTCTCAGTATGCAATTTTTAATTCTCCCTTCATATTTCTTTAACTGACTCTCTCAGTATGTCCTCATTATATCTCACTTTAGCAATGCTTAAAAATACTGTCATTAGTGAAAAGGCTCTTTGCTCTGAGAGCAAGTGATAAAGGTGCATATTACATAAGTAGATGAAGAAAAGATGTGCCCTAAGAATTTAAACCCATTTTTGCATTCATGATTTGGACAAATTCATTCAGTGAGCTAATGAGCTATGAGAAATGAGCTACATTTTAAACACATTGCTTAGTGTAGAGAATGTTTCACTAGGCTTGATTCTATCATTAGAGAGTTGTGGTCTCATACACTGTGTTAGGGAATTCAGAATATGTTTAACTAATTTATCTTGCATTTTTAGACAGAGTATAAAAAGTAAGAATTACCAAGAAAGCAGTTTTTCCTCTTTTAAGAAATCTGATGTATTTAGCATGCTTTTATATGGCCAACAGTATTTTACCTTCTGGGTATTTGTTTTTTCACAACTTGCTTTATTCAAAAACAATTTATTGTAGTTGACAGACTTTATAAGAAGAGCCTGTTTGAGATTCAAAACTGATGATGTAGAGAAAAATAATTACTTAGGACTGACAGTGAGACCAAGGCTTAAACACAATGGTAAGAAACCGGTCCAATTAAGAGTTGGATACCACAGACCAAAAAAAAAAAAAATTAATCTAAATGCAAGGAAACTGAATGGATTACAAAAAGGCTTTTCTGATAATTTCATGTGTTCTAAGAAGGAGTTCCTCAGTATTTTAAAGATTATTTCATAGAAACATAGAACAGCTACGCCATATTTTCTGTGAAGTCTTAAAGACAGAAACCATCTTCTATGTGAAATGGGGAGACTTTTTGCTAAAGTAAGATTTGACTTTACAGTGGTATGACATGATACCATTATTACTGAATTACTGTGACCACAATATATGTATTAAATATATAGGTAAGATATATTTTAACCACAACAAAATATCATTATATTTTTTTTTCTAATTTCTTCCCAAATATTTATGGAAAATTTAAGAGGAATAACTTCCCATTTCTAGATGACCATGAAAATTACCAATGAATGCAAGGAAAAGATTGCTTGTTCTTACCTTCGAGCAGTGAAAAATAAGCAGTTATATTTGTGCCTTCATTAAATTTATGTGGTAGAAAATACTGAAAACATGTCATACTTAAAATGTCACAAATAAACCTTCGATTTTCCTACTTTAGGAAGAAACAACCATTACTGTTTTACAATTGTATTAACCTAATGCAGCATTTTCCTTTTTTCATAAACTTCTTTTGTTTTTCTAAGAATAATGATAGCAAATATTTATTGAACACGTAGCTTGACAGAATTTTCTTATTCTTACCTAGGAATACATTTTCCAAAGTATGAGGTTTCTAGCTGGAGAATTCACTTCTCAACCCACCTTATAGGTAGACATACATAGCATATGTGATTATATTTTCCCTATGAAAGTAAGTGGCTGTGTGGGATTTAGGGAACTAAATGGGTCTGTGAGATGAGAATATATGGGCCTCCTCCATATATTCTCTTTCCCTTTCCCTGCTTGCTGGAACCAGACTTGGAGAACCACTGTAGGACATACAGATTATCACAGGCTGTTTGCTATTGTCTTCTAAGAAAACTGTTAAGTGAAAAAATATGCTTCTTGTTTATTTTTTTGTTATGTTACTTTTTTAAAAATGTAATAGTCCAGGTTTTTATCCCAGCTAATAAATTTAATGTTTGTCATAAAATCTTTTAAGAGAGTTACATGAACCCTATATTTAACTATCAAAAGTTTAAATAGGTATTCTCACATTTTTAGAATTAAAAAACTTAGTTTTATTTAGATAAAGTAATTTGCCTATGTTTGTTAATGCCATATTTCAACTCTAAAATGCACATTATTTAATATCATAATATCTTTGAAATGAAGATGCATCTTGAAATAATTGGTATTCTATAAATCATTTGTTGAAGTTGCACATGTGGGTGTCTACAGTATAATATATACAATGACAATGTACAATTTAAAAAGCTATGTCTTAGATTTTATAAAATAAATAAACATAGCTGTAGGTACTCCAAACCCAGGCAAGCCAACTCCAGAATGCTTGATCTGAAGTACTACTTCTCTTAAAAAACAAGACGGTTTCAACATAACATACAACAATCTCTAGGAAGGGTAGTTTTATGTTCCCCAAGTTGATTTGATTCTGATTATTTTCAGTTTCCCATATCTCTTCCAATTTTGATGTTAATCACTAAATTGACTTTTAATCTTCCAGCATAAATAAACTGCTCTTCTGAAATAAACAGTGATAGGTGGGAAAATCATTGCAACACACACACACACACACACACACACACACATGCATATGTGCGTGTATAACTTGGACAAAATATGTGGTTCATAAGTAAGATAAGTTTGAAAAATAATCTCCATTAAATATGCATAGTCCTCAGCTAAATTCCTGCCAAAGTGATATTGCATTGTCCCTTTTCCTTTCTTTCTCACTCCTTCCAAACTCTCTCCCCCTCCTTCTTCCCTCCCTCTTTCTCTCTCCATTTCTCTCCCCACACCTCTCCTTCTCTCCTCCCTCTCTCTCTTTCTCTGGGGTGGTGGGAAGATTAAATTATCATCATTTTCAAGCTACAGAAACAATCAGAGGTGATGAAACTACGTGATACGCTTTGGTTTACTGACTAGGTTATGAATTCCTTGAGGAAATGGTCTATGTTTTTTATCTCTGTGCTTCAACTCTTGGTATAGAGCCTAGAACCTACTAACTCTTGAGAGTCTGTTAAATTTCCCTTTATTTTGAAATAACAGAATGGTAAAATTTTTTTCAATTACTTAATTCAATAACATTGATCACCTATTATGTACCAATGAGAATTTCTGGCAGAATTCAAGTATAAGAAACAATTATTTATACACACACACACACACACAGATATATATATATATATATATATATATATAGATAGATAGATAGATAGATAGATAGATAGATAGATATAGATATAGATATAGATATAGATATATAGCCTAAAAGTAACAATTATTTATGTAATCACATTTAAGAAAATAACGAAAATTTTCCATTTTATTTTTTTCTTAGCATTGTTAATTTCCCTCATAAATCTGAACTGTGCTCAAAAGAAAAAAAACAACCCTCAATAATACAATTTTATGTGACTTAAACATATAGAGACACATAATTTCAAAATAACATTCTACTTCAGAAAATCCCTCTCTTAAATAAATAATCCTGAATAAATATATAATAAAAATATTTTTAAAATAAATGTTTATAACTAGATTTTATGAAGCAAAAAAATGGAAACAATCTTTGATTATTTATTGAAGTAACTATACCACCCTAAAGGAGTAGTCTGAATTTTGATAATAAGGTGTACTTTGCTCTTAATTTAAGTTTTTGAGATCATCATAGTCTGTTATTTATAGATCTTTCTACTAGAAACTACATGGTAATAATTAAATATGACATATAATGCTTTTCAAAAACTTATAAAGGTCAATCACTATGCAATGCTATCTATAAGTATTACTTTATTACTCATTACAATAAGCTATGAGATATTGTACTAAGGTTCTCATTTTATTGTTGAATAAACTGCCCAAGAAGATGAAATTATAAAAAAGCCACAAGGTAGAGAAACCAGGAGTAGAACCCATGTAAGTTCCTAACTGCGTCTTAACAAGAAGGTTATATCATTTCTCTTTAAAAAATGAACAATTAATGTCTCTATCTTCAAACTGTAGAGAAAAATTGTATATACAGAAGGGTTAACATTAATTACTGTCAGTAAATAAAAGTAAGAATCAGCCTGGACTGAAAAACACAGAAGATCCCTCTCATTAATAAGCTTGGGGGAGAGAGAGTAGGGGAGACACAGAAAGTTACAGCTAATAAGTTAAAAGAAAACTTTGCATCTCTCAAGATCATAGAGCAGTTGTAAAAAGCCATAACAATCTCCTTTTAGAGTGATTACTGCTTTCCTACTAAGTGCATTCTTTGCTGTTTTCATTTATAACTAGAGATAGCCAATTACTAAGCCATCTTCACTTTGGGGACATCCCATGCCTAGTCAATTCTGACTCCTCTCGATCTTGCCTCAGAAAAAGTGAATGATTCCAAACCTATCCCCACTTTCCTTAGACTTTTCTTAAAATCATTCCACGTGAAGCCAAACCTTACATGGGACACTCCTCCAGAGCATCACCCTCGCTGCATCAATGACTGTGTCATGTCAGATTACAAATTTGTCTCTGTGGTCTTTTGATAATATGATAAATGCTGTTAAACAAGTTTAAAAATTCAGCAGTTGGAGCACTTAAAAAGAAATGATTATGTTTAGATAAAAGGACCTATGAAAGTTTACGTAGAGTGTTTTTTGAGGTAAACTGATTTTGAGACCAACTTGTGTGAGTATATTTCAGAATCAAAGAACAGTTTGAACATGGGAAGAATATTGTCAGAAAACATCAAAGCATTGTGCTTGGATTGAATTAGGTTTAATGACATTAGGTCTGAAAAGGAAAATTGAAGATGCAATGTCAAATGTCTCAAAAGCTACAAAATAAAAATTAGATATGTCGTCAGCAGGCTATGAGGTTGACATGAAGGCATTTGAATGCTGTATGATGGCCAAATAAGAGGAATAGGATCAAAAAAAAAAAAAAAAAATTCTAGTATCAGTTAAAGAATGAGTTGGCCATGTGAAATTTCAGACAAAGAGAACATTTAGGAAACTACTGCAGTAATTTGAATGAATGTATAAGGAATGGACTCTTGCCAGAAGGATTAAAGTAAGTAAACATATATTTGTGACAATATATGATGAGAAATAAAAAAGAAGGGGAAAATGTGCTAAGATTTTTAGTAGAAGACTGTGGCAGACTTAGAAGGTGCTAATATTATTATCAAAAAGGAAAGGATGATTAATTTGTTGATCAGAAGAGGGCATTTTACTCAGATGGAATTAAAAGCTGACATCCAAAAATAAGTATCTAGAGCAAGAGAAGAGTCTCTAAATGAGAAAGGGCACTTTGAGATAAACGTGATTTTGAAAGTATATCATTAGAGGATGTTGACAAAAAAAATAATGTGTAATGAGAGGACCAAATCCACTTAGAAACCATACTTTATGAGATAGTGAATAACCAAAACGAAGCAAAACAAAATGTGAATGACAGAACAAAAGTGAGAAGAGACAAATGGAGAAAAAAAATGTGTATTGCCCATAAAAATAAAGACTTTCATGGAAAAAGAAGTTGAGGAGAATATTATATAGTCACTCAGTGTATGGAGAAAGAAAATAAGTTTGGTGCTTATGAAATTACTGATGCCCCACTTAGAAAGTACTATGGTATTCTAAATATTTTTCCAAAGCTCTCTTTTTTCCAGGGAGGATGCTAATGAAGATATTGCCATATTTAAATTTATAGAATTTTCCCCAAGCCTTATATTCCTTCTTAGTTTATTATTTATAATTTTTTAAAATTAAATTTAAATTTTATTTTATTTTAATTTTATTTTATTATTTAATTTAATTTTACTTTATTATTTTATTTTAATTTATTTTTATTTTATTTTATATACTACATGAAGGTCAGACATTCTCTCTTTCTACTAAGGATCAGTATTTCTTTAAAGTCAGAAGCTTCTGTGAATGATGGTGCTGGCAGAATGTGGTAGTGCAGTGCAGCACCAAATGATCAGAGATTTGTATCTGGACTTAAAGTGCAGTGGTGACCAGCAAGGTCATCTGAAGCAACCGCTTGTATTCAAAACATTGTGCTCGCTGCACTTCTCCATGAATATGTTACTTAAGGACAGCTGATTTTCTATTTAAGTTTAAAATTTCAAGGGCATTTCAACCTAAAGAGTACATATTATATATTTGAATATCATGGTTAACCTCAATGATTATTTCATCTATAATTTTTCCTTGACACACATATCTGATTTATTGTAGCTTTACTGCAGCTGGCTTATCATGTAGGTGAAATATCAAACAGGTTAATTTTCCCATGAATGTGAGTACTTTTAGTACTTAACATTTTTGCCAGTTTTTCTTTTTCCTAATGTAGGAATACCATTTTCAACACAAGAGCTATGAAACGTTTTAAAACTTACTTGAATCTGTTGAGTCATTCTGGGATCTGCCAAGTGCACCTCTAAGGACAATGCGGGGTCAATTACTGTAATCACTTCCTGCCTCTTGCTCTCACACACATTTGCCATTTAAGTCCCCGCTTAGTTCTGAATGGTTTCTTGATTTTAAACCGCTTGTTGAAAGATTCACTGACTTCTCACATAAGAGTCAATTTATTAATTTTTTTCCAGAGCTTTTGACATATTTGAAAAAGCCACCTTCTCTCAACTTTAAATATCATTTTCACCAGGTAATCACTTCTCTATTAATTTAAGTGGAAAAATCCTCCTTGATGTTCTTCGTAAAAGTTTTTACATTCTTTCGTTGCCTTGCCCTAAGCATGCTGCATTCTGCGACATCCTTATTGATGTGTTCCTCGTTTTATCTGTGGAACATAACAATCATCTTCATTTTTTTTTTCCTGCTGGGCTACTGTTTTCTACTTCAAATACTTTCTCAAAATTCGTTTATTCATTACATGATGAATTCTCCTATGGCAACTTTATAATTGCTAAAGAAAAATAAATAAAATAAGGGCCCATAAATTGAACCCAGATTAATTTTCTATTACATGAAAGAGAATGACAATGGGAAAAACCTTGCCTTCACAAACACATGTGAAGAAACTGTTCTTTGAAAATAGCACTTTTAAACACTTTGATGAGTTTTGTTACTTTCTGAACATATAAAATTATAAAAAATATTTATAAGAAAATTACTTTCTTACCATGTCCTTGTTTTATTTGCACCAAATTATGCCTACTTTCCTGAACATACTACTGGAAATTTCCTTACATTTCTCTAGAAAGCTCTTAAAGCTCCATGCTCCCAGCTTTTCACTTATATATTCTGTGTGAGTATTTTTGTCTCCCTCAAATCCATATGTTAAAATTCTAATCCCCATGTTGCAGGAAGTGACACCTGATGGAAGGAACTGGATGCTCAGACAACTTTGCTAGAAGAAGGAGAATTTAATGCCGGCAGAGTGCATGAGGTTAACAATACCAAGCATGAGCTCTCTTTGGTTAGATTTACTACATTTATGTACCTCTGCAGGGTCCATGCAAGGGGTGTGTGATTCCTTTGTTGTCTAAGGTTCTACTATGTGCACTTCGTGATTCCAGATGGGGAAGTGGAGCTTTGGGTGGGAGTTGCAAGGGAGAGGAATTTCCAGACTACTGGTCTTATCTATTTACAGGTCGTTTGCCTTATAGAACCTGTGACCTTGGTGTTATCAGCACTGTAATAGGATTCTCAAATGGAGAGACTAGACACTTTGCTGCCTATTCCTTTGCCTGGACCCATATTCTTATTACATTTAGTTTGATACAAATATCCACAGTACTGTTGAGAAATATTTTCAACATTTCTTAGGTAGAAAACAAAAATCTACCTTTTCTGCTCAAAGCTCACACTACCCAGAAAGCATCATTTCTGTCATACCTGCCATTTGGTGAGCATCACTATCTCAAGGTAATTGGTGTTCTTGAGGTCATTTCTGCCTGGAACCTCTCTAAATAATCCATACTAACAAATTACCATAATATTTTAAATATTTATAGTAATATAAAATTATATTGCTTTCCTTACTACATTCATTCATGTATTTTTCTCATGAAGTAGTTTTCAAACAAATAGGAAAGAGGATATGGATGCCAAATACAAGTCTGCTTTTTACAGGTGTATTTACACTTTGGGTGATAAATTTTACGAGAAGACAGTTTGTTTGCCACCATGTGCTTCAGGTCAACTAGCAATAAGATTTCCTTACCGTTGGTGATTAGCAATGACTTTTTAAAAAATTTTTTGCAAATAAGTAGTTGAGAGGTGGTCATAAGATGGGGAGCGTGGTGTAGGGGACGCAGTCAGCAGTGATGTAATTAATGGCTGTGTGTAGAGCCAGAGGGAAGACAGAGTAATTGGAGGGATCGTTTCACAAACTATATAAATGTCTAACCAATGTACTGTATACTTGAAACAAATAATAATGTAAAATTATGTAAACATTTTTTCAGGAATGCTCATTTTAACAGAAGCAAAAAATTACAAAATATATATATTTTAAATTGCATTAATTAGTTGCAGCTTTCAAAACCATTACAGAGGCCTCTATATTGCTGGATAGGCCAGGGCAGTAGATGATAAACTATACTACAAGCTGTATATATGTCCAGAATCACTGGCTCCTAAGAAGAGGATTAAAACAGCACAGTGATGACTTTTCCTTGACTGACTAGCTGGCAATAATGAATTATATGATGGAATTTAGAGCTTCCCAAATATCCTGGAATTTCTTTTCCTTTGACCTATATTTTATACTTAGTCATTTTCACTAAGGATTTCTTATATAATCTATTTAGATACACAGTTACATTCTAATAGGAAATAGGGTTCTTCCATAGAAAACACTCATCTGAACTCAAATATCTCAATAGTTAAAGTTCAAGGTGTTGAGCCTGTACTTTAGAGATTCTACACACTGATGAGAGCTATGGAGAGCCATAATAAATATTATCTAATTTTAGTGTGCTTAGTCAAGTCAGTTTTGAATTTTCAACTCAACAATATCAGTATCTAACGTCGTAGAGTAAGCTCCTACCTTTAAAACAACATACAGGAGAGTCAATCCCTGATTTGACTGCATTATGTATTTAAAATGATTAAACTTTAAAAATCACTCTAAGGCTACGGGTTTCTCTAGGTCCTGCCCTCCTCTTTCCATTCAGCAGTATGCAGAATTTCACATGATTTAAAGCCATCTATGAGTAAAAGGAAAAAGAGGGATAGATTGACAGTCAATTAGCTAGTTTCAGGGTGGAGACTACACTTTAAAGAGACTCTTAACTGTTTTCCTGAGCTGCTGGTGAAGAAAAAAAATGATCATCAATTCCCATTTACCCTCTTCCTAATTTCCCTGTCCTGAAATAGGATTCTGACTAAAATGTATCAGAATATATTTAATATTTATAAATACCAATATAAAAGTCACAAACAATAAATGCATACTTAGATATACTTAGAGAGAACCGATATGAGATACCACAGAAGAAGGGTTAAATTTGTTGTTTTTGTTTCTTAAAGGCAGATATAAATTTTCTTTAATCATTTTTAACACATCAGTAAGAAATCTGGTGGAAAAATGAAATTCTAGGGTTATTTTCCAAGAGTAAGGAAAATTCTACCAAAATAATAGGAAAGTCTATTGTGGCAAATTTCTCTATAAAAAATAATTACATCCTGTTCTTTGTTGTCACTATGAAGTAAAAACCAAACATCAAACTAAACCTCACTACTGTTTATTTGTCAAACTCTTCTAAGATTATGTTAACAGAATTTTAAAGTGTAAGTGAATACTCCAAACAAAAAGATGTGATCTTTCATTTCTGTATTTTATGTAATGAC
This sequence comes from Cynopterus sphinx, assembly GCA_030015415.1. NCBI lineage: Eukaryota > Metazoa > Chordata > Mammalia > Chiroptera > Pteropodidae > Cynopterus > Cynopterus sphinx. The sequence continues at coordinate 15,480,123 of CM057380.1, forward strand.
CATTATATAACATTTCTTCTCAGTATCCACTTATTTGTGATCTTTTTTTAATTGCATAACTTCCAACATAGTAAAATATAATGCAAATTGGTGATTAACTTGCCTTTTTACATTTTTGCCTTTAACCAAAAATATGATGTAATTGCAAATCAGTTCTTTTTTGGGAATGAGTTAATCTACAGAACCAAATGGCAAAAACCTTGCAGATTTAATGACAATGCATTGTGGATATTCACATTGCATTTTAATGCTATCCATTCTCTTTTGCTGATACTTGTCCTTACCTCTACTTTTAATTATATTTAGTACCCTCTTTCACAATTTGCCGCATGAGGCTCATAATGATTGGGAAGAGCATGCTTGCTTCAACCAAAAGAAGCCAAGAAAAGATTAAAAAGAATGAGAACATTTCTGGAGGGCAAAAGGCAATGGATGAGGCCTCCCTCTGGGCATCATTCAGCACATTTCCATAATGGGCCACTGGTACAAATGCTGGGGGAACACTATATTTTCTTCATAAAGACATCTTATTTACATGGTTTTGCTCAAACATTTGACAATATAAAGTAACTCATAGACAAAAATTTTAAAAACACCACGTAAAAATTTGATACTTGGAAAACGTTTGCTTAAATTACTAATTTTTTGCTCTATGATTTTCCTTTGATAATTTTTGGAATCGATTTAATTACCTGTATATCTTTGTTCTTTCTCTTATTCCTGAAAATGTCAAGGTTGAAAGCAGGCCATGTAAGCATTCATGAGAACACAAGTACATAGTTAATATCTAGTAGGAGCTGTCATTACTGCTGGCTTATGTGCCAGCCACTCACTGCACTAAATGCTTTATGCACATTTACACATTTTCACTTCATCTAGAACTGTAGGCTACATAGGTACTTATCCTCATTTTACAATTGAAGAGACTGAATATTAGAAAAATTAAGAAATGCGCCCAGGGTTATATGCAATTAACTGGAAGTAGTAGGGGCAGTGTGACGCTACAGTCTATTATAATAACCTCACTCTCCTTTTGCTAGAGTCAAGAGAAGAAACTCCTCCAGGAAAATTTGCATTGTTGAAGCTAATACTAAAAAATACCATTAATTTTCAGGATATTTATAGGTCATTGGTTATTTGAATTTACATAAATTAAAAATAATATTTGACATAATGATTTGTTCAACAGTTCAGTCATACTACTTAATATTTTGAAAAGTTTAATTATAATTTGGTAAGCTGCAAATAAGATTTTCACATTAAAATGGAGACACTGTTTCCTCTTTATTTTGATGAGGTATTTAATATTATACAAAAATATCCAAAAGTTAAATTTATATATATATATATATATATATATATATATATATATATACACACACACATATATATATATATAGTGTTGATAATGTATACTATAGTGTTTACATATTTATATATTAAAATACTATATATGTTTATACATAGGAGTATATGTATAACGTGTATACACAGCAATACATAGGAAATATAAGATGTGCATAGATGTAAATAGTATAAATTATGAGAAAATGCATAAGTTAGACAATTTTTTTATTTTAAAGTTTAACGATTTCTTTGTTTTTATTCATTTTGTGATATCATTCATATGTTAATGTTATTTTGTCTAATAGATCATTATAAATATGTATCTTATAATATTTTAATCATTCCATACACAACAATCAGCTTTCTATATCTTTAAAAAACATTGTGATACTGTATATAATACCATTGTTCCTTAAGTAAAGATCATTTCTATAAGACTATGATTTTAAACAAAAAATCACCCATCATCATAGTGACTGGAAGTAGATAATCACCATTTTTTAACTTTTACAATTATAAAATTTTTATTTAGTCATTTGTTTTCAAGAACATTAAAATATTTATGTTGGAAAGTAAAAAGATGTGTTTAAATAGCAAATATTAGAAAGTTTTTGGTATAAAAAACCAGAATTATGTAAAAAGAGTCACTATATTCTTGGGAAAAAAATTTTGCTCACTTTTCAGTTTTTAGTCTGATTTATTTCCTGGAGAATTTCCTTTTCTAAGATTTTTTCTCTTATCTCAAAATATAGTATGCTATTTAGCATATGTTCATCAGAGATGAAATAATTTATGATACTGCAAATTTCTTCAGGTTATTCTAAATTATTCTGATTCAAATTTATATTGCCCTTGTAAGACAAATATGTATATTAAATAACATGTTTATACTTATAAATGACTGCAATAAATATTTAATTACCAAACATTTCTATTTAAATAAGTATGAGGAATAAAGAAAAGGAGATGGAAGAAAAAATGTTTTTTAAATTTGTATTTAAAGTTTAAGAGTGAGGGGTGTATTCACTTTTCTGCCTTTGTAGAGTACTGCACATATTATTCAATTGTCTCTGTTCAGTTAATATTTTGCTGAGCTTACAGATCAAAATTTAGAAAAATCCAAATCATGACTTAAAATAATATTGCCCTTAAGGTATGTTTCAAACTTTATTTCTATAAAGTTGTCTACATATTGTGTGGTATTTGAATATATACTAGAAATTTTTTCCAAAAAATATGCTAAATTAGCACTGCACGTTAAATCAGTGCCAATTATATTAACGTCATTACTTATTATTTTAGCTTTAGTACTCAGCAAAAATAAATAAATATTAGATATACATAGTTTAAAAATTAAATTAAGTCTGGCGATTTTAAATACATACACATGTGGTAAATGGCAAAATTGTGATTCAGTTCCAAATTTCATAGCCTATGAAACCAATGCTGTGTTTACTTGACTATATTGAACATACTATTCTATAATATTATTCATTTTCTGCATTTTTTGATTCATCTTTCTGCATGCACACCACCGTTTTCCTATGCAGTCTATTTTGTTGCTCCCTCCCATTTTTTCTCCTGAATCACATTTACCTTTTCATCTTCCCCAATTCCTTTCACTACTTCTTAAATATAAAGCTAGATTTATATTATAAAACAATTGTTTATACAATTTATAAGATAATGATTATTTATACATTTTTGAAAACTGAATATCAGTACATAATTTGTTTTTTATAAACATATGGTTTATAACATTGTGTGACTAATTCCTGACAGTCTGTGAAACAGATAAAATCGATTAAAAAAATGAACAATATTTTAAAAGAAATTTCTTTGCCCAAAGTCCTGTGGAGGACTCATACTTAGGTAACCAAGTTCCTACCACAAGATCTCACTTATCAGAGCTTGCAGAAAGATAATCCAGGTAGTACAATAATCTTGAAATTGGGCTATCTATTCAAAAGAGGTTGTTAGTATTTAAATCAGAGTATTTCAACTCTTACATCTGGGTTGCAAGAGAATAACAACTATAATTCAAAAACAGACTAGAGCCAGAGTGGCTGAGTATGGCATTTTGAATCTTTTTGAATCTCCACAAAGAGTTTTTTTTTCTGAGATCTGTGCAACTACTTTAGACACAGAATATTGATTTCAGTCTCCTTGAAAATTTCCATTCCTATGATTTCTCTTCTTGATTTTTCTTTGTATGTCTGCCTCCATTATTGTCCCAAATGCATCCTTGAACAAATTCTATTTCCCTTTACTTGAGATAGCAAGATTATCTTTTTGCAATAAAATAAATTGAAAATAATTTGGATTATATATTTGTTATTCAATTATTTTTCATACCAATTGCTGCCCAGAGAAATACATCCTGCTTTCAATTTTGGCCAATATTTTAGAGATCATTTTGTACTGCCTGGAATATTTCTCACTGAACACACTTTGGAAAAAGCTAATGGTACCTAATCTACAAAGTAGGGCCCATTACCACGTCTCTGTGAATTTGATATACTACTACTGAGAACAGCTCATGGGCCTACAATTTGCAGATTAGCAAACAAATATTAGTCATATATAGTGTCGACTGATGGAAGGATTTATGTTCTAATAATAAGTGCTAATTCTTATGTAATTTCCTGCTCTCCATGCTTTACATATCAACTCAATCTCTAAATGATCCCTTTATATATATGAGGAAACTAAAGCAAAGAGGACTAGTCAAAGAAAGTGGTGCAACTGGTATTATACTCCAAGCAGCATAGCTCCAGAGTCTAAAGAAAAGTACATATGTCTATAAATTAAAGACGATTTAAATGAAAAAGTATAATAAGTTATATACTTCTATGAAATGAATTAACAATTCAGTCAAAATTTTTGACATTTGGCTGGTTATTTGTAAGAAGTATATGAGGAAGAAATTGTGTGCATGCTCCATAGTCAAAACAGGCCCTAATTCAAACTGCTTTACGCCAAATGTCTCAGATCAAAGTAATTAACAGTAATTTCTTAACAGGAATTACTGTCAGATATGACACGAGTGGTTATTACAGGATTTGTTCTGTTTAGCACCATAATACACACACATGCATACACACACCATATATATGTTCATGCATATAAATGTATGCCTATTATTTTATTATTATTGGATGAACATGTATATGTCCATAAACACATATGTCTTTTACATTTAAAGATGTTTCAGAAATATTTTATATCCCAAAACCTATTGTGATCTCTAAAGAGGAATACTGTGTTTCTCTCCAAAAAGAGAAAAAACAGAAAAATCAAGATAGTAAGCTACAAGTAATACGGCAATTTTTATTTGATATTTTACATTTAAAAGGATTAGGAGCAGGGGAAAATTCTAAGTAAAAACCTCTTTCTTCTTCAAAAACGTTTGTGTACTTCATAAGCTGAAACTTCCTGAGGACAGATGAACACCTGCTAGGATTTAATAGTTCATTCTTAGACATTTTTCCTTTTAGTTGCAAATTTCTGCTGTTCATTTCAAGTGTGGTTTTAAACTTTGTGTTTTTTCTTTTAAATGAAAATTCTTTCTACTCTTTTTGATATGCTGATATCTTGTGATAACATACCTTTTATTCAAACTATAGTGAATACTTCCTCCCTAGTCTCCTTTGCCTATATTTTCATTCTCCCAAAGGCATTTCCTTGAAATGTAATGCATGACCTTAATGCATGCCTTTTTTTTTTTTTGTAAACCCATGAAATTTAAAATCCTTTGTACCTATGATCTCATCTAATTCTTTCCCACTTTCAAGCAATTACTGTATGGTTATGAAATATACATTTAGAATAATTTCTTTTTGTTGAATTCTCTAGTTTAGACAATGTAATTGACCTCTCAGCAACCAGGAAATCTTTCTGGTTTATTTTTAGCAATATTTGTCACCACCAGCTGTCGAGGTAGTTAAAATGCCCCTGGAGAACACTGTTAAACAGTGATAGCGAGTGTTGAATTTCAAGTGCAAAATTTCACAGCATTGGAACCTGTGCTGTGTGCATAGCGGTTCCACCTCTAAGCATGGATCAATATTGCTCTTGTTCTGTCTTAACTTAAATAGAAACAGTGTCAGCAAACTGTGATCAAAATAACATATAATCTCTTTTTTTACTAAATAAAATTATGACAAATATTCCTGGGTAATAGTGGATAAACAACAGTGATTTTATAGATAACACCAATATTTTTACATGACTTTCAGAAAAAATTTCCTCTTAAATATAAAAAATATATTTGAAAAATTATTGAAAGGATAAATTAGGTCAACATGCAATACAGGTACTTTGTATTTAAAATTATATACTTTCAATTTTAAATTAAAATTAAAAGTAAAAAAAGATAAAGTTATTATAGTTTTTAAGTAAGTAATCTGAAAGACAATTTTAATCTTTAAAGTTAATTAAATGTCTTTGTTTAGTCACATAAGACTAAATACTGCTATAAGTAAAGTTTAGAAAATACAGTTTTAAAACATTTTCTCATAATTGGTTTATTGTTGGTAAATTTCATGAAAGAATTACAAAGGTGAAAAACATGTATAGTTTTCAACTGCTTTTCTTCATCCACTAAAATTAATTGAGCATAAATTGTTAGCAGTTGGACTTTGAAGTGGGACGAAACGAAGGCACAGGTACATATTTTAATGAACAATGATGTGTGAAACGAATCATAGCCTTGTCAACAAGATAATGGTGAATTATAGTTAATTCATGGATGAAAGGCTGTGAGACAAGTGCATGAAGTAGTCTGTAAAAGACTATGCCAGTTGAGGTTCATATTTGAAAAAGTAAAAACTAAAGGAACTAAAGGAAGCTCATAGCTTTCAGGACAACTCATGTAATAAACACACTCAAGTCCTGTTCTAAAAATTGATAAATAGAAAATTTTATTAATTTCCTATTGCTGCTGTAATAAATTTACCATAAACAGTAGCTTAAGAGGACATAAGTTTATTATTGTATAGTTCTGTAGGTCAGAAATCAGACATAGCTCTCGCTGGACTAAAATCAAGATGTGCCCATTGCTATGCTCCTTTCTGGAGATTCTGGGGAAAATTCATTTTCTCCTTATTTGGATTATTGACAAAACTCAGTTTCTTGTGGGTATAGGTCTGAAATCCACTTTCTCTGTGCTGGCTGCCAGTTCAAGACTGCTCCCAGCTTCTAGAGGCTGCCTTTGTTCCTTGGGTCATGGTTTCCTTCCTCTATCTTCAAAACCAGTAACAATAGGTTGAGTCACTCTCATGCATCAAAACTTTTCTCCTTTCCTCTTATCTCTCTAAGCCAGGAAAGTTTCTCTACTTGCAAAGGCTCATGTAATTAGATTGCACCAACCAGGATTTCTAGTTCCCTCCCCTTAACCACACATACAAAGTCTCTTGTGCTGAATACGGGGACATATTCACAGGTTTGGGGGATTAAGCATTGACATCTATTGGCTTTGGGCAGGGGGTATTACTCTGACTACTATGACTCTTGAATCTGATTACTTTATCCAGTATATTAGTAAACTAGGACTGCCAAAACAAAATACCACAGATCGGGCACGTAAACAATAGAAATTTATTTTTCTCACAGCTAAAAGGGCTACAAATCCAAGATCAAGGTGTCAGAATATTTGGTTTCTTCTAAAACTTTTTTCCTTGGCTTGCTGTGTGCTCATATGGTCTTTTCTCTGTGTATGCATATGCCTGGTTCTCTTTTTGTGCATCCAAATGCTCTTTTCTTAGAAGGACACCAGTCAGATTGAGTTAGGGCCCACAGTAAAGACCTCATTCTAATTTAATCATCTCTTTAAGGGCCTATCTCCAACCACAGTCACATTCTAAGGTACTGGGGATTAAGGCTTCAATTTATGACTTTGAGACACAATTCAGTCCATAATGAACAGCGATTTTAGAATTTGGCAAGCTAAAGGCAGTTTAAGAAGTTACTTCTTCAAAGTGCAATTAAAGAGACCAGTAATAAGATAAACCAAGTGGCTCAAGGTTACCCAGGCAGCCTACTGTATGTCAAGAACTCCAATATAATACACATTTACAGTGCAGACTTATTTTTCTAATCTGTCATGTTACCCCTTGATGCAGTTATATAATTTTAATACATATATTGTCAAATTTCAAAAGCAGGGCTTAATTTTATAAAACAAGAACTTCAAAAAAAAAAAAGAAAAAGAAAAAAACAGTAATGTATTACTATATACTGTGGCTTCTGAGTATGTAACACTTTTTTTTTAATTTATGTATATTCATAGGCTTAAATTTCTGACTGATCTGTTCTCCTGAGGTGTTATATATCTCTACTTACTTATAATTTGGTGGTTTGCATTCTCCTTTCTATGTTTGCCTTCAAATTCTTCATAGATAAGGATTAAGTTTTATTTTTTCTTTGTAAACTCCAAACCTAGCTTATAGCATGGTTCTTTCCATATAGTGGATATACAATATTTTTATCAATGGGATATTAGTCTGAAATCTTTGATATCAAGGACCAAAACCCCAATTATGATTTACAAATAAAGAAAATTTAGTAATTCTATTAATTAAATGTGGGCAAAAAAAAATTTAGCACTGTTTCTGGGCAAATGTATTCCAAGTTTTAAACAAACAAACAAACTTGCAGGTTTGCTTTTTCTTACCTCTGCATTTACTGGATATGAACTGCAACTAAATTTACTGTTAACTGGCTTTTCCCATGTAATATCAACAATGGTACTATGAGTGAAACACAACAATCCTGCTAACAACTAACGCCTCCATAAATTAAGATAAAAAGAAATTTCTCCACAAAAAGGATTACATTTTTTTCCAGAAAAAGGAAAAATATCTATATAAAAAAGATTGCTAAAATAATTATGTCTAAACCTATCACAATGAGAAGACACACGCATTACATTCTGATAAAGATATTTTTATTTTATAAAGACATGAGACCTTAAGAAAAATCTCCTATTAAACATTTATTGTAAAAAGATCAACCAACAAATATTCAAAACAGGAAAAATTAATTTGATATTTGCCAACATGTAAATAGATGCTCTTAAATCACCTCACCTAACCAACAAACTTACTTTGACACTTAAGACAACATTTTGCAGATAATTTTTCCTGAAATATCCATCAGGGCATACTTCTACTTGAAAGCAGATTTTCTACAATCATCTTACTCCTATATGGACATAATGGCCAATTTATAACACCTGTTCTTAAATATTTTTAGTTCCAGATGGTCTGTTCTAAATTTTATGGGGCTGAACTTTGAATCTAAAATTGCACATATCTAAGTACGTAACTAAAATCAAAACTCCTTTTTGAGGGGAAAAATAATATATGCTACCTAACCACATGCACTCCAATGTCCTATGTCCTTGTAAAAATGAACTAATCAATCTGAAGAAAAATTCATATCAAAGTCCTAAATTTATAGACAGCATATCAATACTACTACTTACATATATATTCCATAAAACACAGGAGTTACCCTTTACTTACAAAGATAGAATATGGACATATCAAGCTCTAGGGAAGCCATGATTTAGCTATGAGCTTGTTTTTTCCAATGCTTGGTTGACACATTTCAGATCTTAAAGAAACTCTAAGCCCTTGACATTCTAGCCTTTGACTAAGCTGGATTATTAGAAAGCAGTTTATATATCTTCTTTTTGTTAGTCTCTATAGACATGCACTCATTGAATGATGGTTAATGTCACAATTTTAGCTTTTAAAGAGACAAAAGAATCTAAAATATTTGCCAAATTGTGTCATATATGACCAAAATAGCTTTTATAAATATCAAGTTGATAAAATTCTTCCAGCAATCACTTCTAGCTGAAAAGGCCTAGCTTTCCTAATGTAATTGATTAATCAGACAGTTCAGACTGGCATACAGTTAACTTTAAGCTAACTTTAATCACCTTATACTACATAATTTTCCAACACTTTTTCTAATTAGTTTTTTTCCAATCTATCTATTTAATTAGTTCCTCCCCCCACCCCGAAAAAAATGTTTGCATTTGTGATGGTTAATTTAATGTGGCTGGCCTAGGGGATGCCCAGATAGCTGTTAAAATATCTCTGGATGTGCCTGTGAGTGTGTCATCAGAAAAGAATAGCATTTGGTTCAGCAGACTGAGTAAATTCGAGATTCACTTTCCTCAATGTTGGCAAGCATTGGCCAAGCCATTGAGTGCCAGAGCAGAATAAAAAGTGAAGGAAAGATGAATTATCTCTTTCTACTTGAGCTGAAATGTCATTCTTTTCCTACCCTCAGATACTGGCTCCCCTGATTCTTAGGCCTTCAGACTCTAGAACTTAGAGCAGTGCCTCTCCCCTCCCTGCCCCATCCCACTTCAAGTTCTCAGGACTTGGACCTCAGACTGAATTATACTACCAGCTTTTCTGTCTCTCCAGCTTGCAGACTGAAGATTGTGACACTTCTTAGTTTCTGTAACTATATGAGAATCAATTCCTTTATGGGTGGGATAACAGACATAGAAACATTAAGTAACTTGTCTGACATCACTAGTAAATTTCAGATCCTATTGTGAGTATAAATCATGAAAATTTCAGAAGTTATATGGCTACTATACCTCTAAGATGTTGAAAATTAAGGATGAAATTGAATGACTAAAGTTTCAAAAGTCTAAAACACCACCCAGCCAGTCACTCCATTATTCTAGCTGAGGACAGTCTGGGTTCAGGAACTGGCTTCAGAGAATTCGAACATCACTTTAAAAGAACTCAATACACTAATTAAAAAACTCAGTAAAGTGAGGTTTAGGTTTAAAGCATAAGTGGGGTCCCCCAATGTGAATCTCAATCATAAGGCTTGAATTCATAGGCACAGAGAGAGAGAGAATGAAAAAGAGAATTAAAAAATAAATTAAAAATAAATAATAACTGCATACCACAAGAGAAAAATAGAAAATGTATGGGTTTGAGTTTTTTAATATATGGTTAATGCCCTGGGCTCTAATTAATTGTATCAGTAACTTCTCTTCCCTTGAGGGATAGTAGAAGAAGAGACGGCTAGAATGATGATTAGAATAAAAATCAGAAAGCTTCTCTCTCCTTATATTAAACAAATATGAATTTGATTCTTAATTAGTTACCTACCAATAGTGTGATTCTTTCACAAATTACTTAATTTAATTATTTCATTAATTACACATGAATCTAAGATGATAACAAAGATTTTACTTTAGAAATTAGTGTGTAACTGTAGCTCTTAGCCCATACTAATTGGTTAATAAATGTTAATTACCTTTCCTTCACTGTTTTGGTCTTCAAGAAGCCCTCAGTCAGAGGATAAAGTTATCATCTACCAGTATGTCTAACAGTGTCTTAAAATTTTCCATTTCCAAAAAGGAAAGATACTGCAAAATTCAGTATTAAAGAAAGTTCATGAACAAACAAAATATAACATTAAACTATTATTCAGCTAAGTTCTGATGTAAATAGCTTCTGTGTCAAAAACATTTTCTTGTAAAAGCATAGATCATTATTTACTATATTCCATTGCACTTAGCATTACTTTCAAACAGGACTGCATGAAGAAGGGCACCATACTTGTTGATATCTTGAAACTACTAATAATTTTTTAACAAAGGGTCTGAATTTCTATTTCCACAAATTATATAGCTGGTTCCACTCCCACCCATCAAAATAGAGATAGCTGGCACTCTCCTCCTTATTCTTTCAGCATTAATTAACATCAAATTCATCAAAATCCAATTAATTCTATTTGTTACACATAGAAATTGGGAATCCCAGAAAATCACAACCTTATTAATGTTCATTAACATTAAATATATTTGATGATTTTTTTAACTACTCTGCATCCCTGAGGCAAGAAGACATCTCTAAAAATCTAGGCTTCAGGATGTATTTGGTTTTTGAAAAACTTTACTTCTAGCAGTGCCAGGACTCACATTCTAAGTACTTCCACTTTGCCATATGCTTCCTCAAACACCTCCACATCAGTTATGTTGCAAAGTCTGTATGTAAAGAAAGGGAAATTGAGCAGTTCTCTCCATTGTTTCCCTCTGTGTGTATGTATGCATGTGTTTGTGTTTAGCATTTCTTTATTACCAGTGTTTGAGTGTTTCATTGAAAACTTTTTGGGACATGTTTTTTAATTTCCATTCTGTAAAAGGGCATAATAAAGAGAATAAAAAGGAGACTATAGAAGCTTTGCATTGCTCTCTTTTCATAGGTCCCCAAACACAATTAAAAACTCCATGTGACTGATTCATTTACACAGGATCACAGACTCTAAAAGCTAGAGGTACCCTAGATTAGTCAGTGCCTATCTAGCCAGTGAAAGACTCACTTCAGCAATGCCATAGGCAATTTAAAAAATGTCTTACCTATGCTATACTCTAAATCTCTGTGATTGCTGGTAATTACTAATTCATACTTACTCATCCCTTCACCCTTTTTCATCCAGCCCTCTTATCCTCCTCCCCTCTGGCAATCACCAGTTTGTTCTCTGTATCTGTGAGTCTGTTTTTGTTTAATTTGTTCATTTATTTTTTTTCCTTAGATTCCACATATAAGTGAAATCACATGGGATTTATCTTTGACTTATTTCACTCATTGATTTTTTTAAAACAAAAAGTGCATTTTTATTTCTAAGACATAGCCTGCTATAAATTAAAACTTTTTTAAAAGGTCTAATAAATTATATATATATGCAAAGGTAGAGAATCTCAGGGAATTTATAGGAGAAATGTTTGGAGAATTAGGAGGATCTGGGCTCCCAACTGAAGTTGTACTTAGGATGAGAGGAGATAAAAATTATGGGTTATATACACAGTCCCTGACTCATGATGGTTTGACTTATAATTTTTCAATTATATGATGGTGTGAAAGCAATACATATTCATTAGATGCTATACTTTAAGTTTTGAATTTTGATCTTTTCATGGGCTAGCAATGGCGATACAACACTGTCATAATTCTGGGCGGTGACAGCAAGTTGCAGCCCACAGTCAGCCACGTGATCATGAGGGTTAACCAACTCTAGTGTACTGTATTGTTAGTGTTTCTTCATTTTAGTTTAATGCTTTAAACATTCTTTAAGCCCAGTGTGTTCTCAGTTGTGTATATTAACAATGAATAGCCATATAATCATTCTTTCTTCACTTTTGATATAGTATTCAATAAATTATATGAGATACTCAACACTTTATTATAAAATAGGCTTTCTGTTAGATGATTTTGCCAACTGAAGGATAACGTGTTTTGAGCATGTTTAAGGTAGGCTAGGCTGAGCCTTAATAGACAGAAGGTTAGGTGTATTAAACATATTTTTGACTTAAGATATTTTCAACTTAACGATAGGTTTATCAGCAAGTAACCCTATTATAAATCGAGGAGCATCTGTATAATTAAGGAAAGCATTAAATGTTCAAAACCAAAGCTATAAAGATGTATTTGAGAAAGTGACAGAATTTAATATGCCTTGAGAGTGAAGGGTGGAATGCAAGGAGATAGCTGAAGAAAGGAGGCAAAAGTAGAGTAAGAATATAATCACTAGGAAGATTCACTGTAGGCTTTTAAAACACTGAAGCATTTTTCTAAAAATGATAACGCTGGAAGGGTTTTAAATAAAGCATTAACAACTTTATACTTCAGAAATTCTATTATGGCTTCACTATAGAAAATGGATCAGAAGGAACAAATGTTAAAATTCAGAAACTAATTAAGAGGTATTATGAAAATTCAGATAATAAGTGATTATGATTTAAAGCAGTATAATAGCACTAGAGATGGAGAAACAAGAAGTTCTTCATGAAAAAGTTCACTATGAGCCAATGATAATAAAAATTCACTGAATTTTGAAATCTACTGCACATTAGACAAAATAGTTAAATTTTTGATGTTAAAGGCAAAGTCTATCTGGCTAAACTGACTGTCTATTATTTAAGTATTTTTTTGTTGTCTGGTCCCAAGATTTGATCTGCACTTTGGAAAAGACAGAAAATGAAAATTTTCTTTTATACTTTCAAATCTGATATCCTTAGATAAAAAAGAAATGCCAATAAAGAAAAACAAAAAAATTAAACAAAATTTTCCCCTCAAATAAGAGAGGTGATAGGACAAGGTTTAGGTAAATCAGGTAGAAATTTAGGATCTGTTTCCTTTATCTTCTCAGAGAATCCCACATCTCCAAAGTAGGAAGGGCTTTAAAACACATCCTTTTCAATTATATACTTGATAAGAGGATTCCTTTTAAAGAACCCTTTATGAAGGTTACATAATCTGGTACTTCTCAAATTTCAATGTGTTTACAAATGACCTCAGTTCTTTTTAAAATGCAGATTCAAATCCCATAGTTTTAGGGGGGGGAGATTTAAAATAAGTTTGATATAACATTTTGCATTTTTTTTTATCATTTTAATAGTTTTCCAATTATTGCTTGTCAACTACCAAGATTCTAACTTATACTTGAAAACAACTCCTAATTATACCAAGTTCATTGCTTGGCATTTGGCAATACTGACATATGGCAACGTAAGAGAGTACTGTCATAATGAGAATTTAGGAGAAATAAAGACTTGTCTTCATATTTTATTACACAATTTTACTTATTCCCTAATCAGAGAGCCCCCTTTAGCTCAAGTTTTTCCTGCAAAGTGAAGGGTAGATCCTATCCTTTCCTTCTGTAAAACACATTGAATTAACTTGGGATAACTGATTAATCTATTAACCAAATTATGCGCCATTTAATTAAGTTTGAAGGTAATAATGCAATATGCCTATGTCTAACAGCAAATTCCTTAACTTTTTAAAAAATACATTTTGCAATTAATAGTGTACAGACGGTTTATAATAACTTCACAGTCAGAAGAACTGCTCCTATTATTAAACAAAGTCAGAAAATTAAAATGAAGATCAAACCACAATGTACGATTTTTCTAAATGACTCACAGAATCGTTAATAAATTTGAGTACTTTAACTTTCAGTATAACTTTCATTTAAGAAGCTTCAATAGCTTTCACTTATTGTATGCCTAGTGTTCTTTTGATATATAAGAAAAAAAACTACAAGACAAATAGTCTTTAAACTTGTTTCTGACCATAATTTTAAAAGAAAATAAATATTTGATTTAGCAATAATATGTGAATTATTACCAGTGGTGAGGTCGTGAATTTAAATGAGCTGGAATAGTTCCACATGACATAAAGCCATTTAGGAATAGTGAGAAAATTATTGGCATGTCATACGAGAAATATTCATGTAATTTGGTGTATTTGTTTTATACTTGGATTATACTAAGTGATCATTTGTAAACTTAATAAAACATTTCTCTCTTTTCATTGCTGAAGATTCCTATTTAGCTATGCAATGAAATCAGAGATCCATGAATGAATATAATATTGTTTTTCTATTTTTGTCTATTAGCAATGAGGATTCTGGTTTTTCTGTTGTTATTATGAAATTATTGGCTTGATACAAATAATACAGGCCAGGAAAGAAAAAGTTGCCTTCTACTCTTCTAGGTTCTTGGGCTGTTCTAATAACTAAATTGATATCAGACAGATTAACACGAGAAAAAAACAAATTTAACTTTGTAGGAATGGGAGCTGGGCAGACTATGAGGCCCGCAAGCAGTCAAGCAATTGAGGCTTAAATGATATGCCTTCCTGAGATAAGAAGAGGGAAGAGATTTGTCTTTTCCAAGGGGAGAAGGCAATTCCCAGGGAGATGAGAAGACAAATGTTTGTTAAACAAATGTGTTCCATGCCATGCAAAGACGTCTTTCTGATGTAAAAAGAAGTTATCTTTAGTAATAACTCTCTTCCTGGTACAGGCTCCCTGTCCAAAATATTTTAGGCAGTTAAAGGAGGAGGTAAAGTAAAAACTACCTGAGTCTTCAGTTTCTTAAAAATAAGCAGCCTAAAATCATCCTCATGCCAAAGAAACACATTCTGGAATGGAAAAATTTTGCTCCCCTACATACATAATGACTATAGTAAACCAGAAAGTGACAATATAGATTTCTCATCTAGTAGAACCTTTGAGTTTAGCCAAAATTGTTTTAAATAATAAGGTAAAAGCAAAATAATAAAAAAAGTAGCAAAGTTTTTTTCATTGCCTTTGGGTTTCCAAGGCTTTTTAAAATTTCCTGTTGTCATTAAACACTTACTATCAAAAAATATATTTTAGTTGACATATTGAATTTTCAAGTAATCAAATTATTACTATTAATTTAGTAAGCAGAGGACTATCACCTCATGTGAAGTAGCTAAATACATTTACACAACTAAAATCCAACTAAAAGTCAACATTTTCTTTCATGATATTTCTTATCATACAAACCTTCAGTGGTAATAAATTAATCTTTCATGAAATAACTATTTTCTTTTTTTTTTTCTAATCTGATGGCTATATGGGCTAATGCCTAGAATTATTATGTTAAGGAGGAGAATTACTGTCTCTGCTTAGTCTACAAACTTCTCACTTAGGCCTTAAACCAAGGGGCATATTGATCCAGACAGTATTCTATTTAAAAATAAATCAATCAATAAATTAGGTGCTGCCATGGCACAGCACATATAGTAAACTAGAAATGACAGGAGAAAACTAGATGGCACCTGGGCAAAAATGACATTCAAGTTTGTGAAGCATTCATATTGTTATTCTCTAATAAAAATTAAAGTAACTGCATTTTTTTTTAAAGATTGAACTGGATCATTCCTCATTAGGTTGAAACAAATGAGATATAAATAAAATAAAAATAATGAAAGTGAAAGCTCACAAAAACAAGTAACATAATTCTAAGAAAATGTTTCTTGGTATGCAGCCAAATGTTAATTTTTAACTGATGTGTTTTTCCATCTCTTTTCCTCCAGAACTCATTTTATAAAAAAATAAAAGTACCTTTAAAAAAAGGAAGCACTTTCATAAATTCACAAAATTTTTCATATTATCTACTTTTCATTGTCCAGTTCATGATAGAGTTTCATTTTATCTGGGTAGATTTGATGCTTATATTGAAATCTGATGTAATTATAGCATTATTAACACTTTGCTTCAAATAAAAGCAAATCCAGGCTTAGATGAGAAGAAACTATTCAGAAAGACTAACACAATAGAGAGAACCCTCAGAGCTCAGAAATCTAAAAATGTCTCAAAATCAAACAGAAAAAGGCTGTTCTTTTACAGACAGAGGTAAGCAGAGCTTAGCAGATATTTATAAGGAGAAGTTGGACAAGCAAGGCGGAGTGAATAAGCAACATAGCACTAGCCAACAGACAAAAAATGTTTCTGTTTGGTCAGCTAATTTTTGATAAACTGATGAAGGGGTTATATTCTGCATCTTCCTCCCTCCCCAAGGATGGGGACAGGCCAAAGTTCAGGGTTCTGTGGGGAAGAAAAAAGTCTAAATGTAGTTTGGTCAAGACACAGTTGAGAGTAATAAATTGTGACTACTTGGACAGGAGCTATAATTTTATACTCTGTGTGTGTGTGTGTGTGTGTGTGCGCGTGTGTGTAGCACATTAACTGATAGACCAGTATTTCACTTTGTTTGTTAAAAGCTAATTCAATGGGTCAGTATGTAGCTGTGGTTTCACAGAAAGTTATTTGGTTTTGTCCTCCTTCCTGGCTCCTTAAAACCTTTGAAATTTCCTGAGTGACAGAGTGGTACTCTTTTGTTTGAATGAACTCTTGGTTTGTGGGCCCCTACATAGCTTCAGGATGAGGACTGGGTGCCAGCAAGATCACACCTCAATAGAAGCTTAGAACTTTTAGCCCCAAACCAACTTTTGAAGAGCAGAGAGAAGCTAGTGATCAAGTTAATCATCAATAGCTGATAAAAATCTACATAGAAAAACCCTAAATGATGGGGCTGAGACCTTCCCCATTCATGGACACATAGTGTTGCTGAGAATGGTGAACCTGCAGAATGCATAGGAGCGCCATCACCCCTCCTCCCTATACATTTCTTTAATTTTGGCTATTCCTAAATTGTATCCTTTATAATAAACAAGATAATATAAGTAAAGCATTTTTTTTTTTTTACTTCTACGATCTATTTTGCAAATTATTAAACTTGAGGAGGATGGGGGTCTTGGGAACCATTGATTTAAAGTTAGTCAGTCATAGAAATACAGATGGTCCAGGACTTGTGACTGGTATCTGAAACTGGGGCAATCTTGTGGTATTGAGCCCTTTAACTTGTGAGATCTGATGCTAACTCCAGGTAGAAAGAGTCAGCACTGAGTTGAATTGTATTCCACAATACAATTCAAGTGATATTGAAAAAGATAACACATATTTGGTGTTAGAAAGAAAGCAACCCTTTCATTTGGTGTCAAATGTATGGAATTTACTAAAGAGCCATGAATCACAAAAACATGTGATTTGTGAAGAGAAACTTGTTGAGATACCAAAGAGTGGGAGAATGAGGAATCTCTTATCCCTGGATGGCGTGAAACTTTAACTCTATTGTGATCAGTCACTAAAGGTAAAAGTTAGCACAGATGGAATTTAGAAATGGTGGTAGATCTGACTTCTGCAGAACTTGCATTACCCAAGGAAATGCAAAATAATAAAAAGCATGCTAAACATATAATTCCTGGGTTACTATTATCTATCATAGCTAATGTGAATGAAAATGCTGAATTGGACCTTGATACTGAACCAAGCT
Organism: Cynopterus sphinx; assembly: GCA_030015415.1. Taxonomy (NCBI): domain Eukaryota; kingdom Metazoa; phylum Chordata; class Mammalia; order Chiroptera; family Pteropodidae; genus Cynopterus; species Cynopterus sphinx. The sequence goes on from CM057380.1 coordinate 15,498,163, forward strand.
CAGATTTTAGTCAGTCTGAGTTTCAGCCACTAACTTCAAAGATACCTCAAAAAAAAAAAAAAAAATTATGCCAGGACTACGGAAATAACTCGAAAACCTCTGGTCACCAAGAAGGTAGTCAATGTTGGAGAAAGGCAAAAACAAGAAACAACTGAAACCATGGGGGATGGTGTGAAGGAGATGTCTCATTTTGTGGATCAGTAATATCAGCTTCCTAAAGAATCTTCAATAAAATGGATGATAGCAGTGACTGATTTAGGGGCAGTATCTTTAAGTTCAGCATGTTTGGGTTGGTACAGGACCCACAGTTCCCTATTGAACAATCATAGAACCAGTCTGCTGTACTAAATAAAAACTACTGTAGGCACTGCTTACCTTGAGAAGGAGGCTGTCTTTTTTCCCCTCTACATGCTGAGTGGAAGACCCCAGATGAAGCAGCTGATATGCTTCATATGCAAGCCACGTAGGGCTGGCTTTATGATAATTCGATTTTTCACTCATTGAATATGCCTATTACCCATGTTTTGGTGAATTTTATTATTAATATGACTAACTTTGCAAGAGTATCCCATGTAACCTTACCTCTATAAAATCGGGTGACAGTTCAGAAGCCTTATTTAATTTGCTGTCTCAGTTTCCCACCATAGGTCTCAAAGAAGCTGAAGAAACATAGCTTAATTAACAAGACACTAGGAAGAGACAAAGGGAAGAGCCAAGGAACTTGTCCTAGCAGTGTGGAAATCTTTAGATAGTTATTCATAATGGGATGAACAAAATGGACATTGATGGTGTTGAATCAGAAGTTATAACACATCACTATTGAAGGTTGAGTGGAAAACAACTTCCAGCTTCCTAACGTTGAAAGGCCCCAAACAAGTTCACTCTCTTTGCCACTATTTGGAGTCATTCAAAAAATGAAAAGGCAAACATTTTAATGAGAAATTGGGCCTGGAAACTCTCGATCCCATAATTAAGAAGATTAATCAAGATAAGTATTGACCCAGACCCCTCAGCTCAAAGTCCTGCTGGAGACTCAAAGCTTGTTGTACTTGAATGGATATGGTCAGAGGGTGGAGAAGAAGTTTTGGGGATTTCCTGAATGTACTATGGTACCAAAATCCACTGGCGAAGCTCTACCATAGTCTTCAATTAGATTTAGAGAATATGGAAATGGTCGAGTTGACAGGACTAAGGTGGAAGTTTGAATGAAAAACAGAATGTTTAGACAGACTTTACATGAAGAGGTGTTTCTCCTTCATATAAATGTTTTATGAGAATGATATTATATCTACGGATATTATGTCTGATGATGGAATGCCTAGTATTATAAAACCAAAACCTTTTGATGAAGTTCCAGTGGAGGCTGCAGTTAGCAATATAAGGGTTAATATAATTAAGGTGAAAGTTTGGAGGATAATTGGTAAGTTTGGACAAGCTGTAGCTTAAGTGGTTGCATATCTTTTGCATGCATCTATTATTAGGATGGAAACTGTGTCTGCCCGGGATGTTTTCCCTACCTAGTATTGTAAATCGAAAGGCGTGTAAATCTACCCTTCAAGTGATAATGATTGGACATGCTAACTTGGAATGAATAAGACTGTTTAAGTCCAAAAAGCATAGAATGGCGTATATCTGGAGTGCTAGTATGAACAAATTCTCTGTGTGACAGTTTTATGTGTAGTATATACTAGGGTCTATGTCAAAAGCCTGTTTGTGCCTCCCAGCAATGAGTACTGGAATCCTGGGTATGTCCATTTGAAGGAGAATTATTAGCTTGCTGCCAGACATTGGCTATAACTGCCCCTATGATTGAAGGACACAAAATAATCTTGAAACCATAAATACCATAGTGTCTTAAGCAATGTCAGATAAATGTTCTAATGTGAAGAATAGTGCCCAGAGGAGTTCCATATTAAAATGGAAATGGTATATATAAGATCTCAATACTACAGAAATTCAAGGAAGAGACACACATAAGTAGGGAGACTTTTTTTCCCCAGCAAAGACTTTGTAATTGTGTGAAGAGACTGGATTCTGTCATCATTTGGATGGTACCTTATAAACAACAATCAACTGAGTAACAAAGAGCTGCTTGGTTTACGGATGGTAGTTCCGAGGTAAAAGAACAGCATCCTGTTTGGAAAGCCATAATTCTGACTAAAGAAGGTAAAAACACATCAGCTCAGTGGGTTGAATTGCTTGCTGTCTGCCACAATGTTTCAGTTTTTATGAACTCATTGGTGCTGGCCATATGATCAGACAGAAGGGCAGTGGAAACTGGCCTATTAAAGGGATCCCCATATAAGGCACAGCCCTATGAAAGCCACTGTGGGAATTTGAAAAGCGCATTAAAATAGGACATGCCAATGTCTATCAGAAGATTCCCCTTGCAGCTTTGGAAGTGATTGAAATTGCTGAGTAGTGTCCTCATTTGTGGTGGCCACCTAGGTCCATGAAATAAATGGCCAATGAGGATGCTGCAGTAATGCAGAGGGATTGAATCTGTACATATTCCTTTCTCACCCTCTAAGACATAAAATGACAATAAGAACTATTCAGTCTGCTAGCAAAGAGACAGAGATTGCAGATGCTTAAGTGACAGATTAGCTGGGAGGATGCCCAGCAAGTCAGACTGATGCCAGTAACCCCAGAGGCTACAAATAGATCCTGTCAGATAGTGACACTGACTTGGGACTGGACTTTGCTGACCTGGTTATATATGCAAATGCTGAGTACTGTAAAAGAACAGGAACAGAAGATATTGCACCAATTTGAATCACTGAATGACATTTCTTAAGACCAATAAACAAAATCTATAGCACAGAATTTGACAATGGGAAGAGAGTTATCTTCCCCAGAATAATAGTTTGACAGAGATTTAGAATAGGCAGTTGAAACACTGACTGTCTAAAACTGGGCTAGATACAGGCATGAAAGAGTGCTTACATGTCTTTGGGAATGTGTGCTCATAGTCAACACAAGGGTGCTTGAAAAAGCATCCCCACTAGTGGGATTGCTCTTTTTATTTCCTGATGGGTTTAAAGATGAGAAGATGGAGGACAATTCTGATATGACTTCTCTAGCAAGAAGGAGGCAAGAGTGATGATTTTTTTTCTTTTCTCAACTTTTACCTCAGAATCACCTCTATTTTCTTTTTCTCACCAAATGCAGTGGCATCAGGACCAGGGGCGAAACTTTAAATGTTAGAAACAGAAGTCATCCCTAAGCAAGAAACTGTAATTATGTTTTTAAATCATTTTTCAGGAGTGATGTCAGAAGCATGGCAGAGTGAGAGGTCTCCCTGGATCTCTCCCCTTGAAATAACAATAAGTTAAACTATTAAAAGTCAACAAATAACACCCAAGCTGCACACAAACATGTCTGAGTTACTGATCAGTGCATAAGAATTGAGGATTGTACTCCTGAGAAGTCAATGAGATGAAAGACAGATTTGATAGACAATTCCAAGATCTTAGAAACAAAATAGACAAACAAAATTAGTATTTTAGAAAGGAGACTGAAACCTTGAAAAAGAACCAAATAGAGCTTCTGGAGATGAAGAACACATTAAAAGAGATGAAGAATGAAGTAGGAAGCTTAGGAAATAGAGCTGGCCAGATGGAGTAAAGAATCAGTGATATAGAAGACAAAAATCTAGAAATGACTCAGAAGGAAGAAGAGAGAGACCTGAGAATAAAAAAAAAAAAAAAATGAAAGAGCTATCCAAGACTATCTGACAGCAAAAGCGACATAAGAATAATGAGTATACCAGAAAGAGAAGAAGGGAACAGAGAGCACATTTGAACAAATAGTTGACCATTTCCCAAATCTAAGGACTGAGCTACATCTTTGAATCCAAGAATGGAACAAAACACCCAGTTATCTCAACCTAAAATGGCTTTCTCCAATACACGTTATGCTAAAATTGTCAAAAATTAATGACAAAGAAAGAGTTCTCAAGACATCCAGGAGAAATTGGACAGTAACCTATAAAAAAAACCCATTAGACTATCTTCGGACTTCTCAGTACAAACTTTACAAGCAAGAAAGGGGTAAAACCAAATATTCAAACTATTAATTAAGTGAATGGAAGTATCAGGCAAGAAAAATGTATCCAGCAAAACTCTCCTTTAGATATGAAGGAGAAATAAAGACCTTTACAGACATATAAAAGTTGAGGTAATTCTCTGCTATGAAGCCTGCATTATCGGAAATACTGAAAGGGGTCAGTCCACTTGAAAAAAATGACAAAAAAATACAGAACTATGAGTATGATGGCTAGCAGGCAGACAAAAGCAGAACAGCATGACCCTTATTAAGAATGGGAGTATAAGCTTAAACATTAAGAAGATAATTTCCATTGCAAATTAGAAATGAACATCCAGCATACAAAAGAGATAGTTTGAAACAACAATAACAGAAAAGGGGAGGATTCAAAGATCCAAATTCACAGAGGGGAAAGGAGATAAAACACACTCAGAAGAAAATGGACTACTGTATATGTATAACTATCCTCTGCGCAGTCAATGGCGACCACACACCAAAGATCTGGAACTGAAGTACATAACATAAAACAAGAAGGACCAGAGGGAAAACCTACAAAACTCAACCAAATTACAATAACAGACAGAAACTCAAGAACAAGAAAACAATGGAAACACTGTACTACCAGAAAACAAAAGATAAAATGCCTAAAAGAAAATCTCACATTTCAATAATTACCCTAAACGTAAATGAACTGAACTCACCAAAGAAAGGCACAGAGTTGCAGACTGGACCAAAATACAAACATATGTCAAGAGACACATCTCAGCTCCAAAGACAAATAAAGACTCAAAGTGATAGAGTGGAAATGATAATTAAAGTGAATGGCATTCAGAGAAAAGCAGGTATAGCCATATTTATATCTGATGAAATAGACTTCAAGATAAAAAATGTAAATAGAAATAGCAAGGGACACTTCATAATGATAAAGGTAACCATACACCAGAAGACATAACATTTATTAATATTTATGCTCCCAATAAGGTAGCCCCAAAATATGTAAAGCAATTAATAACAGAACTAAAGGAAGAAACTGACCAAAACATTATCATAGTAAGGGACCTAAATACCTTATTGTCGGATATGGACAGATCATCCAAACAGAAAATCAACAAGGAAATAACATTGTTAAATCACACATTAGACTAACTGGTCATAATTGACATTTACAGAGCCTTTCATCCCAAAACAGCTGCTTATACATGGAACATTCTCAAGGATTGATCACATGCTGAAATGGAAAACTGGCTTTAACAAATATAAGAGGATTGAAATCATACCAAACACATTATTTGCTCATAATGCTTTGAAGCTGCAGATCAACTGTAAAAGGAAAGCATGAAGAACCAAAAATACATGGAGGTTAAATATACTTCTGAAGAATAACTGGGTCAGAGAAGAAAAAAAGAAAGATCGAGAGATACACAGAAACGAATGAGAATGAAAATACAACATATCAAAACTTTTTGGACATAGCAAAAGTGGAAGAGGAAAGTCCACATCATTACAGGCCTATCTCAGAAAATAAGAACAAGCCCAAATAAATAACCTAACACTTTATTCTAAAAAGCTAGAAAAAGAACAAATGAAGCCCCAAATCAGCAGAAGGAAGAAATTAACCTAAATTAGAGCAGAATTAAATGAAATTGAGAACAAAAAGACAATAGGAAAAATAAATGCAACAAAGAGCTGGTTCTTTGAGAAAATAAATAAAATTAACAAAAGCCCTGTCTAGACTCACTAAAGAAAAAAGAGAAAGAACGAAATACATAAAATCAGGAATGAAAGAGGAGATGTCAGAACAGATACCACAGAAATACAAAGCATCATACAATAATACCAGGAAAAAGTACATGACACCAAATTTACTAACCTAGAAGAAATGGACAAGCTCTTAGAAATATACAAGCTTCATAGACTGAATCAAGAAAAACTGGAAAATCCAAATAGACCAATCAGCAATATGGAAATGGAAACAATCGTCAAAAAACTAACAAAAAAGTAAAAGTCCAGGACTAGATGGCTTCACCACTGACTTCTACCAAACGTTTAAAGATTTAATACCTATTCTTCTCAAACTCTTCCAAAAAGTCAAAGAGGATTCAATACTTCCTAACTCATTTTATTAGGCCACTATTACCTGATTCTAAAAATCTGGTAAAAATAATACAAAAAAAAGAAAACTACAGACCAATATTCCTCATGAACACAGATGCAAAATCCTAAGTAAGATATTAGCATACTGAATAAAACAAGACATTAAAAAGATTATATGCCATGATCAAGTGGGCTTCATCCCAGGGGCACAGGGATGATTTAACGTATGCAATTGATCAGTATGATATACCACATAAACGAAATAGAGGACAAGAATCACATGATCATATCAATAGATGCAGAAAAAGGCTTCAACAAGATATAGCAACCATTTATGATTGAAAACACTTAATAAAATAGGCATAGGAGTTCCTCAACATAATAAAGGCCATGTATGACAAACCCTCAGCCAACATTATATTTAATGGTGAAAAACTAAAAACCTTTCCTCTAAGATCAGGAACAATATAAGGCTGTCCACTATCTCCACTATTATTCAATATAACATTGGAGATCCTAGCAAGTGCAATCGGGCAAGAGAAAAAAAAAATAAAAGGCATTCAAATAGGAAATGAAGAAGTCAAACTGTCACTATTTGCACATGACATGATTCCCTATATAGAAAACCCTAAAGACTCCACTAAAACACTACTAGAAATAATAAATAGATAAAGTCAAGTTTTGGAAAACAAAATTGGTGTTCACAAATTCACAGTGTTCCTATACTCTAAATAATGAATTGTCAGAAAAAAAAAAAAAAACATTAAAAAACCAATCCCTTTTGCAATTGCAACAACAACAAAAATACCTAGGAATAAACCTAATGAATCATGTGAAGGTCCACAACACAATGAAAACTATAAGACTCTACCAAAAGAAATTGAAGAAGACATCAAAAAATGGAAAGATATTCTATGTTCTGGATTGGAAAAATCAATATAGTTAAAACGACCATATTACCTAAAGCATTGTACAGGTTTAATGCAATCAAAACCCCATCAGCAGTTTTTAAAGAAATATAACAGAAAATCATCAGATTTGTATGGAAGCACAAAAGACTCTGAATTGCCAATGCCATTCTGAGAAAAAAGAATGAGGCTAGAGGCATCACTCTGTCTAACTTCAAATTATAATACAAAGCAACAGTAATCAAAACGACATGGTATTGGTAGAAAAACAAAAATATAGGCCCATGGAACAGGATCGAGAGTCCATAAGTAAACCCATATTTATATGGGAAATATTTTTTGACAAAAACAAAAACAAACAAAAAAAAACAACCCAAAAACGTAAAGTGAAAAAAGAAAAGAATCTTCAATAAATGGTCCTGGGAAAATTGGAAAGCCACCCGCAAAAGAATGAAACTAGACTATTGTCTATCACCACACACCAAAATTAACTAAAAATGGATTAAGGACCTGAATATAAGAGCTGAAATGATAAATAGCATAGGAGGAAACAGGTACTAAATTCATGGACCTTGAACTTATAAAGAGGATTTTATGAATTTGACCTAAATGCGGGAGAAGTAGAAGCAAAAATAAATGAGTGGTACAATATCAACTAAAAAGGTCTACACAGCAAAAGAAACCAACAACAAAGCAGAGAGGCAATCATCTAAATGGACGAATATATTTGCAAATAATGCCTCTGATAAGGGCTTAATGTCCAAAACATATGAAGAACTCATATAACTAAATAACAACAAAAAACAAACAATCCAATTAAAAAATGGGCAAAAGACCTGAATAGACACCTCTCCCAAAAAGATATACAAATGACCAACAGACATATGAAAAGATGCTCAGCTTCACCAGCTATTAGAGAAATGCGTATCAAAATCACAATGAGATAACATCTCATACCTGTTAGAATGGCTATCATCAATAGGACAAGCAATAATGAATGTTGGAGAGGGTGTGGAGGAAAAGAAGCCTTATACACTGCTGGTGGGAATGCAAATTATTTCAGCCATTATGAATAACTGTATGGAGGTTCCTCAAAATTTGAGAATTTAACTACCATATGAGCCCTCTACTGGGTATTTACCCTAAAAATCTGAAATAATTTATCTGAAAAAACATATGAACACTGATGCTCACAGCAGCATTATTCATGGTGGTCAGAACATGAAAGCAACTGAAGTGCCCTAAAACAGATGATTAGATAAAGAAGCTGTGCTACATATATACAGTGGAATATTACTTAGCTCTAAGAAGAGATGAAATACAGCCATTTGTGATAACATCGATGGATCTTGAGTTGATCATGCTAAACAAAATAAGTCATACAGAAAAAGTTGAAAACCACATGATATCACTCATATGTGGGATATAAATCTAAAAGGAACAAACAAACATGATAAACAGAGACTCATGGACTTGAACTGTGAACTTGTGGGTACTACTAAGGAGCTGACAAAACAGGTTGTGTCTATACCCATATGGTAAAACTGGGGTTAACAGGGAATGCAGCTCCATTGCCTAGTGATAAAAACAGTCCTCTAGTTCTATACCTCTGTAACCCTACCACATGTGAACGGGAGTATATGAAGGACAGTACTTTCTAGACTAATATTACTGCTTATAATCACAGTGACTAACCCTAATGTACCTTCCCAAAATGGAAGAGTCTGGGCATACATGGAAAGGAGAAATAGTAACCTAGGATAAAAAAAATGAGAAAATGGGTTATAAAATGAGGGAAATCCACTATTACATTGTAAAAAAGCACAGGCTCAAAACGACATCACTTGTGCTAAATCTCATGACCTAACTGCAGTTTCAAACTTCAGGAGAAATGTAACCTTAATGAACTAGTCTAAAATTTTCTGGTCAAGAGCAGGGAGGAAAAGTGTCACTTGGGCCCTCTCCACCCTCCATTGAAAGTAGAGTGATCTGCATGATAAAGACCTTGTCATTCCCTTTCCACATGAAAGATGATGTCCTGGCCTAAAACAATCCCATCTTTTCTTTTGCTAATAGTTCCCATGCCCCATCTTCTTCCTATAAAAGTGTTCCATTTCGTACAGCCCCTGGGAGCTCCTTCCTAGTTGCTAGACGAGATGTCCCCAGAATTGTGAATAGCTTAATAAAGCCAATTAAATTTTCAGATTTACTAAGTTGGTTTTTGTTCTTTAACATGAACACAGAGAAACTGGCTCAAAGGGAGAGATAATATTGTCTCAGATCAATTAGAGCAGGCTCTCACTCAATGTTTTTTTGTTATATTGATGTGATGCCTTTAGAATTGAATTCATGTTTTTATCAATAAGCCTATGGTAAAATTGGTTTGTCATGTCATTTTGCTTAAAGTCACAGAATCTACCAATGACATTAAGTGAGGACTTAGTATTTATCAGATGCCTATCAGGATAAAGCCATATATTGCTGAGACCACTTCTGCTTTGGGAACCTGACAAGATCTAATGGAAGCCTGCAAACCTGAATGCCTCACCCTGAGAGACATTTTCATACAACAGGATGATGAACTTGGACTGATTGTTAATAACTTAATGGGACTCTAGTAATTCGCCAGCATCTTTTAACCCTTAGAATCATTTTCTCATGAGGGATTCTTGGTCAAAAACAGGCTTGACCTCTGGTATCATAGAAAGATATTTGGTCCTTGTCCTAGTTCTTGGCACAGAGCTCCTAAACCCTTGTCATCTCCTAAGAGATAAAGGTGATAGGAGAGTCTTTTGTTCTAATGAGGAGACTCTTGGTTCCCTAGATAGCCATAGCTTCAGGATGGACCACACTTTGATTAGAAGTATTGAAATTTCAGCCCTACTCCCCACCCTTTCGGAGGAGAGAGCTGGAATTGAGTTAATCGCCATGAACCAATGAAATCTCCATAAAAATCCCCAAAAGACAGAGTTTTGAGGGCTTCTATGTTGAGGAACACATAGAGGTGCTGAGGTGGGAGAACGCCCAGAGAGAACATGGAAGATCCGTACCATCAAACCCCCTTTTACCTAGATAGGTATCTCTCCCATTTTGGTCATTCCTGAGTTGTATCCTTTATAATACACCAGTGAATGTAAGTAGTTTTCCTGAGGTCTCTGAGCTGTTCTAGCAAAGTATCAAATCTGAGGAGGAGGTCATGGGAACATCCTGATTTATAGCCAGTTGGTCATAAGTGTGTATGTCTTGGAGGCTGCAACTGGCATCTGAATTAGGGGTAGTCTTATGGGACTCAGTCCCTTATATCTGTGGGATTTGATCCAGGATGACAATGTCAGAACTGAATTATATTATTGGATACGCTGTTGGTGTCAGAGAATCAGAGATGCAGGTGATTTGGGGGGAAAAAAACTTTCAATGGTATAAGATTCAGTCTCTATTAAAACTAGACAGTTTAGCCTTTTTCCTATATATAAGCACATCATTACTCCCGGCCCATTATGTGAGTCCAATTGGTCATGAGAGGGATTGAATGAAGGAGAGTGTTTTAAATTGTTAAAAACTATTCTTATCACAGAGAAAAAGAACTTAACACACAAGTTCCACTGATGAGATAGTAGTTTTAAATTTACATATGAAGGACAGCATATAATTTTCATCTTTCAAGTACTTGGAGAATATTACATTTTTAGGCAACTGATGCTTAACTAAACAATACGTTTTCAGTTCCTGCAATCTTTCTTCATAACTCAGATAGTTGATTCTATTAATCATTTCTGCTCTTCTCAGACTCTTTTCCTGCGTGTTCAATATTAAGGTAAATAAAGTAGAAAGAAACAAATCTGGTGTCACCAGAGTCACAAGATCCAGGTAATAAATTCATTCTTATCCTTGACTCAGGAAGCTACAGCTAGTCCATCAGTGATGATCACTTCATGGTTTTCAATTACCGTGCTGCTCAGCTCATGGTAGGTGTGGGTGAAATGCACCCTCTCCTGTGTGCTCATCTCCAGCTTTAGGAATATCCAAACCCTCACCACTCTATGACACATAAAAGGGGAGTCATTGTCTCAGATCAGTCCTAACAGAGACAGTCTTGCTGTCAGTACCCCCAAATCTATTATCCCAACTTCTCTTTTGATGACTATATTTTTTATTTTCTTTCTTTATCTAATTTCAGAAACTAGGTTAACTCTCCTCTCTAGTTCTCTTATTGGACCTCGAACCCTTGAGTTTGTTTTTATTCTTAAATTTCACTGTTCATTTTTTTCTCACAATACAAAAAATCATAAACTGTGGACCTATTAAACTCCATGCACTGCAGTACCTGCTACACATATATAATTTCATTTACTACTCATAACAAAAATGTGGAGTAGGTAATATTTTCTCACTTTTTCTGGAGAAGTTAAAAAAAAAATTAATACCTGTGATTAACAACTATTAAGTAACTAAATAGTCAAGAAGATCTAATCTAGACTGATTGTTCTTTCTACACTACTACTCTGTAGCATCCAGTCCATGGCCCATTTTCCAAAGTGTTCATCTACAATATTCACCTAGTTCCTACCTGTAGGAACTGATTACCAAACTGCCCCCAACCCTGCCAAAGAAATAAAAGGCTCTTAATAAGCCTGACCCAACTAAGCCATGGAAATATAACCCTTCTATGTCTCTGGATGGTTAGATTTTCCTACCTCTCTATCATGCAAAGCAGGAATTTTAACAGTGGGTTCCAGATAATCCTCTGGGTTCAAGAATTGGTTTCAGAGAACTTGAATATCTCTAAAGCTGCATAAAACAAAAACAAAAACAAATCAAGACTGTGTGTGTGTGAGAGAGAGAGAGAGAGAGAGAGAGAGAGAGAGAGAGAGAGAGAGAGAAAGAGAGAGAGAGAGAGAATATGTACACTGTCTCCTAGGCAGTATACTCACTTTACCCACTGGTTACCCTCTTCACAAATGTTTAAGGCAGTGGTCAGTCATCAAAAGGCTTCTCTTATGTGATACTAAAGGTAAATTCCATTATCCACTCATAAGTAATTTCTGTTTGTCTTCACATGAGGAGGAACTGACAGCTTTAATTAATGGTGCCACATATGTAGCAGAGCACAGAGGAGGGATTTTGTTTTCTGTTCTCATGTACTTTATCAGTATTGTTTCTCAAAGTATTTCTCTTTTATGGCATATTTTGTTTATGAAAAATGTTCATGTTATTTCATGTGTATGTGCTCATTTTATATTAATATCAAAAGCTAATTTAATTATTATTCAGTTTCTTGAGTGGGAATTTAATCAAGTAGGCCATTTCGGTAAATCTCGCACACTTTTTGTTCAATTCCTCACTTCAAATTACATCATTATTTTTAAACATTCTTACTGAGATATAATTCACGTATCATTTTATTTATTCACTTATGTATAACAAAATGTACTACACAATAGTTTTTAATATGTTCACAGCATTGTGTAATTTTAACCACAATTTAACCCCCAAAGAAATCTTGGGCCTGTTATTAGTCTCTCCTCCCTCTCCCAACTCCAGACAACAACAAATATTTTTTCTTCTTTATAGATCTGTCTATTCTGGACATTTTATACAAATGAAATCACATAATATATTGCCTTTTTAACCGGGATACGTTCTTTTATCCATGTTGTAGCATGTAATAGTACTTAATTCCTTTTTAACTCATTTCCCATTTAGAAAGAAAAAGTGCAGCTTGCTGCCAGTATTAATTTAATTTTACATAAACACACCCTTTGAGGCTGAAACAAATCTGATTTTCAACATGAAAATAAAATATAAAAATTGTTCTTGGAGTTATTTCTAAACAACTTGTCTCTAACCCTAATGTAACAGAAATGTGTACAAAAATCGGTTCCATCAAATGAATCTTCGGCTAACAACTGTTTGAGATTGATGTTAACATCATTTGTAGGAAAGCTGAATTTTCTAGGATTTGACATTTTCAGCAATTGAGAATTACTATATTTTATAAATAAAAATACCACTACCAAAAACAGAATGTTTTCAATAGAATGATGTCATTTGGTTCCAAAGACTATGTATACGAGAGTGATGTGAAAACAATAATAAAAGCGAGAGAGTTCATGGCAAACTTTGGGGGTAAGGTTAGGACTGTGATATGTGAGTTATCACAGGGTAAACACTGCAGCCTCAGGTGCCATTAGCAAGTATTTTGGGGTAAACAGGAAATGGGTTAACAATAATATTTAACAATTATCTATCTAACATTTGCTTATCTGTTCATCAGTTGATTAATATTTGTTGTTCAACTTTTTTGGTTATAATTATTAATGCTTCCATAAATATTTGTACAAAGTTTTTTTGTGTGTGTACATGTGTATTTATTTCTCTTGGGTATTTTTATGTTTATCCTAACATCAGCACACATTGTCTTCATGCCAGTATATACTGTCTTGATTACTGTGGCTGTGTAGAAAGAAATCATACAATGTGAATCTCCATTTTGTTATTTATTAACATTGTTTTGGTTTTCCTGCATTTTCATATGAATTTTGGGATCAGCTAGTTGATTTCTGTAAAACAAAAATCTAATTTGGGTTTTAGCAAATTGTATTGAATCTGTAGATTATTTGAAAAAGCATCATCGTTTGAAGACAATTAAGCCTTCTGATTCATGAACATTAAATGTCTGCCCATTAACTTGTATCTGTTTTAACAATGGTTTTAAATTTTTTTATTTCCAGATTTTTCATTGTTAGTGAGTAGAAATACAACTGAAATTTGTACATTGATCTTGTACCCTGCAAATTTGTTGAACTCATTAATTCTGAAACTGAGGGTCCTTATGAGTTTGATCTGGTTTGTGATTACAGCTTTAGAAATCTTTTTTTTTTTTTCCTCTCTCTCTACACCACTCAGAGATCTAGCCTTTCCCCTGGATAATCAGTAACCACCAAGGCAGCAGAAGACAATAGCTTGGACCTGACTAATGGTCACAAGATCTGGACCTCTGGCAAGCTAAATATAACACCTTGACCTAAGTTGCTTTCTAGCCCCTGAGCCTTCGAAGGTAGAACAACCCCCTGGCTACTTTTCCATAAAACCAGACAGAGGGACACCAGAGCAGACCTCAGAACTGCAGTTATGTGCCTTTTTTTTTTATTACTGATTTTAGTAATTTAAGTCTTTTTTTCTTTTACTTTCTTGGTCATTAGAGTTTTTATACATAAAGCTGGGAGGGAGATAAACAGCATGTCATGGCTTGAATGCCGCAGTCTTCTGCTATTCTTAATGAGATTTAGTAAACTTTCTTGAGTGTTTTTCCATTTGCTTTATGCCCATAAAACAATTTCCAGAGATTTTAAATAATTCTATTTTTAATTTTCTTCTGTTTAAAAGGTTGTTTTGTTGGGAGTGGGGTTCACTGCATTACTCACTCTGCTATTCGCAAATACCAGCCCCTTAGTCATTTCTTATTGTAATGATTCTGTATTGCTCAAACTGTTTAAACATATTCAAATTCATTTTTATTTAAATTTTATGTTGAACTGACAAAGAAACTTGGCTATCAAAAAAGGAGGGTAACATATTATTAAATTCATTTAAGAATCTGCCTACCAAAAATTAAGTAGAGTATATGTAAAGCACCATGCACCATTTTTAAGTAAATATTTAAATACACATTTCAGAGAGCTAAATATTTCTATCAGGAGTCTTTTGAGATTAGTTAATATCACATATCTCTTTTCATTTTTGCCTTGGTGATGCATATAATTAGCCAACTCTACTATAGAGAAAAATCTTGATATATTTTATCCTGCAGTCATGAGAAAAATCAAGAATTTGTAAAGGCACAGTAATAGGTCACATGAAAAATTAAAAAAAAAAGTTTTAGGCCAGTAATAATCATTAAAATGGGTGGGGTAAAAAAAAAAAAAAAGACCAATAGTGTAATGTCTAATTTTATGTATTATATAATATATTTACAGAAAATTCTGTATGTGCATTAAATATTTATACATTTATCTGGGGCCCAAACCAGTCATGGGGCTTTCCATGTCATTCTGTCCAATTCCTCTTTTCACAGGTCTCTAATTTTCTTGTTGAATGACAGTGTCATAGAAATTAAAAATCAAAAATAGTAACATCATCTGATCCAACTGCTTCATTTTATGAATATAAAATCTATGTTCTGGAGAGAAAAATCAAGGTCTCATGGCTTTTAATGCACATCTGAAACCTGGATGTCCTAAGTGCCTCCCCAATGTATATTCTACTCTGCATGCCAATTCTCCCAGAAAGTAGCAGAAAAAAATGGGAACGGTACTCAAGCCACCAGAATCGACATAGCACTCCTTCACTTCTCTTATTTCCCTATCACGCTGCTGTATTCAGAACGCAGTATTCAGAAATGAACATAATGCTTCAGAATGGGACATTTCTATGTTGATACTGTTTTTAGTCTAATCTTCTGAAATCTCACACATTTCAGAAGATTATTTTCTGCTAACATTCTTTGAGAAAGAATGAGAGAATGAGAGAAAGAGAAAAAGAGATGGAGGGAGGGAGGGATACAGGCAAAGGAAGAAGAGTTCATAATCGAAGACTACCTCTCAAAGGTCACAGGATCAAGGAAAAAAAAAAAAAAGACTGGGTAAGGTTCACAGCGGACAAAATGCTTCAGATTGGGGGCATGCCAGAATTTTATCTTAAGATAACAATGAAACTGCATTTTTGTCACAAGCTAAAATTTATTTCCAGGATTGGAACTCAAATAATACTTTTAATATAGAAAATTACTTTTGATCGTTGTTTCTAGTTCATGCAGTTTAAATTATTTGGAAACAGGCATGTCTATAGCATATAAAATACTTATACAGACAAATAAGTTATAAACAGATTATCTTTGACAATGGTACATATCATTCACTGAAAATGTAATTATTTTGGTATTTTTAAAGAATAAAAATAATCATTAAACAATTTCCAATGTGCTTTTCGTGGTCTTTCTTAATATAAAATTGTGTGATGCTTGTTTCCTTTCCTAAAATCTCAGTGGGAATCCTTAGTCAATTGTCACAATGACTAGATCTTAGTTTTGTGGCATATTGAAACACTTTAAATCATAACAGAGGAGAAAAAAGCTCTCTTAGTTAAACAGATAAGTTGTGTACAGCAAGGCATTCTTTTGTTTATGGACCTCAGAGAGAATTCTTTGTACATTATACAAGTCTACATTGTAAAGAACAAAGAAGAAATTTCAAAGACTTGCCTGCTTTGTGATAGAAGAAAAAGCATTTTTCCTCTCCAGGTGAATATTTCTAAGGAAGATTAATAGGCAGGGGAAAAAATCATCTTCAGAAGAGATCAGAGTTTGAGCTGTGGTGTTTGTGCTTTATGGTTTTATATATCCACTCAGTGAGAGGGCCACACACTGACAAGGTCTTTGTTTTTTTTGTTGTTTTTTTTTTCAAATGTCTCATTGCCTAAAATTAATTGACAAACGTAGCCACGTCTGACAGTGAAATTTGCAATTTAGTGGGCATACACACTATATGCATCCTACCTTGTGTTAATATTCCCTAGCTGCTTTCATTTTGCTGTTAAGAATGTGTCTTCCACTTCCAGTATCATTTTCTTTTACTCTTCATTAAGTCATTTTATACCCACATATACACATATCAAATACTCCTGGATGACTTGGTATACAATATGCCCTTTTTTTTCTCAACAGGCTTCTCCCAGCCTCTACGATTGAACCCAGCCTTCCTTTTGACCATGTACTTTGTCTCCTTTGCCTGTGAAGATTTTAAGTGTTCTATCATAAATCATTTCAGATTTCTACGTAATCTATTAAATATCAGGCTTCTTCTGACAAATATCTATAACAGTGTTCTCTTTCCAGCTCTTCTAAAATAATCACCAGCATGAATTATCTCATGGCTGACATCTGTACCAGTACAATATTTGTCTGTCAGGACTGGACATTTAAAATATATATTTTCTCTGTAGAGTTTAACCTACTGCAAAGTCGGTTGCTTAGCATTGCCAGTGCATTTTACTTTATAAATAATATTCATAAATAATCATGAAGAGCGTGTCTGTAGATCAAGGACAATTTACAGGGTTTAGAAAGAACTTAGATGAGTAAATAGTGTTGTGAATACATTATAAAATCAGCGTATGCTCTTTTATTATTTTGTAAAATAGAATTCTAGGAATTCTTGGAAATTCAAGGAATTGTTATATACAGTCTTAAAAATCTTGCAATCAGAGAACTAAAAAATTTCTCTGATTTCCTTTTGTGTAAAAAATATTTAGAGTTTGAAATATTTTTATTATCAGGGAGTATGCAGCAGACTCATTACTAAAAAATAGGCATAATAATAAATATATACACACACACACACATACATACATGCATAACTGGATACACCAAGTTAAATCATGTGCATAAAAGTAATGTGTGCATATTATACTAAGCATAGGGCACAAGGTCTTATGTAAAAGGTGCTAGGAGTACAGCAACATAGGCTTCCTTTATCATTTCTTCCTCAAATGAATAAAATGATTTTCACATGGTGATTACTGTTTCCCATTTTTCTTGGTGATTGGCAACTGTCTCAAGAGAAGAAGGCATTTGAATGATCAAAAAATTTTTGAAATAAATTAGTATAAGTAAAACATATAAAACGCTAGGTTGAAGGACTCAGGAACTGATTTGTAAAGTAAGAAACAGGATCTAAGAAAAAAAGGGACTTATTTCAAGGTCACAGATTTATAAGTGTAGTCAGTTCTCATGATACTCAGATGTGCAGAAAATAAGTGTTTTATTTAATTCTCTAAAATTTCTCTGTTATTTGGACTCTTCCCAAAATAAATCTTCTGGATATAGAAAGAATAATAGAAAAAATAATTTTAGCCAAAAAAAAAAATCAATGAAAACCTTAGTCTGACCCAATAATTTAAACAGGATTTTGAAGTAGAAGGCAGTATCCTTGAGGTAATTCAATCTTAAATTTTCTCCATTTTCCCCTTGCTCTTTTCACAGTTGGCATTAGAAGAAATATGAGGAAAAGGCTTACATGACTTTGAAGCATTAGAAGAAAGAAAATCCTTGTACCTTATTCCCCAGACGAGAACTTAGATGTAAACTGTCAAATAAAAGCAAACCTGGAGTTTAGAAAGAATGTCTTCAAAAGGATTACTGCAACGAGGGAAGACTATTATGATGGGCAGTAACACTCTTGTAGTGGGAACAGGGGGACTATTGCAACATGGAAAATCTACCAGAAGATCTACAGGGTGTCAAGTGACATCAGAAAAGGGGCTTTTCCCTTGCAGGGAAGAGTAAATGAGGCAAGAAATAACCAGGTGAGGGGATGTGGGATGAGCAATGGTGGAGAGAACAGCTGATCAGGGGACATTTTCTCCTGCAGTCAGCCAGTTCTCAGGAGAGGCTGTAAAGGAGTTGTTCAGCACTGAAATGACCAGAAGTATGTGAGGGTTCAGGGGCCTGGCGAAGGAGAGAAGACTGACCAAAGTTTGGTTAAGTTAGCAGGCATTTTGTCCATCTTGCTCAGGGAGAATAAACAACACAACTCATCATTCAGGAGCAAAGAATGAGGACTTGGCCTGGTCAGAGGTAAAATGGGTTAGCCATTGAGTCTTATCTAAGTCATATGGAGAAGAGTGGTTCTTTGCAGTCAGCCATTTCTGGGAACGCACGACAGTTGAGGAATTTCTTGACTGTTGCTGTTTTGAGGAAGCACAGATTCTGGTCAAGTTCAACATTGTCATGACAAAGTGGAACTTTGCTGGTTAGCTCTGCAAATACCCTTGGATGGTTAACTTGCAGTCTCCACTTTCTCAGCCCAATCTGGGCAGAAAGCCTCTTGTCAGCTCAGTTTCATATTGCCTCTCCTCCTGCCGAAGATCACTGTGACTATGCTAATATAGCTCTGGTACCAATTCCAATGTGGGGGTGGGAGAATTTTCCCACATATCTAAGCAATTCACTGACACAGGCTGGGTGTCCTACTATTTAACTCAATGCTGACATTATCTACCTGGCAACAGCATCAAATTCTATAGGTTAAAAGCTGAGTCCCATAAGACTGTCCCTGCCCCTTCAGGCACCAGTGGGAAGTCCAGGTTGTCACTTGTGCTTCGGACCCACCATTTATAGATTAGAGGTTCCAAGAGTCCCCATTTTGTGTTTGATTAATTTGCTAGAATAGCTCCCAGAACTCAGGAAAAAAATATTTTACTTACTCAATTACCAAGTTGATATAAAAGTATATAACTTAGGAACAGCCAGATGAGAGAGAGACAAATGGGAAAGAGCATGAAACTTTTATTCTCTCTCCAACCTTGCCATTATCATCCTCAAATCTCCACCTGCCCACCAACCCAGAAGCTCGTTAGACCATGTACTTTTAGGTTTTTATGAAGATTTCCTTACATAGACATAAGTGATTAATCATTGGCCATTTGTGATTGATTCAACTTCCAGCCCATCTCCTCTCCCCTGAGTTCAGGGGGGTGGGACTAAAAGTCCCAACCCTCTCATCATATGGTTGGCTCCCTAGCCAATCAGCCCCCATCTTAGGTCTCCTAGGTGCTTGCCAAAAGTCACCTCATTAACATAAGAAAAGACCTCTTTATTGCTCTCATCTGAGGGTTTTGGATACGCCAGAAATGAGGAAGAAGATCAAATCTATAATTATTATTATAAATCACATTATCACAATGCATATCCTCACTTCCACTCATGGCCTAGAAGGTCCTCTCCCTAGCAAAAATGCCTCAGCTCAACACACACACCATGAAGGAACTGAAGGGTACAAATCAGAAGAGGCTGACCTTGCTTAATTACTCTCTTATTTCATCACAAAGGAAAATATTGATACTGAATCACCCTGAATAGTAACCTTTTCCAAAGTCTAAATGTTGGAGTGGTGAACAGCCTCTCTGCTCCCAACAGAGCCTTCTTGGCATAAATTGCATCTCCAATGCAATGGCTATCCTAGGCTAACCAGAGATAGTGAATACAGGATTATATGGATGAGGCAGAAAAAGACAAAACATTTTTTTTTTGTTCAGAAGTATTACCCAGTTACCCTCACAAAATATATATTTAGAAAGCACATAAACTAAAAACAGATTTCCTATCTATCAGCTTTCAGGTAAAAAAAAAAAAAAAAAAAACAAGTAAAGAAATATAAATAGTCACCAATAAAAAAATCCGATTAGATGAAAAGAAATTATTCTATATCCATAATCATAGCAATAATCAAATACTCATCTAGAAAGAATTTTTGGTGGCCAAGGTACAGAATTTGGCAGTGACATGGGAATTGAACCAACCTGACATCTCACTAATTAGAAAAGATTCTCTGTTGTAAAAAGCAGAGGAATTGACATGGGTGGCTGAGCTTCTTTATTTGATTCTTGTGCACTCAAGAGAACTGCATGATGTAATCTGCATAAAATTTACCAGCAACTAATAGAGTTGAAAATTCAAAAGCAGAATGGCAGTGGGGCTTAGGCAACACAACTGTGTTTCTAGAAAATATACTTAGTTTAGAAAGTTTTTTTTTTTTTTTTTAAGTCTCATAGGATGGAGAAATTCAAGAGACAGTAAAAGTTAAACTTCGTGTCTTTAGAAAAAGTAATAAAGTTTATTTTATTGGTGAAATAAGTTAAAATATAAAGAAAATAAAATTACCTGACAATGATCTGAGAGAGGTGAACAATAATGATAGATACTTCAAAAAAGGTACAGATAGGTAGGTAGGTAGCTAGCTTGCAAGCTATACATCTGAAATAGATGACTGCCCAACAGGAATATCTTAAAAAAATAAGGAAATTTAAGTGGAACACCTTTATAAACACTTACTGGTCACTTACATGATAGGAACTGGTATTATTTCATTCTTCCTTCATGATGGGCTAGTGAGTACATGGAAGGTAAAAGAGAAGAAACAACACACTGGACAAGACAATATTCCCTTCTAGGCTTATTCAGTTAAATTAGTTTTTATTGAGTATCAATTGTTGTTTTCAAACACATTTTTTTCAAGGCTCTGATGTTTAGCTCATTTCTTTTAAAGTGATCTTTCTTCTTTCTAAAATGAGTACCAACGCTCTGTTAAAATCTTTCCACTTGGTCCATAACATTTCAACTAAAGTCTGGAGTCTTTACTCTGGAATTCCAGATGATTCATAAATTATTCCTCACTAGCCTTTCTTCGCCACTTTTTGACATTCTTTGCATTTCAGCATATATCTCATTTTCATTTAACTTTTTTAGACATGACGTGAGCTGTAGTATTCAGTCCTTTTGCACATGCTGGTCCCTGTGGTTGTAACGCCCTTCATTGCATCTTTCATTTAGTAATTCTCTACTCATTTATCAAAACAAATCTCATAATTTTTTTGTTCTATTTTAGCTAACATAGTGTTTTCCTCTAGGTTCTAATTAGAGAATTTCATCTAACATCTTTCTATTAGTGCACGTATCACACGTGGTTGTAAAAGTTACCATTTTAGTTTCCCAGTAGCATGTAAGCTCCATCAGATCAGGGTATTAAGCCTGTATATCTCTCTATCCCAGTATCTATTCTGCTGCCTGATATAATTTCTATTTTTTAAATGATTGCTGAATGGCATGATGGACGCTGACTAAATGACACTGCTACTGCACACTGGAACAAAGATTCATTCTTTTAAATCTAGTGTAGGGAAAGAAGAGATTTTAACAAATATTCTTCTCGAGTTATCCACTTAGAACCTGCCTCAAGTATTTTTCTCATTCCTGCCCAGGCCTTTCATGTGCCTGTTTGTCACCATTCTCACTGTCCCTCACTTTAACTCCTGGATATACTATATAACAGCATGCTACTCTTCCTGCAAAGGTGGTTAATAAACCTAAGGCAAGTCATACTTTTTTATAGTTTTCCTCATATCATTATTAAAAATATATATCAAGCTTTATTGAATTTCTGATTATGTTAAAATTACTCTGATGGATGAAAAATATGTTTAAATGACATGAAATAAGATTCTTAAGTGTATAGTACAAAGGAATATACCCAGATGGGCAAACCTTTGGGTGTGTGTGGGGGGGGGATCCTCTTAAGGCCAGTTCCCAACCACACTCACTTCTTTTTAGAGCCATGTTTCTCTGTGACAGCATTTTTACATTTAACATCAACTGTGTGTCTATTCAACTATAAAAATCCACTTCTTATTAAAAAGTGATGACCTTAGCCTGGGCTACAAACTCCAACTTCTGGGATTTCATCTGAGACCTTGAGCCCTCAAATCTAGCCATTAGCTGAACTGTGCACCTGCTCTCTTCGCTACTTAAAACTGGGACTAATATTTGAATTTATTAATCATAAATGGCCGGAATATAAATCAGTTTATATCAACCCCTTGCTAACATTTTTCAATAAATTTCATGTTTACTTAAACAGAAGTTTTATCAAGCCACCACTCTGTTCTTACCTTGAATTTTTCTCCTGCTTAACCATGAAAATGCAGCCATCCTAGCCATGCTTTTGCTCATCAAAGCTATCATATTCCTGCAAGCCTTATGGCCTTCCCATTCCTATTTTCTCCACCTGGAACACTACTCCTCCTAACCTTTACATGCAGCTTCTCCTTTTACAGCAAATATGTAAAATGCAAGTGTCTTACAAGGCCTTTCCTGAACCCCTAATCTATAGAATTTTATGTGAATTTCATGAAATCTACTCATGGCACTTGTCATTAATTCAAATGATCTTGCCTAAATATTTGGTGACTTGTACTACAGTCTCTCCTCACAGCTAGAATATAAGCTTTAAAAAGCTCAAAACTTGTCTTATTCAGTTAAACTGTATGGTGTAGAACATCATCTAGTATGTTAGAATCACAAAATGGATGCATGAGTGAATGAATGAATGAATGGCAGACTGAGAAAATGCTTAGTCTATTAACATTCTCAACTCATTCTTTCTAGGAAGACAGGAAGTAAAGTATAATTTCATTCTTTCAGTAACAACTATAATAGCCCTTAAATAATAGATCAGTCATAACTGTCACATTTACTATAACAACAAAGTAAACAATATTGTCTGCTGATAGATCAATGAATAGATCTATTGTCATGAGATTTAAAGACTATGTAAAGAATGTTTATTCAGAAAGCTGTATGAGTTTACTTCCGAACCACAAAGTTTAACTAAAATTTATAAAACCAAACAAATTTCCTCGGAAGGAGACTGTTTGCCAGATTTCAAATCTGTTAATAGCAAGTCATTGATTGACAATACAACCTAAAATGAACTCTGAAAGTGAGAGAACATTCTTCTGTCACAACCTGACATAGAGTATAAAAATGAGCAGCAATTAAGCAGAATGGAAAGACCAAAGGGCACAGAGCATCTGAACTATCAGCATATGTTCTACAATATGGCTCTATTTAAAATGCAAAAGTTCTGCAACTGAACAAATCAAAAATTCATAGAGTAAAATTTAAGAAACGCACCAAGAACCTACAAAATGAAAGTTTTAGCTGATCACTTAATCTCAAAATAACATCACTACTTCCATGGCCACCTTTATTCATATATATATATATATATATATATATATATATATATATATATATATATATATCCAAAATATATATATCCAATTTTACTTAAGTTCCTGAGTGCCACAGGTTGTCAAACTTACCAAAGGAATAAATTAAAGCAGGCATAATGTGAGAAGCATATCTCTTGCAATTTTTATGGAATCTTCCTAAGCAGAACAGTTTCATGAGTCTTTTTATAGAAAAGCTGTCTGTATCACACAGGTTTTGCTTTTATGCAAAAATCCTCTCTCTGTCATTTCTTCTCTGCTTCCACAGAACATCTAGTGGCCTAACCACTATTCATTTCTCCTTTTCTTTCTCAGTAACAAAACCATGAATTTATATGAGGTATCAATGCATTCAGAAAAAGTATTTCATTTTTCAAACTTATTTTTTACTATAGATGACTACTGAAAAATAAAAAAAAATACTTTGAAGTAATTCCCAGGAAATCTCTGAAAAGGGGACTAACTTGGCTCATGCCCCTTTGCCCCCTGAACTTCCTCCTTCTCCCTGCTCCATTTATGACCACTTGACTTTCAGGATGGAAGTCAGCTACTCCATTATATACTATTTAACCTTTTGGAGAGAAGGAACAGAATAACAATGATGAAACAGATACAATGAAGAAGTCTGTGACCTTCTGATATGAAAGAATAGCTATGTCAGCCCTGGATATTCTTTCTACTTCATTTTGGTGAGAGAGAACAAACTCCTGGGTTTGGTGTGTTTGTTTTGTTTTGCTTTTAACCCATTATAATTGGGTCTTTAATTTCAGTAGTCAAAATAAAATCTTTAATGAAATTTACATGAGCCTAATCTCATAGGCAATATGAAGTTACCCTGTGATGAAATGTGAAATAAATGAAACCATGAAACCATAATGAGAATAAATTATAAATAACTAGGATGAGATAGCAGGGATGGTTGCAGATATTTATATGATACCTTAGATATAAAAAAAAAGGAGTTAAAAGTTTCTCTATGAGCTTCCTGAAAATTAAAACATGAAACATTTGATTAATATATTTAAAGTTAAATGATCAAAAAGAAAGTTCTATATCAAAAATAAATAATACTACTAATATTAAATTAATAAGTTCCATTTTATTGAATGCTAAAATATTGTATAGATTTATAGTTCATTTAATTTTCATAGGAAGACATTGGTTAGATTTTGTTTCCAATTTATAGTTGCTAGAGGATCAGAAAGGTTGAAGAGTTATTAGAAGTTTTCTAAGCCTAATATAAAAGTACTTATTTAAAAGGTAAGATTATTTTTAATACTGTTTTTGTTTATGGATTCCTAGCTGTGCATATATTTCCCCATCTGAAAATGGACATAATTCAGCACCTACCTTTTTATATTATTGTGAATATTAAAATATTTAATATAAATTAAATATAAGACACACTATTTTAGCTATTGTTTTTATTATAATTATTTATATCTCAGAGCTTATATCATCAGAGCTTACAATTTTGTTCTTTAATGCTACACCAATAAGTGGCTCAGATTTTACACAGAGGAAAATTTCACCTTTGTAAAATTATTTTTTATAAATTTTCCTTTTTCAGAAATGTTTTAATTTTTACCTAATATGTACATAAAATCTGTTGCCATTCTTAAGTGTTCTTCCAAGTATATATATGTGTACTATATATTACATAAAGAAATAGGACATAATATTAAAGACATCTCAGAAAGATATAACTGAAATTTTTAATGAAATTTACATTTTAAGCATTTATTTTCCTCTTGCTGTTATGACAATGAAAATATATGTCATTGAAATCTTGAAAGGATATGAGTCTATAATGTTGGCAGGACATTTGGACAAGACAAAAATGTTAGAAATATTTCTTATCATCTCAGGTATGTGATTTTTCTCAGAGATATTCTAGCTGGTCTTACATGGCTCTGGTACTGGTCCTTTCTAGTGTTCTTTTCTTTCTCTTTTTTAATGCATCATTTATCAAAACGCTTTGTAAAAAAGACATGCTTTTGAACATAAAAGTGTTCTCTTAAAGTTCATGAACTGCTTGTAAGTGCAGTAGTTCACAAAACTGAATGAATACTTCTTGAAAATGATTCTTGATTGCATCTTCATGCTTATAAACCAAGACAACCCGTAAAATTGAATAGCCTGTATTCTTTACCTAGCTGATGAACTGAAGCTGACTTTTTGTGTATGTGTGTGCTTTGATGATCATTCTACCAAGATCTTTGCACTCAGCATCAAGAATATTTTAGATTAAGCTACTGAGCCCATGAAAAAATTAGTAATTCTCTATCAGTTAACAGCAATCTGACATATTCTACAGCTGTGCACAGTTATGGTTTCACAACACATATATATTAATGAAACTGTTCAAAAATACACTTGTGTTAAAAATAGTCCCAGGAAATTATGTTGGCAAGGATAATAAGAAACTCTCATAGTTTTGTAAGATTTTGTAAGTTTTCTTTTATAATCTAAAGCAACCTTTAATATCAATAGCAGACTGAAACTCACCAATAGTCTCAATATAAAGTAACCCATGTTCTAGTTTTTTTAATATATAAAAGGAGGGATTTTTTAAAATACGTACTTCAAAATAGCATGGTAGTACTTTTCTGAAGGTTATTTGAGGATGTAAAACTAAAGAAATGGAGTTATTTTCAATTTAAGGGTTGCTTACTGCCAACTGTATACATTTGTTGGACAGGCAAAGTTTTTAGGTAGTAATGACAGGCTTGAGGAAATAGGCTATGAGGATACATGAGAAGCAAAATGTGGGGGAAAGGGTGACAGGAACAGTGTTAAGAGAAAAAAGATTCATTTTTATCAGTTCCAAAGATATTTCAAATTCTCTATTAAATACTACTCTATAAAAAATACCCTCCCTTTTACATTGCTCAATACACACATACACACACACACACACACACACACACACACACACACACACACATATGTGTGAGTATATATATATGTGTGTGTATATACACACACACATATATATATATGCAAATATATGTGTATGTGTATATATATATATATAATCTCATATTGCTCTTAACTATTTTGACATTTGAATTGATATTTGTCATATGAGATACCACTTTGAAACCATAATATAATTAGAACTAACAATCTTTAGGTTTACTCATATTTACTCAAGATATATATTTTTATAAGCATCAGTCTTGGTATTGTTTTACAAATCTTCAAAACAGGGATATATAGTAATAATGCTTTATTAATGCTGATGAGCCTGGTAGACTGGATGATTGTAATGACTAGCAGGTAGGGCTGATTTTAACTAAGTTTATGTGTCAGACAGAGGTCAGCTGTCAGATCAGTTAGGATAGCCACAGCTGGAAAGAGTCATTGCTGTTCCAAATGGTCACTTATCCTGCAGCAGGCTAGCCTTGCTTTTTCACTCACTGGTTTCAGGGTTCCAGTGGCTTGAGAGAAAGGCCTTAGAGGCTAAGGCTTACAACTGGCATGCCATCATTTTCATGTCAGTCTGCTGGCCATAGGAAAACCCGGTGCAAGTTCATACTCGAAGGATGTAGAATTTTCTCAGATTTCTTTCTCTCTGAAAGTCTTCATCTTTCTTCATTTTTGAAATATGTTTTGGTGATTTGAAAATACTTTTTATTTCTTTCAATACTTTAATGGTGTCTCTCTCACTTTTTTTCACTGCATTGTATTCTGACTTACATGTAAGATTCTGGATTATGATTAAGAGCCTGCTCTAATTCTTATCACCATACCACAAATATTGTCTTTTAAAAAAAGAAATGTTCTGGCTGCATTTATAATTTTTTTATTCATCTGTTTTCAGCAGTTACGTGATGATGGAATTCGTGTGGTTTTCTTCATTCTTTTCTACTCTGGGTTGACTGATCTTGTATGTGGCTTTATGTTTTTCATATATCTTCTATCATATGTGGAACATCTTCAGCCTTATGACTTCCGATACATTCTACTCTTTCCTCTTTCTCTTCTCCAAGATCCCAATTATACATATTTTAAATAGAATGAAGTTTGCCATAAGTCATGATATTTTTTTCCCCAAGAATTTGATTTGGATTTTTGTTTAATGTCTTCCATTTTTTCCTCATCAGTGTCACATTTTTTTCTACCCACAGGAACATAGATGATGTTTATAGCAGTTGGTTTTTGCACTCTTACCTGTTAACTGTGTTAATGAGGAGATCCTTCTGCAAATCTCTGGATTTCTCTCGATTTAGCTTCCTCCTGATTCAGCTTCCTCCTCTCTGTTTTGCCCCAGAGCTTTTAGTCACTTTGGTCTCTCTGATCTGGGATCCCTGCCTTCTCAACTCGGCAAGAATTCTGATACACATGTTCCCCCTCCCTTTGCAGAAGTCTGTGAACTCTTTCTAGGAACTAAGTTGGTACATTCATAGGGCTCACTTTGTTCTGTCCCCTTATTCAAGACTTACTGTCCTTAACTACCTGTTGTCTAACATTGGAAAATTTTAATTTCACATATTTTGTCTGGTTTTCTAGTTGTCAAAATCAGAATGGCAAATCTGATATATATATAATAAATATATATAATATATTTATTATATATATGTGTGTGTGTATATATATTTATATATATATAAATTTATAAATTTATATATATATAAATTATTCTAACAATGTTTCTATATGTAATTGTTCTTCACTTCCTGGGGGAAAATCTCAATAAATTATTTCTAAAATTTCTAATTATCTTGGATATATACTGCTTTAAAGAAATTATATTCTTGTCTATGGCCATGCTACTCTGAATAAACCCAATCCTGTCTGAACTTGGAAGCTAAGCAGGGGTGGGCCTTGTTAGTACTTGGATGGGAGACTGCCTAAGAAGACCAGGACCTGGAGTCATAAAAAATTAAAAAATAAGGGATTGTAAGCTGACAAGGTCCTTGCAATCTGTGAGGTCAATCAAGGGTTGCCTTGCCTAAAATAAGATGGCAAGCTTAATAATTAAATGTCATCATTCTTATTTTTAATTATATATAATTAATTCCATATAAATATATGTAGTGGTATACCACAGTGTTATTCTATAAGGCCAGCAATTGTTTTTACCCTCTACATATCAATATAGTGAACTTGAATATCTACTCATTAATGAGTTATATTTCTGTTACAAATTACATTCTTCAGAAATTTGATATTTCATTTATTATGTTTTTAGTAACTTGGTTACCCTATGAAATTATGTGTTATGTGTGGTCATATTAGCTCTTATTTCATGATAAAAATCTTTTGTGGTAATGTTTACTTTAGTTCTTGCTTATCAGCAGGAAATATAACTTTGATTTCTGCAGATGATCTACTACATAATAAGCCTTACCATATGATACTTAAAGGCATGTATGTTTTTCAAATTAAAACACTGTAAAAATATATTTTAATACTTTGCTAATATATTTTTTAAAGATTAAAATGTTATTAAGATTTTTATTTTAATATTAAGAATGTATAGAGAAGCTTTTTAGGGGTAAAGTTGTAGGATGAAAATGTAGACAAAGAGAGGGAGACCAAATTAAAAAAATACACACTGCAATAAAAAATGACTTACTGCTGAATTGTACACATGCAACTTATTGAATTTCGTTAAACAATGTCACCATAACAAATTTAAAAAGAATAATAATAAGTGTAATGGCACCTTCTTAACATAATGTCAGTAAACCACGAAACTCACAATTTATTTACCAAAATCATGTTTTAACTAATATGTCAATTATTCTTGCGAACTCAGGAGCTGGCTCATTTTAAATGGCCTTTCCATCTTAATATAAGATGACATGAATCACCAATAGGAAATCCAATGCCATCAAGCACTTCGTGATTTTTATGAGCTCTTCCAAGTGTTTGATGGCAAAGGGATTATTCACAGGCATACTACACTAATAAATCCATGTCGTCAGCCTTTCTATTCTGTGACATTTCTTGGCAAATTGTACTTGACATCTCTTCTCCAAATGAGACTTCAGAATGTAACTTTGTAGATATGGTCTACATAAGGTGAAATGAAGTCATTAGAGTAGGTCCTGATCGAGTATGACTGGAGTCATTATAAAATGAGATTAGGACAAAGACATACACAGGAAAGACCAAGTAAAGACACAGAGAAAAGATGGCCATCTGCAAGCAAAAGAGAGACCTCAGAAGAAAGCAACCCTGCCAGGACATTGATCTTGGCCTTTTAGCCTTTCGAATTGCGAGAAAATAACTTTTGTTGATTAAGTAACCAAATTTTTGGTACTGTTATGGTAGCCATAACAAAATAACCAGCCTCCCTA
The DNA here is from genome assembly GCA_030015415.1 of Cynopterus sphinx. Taxonomy (NCBI): domain Eukaryota; kingdom Metazoa; phylum Chordata; class Mammalia; order Chiroptera; family Pteropodidae; genus Cynopterus; species Cynopterus sphinx. The sequence goes on from CM057380.1 coordinate 15,528,146, forward strand.
GCCAATCCTGTACCTATTGCTTCTTCTCCTCCCTCTTAGATATCATGATAGGGACCATGAGCATATAACTCAAAGTTATAGAAGACTGTCTTTCCTAGAGATCTGTAAAATTTTCCAATTTTTGATTTTTCTATCATAGCTTGGAAATAAAAGTGATAGAAGTAGCAATAATGAAAAGTGATAGTCTATTCAATTAGTCTCCTTGGCTTTAAAAATTAATTTGTCTTTCACTTCTAAAATGTGAAGTTTATTATTTTTTCACTTTCATGTTGAAATACAATCAAAAGAAAATTTAATATAAACTCATTTTTGTGTGCTTTTAAGAAAGAATATGTGTATTGAAATTTCTCTGACATAGGTTTAAAACAAAATAATTCTTCTAGAGCTATCATTCAAAATATCTAATAAAATTTAAGTATATTAAAACAATAATACCTCTCCCTAAACATATACATTCTTTAATATATATCCTGTGAAAGTTTCATGATTTAGGGTTATTTTCTAATAAATGTGCAGGGATGCTATTGCTTTTTTAAAGACTGGTAAATTATATTCTGTTATATTCTATTTTTCAATTGTTTCTGAGCAATTGAGTACTTAAAATAATGCATAAATTTTAACAAATATGTCAGTGATTTGTTAATATTAGAGCCAAAACAAAACCTTAGTTTTTCCTAAACTGTGATGTATATTCACATGGAATCCAGATGTTGTTTCTTTTAACGCTTTCAGTCAGGTTTCTGCTATCTGCTTTATTTTGAAACTTTCAATTGATCTTTCTACTTTCAGTTTCACACTATTTGACTTAACATCCATACTCACTTGAGTGCTCACTGATACAACACACACACACATACACACACACACACACACACACACACACACACACACATACACAAACAGTAATAAAGAATATCAAACTCACTAAGACCTCTAATGATATTTTCCTTGAACCTCTTTGAAAAACCATAAAAGAGAAAATGACTTTATATTTCTCAAAGAAAGGGTACATATCCCCTCCTTTACATCCATTTTCCACCTTTGTAAAGGCTAAATGTCCTTAATGAAATCAAGAGTCCTAATTCCTGGCATAATATTACTTATTCATTTTCACCTTGCTGAAATTGAATTCTTCCTACACCACTGCCAGGTATTCTAATCTGAACCAGTAGACAACATTATAAGTAATTCAGAGAGAAAATACAAATATATATATATATATATATATATATATATATATATATATATATATATATATATATGTCATTTTTTAAAATCTTTTCCTTGTTTTGCTTTTTTTCTTCCCCCTTGCTATTTGGCATGGAGTGCTACTTAGGTAGTTGTTTCTCTTCTATGATGGCTACACATAAATGTAGTTCTATGAGTAATACTCTGAAATTTATTCATTTATCTTAATGAATATTATTGATAGACAGAGAGCTATATTATACTGGGGTTTGGTAGCCACCTGATTTGATTAGAACAGAGGGCATAAGTGCTATCTTTGCTGGCCTGCAGTATATTGTTATCAGATTATTCATCCTGTTAGAATAACACTGAATGGCTCTTTAATACTATATTTTATTTGCCATCATTTTCTATCTATTAAACACTGGAGTTATTGGAAATATGTAGGGGTGGGAATGAAACAAGCAGATGACACTTGTTTGCCCAAATTTGTAGGTACAAATAGCAGAGTTAACAAGAAAAAGTCTGAAATAATTAAATTTTCCTGCCTTCACTAAAGAGGGTACTGAATATCTCAAAAGTCTCATATTAAGATAAGTTGTCTTCTTTGTTTGGCAGGAGGGTCTAAAAATGTATGTCAAAACTTCTGGTAAATTTATAATTCACATGATTCTATGTTAGTCACATAAGAGTAGGACATTTGTTTGATTGTTCAATTTTCAAAACATATGTTTTGTTCTAAATATAACTGATGATTTTGCTACAATCCAACTTGTAATTAGAAATTGCCTGCCAGTAGTCACCCAACAGATCTTTACACTAGGCTTGACATAAATAATAACAGAGGAAATGAACGGTATCATAAATCTAGTTAGTGACATTTCCTGCGGAATAATATAGAAGTCACAGTTCTATTCTGATATTTAAAAAATATTATGGCTGAGAAAACCAAGTCAAAATCAACAAATAATTATCAATGATATCTTTGAGGTTTCCTTAACTCTGCTGACAGTTGAAGACCGAAAAAGCAAAAGCTGTATAAAAAGAAGAAAAGGGGAAAAAAAAGATATAAATCATGTAGTTCAAAAACACTTCAAATGTGAAGCATCATTTTCATCTGACTACATCACAGTGATGCACTGTGAAGCTAGGAAGGGAATCAAGGACACTTGGCAAGCTAAAGATAAGGAAATTCAATTTTCCAGTTAAGTAGACGAGAAGAAATGAGACGTACACTGCTATTTGGATTAGAATGATATACACATTTTTCCTATTCTTCTCAGGATGATATGGGATCTGCACACTCTAGTGTGAGTCCTCTCCCAGGACTGCCATTAGCTAGTTGTGTTTCTGTGAACAAATCATTTCTGTAGACCTGGATCTTATCTTCCAGCATACTGCTAAAGACAAACACAAATTTCACTCTTCTGTGTTTTGCCGATCAGGAGATTATTTATTTTTCTGTTTATCTATCTATCTATCATCTATCTATCTATCTATCTATCTATCTATCTATCTATCTATCTATCATCTATCTATCTATCTATCTATCTATCTATCTATCTATCATCTATCTCTCTATCATCTATCATCTATCTGTCTATCATCTATGTCCAGGAGGTGAAAAACTCTATTTATTTGTTTATCTATGTATATTTATTGCATGCCTACCACCAGCCTGACATGGTCCAGGGCATCAAGATACAGTGGTAAATAAATAAAAAGCCTTGACTTTATGGAACTCATGTCACCTTTTCTGGCTCTTCCATTTTGGGTTGTCTAGATTTAATTCTGCTTAGTAAGAAAAAAGTAAGATTCCAAGAGATTTACTTTGTCTTCATTAAAAGAAGCAAATATTCAGCTGAATTTTTTTCTTTGCCATTCTCTCTTTCCCCTTTCTCCTGCCCTAATACTACTTAAGATGCCAATGAAACGTAAAGAGCTGTCAAAGTCACATCACGACTTGGGGTAGATGGGTTTATCTTAAAAATTATATAAACACAACTGCAGAAGGTATAGAAAAAGAAAAAAATAATGATCACAATATGTGTATTAGTCTCCAGGGCTACCATAACAGAATATCATAGACTGAGTGGCTTAAACAATAAAAATGTATTTTCTTCCTGTTCTGGAAGCCCAAGATCACAGTGTTGGTAGGGCTTTTGCTGAGGGCTCTATCCTTGGCTTGCAAAACAGCTGCCTTCCTGCTGTGTCCACACATGCCATTTCCTCTGTGTGCAGGCACTTGGTGTCTCTTCCTCTTCTTTTGATGACAGCAGTTCTACTGGATTAGGGCCCACCCTTATGATTTCACTTAAGCTTAGCTACCTCCTAAAAGGCCCTATCTTCAAATATAGTCACATTGAGGATTAGTATTTCATCTTATGAATTTGAGAAGACATAATTCTGCCTCTAACCTTATGGACCTACATTGACAACAATTTTTCTTTTTCATACTTGCTTGCTCATATTTTCTAAGAGCACTTAAACATGGCAACATCACTTTCTGTGCCAGTCCACTATTTCACTCATGGGTTTTGTTGGCCAAAATTATAATCCCTTTTTCTCCATTTTTTTTAGATAATACATAGACTACTATCCTCAAAGTTGTTCATCTCTGCTTCTATATCCCTACTAACTGTCAAAGTGTTACCCTCTGCTCTTATAGCCGGGGTGATAAGCACTAGAAAATTACCACATGACTTAATATAGGTTTGCTGTTTCTTTTATTGAGTCCATTAATTCTCGGTTCTTTGCCCATTATAGTCTTACTCATTCTTCAAGACTAATGTGAACAAATCTACTACTGTGACACATTTCATAACCCATAAATAGAATTAAATACTCTAATGCTTCAATTTCCACCATGCTTTTTGGATAGCTCTATTAAAGTAATTGTGATTTCATTGTGTTTTCTTATTTAAATGTCTGTGTCCTCTACTACAGAGTATTTTGAAAAGTCTAAATCCAGCACAGTATCCAGTACTTACTGAGTTCTCAAAATGTTCACACACACACACACACACATACACACACATACATGGTGTATATATAGAACATTGTATATAAATACATAAAACATTTATATACCATTTATATATATAAAACATATATATAAATTATTTGCTTTGCCACTCTATTCCGTGTGACACCCTTGTTCTGTTGATATTGAAACAAATCAATTCAACTCACTAGGCCTGTTTCCTTATCTTTAAAATAAAATTATGTTACTTGTAGAACTGACTGAGAAATATGGGAGAAACTCTAGCATGTGTTTGCATATAGTGGTCCTTGGTTAATTACTTGAATTTAAATATACGCGTTTTTCTACTAAATCATAGGCTAGAAATAAAGGGTTACAAAGCTGTTACCTACTTGATGGGACAGGTTTTTGTGATGTCTAAAATTTATACATGTGGAAGTCACACTTAAAAAATTAGAAATATATAACATTAGATAAAAACACAAATATTTATCTTGAGAGAATGAGTTCATAGTGAACTACACATTTTAAAAAACTGATAAAAATCATAAAAAACAGAAACATATCTTCCTAGTTTTGTTAACTGCCTAACATATACCCACAACTTGTATTTTATATGTTTTTGGCTAGAGTCTTTAATATTTTTTATCTGATAAGAATTGTAAAATGGGATTTTCTACAGAGAAAATAAAATAAAAATTTGTCTTAGAATTGGTAAGATCAATATTTTTTAAGTGACTGATTTCTTTCCTCAATCTTGTATTGTTAATTACATGTAAAATTTTAGGATTGCTGCCAAATTTGAGGAAAACTTCTGAGTTTTCTTCTTATATAAGATGAATGATTTGAAATTATTTTCCACAGATTGACCTCTAGCTCTGTGCACTTAAAAGTTTCTTTCTTTTTTTTTTTTTTTATCTTAATTACCCACACAAGACACATTCTCATAAAACATCTGGCCCTGAAAATCTATGTCAAATGGCAGAAGAGTCCACACTATAAGCAGTAATAGCATGTGGACAAGTAGTCATAATTTAACTAAACATGAAAGTGACTGGAAATGCATTAAGCCTGAACCAAATATCCTCCTCGCTAAACTTCCTCTTCTCCTAATCCTTGAAATGCTCACAGCTACTACTTCACAGCAATGCTAAAGAACTAAAAAATTAAGGGAAGAAGTTCCAGTGAAAGCAGACAGTGATGTTAGCAAATTTGTTTATAATATCCATTTTTGCAGCTTCTAACAAAGCATGTGACCATGTGAATACTTTGGTAAGGCCCTTCTCAGAGATCTGGAAGAGGCTGGTGCAGATGACTGGAACTTATTATTGAGTTCACACCCATTATTGGCTTACAGGTAATTCTACTTCTGATTATGGTGCAAATCTTTGGAATAAGAATATAACAACACAAAACCATAAAGTGTCTGTGAGTATAATGAATAAAAGAGTAGCTAAAGTAGGTATTGGAGAAGTAGACAGTTTCGGAATGAGAGTTGAGGTCTAACTGTATCCTGTGAGCTAAGGAGCTTAGTATTTATAGGACTATCAATGGAATATTTCAAGTAAGGATGTAATATGATCAAAGAGCCTGAAACACACATGAAGAAACTAAGGCATAGAACATTAGATAAACTGAGACTTGGAAAGAAAAGACAGAGCATGTAAACATGTGAACTAAATATTGATACAGATTTTTGTCTCCAAAAATTCATACCAAACTCTAGTGTGAATGACTTAATATTCCTTTTAGAATTTCCCCATCTGCAAATCATTAAAGGTGGTAAATGAGTGCTTCAATATAGAATAACTAAATAGCAAGAAATACATTTTGATTAATTTGTGAAAATGTTAATGTATCTGGAACAAATGTTAGAAACACCATTTTTCTATATTTCTTGGCACTCTAAATTTAATATAACATTAAAATAAACAAATGCCTCGTATTAGACAAAAATTTTTAAATTATAATTCCATATAAGATCATATTTAAAAGTGTTGAATACATAAAATTTGCTAACATGTAAATTATGTAGTGGTATATACAAAGACAAAAGATTATCCTCTTATTAGGTTATATTTATCAGTTTAATTGGTCCTAAAGCAAGGACCACTAAGGTAATTTTCAAAAAATAATGGCCCATAAAATTAGTTGAGAAAAAAAATTGCTCTCTAAAGTATTTTCCTTTTATTTACTTTTTACCAGATTTATTGAGAGATAATTTACAGAGAGTGAAATGAACTTTAAGGGGACATTTTAATGAATTCAAATACATAGTCAAGTAACCATCACCACAACTGAAATATAGATTATTACCCCAAAACATTCTATTATACTCCTTATAATCAATTCACACCCCTCTGCCACCTCTAGTCAGTGGCAACCCTTATGTGTTTCCTGTTTTTTTGCAAAATGTCATATAAATGGAATCATATATATACAGGTTTGGTTTGTGTTTGTTTTCCATCTGGATTCTTTAAATTAATATGACAAGTTTGAATTAATCTATGTTGATGCATATATAAGTAATTTGCTTTTTTTTATTGTTTAGTAGTACTCTACTGCAGAGTACTACTATGATTTATTTATCTATTTTCCAGTTAAAGGTCATTTCATTATTACCAGTTTGTGGTTGTCATGAATAATGCTGCTATAGAAAATTTATATAAAAATATTTTTGTGGACATAGACTGTCATTTCTCTTGGGTTGTTACCTAGGAGTGTGATTGCTTGGTAAAATTTTAAGTGTTTATTTTTATAGGAAGCGACTATATTGCTTTTCGAAGTGGTTATATCATTTTGCATTCCCATCAGCAACAGATAGGAGTGCAGCAACTTTGCAACTATCTGCTTTTCTTAGTGTTCTGAGAACTCAAGCTATAACGATTCCTCCTTTAATTTCTATAGGCTTTAGATTTGCATATTCCAAGGTCTATTATTAAGTATATACACAATTAATAAATATATATTCATGATGAAATAACCATTCTATAATTATGAAATATTCCTCTTCATAAAATGAAGGGAATTTGCAGATGCAATTAAGATCCAAAACCCACTGATTTTGAGTTAAATAAAAGGGCAATTATTTTTAGTAGGCCTAAATTAATCAAAGGAACTCAGTCCTTCCTGATGTCAGACATTCTATGTTGCTGGCTCTGGATAAGTAAACTCCCATGAAGTAAGTGGCCATGCTGGGGAAGCCAACATTGCAAGGGATCATGGTAGCCAGAAAATGAAGCCTCAGTCCAACAGCTACAAGGAAATGAAAAATGCCAATAACCAAGAGAATGTGGTAATGGATCTTTCCCCAGTCCAGTCTCTGATTAAACTGCAGTTTCCGCCAACCACTGTATTGTAGACTGGAGAGGCTTTGAAGCACAAAGCCTAATTAAGCTATCCCTGAAATTTCGGCCTACAGAAATTGTGAGATAATAAATGCGTGAGCTTTTATGTTATAAACCACTACGTCTGTGTTCATTTATAACACAGAATTAACCACTATCTTTAGAATCCTTAAGGAACCAGACTTAGTGTGGACATCTCAGTTCAGCTGTACTGCCAAGGTACTTATAAGGACTCACTATATCACAGTGTACATGTTGTATTTGTTCTAACATACATGTTACAGTATGTGTTTTTGCCATTTATCCACAGGCGAGTCCCCTTTATCCTATCTGTTAACTGCTAATCCTGGCCTTCTCTTATTGTTTCCCTGTCTCTCTGTTTCTCTCTCTCCTTCTTGGTATGTGTTATTTTTTATCTACCTAGTTAATATGCAAATGAAAGCAGAACTATTATGTTATATAATTATAAAATAATTTATTGGTATATAAAAAGTTCAATAGCTGTATAGCAATGAAATAACTCTTCAACTAGATTCATTCTTCACCTTTGAAATAAGGTATCAAATAGTACAAACTCTGTTTTTCAAATGTGAAAATAATAATAAAAATAAGACTTTTGATTGGCATATTTGTGATCAATTTTTAAGTAAATGGTACTTTAAATAGAAAACTATAAATTTAATAAGGTATAAGAAAAAAAAATCAACTTTCCAATTCCTTATATCTGCAGTAGCTCTGAATGTTCTGATTTTAAACTTTATTTACCTGTCCAGTCTCTGGAATCTTCTACAAACCTAGTCTAGCATGCGACTTAGGTTTATGTATTTATATATTGTTAATAGATATCTTGAACCAAGACATCTTATTACCATTTTACTCTTCCTAATGTTGACATGAGGCATTTTATTCCCTGACTTGACTATGCAAATTCACACTTCAAATAAAATCTCCCTAAATCTCAAATCACTAAGAGTTTGCTCAGTGGTATTATTTCACCAAAATTTCACTATTAATATTCCTTAGCAAATAGATCTCATCAGAATTGATTTTTTCTTTTTAAAATGTGGAGTTCTGGAACAAAATATAAAGTTACATAGAATTGTAGCTTCTATGTAACTACATTGGATTAGAAGTGTGTAAAATGCAATGGATTAAAAGTGTGTAAAATTTCAGAAGTTAAAATGTTCATCAATATTGAACATAATCTTAAATCTCTCTTTCTCAAATAAAACTACCTCTCTCTCTCTCTCTCTCTCTCTCTCTCTCTCTCTCTCTCTCTCTCTCTCTCCCTGTCTCTATTAAAAACAATAACCATGGGAAAAGAGATTCAGTATGATTAACCAGAGGCCAAGGCCTACAGAGTATTCTGTTTTTGTCTCCTTACTACTCTACCAGGAGACATAGTAAGACTAAGATATGGTGTAGTTTTGAATTTTGGATTTTTTCTAAAAGCAAAGCTGTTATAAAATAAAAATAAATTGTGTTGAGTTAATTAAATTTAAGAACCAACCACCTAGGTTAAATGACATATGAAATGACACATAAGAGTCATTTTGCATCAAAATAAAAATGCTTCTTCAGCTGCTGAAGTGAATCTTAAACCACTGAGAGTCCACACATGTAACAAAATATTCTGCCTGAGCAATCCTGTCAAAAAGGACAGTAATGTCAGATCAAGCTCTATAGGCTTCCTGATTAATAGAAGTCCTCATATGATGGAGTAAGTTACAACCTTAATGTACAAATAATGAACCTCTATTAAAAGGAAGGGTATCATAAATCAAAATACTGTAGAAAAACCATAAACCTGTAGCAACATAATGGCCACCAGGGCTCAAGCTATATTAATCTTGTGCGGTGCAATATCATTTCTCTAGGAGAGACAACTAAATATATCCCACATGAAAGTGAATTATGAGTGTGATAAAGGTTCTGGACTATTCATTTAAGTTAATGGCAAGGTTCATATTGAGATACCCCCTGGTTAACTCCTCCTCACCATCTGCCTTGAACTCTGCTTCAGCTAAGACAAACAACGACTTGCTCAATCTTCATTCTAAGCCTTCTATTTGTCTGAAATGTCCTCAGGGAAAGGAAAAAAAAAGATAGGGCACTAAAAGTAAACATAAATGATCTCCCCTTCAAAATAATTTTTGCTTTATTTTTCCTCAGCTAGTGCACCTGCTAATTTTTATTTAAACCTTCCTGATATATATTCTATCTTTACTCAGTGTTACACACACTATTTCATAGCATTTTAGTACTGTGTCTAGCATTGAATTTTATGCCTTTTGATATGCTCCCTGAATATTTTTCTACCACAAACTACATATGGGAAATAAAAGCTCCATATTAATTTCTAATGAATGAAGAAGATATTTAACACAAAATATCTTAGCATAGCATTTGTTTGAATACTTCTTTTTTACTTACAGTTTAATGTAAGTAATCTTTCATTAATATGCTCTGATGTGTCCTAATTTATAACTGTCTCTCATGGATAAGACTAATTCTAGCAGAACAGAAAATCCAAGTTGATTGTTTACATATTGTGTGCTTATTAAATAATATTTTAATTCAATCTTATTCTATTGGAAATTGCTCATGGTGTGATCTGTGTTCTTCAACCTCATCTACAGCAAGATGTAATACTCTTTGCTTCTTTTAGGGGTACATGTGTTCTTATGGTTGTAGCAGGCATATATTTCAATTATTTCATTATTTATTTCCTTATAAATGAATTTAAACTTTGTTCTAGAACCTCTAATGCATTTCTATATTGGATACTTGTATATTAGCAATTCAAATACATCTCAATCATTCCCAGATTTTTGTCCCCGAGTATCCCTTAGTGACTCAATTCAGAATACCACCTCCATCTCTTCCCATAGTGATCCATTTTGTACCACAGTGACACATTCTTCTAGGCTCATGCTAGCTGCCATCCTGAATTCTACATAATGTGGAATCCCAGAGGGCCTTTGGTTATAATCAACAGTCTGTTTTAATATTTATGATGTGGGTTTCACCATGATCTCAGGATAACAAGCTGATAAAATCTTTACCCTTAGTGTTTAAATTTTGAAGGCATTATAGAATTCCTAGATCCTAGAGTGAGGTTAGGGTAGCAGTAGGAGTATAAAGTGAGGGAACTGTTATTTTTCTATTTGGTTTTGTGACACAGAAGGATGAAGAAGGTGATAGGTATTTTATGACCTAAATTTATTTATCATAAAAGAATCTGCCATATCTAATTTAATATAAACACACAAACAAGTAGGTTAATTCCATATAGTGGTAATAACAAAGCAGATGATGTAATGTGGTTATGTATAATACATAAGTAACTGGGTAAATCCTTTGTCTAGGATCATGCGAAATCCATCTTGAAAAAGTGACATTTGAGATGGCAATGTAAACACTTGACTTTGAAGTCAGAAAACAAAACAAACAATCAAAACACCCAAATTACCACCTCCATCAAAAAAAAAAAAAATAGAAAGAGAAGGAAAAAAGGAAAAAGAAAATAAAAGTTCCAAAAGAGAAAAAACTACTTCGTGTTTTTGAGAGACAGAAAGAAAGTCATTTTGGCTAAGGTACTATATATTAGGTAGAAAGTATAGATGTGCCCAAATAAGGTTCACAAGCCAAAACTGTAGGCCATCAGGGAAAAATCTGGGATGTTCACTTTAAAAACTCTGTATGACTGCTTTATGGAAAGAGGAATGGAGGAGCACAATAGTGGACTTAGAGGTATCAGTTTGGAGGATGGGGTTAGAGTTTTCTAGAGGAGAAGTGATCATAGCTTAAAACAGGATTGTAGCTCCAGAGAGAATGAGAACTGCTCAGAACAAAGGTATCCAGGCTTAAGCACATCTCAAAATTTCTGTGTTCAAGGTATGACTGGTTTAATTATTTAATGGAGACTACTTTAAAAACAATAGATTTGTTATGAGTGTGGGAAATCAGAGGCTTTGTTTTTGGCCATGTTAACATTGAGTGATGATTGCCAAGTTATCTTGAGGTAGGTGCCCAATAGCTAAATTTGAATAAAGAGATGATTGGATAAATCAACAAGATGCCTAAAAAACCCATCTGGTGAGAATATATACATATATGAATATATGCATGTATCTATAATGTGAATATACACATATCAATATGTACATATATATGTGTATGTGAATTATAGATGACAGATGATAGACAGATAGATGATGATGATTAGATAGATAGATAGATAGATAGATAGATAGATAGATAGATAGATAGATAGATAGATAGATAGATAGATAGATAGATGGATGATAGATAGATGATAGATTCCTAGGAGAGTATTATGAGTAGTTTTGGACTGGGAATATAGCTTTGGGAATAGATACATTCAGAAATCACTGAAGGACACCAGAATTTAAAATTATAATTAAAAAGATATGATAAAGATGCTGAGAAAAAGCAAGCCTTAAAATAGGAAAGACTAAGTGACTATAGTGTCGTAGAATGTTATCCTACAGAACACCAACACAATTAATGGAAATATCAAAAGATCAGATATCTAAATATTTAATAAAACCTACTTAATTCTTATAGATCTCTGTTCCAGTCCCTGAGACAGAGGGAATAAAAAGGATGTGTAGGGTATGGACACTATCTTTGAGACACTCATTCTAATGGGAGGGTACAGACATAAATAGATAAATTTTAAGAGGAATCCCTCTACTGGGTATTACCCCAAAGACTTGAAAACCCATATTCAAAAAGATATTTACACACTGATGTTCATAGCAGTATTATTCACAGCGGCCAGGACATGGAAGTAACCGAAGTGTCCTACAGCAGACACCTGGATAAAGAAGCTGTGGGACATATATACAATGAAATATTACTCAGTTATAAGAAGGGATGAAATACTGCCATTTGTGACAACATGGATGGACCCTGAAATAATCATGCTAAGTGAAATAAGCTAGACAGAAAAAGTTGAAAATGACATGATATTACTTATATGTGAGATATAAACCTAAAAGTAGCAAATAAATAGGACAGTGACTCATGGACATGGACAGAGATTAGTGATTACCAGAGGGTAAGGGGGAAAGGGCAAGGTACATAGGGTAGTAGGGGTCAAATATGTGATGACAGAAAGAAATCTATGAGTGGTGAACACATAATATATATGCCTTACTATTAAATTGTATATCTGGAATTGATTACATTTTGTTAAACAATGTCACCATAATAAAAAAGAAGAGAAAGGTTTGTCATAATTTTAGTAATCACCTGTTCTGAAATGTTTTGAAGAGCAGGTGAAACTGAGAGTCTTCAAAACATCCAAAATGTATAAGTACAAGGTGACAAGAGAGCCCGACCAAGCTCCTGGTTCTAGTGAAAATAAAGAAAAACAAAATATTCTTTGGAATTTCTCCCTTGTTTGTGTGTGGTAATACAGTATTTTTTCCTTTAAATATAGATTTTCATATGATATAGTAAACCCAGTTTAAAAAGCAGAAACCAAATAAATATTAATTCAACTTTTTATAAGTTATGATATTGACCAACTTAAATCCACTCTGAAGGGTCTGGGGATTCAGGTGGTCAAACTCTATACATCATTGCTATGGACTATTAATATAATATTAAATAAAAAGTTTTAAACTCTTGTATTTTTATAATATTATTTAAAAAGATATATGTAAATTTTAAATGTGAATTGTAGAATAGAGAAATATGCAAAGTGTGCAAGGAATTAAAATGTTTTTATTGGTAGGATCCAGTGACAGAAGCTGAACATTAAAATGCACCTTGCCACAGAATCTGAAAGATTCTGTGAAAAACTGCAATGCTATTTATAATGTCCTATATGAGAGCATCTATGAAAAAAATCACATGTATTTTGAGTTCAAAATGAAAACAAAGCAAATGTGAATATATCATTATGCTAAACTTGAAGACATTTTAAATGACAATGTTAATGTATGCATTTTCTATAAAATGGTGATGAAATAAAATATTTCTCTATAGAAATGGATGTCATTTGTCAGGCTAAGCTGAGCCTTTTGTTGTGCACTCATCTGCCATACAAGAGTGATGAAAGCCACAAAGAGCCCAACAGACTCTATTTGATTTTTGGACTACTGACAGTGGCTTTCTGCCAAAAAACAATGATTCAATGCAGTGTATATACTCTAAACAATTAAAAATTCTCTAACACAAAAATTCTAAAAAAGACGCATTTAATTTAGAATATTTAGTGAAAAAATTATAATTGTATTTGCCACAGTAAATTATATTAAAATATTGTCACAACATTTTAGCTAACACTCACACATATTGTCAATATTTAAATATGCAGGTGAAGTTAAAAACAGTTCCTCTTGTTTATCAAAAAAAACTGAGATCTTTAGCAAAACTATTTAACGTCACATGAGTTAATGAATTATATTCAATTGATACACATATAATGACTCAATGTATGGATGCATAACTTTTATATAAATACTCTCCTATTATATATTTAGGTCATTACTAATATTTGTTACTTAAAAATATGTTTCAATTCTATGAAAATACTAAAATGGGTTTGCGATTAGACATGCTCTCATAATTTCTTCTATTTTTGTTTCCTTAATTTTATATTTTCTGTTTTATTTCAAAGTCAAAGTCAAACCACTGAATCATTCTACATTATCTAGTAGTTGCAGATTAATAGGTCAGTGACATAAAAAAAGATCAAGCTTAATTCCAGATCAGTATAGTGTCTGTTGCTCACACACTGGATATAGTATTTAATTTGTATTTCACTTTAGGAGACCTACAATTTGTAGATAAACAATTTGTAGACAAGACAGCTACATTATCTGAAGAACTGTGAAACTTAATAGAGTCACACTTTCAATTCTCTCTACATAACCTATTAGAATTTAAATACTTCCTGAGTCTCAATTTCCTCATATGAATAGATAAACATAACTGTACCACTCCTGAGGAAATTTCATTAAAAAACAAACATGCAAATAAACAAACAAACATGTAAAGAGAAGTAAAATGTCTAGTATATAAAAGAAATTCTATAAATGGCCAAAATTATTTTTAAGGGCTCATTCTATTCTTCCTAGAATATGAAGTTTTAAAATCATCCTCAGAGAAAACAGACTATAATCAACCTAAATTAAATATATATGGTTACTCATTAATTACTATTACTTTCCTTTTATAAATAATCAGCTGATGTGACTAGATTGTCTTTTATTTAAGAAGGTCAGTACTTCTTACAAATCCAATAAAAGTTAAGTTAGTTCTATTCTTAAGAAAGCTTATCCTGGATAATAGGAAAATGTGAAGAAAAAATATTCAGTTGGTAATGAATATTCATATCATGTATGGTAATCAAACATAATCAAATGAATTTTAGATATTTTCTTAGTTAAACCTGTGTTATACAAGTTCTAGTTATTTATAACAACTCAATCGTCAACCTAAAACTAACAAAATCCTTTAAGTAATAACATTTTAAGTTTATCTATGAAAAGTGAAAAACTGAATATACAGACAATAGCCAGACCATAAATATGAGAACTATGACTCACAGCCCATAGCGACCGGCTCAGGAACCCATCTCATTATCTAGAATAACCAGCCCAGGAACCCAACCTACTCTCCCACAAGTCAAACTTATAGGAAGTCAGACCACTCATCCTCTCTAGCAAACACTTCAGGAAGTCAAATAACCCTGTAATAATCAGCCTAAAATGCCAGAACTTGATCAATAAGTCAGCTTCTCTGATTTCTATCTCTCCTTCCAACACAACTTCACACCTTTCTGTTTATAAGTCTACAATGAATATGTAAAAATTTTAAGTAAGAAGATGTAGGTAATCAGATAGTGGGTACTATTCAGAGTTACCACCATGCTTAGTCTAAATAAACAATTCTTAATTTGAGAATAAAAAAAAATGTGGACATACAAACTGATATTCACTTAAGGCAATTGTGCTATAAAGAAAAAAAAAGAATGATAGAAGAAAAAGAAAAACTGTTATACTTCTAATTTCAAAAGTAGTAACTGTTGGATGCATTCACATGTTATAAATGTCATTAGTACGTAATGGTAATTATAGTATGACTAGTTTTATGGTTGAATTTTAGTCCTTGTTTATTTTTTCAGATGTGATATATTCATGCAAAGAAAAATAAACTTTCTATAATCAATTATAAAATTGATTTTGAATGTTCTATAAGACCCAGCAGAGGACATTGTGGGAGTCTTTCTTTTTTAACTCATATTGAAATATAATTTCATTAAGTAGGCTACAAAATAATTTAAGCCACAATTAAATATCCCAGTGTGTGAAATGCATTGCAAAAAGATTACTTTGAAAAGCTAGCATTTATATATTTCTACAGGAGTCATATAACATACTTCACAGGAAAGGTTTATGGTTCTATACAGAAAAAAATAAAATTAAAAGTGAAAATGCATTATAAAGAAACCCAGAAAAATAAACTGTGACTAAAAAAATAAGAAAAATTAACAAATGAGGAACAATTTTTAGTTATAAATAGTAATGAACTATTATTTAGTCATGGATTCTCTAGCAATATCTCAGTGTTAGCTAAGTCATCTTTTCTGGACATTTTAATTTCTTTACCAATATGAAAATTTTACTATTGACACTTCATTTTGTTTGTTAATGTTCTACTTGTCCTTTGTGCGGTTACCACTGTTTAATATCCAGCTTTATCAAATTGTATGTGCACAAAAATATAGGTGACAAAACATTAGCACTTACAAGATTATGCAAAAAACAGTAAACTTTGGGGTAACTTTTAATTAGAACATGTGGTGAATATTGTAATACATGAAATGTGAATTTTTCTCATAAGAGTCTGAAAAATCAGTGTCTTAATTTGCACGTCAATGTATAAAAACTGTTCCTGTCAAACATGTCACTGAAAGTGACACAATCACACACTTTTAAAACTATCTTTGATGGAGTAGCCAAATAAATGTAATAAAGAACAATGTATAGTAACCTATTATCAACCTGCTTTAAAATTTTAGTTTTTTATCTTAGTTCCTGGTGTTTTGAGGTTTAAAAGTGAAGTCTAAGTGATAGACTACTATTTCATCATTTTTGTTCTTAGTATACAAATGTCGTAAAAATAAATGAGGTATTCTTAAATACCTTTAACTGTCACTATTAATTTGTCTAAGAAATTAAATTTTCTTAGACAATAAAAATATAAAAACATTCTCTTTTTATTCTAATTTTGAAGCATGTCATACTTATCACTCAGAAAATATATTTTAATATCTTACACTTTTGCTCAGCAACTTCATTTCCAACTGTGTTAAGCAATTTAAGTTCAGTATGTTTTATAAAATTTTATCCCATTTCTTCTGTAAGAATGCACTTAGATTTGAGAACACCCTCTAATTCTAACTTCATTAGTGCAATTAATAACATAAATTAAAGAATATTCATAAATCATTGAAATGAATCTTGAAATGACTTTGATAAGCAGCTTACCTGATCCCTCAGTTTCTCTCTTCATGATAATATTTGATCTCTGCATTAGAACAAATAAAATCATATTTATGAAAGTGTCTGGAATCCTTTAAGCTCAAAGTTTCTATGCATATATTTTTATTATCATTTCTATGCACATTTCATGTGTACATAACTCCAATGAAAGTCACTAAAGTTTACATGCCTGAGATTCATTCAGTCAGAATTTATTTACTTTAAACAATGTCCACAGAAATTGTCATAATGTTTAAAAAAGATTATAGATTTGGTGTGTGTGCACGTGAATGCTCCTGTATATCTGTTTATAATTATATTTAAATACTTACTGAAAATGCTCATTTAAAATTAACATTTAAAAAAATAATTTGACAAATTTGTCAAACCAAGTTATTTTTAAAATCCATATTCTGCATTAATAAACAAAATAAACTTTCTTTAAAGAGGAAGAACAAATAAAAAACTGAAATTACATTTTATGGCAATACTACAAGTTCTATAATACAGAATATCCTTTATATTTTTTATACTTCCAACATATTGCAAAAACAATATTTTTTCCAAATAAATCCCCTAATTTCTTTTCTTCTCAGCTACCAATCCAAGTTTTTCTAATCTGGGTAAAATATACAGGGAAAATAATTAGACTAGTTTTAAAAACATAAATGCTATTAACATAGCACGTTCAGTAAATACACTGCTATCATGGCTAGCCACAAAAACCATCATAATTTTTATATATCTATAGAATTTAATAAATGTACATGGCTTAATATAAAATCAATATGCATGTTCTTTGGTAAGAATATATTATTGCTTACTTCAAAGGTATTAGAAATATTTCACTTCTTCCTGTGGTTTCCAGCAATACCACACAAATAATTCTACTTGTCCTAAGAAGTTTGTAGAACCACAGCTATGAGGAAGCAAGGATGTAGATATTTTATGTAAAAATTCTTTTAAAAGTTAAGCTCTACTAAAATGTAAGAAATTAATGTTGCAATATATAAGTAAGCAGACCAAACCAAAGAACCTACATTCACTCCATGTTAGTCAGCTGTCTTTCACCATTATTTTTGTTTTCCTTTCTATTTCAGAAATGAGAGAACAACATAGAGAGACAGGGGTAGAGAATCAATAAATAGGGAAGTAGTTTAAGATCTCATTTGCTTCTTAATGCTCCTCTAATCACACAGTATTAGCATTAAAAGAGATTTTTGGATAAGCTTCATGGGAAAAACCTAATTAAACCCCACATTTAACATTTTAAAACAGGCTATCTTATTCACCAACCCATCTTTCATCATTCATCCACATCTCTTAAAACCTGTTACAAACTCAAAGGCATGAAAATTATTTCAAATTAAATTTCAATATAAAAATTATTTATTCAAATTCATGAAGTAGTAAAGAAATAATAAAGCTGTAGAATCAATTAATTTTGCAACTACTAATAATTATGTCAACTAAATTATTCCTCAAAATAACATAGCAAATATTTTTTTAAAAACTACATAAAAAATATCTGAAAAGACCCTTAATCAATTCTTTCACAGCCTGTTAGTATTGAAAACATAAGCTTAGGAGTTAGAAGGCTGTTCAGATAAACATAATAACAGGTTAATCAATACATTTATAAGACTTTACATTAAATTAATTAAATTCTTCTTCTACTACTTATCTCAGGTTTCAAATGTTCCCCCATCCAAAAAAGTTACAAATAAATATTCAATTTTCTCAGACTCACAAGCTAATAAAAAGTAGAATTGGTCATTGAAGCAAAAAGGTCAAATATCAGATCTTGTGTTTTACTACTGGGATACACAACACAACATCTTAAGTATATTCTGTAAGAATGGAAACCACAGGAATCTGTTTCATAAATTTGGATGGAGGAGTACCATTCCTGGTTTAAAAAAAAAAAATCTGTGAAGTTTCAGGTGTGGCTATAGAAAATTACAAAGACTTTATGGGGGCAGGCCTGTCCCATAAAGGGCCCTTCATCCAGCAAATTTGGTACCCAGTGAGGGCAATGCAGTCTCCAAAGGGAGTTGTAGTCAAGGACCCAGGCCCCCTGGCCAGCCATGTTCTTATTCTCCATAGCTGCCTTGCTAGCCCAGGTGCCTTAAGCCTTCTGACAGGATGCCTTCAGCAGAAGTCTTCTTCAGGTTATTCTACTGAAGCTGCCTTATCGGAGAGCAGGAGGAACCTCGAAGATGCTTTTTCTCCACTCCAACTTAGCACTTAGTACTTCACTCATAGCTCCTCCACTTTGTCCTCTCCAACTCCCGTGGGTTATAAAATTGCAGAAGCCTTTTGTTTGGGGCTTGCTTGGCAGGGAGGTGACCTCCACATCAGAGTTGACTAACATTGCCTTTCCTTGGGGTCAAAAATGAAATAGGGAGGAGGAGACAGTGATGGTACACTTCTTACTTATACTATTCAGTAAGTGATAAAAGGCCTGACCATTTGATTTTGCCTTGTTGTCTTTACGAGCTACTCTAACACCTGGGAGGTCAGCACACTCCAGCTCAGCTGGACTCCTGACAAGTATATGTTTGACTGCATCAAGTTCTTAGACAATGAGAAAGAAAGACAACCCAAAAAATATCTACTGAAATAATGGCATCAGTGGGAGAAATTAAAGAGTGGTGAAGACTACAACCATGTTGAGAAGTTCCGTTGTCAATGTTAGCCTGGGAGGTGAAAATTCAAAGACTAAATTTAGGTTATACTTTAGAAAAAAGTATTATGAAAGACAGATGAGATGATACCCAGGAGTGATGGAATCAAGGGATTTTTCATTTTAAATAATGGTGAGACTGAGGTGCTGTGATGTAAAATAGTGAGTAGGTCAGAATATTCTAAAGGTAAAAGAAAGACAATATTAAATAATACTATGGTTCTAAAAGAGTAGAAGTGGCCCAAGTATATTGTCTCTTTGCCCAGAAAGGAAGAGGATCAGATCTTCATTAAACTAAAGAGAAAAGTAAAGAAGGAATATAGATGTAGACAAACTTGGAGATCTGATGGTAGCAAATTCAAATAGTTCTTATTCAATAACTTACAATTTATTACTATGGAAGTCGTGGTAATTATCTGCTAAAAGAAATACATATATTAGGGAGGAACAGATATTGGAAAGAGTATGAAAGGTGTGAAAGAACCAAGAAGTGGGAGTGTTCTTTACAAAGCTTACATGCTGCAGTAATGCTGCAGAAGATGGAACACTCAATACTGGAAGAGAAGTTCAATATTCAGTGTAAACAGCTAATTCTCCAAAGTTCCCCAAGACACCTTTCAAATACTTGCAATGTGCTATCTCGCCTTCATAAACCTCTTATGGGGCAATGGCTCATTTCTAGTTAGAAAGTGAACTCCTGGTCTCAGGGCAATAGCCAAAGTAGAGGTTTGGTGGTCACATGGTTCCACTGAAAAAGTGTATCATTTGAAAATCTGACAAATGAAAACTGAAATCCATAGCTTCCTTCTCTGGCTTAGTTCTAGAACACATAAAGTCAGTCTCGTACTGTCCAAACAGGTTATAAGAGAATCTTAAAGAATAACTTTACTCATAGGAGAGACTATAAAGCCTAATTAAAAGGCCTAATTAATTATTCCGTAATGGTGCCCACTTGGGGCAATGAGCATTTTCATTGAAAAGAAACCTTTAAACAAGCTTTTCAGTTTCTATTCATACACTAACCATAAAACATTTGACGAAAGACTCTAATTCAAAATACAGAGGTGAAAAGCATAGGTATACACACTCAGAGATGTGTATGAATTATAATAATGAACAAAATAGTATTTCACAAGAATTTTATATCTTCTGAAATTTAAGAGAAGATAATACAAAAATGAGAAAATAACCAGATAATAACAGAAACAATAGTAGTTCTTGGTATTAGGAGAAAAAATAAAAAAGAATAGCAAAATTTTAAAAACTCAGGAAAGAACTAGAAGATAAAAATATTTGAGAAAGTTCCCAAAAGATGAAAAATTTATAATTGCAATTTGAAGTTAAATAACATTCATAAAAATAAAAAAAATAAAAAAATTAGATGTCCAATGTTATCATGACATAAGGATAAGCATTAGGAAAAAATATTAAGAAAATTAGACATTAATTCATGAGTCTTAACAATCAAACAATGGGGAATGTTGTAAGAGAGGTAAAATAACTTAGTGGGAAGGATATTACCATGTTTTAGAGTCCTTGTGGTTAATTCCTTTTTGTCATTCAGAGGTCAGTTGACTTACCAGCTGCTCTCTAGAGCAACTTTTCTAAACCACCTAATCTAGCAAACATTGATCTTTTAAAAATATCACATTAAAATTATTTACCTATTTATCAATGTCATGTTATTTTTATTGTCTTTTTCCACACACTAGAATTTATGTCCTCTGAGAACTAGAACTTTTTTTGTTCCGTTAAACTGCTTAGAAGAGTTCCTAACATATCAAGAGTTTCTTAACAATTTTCAGTTATATTTTTTGCTGCTGTTCAGTTCTGGTTCTTTCATTTGAAGTATGTCAGTTGATATTACCTAGACATGTAATTATGAGTTACTATGATAATCTTTCCTCTTTTAAAATGTTTGCAAAATACTATCAACGTAGCTAATCACTTTTATTTTGTAAATGTCAACAGCATTCTTCTAAAAAAACTATTTCATCTCCTTCAGTTACTTATGTCTTTTTACAAATATCCACCTGCAAATTTAAATGATGTTTGCTTTCTGATTTAATAGTGCAACATTATTTTTTCTTCTCTCCCAGTTTTAAAAAAGTTAGTGTTTATTTTTTCAATGTTAACATATATTCCTAAAAGATGGTAAATGTGGGAGTTGGCAAGAGTTCCTGCTTAAGCAAGAACCTATTAATAGTGTAAGGTATTTAGGTAAAATGCTAGGCATAAGTCACCCAAAACTCTTGGAAGAGAAAAAAAAGAAATTATATTAAATCAGTAAAGTCTGTATCATTACTTCACTTTTTAAAATGGTTTGTTTTATTATTTTAAAAAATAAAAGAAATTCTGTGCAACATTTAGAATATCTTGGCATTCTATGCATTCTAAAAATTATTGCCCACAATTAATTTATACTTAATCGTTCTAAGAACAGATGGCAAAATTAAATAGCTTTTACATATGCAGAAACAAATAAGCAAGTTTGTTATTAAAAATTCTTAGTGAGATATTTTAACAAGATAGTTGTCTAAATAATTTGAATTCTTACCTTTTACATTTTTTCAGATATTTGTCTGTCCTTAATAATTTAAAAAATTAATGTTTAACCTTGCTTCTTTTACAGTCATCTAATTCATCTAATTATCCATTCAATCTGTTTTTTAATATGTTCCAATATTCAAATTATTACACATGATTACAAATGACACAAGTGTTTGAAAGGACTCTGTTGCAGATGGTTAATTTCTTATTAATGGGTAGAAATGTGCCTTTCATAAATCTATATCTTGAGAAGAAAAAGCAATCAGTTATTTTGCCTAGCAATTTAATTATTATACATATTTCTGTCTCCTCTTAACCTAATCACAAAACTTATGAACTCTAACTTATAAATTACTTTCAAGCTCTTGTATTTATCTGTGGTAGGCAAAATAATGGCCCTCTGAAGTCATCCATATCCTTATTTCCAGAACCTATGAATATCTTATGTTACATGGCAAGGGGAATTAAGGTTGCTAATTAGTTGACCTTGAGATGGGGAGATTATCCTGGATTATCCAGTGGGCCCAAAATAAGCACAGGTTTTAAAAGTAAAAGAGAAAAGGAGAAAAGTCTGGAGTTTCCATGAGCCATGGAATATATGGAACCTGGAAACAGTAAAACGGTAGAAACAAATTCTCCCCTAAGGGCCTCCAGAATGATGCACCCCTACTGCCATCATGGTTTTAGCCCATTAGCCCATTTCACACTTCTGAGTTCCATACTATAAGATAATAAATCTGTGTTTTTAAATCACTAAGTTAGTGGGAATTTATTAAGTTAGCAGCAATAGAAAACTAATACATTCCCTATTTTCTGATATTCCTCATTGTCCTCATGCTTCTTCCCACTCAGTGTTATATATCTCACTCAATATAAATGCTCATTCTGCTACAAATCAAATGTTCAAATTATGTGCCAACTACCTATTCAAAGCTACTTTCACTTGCCCACTGGAGAAATATTTCTACCAGCGGCTATTTTGCCATATTTTATACCTTGGGCTAATACCCTGACAATCAATATATGACAAGAGTTTTCTAGATGCAGGCATTGTGCCAAACGAGTTATAGTGTATTCTTTATGTTCTTTGTTAACCACTCAAGAAATCTATAATGTAACTAATGTTATTTATTATCTTTATTTTTGCTATTTAGGAAACAGAAATGAACAGCAAATACTTTGGCCATGGTTATAGAACTATTGCATAACACAACAAATATTTAAAATGAGATGTGCCTGGTTTGAAATTTTTGTTACAAATAGGATGACCTACTGTCTCCTAATGCAAGTACAGATTCATATAAAATCTTTCCATCATTATTAACTATATATTATCAAGAATGTATTAACTGAATGGTGGGAAGGGCCAAGGAACTAAGCTTATGGTTTACCTGAAATCCTTCCTACCTTTGAAAAGAATATTTAGAGTCATTTATAAGTCATGATGACCATCTTTTTTAAAAAATATCATCACTCTCAAGCTTACACAATTGAGTTCGTAAACAGTTATATTTCTAAATTATGAAGCTGTGTTCATTGACTACAAAAGACAATATCAGTATTGACCACATGAGTCAAGAACAGTAAGATCCTCTCATGGAAATTTGGAATGAAGAATGACAGATGCTAATCTCAATCTGGGTTCTTCCTTTAATAGAAGATTCTGAACACATGGATTTTGAACTGAACATATACATGAATAAGGAGAAGAAAGTTTATCTGTATAATACGCCCATATACTAAAGGGAGATAGTGATTAAAAAAACTACATTTGGAGAGAGAGAGAGAGAATCGACTTACACCTTTCTTATATTTACTAAATTCCCTCTCCTTGTTCCCTTTGCTTTATGGTTCTATTAGAGAGAGAGAGAGAGAGAGAGAGAGAGAGAGAGAGAGAGAGAGAGAGAGAGAGAGTGTGTGTGTGTGTGTGTGTGTGTTTCTTGCTAATGCTGATTCTTTTCTTTTTACTAGGTCAGCAGCAAGTTTTAATTTTGGTATTTGGTTTAGACAATAAAGCCCTCTGAGGTTCTACATATATTTCAGGAAGACTGCCTTCCTAAGTGTCATGAAATATTAAAAATGCATATTAATTCTTTAGAATGTTTCAGGATGTTTAAAACAAGTACTGACTAGGTAATTAATTTGCATCTGGCTAAAGTGTATTATGGTTGAAAGACTGATTTCAGACTCCTATGCTCCAATCAAAAGTCAGACATGGGCAGATTTAGCCAATAGAATCTTACTTAATCCTTTTCCTGCTATCTTGGAACAAAAAAACAAACAAAATATCCTACTATTTACAAAGATAATTCCAACATAATTATACTGAGACAATTTCCTATGAGAAAAAAAAAGTACCCCTGCTTTAATGAAATCTGACTTACACAAGAAAAATATTTCTCAAATGACATAAAAGATTGTATGTTTGTTGTTTGACAATATTTGGAACTATTATTCTTCAGAGATTAAAATATGTTATATAAAAGTTTCTATGTACACAATGCCAATACTTATATCAGACCAATAATGTACCAGATACCAAATTTTTCAAGGCAATATAACGGAAGATATTTCTTTAAATGTCATTAATTCCATAATATATTCTATTTAAGTAATTCACATAAGTCAGAACTTCAAAAGCTCAATATTTATATTTTTTCTTAAAATTTTCTATAAACAGAACTTACATTATTCCTCATATATAATCTCTCCTTATATTTTTACAGTAATTGATTTGTTTTTGTACTTGAACTTTGCAAATTATTCAGTCAGAAAATACTTTTTATCTCCCAAAACATGTAACAAGTAGTAACAAGAATTTTAAACAAGAAAAAGTTAGTATCATTTAAGGGAGTAAGCAAACTCAGTCTTCTTTCTTTTAAATTGTCTTTCTAAAGTTTTTTCTTCTCTATCGTGAGTTTAACTTTTTCCTTTAATAATCTTTGTTGACATCAAAGATTTTTAAAAAATTAAACAAATTTTCTAAAAGCAAAAATAACTGATAGTTATAGTATTATTAGTGTTTAACTACTTTTCACAATTATCTTCATAGCTAAAAGAGAAAAAAGAAATACTTATCAAAGTGTTAACCAATAAAATCAATGGTTTCATGGCATATTAAAATACTTAGCTAATATTACCTGTCAATATGGTCTTTCTTTGTACTAATAATAACATGCTATATTTTAAAATAGCAAAATATAATAAAAGCAAACTAAAATCAGAACAATCCTAACAACAACAAAAGAGAATAGGCACCTCTGTTTTTAAATGCTCCTCTCAGTTTAATTGGTTCAGCTGTTTCAGTGTTTTATGTGTAACCATTGGGGAGGACAACATTTTGATAAAATGGATTTCTCAGGACAGGTGTGCAATATGAACACTTGCAATCTTCTAGATGAATTATAGACAAGTCTACTTCATTCATCATACTTATAAGTGTGCACACACACACATGCACACACACAATGAATTAATTATTAAATAGTATACTAAAATTGAATCAAATATCACCATAAAAGTGACAACTATCCTTTCCATTAATCTCAACTAGTTTTGTTTTAAAGTACTAAGCAATGTCATGGACTGATGGTATTTGGAGACTGGAACTTTGGAGTGTAAATAAGGTTGGCAGAAGTCAAAGGGGTAAGGCTTTCATGATAGGGTTAATGCCCTTATAAAAAGAGACATCAGAGAGTTTGCTCTTTCTCTCTACCACGTGAGGACACAGTGAGCAAGTGACCACCTTCGATGAAGAAGAGAGTCTGCATCAGAAACTTATCTCTGACTTCCAGACACTGGAACTGTGTGGAAACAAATTTTTCTTGTTTAAGCTATTCTGTCTATGATATTTTATTATGGTAGCCCAAGTAGACTAAAGTAGACAGGAATGAAAAAATATGGACATTTCCACTCTCTGTGCCACAAAATTTAAGCTTCAAACTAAACGAATCTGAAAATTGCTACAACACTTCTTTGCTGTTTAAGGTTTATAGACAGAAGAAAACTCAGACAAAAATTTAACTTATCTGTCTAATATTTACTTGTACTTTTAATATTTTAAATAGTTATATAAAAATACCTTAATGGCACATCAGACACTAACCCAGCTAATAAAAAAAAAGTGGCAATTTTCTGTTATTCCTTGGGTGTTTAGCTTAAGGAAGAGAGAAAAATCAGCATTTTCGGGCAGCCCAATCAAATTCCACTTATTAAAGCAAAATTTCATTTAGAATTCTAATAAAAAGTGACTAACATTGAGCGAAGTGGAGAGAGGGAATGAGGAAGAGCTTCACATAGAAGCAGCACTGTAGCATTGAGTTTCAAAGATGAATACTTTCTTAAGGACAGATCATGAGGAAAGGGCAAAAACAAACAAACAAACAAACACAAACTCATGCTTTGAAAACAGAATAAAATAGGTTCAAATCCTGGCTCAGTTACAAGCTATGTGAGCTAGTCACTTCCCCTATTTGTCTCTGTTTCTAGTTGGTATAGTTCAATCATCTATTATTTGTGGCTGGGCTCAGTGTTGCTTCAAACAAGATCAGGTATCTTATTAGCCAAGAAGAAGAAAAAGATAAATTTTTGTAAGGAACCAGTGTCTGCACATCATGTTACTGTAATTTTACTGCTCTACCAAATTTTGATAAATGCCACCTGCATTAGCTTGAAAACAAAGATTTAAAAAAGGGCCTTCAGTGACAGATGAAAATTTATATTAAAACAGTGCTATCAGTGCTCTAATACAATTTTATTCAGTAAAAATGCTTTGCAACTTGATGTGAGATTTTAAATTTGGTTTAATTAATTAATTTTTATTTTTAAAATAAGGTTTTCTCTGCCTGTGGGTAGAATCCATCTGTCAGACTACAGATGAACAAGCCAGATTGAAGAGGGACAGACTTTCTTAGTGGGCAATATGTATGAAATGTAATTTTGCAAATTTGGATGCTTGAAAATCTGTGAATCTCTATAAGCAAGCTATGAACCTAAGCCAAAATCATTAGGAAGAAAAAATTAAAATTGGTGCATTGAATACTCCTTTTTATGTGCAGGAGCCTCTATTATGGCTCTGACCCAAATGGCAGGATTCAGATGTATTCTTCCCCAAAAGTATCAAATAATTCATAGAAGTATCCTTATTTCTTTCTCAGTTACTATCCATAATGACACTATATAATGTTGGATCTCTTATCAATACAATTGATATTCATATGTCAATATGAATAAAATATAAATTAATCTAAAAATAATAAATGATTTTATATTAAGTGGAAGTGGAAGAAGCTTTTGCTTCAAAACGTTGTAGTAACCAAGCATGTGGTTCATGCTATAGATCTCCAAAATGTAAGCACGAGCAGCATTATGCCCTTATAAATTCAGATTTTTAGCTTTTTTAGGCTTCAGTTAAATGATTATTAAGTAGAACTTCCATTGCAACAGTTCTGTTCTTAAAAGTTTTATTAAAAATTTGGAAAAAAATGAATGAATTCTAAACAAACAGGTGACATACTGAAGCTTTTTCATATGTTTAAAGCATACATTCTTTAGCTTTATGTCTATATATAATTACAAAAACATCTATTCATTCATTTTTCTGTATATTTCTTCTACATATTTTAAAAGAATTCCTCCTATTTGGTTATAAAACATTTCCAGTTTCTGTGTATTACCTCTAAGAAATTTCATATATATATAAATTTATGCATTCCATTATCTTGCTAGACTTAACTTTAAACCTATTAATAGGCAATACATTAAGTAATTTCAAATGTTAAGCTGCCCTTGCTTTCCTAAAGTAAATTCAATATGTATATTTTGTACATACAATACTCATTTTGATGTGTTAAAGTTTACTTATAATATCTACATTATTTGCTCAAGTATTCCTTTCTTACACATTTTTTCATATTAAAATTACAGTTTAAAAATGTTTTAATAATGTGCTAAAGCATGTAGGTCCAGGTAATTTTGTGTATATGTGGCCCTTGGAGATGGGATAAAATATTTAATGTTAATTAATTTTAAGTATTTTAGATGAGTTCTCTTTTCAATTGCTGCTTGAGTAAATTTTGATAAATTATATTTTAGAAAATTTAGTATTTATTAAACTTTCTAACTTATCAGCAAACATTATAAACCATAACATAAAATTGACATTTTATGAGACAAAATTTGAAAATAAACAGTTCATAGGCTTTTGCAGTGTAGGCTCCTATATCTTTAATAATTCAACTCTGTTATAAACATAATAAGATAATAGTCATTTTGCTTCTGTAAATTCCATATTCAAGAAACAGTTGCGATTCTATACCTAACATGATTTTTACGTCTAAAACTATGGTCTTTGTCTACTAACTTCTATGCTCTTTGACGGTCCTCTTTCTCAGGTCAAAGTGACTCCCTTAAGGGCATGTGCAACAATGGATTTAAGTGGAAAAGCAATATCCTTAATATATCTTTCCAGCATGTTACCTTGGACCACACTTTGAGAACAACTGACTAGATGCAGCTTGAGGTATTGTATTGAATTAATCCCTGTTACAAGTAGGAAGAGATATCTAATATGAAGCAACATTCAACTCTTTTCTACCATACCCCATAATGCATACTGAATGATAGTTTTAATAACCATTTTGTCAATATTAATAGGGATCACCATTTTATATTTTCTTATATATTTCTTTCATTGAGCACTCCAATTTCAGTAATAGCAGTGATACAATTAGATTTAACACAGAGAAAACCAACACCAAATCCAATTCATGAGACAGATTATTATTCTCTTGTAAAAAATTAAAGTCAAATTAGTAGTCTAGGACCTGTGTAACAGTCTAGCTCAAGAAATTATCACGCTTATGCTCATCATGCTACTCCTCTGGACAGAGCCTCAGGGTTAAAAAATGGCTGCCTAAACATTCCAGGTGGCAGAATGGAGGAACAGAAGATGAAAAAGAGATCATCCATCTTTCTAATGACATTTTCCAAAAATTGCACAAAATACTTCTACTTATATGTAATTGAATTCTATTTAGTATTACTATACTTAATTTCAAGTGATCTGCAGAATTTTAGTATTTATTCGGAGTAGCCAAATTTCCAATGCTAGTTAGGATTCTAACACTGAGAACAAAGGGAGAAAAATTAATAGAAATATGTATTCACTGACATTCAAGTTCCAATTTCTCTTCTTTGTTATTATTCTACATGCTACATTACCACTCCAAAGCCTCCAAAAGGATTCTTTTAATTTATATTGCTAGTTTTAGAAGATTCTTAGGCTCCCTTTGAGTGTGTCTTTTCCTATATTTTTAAATTAACCATATCTTGGACTCCAAAAAATTTTTGCTTTGATTCTCCCTGGCTAATTGCTCATCTACAGATTTTCTGGGCCATGCATGTTTTAAAAACTTAACACATAACCCTATGTTAAGAGACCTGCGGAAGGAAAAGATTTTTATCCCAGGACAAGTCAGACCATATTTCTTAGTGATTTTCTTTTGCTAATAAAGAGATTTTTTCAAATTCACATTTTTACTGATTAACAAGCTTGGAGATGATGAAGGAAGCTATTTTTTCTATATGAATTTCATATACATATGCATTCTTTAATATTAAAATAAATGTGCATTAATTTTTAATTTACACTGTTTACTGATTATTATTTTGGATATAAATTTACAGGTTTTTCAAGCCTATAAAATTCTCTATAAAATTACTGTTTTTCTTTTAAGGTTATGCTTACATATGGGAATGAGGGCTAATTATGAGAATATGGGGGCTCATTTGAATAATTAAATAGATCTGTTGACTCATTTGTAGAAATGTTCTGAAATCATTAAACTCTGATTTCATTATTAAATTCACATAGTATAAAATAAAGAATTTGTGTAAATAATATAAAAGAATTAGGAAAAAATGAGAAAATTCAATGCAGTAAGAGGCACCAGTAGGTGTTAGAGATTTCCTCTAGGAAGTCTACTTTCGGTAAGGCTGGCATTACATCCTGGATAGATGTCACTGAGTGAGGAATTATTAACACTTTCTTTGAGAAGAAAACCAAACCAAATCAAGCCAAACTGAAACAGCTACATATGGTCAGGCATTGCCCCAGGAAGAAATATGCAATATTTGATTTACCACCAGTAACAAAGTAATTTAGCAGTATTCCTGAAAAAAGCTTATGTTATTATTTTTTATATTCACTCAAAGACTGAGAACAACATTAGGAAATAAAAATATCTTCATAATAGAAACTTGCCAATATCAACAATCCTATATATGTGTTATGTAGTATATATGTGTACATACTATATAATATAGTACATTAT
Source organism: Cynopterus sphinx (assembly GCA_030015415.1). NCBI lineage: Eukaryota > Metazoa > Chordata > Mammalia > Chiroptera > Pteropodidae > Cynopterus > Cynopterus sphinx. The sequence continues at coordinate 15,558,757 of CM057380.1, forward strand.
ACAGTCTATACTACAGTGCATATTAATTAGCATATATTTGAAAATACTTAGTTATATACCCAAGTTTTTAACAAAAACTTAAGCTTTTTTAGACGAAATCTTAATTCAATAAAATTTATCTCTATATATTCTACTCTACTACCAATGGCATTGTGAAGATCATCCTAGAATTTAGGATGAATAAATAAAAGTCCAATTTATACTTTGCATTGTATGCAATTAGAATGTAGAAGTAATCCCAATGTTAATATTATACCACTGTTTTTATTTCATGTTGAAAATTTTATATTTCATAGAGTAACATAGCTGCATTATGCCTTTGTTCATAAAGAGTAATAGTATCTAATTTTTTAATTATTTGATAGACTAATTTTACTATATCTGTTACTTTTGAATATTCTTATTTTTTACATTATTTTTTATCTCATTTTGATATCTCCTGTTTTTCACTATCTTTATCTTATGTATACATTTTATTTTTTTCTTTGGATGATTTAGCTAAATTTTCTTCCCAAAAGACAAAATAGTGCTAGGTATCTAGTTAGACAAGAGGGAAAGGGGAATAAAGTAACAGAGACCCAGCCTAGAGACCACCCAAAGAACACCCTGTTAGTACTTAGATAATCCCTTCTGCATAATCCCAGAGACAGGAGGGTCCTTAATCTACAGCAGTTTTAATCTGTTCACAGAAGCTTGAGCAGAAATTACTACCCTGACCTGCCCACAATCTAAGCTTCATTATACCATCATTATAATAACATGTTTATGCCTGGAAATTCATGAATCTAAATTAACACTGAATTCTGTCTGGGTAACCACATGCACACTAGGCAAAGTGTTATATATCAGCCAAGTGTCAATCAAAATGACCTCATGTGCCAGTCACCTAAGAATGCCTTTATAACTACCCATCACATCCCTAATATAACACAGACTACTCCCTCTTCAGGGGATTTGTGTCCTGACTACATATCTTCCCTGGCTGTAATCTGTGCCCCCTCTCCCAGGGCTACTATTATTTCCACGTGGTCAGCCAGCTTTAGGCTTGACCTTTCTTCTACCTCAAAACATGCCTTTAATAAATGAATGTATTTCATAATTCACTGAGTTGAAATTCATTTCTTCATTAGCGATAAGGACCAAGAAGTGTGTGTGTGTGTTACTGGAACTCTGATCACCACAAAGGTAGCACACAGTATTTTACTTTTTTTCCTTCAGAGATGATAGCAAAACTTAGAAACTCATTTGCAGATTATGTCTAGTAATAATTTATCAACTGTCACAGTCTAACACACCCTGGTAATTTCTTCAGGTGTCTGGGGACCTGTATGGGCATCTATTAAAAGGAATGAAATGCCAATAATCAGGTGTTCTTCTGTTACTGTGGTTACTGCCACCCCCAAGAGTCTTACAGCCTCCATTACACAACAGAGGTTAATTCAAGAAATAGTTCAGAGATAATAGTTCTTGCCAAATTTCATACTAACTAGCCTTATTTTTCATAGATTTGATTAAATTTTAGATAAAACAAGAACTCAGTTAATAAAATTATTCAAAAATAGAAAAAAATGGAGAGAAGGGTTTTAGACACTTTAAAATATAGAAAATGATTCAAATCATTTTTTAAATACCTTCCTTCTGCCATACAGACCCATGCTTAAACATAGGTCTTAGAAGCCAGACATGGCAAAAACAGGGTCATCATTCTTATTGTTCATCTATTAGGATAATCTCAATGCATTTTGCTTATCATCACACAAATGTTAAATATTTTATATAACAATTTTTACTTGGAACAGTTCTTTAAACTACTTCTGGAAGTTGGTAATTATACTCTGGAAGGTCAACTTTAACATTATAAAATAAGGTCACAGCAAGTCAGAAACATATTTTAGTTTTACTTAAAAAAACATTATCCTACTAAAAATATTACTTTTACTATTGCCAGCAATTAAACTTGGAGTGTTGCATTTTCAATTCCTTCTCACAAAAAAAAAGATTATAAAACCATTTCATATACTTTAAATACATTGTACCATTTAATTACATGATCTTAGCAAAAATTAATTTACTAAGCCACTGCCTTTATACATTTATATAATGTAGCATAAAGGAGGTTTGTTTGCAATGTACAGGTGCTGAGTCTTGAAGAAAAAACTGATGTCACATATATACTTAGCTTAGAAATTTCCTGAAGGCACAGATACTACATGTCACCTGACAGAAGTCAGAGTTACAGAATACAGGAGGAAGGAAAATTGGGAGGATTAAGGGTTTCTAAAGAATAAAAATTTCACAATGAGCTTCCAAATCTCTAATTTCTACTGAATCCACTGCTTTGTAAGTATTGTTGGCACATCGTGTTTTGACGGCTTAAGAACAAAAGCTTCTTTAGTTTTCCTTGCTTCTGTTTCCATGAATAATGAGTGTATGTACTGAGTCACCTACAGAGTTTTTAGTGGGTGACAGGTTAAATGAATTCCAAAGGAAGGGCAGGGAGGAGGATAAGAAAAAAATAAATTAAAGAAGAATGGTATAAAAATATTTAACTACTGATTAAATAAATCTCAAACATTTACTCAGAACATTAAGTTGAATGTCCTCATTAATTTGAATTAAGTTATATGCTATGAAACTATAATAATCTTTGTTGATTCAGGGTCAGCAAAATGTTTGGTAAAAGTGTTGAAAAAAGAGTGTATCTTCTATACAAAAAAAAAAGTGTATCTTCTATACAAATAGTCAATACAGAAAAATATGTAATATAGTCAAAGTATCCCAGTACATATAAACTTCCAATGGCTTCAATATTAATTCATGTTGAGAAAAAGTTCTGAGGCAGGCATTTTGTCAGAACTTTTTTATATTAAATTTATCATAATGTTTTCTAGATGAATTATCCATTTATAGTAAAAATTATGTTTATTTTTTCATATATAACTATATATACTTTTTGAAAAGTTTCATATTGAATAAATCTGAATACATTCATTCATGGAACATTTTTTCTTTATTCCTTCTTTTTTTCTGATGGAGCCTCTCCTCCTTGCAACTTTGATATAAGGAATTAATTTAAAATGGGAGATAAATATTGAATATTATTGAAACACATCATATCAATACAAAAATATAAATATCCTGTTACATTTTCAAATGAGGGGTTGCATGGGATATTAGTTGAAACCATGTGACTAAAGATTTCTAATTACAGGGAATCATATAATTCAGTAAAAATAAAATTTAATGTGAAGAAAACACTAGTTTATTTATAATGTATATTAAATCAACAAGAATATATGACATTCCTTAACTTTTTCTAGAAAGTTTTCAAGACCAATGAATTTTGCAATTAGGGTTTATCACCTTTCAACTTGTATTATTTTCAAAATCTCTTACAGAGTGGAGAAAAGTTTTTCATTGTTAAAAGAGATAACAGGCCCAAAATGGAGTCACTTGTGCTAAGCCCATGTCACCAAACCAAGACTTAATAACTAACTTAATTATAGTTACAACCTTCCCCAGGAGTGTAGTCTTAACTGATTGGTCTGGAGTTTTCTAGTCAGCACCAATAATGTAATTTGCCACACGGACCCACTTCCATCCCCCAAAAGAAAATGAAATAATCTGGTCTTTCCTTTTTTCTTTAACTTCTGAACATAAAAGCTTCCATTTTGCACAGATCCTTGGAGCTCCCTTTCTACTTGATAGATGAGACACTGCCTGAATTGTTCAATAGAGCCAATTAAATCTTTAAAATGTACTGGGTTAAATTTCATTTATTTAACAGATTTGGTGGCTATCGTAGAATCTGAAGCAAACTTCTGATGGCACTCAGAGACAACAAGATACACAGGCCTGGAACCTGTGAGCCCCCTTTTGAGTTTGCTGTTTTGGTCTTTTCAAGGGCTGTGAGCTCCTGTCAATTCTGAGCTCAACCCTCTCTGTGTCAAGCCCTCAATGTGACTGTCTTTCCTGTCACTTCCCCATTGGTTTGAATTCACTGGTTTCATGTTGGCAACTGCGGGTAGTTCAAACAACTTTCCATTTGATTAGATACAATCTCCCAGCCCGTGGCTCTGTTCTCGGATTCCACACTGAAGCTGCTGTTAATTTAGGCTCTAGTTCCCCATTTGTTTGCAATTCTTCCCCCAGATTCCACACTGGCAACTACTTAGTGGTAGCTGCAGTTCCCCACTTGCCTGGGCTCAGTCTGCAGTTCCCATCTGATGTCTGGTGGTTCAGTCCCCCATCTCCCAACTCTCAACTCCTGTTCTAGGTTCTGTGATTGGAATTGGTGGTGGTGTGCACAGGGCCTTCTTCTTGGCCAGGCAGCTGCAATTCCTTACTGCTGGAGTGTCAAGGTGTTTGTTTGTCTTGTTTGGTGCAGATAAAAGCTAGCTAAAAGAAATGAGATCTTAATTTCTAAAGTGTCAAGCGTGGCACCTTCCAGCATACCTGCTTACTTCATGTCTAAGAATTGTAATTCCAGAAGTGGTAAATATCTCCCCAAATACAAAATCTTACTAAAAATAACTTAGAATTACAATGGTCATTATGGAAAATGTTCCTAAATTACATAAATAGAATAAAATAATAAGTACCTTAATTGGTATATGGAAGCTTCCAAAAGGCCTCAAAATTCAAAAATAGCTTCACTCAAATATTAGTCACAAAATGTTAATGAAAAAACAAAAACACAAGTGGTACTTAAAACAAAAACCAAAACAACTGACATGGCACCTACTGCTCCTACCCTTCCTTACCTGAGTACTCACATTTTACTAATTTTCTGTCCTCACTGCCTTTCTACAATAAAGGGACAGTTAGACAGCTATCTTTAAAAATAAAACTATCTGAGGTTGCAGAGGAACCTCCTCAGATGTCTTTTAGCCCTTGGTCAAAAACCAAACTAAGAACCATAGTTAAAAAATTTCCCAAACTGGGGAGGATCCCCCAAAGATCTTTGAAGAATTTAGTCATTTTTAAGACGTGTGACCTAGGGATGCCTGATCACAGCTTGTGCGCATGTTGGTAGACCCTGGTGAAGCCCCAAAATAGATATAAGAAGCAAGATGGAAAAACCCAAGGATAATATTTGAGATCCTGGAGCAGAAAAAGCCCTCAAAATAGCAACTGATCTTTTGCAAGCCATTTCTAAAGTATTTTCTGTCCATATAGATGGTTCTATTAATCAAATGTGCAAACAAACAAACAGAAAGATGAATCAGTGGTAGACTTTATACAATAAATAGGGCCACTCAATCTGCTTTATCTGCTTATTTGTAAACAGATTATCTCCTGAGATTAGATTCTCAACCTGCTTTATCTGCTTTATTTGTAAATGGACTATGTCCTGAGATTAGTAAATTGACAGAAATGCAGAAAATAGGAGGAAAGGCCACCTGTCTGACTGAGCTTATTGCCACAGCTGAGCTATTTGAAGGGACCTTTGAGCAAGACAAATTGTTGGCCTCCTAGCTAAAACAGCTCCAAGGCCAGAGATCTGAAATCAAACCTGAGCCTCTCCTATTGTCTTGTCTTGGAGGCACACCATGAAAATGCTGGCACAAGGATCAATGTCTCATTTGTAATTAACTGGGACATTGGAAAACGATTGCCTTCAAAAGTCCTATGCAAATTCTTCCCCTCCAGTGTCTCTATACCTACCAAGGGAGAATCCATATGAACCCCTCCCAGAGTTGAGGGGACTCCAAGGGGAGCGTCTCTGGTAAACTAGTAAATACCCAAGGATAAAGTACAATGAAAATTAATGGAAAAGTTTGCCAAATTCTAGTTTATACTGGAGCTTTACTTTCTACCATTAAACCCCACTCTCATAGGACAACAAATCCCTCAGAGTGAGCAAAAGGTTTCCATAGTTGGACTATCTAATAAAGTTCAGAGAGCATTTCTTTCTCAACCAGTACAAATGACTCAGGGACCTTTCACTTAAAAGCATTTTTTTTCTTTTTTACTATGTGAGATAGCCCCAGTCAATTTATTAGGCAGAGATCTCCTTTCTAAATCAAATTGGCTAATACGTTTTGTTAGGAATGGAGATCTTACCTTAGAATCTCCTGACCATCCTGAACCTGATCTTTTAATTACCTTAATTGAATGATTCAGGCAGCATCCCATCTGGCAAGTAGAAAGGAGCTCCAAGAAGCTATACAAATTGGAAGACTTTTATCAGCAAGGTGGTAAGGATGGGAGATGCCATTTTCAAGAATGCCACTGAGCTAGAAAGGGTAGTGTGACAAGGGCAAGTAAAAATGCCAAAAAGCATTCCTACCATTTTAAAGTTGCCTTTTTCTTTATTCAGCATTTGCTTGTTTGCTTGTAAACCTTTCACATTGTTTTCCAGAACTCTGTCTAAATTGATTCTGATAGTTTTTGCTTAAGTTTTTTATGTTTTTTTTTTTGGAGAGTTAGGCCCTTAGAACTATTGCACCATTTTTCACTGATATCACTCACACCACTGATTTTTTTTTAATTACAGAATTTCCACCCAAGTATCATCTTAATATACTTTCTAGTGACTGAACATGAAGATTGAAACTTATGCTTTAAGCCTGGCCAATAGGAAGTGCTCTCACTAAGACGATAAAGATCATCAGATCTTTTTCCTAGTATCCCAGGTACTTATTTCAACTTTTCTCTGATACATCAGGAGTTAACATTCCAAAAGCATATTTAAGCTATATATAAGTAAACAGATGCTCTTTATTATTATGTTTCAAAATGAAATTAACTAATTTCTTTCAAACACTATAGTTCTACTGGTTATATGGTCCCAAAGATATAGTATGCCTTAAAGTGTCCCACCAAAATTGATAAACAACAACAAAAAAAAAACCTAGGAAAAGAAAGCTATTTTAATTTAATAAAAGCTTTAGACTTGGAAACTATCTACATTTTTATAATGATTCTGAATATGCAAAATATTGGAGCATGTAAGATGAATGTAAAATTCTGTCTTTGATATACACAACTTGATGTACAAGGCAGGCATCCAGGGTATCCTGCAGTGTAGGCAATGAGGTATTGCATGGCAAGAAAGCTGTCTAAATATGAGAGCTCAGTTTTTGAAAATTATTTGTGAACAGACAGGAGATGAAATCACAAGAGGAGAAATCTCTCAGCAGTAAGGATATAGTGATAAAGTGAATCCACCCCAGGTATAGGGTATATTTTTATTAAAATAAGTGGTAAAGGCATCAAAGCTTTGAATTGGAGGACAACAGATTACAATGTTTAAATGTCCTTTTTCATTCTTAATAAAAAATGTAAACCTTGGACTTCAAAAACATGCATATATATAAATTCATACAGATATCTGAACACAGTTTAAGTACATTTTTATTTTATTCTGTCCTAATTGCTTTTATTAAAAGCCCTGTACACAGACAATTGAAAAGAAGGTGTAATGTGAATGGCAACAGTATTTGTATCTATATATCAAGTATATTTCTCGTCTTTCCCTCTGATGATTCCTTAAAAAAAAAAAAAAAGTAAAATTGTGCATAAAGATAGAAGGAAATAATTGTTGTTACAGAGATTTTTGACATATGTTTGGAAAATGAGAGGCAGATGGAAACTTACAGCTACATCAGTGATAGTGGAGGGAGTCATGGTCCAGCTCACACACAAAAAAGACTGCAGAGGCACTGTTTGCCCCAGTAGCAGCCTAGAGAAGCTCACAGCTAGGAATAGAGGAGGGAGAGATGGAATACACAGCAGAGAAGGGTATTAACTACAGGTTATGCGAAATGGCTAAAATTTTTGCCCATCATTCTCCCCTAACTTTTAACTTCACCAACTTGTTGTGAAGAGTCACTGACAGTACAGTATTGACTCCCACAGCAATGCTTTAAAAAAGTGGAATGATCTGCCTAGAAAGAACTAGAAATCTTCATTCTTGTTCTCCAATTTCAAAAAAACTCTTTTTGCTCCCATTCAATCATTTGTATTCTTGATCCCATTTCTTTTTCATTTTCTTGCCACCTCCTGTATGTATTTGTATGTACATTCATATACATGCCAATATCTCTTATATTTGATCACAAAGCATACATTTTCTAATAAATCTTTCTCTTTCTTCTGCTAAATTTTCACATGTATGTATTTTAATCATGGAATCTTTAGAGCAATTCTTTCTTATTCTTATGCTACAATATATCCCTTTTAGTTTATATCTACGTTTTTGGAACAGAAGTGTGCAATCACACAAAATCAATTACTTTCTCATTAGCCATTTGTTTATTGGTAGCTTCTTCCACTCAGATTTAATGCTAGAAGACAGAAACTTATTCACAAAAGCCAGTTCAAAATCGCATGGTTGGAATTTACTTAGAATATATCTAGTGTGTGAAGAGGTATGCAACTACCAGTATAGGTTTGAACAATAAATATAAACATTTCCAGAGTTCCTTGATCTCAAGACTTTATATTTTGTATTAACACATGCTAGGCCTAACACACCTTTATTTCTCTCAGAGGATGGATGTCTTAGTATTGTTAAATGACTTTTATTCCAGTGTGAGGATAGCAAATAATTTTGACTGGCATATAACATTTGTCCTTGAACTAAATATAGGATTTTGTACAGGAGGTACACTTTTACTACAGTTATCAGGAAGGAGTATTTAAACTCCAAACCTTTATTTTAGAAACTTATCTGCATGACCATGTTTAAATATTTTCCAGTTGATCTCGCAATTCCATTATAGTGGCAATGAGCATTGTCATAAGCAGCTAGGCCAAGTTTTTTCACTGTCACTAAAGAAACCATGGTCCCCTTACTTTTCCCTTGGTCCTTCCTGCTTAGCCGAGCCCTACAGATTAGAAAACCTGGTAAGATGGTTCTATAATATTAAGTCATTGGAGAATTAATTTTCCTATTCTTATACTTCTCATAGGCAATAAATTTACTGAACCAAAAAAAAGATTTAAAAGTTGAATTTTAGCTTTAAATTATGCCCTACAAGTCATAGAGCAGTAAAATATATTTAAGCTGTGAAGGCACTAAGGGATTCATCATTATTTGATGTTGCTAAAAGTAAGTAGAACATTTAAGGAGAAGAATTAAGGGTAGTATACTCAATGTGAATAAAAATTAAGATCCTAGTAAAACAGAGAAAAATGTTACCAAAAAAAGGATAAAGACATCTTGGTGTGCTTGCCCTCCTTTAGCCAGTTAATTATCTATTTAAGAGTGTTATAACCTAATGTTATGATATTTATCTTGACTTTGATATAATGATCTTGGAAAAATAAATGTAAATCTAAGGAAAAATTTTAACTTCCTCCTGAAGGTAGTTTATCTCTTCCACTATTAAAATAAAATGCCATGCTAATAAAAAGTGTTTTAAATTTGGCAAAAACTGTTTCAAAAAGATTAAGCTTTTTTTTTTTGTCTGTGATATCTGATTAAGTTAACCAGACATGAATGATTTCAAAAATTTAAGTACAAAATTCTGTAGTTTGTTGCTTTATCATGACCCCTGCTTTGGTATAGAGAGAGAATCAATCATACTTAAAAAGCTTCCCAGTCTGATAGCATTATCCCAGTTATACATAATACTCCAAGGTGTCCTCTGTGAAACCAACTTCATTTAATAACTAATCTCTTTGTAGTAAATTTAATCTAGATGCAGAAATATCTTCTACTTAGCTTAGGTCTGGTTTTACTTTTTCTGAAAACATGGTATGCTGTCTATACCTCTAAATCTACTCCTTTATTCAGGTCACCAGCTTGTATCCCCCAAATGCATGAGACCATAGTTGAGAAAATAATGTAGTTTGGACTCAGGTATATTTGGAGTTATATGTTAATCCTTCGATTATAGCACTGAGAGGTCCTGGAGTTGTATAAATCTCATTGAGCCTCAGTTTATTATGTTTCATTATTATTCTGAAATGAAGTATATAAGATTCCTACCATTGAGCAGGTATCACACACAGGTACACGAATTAGTATGAGCATTTTTATTCTTCATTTCTCTAAAATTATGCATAGTAGCTAAATTACCCATGAACTGCTTATATTATATTATATGTATGGATCAAAGCAATCAAATAATAATTAGATATACTCCCTACATAATTTAGAAGCCTGGTTCATCTACAGACTCCATTAATAATAAGTTTAAGCATTTATGAATTAATTAGATATTATCATGTAGAAACCATGCCACCTTAAATTTAATGTTCCATTTTTAAAATATAAATAGCATTTTTTCTTAACTACAACAAATATCATTTGGGTCTCTGGATAGACACAATAAATACAATTTAAAATTTAAAAAAATTAATGACAAATTATATTTATTTGGTTTCAAGAACAAAGAGTTACTAACATCACTGTAAACAATGAGCTCTTTTGTCTAAAGATACAAATGAGATATTTAGGGATTCAAGGACTGCTCACTAATTTATAAACAGTAGTAATCATGGCAAAGCACTTTCCTATAAGAATTGGAACTAGCCTGGGGATCTTAGCCACAAGACATGACCTCAACTCTAGGACACCACAATTCATATTACAGTTTCTTATCTAGTTTTAGCATATTCTCTTCTGTCTATAAAACACTATATTACATATTTTACTATATATATACATATATATATATGTATATTTGTGTGTGTGTGTATGTGTGTGTGCGTAGTTATGTATTCCATTGCTTCTTCCTGATATATAGAGATAGTTTTTCAAGATATCAGTGTAAATCTTTACTCTGTCATTTATCATCTAACTGAACTTAGGCAAGTTATCTATATATGAACTTCTATAGCACTGAAGTCAGAAACATAAAATGGAAGATAAATAGTAGAAGGAATTAGGGGGTAGCTTACACTATTAAAAGGATTAGTAGCAAAAACTAGTACATCTCTAACACTGGACTCCAACATTTTCTGACAATTTACTCAAAGTAAGAAATATATTTACATCACAATACTAGAAAATCATACACACCCATGTATATATGTCAATATTGGTGTCATAACCAATAGTTTTATTCTATGATACGCTGATGTTTTATTTATTCTCTTCTATTTTAGTTCATTATTTTATTTATAAACAAATTATTGGCCATCATACATTAGATTAATTTTGCAACCAACATACAAGTTGTTGCAAAGTCTAAAATGAAAATGATAGTCTCTAGGGTCCTTATATATAGTAGCTGATTTCTGGGTGGTTTCTCTTTCAATTCCCCCCTCTTCTCCATCATCCTGCTATCTCTCTCTCTTCTCTCTATATGGCAGAGTGTATGCTAGCTAAGAACTCTGGAGTCAGGCTTTTAACTTTATGGGTCACAAGAGTGATACTTCACTATCAGCTTTAAAGAAAAGAGCATGATGATTCTGCTGTTAATCAAGTAACCAAGTAGCTGATGACAAGGGTGCCCCCTGCTTTGGTTACTATCACATAAGGAAATCAGACATTGAAAATACATGAACAGTGGAGGCTACAGTTTGTGCTTTGAGAGTCCAGACTTTACACACATAGCTTGATGTAAACAGACAGTTATCTTTGCTTATGTACATAGACCCCAGAATTTCTAACCCAATGCAACTGTCCAAATACTAATTACATGACTAAATGTATAGCTATTATGCCTAGATTTTATGTACTGTCATATCTTATTCTAGAATATAAATATGAAGTATACATACATTTATAATGTCCAGATATTTCTCCTTTAAAACCTTTAATCTTTGAGCTAACTGGTTAATTAAATATTCCTCCACATACTAAGTATAATAGTAACTAGAAAAGTAAGTCTACCACAATACACATTCTAATTTCTAAAAGCCTGTGAAATAAATAACTATACATCCCCATTCAGCTTGATGTTACTGCTCTCATTTCCTTGAAACCTTAGGCTACTGCCCAAAGATTTAATTGAGGGACAGGGAGCCACTTTATTAATGTCCAGCAGTAGAAATCTTTTAAGTCATTAAATTTTAATGGCAAAGCCCACTTTTGGACTCTCTATTTTTTAGCCATAGACATATAGGCCTCAGTCTATGCACTCTTGGATTTGACTCTAACCAATACAAAAGAATAGACAAAACTAGTCACTTCTGTTCCCCGCTTGCCATCTTAATAATTGCGGCAAGGGACCAGGATGCTGTTGTCTTTGGCAAACATAGTATCCACTGAAGTTTTTTAATATTCCATTGGATGCCAAACTAAATCCTAATATTTTTAACTTTTTTTTTTTTTGGGGGGGGGTGTTTGTCACAGCTACACCATGAGGAAGACAGTCACTTTTGGCAGTTTCAAATTATAAACACTTAGCAGTGTTGGAGCTTTGGCAAAAAAGCAGAAAGGTTCTCTTTTCTCACAACTCTCTCTAAATGTCTGTTTTTCTTTCAGACAGGTAAGCTCAAATTGAAGCTTCTCTAGTAGCTCTGACATTTGTCTCTTTTAGCACCTTACTAAGCACTGAACATAAGTCATCAACAAACACCAAAAGCTTAATATTTTGGGGGAGAGTCTTATTTTTCTAAAATGTTCCACATTGTTCCCGAGCTTTATTATGAATTCTAAGCATTAGAAGCCAATATTTTTACCAACTGGTTATAGATAGCTTATAATAAGTTTCTGCCTCAGAAGCCTAGATAAAATATAGGATGTCAGTTAAATTTTAATTTCTGATAAAGAAAAGATAGATTTTTTACTTTACACGTATTCCATGAAACACTGAAACATACATATACTGAAAAATTATTGTTTATTAGAAATTTAAACTTAATTAGGTGCTGTTTGTGTTACTTGCTGTGCAAGCATAAAATGGAGCAATTCTCACTCCTTATCACACTATTTGGATTCTGACAATTCCATATTTATTTTCAATTTATCGTTTTCAATTCCTTGTATTGTACACTAACTATTGACCATTATACACAGTCTATATATATTCTCACAGAATCCAAGGAGAATCCAAAGAATTCCAATGATTTTAGGGACTGAAATTGGTCGTCTAATAGAATTGGTGATCTTAATCCATGAAGCCATCATTTCTCTCTGCTTCACTCTAGCCGTTGGCATCATTCTTTCATTTTTTTTCCCACATGACAGAATTGGAGCAAGATAGATACAGTAACATTCACTGCAAGTCATGCCTACATTTAATTTTGGATCTGATATTTCTGTTTTATAGTTATGTTAATCAAATGCCCCTTCACATTAATAATTTAATATGAAGGTCCTGATATCCTGTTCATCTTTAATAACATCACTATATATATATTATTTCAAACCAATTATTTATTTCTTAATTTTTTTGTTCATATATCTGTTGATGGTCTTTCTGAATAGAATTTAAGTGACATAACAGCGAGAACTCTATCCTCATAGTGTGAAATCTGTCAACATGTATGAAACATGAACAACACGAACTTTTTCTCTCACAGATCATCTATCTCATACATGTTTTTTTTATACAAGTCAACTTCTAGCCTGATTTATTTTGGGTTACAAATTGATCTCTTTGCCTATTCAGAAACGATGTTCTTTTCAAACAATATTGCATCATAGTCACAAAGATTTGACTGTTCAGAATTCATTGATATTCTCAAAAACTCAAAGGAGAATCAATGTCCAACATATTTCTACACTCAAGCACTAGATTTTCTGTCCTCATAGTTACAGACATTATTTATAAATATTTCTAATAATTTCTAAAATTCTAAAAAGAATTCTTGTGATGCAAGTTCTACCTTCATCATATGTTGCTTCCAATTACTAGTATTCCTCCCTAAGGAGGCAGATGTGGATAGGGAACTTGAAAGACCAGAAAATGTCACCCCAGTAGCTGAAGGTAATGAAGAAACAACCCACCCCAAATGCTTAGCCATTTCTGCCTAAAGGCAGGATATAATATCTCCTTATACTGGAAACAATGTCTTACTAGGGACCTGCAACATCCGCAAACCTTATGCCATTAATTTCCTCTCATAAATTTACCTTACCCCAGTTTGTTGTGCTCAGAAGCATAGAACTGCTTCCCTCTGTATTGTTATTTCTCTACAAATTTATTGTATTTTTTGTTATTGTTGAAAAAGCTGCTGAAAACCTAACATAGGTAAAGATAAAGTTTTTCCTTCTCTTCAGAAGGTATCTTCAGCTAACTATGATAGGATATTTATTTGCATATGACTTCAAGATCCAGATAATGTTCATAGCCAAAATTCTTTTATTTTCAACCTCACAATTTTCATTTGCATACACACTGTCACTTAAACTAAGTATATGTAAAACCAAGGCCATTATACTCTTACCAAACTCTGGCCATGTAGTACTACATTGACTTCAGAAATTGTAAAGACTGGGTGCCTCGTCATTTTCAGGTGACTTTTAATTTTCTCTTTTAGGGCACCACCAAATCATTCTCTTTGTTCATATATTTTCTTACGTATAACACTTTCTTTTAATAATCCCACCACAATTTGAATTATTTTAAAATAGCTATAAGTAGTGCCACAGCCTCTTTACAAGGTTTCCTGACTAATAGTCTATTTAATGTATATTAAATAAGAAATAATAGTCAGCTAAGGGAAGTGTCCTTTTGATCCCATTACTCAGCTCCTTATGGCACTATTGTGTTGCCAAATGACCACTTATATCAAATGAAAATTACTGACCATGGCCTTTAAAATATGACAACAATTAACACAGAGAGATCCTGTAATACATAGATACACTTTACTGGGATGAGCTCATACTATCTTATCTAGGCCTATGTTCTACTGAAGTCCCAAATATCATTTTATGGCTCAATGTGTGAACTGTTAGCCTTAGTAAAATATACAAAGGAAATTGTTTCCTTTTCTTTGAAGTACATATAATATGGTTATTAACATCAGAGCCATATTAAAATCCTAGTTTTACCACTTCTTAACTGCTTAGCAACACACAAGGCTTTTAAACATTTTGTTTCTTAGTTACCACATGTTTTAAAATATTGATATTACCTATCTCAAGTGTAGAAAGCCAGCCATTAATGTAATACATTTCCCCTAAAAACAATACTAGAGGAAAAATTCAGAGAAAAAGCAGTTTATAAGGCATGCATGGTAGTAGAATACAATTTTAAATACATATTTTTTAAATGATATATCAAAAAATGTACTGGAACAGCTGTTTCAAAATCTTTTGCAAGGTAACAAAGGACCAATTATGTCAATTTTGAAAGTAAATGTAAATGAGATAAAAACTCCTTATGCTAAAAATAGAATTTTCATGTTGAGTTATAAAGAAACAACAAAAACAAAAACAAAACTACCAAGAAAAAAATAGTAAAAAAATAAGCCCTCCATGGTATGTGTCTTTTAAAGACTGAATTACAAGCTAACACAAAGTGAACCAAATATCTTGATGGTAAATGAATCTCAGCCTAATTAACTACACTCAGAGAACCAGGGATCGATATATTTACATCAAAATGTAAAAATCAAGAAAAATATTAAATATATTAAGTTATTTTAAAAGACTAGCTAATCGTAATGAACTTTCACAAAAGGAAAAATAACAAATACATATTTTTAAAAGCATATATCAAAAAATGTACTGGAACAGCTGTTTCAAAAATGTTTTAAGTCTTAAGCAGTCAAGTAGGCAAAAGTGAATGATATGAAAAAAATTAATATGATTAATACTGTAGAATTATTAAATAATAAAAACTATAAACCATACAGAAAACATGTGTTACTTTCAGTGCCTGTGAGATAGTTCCAGTATCATTATCATTGGTAGGAGTTAACATACACATACAGTCTAACACACACACATACACACGCACATGCACACATGCTAACATGCAAAACCCTTTTTAAAAAGTCAACAAAGGAGACATTCTATAGGCTCCATTATCTAATGATGTTTTGCAATTATAGAAATAAAAAGAAAACTGCTCAACAAAGTCTCCACTCTCCTCAGTTACATCATGATAGTACAAAATTAAATCACAGGTTTACAAATTATTTAGAAATTGATTAAAATAAAAAAAGTATACACAAGGATGCATGATATTTTACCAATAAAATTGGAACTCAAATCAAATTATATTGATATAAATTAACTTAAAGTTATCAATTAGCATATGATTACCAAAAAGTCTCAAGAATAGAAAAATAAAAAGATAAAAAGATAATGAAGAGAAATGTAGCACTGATGATTATACTCAAGAATTTTTTGAAAGAAAATAATGCAAACATTAAAGTGAACAGTTAAGCTACTCTAATAAAAAAAATAAAACAGAGAAAAGAATAGTTGTATAAAATTGAAAATGTAAAACTAAACAACAGACCAAATAAAGGCATTTAATTTTTATATGATCAATATCATGTGAAAAGCATTATTACATAAATTCTGCAGTGGAATGAATACAAAAGTTATATATCATAAAAAGTAGATTAAATCCAGACAGGTTAATTAGATTCAATATTAGAAGATATATTAATATACAATACAAATAATTGTCAAATAAAAAGTCATGTAATCAAAGGACATAGCAAAAGATTAACATTAAATCTTGTTAAAATCTCAATAAACAAAAAATAAATATAATCAAAGCAGCTTCTTTAAACTTAAGTATTCATTACTATTTACTTTTTTTTCTGAAAGAGAAAGAAAATTAGTAGTATTTACATTCTATAATAGCAATTCCTGAAAAACACAAGAAATGTTATAGAACTATTTTATTGCCTGGTCCATGACAAAACACACACACAAAATTCAATGGCATTGTTACATATTTCTGGAACAATTCATTTGTTATTATAATGAGTATATATTTTTTTGATGACTAGATCACAAATATAAACTAAAAATTTATCATGTCAATACAAACTTTAAAAATTATACATTTAGAAATCTATAAGGTATCTCAAAAGTCAATAAAAAAATTAATTTAAAAAAGTCATGTTCCCAGATAAAAAGAAAGTATTTAAAACACTCAAATTTCTCCTAAATTATAAGATGTGGTAAATTATAATTTTAATTGTTAGATACGAAAACCATTTTTATCATAATTTTAGAGTTAACTTAGAATGCTTGACTGTAGTTTACTATAACTTTTGAGGAACAGAAATGTTGATTAAGGATTGTCAACCAAATTATCTTTTCTTCCACTGGTAATAAGTAACAGTAATAAAATAATAAAACCATATGATATTAAAATTATAATATAATTATAATTTACTTGAAGATAATATAAATCTCTAGAAGTGATCAAGCATATGCAAAAAATTGATATATAATAAATGGATAGTAACTTTTGAAATCACCATATTTAAAAATTACCTAATATTTTTATATATAAATTTATTAAATATTGAATTAAAATGTATTATAACTTATCTCATAATATAGTAAAATTAAATGCAGATAGTTTATGGAGTTAAATACATAAAAATCAAAATCTGTTATAACAAAAGTTGAAATATTTCAAATTAATATATATTTTTAATGAGACTACTGTAGTTAAAGCACTGTTTTACATGCTGGCAGTAATATTCTTTCCATAGGGCAACTAGATCTTGTAGCAAAATCTTTGAAATTTCTCCCACTTTTTGAGCTGGGATCTCCAGTTCTGGGAATTCATTAAAGATCAGAGATTGACACATAGATGTATTTATCAGTGCTTACTGTTTGTCCTCATTTATGGGACAGGCACATCAAAATTAGGGAATGTTTATAGCCACTACTAATTTCAGTACTAATCAGTCAGTGATGGTGTTCATTCATGTGTTCAACAAATCCCAATTTAACATCAATCTTGTGCCAGACACTTTTCTAGGTTTTAGAGACGTAGAGTTAGAAATTTTGGAGTATACTTTTTCCTAATATATTATTCAGAAAAAAATATCACCATGAAAACAGGAAATGGTCTGTTCCATATTATTAATATGAAAACAGAGGATTATAAAATCTTTAATTTTTTGCTCTAGGTAATACTACAACTGAATTGTCTCCTGAGACTCAGAACCCAGAACTTTGAATGAGCATTCATTCCAGAGGAATGGTTGGGGAGGAAAGGATTGTTGACTCTGGATAATTGAGAAGGAAAGTCTCAATTATTGCTAGATAAAGACAACGGCATGAAATATTCTCAACGTGTTTTATATTTAAGATATTAAAAATATAAATATTAATCCAAATAGGTCGAGAGCATCTTTGGTCAAATTATACCTATTCTGGTCCTGGTTGTTGTTAATATTTCTTAGGTTTGTCTGAAAGTAGTTCCCTGTATATGAACAATTTTAAAATCACTGAAATTATTTCTTGCCATGGAAATAAATTCAATCTTTGTAAATTTCCTTAGCTCCTTTCTCTATGTGTAAACTCTATTCATGAACTGTGTCTACTTCTTAAAAGTTTCCAGAACACATCTATAATATCTTTAACAAATTTATCTTTCCTGTCTTATTCCATAAGCGGCAAATACTCAACATTCATCATGTGTGCTGTTTCTGGGCTCCATCCTATAGATTTGCATTATAGTGTATTTAAAAAATATTAATTACAAGCTCATCATCCCAGTTATGAGCATATCATCTTATGAGGATTTAAAAAAGCAAAAGTGTTTTACATATTGAGTAGTTTTAAAAAATAAAAAACATTTGTTTCAACTTTACCTTCCCATTTACACACAAATTTGATAAGATAGGACTGAAATAAGTTTAATTTAAAGAGATAAAGAAAACGAATATAACAAAACTTCATTTAAATGACCTCCATTTTACCAACATACCACATAATATAATGCTTTCCAGTTCCTCTGTTAACATATTTACTGAAGTCTACAGCTTGTTGAATGATTTTGGCTCACATAGCTCCTGTCTCCCACACTCTGTCCTCCTTGTTTCAGCAGTGTGTGTACCAAGTATCAGATGTGTTTATCCCTAAATATGTTTGTACCAGTTGTTTTTGTTTTTTCACTTACATAATTTATTTAAATATCCCTTAAACTTATGAAAACAGGATTGTGAAAATAGATTTGTTTCTATAAAACTAAGTTATATGCCTTGACAAGACTCTATAAAGGTGAGTTACTTGAAATATGTTTCAAAGTAAGGTGGTGGACAGCTATAAAAAACCAGGGAAGAAATCACAGCCATCTAAAAGGATTTTGCATACAAATTGCTTATAAAAATGCTTGTAATTGCTCGATGTGCTTTAAAGAGATGGAAACAAAAAACCAGAGAGGATGAATTATGAGTATGGTTTACATAAATTTAAAAAAAAGAATAGAAAAAAAGTGCTTAGGACTGTCCATCTGCTGACTTACAAGCAAAGTCTTGGCCTTAATTGAAAATATTTTAAAATAAATTCAAAGTTAAAATGAAGGTATAAATTATATACCACCTTTACTTTAAGCTTTCTGCCAACTTAAATTATTTGAGTAAAAGTACTTTTTCCATATCTTGCATATTAAGAAAAAAAAAAAAAAGCTGACCTGCCCACTGTTTGCTTTGATGAAAAATACCTCAGCATAGCCAACAATGCCCCTCACTGTGTTGCCCTCTCTCTCTATCTCACAGACACAGCTAATTGGAACCATGGTGGGTAGCCTAATCAAAAAAAGTCAATACATAGAGGCCAATTACCACTGACATGTTCTAAAAACATGGAAGTATTTAGATTTTAAATGATAAAAAGACCATAAATATTAATAGTGGGTATGGATATTAATCAAAGTTTCTTTGAGGCATAGTCAAAATAAAGATACCTGGGAGTTGTGTATAAACTGAATTTATGAGGGAATCAAGCATAAGCATTCAAGTGGAAGGAATCTGTGATATTCGGAGAAAAGCAAAAGTACATGAAATATAATATTTTTAGTGACTTTAAAATTATATATATTTGTGCCTTTAACAGTACTTCTCCCTCTGCTTTTTGAATAAGGGGCTCCATATTTACATTTTCCAGTGGGCTCTGCAAATTATTTATCGAACCCTGGTAGTAATAATAATGACAATTAGGTTTATGAAAGACTTATCACATGTTAGTTTCTTTGGCAAGTGCTTTCTTGTGAACTGGCTTGCTTACTTCTTGAATTAACCCAATTCATTTTTCATTTTTACAGATAAAGAAGTTAAAAATAGAATGATTAAATAAATTTCCCAAGAACAAACATACTTTTAAATGATAAAAACTGGAAATAAATCTAGGTATATCTGATTCAAGTGTCCATAATTTAAATTATTACCCCCTTTAACTCCTGCTCTTTTCCACAACTCATTTGTTCCCCTTTATAGAGGTATGTTAATGGATCTTTGTTTTCTGAAAGTAAAAGTGCCTAATAATTATTAAGTCTGCAATTTTGTAAAGAGATTCCAAATTCAAGAAAGGTATCTTTTGGTATTCTTTGCATTAGTATTAGCAAAGTTATTAGGAAGAAAATTAAGAATTTCACATATATTAGTGTAGGTGTATAAATTGTGTACAACAGAGTATTCATCAGTGCAGTTTTTTCTATATTTAATGTAGTATGAATGTAACATTGGTCCTTAACATAAAAAATTGAAGTATTTATCTGAAATCCACTAGCACTAAGCTACTGTACTTAAATTATGTATGCATATGTTTATATAATTTTAATCAATAAATTTATCTATTGATCATGTATATTTCCCTTGCCCTTTATAGATTCAACAGTTATTCACAATAGGGTTTAGTCATGTAAAGAAAACATAAATATTATCAATGATTATTATTTTTTAATCATAACATATACCATGATTTTATCTCCAGTAAGATAAATGTTCACATTTGTGAGATCTATGAACTAATAACATTTATAAAGTTAGGCTGAGTCACTATTTATGTGAGTTTAATTAGTTAAATATTAGTAGTTTATATGACCCAACTTTATACATATATATATCCCGTATATTATACATATATTACTAAATAAATTAAATTGCATCACACTTTTTAAATAGAAAAGACATGCTGTCCTATAAAGTTTTAAATATGTCAATATATATTCATCTTCTTTTTTGACAGCAGATCTCAAACAAAAGTTCTATTTTTTGTGTTCCATTTGTTGTTATATCTCAGTCTTGAAGTCTGACTTAAGAATAGCAACACGTTTTTTACAGTTGATACTGCAACCCTGCTTTATGTTAATTCATGCCTGTTGTCATTTCCTTAACAACATTTATTAAAAGAAAACAGAGTTAAATATAGTAAGAAGTAACTACGACTTCAATTTTGAATTTTGATTTTAATATATTACAGAGACAAAGATATATGCATGCGTGCACATACACATTTCTCATATATATTTTTTTGGTTGTATATAGTTTACATAAAGGTAAGTATTTTAAAACTCTCTAAATAAAAGGTAAGCTAGGAATAAAAATAGGAACTAATGTTTCTCTGAACCATAATTTTAGTGCAAAGTGATTTTACACCATTTTCATATCAGATGCTTAATTGAAAACTTTTATCCTCACTACAGATTTCTTTCAAGTTTTTGATTGCTATTTTCAGATGTCTATTTAACTATGATAAGTTAAATATGATTCTTATTATCTAATTTACTATCAAGAATGTATTTCTTCATCTCATAAAAATTGATCACATAAGTTTCTCATTTGGACAATAACATGTGAGAAATAGATGACTCCAAATACCAAGAAATAAAGAAGGAATTCAAGTAGAAAAAAACATATAAACATTGATAGCAAAATGAATGATATATCAAAACCCTTTATAAGAATAGGTTGTGCCTCAAAACTAAAAGCAGGTTACAATTGTTTTCTGAGGGCATTTTCAAATATTGATATTCAACCAATGTCATTTCCTGAATATCTCATTTAGCCAGATACTTGCTATTCAGGTTGATGTAAATGGAGAGATAATACTATGCTTATTGAATATCCAATTTTGGATTTTGTGTTCTTTTGAAGAAAGAAAATTTACAAAATTCTATTTTGAAGGACAAATTTCCTTCAAGGTTTGCCAACAGTGAAAATGTTGCTTCATACAAGATTAATTCCAGGAGCAACAGTAGAAGATCAAATCTGATGAAATGGCTCCAAAAATACATATAAAGATGAAATCATTTTAATAAAAAAAAACTAAAAATATATACTCAGACAAATATAATTTAAATACACCCTCTAATAATGTGCAAACAGGTTTCCACTAATTCTGAACACTGGTATTTAAATAGATGTTGAGTTGATCTCTGTTGTGTATCATCATCTGTCAATCTTCATATGAAATACCCACCACTGACCTTTTATGTCTACACGAAAAAATTATTTCATATAGTTAATTTTTAGTTTTCCATGGTATAATAATATCAATACATTTGAAAAATTCGTTATGACTATTATGAAGATAAATGAGTTAAATTTCATGAATCTCACTGATCTCTAATGTCTGCTATGTTTTTAAATGAATATTTCATTTTTCAATATTGCTAAGAGCAAATAAAATATTTTTATTAAAATAGGCTACTGTGTTTTTCATCTAGGTGTTTTCTGCAGAGTATGGTATTGGAGTTTAGACTTCTCTGCTGTCTTTTTCCTCTTATATAAAATAATAATGATAACAACAATTATGATAATGTCTTAAATATTAAGAACAATAAATAAATAAGTGAGCATATTACATATAATAAGAACTCAATGAATAATGGCTTATCTGAATGTATATTTATATATGCTGATCAACATAGGAAAGCACAGTAAGACCTACATGCAATAGTACCTTATTACTTGCAAAGGGTACAGAATAAGATGAATGAATTCAGGACCCTCACAATTAACTATGTGATTCTGGAAAAGCTTTTAAAATCTCCACCCTTCTTTCTTCATTTGATGATAAAACATACCCAATATGATCTATGGAGTTGTGAAAAACCAAAGAGTTTATGCAGATAAAATCAAAGGCAAGAAGTCGTTATCAAACCTTGATACAAAAGTTCAACAGGACTGTGGGTGGAACTATAAATGACATGCTTCAAGGATACTGGAAAACTACATGATAGTCACATGGAACCAGAACTGGGGTACCATGGCAAAAGGAAGACAATTGAAATTTCCCCTGAGTCTCCTGTTTTTTCCTATTTGCTGAGCACAATAGTGAGAGAACGAGCCCATGTAATCCAGTCCTAAGGTTCAGGCACACAGCACAGAAAAAAAAACAGAGAACAGAGAGGTACACTAGCGAGTATGGAAACAAAAGATAAACTAAACACATCTGAGCCATTTCAGTTACATTAAGGTTTAGGTGTTTATTTCTATTGTCTATTAATTGATAGCCTTTGGTTAGATCTAATACTTGAATATGAACTCATAACAGCAAAACACTTTAGACTGAGTTAGATGATTTAATGATACCTCTTCTACTATTTTCCATATTCAAGATATTATATAGGAATGACAATTTTTCCATTGATTCATTATTGGTCTATAAACTTTCATACCATATATAGCACTAAATTTATAATACAGCAGATGATGTCAACAATATGGCAGCCTAGAAGGTCTCAACACTCACTTCCTCCACAAAAACAACAAAAACAATGAAGAAATAAGTAGCACTCTGGGAAAGCTTTGGGCTACAATAAAGCAGCACAGAGCACAAAAACCAATGAGCACTACACATAAAAGCACAGGGAGTGTCTTACCTGTTCTGCGCCAGCCTAGCCTCTAGTCTGCAGTTGCTCAGTACTGCAGGGATCTCTCAGAGGGCTTTCACTCCACTCTGAAAAGAAAAACAGTAGGACTTCAGTACTCCTCATCTCCACTGTGGACATCCACAGTCTTTGTACTGAGGACAGCTGACTCCACCTGACAGAGCTTCCTGGAGTCTCTGTGGCTATATATCCTCCCTGGGGCTCAAACTATACCTATGATGAGATTTACCCTTAGAGTCCCAAGCTTCTACTGTGCTGTCCTCTCTAAGATGGGGAGTTGGCACAGTGTTTAGCCACCTAGCAGCTCAGAGCTGCCACTGCACTGTGCTACCCCCACTGAGACCTAGTTTGCATCTTTGAGTCTCCATCATTGGGTCGGAGCTGCTACTGCACTGTGCCACCCTCACTGAGACCTAGTTTGCAGCTTTGAGTCTCCATCACTTGGACAAGCTGCTAAGGCAGCTACTCACAGCCCTGTTAGGTCCTAAGTCTGGGCTTTGATCTACCGTTACCCATCACCCGGGATCCTGAGTCATAGTTTTGATATGCCATCAGGAGGACTGTGCAGCAACTGCTCTGAGCCTGTTCTCAGGTTTTGAGTCAAAAAGACAAGAAATAACAAGTGCTGGTGATAATGTGGACAAAAGAACTCTTGTGCACTGTTG
Source organism: Cynopterus sphinx (assembly GCA_030015415.1). NCBI lineage: Eukaryota > Metazoa > Chordata > Mammalia > Chiroptera > Pteropodidae > Cynopterus > Cynopterus sphinx. Next base: position 15,583,091 of record CM057380.1, read on the forward strand.
GAAGGAATGTAAATTGGTCCAGTCACTATGGAAAACAGTATGAAGATTCTTCAAAAAATTAAAAATAGAACTACTCTATGATCCAGTAATTCAATTTCTGGGTATATATCTAAAATTAAATCAATATCTAAAGAGGTATCTGGATTCCTATGTTCATTGCAGCATTATTGACAATAACCAAGATACAGAAACCACCTGAGTGCCTATTGATGGATGAATGGATAAATAAAATGTTAGTATATGTACATACCTACATCTACATCTATCTATCTATCTATCTATCTATCTGTCTGTCTGTCTGTCTGTCTATCTATCTATCTATCTATCTATCTATCCATCCATCCATCCATCCATCCATCCATCCATCCATCCATCCATCCATCCATCTGCCAATCCATCCATCCATCAATCCATCCATTTATAGTTGTGCTGGTAATTTTATTTTCTTACTGAGTCCCTTTTACTAAAATAAATAAATAAATAAATAAAACATTTTATTACATCTGACAGAATGAGGAAAAAAATAAAAGTTGAACATATTACATTGTATATTTAGATAATAATGCTTAAAAATTATATTTTGTTTTCTTACAACTAGCACATCACAAAAAAGTAAAAATATTTTCTCATGTATAATAAATGATCATATTTCTGTTTCTTAAGAAAAAGGCCTGATAATAGAAAGCATTCACATTCCTGAAATTTTCTGTTAACTTTTTTTTAAGAGGCCACATTTTTTTCATTGACAGCTCAATCTCTACATACATTCAGTATTGCACAAATTACAAGAGGACTGACAATTATATTAACACAAACTCATGAACATAAAGCTCTAAGTTTTGGTACATTTTGTGCCAGGTAAGTTTAATATAAAGTTTAATACAACAGAAAGTTTATGTTGTAATATAACTAACTCAATTATATAAAACATGTAATATAATTTGATTGTACTCTACTAACACTACTTTCTATGAATTATTTAAAATATATATTTTTTAACTGTATTTATTGTTTATTGACTATGATGTGTTTTGTACACATAACAATAATAGTACTACAAAAGAACAATTTCTGTTTTAGTGAAAATAATACCAGCTGTTGTAATGTCATGAGATCAATCACTATATCAATAATTTAAAACAACAAAGAGAATTTACTTCTTGTCCACTTTAACATTCAGATGATAGCAAGTGAGTGGCTATGTTTTATGGGTTGCTCGGAGGCCAAAGTACTTTCAACATGTGAACTAGCAAATCTGAATTTTCTCTATGCCGTAGGAAAAGATACATCGTTGTCCAACATATTTACCATTTTGATTAAAATATAAATTAATTTAAAATGGCGAGATTTTAGTTGAGAATTAAAGATTGAATACATCAAATAAACTAAATCAGTAACCATAATCAGCTAAACATGACATAAACAAAAATATGTAGACTCCAGTGAACAGATAAAGGAATCGACCTTAGGAAAAATGAGAGTATAGTAGTGAATGTTTATATTTTGTAATATTAAAATATTTGTAGTCCAATCTTAATTTCTATTTTCTTTGACAAGTAGATGGCAAAGATATCTGTTAGACTGAAGGAAATATGAAGATATATAAATCTGAGGAGAAAAGATTAAAACATTTTGTGGAGATGAGTGGGCAGTCCTAAGGGCTGGTTTGTGAGTGATGATAATACACTTTAGGAGACTAATATAACCTCCTGTATGAAATTACCCACCATTGCTCAGTTGCTGGGTAAGAGCATACTGCATTATGATAGTTTAGGTCATTCAAGACTACTATTTTGCTCTATAGGCTCAATGAAAACAAGAGAAAGAGAGAATTTAGGATATTTTCAAGAATGTCCCTGAAATCATGAACCAAGGAGCCCAAGCTGGAAAATGTTATGGAAAAACAAAACAAAATAAAACAAAATTAAGAGAGAAAGATGGGGAAAAATTTTATAGAGACCATAGTTCCTGACCAAGAATTTCTGACAAAGTAGCTGGACAATAAATGAGGCTGTGGTCACAGATGAGAATCAGTGAATTAGTGATATCTAGACATGAAATACTTGAAGCATAAGTAATGACAAAGTCAAAATTGAAATTGCGGAAGCAGATTACTGAATTAGAATCTAAAAGGTCACTGAACATGAAAAATTGTAAAACCAAGAATTTGGTGATTTTGTCTGAATTTTTCTATATAGGCATCTATATCCACTCAGAGTGAACCCAACAACATATAGGGGTGAATGATTGTGCACCAGGTGCTAACGTGTCCAAGAAAAAATGAAAGTGATAAAAACAAAAAAATGTAGACTAAACAGTTCTGAAGAAGAGAATGCTAGCCTCCATCTCTGGATTCTGAGATCAGAGGGAAATAAATGGTTGTTCAAGAGAGTTTTGGGTTAGGAAGAGTATTAGTTCCTCAGAGAGAGAGACAGAGAGACAGAGAGAGAGAGAGAGAGAGAGAGAGAGAGAGAGAGAGAGAGAGAGAGAGAGAGAGAGAGAACCTGAGTTCAGTTAATGCAATTATTAGTGAAAGGTAATCAAATTAAGAACATGAAGAATTCTGCAATCACAGTGCTCTATTTTGGAGGACTTAGAGGAGAGAGAAGCCTAAAGACTGACATAGCAATAATGAAGGAGAACCTGCTGGTGAAAATTAGTGTGATAGAGAATTCGGGGCAATGAAGCTGTGTCTTGTATATTGATAGATGGAAACAAAGATGACAGGCATGGATCCAGTGGATTTTGTCTTAGACTTAGATATGTTAGGTAGTTATGCAAGCATGAACTGCAGGAGGGAAGGCCCACCTCTGCAACCATAGAAACTTCCCTTGAAGACCTTCCTTAAGGACCTCCCAGAAATACCTCCCTTTTAGGGTTATAAATTACTCTAAACCCTAGAGCTCAAAGGCCATAAAAGCCGCTGGCTTAACCAGCCACAGATGCATGTGCAGAAAGTACAACCCCAACCTGCCCATAACCTCAGCATCATCATACCATCATTATATGCCTATGCCCAGAAGTTCATGAATCTAATTATAACAGATTGAATTCTCGTAAGTATATGTACAGTAGGCAAAGGGCTATATGACAGCCATCTGCCAGTCAAGGTAACCTCACACACCAGTCATCTAGGATCTCCCATCCCGGCCCAAATATAAATAGATCTTCTCACTTTGGCACTGTTACAGCTCTCTTTGCTGAGAACCCACTCCTCCCTTGGAACATACTCTGTCTTTTATCTTTTCGCCTCCCAAATTCCACAGGGCTGTTGCCTTCTTTAGTGTGGCCCATCTCCTTCTAAAATATAATTTCAATAAATCTTACTTCTTTTAAATCTTGCTGACCTGTAATTCTTTGCTGCATCATCAAGGAAGAACCGAGCAACCCCGTACTCCCATGTCACTGAGGTGATGACAGATTTCACAAAGCCTCAATGGTTAACAGGTGGATATTGTCCCTCTGGCTAAAACAGTCTTCTGGCACAGAAGATGAAGGTTTGCAACCTGCTTGGTCTGTTTACTATTACCTCTACCAGCATATGCCCTCCTCCATGCTGTTCAGTCTATATATAATTATATTTATATATGTATATAAATATACACATGCCTAATTTGACATTAGTACCTACCATTGCAAATATCTAGGACAAAAATGATGTTAAAATGGGATAAATTTTGTTTTGGTTTCACCTGAGGTCCCAGAGGACAATATAACATTATGATTAGTATCCTGATATTGTAAACACATGAAGGCTATCCTAAGATTTTAAGATTTTAGAACATCCTAATAGATTTTGAACCGAGATCATTCAGCAATAATCTACTGCTAATTTTTTAACATCTTTGTTCCAGCAGAGGCCTTAAAAGGCAAGAATAATACAACTTTATAAAGTATCTCCACACACTAAAGAGATGAGAGACCACAGATATATGACACAACAAAACATTTTAAAACTGGATGAGAAAAAATAATCGATCATTCACTTTGCAGTGCCCAGGCACTTCTAAGTCCTCATAGGCTAAAAATAATATTCTATTGGGTCAAGTACCCCATATACTGTACTAAAGAGGTGCTAGACCATATTTACAGAACATACTAGGAGATTTTAAAACTGGATCGGCCACTGCTTCAAAGAGATGAAGTAAAGATTTAGTTGAAAAAAGTTGGTTATGTGCTGTGTGTTTCTACTACTTAGGATTTCCTGAGGGCATGTGAGATGCTCTTCAAAGGATATTACACTTGTGGTTTGGGCTTAAAGTGGCAGACCCGGGAGTATGAGAGTTACCCTGAAGCAAACTTCAATTACATTTAGGTAAAAGAAAAGATGCTAAATATATTTACAAAAGAGAGCCTGCCAGCATTGTATTTCAAAACATCTATTTCCACAGAGAATTGCCTGAAGGAGTGAAAAGACTCCATCCAAAAGAATAGCCGTGAATCGAAAGCAAATACCAAGGGCATAAGTGGACTCAAGAGGTCTGTGTCAGAGACTATTGTGGGCAATGTCCCCAGTAAGATAACACTGAACACAGAAACACACATGCTCACAGAGTACCTTTTTGAAAAATACTAGTTTAACTGAGGCCTATTAGCTTGGGTGGAAAAATGGTGTATCATATTCTCTGAGTATTATTAAAATTTAAGTTTAAAATTTCAACACTTAATGATCCCCAAAATGTATGACATTTCCTTTCAAGTTGGAAAAATATGGTGAGTGCTCTTAACATATAAGGTTGTTCATAACTTACACTTTTTGAGATATGCCCACGTTTTATATAGATTCCACCTTTGATTTGTCATCTTTCCCAATGTGAAATCTTTAGGGTGTTTCCATTTTTTTCTTGATTATATATTATATTTTTAAAATTATATTAAATCTTAGGTTAGATTTCTAGACATGGAATGAGTGGAATGGCCATAAACCAACTCTTGTCTATGAGTTGATTTCCAGAAAGTTAAATCAATTTATATTTCTAGCACCTATCAATGTCAATTTCACTTGCTATAATTGTATATTACCACAGTTTAGAAATTTATCAGCTTGAAAGGTATAAAGATATTCTTCCTCATCCTCCTTTATTCTATTTTTTACTTTTTTATTATTTGTATATATTATAATATTTTCAGACATTTGTATACATTATTCTGTACTTTTACTATTAATTTTTTTACTTTGTTCAATTTTGGTTTTATGTATTTTTATTTTAATGTTTTATTATTCACATACAAGCCTTCTAAAATATACAAGCTCATTATATATACCTTTTTTTACAACTCATTTTGTCTTTTATCTTTTTCATGTATTATTAAGCAAAACATTTAATTTCATATAAATACACGATTTCATTTAATACTGGAAACACATGCATTCTGTGATCACTATAATATTTTATCATTCTAAAGAAAAATAAATATTATAATGAGACAGACATTTGATAAAAAATAAAATACCTACTTTTTACTGTAAGAAGCAGTGTGTCTACAAATTTATATCTCCTGGTTCCAAAAGAAGAAAGAAAGAAAATGTAAAATGAGAACAAGATTTTATAGTGAAGTTAGAGAGGAACTGAAAGGACATCAGATGTGAAGTAAGACACTGAGGGACATTCTTGTGCCCAAGCAAGAGAGCCTCAATTCTTGGACCAGGACTTTAGAAATGACAGCCATCACCAATCTGTCCAAGCAGCCATCTAACTGAGGGGACACATGCACAAAGCCAGGCCTCCTCTTCCAAACCATAATCAGAGATCCTGGAATCCGCCGTCCAATAGGCCATACCTACTCCCTGGTCCTCTGCCTTCTCTTCTGAGAGCCTCCCTGGTATGCACATTCCAGGGGCTAAGGAATGACCAAACAAGATGGGGTAGGAAAATACAGGCCTTCAGAGGCTGTGGCTAGAGCCTGATAAAGTGGATTGTCTTGTCTAAATGTATGCCCAGGAAACCGGTCTGAAGTAGGTTGGAGCCTGGTGTAATAAGAATGGACACATCGTGAAGTGGAAACCTTCCTGCATACTTTCGTCAGGACCTAAAAGTAAGAGCAGTGGGACCTGCATTAAAATTCTAGATTATATATGTGAGTAGCTGGATTCTGAATAGAAAAGTTTTTTATACTCCTGGATCTTAGTTTCCTCGCTTAAAGAATGAAGGGTTTTAACTGTGCTAATATTCTTTAGCTGGCTTAGTCCCACTTGGTAAATTAAGTCTCTGGAAAACAAAAGAGAAAACAAAAATTTAAAAGACTGTACAAGTAACTGACTTTCTACCTTAAAGGGATTAATATACTTTAATAAGTGTTGATAAAACTTTTATAGTAATTAATTTCCCCCTGTTGTGGAGAAAATTGATTTTTATAAATGCACAGGATGAAACATTATATGTGTGTATGTGAATGTCAGCAAGGTTAGCTACCGAATTTCAGCTTTGTGGTTTTGTATGTTGTCTCTGAATGTGGCACTTCTTCCAGTAGGAATCATCTCTGGCATCAATCCATCTGATGCTCTGTTGTTTGTTTTCCAGCATTTTCCACTTTCAGATACAAGATACTTCTCATAATCTGCTTATTAAATCCCCATCCTTATTTTCCATAAATGTGGAGAGTGAGTTTAATTTTCACCTCAGATAATTAGGATAACATTGCAAAATGGTAATACAGCAAGTCCTCACTTAATTTTGTCAATAGATTTTTGGGAACTGCGACTTCAAACAAAACAATGTGTAACGAACCAATTTTACCATAGGCTAATTGATATAAATAGGAGTTAAGTTACTGTGGCACATTTCTGGTCACAAAAACTTGTTTCATCTCTCACTATAGACAAGAGTCCTTTTTGTGGCCCGTTTAGTGTCATGTTTTTGCATTTGTGTTTTTTACTGATGATTTCACTGTTTAAAATGAAGTGGTGTGTATGTACTGTTGCTATGTGCAAGAAGGCTGTGATGTCCTTTACAGGCAAAATAGGTGTGTTAGGTATGCTTCCTTTGAGTGTGAGTTATATTAAACTTGTCTATCAGTTCAATGTTAATGAATCAACAATATATATTAAACAATATATATTAAAGGTGCCTTTAAGTGGAAACAAACATAAACATACATAAACATATTGATAAATTTGATGGAAATGTTGTGACCAGGCACTCCCAGGAAGCTAACCCTGTTTTCTCCTAGGAGCATGGTTCTTCATCAGCTAATTCTGGCTTTGTAGTGACTTTATAGGACATAACTACCCTAATAATGAGAATCTACTGGACACATTAATAAAACACTATCTGTCCCGTTACAATACCACATGTACCAAATTCTCTTGAAGCTACCTGGCTTATATTCTTAAATTCTATTAATACAATTTAAGTGAACTATTGTGTTACAATTCCAAGAAGCATTTCTCAAAGGGCAGGGGCAATATTTCTCATGTATCTCATGCATCTAACCTGGAATACAAGTAGTGGTCCAGAGGCCATGTTGGGTAATGTGGTGACTTGGAATAGACGCAGCATGCCGAGGCCCCTAGCATGGTAGGACACTAAGGCCTAATGGCACCCACAGAGTGCTTTCTCTTCCATTCATGAATGCCTACTACTTCAAAACATATATATATATATATTTATATATATTTATTATATATATATAATGTATTAGAAAAATAAGCTGCTATTTTAATACACTGTCAAAAATCAGCTTGTATGCAGTGATTTTTAATTATAGTTGCTGAGATAGCATATAAACAAGTCTGTCAATTAAAATAATACCACTTTATTTGATTTTATTCTTACCCTGCTCCTGATTCTTATTAGTGGACATGGCACTTGCTCCAGTGACTCTTAAAGTTACTACTCAATATGCCCCACATTGTTCTATATTTTTTCTTTTGAAAAAATTATGAATTCCATGTGTAGAGTATGTTTTTTATATATTCAACTATTCTTTAAAATTGCCTGAATCAGTATATAATGCCATTTTTTCTTTCACTATTTTATGTACATTAGTGATGCCTACACAATTATATTATAAAAATTGTAGGTGGAGAATATATCTTAAAATTCCTTTGTATTCCATGATCATGGTAACAAATTTGTATGTGATAAATACGAGTTATTGTTTAAGTTACTAGAGACATTAATTATATCTTTATATTCAAATACATTATTTATATATATGGCACATGTATAATTAAATTTAATTATACAGTGATTAACCAAGTTGCAAAAATTGATGATGTAATAGTCCACATTTTCCTAACTGAAATTAATATTATTCCATTTATTTTAAATATATATTTTGTGTGTGTGTGTATATATATATATATATATATATATATATATATATATATATATATATATATATATATGTGGTATTACCTATTATTATTTTTTTCTAATTTCAAGTATATATGTCTCAAAATTTGGGGAAGAATGCTTTAAAAATCTTCATTAATATTAGAATATATGAAATTTATAACCTTTAACTACTCACTTTAGAATCAACCAAGTATGATTATGTAAAATATGTATTGTTCAGATCTATTTAGTGACTAAAATAATTACCAAATCAAGCTGTTTCTTCATATTTTTTCTTTTCTGTTTTTGTTCTCTTTTTACCATGGTGCTTCCTATCTTTGTATTCCAGTGGGAGATTCCTGCTAAGAAAGGATGTCATGACCTATGCACAGGCTTGATAGAAAGTTATGATTTTGTAGTGTATAAAAGCATAAAAGTATTTTTCTTCAGTTTAGAGTTTACTCCTCTTATCTGATTTCTTTTCAGAACAAATAGGTAGTAAAGTGGGGAAAGCAGTGACTCCAATAAACCTAATTCATAATTATTCTGTACATTTTTGTTCTTAGTGGAACCCAGGCCTTAACTGTATTTATCAAATGCATCGAGCACTTTGTCTCTCATAGTCATTCTGTATCCTTAATGTACAATTTCAACTAGACTAATCTTTTTATAATAAAATCATCTATTCATTGGCATACTTGTTTAGGAGCTTAAGACATCTTTTTTTTCTTTTTTTTTTCCCCCTTGTCATCATTGTCTAGCAAGTTGCATTATCTGCCCCTCACAAATGCTTGCTACATGTAAGAAACATATGGCAGAATTTCATAACTATGTCAAGAATGGGCAATGGAGGTTTTCTTAGAACAGTTCTGTCCTGGGCTAGCTAAGACATTACATACAGACTCTTCCATAATTCTTTCTTATCAAGAGGTAATAATACTACTTAAGTGCCAGCAGCATTTTTTATACTAAGTTAATGAATTATTCATTTTTATCTCCTTCTTACCTATGAGTATTCTGTTTTAATAAATGATAATTATATAGCTTTAAAGAGATTTCTTTTAAATTTTAAATCCATTGGGCTGAAAAATATATATTTTCTATATTAAATAGAGCAATTATTTTCACAATATAACTGTTTAAGACCACAATAATATTCTTCATCAAGAGAACTATGTCCCAGTCCATAAATAAATGTCATAAATGTCTACATTTGTAATATATGCTGTTTTTTAATTAAATAAACAGATGTATATAAGGAGATCTCATTTCTCCTAAAAAATTTAGTTGTTATTTCACATTACGGAAATAGACATTGTAGAGATAGGTGGGAGAGAATAAAATTGTGGTCATAAGGCAATACTATAAGTTTCATTCTTTGAAAAATGTGTGCATTTTTTATGCCATAATAATGGAATAAATAATTTAAAAGGTCATTGAAGTACATAGTTGCTCATATAAAATTACTCTTCAAAGTCAGTTTTTATTTAATAAAGTGATTTTTCTCATGTTGAATGATTCAGGAATTGTATAAAAGTGGATGGGATGGAGGTACGATTTTCCCTGTACTCCCCCCTCTCTAATAGATCCAAGAAGAGTCATTAATTTTTCATCTATTGAGCCTACTTTTAAGTCTGTTCAGTTCATTTACTTACTGGTAAGGCAGAGTGATAACCTTTAAGCTCCTTATATAAAAATTCTTAATCGGAAATCCTGATCCTTTTACTTTTAATCAAATGTTTGCATTTCCTTTGCGTTTGTGTAACATGATTTTCTCATGAGGTCACAGTTCTACTGTAGCTTGTTCAATTGCAAATTGTAAAATAATTCATATGTGGCATAGAAAAAATAGATTAATCCAGTATCATGGATGGACACTTCAACACCCCTTTCTTAGAAATAGATCCAGCAGGCCAAAAAATCAGTGAACACCAAAATAAGCTCAATAACACCATCAATTAACAGGACATATTGATATTGATAGAGTACTTCATCCAAATATACTACCGTACACATTTTTACCAAGATTGACCACTTTCTGGACTGTAAAATTCACCTTGACAGATTTAAAAGAATATAAATCATACAATGTCTGCTCTAAGACTACAATGGGATAAATAATAGAAAGATAACTGTGAAATCTCAAATATATGCATGTAGTTTAAACAACATACTTCTAACACATGGGTCAAAGAAGAAATCAAAAGACAAAAACATTATGAACTAAATAAAAATGAAAACAATTTATGAACATTTGTGGGATGTAGTGAAAATTGTTTACAAGAAAATTTTTTGCTTTGAGTTTAAACAGTAGAAAAAAATGATCTAAAATCAATAATCTCTGTTTTGACATTTTCAATAGAAAATGGAAGAGAAAATTAAATCCAAAGTAAGCAGAAAAAAAGAAATAATAAGAATTCAGAAGAAATTAATGAAATTGAAACAAAAAATCAACAGAGAAAATCAATGAAATCAAAAGCTGGTTGAAAAGATAAAAAATTAATATTCTTTTTCAGGATAATTAAGAATAAGAGAGAAAGCACAAATTAATATCATAAATTAAGAGGAGACCACTAAAAACAGTATGTATACTAAGAGGAAAGTAAAATAAGCTATGAAAAACTCTCTATCTACAAATTTGATAACCTAGGTAAATTGGACCAATTCCTTGAACCACAATCAGCCTAAACACAGACAAAAAAGAAACAAATATCTGAATAGACCTATATCTATTAACTTCAATCAATAATTAATAAATCTTCAAAAACGAAGCACCAGGTACAGGTGGGTTCACTGGTGAATTCTATCAAAACTTTAAGAAAGAAATTATAATGATCTCTGCAATCTTTTTTAGAGAATAGAACCAGAGAGAATATCTCCTAATTGATACTATGAGGTCAGCATTGATCTAATACCAAAACCAGATAATGACATATAGAAGAATAAAGTTGACACTATCCAACTTCGAGACTTAACATAAAGCTAGAGTAATGAGGACAGTGTGGTATCTTGCAAGTGTTTTTGTGTGCTTCTGAGTATGTGTTTAAAGAGTCCTGGACAAGTGTGCTTGTGAGAAATCAACCTATTCCATTAACCACACTACATAAACACAGTCACCATTTAATTAATGAGGACTTATAAATTGGAATAAGAATCATAAAATCAAAGAATAACTATATTTTTGTGATAAGATTGTGTTTGCTCACTTTCAATATTTCCTTCTTGAATTTTCATAACTTGGTAACACGTCCAGCATTTTTTTGTTTGAAATTCTTTTTTCAATTATAGTTGACACTCGATATTATTTTATATTAGTTTTGCCTGACTTCTAAAGGAATCCAAATATATTGGTTCCATATAGTAGCAATTACCTGACTTTCTGATAATCAATTAAGTCAGCAATTATCTGGCTTCCTGATATATATTTGTAACTCCTGAGCATAGTGGGTCATATTACTCTTATAACTCTGAAAATTAACATGGTAACATAGCTAATAAAAGTTCTTAGAAAATGTTTATTGAATTAACAAGTAAACCTAGAAACGTAATACTAGAACCTATCGATGATGTATTTAGTCAGGTATCAGATAACATTTTTAAGGGAAAACTGTTGGAAGGCATAATTTGCCAGTTCTGTCTAATATCTTAAAGGCCGAAACTGCTGCCTGCATAACAGAAAATACTAGAACAGAATTAATCCCAAGAGAATCTGCTACATGATATCTCCCACATGCAGAACTGTATTTCAATTAGGAACCTGAGTATGAACAAATGTGGCACAACCTTAATCAACAGGAAATAAGAACTTTTAAAAATTAGGAGACAATTGTACATGAATGCAATGAGAAACTATATACAAAGGTGTTACTACACAAAGAAGAGACTGTGTAAGACAATAAATGCTGGAAGGTCAATTTACTACCTATCTCCTCTCATACCAGAGCTCAAGGGAAAACAAAAAGGTGTTCAAATTCAGAACACTTTCCAGAAACAGAGAGAAATACTTATGGTCCTGCTCTTTGACATTTATGGTTAAAAACATAGCTGAGTGCTCTTTCCAGGCACTGATTTCCCATCACCTCTCCAAACACTTCAGTTATATTTACCTTTCCACGAGATTAGAGTTTGGTCAGTACACTCTGGAGAATAAGTTGAGAAATGCTTAACAACATCTTGACTCCAACAAATGCTGTTACATAAAGCCTGCAATGCATGTAGTTCATTGACTGTAAAAATGCAAGCCTCTCCTTAATATATATCACTATCACAGTCAGAGAAAAGCTATAATGGAAGCTTCTGTAGATCCTGACATATAATTAAAAAGTAAGAAGGCTTTTGCTTTCTTAAAATACTTAATTCCTTTTATTTTATATAAAAAAGCTAAGAACTGAGTGATTGCTTTTGTTTGGTTTGGGACCAAATCAACTAAGTGGAACCTAGTTAAGATCAGTAATTCCCTTGGAAAATTAAAGAAATATGTAAACCAAAAATATTGGGGATGATATCATTTAAACTGTTTTGTTCAGATGTTCACTAATATTTTTCACTGATACTCAACCAAACAATAATTTTAGATCAGCATTGCACAGAATACTCACTGACCCAGAACTGATGGTCATTATTTAAAAAAATTTATACCTTCTGTGCAATTTTACAAACCAATGTTATTTATGTGTATGTACTGGATATACAACTGTACGTTTGTTCACTTTCATCTGCTTTAGATACTAGATTTCTGTGCATTTCAATAAAAATATATTAATGGCATAATGCAAATGGCCTGCCTATTATAGGTCTTGATCAGAGGGCTACAATCTGTGCCATTCTAACAAAATAGTCTCCTGTAACTGTGGTTTAAGCAGTTTACTGTTTGGTGTCAATCCTGTGGCTCATAATTCAGAGCAGAGAGAACAGCTTCTATCTCAAGGTCCCAGGAATCTGCAACAGTTTGAAACATCTCTCTGAGACAGGAAGGGAGAAAAGGCTAACATAATATGCATTTATTATTTTTAAGAGCACGAACCACTTGGCATATATCAGTACTATTCATATACCTTCGGCCAGTATTTCCATAGGAAATATAATTAACCATTTCCACAGGATAATAAAATATTAATTAAAAAAATAAATGGGTATATATATGCATGTATATATATGAATATGTATACATGTATTCATTTTTGTATTTTCACCTTATTAGATAGATGAGCCCCTTCAAGGTTACCACTAATTCAAAGTCATTTTACAACTTTATGCTGAAAGCAATAGGAAATAGGTTCCACTGAGGAAACTGAAAATTCACAAAACAGGGTCAGCCAGAGAATTCACTGGGCCTTCATTCTCCCATTGTCTCCCAGAAATTTGCTCTGTGGCTAAGGTGCTCTACTGGGTATACAACATGGGGTTCCCCTCGATTTTCCTTATTTTATAGAAAATAATGAGAAAGCAGCAATTCAGTGGAAGAATCCTTATGCAATTTGGTTCTAGGAAATCCTATTTTAGGTATCTTTCCTGAATTCCTAACCACAAACAAGTTCCTGTTAATTAGCTTTGTTGACTTTTCTTCCTCCAATTCTTCCCTCCAGAGAATAACTCCCACTTAATACATATTATATCCCATAAAAAATGCACATGTGGTTGAAGGTATAGTCCATGAACTAATCTTACTTAAAAGATAGTACATATACTCATTCACAAGCACACATATCTGGAGGGTAAATAGATCAGATTCATTTAGATACCATAAGAACATGAGATCTTACATAAAGAACATTAATAAAATGATGAACGACACTCGAAAGCTATAAAGAGATTTTCGTGTAAAGAAACTTCATAAATTGCATCAAATAACCCTAGTTGTTATTTACATGTTTAAATGGAATTGTTTGGGAGGATAGTTCTTGCTCTTATTCTGTACCCTTGCTTTATTTCTCTCTTACAATGATTTTGTAGTGAACATGCCTGCTTTGTAAAGTAATTTTAGCAAATGTTTAAAAGTATCTTCCAGGCTGAAGGTATTAAGTTTTATGTAATTTCGATGTTCTGCTTTATTGCAACTACGTCCATGGACCCTATAGTGTTTATATAAGCTGCAGGCTACTGCCACCATCTTTAGAACATCTAGCCAACTGCTTTTATGTCTTTAAGATACTCTAACAGCTAAAACAATATTGGCAATAAGCACATCAGGGAATAAAGATACATTTCAGGAATGGACTTCCCTAAAATTCTGTGTATCTGATTACAGAAAAGGCCCATAAGCGCTTTGGAGCTTTTGCAGATAATCAAGAATGAAATTTCTGTTCAGATTTTTATTCTCAAAAGGAGGTTGTTTTCACTTAGGAAAGTGAATATGCTTTGATGAAACCATATGTGTGATAGTTTCACTGTACATTTTTTATGGCATTATTTGGACGTTTTTGATTCTTTTTGGAAACGGAGAACTGCCTGGTTAATTTAAACAGATTCTAATTTAGCTAATAATGGACTGGTTTGATGGATATTCCTCCTCCACATGAAATCAAAGTAATATGCATGTTTAATATATTCCTTTCCTTTTTTCTTTCTCTAAAACATTAAAATTAATAGTATTAATGCAATGCCAAATTCAAAATAATGAATGTTCTGATTCATAAAATAAAAAGTTTGGGAAATTTAAAAAAGAGGTGAACACAATAAATTATGGCAATATCCTGGGCGTCAGATTACAATTTAGAAGACTGAAAAAAGAGAACACTGTACAACTTTTCCATTTTGTAATCCTCTGTGTTTATTGTGTATTTTACTTATATTTATGTTTATTTAATTTGTAATTGAAATACAATTAGATAGTAAGAATTAGAGTTTTATATCTTTCCATTATCACTTAAATTTCATTGAAAGCAACAAAAATTTGGAAGAATATTTTTGTATTTGAGAAATACCTCACTTACTCTTTTAATATAATGGCCACTAAAACAGTGAGATAAATGAATAATCAGCCTTAGAAAAGAAGGGTATCTTATTGTTCACAATTATGTTACAGTATTTAATGTACTTGCATTTCTAAATTTTAAAATGGGATATTTTAGCTTTACCATTCTGTTATGTCATAAATATAATTTCTATTACTCTGGGGAGGAATCAAAAATAAGGACATATATTAATTAAATTAAGACATAATAAAATATAAATCTTGATTTATGGCTAATAACAGAAATCAATATTTCTAACATAAATGTTACATACAGAAAAAACAATTTGTATTGATGAATTTTAATATAAATGTTTAATATTATAGGTATATGTTATTAAATCAGAATAGTTATCTTAAAATTACTTCTATCTTAAATTAAGAGAAAGTTAAAACATCTTCCACAATATATCATTCTGTTTAGCTTGGTATACGTCATGATCACTCATGACATTGGATGAGGACACCAAAAAATAAAGACGTTTTAACACTCATATCATATAATAAAGATAATTTTTTAAATGTTCAAATAAGATATACAAAAGAATAGCACAGGGGATAATTTAATAAAAGAAAATGATGAAATAATAATGAATGAAGGGAAACATTTAGATTTTCACTTAGACTTAGTAAGAGAAGGTATATTTGAATACAGCATTTTTTCTTTATACTTTAATAATAAGTATTAACTGAATAGTCAGGATTGTATTGCTTCAAATTTAATTAAAATTTTCTTAGTGTCAGTTTTCCATAGTCTTTTAAAAGGGAAAAACAATGGAGTCAAATGATATGAATAAATGGTTAATATCTTTAATATGTATGTATTGAAAACCCAATATTTGCCACGGATTGTATTAGTCATTTAGGATATAGCTATGATTGAAGTTCAAGATTTCAAAAAGTTCAAAGTCTAGAATAAATAATAATAGTAACAATATAAGTTTTACAAATGCTAATAAATATATATGCACATTATATCAATTATATTAGCTCTCAAAGTAACCCTGTGAGAAGACTATCAATATATCCATTTTATAGGCAAGAACCCTCCATTGTTTAAAGTAATCTATGAACCTGAAATGTATGACTAGGGAGTCTGAGTCTCCGTCAAAATATCTCTCTAGAGAATCAGGATAATTCGCAGAATAGCCCGGTTTTCTGAGCTAAGATTTTTATATTCTCAGCCCACATTCTCCTTAGTATCTCAATGTTCAGTTCCCCTATTTGAAAATGTGGTGTTAAGTTGTCTAAATCTTAAGACTGCCTTTTTAATCAATGCAATCAAAATTAGGAATTCAGACTACTAAAGGAAACTATAAGGCATGGTTCAAAGAAAAGATATTAAAATTAGGAATACGTAAAGTTGACAGTAAGCAAAAAAGTGGGAGAGATATAGAAGGGTGAATGAAGGCTTACTGGTGGGATCATTAAAATAAGGGAATGTGTGGAGTGATAACATGAACTACATTATTTATTGCAGAGCTTGGACTATGCATGGCTAGTCTGATTTCCTATGGTTGGTCTTTTACTAGAATGTGGTTTCATGCGCACAATGCTCAAAATGTTTAGGCAGGAGCACGGGAAATAGCTATGCAGCTTCACAGATGCAGCTTCATCTAAGCAGGCTTCAGCTTTTTTTTTTTATTATTTTTTTTAATTGAGCTATCTTGGTACCTTGGACCTTCTGAGCCAGCTGCTATTTTAATTGTCTAGACAGAAAATGAGCATTCAGGTGTTCCAGATTTGTCTTCCCTCACCTCCCTCAGCTACCAGAACTTTCTCAATTCAGACAGTCTATAGAAGAGCAGATATGTACATTAAGATCAATTCTACTCTCCTAAGGTCTTATTTATCTAGATTTCCTTTCATGTTATGATCATCTCTCCAGTGCAATAAAACTTCTGAGTCACATCATTTTTTTTCTTATTCCCAACAGAACTGGCCACTTTCTAAATATGTCAGTCTACTCTTCTCTATACTATTATTTCTTAGTTTATATTCTTATCATTTTCCTCCAGTAATTGCAATAATCCCATAAATGATTTTCTGTCCTATCCCACTCTTTGCTTACAACTGTTTTAAACCACAACTAATATTTCTAAGGTAAAAATATAAAAAATTCAACTGCTTAACTAAAATCATTTACCTCGTGACCCATTATAGCAGGTTTTAAATAAAGCCTTGCAAATATTTTGAATTGAACATATTCTAGTGTGTTTCAGGATGGCAAAGGAGCTAGTGTGGCTTGAAAGGAGTGAGCAGATAGGAGAGCTGTAAGAGCATCTGTCAAAGAGGTAATGGGCGCCAGTTTTTGTCAGATCCTTGGTTATGGTAAGAACTTGGGTTTTATTGTGGATTTTTAGAACCAAGGGGTGGTATAATAAAGTTTATGTTCATGGGGCTCATTCTGGATGCCATATTTTCAAAGCAACAATAGTATAGAAGTTCAGGAGCAGAAAAACAATTATGGGACAAGTACACTAATCCAGTTGAGAGATGATGGTAGCTTGGTCAAAATGATATTAGAGGGGGTAGAGACATGAGATGATTCTCTTGTGATTCTAAATAAATATCTAAAAAATTAAGAGCTGAAATTCATGTATTTCTTGAAATCATACAAAATATAGAAAGCTATATGTTTGTGACACATGTGAATAAAAGGACTGGCCAGGCTCTTTCTCCTGATCAATAAAGGCAACAATGCAGATTCAGAATGGTCAGCACCATTTTGACAAATTGAGCATCTCTTAGGATTTCTAAAGACAAATAAGACACTTCTTTACTAAGAGAGCTCACTGAATAAAATATAATGTCAACCCCTTCAATAGTTATTATTAATGGTCTGTTTCCTCCCCCTTGATTCTCTTTCTCAGGAATTATCATCAATAATTGTATTGATTGATAATAATTAGAGAGAAAAGGCAAAGTTGGTAAAAGAAATTAGTATTTCTCCCACAAATTTATTCTATAATACATTTTAATTTAGACATGTGAAATAGATCAGAATATCCTATTTTTAATACCATAATAGAATGTGTGTTTGTGGGAGGAGGGGTAATACAGAAAGCCTTAAGAGAGTATTCACAAATATCAATATTTTCCATTGCCCCTCTGCTTAGGTATGATGGTTAAATTTATGTGTCTACTTGATGGCCACGAAGTGCCCAAATATTTTTTTCTAGATGTTTTTATGAGTGTTTCCAGAAATGATTAATACTTGGTCTACTCGGTAAAGTAGATTGCTCTCCTCCACATTGCTGGATATCATCCAACTCATTGAGAGTAGAACCAAAGGTGAAAGAAAGAGAAATTTGCCCTGCTTCCTCCTGCATCACTGTTTGAGTTGGAATATCTCATCTCACCTCACCTCACCTCACCTCACCTCACCTCACCTCACCTCACCTCACCTCATCTCATCATCTTCTACTGCCCTGGGCCTGGGATTTATACCATTTGGCTACTATGGTTCTCAGACCTTCAGACATGGCATAAATTGCACCGCTGGCTTTCTTGGGTCTCCAGTTTACAAATGGCAGATTATGGATTGTGGGACTTTCCAGTCTCCATAATCACATGAACCAGTTTCTCATATGTCTCCTCATAATTTTTCCTTTAACATTAAAGTACACCTTTACACACATATAAAACCCTGACTAATATACTTGGCACCCTTGAAGATTTTCATTTTCAAGTGAAGTAACAATGAAGTATCATGATGAATAAAAGATAGGTATGAATTTCTTTTGTAAATGAAGAATGATGATTATGAAAGGAAGGGTCAGAAGAAAGAATGGCATCATGCTTTGAGCCAGGTATAATCTCAGGCATATTAACTCAGGAAAAATAAATATGAACTTTAAGAAACAATTATTTTTTTCTCCTAATATTCTCTATTCCTGTCTATTCTAAAAAAATCTTCAGGGACTTAAAATAATACTTGTATCTTTGAATAGTACTGCTACGGCAAGTGTGAGAAACCCCTCTTCTGCTCAGCAATATGTACTTTCTGAAAGAGGCAACAGAGAGAAGCATATTTAAAAATTCAACAGAATGAATTGTTAGGTGATTACAGTTTATTCATCTGAGAAAGAAAACCTAGATGTATTTCTAGATGAGCAGATTGTAAACAGGGAAACATTTAATGCTCTTCTATCATAAACTTTAATATCTATCAATTTCTGGAACCAATCTATAGGGAAAACACAGCCAAGCTTCAAAAAAGCATCACACTGTTAAAAAATACTTCTGTAACAACTTAGGGAAACTTTGTTCATTCATTAAACCAGTATCACCTCTATTGAGACACAGAGTTAGAAAAAAATAGGTACCAGGTAGTAATAAATAAATTTTTAGAAAAAAAAATATTTTTTACTGAGACAGTGCTACCTTATTATAGAATCTGGCTTTAAAAAGATATGCAATTCACTATAATAAAATAAATTGTAGTTTATTTGTAATGATAGATAGTTTTCTATGGGCTTTCATTTGAAAGTTGTTCAACAGTCTATGTGAACTGAAATCAAATGCATCGTTAATAGAATCTATAATATATTTGCAGTAATTTATTACCTGCTTCTTTTACAAAATTTATAGAAGTTGCTTTTAAAATGAATATCACAAGTACATTTATGCCAATTTACTTAATTTATAGATGTTTGCATCATCATGACTTTATTTACCAAGGTAAAACATATTTCTAGAACAAAGCAGATTATTTTAATTTTCAAGGTCTCATTTAGTTTTTGCTGTATCTTTTTTTTCCCCATTGCCACTACAAAATGACAACTTTAGAGATATTTTATGCACATTATATACTGAATCTTTTACAGTAATAAATCATATAATGGTAATGTCTATCAAGTCCAGCTCATTATTGTACAGTTGAAAAGAATATTAAATCATTTTGAGTTCTTCCAGATGTCAGCATCATACATTACCTCTACTTTATAATTATAACTAGTTTAATTCTGTTAGTTTGGACACAGTAGAATTAAAAGAACAAGAACTCCAGGAGTCAGCATAGGAATCATGATAGAAGGCCGTATTAATACAATGTAAGGCTAAATGAAAAAATCAATAGACTTGTATAAAGTGCCCAACTTTCCAGACTTGGTAAAAAAAAAACTAATCTATGCACTTTGTAGTAGAGTGCATTTGTAGAGGGCTAAATGATTTGAGTCAAAGAGAATATCAGAACAAAAATCCAATGACATAGTTCTAAGCATGTAAAAAGGACTAATTTTCCAGAAAGGGGGCCCATAAAAGAAAACAAAAGAATGGGAATGGATCCAAGAAGAATACTGAATGCAGGCTGGGTAAATACTATAATACCAAAGTGCATTCTAGTCAAAATGATGACATCTAAAAATAAAGAGAGGATCTTGAAAGAAAAAACAGGAAATTGTCATATTATATACAGAGGACTAATGATATAATCACAGCTGACCATCACCAGAAGCAACAGATGCCATTCTCCACTAAAAGATTCCAATACATTTTAGATAAATAGGTGCTTCTAGGACTGGTGCATGTAAAATACTCAATGGTATTCTTACATCTTCTTTGGGTCAGGAATATGAGACATTCTCAAGGAATCGTGGGGAACTCACAAAAGGATCCAAAAATCAGCTGGAAGAGTTTTCACTAACCATACTAAGGACAATTTATTGTCCCATGAAATAGAATACAAATGTATGCATTGATATTAATATACATACATACACCCATATATAATGAAAATCCCTACCTTAGAGAATTTCAATTAAAATATATATCTACAAATATAGTACAAGAATAGTTGTAAGCTCAGAAACAAAGGAATTAGATTATAAAAAATAGTAATTAGGTCATCTGGGTGAAACTCTGACAATGAATAAGACATTTATATAGTTGAGTTACTAAAAATGTTCCTTCCATAAATTATTTAATAATTATAAAGAGAAAGCAGTAACTTTATGGTGAATATATATGGCAGATACCATCCCAATCAGGTCACCAATCTTAATCTAACCTAATATCACTAATAGTTATAATGAAAAAAACAGCATAACATATCTCTGTAGGTTTGATAAATCAGAATCAAAGTTTACAATGTTCAATTGAGAAATTTGATATATATATATATTATATGTACTTATATATATCACTTCCCCCCAATAATCATGAAATATGATTATTTAATATGCATTTTTAAATCTTACATTTCTTTTCATTTAGCTATAATATTCTCATAAATATCAATAAGAATATTACAGTACTCAAAGGAGAGATTTATTTACTAAGAAAAAATGCTTCTTCCAGGGAAACTAGCTGCTTACCTGGAGAGAGCAATTTACCACCAATGTCCCCAAGTAAATCTGCAAACTTCATGAGGAGCACAGGGAAGAAAAAATTATTAATCTTTTTTTAAAATTGAGCATGATTCCAGGGTCAAATGAGAAGGCCATTATATTGTTGTTGAAAATAATGAATACATATTATATATATAACCAAAAGTATTACATTTATTTATTTTGAAGAAGTTGGTAATTTTTTTTCTTGAGATATTTCACTAGGTAGAAATATATTCTTACTATATCCTTTTATTTTTTTCCCATTGCATGGTTATGTAAACTTATTTTTGTAACCTTTCATGATTACATTAAGATCATGGAAATACTGACAGGGTTTTTATAAAGTGTCAAAATTATAAAGCTCTATAGGAATACCAGTTTCTACAATCATTTAAAGTAAAAGGAGTAGTAAAACCAAGAATTAGGCATCAAGATATTCTGCTATTTCTATGTGTGACTTTGATAAGTTTCTGAATCTATAATACTTCACATATCATAGCAGTTATTTAATAATTTCAATAGATATAAGGCAAATATTATAACAAAATTCTGAGATAAAAACTGATACTTGAAAAGTTTAAGTGTCAATGTCTGTGACACAGGTCATGTGTGGCAACAAAGTTGAACCTATGGCTGCCTTTACAGAAAAGTTAGGCACCTATATATTGCATTATTTCTGACTTCTAAATAAAATAAATTGTCTCTATTTCTTTATCTGTAAAAGAGGTTGGTATAGATACTTTCTTAAGTTCCCTTTCAACATAAATTTAAATGACTATGAGGCTTACCAAAGATCAAATTAATATTAGAGAAGGATAGTGCCCAATGTCTTAGGTATAAGTTAGATAGTTTTTCAAAAGTTTTTATTTTATATTTATTTCAGGTTACAGGCCATTGATTAGACACATAAAGTTTATGAAGTGATCCTTTCAAACCCACCTCCCATCCCCCACCCCGATTACTCTAGAACATCTGGCTCTACACATATCCATTACAATACTACTGACTATATTTCTTAAGCTGTTCTCTATGTCCTTGTAACTATTTTGTAATTAGTAATATGTATTTCTTCATCCCTTCACCTTTCTCATCCAGCCCTCCTACTTCCCTCCTCTCTGGAAATCACCAGACTGTTCTCTGTATCTGTTTTCATTTAGTTTGATGTTTTTATATAATTTTTAAAACTAGTGTTTATACATTGCCTTTTTAAAAATTGTTTTTACTCACACACACACAAAAAAAGTCCAAGCTCTTAATCTGTGAATGTGATCTTATTTGAAATGAGTGTAGTGTAGATGTAATTAAATTAAGAATATCAAGACGAGATCGTACTGGATTCAAGGTGGGCCTAACTCCAGTAACTGGTGTTCTTATTATACCAAGAAGATACTCAGAGGGGAAGGCCCTGTGAAGACTGACACAGAGATCTGAATGATAAGTCTTTAAGCCAAGGCTCTATCTCAAGCATTGCTAGCACCACTAGAAACTAGGAGAAAGCCATGGATCAGATTCTCCCTCTAGAAAACCAACTCTGTTTACACCTTGCTTTCAGACTGCTGAACTCCAGAAATATAAGATAATAAATTTCTGGGTTTTAAGTTACACAGTTCATTGTACATTGTACATTGTTGGAGCAACCCTAGGAAACTAACATTTATCTTAGAAAATTTGAAGCCTTAAGATTGGATTCATTTATTTTCAGGTATCATTGAGGATTTTCTTCATGTAATTTATAAGAGCAGTAATATTTATGTCAATTATGCTTTATAGAGAAGATGCAGTTGATTGATAAAATTTTTATTAAAGATATTTGTGTGTTGAATACAGATGAAATTTAAAAAATAATTAAATAGAAATAAAGTACTGAGATCTATAACATGTTTTGTTGTAACAATCTTTTATTGGAGCTATAAGCTATATTGAAGGGCCTATGTCAAAAAATTATTAAATAAATTAAAATATCTGTTAAATAAATTTGAATATTTTATGTATGTAGTAGTCATCTATGGGCACAAAAAGCGACATTTAAAACAACCATAGAATACTGATGGCTTACAATAAGTGTGTATTTCTCATGAATATGGTGTCATCTGGGCTTGTCAAGGCATCTCTAGCTTGTGTGGCTTCATTCTCTTGTCTGGGGATCAGCTAGTTTTCCATAATTTAGGCTAGCTTTGAGTGGGATTCCACATGTCTCCCATCCTCCAAAGGGTTATCCCTGTCATGTTCTCATGGCAATCACAGAAGCATAAGAGAGCAAACATAAACAGTCTAGGTCTCTTAAGTATAAATTTGAAAAAGACATGTGGTGATTTCTTCCTTGTTGTATTGACCAATCCAGTTAGATAACCAAAGATTCAGGAAGAGAGGACACTACAAAGAAACAAAGCAAGGGGCTTGGGTACGCGGAGGGGTTAAGAACTGGGGTATTCAATACAATTCATCATGGCTGATAAGAAGAGATGGCATTATTGATTTTGCTTGGTTTTGCTCTAATCGGTCTAATGAAATTCTTCTGGCCTACATATCTCTAAAATACACTCCATTCTGTAAGCAGCAGTGAATTTCTATCAATGATGTTTTCCAAACTTCTGTTGTGTATGAACTCCACAGAAAACATTTTCTTCCTATGTCCAATTTCTTTTCTTTTTATCCCTAGGTTTCTCAGTATCATACTAGGTCACTATATGAATTATGATTGTGGCTATTAAGAATGACTTAGAAGACTTAATCAAGCACCTTAGTCACCGGAGAAAAAAGTAAAAACTTTTTGTGCATCAAATCTTTTTTCCAACATGATTTTTTTTAGCTTAAATGGCAAATAAAGATAAGATCACAGGCTTTTACAAATGACACAGCTATGAATTTAGGACAGTGTACCCTTCAGAAAACAAGTGACAAAACAGCAATTACAATGTTACATTAAACCTCAACTATCCATGGCAGAAACTAGAGGTGCAAAAGGCAATAGAAAAGAACACTTGAAAGTGACAGTCCTTAAAACAAGAGAAAATAAACTTTGTTTTTCAAAAAAGGATAAAAGTAAACTTAATTATAGAATTTTACTATTATTTTTATCAAAGTTTTATATAATACAATCATTCCTAAAGGTTTAAAACAAAAAAGCAGCCTTTATTTAGGCCACTGCAGTGGAAACTTACTGATTCACAGTTCCAGAAAAGCAACCAATTTAAACTTTTTAAGCTTCCCACCCCCTTCCCCAGTTTCTTTTTTCCCCTGATGTACCTTTTTATTTAGAAATAATGTACTTATAATTTTTAATTTTTTTATATTATCTACTTCCTAAAATACAGCTTGATATCTCTTTTATCTCTTAAACCCACTACCTTCACATGCACTTCTCTTTATCAATATTTTAGTATGGCTCTGTTATTGTTTTGTTTAAAGAAAAAAAAAATAATGTCCCATGTTTACAGCATTACGAGTAAATTTTTATGAAAATGAAAGTTTGGAGGTTTTCTCACATTTATGTTATGATTATATTCCTTTTTCTATATTTCTGTTATTCTGGAGTAAACATATAAATTACTTAATTTTTTAGTTTTCTATGTAATTTTTTATGAATCCATCTTCAGTGTCTAGAGGACAAGTATCCAGTTTACAGACCACAGAGATTAAGTCAGTTTAATTTTTTTTCTTCCTCTTGGAAATAGTTTTCCTAGAATTTTGAATACATTGTTTCATGATCTTAAATTTTCAGTCTTCCTGTTGAGAAGTTCCATGCTGTTCTATTTACTAATCGTCTGTGTGTAATCTCCCACTGCCTTTGTATTCTCTCTGTAATGTATGAGGTCTTTACCCATTCTAGTTTGAAATTTCACAACAAAATGCTTTAGTATGTCTTTGAGAAATTTTCCCAAATTATTTGTTTGATAATATTCTCCCTTCATTTTCACCATAGGGGTTCAAGGTCTAAACTATTATGAGGATATAGGACTTCATGATTTGAACATTTGAATTCCTAGTTGTTTTATTCTGTCTATTAAACTTTCACCTTTTATAGAAAATTCCTTTACTAAAGAGCTCCTTGATCTTCCCATCCTATTGATTTTTTTTCTTTATTGTATTTTTAATTTAATTTCCATGAGTTCTTTTTATCCTCTAACTATTCCTTTTATATTTGTTTCATAGATAAATTCTCTTCCTAAACTTTAAAAAAAGAAAGAAAACCTTTTTTTAAAGTTTTTTTATTCCTGAAGTTCCTTAAAGTTGAGATTGTTTTTCTCTATTTTTCACTGTCTTTCAAATTTGAACTTTCTTAAAATGTATAGTGACTCCTGAGTGACTAATTATACTTTTGAATGAGCCAGCACTATCCTGTAAGCTTCATGGGCATGCAAGAAATCGGCCAAGTAATTACTCTCAGAGGTAAATTAGGCTGGGCACTTTCAACTATTAGAAGAGAACTACAACTATTAGTAGATATAAGTTTTATGACTTTAGCTGGATGGTTTCACCAGAGACAAGTCTTTCAATTTCTTTCCTTAGGAGAACATTTGCTTGCAATAATTCTGGAGTTTTATCCTCAGAAATCCTGATGCTTTATACAATAACTCAACAAGGGTTCACTTTAATCTCTGAAATTCTATTTTCTGTTTTCTCAGGTAATTGCATTAGATTACTATATTTGCTATGATTATCACCTAACTTCTGATATACATACTTATGCAATATTATAAAGAAATAATTTGATATATTAAATATCCTAAAAGTACTAAATTGGGTAAACTAAAGGGAAGATAACATATTACACCCATATTGGCTACTTTTACTACAAACAGGATAATGAGTTTAAAATGTTCTTTAGGAAACTGAAATTTAAAATTTCAAAATTACAAAATGAAATATTCAGTTATGAAATACTGAAATGTGATTATATATTACATTTAATTTCCTAATTTTTTAAAAAAAATATTAAACTGTGTTATAATTTTTAAAACTACTGTTACTTGGGAATAAATGAAAAACAAATAAAGTATGACTTAACAAGTATTTTCAGAAGCCCTAAAAAAGATTCTATCTCAATCCATTAAAAAATGTTCTAAATATCATAAATACAAGGACCACTGTTATTGATTTATGTTGAAAAATTTAATGAATGGGCCATTCATAAATTTGGCTATTTAGCATTTTTTTTTTTACAGAGTGACCTAAAGCCATTACACACAACTGAAAATAAAGCCTGTATGTGATTGTAATAGTAATTATGTATTTACTTATCCATGTAAACAATATCTATGAAGAATTTATGTTTGCCACAGAGAAAATGTTGAAATACAAACAAGATTAAGACATATCATTTGTTCTTGAGAGTTATAGTCCAGCAAGAGAAAGAGCCATGTGAATATGATACTGTAAAAGGCAGAAACAAAAATCCAAAGAGAAACAGAACTAGGATGAGTGACAATTCTACCAAAAGTCACTGTGGGAGACTCACAGCAATGTCTTCTTGATGAGATTTTGTAGTTGAAATTTTGATGAAAAGAGAATCATGGAAAAGCTAATCTGAAGTTATAAGACAGTCTGACATGTTAGAAGCACATTATAAGTGTGCTTTTTCTAAGTATATATGTGATCTTGTGCTTTAAATATCTGAGAGAAAGATTTCTTTGGCAGAAAGATCTCTTTGGGCAAGGAATAAGGGGCCAATGTGAGGTAGAATAAGATATATAACAAGGAAAGATTCAAGAGATATTTTTCAAGGGAGCAGCCAGATATGTACTCACAAAAGCCATTGGGGTGATGGAGTAGGCTGGCTGATTAGAAGAAAAAGAGATGGATGAGTCCTGGTGCTTGGTTGGTCTGATATCATTAATTGAAGATGGAATTAAAAGGAAAAGAACACGAAGAGATTGAGTTTGAGAAAGAATAAGTTTGAGAAAGAATAAGATTCTTTCTGGAGATGTCTATAACCATCTGAGAATTTCTGCAAGAAATTCATTAAGGAGGCTAGCCCTGGAAGTGTAAATTCAGTGGTTGTATTAATTTTCTGCTGCTGTATAATGTTTACCACCAACTTAGTAACTTAGAGCAACACCCATTTTTTATTTCACAGATTCTGTAGATCAGAAGTCGGTACATGACATAGCTGAATTCTCTGCTCAGGTCTCATAGGATGAAACCAAGCTGTCAACCAAATTTCATAATCATCTGGACACTTAACTAGGAAAGTACACATTTCTAAGCTTTCTTCTTATTTGTTGAATTTCCTTGTAGCTGTAGATTCTTGGTAGCTTGCTTCTTCTAGTGGAAAAAAATTTTTTTCATCTGCTCTGACTTTCTAACTGTAGAGAGCCTGGACCTACATTAAAATGGCTCATCTGTAAAGGTCAGACCTACATTGGACGATCTCTTTGATCTCTCTTATGATTAACTCAAAGGTAACTGGGGACCTTAACTGGTTCTGAAACACTCCTTCAAATTTGTCATATTCTTTTGGTTAAAACTGAGTGACAAGTTTTGCCTATTCAGTGGGAGAAGATTTTTACTCATCAAGGTCAGTTTTGCATGGGTCTTTTATAACTGTTGTCTGTGAAAATTTATCCAGGCAAAATGAAAAGCAAGGATAGTTAGAATGACATAAATGAAAAAATGTTCTTCATAAATAAGCAGAATAAAAATAAGATATTCATATGTGATTTTACAGCATTACGTATTAACAATATGTTAATAGGATTATATTTTTTTAAATTAAATAACTATATAGATCACTGCATTTATCTTTGCTTTAAAAGTGAGGTTAGACTGAAATTACCTTGGAGTCTGGTAATAATACTTTATCCATTTAATCTGCTACCTAAAGTAAATATCGAGGAGTGAACAAATTGCCATAGTCTATACAATTATTTAGAAATACAAATATAGGATACAAAATTCATTTTCCTGACTACATTCCAGAATTAGTTCTAATAAATCTTTCAACAAATAGACATTTAAGGAGAACTTCCAATTTTAAATTTTATAGAAACCTATTTATCTAGAAAAAGGCCTAGGACGAGAAAAGGAAAGGTCGTTATTTGTCCTTTGATACTGAGTATTACTTCAACTCATTATAAAAAGTCTAGAAATGTGGAAGTATATAATTCTTATTCTGATAGCAAAGATTCGGAAGACACCTAAGGCAATTTATTCTACTTTCATGATAGAAATCAAAATGCCCAAGCTTACATTTGAGGTGTGTATGGAATACTAATACTATATAAAAGATTATCTAAAACAGATTAGTAAGATTTTATTTGAGGAGTGGAAGATGTCTACATGTAAACTTGATTATCATTTTTTTTCACAGATATAAAAGCCACCTCAGTCACTACAACTATAGTCTAAAGAAAAATTCACTTTGTGGGTTTTTTGCTACAGCCATTCGAAGTCAAAAAGTTGTAGACTGAAGAATAAAAAGCAGATGATAGAAACACTCTAAAGTAACAGGTTCAAGATATTTCTAAGGCATTAGATAAATCCATCCTATTAGTATAGATTTAGAGTTCCATTTTAGAGTAGTAGTTAGTATCTGATCTAAAACTATTCTTGAGTTCACAATTATCTCTCTTCCATCCTAACTTGTTTCTATATATTAATTATAACAGTTTTCTATTGCTATGAACAAGTCACCGCTAACTTAGAGATTTAAAACAACATGCCTTCATTTCCTCATTGTGGACCAGGAATCTGTGTATGGTTTACCTGAACCCTCCGCTCTGGACCTCACAAGTCTGCAATTAAAATTTTGGCACATCACATTTTTACCTACATTTTGGGGACCTTTTCTAAATTTACATGACTGTGGGCAGAATTCAGTCCCTTTCTTCTCACTGGCTGTCAGGCAGAGCCCACTCTTAGCTCTACAGGTTGTTCTCACATATTTGTCCTGAGACCCCTTCACTGACCCTCTGACAGGGCAGTTTAATTTCTTTAAAGCCAGAAAAATACTCTCTCTGCTCTTTATCATCTCTCACTTCAGGGAAGTCCTGAACTCTTCACTGCATTCATTTGGTTCCAAAAAACCATGATTCCACCTGCACTCAAACAGAGGGGATTATATAAAGGCAGGTACACCAGTGAGTGGTGATTTCAGGAGCCACCTTAGAATTCTGCATACCACTCTACTCCAACCCATTCTCAAAACAATGTCCAAAGCAATCTCTCTGAAATCGAATTAAACAATAAAAGGCTACTATATGAAATCTTTCAATGATTTTTATTTAAAATTCTGTAATATTGATAGCCTCTTGATTTCCCTCATATATACATCTAAGTCTGTTTCTGTCCACTCTCCACTTCTGCTCTCATCCTTGTACCTGTTGAAATCCTTGAATTGGAGCATATGAACATTCTTTGTTTAGAGCACTATCTACTTGCACACTTGCATACATCCTTGACTTTAGATACACTTTTCTGATTACTAAATTTAAAAACCTTATCTTAGGCAGTTATAATATACTTTGGATGCAGTAGTTTTGTAAATTATATGTATATATCTCGATCCAGATTTATATCTTATCCATAGTCATATCTATACCTAATATATACACACACGTGTGTGTGTGTGTGTGTGTGTGTGTATTCTTTTTACTTGTGGCTAGACATGCAATTTAAGACAGTAAAGACCATCTCTTAATTTATTATCTGAGAACTTATTTTTTTTATTTTTCACATTATGCTATGATACATCTGGAACTGATTTTGCATATTCATTAAGGTAAAAAGCAACGTTAATTTTTTTCCATATAGATATTCAATTATTATAGCGTTATTTATGGAAAACATTTGTCCCATTTTATGAAAGCAATAACTGTAGTAAATTACATGGTCAAATATATAAGGATATTTTTGCGGAATCTTTATTTTCCTTTGTTGTTTTGGTTGTCTATTACACTAATACCACCTTTTTACTTACTATAGCTTATAAAAACAATCTTCATATCTGGTATATACATCCTTCAATTTTATTCTTTTGATTCTGTACAATTTTCCCTATTATTACCTGTGCATATCTCCATATATGTTTCAGAGTCCAATTGTCAATTCTATTTTAAAATGTTGAAATTTCTACTGCAATTTCACTGAATGCATAGATGAGTTTGGTGTGAAATGTCAAGTATTTTGTTGATGTAGTTTGGTTCAATTATTCTCAGTAATATCTTGTACTTTCTTGTGAAGAGGCCTTGTACATCTATTTCTATATTACATTGTATTATGCTATCTTAAAACGTATCATAAAATAAATAAATAAATAAAAGTAGGCCAATGGTTTGAACAGCTACTTCATGAATTTGAGTATCAAATCAGCCAAGGCATACATAAAAGAGTTCTCAGCGTTACCTTTATCGGGTACATTCTTATTAAAGCTCAGGCTGAGAAAAAATTATACAATCACAGGAATGAATGAAATGAAGGAAAAAAATGACAATACCTTTGTAATGTAGTTTTAGGATTTTTTGTGTGTGCTGTCATGACCCAGTTTTGAAGTCCTTGCTAGAAGCTGGTCAGTTCTACTTCTTGAGCAAATGATTAAGTCCACACTTCAACCGCTTCCCCTATGGGGGCCCTCACATGCTGGGCCACTACACATTCACACTAATCACCCCAGGCCCACATATTCTCAGAGGTAGCTCCTATGCCCTATAGCTTGATGAAACTGTTCAAATTAGCCAATCCTAAACCTGTTTGCTCTGGCTCCCACTCTACTTCCCACAGAAACCACACTAAAGACACACTTTTCTCTCTTTTTCTCTGCTTCTGACTAACCCCAACACTTCCCCCTGAGTTCTCCTGTGTAGCTTGCTGTGTTCTCTCCACAAGGAGCTGTTAGTATAACTAAATTGTAAAACTCTATGGTTTCATTTTACATAACAAATAAATATTAAATATCTTACCATTAAGCCTTTGTATCATATATTTTTCTCTTAGTGATTTTTAGTTAATGTAAATCTATATAAATTTAAATTACAGACTGGAGCTTACTTTTAAAAAGCTAAACAAAAGAATTTAACTGATAAAAATATTATATCTAGTAATTACCAGTCAAAATATGTGGGCTATTCAATGAATTGTAAAATACATATATTTTTATAAAATAAAACATATACATTTCCTCCTAAAATGTAGATCTTTAAAATATTGTTATTATAATCAATGTTCTTAGCTTTGCATTCACTCTTAATTTCAACAGCAAAGTAACGTTGTTGGGGTACCAAAAGTTGGTGCATTTCTTTAGTCTTCTGTGCAGTAATGCTGTAGAGAAAGCAGCAATAATTATGGTTTCAACTCTGAAAACCATAGCAATACAATTTCTTGTCTTTTTTCACCTTGGGATGATGCTAATACCATTTGGCCAATGATATTGTTGGTGTCACCTTTAGTTGCTTTGTTTTCCTTCATCATGAAAGATAAAAACCATATGATCATATCAATAGAAGCAGAAAAAGCATTCAACAAAATCCAGCAGCAATTTGTGATAAAAACTCACAGCAAAGTATGAATAGAGGGAACATACCTCAACATAATAAAGGCCATATATGGCAAACCTACAGCTAACATCATGCTCAATGGGGAAAGGCTAAAAGTGTTTTCTTTAAGATCAAGAACAAGACCAGGATGCCCACTTTCACCACTCCTCTTCAACATTGTATTAGAAGTCTTAGTCACAGTAATGAGACAAGAAAGTACAATAAAAGGTATCTGAATTGGAAAGGAAGAAAGCTCTACTTGCTGATGACATGATACTATACGTAGAGAACATT
Source organism: Cynopterus sphinx (assembly GCA_030015415.1). NCBI lineage: Eukaryota > Metazoa > Chordata > Mammalia > Chiroptera > Pteropodidae > Cynopterus > Cynopterus sphinx. The sequence goes on from CM057380.1 coordinate 15,615,417, forward strand.
AAAGATTCCACCAAAAAACCATTAGACCTGATTAATGAATTCAGTAAAGTAGCAGGATACCAAATTAATATTCAGAAATCAGTGTTACTTTTATACACCAATGATAAGCTTTCAGAAAGAGAAATTAAGGAAACAATCCCATTTACAATTGCATCAGAAACAGTCAAATAAGTAGAAATCAAATTAATGAAGGAGGTAAAAGATCTGTTCTTAGAAAATTGTGTCATTGAAAAAAAAATGAAAGAAAATAAAATAAATGGAAGCATATACTGTGGTAATAGATAAAAAGAATCACCATCATTAAAATGGCCATACTACCCAACACAATCTATAAATTCAATGCAATTACTATAAAAAATACCAATGGCACTTTTTGAGAGCTAGAGCAAATAATCTTAAAATTTATATGAAACCACAGTAATCTTGAGAAAGAAGAACAAAGTTGGAGGTATCACACTACCTGATATCAAACTTTACTATAAGGCTAGAGTAATCAAAACAGCATGGTATGGGCATAAAAACAGATGCACTGATCAATGGAACAGAATAGAGAGCCCAGAAATAAAATCACACCTATATGCTCACTTATTATATGACAAAGGAGGCAAGAATATACAATGGGGTAATGACAGTCTCTGCAATAAATGGTGCTGAAAAATTTGGACAGATTCAGGCAAAAACAGAAGAAAGAAGAAGAAAAAGAAAGAAGGAGGAGAAGGAGGAAGAGCAGGAGGAGGAGGAGGCGGAAGTGGAGGAGGAGGAGAAAGGAAGGAAGAAAGGAAAGAAGGAAGAAAGGAGGGAAGGAAGGAAGGAAGGAAGGAAGAAAGGAAGGAAGGAAGGAAGGAAGGAAGGAAGGAAGGAAGGAAGGAAGGAAGGAAGGAAGGAAGGAGGAAGGAAGGAAGGAAAGAAGGAAGGAAGGAAGGAAGGAAGGAAAGAAAGAAGAAAGAGAGAGAGAGAGAGAGAGAGAGAGAGAGAGAGAGAGAGAAAGAAAGAAAAGAAAGAAAGAAAGAAAGAAAGAAAGAAAGAAAGAAAGAAAGAAAGAAAGAAAGAAAGAAATTGGACCACCTCTGACACCATATATAAGAATAGACTCAAAATGAATTAAAGACTTAAATGTAAGACCTGAAACTATAAAACCTCTAGAAGGAAACAATGGCAGTAAACTCTGATATTGCTAATAGTAATTTCTTTTCAGTTATATCTTCTCCGACAAGAGGAACAAAAAATAAAAATAAAAGGAACTACATCAAACTAAAAAAATTTTGTATAGCAAAGGAAATCAACAAAACAAAAAGACAACCAACTGGGAGAAGATATTCACTTAGAAACATTGGATACAAGGTTAATATTCAAAATTTATAAAGAACTCATACAACTGAACAACAACAAAAAACAAATAATCCAAATAAAAAATGGGCAGAAGACCTGAGGGATACTTCTCTAAAGCAGAAATACAGATGGCCAATAGACATATGAAGATGCTCAAGGTCATTAATCAAAGAGAAATGCAAATTAAAACCACAATGAGATATTACCTCACATCTGTCAGAATGGCTATCGCAATAAATCAAAGAACAACAAGTGTTGGTGAGTATGTGGAGAAAAGGGAAGCCTCATAAACTGATGGTGCAATTGCAAATTGGTATAGCCACTATGGAAAGGTCTTAAGGTTTCTTAACATTTAAAAATGGACAAACCTTTTGACCTAGAAATTGCACTTCTGGATATTTATCCAAAGAAATCCAACACAATAATCCATGAAATCTATGCACCCTATGTTCATGACAGCACAATTCACAATAGCCAAGATATGGAAGCAACATAAATGCCCATCAACAGATGACTGGATAAAGAAGTAATGGTTCATATATACAAAGGAATATTACTCAGCTATTAAAAAAAAATGAAATCCTAATGTCTGCAATGACATGATGGACCTAGAGGTTATTACGCTGAGTGAAATAAGTCAGAGAAAGATAAATACCATGTGATTTCACTTATATGTGGAATCTAAGGAAGAAAAAGAACAAACTAATCAGAAACAGACTCACAAATAGAGAGGACAATCTGGTGATGGCCAGAAGGGAGGGGTTTGGGGGCTGAGAGAAAGGGGTAAAGGGTTAAAGTACTAATTAGTAGTTGATAGATGGTCATGGGAATGGGGAGCACGACATAGGGAATGCAGTTAGCATTAATATGATGGCTCGGTGGAGAGCCAGAGGAGAGAAAGAGCAATTAGGGTGATCACTTTATAAACTATATGTATGTCTAATCAATGAACTGTATACTTGAAACTAATAAAATAAAATTAAAATAAATAAATAAACAGACAGATAAATAAATAAATGATAAAATGATTAATCTGGGAATAAAAGTATAGCATTATTTCTCATTTGCTATTGACTGTTTCCCTCAAATGGCATCAGGTAATTCAAAGGATTAGAAAAACACCTTTCTGATAAACAAAACTTATAAGACAGTGTGCAAGGCTGCACAGTCAGGGGTCATACTACTTGAATTAAATTCTGGGTACAAATTTAAAACCGGGAAGACTTTTGGCAAATTCTATATACTCTAAATTTCAGTTTTTTAATCTTTAAAATGACAGTCATAATAAACTATCACAAGTTTTATGAGGATTTATGTGAGATTATTGACACAAAGTGCTTAACAAGTGCTTGAATCTATAGTTGTCACTGAATAAATGTTAGCCTGTGCAATAATTTTGAAAACATTAAAATACATGCATATTGCACATTTACTTCTATTAAAAATGCAATGTTCTGAAACTGAAATTTAATGGTCTCCATTATCAAGAGTAGTGAGTTGCTTTATTCATTCATGTATCCCTCTTTGTGACACACCAACACTTTCACCAAAAAATGTGTCCCAAATAGCTCTCAAATGAGTAAATTAATTAATGTTATGAGTAAATGTAAATGAGGGACTGAACATCAAGCACTTGTATATAAAAATTGTTAGACACAAAGTGGATTAACAAAATAGACACATTTTTTCTTCTCAGATTTCAGAAAGTAGCTCTGAAGTAGACGTCCTCAAGTGTATGAAATAAATAATTAGTAAATTACTTTTAAATTAATAAAGATATCAATTCCTCAAGCAATTATAGATTTTATTAAACATACTTGTATATGCTTCTCTCTAAACATCTATACTTGACCCATGGGAAATACAGTTAAATATTTTGAATAGCTATCTAATTAACATAAAATATGTTGCACTGCATGAAAAATGTACATACTTAACACAGGAACATGTTATTAGAAGAGCTCTGAGTATTCCACAATACCCTGAAAATGTTTTTATTGTTTGCTAACAAAAACACAAGTAATCAACCACTTGTATTTGAAGGTTTCTGTAAACTCTGTGGACTCTTATGTTATTAATCTTCCCATGCTCCAAGTGTTTCAGTTTATTATTTGTTTTTGAGATCCATAAATCTAATGCTTTGACAGTGCCAAATTCAAGACATCATCTTTACTATTATTCATGAAGTTTCTTAATAGAAGATTTTAAACTACCAAAGTTCACAAGTTATCTATTACAAGTATTGTGTGTCATAGTGAGATCATTGAACCATAATTCAATTTAATCTAAAAGTTTTAAACTATATACTCAATAACAAAGTCATTTAACTGTTGAATTAGTGGTTTTACAGTCATCCTAAGAATATCTGTTTCAAATTCAAGGATATTTGATATGTTTCTTATTTCAAGTACTTGAGACAATTAGGTCATTTGATCCATTAATGTGTAATATTGTGATGTAAGATATTAATTTGTCTACTTACTTGGCACTTCATATTATTTTATAATTATATTAAATTGCTTAATGGCTATTTTGGAGGTTTTAAACTTTTATCTCCATTTTGAATTTAATTTGTCTGAAATGTGTGAAGAAAATTAAGTTAAAATACATCATGAGAGTTCTTCACTGATCTAATACTATTAGCTGGTGTATATTTGAGGAACAATGACACTCACTCTATTAACTTTTATTTTTATTGCTAATTATTTTTATACTGTCTTCCTTGATGTCTGTAAATAGAATCTTCTTTACCAGCATCATTTTTTAAATTTAAATTATAGTTATTTTCATTCTTTTCATGAAGCTGAACATATCTCCTCCCTTCATCTTTTTAAAATTTATGTTTGTTCACTTATATTAAATATTCTTATCTAGTTTGCCTATACTAAAGGCTTACATACAAAGCCTGCCAGTTATTTCTCTGTTGTATATCAGAAATAGAACACACACACACACACACACACACACACACACACTGATATCTTAATGCTAAATTTATTCATACCTTAAATTCATATAGGAACCTCTGTGCTAAAGATTAGTGACTAAAAAAATAACAGTTCAAGTAGGTGATATAAATACTTCCAGTTTTCTTCTTTCTCAGGGTATGGGTTTTGGAGGGAATAAAACTTGATTTTACATTTTATTGTTTTCAGATACAGTGGTCATTATTAATCATAATTGTGATCATCATCCTCATTCATAAAAATAGATAGCCAAAACAAATTCTGAGCAGTAAGAAAATTTACACATTATTTAATATGTGGCGCTGGACTAACACAAGGTATATCAATTATTTTAGAGCTAAATAATCCATTTTGATTTCCTATAGAAAACACTATATGGCCTAGAAAACAAAATTTCTTGTAACTTAAATATTTGAAAAGCTTTATGAAAGTTATAAGCTGTGTGACATGCTATTATTTTTATTCCTGGGAGACAAAAAATTATGGATTATAAAGAGAAATTCTAATCATATCAAGAATAGAATAGTCTTTCTCTCTCTCTCTTGCTGTCATTTAAATAGTATTTCCGTGGCTATTGACATATTAAGATCATCTAACTCTCTCTTCCTTAATTGCTGAGAGTGATCATTTACCATATGGCTTTTGAATGCCTATGTGAGCCACATTTTCTTCTAGACACGTTTTACTAAATAGTATTGTAACTGACACAAAACATTTTGAGCATTATTATTACTATCATCATATTGTAGAAAGTACCTCAAAAAGAAAATTTCCCTGAAAAATTCAGCTTTCATTGAAAAATTGACAACAAAATTTATTCCTAAATGTTCCCAGATTACCACATTGAATAAATCATGTATTATTTAGGCTAGAAAAGTAATCAAGATGGAAAGATGGAAACTTTATGTAACTAGTATCCCACGTTGTTATCAATACCTAAAATTTTCACCAAACAAGAATATAAAAACAAAGTATAAGACAATCAATCAAACTGCTGCAGAAGAAAATGATTTTCTGCTTCCTCTTTGTATCAGATTCATAACTCTAAAGACAAAGGATGCTTTGGGCTGTAGTTAAGTAGCTTCCAGCTTAAATACAAAGGGGGAAGTAGAGTAAGAGCTTCAAAACTTTAAAGCCTTGACTAATGGTGTAGCCTCGTTACCATAGATCTGAGACCCAATGTGGTAGAAGAGACTAGATGTTTACTCAGTACAACTGTTTTTTATGAGGTATCTGAACCTCAGGGGTGAAGGTGTTCTTACAATCTAGAGTTCTCTTATTTATTCTTTCAAGAGATTAAATATTCACAATATTTAATCACAAATTGGAGAAAAGAATATATCTTCTTTTTTATACTAGTTTTAATTCAATATTCTTACACAAGGAAAAAAAATAGCAAGAAAACATCTCCCAAATACAGATTTCTGAGAGAAAAGGAGAATTTACTTCAGAAGAGATCTTTAAATGAGTAAATTTTAAGAATAACAACAACACTACGACACTGACGATTGTATTCCAGTGCTGCCAGGTGATAAACACATTCTGTGAAAAAGGCTTAGTGACCTAGAAAAATACTGCTAAGTAGCCTTAACAATTAATTTTACATAATAAATAACTAAATATATTAAGGGATAGCAGTATTTAGTTGTTAAAGAACTTGCATGGGAAGAAATATTCCAACCTGGAAACTAAGAGCTATCAAATGGTCTGTGATAGAACAAATTTTTTTATAATTTGGGTTCTTAAATATCCTATTTTATTACTTGGTTTTCCAAGATTCTTCAGAAGGAGAGAAAATGGGGAAATCTCAAATTAATTATTACTTAATAAGACTAGCTTGTACTCTATTATTCAATAGCTTTCACTCATGAAACATTATACATTGCAAATATTGCCTCATCAATCATCACTCTATGAAGGCAGAAAACATGACAAGTTTTAAATAATTTTCAAGAGCTTCCAATATTAATATCATATTCTATTTACGAAAAAAAATGTATAATCCTTGCTGAGTGATCATGCTGGCTTTCATAGAGGATAAAAGCATCAATCTATGTCCTAAAGGAAAATTTACAAAATACTGTGCCCATTCCTGATTACAATTCAGTTATAAACCATATATTCTGTTAGTATTGTTCAGTAACCGATGAGTATTTGGAAAAGCATCAGGTGATATAGTAGACATATAGTAAAAAATAAAAAGACCTTTTTTAGCTAAAGAATTTCTAAATGGAATTCATAATCAATGACTAATAATGCTATTAGATGTTATTCCCAAATACTTCAAATGTAATATTTAAGTTCTTACTTTCAAAGAATGTTCACATATTGATTTAATATTTAAAAATTAATATTTATAAATTAATAGTTATAAAAAGTTTTTGGACTCAGAAAGGCAGGTGTTATTAATTATATTTTTTAGGTAAGTAAACTGATGTTTGGACAGTTCAAGTGGCTTTTTCTTTAAGGTCATAAAACCAGTACATTTCTAATGCTCCACATATTGTAGTTTAATATATAGAAAAAATACAAATTGAAGGCAAAGTCTAAGTACTTAGTCAACTGTTCTTTTCAATAAAACTAGCTGATGTCCAAATGGACTCTTTCATCTTCCAGGTTACCATTTTGTGCACTAACCTACAAAGAAATGGAAAGATCTCAAAGATGTGTGCTTGCTAACTCAATTATTTTTTGTGTAAGTCTTATATAGTTGCATTAGATAAAAAAAAAAAAATTGGGGGGAAATTTATAAGTTTAATTAGCAAAATTGAGCTCAACAATAAAACAATAACACTTTATGATGACGAATGAATATAAGTGATTATTCCATCTTTCTAGAATCCGTAATTCACTCAACAAATATTTGTTGATCAACTATTATAAGCCAGGGCTGTGACAAACGTATGGAGCAATTTTTATTAATTTGGTTGAACACATAATTATCATGCATCTACTATGTTGCACTAGTGTCCTACAAGGTAAAAATAATATAGTTGTGAAATAGACAAACAAGAAACCCAAACTCTAGGAGGTTAAAACTGATTTGTAGCCTCTGAAGCAATGGTTATACTCAGTCTCAATGCTTTGTTCAGTAGAGAAAATAGCTGGGAATTCAAACATGGTTTTTTGTGACCATTTAAAAAACAAACCAGTTGTTATCAAAATATATATCATTAAATATTAAATCTTTTTATACATGTAAATATAAAATGTAATAAATTAGCTTTGCATTTGTGGTGTGGGAATACAGTTATTTATTATTCAGAAATTGTACTTTCCAGTAATGCAAGATTTTATATTAACTGTTATTCTTTCTGTATTTCATGCTTACACAAGCCTAATGACAATATTAATGTTAGAAAAATAGAATTAAACATCTGACCTGTTGTTAGTAATCACTCATCCAGAAACTGAAGGTATTTCTTCCATAGTACACAAGCTTGAAAAAAATATTTTCTGATAAAGGATTTTGGAGGGGAGTTCATTCCCACATTCATAAACTAGCGCCTTACATGTGCTACCAACTCCTTATCATAAACATTTATTTTGAGCAGACTGAATTACTGAAACCAGCTGCTTAGAGTGATTAATTTCACCCATCCCTCCACTTCTCTTTGCTTCTATTGGCACAAATTTAAATTTCATAATTTCCTTTTCACAGTAGAATAACAACATTGTTCTTTCTTTTAATGCCTTTCTGTGGAAGACAGATAGATATATCTCAGATAACACTGAGATTGGTTCATCTGTTCTTATCTTTTTTATATCCATTGCCTGCTCACCCTTGATAACATAAATATAATTATCATACACCTAAGTCAGTAATAGAAACAGATTAGCTTTTATACCAACAATCTTTTCAGTTTTACAATGGCTCTTGTGAAGCCATAATTGACTATATCTTTTTATGACCATATTTAATGGGTTTTGGTTCAAGTTTTCCATATTATCCTTCTCATAACTCTGTTACATGATAAATTCTGGGTCAGAACTAAAATATACTTAATTTTGAGAACATTTCACTACAACCCAACACATCAATATTCTAGGAGTACATTAGAAAAAATGCCACAGCAGAGTAAGGACAATTTTTCCTCTGAGGCAATGGCAGAAATGTATGTACTGAAATGGCAGGCAGTTTCATTATGAAGAGACTAATTCACCATAGGGATTTAATTAGTCTGAAATATGGTAAATTGAGGAATTGAATGTTAGTTCATCTCTAACTACCCAATCATTTCCAGAAGCCTGGTTTAAAGGTTCAGTAACATTATTTACAGAGAGCTGTGATAACATTTAGGTAATATTCTGGACCACCTTCTATTTGGAATGAAAAAACTAGCCAATAAACAGTTTTGATTGAAGATTTTGCTTAATAATGCTGTACTCAACCTAAGCTGTCCTATTCATTACTAATGTTTTGACATATAGCTAATCAAGAGGGATATGATATTTTATTTAAAATAACCAGAAATTTGGAAATGATTAACAATAGTATCAAAATCAAAATAATATTTTGGTAAGAAGAAACAAAAATAGAGATAAGACAAAAATCAAACAATTAATTGAATTAATAAGTTTAAGTTTTGATCATTTAGAAAAAAAAATTCAAGTATAATGAAATAAAAATATAATATAAAGAAAAAATAATACAAAAGCATATATGGATTTTCTTAAATTGTGAAGTTGTTTTTATACTGTCTTTTTTTATATCTCTAATCGAATGCATCAGCAAATCCTGTTGGCTCTATCCTCAACATATACTCAATATTTAACCCCTTCTCATCAACTTATAACTACTATCCTATCCAAGCTAATAAATAGCTTGTGCCTCTTATGATACCTCCCAGACTGATTTCCCCAATTCTCCATTTAATCCCTAATTTCCATTTCATAAAAGAGAGTCAAAATTAACCTTTTAAAATACAAATTATACATATCTGCTTTTTCATAATTTCCATTTTTTTCAGAAAAAAAATGAAAAGTTCTCATGGCTTACCCATTTCTAAATAATCTTATTTTAGCTACTGCTCTGACTTTAACTGTTACCATTCACTCTGCCCCATAGTTATTGTACTTTCTTAAAACCAGTTTTCCATAGAAATCCATATCACTTATTATAGCTCTTCATAAGGGCTTCAGTGTCTTCTTATTAGAAAAGACATTCTGGCTAATTTTTTAAATCACATCCTTTCTAATAACTTTTTTCTTACATTAATTAATTATTACTGTTAATAGCACTTTTCACCATTTCACTTACAAGTTAATTTTTTCCTCTCACAAAAGATTATACCTTCATAAAATCAGTGCCTATTTTTTAAAACCAACCACTGCACAGAGCCTAAAAGAATGACAATAACAAAATACCCACAGACTCACTATGTGTTGAATAAATAACACAAGGATCATGTTCATTTCAAAAGATATTTTAAAAACTTTTAAATCAGAACAGAAAGATGACAATAAGTTCAGAAAAACTTCTACAACTGATTGCCTCTAATGCCAGGTCACAAAGGAGTAGACTAACAAGAATAGTCTGATATTTATATGCTAACATCAAGTTATGCACTTCTTCAATAGTTTCCCTCTACTTAAGAACATGGAGGAAATCCATCTCCAAGTGTACCACGTGGCCAGAGAAAGTGATAAACTGGTACAGTTGCATTTTTTTTAAGAATGTGAAGAGATGTCAAGAAAAGAGTGATAACCTTAAAAAGTAATTTCTGTCCAATGATTCATTTATTCACTGATGTTTTCAGTAAGTCATTAATCGAAAAAGTGTTTATCAAGTACCAGTGATGTGTTAAGCACTGAGTTGGGGATGAGGAAGTTATGATAAAGAAATAGCTGACACAATCCCTTGCCTTTATTGTGCTTATGGTAAAGTCATGAAGACAGTTACAGATCAGATAATCAATTGAAGAAAATTAATGTTTAAATAGAAACAAGTGTTACAAAAGAGCCCACAATAGAGATATCCAATGCAGTCAGAAAAAGTCAGAAAATGTTTCTTTGAAAAAAGTAAAACTTAAATTGAGATGTAAAAATGAGTAAACATTATTTCGCAAAATAGGAGAGAAGGGAGTGTCAAAAGCCCTGGGTGGGTAGAGATATTATGTGAGTAAGAGATTGAGGAGGTCCTTTTAGCAGGAATGTGAGGGTAATGTTGTTTATGAGGATACCAGATTAGGGAGGATACCAGATACTGTACTTTTCTGGCCAAATTTAGAGTTCCCTATTTATCCTAATCTCAATAGAAATACATTAACAGGATTTATGCAGATCAGTCTGAACAGTTCATACTTGGGATGATAATCCTAATCACAATATGAAGAAAATGTTAGACAAGAACTATTTCAGATACCATTTGACTAGTGATCTTATGACAGGATGTAGGCAAGGGATGTAATGATAACCCAGACTAAAGTGGTCAGGTGGAGAAGTTTGAAAGTGAGAGATATTTCTCAAGTGAAATTGACATGAGTTGGTGATCAGAATGAAGAAAGGAAGTGAATACATGATGGCGAGAATGATGTTACAGTTCTGGCATGTGAAATTACATGGAATCACATTCTATTCAGTGGGACAGACAGCAGACTGCTTCATGTGAGCAAGATTATCAGCTCCCAGTTGAACATGTTGAGTTTGACTGACACAGCTCTAAGACATTCAAGAAAATTTCCCAATCAGGTAGCTGAATATGAGGGTTTCGAGAACAGAGAAGTGATTCAAAAATATATTTCTGATTCACTTGCAGAATTGAGAAATATGTGTGTGTGTGTGTACGCATGTGTGTGTGTAAGATTTCCTAGGAAAAGGTTATAATTTCAAGAGAGCAGATAGCTTGCAACGAGCATTAAGAATTTTCAAATTTTTAAATTTAGAAATAAGTGAGGAGATACAGTTGCAAGAGAGATGTTGAAGGTATTTGAGATGTATAAAAATGGGGTGCAGATATATTTATATTTTTATATTTAAGAAAGATACTGAACAAGTAGTCTTCCATGCTTTTCAGTGGTAAATTGATATGCCATACTAGAATACATACCTACTGTATCACTTGTATATCTATCTATATCTAACTATCTATATATATGTATCAATCTGTATATAGGTATATATATATATATATATATATATATATATATATATATATAATATATATATTTGTTTGTTTGTTTTGTTTTGTTTTGTTTTGTTTTGAATTTAATTCACAGAGACTATGATAAATCAAACAATCATTACTTTACTTACAGCTTTCGAGTAATTGATGCCCTTGGGGTAAGGGCATATTTAGTTATAATCTATAGAAGAACATTCACAGAGACTGTGGATGGAGCATTTTATTAGGAGTAGAAAATTAATTGCAGAAGTCACAGTACAATAGATTAGGAGAGGAAGAAATACTCAGGCAAGAATAAAAAAACATACAAAGATTTAGGGCTTATGGTACCAAAGAGTACTGGCTTAACTTTGGGACATAATTATGATTAGTTTCAAGAATCATTTTAAAGAGAGTGAATTCAAGCTGTATTTGCCTGTGTAAAGATACTGGGGAAATGACTGATCCAAAAGCATAGTGTTAAAGCAAACTCTGACCTAATGTAAACAATTTACTGGCAAAGAAGAATCACATAAGAAATCTGACTCTTGAAAATTCATCAGAGTCATAGTTGGCTGAACAGACAAAAAGTGACTTATTTCAGAGGAGTTACTGCAAGTTAATGCTTTAGGAATCAGAACTCATACCTCAGCCAGCATTCAACTCTTTGATAATGGCTCTGGGGCTATTTATTCTCTGGGTAAAGACCTGAGCTGGGCAGATTGTCACCAACTGAAGAGAGTAACTACAAAAGAAAGCAGTCTACAGAACATCATCAGAGAATCCCAGTGGCAAACCCTGGGGCTAAAGAGTAAACTTACACCCTCTTCTATAGATAATTGTTTTTGTTTTGAAAAAACAGCACCTAAAAGGACTCTGGGATCTGGCAGAAAATAAAAATCTAATCATTGTACATTAAGTGTTTTTGGAATTTGAGTTGTTCATTGTGAACTGAGTATCATCTTGCCCACAAGCTTGTTATTGAATTGATATTGGCAGGAATAGCTGAAGTTTCATAAAAAGTGTTTTTCAGAAACGATAGAAGAGAGCACAGTAGAGTTGTTGTAGTGTATGCTGAATAACAGGGCTGATGAAATAAGAAAAATGTGAGAAAGTGCTTATTGTGTGACATGTGCATAATAAAATATTTATCAACAGGAATTTAATGGATTTTGTTTTCCTACAATTTTAGCCAGTAAATACTTTGTTTAAATATATATTTGTCAAAATGTATAGAGACTATGCCTTATCATTGGATATTTCACTATGTTTATAATGGGTAGCTTATAGTGTAATATTATACAATAGAATAAAATTAAGATAAGCACTCATAAAACTGTTCATCATTTTCTATTACAACATATTTCTCATTTCACATTAAGTTTTCATTGCAAAACACAATTATCGTGGTGTATCGCTTGCATGGCAAAAATAAAATGTATTGGTATTTTTACTTTGCAATTTGAAATTTTTTAAAAACGTCCTCTGCTATATGGTTCAGGAGAACAAGAATTGTGTGCCTTTATACTTTAAACTACAGGTATCTTTTTTTCCCCTCAAAAGATAAGATTTTACTCAGCCATTTAGACATAGATTATACATTTGTGAGGCAAAAGTAACTGTAGAAATAATGCAGTTTAGTTTGTTATATTAATGAGGAAACTAAAACAACTGTACTAAAGAGCTCCCCAGGTTCATTCAGTTAAATTATGCAGAACCAAGTCCAATTTATATTTCTGAACCTATTTCAATGAGCCTTTATCATCCCATTATACTTCTACTATTGGGTAGCTCTTCAGACATGAGCAACAGGGGAAACAAAGGATCAGGGGCCCAACCTAGAAACTGCCCAGTGAACGCCCTACTGGTAGTTAGAGAATCCCCTCCCTTTATGCCCTTTGGGGCTCTCCTCCCTTTTTGGTGGCCTTTTGTGGCCTTTTTACCTTTGGTTGCCATTTTGGCCCCCTTGTGTTGGTTATAGTGCTGGGACCATGCACTTTCATGGGGCACAGTTTGTCGTTCTCCTTGAGCCTCCTTAGGGCATTCTCTGTCTTTCTAAAATACATTTTTAATAAAACTATTAAATCTCAATGACCTGTGACTCTTTCCTGTCATTTGAGGAAGAACCGAGGAAAAATGCTAACTACAGTTCTGCGCAGTGGTTATTTCTCTCCCTCTCCACTATCATTGGGGCAACACCAAACTCTGATAGGCCCCATTGGTAAAACTATTAAAAAAATAATTTCAATCTTATTTTTCTTTGAATTTGATTTTTGTAAAAACTTCAAAAGTCTTTAGAAACATTGAGCAGTTTTGAGAGAGATGATTTTTTTTCCTTCTATAGGACTAATAAGTGCTCATAGCTATTTACAGGTATGAAATGATTTTTGTTTTAATGCATAGTCTATAATTTTAACAACTAAATAGGTGTTTATAGAGTATTTATTATTTGCCAATTTTATGCTTAGGGCTGAATGGAACCGTGGTCTTTTCTTTGTAGGTATGTGAAATCTACTTGTTTTGAATCCATGGAAGGTACACATAAAAGAGTCAAAAAATATTAGTAATTGTGGTAATTCATTATGGTTTTGAAAAATAGAGAAGCACAAAAGATACCCCTGCCTCTGAAGGAGGTATAGAGTTTAGAATTTAGATAGTTAGCAGGATAAAAGATTTCCAGAGTTTATAGCACTGCTTAGCATATAACGTAAGGTTTCCCACAAAATATTTAATTCTCATTAGAACTTATTCTTTACAAAAGAATAATTATTTTAGACATGAAAATAAGTAGAGGCAATTCACTCAATACATAGTTAAAATCAAAGTGGATATATTGCTCTCAGTATTTTATTTAATAATATTATCCTAAAATACATTTTGTGCCATCTGCTTTATCCCAATTTTCCCTTTCTCCCTCTGCCACAAAAACATGATGGAAATTTTCAATAACATTTATATTTGCTAATCTCGAGAAGATGACCATGATTACATGTTAAGAAAGACATTATCATTAAATAGCTGTATTATTAGATAAGTCTTTTGTGTTCTTGGCTAATTTCCTTATCTGTAAACTAAGTGGTATAAAGTAAAATAATTGCTAAAGCACTGTGGTGAATATAATATTATTTCCAGATATTCTTATTTCCTTTCTCTCACGGCTCACTCTGGGGGCTAATTGTTTATGTCCATCATGTTGAGAATTTTAGGAAAACTATCACTCATAAAATAAACAATAAATTCAGAGATGGCCCCTAAGACACTTTCAGATTCTCAGAAATTAGCAAGTCATTCTTCTCCATTACATATCAAATTTCTTTAAGAGAAAAAAAGGTGCTTCACTCTAAGCAATAGATAGACTGATTTTCTTCAACTGATCACATCATTTTTTGAAGAGTATGTTTTAGTGGTACACTGAATGTGTAACAGATCTGTGAAAAACGTAGCCTCCTAGCACAGGGGAAAAGATGGTATACTTGTCCATGGTTTGCTAAAGACTGATTTTGCCTATCTTATACTTTTGCTTTGATTATCCTGAATAACATATATTTTGTTTTGATTCTGTGTATAAAAATAAAAGGTAATATTGTTCTTGTTATAAGGAGAGAAGAATTTTGAATATTGTGTGATTCATATTCACGTTAAACTTTAAGATCTATTACAAAAGAAAGCCAGGTAATCAGTGCCATATTGTTCAGTTAAAGCTCCTAATATTATATTCGAAACTATCAAAAATAACAAAAATATTTTGAGTTTCTTTTTCAAAATATATAAAGAATGCTATGATTCAAAATATTTTCAGCACGCTAAATCTGTAAACTTTTTTTTCTTATTTGTAACAATTACCTTAGAAATTTTTCAAATGATTACAGTTCATACTATATCACTTCCTTTGCCTGGAGATCAACATAAAACAAATATAGAGATATTATCTTGCTTGGAAAACTATGCTTCTTTATCTTGTTTTGCATCTTAAATGTGAAAGAATTTAATACATGTTCTCTGTTTTCTAAATTTTATGACAGTATCTTTTCATATATTAGATAACCAAGCTTCCTAAGTATTTTCATGGAAAATAATGAAGTGTTAAGGCCACAATTCTTTTTACTTTTAGAGTCCTTTGGTCATAGAGACTATGCTCTGCGCTCCATCTTAACAAACCAAAACTCAAACTTCATCACTATGAGTGACATGAAAATCACTGAAATGATTGAAAATTTGATAAATGTGAAGTAATATTATATGGGTCTTGGTAGCTTTTCATTTTTATGAAATTGACCCCAAGAAGATTGTTTTTAGGTTTTTCTTGTTATGTCAATTATATTTGTGATTATTAGTCTATGCTCATGTATCTATTTTGTTGTTTTTATGAGAATTTACTCCACTAGTCAATGTATCTCAAATTTATAAAATATAAAATACCAAAATATGTAATTATTTAGATGTTTCAAGAGATGACAGTTTTCAGCCAACACTAATATTCCTATCTTAAATCCAAAGGTAAAGATGACAACTAGACTTCATTGCACTCTTTCCATGTGTCAAATAGACTGGTAAATGCTCTACTACATCTATTTAAGTATCACAGTAACCCTATGAGATAGAAAATTTCATTATTCATACATTAAGAATGGTAAAACATATCTCAGAGATTAATTATATTTCTAAAATCTACAGCAGAAGCACATGGGAGAACCAGATCTCAAATAGGTCTGACCAACAGAAAAAAACCTATGCCATTTATGCCATTGAAAGTTATGCTTTTTATACCTCCCAATTTACTGATGAGAATGTTTCCAAAGATAACTAGATCACAGTTTTTATTGTTGTTGGTTAGTTTATGCTTACATATTATTTTATTTTTAGAATATTTTTACATATTATTTTATTAGAATTAATAAAGTACACAAATCTTGTTTACTTCATCAACTATATATATTTCCTTAAGTTACTGTAACTATCATCCAGATCAAGATCTAGAATACTGCCAATAATCAATAAGATTCAGCGTCCCCAATCCCAATCAAGATCATGTTTTGACTTGTTTTCACATGACACACATGCCAACCTCAAAATTTGCAGCTAAGGTATATAAGGACAAGTAGTTTTCTATGCAAACCACTGGCAAAATAGAACAGTGAATTAATAATATAAGTGGGAGTAATTATTTTTCCAGGGCATGCAGGGGCCATCATGATTTCCTACGATGAAATCACATGTTAGTGTCAGAATTTCTTTGTTCCTTAATTCCTTTGAAAAGATTTTTGAGTAACAATTGAACACTGGTATTAATATTAAAAGATATGCTTGAAATACATGAAAGGCATTGTCCTGATTTTAATGACTTATTGTTTAATACATGATGTAAGTCCAACGGATGCACATCTTTTAATGTAAATGTTTTCCAATAAAATGACAATAGTAATGTTATTGGGAATTCAGAAGAGAGGAAATTGTGTGTGTGTGTGTGTGTGTGTGTGTAATGAATAAAAGTATTCAGATTTTTTAAATGCTGTGCATGTCCTCATTTTGCAAATTTTTAGGATCTCCTAAGATTTATATTTGAAATGAGCCATGCAAATCTTGTTCCTATCTTTGCCTGAGAACATGGTTACCTATAAAAGGAAGAGATACACTTTTTTCTTTTTAACTAACTTCATATTATCTTACTATATTAGAAATAAAAAGGTACCAAAAAATCTCCTCTTAAAAAAATAAAATTAAAAATCCAGACCTGAAAAGGAATCTTATTTCAGCATTAATTCAAGTGAGAAGATAAGTTGAATCTGAACAGTGTGGTGGTACTGCTGAGCAAAAATGAGGAAATGGGTGCATGGCAAGAGTATATGAAACATAGTTTAGAACAAGAATCTTGTGCAGATGTGCTATCGTTTACTTATATTTTCTCATCAATACTGCCACCCTGTCCAAACCCAACTTCCTATTACCTATGTTAAGTGTTATCACTTTAAATTCATAATCAAGAACCTCAAATGGGCACCACCAGCACACTTTCTTTTCTCTTTAAGTCCTGTGGCTCTAACCCTTATCTGCATACAGTGTCTCCATAAATAATATCTCCCATGCAAACCTTTCTAAATTTCCGATTTACATATCTAAGAGCTTACTGGACCTCCCCACTTACAAATCTCCAATTTGGCATATTCAAAGCTGAACTGCTCTTTTTCACCCCAAAAAGAAAATCTCAATCCCTCCATAATTTCCAAATCTACATGACAGAAACGTAATAATAAAGAAAAATAATAAATAGCATCATCTTAACATCTTTCTCTCTCATCCAATCCACTAGGAAATACTATTGTCTCTATCTTCAAATATTCTCTTCTGATCACTTATTATTAAAGCCATGGCCTCTACCTTGGGAGAAACCACCATGCTTCTCTTCTAGACTAATTAAATAACCCCTACATCAGTTGTCTAGTTTCCCACTCTGTTCCACTAGAACGTAAACTTGACACAGCAGCCAGAGATATTCTTTAGCATATGCAGTACTTTCACTCACTGTCTACTCAAAATTTTTAATGACTCCTCATCTTTCTAGTCATTGACAATGGCCTGAGGGACCTGTGGCTTTATTCCCCAATCTCTGTACATTTTGATCTCATCTCCTATTATTTTCTTTCTCATCCTCTCTGGTTTAGGCATTTTGGCTTCCAACTTCAGTTGTTGTTAAAAGTCTAGGTTTAGTCAGTTGACCTCTGTCCTTCTTAGTACCTCTACCTAATTTGAGCTCTCCTCCAACCCCAATAGTTACATGGCTAATTTCTTTACCTGCTATAATCTTATTTTCAAAAATCATCTACAAAAGAAGTCCTATCCTGACAATTCTCTATCTTTCTCTAGACTGCTCATTTTCTTTCTGCACCTCGGGACTCACTGCCCCCCTTACTTGGTTTTACTTTTACTCTCAATCACAAGGTGTTTATCATTTTCTAAGGCACTGTATATTTTTCTCAGTAAATATGTTACTTTGCTTCTGTTTACTCATTAGTTTCTTTTCTCTTGCTAGAATAAGAGATCTTTATATATTTTATTCTTGATATAAAAATGTGCCCGACATCTGGTGGATGATCAATAAATATTTGTAGAATTAATGGATGAACAAATGAATAAATTGTAGCTATATATTTTTAACCTGTCTACTTTTTTTGCATCTCTGTTAACTCAATCTTGGTCCAAGGTACCATGATTTTTTCATCTAGATTATTTGCAACAGTCTTCTACTCTTTCACCCTTTTTTCTTTTTCCATTCATTCTTGCAGCTAAAATAAACCTTTGAAAGCATTCTTCAGAATATGTCAGTTTTTCAGCTTAACGTCTTTTAACAAAAGACATTTTCAGTTTGTCCCCATTCCAAACTGAAAAAATATTCATCATTTAAATATCAAGATGAACATAATTGGCCCCTGCATAACTCATCCATTTCTTCTTATACCATTCTTCCCATTCTATTTTTCATTATGATTCAGCTACACCAACGTACTTGCTATTTTGTCATTAGACATTTTCCCCTCTTAAGCTTTTGTGCTTCCTGTTCTTGCTTTGTGTATTACTCTCTCCCAAGTGCTCCCCCTGAGTGACTTTATATTTTTGATTTCTGAATTTATACGATTGGCTTCATCTCTGCTAAACTTGGCAGCACTGATCCAGTATCTCATCCAACAATCAGATTCACACATACAAAGATTCTTTAATCATAGGGTAGATTACATGGACATTTTAAAATTAGTAACAGGAATGTGATATGGGTAGGACTTACAGAAAATTTACTGTCATGAATTTTATTTTTCATTTCTCCTCCCTGGTAATTACCAGTTATGATTTTCTCACAAGTAACTTTTTATTCAATTCTATTCCTGTTATCCTGGGAATGATGATAAAATAATTTATGACTTTTTTCCATTTCAAAAATCATGTTTCATTTAAGTTTTATTTTCTAGTATAAATATTCATATCCTCATGACATTTTTACAAATACTTTGATATGATTGTATAAAAATGCTTTTAATGCCCAATAAGGATTCAAAATTCCCTGCTTAATTTGTAGCACCAGACTTCCAATGAATAATTTTTGTTTTTGGATTTTCTTAATTTCTGGTTTGAAATTACCTTTATAATAATCTTATCATTTCTAGATTTAAATATATTTTATAAGACTACTAGCATTTTATCATATTATTTTGAGTTTTTGCTTTATCTTTCTAACTTATTTGTTTTTAAAATATCTGAAAAAGTACAGAAAAATACCAAAAATAATAAGACACCCATGTGGCTATCATTCAGTGTTTTGTCATTTATTCATTTAACTGTTTTGTCTCTGTGTGTGTGTGAAGGAAAACACATCTTCTACAGTTGAAGGCCTTCCAATAGCATATTATATGAGTGACTTTAAAATTTATGTGTCTCTTTTCCATGAATGCTTTATATTTTTGTCAAATAGACATTTATTAATAAAATATGTATAGTATTTTTAGTTTTCCCCTATTCTTTTCTATTTGAAGTGGAAAAAGTGAAAAAATGTATGAGTAGAATAAATTAAGATAATATATGCTGCATCTTCCCATATAAATATGTACAGTTTCATTCTTTCCATGCAATTTACTTTGAAAGCTTTTTCTCCATTCAGCAAATAGGTCAGTATTGCCAAAAATAATGTTAGACTTTAAAATAAAGGCATGCATTGAATATGTATGAATTCATTTAACAATTATGAGTAAGCACTAAATAATACCAAAATATGATTTAGAGTACATTGCCATGTACTGAAATGTGTATGTATATGTATGTTGCCATACTTGTATTAATTTATCACTGAAATATATTAATTACTACATTTTATAATTTTATGAACAAAATATAATTAGACAGTAATACTGAATTTTTATATTTAGCTCAATTGGCAAAAAAATACACTTTATGACAGCTAAACAATATTTTGACAGGTTTATGGCTCAACAATGAGAACAATTTGAGGCTAATAGAAATGCACACTAGTCTGCAAGGACATATCATTCATATTGCATGTTGATATTTTCAGACTCTGCGTAGTTTATTTTACATCTCAGGAAAACCAAGTGTTCATCTATCACCTGCTTAATTGTCTGTGGCACACATTCAGGCCTAAGGAGTGTTGAAAGCATACCATTAGCATAAGAAGAGTAAATAGGCTGTTCCATGCAATGTTTTTCCCCACATCCTCTCCTCTTTGTGAATATAAAGATAAAACTAAAAAGGAAAAGTGAAAATACAGTAGATGATGATGACGTTGACGGTGGTGATGATGATTACGATGATGATGATAAATGTTGAAGGTTAAGTACTCAGACTCTTGGTTTTTGAATCTCAGCCCTGTCACTTGTTCATTTTGTGACTTCAGACAAGCCAATTTAACTTCTTGGTGCTTCAGTTCACTTATGTTAAAATATGGATATGAATTAGATCAAACTATGGTTTTCTTAAATATAATGCATTTAGTGCATTGTCTGGATTCACTTTTCCTGTAACTGTCAAAATGGGACCTTTTCCTTCTACAATTTAAAGAATAATAATGAGTGTGTTAATGAATATCAAATATATAAAATTTCATTTTTGAAAAATAAAATAGACCAAGGGGCCTAACTACTTGATATACTCTCTCCTCCATGATCACAGAATACAGATGTATCAGATTCTTCTATTTACTTCTGTTTCATGCTTGCTAAATAGAGGGGTATCTTCCCATTTGAACATGTATAGTTGCTGTCCTAGATTATCTCCTCTATTCAAACCAGTTTAATTTAGCATCTAAGTACAAAAATTTAAAATTTTTTCTCATACACTAGATTTAATTTTTTTGGTCATAACTATTCATTCCAAATTAATACTCTTAATTTTTTGATCAGTAGCTGAAAAAAATCCAAATATCAATGGGACCCTTTCTTTCTCAAAGACATATATCATCTCTCACTCTCAAGCTAAGAGGTGGGGAAGATTTCGATCTTCATTTTGAAGAATCACAGGAATAGAAAAATAATTTTGAGTACTTTATTTTCTCGCCCCATTCAAGAACCGTTGAATTCCCTTTGTTTATAGTGAGGAAGATATGCTTCACTTGGAAGCCATCTGCTAAGGTCTAACACCATCATGAAAATTACTGAATAGTAATGGAATTTACCAGGATTTCCATCATAACTTTCTAGGAAAAAAAATGTACGTCTCCCTTAGGAAACAAACTACTGAGATAGTTTGTGATGTCTCCAGCATTTTGGCCCTTCTCTGTTTCTGAGCCAACCGAAGGTTCTTTATCCCCTACTTTGTTTCTCAAATCCCTAAATCCTCCAGATTACTATTTTTCTGGGATGCACATCTGCTATTTATTTCTCAAAACTTTTGAAATACTCTGAAACTAATTCCTCATTTTCTAATTCTTAAACAAATAAAAGTGGTAAAAAAAAAAGGAAAAGCTGTAATAAAAAGTTTATGACTGTCCATTTGATAGGCAGAACCAGAATATTAAATTCCAGTGCCACTTTTGTAATATAAAAAGCATTAAAGAACACTAGCCTTGTGCAAAATTTATGGGCACAAATCGTAATATTAACTCTAGTTTCTATCTAACTTACTAACTTCTTTTTGAGAATGCAGGGAAGAACTACTTGAAAACACAGTACATTTCCCAGCTGCCTCTACATATGTTCTGACCAAATTTATTGTTCAGTATCCATACAGTTTACAAAATGAAATCAAAAGCAAATGTTCTGTCCAAGTCGAGATCATTTAAAATGCTGACGTTACTATTTTCGATATGGCTTTTTATAAAACATAAACCACTGAATCTGCCAAATTAATAAAAGTATTTAGTGAATATCCTTCCCGCCATCTCTATATGCATATGTACAGCAAGAGAAAGATATTTGATATAACCATAATAGTTTTATCTTATATATACTAACTGAACATGCAATATTAAATTTATTTCACTTTAAATAAACAGAAATGAAATTGAAGAATTTAGAGGTGGAAAAATTACTCTATTGTAATATATTCACTATATATTTTCTTTATTATATGAGTCTCATTTGAGGACACAAATTATATTTACTTTTCTCCACCTCATTTTTATCATTTTCTCTGTAAAAAGATCAACTTTTGTTTTTCTTCCTCTGTATTGACTGCAATTCAGTTTTTTATTTACATCTCTTTTATTCCATAACATTTTAAAATTTTATGTAGTATTTTCTTTAGCAATTGATATCTTTAAATCAGAAAATGCCAGAAAATTTGTTCAGAAAATTTATTCTAAATTTAAAATATCTCATTCATGATCACATATTTTATGAAATTAAATCCTCACTTCATAATTCTGTGCTACAAAATATGTGAGGCCACATTCTTCTGTTATTTTGAAGAGTTTTGGTCCAGTCCTTTACAGGTTTATTAATTTTCTTTATTTATTCCTTCTTATCTTTCTTCCTTTTTTTGAAGTAAAAAATCTGCCTAGAGCTTTGATTCTCTCTTAATCCCTTGTCATTTTATCAGATCTAGGCTGTCTTTCTTTCTAAGATGAAATTTGAGGGCTATTTTCTATCCACTTTTATGTAGCTTAATTTGAAGAAAGAATAGAATTTGTTTTGTGCTATGTGAAATATGGCTGGGAACCAAGGTTTAGTTTCTTTTAAGAAATCTCACTAAATATTCAGTACCTCAGCCCAGAATAAATTTGTATCCAATTCTGACAAGGTTTGTCTTCTCTCATTCAGCATAGCACTCTGAAATATGGTAACCCAATGAACTCAATTTGGTCTTTGATAAAATCTTACTAGGTATATATGGGCATTTCCTTAGGTCAATGTCTTAAATTTTCATTAAAACTGCTTGCAAACCAAATCCGTGTGTGTGTGTGTGTGTGTTTGTGTGTGTGTGTGTGTGTGTGTGTGTGTTTGTGTGTGTGTGTGTGTGTGTGTGTGTGTGTGTATGCACAGGAGGGGTGAAAATATATGATTTTGTCTACTTGTTTTATATTGTGTTGGGGGGCAGCATAGTGTTTTGTGTTTTACCATCCTCATCCATATCTTGTTTCTTATTTTTTGCCTACTCTGAGGTTTATGGCTTAAGGTTAAATGCACTTTCTTATTTAATCACACTAAGTGACATTTTTGACAGTTCCCTATCCCTATCTCATCTTTTAGTCACATTCCTTGGCAATGAAACTGAGTAAGTTAACAGCTTTCATTATACCATTTTTCCCTAGAAGTCCTTCATCCATATGTGTAGAAATCAATAATTTAGTCCAATTTTGAGATGTTACTAAAAACATATTTATATATGCATCCTGGAGTAAGTTACAGATTCTAAAATGTAGGATGAGTACTGAGTATTAGAACTTAAGAAAAGATGAAATTCAAAAAAATTAAGATTTAAAAATGTTTTAAAGAATTAATTGTGAATTAACATTTGAACTTATAAACTCAACACTTAAAGTAGGTTAATTTTACTTTTATTCAAATAGTTTGATTAAAGAAAAATCCTATGTGTTTCAATTAAAAGTATGCTTCAGAAAAATTGTGGATAACTGCTTATTAGCAAAGGGATATGGGTTGTTTCATATATGCATAGACTTTGTGGTCCAGAAAGCTACCTTCTAGACTCACTAAACTACTAGAAATCTAAGAGGATACCTGCCTCCAAGCACTAATTTCAAAAATGACATACCCATTTCTTAGAAAGCTAAAGGAAACAATACTCATAGCTAATGAGAGTGGAGTTGGGAAAAAATGTGTGTGAGTGTGTGTGTACATAAACATACAAACATACGTATGTGTGTGTATATATATAAATATATATGCATATATGCATGCATATATACCATTTCCTGAGTAATATGGAGGAAAGAAATGTATACAGCTAAATGTACTTAAAAGATAAAATGTTATGTTTCAAAACTTAGTATTTGAGTATCAAGGACCAGAATTTAACTTTTACAATATTTGTATGTTAACTTCTTTTTGGTCATTGCTTCCAGCTGAATTTTGCCCAGAATGTCTGCCTATGCTGAAAGGGTAGAAAGAACAGTGTAAGGGAAAGGCGTGACAGGCCGACAGAAGTTTCAAAAGCAAGCATTTATTGGGAGAGGGCTCCCGGGCAAGGTTCTCTGGTCCAGAGAGGAGAAGGGCCAGAAAAGTCTTGCCCTGGGGTGGGAAGGAACAGCTTTTATGAGGTTATGAGGAGGGTACGGGTATAGAGTGGGGAACTTTAATCAATGCTAATTGAGCCTCTGGATTAGGGTGGTGGTGCCTAGGGCTTTAGGGTGGGTCCTAGTCAGGTCTGGTTTGCCTGTATCAAGCTGGGGAGTCTCCAGGCAGGCATCTGGCTGGCCACTGCCCCACCCTCCCCGCTGCAGACTTAACAAACAGGAATGTTTTTCACCCATTAGTAAGAGAGAAGAAACACTGTCTGATTATTAAAAGAAGAGAGTTGCCTCTGATGTTAAGTAGTCTCTAAGAAGAAGTTAAAAGAGAGGGCTAAAATAGAAAAAAACAATTAAATTTCTAATATGCACAGATACAAGTCAAGACTATTATAAAGTCTTTGAGTAACTTAAAAGAAGTAACTTATAAAACCTAGTAACTAGATCATGTCAATATTCTCTCATTTTTCTTTTGAAAACTATTTATTGGTTCATTTCCTTTGTTAAAATAACATAATTTGACCAACGTTTTCCCCTTATTTCTTGCTGCATGGAATTCTGGGAACAAAAGAGACTTTTAAACAGAAATTGTCCCAAATTCTTTGGCTTAACCCAATCAGATTTTCCAAAGCTGTTATCCACAGTGAGAGTGAGGATGAAATTTCTGAACTCTCCTGTTTCCCTGACTTCTTCTTTTACTAAACTAATAAGAATTGTAAAAGGGGCCATTTATGCCTTTATTCAGTTGCAGAGTAATTAACACTCTCCTGGCCACAGGCCTCTGACATTACTTATCATCATTCTGAAAACAAGGAGTGATTCATCTGATTGGTGAAGAACTCTGTGTCAGTCCCTTCATCCTCTTGCTTATAGATATGGCTTTCTATAAAGATTTATTTAATCAGATCTGTTTTCTGCCCCTTTGTTAGAGGCCTGCACTTGTCCAGTGCTGCTAATTGAATAAGTGTATGAGTTCTAGTAATAAGAAAAGAAGTAATAGAGAGCCATTTGGGCTAAAGATATAAACAATGCAAAACAATGGAGTACTCTTCACAAGATATAGAAAGTGATTATAGACCTAAATATAAAACGTAAAACTAAAAAATGCCTAGAATATAATAAAAAGTATTTAGACATAAACTTAAATAATTGAAATTAAGCAACTCCATTCTTAGAAAAACACTGTTAAGAGAATTAAAATACACTAAGAGAAACACATTATAAAAAATCTTAATGTAGTAGTAACATTTCAGGTAAATTAACAAAGAGCAAACTAAAATACTTGAAGATAATTCTAATTACACCTCGTTGTTTCAAATTTCTAGGTGCAAAATAGTATGTTTGCTCTCAGATTTCCCACTAAAAGCTGAATAATTTTTCTTAAAAAGTATTCTATGTGTAAGGTACCACAGAGAAGTCACCAAGAAGGAATGTAATGAATATGTTGTAAACATTTGTAAAGTAAATGGGTAAATATATTTCTACTTAGCAAATAATTTAATTATTTTTGAGAATTATTTCCTCAAGACTAAAGTCTTGGCTTTCAATGAGTATAATTTTCCCCCTGAAACTTGAATAAAATACATAAAATAATCCATTCTAATATACATGGAGGAGAGGGAATGCTGTACTGAACATAAATCATTTGGAAATTCTCTCTCCTCTCAGAATCAATTACTTGACTGAAAAGAAATACACTACTACTATTTATGTTTTCAGCTTACAAAATATTTTCATTTCTCTTTTTTCCAGAAAATATGATGCATTCCTATCTTTGAAATTTATTGTGCTATTTTAAGTTTGTTGATTTGCATTTTTTATGGGATAAGAACAATTTTCTCTTTATATTTCTCCTTGATAATGAACCCTGAATAAAAATTGGTGCAATAATCACTTTCATATGTTAATTATAGGATTGTATTTAGAATAAATATTACAAATTACAGTAAGTCCTCACTTAACACTGTTGATAAGTTCTTGGAAACTGGGACTTTAAGCAAAACAACTAATAACGAAACCGATTTCACCCTAAGCTAATTGGTATAAACATGAGTTAAATTCCTATGGCATATTTTCTGTTCTCAAAATATTATCAAACTTTCAAATAAAGACCCCCAAACTTCTAATATTAAACACTGAAATAAATGTCAGCTATACATACATTTAAGAAAGATGAACTAGAACAGGTAAGATAATTATTTTCTAATTCAGAGTCTTGGGTGGTAGGAGCCTCTCCTGGCAATTCAGAACATAAAGTGGGAACCCACCCTTGAAAGGACACCCTTCCACTATAGGGCACACTCACACACACCCTCACTCACTCTTGACTAGGACAATTTACACATACCAATTAACCAAACTTGAATATTTTGGGGATGTGGGAAGGAACCAAAGCACCTGGAGAAAACTCAAACAGACATGATGAAAATGTACAAACTCCATGCAGACTGCGGCCATGCATGAAAATTTTTTTTTTCTAATTACTGTTATGATAAAATGACACTGAAGAAAATAATATTATTCAAGGATCTATTGTACATTTCAATCTTGATAAAAAGGAGATGCCAGGAAGTACAGTAACTGTAGGACAATTGCCCTAATGTCCCATGCAAGTGATGCTCAAGGTGATGTAGCAAAGGCTTCCACCTTATATAGAGCAACAAATGCTAGATGCTTAAGCTGAATTTGAAACAGGAAGAGGCATTTGAGACCTAATTGCCAGCATTTATTGCATATTGAGTGCTCCAATGAATTTCAGAAGAAGATAGTCTATGTTTTACAGACTATATATAGTAAGGCCTTTGTGTAGCTCTGGGTTACTCTGAAAGAAATCTTCATACCTCAGTACTTGATCATCCTGTTGTTTAACCTGTATTATGGATAGGAAGCCATTGTCATGAAAAGATTTGGTGACAGAATGGTTTCCTACAGACAGAGGTATCAGACAAGGGCACATTCTATCTCTCTATTTAATCTCTATGCAGAACACATACAGACTCAGAGGAAGCAGGAGTGAAAACTGGGGAAAGAAATATCAATAACTTAAGATATGAAAATAACACCGTCTTACTAGTAGAAAGTACCGATGATTTGAAACAACTTCTGATGAGAGTGAAGAAAGAAAAGTGCCAAAGCAGGAATGCATTTGAATATCAAGATGACAAAAATCATGACTACAGAAGAAATACACAACTTTAACATAGACAATAAAGATGTTGAAGTTGTTAAAGGTTTTGCTTACCTTGGTTCAGTCATCAATTTAAATGGAAATGGCAGCCAAGAAATCAAGAGAAGACCAAGACTTAGAAGGACAGCAAGAGAAGAATGAGGTCACCAAGAGCAAAGATGTGCTATTAGAGACCAACCTAAGATCACTCCCTCATGTTCCTCTACACAGATATGAAAGCTGGACAGTGAGGAAGGCTGATAAACAATTATTAATTCATCTAAAATATGGTGTTGGAGATGAGTTCTGTGTATCCTTGACCACTAAAAATACAAACAGGTATGTCCTAGGGCAAATTAAGCTTAAAACATCATTGGAGGCAAAAATAAGGAAACTGAAATTGTCTTCATTCAGACACATCATGAGAAGGCAGGGTTCTCTGGAAAAGATAATAATGCTGGAAAAAACACAAGGCAGTAGAAAAGAGGAAGACCAAATATGAGATGGACTGACTTCATAAAAGAAGCCATAGTCACAAGTCTGTAGGAACCGAGCAGGGCTGTTGAGGACAGAACACTGGACATAACTCATTCATTGATTTGCCAGGAGTCAGAACCAACTCAACAGCACATAACATACAAAAACGATCCAGGAAGACTGTCTCTCCAACTGTAATATGTCTATTTAAGTTACATACCATCATCTACCTAAAAAAGGAGGTTAATGAAAACGCTTTCTACTTTCCAAGCATGTACAAGCTCAAGAATGAAAACTTTAGTTTAGTAAACATAATGCATTTTAAATCTGAAACTCATTTAACTTTATTCAGTTCGAATTTAATTATATTGAAAATAATTTTTCCATGATTTTCTACACCCAAATCCATCTAATGTATAGTTAGCTTCATAGTTAAGATAGATATTGGAATAGTTGCTACATAAATAACACTTAATGATTTGAGATAATATCAATTAACATGCTGAAGTTATTAAAGTAAAACTTTGGGCCTTTATAAAAGTAATTACAAAACAAAATCTAAATAAACACGGTTATTTTGAATGCATTCCTTTCAGTTCAAAATTATTTTGCATTGAAAGGGCACAAATAAATTTTATTCTTCTGGGCATATTGATATGAAATCCTGTCAACTTAATTCTCAAAGGAAGCATGCCTTTGTTAAAAATTTGCATTCCTTTTTGATTTACTTCAATAAAATCTAATGGATTACTATCAACAGAAGAAATTCATCTAAAGCAGGCATATAAAATAGTTCTGAGTCATCCTTGAACCTAAAATGTTTAAAATTGCGAATGCATGTAAATAAAGGGCTATAAGGTGAGTGATATCCCCAAACAAGTTCTGAAATATTTAACTGTCGCTGATAATAATTTATAAAGTAGGTATGTAGACATCCGCCTGATAGATCTGAGGGGCATGTTAATGGAGTACAATGAAGACAGATAGCTCCATTCTGGTACCTCTGAGCAGACAGCCGCCTCATGAAACACTTCTCAGCCAACGCGCATCAATCTCTCCATGATGGCTGCTCAGATTAGACAGAAAGGCACACTCCTGTGAATCTTAAAAGGCCATTTCTGTCTCTTGAGAAGTTGTTTAACTTTGTTTTCATTTTATGGAGACTGACTGAGCTATAACATGCACAGGATTTGACAGATAGACTTTTACAAAACACCTAGGAAAGAGGGATTTTCACTGAAACATAAATTGCAAATTTCACAGAATAAACTAAACTTGGCATTAACTTGAGACACTATATGATGGAATTTATTATTTGTTTGTTATTTTTCCATGTAATATTTATAGGTAGATGCATATTTTTGTGACATTACTTGATTTGTTAACCGTTTAGAATATCTGACAAGTAAGAAGACAAACTTTGCACAGCACATGTTTAATTATTTTGAAACCTAATTTACATGGTTTATGAGCCACTTGAAATTATTACGACACCCCAAGGAAAACAAAATAACCATTCTTGGACAGTCAATAAGATGATGATTTGATATGCTGAAAGCAACCTCTGAAATTCATTCCTGTCATTCTTTATTCAGTATCTTGCCCAGTGACATAGCACACAATGTGACTTCCTGTATTTTCCAGATACAATTTTTTTCTAGGATTTAGAAACCTGCAGTGATGTAAAGTCAAAGCAAACAATATGGATTTTCAAACTACATCAATAAATTTATATCTAAAAACAGTGCAATCTGTTATTAAAGATACCATCAGCAGGGTAACAGAAAGTGCTACTCCGAAATCATGTCATGTTTTTTGTTTGTTGGTTTTCACTACTAAATACAAGTGGTCCAACTAAAGCAGTTTATGCACGTTCTTTTAAAAACATTGCTACAAAATTTAAATATTGCTGCAAGATTAAACGTCTGTCATAAATTTTGTGAATTTCTCAAATAAGGAATAATTTCCAGGTGAATGATTGCTAGAGAATGCAGATGACATTTGGAGGATGATTTTTTGTATTCTACAATATCTTATCATCTATGAGCACCTAGTGTCATTTTTTTATGGCCCTGATCTTCACCACACCCACTCTGTGTGCACTGGTTTCTTCATCTGCCAAATTCGGACCTGTCTCAGTCCCAACCACGTTGAAACTGAAAGCTATAAATGCTTAAACTACCCATATTTCCCCTTCTCAGGCAAGTCATTATTGCATCTTCCCTTCTGTTATTCTGACTTATAACATAGGACTCCAGGGATGACCAGTAGCCCTAAAATAAAATACAACAGTGGAAAAGCAGATGCTGAGTACTGTGCACCAGCTTCACTCCAACCCCATTTCAGTTTCTGCTTTCATACTTGGATTCCTTCATCCCCATCTCACAGATCCAAAGAAGTTCAATTTTCTCACCTCCTATAACCAGTCTTTGGGTTGCTATCTTGATTATCTACATGGGCATCTAAATTAACACTTTAGTTCTTTGGGAATGTGAAAGTCTTTCAGGATCTTCTCTATTCACAATTATCTCTCCATCCTAGCATGACACTTGACAATGTCTGCCTGGGGACAACACTCAAATTTCAAATACTGTCTGACAAGACTTCTCTGTGCATCACCTAACACCACTACCTCACATCTGACAGAATATTCTCTGAGCCTCTAGTGTTAATCATTAGTATCTTAAACAAAGCATATTTGCTTCCTCCCATCCAACATTCACCTGCATGTTTCATGTGATTCATGTGATAATTTGTTTGATGGCTGTTTTCTCCATGAACTTAAGGTCTTGGGTGTTTTTCTGCACTTCATATTTTCTTCAGGACCTCGCATAAAAATGTGGTGAAATAACAGTCATACTCACTCTGGCATAAACACAGACTCTCTTCCCTCTACCCACCCCAACGGCTCGGAAGGATTAAGCAGGATAAATGAAGGTCAGACTCCCAAAGAAAAGGATCAAGGATAAGTTCATGTTCAAAGACACCAATAAAATTGAGTTTCAAATAGAATAAAGGAAAATCAAGCAAAGTCTCACTTCCATTTAGAGGTAGAAAGTTATAAGAAAAAATTGCTTCCCTTTTAAGAAAAACCTATGTACTAAACAAAATCATATCAGATGATTTTCTTGAACCTATCAAATTTAAGAAGACTTAATCATTCCATGTAGTCTGTTTCATTATATCTGATACTTTTTGAGAATTCATATCTTATAGTTTGTTAGAAAACTCATGGAATATGGGAGTGAATCTCAGTATATAAAAACATAGCTCTGCATATATTAAAAAATACCTTTTTAAAGAACCTTGTTATCTGACTTAATATCACAAAAATTTAAGTGTATTTGCCAATAACAGTGACATCATATAAAATGTTACATGTATGTAACATGTTGCATACAAAATAAATAATACATAAATTATATATAGCATGTAATATATAATGTATAATGAATCCAAGTGTCTTAACATAATATTATGCCCTGAAAATGTATAACTTATTTCTTTCTTTAGTGGGCATCTTTGTTGCCTGCTGTATTTCCCAGGGTTATGGTAGAAAATAGGTCACATGTTTCAAAGAGTGAATTGAAGAGGGTTTATAGAAAGGACACTTTAATGATATAGGTAGAGTTAAGAAAAGTCAACAAAAGATACTGGATGATATTGCACTTCATGAACCTAAAGGGACATGGTCCAACAATAACAGTAAATGGGAAAAACAGCTACCCCAAAGAAGCTGTGTCTTTGGTATTCAGCCATTGCCAATCTACAGTCTGTATGCTAGAAGAATCTAGAGATTTAAAAACAAACCAAAAAAATATATATATATTGCCCTCTGTATAAATTGGCTAGAGTTAACATAACAAAATACCTCAGGTTGACTGGCTTAAGAAACAGAAATTTACTTTCACCTGCTTTGGAAGCTAGAAGTCTGAGATCAGGGTGTTGGCAGATTTTATTTCTTCTGAGACCTCTCTCCTTGGCTTGCAGATGGCCTTTTCTCTACAAGTGCACATCTCTGGTTTCTCTTCCATTACGTCCTAATCCCTCTTCTTATAAAGCCACCAGTAAAATTGGATTAGAGGTCATCCTAATGGCCTAACTTTTACATAATTTACTCGTTAAAGACCCTATCTCCAAAAAGAGTCACATTCTGAGATAACTGGGAATAAGAGCTTTGACATATGGATTTTGAGGAGACACAATTTAGTCCATAACACCCTCCAATCCCTGAGTACCTTCCTTTGGCCAAAAGTACCTAGAGGCCAGGGAGCACAAAATTCCAACATGTGAGTGAGAGTTGAGTCTCCTAAAAAACCTCTGGAGATGAGCAGTGTTAAACGAAGAGGGGGCAGGCAGACTGGAAAATATTCAATGTAGCTGGGTAATGTCTTCTGCATTTGTTTTAAAATGTAAAGCAAAGCATTTACTTGTATTGTAAAAGATAAGAATGTTTTCCGCTAAATATCTCATTAAATTAGTTTAGTAACAATATGGCATTTCACGTCAAATATCCTAGTATCTCCATTTACCAACAAACTATAAAGTTCTATAATTTTTCTCTGTTCTACTATAAATTTCAGATAGCCAAGTTCAGTTGCCTGTTCTCAATCTGTATCCTCCTTTCCAAGCCTCTAAAATTTGAAGTAGACACAGTACCTGCTCTTTAGATAATTTTTTTTTTTTTGACATTAACTGATTCACACTACTCAATTTTTTCCTTAAATTCTTCAGAGGCAGGGCTATTTCTTACTGATTCATCATTGTTTGCTCAATAGGACGTTGCTATTCTGCTGAGTGTAAAACATAAATTTTATTTCAACCAAAATACAAAGTTATGCTGGATCCTTCATGAAAATCAGACTATTTGGACATCCATTACCAAATTCCAACCCAGTTGGAGAGTTTTACACTTAAGTTGTTCTCTCTGATAAGCAGATTTTGTTGCAGATAGCCAATTTTGAGATTAAAGTGGGCAGGGGACATATATTTGCTAATCTTTACCATTTATGCTATTTTGCAGATTCGGTTAAAGTGAAGAGAGATGGCCTGCTGCAGTGAGGAAGATGACAGATTTTCTAGCCTTGTTCCATTAGCATAGGTTGACATGCCTGCCACAGTGAATTTACTAGCTGAGTGTTATGGTTTTGGTGGGAATTATTTGCTGCCCAGCTCCTGGCCATAACAGTATGGAAAGTGGATGTAGTGGCAGCTCCGGGTATATCTGAGGGGCTTATAGAGTCTCAGGCAGGAGCACATGGCAGCAAATCAAATCTGTTAATAGATTGTAAATAAATTTTAACTTCATGGTTCTAGAGAACCATTTTGGATTCACTGACATGCTGAAGAAGTAGAGACTAGAAAGCTAATTCTTTTTTATTTCTTTTTAAATTACATGCCAAGGATTGTCTTGCGAGGCTGTTAACATTCAAGTCTTATAGGTTAAAACTGGGCCTGAAAGACAGGGGCCCATTTTTCTAAATTTAATGTCAATTTTGACTGCAAAGCCCAATGTATTTTCCTCCACATAACTACTACTTTAAATACATATGATTATTTCACAAATTTCATGTTTTAACTCCTTTTGTCTAATCTTAATATTTCATATTTAAAACTGGTAACAGACTCCTTTTACATATTTTTCACACAGTAATAGTGGAGCTATATAAAGGTGACATTATTAAATGCTAGTCATTTTTGGATTAAAAGTATCAAACAAGATCCTCCTTCTTGACTAGATTTACCAGGATAGTTTGTGTGCACATGCTTGAATTAGCAGCAACAAGAACAAAAAGGAAGATATGTTGTTGGCTGTATGTTATGCATAGGACCAGAAGACCAATTCTGCGAGGGATTGGTGAAGGAAAATGAGCTGGCAAAAGACACTCAGGGTATACTAAGAAGTCTAAAATAATAAGAGACAATAGTTAGATGTCTCAAAGAAAATTGTGTTAGAGACAGTATGTGACAATGTGACACTTTTAATGCATAGATAACCCTAACATTTTATCATTTAACATTCTACATGATATGAACATGGATATCTCTGGTCCTATACATAATCTAAAAATTTAATGTATACAATATAGTGATCTGTTAAATTAAACAATGATTCTTATGTTTGAAGGTTGTGGAAAAGCAGAAAATAACATGTTCACGGATATAATAGTCCTATGCTACAAAGCAAATAATTTCTTGGTGGCTGGGGCTTTTTTTCAGGAATATGGTTAAATCTCTAAAAGTGTTTCCCCACTTTTGCATTACTGCCCATGCGACTCTCGTAATAACAATAATAATCACTGACATAAATTGAGTGTTTAATGTGGTAGGAACGGTTTTAAATGCTTTGCCTATATTATTTAATTCTGATAACTTTATGAAATTGGCCCTATTTTCCCTTTTAAAACATGAAGAAACTGAACCAAAAGGGACTTTCCCGAAGTTTTTTAGACAGTTAAGTGGGAAAACTACACCCAAGCCCTAGCAGTCTACTTCTACAAATGACACTTTTATTCATTGCTCTGGCTCTATCACGTAGAATGTAAAATTACTAAAAAGAACAGTGCTTTAAAAACCTGAGAAACAAAAATTTATGTGCTTATGAAAAAAAACATTTTATATAAATCAAAAATTGCTGAAATTTTTTTTTTAATAAATTGATTCATTTGGAATCATTAAGAAGACAGACAATAAAGTAGAAACATATAGACAAATATATTCCTGATTCTCACAAGAGTAATGATGGCGTTATGCTTGAATTGTATTTCCTCAAAATTCACAGTACCTCAGATTATCTTTGGAGACAAGACTTTTACAGAATCTTATTATAGTGAGGTCATTAGTGTGAATACTGATCCAATCTATTTGTTGTCTATATATATATACATGTGTGTGTATGTATGTGTGTGTGTGTGTGTGTGTGTGTGTGTATATATATATATATATATATATATATATATATATATATATATATATATAGCTAGCATTAGGGCACAAGAAAAGAGATACCAGGAGCATGTGTACAAGGGGAAGGCCATGTGAGGACACGAGAAGGTGAGAAGGCAGCTAGCTAGCTTTGACCCAAGGAAAGAGGTCTCAGAAAAAAACAAACCCACCTATGCTTTGATCTCAGACTTCCAGCCTCTAGAATAATTTCTGTTGTTTAAACCATCTAGTCTATGGTATTTTGTTATGGGAGCCTTATAAAATTAATAAAAATGGCTTATAAGAATAAAATTATTTCCAAATTTTCTAATTATTACATAGATGCAAATACAGACATTACTGATGAAATATTTTATAACTCTCACCATAGCAAAATATAGAAATTTTAAAATGGCAGATACAGAAAATACTATGATGGAAATCATACAAAAACCACTGGCAAAATTAATAAATATTTTGATAATTTTTATTCTAAGTCCAGGTCATTTTCATAATTCATATTAGACATATTATTTGCAAATGTATATCTAGCGTTTAAACTTAGCAAAAAAAAGTAATTTTGGAAGTGATTAAATATTATAGTAAATATAATTTCAATTACTGCCTGACTTTCATTTTAATAAATTTTATATAATCACTTAAACAATCAGATATATTTTATATCTAGATTACATTCTTTTTCTCATGATTATTAGTAATGCTGCACAAACACTTTTCTGTATAAAACTCTGGATATGTAGGCTTCTTTTAGCTAGATTCTTAGAAGTAGAAATAGTAGGTCTATACATATAAACATTTTAAAGCACTATGAAATATACTATCAAAAGATTTTCTATTAGAATTATAACTATACTTAATTCTTCTACACAGTGTGATTATTTCACTCCTCCTACCAAAAATTAGCTTTGTGTCTATTTCTAGTAAGACTGATTCTCTATTTTGTCTTGGCAAAATAAAAACAATTTTCCCAAATCACATCTGTGGATTTTTGAAATAATTTACTATCATGTGCCTGTAAGAAAAAAATTAAGTATCTTGTAATTCTTAAAACATATTGAAAGTTTCTAAACATTGAAATACTATTATTAAATTTTACTTTAAAAGTCACACTTTTTATATTTTTAGAACTGAGATTAGTCATTAAAACTAGGAATTAAATAATTTTGTTATACTTCAGACACAGCTACCAATAAAATATACAAAACATGGGGAAAAAAGTTATTTTTGTCCAATCAATATAATTCTGTAGTACTACAAAAACTAACATTCAGCCTCTGTCTTACTTTAGAAATGTAATGTCTCTGAGAGCAAAGATAACTTCTGTGGAAATAAAGTTCTCATTTTCATGTTTATTTGAGGGAAAGAGAAAGCCTACTTTATCTCTTTACGAGGGCACATACAACTTTTCATTATTTCCTTCTTATCTTCCTATTTAATTCATAGAATTTTACTTATATAATCTCAAACATGTCATCATTTGTCTTATACTGCAGGGACTAATGTCTTTTGCTGACTTTTATATTACTTTGGTTAATAATGGACTTCAAGACTATTTTGCTGTTGAAAACCTGTCTGTCGTCACATAAAGGTCAGTCCGAAACTGATCTGTTTGCCTCTGTAACAAATAGGCTCCCAAATAATTGCTGGATTTATAATCATTTAATTAAAAATAATTGTTATAAAGCATTATACCCTTTCTTTCTTATAGTTTCCATTTTCATTACAAGTGTGTATATTTTCTCTTAAATTCCAGACATTCAATTAAATTCCTCTTTTAACTAGTCCATACACATATTTAACATAAAACATTATATTTTAACCAGGAGTAAAGTCTCTGTGGTACAATTGTTTTACTGAAGACAGAATAGACACTATTTTCCTAGGCATAATTCTTTCTCTATAGAGCTTACTTTTGTATGCTTTATTAAAGTTGTCAAGGACTATGAGCCACATGAACTGGTTTGGTATTGTTATCTAGCTTGATATTATCCCAGAGGCTGTAATTAATTCAGATTTGTGAAAATTATTCCCACACTTGGTTTTTTTTAAAAAAATACATATTTTCTCTCTTTTTAATCTTCCCATTTATCATACATCAAAATAAAAAGTTTGCCTGTCTTCAGTCTGTATATCTTTTAATGTATATCTGTTAATATAAGTATGTATATAACAATATAATGCAAAAATAAACCTCACGAATTTTTACTAATGACTGTAAAACCAATTAAAATGACATTTTAAACACAATATAGGCCTATTTCTTGATACTTACATAACATATAAACTTAAAAATTACTACTTCAAAAGTCTCACAATAGTTAAAGTTTTTGAAAAATTTTATTTCTAGAATGAACTAGACCATTCTTTTGTGTACTACATATAGAGTAAAATTAGACTGAATTTTATGCTTGCCAACATTTACGGGTCTCTAAAATGTATAACGCTATATCACTCACATAAGGAAATCTATGAAGCAATAAAAACAGTCAGACACATACCCATTTAAAAAAAAAAAACGATTTGCAATAATAATAAAAAAAACTCTTCAAATATACTAAATTGTTAGGAATGTATCTGTTAGTGTTTAAATATGACATTAACAAATTAAATTTCTTTAGAATATATCCATAATATATTTGATAGAATTAAGTGTTTTTTTTTCCCAGTAGAAATTA
Organism: Cynopterus sphinx; assembly: GCA_030015415.1. NCBI lineage: Eukaryota > Metazoa > Chordata > Mammalia > Chiroptera > Pteropodidae > Cynopterus > Cynopterus sphinx. The sequence continues at coordinate 15,653,260 of CM057380.1, forward strand.
AATTCTGTAAAATAACTATTATATTTAGATGTTTTTTAACATTTAAGAAAAAAATATAACTAACCTTTTATAATTGGAAAAGAACATTTAGCAATGTTTACAATAAACTTATAAACTCTTACTTTAAACACTTTCAAACTTCTGGGTTATTAAATGTGGCTTTTTATGTTGGCAATTTCATTAAGAATTTTCAAGCTATAGCATATGAACTACAAGAATAATTATGGTCCATTTGGCAAATATGAGTCTTTGTAAAGTATTTGTTTGGTAGGAGAGGATATTTAGCTACTGAAAAATGATTGTTGGCATTACTAGTGGAAGATTTTTTGGATGAACTTCCAGTTCTATATTCTTAGAGATTAGCAATAATTAAAAATAAAATTTTACAATAAATGTTATTTCATATTCTGAGCTAGCTTTTCTAGATTTTCTGTCTCTTACTATTTCAAATAGTCATTCTTATCTTACTTGTTTGAGCATTTATGAACATAATTTTTATACCAGCATTAGTTATTTGGTATGATTTTTATATTTCTTAAGTAAACATAATTATATTTAAAACTTTGTTTAACTATGACTTTAGTATAAAACTGAGTTTGTAATAAAAAATATACTGCAATACTTCTAAATATTTGGACTGTGTTTCAAAGTACATATATTTAATTTTTAAGCAAAAGAGAACAATCATTTTCCTCTCTGAATGGTGATAATTTTGTTCTTTTTGTTATTTTCATTATTTGCCCCGAAAAACAATTTGAATTATAGCTACAGCAGAATAATAAAGTGAAGCCTATAACTTTTAAATTTCCCTATATCTCTATTAAAACATTATCATTTTATGCATATTTTATTATTACTTTTATATATAATATGATTATTATAGGTTGTTCCAGATTGTTCTATGACCGTACATGCTAGCTAATCAACAATTCCCCTAAGGTTAGCCCTCCTGAGTCTCAACTAGAGACAGGGATTTTTACCAGGCCTCCTCAAACTTAAGTTTTAAATTCTAACTTTTGTCTTCAGAGAGATTACTGAAATCTTTGTCAGGATGTTGGCCACCAGATTGTATGTTTGCTTATTTTTTGCTTTAGGTCTGGGCAACTCAACCAGATCATTGAGAGTTTAGAATTTGGCAAATGCCTTGAGGAAATATTGCACACACGATTTTAGGCTTACTTAATTTGAACTTTAAATCCCAATTTTCAGGCAAACCAAATTCCAACTCATCTCCCTCATCTTGGCAAGACATCTGCAAGTTCCTGGCATCAGGTTCAGCTTTTATTCCCTCCACTGTGAGTTAGTAAATAAACTGAGGGATATAGCACAGGCAACTCTAAAGCTCACTTTCTTGTGCCTCCTTGTCTATGACGTTTTCATCCATTACCTTGTAACTTCGTTATTCTCCAAAACTTTTCAACAATTGTTTCTTATATTTTATGCAGGCTTTATAGTTATTTCCTGTTGGAGGTTTAGTGCAAGAAAATGCTATTGAATGGTAAAAATAAAAGCCCTTAAACAATATTGCACATCTAGCTTAATAACTTGTTTTTTTTCACTAATTTTCATTTTGTTACCTGAAAGTAATAAAAATGTTTAGGCACTGATGACTATACATTTAAACAAGAAATTTAAATAGCAAAAAAGTAGCCATAACTTGTAGTTATATAGTTACTTTTTGCAAATTTGCCTACTTCCTTCCCTTAACTTCCTTTTGCTCTCATTTTATTCTCATTTATTTCTTTGCATTTGAAAAAAAATAATCTTATTAGGAACAATCTCTTTTTTCTAAGATAGTCTCATTTTTTACAATCTATAAGCCTCATTTAATTCATTTATTTAACTCAACCAAGTTCTACTGAATATTTATGTGTGACATTGGAAATGCAATAATTAAAACATACTTCTCTAATCCTAATGAGCTTACAATTGTGTAGTTGAACTACACATTTGGGATGGTGGTTAATGAAATAGATTGACAAAATATAGTTTGATAAATACTGTGTTGAGGATAGCATTGTGATGGTTTAGGGAATCATAAGCATGTGAATCATTTCCTGAGATGTGTAGAAATTCTTTTGGTAAGTAGTATTTGACCCATCAAAGGAGGAGGTAGAAGAAAAGGGTGAAAGGTTTCTTTAGAAAGAAGATACTTTAGAGGTCTGGTCAAAGACACAGTTTGTTTGGTTTGTTTTTTTCTAAATCTTGTGAAGCACAGAGGTTAGGACTTCAAGGTATACATTGTTTTATTGGGAGTGAGGCAGACAATTCGGGCCATAACAGTCTAAAATTCTTCTCACTTTTATATAGGTGTTTGCAACTATAAATTTCCCTCTAAGCACTAATTTAAGTATATCTCTATATGCTGTGTCTTTTTTATTCATCTCAAAGTTTTTGCTAATTCCTCTTGTGATTTCTAATTTGGCCCATTGGAGTTTTAGTAGTGTGCTGTTCATTTCATACATATTTGAGAATTCCCCACATTTATTACTGTTAATAATATCTGACTTCGTTATCTTGTTGTCAAATAACATAATCTGGATGACTTAAAACTTTTAAATTTGTTGAAGACATTTTATGGTGTAGCTTATGGTCTGTGCTGTAAAATGTTCCATGTACACTTGAAAAGAATTTGTGTTCTGCTAGTATTTGGTGGAGTGTCATATAGATATTTATCATATGTAGTTGATCGGTAGTGTTGTTCAAGATTTTTATTTCCCTATTGGTCTTCTGCACAGTTATCCTATCCATTATTGAATAATAGGTTTTGAAGTCTTTGATTACTATTTTTTAAATCTTCTCTATCTTCTTTCAATTCTGTTTTCACTTCATGTACATTCAGATTCACCTGTTAGGTTTATGTTTATAATTCTTGTATTTATGACTAATGAATATTTTGCCATTATGTTTATTTCTAATATCTTTTGTTTTAAATTCTATTTTTGTCTGAAATTACTATAGCTATTTCACCTTATGGTTGCTGTTGGCATAATATATCTTTGTCTATTCTTTTGCTTTCAACTCAATTGGATTTGCATAAGCATGTCTTTTATAGGGAGCAGGGCTGGACCTTATTTTTCTTTACTCACTCTAGCAAACTCTGCCTTTGCACTTAATTGCTTTAGCTATATATATTTAATGTCATTATTCATAAAAGTGGATTTACATCTGCCAATTTTTTCCCAATACATACTAGATCTTATTTTTGTTCCTCTATTTTTCTTTACTACTTTCCTTAGCATTAAGTGAATATTACTAGTGCAACATCTTAATGACTTAATGTTTTTTTAATTATATTTTCTCAGTGGTTGGTCTATGATTTACCATATACATCTTAACTAATTAGAATATGCATTAGATTCATACTAATTTAATCCCAGTGAGAAATAAACATGTAGAACAAATATTACACGCATATAGCTCTATTCTTACTTCCTCCCTTTTGTGCCATCATCACTCTGCATGTTACATCTACATATGTATGAATCAACACTGCATTAGTATAATTATTATAAAATTCAATTTTTTAAATAAACTGATACAAAAAGTATATATTTATTTTGTATTATAGTTTTTATATTAACCTTCTTTATTATAACTTCTGGTTCTCTTCATTTGTTCCCTTTTCTCCCTTGGATGTCAGTAGTTTTTGCAGGACTCTCTTTGACTATCTCTTTCCCTGATCTCTGTTAGAAGTCTACATCTACCCAGCTGTTCGGCTCCACTAATTACAGGCTGGTTTTTTCTACTATTTAAAAAAAAATGTTCTGGTGCATAAATTGTTTCATGGTGCAAATCAAATAAATTCTGACTTCTTTGTTAGTGTAGATTTTGAGGCCAGACTTTGAGTTTTGTTCTAACTGCACTGCTATTTCTTTTTCTGATTCTCTCTAGTAAATTAACTGGTTGCTTTCATAGAGCTAATATATCCTTCAGCATTGTTTACTACCTAAATCTTCCTTGTTTCAGAAGCATCTTTAGATTTGAAATTTCTCATGCTGTATTCCAAGCAATTAAAACTTAATTAATTTGAGAAGAACTTTGCAGCTCTCTGTTGTTATGGCCTTCCTCCTCTTCTGGAAAACACCTCAGAACTATTGTCCAGTGATAGAAGTAGAAATACAAGCCTGTGCTCAGTAGGACACCCCTCCTTTACAAGCATCGTGCTAGGAGGAATGGTAATCACATGTCATCCTTTGGATAACCACCCTGTGAGTGAACTGGGGTAGGGAAAATCTGCTCCCCACTATTCTCAGTTTGCCATACCTGAGGTAGAGCCTCTACTCTAATCCAGAGAGCTGGGTAGAAGAAGAGAGTCCCAGATTTCTCAGCTGCAATTGCCTAGAATTTAGAATCTTTACTGAACACTGAGAGGTAAAAACTGTTGGCTTTCTTCTCATCCAAATTATAGCTGTATAGAGAGCCTCATTTTCATGACACCCAAAATGTAGTGTTTACCATGCAATGGGCAGGGGAAGGAATGGAGTGGTGGGATATGACACAAAGAGTTACAAACTTTTCAGCTTCTTATCAAGGTTCAATAGGTTTTTATTAAAAATGTCTATTATTTTCTCCCCTCAAGTAAATTCCCAAGGAAGTTTAAAATTGTTTTGTTTATTTTTAAAGTTATTCACTTTTTATTTAAAAAAAATTTCATCAGTAATATTAGTTCTTGGTGTCTAGGTCCATGAAGCTCCTCATACTCACAATTCTTTTCAAAATCTGTCCTCACAGTCTTACAGTGTGGTTTTATGTAACATATAATCATTACACTAAATCTTTCAGTGTAATTATTATATATTATATAATATAATGTCTTTATTTATTCATATATAACTATATAATATAGATTGTATACATTCTGAACAAGTATATAGCTTGGGTATACTGGTGCTAATTAAATCAATATTGTAATTACTATGATATAGCCTCTGTGTTGAAGAGAAAAATCTTGGTTGGAAGTAAAAAATGAAAGTTTAGTCATGGGAGTGATCAGATCACACAAAGTCTGCAATGATCAGGTAGCCACAAAATGTCCTGTTCCAAAATTATAACAAGAAATCTTTAAAAATTCTGTTTGCTCACTCTTACTTTTTCCCTTCAGTATTCTGTCTGTAGTCAGTAAACTATTACATTTTATATTATACATAGAACTAAATGACTTTTAAGATACACTTTCAGAGGAGCTCTACTACTGATGATAGCTAACTAGAAAAATATTGGCTCATTATAATTTTTAATGTGTTTCTTATCAAATCACAAAATGAACATTATTAAGACTTCTCAGTTATGCTTATGAAAATAAAATAATACTAGAATGGTAAATATTATATAGATACATATATGAATACTATTCTCATATGTTTTAGTTCTGACTTCGCAGAAAATATGAATAAAAAATGGTAAACATGTTTTAAAAATGATGATCACATCACTTTAGTCACTACTGAAGTTTAAATAATAGCCTCAGGCAGTAAGTTATAGCTCAAAACCTGTGATCCAGCTGCATCCTTTCTTGTAATGGACTCTGCAATAACATGACTTTCATAAATATTACAGCAATATTTTCACCTTGAAGCTGTTGAATTTTACAACATAAGTTAATGGAGAAATAGCAAAATGCAGTCATATCCATATTGTGTTATGCCTACAGGCTTCAAATAAAAATATCCTGCAAGTTCAGGATATTTTGGCCAATTATTATTAAAGGAAGTACTCTCAACCCCAAAAGAGAATATAAGGAGTAATAAGATAGCTTTTCAAGTGTGTAGATTAACAAATTGAGAATTTGGTAAATATATAAGAAAATCAACTATTTTTTAACATTTTTGGAAAAAAATTAAATTCTGCCATACAATTAAAAATGCATTTTGAGTAGATCCTATTACATTGACCAATCCCTTCTGTAAACAACTGTATGTAATGAAGAAAAGAAAAAAACCACAACCAATTTGCAGAATTGGACAATGTACAAAAACAAGCAGATTCTGGAGGAGTGTTGTCTTATATCAGAAGGAAAATGTACTAGGAGAGTTACTAATATGTACGGATTTTTGCCCAAGGGCAAGCTTTACTCTGTGGACTAGTCACATACCATATAAATACTCTATAGTCTTTGAAGAACTAAGTCTCCAAAAGGTTTGTAATGTCCACAAAAAGGGCCAGTCTTGGAAAGGAGATAACCATAGATAACCCAATTCTTCATATAGATAGATTCTGCTCAAATTTCTGGCCTATCTCTGAAGTATGCATGCACAAATTCTAAACAGCCCGTCAGGCTAAAATAAGTAACTTGAAGATTTTAGGTTAGATTCTTAGGACAACCTGTTATGTTGGTGGGGGGAGGGGGGGACTAAGAGAATACCAGTTCTCCAAACTGTATCATTCAAAGTATCTATGAAAGAATCCAAAATTATTGGGCATATGAAAAAACTGCAAACATAATCTATACTGAAAATAGCACAATAAATGGAGACCAAACTAGATGGGACTTTGATATTGAATTAATACACTAGAAGCTATCATATCTGTGCTTAAAGATATAAAGGAAAACATGCTTGTTAAACAAGGAAAATAATATTGAAGAATTAAAAGATACAATATAGAAAATTACAATAAAAAATTACTGGGTGAGCCCAACAAGATTGGAGATGATAGGAAAAAATAAAGACAAAATATCAATTAAAATAATTATCGAATCTGAAGTATAAAAAGAAATAGTACCAGAAAAAGTATCACGAATTTGTGAGACAATATGAAAATATTTGACATAGTTGCAACTGAGCCCCAGCAGAGGCAGAGAAATAAAACATTCAGGGAAACTCTTGTAAGAGATAATGGACAGCATGTACCTCATATTATTGAAAGACATAAATTTATATTGTAAAGAAAACCAGAGGAGATAATAATTAAAAAGGAAAATTATACCAAGCACTAAATTTGGAAAAATTTGTGAAATCCAAAAATAAAGGCGATATCTTAAGAGGGCAAAGAAAAAATAATCCAGTGTATACAAAGTAAGAAGAATCTAAATAATTGCTCTTTTTTTATCAGAAACAGGGGATATCAGAAGACAATGGAATGATACATGTAAATTACTAAAAATAAAACAAATGGAAATCAAAACAAACCAGAATTCTATATTCATTGAATATACTTTCAAGAATGTAGGTTAAGACATGTTCAAATATAAAATATGCATAGTAAAAAACATTAAAAATAATACCTCAAGAAAAACTAAATTATACAAAATGCATACCTGGATTTTCAGGAAGAATGAAGAGAACAGAAAATGTAAAATATTTAAGTAAATAGAAAAAAAATATGTTTTTCCTTCATGTCTCTTTAAAATATATGACTGTTTAAAGCAAAAATTATAACATTGTCTTGTGAGGTCTGTGATGAATGGAGGTATAATAAATATGCTAACAATGGCATAAAGAATGGCAGTGGTGGTAAATGCTCCTATATCATTGTATATTTTCTATATTTTACATAAAGTTGTATTAACTCTAAGTAGACTGTGAATAGTTACAAATGTGTATTATACCCCTAAAGTAATAACTAAAATAATGCAAATAGATGAATGCTAAAAAGCCAGGAGACAAAATATAATTCTAATTCAATATTCAATTATTCAAATGAAGGAAGGGCAGAAAGAAAAAATAAACTAAAAGTAGAGAGGACTAAAAAAAATTAATATGCTAGACATAATTCAGCCTAAGAAATTATTACTTTAAATAATAATGGACTAAGCACTTATTAAAAGAAAATATAAAAAATAAATAAAACTGTAAAATTTAAGTATATGCTATCTGCAAGAGACACATTTTAACATAAAACACAGAATAAAAGGATAGAAAGAGTTACATCATGCAGAGGGTAAGCATAAGAACAATGAAATAGCTAGATTATTGGATATAGAAGCCTTCCAGGCAAAAGGTGTTATCAGAATTAAAGAAGTACAGTTATAAAAAAGTAAAGACATAACAATCAAATACATGCCTATAAGCTGAGCTTAAAATAAATTAAGCAAAATTTTATGAAATTAAAAAGCCCCAACCTAGTTGAAGATATTCATACCTTTCTGTAAGCATTTGGTGAAATTAAACACAAAAAGTAGAAAACACGTAGGTAATTTAAAATACACTCTCGGTTACCTTGACCAAATTGACATTTATAGAAGATACCCAACTGAGAAGATGCGCTTTTTCAAGAGCACATGTAATACTCACCAAAACTGACCATTATCTTAGTCACAGAACAAGCCGCAATAAATCCGAAAGTTTGAAAAAATACAGAGTGTATTGTCTGATCACAAAGGAATTAAAAAATAGGTAACATAAGTTATCTAAAGCAACCTCAAATAAGTGCAAATTAAACTACACACTACTAAATCATCCATAAGTTAAAGATAAATCACAAAGAAAATCAGAAATCATTTAAATGTGCATGATGATGAAAACTGCATTATTATAAATGTGTGAAGCAAAAGTGCACTCATAGGTTTTCTTCAAACTAAATAGTTGGTGTATATGAGAAGTATATATATATATATATATATATATATATATACACACACACACACACACACACACACACACACACACACATACATACACACACACTTATATTTTTATACTTGACATGGAGATACAGATAAGTAAAAAACAACTGTAAACATGATATAACATTGGCAATATAGATGATGAAAAATGATCATAAAATGTCTTTTAGAAAAAGTAATGTATAATATATTCATGAAAATCTGAAAAATTAGGGCTTTTTAGGATGATTATATGATAGGAACTGGATAAACTAGAACTAAAAAGTGCCTAAGCAAAGGACAAGAAGATGTAGATCCAGAGGTAAATAGGAACACAGACTTTTGGGAAAGAAAAAGTAATCCAGAATGTATAGCATCTTTTCCCAGATGTCATATAAATGGAATAATATAGCATATAGCTTTTCTATTCAAACTTTTTTTACTTATAATGTATTTGTGATTCATCTGTGTCGCTGCAGGTGTCAACCGTCCATTTATTTTAATCTCTAAGTAGTGATCTACAGTAGATGTAGCATAGTTTTTATCTACTTACTAGTCAATAAACATTTTATTCACTTCCAATTTGGGCAAGTATGAATTACCAAATGAACACTGGCCATTATATACATTGGCATCCAAGCTTTTGTGTGGAGATGCTTTTCCGTCTCTTGGGTGAACACCTAGAAATGAAATTTGGGTCATACGATAAGTGTAGCTTAAAATTTTTTAAAAACTTCAAGACCATTTTCCCAAGCAGTTATAGTTTTTGCATTTCCACCAGCAATATTTGAGTTACCACTAACTTACAACCTTGCCATCACTTTGCATTGTACATTTTTTCTTTTGCTATTCTAACAGATATATAGTGGCTTCTCAATCTGGTCTGAATTCCTTTAATGGTAACTGGAACAATCTTAGGTAAACATGGTAGAAGCATGGACTAAGTTTGTTCTGCCTTTGTTGGAAGGCAGGGGGATTACTTAGAAGAAATTTATGAACATGAAGGAAAGAAGACAATTATGAACAAAAGGATAAATTTAAACCTGCACACTCAAAGAAAAAGTAAGAAATGTGAGGCAATCCTTACCCATCCTTTCTTCTGGTGACTGATCAGGCTCAGCATTATAACTGACTACTCTAACCTTATCTGGCTGACTTGACTGTCATACCTACTGGTCTCACTGGGTCCCAGTGTGCTGGGATTCAGAGGGACCCATTTGGCCTGCAGCTTGACTTGCTCTTTCTGAGGTCTTGATTCCTTCTAAATATAGGGGAAAGGTGTGTGCATAAAGGAAAGGACTCAAAAATATATCAATACTTTTGAAACAAATTTCTTGACAATAGAAAATGTCTTACATTAACAATATGAATTAAAGTCTCCTTAGTCTCCTGCCTGTTTGCATCAACATGGCTAAATAAGGAGAATGGAATCCAAGAATCTAAATAAAAAACTCTTTCAAATAAAAGACACTTTAGGGAAGACTTTCAATGTGCTCTATGGTAGTAATTGAGGTAAATGACATTTAAAAACACTCAAGGAGTTTAAAGTCTAATGATACATAGAAATATAAACAGATAACTATAACGACATGTAGAAAATCTTAACAATGAGGCACTTACAAAATGCTTTGAAAGTCAGGAAGATCTATTGATTCATCCTGAGATTCAAGAAAGAGTTTCCTCAAAATATTTGCCTGACTAAGAAAAATTAACAAGACAATAAATCCTAAGAAATGGTGAGAAAATGAAAATATAACAAAGGAACAGAACTGTGTAGCAGCACAGTATATGGAGAAAATACCAACTACAGTATTACTGGGAGTAGGGAAAGTGTTTAGAAATAAACTTAGAACATTTGAGAACATGAGTTTTTAGAAGTTCTTCTATAAAAATTAACAAATACTTTGATCTTAAAGATTAATGATATTTAAATTTTGTTCTTTCTCATTGAGAATCAGTTTTGGTCTCCCTAAAAAAAAAATGTATTTTTTAACTACACACACATGCATGCACATGCGTGTGTATATATCTACATACATTTGTATACACTTGAGTCAAAGATGGTGTACTTAAATTTACTCATAACTAACTACGAGGGTTCTCAAATTCCTGATATAGTTAGAAAGAAGATATTAAAGTGTTTTTAATCAGAAAACTGTTTCTATCTACCAAAAGGAGAAAGAACTTAAGGGCTACAAAACTGCCAACAAGGAGAGCATTATAAAGATGAACATAAATAATTCAAATTAAAAAAAAAACTACAAATGCAAACTTTGTTGTAGTTTTGAACTCAGCTTATTAATTGCACATAAAAACTATTTTTGACAAAGTTTTGTTTTAAAATTTTATTTTACTAAAATTAAAAAAATTAAAAATATTTTTATATTTTTTAGTTCAGTTTGAACAGTTATACTTTCCTTTGCTCAAGTATAAACATTTCTAATTTTCAAGTCTACCCTAAGACTATAGCACCTCATCCAAGCTGCTTTATTACTGATTCAACTATTGACCACTTCATTCTATTTTGAATTATGTTAATTTTTCCCATCTAAGATAATGTGATATGTTATCATATTCTGCCTATTTTTCATATTTGGCCCTTTAGACATGTTCTTAGATCATTCCTGTAACAGGAGTGATCTAGGGCAATTAGAGGAATCAAAAATGTGAGTAGATGGTTTCTGTCTTTCAAAAGCAAAATCTAGAATCTTAATGGTTCTTGCTGGAGAAATAAAGCAATATCATTTACTGTAAAGGTGGCAAAAGATGATAAATAAATTTTGGGTATTTTGTGTTTGAGGTACTTTGATATATAATATATTAATATTTTCATTATGGATATTTGAGGCACTTTGGCAATGGAAATTTTGAGTGTGAAGCATTTACTTAATTGCAAATATATTCTGCAGTGTTTTGAATTTACAGTTATATATTTGAGACTAGTTTGATAGGTAAGGTTTGAATACATGCACGTATTTTGATATGTACATGATCTCCACATGACAGGGCAAGAGAAATAACTAGAAGATTGGACAACACTAAGATTCAAAGGGAAATATCCAGAAAGCTATTAAATACACATGGAAGAATCATACAGAGGGGATATTCTATAAGATTACTAATCAGCTGAAGGTAAGCTAAATACCTCTTGACAGCAAAAGTCTTTACTGTAGCAATGATTTATATGCAAGTAAATACCTCTATACACATGGATGTGCCTTTGTTAAAGTGAGCTATTAGTCTTAGAGGGTTCTAGAGCTGTTCATAGGAGGTAAGATTCATGTGTCAGTGAATATAATAACATTCTTATATTAAATAAAATCAAAATAAAATCCAAAACCAGAGAATTCTGAATCCTTATATAATTGTATTAATAAATTATGATTTAATATCATGATTTTATATTTCATTAATTGAAAATATTAAAGCAATTTTAAGAGTTATGACTCTGGGCCTCTTGTAAAATCAATAAAGTGATTCTTTACATTATTTAATATCATATGCAGACTTTGATTCAAGAAAATTGTTTACATTAACTGTTTTTTAAGCATCCCTTCTTTTAATATACAATTACAATAAGGTAGCTCATTATATTTATTGTTTGCCCTGGCTACTAGAAATCTCAGAGCTAAGTTTTTCTTTCTGTTTCTGCAGTTTTCCTTTGGCGTTATTCCTTGATATAATTTTGCTCTTCTTTTTGATTATTAAATTTCCTCTCTTTGTTATTATCCTGAGTTTATTGGACATGTGCTTTAATACAACCCTTCTATCTGTTTGAATAAAGCTTCTGTAGACATTCTTTTATATATATTCTACTAATATATATATTTTTAAAATTTATTTTGGGTAAATAAGAGTAAAGTTGCCATGTCATAGGGTAGGTACATACCTAATCAAAAAAAAAAAAAAAGCCAAACATCTGCAAAATGTTTGTACTAATCTGCTCTTGCTCCAAGCTGTATGAATGAGAATCCTGTTTCCTCCATGCTGTGACTGAAATGTGGCATCATTGTTTGTTGTTTTTTTTTTTTTTAATTTTGGCTATTCTAGTAAATGTGGAGTTAAATCTGTCACAACCCCTGATGATTGATGATTGATGGTGTTGAACACTTTCATACACTTTTGAGGCCTTTACAAATTTTCCTTTGAGTTGTCAGTTCAAATCTTTTGCCAACATCTTGTTGGCTTAAATGTCTTTTTGTTAAGAATTTGAAGGATTTCTTATATATGCTAAATACAAGCCCTATCTAAGGTTATGAATATATTCAGTTTTCTTCTAGTAGCTTTATCATTTTAGCATTTATATTTAGATCTATAAATCCCTTTGCATTAATTTGTATATGGTGTGAGATGCTATTTAAAGTTTTTTTTTTCTATAGTTCTTAGCAACATAGTTTCATCTTTACATAAATTACACTGTCCATCTATGCATGTACTCATTTCTGACTTCTTCACAGGTAAAATGAGGCACATCACATTTTTTAAGAGTTTCTTTCAGCATTCATTCCTTTGAATCAGGCAATGGCAAACCAAAGGTGGTTAGGAGCCCTCAGAGGACAGGAGCTAAGAGCAAGGAAAAAAAGACAAAACTGTAGCAAAGCAAAAAAAAAAAAGTATCTGGTTATAGCTTAAGCAGCTGCCTTACATAAAAAACCCTTGTTGGCTGCTTATGTTTGGTTATTCTTAAATTTTATTTTCTTGGATTTGAGGGCATTGACTCTGGCTTTGGTTTTGGTTCACTCATACAGGCTACCAAGGTGTTAAACCTCAGTCTATGGGCCCCCTTCTTCAATTACTTTCACGATCTCTGATATTTTACTTTGATCTGTCTATTCTAATGCCAATACTACTCCAGCTTGATTATCACAGTATTACAGTAAGTTTTGAATCCAGGTTTATGAATCCTCCAACTTTGTACTTTATGTACTTTATGTACTTTATGCTTCAACTTTCTTCTTTGTTTTCTCTATAAATTTTAGAATCAACTTTTTGCTTTGATTGAACTAGCTTATTTGGGATTTTAATTAAAGTTACATTATGACTATAGATCAATTTGATAATAATTAACATTAAAAACTTTATTTTCAACTAATAATGATAGTATTTTGCTTTATTTATATATTATAAAATTTTAACTACAATGTTTTATAATTATCAGTGAAAGATTTATACATATCATTTGGTTAATTCATTGTTATTGTTACGGATGGTGATGTTTTTGTAAGTTGATTTTTTATTTTATTTTCTGGGCCACAACTACTTAAGAATAAAATAAATTTTTGTATGTTGACTTTGTGTCCTGTGACCTTTGAAACCTAATCTAAAAATTCCACTCATTTGAAGTTTCTGGAAACTCTTTATGGGCCAAGATATGATCTATCTTGTGGTATGTTTTCTGTTGGGTTTGAGTACAGTTTTTAATAAGTGTTGATTAATAAAGTCAGTAAATAATTTTTATTTAAATCTTTGATATCCTTAGTGATTAAGTCTTTCTTTTCCATTAAATCACCAGGACGGTGAGGGTAAATCTGTGTGATTACAGGTTTTTTTCTTCCTTTAGTGCCATGCAATTTTGCTTCATATATTTTGAAGCTCTCTAGGTGATTTAATGTTAGGGTTTTATATCTTTCTTCATAATTTTTTCATTTATCTTATGAAATGCCACTTCTAAAATATTAACTAATATACCTTATCTTGACATCTATAGTGTCCAATATTAACAGAGTCACTCAAACTTTTTCATTTTTAATTATTGCATGGTATATTTCCCCCCTTTTTTTGTTTTTGTTTGTTTGTTTGTTTGGTTTTACTTTCAACCCTCCTGTGTCAATCTTTGTTTGAAGAGTTTAAAGTGTATCTTTTCTATCTTATGCCATGTAAAAAAATAAACTCAAAATGAGTTAAAGACTTAAATATAAGACTTAAAACCATAAAACTCCTAATAGAAAAATAGGCAGTAAACTATTTGGCATCAGTCTCAGCAATATTTTTCTGAATGAGTCTTCCTGGGCAAGGGCAACAAAAGTAGAAATAAATAAATGGAACTACATCAACCTAAAAAGGTTTTACACAGAAAAGAAAACCATCAACAAAACAAAAAGACAACCTACTAAATGGAGAACATATTTTTAAATGACATATCCATTAAGGGACTACTATCAGAAATATATACAGAACACATACAATTCAAAATCAAAACAAATAAAAAATTCCAATTAAGAATGGGCAGAGGACCTAAATAGTCATTTCTCCAAAGACAAAGAGATGGCTAATAGACCTGTGAAAAGATGTTCAACATCACTAATCATTAGGAAAATGCTAATCATAACCACAGGGAGATACTGCCTCATACATGTTAAAATGACTATTATCAAAAAGTCAACCAATAACAAGTGTTGGCCTGATGTGGAGAAACAGTAACCCTGGGACACTGCTGGTGAAATTGAGAAACAATATGGAGGTTCCTCAAAAATTAAAAATAGAACCACCATAAACCCAGCAATTCCTCTTCTGGGTATTTATCTGAAGAAAATGAAAACACTAATTTGTGAGATATATGCTCCCCTTTGTTCACCGCAGCATTATTCATGTTAGCCAAGTTAGGGAAACAATCTAAATATCCATTAGTAGATAAAAAAATAAAGATACCCAGCATTTAAAAAAATGAAAATTTGCCATTTGCAACAACAGAATGAACCTAGAGCATATTATGACAAGTGAAATAAATCAAACAGAGAAAGACAAATAACATATTATTTAGATGTGGAATCTAAAAAAGAAAAATAGAAAAGAAATGAACAAACAAAATAAAACAGAAACAGACTCATTGATTCAGAGAGCATAATGATGGTTACCAAAGAGGCAGGAAGTGGTGAATGGGCAAAACAGGGGAAGGGGACTAAAAAATACAAACTTCCAGTCCTAAAATAAATAAGTCACAGGGACGTAATGTACAGCACAGAGAACACAGTCAATAAAATCATAAGTTTGTATGGTATAACAGATGGTTACCAGACTTATTGTGGTGATTACATTTAAGGTATATAAATGTCAAACCACTATGTTGCATACCTGAAACTAACATAATATTGTATGTAAACTACACTTTAATAAAAACATTAAGAAATAAAGTGCACCTCTCGGAGACAGCAAATAAACAGTGTTTATTTAATTTTAAAATAATTATTGAGCTATTTGAGTTTATAGCCACATCTTACTCTTGGTTTTTCATTTGCCTCACCTCTCTTATTTCTTCTCCTCTTTTGACTTTTGTAAATAAGTGTGCGTGTGTGTGTGTATGTGTATGTGTATGTGTATGTGTGTGTGTGTGTGTGTGTGTGTGTGTGTGTGTGTGTGTGTATCTTTATTTTATACTTTGGGGAATAGAGTTTTGTTCTAATAGATAGTTAAGGTTGCCATTGGATCCTTTTTACTCAATGAGGCTTGATTTTATTTCTAGATTAGATATATTTGCTTTCTAACTTCAGTCCTAATCTGTAACATTTACTTATTATCTTTTCTCCTAAAGCATGACCTTTCTAAAGTCTTAACTGAATTTCGTAGATGCTTTGTGAGGTCTCATCATTCTGGATGGTCAGAATTCCAACATTTTTCCAAAATGCCTAACCATTCTTCTTTCAATCTCAGTCTCACAACAACTGCTCTCTGCAATGTTTTGCGAAGTCTTCCATGGAATGTACACAAGACCATACAAAACCCGGTACAAAATGCCATCCCACAACCCCAATCAACCTTGTCTTCTCCAGCACCCTGATCTACAAATTTTAACAAATTAAGTAGTTCCAAACTGTTATATTTGCTTTCACAATTCAGTGAAACCATGTACTCTGGGCATCCACCCCGGCAAAAAGCCAGTTGAGCATGTATCTCACCTCATCATTTTCTGTTCTCTTAGTGAGAGAAGGCCTGTGCTGCCTGTTGTGCCTCATGTTAGTAGCTTCATATTTTGCTCAATTCTATTGTTATTTTTTAATGAGAGGGCATATCTGGCACAAATTACTCTTTAATGGCTGAAGGTAGATACTCTATGTCCACCAAACAAATTTTTAACTTACAGAAATAGTTTTTTTCCGTCTTACCTAGCTCATGATGGCAGGATCTATGTTTATCTTCCTCAGTAATTTTTCTCCAGAACCTACAAAAAAATAAATAAAAGCATCATATGAAGCACATTCTCTCTGAATATTTAATAGATGTGCTAAAATAAGGTCATTAAAATATACCTGGGAATACATGTATTTTAAATTAATATAATATTGATAAAATTTCCAGTAATCAAAATTTTTTTTTTCTCTGTTGTAACCAAAAAGAAAAAACACAAAGCAAACAAGGAGCATCTGCCAGGGTTTAGGCTCCCACAGTAATCCCAGACAGTAGATACCAAAGTGATCTAATTAGAGACAAATAATTTATGAGCCTAGAAACTGAAAAAAATCAGCAGTCCAAAGTGCAAGATATCATAAAAATATATATATACATTGAGCATCTGATCCGATGACTTCATTTTTAAGTATATTTAATTGAATATGTAACATTCATTTTTCTGGACAAGTCAAATTATAGGGCTGAATTTTAGTGAATAGAACCATATATGTAATACAGAGATTTGAAATGTTAAAAAAATATATAAAGGACAAAAAAACTCACTGATGTTGTCAAATCATTAGTCAGGGTTCTCCTAAGAAACAAAACCAGTAGGAAGTATAATATACATACACATATTGTATATGCTATTATATATGTACATGTGTACATATATGTGTATTTGTATATATAAAATAAGATTTATTATCAGGAATATTGGCCCACACAATTAAAGAGGCTGAGAAGTTTCATAATCTTTAATCTGCAAGTTGAAGACCCAAGACAGTTGGTGGTGTAGTTAGGTCTATGAGCCACAGAGCTTGTCTGACAACCACACTGGAAGGCCATTTGCTTCACTAGTTCCCCAATTCAAACACTGATCTTGTCCAGAAACACCCTTAGACATGCCCAGAAAGAATATTTAACCAGATATTTGGTCAGTCTGTACTCCAGTCAAGTTGACACATAAAATCAACTATCATGTTATTTCTATTTCTTCATATGTTTCTTCAAGAAGTAGTTATTTTCTTAATCTTGTTTACTACCTTTTGTAATCATTCAAATGGATTGTCACTATCCAAGATGTTAGCCACTATCCAAGATGTTAGCCACTATCCAAGATGTTGGCAATAAAATATCCACTCTGATGTGAAAACAGTCACCTAATTATGTGTTAATTTATGAATGAATACCTAAAGGATGAAATTGTTTGAATTTTTCAGATATCTTGTCCAGCGTGAAAGCTGGATATCAATGATTCACCTACAACACTGCCACTTGGTGACAGGAAACCAGAATTAAAAGTTACTATGCCCTTAGGATAAAGTGGCCTGTCTCTTAGGAGTGCTCTCTCTAGATCTATATCTTCAGGATGTTCAAGCAATTAGAATATTCTGTGACTGACAGGAATTTAATTTTAAGGGAGACAGTATCCTCTGGAAGAAATTTCGAAAATTAGGTTAGGTCCCTGATTGAGGTGGATTTCTGAGACTATTTCCCATTCCAGTGGAGGACTGAAATATTAATTAGTAGTCCCTAAGATCATATTACTTCTGTACTGGATCCATAAAGATACATTAAGGGGAAGTCAGAGAATTAGTACATAACACTTAGCTTTGGACATTCACCAGGCAAACATATTTGGTTTTGAGCTACTGAACTCATTCTAAGCATTGTGTCTAAAACTGTTACAAATGGAGACTAAATTCTTAATATAATGCCAAATTTTAGTCTAATGTAACACAATTTCTTGGTTTTTGACATAAACTTAAAGGGAAGATATAAGAAAATGTGGTATCTGGAGTCACTGGCTGAATCGTTTTTTAAAATATTTATGGTTAAAGTGCCATATTGGAAAATATATATCACATGCCATTATTTCACACAAGTATTTAGATTTATACTTTAAAAAGTTTTTTAAATCTAAATAATGGAAGCAATATTTAAATAGTCCTCAAATTTAGATGCTGAGTATTTAAATTTAGCACAAAAATAATCCCTATGATTTAATAATATTCCTTCAAAGTTTTAAACAAAATATATCAATACATGTTATCTTTTCAGGCTAAAAATAATTTTGCACATAAAATTTTTTGACTTAAAAATATTTAATTTCCACATAAAATATTGTCAGAAATATATAGATTAATATAATTATTACCCCTATGAAGACAAAAACTGGGTAGATACAATACTTGGTATGAGAAAATAATTAATTTTTAAAATGTGTGACTAACAGCCATATCTCATTTATAAATATACATATTTTTTTCCTATTTTATTTATTACAAAATTTTCTCTCAATTTAAGGAACTTATGACTCACTTTTTAACTATTACCTGGCTGACTAAATAATGAAACATCCAAAAACATTTAAAATTGCATAATCTAGATGCTATAATAAAACAAATAGTATGAGTGAAAAGCTGGGTTTATAGACAGTGCTGTGTAGGTTAACATCTCCCAATGGTATGAATGTCATCTATAGAGCAGAGCATTTTGCAAACAACTTCAAAGAAGGAAATTCAAGTAAAAGACATGTCTAAATGGTACAAAATGGAAGAGAACTACACATCTGCAGGTTTAGTTTCACAGTACATTTTCAGGTTTATAAAATATATGTATCTTCTTACTACTTTCTACCACGCTTTATGTGTTTCAAAAAACTATAATTAAATAGAATCAAATGAGAAATAAAAATCATTATGATTTACTCTTACAATAGTACATTCCTTTTATTAAAATGTGGACTAGAAAAAACTTTAATAATATGACTTAAAATACTATAGGATAATCTCTGTCTTGCATGCTCTTATTATTCACTCATTGATGCCTCTTGTCCATCCAATATCAAAAAGTTTAGTTTTGTTTTAAGCTGTACTCATAACTTTACAAAAGAGTTATAAGGATATGGTCTTTACCTTCTGATGTAAAGCTTATGATGATTCATTACTCCCAAAATTAATTTTTTCCATAGTCATTTATCGTCATCAACTTTCTATTATGTGGCAGATTAGTCGTGTCATGGCAATTGCTGCATCATCTATAGATTGACTTCTCAAAGACAAGAAATTCATTTTCTCAAGGTCACATTATCCCCCAGATATTTAAAACAGTGCCACTCTGTCCAGTAAATATTTATACACAAAGAAATGATTGTGTTTGTTTTAAAACATATTTATTGAGATAGATGGAGAGAAAATAAAGTCTTTTACTTAACAGCTGTTTTGCATTGTATAGAATTCTGAGTCCTATTTATGATAAAACCATAATGTGCCCCCAAATGATAAGTTCATGTCTGGGGGAGCAGGAGTATGGTGGAAACCATCCAGGCCTCGACTGCCCTGGCAGTCGTTCTTTGGCAATACATGTAGTAACATGTCAGCCCCAAAGTATAGCCCTTGTAGTGATCTCTTTTGGCTCCCTATTCCCCATGAATATTTGCACTAAAAAGTAAAGTATTTTCTGTTTCATGAGTCACCTTGTACCAAAATCTTAGTCAAAAAAAAAGTAGTGGTTATGAATACAAACAAATTAATGTGGAACATGGGAGTGTCACTTAAGCTGGATGGATAAGAACTAATAATGATATAACTAGTTGTAGTCACTGAATATAATCATATGTCTCTAAAATGATAAAGAGCCACTATCCTTAAAGAGACGTTTTTAAAAAGTATAAGACTTCATTTTTGTTTGTTTAAAGTGGTATAGCCAGCTTAGTTGATTAGAACATATATTAAAAACAAAGGATGTGCATATAGTTTTACTTTGGTAGACAATTTGGATGAAACTGTAATGCTAGTCAGTTATTTTCTAAGGAAGATACTTTCATAACGGGAAAAAAACAAAGAAAAAATAATGTTATCAATGTCTATTCCATTATCTACATTTAGCACTAATGTTGTAGACTGAATTGTGCATCCCCCCATTCACACATTGAAGCCCTAACCCCAAACATGACTATATTTGGAGATAAGGTCTCCAAGAAGATGATAAATGTTAATTTAAGACAAAGGGAAGGTGCCTTAATCCAATAGGACTAGTGTCCTTATAAGGAAAGAATGAGAACCAGAGATTTTTCCATATGCACAGAAGAAAGGTTATGTGAGGATGTAGGGAGAGGGAGGCTGTCTGTAAGGCAGAAAGAGAACCCTTATCAGACACTAAGCCTTATGGCATCTTGATCTTTGACTTGCAGCCTCCAGAAGAGTGAGAAAATACATTTCTGTTATTTAAGCCATCCAGTCTGTGATATTTTATTATAGTGGCTTAATCTGTCTAATACAACTGTTGCATTTATTTTATCTGAGATAATAATAAAACGAAGTGGTTAACTATTACTGTTATCCTAAAACTGGAGGCAAATAAATTAAGGGTCAGGAAGTTTGAATGATTGGCTTCCAATCACCTAGGTAAAATATGATGGATTTATGATTTGACATCTATTTCTTTTCAGATAGAAAGTTTTATGTTTTACCTATTGGCCAGTAGAAAATGGCTGTATTGGGCTCAACGATATCACTTTTATACATTAGAGAAAAATATTTTGAAAGTAACTTTTTTTTGAAGTTAGAGGAAAATAAAACTACCAAAAGGTAAAGTTGCAATATAATTAATCAGTCAATATTTTAAAAATTGGGGGGATAATGAAAATGTGAAATCACCATAAGGATGATACAGATATGAACATTATTTATTTCACTGTGCTTAAACATTATAAAAGAAAAATCATTGCTATATGTCTTTTTGAAGTAATTGCTATACATGATGAATCCATTTTGATGTGCAAGTCTAAGATATAAAATAAATATCTAACATCTCCATACTTTCCAAAAGATATTTCCATTTTAATTCATTAATCAAAAAATATGTCTGTATCAGTTTCAGTGTCATCTGAATTCTCTTTTTAGGATATTTCATTTTACATTTCTCCACACATGGCTAATTACTGGGGGGATACTGTGACTTTAAAATTCATGTTGGCAACATTTATTAACATCCAAATGCCTGAATTACTCCTAAAAAATTATATAGATATGATCTTTATAGGGAATATAACTTCTCATAACTACACCCCCATGAGACCTATTTTTGAAGGAATCAGTCAGTGTAAGTAGAAGAATAGTTAGGACAGAAACTGTTTAAAGAACACACTTTTTGTTACTATGGTAACTATAACCTCACCAGGCTCAATCCAGAGTTTAAATGGAGGCAATATAATTCTGTCACTGATTTTTCTTTTCAGTTTAATTTTCTTTAAAAATAATGAAAACCACTACAGAATAAGTTAATGAGAAAATATACTTACTCTTTGTATTATCCTGGTGGAGCATGAGCCAAAAAATTAAAAGTTATTATACACATCACACCATCAAAACAAGTAATAATTAACCTTATCAGCCAGCTCATCTCTCTCTAATGGTACAGTCCCCTTAGTGCTTATATTTTGAAACTGTACTTTTAAGATAAGAAGTTAGTTTCAATAGTAACATGAACAAAATATTATTCATGACATAGAGAAATTAATCATGTACCCTAAGCACAGTCTTATGTCTTAAATGTGACATAAAATAACATTGAAAGCAGATTAATTCATTTAAAGAAATCAGTATTTTCATTGTTAAGTTTCAATTATCTGATGCTAAGTAAATTCCAGCTAGATTTGGAAGTATATAGGTGATAATTTTTAACAAAGTAATGATACAAAATAATTCAAATGTAATGTACTAGAAAATTTGAGGGACCTTGTTTGTGAAGGAGATGGGACAACCAGAAGTAAGAGAAGAGCAGATATAAATATTTTGAATAATTGAGAAAAATGTTTAGTGTTATGGTGCATTTGTAATACAATGTATAATAATTCTAAATGATATTTTACAGCATCAATTAGTTCTGAAAAGGGAAAATAACATCAAGTTAGGAAATGTTTCCATATTTGCATTTACTACTTTATTTGGTTTTTAAATATAGTATTTATGATCCGAATTATAATCACATAATCTCATATATCTTTTATCAGAACTGTGAAAAATGCATCCACCCATTTTCACACTCAGAAAGCTTGTTAATAGCATGCAAGTTCATGCAGTTAATCTGTTATAAATACTCCAGCATATGTTAAAAATTCTAACAGAATAATTTATATTGGGTACAGAGTCTGTTTTAAAAAGATGTGCTAATCAAATTTCATTTACTCTTTCTGTGTTTATTTCTCAGGACGGCAATGGGATGAACACCAGGCTATGATATCATAAAATCATAAACACCAGACTATGGTATCATAAAATCACATTTTGGACAGAATTTAAATACACAACTTTTATTTTTATTCCCAGAAACTTTGCCACAAAACCATCAATGGCTGATGGATTTAACTTATGTGGGCATCTGAAGGGAAAGGCCTTTTTTTAGTACTGTTAGAGTGTTGGGTATGAATGCAGATTAGACTTTTCTTATTGAGCAGATTTATATTCTACCCCCAGTTTACACCTACAGCAACAAATATGTATTTTTTGTATAAATAATATACAGATTTAAAATAATTTTTGTACTGCCTACCAGTTGCACGCTCAGACAGTAATTCTTTACATATGTGTTATACATATGTATTAACATGTAATATTAATTTTTACAAAATTAATATTCTGAAATCAGTTATAATTTTTTACAATAACAAACTGTCAGAAAGAGAAATTAAGTAAACAATCCCATTTATAATTGCATAAAAAATAAATAAATAAAATATCTAGAAATAAATTTAACCAAGGAGGTAAAAAACCTATACTAGAAAAATTATAAGATATTAAAGAAAGAAATGGAAGAAGAAACAAATAAATGGAAGCATATACCATGCTCATGGATAGGGAGAATCTACATAGTTAAAATGTCTGTACTACCCAAAACAATCAATAGATTCAATGAAATTCTTATCAAAATACCATTGGCATTTTCTAGAGAACTAGAGCGAATAAGTCAAAAATTTATATAAAACCATAAAAGATTCTGAAGAACCATAGCAATCTTGAGAAAGAAGAACAAAGCTGGAGGTATCACACTACGTCATATAAAACTTGTACTACAAGGCCACAGTAATTAAAACATCATGGTAGTGGCGTAAAAACATATATAGATGAATGGAACAGAATAAGAGGCCAGAAATAAACCCACGCCAAAATGATCATTTATGACAAAGGAAGCAAGAATATACAATGGAGTAAAGATAATCTATGCAATGTATCATGTTGAAAAAACTGAAAGGATACATGTAAAAAAATGAAACCACCTCTTATTTCACATAATAAACTCAAAAAGGATTAAAGAATTTAATGTAATACCAAAAATCATGGAACTCATAGAAGAAAACACAGGTAGTATATGCTCTGACACTGCTCTTAGTAATATTTTTTTTTCTTATAGATTTCCTTGGGCAAGAAAAAACAAAAACAAAAAAAAAATGGAGCTACATCAAACTAAAATGTTTTTGCACAGCAAAGGAAACATAGAAAAAACAAAAAACAACCTACTAAATCAGAGAAGTTATTCATTAATGATATATCTGTTAAGGGGTTAATATTCAAAATTTATAAAGAACTCATACAGCTCAACACCAAAGAAACAAACAATCTTTTACTAAAAAAAGGGATAAAGAACTCATACAGCTCAACACCAAAGAAACAAACAATCTTTTACTAAAAAAAGGGCAGAGGAACTGAATAATTATTTCTTCAAAGAGGACCTATAGATGGCTAATAGAAATATGGAAATATGTTCAATTTTACTGCTCATCAGAAAAATGCAAATTAAAACCACAATGAGATATCACCTCATACCTGTCAGAATGTCTATCTTCGATTGGTATTGACAGCTCACTTTATCCATATCTGATATCGGAGAAAGAAGTTACAAAAAACAAAGAGAGGCTAGAATAAACCCTGTGATATTGGACTACATTTGGAAACATCAGTTTGAACTCCTATTTTATAGATCAGTAGAGAGATGGATGGACAGACAGACAGACTGAAAATTATACAGATATGTGGATATACGTGGGTTATGCTACAAACACTTATTTCCTAGTTCTGTTTGCTGAGTGGCCCGAGAAGCAGCAAGGTCATGAGAGAGAAGGAAAGACTGATAAACTGTCACAGTCTAGGGAAACTAAGGTGACATAGATGACCAAATGCAACGTGGTATTCTTAATTGGATCCTGGAACAAGTATATAGTGAAAAACTGATGAAGTCGAAATAAAGCCTGGAAATTAATAAAAAGTATGGTGCCAGTGTTAATCTCTTAGTTGACAAATGTTACATCATTATGTATTACTAATAGGGAAAGTTAGGTCAAATTTATATGGAAACTGTTATATTGTGGCAATATTTCTATAAATATGAAAATATTTCCCCCCCAAAAATACTTTAAAACACAGGAGAATAATCCTTGTGTCTCTTCAAAACTCATTTTCCATGCAGTCTATATTTTTTATATTATAAAAGAATATGAATAAAAGAAATTTTTTTAAAGAAATTATTTTTAAAATTAACAAATAATTTTGGCATTAAGATAACATACAAAGTTTGGTTTTAGGTTTTATGTGTTTTTGTTGTTACTAGAGGATCATAGTTATGGTCAACTATGTAGATGAGCCTTTCTATTGTTCTATAATTTCAAGTGATAATGTTTGATTTCTCTTACTTCAGACCTAAAGAGGAATTCTGTGGAATCTAATTTTTTTTTTATACACCAACACATTTTGGGGTGGTCCACAATGCTTTAGAACCTTCTTTCTATTTCTCATCCATAATATTTTTGACAACTTCTTTTGGAAGTATAGATAATTCTCCTTAAACCTTAGGCTGAATCACTACCATCCCAAAGCATGCCCTTTGTATGTATTTAGTGACCTCAGACAAATGAGACACTAGTGTTAGGACTTAACCACAAAGGATGTAGATTCTTTAGATGATTGGAAATGTGGCAAAAATGTTCCAGTGATATTAAAGCTGGTCTGAGAAGAAAAATGAGTGTCTGCAGGTGCAGAACACACCAAAGTGCAGACTAACAGTAGCCTCAGGAGATTTTTCCAAAGAAGGAGAATATAGAGTGACAGCAGTGCCAACCTCCTTTTCTAACCTGCTCAGTCTGAATTCAGGTTCCTTAGACAGCTTCTAAAAGTCTGGTCAGCAACTAGCAGTAAGGAAAATGCTACTTTCCCCCCGAAATTTTATGCATTCTACATAATTTCAGCAACTTACTTTAATTCATGTTAATACTTATAATCAAACAAATCAACATTCACATTTCTCTAACATATATCAATCATGGAGTTACAGATAAAATTTATATGATGCTTTAAAACTTAATTTTGTTTAGTTTTATCAAATATGGTTACTCTTTCTAAAAAGCAATCATCATCACTATTTATCTTTTCTCTTGATCAAGTGTTTCTCGGTGGATGACTATTGTACTTTCTATTATAACTCTTTACTTGAAAACAGCTCTCATCAATATATATGAGTCACACTGGCCAACTCGCTACATATCCATACGAAAAATAAAGGTTCCATAGATTCCTAATGAAAAATGAATTTTTCTAAAGTTTATTTCTTAATAATTATTACCCACATACACATCTTTTCTCTTAAGAAGGATAGAACACAATCACAAAAGAAAAGTGAAGAAAAACACACTTATTTTTTGTGTGCATCTCTGAAGAAAAAAGAGATGTGATTTTAAGACAGATTTTAATAATGTAGAATATTTCCTTATGAAGTAATCAGGAAAAAGTAATCTAGTAGACTGTCAATTATTTTGATTATAGTTCTGAGTTCCATCAAAACATTAAGCAATTAGTATTTAAAACAATTTCGTTAATTTAGGTAAAAAAAAAAAAAACAAAAAACAGCAATTAATGACTCTTCTTTAGTATCTCTAAGTAGCCAGCAAGATATTCCTGCAATTTAGGTCAGGGTGAATCTTTGAATCATATATTTTAGTTAAATGTGGTAGAATTTTTATATTTTTTCAAATGTTATTCAGTATTTTTCTTAAATAACTTAATATATGAAAAATTTTGTTTACATTTTGGAAACTTCATATAGAACTTTGGAGTAGGAATGCCTGAACCAACCATTTTATAAAAGTAATCCAATGCCCCAACAAATCCTTTCACAGCTGTATACTCTAGAGACTCTTACATGTGCCCACCAGGAGACTAATACATTAAAAGAAAAAGAAACTATATGGCTTCACAAATCTTACAAATATGTCCTATCTGGAAAAAAAAGTCAGCCCTAGAACTTTCCATAGAGTATGAAGCTATTTTTATAATGACTAAATATAAGCAAAACTAATTTATTATTTAATAGATACATAGGTGAAAAAATCATTAAAGAGAAAAGCAAGAAACTTATGAAAAGTAACATATATTAGGGGTTGTGTGAAATGATGCTTAAATGGTGACACCACGGAGCATGGAAAAACCATAAAAATAATTTTAATGAAAAATACTACTGTTTTTTGTTTTGTGCGCTACAGGTTTCATGGCTTAGGTATATGTTACATATGTTTTTGTATATTTCAAATATTTTGTCAAAAGTGTATTTTTCAAAAAAGCCCTTACTCATTGGATTTTCTATTCTAAATGCTGGGCTATTGAACAGAACAGTATTTGACCTCCATAAAAATATACAAATTCTTCTTATAATCTCAGAGTTTTTAAAAAAATTTCCATTATCTTTTCTAGTTAAGGGGGTTAGAATATTGAGTGTACTTGTTCTCTCACAGGAGAAGAGCTACTTGTTGCTAATACTACTATGATTTCTGTTGATATCAATAGTGTCATCTACTTGTTCACTCAGACCAAGTTCTGATTCATTCTATTATCCCCTTAGGAAAGAAAGAAATGACCATGCTAATGCCAGTGGCATAGGCTTGCCAAATACTTAGGACTGCCTACCTTCGGGGACCCTCCACCTGCTGTTGAGTCATTTAGTTTTTAAGGAATTGCTATTTATTGATTTTCTATTCCCTGTCCTTGGTCTCTCAATTACCCTTCAGCAGTTTTCCTACTAAATTGTATCTGATTCCATCTAGGTCATACTCGGACAGAAAAAATAAATACTTACAAGGGGAAATATTATTTCTAAAAGATCTCCTAACTTATTAAAATAAAAAGGTATTGCAATGTAAAAGTAGACCAGACTGTCCATACTGGCATAACATATATTAATCAGGAAAAATAATGGACAACTTTCAACCTGACACTGCAGTTTTATATGACATTGTTGCCTGTTCAACATTTCCACTGAGGTGTAGGTATTCATATACGAGCAATTTAATTATAATGTCATTGAGCACAGTATAACGGAAATTAACTACACTTACCTTTTTAACAGCTTTGTCTGGCAAAACCTGAATAATTTTACACACTTGAGATATCAGATATGGATAAAGTGAGCTGGCAATACTAATTTTCTCTTGCAGGAGTTTTGAAGCTTTACTCCTCTATTTAGTCTTTAAATATATAAAAGACAACTTCAGTTACCTAGCAGCTGTCACTGCACAGAAGACACTTTTAATCTAACCCCACATTTTAAAACATTTAATAATCAAAAAGATTGATGGAAAAGATTGAAGGCCTCAAATATGTAAAATGAATCTTTATAAAAATGTTTATTCTAGCTTACTACAAAGATAACAGAAATCCACCAATGCTGGTATATATCCTAGAATTCCAAATCATTATAGTTTCCTGATATTTTTATGTAATATAGAATACTCTACTTCACCACAATGAAGATCTTCATTACTAGATCTAGTAGAGGAATGCAAAGAATGTTTCCTTATTTTTTATTTTTTTTTGTAATTTTTTAATAACCAAATTACTATTCCTGTGCAATTCAGTTCAGGTGGCAGTTTCCAGAACATTGAGAACCTGTCTTTCTGAAGCATATAATGTTTGTGTAGTAATTAGAAGAAAATATACAAAACTGATGTTTGGAGTCAGAAAATGGTTTTGAATATCAGGGACTTTGGATAAATATGCTGAAATATGGTTATCTGTTTAAAAACAAGTAACTACCAACAAGATATCTAAAGAGAGTGTGCTTTTCACACATACCATAAAAATCAAGGAATAAAAATTTATTTAAAAATATAACTAAGGACCTCAGCTATTAATATATTTCCCTTACACTATCCCTAGGCACATTGGCTCCGTCTTCATGGTTGCTGCCTTATGGAATCGAGATGGCTACTTCAATTCTATACATTGTTTTCCTACAAATCAAACAGAAGTGGAAGGGTGACATCTGCTACATGACTACAATTTTATCAGGACATTTATAACTTTCCCACAAATCCCCAGTAGACTTATGTCTTATTGACCAAAGCTGCCACAGAGCTACAGCTACTGAAATGGTAGCTTCCAAATGAATATGTACTAAGGTATTATAAGTACATCAAATATAATTTGTGACCTATTTTTAGTTAAAGGATTTTGTGTGAAATGGAATTTGTGTAGACAAATAATAATGATTCTCAGGGACTCAAGAAAATATTTAAGCAAGTGAAAATCAGATCTAGAACTGAGAGTGAGGAATATTATCAGACAGCAGAATGGCTGTTTTTGTTTTGTTCTGATGGCAATGATAACTTGTTAGGGAAATGGCCACAGAAGGGAGAAGAAAATGACAATTACCAGCTGTTAATTTAAAAAATATGAGCAAATAAAAAGCTCGACTGTTTAATATCTCTGAAGTTTGAGATTCACTGATTTTGAGACTGACTTAAGTAGTTTTAAGAAAAACAGGAAAGTTACAAAGAAGAGACTATGGGAAATGATGACAGTTAAAGATGAAAAGCTTATCTTGTGAGAGTATCTGCTTTATATACTCATCCTGAAATGTAGAACTGGATCTTGGAGTGAGTGATGCAGTCCAGTCAGCCAGCTAAACACAAATAGTAGGTGAACATGTGGCAGTATATAAATTCACAAATGAAGAAAGTATAAAAAAAATGTAAGAAATTAGGTAAAACCATTCTTGACATTCTAGTTTGTAGGTGGTCATGGGTAGCAGAGAAACAAGGATTAAAAACAGAGAGAACATAGACCCTTTAAGCAAAATTGAGTAAAGATTTATCACACACCTGTCCTGTGTCTAATATTATGCTAAGGGTTAGGCATGCCACAAAAGGATATGGTTTCTATCCTATAATAAGTTGTCACTCAGCAGAAAAACTAATGATTAAATGGGCAATGACAACATAGTAATATACAGGCCATAATCTCAAACATATGGTGATCACTTGAAAAGAGATTCACTCAGATATGGAAGCATTAGAGAAGAAAAGTTTGTGGATTTAAATAGTATCTTTGTTAAAAAAAAAACATATATTTATGTATATTTGATTATATATATATAACACATATATCAGTAATATATATGCAATTTATATAGAAAATCAAATCTGTGAAGGCATTTAGAGTAATGTGAATATTATTAACTTATATATGGATACTGTAATTTATTCATTTATTTGTCAATGGACACTTAGGTAATTTCCATATCTTAGCTATTATGAATTATGGCACAATGAACATGGGAGTGGAGATAGCTCTTCAAGATCCTGATTTCAATTCTTTTGGATATGCCCAGAAGAGAAACTGCTGGATCATACTTGAGTTCTCTTCTTAATTTTCAGAGGAAACTCCAATACTGTTTTCCCTACTGCTGCATCACTACACATTATCTCCAACCGTGAACATGGGTTCCAATTTCTCCACATTCTTACCAAAACTTGTAATGTTTTAATTTTTTATTTTGTTTATATCCAATGCATTAAAGTTATTTGAACAAAGAATATTATGAAAAAAGAGTAATATTAAGAAGATTGTGTCAACTGACAGAGATGCCAAGAGAATGAGGACTTAATGGTACACTTATAACTGTATATGAACCTAGAAGCTCAGTGATGTTCCTCAAGGAAGCATTTATGATTTGCTGCAAAGGAGGAGGGCATAGTGCAGAAAATATCGAGGACTGTATGGATAGCAGGGACACTTAGCAAATACAGAGTATTCTTTTGAGAAACTTTCTGTTGAGAAGAAAAAGATAAAGATAAAAATAATGATTAGTATGGAAGATGAGAATAGTTTATAATTTTAGGTGCGAGTAACGATTGTTTTGATTATTTAATATACTTAAGGTATTTCCAAAAAATATGTATGCAAGTCTATATTGTCAGTTCCTTACTTCCTTATGAAATGTAAACTCTCAAATAACAGAAGCAATATCCTTTGTTTCTTAAACGTTCTGAAAGAATGAAATCGATGCTATTTAGCAAAATAGGACACATTGCAGAAACATTGTTTAAGGTAAGTCTGTCTTTCTGACAGTGTTTCTGTGGACAGTGTGATTCACACAAGTACGTAAGTTAAATAATTAGTGATTTCACAAAGGCTTAAGTAATGACACTCTCCAATAGTATTAGGTGCAAATGGTACAGAACTGGAAACCTAAGCATGGCTAGAATAGACACAAACGATAGCTCCCCTGGTAGCTTGAGAGTAACCTACATGTAAACAATATTACATTTGCTATAAGCAATACAGACAAATGAGTTTGAAGTTGGTTTCCTTTGCTTCTTTTTAAAGTTCTGGTAGTTTAATGAGTCAGGCTGATTTTACAAAGCCTGAGGGCGTGTGTGTGTGTGTGTGTGTGTGTGTGTGTGTGTGTGTGTGGAGCTGGTAATGGTGCATGAGTGAGTGCCACATGCAAAGCCACCTGGTACATGTTTTAGAGCTGTCTGTCGCTGATAAGGGCTTCAATACATAACTCATAATGCACTTTAATAGAGTTGTGCAAAACTATTACATCTTGAATGACAAAGAAGGGCAGAAGTTATACAATAAAAAAGTAATTTAAACATGTTTCTTACTTTCACTAATTTGATACTTCCAGGGAAATGTTACCTGCAATACGTGAAGTTTCTACCTGATTGCTGCCCTGCCCCCAAGACTCCATTAACTTAATCAAATCATTGTAACTTGGTGCTTGCCAACTTCATTATCATGTATTATGTAGTTGTCTTTTAAATTCATTAGACAGAAACATTCCATTTAAAGCACATTAGTTTCTCCACTCTTCTGAAACCTTTAGCCAGAGGTGAAAATTTATAAGGTCTAATGCAGTATCCAAAAAGAAAGACATTTTGATTTGGGATTTGGGATTGGTAACAGCTGAGGAAGCAGTTTTTCCTATGAAATTAACAAAGCTTATTCTTTAGAGCCCTTTCCTTAGTCCTGCATCCAATTTTATATTTATAGTTTTATTCTTTTAACTAAAGCAGCGTTTCTCTCCTGGGGCACTATTAGCACTTTCAGATAGATAAGTCCTTGCTATGGGGACTGTCTCATGTATTGTAAGCTATTTAGGAGCATTCACACCCTCCACCCACTAAATTCCAGTAGCTGTGACAATAAAAAAATATCCAGATGTTTCTAAAATGTCCACTAGGGGCAGGGGATGATCCCTATTTGAGAATCACAGATTGAAAGCCTCCCCTTCTCACAAATTGTACAAGCTTTAGCCACACAAACCTGCATCTGCTCTGGAGAACAGTTATTTAAAGATGTATCACAGAAGGCATAATATTACTTTAGTTTTAACCCAGAATATTATGTGTGAATGAATTTTTTTTTTAATTCAAACAATTTTGTGACTTTTACCTAGCAAAGAGTCTTAGAAGCTTTTTTGTGTTAACTTGTGGCAGGCTTGCAAACTTAAAAATGGCACAGTTTTAAATAAACTCCATTTAATTAAATAGCATTCTTTATACAGAGAAGGTAGTAAAAATGATTATGGACTGTGAATTCAGAATATGTACACCCCTTTATGTGTTAGGTGCAATGAAGAGTGTGACCAGAAGTAGATACATTTATAATTGATGAAATTAGATATAAAATACTAGGCTCTTTGTATTATGTAATAAACTTTCTTCCACAAATTGGAAACTTTATGAAGAAATCTAAAACCCTGAAGCTAATAGCACATTGCTATCAATGCATTCGGTAGCAATGTTAAGATGTTTTTTTTCCCTTCTTGAGAATTCATTAATACCTAGAGGTTCATAAAGCAACATCATTCGTGGAAGTGCAATTCCCCAAAAATAATTGTGCTGATAAAGAGACCTTTCTATGTATAAGGAGTCCCTCCTTTATACCATTTTAATGTCTGTAGCAGTATTTTTTTTTTCTGTCTAAAAAACACATAGCCATTTGGAGATGGAATAAATGGCATGAGATAAAAATGCAAACTATGACAAGATAAAATAGCTAAATTATTTGCTTCTGAAATCACTGTTAATTTAAGTCAGGGTTTATAAGTTTTGTAACTATCTATATAAATAGTAAAGTATCACTTTCAAATAAATAAATTTAAATATATTTGCTGTTTAATTAAATAACTAATACAACTTTGTAACAGCAAGTGTAAACAACTATATGTGGTAAATATATACTATTTGTTTTAGATTTTCTAATTTCTCTTTCAATGTAACCTATAATTTTTTTAACCTAAAATATCCATAAGTCTTTTAAAATATCAAGTTTGGGTATAATACATTGATTCCCAATATCATTGGATTAAAATTAAAATGCCATTAGTTTAAAAAGGAAATATAATCACAAGGGCTGGTTAATGATATTGTATTAATATTAGGAAGTATAAAATTGCTATCTAGATGTCCCTCAATAAATATATTTCCTGATATCAAAGGAGAAGATATCAAAGGAAGGAATTCATGATACTCAAAGATGAAAAATTATTTTTTTCCCCACACAGACTAGATTCAAATATGAACACTGCATTTAGAAAAAAGACTGTGTTGTGTGTGTGTGTGTGTGTGTGTGTGTGTGTGTGAGAGAGAGAGAGAGAGAGAGAGAGAGAGAGAGAGACAGAGACAGAGAGAGGCAGAGAGAAAGAGACAGACACATAAAGGGAGACAGAGAAAGCGACAGAGAGGGGGACACACACACACACACACACACACAGAGAGAGAGAGAGAGAGAGAGAGAGAGAGAGAGAACAAAGTATTTGGGGTAATTGAGTGAAACCTATTTTCCAGGTCAGGGCTTCTTGATCTCAACTTCATTGGCCTGCCTCTAGAGTCCTGGAAGTTACGAAAAACTCCAGGGAAAAGAATCTCTAAGTGGTCATGAGAACTTTCTAAGAGGTGTACTCCGAGGTGTTTCCCCCCATAACTGCCAAAAATATAAAGATTCAGTTGTCTAAAGATTAAATATAGCTTATAATTAACTGCTTTTGATTCATAATTAACTTTGATAGGGACAGTGTTTAGTGAGACAGAGGGCAAAAATGTCTACCTAATTATTGTAGTCCATAAGGGCTTAACTACTACACAATTAATTGACTAATTGGTATGTCTCTGAACCTAATGTAATTTTGTTCCAAATAATTTAGAGAATGATTCCTCAAAACTTGTCATTATTCCATGTGCTCTGCAATAACACAAAGATAATAAATATTTATGTTTAATAATAATAAATAGTAATGGCTCAAACTTATCGGTAACTTACTGTATGCTCAACACTGAGCTTAGTGATTTCCATGAGATGTAATGTCTCTTTCAATCTTTTTAACAATCTAGTAAAGCATAACTATTATTATATATATTTCACTGATTGGAAAACTTGAGCTTAAATGGATTAACTGATTTCTTAGAGTTCAAGGTACTACCATATGAAAAGTAGTATGTTTCAAGTCTGGGTACTTGCAAGTCCTACAGTGCTGTGACTGATTTCTCCACCACTACTATATAAGTTAATATATATTGAGCTACTAGGTAAAATGAAGTTAATGAAAGAGAATCATAAAATTATATTTAAACTTATCTTACCCGGTGTGCAACAACTTTTCCCTAACAACCATTCAAACAATGTCTCCCTTCCAGATTTTGCAGCCAAAAGTAGCAGTAAAGTATCTCTACAAATCTGGGCCAGAGGATTTTGCTAGCTATTCAGAGGAAGTTACATACTAATCACTGATCAATTCACATGATTGCCTTTAACGTGTCTGAAGCAGACAAGAAAAGCTTTGCAACATAATTGACATTTTTTTCAACTTTGCCCAGAGAAGGACTGGTTTCAAAGCATATCCCAAACAAATACTTGCTCTTTACAAAAAAAAAAAAAAAAAAAAAAAAAAAAGGCTTAAATGATCTACCCTTTTTTTTTTGCGGAAAGCGCCAGAAGAATGTAGAAATAAATGTCCCAGCGTCACCAAAATCTCAGAACATAGATATATACCCAAGTTGTTACACACAAAAACACTCCAAAGTTGCTAAGAGATTAGACTTTAATTGTTCTCGCCACAAAAAAATAATTATGTGAAGTGATAGAGGTGTTACTGAACACTATGGCAGTAATTAAATTGCAGTACATAAATGTATCAAATCAACATGTTGTACACCTTAAACTTATACAACATTATATGCCAATTATATCTCAATAATAATAATAATAATAATAATAATAATAATAATAGATTCCAAGCAAGCAGCTTCTCTTTAAGACAGCCTTGACTCAGCTTATTTTTTCTGTGCATGTCACTAACTGAACATATTCATACTTTATATCGATTTATTCAAATTCACATAATCTAAGTAAAATCTGTGTGAAGTAGATGTTCTTTTTTATATACACATGAAAATTAAGGTTTAAGGATATCAAAGCACTTGCTCAAATCCTATTTTCTTATGTTTTTATTATCTTTTCTAGTTTATCCTAAATTTTACCATGGCCATCCAGACAATGGATCTTAATATAATTTAGTGCTTAATATTGTAAATTGAATCATATAACTTTAAGGTTCAATATGAGATAGAGAACATATAAACTGTATGGAAAACAAAAGGACAAAATCACCTGAATACTAAATTAAGGTCTCTAAAATACATAAGCTATGTTTTTAGAGACATACAAAATCTGTCAAAATGGACATATAAAAAATTGACTTATTTTAAACTATTTCAAGAAGCAAACCTTAGGACAATAAATGGACTCAATGGGGAAGCATAGTTTTGTAAGAATTTTCTAGCAGCCAAATAGAAATTACTTTTCTTGTGAAATTACTTTTAGATACCCACAGACTGCTGATGTTCAAGCAAAGAGATACTGCCTTGGAAGACAAGATGTGGAATCAACTTTATTGTTAAGCAGTTTATTCTACTGGATAATATTTTCATTTATACTCAACTTAGATGTTCTTTGAATCACTTTGCCATTATTTTAATTCAATAAAATGTAAGCAAATGTTGTGCTTACATTTTAGAAATGCCAATACAAAGAATATTCTATATATCATGGATATTAGAATGCAAATTATCCCTGATATCAAGAAATCCAGTTAGAATTTTAATGTTTTCATGAAAATAATGTAAAATTATTAATCAAACATTTTTGGTTTTGGCATGAAATACTTTTGACCCGGTTCTTCATCCTATTTTAATATTTTTAACTTCTCAAATCAGGTGTTACTAGATGAAAACTCCTATCACCCCCTCTACTAATTATTATTAATATTGGAGGAGGTGATCACTTCTTCAGCAAGGCCACTTCTCCATCGTAATTATTTACTTCCATATTTACTTTATTTACAAAATAATATACTTCACGGAGAAGAACATAAGTCATTTCTTATTGGTCTTTATTTTCAACTGCCTAGTATAATATTCTGCAAGGACTGGGTGTCAAAAAGCACTTATAAACTAATGATTGCTTGAGTAAAAATTATTTAATATTATTATGCAATATAGCAACTACATATGAATGTAATAAGGTGTTTATATTAATATTTCATAAAGTTATCCAATAAATTAATAATCTATTTAAAAAGAAATTGAGAAATTATCAGTTTTTGAAGAAAATGTAGAAAGAATTGAGACAGGAGGTAGAAAACTTTAACTTACATCCTTTTCTTTTAATCACTTAAGAATTCTGAGTTTTTGTTTCCTTCAGCTTTACAGTGAGCTTATGCTATGCCTGCATGCTATTCACAGATATCCTTTAAATTAGCATTGTATATTACCTTCAAGCACTGAAATTACCTGATTAAAATTTCAGCAAACAGATTTAAAGTCTCTCCGATTACAACAGAGCATGGTATTTCTAGAGTGGAGATGTGTTTTTAAGAGGCCCCATACGCTAGAAAATATATTTTAAGTGTTAAGATCCAGGGAATAAGTTATGTTTACCTTATTAATTATTTCCATAATGCTAAAAATCATATTAGAAAACTTAGCACATTAAAAAATAATTGCCTTTAAAAATTATGAAGGAGTTTCTCTTTTTCATCTGCATGCTGTAAACATTAATTCAAAATATGGGTATAATATGTATACCCAATAGCCACTGTAAGACTAAATTAAAATGAAATCACATGTCAAGAACAAAATGGAGACAGTGAAGCCAAATAAAGAAAACAAACCTTACAGGAATTTATAGCTATTCTCAGAAATTAGCTACTATACCCACCATCCTAGAAATACCAATGCTATCTCTGGATTTTATTGTTCCCCTGACTCAGCTAGCTACCCTGACACAAATAAGGAGACCAAGAGACAACAAATCAATCAGCTAAAAAAGTCAAATAACATCCATATTTATCTTATAAAAATCCTTTAATCTGTGAGCAACTCCAGACTCATCACTCCTTTAGCCTTAAGTTCTTCAGCTTGCAATAAACTCATCTTTCTGCTTTGTTTTATTCAATATGTGGAGTTTGGTTCTGGACATACATAAGCACAGGTTCAAAGATCTCAGAGGACCTAATTGACAAAATGTAACACAACAGGTTCAAACAAGCTGTTACAACACAGTGGGATAAAACCTCCGTTAATATTGATTCATAAAACTGTAAGGACTATTAAAGAACAAAATATGGCACTCTTTGAGAAAAGCGGCCTAGGAACTATTTAGGAAAATAGGTTTTTGAGTGCGCTAACCTTGTGACTTGTCCAGGCTACTGTTCCATCTGGGTCCTGCACGTGATTGCAACCACTTAGCCTGCTGTCCAGCCTCCATCCGTTCCTGCTCTTTTCTCACAGGCTAAGTGCCACCTCCAGATTGACAAGAGCCAGTCACATCATCCTGTTGCTACTTGTTCCCCTGACAGTATATTGCTCAATTGGTATTTGCTATTTGCTATTGTCAGAAATCAAGGGCTTCAGTTTACTCCTAAATTTTCCCCTCTCAAATGCAAGTTTCCATATCTGTCACTAGTTGAGCCATCAAATGGCTAGAGTGTCATAATCCTGTAAATTCTCCCAAAAGATTTTTAAAGTCATTGGTCCTACTCCATTTCTACTAATGTGTAAATGGTGATATTTAAATTAAGTGTGTAAAAGTAAAATAATAAAATAAAAACTGTCCATATAAAAACAAAAGAACAAAACAGGGTAGAATTTTGAAAATTCGTTATTGGGTTACCTATCAACAAAACAGTGGTAAATAACAAACATTTTTAAGTGTTTACTATAACAGTGCATATCTGTGCAAAGTTTGCATTTCTATACCTTACTGAGCAGATATAACCATTCAAAAAAGGGTGGGGGAGGTGGATTTTTATAGCAAACGAAGTTGAGAAAAGAAAATAAGGGTTTGAGTTTTGACTCAACCTCAGTAACTTTAATTATATTTCAGAATATATCTTCTTCAGTTCAAATTTTTAACTTCGTGGCTAACTGAAGCACAGCTGAAGGAAAAATAACCTCCATGTGGAAGAAAAAAATTTTCATTTACACATTCTAAATTTATAGATAGGTTTAAAGATAGAGCTCTTAAATAATAATATGGTTTTTTTATTTGAGGAACATAATTTCAAAATGCTTTTAATTGCCCTAAATAAATTTCCTGATTCAAGCTATCCGAGGGTAAATATTTCCCAAAGACCAGAATTAAAGTGCAAGATATTTCTAAGCAAGTTTGTGGATTTATATTGACTTATAGATGTATAAAAATTATATAATATGAAGTGATAATTGAGTGATTTGATTCTACAGAAACAACTATTTAGATTTAAGTCATTGTTTTACATTTTAGAAGTTGTTGTGGTTACTTGCAGGTGTGACAAACTGGTTGAGATATTGCAACTGATGACAGCACACAGATGAAAAGGGTAGGGAAAAGCTACTCTCACCCAATGAGGCTTTCTGGGAAATAGCTGGGAAGGCTTCCAAGAAGGTCTGAAAGTGGCTTGAGACCAGGGAAAGAAAAGTAACTAGTTTTATTTTGGTTAGGGAGTAGGTGCTCCTCCATGCTGGCTAAGGGTATAACGAAGCTAAAGTCAACATGTAGGCCTGGTTGAGTTCTCATCCTGAGGCTCATTCTTCTTTTTGTCATTACCAACTATTATGTCAAAGGATAAACTAACCCACTTAAGTCAAAATGTTTTATAAAATGATCTCTGCACAAGATAGATATTTTCTCTTTTACTGCAGTTCAAATTCAATTTTCTTGTGGTAATGAGACTGAGGTCCCCATTTCCTGGCTACCTGTTAGCAGACAGCACTCTCAGTACCTTGGGGCCTTCTTCATGCCTTGACCCCCTTCATCTTTAAGCCAGTATCAAAGGCTCAGCATCCACCTTGTATTTCAAATGTCTGACTTTGATCAGCAAAATAAACTCTGCTGTTAAAGGGCTCATGTGATTAGAACAGACTCATCTCTATATTACAAAATGAACTGTGTCACATTTCATGTGTAACCTAATTGTGATAGTAAAATCCATCATATGCACTGTCCTGGAGATTATGCAGAATGTTTACACTGCACAAAGGTGGGAAATCTCAGAGGCCTTCTTAGAGTTCTGCTTATTTCTAATATCATCATCCTATATCCTTAACAGTTCAAAATACATTAATACATTCACCAACTCCTAATGTTTTCAAGCTTCTTGTCCATCATAAAAGCATTAGAGTACAAAACAATTTTCATTTAAATCTCTTCCTCTCCAAAAGTCAATGATTTCATTTTCTAAATTAACTAAGTCAAAGCAGATGAGGTATGTGGAATTGTTGGAGAATGTAGCTATAGTTAAAATAATAGGGGAAATATGTATATAGATAGATGATAGATAGATATAGATATACACACATACTCATACACATACTCATACACATACACACACCCAGGGGAATTTGTTCATTTTTTCTTCCTGCATGACTGCTTGAGCAGGGACATTAATCTTCATTCTCTGTGCTTCCAGCTCTCTCTTAGGCCTTCAGTCTTGGACTGAAGGATACCACTGTGTTTTCTGTGTTTATAGATGGCAGACTGTAGGACTTCGCAGCCTCCATAACTGTATGAGACAATTCCTTATAATAAAACTTTTCCTATACATGTCTTCTTGATTCTACTTCTCTAGAGAACCTTGACTAATACTAATACTAACTGTAGCCATCAGAAGATTTTCATTTCCCAGCTAGCCTATAGTTCATTCTCCATAAATTCAACAAGATTATCATTTAATAGTTCATGGTTCATGTAACTTTTTGCTCCATGTACTCCTGGATCTTGGAAGTGTCTCTCTAAATGCTCCAGAGCTGGAAAGCCAGATTTGGGGGTAATGGCTTGCCCTGGAACCTCGATATTCTAAGAATCCAAGAAAAATATATATTTTCAGTTTATCTAAATTTCTCTTTTTTTTAAAAAGTTGGTAGTGATGACTTCTAAGATCTTTACATATTAGAGGTAAACCTGAAAGTTCCACTAGTTTTCTTAATAAATCCTCTTTTTATAGTTCTATATAAAATCCAACATATATACAGATTATGCATACATATCTCAATAAATAATTCAAGGTAATTACATTTGTTTAAATGTGATCTAGGTAAAGCTATGGGATATAAAGTTGCTCAGAGATACCCTCAGTGCCCCACCAATCACTATTCCATCATTTCTCTTCAAAGGTAACCATTATATTACAATCTTTGCATAGTGCTGCTTACTTTTGTAACTTATATAAGTGGCATGATTCATCATCTATTATTTTGTGTCTGGTTCTTTCATTTATTCATTTTGAGGTTTATGCATGTTGTTGTATGCAGCAATATGTTATTTGATACATGTGTACTTTGGCATTATTTAGGGGTATGATTGCTAGGTCAGTTACATGAATATTTTATTTTACTGAATAGTGCCAATCAGCTTTCCAAAGTCGTTGCACAAATTATCGTATTTAATACATTTCATTGCATGCGTGATATGAATTTAAAACAATTAACTTCTTTTGTTGTATAGGGAAGATGAAAAATTATATGTGTTAATTCATTATAATTATATTTTTTACAGTTTTACTGAATCAAGCTTTAACATCCCATACAGAGAATTTCTCATTTAGAATAGATAACCATCTGCTATTATGACTACATGAAGGTTCTGGGGATGTTGTGAAAATGATATGATTTTAAGTCATTTATACATTCCTTTATATATCATTCAACCTCAATTATTCATCCCTGGTTATGAATCATTATTTTCCACTAATTAACTAGGATTTGTACCTCTTTTATTGTCATGGCAAATTTATTTTTTAAAAGTTTCCTATCTGTATTATTAGGTTTAAAATATTATTATAATATAATATTGCTTTACTTACTTTGACATGCCTATAGGCTGAGGTTAACCTCTTACATTTAAATACTGTCAACGGATGGCTATTGGTGCCCATTTAATACCAACAGGAATCCCCAATTTGGGGTACAGTGAAATGAGAGACTTAATTCAGTGCAAACAGTTCAACTGTGATATACCACAGCTGCAGAACAGTTCAACAATGTCACATTTGAATTAAGAAACAGCACAGCTATTAGGCAGTCCTGGGTGTGAGGAGGCCCTCAGGCAAGAGAAGCAGCTCTCCAGCTACTTAGCTCTGCTTCAATCCACTCTAGTGGGCCAGTCACTCTGGACCACAAAGACAGGTCAGCTCTGCTCCAGTGAGACACCTTCCTGTTTCAGCCCCAGCCAGAGAAATGCAGTCTTCCTTAGGAGGGAAAGTGAGCTTCTTAGCCAGGGGTGAGCTGACTTATATAGAGAGAAATCCCCACCCCTGATTCTTGATTGATCCATTCTTACACTAAAGAGAACTCTATATCTTCCCAGTTGGTTGGACTAGAATTGCTGAGTGTTTGGTGGAGATGTTAATGATGACATAGTTGCACAGCTCCCATGGGACTGAGAGATCCTCAGTTCTATTGGTTGAAATAGGATTCCAGGTACAATGGCTAGCTCAGACAGCAGGAACAGTGCAGGCAGGCAGTTTGGTGCAGGCCACTCCCTGAAGGGCAGCTGACTTCAAAGGCCCCTGTTTAGCAACAGCGACTAGACTACATTATTTTTCACTTTATTTATTTTTTTATTTTTGAGCCCAATTAGCCACCAGGAGCCCTTTTTAGTAGGTACTTTAGTTCTCAGGTTCTTAAATAATAATAGATTTATGTGTGTGTCTGTTTGCATGCACACACATGAGCATGTGTGAGACACTGAGAGCAAATTGGGCCCACGGCTCCCAAGACTGGGCCATGTCACTGCTTCCGTACTCCCTGTACACTGGGGGTCAGGGGGAGTTTCCCCAGAAGGACCCTGCTGTTTGTACCCTACCGCCTGGAGGCCTGGGTGAGCTAGAGGCTGCATGAGAGGCCTGGGGGGGCCTTGTCTCTTTCAGCTTTGGGTTAAATACTATCTGCAGCCATAAGATGCTATCTGTGCAGCAGGAAACTGCACTGGACATAATCCTCGACTAGGTCCACAGAGGCAAGGATTCGAGGAGAACCCTCTGGAGAGCAGCCTCTGGAGCAGGCTCCATTGGGAAGCCCAGCTGGTCACCCAGAATCTCCATGTGTTCCTTCCAGTCTGCATCCCAACTCAGCTGACTGCCAGCCCACAGGATGAGGAAGAAGATGCTCTAAAGCTCAGAGAGCCAGGAACCGCCTGTGGGTACCCACACCCTGTGGGACTGAACTCTCAACATCTCTGTTACCAAGAGCCTTCCAAAGCTGAAGTCCAGTCAAATAGCTCATCACTGCACCTGTGTAGACTGTGGCTAGGTAGCAGGTCTTCTTAGCATGGAAGAGTTAATAGTGATTTCCTCCCTTCACCTGCCTGCAGTGGCCACAAAGCATGACTGCAGCTAGGGGCAGTCTCCACAGGCCTCTGAGGACCCGTAGCTCAGCCTAGGGCAATGTTCTTGAGCAGCTTTGCTTCCTGCCCTGGGGGCAGGTGAGCTTTGGAAAAAGCTAATGAGTTCAGGGATGGGGAAGGTTGCTACTACTCCCAGCCCTGACAAAGGAGGCTCCTCAGGATCTTTTATAGAAGTGATTCAAGTGCCTCTGGCTTGCTTCTGTTAAGAGGCCATGTGGATAGTTTCACTGTGGCCTGACAGATGCTGCACCTTGGTTTTAGCCCCTTTCAATGGAGTGGGGCCTTGAAAGGCTAGATTTTTCATGGGTGGAAGCCTCAAAGTTTGAAGGTTTATGCTGCTGTACCCCTTCTCCCAGGCCTCCATGGAGGACACAAGAAGTCTGAGAGTGTGGGGTTTGAATATGAGAAATAAAGAAATTGCACCCCCAAAAAATATCTATTTAAGAGGGCAATCTACCGAGTCCACTGATTCATATGCTAATCTAATCCAGAAACATCCTCATAGACACATCTACAAAAATAATGCATAATGGAGCATTAATCAAGATGACACTTAAAATTGACCATCACCAAGGCCCCCAATCTTTCATGGGTTTCCCCACAAGGAATACAACCAGTCTCTCAAGATAAAGATCCTACCAAGATTCCCTCTTGTTTCTGACAAATGGAGAAAAGGATTAAGCATTTTGAAATTCTTTCAGAAATTTCTATATAGAAAAGGCCTATTTCTCAGTAGAAAAGACTTCAAGTCTTATTCCAGTGAGAAAAATTCCACCAACTACACCCCACTTTACCCTCTTAACTCACCTGACGTTTAAAAAAGCTATACCACTGGAGAAAGCCTTGTGAAGGCCACACTCTAGAGACATAGGCCCAGAAAAAGATTGATATTTAAATAATCATAA
Source organism: Cynopterus sphinx (assembly GCA_030015415.1). Lineage (NCBI taxonomy): Eukaryota > Metazoa > Chordata > Mammalia > Chiroptera > Pteropodidae > Cynopterus > Cynopterus sphinx. The sequence goes on from CM057380.1 coordinate 15,697,029, forward strand.
GATTCTCCCACATATCTTATATGATAGCAGCAGAGAGAAAGTATAGCCAATTTCCATTATTTGTGGATTTTGTGTCTGTGTATTTACCTACTTCCTGAAATTTATTGGTAACCTGAAAATCGACACTCATGGAGAATTTGTGATTATGCAGAGAGTCGTAAAAAATTTGGGTCGCTTTACATGCATGTCCCAGCTAAGGTAAAACACAGAGACATTCTGCCTTCCTATTTCAGCTCTTATAATAGAAACATGTTCTTTTTTTCTCTTTTTTTGGTCTATTAAGTGCTTCATTAAAAAAATATATGCTCTTTTTAGTGATACCACTATTTAAAATGTCACCAAGTGAAGTGCTGAAATTCTGCCCAGTGTTTGTTTCTAAGAGCAAGAGGATGTGATGAGGCTTTCTGAGGCTTTCTGAGGAAATATGTGTTAGATCGCTTTTATTGAGGCATGAGTTACAGTGCTGTTTGTTGTGAGCTCAATGTTAATGAATCATAATATGGTACCTCCATAAAAAGGAAGTGCTAAAGTAACATCCATAGTGTGTGACAAATCTACTGCAAATATCAAAAAATAGGCTAAATTTCTGGATTCATGAGAAAACATAAAAATTAACCATAATGGAAAGCAATACTGTGAGGGTGAAAAGCCAAAGAAATTTAGGGTCATGCTACCTGGGGTCAGGGCAGTGCCAAACTCCTCTTAGCTGGTGCTAGCTGCTGGCTCACATTATTTCAAAAGACAATGCAGCATAAAAATGTTAAGCTTATAAATGAGGGAGTTTCTGCCGACCAGAAGCTGCAGAAAAACTATTTAACAAACATCTGCCAAATGTTACACAGGAAAAGCTTTATGTAAAAAAAGTGTTTACAGCCTTGTGAAACAGGCTTCTTTTTAAGGATTTGGCAAATGGACCTATTTAACGCAAAAAAAAAAGTGTTTGAGTTGGTAAAAATGTTCTGATCAGAGATTCACAGGAACCTTGGCCCTGTACATCCCATAGCTACAAGACTTCAGTATTCCTTAAATCGGTGTTCTTCGTGACTTTACAGAACAAAAACAATGGTGAATGAGAATTGACTATATAATAGCAGTGGATTACAGCTGAAAGCTGCAAGACACAAGCTCTCTCTAGGGATGAGTGTTCAGAAAAGACCGAAGGATAAAAATGAGGATATTAGAGGAATTTGATGTTTCTGGCACCTACAGACACGGTAAACATTAAATAAAACCCAGTTCCTAGCCAGAATCACAGAAATTCTCACTGAATGACCACTTGGACATTATCAGGTGGTCTAATACATAAGCAAGAAGTAGAAAAGAGGAAAAAAATATATTTGAATAGCTTTTTTTTTCATATTTTGAGGGAAAATACAAGATCTTACCCCTAAAAACAATCTTAAATAAACTCCTTAGCAAACACAAAATTAACACAAAAAACATCCAAGTATAACATAAAAATATTCCCGAAAAAAATAGTAAAAAGAGAAAAATCTTATTAAATATCCCCAAATCTCAATGTTCCCCAAGCAGATAATATATGAATAGAACAACTATAAGAAAACACCATGTTGGATTTTTGAAAAGCAGTGATAAATAAGAGTATTAAAAGCAGCCACAGAAAAAATGACACATTACATACAGGAATTGCAAAAAAGAATTATGGCCAACTTCTTGTCAAACAGTACACCTGCCAGAAGACAATGAAGTGACTCTTTAAAGTTGTGGAAAACAAACAAGCAACACTAAAATTCTATATCAGATAAAGTATTTTTCAAGAATGAAGGCAAAATAAAAATTTTCAAGAAAAAATGAGAATTTATCACCAGCTGACATATAAGACATGTTAAAGTTCTTCGTGTAGAAACTCAGTTTTAGAAATGATATTTTGTAACCTTGTAGAGTCCATGATTCTAAAATAGGAAAACAATCCTACTGCTGAAATTGTAAACAGAATATCTATCTATCTATCTATCTATCTATCTATCTATCTATCTATCATCTATCTATATATATATATATATATTGGACTGTGAGTTCACCACCCATAGTTAGATTTCTTTCTGTCACCATGTATTTGACCCCTTTTACCAAAGGAAAGGTGGGGAGTGGTAGGTAGAAAGAGGTAAAGCAGAATGCAGTGGTTTAAAACAGCGACATTTTTTTTTAATAGATAAGGGATTTGGCAAGGTACAGCAGAGGATGACTATCTTTGCTCCACAGTCTCTGGAACTTCAGCCTGTTAGCCTGGAAGTCGATATTAACTGGAAGCTTTTTCACCCATATCTGGCACATGAGCTGTAATGACCTGAAGATAAAGACTGCCAACCAGAGAATCTATAGTTGGCTAATTTGTGTGTTCTAGCTCCTCATAGCATGGTAGTCTTAGGACACTTAGACTTCCTACATGGTGGCTCTCAATTTGAATATTCCAGTAGACAAGGAGAAATCTTTTATTACTCTCCTCAGAGGTTACATAGCATCACTGCTGGGATGGATACCTTATTATAGTCAAAGCAGTGAAGTCTTCACAAATTCACTGCGAGGGGGCATTGATTCTACCTCTTAATGAGAAGAGTATTAAACATTTTACTACTATTTTATTTTTAACATACACACCTCCATATACCCTCTGATTCTCCCTCTGTCTCTTTTACTATCTTTTTTTGTTTTCTGGAGCCACAAGGTCTGTAGTTTGCAGCTTCTCTTTGAATATTTGTTCCATCTCTCTCCTCACCCTTTTCTAAATCAACTTCCTTTTCTCCTAGAATACAACCCAAATGACTACCAATGGACCATCTATATCTTAACATGGGCCATATTACCTACAGTAAGCTATCCTTTTATGACCTTTTGAGAGAGTATATGACTAGCCAAGCACTATTTTTAAATAAGCCCACTTAATTCATGAGTCAGTGACCAGCACTGAATTAGATAGAATCAGAAAAGGGGGACAGGAAATGGAGAGGAGGAGTTTTATGTCTTCCCCTGTCAGAGGGGATCTGTTTGATATTTCTGTGAAACTCTTCCTGGAATATATAGAACTACATACATGGCTAAGTGTTTTATCAATGTCATCAAGGTCCTGGTTTAAGAGAGTATCTCACCAGGTAATAAAAGTCTTGCTATAACAAAAGTTTACCAGTACAAGTTAAAGGGAACTTATTTAAAGGCTATTTACATATACAAAATATTAGTCAAACTATCTTTATAATTTTCTATTTTTTAAATGTCAAGGCTGTTATATATTTGAATAATCTATAGACAAGGCAATGTTGATACAGAACTATTTTTCTGATCTTTGAAAGAAAAATAATGGATCTAATATCATATTTTTATATTACAATAGAACCAATCTCCTTAACAAAGAAAGAAAAAAGCTTTATCATAAAGAGGATTTTAAGTGATATTTTTCAAAACTTCAAGTTGAGAATAAATTAGAGAAAATTCTTTTATATTAAAATGATATAATAAAAATCCTCCTCTTCAAAATGTAATTAAAATACAGTGAACATTTACCATGTAACAGCTAATACTTAGGATTTCATTTCTATTTTCCATATTAAAAGTCAAAAAAATCTAGGAGGCCGCTATTATCATCTCCATTTTCCAGATAATATTACTGAGACTTAAGATTTTAGGAACCTAACGTATATCAGTAAGGATAGGAGACAATATTAGATTTAAATTTGTCTTATTCCAAAGTGTGGCAATTTTTTTAAATGCCTGAGTGTGTAGACATTCTACCAGACTGGTAGATGAGAGGCTTAAAGCATAATTATAATTTTATTTAGACAAATAAATTTGACTCTTTCTATATTCAGATATTAAGAAAATCAGGCAGATTTAATTAAAAAAAAAAAAAAGATGCTGAAGCTCAAGAAGTAATTCAGTGAGTACGCTCATTTTGAACCATGCACAACCAGAACCAGTCTCATTTCTCCCCTGCTGTAACACTCTCACCTTTTTACTTTGTCATATTTCATTAATTTGTAATACATATTATAACTCCTTTTACAATCACTATATGACTTATTTACCTACATAAATCTTCTCTACTTCACAGGTCTTTTTTATATTACTCCATATAGTAGTAACTTCCTAGAGCACTTATTCATGATACTACTCAATAGTGTATTTATGGTAACTTGCCATGTTTTATTCTAATTAATTTTCATAGTGGCATCCTTTTTATGAGTTTGGTACATCCAAAAAGATAAGGAGACAAAGAAGACATACAGATAGCCAACAAGTACATGAAAATGAGCTCAACATAATCATCAAAGAAATTCATATCAAAACCACAATGAGATATCACCTGACACAGGTTAGAATGGCGACTATCAAAAAGAGACAATGTATTGACAAGGAAAGGGAGAGCAGAGAACCCATATGCACTGTTGGTGGGAACGCAAATTAGTGCAGATGCTATGGAAAATAATATAAAGGTTCCTCAAAAAAATTAAATATTTATCCTAAGAAAATGCAAATAATAATTCGAAAGGATATATGCACTCCCAAGTGAATCAGGATTATTTACAATAGCCAAGACATGGAAACAACTTAAATGCCATCAATGAATTAATGGATAAAAATGTACGATTTTATATATAAATACATATACTTATATAATGAATTATTAGCTAGCCATAAGGAGAATGGAATCTCATTTGAAACAACATAGACGGACCTTGAGAGCATTATGCTAAGTGGAAAGAGTAGGACAGAAAAAGATAAATACCATATGATCTCATTTATATGTAGAAAACAAGCCTGCCTGAGGCGGGGTGAAAAGGGTGGAAGAATGAGCAAAATGGGTAAAGGGGGTCAAAGGCACAAAAAAAAGATATGGGTTAATATTACTAGTCTTTTACTTCCCATAGCACTTATGAGCGCCTTGTATGTGGAAACTTGTTAATGCAAACCAACATTTTAAGAATAGGATGCAATCTTAAATTACTGGTTTAACCTAGCAAAAATGATCTTAAGTATACCAAGCATTAGTTTCTCAAAAAAGAAATTATGAGAAAACTATACATGTCAATTATATTGTTTTGATGTTATTTAAAAGTCTTATTTAGATAAAATATGCTCTAATGTACCACATTATTATCTTTAAAATATATTCAGTATATATCTTTATCATTACATTATTAATTATAAATTAAATAACATTTAAATAGATATTATCTTTCCAGTGTTCTTTGCTTAAAATTGCACTGAGCACAAGTTGTGAGCAACTTTCATCTAGTGCAAACAATATATCACAACTACTATTAAAATTAATTTCAACAAATAAATTCTGCGCTTCAGAAAGACTGGGCTATGAATAGATTTTCACCAAAATCATTAAAGTATCTAGTTGAAATTATTTAGCTTACTCCATCAAGATCTTACCAGATAATTCACTTTAAATTGTTACACATACGCATCCAGGCAGTACCAAAAAATTACTTAAACATATTAAAAGTTGAAATATGTTATATCCTTTCATATCACTCTCAGTTGGAAGAAAATAATATAGACGTTTTTCTAATTAAAAATAATTGCTTGAAAAATAATAAGAAACTCAGATGACTACTTTAAATATGTCAGATTAATGCAGTCTATTATTTTTAAAAATATTTCTTTTGGACTAATCAAACATCTACCAAAATTCAAGATTCTTTAGTTAAACACACACACACACACACACACACACAGAGGTTTGGAAATATATCCATTAGGACTAGGTCTTTGTAACTCAGATAACAATACATCTTTTGAAGTGTACATGACTCAAAAACTGTTTCATGGGAATACTGTGTTCCTGTGAAAACTCTGAGAGACTTGGCAACCATTACAGCTTTGGAGCTATTTAAATCATCCCCAAATCAACACTCTTTTTTCTGCTCATTTTGATTGGTTCCTTGATCCTTGCATATAGAACTCAGTCACTTTGCTTGGATTCTTTAAAAGTAAATGAGAAAGGTGAAAAGGCACATCATTCACTCTGCAACACATAATAGTAAATGTTTGTTTCGTGGAAACAGTACTGAAATCATAAATGATGTGAATCTGAATTACAACGCAACAGAAAACAAAATGAAATTAAATGTTTTGACAGACCACCATTCTTTCCACCTTGCTATTTCCATCCTATAGCACCGCAATTCCCCTTGTCTGCAAAACACACCACTTCCCTCCCAGTCACTACCACCATCACAACACCTCCACCATCATCACCAGTGACATTTCTTCTAATGAAATGTCTAAAAAAAGAAAGAAAGAAAAAGAAAACTAAATAAAAAAGAGAAAGTTTTCTATTTGTAAGCAAAGCTGTTCAGCTCTTATAGAAATGCTTTACATTACCCTCCCTTCAAACATTTCTTAGGTCTCATCCTTTCAACACAGAATCTAGTACCCTCCACTAATATGTACCAGCTTTAAAGATATTTAAACATATTTTTTTCTTAATTGTATGTATTGAAGAGTGCATTTCATATGTGACTATAAATTAGGTACATTGTTTTAATAGTGATTTATAAAGAAAGCATTAATCACCTCACTCATTTCTTTAAAATGTAACTGAATTTAATCCCTGTTATTGGTGATTATACAGAATAACTACTGTAATAGATTTCAGGGGGTTGATTGAATCTTTAAATATTTTAATTAAAATTTTTTTGTATATAGTAATTTATCCATAGGTACTTAGGTAAAAGATAATGGTTTTTCATTCACCAAATAGTATTTCAAAGAAGAAAGTAATGGCTTAAAGTCCTGTTCATGGTACAGAAGGGAAGTGTATATTTTAACCTTGAAATCAAAGGGATATAATCTGCTGAGTGAGAAAGGGTATATAAGAGATATTCTTTCTTACATTTTAGCATCTTCCATACAAAGCATCTTTGAGTACCTGTGATTTATACAGCCCACTAGCATTTTTATGACACTTATGTTAATCTTTTTCCCCTTTCCATTACCTGAACATATCAGTATGTTTTCTTGTTGAAATAATTTGGACGAGTAATTTGCAAATTTCCTTTGATAGCCCTTAAGGTACAATAAATTTCTCAAATCAGTAGGAGCCCTTGAATTGTGTTTTTAATATCCCTGCTGCAAATGAAACTAGCAAGCTACAAATGTGCAAATGCATAGAAAATCAAAAAGAAAGAATTTTTCACTTACACAGCATTGGATGTTTTCTTAATTGTTTGTAACCAAGGGCCATAAGAAAGTTTCTCATTTTATATTTATATTTTATAACCAGGATTTTTTTTTTTATATGCCTCTGCTATATTTAATGAATTTGGATTGGGGAAAAAAACAGAAAGACAAACTTAATCAAATATTACATCATTCCTTTTAAATAAATTTTAAGATATTTCCCATAAATAGTATCACAGCAACATATAGTCTCAACTTCACTGAGTGCCCATGGAATGGAATAACAAAAGGCTCTGTCCAATCTAAGTTTTGACATATATTAAAGAATTTTTTTTTGTAACTAATAATGATCAGCCCAGGTGCAGGTGGCAGGGAATCTAACATTGCTGAGAGCTTCTCCACATGATGGTATTATATACCGTATATATATATTTTTTAGAATTCTATAATCATAATATGTTTAATAACTTTTCAGCCTTTAAACTTTTATATTCTTTTCCATTTCTGACAACTGAATTTTTGCCCTTGGGATAGTACACTACAGTGATTAAATATAAAGTCCTGAAATCAGACATTTAGGTAAATCTCAGCTCTACCACTTACTAATTTGAGTAGTGATTTAGTTTTTTTGTTTGTTTGTTTTTAAAGATATATGACTCAGGTTTAGGATTGGCAACATATACAAAAAAAAAAGTATAATAATGCCTTAAATGCATAAGTAGATACTTTTCTCTTGCATAGTTTAGTTCCAAAAGTCAGAGGTCTTGGATTGCTAGGATGACTCAATTAAGTCATCAGGAAACCAGACACCCTCTATTTATCACTACTTCTGTCCTCAAGGGTACATGATAGTTACTGGAGCTCCAGCAATTACATCTTTATTTTAGAAAACAGGTGGAAAAGAGAAGTACAAATGGTACAACGTAGCCCAGTAGTTTACTGTAATGAGCATTTATGTGATTCCCAACTTCCACTTACATCTCATTGACTTATTCACCTGGTTATGGTTAGCTGTTGTTCCCATAATAGCACTAACTACATCAAACCTAGTGGAATAAAAGAACTATTTTATCACAGTGATAGTTTTCATGAGTTAGGAATTTAAAAGGAAGAATGGCTTGTCCCTGCTCCAGGTCTGGAGACTCAGCAAGGAAGACTCAATGTTAGAAGTAATTTGATAACATTGAGCTGGTATAATCTGAAGCCATCTCACTGACATGTCTAGAAGCTGACAGTCACTGTTCACTGAGAATTTAACTAGAACATCTACTTGTGTCATCTTTACAGAGTCCTTGGACTTCTTTGAAAAATGGACTGGATTCCAAAAGTCAGCACTCAAAACAGGCAGAATTGTGTTCTTTTCTAACTTGGTTATCACACAGTGCCAATTGAATGCAATCTTTTCCTGTAAGCATACCAAAGTTTTCTTCCCAGATTAAAGAGGGGAATCAGACTCCATTCTTGCTGGAGTGGTGGCACATTTCTAGAAAAACATATGCTGTGGAAGATATTGTTTGCTATCTTTGCAAAATTCAATCTCCCGCCTTTACAGGTGAGGTTCAGAAAATCTAACCCTTTATCTGGGTACATTTACCTCCTGTAAAAACTGGTTTGTCTGCTTCTAAGAAAAAAGAGAAAGGATATTCAGCAGTCTTTGAAAGACCTCTGTTTACACATTTGTACAATAAGTAATATGTGAATATCTATCACTAAAAGATATTTCACTGATAAGTGATGTAATAACACCTATCGTTTTATGGATATTAACGTAATATGGTAAAGTAATATAGTAAATATAAATAATATAGTAATATAAAGTAATATAGTAAAGCAATATGGTAAATAAGAGGGTCCCCCACAGCTTGATGCTTTACTCCACATGATACCTTAAACTTTAACCACCATGGATATCTTCTAATGCATGATCACAATCTAGTGAGTCTCAACCTTTTTTATATCATGGCTCACATAGAAAATAATAATATTTTACAGAAACTAATGTGTCAAAGATTGCTCATAGCCTGAGGTGCCAGAACAGAGTTCTGGGTCACTCAGTCCCAAATCAGTTCACTTGTCTGCTAAGGAAATCAATGCCTTTATGCACCTTCAACACACTCTACCATTAACAACCATTTTGGGGCCTTCAAGAACCTCTATTCTATAAATTACTTCATATAATTTTCCCTTTTATCTCCAAGTTAATGAATTAACCAAAGATATAAAGTTTAAGTAGTAATTTATGTAATTTTTTCTCTCTCTCTGCCACAATATCCTTCCCAGATAATAATGACATGGTTATAAGAATCAAAGTTGTATTTTAAGCAAGGGGACTCTTCAGAAAGAAGATACCTGGAGCCAAAGGCACTAGCTCTACTCTATAGATTTGGAGCAAGTACACCTGGCCAGAAACTGGTCTTCCTGTGTTTATTAACAAGTAAGAGCATTCTGGGTAGAGAACAAGAGTTCCAAATGTGGTCATAATGAGTGTCACCACTGAGTGTCTGATTTACAGATGACTGACTGTCAGAGTGAGGGGTTTGGATTTGTCTTATTAACAATTTGGATTTACCTCTTCTTTTCATCCTTTTACATCTATAATTCTCTTCTTTGTGACTTTATATAGACCATTTATTATTTTACTTTCATTACTTTCTGTTCATGACATACCTTATGATATTTTTTGTCTTTAGAGCTACTTACTCTGTTTAATACATGTTGTGAGTTTTAACTTGTATTTTTTCATCATTTTTCAAGAAATTAAATATTCTTCAGTAACATAATAAACAGACAACTGTTTGAAACTATGGCTACATTTAACGAAGAAGGATGCTATCGTCCAAGGATTCGAACTCCAGATTGCCCTCACTGCATCCTGAAATTCAACGATGTTGATCCTGTTTCACTTGCCATTGATATCTCTGAAATTACTTTTCAGCAACTAGTGCTAATGTGTGTACTTACCACAAGGGCACTTCCCTGACTCTTTGACAAATAGTGCCCTTAAAAAATTTTACTTGCCCTTTTGTGAAATTGAATTAGGACTGAGGCATCTTCTTAGGTAGTCTATAGTTTTAGATTGCCAGTAGCTTTTGACAGAAAGCTAATGTGTAAGACATTTCAGAAAATATAAACATCTATTGTTTTTCAGGGACAAAACATTTACTCATGCACACTTATTGATTACTACTCTGACCCAGGCACATAAGTATTGGGAATAGTTCAGTAAACAAAACCCTAGTGCTTGAGTTGCTAGAAGAAGCTATGGCAGCCCTGAAATGTGCCTCTCAGATTTCACTCAAATCTCCATTTGCAAGGAGTGAAACTGCCCTCTAAAGCTAGGATACTTCAAAATCTGTCACTGCATTTGTGACAATTGAGGCTGTGCTTTCTGTGTAAATTTCCCTGCCAGTGACTGTAAGAGTAGAATATTCAGGTGCACTAATGCCTGGGAGATCTGTTACTATGCTGCTGGGACATTTTGTCTCAAGGACTCTACAATAGAGTTCCCAAATTTTCTTAGGTCTGTATAGCAGTTTAAGTTGTTTCAGCCTTCCCTCCTTCCCTTCTTTCCCTTTTTAATTTACCCAGAGTCAACCAGCATCAAGATCTAATAACTTTTCAGACTCTCCAAGTTCTCTTCTATTTTCCCTCATATGCATTATCCCTTAAAGATCTTTCATGACTAATTCTATCTTGTCTGTATCTCAGAGGAACCAGACTAATCCACAAAACAACAGCAAAGAAATAATTAAATATATAGTATGTTTGATTTTGATAAGCCCTATAAAAAATAAAGCAGAAAAATAGAGATAGGTCTATCGAGTCAAGTAGAATTGTTATTTTACTGAATTTGGGCTGAGACCATGATAGACTTGAGGAGGTATGTAGGAAGTACATGCCTATTTCAGAAGGACTGTATTCCTGACCTGAGATTTTATTTTGTAAACTTTGGGCATTGTTAGGCTAGCTTAAATAGGGGCTACATCTCAAGGAGTGGAGATATTTCCCCCCCTATTCATGGAGACATTTAACTTGTTCATATTACCCCATGGTGAAAAAGTGTCATGGAGTAATATGGATCAAAGCTAAAAGAAAACACTTAGCCCCAGAGAAAAGCAAGGGAGGGAAATCTAACAGAGGATAGTGGCATTATAGATGACAATACTGTAATTTTTCTTCCAGGTAATAGGGTTAGAATGAGATAACTTTGTTGAGGGACCATGGTAACTTATTTTAAATGAACTTACTGTGAATAGTTAAGTATATGTATAACAGATGGAGCCAGCATGCTTGCAAATGAGGAGTTGGTTCCTGTTTACCAAACTATGCAAACGAAAGATCTCCCTTTAAGCCAGAGGCAGAATATCATAATATTGAAGCCTGGATCAAGCATACAGATAAATTACTTAATCCCTTTTGTTCTCATTATCCTCATTCCAATAAAAATGGGATTTGTTTTAAATGATTACATACTGCATATAAAAAATTTTGAACTGTGCCTAGCATATTATAAAAGCTAAACATAAATTAGCTACTATTATTTAAACCAAGTGAATTTTAACAGTCTTGGACAAAAGATTTAATCAGCATTTCTAAAATTATTGAAAGCTATTGCTCAATAAAATTATTGCTCAAGAGTTATGGTTAGGAAAATGCAATAAGCTCTTTAGTTGAATTTAATAAGCAAACGATTCAAAAGTTGACAAAAAGTTATAATTTCAGATATTAACTAAGAGTTGGCAGGAACTCTCAAAAGTATTTTATTGTGTATTTATTTTTCTTTGCTTTTATTTATTGATTTTGCAATTATAATGATCTAAGAATTGTGTGGATGACATTAGGTGTGCAAGACAGTTTGTCAAGTTGTTAATTTTATTAACAGCTTGAGTCATGGGTGAAAATAAAAGATAGGAACCCAGCATTTTAATTTTTCAGAATTCCGTGGAAAATTACTTTGTGAAATTTTCAACTAAATTAACTTTTTTAAATACACATTAAAAAGATTTTCAAAAGAGAAACAAATATGTTACTGTAGTTATCTTTTAATTACAAAGTTATTTCAAGTATATATTATAATAAGAATTAAAGATAATTTGAATTGTATAAATATTCCCATTATTTGAAAGATTAAATAAAATATACCTTTATCCTTTTCAATATATTTGCCACATTGTTGAACAAATGTTAAGAAAAAAGAGTCACTACAATATAACAAAATTTAGTACTTATTTTTAAGAGTTCAGGCGGACATTTTAAGAAAGTCTTTGTATTTTGAGAATACACTCTACAAATCAGAAGTTAAAAACGTATTTGTGGAGGTTTTTGAGTTATTAAGGGTAGATATAACAAGTCTTTTTCCCCCTAGTAAGTGGAACTATTTCTTAAACATTATAAACATGTATAATTTTTTATGTAGCAATAGAAAACTAATACAATTGTCCCTCCCCAGCCCCCACCCAAAGAAGGAGAGATTTAATAGGAAATCCTAATAAATAGTCTTTTTTAAACCAAATCAATAGCAAAAAAGAAGTTTCCCTCTGTAAACAGGTATTCCACGTATTACTAAATTTTAATTTAATTATCTGGGACAGATAATCTTATATATTATACAAATAATTTAGACAACGTATAAAAATTGAAAGCTCTTAAATTCATTACCTAGTATAAAGTGCCACAGGAATACAGGATGGGTTTGTGTTTAAAAGTTATCATTGTAAACCACCACATTAACTGATTAAAGATAAAAAGAAAAAAGTAGATACAAAAAAGACATTTGATAAAATGGAGTAGTTATAATAAATCCTAGCAACTCGATAAACCTCTGCCAAGAATCAAAGCAACATCATACTTAAGGAGGAAAAAAGTAGTCATTTTACTGTAAGCAAAATACCAGCTTGCTCACGAATATAGCTCATTATCAGCAGAGTACTGGAAGTCCTAGCCAAAGAAATATAACCAAAAAGTTGAGAAACAAAAAGTGGAAAGTAAAAAGAAAAAAGGTGAATTCTTAAAAATCACAATGATGACAAAAATTCAAGAAAATCAATATTTACTACTCTACAACTAAGAAATACTTAGCAGAGTAATTGTGTCAAAATATAAAAGTAATAGAATTCAAATTAATCAGCAATAACAAAATACACAAAGAAAAAAGAAAAGGTGTTGTTGAAAAAGACAAGCAAATATACTATGTGAAGCTATAAAAAGTTTTTATAAGTTAATAAAGAAATATTTCTAAATCTCATTGCATATCAAAATTTGACTACTAAAATTCTGAAATTTCTGTGATGTTAAAAGCATGACTGATATTAAAAAAAATAAAGATCTGGTTAAAGGTATTCACATATAAAACCACAAATGGCTAATTTAAATACAAAATTTAAGAATAACTATATATTAAAAAGACAAACATCCCTGTGAGAAAAAAAGAAAAAAACAAAAACAGGACAATTAATATAAGAAGAAACCAGAGGTTAATGAACATGCTAATCTATCTACAACTATGATGCTATTTTCTTCCATTAAGTTAGTAAAATATTAGATGCTTCCAAAATCCCATGTGTTGGTTAGTGTCTGGGAAAAATGCAAAGTAATAATAAACTGCTGGTAGCATCATAACCTTTCTAAATATTCAAAAGATGATTTCTTTAATAAATAGTGAGATTTAAAGTGCTGATTCCCTAAACCATCAAGAGTGCCATAAGGAAACAAAGATTTAATGTAGCATTGTTTAAAAAAGCAAATTTGGAAAGAATTCTTATTAGAAATGGAGAATGAAGTAAGAGATACACACAAATGATAATCCTATAATCTGGGTATATTATTCTGCCTATACTTTTCTGGATAATTTATGTACTTCATAATATAAGTGATTAATAATAGTGAATTTCTTGTAATGAATTTAAGCATTCATTTTCATAAGCAATAATCTGAAATATTCATCTAAAACTGGAGGGCTGAATGGCTTCTTGTAACTTCAAATACTAAATTTTCGGGTACAAAAAGGAAACAATTTTCCTTTGGAAAAAAAAAAGCAAAATTCAATCTTAAGAAAATAGGAAGTATATATTATTAAAATAGAGCACAGCAAGTGATATGTGAGACTATCATGGAAACTCAAAGAAAGAAAATAAGTTAGATTTGCTTAGGATGAGTGAAGGAGATAAAACTCAAGCAGTATTTTAAAAGATCATATCAGTTAAGACAAGTGATTGTTATGAGAACAACAAATCCCTCAACAAAACCTTCAGGGAAACCTAATTTTAAACATGAGAATAGAAGTAGACACTTCAAAATAGTAAAAGAAGTACTTACTTATCATTTGCTTGGCTATGTACTATGCCCTTCACACATATTTATTTCCTACAAAAGTCTTGTAAGCAGATATTATCTAATACCAAGATAAAGAAATTACACTTAGAGGATTTAAAATGATTAAATAAGAAACTTGACAGAAAGATACAAACATGGTCTTTTCTAAATTTAAAATTCATCTTCTAAAAACTAAACTACCATAAACAGAAGAGGAGCAATAGCTCTCCCCTAAGAACCAAAAATGTGAGTAACATTAAAGACCTAAATAAGTATGCTATTCCAGATTCTAGGTTTGGAAAAATCAACACTGTAAACATGTAAATTCTCTCTTAATTTATATATTGATTCGAGGCAATCCCCATAAATATCTGAGCAGGTGTCTTAGCAAAACAATTAGCCGATTCTAAAATTTAAGTGAAAAATAGTCAATAAAAGTTTGGTCAACCTTGCAGAAGTATAAAGAAGCCGAAGACCTTTTATTCTCACATATGAGGATGAATTCATAAATAATAATTATGATAATGTACAATTAAATCTGAAATAGACAAATAGATATGAAGAATATAATAAAGAGCCCAAAAATCTGACATAAAAGGTTGATAATGCAGTGAAGTGGAGAAGAATTTGATGTTGGTAGTGGGCCAATTAAACACCCATTTTAAAAAAAACGTCTTGGGTCGGTGGTGGCCCAGTGTTGTGGCGATGCTGTGTGTTCCGTCCTGGCATTGGCCCCACTGGCCCAGCCCTAGTTCTGGCCTTACCAACACAGGCGTGAGCACTGAGACACGGACACAGAAGCTACAATAATGGTAAGAGAACTCCAACAAAAGTAGCCCAGAGACTGAAAGAGGTCTACTTTCGTGTTAAGAAAGATCTTGCTGAGCCCCTCCCTTGCAATAGTTTTGAACAGCATTATGAGACCAGAGGCCATTAGATGACTTTTTATGAAGGTGCCATGGGCAGCTACTTCTTTCCAGAGGACACTCTTTTAGACCTCTGAGTAATACACGATAACTCCCAATGAAAGATTTCAGTGCATTACCAGGCTCCGACTTCCCACCACGGATTTCCACCCAGATGCCTGAAATCTGGCCTGATGCATCTCCACCATCCTGACAGCTCCATAGTTTTCAGGTGGAGAAGGACCCCAACTTGGGTAGCACAGAGACAGGTGGCAGCACAAGGTGTAACAAAGTCTTTTGTGAATTATCTCCTGAAGTCGTGTAAGGAATTAAACAGAAACAGAGAGCACGAGACCCAAGATTCTCCACTTACCAGACATGGTTCTAGATAAAGGACGATCAACACCAAAATCAGGTCCACAAGCCGCATGCACTGGGAGCTCCATGGAACCTTCTGGAGCTTCAGCAGGCCCACGGCACCATCCAGTCCTCAGCATCGTGTCAAAGAACTGGTCTATCATAGCTGGTTTTGCAACTTCTTATGCCGGGTCAAGTACACGTAATGCTGGAGTGAGCCCACATGCCATACGAACCCCAAAGTGGTTGAAAAGGAGGAACGGTGAGTTGGAGCTTGACACAGGATGGTTGGGCATGTCCCTGAGTGCAGTGTGGACTCGCAGATGCCTCCAGATAACTTTAAAAGGGAAACAGAAAACACCTTATTAGATTTGATCACTCAAAAATATAAAATTCTATGGCTATCAAAAAAACTGTGTTAAAATATCACATTTTAACATTTCTGAATATTAAAAGAAATTAACATGAGTTAATGGACCTGGCAAACAGAAGGCACGAAGTAATGTTTGTTTAGTCTCAAACTGAATGAGTTTGCCAAATAAAAGTGACAAATGCTTTGGTATGTACCTATTTTACAACGAACAAGGGTAAATTATTTCAAAGATCCTTTTCATGAACGGTATTTCATCCTTAAGAGAACAGTTCATTAACCATTATTCAAAAATTGCTTTCACAATATTCTAAGGCTAAAATAGATGCATGCATACATGATCATTTTCAATGAACACACACGCAAATCTGATGGAGCTATATAAAATAAATCACTTTGATGACCTGGATAATGCATACCTAATTACATCACTGAGTTCACAAAAATCAAATCTAAGGGCATTGTAAACAAAAATAAAAGATGTAACAAAATTATCTAGACTATATATTTCGATATTTATGATCCTAAGATATTATCAACTGATAGTTATTGGTACCAATTCAGTGCCAACAGGAATCCCCAATTTGGGGTGCAATGAAGAAGACTTCATTCAGTACGAACGGCTCAACCGCGACACAGTATGGCTATGGGAAGCACAGCTGCAGAACTGCTCAATAGGGCTACAGCTCGGTAATGAAAGAGTACAGCTGTGGCACAGCATGGCTGCAAGAGCACCCTGGGGCGAGGGCCCAGGGGCAAAATCGCTATCAAACTAGACAGCTCTACCTTGTTCCATGACACCTGCTCCGCTCGGCTCAGATCTGCTGTCCTCTGGCAAGAAGTCTTTGGTGTTTCAGCTCCAGCTGGGAAAATAGCTTTCATTCATCTGTAGCAGAGCAGTGTACTCCTAGAGCCAGAGGGAAACTCACTCCTATAGAGAGAAGTCCCTCCCCTTGGGTCTTGAGTGGTCCCTCCTTATACAAAAGAGGACTCTCAATTCTTAGTTTGATTGGTCCAAAAAGCATGGTTCTGACTGGTCAGAATGGAACTATATTGATTGGTCAGTGGAGATGCTAATGGAGATAGGGCTGCAAATCTGATTCGACAGGGAAAGTCTCAGTAATATGGATTGAAATACAGTTCCAGGAACTCTTTTATAAGAGCTGGCTCAGACTGCAAGAAGACGGGGCAGACAGGCAGATCAGTGCAGGCTTCTCCCTGAAGTGTGGCTTACATGGCTTACATGACTTGTCTAGCAGTAGAATCTGCTGCTAGATGCTTTTCAGTTTCCAATTTGAGCCCTCTTAGCTACTAGGAGTCCTTCTTGGTAGATATATTCATTCTCAGGGTCCACGACATTGAAGTAAGCAAATATTTTTTAAACAGATCATGAAGCCAAAGAAAATAAGATAATTTGACCTACATTAATCCAAACAACTTTTATTCATGAAAAGAAACTGTTAAGAGAATGGATAGAAAAGTCACAGACTAATTTACAGTTTGTATTTCTAATAAAGGACTCATATCCAGAGTACATATAGTACTCCTGCAAATCAATAAGAAAGAGAAAGCCCTAGACAGCTTGCTAGGGCTGCAGAAATAAAGGACCACAAACTGAGTAGCACAACCAACAGAAATGTGTTGTGTCACAATTCTGGAGGCTAGAAATTCTTGATCAAGCTGTCGGCAGGGTTTGTTCTTTCTGAGGGCTGTGAGGGAGAAATCTGTTCCATGTCTCTCCTAGCTTCTGGTGATTTCTCGGTAATCTTTGGTGTTTCTAGGCTTTTGCTTCATTAAATTGATCTTCACCTTCACATGGTGTTCTCCCCCTTGTGTGTTTGTATCCAAACATTCCCTTTTATAAGGACACCAGAAAATTGGATTAAGGCCTACCCTAAACCTGTATGACCTCATCTTACCCAATTACATCGGCAAGAAGGACACACTCCGAGGTACTAGGTTTTACAACTTCAACATAGAAACTTTTGTAGGACAGAATTCAACCCATAAAGGGCAACCTAAATGAGTAAAACATGAAAACTTTGGAAGAGACTCTTACAAATCAGTTAATAAACATATAAAAATGTACTCAACCTTGTTAGTCATAGGAACCTGCAAAATAAAATTAAATTTCTATATATGAACACTAGAATGAATAAAATAAAAAAGACTGACAATGCCAGGTGTTGTCCAGGACATAGAATAACTGAAAAGGAATTCTTATACACAGATGATGGCAGTGTAAATTAGTAGAATTGGTATAGAAAACTCTTTGGCATCCTCTACTAGGACTTCAGCATTCCATTCTTGAGAATATATGGTAGCAGAACTGCTTGCAATAGACAAAAACTGAAAAGAATCCATTAACTCTGTGTGTATGTGTGTGCATATACACATGTTTTATAGGTTTATATAATAAAATATATCATAGAAAAAATATTCTTCGAATGTATCCAACAAACAAGTTTTAGTGAAAGATTCCAGACAAAAAAAAAACACATGCAGTAAAATTGCATTTGTACAACATATAAAAATAAACCAAACTATTTATGATGTTAAACATCATATTAAGATTATAATCTAGGTGGATAACTATCAATGATTGGGAGGATGACTTCTAGAAGGTGATGATGCTCTATTTTGTGATCTAACTGCTGATCATATAGAACTCACTTTAAACACATACATCTGTGTACTTATAATTTTTGTATAGTTTCTATATGAATGTTAATCAGTTACCTCAATAATGATTACTTAAAGTATTGGAATGTTAATATCTACTGTATCGCTCAATATCACAGAAGATTCACAGGCTAAAAGAAACATTTCTATATATGTAGGGTAAATAAATCTGTTTCAAATGAACAGATTCGAACAAACATTGTAATAAGAAGATGAACAAACATTTAAAACATGAGTTTCTTTTTAAATCGTTTTTGTGCTTTAGCTGAAAAAAACAAATTTTATACAATTTACACATGAATTCTTTTGTTTTTTAATAAATTCACTTTTTGTCTACAAAGAATGTTCTTAAATATTGAAAAAAAACTAACATATTCATTTACTAAAAGTATATTATTGAACTTATTCCATGAACTGCATATATACACCCATTGAAAACCCCTAAGACTCAGTTTATGGAAAATAAGGCTTAGGTTTCAGTCCAATTTTTGGATTCGCTGATGAGGATTTTTATTGTTGCTATTTACATTTCACATTTTAACCTCCTATCTTTAATGTGGCTTATTTGAAAGTTGTCAAACCAATTAGGAATAACATTAAGAAAATAATTATAAAGCATTAGAATCATCAACTGAAATATCCAGAAATATACTGTCTTCTGCATTTTCATAACCATCAGTACTGTCAGTATAAGTAACATTCTTACCTATAGAAATTTTTAAATATAATCATATTATTATAAATTTATTTCCTTTACAATGAAATCTCACTTTTTAGAAATTTTTGTCTTATTTATTTCAATAAAAGTCCATATTTCCAATATACTATTACATCCTACATACATTGCAAACAATTATTTTTATCATTAAATTTTAACCTTCATCAGAACCTTCCACTATTTTGGGCAAACAGTACACTCAGATCTGGTTATACATTAGAATACTTACACTTAGCCTAAATTTTGAGTCAAAATATCCTATATAACTATGAATAATTGAAAACAAACTTAAAGACAGAAATTATAAATTTCTGAAAAAAATGTACTCTTGTTTCTACATAGCCCATGACTGACATTGATTTTTTTCATATTTTGATGATGTCAGAAGGTTTCTTAACATAATACTTTAGAAATAAATATAAATAATTCAGAGTTGGTATTTAGGTGAAAATATTATTCATGCAAATTTAAGAGAAAATTGATGAACAAACATTAACAGTTTTAAGCACTGTTTTATAATAGTATAATATGTTTTTTGTGGTTGAAATCTCTTAGTTTTATTTTTTATTTTTGCCTAAAGTGCAATAAACAAAGCATGTTATAAAAGATTTCATAGTAAAGAGACAAATTTAGGTACTCAGGGCTCCCATTTATTGTTTTATTATATAGTATAGGTTATTAATTTAAAATATAAAAATTATATATTATATATGCACACATATTTGTATTATATGCATATCTATATATATGAATATATAAAAATATATATGTGTGTGTGAGTATATGTGTGTGTGTATATACAAACAGTCCTTTCTCAAGGTAAACAGTGCACCTTACCAAACTAGGATGTACAAAGTACTGTGGCTAACTTATCCTGTGGAGTTGACTCATTTGCTCCTGTTGCCAACTACTTCTAAACCTTTAGACACAGTAGCTGAGACAAGGAAGAAACAAAAATTATTAAAGCACAGCTGGTGTTTTTAACATTTCCACTTCTCAGATCCACACATCTGCAGCATAACTTAAGGCTTAATTTGATAACTAGTTTTCTTCTTTGAAAGACCTATTCCATGTTTTTGTTTGTTTGTTTATTTTTTATTCTTTGCTGGAACCCTGATAAAGTAGGCTATTTCCTGGGGTAAAGGTGAGATGAAACTGTTTTTCTGAATTACATGTGCTATTATAGAACATGTAATTATTATAGAACAAAATAATTCGTTGGCCAAGACTATTGAGAAAAGAAATATTGAGCCTAGCAATGAATTCCGTGGGGTCCCATTTGCTCCCATTATTTGGCAGCATCCTTATTCATGTTTGGTAATTAGAATCATTGACCTTGTCCAATAAATACAATTACCTCTTTTTCTGCCTGTTTGTTCTGTAGTATGAGATTTTAACAATGGTGGGTGAATACGAAAGGAGTCAGCCTCAGTTTCTAAATCATTGGAGATGTGAACTTTTTCCTAAGGGGAAACGTTTGTCCTTTGAGCACCCAAAGAACCAAATACCTCGAACATTTTGATTCAGGATTTGAAATTAAAAAAAGAAAAAAATGTTGAGCAGATTGTTACTTGTAAGTGAGAGGGCTCACATCTCTCTGTCTTTTGCCTGGTTCTTGGACCCATGTAGTTTGGCTAAAAAGTAGATGTCATCACATCTAACTGATTAGGTATGATTTCTATAACTAAGTTTTTAGCATAGCATTTCATCATTCTATTAGGCCTTCTCTTTCTAATTATGTGGTCGAACTTATGAATCCTGTGCATGTGAGTCCACTGTTATACTCCCTCTACCTTAAGATAAGCAGAGGTATTCTATAAGATTATATGTTGATGGACAAGGCACTCACTAAGCCATGAATGGTAATGATGCTGGAAGCATTGCAGACAAAAAGATACATTTAATATTCAGAATATACCTAAAACCACGAGAACAATTCTTTACCTGCCCCATGATTAAATTGTCCAATGTAGTCAACTTGCTTGCAGGTGGCTGGCTATTACCCTTGAGGGAAAATGTTTGATTGAGGCTAAATGTTGTTAGCTTGGGCACTTGGCAGTGACAGTAAACAGATCACTCATGGTAAGGGGAAATCCATGTTTTAGTGCTCATGAACAGCCTCTTTCTTTGCCACCATGTAACATAAGCCCACATTCTAAAAATAAGCATGGCTGGGGAGAACAGCATGCAGATACCACTGTTTACTCATAACAGGTCACTATGAAATTTCTATTCTCCCTGAGTCGTTGGATTTCTTCCTTTCCAATACTCCAGGGATTTTCTAGAATTTCTCTCTCATTGACTAAATAACATGTTTGAGTTTCATGTAATTAACTAAGCTACCCCACACAATTCCCAGATTCTTAAAAAAAATCTCTAATCCTGAGTTTGTGTGACTGTATCAATACATTTGACCTGACTAATTTCATATTTGTCCTATATAAACAAACATCTTTTAATCCACTCCCATATATGTTTCCTTAACTCCTGCTGATACAGGTTGCAATGTTATGTTACTCTTTATGTATAGTGTACGTTGTCCCATACCACTTTTCCATCCGGCTGTGCTGGATTTCAATTTTGAAAAGGTAGAGGTAGTATGAGAAATTATGGGTGTGAATTGCTAGTACATAAGCATCTTTTCAGGAAGAAATTTTCACAGTGAAGTCATTGAAAGGATTTTATGAAAGAAAAGTCCAGTTCCCTAAGGCAGAAAGGATGAGCTCTTTCCAAGAGAAGGGACATTGAGTTATTTTGAAGATCGAAATTATTACCCTCATCTGTGTCTGCCCAAATTTTTCATTTACTATCTTAGTATCCCACTCTCTCACCTGTGTACTTAACCTTAAATGTGTGTTTAATGGCCTTTCAACTCTTCAGTCCTGCAAATAAGCCTCTTTATTTGGATACACCTGTAATTATAAATTTTCTGTTTTTCATATGTATTCTAAATTTGATACTCAGGAGCATTATACTTATTTCCATTCTAGTCTCTAGAAATTAAAAGAAGCTAAATTATGTAGAATGATTACAATTGCCACAATTACCTGGTATTTCAGTTTCTTGCCTCCACCTACAATTCACTCCATCCCAACCGTAGTGAAGATCTTAGTATTAATAATACCACTGTCGGCATCCAATGTTCTCCTGGCATAGAAGTTATCCATGTGTGTTAGTGAAGTATCCAATAAGAAACAACTAGTACACTCAGAAGGAGTAATTTAAAATGCTTCAATAAAGAAATGGTTTACAGACTGAATACTATTTTATTTACTCTTTGTTGGTTATGTTTACAGCCAATGGGTTTTCCTACTATACAAAAGGGGAAGACTTATTGGGGTTCAACTACTTGTCTATGACCCAAAACACTGACAAATTCTAGTGAGGGCAACAGAAACATGAGTTAGAAAGAAATAGATATTTTTGATTTTTATATTTGACTCAACTAAGCAACAGAAATATCATTCAGAAACTCTGCTAAAAATATTTTTTATTAAAATATATGTACACTTAAAATAGGGCCTTACATTGGTTTAAAACCTTTTAAAAGTTGTTGTGAAACAAAGTAAAATGTTTAAACTGTAATACATATATTTCTTTTCTTGAGACCATCAATATATTTTTCTTAATATACTTTTCTAACTAACTAAAATGCCACATTTTGTGAAAGTAAAATTTATCTATGGAAATCAATATTTAATATAGCATACTAAATATATACACATACAAAATGTGATTGTTTAATGAGTTATTTAACAATAACATTTTGGTCATTCAAGTAGGTACTCTATACATTGTGCATTATATAAAGAATTAAAACAAGTAATATCATCATGATTTAAGACAATAAATAGTATATAATATACAATGACCTTATAATATGATTCAAAATATTAAAAGTATCTTCAAAATAATTTACAACATGGTTACATATATCTTTAATTATTCTAACATTAGTTAATGAAGTTCAGCATTCTGGTGTTCTGCTGCTTTTATTTTTTCTTTTACTCAGTGTTTTCCATCAAAATTTTTTCTGTATTTAAAAATCAATGATAAAATGTCACATGATAAAACTAAAAGGATACCTTTTATATAGAGCTTTTTCTCAAACATCAGTTTAATTTTTTTATGGAAAATAAATAAATAAATAAATAAATAAATAAACAAACAATCACTCCAGAGGAAAGTATTTAGGGTATAAAGACAACACTCTGCTACTCAAAATCTATGGGACACAGCCACAGCAGTTCTAAGAGGGAAATTCATATCAATATAGGCCTACCTAAAAAAATGTGGAAAATCTAAAATGAAAAATTTAAGCTTACTCCTAAAGAAACTACAAAAAGAAGAACAAAGTACAGAGTAGGAAGAATAAAATTATAAAGATCAGAGTAGAAATAAACAAAATAGTCTAAAAGAAAAGTGACAACTGAGACCACAGAAATTCAAAAGATTATTTTTAAAAAATACTACAATTATATACCAACAAATTGGACAATCTGGAAGAAATGGGTAAATTCCTAGAAATAGATAATTTACTGAGACTCAAGAAGAAACAGAAAATCTTAACAGACCAATAATTACTAATAAAATCAAATGAGTAATCAAAAATCTCCCAAGAAACAGACATTTTGGACCAGATGGCTTCAAAGGTGAATTTTACCAAGCATTCAATGAAGAATTGATACCTGTCATTCTCAAACTAATCCAAAAAATTTAAGAGTAGTAAAAGCCTGCAAGTTCATTGTGTGAGGCCACCATTACCCTGATTCCAAAACAAGACTAAGACACAACAACAACAACAAAAGAATCATAGGCCAATATCCCTGATGAATAAAGATGCAAAACCCCTCAACAAAATATCAAAAAACCAATTCAATAATGTATTGAAAAGCTCATACATTATGATTCCTGAGAGGCAAAATTGGTTCAATATCTGCAAATCAATTAATGTGATATGTCACATAAATCAAATTATAATATTGTATTAAGATATCAATAAATGTAGAAAAATCATTTGAAAAAATCTAGCAGCCATGTATAATAAAAACCCTCAGTAAAGTGAAAATAGAGGAAATGTACCTCAACATGGTGAAGGCCATATATGACAAACCTCAGTAACAAAATAATAATGTCTAATTTCACCACTTTTAAGACAGTATTGAAAGTTCTAGCCATAGCAATTAGAGAAGAAAATTAAATGAAAGGCATCCAAATTGGAAAGGAAGAAGGAAAACTGTCATTATTCGTAGATGACATGATATATATAGAGAACCATGAAGATAACACCAATAACAATTAGAACTGATAAATTATTTCAGGAAAGTATCAGGAAACAAAATTAATATTCAGAAATCAGTTACATTTTTATACAGCTATAACAAAATATCAGAAAGAGAAATTTAAAAAATAATCCCATTTACAATTGCATCAAAAATAAATAAATTATGTAGGAATAAATTTAATTAAGGGGGTAAAAACACCTGTACTACAAAAATTATAAGACATTGAAGAAAGAAATTGAAGATACAAACAAATGTATATCCACATACCCTGTTCATGGAGCAGAAGAAATAACATAGTTAAAATGTCTGTACTACTCAAAACAACCTATAGATTCAATGCAATCTTTATCCAAATACCAATAATATTTTTCAGAGAACTAGAACAAATAATCCAAAATGTATATGAAACCATAAAAGATTCTGAATAGTCTGGCGATCTTAAGAAAGAAGAACAAAGTTGGAGGTCTCAAACCGCTTGATATCAAAGTATAAGACTACAGTAATCAAAACATCATTGTACTGGCATAAAAACAGACACATAGATTAATAGAGGGAATAGAGAGCACAGAAGTAAACCTAAACCTATATGGTCAATAAATCAATGTCAAAGGAGGCAAGAATATACATTAGGGTAAAGACATTTGTTCAAAGATTAAGCCAAAAATAATACGCAACATAAAAATGAAACAGACGATAAAAGAAGGGCCCTATAATTTTTACTGACATACACAACAGACACCATTAAAATATGTAAAGCTTTGATAATATACCTTTGAAGTTGTTTAGAAAAAATGACTCTATCAGGCTCTAAAGAATCTTAATTACAATATATTTTATAATGTATGTCAACTTGTAGAAAAGTGTACAAAACAAAGAATTAGAAATTACTCTAAAAAGTTAGAGATGATTTTAGGTAAGAGTCAAACATCTGCTTAAACATGATTCAAAAACTAATTAAATAGAAATCTGATTTATCTTTCAAATAAAGCTAAGTGTTGTGTAATTTTCTTTTTTATATTTTGATTTAAGCACAGAGCACATGATATCTGAGTTTCTGTACATGGAGATGGTACCTTCTCCTGATATTATCATTTATGTTATTTTTTTCAAGAGTAACATTCTGAGTAATTAAACAATACACAGTTATTAGCAACTGCCTCATCAGTATAAATGGTAATAATATCCAAATGAAAAAAACTAGCAAGTCCACATGAATAAAATATTCTTCAAAATTTGTATTTAGCAGGTTGCTTTATATATATATGTATATCATTCACTGATTCCTACATTCAATTAGTCATTTGATCTCTTATTTCTTAATTCTTAATTTATTCTATAACACATTTATTTATTTTATTTATTTTAAAACTTAGGGATTTATTTTGTATTTAGCTCTATATGCACAGGCATTAAATATTTTTCTTATATGCAGCAATTCAGGAAAAAAAACTGAGTATTGAAAAAATGGTAATCAATTCCACCTACAACCACAAAAAGAATTGGACTCAATATTAATTTTGGAAGCTGTCGGTTTGAGATATGATAACCATTGCAGAAAATGCAGGAAAATAACATGTAAATGAATATGAATGAGCAATAATGCTGAGTGAATAGACTATAAAAATGGACACATTTTTCACCAGCATTTTTATTTCTATGGAAATACTAAGTGTCTTCTGTTTGAATATATTTGATATGGAGAGAAAATAGAGCAAATAATTCACCTAGAAATAGCAAATACAAATCACAAATAAACAATAAAAAGTTTGTATGGATTTTTTTTATTTATAAAATATGACTCTAAAATAAAGATAACTTTGAAAAGTTTAATTCTGTTTTCAGAAATGGTTTTAGATTGACTTATGAGTAATGAATTCAAGAAAAGTAAGCTACAGTACATAATTTCTGATTACTAAATTTAACAGAAAATTCAAATTTCTTAATATGTGACAATTACCTCTTACTTCACATTCATATTAAACATGTAAAATTTTAAGACATTAAGCCTCTCTTTCCAAATCCCTCATTCACTCCTTTTATTAAGTTCTATTCTAGCAGCCACTTTTGATAACTTTTTCGATGATATATATTCTTTCTCTATAAAAATTGAGCCATCATTTAGCAGCAGATGTCTGTGGTAAAATGTCACTTTTATTCAATTGTCAGTTCTTTTCTTCAGATGGGGTTTGAAATCACTTTCATGGTGAACATTCTTCATTTACTTTTTGTCTACAGAAGTCCTCTGCATTATTTCTCTCTCCCTAAAAGCACAAAGCCTCTTGTTCCTCTTTATTGCCCTTTCAATATTTATAATCATTGTCTATATCCATAAGACATACAAACTTTTTAAATATATTTCAGTCAAGGTGGTATATTGGCACAGTTTATTTTAAATACTTTATTAATCTTAAAACAAACATATTCAATGGAATATAAGTAATTATTTTCTGCCCCTTAATGCTTCAAATTTTTCATTTTCTCCTTGAGTAATTAGTGAGATGAACCACATGCCTTTTCATTTTATTATGCTCAATAGATATGTTTTAGGCCATTTTATATTCCATCCACAATCTTATATAGGGACTTGTAAAAAGTATTCTGGGAAAAGTATTCTTTACCGTTATAATGAATTGAATTGTGTC
Organism: Cynopterus sphinx; assembly: GCA_030015415.1. Classification (NCBI taxonomy): domain Eukaryota; kingdom Metazoa; phylum Chordata; class Mammalia; order Chiroptera; family Pteropodidae; genus Cynopterus; species Cynopterus sphinx. The sequence continues at coordinate 15,724,448 of CM057380.1, forward strand.
CTTCAAAAATTCAAATGTGAGGCCTTAACCATCGGTACTTCAGAACATATTTGAAAATAAGTTTGTTGCAAATACGATTAAATAGAATATGATCATACAGGAATAGGGTGGGACTCTAATCCAATATACTTGGTACCCTTATAAAAAAGAGGAAATTAGGCATTGCACAATGCCACGTGAAGATGAAGGCAGAAACTGATTTGATGTATCAGGAGCCAAGAAAAATCAAAGGTTGCTAGTAAACCAGGAAAAGCTAGGAGAATGGCATGGAACAGATTGTCACTTATAGCCCCCAGGAGTAACCAACAAAGCCAAAACCTTGATCTAAGAATTCTAGCCTCCAAAATGGTGAGGTAATAAATTTTGTGATTCTTGGTTATAGTAGCCCTGGCAAACTAATACAATTGCTATACCTTAAAATTACTTGAAAATACTTCCTACTTAGTCATTTATAGAAGTGTCATTTCAAAAGATTAGAATTTAATCAACTCACATCATCATTCTCACTTTGAAAGTTTGTGTATGTGTTTTTTATTAAATTTTTGTCCCAGATGCTCATTTTCAATTTCATAGATCATTCTATATAAATACATGTGGCAAAAGAAGTAAACTAAGGTGTTTTACTTCTTTTTCTTTTTCAGCAAACCTACATGCCAGGACTTTACTTGACTAAAATATTTTCCCCCTAAACTGTTAATTTCTTAATATACATTTAAGATCTATTAATTCAATAGCATACTGATCGATATATGACTGGAATATGCCTCATAGATTGATATTTTTTTCCAAATGGCAACTTTTGAGAATAGAAAATTTCCCCAAAATACATTTTTTAAGGTTCTAGATTCTTCAAGGACCCTGGCAGAATTAGCACAAATAATATAAACACTGAAAATTTGGTTGCTATTAACAAAGCTTTTGTATATTTGCATGCTTTCAGTAATCTATGCTTTCTGCAATGATAGGGAAGTCTGTCTGATTATTGACATTTGTCAGGATTCATCTTAAAATGCTATTTATTTTTATTCCCTTAGCTGTGAGTTTCTTGAAATCCATTTGAAGAATTTATCTACATTAGTCTAAATATTTTCTAACACAGGATGCAATAACTAACTTCTACAAAATTGTTTCTTTTTACACAAAGAATATTTTCTTTCTTTTATAAGTTCCACATCTTGTATCCTTAAATATTATTCTCACCAGCATTCCAACATTAGTTGACCATTCTTTCTTGCTTACAGGTTTATTTCCATATTCCTCTGCCCTAGCTGAAAAGGCAAATATGCATTTGGAAGCAAAAGACTAAATGATAACACAAGTATGCGACTACTAACTGTTATAAAAATGAATTCTTTTGAAAGAATATGTAGACTAATATATTTATTTATTTATATATATCATTCCAGTACCATTGAGTTATTTAATATAAAATTTTGGTTTCCAAACTTAAAATGGTATTCTAAGTCCATACAATTGATGCTCCCCCCGCCTTTTTTTTTTTTTTTACCAATTTTCTAGTGAAATAACCAAACTAATGTAATAAGTCCAATGTTAATATTTGCGACACTGCAGAAATTAGGGTTTCATGCAGACTGAAATTTCCACAAACTTGACAGGTAATGGGTGGTAATGAGTGAAGAATGAAAGATGGGGACTACCAAGCCTTATTGGGAGAGTTGAGAATTCCTAAATGTTGGCAGGGACAGCCCCTGAAAATTAATTTTTTAAAAAAGCTGTCATCCTATCAAAGCTCCAGACATAGAGATAAAATCACACCATCAGAAATATGTGAAAGAATGAAAAGAAACAAAGAACCCTCTGATGAAGGATTCATGTTCCAAGGTGAAGAAGAAATATGAGGAGCAATTTACTCTTTATAGGACAGACAAAAGGATGAGCACAGTGCTAAGGCTGTGGGCTGCTAGGAAGGCAAACACTGGAAACAAGAGTATTCTTGCAGATTTCCAACATCCTTAAGAAGATATGAGGGGAAAAAAAACTGTACCTTAGTAAATAACTGAAAAAAGACAGAAAAATAATTTATAGAAACTAAATCAGCCCATAAAATTGAAAAAAAGAAAATAGTTCACACTAAATGGACTGATAAATGCAAACATGGTCAGCAATTCCAGAGAAGGGAACCAAACTTGTACTCAGAACAACATGTGTTTTGGAAAGGGCAGAAGAGCTAATAGCTGCAACAAATAGACCCAAATATATAATAGCTCACTCACAAAAAAAATGTATTTCTTTGTCACGTAATAGAATAGTGTGTATGCACATGTGGTCAGAATGTCCATCTATTTTCTCACGTCCATTCAGGGACCCAAACTTCCAGATCCTTTTGCATCTTACACATGTGGATTTCAAACTTCCCTTGGAAGTTGTATCCACTCTAGACAACCTAGGGGAAAAGAAAAAACATCAAAGAATTGGCACGGGTGATTTTAATGGACCAGGATTTTCACAGGCACACATCACTTGCACTCTCATTCCATCAGCTTTCAACATTATTCACAAAACCATATTTAACAACAGAGACTAGGGAATGTGGTCAATCTGCTCACTCAGAAAGAGAAGGTTTAGATGTTCAGCTAGCAGGTGATGCCATGTAACAACTGTGAAATAATTTTTGCAAGAAACTTCAAAAAGCTTTTAGAAACCTCTATAACTTTTGAGAAAATATTACACATACCAAAACAAAAACAAAAAACAGTAATCATGGAAAATTAATAAGGTTATTTATTAAGCTGAAAGCATGATTTCAACTTTAAACACCATCACAACCCAACAAAGGCTTTAGATATTATACATAATTATTAAAAAAAAATGTGTATTAAAAAGTTATTTTGATGAATTACACTAAAAATCATTAAAAAAGTGATAAAATTTTTGGTAACAAATTCTTAGTGTATGCAAAAAGTCTTAAAAATGCAAGTGGCTATTTGTTATATGTTTTCAGTTGATGAAAATTTCAATTAATACAAAGAAATAAGGCACTGTGTATCTATTTTGATCAGTGGATACATACATTAATCATTCTAAAAAGATGCTGATGCTTTTACAGAAGTAACCAGTTTTTTGTTTCTTATTCTGGTAACATAAAAAGGAAAAATGTACTTACTTTAAAAATATTTAGGTATATATCTATCTTACCAGTTACCTCAGCGTTACTGTTGCTAAGAAATACTGAGTTTAAGTTTCATCATCTATAAACTTGTGATTAATAATAACCAACCTTTAAGAACATTGTGATATTTAAATGAAGCAGTAGATATACAAATACCTGGCAAATATCTTTTCATCAATAAATATTATGAAAGTTAACATGTTTCTGAAAACATCAATTTTTATATCAATTTATGCAATTTCAAACTACAAAAGAGAAATTAAAACTGATTAGCTTTAAATTTTCTTAAGGCAATTTATGTTACTAAATGTTCAGTACCATTGTTTTGTTAATTTAGTACGTAAAAATTAATTTAAAATTGTCTGCAGGCACTTTTTAAATATACTTTAGGAGTTACATTTATGAAATTGTGCTTTTGAGATTGGCTTCTTAGGTTTTGGTAATAAATGATATATACTTTTTTGGAGATTTGTTTTGAAATTAGGTTAACATTTGATAGCTCTAATTATTTGCTTGCATTTACCTTTTAGTCATAATTTTTCCCTCTTTAATTATGCTTATTTAATTAAAGTAATGATTTAAGGCTGTTTTGTTTTTTTACTTTTTATGACTGCAGATACATCATAACACCTGAGATATTTTATTAATTTATCAAATTGATAAATAGATTCTTACTCTGAAAAAAAAATCTGTAGTAACTATGCTTTTACATATATTAGAAGAATATAAAGAAGCATTCAACTGAACATTTTAGAATTACAAGTTTTAGTGTAACTGATAACTAGATGCAATATAAATATGTAGTGTGACTGGATGACTAGGTAGTGGAAAAAATTATTCAAGGCTTTGAATTGAGTTTGTGCTAATATATTTTAGGCAGAAATACAAAGCTAATTAAGTTCCTGCTAACTGAATGTGGGGTGCTACTAAAAGATATACCTAAAATGTAGGAGTAGCTTTGACACTGGTTAGTGTGTGAAGGCTAGAATTTTGAAGAACAAGGTATAGTTTTGGTTGCCTTGAACAAATTATTAGCAAAAATATAGATATTGAAGACATTGATGATAAGGGATAAAAAACAAGTGGGGAGCATTGCAGATAAATCTCAAACTGCCTTAGAGAAAGCCTAAACTGCTATGAGCAGACTGTTAATAGAGACCTGGACTTTAAGAGAACTTTCAGCAAAGTCTCTGAAGCAATGAGGCACATGCTATTTTGTTCTTGTGAAAGGAGGATCCTTTTCATATGGTCGAGAAAGTTCAGTGAAATTGTGTCCTATAGTTATTTAGAAAGAAGAACTTGTAAGTGACAAACTTGAATATAATAGCTATAGAGTTTTTTAAATAAAGTGCTGAATATACTGCCTGACATCTTTTTGTTGCTTACAGCAAAATATGGGAGGAAAAAGATAAATTAAGGTAATAACTATTGAACAAAAATGAACCAGGCTGATAATTTTAGAAACTTTAGCCTCCCTAGATAGCAACAATACTGAAAGTCTGAAGTGCCAGCTGAAAGTATGGCATACAGTAAAGTGACTGTCACAATATATTAAGGATGTGCCCTTAATCTCAATATCAATCAAATCAGAGGGACTCTAAGATGTTTAAAAATATCATTACACAGCTATGTTGGTAGAAGCCAAGAATAAGGAAAATATGATCTCAGAAATACCTGTGAAAGTATCTTTTATCTAATTAAGTAAACCCAGTCCAATTCACACAATTCAAAATTTTCCTGATAAATTTATATCATAAAAAATGGTGCCATCTTGTACTAAATAGGACAGAGAGAGTGCCAAATGCATGAAGGTTACTGAACCCCCAAATTTATACTGGCAGATGTAGGCTGATAAATGTCTCTTAAAAACATGTGCAACTTTTCATGAAAATGAAGGAGGAAACAGATGGCTGAAGGTAGAGCTCAGTGGGTGGAACCAAGAGTTTAGAGGGAAGGACAGAACCACAGAGGAATCATTCCAAGCTTCTCATACCATTTAAAAACTCTATCTAGAGTTTACCCACTTGCAACCGATTATGCTTTGAATCAGTTACTCCTTTTTGGTTTCTACTTTCCCCCCTTTGAACTAAAATTTCTATCATTGTTACCTTGCATATGTCCCACATTGTATATTGAACATATTGGGGTCAAATAAATTATCTCTGGATAAATCTATGGATGGAGAATGTATGACATGGGGATCTTGACTTAATAGATTATAGTCAGGATCTTCATTTGTGCCTGATTTCAATAACTTGGAAAAGAAGATTTAAATTTTTTTTCAGCTGATAAAATTGGATGGAATTTTGGACTTAACCTGATGTTATAATGGGATAAGAAATTTAGGAAGCCTGGTGGGAAGATGAATGTATTTTGCATATGGAAGAGATATTAATCATGGGAGCCAGAAGGTGAATTGTGCTAAGCAAAATCCTAAAATCCCTCATTATTTCTGCCTCTTGGTGTTACACCTGTGCTTGTGTTACAGTACATAAAAAAGGGGATTTTGCAGATATAATTAAAGCTACTTTTTAGGAGAATTGCGCGAGTGGACCTAAACTAATCACATAGCTCATTTAAAAGCAGAGTTTTCTTTAACTGTAGCAGAAGAGTAAGCCAGAGATTTAAGTGGGAGAAGAACAGATACATTTGCTGACTTGAAAGTTAATGTCACACCCTGGTAGCAAAGAAACGGACTTCACTACTATAAACACAACCAGCTAAATTCTTTCTAGAATTAGTAGATTCTTCCCCAAAGCCTCCAAATAAGAGCCCAGTCTGGCCAACATCTTGATTTCATCAGCTCTGTGAGACTAAGCAAAGAATAAATCCAACTCTATTTGGACCTAAGAAATAGTTATTGTTTTAAGCTTTTATGTCTGTGGTAATTTGTCATGTGGCAATAGAAAATTAGAACAAATATCTTCTCATTATTTGTAAATAATGTATGAGAGAAATTTGTATTTGTAAAGAGTCTCTTCATAAAGAAAGGTCTAATTTGTAGCATTTGCTGATTTCCATGGTAGTAATCCTGCCATCTGTCAAAAGTTCAGGAAAAAATAAAAAAAAGGAGTAAACTAATGAATCACAGAAGCAGTGGTTGGTGGAAGTTTGTTGTATCACACACCACAAATGACAGTTTGCGAATGGAATTACTCAAACCAAAACATGGAGTGAGGCTCAGGAGCATGAAGTTACAGATCAGCTCATAAAATGAAAATGAAAAAGTTAATAACTTCTACAATGATTGGTAACTATATTACAATTTTCTTAAATAAAAGGGAATAGGTTGTTACCTTATATCAAATTGGGGGAACAATTTAAATTTTGCTTGTCATTTTCAGAGGCATCCAGGTCAAGTTAGCCTCTCCCGACTAAATGTCTATACAAAATCTTTTTTTCACTTGATTTTAAGTTTGCACATAAAATCCCAGATAAAAGTACGTATTTGTTGTTTAGTAGATTCACATTGAAAAATATAAAAAAATAGGACTTGCATAATCTATTTGATAGGGTAATAAGAATTTTAAATTTTATAAAGATGCAAGAGAATCAATCTAAATAAAATCTGTCAAGTAAACAGAAATAGAAATAAGCCTTCTCAAAGCACAACAGAGCACCTAAAAGAATGTGAATGTAGACGAGCGTGTGTGTGTGTGTGTCTGCAGTATAAAACATAGCTTTCTTTTTGCACAAAAATATTGAGTTACTTTCTATAAATTTATATATTTATATAAACTTATATATATTAATATTAAACTTTCTATAAATTTATATTACATGTGGCAAAATATTAGTGAATATCATATTCTCAAAACAATCAGATATTCTAAAAAATTCAATTGTTTATTTAATTGAGCTTTTCCCACTTACACCTACCCCTTGTTTCAATCATTCATTCTCACACACACAAGCAAACACACAGAAATACTGGGCAAGTAGACAAAGACACATATACCAAAACAGCTTCATCACAAATATCAAGTACAAATATGTTTACTTTCTTCTGCCCCGATTTTTTTTCAAACTCAAAAAAAAAAAAAATGCTGTTCAAGTGAAAGTACATTGTTAACCTTTTTAATTGTCCAAATATGAGAGAAAATATATATATTTTTTATTTTTACGTTAAGTTTGTTCAAAATCCCTGCTCAATTTAGAAATTTTTAGTTGCTATTTCCTCTTAATAACTTATGTTCCTTTTAACAAAAGCTAGGCCTTAATGCTGATAATTATAATGAATATCTTTGAGTCAGGGGCTTCTTCCACTGAAAAGCATTATAATTATAGTCTTATATAAAAATAAATGTAGGCTATGGGTATTCATTCTTGAGTATAGGTCTGTCTACATGGGAGTGAAGAATTGATAAATTATAAGAAACATCAAAAGGATCATAACAGATTAGCAGCAACTTAACATTTTTCCCCTTCATCTGGATGCCTATATAATTATTCAACTGTGGCATATAAAACTGCACACCAAAAGTAGTTTTAATATCATTAGTTGTCATCCAGTTTTTAACAGGAATAATTGTTGAAAAGGCACCTCAAAGCCCATCTAGAAGAATCTCCCAAGTTTCTCCTCAACTTGATTCCTTGATATTTCTATCTAATACTAGGTAAAGTAAAAAGACAAAGCCCTTCTTTTCCAGATCTATGTTCTACCTGATTCTTTTTCTGGTCCCAAATAAATAAGAGGAGGAACAGCCATGTAGTATAGTAGCACCCTCACCTTGAGTGTGGCCTGATCTCTGTATTGGTTAAAAAATAAGGCTGAGATGCTGAAACAGATTCCCAAATATATGTTGCTAAAATAGAATAAACATCTCTTTAACTTTCATATAACAATATGTAAATAAATGAGTTCTATGGTATAGGCCTGCAATTCCATTATTTCTCATTTCTTGCTCACAGTTCTAGAATGTTGTGCCTTTTGCAAAACCAAAGTTAGCAAATCCTCATGCCTAAATTAGAGATGAAAGGAGTAGCTAACTAGTGGTTCATAATTTGCACACATTACATCCGCTCGTTTTCTAGTGATTAAGAAATCAGTCATGTGGTCAACATGACTGTCAAGGCCACTTTCAAAATGCAATCTTCACGAAGTCATGTGCACAGATAAATTTATAATACTGTGAAAGAACAGCTTCAAAGAAGTCAGAAGAAGACATCAACCAGCACTCTGGTACAGTTTTCATGACAAAGCAGAGTAATGACAATATTTCAGTATATATTTTTTTAAAGACTGAGACATTCTATTTGAAATAGCACCATGTGTGAGTTTGACACAGTGTCTGGATTCTGTTGGAACTACTGACAGCACAAACTAAAGAGATTCTTTCTTCATCTTTGTTACACCAGCCAGTTTTAATTCATTATTTTGATATTATCTCTTGTAAAGAACATGTGCACACATTGCCAAGGCAAAAATATATTGTTCACATTATTGGTAAATCGTTCCTCTAATCATTCTAGGGTTTAATGGTAGACCTAAATAACATTTTTAACACTGACATCTCAGTGTAAAGCAGATGACTTTAAAAGTATAGATAAGTTTTAATTTACATTTCCATAATTAAAGGATTCACCTCAGCAGTTTTCAGAGCAAAGAGAGCCTATGATTCTAGGAGAGATGCTAGGTTGTACTAAGCATGGCTGACTTCTAGCTTCATTATATTTAAAGTCTAGTATCCAGAAGCATTTTTTTTAACTAAGATAAAATGAAAATAAAACAACTTTCATGATTCAGTACATTCCAGTCTCTTTCTACAGAGAAAGTAGATCATCCTTACTGACTGCTATGTCAGTCGCTACTTAAATTTTCTGATTGGATTCTTGGTTAAATGGCAAAATTGGTGTAAAAGTTATTTTTCTCTATTATTTGAAACACAAACTTAAAAACACTGAGGCAAGCTAAGCTGTGCTTTATATGTTTTTATAATTTAATATTATATGAAGACTATGTCTAACATATCTGTATTTTGCAAGGCTTATTTTCATAAGATCACAAATGTGTATTTTATGTGATCAACTAAAAGATTTATTCTGGACATAAAATACTTTCATGTAAAAATAAACATATTACTACAGGGATTCATAAAAATAATCTAAACTTCAATTGGTTATATTCTAAATTTTCAGTATTATTTTTCTATAATACTCATTCTAATGAGAAACTACTGCAAAAATAGGCATCATATACATGATAACACCATAGGAAATTATAAATCTCATCCTAGTTATCCCCCAGAACAACATGTGTGCATGTACACAGGTCTTCAAAATCAAAACACTGATCAAATGTAAATTTTATCTTTACTCCTTACTATAAATTACTGACTCTCTACAAATAGGATATAATCTACCCTTTATTCAGTCTTTGATCTACTCAGTTTTATGTAATTAATGTAATTAAAGACCATTTTCAACACACTGACATTCTCACATAAGCTATAATTATAAAGCAAAATTGCTTATGTTATAAAAATTCTGTTGTAATGTGAGTATGATTTCTTGCACATATTGGAACTGAGTTTAGGCCTACATGGTCTTTATAATTTAAAATAGGAAAGGTGTGATTATCCCTTCTATCTGGCTCCCAAACAATCCTTCGCTTATATCACATCATCAATCTACACACTTAAAGGACTGATGGGCACTGCTGGAAAGAATGATGAATGGACTGTCTTAAAAGGCACTGCTTTGGTGACAAAAACTGGTAGATATGTACTTGCTGAGTCCTTGCCAAGGTTAATGAATGCTGATCACCACTAGGAAGCTGCATGTGGACAGAGGAAGGCAGACAATTCATGAGAGCATTGCCGAGTGTTGAGCACCTAATCAAAGAATATGTCATCAAATTGACAATTTCCCTCCGAGGGGAAAGGTTTACTTAGGACACTTGGTAGGATTTAAATAAGCTTCCCCAAATCTTTCCTTGTGGCTAAGGATTAACAAAGCACTTTCAATGAAAATAGATATGATGACCCAATTGACATGCTATTGAAGTTGAATAAAAATGTTATATAGAAAGGTAAATTAGAAGGCCAGCAAAAATTAGGTCTTCATTTAAATCTGTTCAAGCAAGATGCCATGTAATATTATGGTTAGGAGATAATATGATTAAATTAGTCTATAACTCTAAAGCATTTATGTAATGTTTACTACATATTAAGCACTTTTATGTTTATTATAGACATCTTAAAAATGCATAGTAAAAATGCTTTAAGAATATAGTTCTCAAATTTATATAAAAACAATGAAAATATAGTTGTACATTCTCAAGTTAATGCACAGAGAAATTACCAAATGACATTTATTGAAGATACTTTATCTTCAATTCTTAAATTTTTAGATATAAAATGTTATGGAATTATGGCTGTCATTCACATCAGTGTGGAACCACTCACTTATGATCAGTTAATATATGGCTATAGCCAAAAAAGCAAATTCAAAATTGCTATTACGACTTCTAGCTAAGTATGTTACATGACTGATTTTAATGAGAAATTAATTTTTCAATTCAGGTAGTAATGATTTTCCTCACTTTTTCATGATTGCTCTTCCGGAGAAAAAAGCATTTTTATAACATCCAGTCATTAATATGGTTTTAAACTGAGCAGACAATTTCTGTTAATTGTAATGGAGGCCATATTGGAATTTATGTAGTTTATATTAGGTTATATTATATATTTTTTTCAATAAAGTAGATTATTTCAGTAGTACCATGGTGGTTAATATCAGTACCATATTATTAACAGTTATCACACTCCTGCAAAAATCCATTTTGTAAACAAATTTTTTAAAAAATCTTAACAAATTTAGCTATTAAGAAATGTAGAGTTTACATGTATATGCCATTATTAAATGACCATGTATAAAAACCTTCAAATACAAGGATCATAAAGAATATAATGTGTAGCACAAAAAAGCAGTTTTAAAGAGTCAATAGATAAAAACATCTTATAGAACTTATTAAATAAGCTCAATTTTTCTATAGCAATATTATTAATTTGCAATAATTTATTTTGGAAAGGCTAATTTAATGAGAATTTGATAAGTGAGATAGCTATAAAATTAGGAAGGCAAGTATTTTTCTAACATATTTTATATAATATTAATAATCATAATAAATTTTTATCAATAGGATAATCACATATTATAAAATTAATATTAATATATAATAAATTATTAAAATCCAAAATTTTATGGAGCGAAAGTTAATTTTTCTACAATATATACTAAATATTACTCTTATCCCCACTCCATACATGTACAGAATACACAATTTAGGAGTCATTTGGGCATAAATTCATATCTTTCTCCAGGATTATGTGTGCACATACTTCAATACATACATGTGTGTTTACATGTATGCATATATGTGTATATACATATACACAAGCACAAAATACATAGTAGATATGGCTGTAACTAAACATTTTTTATTGATGAATCATACATAATATGCATTAAATAACATATATAATCATTACTTTTTAATATAATTACTTTTCATTTATTTTAAAAAATTGTCAATACATATAACCTTGCAGTTAGTTTATGTACAAATGTATGTGTACACATACATGCTCTATGTAAAGAGATATAAGCCATTCTGAGAAAAGAAAACCCTGTTTTGTGCTGTAAGTTCCCAATCCACAGTACTGTCCCTAGCATGTGAGTTGAAGGAAGCTGTGTGTGAAGGGAAAGATATGATTCAATGGAGAAAGTAAGCATAGCATATTAAGTGTATTATCTCAGATGTTAATGGCCATGAGTTGAAAGGAAAACCAGTCTTCTACCTGTGATATAGTATCGAGAGGCAATAAATGACTTTTGAAATATTGCTGCCTGGGCTTCAGCTCAAGATGCATTCTATGGCTAATGTGAAGGGTCTAGTAGAATGACTGCCATTCTTTCATTGGTCCAGTTTTAGACTTCTGATTTCAAAAAAGTATTTGAAAAAGGCTGTGTTAACTTTATGGTGATTAAAGTACACATTGGTGTACATGCCTGGGTAAACTATGACCCTGTCATCTCCTGTAATATAGTCATATTGTACACTGAGTACATTGAGCTTGGTATGATGCTCTTAACTAACTCAGTTGTGAAAATCAAGAGCATATCCAAATTTGTCAAGGATCTGAGTAAAACAACTTTAAATTTTAAATCTGAGTCTGAGAAAGAGCAGTTGAACATTCATTATGTCTGATATGACCTTTACCAATTCAGCAGTTATTATCTTTACTTGTGTACCCCTGGAATGAATCATTGATCTATATATGATTCCCTTGCATCCTAGAAGATGTCATTAATTCCATTAGTTTGGGTTTGTTTGTTTTTTGATCTTGACTTTCTTTCTACTTTTCGGATAAGAAAAGCTAGGTTTATTTTTTCCTAGAGGTATCTCTATCTAGTCTTGCTAGCACTGTAGATCAACATTTAATACTTGAGTATTCTGTAGTTCATTAATGAATGTGTTTAAAGGCGTATGAGATAATCAGAATTTTTGTGACAAATTTTTGTAATATAAACATATATTTCTGACTGGATTATTTTAAGACAGCATTTTTCTTTTCCAAATATGTGCCTTGCTCTTCCTGTCACCATTTTCACCACTATAGGTATATATTTGTAGATCTTCAACCTTTCCTAGGTGAGTCTAACTACAGCCTACTCTGTTGTCAATAATTAGTGTAAAGATGTGATTCAGTCACATAATTGTGGTGGTGGGTCCACTGCTCTCCTTGCTCATAAGGAATTTCTCCCTATCATCTTGTTTGGCTGTGTTAAGGGGGTAGAGGGAGTTTTCTTCCTTCAAGTCTCCATTTCAACCCTGAACATTCAAGAACTGTATTTCCTGTCAGGGCAGCAGAGTCTTAAGAGTAAGTTGTCACAAATATTGATTTGGTGGACTCAACATGCACAGGTTGACAGTGAGCTTTCTCTCCTCTGCCTTCTGGTCATCTCTGATGGTAGCTTCTCTTCCTTGACTCTCTTTTAACTTGTCTTCTCTTTCCCTTTTGTTGAGTCATCTACCCAATTTCATTCTATTTTTATACAAAACTATTCTCACCTATTTTTTTTAGAAGAAAACATATAGTCTTATGTGTCTCTTTTCATCTTTGTTTCTTATTCGTGATTTAAAGCAGGGAAAAGCCCTTGATGTACGGATGAGAGAAAAGAGTGGGAGAAGCAAAAACAACCATCTTAATATTTTGGTGTATAGTATTGCCCTGAATGCAACACAGAGATACAGTCACTTATGTATAAAACTCCTACCATGTGCCAAGCAGTGGTCTCAGTGTTGGGATACATTAGTAAACAAAACAAGGGTTCCTGTCCTCTTAGAGTGTCTATTATATAGTGGAGAGACAGATAATAATTAGTAAAGAAAACAAACAAATTAATTCTTATAGGGAAGAAAATCAAAACAGGAAACAATTAAGAGTATGGTAAGGAACAGTCTAATTTAAAACAGAGCTTGGAGGGCAAACCTTTATAAAAAGTAAATTTAAGCAAAAGCTATATCAAGATGCACAAGTCATCCAAGTGCTTATACGCTGAAAAGGCATTGTGGATAAAGACTCCAAAGAAGAAACATGATGGAATTTTGAAGAAGCAAGAGGAGACTAGTGTAGCTGGAACAGGGTGAGGAAGGAGATTAGTGGGAGGGGATTAGAAACTTAGAGACTTGTAGGAATTTATATTAAGATTTTTCTCTGTATAAAATAGAAACCATTGGAGGGTTTAGGATAAAGGAGCATTTTAAAGGAATCATTATTTTGAGATTGTACAGCAAACAAGGGAAGATTTAGAAAGGCAATAGATATACATTCATCTCTAATCGTCTGCAAGAGTATGGTGACTTAAACCAAGGTCATGATCATGAAGATGGTGAGAAGTAGTTGGATTCTGAATGTATTTTTCTACATGAATATAAATTGATTTAGAGTATATTCAAATGAAGAAATAATTAAATAGAAATATTAATTTTAATATGTAATTTAATTTTCTCAGATCTTTAGTGAATTGTGGAATATCTTAATGACCCCAGGGTGAGCAATTATGCATGCATGTACATATATATATTCAGAATTTATACATTTTGCTGGTTTGTCAGTTAAAAATAAAATAATTTTACCCCCAAATCTATCATTAGAATTCATTATTCCCTCAAGATGCAATATAAAATGATCCCCTTGTACATATCTGTAGACATTAGAAATTTAAAACATGTTTAAATTATGCTCCAACGAAAATAATCAATGAATTTTAACAAACTTGTATGTTTCATTTTCTTAATGTGTTTCAAAATTCTCATTCTCCCAACTTTCAAAATCTAAATTACAAATTAAATATATAGATGATAGATAGAATGATAGACAGACAGATAGACAGACAGAATATTGCCAAGAGCCTCACTTCACAGATGTTGATAGAAGTCTATCAGAATTGACTGATTAATACTAAAAGAATGTAGTCCACATGGCCACAGACAGCAGTGCCCTGGGATGCTGGCATACCGCTCTTTTCAAGCTGGCAGTTGCATGCTATCATCCCAGAACAATAATTAGCGCTAAGGCTGTGTGCAAATGAACAATTTGGGAATTTTTTAACAAGGTAGAATTTAAACTTAAAAAAAAAAAAAAGAAAAAAACCTGAACAGCTAAATGTTATTCCCAAGATTCTGTACCAAAAAATAACAAAGCAATCAGTGCAATGATGCACGCCTCAGTGAGATTGAAACTACTGAATTAAAATTTCATTTAGAGTTTACAAAGAGAAGCTCCAGAAATGTTTTTCCTTTCTTTAAACTTAAAAATATATGTTTGTGTTAAATGAGACAGCTCTATTCCTGATGGTAATTTTTTAGACCTAGATGGACATTAGAAAAGGGGGAAAAAAGGAAAGGAAATACAGAAGTTATTGGTCTTAAACACTATTAATTTTTCTCTAGTGGAAATAAGATGGGTAACAGATGGTAGGAAAGGCAATGAGAAGAACCCAGGTGAAAAATGAAAACAGAAAATTCAGAGCTAAAAACAAGCTCAGAGGGGGAAAAAAATGAAGTGTAGGGTAGTTACTTTATTTCAGAATGCAACATTTTCACCACATTCTAGTCCTGAGAGAAATGACTGCTCTTCTTTTGAATTTATAGTAAGACAGAGTTAAATAGAAAATACAAATAGTCCCAGCATTGGTCAAGACAGTTAGTTCTTTTTAAAATTCCCAGAAATATATCATGTTTATAAAACATTACACTTTGCCTTGACAAGGTACAGATAGTAAGCATAGTGTGTTAGCTTCCCAAGGTACGGTGTGCATATTAATTATAGCGATGTGTTATACTTTATAAAGCCAGGTTTATGCAACTCAAAAATGCAAAGAATGAAACACACTACTGTATGTTAAAGTACCTATTAGGCTAAGTCCAATTAATTTTAAACTTCTTTCTAGCAACAACTTGTTTTAGCAACAACTTGTTTTCTTTATATACCCATAATATAAATGTGAATAAAATATATTTTATTCATTTTTTAACAATTTTTAAAATTCTCGTATTTTTATTTTCAAAGATCCTCACATTGGCAGATATAATTCCAACAAAAAAAACATGATAGTTATTTGGTGGCCCTTTCAGAAACATCTCATCATCTTTTTTTCCCCTATTTTAAAAGTGATTTTTAAAAATACTTTATTTTTTTACAAATAACAATCACATATATTTAAGATGTATAACTGATGTTTTGATATGTATACACCATGAAACTACTATCATAGTCAATGTAATTAACATATCCATCACTTCCTATAGTTACCTGTGTGTGTGTGTGTGCGTGTGAGTGTGTGTGTGTGGTGAGAACACTTGAGATTTACTTTCCTAATAAATTTGAAGTTTTTTATGACCCATTATTACTAACTACAGTCACTGTGCTGTATGTTGGTTTCCACACACTATTCATCTCATAACTGAAAGTGTGTACCCTTTGATTAATATCTCCCCTTTGGTAACCAGCATTCTATTCCCTGTTACTATGAAACTGATTTTATATATATATATATACACACACACACACACACACACACACACACACACACACACACACACACATTCCACCTATAAGTGAGATCATATATTTGTCTTTTTTTGTGTGTTTCACTTATTCCATTTAGTCTAATGACCTCCAGGTCCATCCATATTGTCACAAATGGCAGGATTTTGTAAAGGATGAATAATATTCCATTGTGTAGATCTAACATTTTCTTTATCCATTTATGTTTCCATCCCCTTCCTTTTACATCTCTCTCAGTCTTCAAGAGTACTCAATACTAACAATTTTGTAATTGTAGCTATATCCCATTCATAGTGAGAGACAATCCTACATTCTGAACCAATTTCTTCATTTGCTTAGTTTTATGCTGTTAGATTATCACATTCTAATGTAGAATGAAAGAACTCTTCCCTTGCTGAATTTCAATTATATGACAAGAAATCATTTGTACTTAAGACAAATCTCTAAATCAATTATAGTAAACAAAGAGGAACATAACTGTGACAGGGCATTTAGAACAAAAATGACTAATGCTAACAATTATACAAAAATCTAAGCTCTAATTTCACCTTTAAATATACTTAAAACATCTATTAATATAAAATTTGAATTAAGATCACACATATTATTTAAAATCTTCTTTGTACTGCAGTATCATGCAATGCCTATTTGTATTGTGCAATATCAGAACTGCATCTATAAAGAAAACAAACTAATTTAAAAAATGCTTTCTAAGTATTAAAAAGAACCGGAGGCTGTTAAAATAGTATGCTTTTCAATCTGTTTTCTCTCTCTCTCTCTCTCTCTCTCTCTCTCTCTCTCTCTCTCTCTCTCTCTCTCTCTCTCTCTCTCTCTCTCTCTCTCTCTCTCTCTCTCTCTCTCTCTCTCTCTCTCTCTCTCTCTCTCTCTCACACACACACACACACACACACACACACACACACATCATTCTTAACTTTGGATTCCAGTGATTTTCTGGTGACTGGAAGTACATACTGAGATTAGGAGGACTTAATACTTAATAGAGTCTTTGAATATTTCAATATTTATTCTAAGCATCATATGATCAAAATGACTCTTGGTAATTTCTTTTCTAAATAGACTACAGTCATTTAGTGCACTGAGTAGGCACTTAGGGATATCAAAAACCAAACTGAAATCACATGAAGATGTAGTTCACAAATGCAATGATACACTATTCAGCCATAAGAAAGGATGAAATATTGGCTTTTTTTTTTGAATGGATCTTGAGAGTATCATATTAAGGGAAATAAGTCATTAAAAAGGACAAGAATCATACCATTTCACTCATATGTGAGATATAAAACAGAAAGCAAAAAGTCGACAGACAAATCAACAAACACAGACAGAGACAACAGTAAAGTGTTTACCAGAGGGGAAGGCAGTGAGGGAGAGTGAAGAGGGTTAAGGTAGTAAAATATATGGTCATGGAAGGAGACTAAACTTTGTGTGGTGAACATACAGTGCAATATTCAGATGATATAAAACTGTACCCTTGAAACATATGTTATTAACCAATGTAATCTCAATAAATTAAAAAAAAGCTGCAATCGAATACTATAAGTTGATTTACTAATATAAATAACTTAGATGACTGTATATAGAGTAAACTAGAAAAGGTAGTTTGGGGAACATTCAGAAGACATAGAGATTACCTATACTTTCCCGCATCTAATAGGTTGTGATAAAGCAATTTGAGCCTGGATTTAAAGAAAAGGTACAATTTCACCATACACATTTGCAGCATGAAAGGACAATATTGGGGGCTAAATCTATGCTTGTATCAGGCGTACTCTGGAGACATTATTTTATTTCTCATTTCTGCAGTAAAATCCATTATGTCGACTTGTTTTCCTCCTATTTTAATCTTTCTTATTAAGTTATTGAAAGGCAAAAATAAAATATTATATATATATAGTAAGAATTCTAATTAAATCTAGTAACACGTTATCTATTAAACTATGGCCTTAGGAAGAAAATATGAAGCAATGACTTTCCAATGTTACTGTTAATATTTATTATTAAACAAAATATTCCTCAAGAATGACATATAATCATTTGACAAAGCTATCATGAGAGAAAATAATACAGTATTATGAAAAAAAAAAGGTTTTCCCGAAGCAAAAATATTCAGGCAAATTTTAAATTATGTATGAGAAAGAAATTGCAATTGTTCATTCAAGTGGACATCGACTTCTGTTCAAACCTTTTTCTCATTTAAGTTTAAATTTATTAAACTTTATCATTATTGCCTTTTAAAAAATGAATTTCCAACAAAACTGCAAGGGGAAAAAATGATAATCCCAAGCTTTTACTCAAGAAAACCCTGTGATATATTTTATGTTGGCAATTTGCAAAAGCAAAATAAAGTATGTTATTTTACAAATGTGAACAGGAAGAAAGCTGCATGCATTAACATGATGGCATATTCTCAAATTGCTAACAATTTTTAGCAATACTCAGCAAGATACTAGAAGTGGCTAAAATAATACCAGCTAGCCAGTGCTGAAAGAAAGTTAAACATTCTCAAGATTGTTATTGCTCTTTCACTAAGTATTCAGAGTCAGTCATTTTGTATGCAGTTATTTACTGTTATTAATAAAGGCATGATAGTATTTGAAAGAAAGCAGAAAAATACAGCAACAAAGCATTAAAAATACATTACTTTTTAATTTGGAAAGAAGTTATGTTGAATCTGTATTAGTATTTAAAATAATACTTTTATTTACACATTTTATAAAATAATTCCATAATCCAAATAAAACCTAAATACACATTTATCTTGATATAGTCTATATCATGCTTTTATATTTTTATTTGTCTTTGCCCACAGGACTTTTACTTGAGTTTCCTGGGTCAGTAGCATCAAATACATTAATAAGTTGTATTTAAAACCAATGAAAATAATTTTGTGGTATCTTATAACCTATAAATAATTACATAGTACCCCCACAAGAGCCATAAGAACACATTCAGATTAATTATTTCAAATTAAAAATTTATTATGTAAAATAGACAAAAATTACTGGAATGTATGGTCTTTATCTTAGTTGTTTCTTGACAACCTTTAAATGCCAAAAAGTCATTATCAAAGTTAAAATAATGAAAGACAAATGTTTATGTTTTTCTCATGTATTTTAGATCTAATTTAACATTAATAAACTTTTCCAAATAATATAACAAGTTGAGTAACTCTAATATTTGAATATTCTAATGATATTTAAATACTATAATGGTATATCCATTGGTTGACAATATTATTTGGGTAAAACATTAGGACACCTTTTTGCTCTTTTTTTATTTTTAGAAAAGTCCTAAAAAATATCACTTTTGGACATGTCATTTGGTATCACCTTGAAAATTTCAAGTAAATGTATGTTGTGATTTCAGAACTACAAAAATCGTAAATGACCATGAGGTTGATATTAAATTTAAAAAGGATTAATAAAAAATTTAACTGCATACCTCTAAGGTTATATATTTGTATTAGTTTCAATGAGAATTATGTTCCTAAATGTTTTTGTGTTCTTTTAATGATACAAAGTTTACCAAAACATTTTTAGAAAATGATATAAATTGGAATTACAGAAACATAATTTTCCATATCCATATCACATGTAAGAAAACATAAGAAATAAGTATTATGTTAGTTATTTGCCATTTACCTCTCCAAATCCGCCTTCTAATCTTTTCCATTCTTTTGTGCCTGGGAAGGCTGACCTGCAGCAACGGTCTCCTGTGCTCCCTGGCCCTGAAGTGCATTTAGCCAATAAGAGAAGCAACAGGAGATCAGAAGTTTAGAGGAGAGGGATTTATTTCTTTACTTTTACATGGTTGTAAAACTGACTTCTTTTAGGCCCCCAGAAGCAAGAAATGGGATTTGATAATGCTTTAGTAATAAATGAAAGTGAAACTACTCAGCAAAATAAAGTAACTCAAGGGAAACGCATGATTAAGAGATTGGCCTTTTCTTCTTTTTTCTGTATAGCTTCAAACTAGTTACCAGCAAGCTGAGAGGAGGATTTGATGAAGAAAGCCTTTTAAGCCAGGATTGAGAGTAATGCCTAGGAAAAAATTTTGTATTACTTGGCATCTAAAATTGATTGAAAGGAGAAAGAACCCTAGTGAAATGCTGAGAGAATTCTATGGCCAAGAAATCAGCAGCTTGGACTCCAAAAGTCTTGACCGAATGTGACAGAAAACAAACTTCTGTAGAATCCTTTTTTGGGGGGAAAAAAAAAAAAAACTACAAATGCTTACATACTTCAACAGGTGCATATTTCACAACATCTATTTTAGACATGGCTATGAGAAGTACATGAAGAACCTCCCATAATGCAGAGTCAAGAGTCTTGGAAATGGATTCTCCCTATTGCCACAGCAGATGTACATATTAATTAAAAAAAAAAAAAAAAGAAATTCCTCCTCTCTCAAGGAAAGCCTTTGCAATGTTTGCAAAGTAAGATTCAAACATTGTACAAGCCAACACTGCTATGACAGCTTCATGTATTGTATCTTCTCATTTTATTCTTCAGAATTTTAAAATTGTATCGATGTTATTTTGTTTAAACTTTATCATTGTGTTGGCAGCTAATAAGATATTCTCTCTCTCTCTCTCTCTCTCTCTCTCTCTCTCTCTCTCTCTCTCTCCATCCCTCTCCTCCTCCTCTTCTCTCATTCTCCTGCTCTCTCCCTCTTTCTTATCTCTCTCTGACAATCGAAAATTAACTATATTTGGGCGTGATAAAAGGATTATATATCAATCAGATTTCCTGGATTTTAAGCTGAATTCTGTGACCGGATGGGACTTTGATTTAATTCCCTTGAAAAGGAAATGATTGTGCTTAAAGTGAGAGAAAATAAATGAGTCACATCATTAGTGAATAGAATGGTGGACTGAGGTAGACATGTTACTCAATTATCAACTCATTTTATTTTTTTTAATGATATAGATTATATTCCTGAACACCTTTCATTTTGGATAAGATCATAAAGCTGATTCTTGTCAATATAATGTGTGGTGTGTTCACCAAATCCATACTTCATCTAGTATTTATTTCTTCAAGACTCACTGAAGATCATTTGCATTACACTAATTATTCTCACAAAGTCTTTATGACTTATACTTTCTCAAATGTGTTACCTACAGAAGGTGTCTTTGCTTCCTAAAACCTATATTGGTATTAATAAACTTATCAAATGTAAGAGCCAAACTCAATATTTCAATATTTAATATCAGCAATGAATCATTTCTCATGTCTGCTTTTACCTGGCTATAATCTATTGATACTTCTCATTTAATTTCTTAATGATATTGTGCGCTAATTTTGACTTGGTTTCCACCTAAAATGCATTGCATCCCATTTTATCCTCCTTGGCTGGGATTTGCTAGTGGTTTGGAATAGGGCCATTAAAAAATAATTTAGAAGTACCAAGTTAACCTATGTCAAAATTATATTTATTTGTCAATTTCATACAAGAGAAAACCAACTTACTCAAGAACAAGTTTCACAAATCTCTAAGAAAACATTAAGATAGAAGAGTAAAGCTAGGAAGTCTAAAATGTCACTCTTGATTAGTTAAAAGGAGGACTGTAAAGTATCTTTTATAGAATTTGTCACTAATCACATTCAGTCACCACTGAAGTGGACACTAAGTATGGACATTAAGTACTTACCAAGGATTGGAATAAGTTATATAAAATTCTATTTGTTATATGTTTTCATTATCATGGTCATGAAAATCATAACATCTAACATTTTTAGCTCACTATCATACAATCCTTTATGTAGATTTACAAAGCACAAACACACTCTATTAAACCATTAATATAATCATCACTATTAATGTGATCATCATGTATAGAATCATCAAATTGTCTCTATTCTAGAAGTATTGCAGATGGATTCCTCCAGAAAGTTCTCATAAACTGTAGCCATCTATTCCCCTTTATAGATGTGTTTTTTTTTCAGTTTTACCCAATCTTGAAGCAGAACTAAGCATAAAAATATCATTTTTAATAAAAGTAAATCATCAAGCTTCAACAAATTTGGTAAGTGCTGTGAAATTTTTATAGGATGGACAGAGGGAGTTACATTATATTTCTCATAGAACATAACAACATAAAGCCATTCTATTATAATTGTCTCTTCTAATTTTTTTCCAAGCACATCTTAATTGCATGGGTGGGAGAAGGGAGAAGTGACAGAGATTTTCTATCGTTGTCCTACCCCTAACCTATTTCTCATGACAACTGAGCTTTTTGATTTGGCTTCTGGATCTCGCCATGGATTCATCGCCTAGTCTCACATTTTATGTAGAACAACATTTCTCTTTTGAGTTTATATTAATTTCACATTATATTTCTCAGCAAATAAGAAAGAAACTGCATTCAAATCATTCAAAACTGCATTCAAAATAGACACATTAAAAGTGTGTCTATTTAGGTCTTGAAAGTTTGAAAACTGTAATGATAATTAAACATAAAAAGAAAACACTTTAAAAGACTTTAAAAGATCTAAAATTCTAGGCAATCAGACACAAAAGAGAAATGTGGTGGCATATTTGCCTGACATTTCCCTGATAGCTGTTTTCTTCAGTTTTTAATATATGCAATTTACAAAAAAAAAAAAAAAAATCAAGGGTTTCCTATTCTGCATGTGAGGAGTCAAAAAGTCATCACTCCATCTGACCAAGAAGGAAAAAAACTAAACAGACTAAAATATCAACAACTCTTATTAAATCTGTAATAGAAGTGAGAACAGAGAGAAAACTACTGCCCTCAAGATGGGAGAGATGATAGGTGAATACAAGGAAACACAGCTTCCTGGTGGAGAGAGTCACAAGCAGAATCACCCTTGGAAACCCATGCCAGGATAGGGAAAGATTAACTGTAATTGATAAATTGCTGGAGCCTTAGTGTGGAAAGTCTGAGATTGAAAAACTTCAGTGGGACCAGTCATAGGTGGGCTCTCACAATTCTATGAATTTTACTTTGAGGAGCTCAACCTGGTTTTCATAATAAAAACTGAAGAAAAATTCCCTCCTGTCAGTCAAGGGGAGGGTAAAGGAAGAGATTTAAATTATATGCCAGAGCACTCTGTTCTTAACGAGGCCTGCCCTTAGGAGAAACAAATTTACCAGAGCCAACCTGCTGCTTTTTATTAGAGTCAAATTGACCTGGGGGATTGAAAATTCAGCAAGCTCTAGCCTTCCAGGTGGGGGAATAAGAATATTCAGTGCTAACCAATTCTAGCCTTTCATGTGGGGGAAGGAAATTCCTAACTTCAGCTCAAATAAGCGCCACAGTGGAAATGGAAATATGCCACTCCAACCCACTCTAGCCATCCTTTCCTACCTAAGTGTGTGTGTATATGCGTGTGTGTGTGGGGGGGAGGGGTTTGGGGGTGCAAGAGAATGAGAAAAAACTTTTGAAGTTCACAGTCTAGAGGCATAGGGTCACAAATAGAGTATGGGATATTGGAGGACACCCAATGAGAACAGTAACAAGAAAAAAATAATATTAAAAAATAAAGATTATTTAAGAAGCCTCTGGGACAACTCTGAGGATAACAACATTTGCATCAAAGGAGGAGCAGAAGGAGAAGAGAGAGAGCAGGTAATTGAACACCTATTTGAAGAAATAATGACAGAAAATTTCCTTAACCTGGTAAAGAAAATAGAAATACAACCCCAGGAAGTTCAGAGTCCTAAACAAGATGAACCCAAAGAGGCCCACACCAAAACACCTCATTATTAAAATGTCAAAGATTAAATTCAAAGACAGAATCTTAAAAGCAGCAAGAGAAAAACAATTAATTATGTACAAGGGAGCTCCCATAAGATTTTTAGCCAATTTCTCAACAGAAACTTTACAGGCCAGAGGACTTAGCACAAAATATTCAAAGTGATGAAAACCCAAGAATAAAACCAAGATTACTTTACCCAGCAAAGTTATCATTTAGAATGAAAGGATAAAGAGCTTCCCAGAAAAGAAAATTCTCAAGGAGTTCATCATAACCAAGTCAGTTTTATAGGATATGATGGAGGAACTTTTTTAAGAAGAAAAATTATGTATCAAAAGTTTAAATAAAGAATGACAATAAAAGTGAAAACAAAACATCAAAATTTGTTTGATGCAATGAAATCAATGCTTAGGTGAAAATGTATTAAAAACTAAAAGTAAAAAAGATTAAAGAAAAAGATGAGAGAATCGTCATTTCATTTATATTTGAGATACAAAACTGAAGGCAAACAAAAAAGACAAACAAAAATTTATAGACACAAACAGTTCAGTGGTTACTAGTGGGAAGAGGAGGAGGGAAGAGGTGGATAAGAATAAAGGGAGTCAAGTATATGGTGAAGGAAGGAGATTTGACTTTGGGTCAACATACAGACAATGAATTTACAGTTGCAATATACATATGATGCATTAAAGAACTGTACAGTTGAAACTTATATATTTTAATTAACCAACGTCACTCCAATAAATTTAATGAAAAAGGACAAAATTTGGAATCCCAATGTAGCCTTCACTCTAGAAAAACTATTCACTCTAAATTTTGTATTTTGTTTAAATACCTCTAAAATTAAAAAATATATATATATATATTCTCAAACACTATATAACAAAATTAAAAACATAATCACTGTACTTTAATTTTAAAAAAATGTAACTTGTATATTACCTGTGGTGATGAGGATAGTTGCATAAAATGAGCTACTGGGGACTTGGTTTTATGCACTGCAAAATGATATATATTAGATGGCATATTTAGTAGAGGGAAATGCTACATATTATAATTTGAGAAATATTTATAGCTAAAGAAAAGATCACGGCACATTTGAAAGTTGGAAGACCAGAACAGGATTTATCGTAAATAATTAACTGACAACAATTAAGTGTATAGATTCTCATATTACATAAAATTGAATAATAGGAAGCAGATGTTTATTCATGCAGAAAGCATAATTATGTATGTGTACTAATAACTCAGTACTTAGTCACTGTATTAAGTATTAAGATGGATCAAATGAAATCACTGTAAAGATTTTGGAAAATGGGCTAGTCAAGTTTTTCTTCCCTACAACCCCAAGTTGGAACAAACCCTTTAGTGTTTTAATAAATAAAAATTTCCATCTAGAAAAACCTAACCTACCAAGAATTCTGAAATATATAAGGTAGACTTCCAAGTCCTTCATATGGAAACAAAATTGAAACAACCGAATTGAGCTAAAATAATTAAACTAAAGGCATCCATCAATAAGTATCATAATCACATTGACTGAGAAAATATAAATGATTCTAGAAAAAGAAAATTTTATTACAGACATTTAAAGACATAAGTTATAAAAAACATTAGAATATTTTGAAAATTTATTAGTAATTATATTGTTTTATTAATAATAGTTATCTTCTATTTACTTATACTAATAGTACGAGTGAGCAATCATGTTTATTTTGCTAGGGGTCAAGATTTTCAATATAAGAAAAAAATATTCAGTAGAATGGAGTACTACTACTATCACTTAATGGAAACCACAAAAAGTGATACTTAATATCTGTAAATACATATTTGAATAAAACAATAAAAATAAAAGTATAGACATGTGTTTTTTGTATTTCTGCCACTGAAATAGGCTAAGATGTCTCCACTATGAAATATTTCAGACCTCCGGTTCCTACCCCTATTAGTTTTTATTAAAAGAAATTAGTTCTTTTTGGAAAAATGGCTGATTTAATGTCTGGGCCCAAAATGAATCAACTGAGTTGATTCAGTTTTCAAAAAGTAATGATATAATGTTGAAAGGACATAAAAACCAATGTAAAACAGGCTCCTACTGGCCAATCTGACACATGTGAGTATCAAAGGAGGAATATTGACTGAGATCATTTGATACACAGTAAATCTAAAAAGTCTTAAGACTTTTTATCCTTATAATGATAAAAGGAGAAAGGTTAACATACAGTGATGGTGAATAGAATATTCCTGTTGAGTCTTGTTATTCAATCTCCTTAGTATTATTGAGTCATTTTATTAACCTGGAAATTAATAAATTAAATATACTGCTTAGTAACATTTTTTGCCCTGAGACAAAGACACATAAAATAACCAAATTCAACTGTGATATAATTTATGTATCTTCAAAAGCCAAAAAATGCACAATTCAATTTGTTGCAAGGTTTTGAAAGCTGTATTTCTTCAGTTAGCCTCAAAAACAAAGATGTAAAGATAAAAAAAGAAATATATTCCATGTTTTAGAGCTCATCAACTTCAATAGTAACTGCAGATTTCTCTTCCACAGAAGAGTCTTATAAAATATAAAACTTGAATCTAAGAAAGTTGGCTAAATAATTACTCCTTTCTTGACATGAGAAAATTTTTTGACATTAAAATGGCTATGAAATAGGTGATCTGAAACTCTTCCAATTGTTATAATTTTATGGACTGTGGTTCACAGGACTATAGTGAACAGCTTATAAGAAATTATTATGAGAAGACTCAAGAAAATTCCAATACCTGGAAAAACCTTGCTATTACTGCCAAAAGCACAATTCTTGTCTAAATTCCTTTTCAGTTTAGGAGTGGCTGCCAGGTGATTTGGTCTTTGGAAATAAATTATAAAGAAAGCATTGGTAATCACTTAGTGCCTCGTGGAAATTTCTGGACCCACCTCAAGTCAATATATGACTCTCACTGCAAAATGTTCTACAAAGCAGCAGAGGTCCATAAAGAAGCTCCAACCACATCAAAATAAAGTGAACCTGAAACTTCTACAAATCACAAATTATATTTCTGATCAAAAGTCTAAAAGAAAACCTCTATATTTTTATTATTCCGTGGTAGCTTTGACTTAGAAGTTTCAAAACGGTTTAGCTTATAATATCTATTCCCAGATAAGTGAACATCAATGAAGAAATTCAAAACTGCGAGGACATACAAAGGTTATAGCTAAAGGTCATCTGGCACAAACTGAAAACTACCAGCCTAACACCAACTACGACTCACAGGGCTTCCCTTTTTTACATTTGTTGCTTACCTGCCTCTTATCATTTCTATTTCCATCAGGTGTTTCTAACAGATGAAAAAATTGCACAATTTGGAAAGGTATAAATTTATCCTTATGATTGCATGGGTATTAAAATATAAATTTGCACATCTTACAGAAAGAAGACTATGTCAAAATCAACTCCCTCTAATCCAATGAACTTTGCAAAATGTATTTCAAAATTTAAAAACTTATTTAGTAAAAAAAAATTCTTAATAATTTACTCCCTGAATGTCATAGTTCAATTTCTTTCTCTAAATGAAGGCCTTGACTGCTTTTTTGTTTTCCAAATGTTTACATGAATCTTCTTTTAAATGTATAACTTACCTTGTTACCAACTCTTCCGGTTTTAAAATATGCCATGATTTGCTTTCTAAATATATGTTATTACCTTTTTTAAGTTTGTTTTCATGTGAGAATAACTCCTGGACAGGTAGAATATTTTAAACAGAACCGACAAAATAGATATGTTAAGAACTGAAGTTTGCTTGTTGCTGGGTTGTGGCCAGTCTTTGCTTCTATTTTTTTCTTACTACATGCAGACATTTTAGAAATCAGAAAAATCCATATTTCAACCAACTACACAAATAAAAAGATATATATCTTTGTAGAGTAAAAATGGGACAAAAATGCAAACATGTGAGTTGGCCTGAAGCTTGAGACACCCTGAGATAAGAAGCAGGCAACCTGGCCCAGAATCTGGGTCCTGTTAGGTGATGGGGGAATAAAATTTCCTCTATTGGTGGGAATCGGAGCCAAGTTCATTTCACAAAACCAAGTTTGGGGACAGAACTCCTAAATGAATGTAAAAAACCAGAAAAATTCTTGGGGCTGCTGCCTGCAGCTTCATATTTAGAGAGTGAGGACTCCCAGATGGCAAAAGCTGTTAGGCCATCTTTGAGCAAGTGAATATATGTGTAATATCTGTAGTAGTATGGTGGGATAGAGATGCCAAGTCACCAATATAAGGTTAGTACTGGGTTGGGATATCTCCTGATTGGGAGATTCAGTTCTGATTTATGCTCAAACAAAATATACCCCTTAATGCACAAATACAAGTATTGTTATACCTTCCATGTAATACCATTAAATGTATATGTTTGATCACCAAATATTAGATCATTTTCCTTGTCTATGCTTCTGTTTTATACTAGTTATCAAATATCTTAATGTGTACCATTTTATGACATTGAATTAATTTCTAACATTTTAGAATTTAAAATTCACTGTCTTTTTTTTTTAATATTATAAGCCATTCTGTTTATATTTTCCACTTAATTTTCCCTTAGTATCAGACTGCAAATGCCAAGAACTGCCTACATAAAGAGTAAACATTGGACAGAGATGGATATATTTTTAGTATTATCTGTAAAGTAATCTTGATATCTACTAGTGGGGAAAAAACTACGACATTTAAAAATAAATTATTAGGAAAGCAACATGGAATGAAACATTGTGTTACTTAAGTAAAATAAGGCAATTTTATCTTATATGCCAATAAAATATATTAATCATTTATGTAGTTTTCTAACTTACTAAGTAAAACAGTGGAAATTATTTTGACACTGCCACAAAAATTTTGGTGAGAAAGAAATCATTGCTTTTTCTTTTTAACAAACATATATCACTGTTTTTTTGTTATTTTTCCTTCATAACTTTATCATCACTATGTTGCTATTTCATCAATAAATTTAATAATATTAAGAAAAATTAGTTGGAATATTGCTGTGTCCAATTTTAAAATAAAATGTTAAATTTTAATTATTGAAGACACAGAGAATGTTGCATTGAACTATAAAATATTATTCTCACTACAAAATTATTCTTACTTTAAGGAAAGTTAAAAACCAAATGAACTATTAAGAGTCTTCTTGTGAACCACAGAATAAATGTGTAATATCTTTAAAGCACGAAGTCTCTCTACTAAAACAATAAATAACCCAAAGGAAAAATTAATAAAATACATAAATAGGGATTTCATAAATAAAAATTACAGTTAGCTAAAACTGAAAGGATGCTGTGGTTTTCTGAAATTAATGTGAATTAAAACAATGAGATATGCTTTTCTACTGTATTTGTCAAAAAGTAGGCATTATGATGTGAAAAAAATCAATAAAATCCACAGCTGGCCAGAATAAAGAGAATGGATATCTTCAGATGCTTTTGTTTGCATTTTATTATAGTATAAACTTGTGGAGATTAATTCAGCAGCTTCCATATTTAAAATATATATTTCCTTTGTTCTAGAAATTTTGTGTTTAAAAACTCTGTCCCACAGAAATACTGTCATTACTTTACTACATCATAATTTTAACAAAGCACTTGAGTTATGATGACTTGGCAGGCCATGTGTTTAGCATTTTCACACTGAAATGTCTACTGTGTATTGTATATTATATCACACTGGTATACAACCATGAGAGAAGGTTAAGACTGAACAATAGAATTATTCCAGGACCTTATTAACTACTAGAAATTTGTTTTCTAAGGACCCATCACAGAAATATAAGTTAAGTAAACTCTGTATGACATTTTAATGTGTATTAGAGTCACAATTTTATCTTCACAGATAATCAAATTTTCTGTATATGAAATACTAAACTTACATAGTATTTTAAAATAATGTCTGAGAAAAGTAAAAATGGCAGACAGAAGCATAGGCTTTATAGCACAGGACGAAGTTTTTCCCTTTCAAGAGCCATGAACCTGGGTTTTAATGTGACATTAAGTATCAGAACTTAGGATGCATAACAGTTCTTCAGGTTTCAATGTTGCTGTCTTTCCAATTAAAGCTTTCTAGAAATTTGGAAAGAAAATGGAGGCTTAACCCACTTATTGTGGAATACAGAATAATAATTCTGAAATGTATATATATTAAGAAATAATTCTTTGAAAATTCTGAATATGACCATCTCTTAATGCTCATTATATTTTCTGCCAGAATTGTTATATTTTAACAGACTGAAATTCTGAATTTTTTTGAAAGGAAGTAAAAAGACAAGTTTCTTCTTCATGAATTCTGTCACCATCTCCCCATTAACAATTTTATGCATTATTTTACCCAGTTTTATATATGTGGGGAAGAATATGCAGAATGTCCTGTTTTATGTTCATTTGTTGGTTAAGATTGACTT
Organism: Cynopterus sphinx; assembly: GCA_030015415.1. Taxonomy (NCBI): domain Eukaryota; kingdom Metazoa; phylum Chordata; class Mammalia; order Chiroptera; family Pteropodidae; genus Cynopterus; species Cynopterus sphinx. The sequence goes on from CM057380.1 coordinate 15,754,837, forward strand.
TTCCTTTTAGTAATGGAATAAAGGTTTATTACTTTATAAAACTCCTTTTGAAACATTAAGCAGAATATATTTAGTTTTGTTTAAAACATGTTGGATTCATTTCATTAAGCTAAAACATAAAGTGCCATCCCTACCCTTTTTCTTATGACCCAATTCAATAATGGAGCTTTGACAATTTCCTTTCAGTTTTCTTTAAACTGTTTGTCACTACAGCTATTTATGACACTTCAAGCAAGACAAAGAAGAAACACTATTTAAGCTCAGGCACCAACTGTTCTCATTCTGAAAATATTAACAGTAAAAGTCCTTCATCTGGGAGCTCTCCCTGCTTCCTACCTTGATCTTATTTATTATGACACCAATATATCCTTGTTAGAAGAAAAATAATCTATATTATATAATGTATATTTAAAAAGGTCTATTTCAGATACTTTTTTGGCTTCATGTTAGGCTCCTTATCAGAGATTTATTTTATAATCCTCATAGCTTTTCTTTTTTGAGATTTATTGTTACAAAAATAAAAATATAAGGGTCATTTATAGTAGAATCTGAAAACTAATATGTGTGATATCTACTTTATAGTCTCATGTTTGCAGTTTTGTACATGAACATGTTAATAATTACTTAACAACTTCAGTATAGTTGCTAATCAAAACCATAAGAATCACCTTTCTCATAATCTAAAAATCTTACACACACAGACACACACAGACACACTCACATATTTTTTTACTCTAAATATTATTTATTCTGCATATGTCTTGTAAACTTATTTGAGTATTGTACTTTCATAAAAATAACCCTTCCACATACACCATGAAACATACCCCCAAAGATTCTATGTAGCACAGTTGATATGTGCTTTATACTGATTTCTACAATATTTACACAATTTCAATTAAGTGCATAGCAGTTCCATTTTGTAAATGTGAAGTGGAAATTGCAATTATGTTCATTTTGCAGTTGAGAAGATTGAGGCACATATTTAAGTAACTTGTTTAGGACTTCACAGATAGGAACATAAATTATTTCAGATGTTTATATAATGTTTACCCAAGAAAACCATCTCTTTGGAAATCTTATATGCAAGAAGTGTATTTTAAATATTTGTATTCTAAAAATCTTTACAATTAAAGATCTATGAGACTAAGTACCAGTTATTTCCTTGAACAGAATAAAACTTGCATGGAAATCAATGCTTGATATTTACACTTTTAATTATAATGCACATCTCTATAATATTCTAAAAAAGAATTTTAGATTTAACTGAACTAATTTTTTAAAAGTTTGGCTTTTGTATTCTATTTAATTCACTAATAATTTATCACATAGAAAATTATCTATGTCTACATTTCTGAACTTTTTAAAGAAATACATGGTACTCTATTACCTGACTTAATAATACATTATAAATTTAAACCTGTATGTTGGGCATAATATTTATAGGTTAATATAGTGATTAGTCAAATAAACAAAATTGCATATATCTACATTGTACTTTATTTTAGTTAGCATTTTAAAAAGTGGAATTCTTAACTAAACTGACAAATTTTTGCACTCCCAATACATATATTCATTTCTAAGATGCACTTGACAAATTTACTTTGTCCAGAAAAAAATTCTACTTTTATAATATTTCAGTAATACCTGTACTATTTTAAATAATCTTTGACAACTTGTTAGATAGAATAACATATTTTTATTTTTTTATTTTTAAATAAGTATAATTTACATGTAAAATTATATTAGTTTCAAATGTACAACATAATGATTAAATATTTGTATATGTTGTGAAGGGATCACCCCAACAAGTTTAGGTAACATTTGTCACCTTATATAGTTGCAAAATTTTTTTTTCTTATGATCCAAACTTTTAGATCTACTCTCTTAGTAACTTTCGAATAAGCAATACAGTATTAGTATTGTTAACTATAGTTACTGTGTTGTATATTACATTTCCATGGCTTATTTCTTTTATAACTGAAAGTTTGTACTTTTTGATCTTAATCACCTATTTATTCCAACCCCCACCCTCTGCCTCTGTATCTATGAACTTGTTTATCTTTTTTAATTCTACATATAAGTGAGGTCATTGGGTGTTTGTTTTTTTCTGTCTGACTTATTTCACTTAGTGTAATGCCATCAAAATCCATTCACGTTGTCGCAAATGGCAAGATTTCATTCTTTTTTTAAGGCTGAATAATTTTCTAATATCTAATATTCTAATATTCCATTGTGTATATATATGTATTTATGTATACACATATGTGTGTGCATGTATGTAATTTATCCATTCATCCACTGATTGACGCTTAAGTGTTTTCGTATCTTGGCTAATGTAAATAATGCTGCAATAAACATGGCAATGCCTCTATCTATTTGATTTAGTTTTTTGCTATTTTCAGATGAATACCCAGAAGTGGAATTGCTGGATCATATAGCAGTTCTATTTTTAATTTATTGAGGAACTTTCATACTACTTTCCATAATGGCCATAATGGCTACATCAGTTTATACTTCCACCAACAGTTTACAAAGGCTACCCTTTCTCCATTTCCTCTCCAACACTTTTCATTTCTTATCTTTTTGATAACAGCCATTTTAACATGTGTGATTCAATATCGCATTGAGGTTGGATTTGCATTTCTCTGATGATTAGTGTTCAACATCTTGTCACATACTTGTTGGCCACCTTTGTGTTTTCTTTGGAGAAATGTCTCTAGATCTTCTGCCTATTTTTCTTAACCAAGTTGGTTTTTTGTTGTTGTTGTTGTTTTCTTTCCTGCTGTTAAGCTGTGTGAGGTCTTTATTTTGAATATTAACCCTTTATGAGAAGTATGATTTACAAATATTTTCTAACACTCAACAGGTTGCCTTTACAATTTGATGATGGTTTCCTTTGCTGTGTGGAAGTTGTATTTTCTTATAGGAATTTTAACTATTCTGGTTTTACATTCAAGTGTCTAATTCATTTTGAGCTAATTTTTGTTTATGGTGTAAGATAGTGGTCAAGTTTCATTCTTTTGCATGTGGCTGTCCAGTTTTCCCATCACCATTTATTGAGGAAACTGTCCTTTCCCCACTGCATATTTTGACATTGTATTTTAGTTAGTATTTAGTCCCCCAAATCATTTAGTGTATTTATTTATATGTAGTAGATATACAATAAAAATGTGTATTGAATTAATTAATTATTAATTAGTTCCCCCAAAACCAGACTTCCTCCAGGAATATTAGAGAAAGAGTTGTTCCAAATAATTGTTTTTTATATTATTTTTATATTATTTTTTAATGTCAAAGTAATTAGTAAAAAAGGCAACAAATAGTCAAAGTATTCTGAACAAAAATAATCTTTTAATTATAATATGTTTTTCTGTCATAAATGGATTGGCTACTAAACATTTTATAAGGCACTTAAAAAAATTCCATTCAGTCTTGTTCCAGGTTTTTAATTAGTTCCTACCACTTTTGTTTTCTTCAGTTAATTTAACTCTCAACATATTGCAGCAATTATTGCTGCCTACTCAAGCACATTTGTAAAATTGCTACATATTATGAATATTCATACTGAAACATTAAAGTTAAAGTAAAATTTCCCAGCAAAGGACTGTACAAGAAGAAACATTTACCATTACACTGGCATTTCATACATAAAACATGATGATTGACTACCATGCATGTGCACACATACACACAAACACACACACTTAATTTATGCACAGAGATAAGAATAATTTATAAATGTAAACATATAAATATTAACATAATCATCCAGAGTTTCAAGAAAATACATGCTATTTAATGCCATGGCACTGACTTTCAAATAAATGTTTCTAATTGTCCCCTTATCTAGCTACCTTTCAATCAAATAATAGAATGGACATCACAATAAAACTGAGAAAATACTTAGGCAAATAAAAAATATCTAAGCAAGACTTGAAATTTGAGCATATATTATGAAGACTATCATAGATTTTAAATAGGAATATTTTTAAAAGGCTCAATAAAATCTATTTTACAAAACATCTGTGATCAATAGAAGAGTTATGACTTCCACTAAGTAAAAACATACACTCATTTTAGAAAGACTAATTTAAACAAGATATATAAATAGTTAGAAGAATAAAGGACTTGGTGTGTGTAAAATAATTTACTTGAACAATTAATATCAAGTGTTTTTATTGTTAACAAACTAGAAAATACTTGGTGTGAAATTTCAGAAAGTAATTTTGGGGGTCAAATATATTATATAATCATATGTTAATGTTGCTTTATTTGTTGACCAATAAGCATTTAAAAATGATGTCATTAAAAACATTAAATGTAGAAGTAAAATGATTATATCTATGGTTCAGATGATGAACGTATAATCTGTGGAAGAAATGGGAAGTTGAAAAAAATGAAGGTTTACAAATATGACAATATTAATAAATGATCAAAGTAATAAATGGCAAACCACTGTCAGTAGAAAATGGTCAGGTAGAAAATGGAATTATTGATTGAAAGAAATAATTGTGAATTGATAATAACTCTGAAATTGAGTAATAGGATCAGCACTAATATTTTTAAGTGGATAGAAAATTAGGAATTAAAAACAGGTTTAGGAGTTAAAAGGAGAAGAATTATCACTCCATTAGTCTTGTTGAAATTGCCATAGATTACCAAAATAGAAATGTCTGGAAGGTTGTTAAAAATATTTGTTTGTTGCCAATGAGATATATAACCCAAGACCAGAAGTATAGTTGTAGGGGGACTCAGAATGCCATTTAATTTATAAAGTGTTCATATGGTTGAAATTGAGGTGATAAGAGAAAAAAACTTATGATGGAATTCTTGGAGAAGCTTATATGTTAGATGAAATTGAAAAAGAAACAAAGGATAGTAAACAAACTGTAGCACATCCAAACAACAGAATATTATTCAGTGCTAAAAAGAAATGAGCTATCAAGTCATAAACAGATATGGAGAATCCTTCAATGCATATTACTAAGTGAAAAAAGCCAATTTGAAAAGGCTACATACTGTATGATTTCAATTATAAGACATTTTGGAAAAGATAAAACTATGGAGACAATAAAAAGATCAGTGATTGCAAGGTCTTCAGGGGAAAGGAATAAATGGCTATAGCACTGGAAAGGAAAATACTCTGTATTATAATAATGAGTATATGCCATTATACATTTGTGCAAGAGTATAGAACATATAATAGCAAGAGAGAACCCTAGTATAAACTATAAATTTTGTGTGATTATGATGTGTCAATATAGGTTCATCCTTGGTAAAAAAAAAATGTACCATTTTGGTGAGTTATACTGATAATAAAAGAAGCTATGCACATGTAGGTGAAGAGGATATATGGGAAATCTCTGTACCTTTGTCACAATTTAACTATAGACTTAAAACTACTCTAAAAAAATAAAGTAGATAAAATAAAGTCGATAAAATAAAATAAATATTTTAATGTACACTGAACTGTTATGGGTGTAAACATTTTAGTGTACACTGTAAACATTACTAAATGTAAACATTTTAGTGTACACTGAACTGTTATGGGTGATTACTTCTGAGTAGAGAAATAGAAATGGGGTATCTAAAGGACACATTTCAAATATGGAGAAACAAAAATAAGACCAATGATTCCATATGTTATTTTTTCCTTTAAATTTACCTGTTACTCATGTATCACAAATGAGACAAATACAAAAGGGTTTAAAATGTTCTAAAGCAACATAAAATGGAATTGAATATATTTGCTAAGAATACAGTTTAGACTCAGACAGCCTGGGATCAAATTCCATTTTCAGCTATCTTAGCCTTGTTCCTAAAGACAAATGCTTAGTCTCTGTAAATTATTTATAAATCTGATTTTGAAGTTGTCCTTTACTACCTAAGTAGGCATCTGATCTCAGGGTTATCATATTGTGTTATATATTCATAACTACAGCAACATAGATTTTAAATAACTTCCTGATGTCACACACTTGTAGGGTAGGGGGCAGAATTTGATTTCAGTACTTCTGATGCCAGAGCCATGATTTATCCAATACACATACAGGGACACACACACACATTCCTATTGTATACATGTATACATGTATTAAAACTGTTCTACCTCAAATTATTTGACTTTTTCTTATATGTCTCCCTTTATATAGCTCAACATAAGTGTCACCTATCTGGCTAAACTAAATAAAATTTTCTCCAAAATCACAATATCCTACTTATCTATTCATAATACTTATCCTAAGTTATACATTTCTTACATTATCTTGATTTATTGCTTAATTCTTTAACTCTTCCACTCAAACGTATCTTTATAAAAGGAAGAATATCTTGCCACTACTTATACATGAATTTGGCACGGAGTGGATACTTCGTATATTTTGTTCCATGAATCAATATAAGTACAAGAGAGAAAGGTGAAAATATTCTTATAGTAAATTGTCCTGTTGTTCTCACTTCTTCACCTCCATATCTAGACTCTTCTTGCCATGAGACTATGTAGACACTCTTACGAAATGGGAAGGGTATATTTTTCCACCTCACTACTTGCTAGGCAGCTTGTGTCTTGCTTGGAACATTAAAAGGAGACAAGTCTGACAGTGTGCCAGCTCTCAGCCTAGTTTTTAAGAGATCTTGCAATATTTCACTTTCAAGTGAACAGTGTCGGCCATCACCTTAAATCTTTTTAAGGACATATATTTTGAAGTCAAGGTAGATGAGTGTTTTAGCTTGAGCAAATGGAAATCAGGGGTTACCAATAATTGAGTTGAGAAAGACTCTCAGAGAAGCAGGTTTTCAGGAGGAGTTCTAAGGCTCCAATTTGAGGTATTTGATATGCCTATCCTATATCAAAATGGAAATAGAGGGAAGGCAGCAGGATATAATGTGTTTGAAGTATTTGTGAAAGATGCTATGCCTTTCCAACTTTAACTCCTAACAGTTTTCTTCTTGTTTATTAATTTCTAGAATGTGGCCCAGGGAACTATAGCACACATGTAATAACTGTGTATAATTATTACAACTCATCAAGTTTGATCTACATGACATTGCCACTAAAAGGTAAAGACTTTAGCTTAGGTCTTTTCATTTCCACTTTTTTCTCTCTAAATCTCCAGAAATTTGGGTGATATAGACTGCTTTCTCTTGTTGCTGCTGTTTTTGTTATTGCTTTTGTTGTTCTTATTTGTCCCATTGCTACTGCCCTTAAGTCTCTGGGACACATTTAGCTACCTGGGAAGACTTCTATGATCATGAGGGGGCAACCTCTCTTTGTGACCCAAACTGATGATACATAAGCTGCCACACAGGCTTTTCTACCCTGATATCTCATATTTATTACTCACAATAATCATCCATGAGGATAGTGACCTATTCCTAAACCTCAACTGATAAATTTGCACGAATTTATTCAATCACCGAGTGTTTCTGGCTTCACTTCTTAAAGCTGGACTGTTTCAAAATACTTCATGTTTCTCACTTAGAAACATCTCTAACTAATGCCCAGTCTTATCTGAAACTAGGACATATTACACTTAAAAGTATGAATATTGAATTTTCTCCACTCTGTATGTTGAGGCCCTCAATATTGGCCCTAGTTAAAAGTGTATTTAACTTTGGAGGCAGAATAATATAAAAGACAAAGAGTAGGGAAACCACCCTCCTGTCAGGGTGTTGGGAGTTTAAACGGTGAGGGGGTACCCTGTTGGTGGGAATGTAAAAATAGTATAGCTGCTATGGAAGACAGTATGGAGGTTCTTCAAAAAACTGAAAATAGAACTTTTATCTGACTCAGCAATCCCACTTTTGGGTATTTATCCAAAAGAACTGAAATCAGAATCTCAAAGAGTTGTCTGCACTTTCATGTTCACTGCAGCATTAGTCACAACAGCCAAGATAGAAAAACAACCTAAACGTCTATTAACAAAGAAATGAATAAAAAAACATGGTATATACTTACAATGGAATATTACTTGGCCTTAAAAACAAAACAAAACAAAACAAAACACACGCAAAAAAAAAAAATAATAAAATTTCCCATCAGGACACCCTGTTATATGCAACAACATGGATGAAACTTGAGGACACTACAGTGGGCAAAATAAAAAAGTCACAGAAAAATAATTATTGCATGATTTCACTTACATGAGGCATTGAAATAGTCAGACTCATAGAATCAGGAAGCAGAATGCTGTTTTCCAGAGGACTGAGAGATGGAAAAAAGAGAAATTGCTGTTCAACTGTATAAAGTCTCTGTTATGAAAAAATAATAATTTCTAGAAATCTGCTGTGCCAATATGGTGTCTATTGTTAATAATACTGTGTTGTACACTGAATAATTTGTTAAGAGGATGAATCTCATAGTAAGATTCTTACCAACACAAAGGAGAGAACATATGAAAATTGAATACCATGCTGTTTACGATTTTAGCTCCTTTTGCTCTTCTGCTTCTTATGGATTTACGTTAGTACTATTTCTTCAGTTTGAAGAGAAAAGATAGTAGCCTTGTTACCATGATCAAATTGCACCAGTCCTGCCCTGAAGACCACCTGGTTTCATCTCAACTATGCAATGGGCAGCATATTACAATCAAATTTACTACCTTTAAAAGGGAACTAACAAAAATTCTTATGGGAACAGAGCCAAAAGTGCTTTACATTAAAATCTGTACACATGGTAGTGTGTTTAAAAGCATTTAATCAATTATTAATTCACTATTTAAATACAGAAATATCTAACTCAACCCTGTATTTGCCTCTTCCCATTGAGGGAAGGTGTTTTATCTTTAGTTTCATTGTAAAAGTACCAGTAAACCTGAGGGTAGAAGTGGATACGTTAGTGGAAGATCCTTTATTTTAGTTGACACTTCCTTTGTACTCAAAAAGCAGGCCTTCAGGCAATAAACTCATACTCTGACCTTTGATGAAAACTCAAAGCCCAAACATAGCAAAAGAGAAAAGAAATATATAATGGAAGAAGCAATTGCCATAGGCACAATTATGGAGTCCCTAGAGACTCTGTAATACCTGGAAACACCTAAGCAGGCTGGAGATGATGGTGTGCCTGTGTCTACTAACACTTGAAAATTGTCATCGATTCAACACCTAATAAGAGAGGAATGATTGTGTTGATTCTTACCATAAACTTTTTAGGGTTTTTTTTGTTTGCTTGTTTTTAAACTTAACTACTCTTTCTTTTACTTTTGATGGAATGTTATAGAGAGGGCATTCTTTTCTCCTACTCTATCAATCTCAATGTTTGTTGAACTATTTTCAGCATATACTGAACTGTACAAATATTAAAATAGGCATAATTTTGAAAACAAGAGTAAAAACTGTTATTAGGCTATATTTTATTTCAAACTGAAACAAAAAATACTAAACACTGGGGTTTTAAGATTTCAGGAATTACTTCTTTCGAACGAAATATATGTTTATAGATAGTGCTGTTTTTTTTTAATTCATAATGTACTCTAGTTGTGCTTATGCACTTGAATAAGATTTTCTGTAATAAAAATGTTTACTTCTTGAAGAAATTACTTCTATAAATTAAAGTATTCATAATTTTGCTCTCAGTATTTTTTTCACTGTTTTTATAACATATTTCTGAGTATTTTATTTTCCTGAATAAGCACATCTTTACATTTTGATTTAGAAAGAATAAAAAACTAATTGTGATATTAGATATAAAAAATGCACTTATTTGTATACTTGTATGATTTATATACATATGACTTGTCAGCTTATAAAGTAAAAATTATTAGGATTTTTAATATCTTTGATACATGATGAGTTTGATTTTTGATTGACCTTAATGCTGTACAGTTATTATTAAAGGAAATAGATTTGTTAAAACTATTTGACATGTATATTTAGGAGAAATATGTATATGTACATAATTAATATTTATACATCTATAAAGCTTAGCTGTGATATATCTTGTGTATTCACAAGTTTCTTTTTCAGACTTATGTTAGTAAGAGCTGTCTGAGAATTAAGGCTCTATCTGTATAATCATTATCTCTGGGAGCCCCATCTGAGGTACTCTTATTCTTTTCAACATGTACTCTATCTACTCCAGGAGCACCATGCTCATTCCACCATGTAGTCCCATTATGTGGAATCTCTGCAAATCCCAGGAGCTAGAACCTAACGAATATTTGCTGCAATCACTTGTTCTGTATTCCGTCACTGTCTTCAGTCTATTGCTGCATAGCAGCATGGAGTTTTATTTATATTCTGCTGATAAATTTTCTTTTTCTCTAAGTAAGTTTTGTTTTATTGTTCATGTTTGTTTTAACATTAATTGGCTAAAAATGCATATTTGTTTTCATAATCCTGCCCTAATTGTAGAATCCGTCACATAAATAAATTTAATTTCATTATATGTATAAAAAATGTTCAGAATTTCCAGAAAGTATACAGCATCCAGGTATTTAGTCATCTTAATTACTTATAGGAGAAGCGGTAGCTAGAGGTTATGTAACTATTAAATAGAGATTCCCATTTTAAACTAAAAACTTCATAGATTTTTTTCCCATTGGTTAACAAAACTAACCACCAAAGGCCTTAAAAATAATAAAACATCCAATTTTAGAGAATAAAGTTGTCAAATATTATTTAGGTTTAGATATTAACTTTTTTGTAATTTTCACACATTAAATTCATTCTTTCTAGTTATAATTCAGCCTTAAATTATATGAGTAAAAGAATTCTGAATTGCATTAAGAAATATTTAATTACTGAGTAGGTTAATTTTTATTATAATTTTAGGAAATAAGGTCTACATATTAACATGATAAAAATGTTTAGTAACATTTAATTGCTATTTCTACAGCTTAGAAATACAACACACATTACATTTTCTGAACAATCAGATATTTATTCATTAGCTCTACTTTTGAGTATTTTGGGTGATATTTTATTTTAAAGTAATTAAATCATCCTAAATCATTTATTTAAAATAGATTATACATATGTTAAGAGAAAAACAAATATTTCTCATACTATAAAGGGAATGGGAACAGTAATGCTATAGTAGAATCCAAAGCAAGCTAGATTGGAGCCATGTTGGAAAGATAATTAAATTCTACTTAAAAGAGTTTAAACTTCAAGCTATTTGCTCTAAGAAACTAGGCTGAGTTTTTTGAGTAATGAAGTTGAACTATCAGATCTCTGCTTTAGATATTTTGAATAGAAAATAGTAATACATAGTCTAATAACAAAGAACTGAATGATGGAATTGCAATGAAGGTATATTCCCAAACAGTGGCATTAAAAAATCATGGAATTGTTTTACTTTAGTGAAAGTTTCATTTAAACTCAGCTAATCCTGACTTGACAAAGTTAAAATTGGTTGTGAATCTAGCAATTTGACTTGGCATATTTAATAGGAGCGACAGATAACTCTGTCTACCTGATTTTAGCACTTATTTATAAAGAAATGCATTTTAAGTGTGACTTGAAACTACTAGGGAAATTTTAAAATAAAAAATTAGAAAAAATATCCACCCAAATTATTACTAAACAGATTACTTTTTGAGATTATAAACTTGATATAGGCATTAATCAAATCACCTTTAAAAATTTAATTTCAAAATTATTTTCCAACTATTTATTTTGCTACAATGAAATTTTAAATTAATTAATAGCATTGTTTCTTAAACTTTTTAGCCAAGATAATTTATAATTATTAAACTGAGAACTATAATAACTTTTGATTTGGATAATATTTATCAATACTTACCATATTAAATATTTGTATATTAATTTAATAAATAACAGTAATACAACCATTATATATGAATACCATGGATATAAAAATTTCTATATTTTCTAATACAAATATTAGTGAGAAGAATGTCATCATTTTACATTTTTATATTGTCTGGTTTAAAATAACTGAATTATCAAATCTATTCTAGTTTATCTTTTGCAATGTCACAAGTCACATAGAGCCTCTAGAAAACCTATATTTTTCTCTTTAGACAATGAGAGTGAATTATGTCTTAGTGTCATTATACAAATAGTTTTGAACTTGGAAAATCACATAAGTCCCTAAACTACTTTTAAGATCTCTGACATATCACAACACCATTCTTTCTTTGCTACTTTTCTTATTTTTTCCATTATTGTTTCCTCACCTCTTTTTAAAAATTTTAATAATTCAGTTCAACTTTAAAGTCTAGAACATGCTTGAAATGATCCCACCACTTTTGAGTCAACACCCTAAACCTTACCACGGACCCTACTGGAACTGAATGGAGATCGGGGATCCATCATATGTGGCTATCAAGCCCAAGGAGATTTTTTGGATCTCCCAGGAAAGAATGCTGACTCGTGCTGTGTCTGTCTGTGTTTGTGTTCCTTAAATTTGAAATAATCGAATATTGCCAAGTTGAAAATTCCCATAGTGTTTACTATAATAAAGTAACCTTCTAAAATGTGTTCAAGGAGGGAAGATTTACAATTCTATGCATAGGTGCTCCACGAACAAACAACAAAATGTGGTAATTTTTCAGATCCATCTCTTTCTCTCATTTTGTCTCCATCACCACTAATTTCTCTCTTTCATAAAAGAATTATAAGTAATTATGAGTAAGAGAATTCCAATAGCAAGTAAGAAATGCACTATGTTGAGAACTGTTTTAGAAACTGCACAGCCTTGAGGCGACATAAAAGGAATCAAGATAAATAAACATAGTTCATTCTGCTAAAATGCTTTTATGAAAACCATAAATTTGTTCCCTCATGATTGATATATTAGTGAAAACTCTGAATGTAATGGGAATTTTGTGTTGGATTATGCATAATTTAATTTGTGAGAAATACTTCGTGAACACAGAAAACTGCTCCCAGCTGAACCCAACTGTGTAGGAAAATAAAAATGCACACAATTCAAACATCTACCAGCTACTTTGGTTCACCACATGTGTTAACCTATAAGGTTCATTTTTCTGTGCTTTCACACTTGCAAATATATGTATAATTTTTTTCAATAACCCAAACATGTTTTAGTGTCCTGACTAAAAACCACCAAGAAGTGGAAAAACAGCAAGCAACTAGAAATGCAGTTTTAAATGAACAGAAATGAAAAACAAAAATTCATCTTACTGAAAATATTTTCCTGTGCAATTTACATAAATTTGTATAGAGTTGTGGTGTGTGTGTATGTGTTTGTAGGCTGGTCCTTGTGTACTTGTTTTCCTCACATAAATAATCTCACAGGTATTTTAACATGCATAATAGATGTTATTCTCATGTGAGAGACAATTTTATGCTTGCTTTTAACCATTTCAGTGGCTACTGATTAAAAGAAACTGGCTGCCAGAATTTCCAACAGAGTAAAAATCACTTCACTTCTTTCTTAAAGCTGACCCACCATTGATAAGTGTCACATGATATTGTGAACGGAACCAGTGCTCTATACTTATGATGAGATAAAACCAAATATAAATTTTGCTTGATTAGAATAAAAAAAATGGTACTTTTTCAGAGTTTTTTACTAATAATTCCTGCCAGTTTCATGAAAAAAAAAGTCATTTGGAAATCAGTAAGCTGTCAATAAAGAGGGGTAAGGAGAGTGAACACTCTTGATATTCTTTGTTATTATATTTGCCCATTGCCCTATCAATTTGAAAATATTTCAGAAATATTAGATTGCCTGATACAATAATTATCTCACATTAATTTATGCTAATGTTTACCATACCTTATTCTATAAATGAAAGAGCCCTCCAACCACTCTTGAAAGAAAGAGGGAAAAATGAAGATGAGTTAGTAAATTGGGAAATCGTGACTTACCAACATGACTGATTCTCAGCACATTTTTGTCCTTTTAGTATTACTCCACCCTTGACAAAAAGAATCACATGCGATAGTAATCACCCCAAAAGAAAGCCCAGCATACATGAATTCAATGCTGAAATATTTAGCCTTTCTCATTCTTTAAGTATCTTGTTTTACTTGTTTCCTTCTTCTGATCATGATTCTTTCCTCTTCCCTTCAACCCACTGAAGGGTACACAATAATTACAAATAAATATTTGTTGAATGAAGTGCTAGACATGCCAGTTGCCTATTCCATGTCCCCAGAATGGATTCCCAATTAAAATAAAATTATAACTCCTGATTTTCACATTTTGTTTTCTGGGTAACCAAGTAGCTCTCTCTAACATGGTACCCCATAACATTTTCTAAGTAATGTAAACTACATTTAACAAAGATTGGTACCTCCTTGTGTTAGTTCTTAATAATCAAAGTCCTTTGATTGAACCCAATTAATTTTGATAACACTAAGCAATGAAAATATATGAAAAATTTCAATTTGACACTGCTCTTTTGCCCTTTCCAAAACAAATAACAAACTTCCCTAGAAATCATTTTGGTAGTTGCAGGTCATATGTTAACTGGATGAAAGCTATAATTAATAAATGTCTAAAAGGCACAATAGATAAAATTATTAATAATATCAACACAAACTTTGAGAAAGTATCAAAATGGAATTGAGAAAATGTGGAAACTACTGTTAATATAAAACTTCCATTTTGAGCAAAATGTTGTAGTTAACCTGTGTCTCAAGGCATGCTTTACTTTATTAATTTTTTCTACCCATTTATTTAACCACCCAATTAAGCTGAATTTGTCTTTATTTCTTTGTCAATTTTAGTTTCAGTCATTATAGAAAAGAGTGTGTAATGATTGCACAAGATGAAATTAAGTGGTTTAAAAATCAAAGACAAAAACTATGGTATTTTGGTAACTTTTTGGATGTGTTTTCATTTTATGAGATGTAGTAAATGACAGGTTGATATGCAAACCCTTAGGTAATTGAAGTTTATTCCTTGCAGGGATGGAAACTCTCTAACACTTTTCCTGTGTCATCATAGGTTGTATCATTGTAATGTCATATTTATTAAGAAAAGAAAGAAACTTAAGGGCTCAGATATCACTTAGCGGCAAAAGTGTAACTATTCTGCTGCCTAATGGCAGACTTTTGATTAATCTTTCATTTTCAGTAAGGCAGAACCTTTAAAAACACAAACACAATGATAACTGTGCCATATAAGCTAAAGAATATCAATCTCACTATATAAGAATAATCAGCATAATTCTTTTGGAACCAAATCTAGGAATGAAACAGATACTCTAAAGAGATGCTGATATCTCTGGTCAATTCATTTTCCTCCTATTAGGAAAAGATATGCTGAGTTGTTGACTCAGCAACTCATCACTGGCAAAGCCTGCTCCATATATTTCATTCTAATTGTTTTGCTTTTACTGTAGTTACATTTCTTTCTCCCATTGCCACTTTGGCATGTCACTTGTCCCATCATTCACTTAGGCATAACTGTGCTTGTTAAGCAATCATCAGAGTAAAATCAATACTAAGCATTATGCTCCCTGCACTATAAAAGAAAGAGTGGTATAGAGCTAATCAAACAAAACTTGGTGATGACCTTAAGTCCAAAGGTTTTTCAGGGCAAGTCAAGTTGCTTTAATGTCATGTGGTACCAGATTTCCAATCTTCTTGCCTTTATTTATGCCCTTTGATGCTCTGCTATTTGTCATTCACTCATATTTATTGTGCAATCCCAGGTGCCTGACATTGCAATAAGTGGTTTGAGATTTACAGTTTTTATTTGCTCCTTGCCCTTAAAAGGCAGTTTAATGTGATGAACAAACACAGGCAAAAAAAAAATTTATATTGCTAGGTTCATATGTTTAGAATAGAAAATAAATAAATAAGAACAAAAACGAACCATTTACAAAATAGGAGCGAGGACTGGCTGAGACTTTCAGTTAAGGCTGAACCAGCTGGAGAAAATACACAGGTAGGTTTTGATATGAGATAAAAAATGATCATTGCCACAGAAACAAGTGAACCATTTGTTACAAACATGGAACTGCAGAGTAGACCTGAATACATAAGAAGATATGTTTTAGGTGGAATGAATAATTCATTCACATTTAATCTAGCAGGGAAACAAAAACAGAAGTAAATTGCCAACTTCATAGAGTTTTTAAAATTTTAATTATATGTATATGATACATTAAAATTAGATATCTCAGATTCAAGAACTATAACAAACACTGCTAATCCCTTTTGTTTCTAATATCCATTTGTAAAATTAAAGTACATTTTATCAACTCAGCAAAATATGATGTGAGTAGAAAGTTACTTAGAAGCATGGAGTACTAGGATCCAGCTTTTCTTTAGACATCTTGATGCAATTAAACTCTTTTGATGATATCAACTACCATCTTCTCTAATTTGCTATTTTTTTAATCTCTGCCGCTTCACTCTTAGTGAAACTCAATTCATTATTACTATCATTTTAAATTTAAGTGACATAAAACACATATATAAAATATGTATTTATACAAACATATGTATATAAATACATAAAGATATTCTGAATGTAGAATTATATAAATACTTAAGATGAATTATATTTAAACTTCACGGTCACAAAGCAGACAGATTTGATATTACATGTTAAATCCACCAGCAACTAGTTATACAATCTTGAAAAAATTGTTCAACTTCTCTAAAGCGTCATTCTTTCATCTATAAAAGAGTAATTTTCATAATACCTTTGTCCTATGACTATTTTGAGGATTGAATGAGTTGATTTCAATAAATGAAACCAGAAGAGTGTCTGGCACATAGTTAGTCCTAGTCTGTTTGGTCAAATATATCAAAAATACCATAAACTACATAACTTATAAGAAACAATTTTATCTATCACAGTTCTGGAGGCTGGGAAGTTCAAGATTAATGTGTGGGGTAGATTCAGTGTCTGGAGAGGGCATACTTCTTAGACATATGTCTTTATACTGTAACCTCACATGGTGGAAGGGGCAAGTGGGGTAGATTCAGTGTCTGGAGAGGGCATACTTCTTAGACATATGTCTTTATACTGTAACCTCACATGGTGGAAGGGGCAAGTGATCTCTCTAAGAGAGGGCTTTGTTCTTATGAACTAATTATCTTCCAAAGGCCCTACCACCTTATACCATTACACTGATCATTAGAATTCAACATAAAAATTGTGGGGTGGGGAAGCACAAATATTCAATCTGCAATACTCTCAATAAATGTTATCAATTTGTGATACTATTATCTGGAATTTATTCATTACTTTTATATCATATTATTATATGTTATATTATCATTCATTATGCTATGTCATCTACATGTATCACCATATATGAACAGTATTTTTAATGACAATATCATTGTAGGACTGGAAGAAGTAGTATTATGGTTGGCGGGCTGTAGTGCTGGAGATTAAATTCCTGGGTTTCTAAAAATTGGCAATCTATCTTACTTTTTCATTTGATACAAGATACCTTGATTACTCTTGTTATGTCTGCATGCCTAATGCTTTCTCTAATGCCCAGAAAATTTACTCATGATTCTCTGTCACAGACTCTTCAGTTTCTATGCTGCCATCAAGATCATCCAACATCTCTATTTCCTAATCCATGCTAGTCCATTGTGGAAATTATTCCTGTCCATTTTAATGAGCCTAAAGTCAATGACTGTATACCATGTTTGCTTATACCCTTCTCTAAGTTCGAGCTGCTAAAATGAAATAATCATAGACTGAGCAGATTATAAACAGAAGTTTATTTTTCACAGATCTGGAGTCTTAAGTCTGAGATTAGAGTGCCAGCAATGTCTGGTTCTGAGGAGAGCTCTCTTGTGGAATGCAGACAGCAGATTTATCATGTATCCTTTATGGTGGATGAACTAGCTAGCTCTGTGGCCTCTTTTATAAAAGCACTAATCCCATTCATGAGGGCTCCATTTTATTACCTAATTACTTGCTAAAGATCCCACCTCCAACTTGTCACATTAGGATAAGGGTTTCAACACATAAATTCTTCTTGAGGAGGGGAGGGACATAAGCATTCACTTCACTGCAAATCCCAAACACTTCTCAAAATAATACTGCATTATAATCATTACATAGTGATACCTATTCCTGCCTGTAATTGTATAAATGTATCTGTTTTATTTTTTCCCTATTACAAACAATTTCCCAATGAATAACCAAGTACACATCTTATTGTAAAGGGTAGCCAACAATTTCCATTGAGTTTATTTCTAGGAACGGCGTAGGTGAAATATAGATATTCAGATTTTGTTTTACTAAACATTGGCAAATTGCTTTCTAGAGTAGTTGTAATATTTCTATTCCTACATTTCATGTAAATTATGTAAGGCTTTAACAATTCCAGAGTAGTTTTTCAGTAAATTCCAGTTAAAAATCAGGCAGAAATAATTTTGTGAATAAAGACAGATGAGGTAATATGGGTATGGTGAAGAAAATTAATGCAAGGTTTTTAAAGTTAGGCTTATAAATTTAGATATTGCTACAAGGTTTTTGACTTATATAAATAAGAAAGATGTACTGTTTCATAAAATGGATATACAATAAAAATAAAAAAGCCAGATCTAAGAGTTTATCAACAAATATAGAGTAACAAAAATCCAGATAGGAAATTAAAATACCCTAGACAAAATTGGGTCTGTGCATATGTGCATGTGTTGAATAGAAATGTTTTAGGCAGACCTGGTGCTAGTGATGGTGAAGTGATTTTAATATTGAGGACTAACATTTATCAATATCTACCACGTGCCACTGCTGTAAGTAGGTTTTATATGTTGCTTTATTTCCAATATCTTGTTTCTTCAGATAAAGAAGCTGAGGCTCAGATATGCAAGAGTGCAAAGAAGAAGAAAGAATAAGTTTTTTTTTTTTTTCTGCAACAGTGTCCATATGATATTAGATAAATGCTCTTGCCATCGACAGGGATAAAGATATGGAGAAGAGGTTCAAGTTTAAGTATACCGAATTTAGTCTCAGAGAGGATATGTTTTCTTGGTTATCAGAACATCTATTCAATTTCACATTGAATAAATTCCCCTAAAGGATTTAGATATGCCCATTCAGCTTTGAGCATTCATATTGGAGAAGTAGAATCATATTTACTTTGAGAAAGATTATACTCAGTTCACTGTTTCTTATCAAAATATTACCAACAATCTAACTAGAAACTGAGTGAGAAAAAAAATGAAGCAACAGCAGATGGATAAAAATCAAGAGTATTTAATATTTAAATGTATAGAATTATGCTCCCCAAAATAAATTATATATAATGCATTTTAGATTCATTTTGTTTTATAATTCATATTCTTGATTTCAATGAAAAAAGCTGACTTTCAGAAAACAGATTCTTGTCATATATCATGTCTGTAATTGGTACTACTTTCTCCACACTGTTAACTTTGAAAGACAAAGTGTTATTTCCTAGGATCATTAATAATACAACATATCCAATTGTATTGTTAAGTTCATCTAGCATGAAGAATTCACTAAAAACTTCAAACTGGGATAATCTGCTATAGTTTATGTTCCTTTCTGTACCTGATATATATAATTGCAAAGGTTTACATGTTAATTCAACCATCCATTTTTATTGCTATTAATGCTTGGCAAAGAATCTGTCACTTGAACATTTTTAGTGTATATGTATATGTACATATACACACACGTTTATTTGTTTCACACATATTTTTAATGGATAATTACAAAATCTCCACATATACTTCATTCTCTAGGCATTATAAAACTAAACAGCCTAACATTTGCTAATCTTTATATGTGTTCCACTTTAGCTCTAACATTTAAATTGATGGTTTCTCACTACAAAAAAAATTAACTTAAATAATAATAACTTTAATTAATTAACTTAATTAAAATATTTTTTCATTTTTCATTCAAAATATTTATTGGGCCTATGCTTTATACTAAACACCTTCCTGGGCACTAACAACACACAAAGTCATGATTGTGTAAGCATTTTCCTTAATATTACAAGAGCATATGGAAGAGTGAAATATACGTTGAAAACAAATTTTTCTTTTTATTATTTTATTTTTATTTAATTATTTTGTTTGAGGGAAACAAGAATTGATTTGTAGCTTTTAGAGAGATAATCATCTAAAAGAAATTTTCCTGAGGGAAAAAAAGGAAGTGTAAAACCTTTGGCGATGTGGTGGAAATGAATTTGTTGTAAACAAGAACTCCAATCTGAGAGTCAGGAGTCCTGGGTTTGCATTCAGACTCAGTCACTAATTATGTCACTTAATTCAGTTTCATTACTTAGAAACATAAATAGTACAGATGAAATCAAGGTTTTTTGTTTGTTTGTTTTGGTGTTTCTTTGTTTTTTAGATAAATGATTTCACAGTTCACAACCTGAAGGCTATTTGCATCCTAACAGTGTTTTAGAAGGCTGAGAAGGATTTAAGAAACAAAGGAATAAATCTCTAATAATTGAGTTTAGAAACCATAACAGGTTGCAGGTTATAAATGCTGGGTACTTGCCCTTCCTGGTACTCATAAAATAGCACCCTATAGACGGTCTTGGGGTCCTGCCTTCTTATTAAGGTCATTCCTAATAATATTTAGCATGGCTCATCACAAGTTAACAAAAGCAGTTGCTGGCAGCTAGAAGTCATTTTCAGGCATCTGTTTAATACAAATCACTCTTTAAGTTAATCTAGTAATGAAATTATTATTGTTTAAACCTCCTTATTGGTAAATAGCCAAATAATTCGCCTGTTATGACACTAAGAAAAAATAAATAATAAGATTTTATAGTAAATGTTTTTATATTGTAAAAAGTAACACAGAAATGTCTAAAGAATATTTGACCAACTGTAAAACTACTGTCCAGTATTAACTCATATTTTCCTTTGAATATTAACATAACAATATTATTACACACAAAATATGCTGAATCTCCAAAACTATTACATACATTTTTTTTTAGCAGAGACAATTTCTATCAACAATTTTGTTTATAGCTATTCAGTCCTAATTTTTATATTTAACTATAAAATACCTAGAAATAGACTCACACACAAATGGTAATTTGCTATATTACACAGTATGTCTTACAAATTAGGGGAGAAAAATTGACTCTATATGAAATCACATTGGGACAACACTCCTCGTGAAATAGTAGCTCACTACTAAGGGTCATTAATTCGAACTGCATTATGTGAAAAAGAAAACTTTAAAATTATTCAAAATAAAAAATAATCGGTAATGAAGTTAAAAAATGTAACATCTCTGCATTTGTAGTTGAAAAACATTTCTTAGACAATTCAAAAAACCAAACCACACAATATTGATTAATGTGATCACATAATAAAAGTTTAAAACTCGATACAATTTTCAACATTAATTTTATTAAAAATATTTTACATATGTGAAAAAGATGATGGTAAGAAAGTCATATAAGGAAAACCACTGCATCCTTTGATAACCTAATAACATCTTTACATAGAATAAGGCTTCTCCTTTTTCATTATGTAGCAGGAAGCATTGTAATATTGGTGAAATTTCTTAATCTCATAATCAGCTTCCTCATTAACAAAGTGAGTTTAAAAGCACTTTCACCAATTCTTGTGAGGATTAAATGAGATAAAGTATACAGTGCTTGATATATCTTAGTTTTCATCCAGATTTGTGTAAAGCACTGCTAAGAGATGTAAGTTCTATAACTACAAAGATCTTGAACTATGAATACATAATGGCTGCTCATTAGGCTTGTGTCTACTCTTTAAAAGTCTGGACTACTAGTTAAACACCAATGTGTGATTATTTCGGCCTGACCACAGGAATTAGAAAAATTCTTAGAATTAGAGAAATTCTTTCCCTGGCAGTCAAATGAGAGAAGGCTACTCTCCCCACAGCAACCTGATCACAGCCAGGTTGAAAGAAGTTGCAGTCTGAAAGAAGCTGCAGCCTGACTCAGACCCCCATGAAGAGTCACGGTTATGCTTTTTACATATCTGCATTCCAGCCCAATGATTTTCATCTCTAAGTCTCTTTCTCTGAGATCGTGGAAGGCCCTCTTTCAATACCTCTACCCAGGCCTCCTGGGATAGCGGGAAGGGAAAGGGGATGCAGGCAAACCATTGAAGATACTTTTCTTCACAAGAGCTCAGTACTTTTCTACTCCTAATTCTCCTTCCTGCTTTCTCCCCTATGAAGGTCCTTTAGTTTAGGGCTCCCTCAACAGTGAGAAGACTCCCACATCCACACTGATGTACCTGATTCTCCATTAGAATGCTGTTCCATGGAGAATGTGGAACAGGAGAAGTCAGTGCTTTCTCTGGTTTAGACTTGTACTTAGACCATCACAGTAATTGATTAAAGGCTTAACTCAGAATTTTTTTTTATGTTCTTTTTATTTTTCACTTTTGGCCTAGGATTCATGACGTTATTTAGAACCTTTAACTGTATTCTTCTATAATCAATCTAAGAATCACATTGACAAGCAATAGAAATACAAATTCATTAACTTTACAATAATAGAAAAAAGACATAATTCAGCATTATTCAGCATTCTCCCTCTTGGTCCTTATCTATCAATCTATATGTCTATCCAGCTATCATCTACCTGTCAATCTATATCAAACTGCATACATAATTAATCCACTTTATAAGCTTATATATACTTTCTAAAATTTCTAAATTTCTGTACAGAATTAAAGTTAATCAGTTAAACATTCTTTATAACACTAATATACATATATGTACATGTATGTGTGTATATATATATGTGTGTGTATGTATATATATACACATATATATATATGTGTGTATATATATTATATACACACACACACACACACACACATACACATATATAAACATGGAAAAAAACCTATAAAATTTGGGGTCAGAAAATTTTTATGTGAATCCCATGTTATCTGTCCTACTTTGGAAACTGCATATTCTATCTAAGGTGCAGTTTCCTTATCTGAAAAACCAGAATGATGATATATCACCTACTTTGTATAATTAAAGAATTAAATGAAAAAATGCACACCAAGTGTATTACCATGGAGGTTCAGGATGTTATTCCCATGTTAGCCATAAATACAAACATGTATCTCTTGTAAAAACAAAGAATTACATGCTGTGTCTTGAATGCTTTCTGTAAAATTTTATTTCCTTGTAAATTATTTCACATCATCAACTCTAGATGTCCCAGTTGATTTGGCCATCATCTCAGATCCATCAAGTATAAGGTTTAACCTCCAGAAAGATGGAAGGGCAAGAGTTCAAAAAAAGGAAGTTTGTGGATTGCTCAAAGTCCTGGTTAAATTACAGAGGCTAACAATCAATGGTTTGTTTGACACATCAGTAACAATGAGTAAATTAGGCAAATTGACATGTTTATCTGGCTGCAAAATCAAGTAACTGCACTTCTGATTTCCAAATTGTGTGCCAAGGCATGCTGGGGGTCACAGAAGGGTCACAGGTATTTTAAATTTTTGAATCACAGTGACACTTATCAGAAACTACGCATATTACCATTATTGTTTTGGGGCTAATATATCTGTTATAAATTTATTTTTTGCTTAGAAACATTGCAAAAAATTACTGAAAAACTAAAGGTGGTCTGAAACAAGAAATTTGATATAAGAAGTATCAAAAGAAATATGTATCATCAAGGATGCAAACCCTTGGAGTAAGATGGGCAAGGTTATGATTTTATAAGCAGTTTAAACTACTTTTTAAATTATTTTCTCAGTTCTTATTCTGAGTAATGCCCCTATTTCCCCAGTTCCTCAGATTTTCCTCAAAGAAACCTGAGAAACTGAGGAAATAGAGGTAGATCCAAATAGACTACATGTGACTCCCTCTGTAATACAGGTCACACCAGTTGCCTGTAGTTTTTCATATTAAAATGCCATCATCATAAGGTGTGATGATCATGATATAATTTTCTCACAAAACTAAACCCCTCTAGATCAGATTAACTTGGGGATGATAGCTTTATTTACTTTGGGAATATTTAAAAACATAAAAACTAATCTAAAATATCCCATTTACTTTTTTTTCCATATCTTATGAATTAACGTTTAATTTTCTTTCATCAACATCTGGATGTCATAACCAATTTCTTTAAATTTATTAACAACGTTCTGTCATTTTCTCCTGTATCATAGATCATCATCCCCAATTCCTGGATTCCAACTTTTCACTATTTCCTCTCAAAAAGTTCTCTTTATATGTTTTTCTAGAGTTTATCTTATTAAAAAATGAATCATTTCGTAATATTTCCATCTGTCTTATTGCATTCATTTTACCAGTATATTATGCTGCTATTGTATTATGATCATAAAAATACTTTCATAATATTTGTTTGTAATAAATTGCAGAAAATATAAAGTGGCCTAATCACATCTTCTCTAAGTTGCCATCTTTTTAAACAGGTCCAATTGTTACTCCAAAAGAAATCTCTTAAATTCTGGAGATATTTCATCTGTTCAATTTTTTTTAATTGTTAACGTATTCTCTAACCATATACTTAATTTGTGATTTTTTTCTCGTTTAGTAATTGTATTGGAAGGTTACCGTGTAGTTTTGCATATGTCATATTCTAGTAAATATTCAAAAAGAACTTTTATTTGCAAATGGTAATTAGGGAGAAGATTTAGTTGTTTCATAGAATCTTGTTCTACATAACTCTAAACTAAGAGAGGTTGCTGATATTGGTTTTGGGGGCTATCAGTGCCTTCTTTGAGTGATCTCAAATTTGCTATCTGGAGTTACTCTTAACAGCTCACTACATGGACACAAGTAATAGGTGCTCTCTCATCCCCAAAGAAATCAAATCATAGTCACACATCCCTTGTTAGCTTACTCTTATCTAGTTATTTTCTTGATCCACCCATAGCTTGCTTTCAGTTCTGTGTACAGTGGGGTTAGTCTCAGGCAGCCCAGTGTTAACCATATATATTCATAAGTTTCTTGTTTAAAATTCATCACTACAAATACTTATTTAGAAAGTACAGTGTAGGGCACAGTAATCCCCACCAAGGTATTTTGGACACATTGTGAAAGGCACTCACCTAGCAACAATGTCAAGCTCTGACACTAATAATGTTCTCAGAGTTTTCCATCTAGGCAGACGAGGTATAAGTTACCATAGTAGTCTAACAATAAAGAGAAAACCAACTGCCAAAGGACAGGTATAACAAACACAGTAAAGGATAAACACAATATGATACTTTTAAATCAGTATAGCAAAGTGGAGGCAATTGATGTCCTAGCTTTTATCCTGCTCTTTCCTATGTTCACTGATTTTAATTTCTTGTCTAGTATTATCAAGGAGATATCAATACAACAATAATTCTAATTATAGCTACAAGTAGCACTGTTTACTATAATTCTCACTCAGCTGAACTTATTATCTAAAGTACAAAGGAAACTATAAATGTGGCAGATGTTTTCTACTGTAATGTGCTAATCATTCATAATATAATTACTACCATCTTTTGTCATCCATATAACTTATTGTTATTTGGGGGAACTTCTCCTGATAGACCTAAATTGCATTCAAATTTTTGTGCTTATTAACTAGTGTTTTAAACACTTCATAGAATAGTAACCTATTTACTTTACTACCTATATTCAGACACAACTCTTCGGTAATCGAGATACCATATTTGCCTCTGCAAACTGATATCAACGACATTATAATTTAAGAAAATAATATAGCTATATAAACATGATCAGTGCAGCTAACAGCATCTAACACCCATGGTTAAAAGTAATACTAATAATACCACTAATAATAATCCACAGAAGGCTGAAGGCGAAAGGGAGGCTCAGTTGTATATCAAGCAAGCACAAGATACTTAGATCCTCAAAGTTTCTACCAATTTAACAGAAATCCACAAATATGTGATGTTTAGACTAATTATTTTTTTTTAATTCATCACTAAATTGATTAGCATTATTTGGGATGGCGAATATTAAGCATTTAAAGATAGGCCAATGGAAACTCTGGAGAGAGTCCTGCATTTAATAAGAATGAATCATAAGAAAGACTTTTATTATGCAACAGCTTTGCAGAACATCTCTTACCTACTGACAAAAGAAAATAAAGAGAAAAGAACAACTTTTTCAATAATACCTTCTTCAATATTGAAAAATACAATAAATTCTTTTTCCTGAGATAAAACCCACAGATTTTATAAAATTTGCTTAAAAGAACAGAATCAACTAATTGTACAATATGGACAGTGATACATAAAACAAACAAAACTGTTATCCACAAAACTGCTAACGTGTTTGGTCTCTTAGAGTTTTATGAATTTGAAAGTCATGTTTTGCCTTCGAAGATATCATCAAATATATTTTCACAAAAAAAGTAACAAGTTGGCATACTGTGAAGACACATAGAAAGGCTTAATCATTTAAGGCAAATCGCAATTCTATCCTACAAGTTTAAAATTAACATATAGTTTTGTCTCAAATTGTGAAAATTCTGTGTCTCTCTATATTTCCTTTACTTTTCACCTGGAATTTTAATGGATTCTCATATGCCAAGTGGGGGCTGACATAGCTGCTTAAATTCTCTGGGTGTTTCATAATTAAAGGCTGTCTGTATCTCTTGCTCATTCCTTTCTATAGTCACTGTGGCAGAAATATACAAAGCAAGCCAGAGTGCAAAAGAAGAGTCTGCAGGTTTAAAGAAAGCTGTCCGAAATTCAAACTCTGCAGACATACAGGTCTTATCAAACTGCATTAAACAGTTCCTTAAAAATGACAAGGAACTGTTCCTTATCAAGTATGATAAAAAGACCTGGGCATTTCCGATGAGAAAAGAATACGTTTCCCACCTGAGACATCTAATCTTTTCTTCTTAGAATGTTTCTAAGAACATGACCTGGATAAACGGACAGATAGTTCTCCAGAGACTATCAATTATCATAGAAAAAAACATATGGGAGAGTAGCACTGGGAAAATAAAGAAAACTCACATTTGGTTTCATACTTACCTTTTAATAGTAATAAACATTACCACCAAGTAAAAGAAAATTAATATTCTCTTGTCTTATCCAACTTGCACTCCAGCTATTATATTTGAATCCCAGTCTACCAATGGGTGTGGGATAAATGACATAAAGTCTCTATGTCATAAGTTAACAGACTTTGGAAAACTGCTTCACTTCTGTGAGAATCAGAATCTCATAAGTACAATATACATTACTTTTTTCAGAGGGATATTAGATTAAAATGTGAAAATATATACACTTCTCAAAGAATAAATGATAAATACACAGCTGTTAGATTTCTTTATTCCTAAAGGGACTTTGAAAATTAATTCCTCATTTTAAAAGCCCACTATTAGTCAAATAAAGATGCTTATTTACTACCAAATAAAATTCACCAGATAGGAGTGTCTTGCTATATAGGCAACAAACCAAAAACTAAATAGTTTGTAAGGCACATTGTCATATAAGTAATGAGAAATACACCAAATTTCAAGCCAGAAAGCAGTTATTTTTAAGCTTTTTATGGCATATATTTCAATGTGAGAGTCTGATCAAAACTACAGACTTCCTATTAAAAAATGTGCTTTCCTAGATTTATGGATAAATTTTCTTGAAATTCCAATTTCAAGTCACCTCTGAAGCCTAATGATAACAAATAACCTTCCAACAAAGGTGTGGTATGCACACAGCCTCACATCTATTCTAGGTTTCATTATTAAAATGGAAACATGGATTCTAAGCTAATGGTTACCATAAGGTAGGGGTTGAGGGGAGGGGAGAAGTAGATGGGGTAAAGGGGGTCAAATATGTGGTGACAGAAAAAAATCTAACTATGGGAGGTGAACACAGAGTGTAAATATACATATGCCTTACTGCTAAAGAGTACAGCTGAAGCTTATTGAATTTTGTTAACCAATGTCACCATTAAATAAACAAACATACAAATAAAATGGAAACATGTGTGAGTCCTTTTTTCCAATTCTTTTAAATTGGTAACTTTGAAATTAGGCCCTTTTAATTATGTGCTATATTCACAGGAGTAGTATAAAAATGCTAATGATCATAGAATGCTTAAAGAATTTTAACCTTTTATGTAACTAGACTTTTATTTATCTAGTGTCCACTATGGTTTTGCCATTTTGGAAATTATACTCTTATAAATATGCTTATTTCAGTATTAAATACAGTAATCAGAAATTAATTTGCCTAAATGATCTCCCAAAGATTATATTTGTGCTTCTTCCTCACCCTGACAAAAATCACAAACTCACAAAAGTTTAAGAAGCATCCCCTGATATAATTAAAACAGTCTGTCATAATATGCACTGAAATAACTTTCGAAACCTAAAGTAGAGCTGCTCCTGCCTGGCATACCAAGTCCACAAGCTGAAACTTATATAACTTATTTGGTCCCTACAAATGCTCTCCCTGAGAAAACTCAGGATATTGAGTGAACTAATCCCTAAGCGTCAAGTCAACTCTGCCTTCTCATCTCAAACAAGGTTACCTCTGTGACTCCAGTCAATCAGATATTTTCTCTTAGTCTTTCCTTATTCTTTATTCTTTATCCCATAAAAACTTCTTGCATTCTGCACCACTTTGCAGTTCTCCAAAAGGAGACTGTTCACTTTATGAAATGTTAGCGTGTGTGTGTGTGCATGCCACTTTAATTGTTTTCATCATTTTTAATAGTTTCTGGAGATGAGGATGGGATTCAAAGCTGACTGCTGAAGACATGGGAGATCAGATGCACAGGAGAGGTGCCTGCTCACCTTTTTAAGATCACCCTTCTTCTAGTCATTACAGAAGGCCATGGGTAAGTCACTCTTAGAGTGTAACTCTCCAATTCAAACAAACTTTATTAAAATACATACACCAGGAAGGTTCTGGGATTTCAGAAAGGTTCCAGGATAATTAGTTATATTGGAAGTCTGCAATAGGTGGCAGCCATCAGGATCTCACAAAACCTTGAAGTAAGTTCTCAACATAATCTGCCAGGGGACGGGATGCCATCAGAGTACTCATCACTATAAACGAATCTTCTCATGAAAGGAACAATAGATCTATTGCTAATGGAAATCTCAAAAGGCACAATCAGAAAAAAGTGCACAGGTTGAGCACTTAACCTTGTTAGAGCACTTGCCACCCAACTCTAGTATTACTGAACTAGGATAAGGTAGTCAAGGAAAAGGTTAGTTTCATACTAGGTAACCAGCTAACCTCAAGAAAATTTCCGTGCAATGAGGTACTCAGAAAAACACCACAAAATCCCCAATCCAATGGCACAAACCTCTTAGGTATTAGTTAGGTTGAGAGACTCGAGAATCAGCTAAATAAATGAGATCTTCAAAATTTAAAGATTTGACCAGGCCTCTGTGTTTTGTTTTGTGTTTAGTAACCGTGGTCCTAGAAAATAGAGATGTCTACAAAAATGGCAAAATCCCACTAAAGCAATCTAGAATTACAATGGCCATTATGGGAAATATGGAAATAAATAAGATCATTCATTTAAGAAGTACACTTAAAAGCTAGTGATTCAAATCAAATGGAATGGGATAACTATTTTGATTGGCATGCAGAAACTTCCAAAAGATTTCAATATTCCAAAATAGGTTCATTGAAAGATTCATTGCAAAAGGCTAATAAAAAATTAAAGACATGGGAAATACCTAAAACAAAAGACTATAAGACTGATGTGACTACTATTCCTCTCCTCTGTCCTCTGTCTATCTAGCAAGAAGTGATTAAGGGAGTTTTATAGGTACTAAAATCTCTTATATTTATTGAATATTTACAAAGATATTAGTTAAGAAAGCCTAATAATCCCAAAGTTATTAATCAGGGCTTATGTTAACACTAGATTTAATGTGTTTGCCCTTCTGTCTCACTAGCACATTTTTTAATAAAGTCTTATAACTCAAACTGCTAATGCTTTTTAAAATAAAATTCTCAAGTTATACAATAAAAAGTCTAATTTTCACTAGCATAAAAATGAGATAAATTTATATATTTTTTTCCCTCTCGTTTTATTACAACAAAGTTTAACAGCCAGAAATGTCACATGACTGAGGTGGGTCAGATGTTGTAAACCTCGAAACATGAAGAACTCTAAATACATTAAAAATTGTTACACATTCAGACTCCCCACATGCAGGTACTTGAAAAGGTACAGCCCTCACCAAGCTAGTTGGGGACATGAAATCCAATGGCACCTGAAACACCACCATGAAGGTAAAATTTTACAAAAAGCAATGTAAGCTAACAAAACTGGCCTTTCTTAAGGTGGTCTGTTCATGTAGTCCCAGTGCCTTTATGACATAACAAACCAAATTTGCAACTTATATTGTTTTTAACTTTTCTTACAATTTGTTTTGTTTTTCTTTAATATATTATGGAAACCTCTTCACGTTGGCACCTATAAAATTTATAGAAAATTTCTAGTTTTCTGACCTTTATCCCACACCCAATCTTCTAAGAAAACAATTTATAGTGATTTCAAGCAGTTTATTCCCTGCCCATATCCAATATCATCATATAAGAAGGTGTATTCAGTAAAGCTAGGATTTTTTTGTTATATATATTTTGCTCTAAACTAGAACATTAATATTTTTCTTAGGTTTGCCATTTCATGATGGCATTGTTTGTAATTTAATCTGCTGTTTGTATTTTAGATCTTTAACAAATGCATGTGGCAGGAAAGTATATTTTGAAACTGTTGAGAACACAAAGTTCATGCTCCTTCTATGTCATAACATAGTCCTTTGTAGTTAAACCAGGAATCTCATGTCTTGTCTCAGATTCCAGGAATCTTTGGCAGGCTAACTTGTTAGCTTGCAGATAGCTTTAAATACCTAATGCTTAAAGCTTCTTGACACTGCATACATCAGCATTTCTTTGAATAACAATGACCCTATTTTACTCTGAAGAACACTCTCCCTATCATTTTGTCTGTATATTCTGTAGGTGAAAAAATTCTATCCAGTTAAATAGAGAACATACATCTCAGACGTGGACATTTAGAGCATTAGATTTTCTTTCACATAGAGATTCAGTTAATGATAGAATTATGACACAATTTGAACTACTGAAAGTGAGGTTTAAAACTTTTTGTTCAAATACTTTTGCAAGACTATAATCTATGCTCTATTAGTCCTATATTAATAGTGGTTACTATGAGGCATCTTAATATCCTGTGCATCTATTTCCTTATCTATAAAACTAGGATAATATTAGTTTCTACTTCACGGAATAAGAAGAATCCAAAATGAATTAATTTATATAAATTCCTTACCAGAGTGCCTGGCACATTAGAAGACTCAGAGATTGACTATTATAATTAAAGCTGTACATCTGAGAATGCAAGCCAAGAGTAGTTGGCAGCTACCATGATACCACATGGGTCTTGACAATGAATCCAGAACTGAGTAGAATTGTAAAAAGGATTTGTCTTGGATAAATTATTTGAATCTCAGATTTTATTTCTGCTTGAAGCTCGGAGATTATGAGTTATGTATACCAATAAATTCCACCCATTTTTTTTTTTTTCAAAGCACTTTTGGCTTAGATTTTCTGTCACTTCCATCTAAAAAGAATTTCAAGGAACAAAATACCAAGGAACAAAATGAAAATAACTATCCTTACAATTCAGAATGAACTGAGTAAAAGCAGAGTGAATAAAAGTAAGGACCCCTGAATACTAGTCTGGAGTAATGACACAGGTGTGTAAGTGCTCTAACTTGCATTTTAGAATATCACATATTGTTTGCCTTTGCTGTATAGTAAACAACTCCAAAAAATAAGTGGCTCACAGTACCACTTATTTTTTTTACTCACATTACAGATTGATGATCAAAGGTGAACTTTGGCTCAGTTTAGCTCAAATTTTCTCAGACTGTCTCTATTCTAGCACTCAAGCTAACAAAGATGCCCGTACAAGAGATGCACCCTTTCTGTGGCAAAGAAAAACAGGTAAAGAGGACACGTTGAACCATGCAATTCTGCTGATATCTTCTGCTCTGATGTGAAATATAATTACAGCAAAAGGCTTAATGGTTCAAATCTCATGCAAATCTCAAAGCAAGTCAAAATACTGAGACCTCATCAGTAGGACAGAGGAGGAAATTTTTACCAAAAGCACAGGTATGCCATTGGCAGTGGTGGTGTGTATAACTGTCTAGAAAGGTGTAGGGAATTAATGTGTAAGCACAATAATATCTGGGACATTAAAGTACTTGTCAGCAAAAAAGATTTTGGGGTATAATGTTTCCTACTTTTAGTTTCAATAACACTGTATAAGAAAGATATAACAAACAAGCTATCCTATTTAGAAACAGTTGGGCTTGGTAGAAAGTCCTTTCTTTTCTTTTCTTTTTTTCTTCTTTTTTTTACTTATTGTCTGTAATTTGAAATGGACAAGAGAATGATTTTCTAGACTGATTAAGGAAGTGTAAAACTAGAGAAACTGGAACCTAGAAGAAATCTTTTTCTTTCTTGTGCTTTGAAGCTTCTCTTTTAAAGGTACTTCTATGTTAAAAACATTCTCTGTTTTAAAGAGGCAGCTATGAGGTAAGGGCCAGTTTAAATTTGCCGTCCCAGAGTCATTATCATGTATTGCCAGAGGTAGATCCTTGTGAGACCTAGTCAATAATTACTCTTAGAGCAAATGGTTATTAATGTTTAAAATTTGAAAGAGTGTACTATTATAAACACTTTATGTGCATTAAATAATTTATTCAATATTGCTACTACATAAGGTAGGCACTATTAATATCCTCTGTGGATAAGGAAAATTAGGCACATCTTGTTTAAGTAACTTGTTCAAACACACCCAGCTGGTAAATGGTGAAGCTGGGATTCAAGCCTAGCAGGCTGACTTCCAATCTAAATTATTAACCAGCAAATATATTACTACCTTTCAGAATGAAGGATCAACAACTTGTTACCATGTTTCTGAAATCCTCAACAGTTTCTAGTTTCAAATATAGTATTTTTACTTTAAAATAAATTTTGGAAAATCAAGAACCAAAGCAAAAAATGAATAAATAAATAAAAAATAAAAAAAAAAAAAACAGGTAATCTTTTCTTTCCCCATGCTTCCATCATGAGTTAAGAAGGACCACATCTATGCTGGTTACCCACTTTTATACCATATTCAGTAGGATCTGAGAGGTGACTTCAGGATTTTAAGAGACAACTTTCCATCAGTCTCCTCAAAGTCACCTGCAGAAGTCAGGGAAGGATCACTGAGCCATTCTCCTAAGAGTGATCTCTCTCCTCCATGCTATGCCTGGTCGGAATGGAGAGAGCTCCAGAACTCAGCCTGCCTCAGGTAAATCCCTGCCCTTCACCACCTCTAATTCTGAGAGACTCTATCATTATAAACATACCTCACTTTATTGTGCTTCACTTTATTGCAATTTACCAACGTATATTTTACAACTTGAAGGCAAGACCCTCCACCAGCAGAAAGATTAAGACTCATTTTACTGAAATACCTGCTTTATTATGGTGACCTGGAACCAAACCTGCAATGTCTGAGGTATGCCTGTATTTGCCTAGAACCATCAAAATTAACAATATTGTCTCTATTCCTGTTTCCTTTGTCACCATAAGAAACACACACACACACACACACACACACACACACACACACACACACACACACACTTCCAATTTCTAGGCTGGCTCAACCCTTAAAAGTTTCCAGTGTAAGCTCTGAAACTCATACTCAGCCTTTAGCAAAATCCTCCCACCTCTTCTCCCTCCATTTTATTCGTCCATTACTATGCTTCCCTATGTTGTTAATCATAAAAGCAAAAATTACTAAGAAGATAATACCATAAATGTTTATACATTTCACCTAAGCCTCTATACTGACATATTAAGCAGAAGCTGAGAGAAAAGGGGAGACAGAAAGAACATACAATTTAAATAACGTAGTATAAGCTTAATCAATATAAGCATACTTATTCTAGCAGAAAATATATTTTAAAAATCCTGATCACCAACTATACCAAAGATCTACATTTGTAAGATACAAAAGTAGTATACAAAATAATAACCTATGGTCATATTTCTCTGAACATATAAAATAATATTAGAAAGCAATATCAAAAAGAGTTAATCTATATTTTTTTCTCATTATAAAATACAATTTTAACTAATACATAGTCAAAGAAATAATCACATTACATATTGTAAAATATGTAAAACTAAAAAATTAAAAAATAAAAACAAGAAATAAAATATGTAAAACTGAATTGCAGATAAAAAAATACATTTTCTAACTACAATTTGCAGTTAATACACTAAATGCATGGAAATTTATAACTCTAATATTCAAGTTGGAGCCAGACACTTTCTGGATTACAAAAAAAAAAAAAGCTCTAGTTAAAAACAATTGAAAAATGAGAAAACTAAATAATATAGCATAAATGGGACAATAAGAAATAAAACCCCAGGCAAGAGTGCTCAACATAAAATTAAAAACACAAAAATACATTAGGAATAAAATGAGAAAAACTGTAAATAAGGAAGAGATTAAGGTATTAACCTCAAACCAATATTTAAAAAAATGATTAAACCT
The DNA here is from genome assembly GCA_030015415.1 of Cynopterus sphinx. NCBI lineage: Eukaryota > Metazoa > Chordata > Mammalia > Chiroptera > Pteropodidae > Cynopterus > Cynopterus sphinx. Next base: position 15,789,305 of record CM057380.1, read on the forward strand.
TGTGGAATTATGAAATGCTAAAATTGACTATATTTTTTAAAATATGCCTAAAAAATTAAAGAACCTGAAACAGAAAACCATAAATTTTACATGAAAAAGGGACAATAAGAGCACCATTCTAAGACAATTTGACCATTTAGTATTTTTTCAATTTTTTAAAAATAAATTTATTTATTTAAATTAGTTTCAAGTATACAGTACATTGGTTAGACATCTATAATGTTCATAAAATAATCCCTTCAATTCCTCCCACTCTCCCCTGGCCCTCCACTTAGTCATCATATTAATGCTGACTGCATTCCCTCTGCCATGCTCCTTGTGCCCAACTATCAACTACTAACTTGTTCTTTAACCCTTCACCCAGTCTCCTAACCCCCTTCCCTTCTGTCTGTCACCAAATTTTCCACTATTTTTGTGCATCTGTTTTTTATTAGTTTGTTCTTTTTGCTCCTTAGATACCACATATAAGTGAAATTATATGGTATCTATCTTTCTCTGACTTATTAAACTCAGCATAATAAACCCTAGGTCCATCCATTACATTGCAAATGGTAGGATTTCATGTTTTTTAATGAATGAGTAATATTCCATTGTATATATGAACCATAATTTCTTCATCCAATTGTCTGTTGATCGGCATTTAGGTTGCTTCCATTTTTTGGCTATTGTAAATTGTGCTGCCATGAATACTGGAGTACATAGATCTTTATGAATTATTGTTTTGGTTTTCTTTGGATAAACCCTAGAAGTGCAATTGCTGGGTCAAAAGGTATATCCATTTTTAATTTTTTTTTGAGGAACCTCAATACTGTTTTTCATAGTGGCTGGTCCAATTTGCAATCCCACCAACAATGTATGAGGGTTCCCTTTTCTCCGCATCCTCATCAAACTTGCTGTTTTATGATTGATTAATGGTAGCCATTCTGACAGGTCAGTATCTGCCGATGTCATGATACTATATAGAAAGAACCCTAAGATTCCACTAAAAAAATGTTAGAACTGATCAAGGAATTCAGTAAAGTATCAGGTTACAAAATAAATATTTGAAGTCAGTGGAATTTTCATACACCAATGAAGAACTTTCAGAAAGAGATTAAGAAAAAAATCCCATTTACAATTGCATCGAAACTATAAAATACCTGGGAATTGAATTAAGCAAGAAAGTAGAAGACCTATTTTCAGATAATTATGTCATTGAAAAAAGAAACTGAAGATGATACAAATAAATGGAAGCATATACTCTACTCATGGGTAGGAAGAATCAATATTGTTGAAATGGCCATACTACCCAAAGGAATCTATAGATTCAATTCCATCCCTATCAAAAGACCATTGAGTTTTACCAGCTTTGCAAGAAGCACACATTCCCTGTCTTAGATGGTCTAGTTTATCAAATGGAGGAGAGCAATCTACCATAGCATTCATATGAATATTATGAATCTAGATAATATAATTTAAACTAATCTGATTTAAATGTATATATAAATATCTAAAATACCTTACTAAATCCAGATACTTATTTTATGTGTATGTAATATAAATTCAACATGTGTGCATATGTGTGTGTATTTACCATATACCTCATAACTAGAATTATCCCCCCAAAAAGCAATAAAATGTTATCATCAGAACATCTATTAACATAATTCACTGTATAAATTCAGAATAATTGTGATCTAAATACAAAAATGGATTCCTTATTATTTTCTTCTATAATAAAATAAATTTTAGGTAACTTTAAATAGATTTTTACAAATTTTAAATTGAGTATGTAATAAATCCTACAAAAATTTCAGTCAGCAGAAAAATGTTAGAAGCACCTCATTTACAAGTATATATGAAAAAATGATGACTACTATAAAGTATTTTATTTAAAAGTATAATGTGGTCTCTATGCAGTCCAAAAGAAAGGAAAAATAATAAAAAGCAGAATAATTGGAAGGAATGAAAGAAAATCATTCCCATTAGCAAATGTTAAAATGCACACAGATAACTCTTGGAGTTTCCACTGAAAATATTTAAAGTAGAATGTGAACATTATGAGACCAGTTATGTAAAATTGAAAATAAACCATATTATTTTTATTTCGTGAATCCATTTTGTGCTATACTTTCTGTTGTTGACTGGGCACCATCATCACTCTATGGAAACCTGGGAACTATATTTTCCAGGAAAAAAATTTTTCAATGTGTCATATAAAAGTACACCAATGAGAGGAGCTCACAGATTTAGAGGTTAGAGTCAAGTGGTAACTATTAGTTTCAAATTGCAAGACATCAATTCCTAGTGACAACCACAGAACCAGCAGTATCTCAGGCTGCCCTTCCAGACTTCTCATGACTGTGGTCATGACCAGCAACCTGTTTACCCCACTCTCACTTCAGTGATTCAGTCTAACTCTGATTTTTTTTTAAGACTACTTTTTTAGAGCAGTTTTAGGTTGACAGAAAATTTGAGAAGTATGAATTTTTTCACTGATTCTTTTTTTTCCCATCCACTTTTCACTTCTGCTCTTCCCACACTGCTGTCCTTTTCTATACGAAATCCCATTCATATACCATCTGTTTTCTGATTGATACATACAAATATGTAATGAAATTATTATTTTTTAAATGGTCAAGAAAAATAAATACCAACATTAAGATATTGGTTATTCTAAGGCAAAGGGGTAGAGAATGGAATTAGCAAGGGATGCAAAGGTAAATATCAACTGAGTCACTTTTATTTACTAGGAAATGAAATCTGAAGTATAGCCAATGATCTAACAGTTGTTAAATCTAGATCACACTAGGCAAATCAGTGTGTGTTAAAAAATTTCATGTATTATTCCAGATTTTTGAAATATTTTCTTAATATAAGGATGTAAATTGGTCTCTTCACCTGAGATGCTTTCCAATATTTCCTTTTAAGTTATCAGGTTTCTTGTTTAACATACTCAATTATCGCCAGGAAGTATCATCATAATGATGAATATGATTGATATAAAGCACTGAAATTATCGTCTGGTCTGACATTAGGTGTCTAGACACTTTGCTATTAAAATGATATATTATTACTGTAAGAGGATTTCATGAATGAACTTAATTTCCATTTCAAATTCAAATTTTTAGTCAACCATAAAATATTACAGCAATGTTTACTAAATCATTTCTTTGAAGTGATATTTTAAGCTGTCTTTGAAGAAACCTGAAATTTGAATCTCAGTTGAGAGAAGGAATGAGCACATCCCCATCACTTTCTCAAATGGATGTCACTAGACTCCCTCCCCTCACTGTGCTCATTTTACAGTGCAAATGAAGGTGAGAAGCCTGTTAAAATGCTGAACCGAACTAATTATGCTACAGCTACCCAATAAGCTCTTCATAAAAGAAACAACATGAACATTAGTTAAATGAAGTTCATTGATAGTTTTCAAAAAAAGTATAAAACATTTTTATGAGTTGTATCATTAGTATGGTTTTATTAAGGAATATTAACACAGAGTAAGGACATTAAAATCCATTTGAGACATAACTTCCTATGCATATTATGGCAGTCTTGGTCTTATCCCTACAATACCCCTAGTCCCCCACTGTCATTTCTGTTTTTAATAAGTAGCCTGTCTCTATCTTAGATTCCCAAAAGAAGCCATACTTGTTATTTTGTCACCTAAAATTGCAAATAAACTTCATCTCATTTTCAAATACTTCCAGGTGAAAGACTTGAAACACCTTAAGGTCCGTTTAAGAAATTTCATCCATTAAACATATATAAACCCTATCCTGTGAATCACATTCATATAAAGATATACCTCTTGTGAACACACCATGGTTAACTCAAAACCCTTCTCAAGTTTACTCTTTATAAGTTCCTTGAAGAATGGCAAATAGAGCTCGCTTTCTCCAGTGCTTTGGGATTAGAAGAGAAATTACATCCAGAAATGCTTCTAGATAATTATTTTGAAAATTGCCAGATTAGAAAAATGAGATCTATATTTTAGCCCCTGAGAGAAACCAAGAATTGCATTTTAACCCTTTCACCTCTCTACCCTTTTCCCCTACCCAATGCAATTAAGAGTCAATGAACTGGCATTAGACCATGGAAGTTGTCCTGAATTATTTCAAATCGCTTAGTTGTTACTCCATGGTGCAACTCTTCATAGAATAGTTCCACTTCGTAGCCTGAGCACTGGAAGTGACAAAGACATTCAAAGGAAAATCTTAGAGTTGCAGTATATGGACACTAAGAATTTGCTTCTCTAAAACAATGTGAACAGGACAGAAAGGGATCTTGAAAAAGCTAAAAATGATTATGTAGAAAGACTACTCTGAGCTAACAAAAAGGAATTGAGCTTCTGGTAAATCATATCTGGTCTCTGATTGGGTAGAAGTGACAACAGGGAATTATGCTCTCTGTCAGTGTCCTCTGAATTTCTGTATCACAGTACCTAGAATAAAGTATTAGGCATTTCTTTCATAGATTTAGACACTTACAAGGAATTACTTTATCTCATATCTATAGTGTCCCAATCATTGTTTTGGAGCCTGTTCAAAAGATTTATGAAATAGTATATATATGTATATATTTCTATATATACATATACATTGATATATATGTATGTATGTATATATATATATGCAAAAAATAATGAATACTCCTTCAATGTAATATGGTAGTGTATGAATAAATTATGCATATAGAAAGAGATGTTTGAAAAAGTTCCTTTTAATCTTAGACCTTAAGTGAAAATCTCAGTGTACTGTTTCTTTAGTTTATGAATTTGATTTGAATATCATGTAGAAGAAGCTACTGAATATTTTTGCTATTTTAATTTTTCATTTACAACCTTGATATCTTTTAGACTGATGGATGTGTAGAATGTCTGGAGAATTAGGAATGGATTAACTAACTATGAAGATTAAAGTATTTAATGTGGTGTAGACTGTTTGAAATAAAATGAAGAGAGCCAAATTCTCCACTTAATTACCCAACCAATTGTTCTCCTTTTCTTTTTAACGATAGCATTAACTACTCATTCCATGGAGATAAAATATTCCCAATGAGTCTGACTTAACAATTTGTGAAACTTTTTACTTCTTGGACTTATCAACTAATATATGGTGTGATTTAATTTGCAACAATTAACTTCTGTAATAAATGTCTCCAGTAGCAATAACCATTCTTTTCCTCCCAGTCATTAAATGGGTGACTGCTGTAGGTCAGGAGAAAAAAAGATTATCTTCTATTTTGTCAGAGACCTGTCAATTCTTTCACATATAAATAATACTGCTACTATTACATTCTTACTATAAACACTATTACTCTTGTTGGTTTGGCTATTAGGACTGCTATTACTACTATTATTATTGTTGTTGTTGCTGTTATTATTTTATTTCCTGAGTGAAAGAATGGGATTGCTCAAGCAGATGTTTGTTTGTTTTGCCTTTTGTTTTCTTTTGGTTTTGTTTGCTTCAGAAGCAACAATGTGTATTGTCAAGTGATGTGTATTGTCAAGTTCCTCCTTCTCTTTGAGAGTGACCAGTGGTTGGGATGTATGACCTGTGACACTTTGTTAGACTGCTTCAGAAGCTGTGTCAGGAAAAAAAAAATGTTTCAGGCTTCTGACATAAACAAATCATGAAGATGGAGAGACATTATTTGGTCTTTCACAGTTAGCCATCAGAGAAGCAGTTTCTTCTTTATAAAACCTCCCACTATACTCATTCCTCATTCATTTTCTCTTTTCCCTCTCCCTCTCTCTCCATGTGTGAGTATGTGTCTGTATCTGTAAACTGATTTGACTACATCTTGACATTCAGAAAGTATTTTATGCATTGGACCAGAGATAAACACTATGGACTATGCAGATAATAATTAGTACTGTATAAGGCCTGTCTTGAAATATCTATAAGGCATTAAGTATTTCTCAATCTCCCATGTTTTTCCTCATTTATAACCTCTTTCTGTATGTTGCATTTCATCACTTGAGATTACCAGCACTTCCTTTTTTCCCCTAATATTTAAGATAACTTATGAAGATCACAAAGTAAGCAACCAGAATTTTTAAGTATAAAGGGTTTTCTAAGACAAAGGAAGAATAGCTGACAAGGCTCAAAACTGTAAGTAACGCTCAGAGTTATTGACTGTGAGGTTAACCTAAGCTTATCCTGAAGGCTGGCTGACTTGTATGTGCCCTGCTGTGAACTCTGGGCTTTAATCTTCAGCAACAAATACTCATATAATAATTTTTATTTTTCAGTAGGATAACTATCACATTTGAGTTACAGAAAGGTAAATATGAATATAAAATAAAAACTACAAGAAGGTTTTTCAAATAACTTCAAACAAAAAGATGGCAATTTGAAAAAAAAGATTTTGACATGGATGACAGATAAAGAATGATTGAAGCTGACATGTACTCATTGCCTTATGCCAGGTTTCCCAGAACACAGAGCCTGAGGTAAAAGGTACATATTACTACATTATCAGGTATTACAAACCCAGGGTGCTGACTGAGGGAAAGGAAGAGCAAGGTAGAAGAGAAGGAAGAAAAGCCATTAAGAGGATTCTTTAATAATCAGGTTGAGTGGTGATGCTGACAGACAATGAGATTGGAAGATAAATTCATATTCAGAGTAAGTACAGATTCCAGTGAGTATGGATTCCTGCCCTTTTCAGAGGAGGAAGGTGTCTGAAGTAAGTGACATGACAATAAGTATATTACTAGTTTTTTAAGAGATGATGTCATCCTGAGACCCATCATTAGTTTTTGCTAATGGAATAATGGTTATTATGGAGCAGTAGCAGTTAGTTAGAGCAGCCTACAAGTGTTAGTGCATATATTATAGCACTCAAGCATTGATTCCATCATTTACCTGATTGTGCTGTTCATGGACCATTGCCCAAACTCAAATGGGATGAGAAGAAAGGCTTACTGAAAGTCATAGTATTAGTCACTCTGGTATGCATTAACATAAAAAATAAAGACCCATAGGCCTCATACAACTCCCAAGAGTCTATCCATAAGTCACTTCCCCAGAAATCTGAATCTTTATCTTCCATTTTTCTTATTTCATTTTACTCTCATCCAGATCAACTAATCAAACCCTTTAGCTGTCTTAGAGTCCATGTATACCCATATTCCTGGCCACTTCTTACGCAAAGAAAGTGACTATTTAGGGAACACACACTGCTTTGCCCACTGGAATGATGTCCCTCATGTACTTTTGCACCACCTCTTTGCAGAGTTGAAATGAGGCAAGAGTCCTTTTTCACCTGACATAAACATGTAATAATCCATCTAAGAATTGCACTGAGATGTATCCTACTCCATAAGTTGGTCATAGGGAACCTCCATGAAATCATAAGTATGAAGTGAAGGAAAGTCATAAGTACAGACAGGTGACATTGGACAACAGGGTTACCTGTTCATGTGTTTGATCTGTTTGGGAAAAATTTCTTACTGTGACATTCCAATTTCTCAATAGATCCTTGCTATTCTGCCTCATATTATGCCAAAATAGACATGATAAAATCACATCTTAAAATGGACAGTTCTAGTCATACAGACCCTTGATGTCACCTAGCAAGAAACAATCCATACTAAGACCATGGAAACCCCTCTCAATTTATTCCTTATTACTTTATGGAAGAGAGCATTTCTAGGCAATTTTTGGGATGATAGACTTGTGGTGGGTTTATGGCTCTCAAGTACTAAATCCATTTTACCTGCCCATATTTCTTAGTCTTCTGACTTCACTACTATTTCAAAGAAGTAACATCATTTATTTTTAACACTGTAATTGAGTGCCAGATTCACACAGCCAGTTTAACAGGTTATTAGGATATTTTGTGAGTCTTTATAATGGATATAAGTTCCTCTAAGGAATTAAATTGTCTCCTATTAAACTCTTGAATGAATAGACTGAAGATCCATGTCTAAATATTGTTTAACGGTTCCTGCCAAAAAAACATTAGCTACATTTTATACTTTCTTTAATGTATAAGCCATTTCTTCCTAGAACAAGAATTGTCCTTTCTTACTTGGTCTGTGTTTAGTCCTGATGCTTATAATTTTCCTAGAGATAATAAGAGAAGGCAAGAGTTCTTGTATGGAAACAAGTTTCAGCTCTATAAACATATGATTCAACTAAGGTCATTTCAAGGTCACCATTCAAGGGGAGACTACTCTTCTTTAAAAGAAGAATGGGGGAGCTTTTGCTGAAATAATGAATTCAGTAGAATTTGGGGATTCAAACTTATCAGACTTGTCTACACATACTATCTAACAGAGTTCAGAATCCAATACAATTCTCTTATCAGATTCCTAACATTGACATAAGATTTTTTGAGATTGCACACTTATGATATCAAAGTCTTACATTCTTATAATTCTGCCCTGAAATTGCAGCCTCATAAAAATTCTATAGAAGTTACCCATAGTATGCCATGAGATGTACTTTGATGCCTGAGCATTGGAAGAGTTGGCTGTTGAGAATGCCTTAATTCATATAATTGCCATTGTCTCATCCAGTCCCAACACCACAACCAGGACACATCCTCTGGCCTTCGATTACACCTAAACCTCATTCAAATGATCATGAATAGTTCTGGTGCTACTGCATGCCCAGGGGTCATACCACTATATTTACTATCAGCAATTGGATCCTTACTGCTATCCAAACTATGAGCAATTAAGCTTTGTGCTTTTACCCCAAGGGTCTGATTTCTAGGACCATACCTAGGATCTATTGTCTTGGCCTGTGCAAAGCAGAGTCTGAGGAAACATGTATGTTCTAGTACTTTATTAGGGAAAACAATCTTGGCATGAGTGAAGTAAAGGGAAGACAGAGAAGGAAGGGAAAAAATATTACCAAAACATATATTGGCATTATGGTTTCAAATGGTTACTGCATGATATAAAATAAAACTATTACTTTCAAGATTGTCTTATAGGACATGTTGCATAAAATACAAAATTCTATAAAGAATGAAATCAAGGAAAAGTTAAATAAATGAAAAGATGTTTCATGTCTATGGATAGAAAAATTTAACACTGTCAAGATATCAGTTTTTCCAAATTGATCTATAGGTACAATACCATCCCAATCAAAATCCTAGAAATTTATGTCATGGATATTGACAAATTAATTCTAAAATTTTTATGGAAAGTCACAAGAGCCAGAGTAGACAATGCAGTATTGAATAAGAAGAATAAAGTTGGTGAACTTTATTATTCTACCCAACTTTAATATTTATTATAAAGCTACAGTACTCAAGACAGTGTGGTATTGATGAACCCATAAATAAGTATCCATAAATATATTCAACTGAACAGTAAGTAACAAAAGAACAAAGGTAATACACTGGAGCAAACAGTCTCTTTAACAAATGGTGCTGAAATAACTGAGCATCTACATGAAAAATAAATGAGTAAATCAAGACACAGACCTTACTTCCTTTATAAAAATTATCTCAAACACATCAGATTTAAATGTAATGTCAAAAACTTTAAAACTCCTAGATAATAACATAAGCAAAAACCTAGATGATCTCAAATACGGTGATAATTTTAAGATACAACACCAAAGAAAAAATCCATGAAAAAACTCAATAAAATGGGCTTCACTGAAATTAAAAACTTCTACTCTGTTAAAGACAATGTCAAGAGAATTAGAGGATGAGCCATGGGCTGAAAGAAATTATTTCAAAAGACATATCTGATAAAGTGCTATTTTCCAAAATATACAAAGAATTCCAAAAACTCAAAAGTAAGAAAACAAATCACCTAGTAATAAAATGGGCCGAAGATCACAACAGATACTTCACTAAAGAAGATAGAAAGATGCATATGAACAACCATATGAAAAGATGCTCCACATCATATGCCATCAGGAAAATGCAAATTAAAATAATGATACCACTACATACCTAGTAGAATGGCCAAAATCCAAAACATGGACATCAAATGCTGCTGAGGATGTGAAGCACAGGACCTCTCATTAATTGCTGGTAGGAATAGGAAATGATACTTCCACTTGGGAAGACAATTTTTCAGTTTCTTACAAAACTAAACATATTCTTACCATACAATGCACCAATTATGCTTCTTGTTGTTTATTCAAAGCAACTGAAAACTTAGATTAACATGAAAATCTGCCCATGGATGTTAATAGCAGCTTTTTTCATAATTGTCAAAACATGGAAGTAATCATGATGTCCTTCAGTGAGTGAAAGAATAAATAGTGGTACATCAAGACAATGGAATATTTTTCACTGCTAAAAGTAAATAAGCTATCAAGCCATCTAAAAACATGGTGGAATCTTAAAGGCATATTATTAAGTGAAGGAAACCAATCTGAAGAGGCAACATAAAGTATGATTCCAATTATATGATATTCTGGAAAAGACAAAACTATGGTGACAATAAAATATCAGTGGCCTCTACGAGTGGGAGTGTTGAGAGGATTGAATAGGTACAGAATAGAGAATGTTTAGGGCAATGATAATATTCTGTGTGATATTATAAAGATAGATATATGTAATTATGCATTTGTCCATATAGAATATGCAGGTGTAAACCCTAAGTAGGTTCATTCTTGGTAACAAAGCATTCAAGTGAGTGATGCTGATAATGGGAGAGGCTATGCAAGTGTGGGTGCAGAAGGCATATGGAAAATCTCTGTACCCCCTCATTTGTGTTGTGAAACTTAAACTGCTCTAAAAACATAACATCTTTAAAAAATATTCTCTTAACAACTTTGTCCAAAACAGTCTATTCAAAGGATGAAGAAAGACTACTTCTTTGCCAAGTCTTTTTCCCCTTTAGTCAAAGGTTTGCTTCACAGTATGTCAGTTCCTCTGCCCCTCTCACGGATGCATGCTATTCAGTGGTTCCCATGATGTTGAACATTTCACCTACGATTGGGACATCCCAGAAAAGAAGGCAAGACGTGTGCAGTGTGAGTATGAAGGAAAGCATGCTGGCAGGCTAGGCCTGAAAGGGGTTGAATAGAGTCTGTGTAAAATTGTTTGTGTGTCTCTCTCTCTCTCTCTCTCTCTCTCTCTCTCTCTATATATATATATATATATATATATATATATATATATATATATATATATATATATATACATATATAAATTTAGAACCACCTCATTTGCTTATTGTTGAAGTCCTGATTCACAAAAATGGTGATACAGCCTCAGGAAATATATGTGAGAGAAAAGCTGAAATAGCATTGAAGAAAAATTATGGTACTACAGATATTATAGTGAGATCATCATAAATCTTCACATGTTTCTCAAGGGCCGTATTCTTTGATACAATGAAGTAAAGCATACAGAGAAAATAAGACAAATATAAATCTCTCCAAAACACAGAAATTTTTAAGCTCGTTTACCCAGATATATGATTCACTCTAAATGACCAAGGAAGAACAGACATGCTGGGGGCAGAAAGATATCTATGGATGAGAACTTGAGAGGTGATATGTGACGATTGCACACTTATGTCATTTTGTGCTCTTGTACATATCAATTCAGAGAAATTAAGCAAGGAAATATTTCCTGAAAGGTTTTTATCATTAGTTTTCCCACATAAAACGTTAATTGAAATTATTGGGTCTTTAAAAAAAATGAAATGGAGTTTCAGTAAAAACCTACATTTTTTCTTTAGTACCAAGGATCCTCAAATAACATTGTTTCATTCAACATTGTTACAAAACTGATGAGAAAAAAAAATACGATATCTGGCTGGGGCCACACTGTCTGCGTAGGCTTTCTCCAGGTACTCTGGTTTCCTTGACAGGTGAATAGAAGTGTCAAGATTGTCGCAGTCTGAGTGAGAGTGTGTGTGTGTGTGTGAGTGTGCCCTGCGATGGAAGGGTGTCCTGGCCAGGGCTGGTTCCCTCTTTTCATCCAGATCAGCTGGAATAGACTCTGGCCACCTGTGACCCTGAACTAGAATAAGCGGTTCGGAAAATCATTCTTACTTTTTTATTAATCTTTCTTAAATATATGTATGGCTCACATTTATTTTATTGCTTAATATTAAAAGTGTTTTTGTTCTTTACTAAGAAGTTTAGTGAAGTTTTTGAGACCAGTAATGTGCCAAAGGAACTCAACTCTCACACCAATCAGCCCATGGTAAAATTGGTTTCGTTATATAACATTTCACCTAAAGTCACAGTTTCCAAGAATCTAACAACATTAAGTAAGGACTTACTGTGTTTGATTTGAATGCAAACTAAATTTTAAAAATTGATAATGAGTTTCACTAAATATACTGTTAGAGACTAAAATCCACATTGCACATCCTTCCACTGTTCTACAGAAGTCATTTCATAAATCAACTTTTCTAACCTTTTTCATCTACTTATCTGACACTGTTGTATAGAATAGAATGAGCTACGCTATCACGCTTTCTAGTACTCATAATTTAAACCTCAAAACTAAAGTTATTTAATAGAAAAAAATTAAATATTACCAATATTAAAGACAATGCTTAAGTTTATTATGATATGTCTACATTAAATATTATATTTAAAGATAGAAGATGACTTCTGAACATTTTAACTGTTATTCTTAAATTTTAAACATCCTATAACTTAATTCTTGGACTTTTTATATGACCCAGGTAAACTTCCTTATCTTAATACTTTGGTTTGTATGTTTATTCATGGCTCTTATTTGAACTCCACACCAATCACTGATTCATGAAGGTTCTAGAGTGAATCACACTTAACTTTTAAATGACATTGCTTCGGGAAAAATCAAAACTTTATAGAAACCCAAAGAGAAGCTCTAACAAAGTTGCCAAATTTTACCAGACCTGTAACTAATGACTCACTAAATTAATAGTCACCAAACTTGGTGATAACAAATATAGAGAACTAGAACTATTTATGTAACACACTTATATCTGATTTCTTTGTTCTGGATCCATTCAGGAAAACACAGCACTCTTGGAAAATCCACCTTATCCATACATTTGTAAAATTGCACTGGGCAAATTTTTATTCCAAAGAAACTAAGATTGTTTATATATTGGCTAAGCCAAAAGCACTGTTTGGGGAATTTAACTGTTTTGCTTAGGCTATAATTGATCATCTGTTATTGAAGAGAGGTTTTTGCAGACTGAGTCACCTAGGCAGGTGAAAGCTATTGAGATAATTCTTTGACAATGATCAGTTTTCCATGTAATTTTTATGATGCATACTATGCGAGGAATGAAGAATAGGTTTTACTATTAGTGTTTATACTGTACCAAATAAGAAATTATAATGTTTTCTTTATATAAAATCTTTAAATCTCATAAAAATTATAATATTATTTTTAAAAATTAAAAAAAAAAAACAGTTATTTTACTTATTTTCCTGCTCCTAACATGATAGGGTGAACATACATGTGAACAGTAGGCAAACAGATGTTCCATATAAATTAGTATTTTGCCTAATTTTTCTGATTATATGCCAAGTATCAGAATCCTCGGGAAAATAATATTTTTTAATAAAGCATCTGCATAAATAAAACTACAAAAAAAAGCATTGTGGGTATTACCTTAACTATATGTAAAAATAATGCTCGTATCTTTTTACAATGAAATAATTCCATGCACGTGTAATGCAGCCATTGCCCACTTACTTGGCATTTTCTGTGCACAGGAACTGCCTGCCATGTCCCAGTGAGAGGAAATGGCAGAGGAAAACAAATAGGAACATGAAGGTGGATGATGACACTTCATGACAAATGATTCTGATGTTCTCATGCGTTATCGTATCTAGTCACTGCAAGTGTGCCAGTTCTTGCTCCTTAACAAAATTTTATTTTTTACCCACAATTCAGATAATGGACTTTATGTGGGATTTTGAAAAATGATTCACCTAACTGGTAAGTTTATATTGCAATTCGAGAAAATAGGCCAATGAAAGAAAAGATATAGCTGGTTTCATCGTTTTTTTATTCTTTGGGAAATATAGATTCTAATGTCATTTTTAAAGTTTTTTTAAAAAAAATTTTAATAAAGAATTTTCAATATTGTTTTTATTTTTATGTTAACTCATAATTATAAATTTTTGTTAATCTAAACTGATGATAAATTTACAATAGTTGAGAGATAATTTTATCAAAAGTTTTTTATAGGTTAGCTGATAAAGTTCAAATATCTCTATTTTGTGATACCATATTCTTTTTTGTTTCTTGTTGTGAGATTTAAGTTCATATTGCATGTTCAGAAAAATAATATAAAAGGAAGTATAATGAACTCATGAAAAATGCTGATTTTGGATAGGTGAAAGAATTAAATGATCTGATGTGCTTGTTATAACTACATATGATAAATTAGTGTGCCAGACTTAATATGTTATATCCCTTTGAATTAAAATATTACATGCATATTTCAACTGTTTTTAAATATTAAGTGTTGCATGGGTAGATAGAAAACATTATTATTGCATTTCATTCTCAATAACGTTTTGTATTATTTCAACAACTTAAAGTTTAACTCTTTATTTAAACATATCATTTTACAGAGTTTAAAATTGAAACATTAAGTTTGTGATAAAGACATGTAAAATTAATCTTTTAAATATGGGAATATTAGATGTATAAAGATATCATGTGTTCTACCCAATTTTAGTAAACTTCTTAAACTGTTATGCTAAAATATTGATTATGTTAAAACATAATCTATATCTTGAAAGAAAATTAATGTCTGTAGGTGGCATTTTAAAAACAAACAGTTGTACCCACATTCATTTAGTGGGCTGAATAAAATCCCATAAAATCCCAAATAATGGATTCTGAAAGCCTTCAAAATGTCAAACACATCCACAATGGGAGGGTGACATACTCCAACTTTATAGGGACAGAAGTTCTTGTTCTTGGGGTCCTCTGAGACCTTGCCCTATGTATCTCTTCATCTGGCTGTTAATCTGGATTCTTTATCATATCCTTTAATAAATTGCTAAACATAAGGAAGTGCTTCTTCCTGAGTTCTGAGTTCTAGCAAATTAATTTAACCTGAGGAGGGGTCATGAGCACCTCCAATATGTAACAAGATCAGAAGAAGTGTGGTTTACCTGAGAAGCTATTACTTGGGATTGGCATCTAAAGTGTGGTGGGGAGCAGTCTCCTGGCACTGAGTCCTTAGCCTGTGAGTACTCACACTATCTCCGGGTATCTCAAGAGTGTGATAATCAAATTAAATTGTAGAACACTCAGCTAGTGTGAAAAATTGCTTGGTGTGAGGAAAATTCTCCACACCTGTGGTGACCAGATTTGTCAGAAGTAAAGTGTTTTATGTGAGTAATAAAGAAGATGTACAGGGAAAAAAGACATAATAAAGAAGAACTGGTTTTCCTATGCAGGAAAGAAAACTTTGAATTTTTCCTTTATAACAGTCAACCATGTTTTATTCCTGTTGTTAATCTAATTTCCTCCATCCACTGTTCAAAATTTTAAACTATACCAATTATTAACAGCTTAACACATGTCATAATTTGGAGTTGTAGAAAGGGAAAAGGATCATAACTTGACAAACAATTAAAGAAAATTTGTCTAGAAGAGATATTAGTGCTTAAAACATGCTCCAATAAATGTTTCTCAAAAATCTATATGCATAAACACATAGGATACAGGAAGGGAAATATAGATATTATAAAATTATTATTTCAGATATCCATTCTCCAGTTCTAAGTTAGATTCCTCCTCATATTTTCATAAATACAGAAACACGAATTATAATCAAATGTAAACATCAGTACCTCTGTTAAAAAAGAAATAATGCTAATTATGAATAAAATATAATAAAGCCATGTTGTAAAATATTTATTTGATAGCGATACCTTAGAAATTTTAACATGCTTACTGATAGCTTGTTGCCCCTTCACTCTATAGTGCAGTACAGAAAGAATTTAGAGATTTGCCCCTTGAAAAAGGAAAGGTGGCAAACCTATAAATCACTCCTAATTATAAAAAACAGAATGCATAAACTGACCTTCCCACTCTTGAGTATAAAACATATCAATAATTTCTATCAGACATCCTCTTACAGCTATGATTCACTCACTTGATTTTAGAAAGTTCTCAATGTGCCTGATTTCCTTGGCCTACCTTTTTCTCCCTGTTACTCATTATCCCTGTTATTCCTCTCTCACTGCCTCCTCAGTTGGCACATTTCCATACTCACCATTATGCTTACAAACCATCTTGTTAAAAAGAGCTCACCTCACCAAAGAGCACTCGTTACATCAAGCATGGAACTGACACTAGACTCACTTCCCAGGGGCAGTATTCAAGTGTTTTAGTAAAAATATACCCTCACTTGTGGTTGCTCCTCAATGGTTAAGTATATAGCCACATTACTAAGATCAATTATTGTCCTCCTGTGCTAGAAAACAATTTACAACATGTTGAGAGGGTGACTAGTGCTCAGAGAACCGGCCATTGACTAAAATATCAAGTACCTCTTGTATCAAAGTGCTGACAACTTGTAATCCAACAGAAATAGTATTTCAAGATCATATGCTGATTATCTAGGGATATTTATTCAGCATATGATGAAAGATCTGTGCAATCTTTTTGACTACAGGGACCTCAGAGGCCTAGTCAGCAGCATAGCCAAGAAATTAAAGGATGACAAATACTTCATGATTGAATTTCCAATTCCCAGTCTTGATTCTGTTTACCATTTCATTTTGATTCATTTTTTTTCTCACATATTTTAATATCAAGGGGAATTAGATATACTTGTAAAATGATTTTAGTTTGAAATAATAAAAAAAAAAAAAACACACCCACTAAAAACCTTGGTTGAACAACAGCTAACTGTCAAAGAAAAGGACACACACCTCCTCACTCAACTACCTTCTGCCAAGAGAACCAGGGCTTCCTGCCTGCTTATATAACAGGCTGGCACATCATGCACACACACTTCTGAAGAGTGGGAGGTAGTGAAGAGAGAGCAGCAGGGGTAGAGGGGTAGGTGGGATGGATTCTTGATAGAAGGACAATTAATTGTACAAGAGGGTCAAGAGAGCAATTGTTGGCCCAACATGGATTATGCCTTCACAGGGACTGAGTTAGTGGCAGAAGATACAATGAATACTTCTGGTAAATTAATTTTTACTTTTTCCTGTATAATTATAAAATTACATAAAAGTAAAATTTTACTTCACAAATGCCTGCTGCCTAATATTGATTTTGGTTTCCTTGCTCAAAATCAGAATTTACTTTTTCATTAAGCCCTTAGTTTCAATGTCAACTAATTCTTTTTATAGTCTGTCACTTGAGCTTTAAAACACAATGCTTTTCTTTTCCCAGAAAAAAAACAGTGACATAATGGTAAAATTATTCCAGAACTTAAACATGCTTAGAAAGCCAATCCACAAGACCAATTCCAGCAATACCTTTCTCAATAAAATAAGTAGGGAAATATATTATTTTTTTACAAGCATATCTGGTTATCCTGAGGGGGTCTGGATGCTAAACCATGGCCTTAAGCAACATTTAAAATCATTCCTATGTCTCATCAATCGATATAGTATGATATCCAAAACCATAAAATAAATTCATTATATGACTCTTTTCTCTAGCCAAGGTTTTCTAACGTTTAATAAGAGATTGTTTTTTAATCAGTGGAATTTACAGTGTATTAATTATTTAGTGACTGATAAAACTACTGGGTAGTTATGTTTACCATTCCCTCCAAATGTTGTTAGAATTTCCCTTAATGATTTTTTAGGAAAATATGATAATTCTGGGCACATTGCTGTTCCAGAAGACAATCTGCTAAGTTTCTCCTCTGAGAAAGCTCAGAATATGTATGACAGGAAACCTCAGGCATAATTAAAACAAATACTAATGCAAATCCTAATGGACATAAGCATTCACTGCTACTAATGCCCTTCAAAATTCTGGTTAAAAACTATCTAGGAAACTGAATTATTTTGAAGTGGAGAGCTGTTTTTCCTTTTTAAATTATTTTAATTTTAAAATTCTTATTAACAGAATAATAAATTGTTTTAGTTGTTTCTAAGTCAAATACTATAGTTACATTGTTTTATCCAAATTATGTAGTTCTGTCTGTATTTATTACTATAAAATAAAATAAATTTAAAAGTATAAAATAAAAATAATATTTTTATTGACAGTGTTAATTATTTCACAAAATTTTAGAATCAGGATTCTAGTAGGTCCTGGAAGTACCAGTTAATAACACATCATGAAAACCATTAGGAAGCAGGGTGGCAAGCACATGCTACTGCAGAGAGTGGAACTCATGTTAAATACTCTTACTACAGTAAAGTAAAAAATGTAAGTTCCTCTAGAAAAATCAAACGCAACAAAAGGAACACATCTGGAAAGAAAGAGTGCCTGGTATTAACTCTTCTCTCTTGAAGACAGACAAATAAATGAAGGACAAATGGATGGATGAACACAGGCTTGTTGTATCTTTATGATCAAGCTAATCTTAATATGTCATATCTATTCTTTTATAAATTTTATGTGGTTACAATTTCCCCATGTCAATCAAATATTTTTTAGATGATAATATTTATGATCAAATTATATTGCAACCAATAGATGTACCATAAATTATTTCTGCTTTTAAGATGAATAATTGTTACTAAATATCATTCCAGGTAGATTACACAAATCTAAAATTCCACTACCTTCATACACATAACTGTTTTACTGCAAATAAGCCAAGTAGAGAGTAATTATTTTCAAAAGGGCTTAATTTGGGAGACTGAGACAAAAAAAGTAATATCAGATTGTTGTTTTATTTTGGCTTTTTAGAATTATCATTTAAGTTAAACATTTTTCAGATCATTAGCCATTTTAACCCTCTTCTGAGATGTGTGTTGGTATAACATTTTCCTATTTTTTTAATAATTTATTGCCCCTCATTTTTTATTATAGACCCAATACTTATTGCTAGTTATTTGTTTTTATAATTTTTATGTTATAATCATGAAAATTGTTGGTCTTAGAAATAATATTTACATTTTATAGTATTTTCATAAAACATTTCTAAATATTTATATTATATAATTATCAATATATTTCATTGTTCTTTCCAATTTATTTTATGCTCAGTCTATTTGTTAACATTCTGAAATGAGCTATTTTGAAATTTTCATAACAAATTATTTTGCCTGAATGTTACTTGTTTTAAATATAGAAATTAATAAGGTTAGTTTCATTAGAGGGGAAAAAAAAGCTGCAAGGACTTTATTTTCAAAGAGCCAGTAGGAAAGAAAAACATCCTCTTTCATATGTGAATGAATATGTAAAATTTCACAAGGTTGTGTGTCTTGCCTGAAAAAGTACATATTTGACAAGTAATAATCAACGGAATCAAAAATTTAAGGACAAAATGTTAATGATATAAGCAGGAGATGGAGGTAATAGATGAGAGAGATTTAGAGAGAGACCACAAGCTATCTGGAATTAAGCACAAATTAACATTGTGTCATTTGAAAAGCTAAGAGCTGTGATGAAGTAAAAATATTCCCAAGTGTCAGTGAAATGAAATCAGAACAAAAGCTATCTGATTTAGTCACATCACATCTGGATACACTCCAGTGAAAGTTTAAACATTTCTTCAAATTTTCATTTATCTGGCAATATTGACTGGTTTCATTGCCATTTTAATAAGGCAATTGGAGCTATTCTTTTCAATGACCTTCCCTACAATGTGCATGAGGAATTATTGCATTTGAGCACTGACAGGGCATTTTAAATGAATTTGGACTTCGTCTTTGCTAAGTATGCAAATATCCTATGATTTCTGACTGCTGTGCGCACATTATTCTCAAGTACATGTGATTTTTGAATTGGGATCCTCTGTAATCAATCTAATATAGTAGTACTGACCATAAAGTCAATGTCTTTTAGTGAGACTCTACCCCCTAATAAAATATAAACAAATATCATGCTGTCAGTTCAACATATTTCTCTAATGCTTTGCATTTACATAGTTATTTAGATATATTTAAATTTGTTTTATTTATTCCATAATAAATCATTATTGAATACATTAATGAGACATATATAGAGAAGGCAAAAACAACACTATCATAAATAAGGAACAAAATCTCAAAAATACTTAACAATTTGCCTTTTTTTCAAATGGCTAAAAATAAAAAAAATCAACAGGTGATATCCTCTGGTATTTAATCTTACTTTTTTTCCTTTTTAATAAGAATTTACTTGATTACCTGTGCTTAAAACTTTTAATTAGATTTATAATAATAATAATAACAATATTATTTGTAATGTTTTTACTATATAGTAGGACTATCTAACAGACTGTATTTTAATCATTATATACAAAACTATAATCTGCCTTCTGGCTGACTATCCAACTTTATTGTTTATCATTCTCACTCACTTATAAGTCATACTTTATTCTCTAGCTGTATGGAGCTACCAGTCATACTGCTTCATTCCTTCTCAGGCTGCTTGTACCTCAGATTCTCTTTCAAACCTCTTTAACTCTATATGTTAATTATTTTTAATATCTAAATTGAAATATAACTTCTAATAGAAAATCTTCATTAATCTCTCCTAACAAAATCTGAATTTGGATCATTACTCCTTTATAGCATCCTATGGAACCTATTAATTTTAGAGAGCATTGGGATATTAAAATCTTTATGTTAATCATAGCTGGGTTTACTTTTAACAAATTTTAATTTTTATGACATCTTCCTGCAGTGGAATCTTTCAGGGAACTGGGCTGGATACTAGCAAATACTTACACAATATTTTTAAATGAGATCCAACAATGGACAATAACTCATTGACGCAGGCCCAGTGTTCCCCACGCTGCTTTTTTTCTTGGAGAGTCTGACAACTTTTATTTTACAAACTATTTTACATGGCTGCTAACATGAAGGAAGACCACAGGAGTAATCACAGTCACGTGGAAATTAAAAGAGGCACTCCAAGCTATTTAGGGCTCTAGAATATAATGATCTGAGACCTCGGATGGAAGAAGATGCAGAGAAGTAAGGCAGGTACTTGGATTTCTCATGAAGTATTTGTCGATTCTTAAGCTTTAAGGACACAAAGTAAGAAGCCAAGTAAAAAGTGGGACAAAAAGATAAACCTGAATTTCAAGCAGTCATTTGGAAAGGAAATTGGCCCTGAATATAAACGAATAAGTAAATAAATAAATAGGAAAAAAAAGGACATAGGGCAGAATTTAAGAAGTACAAATAAACCAAACTTTATAAAGATTGCATTTCAGAAAGGAGTATTTATATTTTCTGCACAATATCTTGCATTCATTCAAAATTTCAAGATTTGCTAAGCATGCTACAAAGAGAGATAAAAAACAGGCAATAGAAACACACCTGAACTTTCTCAAGATACTGAAGTTACAAAGAAAAGACTTAAAACAAAACAAAACAAAAACAGTGAGCATATTATTCAAAATCTTGGAAAACTGAAGAATTTTACCAGAGACCAGAAATCAATAGAAGAGAATCAAATGAAATTTTAGACCCGAAAAATGTAATAAATTAAGATGCATCTAACAAAAGAAAGATCACATCAGGCAAGAATTCTACTACACTGAAAGTTGTATCAGCAGAAAATAACCTGAGAAAACTACAAAGAGAAAAAAAAAAAAAAGAATAAATCTACAAAAAGGAGTGTAAGAGAGCAAGTTACAACTGTGGGAAATGGGATCACAATTCCACTGGCACAATGCAACATGGAGTAACACAGATTCTTTAGAACTACTGCATCTAACAAAGACTTCCAGTGATGTTGGCAAACCCTTCTCTACTGCATTTCTTATTATATGGCAATATGCCTTCGTCCTTCTGTTTGCACCTATTTAGCAGTTGGACATAAATAATGAATCCCTTCCAACATTTCCACCTCACCGAATCGTTTGACCTTTTATTCAATATTCTGAAAAGACTTGTAGTAGACTGGTTAGGGCAAAATTTTAGTAGCTAGACTTTCAGTTTTCAAATTGTCTCTTGGCTTTTACCACTTTCATAATCTTGGGAATCTTAATTACCTCTGTGCATCTCAGTTTTTTGCTTGTATAAAAGACACAATAATCTAACCCACATTATAGAGATTAAGGGAGGAGAAAATAAATTAATGCCTGTAAAGTGGTTAGAGCATTACTTACACCTATATGTTCAATACATCTGTTATTATTATCATCAGCACATTTTTAGAGCTATTACTAAGCACAAAGTTTAGAATCTAAATATTTTAATAGTAAAGACACACAGAATAGTAATGGCATCTAGGTATTTTCTAAATAATTTCCTGTGTTAACACATTTAAGTCTCACTACAACTCAGAGATGGATAACCAAAGCATGCCTCTCCACAGTTCATGGCAAGGAGAATAAGAGAGAGTAGAAAAGTAGGGACCAGTAAGGAATTGTGCTCATAATGTGTTTATATAAATTAAGAGAATATAATGGGATTAATACTTACTTGACTACCTCACTTGGCTCTGATTGATCATAAAAAACTATATATCACTATTTGAAAATATAAATGCACTGGCAAGAGGGTATATACAAAATTGTGTATTGATGCATTTAAATTTGTTCGTTATTGAAAAGCCATTTTTTATTACATATGCTTTGGGTAGTTGCAAAGTAGCATCAATTCCCAATAGAACAGATTGTAATATATGAATAGAATAAAGGTATGTCAGAAGAAATAGACATATGTGCAGAAAAGACCCCAAATAAAGGTTCAGATGGAGGTTTAGAAAATGTAAATAACTTGAAAAAAGGAAATGATAATCTTTTAGCCATCAAAACAATAACATTTTAATGCATCTGCTTTTGGCTGAATGCAGCTTTCAGCTAGAGCTTTTGCTTCTCATCTCATGAGAGCCAATTTGGGGTATCTCTTCACAACTTTGCAGACATGTCAAGTTGGTAGTATGAAACTGGTCATAGACAAGAACTTACATCCATAAAATAAAAAATCTTAAAATTTATAAATTTTAAACTAGAAATTAAGTTATAAAACATTTACCAGCACAATGCTGGATGTAACTCTGATGACTTGGAAAATATGAACATGGATTTACTCTGAGTGTCTTCATTAGTAGTAACATGAAATAAAACAAATGAACAAAAAATAGATGTTTACAATTCTATTTTAGGACATAGGATAAATTGTTTTCAACTGTTTTGAGGTTTGAGGAAAAATATTATCATAGTTAAAAAACACTGTTTTTATTCTAAACCAAACTGATTTTTCTCTAGGAATTGGCTTATTCATATGCTAGAAAGACTGAGGGAAATATTCCTGGCCTAATTTAGGCCATATTTTCTTTGTATATCTAAGTTTTTATGTAACTGTTTAATATCCACATTTTTAAATATTCCCTTATTAACCATTTCCATACTTTACTCAGAAATTTCAACTCTCTATGTAAAAAAGGCAATAAATGCACACCAAAAGTACTCAATATTTTAAGATTCTGAGTACAAAATTTTCAATTTCTCGCAGCTTTAGCTAATTCCATCCCTATTTGTGACTTCACTGATTCTGTTACTATTCAAAATAGGGAAAGTAAATTTGCTCTGAAAACGTACCAATTTCAGCAGTAGAATATAAAATTTGAATGCACTGTTGGAGATGTGGAAGTTACTCTCAGGCAATTAATTGAGGATTCAAGTTTGCAATGTTGGCCTACTGGTCTAAAAAACTTGAGATCTAAGAAGGCAGAAACAGAGGAATACATTAATGTCTGGAACTCAAAAGTTCATAAAAGACTCACACTTTACTTATTTATGATCTCATTCCACTCAAAGGTAACATGACAATTCTTACATTAGAATGTGTGACCACAGTATGGCCACATAGAACAAACGGTGCTTGAACAAGAATAAGTGCATTCCACAAAACTGATGCATTGAACTTTTTATTCAGGGAGTTCATTCCTGGAAGACTATGAGTACTCAAAAGAATTATGGGGCCAGGTCATGATGGTTTTGAAGACTAGTCCAGTCTGAAATTGTTCATTTAAGAAAACCAGAAGTACTATTTAATGTGACAGGACAAGAGCTCATATTAATAGCAATATGTAGTAGGTATAAATATTATCCAAGATTGTTTGCAACAATGTGCAGAGAAGCAATTGATGGTGAACTCAGTAATGAAATCTAAAACAATGCTAAAAGACATTAAAGACGAGTTTGGTTAATGTGTTTCAATGATGACTACACAAATCTTACTAAATAATATAGCCAAAATAGCATAATATATGAGAATTAGATCAGGTTATTAATGCCCTGTAGAAATATAACATGTAATTTAAGAATAAAAGTTTAGTTGAATATAAAGTAGAATATAAATATTACTAATAATTTACTTTAATAAGGTAAAGTATAACTATAAAGAGTAAGCTAAAAGTGAATTCACTTATTTTTCTAAGTAATATACTTTCAATTTTCCTCAGGATATGACTGACTGCTTTTCTGTGAAATAACGTAACATTTCTTCTCTCCAATTCTAAGAAAAGGGGAATATTTGATGTCATAAGATTAGAAATTAATCTTTAATCATATCATTATATAAATAAATTTTATAAAATATATTTTTTTAAATAGAGTTTAAATAGAGCCTGGGTTTTAGATTTTAAAAACACTGCAAACACAGTTCAGCATTAGTCTAATCTTGCCTTTGGTATCTCTCTTCATAAACATACCCTTTTTCTTCTAATTATCTACATACCCTGTGATAAGATGGGTCTTACAATGAATTGTTAAATATATACTATTTTATCCTCATAAGAAATCTATGGGGTTTACAAGTAATTGAATAGGTTGTTAACTTTCTCAAGTTTCAGATAAACAAATGAAGCTCTTTATTTACCTCCAAAGAGCTAAGTTAAAATTTACCTGGACATATCACATATAATGCAGCTAAATATATTTTCAATCAATGGTTAAAAAAAAAATCTAATGACTGGATAAGACAATTACTTGGACAAAAGGCAGGCAATTAAAGTTCTTTTTACACTTAGAACACATTCCAGTTATCTCTTGCCTTAAAAACTTCTGACCAATTTAACTGAATGTAATTAATAGACTCAAAATAAGTCATTATTGTTTAATGGGAGAATTTATTGTTCTGTGGCAGTGTAATTTCTTCCTGTTCAAGAATACGGTCTTCAAACTTGAGAGAAAGCATGAAATACATAGATTCTGAAACTGACCATTGCTTCTTAGGTTTCTATCAGATAAACAGATATGATTTTGCCATAACTAATGCTATTCCCTGATTGGAGAATGTAAGTGTAATCAACCCACTGGAGTGAATTCTTGAAGTTGATGGAAAAGGGATTTTGATAGAAAACCATCTCATAGGGCTCCTAATGGATACTTGAAACCATCTTGTGGAAATACATGGTGTGTGTGGGGGGGGGTGTTCTCCCCAATTGGTGTGTGCTTTCAATTTATTCATTGCTCCCTGAAATGAGAATTATAATGACTTAAACGGCCCTGAAAAAAACCTCAAGTGCTTTACTATACAAGTAGTAAACAAATGATAATTTCTGGGAGAGGCAAGATTAAGGATTTCTAGTAAAACTTCATTCAGCTTGTGTGTTTAGTTTGTGCAGAATATGTATAGGTCCTGGGGAATACCAGATGATTTTAATAAATGTAAACACAAGATGAATCCAACTGTAGCTGTTCTTACTATGTAGCCTATTTACTGGAGAAAATCAACATAGGCTTTGTCAATTTGGTATGTACCTGTCGACATGGAAAATTATCTTTGGTATATATCAATGGTTAAAGAACACCAAAAGCAAATTGCTCAACTGGCAAATTTAACAATATCTACCCTGTTTTTCCTAAGGGCTATATATTCTCTCTACTCTGTCATAACTTTGCCAACAGCAACCTAGGTAAACCCAATGGTCCAAAGGAAAACACTCCTGTCCACTATATTGAGGATGTAATTCTGATGAGAATGGGTAAGCAAAAAGTTGACACACCCTAGATATTTCTAGGATAAAGATATGCTTGCCAGAAAATAAAAAAATAAATTCACAAAATGACCATGTGCTACCACATAATGATTTTTTTTAATGTTTTATTATTTGCACAACAGGGCATGCCTTCCAAATTGAAAGGAAAGCTGTTTTTAAGAAGTGCAACACTAATGGTACACTGTAGATTTCTGAAGGCAAAATGGATCACATCTAGCATGTCGTCTGCTACCTGGGATTATAATTTAATCTGTAATAAGAAGGCAATCTGTCAAGAGCTCTTCTCAGTTGGGAAAGAGAGATCGAAACTGTCAACTGTTGCAGTAGTGGGTTAAAGTAACAAGCCCCAAATGGTGGAGTTGAGCCTTAAATCAGTTGCTGCAGTAGTATAAGCAAGAGTCTACGATCAAGAAAGTGGTGATTTTTTCCTTTCTATTTTCCCTCATCTCACTGGATCAGCACAATAGTGGAGCGTCAGTTGGATCAACACAGATGCGGGGCTCGGGAGTCATTTCACTACTGAGGGAGCCCTGAACAAAAAGGCTTTGGCAGTTTTTTGGACCCTGAGATGGGGAGAGAAAGGAGACAGAAGGAGGGCTAAGTGTCGAGAAGTATTGTGTACCAAGTCAGAATGGGGAAGAGTATTTCCAAGTTTCCCCCTCTCCTTCCCCTTTAAACAGGTAGGTGCCTGATTTCCATCCAAAGCCTCAGATAATGAGACCATGAAGTGAAGGCATCTGGCCTAGGAATGCACATATATGTCGAAGCATGGCCAGCAATGATGGCCTGAGTCCTTAAGACACTTCTTTCAGAGACTGCAATGTACTGGCTGGGCACCGAGGCTGGTGTGACAAGGGCAGCTTTCCCCCTTAAGGCCTACCAGGGAAACCCTCTGTAATTGTCTACAGCCAGGCCTCAGAAGTCACCTACAAGGTTTTAACTAGGAGCCAGATTCCTATCAACACAATCACTGTAATTCCAAGACAAATTTAATTAGTAGTGTACGCTGGTTACCAACAATTATGTGCTCTGTTCCCTCAATTTCAACAATAAAAATTTTAGAGCAAAATTTTTACAAAATTTTTACAAAATTTTTTTTGTAACTGTCTTAGTTCTTTATATTTTCAGGTTTTCTTGTTTTCTTACATTATATGATCTGAGCTGTATTGTATTACTGAAAAATCACCATCCATATTTAAAACCAGGGCCTAGATGTTTTCTATTCTGGGGAGCAATTACTGACCTTAGTAGAAAAATTTAAGCAGTTTACCATTTGTGTACCTAAAATGCCTTGCCACAATGCCTTTAAACTTATGAAATAGTGTCTAATGGTAGTTACTCAATAAATAAAATTTGAATTAATTTAGGTGGAGAAAAAAACAAAACTAGAATACAACCTGATGACCAGAAGCAATGTAACATCAAGTCACTTTAGTGCAAAATAAGATCAACATGAAAGAAATATGAAGGCTAGCAGAACATGCTACCCTAAAACATTCCACTTTGACATGAACATTATTTTAAGCTAAAGGCAATTGAAAAAATCAGACAAAAAGAAATTTTCTGCTCCCTTTTACCCTTTTCTATCAGGAAGGGCAGGACTATTAATAATCAGAGATAACATGGTGGGGGAGGGGGTAATCTATATAACAAACTTTACTAACTAGCTCTTGCCTTACATTAGTTCTCCCTATATTTATCTTCCCACAATCTGCTCTCCTAAAAAATGGAAGTCCTTTTCCTCTGTCTTGTCCCTTCTCAAAAATGTAGTTTTTTGTTGATATGCTACATACGTCTAAAGTTCTTAACGCCCCTTTCAGTTACTCCTTACTAGGTGTTACTATGTGCAGGATGTACATGTTAGTAAAAATCTGTTAGATTTTTCTTATCAATCTGTCTTTGGTCAGTTTAATTGATAGGGCCCCAGCCAATGAACTTATGGTTAGTAGAGGCAAAACACTTTTTCCTCCCCTACAAATATTTAGTTTATAACAAAACAAAACACAAAAATGAGCCCTTCTGTATTAGTAGATAAGTGAGGTTATGCAGCAGTAAAGTAGTAACCTACCATTGTATTTAGGTTAAGCTGTATTAAATAAACTGTACTGAATACAGCTTACCTATTAGGTTATATTTCTTGCTTATTTTCAGGTATATCCATTAGTCTCATTGTCTCAACATATAGTTTCAGGTTTCTTCAAGTCAGGGGAAAAAGGAGGGTCACACAGTATGTCTTAAAATGCTTTAGTCTGGGAATAATACCTTCGTTCTCAATGCCCATTAGCTAGAACTGATCAGATGACTCTAAATCTAAGGAGAATGAGAGAGAGAGAGCATATGGATTTTTCAGAGCAATGTTTCTGTCACACACTCATTTGTTTCATTCTGAACTTTCTCTCATACTAAAAACTAAATTATTCACTTATTTTAACTTATATTTTATAATATCATACTTTCAAATACAAGGAGGGGGAATTTATAGAATTATAACAGGAAATACATTATTTTAGAGTTATAAATTGATTGGAAATCCCAGAAGTGAAATAGAGAGGAAATGAGAGAGATTGATTGATTAAGGTAACAGTTATTTTATGAAAGTTGCAATGGATGCTCATGTCTGTATGGAGCACAGTGGTAGAATAACTAGTTTGAAGATGAAAAGTATTTAAAATATCATTTTAAATGTTTAAATTGAATTAAAATGAAAATAGTGAAAGAAACCTATAATCGACTCAAGGTAATAAAGAAATAGTTGTTGCTTATCTCACCTAAATAATGATAAATGTCTTAAATTGAAGTTGAAGGGATTAGATATTCAATAGAAAACAAATGCCACAACTTCAGCAGCAGTAATTCATTCCTAATTTATTTATTCTTCAGAATACTGACATAAATTATTTTTAAAACAATGACCGATGCCCTTAAAACAAAAATGTGATATCAAAATCTGATGTATTTATTTTTATAATGCCTCAAGTGAAAAAGTGTGATATTATATTTAAGGTTGAAACTGTTGTAAGCTAATGAAACAATGTATTTGAAATTTAAATATGACATGAGAACATTATCTCTGTGTTACATTCCCTGCATATTTTTTTCTCATATGACAGAAATCTTCATTTCTATAATGCAAAATGTGGTCATTCTTATATAAGACCATATTTGTATTAATCAAAATTTTAGCTTTGTTTAAAGTGAGATTTGCCAAATCACTGTCTTCAAAAAGTGTCGTTGATTGTACGCTGTCTTCAAAAAGTGTAGTTGTAAAGTTCAAAGACTTTCCAAATATTTTAATTCCTATACAAAGAAAAGTTTAGAATGTACATGAAACTGGTTCAGACAGACTCAAGTGATTTTCAAGAATTAGAGAATAGCTTGATGTAGTGATGATGCTGGATGGGTGAATGAATTCTAGTCTGAGACCAGTGCTCTGCAGCCATATCAAAGCTGACTTGGTAATACATCCCCTAGCATTGCCAATATATTTGTTCTGATATGTTTTAGAGAAGCTGAAGCTAGCACTTTATGATAACCATCTAAGATTTACCTGAATAAACAGGTAATAATAGAACAATGATTTTTCTTGTGCTTGGGCCAAATTTATGGATGATTCTGCCAGGATTTTATCGTCTCAAGAGATATATTCATGCTAATTTTCAACTGCAGTTTTTGAATACTACAGAATCTTGGCTTGTTGGCTTCCATACTATGATGACACTTCAATAAAAAGTTCACAAGATTTTTCAAAGTTAGAAAATCTCTGAAAAAAAAATCCACTTTACCTTTAAAAACTGAGGACTGTTACAAATGATCAGGAAGATGGTTATTTAGTTATGACCTTGGCAACAGCAATAACCAGAGTGGAAATCCTAAGAGACTGACTGTTCTGCCAAAAATTTACTGCCAGCTAGCTGATGGTGTGCAACCACCTTCTACTTAAATCTGAGCATCAAACACCCTAGCTAACTTAATGTTGGCATACTGTTTTAGAAATGAGTTTACTACCTGTGCAAGTCACCAAATGGCAGATGAATTTGGGGCTATTAAGTTTGATCTGAGGCTAGATAGCCTTGTGAAAGTGATCTTAGCCTGCTTTTTTATTGAGTTTATCTTATTCAACAGGTGAGGTAACAGTGTGTGACTGTCAATAAGGAATTCGTAAAAGAAAAATCATTTATTAGGTAAAGAAATTTATCCAATAGAGGTAATCATCATAAATATAACAACTTTTAGATTAGTAATGGAAACTTCAAATATTACTGTCTCTCTCTCTCTCTCCCTCTTTCTCTATCGCCAAACTACTTTTGTATATAAATACAACTATACAATCTATTTGTTTCACTCAAAGGGAGGATTATTTCACATTAAACATTTGAAAATAATTTTTAATCTCTCAAATATTTCTATCTGCCAAAGTAAATCCAGTTTTATATTGTAGCATTGAGCCTGGTTAAAATCTCAGCTGATAAAATGAATATTAGTGTAGTTAAAATTACATTTTTAAATGAAAAACTATAGCTGTTGGGGTAGAAATACAATGTAGTAATTAAAATGTCTACTTAATAAATAAAATAAATTAATAATAAGCTAAAATATATAATTTATTATCTTAAAAGTAGTATTATGAGTGTTAAAAATGTCTCTATTGCCTACAGGAATAAGGTTAAGCATTAACGCATTACTAAAATAAAATAGAAGTGTCTAATTTACTATATGGAGTATTCTAACATAATGTAACAGATCCAACTCCTGTGCAGATTTTTTTAGGTACAGTTAAAAATGCAATAACCTTTATAAATTATTCTCTAGGTAGCTATATAGTTATTGATTTTGTTAAAGGTATGTTGAAATATTGTATTTCTGGGTCATATGGTCAAATGGATTTACAGAGACCACAATTAAGACTCATTTATCCAAAACTTAGAAACATTATGTCAGAATAATATACTGCAGAATGGAAAAATGAATCCTATAAAACACAGCTCTGTTATTACAAAATTATGTAGAAAAAAACTCAAATTGAAGCTATCTCAATAAAAATAAAGTGAGAATTTTTTTTTCTAATTGCTTTGCTTTTTAAATATTTATCTTCTACTATTTAAAATATATTAAGACTTTTTGGCTTTTTTTCAAAAGCATAAAAGCATATCTTTGGAATAAAGTGTCCAATCTAATAGAAAGTAGATTAAATAAAGAGTAAACAATTTTGATTTCTAGATCTCAAGTCCAGTTCCTAATAGCCACATTTACTCGGCAAGCTACTTAAACCTAATTTCTAGAATATAAATTAGGACTAACTTGATTGTAACTATATATCCCACCAAGGATTTTTAAAGTACTACAAAAAAATGAAAAATATATTACTTTCTCATCACACACAGATACTTGTAAGTGTCCTGCTCCTATCAGATGAATGAAAGAAAGGAGAATGACACAAATAGATAACTTGTCAGCTTAAGGACCAGAGGAGAAGCTTTAAATAGGAGGATGCTTTACAAACAGAAAATGAAATAGAAAGTTACATACTGGATCAAATAAGAAATTCTAGCAACAGGAAAAACTGCAACCTAAGATATCAATGTAAGAAGAAAGAGTAGAGCATATTAAAAGAAATTGAAGCAGCTACAATAAGATGATAGAGGGGCCCACAGAAGAAACCACAAGAAACAAGATTAAATGGTTTAAATGGAAAGTGGTTTAAAACAACTATAGAAATATATTACAAATATCAAATGTAATAGCCAAATGAAGATGTTTATGGCCCAGCCAAGTATTTAAAGGAAGTTGAGATGTGATGATGGCCATTTGTACATATTTCAAGGTCTATAATATGAAAATGAATATTAATATTTATTTAAAAAATAAACTTCCAGTTTAAAAAACCCCACAAATTTAGTGAAAGATAAGTTTTTAACATATAATTAAATTACATATGGTAATTAAAATACATACGGTAAATAAGTGTCAAATCTCAGAGATTTTTCCATTTGGTTAATTTTACAGTTTTCCAAAATAACATGGGTTCTTAATTTCTTATATCTTGTGAATTATATTTGAAAACATTCTTCTGAAGTCACATTTTAAATATAACTTCACCGAAAATAACTAAATGCCAAGTTAAAACAACAGGAGATTAATTGTAGTTATTCATTTATTTTAAAAATAAGATTAAATTTCTCTTTCAATATTCATGGGTTTTAAAAAAGCATGCTTAACGAATTAAATTGTGTTTTCATTTCTGTTTTTCCTCATGCACTGGTGATTCTGAACAGGCACAAAAGGCTCTATATTTATAAACAGATTATGACCTCCCTAGACAACTCAATTAAAGCAGTAGAGAAACATAAGAGTATTAAATTTCATTACAGAAATTATTTGCTGAGGTTGGAAAGTAAAACTCTAGAATTTTAATACATGTGTATTTAAACATCTTTTTAAACACTTAGCAACTGATCTAGCATTTCCACTGTTCTCAGAAGTCAAGCTCTCAAACCATGTTTATAATGTGATTCCCCAAACTTTGTGTCTATTATATTTTACAGTATTAGCATTCAAAAAATGAATTGAAAAATAGAATTTTATGTCTGGATGCCAGTGTCTCAAATTTTACTTTAGAAGCCTTTAAATATAAAAGGGTGAGAAGGTATACTCCATTACTTGGAAAATCTTAGAATTACTTAATAAAGCACATGCTTTATTATTTAATAAAGTGCAATAATACGAGAGTTAATGTTATTTCTTTCTGTTCATTCATTACATTTTTATGCTATCAATCTATATGACTGTCTCATTAGACAGGTAAGATGACGATGATGATGATAATGTTGATAATGATTATGATAATTCCTTATCAACAAAAAAATTAAGGCACTCTTATGCTGTGTCATGCTCAGTATTCTGATTTAAGAGAGTGTCCTCCACTCTAGCTCTTCAGTTGGTTTAAATGTCAACTTGAACACTACCTTCTAGCTCCATTATTTTCCTGCAGCAGTTTTTAAAAAGCTGATCTAATATCCATTATCAAACATTAGCATCCTTTCCCTCTGTCTGCTTGCTCAAGTGCTCCTAGTTTCATGCCAAGACTTGAACACCAACCTCGACTTCCATCCACCACTTGGGTATCAAAGTAGTTATTTTCCTACACATGTGTGCTACAACAGCAGCCAAATGACAAGCCAAATGGAAAGACTCTGTCAATTTTGGGGAGACTGCTCCAATCTGCTCTATTGTTGGTAAACTCAATTGAGTTATATTTCTTTCTTATATATTAAGATAAAGTGTGCAAATTTATTTCTTTGAAAATGTGGACAAGCAATCTCTATTTTCTTTTCCAAGAAGTGTTCCTCATATTTCAATAAATCTTTTTATTTGAACTAACAGTTTAAGGACCATGCTGAGAATAATATTAACTTTTATTACATTAAGAATTACTTTTAGTCTTTTTGATTCTTATCTGTTGAATCACTATATTTTGTAATGAATATCTGTAGTGCTTGGGTCACAACAAATGTATACAGCAATCCATAAAGAGAAAAATTTCACTTATTTCACATAAAAAGCTTCTTGATTTTGCACAGAAATGCGTAGATCTAACCAAGACATAATAGGATCAACATGAGAATATTACCTGGTTTGGGGCTAATGGGGTTTTAGAAATAAAATGAATTATACATCTATGAGTTTCCTTTTTTTTTTTACATTATTTTCACTGAATTCATTGATTATTATTATACCTTTTTAAAAAGTTTTTTAAAAGTATAGTTAGCATATAATAGTGTATTAGTTTATTAGTTTCAGTTGTACAATATAGTGTTTCAACATTTATATAGCTTACTTTGTGATCATCAAGATAATTCTATTTTTTATTATCTATCTACTTAGATGTCCCCCAAACTCCCAATTTTCACATATTGCCCTTGACAGGAACAATTGCTTTCACAGCACTTTTATGAGGCAGTATGATGCTCTGTACAAGATCTCATTCATAAATTCTCACTTCTTGATATCTAGAAAAAAGCTGTCACTCCTGTAGAGAAACTGCTGTCACCTAAGTAGAAGGACCACATATTCCTTTCTACTAATTTCTGTAGTTCCAAGTTTTTTTTTTTTCCCCAAGCCCTGAGGTGATTCTACATTCCCAATTGGATTTGGTTATCTAAAACATTACTTCTGTAGAAATTCCCAGGAAATAATCTCTAGCTATCAGTCATTTTCCTCCTTGGCAAATTCAGGACCTTGAGCAATGATCATATTCCTTCGATAGATTATTAGTGAGTCATGTGGTGAAAATAAAATACAACTGTACTACTCATCTATGATTAATATTAAAATATATACTTTAAAAATATTACAAGAGAGCCAACAGTTCTCCCATGATACTCAAGGATAGAATAAGAATATTCTCGTCCACATACAAAGCTATTTTTTATAGTCTCACTCTGCAAATTCTAAAAAATACTCCGTTTTTAGTCTCTGGTGCTGTTTTAGTGTACTCAGGCTGCTATAGCAAATTACTAGAGACTAGGTGGCTTAAATGACAAACATTTATTTCTCAGTTCTGGAAGCTGGAAAGTTCAGAATCAATCTAGCAGCAGATCTGGTACTTGACGAGTGCCTTTGTTTGGTTTGCAGATGGTTGTCTTCTCCTTATGTACTTATAGGGTTTAGAATAGACAGAAGAAGCAAGCTCACAAGTGTTTTGTCTTTTAAGGCCACTAATCTCATCAAATCCTCATCTCTTAATATTATCACATTGGGAATTTGGGTTTCAATATATGAATTTTGGAGAGACACAATCATACAGCCTATAACAGGTAGTGTTCATATTATTGGTATATTCTATAACTATTACCACTCTTATAAAACACCTCTGTGCTATCATAAAAAAGCAGCAGTACCTCATTTTTGGTAGACTACAAATTCTGGGAAAATTGATAGCCTCTTAGGCAAGCTTGAATGCATTTTTATACTAAAAAACACCTTTATTTTTCTGTCTTACTAAAACAATTATTATCTTTTCTTAATTTTTACACAGCCCCCAACGCTTAGAAATAATGGTAGTTTTTTTTTGGTGAATTGGGTGGTGTAATTAGAGCATTTTACATTCATATGAAGATAAAGTTTAATGAACATGAAATTCCCAAAAGGTTAATTTACTATTCTCCATTTGTACTAAGCATAAGTTAATCATTTTATTCTATCATTTTGTAGATATTTTGATAAAGCAAATGTCTTTATTTCATGGGAAAATCAAGAAGTTAATGCCAGGGATATTGATTATACACTAGAGAAACCCCTGCTATAATCTATATAAACTTTAAAGAAAATAAAATGGATAAATTATGGAACCCATTTATGACAGCAAAAAAAAAGTTCAGAATAAAATTCATAATGTAAAATACAGTTGTTTGACATCTCAAAATTGATTCAAAAATCAATTTAAAACTCATTCACATCTTGCTGCAGCTTACACATATCTTGATACAAGTCATTTAGTCACCTAAATTCTAATATGTCTTATTTATCATAAAATAAGGAAACAGCATGGAAAAGTGCATTAACAAATGAACATTCAAGGTGTTAAAGACAAAAATACTGAGATTTCATATAAAGTAAAGAAACTAAAGCAACCTCAGGCAAACATTTAGGTTTCAGAAATTCTCATTTGAAATATGACAAATAAGTTCCTTTTAGAGTGGCATTATATCTATTGACCTGGGCGGGATAAGACATTTAACTTGGGGAAATTTGCTCAGCAGAGAGACTCAACACAATGTTAACCACAGGGAAGTGACTGTATCCACCAAGACTTTATGAAACCATCTTCAATGAAGGCAGAAAAATATGAAACAAATTAATTGTGTTTCATTTTCTCTAACCTAACAATCTCTACTAGCTCTTATGAAATTATAAAGAAAACAAAAGCCCATGTAAGAAGAAAGACTAATATTTTCTTTCATCTAATTCCAATGAGTTAATAATCACATCTAAAAGAAGCGTAAGTCATACATATAATATTTTTTCACAAAATAGGCACTAATCATATCCTAATCATAATATAGGGCACTGCATGTAAAAGTCAATTAATTCTTATGTCAGCACACATAATAAATACAATTACACATTAAACTATACACACTTTAACACATGCATATGTATAAGCCAGTAATGAATGTTTATTTGAAGTGTATATCAAATAATTTATATCAGAATTTAAAATATATGTCTTCTTAATTATAAAGCCAAACATATGGATACAATAGATATTATCCATAATAAAGTCACTGTACTTATTAAGAACCCATTGTGTGCTAAGCTCTTTGCTAAATGCTTTCAATAAATATTGATCTTTAATTCTCACAGTTATATATAGATACATATGGTTTCAAAAATAGATGTAGAGGCTCAGAGAATGGTGACACTGTAAAGATCACATATCTGTCAGGTGACACAGCTGCTAATCCAATCCAAGACTTCTGATTCCAGGTTTGGCACACTTCCCACTGGAAATGTAACACTCTTCACATCATAAGCACTCACGATCATGGTTTTCAGGTATGTGACACATTTAAGACTATGCTACTTGCTATGTCCATCGTTATTCCTATGTAGATCAAGTTTCTAGTCCATTTATTTATGGTATCCATTTAAAGTATTTGTTAAATTGCTTATTTGAGTCTGTATTCTTAATGTATGAATAACACAAACATATGTTTATCCTTGATTTAAATCCTTCTGTGTTCATCAGTGAATGTTAAGCACTTAGCAAGGAGTTAAAAAGTGTTCATACTCTCTAAATTATAACTAACTTTTCAGTATCACAGATTTTAAATATCCAGTATTTTATGATTACTTTTATATTTATATCTCAAATTGATATCTCCTTGGTAAAAGGCAAACACATATGTAAGTCTAAATATATCTCACTATTGTGCTTTGCTATGTCATATATGTTCCTATTGATTCATTCATCTTATAATACTGAAATATAATCAAAGATGTTTCTCTCTTCTATTAGCCTCTGAGATCCTCAAAGTCTGTTCTCTTTTTAAATCTGGATTCCTAGTACTTCACTTTGAAATATCAGTATATTTGATTGATTAATGAACTAGTGCGGTTTATCTTGTTTAAAGCCTGACTATAAGATTTAATGTGGCTGATATGTAGAAATTAAAAGAATTCTGAATGTTGCTGGTTGTAGAATCCAAATAGGACAGTGTATTTGTTATTCTGTCCAATTATCTGTCACCCAAGTGAGTGACATTTTACTGTCCCACATATAAAATTAGGAGTGAAGATTGTCCAAGACAGTCTTTTCTACTTTGCTGATAGTTTCTGTTTTTTCATTGCTACTATTGTTAAAAAACTAATTATATGAGATTAGAATCAGGCACATGTTAGACTCAACTTTTATAGTTGGGACTATCACTAATATTTATTAAATGCATATTTTCTTGGTATTTTATTTAGATACTAGAGATGTTTATCAACAAATGGACTATCTTACACAAAACATCCCTTTTGATAGATGACCAATTTGCTTACAAATGTTTGAGTTTAATTACATAGACTACTTTCAGAACAATAAAATCATAATAAATATTAATCTGTTTTCCTTCCCCTGAATCAAAAAGCTTTCCAAAGTTAAGAGTTTTCCTTTCCTGCTCAACATGCTGACATGCAATTGTGCTTCCTTTGCATGCGGGATCAATATATATTTTATGAGTTAATTAAGTGGTGATTTTTCATGGTGTCTACTTTAGAAGTTTGGAAATACTTTTAGGGCCTCTACAAAATATACTTTATTTATATTTAGTTATAACCTATGACTACATAATGTGATATTCTAAATACATAATGAACCTATACTTTTACATTTGCTTATATTTTGGTTTTGCATAGATGAAAATAATTTTATTTTTTATGATCAAATGCATATGTTTATATTAAATTCAAATTTTATACACACATTTTACTACTTGATTGAAATATTATTTGTCCCACAAAAACCTCAGACTATTTTGTTATAGATTAATAACAAAAGAAGTCAATTAGACAATTTATGACATTCAAGTATTGGACATAACACAGAAACACTAATAGCACCAACAATATATTCTAATAACCAAGGGGATATAATTGTCCATAATGATATATAAAAGATCTTGTCCACCCGTTGCTAATGCTTTCTTGACTCTCAACAGAAAACCAATCAGTCAGTCCTATTATATTTTCCAATTAGCAGGCCTTTACTCAGACATCGGTATAACAGGGTGGCTTACTATGTAGGTTTTGGAGCTAAAATTTCCAGGATTCAATTGCAATATTTCCATTCACTGGTTAGAATATTAACAACCTTACTAAGTTTTTTGCTGCTTTGTATTTCAGGATCAGGTTGGAATTCTTCACTAAGCACACTTTGGTCATACATCAACATCATCTTTTTACATTCCTATAGCACTTATTATCTGATCTTTTACACTTTTCAATAGTTTTTTTTTTTATTCAAATTTTAGTAGTTTACAACTAGATCTGACACTTAAGTGGAGGGACTATTCTTCACAGGTCTTTGTTATATGCTCATGTAAGTAAAACTTAGTAATGTGACTTGAGGGTGAGAAATGCTTCAATCAACATTTACTGACAATTGAGAAGTGTGATGTGAACCAGCAGTACCACTGGGAGAAGTCCTTTGCTGTACTGAAATGAACAGTTCTGTGCCTTAGCTCTGTTTGCTCGAAACAAAATATAGTTTGGTTTTCTGATAGAAACTAATGCATTGTATCCTAAATTCAAGATTTTGAGATGGAGAGGTTGTCCTGGATTATTCTAGTGGGGACTGGATCATACACATCTGTATAACAGAAAGGCTGAGAAAGATCTCACACACACGGAGATCAATGTGAAGATGGAGCAGGCAGAGATTTGAAGATATTGACCTTGAGGATTAGAGGGATGAAGCCACATGCCAAAGAATTCCAGAAGACACTGGGAGCTGGGAGAGGTAAAGAAGGGTTTTGTTACCTAGTCTCTGAAGGGAGCTAGGCACTGCTGATATGTGGACTCCACCCAGTGGTACTGATTTTAGACTCTGGATTCTAGAACTGTGAGAAAACAAACTTGTGTTGTTCTAAACTACCATGTTTGTGATTATTTGTTTCAGTGGTAACAGGAAATTAATATAGAAAGATTTTTTGTCAGAAACTTCTAATAATGTTAGAATGTCCACAAACGTGTCACTCTATGGCTTAGGGAAAGACTTCCCTCAAGAACCCAATGCTTATATGAGATATTCCTTTTAGTGATCATATTTCCATTTTAAGTTCTCTGGGAGTATGACTACTTTAAATTTTTCGCTGGAAGCTATAGGCTTTAAAATATGAAGTAAAAAAATTACAAATCCTTAAAACACTGGATATACAGAATGCTAAATAACCAAACCTAAAAAAATGAATGCATTAGAAAACAGTCTTCAAATAAATCAAGGAGTTAAATCAGTAGGTATATGAAAATTATGCTCTTTAAATGTCACTTAATACTTGTTAGTGATTAGGTTTTCCAAAGATGAAATTCAAGTAATAAAAAAAAACATTGTCAATTCTAGCCCATCTGCATAAGTTTAGCTGCAATATGATACTAATCAAATCATAAATGGAAATTTAATTAAGTCAATTTGATTTATACCTGAGGTGTCTCAAT
Source organism: Cynopterus sphinx (assembly GCA_030015415.1). NCBI lineage: Eukaryota > Metazoa > Chordata > Mammalia > Chiroptera > Pteropodidae > Cynopterus > Cynopterus sphinx. The sequence continues at coordinate 15,828,980 of CM057380.1, forward strand.
CAGAACATTTCATCAAACTAATCAAACTAATTCCCACCTAATGTTATGAAGGTAATTGGTACAAAGCAATAGAAAAACAAATTTTCAATAGCATTTTAGCAGCTACTTTCTATTACTATGTATTCAAAATCAATAGAAATAGAATATACATGCATATGTTTATCTATGTGTCTAAATATACCATATTAACAATCTATAATTATCTTCTATCTTGAGAAAAAAAACTCAGCAACTCTCATATTAATTCAATTTTAACATTTAATACTTTCTTTAAAGAAAACATAGAATCAATTAAATAAGACACCCAAGGCCTGGAAATTTTTGTTTTCTGTTTTCTCATTTGGTTTTTCTATCAATAAGCATTAATACATCTTGGAAAATAATCATGCAAGTGTTCCCTATTTCTTACTTTATAAATAGAAAGAGGGGGTAAAGGTGAAAGAATTGATGCATATGAATCTTTTCTCTTTAAATTTGAAAATCAAAGACTTAAGTACATACTGTTTAGTCAAAAGGTACTATAATGCTTATTACAGAAATATAGAAATACTTTTCCACATACACATTTATTCATGAATACCAGATCCAACAAATTTTAACTCGTTTTTTCATATGCTGCTTACTTGCCTTTATCTGCTTAATGTATATATTATATTATTTCTTAATTTTTAACTTTTTAATGCTATCCAGTGCTTAAACCTTATAGAAGAAAAAAATGTTGGTATCTTACAATATCATTCCCATAAACCACTATAGGCACTATCTTCTTTTTCTATCTTTCCAATATTTTTGTACTAGAAACTTTATTTTAAACAAGTCAGTTTTTAATTATTATACAAAGGTTATACATAATTGCCATTCATGATAGTTCTTAATCCTAAATTATATAGTGTTCTCTTTTACTCAGAATAATTTACTTGTTTTTTCAGATTATTTTCTTTGTATATACACACTCATTAATCTGAAATTTTCCATTAAGCTGTGAAATTGGAGCACTTCTATCCCTAGAGAAAAATCACACTAAATAATTTACTTTACTAGTTCTAAGTTTTTTCTCAGCGATAATTATCCTGTATCTCTTTATTTTAGACTGGTTGTATTCTTTGCCCAGAAATCTCACAAATTTTTTCTTTTATAATTTGATGAAAAAATATTTTCTTATAGCTTTCTCAAAAATGGTTCTTGACAGCTAAAATTGTTGTAATGTGACCTGAGGGTGAGAAATGCTTCAATCACATTTACTGATAATTGTGCCCTTAAATATATAAAAATTCTTTTATTTTCAATAATAAATGACTCATGTTAGATATAAAAATTTTACTTTGGAATTCCAAAATTTGTGGTAGTTGTCACTAATTATTTTAAGAGTTTTACATACTTCTGTTTCCCTTTATTCTAATTTCTGGCTGAATTCATATTCCAGTAACTACATTGTTATAATAGTATGATTCGACTGAAAAATTTTCGGGTTCTGCATTTTCATCCGAGGAGCCAACTAGTGAGATTTCAATTTTTGCTAACACATGCAAATGAGGTCAGAATTTAATATACCCTCAACAAATCTAGGAAAGTATCAAGAAAGTATCAATTAAAATGTTAGTGAAATAAGATAGAAATGTGATAGAGAAGCTACTTCTTTTATAGCTACTTCTCCTGACTCAATGCACTATGTTTACCATTCTTTTGACCCATGGACTTTTCTTAGCTTCTTGATTCAGTAAACTCCTTTTGTACCTCTGAAACTTAATTACACTTGATATCACAAAAATATTCTCTCTCATAGAGGCCCACAGTTTAGTTCAGGTCTTCTTGTAAGAGCCTTGGTTTTCATCTGTAAGCATTTTATATACTTATATTACTTAAACTATGAAAAATGAAAAGTATTAATTTGAATTCAGCCATACTGAAAGGGACTATGCATTGGGCCTATGGCTCTATGCAATGCTGATACACTGTTAGACCCAAAACAATGTGACCTTCTAATTCTAAGTTTTAACATACACACCACACACACACACACATACATGCACATACACACACACTACTTTTTCATACAACTGGCCATTAAGCTGAAATATACCTGAAGTATTATTAGGATCCTGACAATCTGTATAGTTTTTTTTTTGAAATATAAAAGCATATTGCATAAAAGTGTTACTGTTATTTTAAAATATACCTCTTGTCTCTCAGTGAAATCATGGCAGGATTTAATACCATTTGCTAATTTATTTTTGTCTGTTTAAATACTAACTATGATTCAACAGCAAATTCATTTTGAATATTATTTCCAGTAGAGCCAAAGAAGTAACCTAAGGCTCTCAATACCTGTTTATCTTGCAGGATTTGTTGTTGGTTCTAGAACTAATAATAAGAGCATCTACATAAACAATAACAATACAGAAAGCACGTAAAATTATTTAAGGTTATTAAAAATCAAGATGACTCATTATATCCTGACTGTGAAGATGTGAATGCACATAAACCTGTCTTTTATACTCTATGATATAACTATAATGAATTGTTTTTAAATATATTTTCCCTGTCATTCCAAAAAATGCACTTGATTCACTTAGCCTAGATGTCATAACTGTCTAAATTGAAAATTATCAAGCCAATAGAACTGATAAACAAATCTATTAGAATTATTTTTGCTGAATGAGAGCTACTCTATAATTTAAATTGAGGGAAGAGAAAAGATAGCATCTTAAAACATCAACAATTTTATATCATTTGGATTTTATGGTACAAAGGGAAGAAAATAAATGAGTGAACACAGAATAGAATTATATTAAAACAAACCATCTTCTCCTCACCAACATGCCAGCCAATTTATAAAGAATAATTATTTTCAACCAACAGCTTTGCAAATTCAGTAAGAGATACTATTTTCTATTAAACATAAAAGTTTATTTGAAGATAAGTGAATCAAAAAAAAAGAAATTTATTAGAGATTATAATTTTCTTGAGAGTAGTTATTGTATTTAGTCAATACATATCTTTCATGTAGGTCTCATTATTTGTTTTCTAAAATAAGTAAATTCCTTTCTGATAAATTATATTTTATACTTTAAAGTTGGATTATATTTTGAATAGAAGATGAACTAATTCAATTTCAGCAATTTCAACTTAATATTAAAAATCTTTGACATATATATGCTTATTTAATAAAATATATCTATAAAATTGGAATATTTCAGTAAAATTTAATACTTCAAAATTGTCCTTGTTAAATAAGAATAGTGTATGTCTGGTGAATGTACTGAAAAGTTTTAGCATAGACAGAGTAGACTGCAATCTCATTTACCTGTGTAATATATTTACTTCTACAAATATTCATGTATGTTAAGTAATGTTATTCTTAAACATATAATTTTAGACAAATAGCAAGTCATTTAATTTTTCTTATTTCCCTTGAAAGAGCTTTACATTATCAATGATATAATTTCTCATTTTTTCCTTAGTAATAAGGGACTGAAAGTAACTATGAGAAATTATGCCATCTTTCAAGAAAACATGGGATAATTATAGTTAATTTATGATTAAGATTAAATTTAATATTCTATTAAATATCCTAATTGAAACTAAACTTTAGTTCAAATTACTAATGATTGTTACATTGGTCAGAATATTTGGTTAAAAGAATGAATGATTCTCAGCACTTGATTTATATTCATACTAAGGTAATACAAATTGAAACAAAACATTGTATCATCTCTGAAAAACTGTAAGATTTAGCTAAGAATATTTAAATTTTATTTTTGAAAGCAATGCATAGTTAAATAAATATCCTGGTGAAAAATTATGAAGCTATACCAAATGTGTATGTATGTTAAAGATAAGCAATTGTTTTGGTACCAATGTTAATAAATGATCATTTATCTAATAAGTATTAAGTACAAGGTTATAGTAGTAAATTTGTGACCTTAAACAAACGACTAGATTTCTGTTTTCTGTTCCTAACCAAGCTCCTCATCTATAAATGTGGGTACTTTCAATAAAAACATAATAGCTTTTTTTTTGTGAAGATTGAATTATGTAATAAAGATTAACTGCATAGAAAAATGCCTGATGCTTGGTGTAAATTGTAGTTGTTTATATCTGCATGTGTACTTTGTAAAAAACATATAATATCCTAGAAACAATTCGTTCTTTTCGTTATGACACAAATGAGAAAACAAGCCTCAAAATGTCCTTTAACAAGTCACTTATCTCTTCTTTGACAAATAGAAAGCAAAGGTTTCAACAAGTTGAATTTTAATGATATGAACTAAGATAAAGCTAATTATATAAAAACATAATAATGGACAACCCAACAAAATGTTTAGGCACTTTTGTTAGCAAGATATTTTAAGTTATCTTTAGAATGGAAACCATTATTTTATCAGATAATATTAAATGTATTACAAGTACAGAAACTGAACTTACCCCAAAAGTTCAAAACTATGTGAGAAGCCTTTTTGTTAATTTAATAATAAAAAGAAAATAATATACTGTGTATATTATTTTTCCCCTTCTTTACAAGGCTTTATGATACTGTCGCCATGTGCTCTTACATGTATGTATATATTTTTTAATTGGTAATTTATAAATTTCTTGCTCTTTTAAAAAAGTTAATGGTGCCAATGAAAGATGTTTCCAGAAAAGTAAAAGGTAAATAAAAAAATATAAAAACAAGAGATCCTCATGACAGTGGATCTATGCAACAGATACATGACTGGAAATCCTAAAATGATTGTATAAAAAACCCATAGTTGGATTTCTGTTATTACAGACCCAAAGAAAAATACACTCTAAACAGCAATCAGAAGTCTGTGAATTCCAAGTACAGGTCTTTGAGGAAAAATAAATAGAACTGATATATTTGAACATTTAAATACATGGCTGAAAGGCAAGTGGCAGAATTGCTCTTGTATAAAATTAATGACATAGATAATCACATAAGTAATAACAAGACAATAAAGAAAAATAAAGACGAAAAAGAAAACAGTAATTCTATTATTTAGACTCAGTATTGATGTTTTGTACAGACATGCTATAAAAATTACATATTTAACCACATATGATTCAACTGAAATGACATGGATGAAAATGTTGGTGGGAAGATTTTAAGTATGTTGCAGCTCTCATGAGATTACATAAAAATACATAACCTTGTAACAGCTTTTCAATCAGGTAATCTAGAAATATGGAGATGAATTATATGAAAAGTTACCATATGGGTTGAGGATGGCTGCTTTGAAAATATATAAAGATCAAAAGAGATAGGAAACATGAGTAAAAGTTTTCAATATGAGACTTACAGACATATGCTCTTAAAACAATGAGGTTATATTACACACAAAAATTTTAATGTTTAAAATTTATTGTTGAGTAGAAGATTTTTTCTGCTTCATTAAAATATGTTTTAAGCAAGTAGCTCTGTTCTATTTTCAAACTTGGACCACTACGTTGCAAATCAGAGCTGCATTTCATAATGTGCATTCCCACCCCAATTTGTACACAAAAGATCTGTTCAACTATCCTGTCTCAAAATAATCTTTTTTCATTTATTTTACACATATTTTCTTAACTAGCATCTATACTTTTTCTACACACTGACTGAAATAAAAGCATAGTAAATCCAGCATAATATTGGTCAGATTTACATTCTATTTTCTAAAGATTTGAAAAGTTTACATATAAACTTGTATGTATGAATGCACATATGTCTTAGCTCTTTGTTGTTTTCAGACAGATCTAAATACACATGTGTTTTCTCAACCTGTAGTTGGAAACTGCTGCCTCATGTCTGAGAATTTGAGAGAAAAATCTGCAGTCTAATCTCTAATCTCTTAGAATTAGATTTTCTTTTAATTTCAGTTGCTTTTATCTTCATATGTCTCTTAGGGTTTTAAAGTATCTCTTCTCTTATGCCCAAATCCTTTGGATATATTGCAGGTAAAATTATATTTTTAAAAATATGCTAGATTTTAATCCCTGCTATTAAATGCCTTAATCAGTATTATTTAAGACAAGGCACTATATCTTTGTAAGCAGTAACATATTAAATCAGTTCATTTGCCAATGTAAATGACTCACAACTAATACTGGTTTCATTAGAATTGCAAAAAGAGACCATAAATATCATTTTATACCATCTATGCTCCATCTCTTCTATAAAAAACATAACCCTTCAAAAAGGTAATAGGTTAGTAAATATTCTCCAAAACATGCCATCTATCTGTGTGACCACATGAAAGACTATCTTTAAAAAAATTCAAATTTGTTCATTAAAATATAAAACTCTACTAAAGGTAAACACATAAAAATCAATCATTTTGAAGCAAAATAATGTAAAAAAGAACGAGGTTTAGATTTTAAGATTTCAGTGATAAGATTAATACAATAACATGCAATGCATAATTTATATTAGCCTCATACTTTTTGGTATGGATGTGAAGGTAACAGAAAATGAAGCCTATACTTCATAGACACCATTAATAGATTTCTAGACCATATAGATTTTAAACCATTTCTGTTATTTTCTTCCTTTTGGTTTGCAGTGTCTTATTAATGCATGCATACATAATTCAATAACATTTCAGGCTGTTGAACTTTAGAACACAGCAGAGATGTGCAATTATATTTGGATAATTCACTTTGAGAAATTGCTGGCATGTACTATAATTCTATCACTTAAACCTTCTCCTTTAATTTTATCTGTTGATAATTTCAATTATTTTATATTGCCAATAAGTCACTGATGACTATACCGGTGAGACTTTGTTATAGCTGTTAGTCAGAGAAGCAAATTAGCTTAAATTATGTACTGTGCAAAGCCGGTGAATTTAACACTGAGAACAGGCATTTAATATTAACTCTATACATGGATTATTTGAGTGTGCTATATTTAGAAGATAATCAGGTGCCTCACCTCAATTTAGTACACACAAAGTTGTATATTTAAAAAAAAAAATTTCAAGCACTCTCTCTCACTCGCTTGCTCAGTGGTTTTGTTTCATTTTGCAAATTGAAGAAATTTTATATAAACATATGTCTGTTCCCAAATGTTTCATAAGGTTTTCTATCATATCTGATCAGTATTTTTAAAACTATCATAGTCTCCTTTCCATAATTCCACACTTCTATATTCCCTAGAGACCACCCAATTCCAAATTGTCCATCTCTGCAACATTTTATTCACTATCTGCCCTTGGTGGCATCAATGGTTCCAATTCTGAGAGGACACTGTGCATAGCATTAGAAAAATTTAATCAACTATTCAATAAACCTTTTGAAAATGCTGCCTCTTGGTTTTACAAAAGCAGACCATTATGTTTTGCCTTATTTGGAAGAGCATGATATAAAGATTTACAGTATCATTAAATAATGTTACTCATAATGTTTATGTATTTTATATATTAAAGATTGAAGTTTTCAATATGATTTAAAAATTGCTGTAAGCATGAGCCATGTTTTGTATTTGTATTTCATTTAAACATTTTGTCAACTCAATCTAGCAACCCCATTTAACTGCTATTGATTTAACTGTTATTTATTGCCTACCTATTATGTGCCAGACTGTATTGGCTATTACGTACATTTGTCCCTAACATCATGAAACTCTCTATTCAGGTGCCTTGTAACAAGTAGCAACTTATTAATTTAGTGATTTTTAAAGAGCATATTTAAAAGTTTAATGCCTAATGAAGTGTATGCTTAACGAAAAACTCATGCTAAATTGATTTTATTTTTGACTTTTTTACTTATATTTGTTTGTAATTAATAAAAAATCGGTGCTACTTAAGTATATAAAACTAGAAATAGATGATTAAAAATTAGAAAATATTAGATTTGAGGAATATATGAATTTGGTATTTTGCCAAATAAAACATTTAATCTATAAAATAGGGTGGGGGGAAGCCTCAGCACTCACCTGACAGGCTTTCTGAGAATTGGCAGACACAGAAGAGATATGCTAAGGTTGCATTAGAGGAAAGAGAATTATCGTAAAATCTGTAAAACCATAAGCAGACATAGCCGGAGGCAAAGAAATTAAATTGATAAGGTGGAATAACATGAACAGCAAAATTGAAAAGAGATATATTTAGACATGCATTCTATGTCAAATTGCAGGAGACTGTGATAGTTAATTTTATGTGTCAACTTACATAGTCCATAGCACCCAGATACTTGGTCAAACACTAGTTTGAATTTTTCTGTAAAGTTATATTTTACATGAGATTAATTTAAATCAGTAGATATAAGTAAAGCACCTTGCCCTCCATAATACCAAGGGCCTCATCTTATTTTTTGAAGGCCTTAAGAGAAAACAGACTGAGATTTCCCAAGGAAGAGGAAATTCTACCTTCAGACTGTCTCTGGACTCAAGCTGCAACATCAACTCTTGTCCACATCTCCAGCCTGGTGGCCTACCCTGTGCAGATTTTGGACTTACCAGCTAGTGCAAGCACGGGCCTCAATTCCTTAAAATAAATCTCTCCTCTCTTATCCATATCTACAACCTTATCTATCTTTACCTAAATCTCTTGATCTATCCAAATATCTCTATAGATAAAGAAAGGTAGATAGGATGTGTCAGGAAGAGAGGTTGTGCTGAGGTTGCTCTTCAGGGAAAATCTCCTAGAACAAGCAGCAATGTTCTCCTAGGACAAATTTTAGACACCCTGAAGCTGCCAGGAAGCTCTAACCCTGAGGATGTGCAATAGAACATGTGTTCAGATTGCTGAGGCCATGAACCTTGGCAAACAGCACCCTGGGGCCCAGGCTTCTGCAGCGGAAGCCAGCATCCCGGCCCAGGGCCTTTGGGCTCCGGGAAGGTTACAGATTTGCAGCCGACCAAGCGCACTTCCCTCCCACGCTTAGGCCTCTGGCGGTCCCTCCCCCCACAGCCGTTGCCAGAGTCAGTTCCCCTTACCTGGCCAGGTCTGCAGGGAGGTAGCACCCACGGCGCAGTGACTCTGAGTTGGGGCACCGGGGGCTCGAGGAATCCACCATGCAGGATAAGTAGTAGAACTCAGACGCCTTGCAGACCTCTCTGGCGTCGGTGCCCCAAGCACTTGTCATCCCGGGCTTGCCCTGCCCTGCAGGCCACCGTAGAACCGCAGACGCCTCTCCAGGACCGGCTTCCTCGGGAAAGACAGGCCGCATCTGCAGTAACTGGGGCTTGTTCGCTTACTTCTTCCCGAGGCTCAGCACCTTCCGGCCCGTCCTCTCCCCACCTGCTGATTCTCCAGCTGGCCCCTGCACACGGAGGTCAGGGAGAGGCCTCTGACAGAAGCATACCGCTCCCAATTGGTAGGTGACTTTTACTAAACAAGGGAACTCCATGATGAGGCTTGTTCTGGCGTAAGACAAATCCATCTCTGTACCTGCCTGTAAAATCTAGTGTTTATACAGTGGCCTTAGTAGGGTTTGGTCATATCTGCTGTCCACCTTCTTCTCTCCATATGTCATCTTTGAAATGACTCCTAGTGTGGGAAAAGGGGGCAGAACGTGCATTCCAAGGATGGGGGTGGGGGTGAGGAACCTCTGATCGCTCCATTACAGCTCGAGGATTAACCCAGGTTCAGGTCCTCGTGAAGACCCACTTTAACACTCCTCTCCTGGTGAATGGCTCTTATAATCTTAGCACACACCCCTCTTCGGAAATGTGCCCTAAACAGTCAGCACGGGCTATTATTAGCATGGAAGTGGATTGCTTGGCAGCTATGTGGCTACACTGGAGGCAGAGGCCTCAGCAACAGTATAGGCACATGCAAGAGAAAAACAGAGATTAAGATAATGATTCCCCCAAATCAGTGACAACTTTGTCCATCAAGAGCCCCATGATCCAAAGCACTGGTTTATTAAGTCCTCCCGGCTGGGGGTGGGGGTTGCAGTTAGATAACTCAGGGCATTCACTTGTTCCCTCATGAAATTTAATAAAGATGGTGCATTAGCAGACTCATCAAGTGTGAACATAAAACGTTTTGTTTAAATAATGGCACAGGTGCCTCTTTGTAAGGCCATAATAATGGCCAAGGCCATTCTATTTCAGAGGACGGCTTTTTGCATTAGAGACATTTAAGTGTTCAGTAAGGACAGGCTTTGCTGACTATCAGTTAAGTCTTGTTGGGTGAATGTAGAAAGGGCTTCTATGTGTGCTTATGTTATCGAGGCTGGGGGGGATGGGACAAAGATGGTGCCCAAATGGTCATGCTAGTGGAACTAGAACATGCCTGTCTAGCTTTGAGGAGAGAGAGATTGGCAGTTGTTAGTGTGAGGCAGATTCTCCACTGAGCCCAGGGAAAACTGCGGGTGCAGGACCCAACCACTCAGGCAGAAGCCATAGCCAAAGATTTGTGTCACGTGACCACTGGGTCTCATTCGGGGCAACCCCATAAATACCTCAGCCATTCCACCAATCGCCATTTTTTAATGTGGCAGATTGAATACACAGTGCTATCCACCAGTATCTCTGGTATAATTGGGTTGATTCCGTTCAGAGCTATTTTTCTGTTTCCAACATAGGGGTGCACCAGTGCTCTATTGTCCACAGACCAGGGTAAGCCACATTAACCCATCCCGCTTCTTAGTGTAACCTCCTGTGACTTTGATGATGATTTTCAGGATGCTTTTCATCAGCAGTTTGATGGGCTGCCTGTGTAGTTTTACTGACAGAAAAAATAATACCCATAGCAAGTGTTATTGATAGTATGTGTCATAGACTATGTCTCTGGATCAATATTAGTAATATCAAAGAAATTAAGTACTAGTTCTAGCTGCTTCTTTATTGATGTACTGCTTTAGGGCCTTCTAATCACCTCTCCCATTATAGCAATCCTGATGAGCTAGAGAGGGGCCACTCCCCTTATCCGCAACAGCTGGACTGGCTTCTTTGCTTGGCGTACAGGTGGGCCCACTATAGCAATGTATTTCCACCAGGTGCTCATTCTATGCCTGAACACCACAGCAACAGTAAAAGTCTAAGGTTGGAGAGACATATGTAGTAGGAACTCATATAAGAAGGCAGCACTGTCAGGTGTGAGTTGATGGACTGGATGTAAATATGCTAGACCAGGAAGCCTACCTTCTCTCGTCTTTCAATGATGTGTGTTTCATATCAGGCAAAGTGTATTTCAGCAGGTCTGGGTTATAGTAGGGCCACAAGATCCAAGTGTAGACAGAGTAGTTCCCCATCATCCAAGGGTTCAAATTAACACACATTCCGGTGCGATATTCCATTGCAAATTCTAGTAGGTAATGCCTTTCCCAGGTGTGATGGAGCTTGGTGTTCTCAGCAGCATACCATATCAGTCCATGGCAAGAGTCAGGGCAATAGTTGTCTCTCTTGACTTCCATAGCTTTACAATATTGGGTGTCTTGACAGGAGTCCCCAGGCTGACATGGGGAAACAGGCCCTACTAGTTGATCACTCAAATGTATTAATGCCCGGGATAGTACTTTAGTACACTTAGCCAAAGTGGTTTTACCTGTTAGGAATTTAATCTGCTACTTTACTATTCCATTTTTTCTACCAACCCAACTCCTTGCAGATTATGGAGGAGATGGAACTTCCATCCAATGCCATGATCTGCGAAATGTCCAGTCTTATATACCATGAACTTTGAAATGAGGCCCTGCAATCACTGTATACTCGATGAGGTTACCCATACATTGTTCTCAGCTTCTTAATCTCGTAATGGTGGCAGCCTGGTTTGTGTGGTGACAGGGGAAAGCTTGGGTTAGGCCAGACATGGTATCTTCACTAACCAAGGCATATTTAGATACCTTACTCAGAGAGCGTGGGCCAATATAATCTATTTGTCAATTCCTCTCCAGTTGAGAACTCAGATGGATGGCCCTTGATGCTTGAGGCATTGATTAGAAACGAAGTATGTCCTGTTACTGCATTATCCAAGTCACTGTATTTCAAGTATGATATGGCATCCTTGGCAATATGCCATCCCATCAGGGTGTTACGGTGGCCCCTCTTTCTGTGCACACAATCTGCTGTACCCATTGAAGATGGTTAGGGTTTATATCCAAACTAAGACATCAGCCTCCTGGTTTCCAGTGCCTTAAGAGCAAGGGATGTGGAAAACAGTGAAGACTTGCAGGCAAACCTAAATGTCTTTCCACAAGTCCTGACCCAATATGAGCTTATTCATGATCATCTACCCCTTCACTTTCCATCATCCAAACCATAGGCTTAATCTCTTTAGAACAGCCCAGCTGTCAGTGCAGAGGGTTAATGACCAGGACTCCTACGTGATCACTGACCAAACAGCTCTGAAATCAGCCCACTGAGTACTGCATTTCATTGCTATTTTCATTCAGATGCTGTCAGTGTCAGGCTGAATAGTAATTGTAGACCATATGGGAAGGTTGCCCAGACTAGACTCATCTGTATGCTAAATTATTTCTCATTTTCAGATAGATATACTACACAACTCAATATTGTATAATAACAATAACAACAATAATAGAATTACAAGCCTCATTGTGGTTGTGAAGGTATAGATCTTATATGCTTATTTTCAATGTCAGACATTAAAATGCTAAAAATTGAAAATGTCATTAAATTCAATAAAGTTTGTGATTAAAATCGCAAGTTTAGATATTAATAAGCATGGAACATTTTCTATCTGAAGCCTAAATTCTTTCATGTTTTCAGTTTAATCTGTTTGCTACCTTCAAAAGAACTTGAGAAACAAATGATAATGAATTTACTTTTATTCTTCATAAATACTTTAATGTAGGCTTGACTCATGAGCAAGAAGATACACATTTGACCCTATCATACATCTGAGTTAGTAAAAGACTCAGAATAAATAATGAAGCAAATTAATTTCTCCAGGACAGCAGGTAATTTAATCATCTCGTTTACCTTTGCACACAATACACTGCTCTCCTGAAACATTTACATTTACTTTCCAGGAGGAAATCGCTCATCTCCAAAAACCTTTACTCATCCGATTCACTTCACAATCCTATCCAAGGCTCATTTTTCTTGAGAATTTCCTCATCTTAAAAAATAAATATTTATGACAGTGTATTTTCAACCTTTCTGAATACCAAAAATACTTTTTGGCTCAAAACACCTTAGCAATTATCAAAATGAATCATTATTGTACTACTATAGATATACAGATATTCACTTTGTTTTAAAGCTGAAGGAACTATATACTACACTTAGCTGTCAAATATGCATTGTAGGATACTCAATAGGGAAGCCAGATGTCATTAATGTAATTTAAAGACTAAAAACAAAAATTAGTGTGAAATACCCTCAAGCTATTGATTTAATAAAAATTACTTTTTAAAAAATTAGCAATAAAAATATGTGCTAACAAGAGGCAGAAACTTTTCTTTGTTTTACTTAACACAGCACTATAATGTACCAGTTTATGAGAAAGAACAGTTATACTCTCAACACCACAGTTTGATGTCATGGATTAAATAATAAAGCTGTTAACACCTAAAGCAGTGGGAGCTTAAGCAACACTATAATAAAAAGATTACTGTGAGCACATTTGGTAAGTAGTACAATAAATGTTTCTGAGGCTCTCTAAATATTATAATTTAGGGGAAAATATAAATGATGATGGTCCATTGACTTTTATATAATATTTTCTGCTTTTAACAACAGAAACAAAACAAAAGTATTATATAAATAAGTACTTATGACAGTAATATATTAAAAAATATTTGTAAGAAATTTTGATTTTTTCACTAAGAAGATTCTATTTTTAAACTCATTGCGCTATGTATGTAACTCACATAGCAATGTTATAGGCAGATAAAAGAGATTAAAAAAGTGGAACTTATTCAAAAATAAAACTTGAGGAGTGCCTAAAAATCACAGTGAGTTTCAGATTGTGACATTTACTGTAAATGGCACTAAAACATTAGTTCTGTAAAATTACTGTTTTAGCTTCCAATTAAAAAACAAGTTTTTCAAAGGTTCAAACAAAGTGGTTCACAGAAAAGAAGTATTTCTGTCATACCAGACAAGGATTAAGGATTTCCGAATTCTTCATCCATCTCTGAAAGGATTCTATCCTCCAACTTGCATCTCATTATTTGCACAATGGCAAATGGTCTGACCTATATTTTCATTAACATTTTGAAGGAAAAAAGAGGAGCGTACTTCCTTTCCTGGGTATAAAGCCATAATTATTTCTATGCTGTCCTAAAATATAAACCTCTGAGTGACTTTCAACTTCCCTCTGCCTTTTACATGGTAAATCAAAGGCCACTTCTTTTTTCTTTATTCCAAAGGATGTTATTTTATGTTATCTCAAAAACATAGCATGAAAACAGGTCTAGGGTACAGATAGCATGTGTGTTGGGGGTGAGTAGATTGGAGGGAAGCAAAAGTCAGAGAGAGACAAGATAGGCAGAAAAGATATCTGCAGCTGGCTTTTCTCATGCAAATTTTAAGCAATTACTTCATCCAGTATGTCTGAGAATCATAGTTTCCTCCCAGAATTGTCTGTTCAAAGAAAGGCTATCTGGAACATTATTACTGGACTTCTGTCCTCCAATGGTTCTTGCTGGGAGGGAGAAGAGACTTTAACTCAGTTTACTCCCCAGTTCACGTGTGGTTTCAGTAAAGACTCTGTGGCAGAAAGAAAAATGCGTAGCATGAACTCGAGTCGAACAGGCTGAAAACCAAGGCGAGCCTAGAGGCTGGATGCAGCAAAATGAAAGGATCTGCCACACTGAGCCCCATCTTCTTAGAAATCTATAAATGAAGACAGATAACACCATCATTACTCTGGTGCAACACCTCCACCCCTTTTAAAATATGCCTCACATACAATTTAGGATATATCATAAAATCAGTATTTCAGTTGGATAAAACTGTACCATCCAACCTTAAAATAGCCTCCTCTTAATTTTACTCTAGCATGTCAGGAAGAAAGACAAAGAAGGGATGACTGAAAACAATAGGAAGTATTATACTTTGAAAAGTCTTCTAAGATAAATAAAAAACAAATTTTACAAAAAAAAAAAAAAGAAGCTTTAAGAGCAGAATTTCTGGAATTTCTAAGAGACAAAGGAAAGGACATATTATGTTTTAGTTCTGGTATATGACAAATATTCCCTTTACTTTTTAATTAATTATCTTTTGACCTATACAAATCCTCCAGAACTTTTTTTCATAAAAAAATGTATGTTGTTTTAACCATTCGTATTGCCATAGTTTTAAACAAGTATCTTGCAAATAATGGCGAGAAAAATATCTTTATAGTAAGTTCTTATATCTGATAATGCATGTGTCCCAACTTTGTATGTGGTTGTTGGCTGACAGTATTTTTTCTAATATGTCTAATCGAAATATATTCTTGATTTACATTTAAAGTTATATTTGTCAGATTGTCTACCATCATATACTTTGTTTGCTATTTTTCCATCTTTTCTTTTTTTTTTCTTTACCTTCTTTTAGATCAATCAAATGCTTGATTCTTCTATTATTCCTTTATTAAGATAGTGATTATAATTTTAACCAGTTTAATATTTACTATATGATTATATTATATATCTTTCAATTTTTATTAAATTCAACTAATTTAGTTTTTTAAAATTAATTTTTAAACTATTTTTAAGAATTACAGGAAGCTAAGCAAGTTTAAAAAATATGATTCAAATCCTGTTTACCCCTTTATAACCACCCATGCTGTTGATGAATGTGTCAATGCATATATATTTTAAGTCCCTAAAGACTTTATTTTCATTGTTTTTGATAATCAATATTTATTTTTATGTACCAGCTAGTTTACTTTCTTGAACTGTTAATTTCTTTCTGTCTGACCATGCTCCTACATAGTTCCATATTGGAGCTTTACCTTTTTGTCTGAAAAATGCCATTAATAATTTTAAGGCTTTTATTTTTACTGGTTTCACTCCATGTGTTTTTTGTGTGTTTTCATTAAGGAAGACATTGTTATTTCACTTAAGTGTGCTTAGATATATTTTCTAGGTATAGAATTCTTATTGAACAGTGTTTTGTTTTAGTTTTTTCCCCCTTCAGCCATTTAAAGATGTCATTTCCTAACTTCTGGCTTTTGTTAGCCCCTAATTTTTCCAGACAAACACATCTGTGTTTATAATTAACTCTGACAAAACTGGGTCTTTTCTTTCATTTGTTGGTAGGCCTGGACAGATGTCCTATTTACCCTTTCTTCTAAGTGGTTTCAGCAAAAAGTGTGCAGTGTTAACTAGGCTTCATACTTCCACAGGCCAAAAACTTTAGCTTCAGGAGCCTCAGTAACATGTCTTTGCTTGTACCTTTTAACCATGCCCCAGTTGTTTCTAGGCAAACATCTATTTACACAGATGCATGTATAATACAGATATATGGATGCACGTGTCCATGTATATAAATACCACTTAAAGGCTGTCAAATATCCCCAGAGAAAGTGCATGCCTAGTTCAAATTTATTTTTTTTTCTAATTCTCTTGTCCCTGGGACCTTGTCTCCCTTTACTCATAGCCACTTTAAAAAATCTAAACTTTAATCATAGTCTTGCCAGATAAGTTACAATCATGAAAACCACAGGCTGCTGCTTCCCACTTGACTTCTTCTATTGTCTCTACTCACCATATTACTCTCCCTCTCTCTACAGTCTCTTGATTGACTTGCTTGCTCTCTCCAATCAAGAGAGTGATTTTTTTTTGGAGCGGAGGGGTGTTGGAGTAATTTTTTACTGACTTTTTCTCAGAGAGTGTTAATATAATATCAGCTGCTCTGTAATGCTCAGAAACAGAAATTTGTTATATTCTCTTTGTATGCCATCTTAACATCCCCTTCAGTACCCAACACAGTTTGTGGCTTACATACTTTTTCAATAAATATTAGTTTAATAAATCATTTGTGGACAGAGAAGAGGAAAATTTAAAATGTACTCTACTGCGTAGAGTTTGAGAAGGGTTCCTTGAGGTCAAATTTTGTCTAAAACCTGAAGACAAATTAATAATCCAAGTAAAGAATAAGGAAGAGGTCATTATAGACAAGGAAAAATGGCACATATGAGGTTCAGTGGTATAAAAGTAAATCTAAAGCATGAGAAAAGTGCATGCAAATATGTAAGTAAATATTGGGGGAATTATTGATCTCATTAAATATTAATCAAAGAAATGACAGAATTAGAAATTCTTGACATTTGTTAATTCCATAGTAACCAACTTCTCCATATAAATAGCTTTAAGAACGGTTCTGATAAATATGAAAGTACAATATAGAGAAAGTTTGAGTGATTGAAGAATAGAACGTTAACCCATATTAACTCAAGTGCTGGAGAAACACTGCTATGCCTCCTACAGTATATTCACTCCTGACAATCTTTGGGGCATTGTGCTTCATTAAATCAACCATTCTACAAACACAGAAATGCAATGGAAGCAAAAGTGTTTTCCCCTGAAGAGAATATTTTGATTGAAGAATAACATGTGGCCATACCTCATTTACTAGTGCTGCTAATAGTAGGTACCCATTACATTGTAGTTAAATATAAAAATATAAACTTCCAGAAAAAAGCTAAAAATTATTATTTTGTCAACAATGTTTAGATTACACATTCTGCCTATAGAAAACATTCTTGTTCATTTAAATGTATTAAATATAATGAAAAAAATCCTTAGACCCACATTAAAAGTGTCAGAATGCTGAATATAAAGTTTACTTAATACTTTACTGTATTTTAAGCATACTTGGTACATTCTAGAAAATAAGTTGTTATAAATCAATTAAAGAAATATTTTTTAAATAAGAATATATAAATAAGGTAATAGTTTTTTCATATTTTAAAAGCAGCCAATAGGAACTTAAAAACCTGTGATAACCTCGTAACTGTCAGCTTAAACTAGTGATTCAAAACTAGCAATTAAGAATTAGATTGTCTTATAAGTGCGATACAGAGTTTCTAAGGAATAATAAAAAAGAAATAAGTTTAATTGCCAATATGTTACAAACAAGTTTTATTTTACTACTTTAAAGTGTTGCCCTATTTTACATCTTTCACTAATTAAAAGGCACATTTTAAGAGTTTAAATGCTGATACTGCTTTACCCTTTTATTTTAAATTATTAATATTCCCAGACCTGCAAATACATTTCTCAGGGAACATGCTTCCCAAAATGAATTCAATGCTAATTCTCTAGGATAAGGACTGCTATAGAGATCTGTAAAAATCAAAGTGAAAAACTGCAGGCTTTAAACTGTCATCAGTTGTTCAAACTCAGACTGTGCTTCTTGGGCAAAGAGGTATTTACACTTACTAGAGGCTCCCTTAAATGGCCCAATATCATTTTGTCATGTTTATAAATTACTATAAAATTACCTTGTTCTTCATAAGTCTATGGTCACAGCTATACTTTAGAGCAAATTAGAGAGCTGAAGATGACAGTCTATATGATGATCCTTTTAGTCTTTCAAAAAATATGCATTTTATTAAAAAACTTAGCTTTTCTAATATAACATGTAATGATTTAAAGAAGAATTTGTATATTTTCAAATATTGTATGTTACTAGTAAATGGTGACAGTGAAATAATTAAAAGTATATTATTATCAAAATAATGTTAATACCTTAGATGGTATCTTCATTTTATAAACAACTTGAAATAACATTTCCCCCTTTTTATAATTGGATATTAAAGAATTAAATAGAGTACCTCAGAAATCTGTTAGTTCCATAACTACTAACTTTGTAATAAACTCCTATTACTATTATGTCTTAATTTTGTATCATTTTGATGTTTCTAAAATAATGTTTCTATTGTAGACTTATTTTTTACTAAAACGTAGTTTTATTCTAAAGCTCTTGAAGTTGCTATTCATCAAAGTGTGCAGTGTCCAGAGGCAGAGAAGCAGTCCAATCATGTAAACTTGGAAAATTCAGAAAACTAATTTTCTCTGCTCTTCTTGCATTACTGTCCTTATTTAGCATTGTGAAACAATAATAAAATATAGCATTTGAGCTTCCAGAGTAAATCCTAATAAATAACAATAAAAAGTTTTAAATGGACATTTAGTAAATCTCAGAATGACAAGTAAAAGTAAGATAAGAAACATTTTGAATTTTCAGTTGAACCATGTGTCTTTGTCTTGCAAATAATATTAAAAAGAATGTTCTTATAAAACTATCAAGTAGTGGTTCAGGCCGTGAAATATTTTAAGAGCGTATCTAATGAAAATAGAAATGGAAAGCAATGAAAATCATTTGAACTGTCGCTTTGAGGAACTTACTTTAGATATAGTTTTGCTTTTATTTTTCTTCTTCATCTAGGAGAAAGGTATTGAGAAAGAAATCTGTGTTTATTTTCTTTGATGTGTGAGTAAAATAAATCAACTGCTTAATTTTAGATTATGAATTGCCTAAGATTTCATATTTTATTTAAAGGTTTTATATGTAGTGGTTTTAGGGAAAGCAGGAACTTTTTTATTATATGTAATGCTTATTAATCATAATAACTAACATGAATAGAAAATAATTATGGTACAGACATTGCGCTATGTATTTTTTTGAGCTTTTTCCTTTGGGCCTCTACATGACAACGACATGAAGTAAGAATTAGTAATTATCCCATGCTATTGATGAGGTAACAAAAACTTAGAAAGCCTAAATAACTTTTTCAATAATATCAAGCAGCTTCAAAGTGGCTGAGCTGGAATCTGAACCAATGTCTGCCTGCTTCCAGAACCTAGTTCTCTTTTTTATACCATATATATATATATATATTTTCATTTTAGAAAATTATTTTAGATAATCCCCACTTTTAAGTAGAGAAACTTTATGATGTTAAATATTAGTGTTGTAACAGCTTCCACTACAGAAGTGAAATGGTATGTTCATGAGTTGATGAAAATTCAACCATACTGACACCTTTGAGAAAGAGGTGAAACTATTATATTCTTAGAATCTATAATCTATAATCATTCATTTACATGTTATGTTAGTTATCTACATAATTTTTATAACCAAAACTATATATCCCATTTTGTAGCACATAAAATTAAGATCACAAGTTTTAAAGAATTTCTCATTTTTTTGTAAATTTGTTTTTGCATACTTTAACACTATGGTAAAGTTGTAAGAGTTGTATAAGAAATTTCCACATACTCTTCACCCACATTTTCCAAATTTAACACTTTGTCATATTTGCTTTCTCTCTCTCAATATGTAATATACAATATATAAATCATATAATAAATTATATAGATTATACATAAACATATAATATATAAAATGTATTAATATATACTATGTGTAAATATAAAACATATATTTTTATATCCTGTTCCTTATCAACCTTTTACCAATTAATGTTAGTATTCATTGCTAAATCTTTACTGAAATAATAATAGGATGATCACGAAATGACAGTTTTAAAAAACTCTCCAGCATTCTGCCATTTCTGTATTTTTATTAGATGAAATTCCACTCTCAATGAATAGTTTTTTCTGTGCTCTCTTTATATAATCAATCATTTATTTATTAAACATGAATACTTGGTTTCTTATTTATTGGGAGATAATTTGTTGGTATTTTTATTCATTTAGCTAGGTAACGTATCCCAGGTTTACCCAGCTTCCACTGAATTTCTTTAAACTGGATCAAGTATTCTTTTTTCACATGCCCTGATTTTCTTTGAGTACATCTTTACTTTTTATCAAAAGAAAATTTTCCAGGCTAATTTGTACTTTACTTGTCCAGTCCTGAAATGAACTGCTTATTTAAGAAGGTTTAGATCTTGTAATCACACTGATACCTTAAACTCCAGTGGAACACAAGTATTATTCTAGACTTCCCCCATGTCTATATTTGTAAGGCATTACTTTAGCAATGAGAAAGCTTATTTGATCTTCTACCCAGACAACTAAAACTTTCTTCATATCAGTAGTAAGTCTATATTACTTTCTTATCATTCATGTGTTCACTGATGCAGCAGTTTTAATTTCCTTCAAGAACTTTTCCTTTGCATTCAGTCTGGCTAACTGTTTAGACAAGAGGTCTAGCTTTTGAATTATCTCAGCTTTTAGCATGCCTTCTTCAATAAGTTTAATTATTTAATTTAAAGTGAGAGATGTGTGACTCATCTTTTCGCTTGAACAGTTAGGTACCACTGTAGGATTCTAAATAAGCCTAATTTCAATATTGTTGTGTCTCAGGCAATAAGGAGACCCAGAGAGAGGGAGAGACATCAGTTAATTACCAGTTTGCAGAGCAGTCAGAACATACCCACATAACATATGTCTTATATAGTTGTTTGTGGCACTCCATAACAATTAAAATAGTGATATAAAAGATCACTGATCACAGACAATTATAACAAATATAATAATAATAGAAAAGTTTGAAATATTGGGAGACTTACCAAAATGTGACACAGAGACACAAAGTGAGTAAATGCTGTTGGAAAAATGACACTGGTAGACTTGATCAGTGTAGGGTTGCCACACACCAATCTGTGAAAAATACAATATCTATGAAGATATTGTAAATATCAGTAAAGCGAAGTCCAATAAAATGAGGTAGACCATAGCAAAAGTCTCTCTCTCACTTTTCTCTCTCCTCTCTGTCTTTCTCTGCCTCTCTGTCTTCTCGCCTTCTCTCATCTACCACTTCATGACTCATATGGCTTTTCCATCACGTATTCTCTAGTACTGTTTTGTTAGTCTTCAATAGGTGGCAGTAGTAGGAGGGGAAAATACATACAATAATCATTAACCTCATATAGCATCACATGCATCTGTAGTCTCCAAGCACTTTTCACATGATAACATCTATTTCTTAATCATCTTGGTATCCTATATTTCTAGCCCAGTATTTACCCTTAGTTCATAATTGGTAATGTGTATAGTATTAATTTAAATTTCAATAATTTTCCTACTTTTAAAATACAATTTTAGGAATAGGAAACAATTATCGCTAACTACAGGATTAAGATGACACCAAACTTGAATTTTATTTTTTACAATAAAGCAACAATTGTATTTTTTTTTACAAATTATTTAATAGATGTACTAAGATTATATTGCCTCAATGTTTTCTGTGTAAAACCTATAAATAAACATACAGCTTAAGATTGCCTTAAGGCTCACACATATTCCCTTTATTTTTCATGAGAAACTAATACTGCAGAAGTTCAAAAAGTTTAAAATTTGAGAAAAAAAAATACCGAGTATAGGTGACTCCTTTATATATACATATACATATACATATACATAAAACACACACACACACACACACACACACACACACACACACACACACTATCCCAACATTATAAGAGCTGAAATGTAGCCTGAATCTTTAGATTAAAAATGGTCAAGTGGTTAGGATAGTTTTTAAAAAGAAAGGAATTGGGCATTTTCTTACACAATGATTTTGACTCTAAAATGCCAAGGATGAAAAAATAATAAAGATAAATATTGAAAAATTAGCTGGGTATTTTTTAAGGTTCCTCTGGAATTTCATATCAGAAACTTTTGAAGCCTTATATAATATGTACATATTATTTTATAGGAAATATAAATAACGAAGTCATTCTGGCAACAGAACATTGCCAGCAGTGTTAACACTATATAAATATAAATATGTCCTTATGACCTTTCAGAGGTGCCAACTGGAATGTTGAGTAAGCAGTGTTTTTTTTTTACATTTTGAAGATAGATGTTACATGCCAGTAAAAGTCATGTTACTACACAGATTATATTCTTCAGCTTGTCATCCTTTCAGCATATGTCAGTTAAAATGTGAGTGGTAAAGAAATGAAGGAAGCTGAAGAAAAAAAATGAGTGACAAAGAAAAAGATCTTTTCATTCTTTAATATAAGGAGTAATTTGATAGCCCTGAATTTACATTTATGTTTACTATTTGAAGGCAGTCTGTAACCATCACACTGATTGAAAATAAAAGTTCAGACCTGTATTTGGGAAAATCATTTTGCAAGTGTCAAAGGTTACATTGCTGTAATAAACAGAAATTGTAATGGAAGTTGTACAACCAAATTAGTAGATTATTAAAAATGGAATTTTGCACTCTGTAAATATGCATTTCTTTTTTATGGATGACACTACATTATATCCAAGACTAACTAACTTGGTCCAGAAAGATAAAAATTCCTGGCACTGTGCTTTGTAAAGGAAAACATTGGTCTATCACATTTTCATATACCACTCTAAAAGTGCAATGAGTTTAAATATAACAATGAGCTTAAAGATATGAGAGATGTAACATATTGTATATTTAATTCATTTGAAGTTTTCATTTACATAATGTAGTACTGATTTTACATTCATTCTTGTCAAGGTTTTATGTTGATTATAAGTGATGATATTTTAAAATAACTAAATATATTTCCAAAAATATATTAAAAATCAATCACTGAATGAGAAAAGAAAGTGAAATAAATTAAAAATGTCTTCAAATTAATTCTTCCTGGTCTCAAGGTGAATTTTATTTTGAAAGAAAAATACTCAAATTTTTTTCTGAGTTTATTATGTATTAGAATTTCTGAATTCAATCTAATTATAGTCATCATCTTTCAGTGGCAAATAAGATGGAAAGTAACTTTTTTTTAAATAAGAACATTGTCACAGGATGAAGATAAAATCCAATAGAAATATTAAAAAGTTCAAGATTTAACTAATTTTATTTATTCTGAAATGTTCCCATATATCACAAAATAAAGCATAAAAATTCATTTAACTAGATGTCACAATGGTTCAACCAAATGGATCAAAAGATAGCAAATACATATAAGATATATTTAATGGTAAAAAAAATTTAAAAATAAGTATGCTATGAGAACAAAGTAATAGAAATCTAATTTGTTATTTAGGCTGAATGGTGCTAGGTATAACTGCTCTAATTTATTACACACAAACTGTCAATAACTGGAGAAAAAAATGTATGCACATCTAGTATATAAAAGTTATATAAATAGTTGCTAAAATGGACTTTTCTTTTAGAAGGACATATCTTTTCACTAACCTATAAAAGTTTTGTTTATATTGCTTTGATGTTTTTTACTATTCAGCTATGTAAATACATTATATAAAACACATCCCCATGCATTATCAAAGGCTTGAATCTAGTTGCCTAGATTAGGTTTCCAGGCAAATGGATTCTCTTTATCCTCAGTCATCATATTAAAAAAATAATTAGGGATAACGAATGAGTATTAAACTCAGATCAATTGAATAGCAATAATACCAATGTTTAGAACTAATGTTTATTGAAAAAACATTAACTTCACAAAAAGCCTATAAAGTACAAGATATATTTTGTTATCAATAAGTAAAATATTATTGAGTAGAATATTAATAAATTAAGTTTGAACTCCACAACTATACACATAGACCAGAAGTTTGGAATATAATAAAATATATATGTATATATACAGCCCACATGAAATTAACATTATTTATCTGACACTGGAATCTGAGACTGACTATTCAACCATTGTGTAAAAAGATAATGTGAATACCCAACTTTCCCAATGACCCTACTGAAAGAACAATGCCAATAACTAAAGTAAAAATGACATAACAGTAAAGCAGATATAAGGCTTGGGGAGAGAATGCTGTCAACACTGAATAAGTAACTATATTTGTGAATTATTGATAAATATTGTTTAACTATAAGCAGAACAGAGGCAGTTTCAGCTTAGGTATGTAACCCTAAAAGGGACTGTTAGTTCACTCTTCCAATTGAAATACCAGAGGGATTCTTACAGATATTTGGCAAATGGAGATGATGTGCAGGATTTAAAGACGTAATAACAAGTGAGAAATTTAACTTTAGGGTAATTTAAAAGATATAGGGCAAATCTCTAAAGAAATTATGAAAGCTTCAGGGAAAAGCAAAGGTTTTATAGTATCTGTAGGTCATCCAGGGTAAAGATTTATTTATGAAACACAGTGTGGAGAAGATGGCACTAGTTTTCTAGTGAGCACTCTTAAAATGAAACTGTTCAGTTAATATGCAGCTTTATCTGAATAAATATGTTTTTTTTTTAAATCCCTAAGGAAACAGACTTATACAGACTAATGCAAAAGAGAAACACATTACTATCTTAAAATAAACAATCCAGTACTTCTTTCTAAACTATGAATTAACAGCCTAGAACACAACTTTCAGTATAAAAAATGATGGATGGACAAATAAACAGCCAAACAACAAATTAAAAAAAATGGTTATAGGTATGGAAAAAATATATAATTTAAATTATAGATTAAAATATATGAAAAAAGCTTCTTTAGAGAGAAAGAGATTATATATGGGGTATACTATATACTCCTTATCACAGAGTAATCTAAGAAATACAGACATATAAGTGGAGAGGGTGGGGGAAGGATATTATGAAAAAAATCAGACAAATGTATATTTAACGGAAATGAAATTTATGATTGGCAAGATTTAAAAAAATGGACAAGAAACCATATCCAAGGAAATTCTCCTAAAATTAGAAGCAAAAATAAAAATAAGGAAAATATGTGAGAAATGATAAGAAATGAAGATCACTTTGAAAGATACTGTACCTAAAATTAAGGATCTTAGAAGACGTAAGAACAGAGACCATCAACCATCTAATAAAATACAATTTCCAAACACATTTGAAGAATAACTTTCTTTCTGTGAAAAAGGGTCCACTAAGTACTATGTCAAATAATCAGACCCATTCCAATCACACTCTTATAGAATCTCAGGTCTGTGAGGATTAGAAGAACCCAAGTAATAATTTGCAAAGAAATACATATCAGGTGGGTATATAAGTCTTGTATCTCAAGTCCAGATGCCAGAAAAGAATAGAACAACTCTACAAACTTTGAGAGGAAAATTGACTGCATTTAGATTTAAATCTATAAATTTTAAAAAGTTACTAAAAGAAATGACATGATAACCAGAAAATAGTGGCTCCCATGTGGGAAACAGTGGAGGGTGTAATCCCAGAGCAATAGTTTCAGTGCATCTCTTGAAAGTAAATGGGTCAAAGTAGGGGTGGAAGACAAAAGACACTAGGACAGATGTCTACAGGGAGTAAATCTAGATCCTGCTAAACATATGCTATGTTACCAATCTGATAAGCTTGGAAATAAGATAAACCCATTTATTTTTTTGTAAACAAGCAAAATAAAGTTAATTTGGAAATATCAGCCTTGACCTAGACACCAAGACCAACAGACAGACACCTACATAAACAAATGGCATAGAAGAAAATGTTAATCCATATTCAGAGCAAACAAAAATGTGCCAGGGTTTTCAGTAAGTAAAGAGAATAAAAAAGAAGAAGGACAAAGACCAAGATAACCTTTACGTTGTGAACATTCTCTCAGATTCCCAGGATTCATGCTATTTTATCAATAATGAAGAAAATAGATATATTCAATAACGTGGTCCCACAGTAGAGAATATTTACATAATTAACATATACAGGGATGCATTGTCTTCAGATTTACACCAAATTTAGAGACAAAGCACTATGATCTTTTGTAGATACAGAATCATAATTAACAGACTTGATAATTGTAAAGTTGAATATAAACTAATGAAATAAAATTATAAATTTAAGAATAATGGTAAGAAGTAGATAAAAACTAAGAAATAATGATATTTTATCTCTGTACCATATGAATTTTTGTTCTATAGACTTTTTAGTATATTTTATGTTTGGTCATGCTTGACCTCTCTCAATGTTTTTAATATTGAAAACTGTATTTAGCTATTGTTGCTATCTCAGATGATTATTATGACAATTTTATTAAGTTACTACAAATAAAAACTCACATTGGTATTTCAATTGAAATTGTCTGGATTACACAGTTTGGGAGTAGGATATGTTTTGTAGTATTATATCTTCTTACCTAAGTCTTTTTTCTCCCTGTCAGTGAATTTTTATAATATTCTTCAAATGACTCTTACACATTTACTATCAATACTCATAGGATTTATTTTCCTGCAAAAAATGTGAAAAAAATGATAACATTACTAAACATAATTCTAGAAATTATTGTTTAAGTTGCATTCCTTGTATTTTGTAAATGGTTAATTATAGAATTTATATGAACAGATTCAAGAAACTTTCTTTCAGTTGTGTGTACTTGTGTTATTTGTCTTTTTACACTCAAATTTCAAGGATATTATTTATCGATAATATATACACCTTTGAATTTATTTTTATCCTAACATTTCATTGTTAGGTACCTTGCTATATGTAGAAAACATTTTATAGATTATATTGCTATGATTTTATAAAAATATTTTATCATAAATATTTAGTTGAATTATACAAATTTTAGATTCTTTTAATATGATTTTATTTGGCTTATTATTTTGATTACATACATTAATAAGTTTTATTTTTCTTGTATTCCTAGCATAATTACTAATATGACAGAAAACAGTCTAGTACTCTCCACTGGTTTTAGTTTTCTAACATTTTATTTGAATTTTTTGTCTTAGTATTTATTAATGTGATATATTTACAGAATTTTTTATTTTAAATAATTTGGGGTACAAATCATGCATGGTTTATAGCACAGTCTGTTAAATAAACATTCTTCTGTATGCTTTGGAATATTTTCATCTGCATTGGATTTTCTGCATCTTATAAAGTTGCAGACTTAGAATCAAATATGTAGTTTATATAGAAAGGCTCATTTTTGATATATAGAGGTCATTAAAAGATAGTAGGTACTGGAGAAAAGAAAAGAATTCTTGACAAGACCACAAAATGGAACCATGGAGGAATGAAAGTGATAATGGATCATAAGTCTGCTTCATGCCAAGGGTTTTTTTGAGCCATTAGAAAGGAAAGCAGGATCTAAACTAAGCAATAATTCATGAAGAAGTGAAGGCAGATGGTATCATAGGTGGAATGTAAGTATTATCAAATAGAAAGCATCAATTAGTGTAATGATCAAAGCTTCCCAGCAAACAACTAACGATGTAAGGACACCTCAGTTAGCAAGCTTCCTACTGGAAATGTAATAGAGAAGAAAGCTGTATGTGGTCTAGTAATTCCTGACAATGAGTTAGTCTGCCTGTGGCTGAGAATGTGGGGAAACACAACCATAAAACAACTTTGTTTAACTTCTCAAGAGTTAAAGGTCTCCATACAATAAAGTAGACCTTTTAAAAATAGTGGGGTCTCCTTATGAACATATTCTTTGACAAGTTTTAGAAGATAATAAATTATAAATGGCATTTCTAAATAAATAGAAAGATGAATTCTGTGGTTTCTTATTCTGGGTCTGTTTATTTTTTTATTTTATTTTATTTTTTTTTATTGTAGTACAGCCTGTATAAGGCTTGGCTGAATAATTTTTTAAATAAAATTTAAAAATAAAAAATAAATAGAGACCTAAAACAAATGGAAACTACTAAAAGATCTTAGGACTTTTAAAAAATCAGACAATTTTCATCTTTCACCCACCTTCAATTGTAGATAGAAACAGGATAGCAATAATATTACTTTATGGTTATAGTACTGGAATTGAATATGAAGCAGAAATAAAAAATCAAGAGCAGGTCTGTATTCATTTTATTTTGCCAAGTTCTTATGAGAGCAATGTCTTTAAGTTATAACAGGTTACTACTTTTCTAGTTTTATCTTGTTTTAAAGTAGAATTAGATTCTCATTTTAACTTTGCTCACCAAAGTACCTTTTCTTGTTTTAGCCAATATTGAATATTCCTTTAGGATAAATTTAATGAAAATCCAAATGCTTGATTTGTTAAAAATACAGCTTTTACTTAGGTATATTTCTTAGAATATTTTTATTTCACTGGTTTCTTATATTTCTTTTTAAATGAACTATGGTAGTTTTAATATATATATACCAAACATAGTTTCAAAGATGCAGTAAATTCGAGAATCTTTATCACTTCCTATTCCATGAATTACTTTCAGATTCAATGTCATCCATCACACAAGACTGCCCTCTGAATCCATATTGGGAGTACAGAATATTTACAGAAGAGCCAGTGCTCCCTTTTCCCCATATGAGAAACACACATCCACCTACCTTTTCTTTTCTTAAACACATTCGGTGTCTGATATGAGTTTACTGAGTCCTCTAAAACAGAAAGAAAGAAAGTACAGCAAGTTCTCCCGTGTGGTCCTGGTGAAGCTCCATGTCCTAGCCTTGAGATGTGGCTCACAGACTTCCAAACCTTTATTGTTGAAGCTGAGAAAATGAGAGTGGGGTGCAACCACAATAAATGATTGTATTTTATTACTACAAACCTTTAAGAAAATCAAAGGCAATTATCAGTAGAATCAATGCCATTTTATATACCCACATGATGATTCAATTGATTTTGAGTGTGAGCCATTTTTTGTAACTTTTTTTTTCCAATTAGTACCTTTTTTTTCAATTAATACCTTTTCCAATTAATACTAAGTCATACAAAGTTTATGAGGTCAGATACTTTGAACTTTTGTCTTTGTGGTATAACAAAACTACAGTTTAATCTCTATTTTGTATAGCCCATAAATTTAGTTATGAAACAGAGAAACTGTATACTGTCGGAGATAATCTAGATGCTTATATCCTGTTTTGTGACTCCATAGAGCCTAAAAATTAGATCAGGTAAAGAAAGGAAAAATTCTATTTTAAGTACATATTTTGTTGACATTAATAAAAAGCATAGTGCCCCAAAACAAGAATTAGATATGCATAATTGTCAATTTTTCAAAAAGTATATAATGGTAACAAAGCAGTTTATCTTCTTGATGAGAGATGAGACAGATTTTTGATTTTTTGTTTTTTTATAGCAAATTAACATGTGATTTTGACAGGACACTTACCCTCTGTCATTCAGATAAGATCTGTGTAAAATGCCTAATGATTGGTACCAGTTGCCACTACATCATCCAGTGGCTTTTGATGATTAATTAGCCACATGCGTACATAGCTGCACTTATAAAAATAATGGGTAATAATTAGAGGTTTTCACGTCCTGTTTTTTATAGTAAGCTATTCACTTCTGTTAGCATTAACATTGGATAATTTGTAAAGTTTTTGTTCCATAAAAGTAATGGGAATATTCTGGTGCATGAGAAAATTTATTTCCTAACTTTTCTTCCCATTTCTGTACCCAACTATTTAAGACAAATGAGCTCAAATGACAAAGGAGTAGAAATGCAATTGATTTTATTATATTAGAATTTTGGCCGAGTAAATTTGATAATTCAATCATGTCCTTCTGCCAGTACCAATTTGTTATAGCATTTGATATCCAAGTAACAATTAGAAGATTGTCATAGTAGCCTGACCTTCCACAAGCTGGACTAAACCAATGCATCAGTTCTGAAATTGATTAGTATTTTTCCATTTCTCTTCTGCAATTTCATAAGAAAAAAAAAAACACATTTTAAGTTTAATTAGATAGAAGTTAGCAAAGAGTGGTACTATTTCTTTATTATTTTTTATCTGCAATATCACATCTGTTTTGTGTCAAGATTTTATTTATACATAGATATAACATTGGACTCTATATTCTCTTTTAACATGTACATATCTCCATTCCAATATATTATTTTCTGATTCTCATTGTTGTTATCTATTGCTGCACTACAAATTAAATCCAAATCTAGACTCTAATAGCAACAAACATTTATTATCTCACACGTTCTTTGGGTTAGCAGTCCACACATGACTTCATTTTGTGGCTCAAAGTCAAGTTCTCTCATGAGGTTGTAGTATCGACTGGCTACAGTGTCAACTCAGGGGAGGCTCTATATCCCAAATTGGTTGATCTTGGTCCCTCATCACCTGGAGTTTCCCACGAGGCTTCATAACAAAGCAGCAGGATTATCATCCCACAGAAAGAGAAATAGTAAGAGTGAGAGTATAACCAAGACAAAAGCCACAGCCTTTTAATTACCTAATATCTCAATTGGCATCACATTATATCTGTGCTATTTATTGAAAACAAGTCATTAAATCTGGGGATCACTTACAAGAGAGAATTACACAGTGTGCAAAGGCCAGGAAGAAGAAATCATTGCACTCCATTTTAGGGGCTGCCACAGGTATATTTATAATTAAAAGTTTTATCTGATAGGGCAAGATCACCAATATATTATTCTTTGGGAGTATCTTGATTATCCTTGGGCCTTTATTATTTTATATAATGTTACTAAGCTTACCAAATTTCCAAAAGGAGAAAATTTCTTTTGCCATTTTTATTTAAATTGTATTGAATCTATAAAGCTAATTTGAAGGGACTGATAAATTTGAAGTGTTGATAATTCATATTTGTGAAAATGAATTAATGTTTTTATTTATATATCTTTTAAGGTCTTTTTATAAATTTTAATTTTTTCTCTTCATAGTATGTGTTAGATTGATTCATGAATTATATATATATTTATGTAGTCATTTATTTAACTTATAGTCTTTCCATCATATCTACTAAGCATATGGATAAGAAATTGAACACCATAGTCAAAAATTTCTACTCTTATAATTTACAGTTATTTAGGAAAGATAAAACAAGAGTAAATGAGTTGAGTCAAACTTTATAGTAGATTACATGGTGGAAAACGCTATAAATATAGAACAGAGAAAAAAGACAATGACAAACAAGAGAGATTAATTTTAAACATAGTGGTTAAATATCTCCCACTGAAAAATTAACATTTGAGAAAAGACTTGATGAGTAAGCAAGCCAGGTAAGTATTAGAGGAGAGAGAATTTCAGGCAGACAACCTAAGAAGTAACGAATCCTGAAGACCTGTGCAGGCTTGGTTTAATTTAAAAGATAAATGAGGACTTTATAAGATAAGTTCATAGAGAGCAAGTGGAAGATGACACCAAATCTGAGTGGGAACCTGGATCCTCTCATTGCCATTATCCATTTTAATAGCTACTCATTCTTCTCTGAGTGAGATAGGAAGTCTATGGATGGTTTTTGAGCAGAAGACAAATATAATATATTTGTTAGTATCCCTATGAAGGCTATTTAGCTGGTAGCCATATGGAATGGTAATTTAATCAAAGGTGTAGTAATGGACATGTTGACAAGTGATCAAATTCTTGATATATTAGAAAAGTTTCACCAAAAAATTCAGAAAGGCTTAATATAGCTTATAAAAGAGTTATATCTAAGATGATCCTTAGGATATTTATGTGAGCAACTTGAAGGATGTATTTTCCACCAACTATGAAACATAATTGAAGTGATAGATAAAAATCAGTAGATAACTATAAAATATCCAAATGAATTTACAGATAAATATATGTCTAATATCTAGGTTTCTGAGTTAATATTTTGGATCTTCTATTAGGGTAATTCCAGGATTCCCCCTTTTTCAGCTTTTATAATTTTCTTTCTTTCTTTCTTTCTTTCTTTCTTTCTTTCTTTCTTTCTTTCTTTCTTTCTTTCTTTCTTTGTCAGAAGCTAGACATTAATTTAAAAATAAAAATATCAAATATACATCATAAAGTTAATATTGTTATGCAGATAAATAGAATAATGTGATAATGTGACAGTAAGTAGTCAGTTAAGGAAAGGCCATTCTGTGATGGGACATTAAGGCTGATGTATTAAAAGATAACATGTCAGCTATATGAAATCCAAAGGAAAGCCTATCTCAAAAAAAGTAAGTGAGTATTTAAAAAGTCTTAGGGCAAGAACAATTTAGAGCATTTTACAAAGCCACTATTAGTGAAAAATAGTGAGAATGTGGGAGAACAGATAGTTAAGGGAAATATAGGCAAGACCTATTATATAGGTTTTGTAATCCAATTTAAAGAGTTGGGTTTTATCCTACAGCTTTTAAGAAAGCAAAGTAATTTAAAAAGAAAAATTATATAAATAATTTTGTTTGGATTTGTTTATAGTAACTGGCTATGTGGAAAACGAATTGTAAAGGCCAGGATTAAAAGCAGAGAGGTCATTAAATGTGCAGTCTAGGGGACAGATAATGATGATATGAATAGTTGTAGCAGAGGTAGAATACATGGAGGAATTTGATAGTATTTTAAAGATAGAAATTGAAGAACTCGATAATGGATGAGCTAGTGGTTTGAGAAATAGAAGAATCAGGAATATATCATGAATTTTTATATTTGGTAAATGTGATATAATAAACAGAATCAGGAAAAACTGAGGAGGCACAGATAGTTTGGGAAGGCAGGAATCAATAATTCTGGTTTGTGTCCATGTTGACACTAAGGTGGTTTAGATTTTCAAAAGGAAATGTCACAGGAATTTGTAAATGCAATGCTGAAGATCTTTAGAGATGATGGAGCTGAAAAATCACAGAAGTTTGGACTTTGACAGTATTTACAGACATGGAAAAATGTGATCAAAGGAAAGGTGAAATTAGAGAAGCTAAGACAGGTATGGGCCAAATTATTTTTTAAAAATCACATGAACTTATTTATTGTGTTAATTTGAAGTAAAAATTCCTTAAAGTCCTCCAGTGGTTTTATCAAAAATAGAACATTTTTACTCCTCTATGTATTTTAAAGCCTTTTGAGTACATTTGCTTATATCTGCAATCATAATGCAGTTAATACTCAGTTCTTACCACAATTTCAATTTCTATTTCCTCAGTCTTTCAAGCTACACTTTCTTTTTCAGGCTGTCTCTAATATTGAGTGACCTTTTTCTGTAACAAACTGGTCTGAAATACTAACATGGTATAATGTCAGAGATCTTACACCATCTGTCTTTGTACATACTTTGTATTAATCATTCACCTGAAAGCTTTTCATCTATTTTTTAAAAGGCCATAGACCTTTAGATCTGTTATTATTGTTCCCAGTATCATTGCAATGCAATAAATCATCAGGCTATTTGTATATTAAAAAAGCACCAAGAGATTTGACTTTGGGTCATGAACACACAATGCAATATACAGATGATGTATTATCAAATTGTACAGTTGAAACCTATATAATTTTATTAATCAATTTCACCCCGATACATTTAATAAAAAAAAATAAAAGCTCAAATAAAACTAGCCTATACAATTTAATTTATGTTTAACATGTTTAATTGAAAATGCATTTATCACTAAAGGAAAACGTTGTAGATTAGAATAAGGTTAGAAATGTGAAGGAAATCAGTTTAACATTTCAGCTAATGTAGAATATATGGGGATAAATTACTCGGTTACCCACTTATAAACAAAAGATTTTGATTATCAAGGACATCAGAAAGTTTCAGCTATGTCTCATTAAATTCTTTCAGAACAATCATGTTGAAAAGTAGAGTTGGCTGTTTCACTTTCCTATAGAACCACAATTAATCTCCCTGTCAGTTAAGCAGGTTACAACACTTCACTCTTTGCATTCTTTCCATTACTGAACATATTTGTTCTGTTTCAGAGAAGAAGCCCTTATTCTACTTCTACTTTTTCTGTAAAAGGAGCTTGTCATACAAAAATGCCCACATTTATAATTATAGTCTTAGCAATGGAACATTTAACAACACTTCTAATAATTCATATATATAATAATCTAAAGCCAAAAACTGATCCTGCTTTTAAAATAAATTGTAAAATGTGCAGGCTAGAATTTTACCAAGACTTTAGCAGAATGTCACATTTCAAATTTTTGTTTTCTAAAATTAAATTTAAGGAAGAAGGAAAATATCATTTTTTGTAAATATCTGTCACATCCATATATTGTGTTTAAAAAATTCTAAATTATGAAATGAAGCTGAACAAATTTAGTGAATCTTAAAGTTCTTGTATTTTCTTAACAGTAGGTACACAATAGAAAAGATATATCTGATTCTTTATTGCTCTGCTGAATGTCATAAGATCTTTTTAGAAATGTTTGATGCATTAGTAAAAGCGTTAGCATTAGTGTTAACATGATTTCATAAACTTATGATTTACATATGAATAAATCTCTTGACAACTTGTTTTGTCAAGAGACATCACTGACTACTGCAGTGATGTCTGTTTTAGCTCAATGAAGCTGCAGCCCAAGCATCAGGCACAACCCAATGTCGCATTACCTTGTGTCCACCAAATGTTTTTTTACCTGCCCCTCAGCTTTTCCTTGTGACTGCAAAAAGTGCAAGTCCATGGGCCATCCGTATAACCCTATCATGTCCCATATTGAAGAAAAATAAAGCAAAGTCTGACCAGTGAGAGATAAAAGCTAACAAACAAATTCTTCTTCCACTCCAGGCTGGATTGTTTACAAGCTGAGTAACACATACTGCTTCTCAGAAAAATGCTTTTACTTGATGTAAAGTTTATAGTAGCACGTGGTTTTATTTCCTTTCTGACAACCCCTGCCTCATTCACACTTCCTCACCTCTAGTTTCTCTTGGACTGTACTTCCTAATAAAATTGTAGCCTATGAGTGTTTGCCTCAAGGTCTGCTTTCTGAAGAGCCTACAATAAAACAGCTGTTACCGGAAATGAACTGGTGATAAAATATGGCATGTATTCACATCACCAGTGTTAAGAATTTCACCTTTGATTAATAGAGATGAAGTGTAAGTGGATGGAGAGGTGTTGGCTATATGGGGATGATGATACTTGAATGGTATGAGGGCAATGATAATGATAATGACTGGAGAATGAGCTGGCTTCTGTTGATGACATTGGAAGACCTACAGAAAGAAAATTATAGGCTAAGGGTGGCCAACTGAAAATTGATGGTGTGCTGTAAAACTAAAAGCAAAGAGCTCTGTGGCAGCTTTCGAGTATCCTCTCATCTCTTAGAGGCTTGCTGCAGCTTATATTAAAAATTAAGCCACAGACCTAATTTGAAAGGTAGCAAAGATGACAAAATTAATAGCCAGCCTTGCCAATGTTTCTATATTCTGGTAAGTCCCAGGTAAATAAATATTGATCACGTGTGTCCTGGCAAGGAGATTGAAGAAATTAAACCAGAAAATACTGAAACATTATATTTCCCTGAACCCTCCAGGCCAACATAAACAACATCCCCTTTCTAGTATTACACATGAAGAATGTCCTCATGCCTACATATGTGCAATGACCTTACACGAAGCAAGTTCCCACAAGGGGCATGCTTTTTCTCCTCAATATTTGTCTGTATGTGTCACCCATTATAGCATTCAGCCCATTAATTAGAAACACTCCCCGGAAGAGCTTCAGAAGGGTGGTATGGTTCATTCAACAAAAAGAAGTAGTTTATTTGCCAAAGAGAATGTGGAAATTGGTAAATTGGTCCTATAGAAATGGGGGGTGAACTTTATAAGTAGAGTGGAAGTGTGTAAGAATGAGAAGTGGGGTAGAAGCTTGGACTGTAGAGAATTTATTGATGAGGTCACACTGTCGCTCAAGAGTCTGTGTACTGGAAGGAAAATTGAACTTATTCTTCTAGTTTACTGGGATGTCTCCTTGAAAGTTAAATATGATGATAGCCTGGAGTTAAGTGAGGTGAAAATGACATATCCACTTTGTTGTAGCATTGAAGACAGGAAAAGAAGTTATAGAATATATTTAGCATGTAATATCTAAGACTATTAGGCTTACTGCAACTCTATTTCCAAAAGACACTTTTTACTGAGGAAATAAGCAATGCTTTGGTGAAGGGACCAGTGATATTTGAGTGACCCCGTGGTGGCTATTCTCTAGTCAAGAGTTGGTACTGGGCATTGCTTCTGTGGAACTTTAAGCAATAGTATTACTGATTATAGTGACTTTATAATGGCAGTATTTAACTGTTAAAAGCAAGATGGAAATGATTGCCGTAGAAGACAGGAAGGCCAGAGTGACAAACAGGATATTTGACTATCAGTGACTTGATACATCATGGAGCCGCTAGGGGTATGATAGGTACACAGTTAACTACAGTGTGGAAGATGAGGAACATGGAGATCTGAGAAAGTGGTAAAGAAGTAAGCACAAAATTAGTTATATTTGAGCCTTACCACAACTTCCAACAGAGAGGTATGTCGATCATCATCCCTTCTAAGTTACTCCAGGCTTGGTACAATGACCTCATTGATAAAACAGTCATGGTGGCAAGGATAACGGCTATAAAATGGCTCAAGTTAATAGGTATCATCTTGCCAAAGCTAATTCTAGCCACTGTCATTGATAAATGTAATGTCACCATTGCAGATACCAACATGGGTACTTTAGAGTGAACCATTCAGCCACAGGTGGCAAGTCACTGACATCAAATCTCCCAACCTGGCAAAGATACCAGTTCATCTTCACCATAATTGATAACTATTCTAGATATAAATTATGTGTTTTTCTGATATGTGTTTGTCTTCTTCATATTCATTGTCTCCACCATCCTTACTGTTTGAGGGCTCAAAGGTAATTATATTTTGTGTGTGTGTGTGTGTGTGTGTGTAAATGAGCAAGTCTTATAGATTAATGTAATGACAGTTAAAAGCCTTTTATAAAGAGCCAGCATGAACAAAACACCTTGTAGGATTGAGACACTTTCTCCAAGATGTGTTAGATGTACTGTTTCAACAGCAGACATATAGTGATGTCCCTCAATAGCTGTGCCACACTAGCTAAATAGAACTAGAACCAAAGACTAGAAGTAGGTTAACCTCCATTATCATCATTCCCAACATGTGTTTCATATATTTGGAATCTTAGATATTGTTAAATTAAAGGTTTTGGTTCCTAAGATAGGAATCCTGCCCTCAAAAGAAACTTTATGAGTTACGTTGAGCTAGATGCAGAATTGACCTTCTTGCCATGGTGTCTCCCTTAAATGAGTTAATCAAAAAAAAAAAAAAAAGGATTAACAGAACTGGTTGAGAAATTAATCCTGGTTTCCAAGGTAGGCCATAGTGTCTTACACACAGTGAGGAAAGAATGAAGTATATCTGGAACTTGTAAATTTTATGAGGCATGTTTTTGGTGTGTCTATGTCCATGACACATAGGAATGGTAACTGCAGCAGCTACCTTTTAATAAGGTCAAGATAGCTAAGAGCACAAACCTCTCATAGATGAAGATCTGAGCCACATCACTAGTGAACAACCCAGACCAACAGAAATTCTGGCTGATTCTGGCTGAAAGTGAAAAAAATATATAGTGAATGGGTTATGGAAGAAAAAAAAATCATAAATATCAATCACAGCCTTGGTTTTGGGGTGGGAGGACAGTCACAGCAACAAGGACTGTACATCATTTCACTGATCCTCTCCTTGACTTTACAGATAATGTGGTCATCTGCTTGAAGGAAGTTCTGAAATTGTTTGAATTTATATGTCTACCCTCTCAAGTAAGAGATAAAGCTATATTATTATTACAAAGTTTGAAACTCCATGGAGTTAAATGGGAGCTTGATAATAATGATACAAACAGAATGTACTAACATAGACTGTATAGCATACTTATTAGATACCACCTCAGATTTTCTTAAATCTGTTTTCTGGGCCTTGGCCATTTGTTTCACCATCTCTATTTATGGTTATATTAATCATCAATTATTAAATTAACTATGTTGAATTTATTTTGGATGTTTTTGTCTTGTTAATGTCTGATTGAATTGCTTAGTAGGAATTTAGAAGAGTCTTCAGTTATATAGTTCAATTCCTTTTCTTAAGTTACCTAATAAAATATTTGTATGCACAGCAATAGATATTTTTAATACTAATTACTGTTCAGGCCAAATCACCAGGAATTAAAGAAATTCAGAGTCAAAGCCTGGGCAGTCATAGATTCAGGGTCAAAATCGCAAGCAGAAATAGTCTTCATTTGCTTGTTATAATTGTGCTGAGACAGTTATCACAAGTCTTATTTAAATAGAAATAATCCTTGGAAAACTAATAATTAAAATGTGTATATTTAAATCCAAATGTTCATTTATAATTCTATTTAAACCATGCTTTTAATTTATTTTTTAAAAATATTCCTGAAATTTTTTTATATGAAAACTAGTCCCTTCCCAATAAAATCTAAAGACATCATTTTAGTGTTTGTAATCTTCATAAACATCTCATTTCAATTGCAATGACTATACCACCAGCAATTGTGTGTAAGCTACTTTGGGAAATGTCATCTTACCACAATAATAGTCTGCTTTGCATTAATAAAGTACTTCCCTGAGAGGATTCCCAAAGGCTTTACAAATATTATTTCATTAATATCCTAACACTCATGTGACAGGTACAGTATGAGGCAAGAATTGTTATTCCACTTTGTTATACAAATGAGCCAAAAATGGCCTCTGTATATTGGTCCCTAGGTTGTTTATTTCTTCACTAGAGGTTGAAACTCATTAGTTTGAAAGCCTGCCAGCACCAAACACAAACTTTTACGCATCCAATTATTTCAAAAGTAGCCTCCAACATAGATTTCTAGCCACTTAGAGCCTGCCTGCTTTAAATAGCTATGCAACTTCACCCTAATCTGCTGTTCATTGATAAGATAAGGCCTTGTAGTTTTAAGACCCCATCCTTCTATGATTTCTTGGAGCTCTCTGACCTAGAGACTCTCTGCATGCTTCTGAGCAGTACCACCTAGACATGTAAATACCTCCTCTAATCTCCCTGTCCTCTGAAAGTTTCTCAGCCCTGCCCCGCATTCTGAATGGGCCCCTCACTTTAAGTATCTCAGTAGTCTCATGTTTTCAGGGACTTCCTCTCTCACACAGTCTAGTCCAAGCACTGTCCAGTAAAACATTGTGAGTTAATGCTGCTTATGGTCACATCTTTTTCTCCAATGCCCCTAAGTCCCTCAAACTTCCTATATACTTCTAAGTGGAAAAGCAGGCGTGGGCATTTTGTGGTTGTGTAGTGAGCTGTAGCAGACAATGCATAACTCAATCCTGAAACTCCCAGTTCAGTGCTCTATGCAGGCACATTTATTAGGTTACTGTTTTCATAATATGGTTTATGCAAATATGTATGATCCCTGTAGTGTGCTTGTCTTATGTCCTTTCCCTATTTCAACAGTTTAGTGGGTAGGTGTAGGATGTAACAAAGCATAAAAGACTATATTTGATGCTAGGATATAGTTAATCTTTATAATAGGGCATTTTATTAGAGGCAATAAAGTTATGTGCTTGAATGTCATACGAAAAATAACTGAAATAGCAATGGTTTGAAAAGTAATTTAAAAATTTTTTCATGCCATTGCCATTATGTCAGTAAAGAACAATTAGTGATGTGGGGAGCCAGCATGGTGATTATGTGCATTTAATATTTTTATATTTATATTTTAGTTTTATGCATAGGAATGTGCCTGAAGAATAATGACCTAATTTGAGGGAAGTGGTTGTGGTTTGAGTGATAGAAGAAAAATTGCAGAGAAAAAGACACAGAAAATATAGGACATGTTGTAAACATTCTTGAGTCTGAAGGTTATACTTTAGCAGCAGAAGTGGTACAGAATATTTATGTCATTGAAATTTTGGGATCAAATATAAACTCTTGGCTCACTGAGTCTGTAAGTTTTATACCAGAAATGAATGAATAACCCAAAGAAAATAGGGGAGACAAAAAGAAGGACACTAGAGGAAACTGAAGACTCTGGTACATTAAACAAGCCCAGCCTGGAATGTAAAGAAAAAAAATAAAGAATGCAAAACAAAAAAGAACTTCTGATAACTAATAGACATTTTTTTAAATGCATATTTGGAATACCAGAAGTAGAAGAGAACTGGAAAGAAAAACTATGTGAAGTAATAATGGCTGGGGATTTTCAAAAACTAATGACAGTCACCAAACCACAAGCAGCTCTGAAAACACACAGGATAAATGTTAAAACAAAACAAAACAAAGCAACAACAAAAGGCGCACACACACAAAACCCAACCAAAGAGCAACAAATAACCACTTAGACATAATATATTAAAACTGCAGGAAGCCAAAACAAAGAGTTCTTGGAAAAGAGCCAGAGGCAAAAACAATACCTTAGTTACAGAGAAACAAGCATAAAATTATGAAGACGTCTTGTCAGAAACGATGCAAAAAAGGATAGTGGATTCAAACTTGTAAAGTGTTCAAAAAAAAAAACAGCCAAGAATTTTATATCCAGAAAAATTATTTTTCAGATATGAGGTGGAAAAAGGATTTTCATAGCAAAACAGAAACCGAATAAATTTCTCACAAATAGAT
Organism: Cynopterus sphinx; assembly: GCA_030015415.1. Lineage (NCBI taxonomy): Eukaryota > Metazoa > Chordata > Mammalia > Chiroptera > Pteropodidae > Cynopterus > Cynopterus sphinx. Next base: position 15,870,017 of record CM057380.1, read on the forward strand.
TTAACCGGTAAGAAATGTCAAAAGAAGTTTTACAGGGAGAAGAAAAATTATAAAAGTAAAAAAAAAAGAAAAGAAAGAAAAACCGTAGATATAGCCAAAGAGAAAAAGAGAGTAAGAGAATAAATATTAAAGGTTAAAATAAGATATAATATATTACTAGAATATAATAAACAATGTGAGGAATTGAGAATACTATCATAAAGTAACTGCACTGCTCATGAAGTGTTATTATTATTTGAAATTGGACTTATTTAAAAGTAGACTTAGATTTAGTTTCAAATAAGTCTTGCAAATGCTAAAAAAAATCTATTAAATAAAAATAAAAGATAATATATATGCTCTACTTCATATTGCATACAGTTGTTTCCCAGTGGATTACAGTTGAAAAAATTCTGATACTGCTATAAATGTGTTCTAAAATTTTAGAATTAAATAAATCATGCTGGTTGGTGGAGCCACGTGTCTCACACTTGGAATGGGAATTCAAAGGAGAGGAAGTTAAGTGATCCATATGGTAATATGTAAGAGTTGGAGATAGTAGTTAGAATTCATGTTTAGCTTAATATAGACATGAATGGTTATATAAATAAATATATATAAATGTATATACGTATCCACAGATTAGCATGCCTACATATTTTTTTTTCCATCAGCTTGGAGAGCCTAAAAGAAATTACACCCCAGTAGCAAAGATCTAACACATAACACTCACATCTTGGTTTCCAGTACCATTCTTCAATGAAATAAACTAGTATCCTTGGAGAAATGAATGATTCTACAAATGGGGCAGAAAATATAAAATATAGGCCTGAAAAATCTTGTAGTACCAGAAAGTAAGGAAGTGCTCAATAACAAACAAAATTCTCCACATTAGTGAGAGTACATCAAAGGCACATGGGAGTCAACCAACATATCTCCCAAAGTCCCAACTGGAACAATTTTAGCAAGACAATAAGTATTACTGGATTGTAACTCAAACTGTATAATAAATATCCAGGAGTCCATACTGATACACATAAATGATTAAATAGTTTATTAAATGGGAGAGAAGAGACACATATCCTATGCAGAAGAGTTACACATAATATACGTAGATACTTTCCTCTTAAGGAGAGAGAGCATAACTTTCAACAAAAATGTCTACTGTGCATAATGACATCCTTTCAAAGAGTCCAGTGCGAATTGAGGGTAAAAAGAAGTAACTCTAAAGTAAACAATCTTGACAAATGCTTCTTCATTCAGGTAATCAAGATCTATTTCAACAACAGTCAAAAAACTTGTTGATAGTATCTATACTTTTACCTTTTGTATGATGTGATGGAAAAAGCCCTTTACAGCTATGAGCTTTCTCCTAAAACTCATAACTCCAGACTAGTCATTTGAAAAACATCAGACAAATTCCAAAAGAGGTTCATCCTACAATATACCTTACCAGTAAACCTTAAAACAGTACTCTCTCTCCAAAAAGTGATCAAACTGATGGCAATTCTGAGAAGCTGTCACAACCAAGAAGAGGCTAAGGTGACATGACAGTTAAATGTAATGTGTCAACTTTGGTTAAATCCTAGAACAGAAGATTTTGGTTAAAAAAAAAGAAATATGAAAAATGTAATACTTTAGTTAATAACCTATCAATATTAGTTAACAAACTGTGACAAATATTTTAATATAAGATGTTAACAATAGGGGAAACTGCGAGAGGTTGGGAGGTATATGCAAATTCTCTATACTGTCTTTTCATTTATTTGTAGAATTCTTAGATTGTTCTAAAATATAAGGTCAATTGAAAATATAGAAAATATATGTGTACACTAAAGTTGTAATTAGGAAGTATGTGCCTCCTGTTGTATTCAGGGTTCTTCAACGAAACAGAAACAAGATTGATGGATAAATGGATGAATTGGTGGATGGATGATAGATGATAGATAGATGATGATGATAGATAGATGATAGATAGATAGACAGACAGACAGACAGATGGATGAGATTTATTATAGGAGTTGGATCATAGATGCTAAGAAGTCCCAAGATTTGCTATCCTTAGGGGGTGACCCAGAAAAGTAGTATTGTGTTGTAATTATAATTCAGGCCCTCAACAAATTGGATGGTACCCACCTGCATTGGCAAAAGAGATCTTTTTTTTCATTCTACAGATTCAAATGTTAATCTCTTCCAGGAATACCCTCACAGACGCATCCAGAAATAATGTTTTATCAGCTGTCTGCCCATCTCTTACCCAGTCAAGTTGACACGTAAAATTAGCCATTACGTTTGGGAAAAAAAGATTATAATAAAAATGATAAAATGTATTCATAGAAAAATTATTAAATGAAATAGTGTTGAAAGTAGAAAAATTATGGGAGAGTTTTTATTTTTAGATTTTTCTTTAATACCGTTGTTACTTTCAATTTTCAGTTAACATTGTACATAAAAATAATACATTTTCTAATAAGTAATGGAATTATCTAATGAGATGCCATAATGAAGTATTAATAAATATCAGACAAATATATATTATTTTTCAGAGGCATGTTTATTAAACCATATTGGAATCGATATGTCTGAAACTTTCATGTTTTCTATAAAAGTAACATATTTGGGTAAGGATTTGTGACATCCACAACATGAATTACCCTATTTTAACTAAAGGAGTCAGATGGAGTGAATACTTGTATCTGTACTCAGTCATAGCGGCTGACTAATCTGTACTTTAAAACTTAAAAATTAAAATAGTAGCATTATATTAGAATAGTTTCATTTTAAATGACATTTGCCTCTATATTCAAATATTTCAAAATGGTAGATGTTATTCCATATACTATGTTTCTCCCAATTCCTTATACACATATAGATAGATACATGCAAGTACATTGAAAAGAGGAAAATTTCAATTCCATTCCACTGTTTTGAGAAATGCAGATATTCTCATATGCAGATTTTCCATTGACAATTATAAGTTCAGTTCAGCATAACGGACTTGGCTCTTTAAAAAGCCTCTTGCAAATTGGTCCTTTAGATCTCAATTTAATTATTAGTAGGCTTTTTAAATGACTGTATTTTCTCTTTGTGTTTAAAAGGAAATAAGAATGCCTTTTTCTCAAATGCTCATAGGTATTTCTTTCAAGGAGAATAGTATTTGCTAAAAACCATGACCCCGCGGTGAGGCTGTTTAAAGATATTCAGAAAAGATAAAATTATGATTGTGTACAATAGATCTAGCTTTAGTTATTTCAAAACAATTATTTCTGTCACGTAAACCAGTGGGAAGAAGGATACAAAAGTGGTAGGTTATGAACCTGATTTGCATTACCATTTCTATTGCTATTATTTTTTTATAAAAGGAAAGAATCTAGTGGCTCATAATTAAAGATGATTTTTTAAAAATTTTTGTAGTTATTTTCTATACATTTTACATAGAAAAATAAGATTTGTACATTAAGGACTGAAGAGAATCTAAAATATTAATATAGTTACTTCTTTTAAGACATGTACAGTGTTCTATACAGATCCAGAGATATATCTGAAGTCCTTTCATTTTGGGGGGTGTGGGGGCTTTAATTAGCCAAGGTTTGGGATGAGAATGATTGACTGGAGAACTTAGGGTTGAGAATAATTTCTGAGTGAGGCTTATCTGAATCTCAGTTCCTAATTAGGACAGTTAGCATTATCTGAATACAAGATAACATGGTAAAAACTGTATGTACTACACTTGAGAAAGAAAGCTCCTAGGAAAGGTATGAGTCTTGAGTCTGAGTCATTTCTCAGAAGTGTTGAGGGTTCAAGCTTCTCTAAGTTTGAAATAGAGGGCAAGGTCTATCTCAACTTTGAAATAGCTCCTAGAGGCACCTACGTGGTCAGAAGCTATGAACATTTGATTATTGCCCTGCTGATCTAATGTCCTATTCTCTACTGGGGATTTTTGGAACCTTGGAAAAACGATACACTTGAGCCTTGGGCTTGGAATAATTACAATTTGAGTGTGATCTTTTAATGCAGATATAACTAGCCCAGCCACACTGCAGCCTCTGATGAAGTATCCCTTCCTCTGTAACCATTTGGGCACATTTCTATGATAACAAGAAATTTACATTATAATGAAAAGGTTATTATTAAATGTTTAAACTTGCGAAAAATTTAGATATTTTATGGTTTAAATTATATTTTCATGTGCTGCTTATATTGTATCCAGTGTTACAATTTATTTAACCAAGAAACTGAGCATCATTTTAGTTGCTAAAAGAAATAAGGACTAACTTAATTGGGGTTTTTCAAATCATGCCCTGTACAATCAACTGAAAAGGTTTTTTAGGAGCAACATTAAGAAGTATCAATATAGGCTTAAAGGACCTGAAAATACTGTATTATGGGTACCATGTTGTTACGTTAGGAGCACAAAAATTAAGGAAATGGAACCATGACTGAACCCTTAGTTTTAATTTTTCATCTTGACTCTATTTTCTTAAGAAGGACTTAACTTCTATAGTCCTATATACATGAATGCACAAGATTTTCTTTTTCTCTCACTCTTCTTCCCTTTCTCTTTCTCGCTCTCCTTCCCTCCCTCCTTTCTCTCTCTCTCTTTCTCTCTCTCTGTTTCTCTCTCTCCCCCTCCCTCTCTCCCTGTCCCTTCCTTCCTATTTTTCTTTCTTTGTATTACTTTTATACATACATTTTTGGGGGTTATATAATGTTACCATATGCATTTCCAACCCCTGCCATGATAGAGTTCCTTATACAAAGTAGAGAACCTAGATTCTGTAGACATTTGTTATGTATATTTTCAGTTAGTACCTCATATATTATATTTCCTTTACCCTTGCCTACCTAAGAATGGCTTTCAGTTTTATAAAACTCTGATTTATTTTCCTTGAATTATTTTCATCAATGGAATTGATGTTTCAAAGAATATTCTTCTGTTTAACAAATTACTCTGAAAGGATGTATTGATGTGAAGTTCCACAATCACATGTGAAACTATCTTTTTGCTGCCACCTTCATGAACCCAAGAAAGTAAATTTTGTCAAGTTAGATGGAAAAAATACTTCATTTTTTAAATGCTGGTAAGGTTAAATATTGATTTACATCTTCATTGACAATTTATATTTCTTCTTCTGTGAGTTTCCTCTGCCCATTTCTGTGTGGAGGTCAGCCATATGTATTTTCTGGCTTGAATGGTCTGTTTCTGGTTTTGTAGGAAGATTGGTAGTAGTACTTTTTCAAAAAAGTGTAAGTTCTAAAGTAGTTCTATGTGTAAGTGGACAAAGATTGTAGCTTCGCATATAGGATTATCAAATATTTATTATACTTATTCGGTAAATAAATATAAATATAATTTGCTAAATTATAAATATTTCCAGTGTCTAGGCTTTTTTGTATGAGATCCTAGACATAGAATATCTTTATGAGCAGTGGTAGGTATGGAATTGTCCAGCCTAGACTTCTATTATTATCAAACACCCAGATGTTATGAGAATTAACTGGCAATGGCTCAGTACTGCCATGTGTCTTCAGAAAATAGCTGATGGGAGCCACCTCACTAAGAAAATTAAAATACCACTCCTCTCTCAGGGAGTGGCCTCCAGTCCACGATTATCAATATATGAGTTTAAAAGCCACACCCTCTGACCTAAATAAGGCACAATCTCGTGGAGTGATGCATGGTCCAGAGCCCTCCCTCTTGGATCAGTACATTTTTGTTCTTCTCTATTTTGCTTCAGTTATTTTACTGAAGAGAACTCCCAAAATTTAGGCATGTCTGGACCCCTGTCTCAGGCTCTACTTCTAGTAGATCTATTCTAAGTGTATATTTTTCTACTTTATATTTTCAATGAAAACTTTGAGACACTTAGAGCAGGTATTATTAATAGTGTTAAAAGTTGTTTTTTTTTTTTTTTAAGTAAAACTATTATTTTTATTCTGATGTAAAATTGAAACAGTAGTAAAGATTTTATTAACTCATGAGGGTACTAAGTTCAACAGGGAATCCAAAGAAGAAACACATATATAGATCAGGAATAAATATACAAATGCAGCCAAAACTTTTCTTTTCCAGAGGGGAAGTTTGTTAACTGAAAATATATTGGGAGTAAACAGAATTTGAATATCCATAGGAATCATTGCACTTGGTCATCAGTTATCTATCACTATAGAATTATAAAATATATCAAAAGTAATGAAAGACTGGAATCAGATAACCTAGGGTGTCCTCTACATATTGAATAGTTTTCGTTGCTATTCAATAACTTATGCATTTTTTTACAATAGCAATTAATCAGTAAATAGATCCGCATGTATTTACTTAATCAAGGTGCATAGCTAATATTCTTATTTTTAATGCATTTTTCTATTCTATTTTCTTTTTAATTTTCTTCAATATATTATAGAGAGGAATCTCATAGCAAGGAAGTTTATTATTCAGCTAGATATCTGTTTAAGAGTAAAACTGTATTGGGGAGAGTTGGTTTATACATTGATATTTGATAGACGTCATTTCAGTATAGAAATTCTATAAAAATTGTATCTCTAAAGAGAAACCTAGAAAGAGATGGCAAATACTACTTTAATATCACCAATATATACAAATATCTTGTAACTACTAATATTATGTGATAATAAGGTCACTTCACCTCCATGGATTTCTTTTCAAAAATCCATATCCACACTGTAAACATAAGAGAAACAACAAACACAGCTTGAGGAATGTGCTACAGTATATTGGATCATTACTCATCAAAATTGTCAAGGTCATGAAAAAGAGGGAAAGTCTGAGAAACTATCACAGACTAAAGGAGGCTAAACAGACATGTTAACTAATACAATGTGGTATTCTACATTGTACCCCAAGGCAGAAAAAAAAAAAAAAAACTATGTGAAAACTGGTGAAATATAGTTTGAGGTTTAGTTCATTTTTAAAAAGGGCCATCAAAATAGAAATTTCAACCTTATTTGGTCTTGCCTTTAAAAAGTCTACAAAAAGACATTACTTTTATTCCAAAAATATTTTGTGTTAAAGTGGTTAGTTAATTGTCCCATATGATAGTAATTTCCCAGAAATAAAGTTAATTCTATGTGTTATAATATATATTATTTTCTTGAGTGTAGATCTTTAATGGTTAATTAAATAAAATTTAAATTAAATGGGAGAACTATGTCAAGCTAAAAATTAGTTTTGAAGGAATTCAAAATAATGTGATTTTTAGGAAATTCACTTAAAAATAAATATAAAATTAATCACCTAAAATATATTTATGTATCATCTGTCAATCTATTAAAAACTTTTTTTTCCTCTCTAAAAGACATTAAATTCCAAAGAAATATACATTTTAAAATCTTAGTTCTATTTTTAAGTTAGAATTAATGCTCATATCTTATGAGAATAATATAATATGAATGTTTTAGTATTAAGAAATCTTGTAGAATTACAGAGATTTGAAATATGCTAAAATGAGCACAATTGAAAAATACTGGTTAATGGTAAATAAGAACAATAGTAAAATGTTGTAAATACATAATTTAATTTTTTGCAAAAATATATTTTTTTTACCTTTTCTCAATATAAATTCGGTTATTTATGATTGCTCAGTATAAGGTAGTTATTGATGGGGGGTAGGAGGTGAAATAAATCCAACAGTTTTTGTTTTATTAAAGTCAATATTAGATTATTGCTACTTGATTTCATTTATTTTACTTTTATGAAGAGTGATTATGGAATTCAATATGTTGAACTCAATATTAGTACTACCACCTATGGTGGAAGTAATTACCACCATTAATAGAGGTTTTAACATAGAGGTTTGACCTTTAGCTGAATGTCCTAAGCAAGAAGCTATTGAAGAACTATGTTCAAATATCTGAGAAGTAAAATAAAAGTAAGATTATATAAAGATAGATAAGGTTCATGCAAAAATGTCTTCTTACTTTTCTTAACGTAGATAGGACTAATTACTGTTCCAGTCTGATTGTCCATGTCAATCAAAGCAATCTTTAGGTTCCCAATTCTTACTTCTTTCTCTGTATGTTTGTTTACTTCTTTGTTATAGTTTGGCTTGTGTATTGAATAATCAAAGGATTGTATAGTCAAATTTGAAATTAATTGTAACAGCCAATTATATTCTAATTTCTACTATGAGATTACATAGCATTTATTTTTAAATTCCTATTTATAAAATAAAAACAAATTATGGAATTATAGCAAATATGTACAAGATGAAAAGATTATATGTCAAATAATTTTTCACTACTAATAATTTTAGGATGCTTCTCAAAACATTAAAGTCATTTACAGAGTAACTTGTTATACAATATATATTTTTATATTACACCTACTTTCAAGGGTTGTAGAATATTCAAACATTAAAAGTCTACTTTATAATGGAATAGAAGGTACTAGTCACAATTAAATATAGTATATTTTCATTTGAAATAACTTCTAACAAATATTATACTTTGTATTATCTACAGCTTATAGCCTCTATATTTTTCTTGTTGCCCACTAGTTATTATTATACCTGCCAAAGCAATTTTACTGCATTTAACTTTACTGCATTTATTAATTTACTGCTTTTTCAAAATAACTGAAATAAAAAAGATTAAATACAGCTGTGTGTTAGATCTAAGTCCACTAGAAAGTGTAACCTGTTTAATAGTTTGTGCTTTTATATATACATCCAAATGTATGCATGTATATACATGTAATCATATATCTACCACTGTTTTTAATATTCTTTGTTATTTCAATGTAAATAAATTAATCAACTTCATCTGTGTTTTATAGCCAATAAAACTCTAAGGTCTTTCCTACATGGTCTGCATAATTTACTTTGCATTAATTTTTCCATATGGCTGTAAATATTAAATAACTATTATTATAATTATAATAATTTAATCACTTATTTTTTATTTTAGTAAGCCTATGAATTCTAAACTTTTTATTATTGTGAAATTAAAGTTAAAATTTTTTGTAATTCTAGATATTAGTATTTTATTATATATACAATTTGCAAATATTTTCTGTTATTCTGTAAGGTGCCTTCTCATGCTATTGATGCATAAGTTTTTAATTTGAATGAAGTCCAATTTACCAACTTTGTTGTTGTTTTGTTATTTCTTGTGCTTATGTTGTCATTTTCAGATCACTTTGGGTAGTATGAACATCTTAACAATATAAAATCTTCTAAACATTAGCTACCTTTCTATTTCTGAGTGTCTAATTTCTCTAATCAAGATTTTGTAGTTTTCACTTAACAAGTCTTTGCTTCTTTGGTTAAGTTTATCTCTAAGAATTTCATTGTTTTCTATGCCATTATAAATACAATTATAGTGTAATTTTTTTCAGATTGTTTTTAGTATGTAGAAATAAAACTCATTTTCATGCATTAATTTTGTATCCTTCAATTTTGTAGAATTTATGAGTTCTAAAATATTTTTGTGCAATTTTTAGAATTTTCTGTATACAAGATCATGTCATCTACAAACAGAGATGCTTTATTTTTACCCTTCTTATTTGGATGTCTTTTGTTTGTTTTTCTTGCTTGATTGCTCTTGTAGTACTATGCTAACTACAAGTGGTAAAAATAAGCATACTTATATTGTTCCTGATATTGAGAAAATCTTTCAGTCTTTCACCATTAAATATGATATTCCATATGGGTTTTATATATATATATATATATATATATATATATATATGTATGTATGTATGTATGTATGTATGTATGTATGTATGTATGTATGTATATGTGTATATATATACATATACACACACACACACGTACATACATACAGCCTTTTTATTTTGAGTAGTGTCCTTTAATTAATAGTTTGTTGAGTGTTTTCATAATAAAAGGATGTTGAATTTTGTCAAATGGTTTTTATACATCAAAATAATTTTTCCTCTTTATTCCATTAATGTTGTATATTACTTTAATTGATTCTTATATACTAAACTTTCCTTGAATTCCAGGAATAAATTCTACTTGGTCATGAAGTATAATCTTTTTAACGTGCTATTGAATTTATTGACTAATATTTTATTGAAGATTTTTATAACAATACTAATAAGGATATTAGTTTTTTGTTTTGCTTTGTGTTTTCCTGTAGTGTCTTTGCCTGGTTTTGGGATCAGAGTAATATTGACTTCAGTGAATAAGTTAGAAAGTATTCCTTCCTCTCCAGTTTTTGGAAGATTTTGAAAAGGATTGGTATTATATTTAAAATGTGTGGTAAAACTCAGAAGAGAAGTCATTTAGACCTGGGATTTTGTTTGTTAGGGGATTTTGATTACTGATTCAATCTCTTTATTAGTTATATGTCTGTTCAGGTTTTCTATTTCTTCATGATCCAGTTGTCATAAGTTGTGCATTTCTAAGAATTTATTTCATCTAAATTATCTAATTTATAATTTAGTACTTTGTAATGATTCTCTTTATTTCTATAAAATTAAAGGTTTCAATTGTGTCAAATTTAAGAAGACCAAAATGAAATATTTTCATGCACCTTCTAAAATAATTTATTTCTCTATCTTCAATAACCTAATAGTGGTATAAAAATATTCCTGAGAGTGTAATGAAACACCATACCTTTAGATTCTGTAACAAGCAATTTTCCAAAGATCTCAAAATCTATTAAGGAGATATGAAGTTCATTAATTTTATATTCCAATTATAACAATTAGGAGTCTATGGCTTTGAATTTATCTTCCTCACTTCACCATTTGCATTTCTGATAGTTCTTATTAGCTACTACAAATCATAAAAAATTGGGGGGAAGGGAGGAATTAGCTTCCGTTTAGGAAAAGATCTGGTGTTCTGCTGAACCCATTTCAGTATGTTACTAATTCACTAAATCATGCCTATGGTCTTCTCTTTAGTTTGCTTATTCTAGTGTGTTTTGGTTTTAGTTCATGAGATTGTAAAATAGAAATATTCATTAGTGTACTTAGCAAATATTTATTCAATGATTATTCTGTGTCAAGAACTGATGTTGGTGCTGATGATGCAGCTTGAATAACACTGATAATGACCTGCTTTTGGGGTCATTTAAAAATAAATACATATATACATACATACACACACATATAAAAATTTATGTTCAGAGATTAGTATGAAGAAAAATGTAAAATGGGTTCTGAAGAACAAACACTACTTAACGAGGGTTATATAACTCCCTGAGAAAACCTATCACTTACCTCTTGCTATATCCCAACATATTTCAAAATATAGGTCCTTAAAATGACGATTATTTATTTTACTAAAAATTTTGGGGTTTAACAATTTGAGAAGGATTTGGCTGTGTTTTTCTGAACTTATGTTTACTAATGCATTTTGATCTACGCTGAGGTGACTGGTTTTGGATGATCTCACTTGGGACAGCTTCTCTCCTGTGATCTCTTATCATCCAAAATAGAGGTCTGGACTTGTTTGCATGGCAGAACACTTTCAAGAGACTGAGGCAAAGTGTTCAAGACCTTTTAATCTTAGGCTCAGAACAGATTTAAATGTCACTTTTGCTGCATTCTGTTAGTCAAAGCAAGTCATACTGTCAGCCCTTGAAATGGCTCCAAAAGCACATTACAAAGCAGCAAAGTTATAGAAAAGAGAATAATTGCTGCCATTTTTAAACATTTGAACAGAGTGCTAAGTGAAATGAAGGATAAAACATGCAAATATCATTGGGAGAAGGTGTGTTTCTAGCAAAGAAAACAAGTGGTACAAAGTTCTCAAGACATAAGAAAGCATGGTATGATCTAGAAACAGACAAACAAATGAACAAAAAATAAGCCAATGTGATTGGAGCGAGAATAAGAGAGAGACAGTTGCAGGAGTTAAAATCAAAAGAGTAGTCATAGGGTCATTTAGGTAGGGCTATTTAGGCCATGTTAAAGCACAAGAAATTTAAATAATACTAAATATGCCTGAGATCCTGTTGATCTCAGAGTTGATGATACTTTTGTAAATAAGTTCTATTTAGCTTATGCTTTAATCTTGTGCTAAAAATGAGCTATAGTAATAATCCATAAAAGTTTCACTTAGATTATATACTTTACCATAATTATAATTTAGTCGGAAATATAAAATTGTATTTTAAGATTAACTTTCATTCACATTTTTTACTTATATAAAAAGCACTTTTGCAATATAGGTTTCCACATTTATAACCATTGCAAATCAAGTATACAATCAAATAAGCTGCATTTGTCTATTTTTGTTTAAAAAAACAAGAACAAATTTATAGAGAGTATGAACCAGACCTGAGTAAGGTAAACTACTCAGTCCCCCCTCAGTACTGATAAATGCTCCAATGATACTGATGTTCCTCCCCTATTTTAATAGGATCTGTCATGGTACAGCTTCCTTTAGCAACATGTGAAGTTTAGATAACTACTCTGTTCCTCAGCAGCACCAATCATAGTCTCATATATTATCTGTATATTTTAAACTCAAAAATTATGGATAGAGGTTTATTATGGTAAAAGGCAGAGTGACATTGCAAAAAAAAAAAAAATTCAGATTTTGTAAGACAACCTAAGACTTGGTCCCAGAATACTACACTGCCCTAAATTTACTACATACTTAAATTCACAAGGCCATGTAAACTTACAGTAGTCAGAGCCTCTTCTCTTTCACCCTTTCTGTCAATTTCTCTACTTCCAGAGATTGTTGGCTGACTGATGTAGTCTATTACTGTAATGAAATTTCACATTTTTAAACTTTTACATATAGGAAGTTTGCACCTATGAAAATCTGGTTGAATGCTTGCTTTGTAGTACTGATGGCCAGCACTTTGAAAAATAGTTTTTAGTATAGTATAGAAACTGAAATTGAAGAAAATTGACAACAATTATGTTTTCAAGTATCATTCAGTCCTGATAGCTTTATTTCACTGTGATTACTATATACTTGAGGGTATTTTTATTAATATGTTCCTTGGAAATAAATGAACACCATCCCATAAAGACAAATAGAGTCTTTTCAGAGTTTGCTATAACAAGTTTAAGCTTGACAGAGACTCAAAGGCAGGCAGGGCAATAGGAATACTTTATAGTGAAACAATGGAAGGCTTCAGGTATGCTCTAATTGTCATTGTCATGAGGATGCTTGAGGTCAGCTAACTTAACAGCAGGGCATCTTATGTGATTGGTTTGGGGAACATATTTGACTTTCTCTAGTTGGCACTGAGTTAGAGGCAGGGACAAAAATAGATAAATTGGTAGTCATGACAAACTCCTGGACATTCTGAGCTAATTGATGCAGAGGTCATGGATTGTCTTAGCAGTCTTCTTATGTGGTTTATATTCTATCATCCTATATGAGCTGGTCATTGTATAGTTGTATGTTCATTCTCTCAGCTCTGTAGTCTGTTATTTCAAACTTGGGTTACAACTGAGATAAAACAATAATCTATGATTAGTCATTTCATAGTTTTATTGTTTAAATGTAATACTTATATAATAGATTGTTTTTAAATGAAAATTACATTTTAAGATTAATTTTATTAATTTTTTTTATTTCTATGGAAAACATACTTCATTAAATATATTTCCAAATATTGTCATTAGCTGTTTACCATATGGTCAAAATAATTTGAGAGGTGATAGGTAGCAACATGGCAGAACAGAGAGCACCAGACCCTCTTTTCCCTACAGAGACATTGATCAATAATACATGAACCAACTCCCTTTGTAGGAAATTCAGAAACCAGTTAAAAGTTTCTTGTATCCCAGGAAAGTACAAAACAGCCACATCAAAGTTAGAAAATTTTCATGTCACTCACTCACCATCATCCTTCCCTCTAGGCTTAATGTGATAGAGGAAACTCCCAACTTCTGGATTCTTCCTGCAGAGGGAAAGAGAAACTGAACAATTCATCCAATGTTTTGACTCTTTAGGAAGGTTGCTCAAGGGACTAGCTTCTGTCTTGCCTAAATATAAGCTAGCAAGAAAGAGGACCAAATTGGGATCTGCTGGAAAAAAAGCCATTTAGACGAGTATACATTCGTTCCTTATATCCCTTCTCACTCAAAGTGGAAAAAATGGAAGAAAACCTTCAATTCCTGGATTCTTTTTGAGGAAGAAAAAAATTGGAGCATGTATCCCAAATTCCAGCTTTTTAGGGGGCTGTGCAAAAGAATAGTTTCTGCATTGCTCAACCTGGAATGATGATGGGACCTGACACCATATGGGGCAGGAGATTATGAGCTCCTGAAAAAAGAAAAGGTAAATAACGCTAATTGAGAATTTACATTCACAAGTCCAGAGAAGATGCATTCACAGAAGAGGTTTTAGAGGCCCTCAGAATCTCTAGCCAGGATGATTGGTAAAGGTCTTTCCCTTTGCATGAAGCTAATTAATAAAGCCTTGGGAGAGTTGGAATTTTTTTTTCTAAATGCACAAACTCCAACAAAATGTTGAAAGACTCAAAGAAACAAGGTGTCTTTGCCCAACCAATTAAAGCAATAAAATAAATCTCTGTAAACAAATCCTAAAGAAATGGAGTCATATGAATAACCTCACAAAGAATTCAAAATAACTGTCATATTGATGTATGCTCAGAAAAATAATTCATGAACAATATGAAAGTATATAAAAAGGATATAAAATAAATTTAAAAAGAACAAAAAATGAAATTTCTAGAACTAAAGAATGTAATTAAAAAATTCACCAGAGGTGTTTAACAACAGACTTGATAGAACAGGAAAAAAAATCAGCAAAATTAAAAAAACGTTTGAAATTATTTAGTGAGATGAAAAAAAGAGCAAAGAATGAAGAATGTCTACAGGAATTATGGGACATCATCAAGCTGAACAATATATATGTTAGAGGACTCCTAGAAGGAGAAGAAAGAAAGGAGCCAAAGGCTCATCAAAGGCATAAAGACCAGAAAGAAAGTACCTATAGAAGATATACAAAAGAAAATGAGAAAGAAATCAAAGCATGTTACAAAAAATAAAAAAATAAAAACCACACAAAGGAAGACAGAAAAAGAAAAAAAGGCATAAAACTCTACAAGAAAGACAGAAAACAACAAAATAGCAATAGTAATTTCTTCCCCATCAGTAATTAAAGTGTAAATACATTAAATTCCCTAATCAAGAGACAGCACTGCTGAATATATTAAAAACAAAACAACAAGATCCAATTATATGCTATGGATATAATAACATACATAGGCTAAAAGTGAAAGAATGAAAAAAAATATTTTATGTATATGGTAGGCAAAAGTGTCAAGGGGTAACCATCCTTATATGAGACAAAATAGATTCAAAGATTTTCTCTTAATTCTAAATAATAGCCAGAGGAAAACTAAAACATTCTGAAGGAAGAGGATGTCAACCAATAACAGATTTTTTAAAAATAAAATTTAAGAACTTATAATAAAAATTCCAGACAACAAATTCCAAAGAAACAAAAACAAATACAAAGCCCCTCCAGGATCACAGAACTAAACTCTAAAGAGGAAAAAAACATAGAAATGAATTAGGATTATAACACATCAAGTTTTTTTTCAACCTTTTACTTCTCCATATTCCAAAGTGGGTATTTTCTACCTATTTCTTTTCTAATTTCAAATATGATAAAGAAGGAGTTTTAAATTGAATTTTAAAAACTCCTAATGGGCATACATGGCAAGTTAGAAAAGGGCATAATAGTAATTTAGAGAAAACTAAATAAGAGAAAGTTTTGGTTAAAATACATATTATTATTTTCAAAGATAGATGAAAAGCCAAGACCTATGAACTTTAGAAAATGTGTGAACTGCAAATATGATAATTATTTTTTTTAAAAAAATAAAGCCTCAAAATAGTACAAGAGAACTTCTAAAGACCAGTTCAAAGGAGGAAATTCTTAAAGTGACCATATGAAAAAGATACATTATCTTCAAAGAGCATAAAAAATGACTGATGACATTTCAATTTAGGGTTATGCAAAGGAATGACATTTTAAGTCCTGGAAGAAAAAAATGCCAATCTAAAATTCCATACCATGAAAAATTATCTTTTGAGAAGTTAAAGTATGTGATCATACACAAATGAGAAAACACCCTTGAAATTATATTAAAGTATTAAAACTGTTAATTTTTTTTTATTTTGAACACCGTAGTATAGCTATACTATGGTGGTATAATATAAATTTTAATAAATACATAGTATTAAGAAGTTTGGGTATTATATAAGCAACCTACTCTCAAGTGATTTAGAAAAAAAATTATATATATATAATATATATTGAATAATAATATTCAAAGAGGCAGAAGACTTCAAAGGAATGTAGTAGATGCTATTAATTCCTTAAAAATACCCTGTACTATATCCTGGAGGGCACCTTTCAGAAGTATAATAAGCATTTTCTAGACTAAAATCCTGATGATAGCAGGACTCTGTCCCTCTGGAGGTTCTGTGAGATTGCCATTTCCATGCTTTTTCCAGATTCTGCATTTCTTATTTTGTGACCCTCTTCCATCTTCATAGTCCACAATGGATGGTTAACATTCTTATGATACCATCTTTAGTTCTGACACTTCTGCCTTCCTTATCCTCATTTACAGGATCCTTGTGATAGCTTCCCACCCACCTGGATTATATAGGATTATTTCCTTATTCTAAGGTGAGTTGATTAGTCAACTTAATTCCCTAAGTAACCTAAATTCTCCCTTGTTCTGTAACCTAAAATAGTCACAGATCCTAGGAAGTGAAACACAAATATTTGGGGAGAACACTCTTTTGTCTATTCCATACCCCAAATTATTTGACCTTGAATGTGTCATTTCACTACTCTCTAATTTATACTTCCTGGTACATCTAGATAAATTCTTCTAAAACCTGATCATGGCTTTTTCTTTTTTAACACCCTTTCTTGTTTTTGTTTGTTTGTTTGATCATAGAATAAAATCCAAACTCCAAATGTGGAATCTAAGTGTTTTAGTCCATTAAGATTACTGTAATAAAATAAAACTGGCTGGGTAGCTTATAAACAGTAGGATTTTATTGCTTATGGATCTGGAGGCTGGAGTTTGAGATAAAGGTTCCAGTGTGGTCAAGTGAAGGCCCTCTTCCAGGTCTCAGACTTCTGTATCCTCACATAGTAGAAGTGGCAAGAGAACTCCTCACATGTCTTTTAGAAGAGCACTGTTCTCATTCATAAGGTCTCAACCTCCCCAAAGCCCATCTAATACTAAAATCTTTGTGGCTTGGGATTTCAACATGAAGTTTTGCAGGGAACACAAACATTCAAACCACTAAGATTCTTCATGACCTATATACCTCAGGCCCTTTATGATCTACAGACACACTGAAATTTCCTGGTCAACTCTTCCTTGGCTGGGGAACTTCATACTTGTTATTCTATCAGACTGAAACTTCCCTTTCCAATTTCACATGAATATTATTTCTATTGAGAAATTTCTTCTGAGTCCAGTTAGTTTACATTAGATGATCCAATTGCATTTGACAGAGATTGCTAATTTTATCTTCTGTGTTATTTGTCAGTCCAGTGAAAACAGCACACATCAAAACTTATCAGACAGCCAGGCATCTACTCAATAATTTCTTGTGGAGTATTTAAATGAATATTTTACTGCATAAATCTTTCATTATTTAAACATATACTTAAAAGACATTATAGTTATTTCTATTTTGACTGATAGTGTTATATGCACATCTGATGAATTATTTGACTGTTTTTAGAACTTAATTTTGAGAAAATTCTGATGTTTTACATTTTTAAGGTCAAAGTGTACTTAAATCATCTCAGGATTCATAGTAGTGTATGTGTGTGCGGTGGTGGTGGGTGGACCCTGAAAAAAATACAATGGTACTAATACAATGTTATATTTTGTATTATTAGTGTTCAAAATTTCAACATCTTTTCAAAAGGAAAATGAGTACCTTTGTATTAGAATTGGAATAAAAGTAGTGAAGGCAGTTAACTGTGAAGGAAAAATTAAAGGGCCTGAAGTCAGAGACCCTGCCTTATCCTATTTTTAATTTATATATTAGGAAAGTAACAATTTGCAATTCACCTAACCTTTCTAAGATGGTTCCCAGTTTCTACCTCTAATAATTAGAAAGTTCCATTAGCTGAACTATATTATTAAGCATCTGTGATGAAAGTTCTTAGAAGAATAAGTTGAAAATGTCTCTTTAAGTATGAATAGTCTAATATGACATCTTCTAAGTGCATTTATTGGAGCAATTTCTTCACATCTCTGTTTTGAAGTTATATTTCACAGTTTTATTTCCCTAGTGGCATAATGGAGTTAAATTTGTACACACAGACATAACTTTAAGAATAGCAGCATACAAGAGTTTAACCTGTGATTTTTTTATTTCAGAAAATGTCTGACTACAATTACATTAATCCAATTATTCATAAGGTTATTATATACTAAACTTCTATGTGCTTTATAAATATGATGAATACCCAATAAGAAATGATATGTGATTAGTATTTAAATCACAAGTTTCATATTTATTATGACATCAAATCACTAGAATAAAGTAACTAGAATAAAATAAAGATTAGAGAAATAATTTTTAAAATAATTTTTAAAATTCTAGAATCTAATTCACTCTCCATATAAATTATGTTAACATATATAAACATATATATATACCATAAATATAGAATTCCAGATAGTCTATAATTAGAATTTATTTTAGTAAAATAATAAAATAAGTAAATATCTTTTTTTAAAAATGTTTCTTAGGTAAAAAATATTGAATCATAATAATGTAATACTTATATTAAATGCTTAAGTACTTAACACTTTAAAGTTCTTAAATTTCAATAGATGGAATTTTAAGATCGTTCTAAGATTCCCTGAGAGAGAAATTGTTAAGTAATAATTTTCCATTTTTCATACTGCTCTATCTGCGGTAATATTTTACAGAAAAGTAGAAAACTAATATATGAGTGTATATATTATAGTATTTCCCTGAAAGGCTATGTCTGTTATACTATACATTTGCAAAAGCCATTAATCATTTACTTTATCATTTATGACATAATTATATATAAACAATTATATATAATTATATGTAAATTAATAATCATATATAAATAATTGTATATAATTTATATAAATACTATATAAATTATATAATTTATACCATAATAATATATAATTGTGTAAACTATATAATTAATACTATATTAATACTATATAACATTTGGTGTTTATTCAAATTTTCCTCAGCCTTTTCCTCGTAAATTTACTATTCCTATCCCTACTGAGGTAGGAGGAAGAATTAGCTAAGAAAACAATAAAGAAGTGGAAAATACAAGGCTTAATTTCTGCATATATGTCTGTGACGTGAGGTCAATTTATATGTCTATTCTTCCCCTCAACATTTATATTAAAAGTAGAAAATCATAATGCAGGAAATTTTAGGATTAAGTTTAGTTTGAAATATATATAGATAGGTATATAGTTGTACTGAATGCAATCTTGGAGGATATGCAACAAAATATTAGTTGTGGTTATGTTTTATTCCTGTTTAAAGTTAAAAATATTTTTTCTTTGTTTATTTGCACCTTCTAATTTTTCTGACAATTATTATTTACCTGATTATAAGTTAAAATAATAGAACAAAACTTTATATAAATGGAAGTTTTAGTTCCTCAAATATTGTATCCTACTTTTATAGAGAGTTTTTTGAGAGCCCTATGACAATGCTTTAATTGTACTGTTTAATTTTATTGTAATGGTCTCTATAATTAATATTTTAATAATACAGTCAAGATATTATACTGACCATGACATAAAATTAATATGAGGTCCAAAATAAGTATAAAGTGAAAGTCACCTGACTCTAAAGTACTTTCACTATTTATCATTATATTTATCCTTCCAATTAAAACTCATAAATTGATTTTCTCATAAATTTCTGAAGGGAAGTACTTGTTTCATTTTTAAGGCAAAGTATGCAACTCAGACATCCTGATTATATTTTGCTGTGACTTCTGATAATACATGGGGGCTTTATGTACCTAGCCTGTCCCATGGATGAAGGTACTGGATGAGGTACTCTTTATAATATATAACAATTATAAAATTCTATGGTTATAAATTATGATTTCTTACCCTTTTTTTCCTTTAACACTCCTGTACTTTTTTGAGCTGAAGTAGAAATTATCATTAGAAAAATTCACCAAATATAAATTCGGCCAAAATTAAAACAAAAAATTACTAGACTTTAAATATTAAAATATTTTTAAGCCAAATAAATTCAGTGCATTTTAAAGAGCAATTTATGTGCTGGGTAATAATCATGATCCACTGGTTCCTTGGGTGAAGCAGAAAGATAAATATGGCTATATTTAATTTTTAAGAGATATGACACATAACATAATAACTGACCTTAAGTAGGAAATCTCCATGATTATATAAATCAGTAAGCTTCTAAGATGTTTAATAAAGCCTTCTGAGTAACTAATATTCTGAGAGTTTTACTATTGAAATGGGAAAAGCAAAGCTGAAAGGCCAATGAGATTAAGCAAAGGGCATAGAATGCACATCTTAATGTTTAACTTCAAGAGGCAGTATGATATGACAGAGTCTCCTTTTTAATGAACCAAAAGAACTTTCACTTACTATTTTAAAATTTCCAAGTACTGTTTCATTAATGGAATAAGTTTTTATACTGTATATTGAATCATAGTAACATGTTTGAAATTCACAAAAAAATGTCCCAAATATTATATATTCTTTCAAGAAACAATACAGTAGGTATTACTTAATTGCTGTTTTTATGTTTTACACTGTGCCAGTTTACAGGCAAATAAAATAACTTCCAATATCTTGTGTAAGGGCACAATGTGTAGTTCATTGAACAAGTACAAAAATCAATTATTCTCATTAGTTCGGTCATCATCATTGTTATCTAATCTCTGATAGGAGGATGATCAGAAACATTTGCAGCATAAACTATGGATCCAAAAGTAATTTTACTGAATTAAGCAAAGCTATTACTGGGAGAAGTCACAAACTTACAGAAATAAGCACATAATTATAAATATATTAAAACTAGAGCCTCTACAATCTCTGAATGTTGACATATGTAATCATTTATAAAATAGACACTTATATTAGTATAATCAAACCACATTGGGGTTCTTATTGTTAGTTGTGTTTTCTGGTTGCTGACATTTTTTCATAATTAACTAAATATATACAATAAAATAAATAAGTAGACCAAATCTATTTCAACTTTTCTATTCTTTCATTTTTAATTTTAAATATTTGCTAAAAAATTTTAAACGTATTTTTTCAGATCTTCTTAAGGTAGGTAAATTCATGTTTCCATTGAGAATTTTAAGCCACCTTTATTATAAATTTTTTTGTAATTTACTGTTATTCTGTCCTATAATAAAGATCTTACTACTTTTATTACTAATAAATGTGTCTACCTAAGTTATCAAATATTAAAATTATTTCTTTAAGGTTATGTCTTAATAGCTCTAAATCTAGCCAATTATTCTATTAAATTGCTAACTTAAGACTGGCAATAGATATAATTCAGAAACTAGAGTGACTTTATATTTAGACTGACATCTTAGTTCACTCTTCACATAAGCTGAATTTATCTAATAGTTCACACATCCTGCTTTCTGAATAGTAGATATTTTTAACTGACCTATAATTGCCTGATAATTCACATATAAGGACCCAAGTAGAGACAGGTCAAATATTCCATATAATTCAGTATGGAAGACAAAAGCAAAGGTTCTCTCACCATTTTAAATTTTGAATAAACTTAAGTAGGAATTTTGAACAAATTTATATATTCTTAACTTAAAAATTGGATAATTTGATAATACAATACATTGCTGAATAAAATAAAAGTTAAAATTAGTTTTCTTCCATCTCTTACTTTGCTGGATAAATGTGTTTTCTTTGATAAATTTTTGAAACAGCCTGTATAGAATTTTATAATTGAATGGATTTAATTGTATTTACTATAAATTACTAATTACAAATTTAAAAATTATCTACAGTTATTCAGAGAACTATATTTTCTTTTGCTAATATGTAAACACATGTCTATGCCAATCTATCAATACATATGCACATAGAAAAACATGCATGAACATAGTCATTTATATACTTAGACACACTATGATGCAGCTTAAAATAAATTATTAAATTAATATATTAAATTGCCTTAAATACCTCTAATTTGATACTATTTTGTATTTTTAATGCATTCTCTATATTGCTTCATGTCTTCTTTATCTGGTCTAATGCCATTCTTCTTGGAAACAGGCATCATTGCAAATCCATGTCTTTTACATATGGCAGTGCAATTCAAAATATAAATAATATTGAGAAAAAAAATTTATTCTTGACAAATATGACCTTGGGTATTAATTTTACAAATAAATAGGATGCATTTGATTAGTCAGCATTTATGATTAAATTTTTACTACTTCTATTTTATTAGCAATAAAAATTTGACTAAACTTGGGAGCCTGAAACTATAATCACTACATAAATGTTAAGTTTCATGATTCCATTTGTGTTCTATGATTAATTTGGTCATTTTATTTTTTCTATAACTCATTTCATTTTTCAAGTGCATAAAGATACTTAGTGGCCAAATATTTGGTACTACTCAAGAATTGTAATTATTGTTCATATATGTCTTCAAATAATATAGATCCATTATTGAACTTATCTTCCATAATAGTTAAAATCTAATTTCTAGTGAAAGATCTTTGAATTCACCCTCTGGCTAAAGAGTTTAAAAACTAAACACTTATGAATAGATAATGATATTCTAATTTCATTGAAAATAGTTTTATTTGGTGACAGATTTATGTCAAAGAAAATATTAATATTTGTATTTTTTAAAGAAAACTTTGTAGCATTTAACTTGCATATTTAAACCTCCCTACACCACTGAGATTATTTATAGTTTTACTAAAGAATTATCATTTTTAATGAAAATTATCAAATATACAGGGTTATTGAGGACTACAAATAATATTCATATTATTTTATAAACAAGGTTTGAGGAAATGAGACCACAACATTTTTACATATTCTTTGTCAGATCAGTTTTAGTCTCTTCTGCTGGGTTTTTTTAGAACTAGCAATTAGGCCTAGTTATAATGATTTTACACAGTAGTTAGTTCCCTTTTGTCCAAAGTTTCACTTTCTGTAGTTTTAGTTAGCTGTAGTCAAACCCATCAAAAATATTAAATGGAAAATTCAAGGAATAAATAATTCATGATTTAAACTGCACCCCCATTCTGATAGTATGATGAAATCTTGTGCTGTTCCTCTCTGTCCCACCTGGGATGTGAATCATCCAGTGTGTCTATGCTGTCAATATTCCCCACGCCTTAGTCCTTAGTAGCCTTCCTGGTTATTAGACTGTTTGTTGTAGTATCACAGTTTTTGTGTTTAAGTAACCTTTATTTTACTTAACAATGGCCCCAAAGCCATTCACATAACTTTTATTAAAGTATATAGTTATAATCATTCTATTTTATGATTATTGTTGTTAATCTATTACTGTGCCTAAATTATTAATTAAACTTTTTCATAAGTATGTATTTATAGAAAAAAAATATAGTACATATAGAGTTTGGATTTATCTAAGATTTCAGGTATCCACTGAGGGTCTTGGAATATATCACCTGTGAATAAAGACTACTGTACTTGAATAGTTTCCTTGCCATCATTGTGGGCGTATTTTTATGATTTTAAAGTTGTTAGTTGTCATCTAGCAAGTTTGTCTATGTCTTTTATAGAAGATGAAAAGCAATGAATGGAAATCTTTTCAATATGTATGCAATTCGTTAAGAAAATGAAGATAATTTAACCTGTGTAAACTGTGTAATAGAACAGAAAACTGGTACAAAAAAATTTCTAAAGAAATGGAAATATGATGGCATTTTGAAGAAAATATTTTAAAAGCTAACATATAATTAAATCAATATAATCATCAGAATATGTCTGAAAATGCACTTCCCTTGTATTAAACAGAATTTTTAATTTGACCTTTGTTTAATACCATGCCCATCAAAATTTCAATGGCATTTTTACAGAAATAGAAAATACCATCCTAAAATACATATGGAATCAAAAAGGGCTCTAAATAACCAAAACACTCTTGACAAAAAATAAAATACCAAAGCCGGAGGCCTCACAGTTTCTGGTTTCAAAACATATTACAAAACTATAATAATCAGTTGGCATAAAGACAGACATATAATCAGTGGAACAGTATAGAGAGCCCCGTAATAAACCCATGTGTGTATGATTTTTAACAATGGCGCCAAAGCTACACAATGGGGAATGGATAGTATTTTCAACAAATCATATTGGGAAACTGGATATCCACATACAAAAGCAAGTATTAGACCTATCCTACAATACACAAAAATCAACTCAAATGGATTAAAAACTTAAATGTAAGACCCGAAACTATAAAACTCTTAGAAGAAAGCAAAGGGGAAACCATAATGACATTCTTGGCAGTAGCTTCTTGGATAGGACCCCAAAGGTACAAATAATAAGACAAAAACAAACAAGTGGGGTTACATCAAACTAAAAACCTCTACACAGCAAAGAAGACAACAGGATGAGAAGGCAATCTATGTGATGAGAGAAAATATTTGTAAACTGTATATATAATAAGGGTTTTATCTTCCAAATATATAAAAAACTCCTACAACTCAATAGCAACCCCCCCAATAACTCAAAAAAAAAAAACGTGCAAAGAATTTGAATAAACATTTCTCCAAAGAAGTCATATAAGTGGTCAACATGTATGAGGTGAGGTGCTCAACATTGCTAATCATCAGGAAAATGCAAATCAAAAACACCATGAGACATCACCTAGTACCTGTTGATGGCCATTTTATTTTTAAAAAATGATTGCAGGTGTTTATGAGAATATAGAGAAATTGGAATCCTTGTATTCTGTTGGTGGGAATGTAAAATGGTGCATCCATTATGGAAAACACTGTGGAGATTCCTCAAAAATTAAAAATAGAACTACCATATAATCTAACAATCCCACTTCTGGGTATATTCCAAAAAGAGTAGAAATAGGGATCTAAAATAGTTATTTGCATGTCTATGTTTATTGCCACATACTTCTCAATAGCCAAGACATAAAAACAACCTGAATGTCCATCTGTGGATGAATGGTTAAACAAAACATTGGAATATTATATAGCTCTGAAAAATAAGAAAATCCTGCTACATGCAGCAACATTGATGAACTTGGAGGACATTATGGTAAATAAGTCAATCACTGAAGGACCAATCCACTTATGTAAGGTAAAAAAGAAAGTCATTCATAGAAGCAGAGAGTAAAATGATGGTTAAGGGAAATGGGAAGTTGTTCAACAAGTATAAAATTTTAGTTATGAAGGATGAAAACTCCTAGAGACTTCATCATCATGCCTGTAGTTAACAATACTGTATTGTGCACTCAAACATTTTAGGGTAGATCTCATTAAGTGCTCTTGCTACAATTAAAAAAAAAAAAAAAAAAAGACCTTTGTACCCTTTGCCTTTGGTGTTGCTCCAGTGATTATTTAATAGTATTTGGTAAAAGAGGATTTTGCAGATATAATTAAGGTTACTAATTTGTTGACCTTTAGATAGAGACATTGTCTGATTGGGCTTAATCCAATCCCATGCATCCTTACAAAGCAGAGAGTTTTCTCAGGCTGGTGGCAGAAGAAGTCAGAGAGATTTGAAGCATGAAAAAGATTTTAAATCACCATGGATGGCTGGAAGATGAAGGTGGCAAGGTGACCAGGAATGCAGCTGGCATGTGGAATCTGAGAGTGGTTGGTCCCTGGCTGATAAACAGGAAGGAAATCAAGACCTTCATTCTACAAAAACAAATACTTGAATTTTGCTGAAAACCTGAATGAGCTTGAAAACAGATCTCTCCAGATAAGAGCCTGATAGACCCTTTGGTTAGGCCTTGTAAGGCCCTTGGCTGAGGACAAAGCTGAGCCTTCCCAGACATCAGATTTGTTGACTATATGCTTGCTTAAATATTGCACCAGAGAGCTTCAAAGGGAATAACATATAACTCTTGAATTTAGACTAAACTAACAGAGAAATTGTAACAATATAATATATTTTAGCTATTCTCTCTTAAACCTACAAAGTACCTTTCTTAACACTTGTACAGTGCATACACACACACACACACACACACACACACACACACACACACACACACACACACACACACACACACACACACACACGCCAGTCTCTAGCTGAGGCAGCAAGATTGAGTTTAAAATCTTGCTTCGATTTTGTCATTATTCTGATTATTTGATTTTGTCATTAACTGTCCAATGTTAATTTGTTTTCTACAAAATAAAAGTTTATCCTCTAGTTTGATCATTAAGCACTCAGATATATATCAGATTATCAGGCAGACTTTTTTTTCTCTTGCCGCAAATTAGAGAATGGATGATCTTTCTGTTCTATTAGGTCTGTTGTTTTTTATCCATCACACACACTAAGATATTACTTCTTTTGACATACATACAATTTACTGTGTATAATTTAATTTCTTCACTCAAATTATATTTATCAACTAGCTAAACCTATAATAGAACAGAAATAACCAAGAAAGAAGCACATAAAATAAAGAAGAATAATATGTAAACACCTTCATGAAACAAGTGGGTTGAGAGGTTTTTCATAGCATGACTATTCAGTTCCTCATTTATTTCACGAATATTAATTGACCACTTTTCTATATTCTAGGAAAGACACTTGGTCAGATACCTTCCTGAGTTTAAGGCATTTCCTGAGTATATGCACTGTTATACTGGAAAACTGTTAAAAGGGAGATTTATTAATATTAGTGACTGACTAAATACACAAACCATCATCTCACCTTTGTAGCTAAATTTTTACCTAAATTTATAACCATTGCAGCTTTAATGCCTGTTTATTTTTATTGCATGTTAAAGAAACAAAAGCAGTAAGATTTTATTTGTCTTACATAATTGAAAATTCAGGCAAGGGTAACTTTGAATGCTAAAACGAGGTCAGTTTTCTGTTTCTCTTTTTCTCTACCTCTGGACTAGCTTTTGTATGCAAAGGTCTGGATTTAAACCCATTTAGATGCAAATACTAAACTTAAGATGACAAATAGGGCCAAGATAGATGGCAAATTGATCTTTCCAAAACTCCAGAAATTCCATCATTTTTTTTTTCTCCGCATCAGTTTGACATGCCTGTGTTCCTTTTTTATGAAGAAATTACTTTGTCCAGAGCCCAAGAACTTTTGGCTACATCTGGCTCACTTATTCTTATCTCAGGTAAATGCAACACACTAACTCTCAATAGGAAAGAGGTTTTATTACTAGAAAAAGGAAAAATGAGGGCATATATACTTGCAAATCTACTTTCCACTAGAAGTTACTTTCATCCAAAAGTGTCTGTCTACTTTGATATGAGTGTAGATTCCAAATTTTTATTCATGCCATTTTATTCACATGTCAAACTCTTTTGTCCAGTTACGTTAGAGTATGCTATTATCCAGAATGTCCTTTATCTGCTTCACTTCTTCAAACTCTATCTACCTATGAAAACATAGTTCAATTTATATACCCTATATGAAACATGTTCTATTCAAGTGATCTTTAGTTCCCTTAACACTTTATGATATTTAATATCACTTTAAATTATTTTACCATGTTACTTTTCCATATTACATTGGTAATACCTTAAGGCCAATAAAACCTTAAAAAACACTACTGTATCTCCTGGAATGTGCTAGTATATTAGAAAAATATTGATTTTCTTAGAGTTTTCAAAAAATGTTTCTTAGTTATAGTTTTCTAAGTGGAATCCTACACATGTATAGATATATGTAGATACATGTAAAGCTATGTCTTGCCCTAAAACAAAGCATTAAATATGACTATTTAAGGTTAATAAATAAGTTTATTTATTTTTAATTATACAGATTAAAATTAGTTTATTTCTCCACAACACTTACAGCTGCCTGTGTCTGTCTTTCTCATCACAGCAAATATCTCAGGGCATTTTCTAACAGATTTTTGTTTTGTTTATCATAAAAGAATTTAAAATATGCTGTACATAAAAATAAAATAATTTAGCAAATATTTGATATATAGCATAAATGTCCGGGAAATACCCAGTACTAGTTATGCGAAAATAGGTTAATTTGGTAAGTTAAATAGATATTTAACATACTCTTTCTCCTTAAAAATTGAAGCCTTTTAAAAATAAAACTTCATCCTTGAATCAGAAATTTCAAACATTCTGATTTCTACAATGTGGGAGTAAACAAAACAAAATGATATTTGACACTTTCTAAAAACCCTAGAAAATAGACTGTCTGTATTTGTTAGAGAAGGCAAAGAGTAGGTTTGTCAGCCTATATCCCTGATCCATACTCTAAGCTTCTTAATAGATCATAAATAATGAGACATTTAGGAAATGCCCCTACCATCTTTTCTAAAACTTGGAGCTTTTATTAGATGGTATGAAAAGTTGGTTATTCAGTTGGCTTATGATTAGTCTAATGTAATCAGAGGAGATAGAGACAGATTTTGAATTTTCAAGTAAAAAAAGAGATTTTTTAATAGAAAACTATGTGGTTAAATAGAAACAAAACAAAACCTTCACATTAACTGGGAAGAAAGGGAGGGAAGGAGGGAGGAGTCATCTTGCTCTGTATCCAGAAGAGAAATGCTAAAGTGGTGATGTTTTGAATTTAAGAGCATATCTTTATTTATGACTCAAGAAAATTTCTCTGAGAGTAAATAGATTTTACATAGAATTTGTAAATAAAATTCTTAGTTTGATTTGAATTTGTTTCTTTTCTCAGAGTTCTGATTCTATTTGAAAAAGGAGTCAAACCTGATTTTTTAATCAAAAGGATAAAACTGATTACATATTAGAATGTTTTGTTATTACTCTAATAACTATGCAAGAAAAAATGCTATATTATTTTAAAAGTATTGATCAAAATGTTTAAAGATTCTCCAACTAGATCAATAAATATCTGTTTATATACATAAGTATTTGCATATATATAAATCTTGGGAGATTTTCTATAACAATTTGAAAGTTTTAAAGATTTAAAATCATATAATAGAAATCTGTATTTTTCTCATTTTTATGTAAATGTTTCAAAATGAGTATTTCAAAATATTTATTTACATAATCATTTATATTTTGTTATTTAAAAGCAAATCTTTTTCTTATAATTTTAATAAAAATTGTATATCAACCGCATAAAATATTTAAAGTATCCTTCTGAAATGTCTCTAGAAAACCTTGTTGTTTCATTACTATATGTTAAATTTCTGTATACTATAAAAATTATCAACTATTCTCATGCATTATTATGTTTTATTTCAATAACATGTAAGTAGTTTTTTCTTTGTATATACTCAGCATTAAAAAATATTTTTAATTAGTGCCACATATCTTATTACATTAATTTTTTTTTTTCTTTTTGCTGTTTAAGAACAGCATGACATAGACTTATTTATAGCCTCAGAAAAGGTTCAGGAAAAGACTGAAGGAGTATCAAATATCAAATAGGCAGAGTTCATTTGGCTGGGTTTTAGTTTCCTTTAAATATATTTATCTATTTTTTTCCTGTAACTAAAATTGAACATCCATTCTTTACACTTAGCCTTTAGTGCACTTTGCTTCCCATTAGGCACTGTAAAAAAATTTAGGCACTGTACTATACTGTGAAATGTATTTTTCTTAAGTAGACATAATAATATATTTCTAAACCTTTCCCCTATATTGTATTCATCTGTAAAGCTTCATAAGTAGTCACACTGTGAAACTGATTACTTGGGCAATGAGGCAGAACCTAATCTTTGATAGTCAAAGATAATTCTCTGTATTGGAACAAGGTAGCTCCATTTCATAAAGTTAATTTTTATTTTCCATAATGCTAAGTGCTCAAAATAGAAAAGAAATATTTGTCTTTTGAATTTCACTAGATGTATCATTAATAAAGTAATTTTGTGCATCAACATTATGTACTGTGATGGTTAAAAGAAGGTAACATTTTCATGGTCATATTGTTACTTGCTTAAGTTCAATAAGAATCTTTTCTACTTGTAGCAGGATATTATTGGAAACTGGTTATATTACTAAGGTTTTGACTGAAATGTCATATTTGAGAGAGACATTCATAGATTCAACTATGACCTTACAACTTTAAGGAAATAAGATTTACTTATGGAAGCCAATTAAGACTTGGAAATATCAGTCTGGTACCTTACAGTGTTCCCATCAGCCTTACTGAGTGAGTAAGGAAGGTCACTTGCCATCAGGTAGAGGCACCTCAAGATATTTTTGAAACTTTGGGAAGAGAAGAACTCACTCAAATTTATAGATATTCCAAAGTCTGAAGACAAATCTTTACCATGGCTTTTTTCATCTCAAGAGACCTCTTATAGTTCAATTTGCAGATTCCTCATGAATAATTCCAACAAAGCAAATTTAAAAGAGACTATATAGTTAATTAGTATTCTTGTTGGACTAATATAAATAATTAGGCCACACTTACTGAAACTAGACTTATTTTCCAGTCAAGTTAGTCTTAGTTTAACTGTCTGTTAAAAATGAGGGTGATTTTAGGGAGAAATAATGTTTCAGTAATATATCTTTATGGTTATTAGATTCTAATATTATTCATTACCTTTGAAAGTTTTTGTTTTCTACCTGTAAACTGGACTGGATGCTGAATTACAGTTTTCTCCAATATTTGGCTATGACTCTCCAAAACAACCTTGCCAATTTTTCTCTCATTTTTTGACTTGGAATTATTGAGAATTAAAACAGCACTTTTCCAAGGTTGGATAAAGACATAAAATTCAGAGAAATCACCATAGGATAGAGAAAATGTTCACGCCTGTTGCAGAAAAATCATTAGAGACATTCAAACCTGCAAACCAGGAAAATCTATCAGATTGTGACTGCCTTTTTTCACTCCATCTAAAAATGCTTTGAGCCAGAAATATGGAAATCTTGATTAGGTGCCCTCAGAACTCAGAAACTGAGATCCTATATAGTCTGTTTCAGTTATTAACCACTTTTTTTTTTCCCACGGAGATGTATTTTATTAAATAGCTGATCATTCATACCATAGGCCTAACTTTGGGAGTCTACCTGCCTCAGTATCACCTGAAATGAGACACAACTGTTTAACTGAACTGACCTGTTCTCAAGACTGAGACTTGTTTAATGAGATATGGAACCATCTATCACCAAACTCCTGGAATGTGAAACTTCTCAGGAAGTTTCAGAGGTGTTCTGTTCAGAACAGGCCACCTCAAAAATGTGCCACTTTGATATGTGAATTATTTTGAGCTGAAGGCAATTTAGACCCTGCAGGCCCACAAGAAACATTTACCTCTTCCTTATTGCATAATTAAAATTAGGGGACGTACCCATATAAGGAGTAATCATCAGAAATAACTTTTTTTTCCACCTATTTATTTAGGAAGGCAAACTAATAATTACTGGGCATTTATTATGTTTGTCCTGCAATGACCTTCCTCCCCTCTGATACCCAAGGCACCTTACCTCATCCTTATCTAAGAATGTCATATACACCAAATTTTCCCTTTATTTCTTTGAATCTCTCAGGATATGTGGGGTTCCCATGTATACATACGTAGTTAACTTTGGTTATTTTGTTTCATGGAAATGTAATTATTATATCAGCTAAAAGAATCTTGAGGGATGAGGAAAGTTTCTTCCTCCCGCACATAGTATATTGATTGAAAGAACAGAAGAGTCTAAAAATTAGGCATACTCATATATGTATAGCTAGATACATCTTCATCTATAAAAAGTGGGGTTTAAAAACTTTAAAAAAAGCATTAGGCATAGTTTAGACACCTGTTTAAAAGTAAAAGCATGTAAAGGGGCCAGTCCATTTTCCATTTCTTAACCATTACAAATATATAATATTGTAAATAAATGTAGTTAAGTGATTTAGATAATGCAAAAAAATAGATTGTCAGACTCAAATGAATTAGAGATAGTTGGTAGTCATTTCAAGTATGGAAGAGTTTGTATTCACAGGTGAAGCAGAGAGAGTTGGGGGATGCCTTCCTTGGCTCACCTCCCATGTCCTTCTCAACCTTTCTCTGTGGCTCAGGTTGGTAGATGAGGCTTCTACATAAGCCACGCACACCTGAAGGGAGCAATTTAGCACATAAAACATTTCCACCTTACACACTTATTGTTATATAGTTTACATGTTTTCCAGGGCAGCATGCAGACAAATCCAGAGATTCTAGGTTTGTTTGCTTTAAATAATCCTAGCCAAATAAATATTTCTGCCAAGACCAATTACTTTTAACAGTATGTTTATCCTTAATGTTCTTAGAAGGAGAGGAGTTCTATAACCAGCTTCCTTGGAGTGCCCCTTTCTCTGTAGTAAGATTAAACATTTTATAGTTCAATTGCTTAATCCTTTTCTCCTAGTAATATGTGAATATTTTATACTTTCCATTCACTCTTAGCAAACTGTAGAAAGCTTCTGTTCAGTCTTCAAGGATGGTATTTAATTATCAAAAACTAGATTCACTGTCACTGATTTATTTGTTGTATTTTTTCAGTCCTTCAATATTTATGGATAGTTTACTACATAATTGTTTACCATGATTATCTTGAGGACAAAACAGACATGTATGAATATATATATTTATAATTATATATACATATAATTATATATACATATAATTTTATACACACACACACACACACACACACACTCCTAAGGAAAGTGGTTATGACTAGATCAATCAGCAGTCTCAATTGAGAGGAAATAAGATTATGTTTTAAATTAAAATGATGTAGTAAAAAGTTGCATAACATTCTATATTAGATAATTACCTTTATTGTACCTCACTGAGAAGAAGCTAAATCAACAGGGATTAATATCAAAATGGAAAATAAAATGGAGCCTCACCTGCTATTGATCTTTTGTTAGGTCAGTATCAAACTCATTAGTAAAAGCAGAATTATTATGATTGTTACAATAAAAAAATTAATAATACCTGTTCTATACCCATGACATTATGTAACATGCTTTTGGTATTTTGTGTCTGATATTAGACTATACTGGTTAAATTTTTGTTGAGATAATGCAACATTACAAAAATTCCCAAGATATCAATGCCTAAAACCATGCATCTATTTCATATTTAGAGGTATGTATATTGGTTGAGATTAAACTGATCTCATCAGGATTCTGGTGGATACCTTTGCAGTAGGCTGGATCCTAGGATTTTGTTTGAGTCCAAGTTACTTCCATATATCTTTCTTAGGGTACTATGGATAAAGGTAAAATTCAATCTGAAGCTTCCACCTTCACCTGAGGCCAACTTTTTCATGGCACCTAATAAAAGCTCCGAAAGGAACTAGAGGAACATGTCTATGCCCATGCAGCTTTATTTCACTACTTGACCCACTTTTACTTCTTCTTTCTATCTGCCAAATAAGTTCCATGTCTTCTCAATGAGATGTATGTAAATATAGTGAACCCACAAGGAAGCCATGACAAGGTTGGGCAGAATCAAAATAATTTGGGGCAAATATATAGTCTATCTATCACATACAGCAGTGAATATTCATTTTTTGCCTTAAGTGTTAATACTAAGTAAAATCCAAATTCACCAATAAGAGGCTTAACATACTAGTTCATTTCAAACTTTTGTAACTTTTATTTCACCAATGAGGAAAAAAGGATTCGTGGATATTTAATCGCCATTAGTGGATTTAGTTCTTGGTGAAGGAGTCAACATTTAAAATATCTCTAGAATAATAGAATGCTAATAGAAATAGAAACCAACCATACACTTAGGTCATTTTATGACCCTTATGGCATAATTATAAGAGAGGTAATTGTTCTTGTTTTAAATTTAAAAACCTTAAGATGATTGTCTTAAGAGAATATTATTTGAGGACTATTTTTCTATTTTATTGCTGATAACAGATTTCTATAAACTTGAAATAACATCCTCTTAATATCTCACAGTTTCTGTAGGTGAGAAATACAGATAGGCTCAGCTGGGTCACTGCTTAGTTTCTCACAAGGCCAAAGTCAAAATATTGAGTCAAGATGCTGTGTTCTTAAATGTAGGCTCTGGGGAAGAATTTTCTTTCAATCTTATTTAGGTTGATGGCTGGATTCAGTTTCTTTGTCATAGTAGGATTAGAGTTTCTGTTCCCTTCCTCAGCTGTCAGCCAGGAACCACTTTCATTTTCTAGCTTCACTTGAATTATTTTCCATATGCTTCCTCCATTTTCAAGCCTTAGATGGCATGGCAAAGCCTTCTTGTGCTTCAGTTCCCTCTGGTTTCATCTTCTGCAGTGAGAAAACTCTCTGCTTTAAAAGGCCTCTTGTGATTAGATTAACAACACCTGAATAATTTCTCTATTTTATGCAAGTTCTTAGTAATCTTACCTACATCTGCAACATCTCTTTTTCCATGTAGCACAACATAATCATGGTACTAGCACCTGGAAGTAAAGGTCACAAAGGACATCTTAAAATTCTGCTTAACACAAGGAGATACTTTTCAGACACATTTGATATTCAAATTCATTTAGTAGCAGAATTATAGATTAGCCTTTTAAATATTTTTCTTCATAAAGCTATCATATTTCCATTTCTCTAGATTTTCTCCAGTTTTCTGTTCAATTATACCAGTTACATTTTTTCATTATTATTAAGAATCGCATACATATTAAAGAAATTGTCATTTATTACTTTATCACCTTTTTTTAAAAAGACACAGGCCAATTTGGTAGATGAAAACTGACATCTTTAAAGGTAAAATATTATAATTTTTCCCCCACAAAATTGTAAGGTAGACTCAAAGTATTATCAGCAGGCATATCTTGTCAAGCCTTAAAAAAGATGAGATGAACTAGTTAAAACTGTTGTTGTAAAGAATATCTAATATAATAAAAACACTATAAAAGTGTTGACTATAGCCAGTGTAGTATTTAGAAAACAGATTATAAAGTTTAGCAGAATCCAAGCCCAGGGATGTCCAGTACAGACTTTCCCACAAGAAGTTATTTAATTACAATGCTCAGACTTTTAAAACACGATACTAAAATTGCTTCAATTATAGAACATATTTTTATATAAATGTTGGTCTGTCTAGAGCAAGACCCTGCCATAAAGATTAATGTTAAAGACACAGTGACCACAGGTGTTTCAAAAAAAATCACCACACCAAGATCACTTGTAAGACATTTTATTAAAGTCTATTCTCTCTTTTTTTGAAGCATGACCATAATTGATAATCGAGGGCGGCTTAACAAGTACCCAATTTTCCCAAGAAGATTTGTTCTTTGATTTAGAAAGTATGAAGAAAAATAGAATTTGCTAGGACATTGTGAGCTTCTAAAATAGTCACTAACATGGGCATTGTAAATATAAGCAGCAAAAGTGCACATCCTCTCAATATGTAGAAGCCATCAACATCCCATTTTCATGTGGCTTTCTCCAATGTTAAACTAGCAATGGCATAGCGAATGCTTCTTGTGCTTCAAGTCTCACTTCTCTGTTTTCTGCCCAGGTCCTATTACTGCGACCATTCATAAGACATACATGGCTACTCTTATTTGAAATAAATATTTGATCTTTGGTAGTAGAAGAACCATAGGCTCTCACATTCTCATACTGATTATCCAATACCAAGTGCAAATGTTGAAACTACACAACCATATTCATGGCCTCCTCCCTTAGTGAATGCTTAAATAGTACCTCACCAGTATGATCTTGAACTATGTCTAACACCAGGATCCAGGCAACACAAGCAAGGAAGCTCTGGAAACAGTTGACACCCTTTACATTTCATTTAAAGAGCTAAAAATTCAGTGTGTGGCTAGGTTTTGACATGGAAAGGTGTCAGATTAGCATGCAGACATGAGTCTGGTGCATAATTTCTTTTATCCTTCATTCTTACTAAATATTAGTTCTGTGTAGTTGATTTTAGGTCACAATTTTTCTCAAGGTATAACTATATCAAAACTTTGACCTATCACCTTATGTGCTTCTTTTCCCAGACAACTCTTATTACCACTTTTCCTCTGGCAGGGATCATGCTTCCTCCTAAACAGATAAACTATAGATGTTCTAAGGCTGAAAAAATCAGAGTATACCCCCTCCTCTCTCCAATACTTTCCTCTTTCCTATGTTCAGTTTGCCAGTATACCCAATGGAAGCTATCCAAACCATGATTTATAATCAGTCATCACCACATCAGCTTTTTCACTTACTGCATTTAAGCATCTATTTTTACTATTTCACTGAATGATGCATAAATGTGACCCCCATAAACCTACTAATTGCTCAATCACATGGAAATGTTTTAATCTCTGAAACATTTTATATCATTGACATATTCTACATTGTTTCTATTTTTATAAGACATCAAAATTTCACTCCAATATTTCTGAACATTTTTTCTCAAGTGTCTTCATTGAATTTTCTTTTTCTGACTGTCCTCTCATTATTGATGATTCCGAGAAACCTATTATCAAATTGTACTTCCTCATGTCTCTGGAACATATTATACATCTACTTCCAATTGTTTGTTTTTTTCCCTTTCATATATTATTATAATTATCAACATTAAATTTTAGTTTATACTACTTTTATGAGTTCCAGATTTATATTTCTTTGTCAGCAATATACATACTAGTCTCACTTCAAGATTCTTCAGATATTTACATTCAATATGATTCAAAACAAACAAAAAATACAAAACTTACAAAACCTCAGTACTTCAGTATTTCTCTTCCAGAAAAAGAATATTTCAAACAAATTTAGTTTTTAAAGTAAATAACTGAATAATTGATATATAAAAGTATTTCAGTTGAAAAGCAATATTAAGCTATTTGAGGGAAAAAAATATTTCATTTTCTTTAAGGTGGATTTAATCACTGATAAATGAGAACAGATGCCCTGGAAAATCCACATGCTAGGCTGACATGAAAAGGCAATATAATGTTGAACTAGTCTTATGATAACAAGACATCCTGTTATCACTGTTGTCCCATTAAATTTTGATTCATTTGATTCCAAGAGGAAATGTATTGGTTCAATAATATCATCTGAGAAAATTTGTTGTAAAAAAAAAGTGAATTTTAAAATAATCTTGTCTCATAAATAGAAAAGAAAATGAAAATATTTTAAAAGAAAAAAGACTTTAATGAAGTTAAATCAATTTGAAAAATAGAAAATTTAGAGATGCTTCAACCAGAAATGCATTGAAAATGAACACTAGAGAACAACACCTAAATTATTAGCAGCATTTAAATTTTTCTCTTCTACAGTGAGAATATCATAGCTTCAGTCAATTCTTATTAATGTGTATGGATATTTATATTTGATATTTATAGATAAAGTTTTATTATTTTAATATTTTGTAATTTAATTATATATATGCTCGTGTGTGTGTGTGTGTGTGTGTGTGTGTGTGTGTGTGTAGTAAAATTTAGTATGCAAGGGACATAAACATTTTTTTTTACCTTATATGCTATAGTCTTTTCTCTAGAAGCAATTAAACAAATAGCTTTTAGAAAGGCAAGAAAGAACAATCCATGATATCTAAAAAGAAAGATGTTACACTTCTTTCTGTGCTATGAAATTAGGCCCAGATGAAGAAGGATAAGAACAGATGCGTACGACTATGACCTATGATTAGTGCAGTGAGATAGTGTTTTCAATCTACTAGATAACCATGTACATCATCTATTTATCGGTTATGACAATGGTTGTTAAAAAAAGAAACAGAATAAGCATTGAGAGACAAAATGGAGATTATTCCTAGTTAGTCTAAAGGCCACTGTGGAACATATCTAAAGGATAAAACTTATCTTTGAATTTTTAAAATTATAATGCAAAACTATGATTGAGAAAAAAAATGTATCTTTCCATACAAGAAATCCAATACTTCTCTTTTGAAAATTTTATGTTGGAATTGTACATAGATGGATAAACTACCTATTTTGAGTTTCTCTTTTTATAAGCTGCAATAGAAGGATGCTAAGAATGAAGAATCTGTGTACAGAGTATAATAAAATTTAGGGAAAAGACAACTGTTTCTTCTTGCTGACTAAACTTTTAAGTGATCAGTCAGCTCTAATATTAAGCAGTACACAGTTTTGGCAATCATTTAGGAAATCACAAAATTACATAGAAATGTCAGCATCATAGATCCTAAAAGAGAACATAAAATTTTAGTCTGAGTAATTTATTCAGTAATGAAGAAACAAAAGACTTAAAGATTCAAGGACAATCTGAATACCCTAGAAATATTTTACAATAAAATGCATTTTTGGATTTACAACAATTTCTAATATCTGTATTTCTAGAGATTTACAGTTTCCTTTAAAATAAATAAATTCGATAACTTCTACTTTGTAAAGGAATGAAAATGTTGAAATTGTGATGTCTCATGCTGCCATGGAAATGTTTAATTGCTACTTTTTTAACGCAAATTAATTTTCTCATATGCTCAATTTAAGTATCATCCAATTTTCCTCTCTGTGGCCTTTTGCTTAAGGAGTAATTACATTGCTGACATTTTTAATTAAAACTGTGCTATCTATTTTAAAAAGCATTAAGACTGCCATTGATTTCAGATCCTGAATAAAATTTTGGTTGATGAATCAGGATATGTGTCTTAATACTCTACAAAGCCCATATGTATTAGCTTACAATTTAAATTGCACAGTATTAAAATAGAAACTCAGTTTTAAAAAATAGCATCATTAGAAATTAGGATCTTAACACAATGAAACACATATGTGTGTGTATGTTCTTTCTAATTAAGCTATATATAACATATTAATTTAAATTTACAGTTGGAAAATTAGAGATTTAACATTTTAGCAATGTTTGTAAATCTGAAAATAATCTATATTTTACTATATATTTATTAAATATATTTCCAAACTTTCAATGAAGAATAGTGATTAGCTACTTAAACAATACATTGAGAGTGTTGGTAATGTTATGAAGAATGCTTTCAAATAAAATGGTGAAGGGAATGTGCAGTTAACTGAATAGACCTATGAATTTTGAAAACGAAGATGGTAATCTCTGTCAAAATAAGGAGTCTAAGTAATCTGTAAATGAGGACAAAGCTGAGACTTAGCCAAGCGTGTAGTAGAGTATCACTTAGAAATTCCCCAAATCAAGACTCTGAGACCTGGATAGATTTGGCTCTTAATCTAATATATATGAACCTATGTTAGAAAGCGAGTGTGTGACCATGATCAGTCCTTCAAAGTTATCTGTAATTCACCTTTGGTTTCAAGGGTCTTTCTACTCCAAATATCTTACACAATAAATGAAATCATTAGGCCTACCTTAAATGAATAGCATTAGGAGAAGATACAGTTCTGATTTATATTGACTGTAGAGTGAAAAAAGCCTTTAAAACCAAGGTTATCCATACAATATACTTCTCTGGTTACCTACTTACATCCCTTCTAGTATATATTTTTTTGTTTTATAATCGTCACATGCTCAAGTTAAATAGGCTTTGAGACTCATTTTTATTATATATTTTTATATGTATGTATGTGTATGTGTATGGGTGTGTGTGTGTGTCTATATGTGTGTATGTATATATATAATCAGATTTTATTACCTAAATTTAATGTTTAAATTTAGTTTAAATGTTTCTTACACGTTATATATGGTCACACATACGATTATTAAGAAATGACTCTTCTATTTATTTCAAATTCAGATATCAAAATAAACTTATGACATTATAACATTCATTACTTCATTCTCTTAGTGTTCATTTAACCCAGAAACACAACATAGACTTAACTTTCCTCAATAATAATTTCATTTGATTTCAGTTTCTTTCACTATAAGGAATTTGATGTAATCTATGTATGGCTCGGGGCTAACTGTGGTTTTTGACTACCATGAAAGATTGTAGGTGATAATGCGTATTTTCAAAGCTTTAATTTTCTTTAATTTGAGACTCAGCTAATTTTCATGTTTTTGCAGCTCCGAGTATAAAGCAGTGGGTGGAATTTAATGATGAAAGCAGCAGATGTTATTAATGAAAATACATCAGCTGCATCAAATACCTATGTAGCAGATGTCATAGTTGAGAAAGTGAATAGTCAGGAACTTTTTTATTTCCAATGATTACTTTTCATATTGACAGGACAAAAACAAATTTCTGCCTCATTAGGAAATTTTGAGAAGTCATAAAGATAAAAGGAGGCAAAAAATAGTTGAAGAAAAATATTGAATACACCAATCATAAATCAGCATTTGGATGAAAACTGCATATGCGAGTTATTGGCCTCACTAAGGAATAACATCCCTCAGTATAAATACAATATTTATAATTGAAATGGAGTAAACTCTTTGATATCCATCTAATCTAGCCAAGGAAATAATAATTTGTATTTTTAATTAATTTAAATTTATTTCTGAAGCATTTTAAAACTATAAAAGTATTTTCATTTTAGCCATTATCACCCCATCATATAGCTTTGAATCTGAATGCTTCACTTCATATAGAGTGAATTTTGAATCTGAGTTATGATGATGTGTACATATAGAAAATGTTCTCTACGTTATGTTGAAAATTTTCTTGGGCACAAAAAAATTGTAAGACCAGAGAAATTTAAATATAACTGTTCTTGAATTATATAAATATCCAAAAATATTTAACCACTAAATTCTGAAAATCAAAAAATTTAAACAGAATAAAGGAAAGTATAATATTTTTGTATTTTCTTTGTACTGTACTTCATAACTTTACTAGATTTTCCCATATTTCTGGTAAGGTATAAATTGGTAAAGTCTTTCTAAGAATAGGAAAATAAGTCAAAGACCAAAAAAGGAATATGAACTTTGATATAAAAGTTGATCTGCTGCAAATACATACTCGAAAAAATTTGACAAATGGCAAAAGAAAATGGTATAAAAAGTAGCTTTCTTACATTTGGAAATATCTTACTCCAATGGACAGATACACAAAATAATTTCAGGTAGGGTCGAGTATTATAAAGGGAGTAAAATAATGTAATAGTTGAGCATGATGGGAAGAGACTCAAATAAGTAAGGTGTTCAGGGAAATCTCTGTGGAAGAAATGTTTGATTCAATTTTTCGATGAGGTGTGGGTTACCAGTTCAGTAGTTGTAGGCAAAGTACAAGCAAATAATACAGAACTGAGATGAAAATAATATTGTCATTTTCAAAGATAAGAAAAGTGATCAATGTGTGTTAGGCAAGTATAAAAGTAGCAGGAGAGAGATTGGGCAGAGGCATCATAATCTTGGGTGATAGATGCCATGTTAGGAAAGCCTGAAGATGGGAACCTATTTTAATTGATAATCCAGTTCCTGTTTTAACTTCCAGACTGGCACTCTGACATCAGATCATATAATGTTTTAAGCCCTAGAGAGGATTATAGATTTATTTAAATGTGCACAGAAGCCACCAGAAAAGTTGGAGAAGCACCAGAAATATATTAATATTTTAAAGGACTATGCCTTTTTCTTTTGGGAGAATGTACTCCAAGGTAAAGATGTCAAGATTTGAAGCAGTCAGACAAATTAGGACATGTTATAGTGATATTACTTCTATTAATATATTTGTAACCTCTGGAAAACATTTAATTTATATATATGACCTTCAGAATGCATTTAATTTATATATTCATATTTATATTATGTTCTGAAGATCATGACAACCTTAATAGTTCTATGGTGACAACTAGAAGAGATCAATCGATTGCAAAAATCATAACTTTAAATACTAAATAATGAATAATTAGAATTCCAGAGATGTGGGGCTTTTCTTAGGTGAGCAGACCATCCAATCACTGGCTATTTTCTTCTTGATGACATTTGCTGGTTATAAGCCATGACCAAGGATGGGCTTGGCTCTGGGTCAGACTTAGCTCAGGCTTAGGAAAGTAAGAAAGAAGTAATTCTTTTGGAAATTTACAGGGATTGAGAATTCCCAGATACAACTAGTTTTCTCCAAGGGACAAATTCTAAATCTCAGTTTGCTAGCACATGGCTTAGTTAGTAAACCGAGTAATATCTCTGATGATTATGTGTTAAGTATTTAGAACATCTCCCACTAGAAAAGTAGAGCCTGCCTCAAAACATGGTTTGTTTTGTCCTCAACATATCTGGAAAGTTTAGAAGAGGGATGAGGCCAGTAACTGGAAAGCTAAAAATCTTTTGTAGGTCACAAACTCCCAGGTTTTCAGGTGTGAGGAAAGAGATCTGACAGGCTTTCAAACACTGAAATGTTGCAAGAACGCTCCCCAATGAGAGACATGGAGCAGAGGTAGATTGAACCCAGACAATCCAGTTCAATCTTTGATTTGAAATCAGCTCTTCACCTTATCTTCCTATAGGGGAAAGAGAAAGCCCTCTTTGCCAGAAAAAAAAAAAAAAAACTTTCTGGAGGCTCTGTGGTTCTTTAAAAAATAAC
The DNA here is from genome assembly GCA_030015415.1 of Cynopterus sphinx. Lineage (NCBI taxonomy): Eukaryota > Metazoa > Chordata > Mammalia > Chiroptera > Pteropodidae > Cynopterus > Cynopterus sphinx. The sequence continues at coordinate 15,912,532 of CM057380.1, forward strand.
ATGACATGCAAAAAAAATCAAGTGAAAGATGACTAGTTATCAATAGGAGCAAACAGAGTGATAATACAAATAGGAAAGGGAGTGTAAACAAAGACTTATTAATAATGTATTTAATGTAAGAAAGATAGACAAAATGACTGAAAATAGAATTTTCATACAAAATTTTAATCTATAAACATAGAATTAAATGTACATATTAAACTGGAAATGCAATTTCTGAAAGAAAGCAAACATGTTGAATGATTTTAACAACAGACTGCATATAGAAAACAAGATTTGTGATTTATTAAATTCACTTTATTATATATAAAGTATACATATCATGTATTTATGTAAAATGTAAATATAGTATATATAAGCATTACTAGTGTTTCTGTCTAGAATTGCTATTGATTACTTTTTTCCTTCATTATTCCTCTTCCGTTTTGCTATTTGGAGTAATATTGAATATCATTTTAGACTAGACAATTGGCATTATCTACTGAAAGAACCCCCACGGCATTAACAGTGATTTTTATTTTCTTTCCTATGGTAAATACAATTTTAATATTTCTTGTCAAGTGGTCTTACCGGACAGCTCTCCACTAAACAGTGACTCTGTGGCCCAAATTCTTTTCATTTAGTGGCTCCAAAATGTCCTGGGTTCATTCATTTGACAAGAAAAAGAGAAAATTTGCAGGATTCTGCAGCCACCACCTAAGCCCCTCCATGACTTCCATCCATTTTCCAGCATGCACTGGTATCATGGTTCTACTGGGAGCTGGGAAATGGAGTGCCTGGCAGGTAGACCAGTCCCCAAAATAGCTCCACACAATAGAAAAAGAACATAAATATGTGCAGTTCAGCAAGAATTCCTTTTTGCTATGTTTAAAGCATGCAATGAAGTAAATCAGAATCTATATGCAAAGAAAGTACATTGTTTCCACATTTAAACTATCTGAATAGTCACTTATTCCATGTCTTTTATTCTGTTCTCTCAAGTCATCTCTTATATTGTGCCTATTTATTTAATTGGGCAAACTAAATTTTGCACAGCTTTAATGTATAAATAAAATGTCTCTAAAAACTTTAATTGCTTATAATTTATCAAAGCAAAGGGACGATTTGTCTTTTTCACATTTATATGTCTCTTTTAAAAGCACAGATTAGATTTTGTGCTTCCCACACTTTGAATTTACAGGCAAAAAAGAAAAATTGTGGTGCTACTCTTTATGTATGTATATGTAATGAATCTCTCATCACTTTTCATATTTTTTAATTTCAAAATAACTTTTCCCAGGAGAAAGTTTATAATTTTTTACCAAATACATTATCATTTTAACCTGATTTTCTAATCAATATTCTTTTAAAAATATTATTTTCCCTCATATTAAAAAGATTTTTATTTTAAAAAATGTTTGCAATAGATTTTATCAAAGTATAACTTAATGATCATACATCTTTCAGGTAAATTCTTTTTGCCTCCTTAATTTACTTTCCTATCCCATTTTCTCATCAAGTCTAAACGCTGACCTGTATGAGAACTTCAAAGGGCTCCCTTGCCTTCCTGCTTCCAGACAGGTGTGACCATTGGGGATCCCAGAAAGAGATGATAGGACAATGGAGCATGGTAACATCAGGGTACTTATTCTCATGGGTCCATCCATATCTCAACACTATGGGCTTGCCGTGTCTCTGAACTCAATGTGATTGCTTCTTTATTCTTTATTTAAACATTAACACTGACTACAAAGTGTTATTTATAGGATCAAAATACTAGTGTAGTATAAAGCCAAAAAGTTGATCTGCAATTCAAAAACTAATCACATTAAAAATTACATTTTGTGTTTTACTGCTTATAAATATGCACTTTAGAAAATTTATGAAAATCTCTAGAAAAGTATATGAATAGAATATTATTTGTAAGTTGGAGATAACCAATTTGATTGTACTTACGTGTATTTTCCAGCTTTCTTCACTGCATGCTAATAAAATGTGATAGATGACAGAGATGGATAGAGATGGAGTTTACAAAATTTGAGTCATTCTTAACATGTTTTTATAAACTGATGGTTTTCAGGAATTATATATCTTTCTTCTTGAACTTTATTTTTATTAAGAAACTTCTTTTAAGATAAACTTTTTGACTAAATAAAACATCATAGCTCAACCATGACATAAAAAAGTACATTGTTTTAGAACCCAGTACTGCTCAGCTAGGTATGTGGCTCTCCTGAGAACATGGGAGACCAGCAGTGTCCCACCCTCTAGAGCGGCTGTCATTTACATGTTACTTGATTGTCCTATGAAATAGATATAATGGATATATGTAGGTAGGAAGAAGCATACACTTACTTTCCTGGTGCTAGTCTTTCAAGTCTCTTCCTTTGCAACAGAGAAAATAGAGACAACGTTTCTATCTCTATGAATTTTCCTATTCTGCGCTTTCTATAGAAGTGGAATCACACAATATGCAATCTTTCACATCTTGTTTCTTTCCTTTAGCCTAGTATTTTTAAGGTTCATCTATATTGTAGCATATTTCTCCTTCCTGATTTCTGAGTGGCCATCAATGATCCAGGTTTCTGGAATTTTTATTAAATATAAATGATACAATTCTCAGTAGGCTATAGCTATTCATTGAGTTTTCCTACATTTTATATTATCTATTTACCCTTTCAGGAGTAGAAAAGTTTAAAAGCCAAATATATTTAACTCTACGATGATTATTATGTGACCAAAAATTATTAGACCAGTGACAGCTTAGAACTTAAAGGAAAATACAAAAACTGGTTTGTTTGTTTGCTTGTTTGTTTTACTGTTGTAATACATCCTCCTAGATGTTTCTAAAATATATTGGACTTTTAAGGACTTATCTACCGCTATAACTCAATGTGGAAGGAAATGTGAATCACATAAAATTTTAAATACATTTTATTACCTGAAAAACATAGTAAAATTATTCATTTTGATAACTGATAAATTTTTAGACACTTTTCATCAGATCTTAATTATGCAGAATCTCTCCTTTTTCATAAATTAAAATAAACTATACCCTGAAGTCTTAGGATCAAAATGGATTACATTTTTCTTTAAGATATGTGAAGTTCTAAAACTCAACTCAGCACTGAAAAAGCTACAAATGAATTCTTTATCCTGGGTATTACTGACAAAAAGGATTAAATAAATGCATTTGATTTCTTTCTTCTAAAGCATAAGCTGCTACAATAACAGAAAAAGCTTCAGATTTCTTTTCTGTACTATATTGCAAAACTCTTATCTAATATAAATTGATATTTAACAGCTTTTTCTAGTCTCTGTGAGGATTTTCTGCCTTAAAAAAAATCAATTTTTTTCAAGTGCCTTAAAGTTAGTTTGCCTACTATAAATTTTGTTTTTGCTAAGAAAATATATTTTCTACCTCACTCCAGCTATGTTATTGACTCTTTCTCTTACCTTCTTTTCAGTCTACCTCTTTGCATTTCCATGGATTCTTCAGCATTCTGATGATTCATTGAATCCTCTAGTTCTTCATCATTCCAGAATATCAACTGTTTAATAAAAAAGAATTTTTTATTTTTAATAGAAAGGTTAAAATGTAAAAATGAGTTTGGCATAAAAAAAGTAAATATAAGGTGAGACATAATGTGAGGCCACAGATGTTATGATTTTCAGCGACTCAGACCTTCCATCCATGTCCTCTGCTGTTTTTCTATGGTTATTTACAGAAGCTTTTTCAAAAGCAGGGACTCTTGACCAAATAGATAGATATAGGCTTCTACCAAGGCCAATCTGTACTGACTATAAGGTGAATGTAGTACCAGTTTCTAAAAGATGAGGGCTAAGTGAAACAAACAAACAAACACTGTCTGCACGGGTACCCATGTTGCTTCACCCAACAAACTGTTTCAATATTGAACCACCACCTAAAAGTACAACATGAAATTTCTATCGTTTGAATCTTTATCTCAAAACACAGTGACTTCCAGTAATGTAGTTAGTTACCATCGTTCTGCATTTTTTAGCCCATTAAAGCTATATGAGTCTATTATGGATTTATCATTAAAGATTAGCAATATGTTAGTGTTGTCACTTGTTCTGTGAACTTTGCAGACGAGTTAATTTAATGTGTCTTCTTGTCTAGGTTACAGTACCTTCTTACTTAAACAAGATTTTAGGTATTACTGTGAAGCTGTTTTGTAGATGTCATTAATAACTACACTAAGTTGACTTTGAGTAAAGGAGATTACCCCTCATAATGGGGATGGGCCTCATTCAGTTAGTTGAAGGCTTTAAGAACAAAAATGGAGGTTTCCAGAAGAAATTCTGCCTCCAAACTGTAGCATCACTTCCTACCTGAGTTTCCAGTCTGCTGCACTGCCCTACATATTTGATTTGCCAACCTCACAAAGATGTAAAGTCAGTGCCTTAAAATAAATCTTGGCATGCAACCGCATGTATACATGTGTACATATACATATGAATACATGGGTGTCTGTGTATGTAATCTTCTCTTGGTTCTGTTTCTCTGCAGAACTCTGACATATACAATCATCTTTTTCTCCTCCAATTTACCCTTCCTCATCCTCTCATCTCCCTTCTCTTTTCCTTTCTGTGCAGTGGTGCTTGTGGTGGCCAAGGTGATTGTTGGGATATTGTGTAGGGGAGCTGAGTTGAAGATATATTGAGTCACATTTAGTGGGATACGTGTATACTGTTTTGCAGTGTTTCCCTGTAAATTTCTTTATACATATTTCTTTTTTCTCACTATAGCCACACCATTGTAATATCTTCCAAATATACTACTTTTGCCTACTCCGTTGATATTGTGAAATAAATGTATAGGACTAGAAGTTATAATACAGTGTGAACACACCCTCCAGACCTGTCCCTGGAATGTGTGTAGTAAAGGAGAAATAAAATAAGTATGAAAGACTGGCACAAGAAAAATTCTACATATCTTACAGAGCCCATAAAATATATTCTTGACAGAGGTGGTTTCTTTTTTCTAAATTAAAAAAAAAATCCTAAAATTTAGATGAATAAATCTGAAAGGAAAAAATATCAAATTTAAATAATAAGAAATAAATCTGAAGTTTTACAAATGATAAGAAATATATTTTGATCAACTATGAGTGCAAGACCTTTGTATTCTCTATATAGAATATATTTAAAAATTGGTACATGAGGTGGCAATTCACAAATATGCAGCCAAAAAAATAGGAAAATTATAGCATTATTTCGGGCAGATAACTACTAAAAGTTTTATTTTTATTAATTATTCTTGCATTATTTATAACCTTTTAAAAATTATTTTTTCTATGTTTTCTCACCTTAATGGATATTTCTTTTTATATCTAATATATTCATAGCATTGTATACTTTAGGTTAAATTTATCCCAAGTGTACAAGTTTGGGGTGAAAAAAATCTCTACAGGGAGGAATTCCTGGTTTCTGTTTGTGCTGTATTATAGGTTGAAGTAGTTTTTTGTCACCTTAGCTATGGCTGCTATTCCAGTCACCTGAGCTGCTACACAGATGGTCACAATCTGCTATCATCCAGTAATGAACTCAGAGCCATTGAAGCCTGCTCTGTCATAGCTGAGTAATCAACACCACTTTCCACTGCAGTCACTGCTGAGAACGCCTACACAAAGGTATGCCATCTGTATGCTTTTGTTTTATTTTTGTTTGCTGTGGCAGATAAAACAGGTGAACCAAGTGCCATGGTCTCTTGATTAATTGATCAATGGATCAATGGCATTTGGGCTGTATTGATTCTTTGCAAACCAAAGTGTAAGATTTCCTCTTTTTCATATGTGTTCCTTTATCTCACCATAGAAAAGGACTGTCATTAAATAGGGGTAATTCAGTGGAATTTAACTTAATGGAATATTATTCAACTTTAGAAGAAAAGAAAATCCTACCTCTTATGACAGTGTGGATGAATCTGGAAACACTATGCCAAGAGAAATAAACCAGACACAGAAAAACAAATACTATATAATTGCACTTAGAGGTGGAATCTAAGAAGTCAAACTCACAGAACCAGAGAGCACGGCAGTGGTTTTCAGTGGTTGGAAGGAGTGGTGAATGAGGAGATGTTGGTCCAAGGGTATAGTTCTTGAGAAAGATGAATAAGTTCTGGGGATCTAATTACAATATGGTGACTATAATTAATAACACAGTAGTATATCTGAAATGAGCTAAGACAGTAGATCATGTATGTTCTCTCCACAGAAACACATACTAAGTAACTACGTGAAACAGTGGTTATGTTAATGAGCTATGTTGTAGTACTCATTTCACAATGTATACATGTTCCAAACATCACCTTGTACACTATAAATGTATACATTTTTAATTTTTTGATTATATGTCAATAAAGCTAGGAAATGAATTTCTTAAAAAAGAAAGAAAAGAGAAATAGCACTAAGATGAGAAATATATTGGTTCAGAGAAGGTATCAACCTGAAGAGAGGAATCAGCCTGCCAACCAACCTGGATAATACAATAAAATAAGTTTCCAATTCATGCAAAGCACTCTGCAAGAACCCATGATTCTGCAGGACAGCTATCCTGCATGCTGTGATTCAGTGAGCTTGGTGGCCTTAATATTGTGGCTCTGTATTTTCAACACAATGCCTCCTCCAGGAGGAGAAAGACTGAAGAAACATGGAGGCTTCTTCAGTGATTCAGCTCCAACCAAAATGTCATACATTACTTATTTTATTGGTCAGACCTGTCACACACAGTCCTGTATATAGACCCACAAAAAAAGAACTGGATATTGGTGAGAAGTGGATATTAGTCTGCCTCAGAGGCTGAGAAGTAAAACTTTGGTATATCAGTTATTGAGATATAATGCTAGGAAGAACACATTTCAGCAGTTATTCAAATGAATGCAAGAAACTAATGGATTGAGTCCTGGGAAAGGTCACAGATTCATTTTTATAAATATTTCATTTGTTGTTATATTCCAAATTTTTCTATTTTTACCATAAAACTATATAACTCATATAACAAGACATATATTTAGTACAAAATACTAATTATAAAAGACTGGTTTAAATATATGTATATCACAGGGAATGCATGAAGAAAAATTGGGTCATCATGAGGCAGACAGTTTATGAACATAGATTGTAATTATTCTTTCAATTTCTAAACCTTTGGGCTTGAATTTAAGGCACCTCTAACCTCTTGGGGCTTCAGCATTTATGCTTTCTACTTAGACAAACATAAAATTTATTTGAACCTTTCAATCCAGTCACATACATGATGGAAAACTGAAGCAATCACTTTTCTAGAAAACAAGTAAAAATGAATAAGATGTGTACCACTTTGCATTCCCACCAACAGTGTACAATTTCCCTTTCTCCACATCCTCACCAGGATTTATCTTTTATCTTTTTGATCAGAGCCATTTTAACAGGTATGAGGTGATATCTCATTGTGGTTTTGATTTGCATTTCCATCATGGTTCAGAAACCCTGTTGATTCAAATTTGTATCCCCAGATCCATTTATCCATCAATGCTGGAAAACTGTGTGAGAAACTTAATCGGCATCCCAAAATTAACATGTGTAAAACAAAACCATAATTCTTTCCTCCTCACTCACTCAAGCTCATTCCAGGAAACTAGTTCTGGTGTGTGTGTGTGTGTGTGTGTGTGTGTGTGTGTGTGTGTGTGTGTGTGTGTGTTTAATTTACCAACAGCACAAACATACAATACTCAAATTCATCTTACTTCCCCAGATATATTAAGAACATCACATAAATCATTGATTCTTGACTCTTTTATTTTCTATATTGATGCCTTTTTTTTGCTTCTCTCCATCTCTATGGCCAACAGCCTACTTCAAGATTTCATCTTGTTTTAACTAGATGCCTGCAATAACTACCAAACTTATTTTTCTCCCTCCATTCTTAAACTCAATAGATCCATTAGTCACAGGAGTCAGAATCATTACTTTTAAAATGCAAATCAGCTTATTTATTTTAGTGTTTTAAAACTTTCACTGGGGTTTCTATTACAAATGAAATAAAACCACAACTGTTACTTGGTATAGAAATATCTGAATAATCTGTATCCTCCTTGCTGTACCCTGCGTGGCATATATATACATATATATGTATATGTATATATATATATATATATATATATATACATACATACATACATACACACACACATACATACACACATGTATGTATGTATGTATGCATGCATGTATGTATGTATGTATATGTGTATATATATGTATGTATGTATATGTGTATATATATGTGTGTGTGTGTATATATATATATGTGTATGTGTGTGTGTGTGTGTGTGTGTGTGTGTGTGTGTATACCCAAAGGGAACAAAGATAATCTATAAAAGGCTGAAAGGAAATGCTTAAACATCCATATCTTTTCTAAAATTAAGAAATATATTAAATTCAGAATTATTCATATTTAATGCACAAGTTCCTATTGTCTCATTTACTTGGTTTACAAGTCAGACAAGTTTTCTGGAGAAAGAATAAGGGTTTCAAATGCAGAAAATTTAACAATTATTTCCACATTCTTTGCCTTTAGGGAGTTCTGGCATTTTGCAATTTATCTGTGCCTGATTTACAAATTATATATATAACTAAAAGTTTTCTGTCAACCCCCTCCCTCAGATTTAAGATATTACTTACCATCATGTCATTATGCATGAAAGGAAAAAGGCAGTGCTCATATTTTCCCTGCTGTGATGTAAATTACCAGCCTTATTATGAAATACAATGGAAATTGATTCAGGTGTGATAAAAATTTAAACAAATAAAATACCTTTAAATGCCATTTAAAAACTTTATTAATTTAAATATATTAACTTACATCTTTACCCTAAGTATGTATGAGGCCTTTGGATGTTAGCAAATGATACTGTGCACAAAGATGCAACATAGATTTCGAGTCTGTTCAACTTTTCAAATGAGTTTTAATAAGTTTTAAACCCATATTTTAGAATGTAAAAATGCAACACTCTCCAATTTGCTTACAAAAATAACTTGAGTTATCGAAGAGAAGATATAAGAATAGAGCTATGATTTTTTTTAATGCAATTTTGGAGGATGGAATTGAAAATGTATACCCATGATTTTAGTAAGCCTGATGGAAGGATATTCTTCTTCCATCTAATATTATTACAATAATATTTCAGTGAAAGCAAAAGAAATACATGTTTTTTTATTGATAAATATAAATTTTTCATCTTTATCTTATTGTTTTAAATTTTATGTCTAGGGTATCTTTATAACATACTGCTAGTGCTTGCACTTAGACAATAACTGTGTAAGTAAATGTTTATATATAAATGAATATTTAATATTTTAAAAAATTAAATGTACATGCAAAAAGTTTGAAGACAACCACTCATCCCATATCTGTTCTCATTTCCTTGCTGTTGGTCTTTTAGTTGGTCTTGTGTTAGTTGAACCTATTCTTTGCTACCTGAGGCCCTTCTCTCACACTGTCCTTTATAGAACTCTACTTTTAATTTTCCCTACTGAGAACATAAGCCTAAAAACAGTAAATCTGAATTTTTGTTCTAAACTAGACCCCTAGTATCTTGCACACTGCTTTGCACATATGACTGTAGCTACATTTTCCTTGAATGAAAGAATTCTTGTTTAAAGTTATATTTTCTTGTTTCTGCAAAATAAAGACGAAAGTACAGTGGTGTTTCAAAAGACAGAAACATAAACTTTCCAGTTAATTCATTAGCAGAGACATTTAACATTGCTATCTATAGTGCTTTTTATGCATTAGCAAATTAATATTCAAACGGACCTAAGGGGTACTTTTGGGAAATGCCATTTAAAGAAAACAGAAAAAGAAAGAACTTTATTTTCCAGGAGTCAAAGATTTATTCAATAGCAGAGCCCTTTCCAAAGACCCAAGACTTCATGTTTCTTATTCTTGTAACTAGAACTAAAAGTCAAATTGATTCAATTCCATGAAGAAGGAAGAAACTAACTCATGAAGTTACTGAGCTTGGAAAGTCTTCATAGATCATCTAACCAATCCCCTTTTCTAACATATAACTGAAAACAAATATCCTCAACCCTGGAACTAAATTTGAATATGCTCTTGGAGGATAGATCAAGGAATTTCCATATAAACTCTAAAATAAAGTTGATCTTATATTTCAGATAACTATTTTGTCAGAAGACAGTTTTTACAATATATTTTTAGTAAAAATAAGAGAAATAATGAATATTTTCTGAATTATACATATGCATTAACCTTATTTTTGTTTATTGTATCATCTAAAACAATTTTTAAAAATATTTTTTATAAATTAAATATTTTTCTCTATTTTCTCATTTTAGAGCCTCAGAAAAGATAATTATTCTATAGAGAACTCATTATTTGTACTTAAACAATTGTTATTTCTTTATTTCTATTATATTGCACTTATTATGATTCTAGTTTAAGAAAGTCTCAAGATTATTATTTCTGTCTAGTTAATAAATTTAGCATAGGTCTAGCTACTTAATTTGGCTCAACCAATTCTTACCTGGTTTTATATTTTCTAATTTCTACAAAAATGAATAAGTGAGAGAGCATTCCTGACAGAGGAAACCTAGCAGATAAAGATCCTGTAACAGAATGAATTAAAATGCCTTCCAGAAAAGAGCTGTGATTTTAAGGGTCCTTACTCCTTAATTAATTATAAGAAATAAAGGATAGAGAAACACAAAATTATGTGGTAAAGGTGGACAAGAATTAGATTACTCGGCATTTGAGACCATGTTAAAATTATATATCCTAGTAAAATGAGAAGCCATTACAGATTTTATGCTTTTAAAAGTGTTCACCCTTGATGAAGTGTAGATAATATACTAGGAGAAGCTAACAGCATTTGAGAAGAAATCAACTAGGAGACAAGTATGTAATTTAAACAGAGATGGTGATATTTGGTCTAGAATGGTAGTGCTAAATATTGAGAAAAAATGGATGACTTAAAGAGTTATAAAGGACATAATATTGACAGGACATGATGAGAGATAAATTTGAATGTTTATGATACTTTGGCAAAGTATCTAAATATAGAAGTCTGGATTGCACAACAAGATGGTCAGTGGTGGATTTCCATAGAATATAGAAATTTGTGGGAAAAACAGATTGGTGATGGTGTGGGATTTTATGATATTCACTCTGAACATTTTGTTTGTAAAATGCCTCTGAGGTATCACAGTGGATATATCAAACATAAACATTGTATAGAAGTGGTAATCTAAGCTAAAGATATAAATTTGAAATTCAAGGAGCATAAGTGCTTATGATCAAGACAAAACCAATAATTACTAATGTATAAAAATCGTAAAGATTCCCTTTCCCCTTACTGCTCCTGTTTCTTCCATTCTTTGTACTATATACAGAATTTATATTGACCTGCTCATTTCTATTCTCTAGCCACTCCTAAAAATTTTTAAAGTAGATATGTCATCTCTAGTTACGGTTTGCAGGCTTAAATAAAGGAGATTCTGGGAACTAGAGCAAAGCAAACAAAACTCTGGGTGAGATAAAACAGTCATTGAATGATAGAAGGTATGTAGTTAAGAAGTAATAGATATATTTCAGGGTATTAGGCAGAAGAAATGCCTTGAAGAGTTAAAAGGTATTAAAAATAAAAAAGAGGAATGGTAAGAAATGTTACTCGGATTAAATTCTTCAACATTTGAAAGTTATTCTTATTAATAAATTTTTTATATAACTAGAATTTTTTTGAAGTATTATTTGTATTTGTTTTTGAGCTATTTCTTTGTGACAAAAACACCATTCTGGTATTAGAACAAATTCTCATAGCTCCAGGAGCATTTATAATGCCTTTATTCCAAAAGATTTCTTTGAGGATGTTAAATCGGAGCCTTCGGGGAGGTGTTTTCATCTCTAGTCATAGAACATAAATCTCTGTTGAGGGTTCAAAACCTCAAATTTTGGCTGATTGGTGAAGTTCGAGTGATTGAGTTTCTATAAAAAGTGCCTGGGAGGTAAAACAAATTGGAGTCAAAAATTTATCCTTTCTCTGAGATATGTAAAGGCATAATTTATTTAAGTGGAAATTACATTAGACTACCACCATTTTAATAATCATTATTTCATTAAATAATGTTCTTTGAACAAGATTTATAGCCTCTCTGCTTTGATTTTCTAGTTTATAAATTTAGACACTTCCTTTTACCATTTGCATTTCTCAGAACTGTGGGAGGGATTATGGGTGATAAAGTTTTTAATTTTTAAAGCTATTCCTTTTATTGTTGGGGAACATTTTGGAATGCTGTTACAGAACAACTGTGAAAAAATTATGCAAGCTAGAATGACATTTTAGAATACTATTTTAAGTATTCTAATAATGAATTGCCAATTAATTGAAATATTTATCATAGAAATATTAATTTAAAATGATTGATGAAATAAGCTCATTTAAATAATTTTATACTCTGTTACCATAAAGGAAGTATAATTATTCTAGATGGTTTTCCCAAGTTTGAGCAAATTATTCTTCCTCTTTTTTTGATACCAAAGTTTTTTATGGTCACCAGTAAAAATACTGACAGAGAAAATGAAAACAAATGGTAAAGTTGATACTCATTTGATGCTCTGTATATTTAATTGGTACCCTTAATGACATATTCTTAATACCTGTTTCTTGTTTTTGTAAGATATGTAGATATAGATGTGAAGGAGTTCTATTGGTAGAATTTCTATTGTACAACTTTTTCTCAATTTTTCACAGCTTTGATTTGTATAACCTTAATAGTTTCAATATGCTATTAATAGTAATAATAAGAGGTGCCTACCTATATACTACAAAGAGCATATAATCAAGGCATTGGTTTCTGATTAGAATTAGTTCATTTTATGACAAATAAAATGTGGTGTTAAGAAATCAAGGAGCACATATGTTAAAGCTTATATTGATATCCAGATGCTTTAGTACTAACAATAAGCCTTTGAAGCTCAAATATACCCCTAAAATAATTACTATTAATAATGATGAAATGTTATATTTACATTAAGAAATTACTATGGTCTAAATGTTTGTGTTTCCCCCCAAATTCATATGTTGAATCCAATACCAATGGGATGGCATTTGAAATGGAGGATTTTTAGAGGTGATTGGGTGATATGCATTTGGCTTCATGAATAGGATTACTGCCCTTATAAAAGAGGCCCCAGAGAGTTTTCTCTTTCCTTCTGTGGCCATAAGAAGACACAGCACAAAGACACTTTCTATGAACCAGAAAGCAGAACTCCCACCAGACACCGAATCTGTGAGTATCTTCATCTTGAATCTTCTAGCCACAGAACTGTGAGAAACAAATTTCTTTTGTTTAGAAGATTCCCAGTCTGTGCTATTTAGTAATAGCCATATGAAGAGACTAAGATTACACACACACACACACACACGCACACATACATGCCTACACACACATACACACATATATATACATATATATGTATATATATATATATATGTATATATATACACACATATACATATAAAGAGGTATAGAATCCACAGTCATTCATTTTTTTAAACAAAATCATCTAAAAGTTAATACTCACAAATAACAAATATCTTCAGATTCTTAAGCAGGAGGCTTAAATCCTTATCACCCTACTTAATAATACTCTCAAATTATACTTAAGCATTCTTAAAACTGAAGAGTCCTATAGAAATTTCAGATTCAGTATAGCAATTCTCTGAGCCATAAGGTAAATTCCCCTTCTCCAGGCAAAAACAGACATATAAGCAAATAAATACATTAAGGAAAGAATTTCCAGCATAAGCACCAATTATAAACATGCTTTCAATCATCCTTAGAATGCTGGTTAACTAATTTTTTGTTTATCTGCATTGCTTGTATTCTTCATACACACTAGTGATTTGAAATCCCAAACGAAGCAACACATTCAGATTTGATCACATTTGAATATTAAAGGAATTCTCTAATGTAGTCTCTCAGATTCAAAATATTCATCATTAAAATAAATCCAGTTTGTTTTTGACTAATCTTTGTTACTCCATTATATAGATAATATAAGTTATTAAGTTCAAGTAGCTGTTTGTAATAATTTATAATTAGAATTTGCTCTTATGGAAGAGATTGCCAATGTAGTCAATAAAGATTTTATTTCTTAAGAAATGTTAGAGAAATATAGAACAGATGGATCTAAATCTAATGAAAAATTTCTTCTAAATAAAAACAGACAGGGTGCTGTCTCTTAAAAAAATAGTTTTCAGTAACAATTTAAAAAGTTAATAAAATTAGATTACCCCATCAATGTTTATTTTTATTAGCCAAGATGTCTACCTATCCTATTTTACATTTTATTTTTTTCTTAAATTTAATAAACATTTTGTATAACTATGGAATTTCAAAGATTCCCTTTAGCTAATATAGCATATAATCACATAGATATAACCAAAAACTTTATATATTTCTTAAACATACTTTTTGAGCTATTCAAAAATATATTTTTATTTTTAATAATGAATAAAAAACAATTATATTGAGGCATATTTTCCTTTATTTACTCACCCAAGTTTTAATTCTACAAATTAACCTGTGGAGAACTTTTAGAGACTGAATTAATTTATGTAAAATAGGAGATGGGAAATATATATATATCACTCTCCTGGATAGCATGTAATGGCACAGGAAAAAAGGTGTGATGAAGTAGAGGGATCTGACCTTTTTCTTCCTGATATAAAAACTCCAGACTCTCCTTTTCTTTGGTATGGTGACTAGCGTTGTCTGCGATTGTGGCTGTTCTGTCATTCTGATTCCCTGAGTGACTATCAAGAGTAAGACTGTCAGAAAAAATACAGAACACCCAGTTAAATTTGATTTTCAGATACAAACAACAACAAAATTAATAGAAATATTTCCCAGATATTGCATGGGACATAAAAATGTTATCCATTGTTTATCTGAAATTTAAATTTAACTGAGTGCCTTTTATTTTGTCGTCGTTGTTGTTGTTATATGTGGCCACCTTAATCAAGCCTGTCTGCCAACACATAACAAGATTTATAGCATGAGCAAAAAAATAACTTATTTAAATCATGAGAATTACTGCAGTAAAGCCTCGCTAATTTAGAATGATACACCTACCTAAAGTCAAACATCATTTTGTGCCAGAGAAGGGTAATTATACTCAATCAGATTTTACTATAGTTGGACATATAAATTACAGAGATTTAGATATATATGTATTATATATTATGTATGTATATTCTATATTATATATGCATATTATAGGGTATTTGAATTTATATCCTGACTCTTCCTCTGTGTTGCAAAGTCTTATTTGCTTTACATTTAGTTAACAGAATTATCCTAATTATTATCAATATAAATTCAACTTCACCAGAATAATAGAATATTAAGTATTACTGTTTATTTCAGTACAAATTTCAGTACTGAAAACTTGTGGAGTGGTAAGTACTAAAATTTATATTAAATACAACACCAAAATTTATATTTCTGGCATTGACTATACATTGATAATCATGTTTATATATCAGTATTATACTAAGGCACTGACATCAGGTAAAGAACTTGGAGCACTGTAGCCAACTTTAAAGAAAACCTACCAAAAGACAATATTGAAATACAATGCTGGGGATACTTAATTATTTTGAAACCCTACAAGAAAACAGATGTTGAATACACAGAATCACTTTTGCATTGTACTGACTCTTACTGTGTTTGGATATTCACATTCTATGTAACCATAGGGAATCATCCCCTGAAAAGGTAGAAGAATGAAGAAGCAGTTTAAGAGACAACACTTATGTATACTCTGCATGTTTTTGCTGTCTTTACGTGAGGCTAATAAGTATGCATCCTTGAAATTATAGCTAGGCAGAACATTTAAAATTTGTTTAATTTAAACTCAGAAAATTTCATTTGGGAACAAAGGGCAAATTCAGTTTTCTGTTGGTATGTGCATAGGCTCTTGCATCAACTTTAAAATATATCTCACAGTAACTAGAAATGGCACTGATTGATAAAATAAAAAATCTATAACAAGAAAAATACTATAACACACATTTTCAACATCACTTTAAAAAGTTGTGATAGTTGATTGAAGAAGGATAAAAGATAGTTGAATACTATGAAATAAAAAAATTATAATAAAATCTTTAAGAAACGACTGTTACTAATATGAAATTTTATCTTATAAGATATGAACTAAAAATTTGTAATAAGATATTTGCAAACACTCATTATACTGCTCAGAAAGCAAAGATTTAAAACCAAATTAGCAACTTTAATGTTCCTTGGGAAAATTTGCCATTGCAAATTCATTTTTTTTATTTAAGATGTGTTAAACATCAATCACTTGTTCAACAAAATCTTTTTTATTCTATGATAGTCACAGTTTTATGTGTGAAACAGATAAATAAAAATATAATTTATGTAGTTTTCATTCTACTGGAAACCATAGAAAATAAACTAAATAAATAAAATAATAGATAGCAATCACTACTAAGGGAAAATAGAGTAGGGAAACCAGCAATATTGTTGTGATGGCCATTGTAATGTGGCCACACAGAGAGGGGTATATGTTCACAAGGGACTGAAGAAGGTGGACTGTGAGTCACAACAAAGGGATAGACAGTAAACAGGGTCTTGAAGTAGTCAGCTGCCATGTTCAATAAACTCACATTGTGGTTAAAACAAGTGAGTATTGGTGCATGTAGTGAGAGGGGATTCAGAAAAGTAGTAGTGATTTAGTTCATGAAGGACCTTTAGGCTATCCTGTGAAGATTAGCATCTGTTTTTTTAAAAAATGGAAAACCATAGTCAGGTGATGAGCAGGTATACGACAAGATCTACTCGATACTTTTTAAAATAAAAAAATACTTCTCACTTCTTTGTTGGGAATAGACTTTGGGGCAGAGAAGGAGATTGTAAAGATTAAAACCAGTGAAACCAGTAGGAGTCTTAGAAAATCTAGATAAAAGATAATAACCTTATTCAGAATAAGAGCACAAGAATGGAGAGAAATCACTGGACCCTAGAAATAGTTTAGTATGTCTAGGTAGAGCCAACCATATTTACTTTGGACATAGAATATGAGAGGAAGAGCGAGGTCAAGAATTATTCCAAAGTATTTGTGTGAATGAATAAATAAAGGGAAGGGTGAGGTCATCCTTAACCAAAAAGAAAACTAAGCAAGAGCAGGTTTGGAGTGGTAATAAGATCAAGAGTTCCCTTTTAGACATGAGAATTTTAAATTACAAATTAAACATCTAGTGAAAATGTGTAGTAGGAATTCGATGTACACATCTGGAATTTAGAGGGGGTGATCTGAAGTTATAAATTTGGGAGCCATTAAAATTTAAATGGTAATTAAAACCATGAAGCTGGAGGAAACATCAGAAGATAAACCTTTAGGGAAGAAAGAAATCGATGTACAAAGCCTGGACAAAGATCACGATTCAGAAATTGTAAGGAAACAAAGAAAACTGAGAAGGAGCAATGGAAGAAAGAAGAAGAATAAAAAGGCAGGACTCAGGAAGACATTCGGAGAACATCTTAAGGACGAGGGAAGACTAACTGTGATAAAAACTGTTTTAAGGTCAAATAAGATGAGGACTGAATTTGGCCATCTTTTTGACCAAAATGAAAATTTTTAAAAAAGGAAGGAAATCAAAAACCTCACCAGTGCTTTTTTCAAGCATTTTATTAGATTGCTAATCTCTATAATCCCCTAGGAAAAAGCAATTGTTTTATTTTTAGAAGGGAATTTAATGAATTTTATTTTAGTCTTTTCACCATAAAATTCATGCTCCAAAAGTCAGGGAACCACAATGGAAATTTTCCCTTTTGCAAAATTATTCATTCTAAACACTTTCTAAATTAGAGAAAATAAACATATGACTATCTTGTTTTAGGTCCCACACGGCCTACTATAAAGCAGATATAGCTAATGTGCCACCATCACTTACATTCTCACTGGCAGATTAGGACCCTGGAATCCATTATAGCAAAGAAACCACTGTTCTAAAGATTACTATATGTCTGAATTATTTCCTTTACTGAGGACATACTTAGAAAATTGTTTTAATTTTTTATAGGAAGGCTAGGGAAACAACTTGAGTATTTACATTGGAAAAAAAAAAAAAAAAACTTCCTCTATGATAGGCCTATGATAGGCCCGTGGACAGACTCTTGTTGGGGAGTTACTGACAAGCTCGGAGTGTATTTCATAGTAGAACAAGTAAGCATCTATTCAACATTGTTATTTTCAGCCATTACACAGGGTATAACCATAACTTAACAGGAGCAGGGACAGAGTGTCCATAGGATTGGCCCAACAAGGATCTTTGACCATGCCTCTGGCAACAGATAGTATACTCAACAAGAGAAATTCAGGCTTTTACAACCTAATCATGAAAATGGTGCCATTTAACTTCTACTGTGATATATTAACTAGAAGCCAACCACTAGGTTCAGTGCCCACATTAAGGGGAAAGGGTTACACAATGCGTGAATACCAGGAGGCAAGGATTAGTGTGGGACATCTGATGTAATGACTTAGCACACATATGTTTTTGAAAAGGGAAATATATGTACAAAATCAGTGTCATTTAAAATTATGAGTATGGAAAACAATTGTACATTTAATTTTGACATAATTTTATTAGAGATTATAATTTACTATTTGACTGAAGAAACATAACTGTGTTTTTAAATGGAGGTAAGGAATTTAAAATTTAGAAAGATGGAGGAGACTCAGTGTCTTCCTGTGTTACCTTTAGTTTAAAAATATCTATCCTCCTTACTCTTTGTGTCTTTAAATTTAGTAAATATTTATAGATTATACTACCATTGTAAATTAAAAAAGTTGTCAATAAAGTTATAGTTAAGATGGTATATAATGTTATTTTGACAAGAGTTGAGGAATACCTGAAAACTGCTTTACTAATCAACATTTTTCAGGGGTATGAAAAAATAAAATCAAATTGAATCCAAGAATACCATTATATAAGTTGAGTCAGTATTAAGTGACTCTCAATGCAGACCATTGATAAAGTTGCTTTAGAGAGAGAAAGAGAAAAGGAAAAGGTAAATAAAGAAAGAAGCAAAGAGAAAATAATAGATTGGCTGCATAATTCAGTGGTGATTGATTCAGGAACCACCTAGGAAGAGAGTTGTGCGACTTTGCTTACCACATCGAGGCAATCAACTGAAGAGTTGAAAGAATAATGAGGTAATTTAACAGCATTCTACTTTCTTGCAATTTTTTTTGACAATACTAGCATGGATAGAAATTTTTTTATATAAAAAAGATAAAAGGAAAGATATCTTCAGGGAAAACATTTAGTGGTTTAAAGCAAAATTATTAGTGAAAATGAGAATATTATCTGAAAAAAGAAAAGTCTCAGGAATTCTTCATAGAGAATTGGATAATTGGTTCAATTCTTTTAAAGAAATTTTGCAAAGCACTGTCTAAAAGACATTAAATTAGTCTTAAAAATACATTTGTCTTTCAGAACAAATGGAACAAGAATTGGAAATATATTACACTCTTCTCATTTAAGAGAAAAGCACATCTTTGCATTGAATGTTTCAGTTGAAATAAATTTTTATAACTCATTAAACGTATGTTATAGTTATAGAACCAAGTAAACTAGAGTAAAAGAGACAATAAACTTATTTGCTTCCTTTAGCAAGAGAATGTTAAAAGAAATTTTCCAAACTCAGGAATCAACAAAGGATAGTAATGGAATATCCTCTTCTGGCCTACTTTTCTGGATCAATAATTTAAATCCTTAGATAATTATGATAGCATTCGAAAGCCAAAAGTTAGATCATATCATTTTTAGAGTGTGATATATATTGCTTAATAAGAAAAATAATTTTCATAAAGATTGTTTGCTTTTTCTCTACACCATCAATAGCCTGAACCTTAGGCAAAGGTGGAAATTATTTGAGGGTGCCATCTGGAATGCTTCTAGAAGCACAGATGGTAGAGAAACTGCAGGATTAGGAAGACAGAGAAGCTTTGTTTTATACTGGAACATACCTAATGAGATTAAGGAAAAACAGGGAGATGAAATTGTAGCTGGCAGGAAAGCCAAAGTTATAAATCTGGATAAATAAGATTATGGAATGGGTAATGATTTATTGATATAATCGATGTGAGATTAAGTTAACAGAAGAATTACAATTTTGAGCAAAAATCAAGGTTACAGAGAAAAGTGTTAGGACAATTGAATAGCATAAATCTCAAATATTACATTTGCAGTCAGAAATTTTATTTAACAGAGCACAGTCTGTAGGCCATGGCATGGGTGATTTTTTAAAACAAACTTTTAGAATTTGATAAAAAAAGAAATAGATAGGATAAGGTAATTAATAAATTACTCACATGTATGTATTTGTGTTTGCATGTGTGTAAAATCCTAGTCTCCAAGATAAGATAATTCACATATTTTCAAATAAACATTAAGAAAGGTATAAAAACTGAGAACTGACTATATACCAGAGCAAGAGTCTCCCAACACCAATAAATTATATAAGACTACAACCCTTACCACAAAGCAATAAAGTTATAAATCAGAACACACTTCAATTGAGTTCAAAATTAAAATTGAAAAAAAAAAACACTTTTCAAATATATCCAAGAAAATATATTTATCAAAAGTACAAAATGCTATTGAAAATAAAAATAAAACATGTCAATACTTACAGGTGTAGCAGTTATAGTACTATGAGAGAGGATTATAAGTTTAAATGCATATGTTAAAATGGGAATATTTGAAAATTAATGTGCTAAATTTAGAAAAAAATGACAGGGTAAAGACAAGTAAAGTAGGACAAAGAAATAAGACAAATAAGAGTAGAAATTATTGAAAAAGAAATAAAAAATTTTAATCTCCAGTGATATTAAAACTTGACTATGTACCAACACAGTATGTACCAACAAAACAAATGATTTTTTCAAACGTGTCTTAGATATTAGAAAAATTTTGTAATAATACCAAATGAGAATCCTGAGGGCGAATTTGTAAAATAATTTGCAGTTTTTGCCAGCACAAGTCCCCTCCCTTTATAAATCACAATTATGAAAGCAAGGATTATTTTTTTTTTCATGAATCTGTAGTCAAAACCAAACACAGTTTCTGACATACAGTAAGCTCTCAATAAATTACCTGTTTAATTAATAAATTATGCAGGAGTTCAGTAGAACATTTAAGGAAAGAGAATTAAAATACCATTAGTCATTCTATTAAAATTTGTTTTCCATAGAGAGGATAAATACTGCTTTTAACTTTGTCTTTGATGAAAATAATGTTTTTAATTTTGTTATACAGCCAAATTTTAGGATCTCGTGGCCTTACTTATGACAGTCTTTTATAGATCCTTTAAATAAAAAGATCTATAATATTATATTATTAAATGATATATTACATATCTAATTTACAATTATAAGTAAAATATGTTTATTTAAATTGATTAAGAATTTTTAATTAATGCAATTTTACACTTACATGTTTTCTATTTCCATTTTTTTGTACCATGCTCCTGTATATTTGCCCATTTAAGATCATATATTTATTATCTAGTTTCAACAAAGATGCACATGCACTACTGAACTAGCTTTGAATAATGTCTAATGCAGTGCCATGTATATATAAACATTAACTAAAAAAATTAGATAATGAGGATAAAGGTGATATAAGCTCAATATATGGAAATCTACAAAAAGTATAATTTACCAAAAAAAATGTTAAACTCCCACACACTGCAAGAAAGTTCATAGACCATGAGCTGATATTAAATTTTATGGTAGTTGTTCTGGTGTGTACTTAGCCATCATTAAGGCTAAATTTACACAAAAACAATTATGAACTAAATGACATTAGTGTGACAAAATTGCAGAGCCAAATACATAGACAGCCTTCCCCTGACAAACCTGCCAGTCAAATAGGTCATCTAACTCAAGCCTAGATTGATATAAACTGTTAATTTTATTGACTATGCACAATTAATAATATTTTTCTGGTCTATTTTACTGTTCTATAACTCAGGTTTTTCCCACTAAACAATGTATTAGATATTTTCAGTAAGTTACTCAGCATTAATATATATATATACATATATACATATGTATATATATATAATTTTTACATATACATAATATTTATACATATAATAACTTTCTGTCCTAGAGTAGAAGACTGTAATGCAAAGAGTCACCAATGAGATAGAAACTTTAAATACACATTTGGTTTGGTCTGAATGTGCCTGTCTCCCAAAATCCATGTTTTAAATCCTAATGCCAAGGTAATAGTATTAGGAGGCAACACTTTGGGAAGTACTTAGGTCATAAGTGTGGAGCTCTCATGAATGAGATTAATGCTCTTATGAAAGAGACCCCCACAGAGTTCTCCAGACCCCTTATGCCATGTGAGCACACAGCTAAGAAGTCTGACACACAAACAAGGGCCCTCACCTGACCATACTGATAATCTGAGCTTGGACTTTCAACCTCCAGATATGAGATATCAATTTCTGTTGTTTATAAGGCACCTATTGTGTGGCCTTTTGTTACAGCAACTTGAACAGACTAAGTAAACATGTTTTTGCTTTAATGATTTTATGACCAGATTTAAAGGGTTGACAGATGCATAATTTTCCAGGGAATGATGATCTATAATTGAATAAACAAACTGAAGAAATAAGAAGGGAAGCTTGACAGAAAAGAGTAGAAATTAGTAAAGCAAACAGTAAAATATTCAATTATAGAATATAATTTATTTATATTTATTTATATCCACTTTATTTAAAAAAGAATTGAGAGATAATTAAACACACACATATAGGTATTTCCATCTATATAAGTTTTCATATGTGTCCAATACTTTTCTACCTACAATTCAAATTGCTATCTTAAAAATGTAAGTTGATAACTATATGTACAAATCAACTTCTATTCATATCAAGCAGTTGTTAATTCTAATCAACCAATCTCTGTATAACCTGATGCTAAAACTAAAAACAAGGAAATGTACCTCTTTCTTCAGAATTAAAACTAAAATCTTAACTAAAACAGAAACTTGATAAAAAAAAAAAGAGCTGATAGGTAAATAAATAAACTGTGGAAAACCTTCAAGAAAGGAACTATAGTTTGCATCACAGAAGAAAACACAAATGACTTCACATATTTAAAATTAACATTACCAATAATAAAACTGAAACATTTATGATAGTTGTCTCCATAGAAAGATGACTTAATTATTAAATTTTACAAGGTAGTTATATCTCATTCTCATGTATTAACCTAGTATATAGCAGTCACTTTCCAGTGAGAGGACAGACTATTTATTGTAATAATTTATCAAGTTTTGTCTGCTGAGAAGGGAAAGATAAATACAAACCAAAAGTATTTTCTCTTACAGCCAAAGGATTTATAAATAGAAACTGAAAAACATTTTATTGGAATTCAATAAAAAAGTTATATGTTTAGAAATTCTAGCTACATTAATCTTGATAAAGGTTTAGCAAAACTAACTTATAAGATTTACATTGGGAAAAAATAGATGTAGGGCTTAGACTTGGTTTGATCAGTAGAATATGGATGTAAATTATATTGTGTAATTCTCTTTAAAGGAATCCTATGTTTCTGCTTGCCCTCTCTTGTGCTTCTGCCATCATAATAGAAAGGACATGCATTGTGTAACCTGCTACATCAAGGTGGATTAGAAATATGTGGTGCTAACCCATACCCAACCTAGAGCTTATTAAAATCAAATCTATCTCAGTCTAGAGCAGCCACACTTAGCTGACCTGAAAACAAACAACCAAATTAAATATTTTTGTTTTAAACCACTGAGACTTAGGATGGTTTCTTACACAGCATTATTGTTTCTTTTTTTGTTTATTTTATTTTTAATCACAGTTGACATTCAATATTATTTTAGATTAGTTACAGGTATACAGAGGAGTGGTTAGACATTTATATAATTTATGAAATGATTCCCCCAATTAGGTATAGCCACCTGGCATTATACAGTTATTACAATATCATTGACTATATTTTCTATGCTGTACTTTACATTTTGTGACTATTTTGCCACTATCAATTTGTACTCCTAAATCCCCTCACCTTTTCACCCACCCTCCTAACCCTCTCCCATCTGGTAACCATTAGGTTATTCTCTGTATCTGTGAGTCTTTTTCTGTTTTGTTTTTCTCTGTTATTGTTTAGATTACACATATTTGAAATAATATGATATTTGTCTTTCTATGTCTGATTTGTTTAATTTAGCATTTATCCATTTTGTTCCAAATGGTAAGATTTCATTCTTTTTTATGGTTGAGTAATAAATACTCCATTGTATATATCTATTGCTTCTCTTTATCTCACCAAAAGGATTTCTTCCAGAGAGACCCATGTTATGCATAGTGATGATTTGATTTCTTTAAACTGTCATCTGACCATCTCCTACTGGCAGAATGTAACAAACAGCACCATTTTCATATGCTCCAATATTACGCTATTATCATTGTACAATTCCTTTTTAATTTTGATATTTTTTTGAACTTTTACTTCTAAACCTTTAACAAGTCTGTGCTCTTAGATAAGCTTTATATAGCTTTAACCCTTACCCCATCATTTTTCTGGCACTAAACATTTAGCTTCTTTCAAAAGTGAACCTCTGCTTTTGAGAGTATATGGATTGGGCTGGTAAGTCTAAATTAACTTGCTACTATCTACTATTTCTCCTTGACTAATCTGAATCACAGTCTACTTTGTCTTCTGTTTTTTCTCTAAGCCAACCTTGTAATTCTTTAATAGACATATACAAAAGTTGTTAAATTTACCAAGTATATTGACTTAAAAGACATAATTACAAAGCATATATAATCAATATTTTTAAAGCATGTTTAAAATACCAAATATATTGAACTTTCTGTATTTGTTGAATATGGTATAGCCAGTGGGTATATGTGAGATTTTCTTTTTTCTAATCAGTTTGAAACTAAATTGCTGTTCGATCCTTAGTTATTTCCATGAGTCTGGTCAAGATATTAAATTTATTGAGCTTCAGTATCCTCCATATAAAGTTTTGTTTAAAATAGCTCAGAGTTTTATTGTGTCTACATTCATGAATAATATTAATGAATAAGACATAGTAAGTCCTACTCATTTTTTAAGATCTTCTTGTCAGTAGAGGGAACTGAAGGAAAAAATGGAGAAATAACACAAAACATGTAACTTTACAGTTATAAAACACAGAGATAATCTGTTCTAACCACCTAATTTTATAGCTGGCTAAACTGTGGTCCAAAGAGAGTTACTGTTTTTTCCTGAAATCTCTCAAGAAGAGAGTGGCAGGAAGACGATGACATGTTCAAAGTTATATAATAAATCTAAGGGCTGAGAATGGAGCTTCAAAATATTTGCTTTTCCCTGGGTATGGAAGGCCTATCTACATTAGCAAACTGTCTTAATATCGTATAATATTATCTCCAAAGAATTTAAAGATATAACTGATTTTTACACTATTCAGTAGTCCTAAAACACCCACATTTTATTATGTCACCTCAATGAAATCTTTAAAAATCAGTTATGACCAATGATTGCTATGCAATAGGAAAAAATAGTGCAAAATAAATCCAATTTGTTGAAAATTTATTCCTTCAACATTAGTTTTTGAGACTAGCCCTGCTTTTTATTATTACTATTATTTTATCAAATTAGCTCATCTAGATCACCAGAGAGACAGATGACACTTTTGAGATATATTCTACTGTTATTCATCTCTTCTAGAAAACAAGACTATATCAGATCTTGATTTCAAAGAAAAATAATAATAAGTTGAATTATTTCCTGTTAGTCTTTAAAATTCTAATACTGGGTGTGTAATGAATGTGATA
The DNA here is from genome assembly GCA_030015415.1 of Cynopterus sphinx. Taxonomy (NCBI): domain Eukaryota; kingdom Metazoa; phylum Chordata; class Mammalia; order Chiroptera; family Pteropodidae; genus Cynopterus; species Cynopterus sphinx. Next base: position 15,938,460 of record CM057380.1, read on the forward strand.
AGAGTGGAAACTCCTTGGGGTAAATACAGTTTTAACATCACAAAGCACACATTTTAATCCTTCTTACATTATGGACTCTGAGAAAACTTGTATTTTTGCTCCCATGTGGAGTTTATATTTCCCTGGGTCCTTTATTTCCTAGCCTTAGCTGAAACCATAGAGACAACTACTCATGTCACATTTTCTCCCCAGACACAATCCAAGATTACTAAAAATCTCACAAGTTATCTTGTTTTTGAAAGATTTACAACCAGATATCCTGACCAGATAAGTTGGATAAGTGAACTTGAGATTGGTATCTGAAATGAACTCCCTTACCATTTAAGACTTGTCATGGGTGATACTATCAAAAAGTAGCACACGTAGCTTATGTTCACTGGCAAGAAAGGGCTTTGGCATGCTGCCTAAGGAAAAATACCTGCAATTCAGAGAATTATGATGACTTTTTTTAATGTTTCCATACCTTTTCAAAGTTTCCACTGAATCAGGGTCATTTAGCTCTACTCTCTACTTTCAACTGACTTTAACCTTTTTAGTATGAACCTTGATACAAAAAAGACACCTATGATAATCAGACTTTTTAATTATCTCTCTCAGGTTCTGGGTCAGGATGTTGATGTTGTTATTCTGCTAGATAGTAATGCTCCCTGAAATGAAGGGGCATGCATGGAAGTCAAGGATTTTTCAAATTAATGCTTTTTGTTTGTTTCAAATTTGGCTATGACTCAAATATATTTGTTGGATTTCTGAAAAATCACTGTTTCTTTGCTTTTGTGTTTGAAGAAAATAGCAGCAGCCCTGCTCACTCAAACACATATTTTTCGTTCTGTTATCTTTAATTTTCTTTGGAATTAACATTTGGAATTAATAACAATTTCACAGATCAACATTTTCTTGTTTTCCTCTCAGCTACTCAATGCTTTCTCATTCTTCTCCCTTACTAGATGATGGAATTGTAAATAGCAAGTAAGTCTGGAAAATAATTTTTTGAAGGAGGGTCTTCAGGTACAGGACATTAGAAAATGAAGGCTGTTTTAAGATCTGTCCCTGGTCTTCCGAATCACTGGAATATTATGCATCAGTTCTTCTCAGTATTATCTTTTCCACATGTGTATAAACTGTGAAGCTAGACTGCCTGGATCTTTACAGGTTGGGCAAATTACTTTATCTCTCTATGACTTAGTGTTTTTATATGTAAAGTGGGAGAAATAATCATTTTTACCTGCTAAATTTTTTGAAGATGACAAATAAATGCTACATAAGTATAGAATTTTCTATAGTGCAAGATAGAATCAATTAAAATTAATCATGCTAAGCCAAATAAGCCAGATGGAAAAAGTTGAAAACTACATGATGTCACTCATATGTAGGACATAAACCTAAAAGTAGCAAATAAACAGAGACTCATAGACATGGACAATAGACTAGTGGTTACTAAAGGGTAGGAGTAGGGGGGAGGTAGATGGGTTAAAAGGGGTCAAATATGTGGTGACAGAAATTAACTATGGGTGGTGAACACACAATGTAATATCTATATCTATATCTATATCTATATCTATATATATATAGATATAGATACACACACACACACACACACACACACACACACACTTTACTGTTGAATTGTACACCGGAAAATTACTGGATTTCATTAACCAATGTCACCACAATAAAAAATAAATAATATAATAAAATAAAATAAAATAACCCCAATTGTTAGAGAGGCATCACTGGGTAAAGGAGAGCAGAATGAAATATGGTTTTTGACTTTAATTCTCTAACTCAAATTCAACTTGACCAACTTGGAATTTGTAAAATCAGAAATTGTCACTAGTTCCATCCTTCCTAGGAGGTCTTGAATTCTCAGACCTAGTGAGCAGAGTTGTAGCCAGAATAAATTAGCTGGATTCACTGGATCCACAATTGTAAATCACAGAAAAATGAAGAAAATAAAAGGTAAAAATGGTGTGGGTGATGCAGGACAAGGAGAAATATTAAGTATGCAAAAGAAAGAGGGAAGAAGGAGGGAAAACTGAATAGCAAATCAGACCAAGCTCCAGTGAAAACAGTGAGGTTGTGAGCTCTTAGAATAAGCATTACTATGATTTTTCATCTTAGTATTCTTACATGGCACATGGTACATTTTTAATTAATTTTGATTGAATAAATGCATTTATCAAGAGAGTGAATAGTTTGGTTACATGAAGTCAAGTGCCAGTGACTGTCAGTTGAAACAAACCTGACAATGAGTTTTTGCAGTATTATTTTATCTATTCCTTACAGTAAATTTTAAGAGTATATTTTAGTCAGAGGATAGAAAGAAGATCTTCAAGGCCTTTTTTTAATTTGCTGTTTTTAGGTATAATTAACAAAATTAAATTGCTCATATTTAAAACATAATTTTAAAATTTTGACATGCGAAACTGCTGAAATTTGAGATTATAAGCATATTCATCAATCACTTATGTTTTCTCATGGCCCTTTCATTTCTTTCTTCTGTTTCTATCCCCTGTTTTATATATTTTGTTTTTGTTTTTGTTGTTATTTCAAGCAAGTGGGTAAATTTGGCTCCTGTTTCTACATATTGGTTAGAAACAAAAATCTCCTCTTTATTTATCATCAAATATGAAGACAGCCTTGCATTATAATTACATATAGTTGACATACTATATGACAGCAAGACATATATAACAAACTTCTAGAAATTATTTTTATTCTTCCTTCTGGAAGATAGAAATATGTATGATAGGGGAGTGAAGGGCTGGGAACTAAATCTCAGAAAAGACCAAAAATTTAAAAAGGAGAAACTAGTTAAAAGGGAAAATTTTATTAAATAAGGGACAGCATGGTGATTAGAATATCATCAAATAAATAAAAATACTTTTTCATCAAAATGTTGGTATTTCATTTATATTTCAGGGCCTAAAGGTGGGATAGCTAAAGAGATGGTGAAGGCAGTGGCTACTACTAGTTACAAAAGCATCCTAGTAAAGTGAAGGCAGAAAATGGAATGTCATCTAGCAGTAACAGGAAGATCAAGTAAAAGTTTTAATATGATATAGAACTGTGCTTCTCAAAAGAGGAAGATTCTATGGAATTATTATCATGTGATTTAATGAAAAAATAAAATTAGGGTATATGTTGCTAAATTTATGCTTTTTCTATCATATAATATCTACTTAAAGTACAATCCTTAAAGTGTTTGTATTCCTTCACATGGCCCTACTGAGCAAAAAATACTACAGCTGCTAAACTGATTAGTCATTTGTACCTAGATTTGGCCAGTAAGAATACAGTAAGTCCAAAGGGATTGAGGAAAAAAGTAAACAAGAGCTATATATCATCTTCCTGTATCCACAAGATGGCACCAACCTGGAAAGGGCAGATATAGATGACATTAATGGCAGGCAACTCTGTCATTGAAAAACCGATTCAACATTGAAATTCAGCTGCAGCTATACCCTAAGGAAGATGAAGTGGAAGGCTCCATGGCTTTGAAATAGCCTGCCACAAGATGGAGAACTTATTAGGAAATAGCCTGTCACAACACTTCACAAAACTGCCTAGTTTGGGAAATTAATAGATCCCATAACTGACAATTTTTAATAATATATAATGTATTTCTTAATACAGATTATTTAGCAATGGTCATTAAAATGACAATGAATATATTACATGAAAAAAGAATCTAAATATTCTAAATCTAATTAAAAAATTCATATTTATAGCCTTCATTGATCTTTATTCAACCACTGAACATGAAGGAAGTCCACTGCCTTTCTAATCTCCAAATTTTTATTATGTTTAATCATTAATTTATTGAATAGTTTATTTGAAATGTACAACTCTTGATTCAATAAATGTTATAGCTATCTAAAGTGGAAGAACCTTAAAGGTTAATTAGGCATTCATGCCCATTATATGGATGAGGAAACAAGTTTTTTAAAGACAAAGTACTTTTACTAAATGCAGTAGTTGCTGATGATAGATAGATAGGTAGATAGATAGATTATGATATATTCCCACTAGTGTGTTTTTTAATTCACAAAACTGGTTAAAATTTATAAACAAAAATAACATTTTTGCAAATACTGAGAAGAGTTAAATGCATTACACGTTTTAAACACCTTACCGTATTTTCAGAACTCATAAAGACCAGTACTGCCATCTTGTGTCATTTCAGCTATTTATCAAAAAGTTATATAATTGTTTCTTAATAAATTGCGTAGAATACGATTTAGGTAGTAAACTCATGGACCTTGGATTTAGAGAGGGTTTTATGAACTTGACCTCCAAGTCAAGGGAAGTAAAAGCAAAAATAAATGTATAGGACTACATCAAACTAAAAGTCTTCTGCACTGCAAAAGAAATCGTTGACCAGGCAAGGAGAGAACCATCCAAATGGGAGAGCATATTTGCAAACAATGCCCCTGATAAGGCCCTACTATGCAAAATATAGAAAAACTCATACAACTCAACAATATAAAGCAAACAATCTAATTTTTAAAATGTGCAGAACACCTGAATAGACATTTCTCCCTAGAAAACATACAAATGGCCAACGGACATATGAGAAGATGCTCAATTTCACAAGGTATTAGGGAAATGCAAATCAAAACTAAAATGAAATACCATCTTACACCTGCTATGATGGCTAATATCAACAGACAAGTAATAACAAATGTTGGAGAGATTGTGAGCAAATATGAACCCTCATACAATGCTGATGGGAATGCAAATTGGTACCACCACTATGGAAAAAAATATGGAGATGCCTCAAAAAACTAAGAATTGAATTAACCTATGATCCAGTAATCCCTCTTCTGGATGTTTACTCCTCCAAAAAACTGAAAACATTCATTGGTAAAGACATATGAACCCTGATATTCCTAGCAGCATTATTCACGATATGCTAGTATGCTATCAAAGTGCCCTACAATAGATGATTTGATAAAGATGTGGTTCATATATATAGTGGAATGCAACTTTCATAAGAAAAGGTAAAATACTGCCATTTGCGAGAACATGGATGGAGCTTGCGATAATCATGCCAGGTAAAATAAGTCAGACAGAAAAAGTTGAAAACCATATAATTGCACTCATTTGTAAGATATAAAACTGAAAACAACAAACAAACACGACAAGCAAACAGACTCATGGACATGAACTGTGGTTTAATGATATCAGCAGGAAGGGGGCAAGAGGTGATCGATAGAGGTAATAGGAGTTAAATATTTGGTAATGGAAAGAAATCTAACTTTGGGTGGTAAACACAAATGTAATATATCTGTGACATACTGTTGAATTGTACACTTGAAACTTATTTCATTTTATTACTATCACCCCAATAATTTTTAAATAAAAATTATAATCTTTTCTATTTTTATTATCAACATGACTTGATTAAATACATTATATAGTATACAATATATAGTATGTATAGTTTGTATATAAATACATTATATAATATGGTTCTATATTTCTAAAACTATTATTAACTTGAAATAAAAACATTCTTCTCCTTAAAACTAAAATTATAAAATTTTAAATAAATCAGAATAAGATTAAAAGTAGTAAATTATTATAAGACCAAAATATTTAATATATACCCTGTAGGTGTCTTTTTTATATCACATAGGTCATGATTTTTTTACATATAGGAAATTACATAATTATGATAGGCAAAGGCAGAGACATATATCTATTTTGTATATTTATATATTATGTATATTAATATATAATTATATATGCATATTGTTTTATAGGCTATAGCTTGGGTTTGTTGAAAGGTATGTTGAATAGAACTTAAAATTTTTTTTTTTAATTTTGCTCAAGATAATATTTCTATTACAGTAAAACTAGGGGAATTTTTAAATTTTACAATCACGGTGATAAAGACAACACAATCATAGTTTCTGCTCTTCATGATGAACAATCTCTAATAAAATATAATTTATAAAAATATTTTATTATTTTCAGATTAAAATAAATTTATTTCTAAAGAAGTAAACAATGAAAAAAGGATTTTTTATTAATACATTTAGAATTTATTGAATTCAATAAAATATTTAATATATAACTATACTATAAATAAGTGGAGCAGATACTTACATTAATTATTTAATGAAATGTTTGCCACAACTTTGCAGTAGCAAAGGTTGAAGTGGCAAGTATAATTACGCTTCTGAATATCAAGGATAAACACTCAAATATCAAGGTCAAATACTTAAAAATTAGAAAAGTAAAGAATTCAAGCCAAGTTTTCTGATTCCAAGTTTATCTGTCTTTCAAATCACAGCTGACTCTCCCAAAGCTATCTATAATCTATTCCTATGAAGAAATACAATTTACAAAAGCAATGATGTATGTACATGTTGTATAAAGAAAACTATTTTCGCTTATGTATTCTCAATGAGATAAATAGATTGATGTATTGGACAATGAAATCTATGTACTTTTATGAAATACTTTGTGCTCTGCCATATTTTATTCAACAATTTATTTCCCAATTCAGGTTGTTATTTATTCTGAGCATACAAAATGATTTTATTAAAGCATTTGGAACTAGGGTAGTAATTGACTGCTGCTGTCTGTGAACTACAAATAAAAAAGAAAAATACTAGATAAAAGAGATGACACTTTCCAACATTTTGAATTCTTTACAAATTGCAGAATAAGTGAGTTGCTAGTTATGCATTTCTATTCAAAATTTTTCTAAGACACAAAATAGGAATGAATAAGAACCACAATTTTGGTGTTATAAATAGCTCTTGCATGCATTATTCCAATTGTTCCTCAAAACAATCTTATGAAGCAAGTGCTTTCATTGATATTTTATTGATGAAACTGGGCCTCAGAGAGGTTAAATTACTTCCATAGGCTCACACAGATGGTAAATGATAGAATCAGGCCCCAAACATGGGATTTCAGATCCTAAATTTTCATGAATTTCCACCACTCTACTATGATACTAGTTTTTTCCCTGGATACCTGTAAAAGTAACTTGCTTGTCTCCTTAGATATTTTTGGACCATTGCCCAAAATAAAGGCTTGCTTATCTCCCATAGTTATATGACTTGAGATTGGTAAATTTTAGACAATTTTATCTGCAGCTTGGACAAATAATACAGAGAACGTTAAGTAAACCCTAAGGATTGTCATCTTTCTAGTTTTGATAATTCCTCATGCAATGTCCAAATATTATTTTGTTGTGTGTGTGTGTGTGTGTGTTTGTGTGTGTCTATGTTTGCTAACTTTTAAAACATTTTTGTTATGGAAAAATTCAAAATAGACAGATTAAACCAACACTATAAAAATCCTCTATGTATTCATCACTCAGTATTCTACCAAGTTTTACATCATTGTTACCTCCATCCATAATTTTTCTTATCACTGGAGGAGGATTATGAGGACAACATTGATGATGACCATGATAAGTACTACCTGTGCAGCTTTTAAAGTCATATATATTTTTATTTACATACAATTTACATTCATTAAAATTTAATTAACCCATGTTAGTATTTGTATTCATGAGTTTTGACAAAGACTGACATTCATATAACCATCACCACCATGACCAAATAATTTTAAAGTCGGAATAATAAAAATGAAAAGGATATCAATAATATTATTTTGATGATCTAAAGTAAAAATTATATACAGAAACTATGGTATCAAAGTGAAATATTTTAATTAGTCTATTTTGTTCCCTTAAGCAGACTGGATATGTTACCTCAAAAAAAAAAAAAAAAAGAAAGGAAGAAAGTTTATGTAGCCATGCAGGTAAAATAAAGCCAAAATCTATCCCTATGAAAAACAAGAATCATGAGGGGAAATCACAGGAAAGTAAGATGGTGTGTATACTACGTTAAAAGATCTCAGTTCTCACACTGCATAGTTACTGCTACTTTGCATCTCTCTGTGATCTTGTTTTTTTCTTACCTACATGTCAAATAGATTTGTTTTTCTTTTTAGTATCAGTTCAACAGTCTATGGAAGCTCACTGTCTTAGTTCTTTTTTAAAACCCATAACTATTGTCTACCCTCCCTATGGACACAGCTGACAGTAGATATTAAGCTTTCTTCCAGTATTGGCAAATTTCAAGCATTATTTTCTCAACAGGAGGCTGTGTGAAGGAGTGGTAAATGCAGCCAGGGTGTCAGTTTCTGTTTTTTGCCTCTCAAATAAAAACTAATATGAATTGACCTAGACAGAAAAAAAAAAGAAAAGAAAAAAAAAAGGAAATTTTTTCCACATATATTAAAATTTTCTCTGGCTAGGCTGACATAAATCATAGCTGACTTCATGGGTTAATTTTGTTATTATGAGTCAGTATATATCCATCTCTCAGCATTGTCTTCCATTGTGGTAGTTCTATTATCAAGTAAAAATACAATAGATTTGACTTCAGCTCTTTCAACTTTTATGTATGGAGTATTAGGGAACACAATAAGAGTCTCAAAGTTCTCATCATGAATCTTACTCAACCCTTGCTCTGATTGGATTAAATAACAATCTGTGAAGTGATCACTGTGATCAAGAGGGTAAGATAAACTGTCTTAGAACTAAAGCTGTGAGATGGATCCCCACCAAAAAGTTTATGGACTAAATATGGAGAAAGGGCAATCTCCAAATTCCTATTAGAGGAAGTAGAGGTAAGAGGCCTACATACTGGGTGGCCAAAAAATAACAAGTACATATTACACTGGGAAAACTTGGTTTTATCAGGAAGATAACTATCATAACTAATTAAGAACATAGCCTATTATAAATAAGTATTTTTGCTACTGTTCTAAGACTGGTCTAACACTGAATTCATTTTGATGAAACAGCATCATTCATCTCATTGAATAATGAATTTGTTGTTTACGATGTTACTATGCTAAAACTCTGAGTACTTTACTAAAATTACAAAATATTTTAAAACAGACTTATAACAAGTCATATATGATACTGGTCTAGTAATAATTTTAACTTATGTCTTTTAACTTATATTTAACTTATGTCATTTAACTTACATTTTTAAATTTTATGAAAAAATGTTAAAATAATGCCTTAAGTTCTAAAATATAGATATTAAGGATTTTTTAAAAATTAACTTGAAATTCCTTGATTATTTCTTCTGAGTTATGTTACAGGCACAAGTTTATGTAATGAAAATCAGAGACACAAATCATCTGAGAATACGCATCATACATGCATATATCCTGGTGCACAGACGCAATACATGATTGAGTTTTGTGCTGTTAATGAGGGACCACATGTTAAACATATTCTAGAACATATAATGTATTGACATAATGTGTTAAAATATCAATAAAGTGTATTTATTTATTATATGTACATATAATATAGGTAGCTCTTACATTCATTTGAGGTGATGGAACACATAACTGATGCACCAGCGTCAACTTTGAAAGAGCCACAGGGACATTTAAATTTTGTATCCCGCTTGGAGGGAAATTTTTGCAAACAGTTTGATGCTTCATCCAGTATGCCTAGTCAAATAGAAATTCGTCTACCAGATTACTATTAAATATGAAGTTGCAGAACACCCAGAGGGGAAAGAGTTAAAGATCTGAACCCTGTCCAGGCCTCGCAGAGGTACTATCTTAGGTACCTCATTGAGAATAAAACCTTTATCCATGTCTATCAAAAAGATAGCTGTGAAAAGTAGGTTTTATGGAGAATAATCAGGAGAATATATGTCTTTCCTTTTCTTTGTTTCAATGCTTTTCAATATAGGTAGGTCTAAAGTATAATTTGTAAATTTGTAGCACATAAGGGGAAAGTTTTTTCTTCATACATAGGTGTGTTTAACTATTAAAATAATCTAAACATTTATATGTGAGTTTAATTTTAGGACTTGTCAGACTGCAAAATATTGCTAACATATATCACTTATTGTGTGCTATGTACAGTTAATAGCACTTTATATTTATTTATGAAATCATTTAATTTTTAAAATCTTCCTGATGCGTGGAGGTACTATTATCAACACTATTTAAAAGATGAACAAACTGGAATACAAAGGAATTAAGGGATTTATCTGAGGTCACACAGATGATAAATACTCATGGTGACTTTTTAACAATGAGATTTAGAAGGCATTTTTTTCCTTATTTGAAAATATCATCCCAACATAAACACCTATAATTTTGAAAGCACATGTTCTACAGAACAAAGTGTGACCACTGTTGTTTCACATAGTTCAAATATTTCATTGTTCTAAGTCACATCATGGGAGAACTATATAATAGATTAAATCTTGCTTCTCTTAGATTCGCTTTTACTAGTCTCTCCTCTAGAACTCAACTTTCCACATATGTTCACGCATGCTATGTGAAACACTAATAGTGAGATATATAGTCATGACAAAGCAACAAGGACAAGATTTAACTTTCCACGTTAAATAATGAAAGCAATGTACAAAATATATAATGTTTTTCAACCATTGAATAAAGGACAGCTCAGAACAGTAATCCCAAATAAATGAAATAAATGCGCCCAGTTCACTGCCTGGAGAGTTTCTCAGACAAAACACATGAGGGATTTCAAGGGGGTTCTTGCTGAGTTGAGGAGACGGAATTCAGAGTACAGGGAGGAAAACTTCAGAGAGGAAAAAGTTGCTCAGGGAGGAAGAGTTCTTAGGTCTGCAGGTTTTCTTCTGAGCGACCACCAGCCTCTCACAGAGGCTTTGCCTATGTGAAGAAGCTGTAGAAAGACCCACGAAGCAGGTACAAAGATCACTGGAGACCACACACACCTAGGAAAACCTCTGGTGTGAGGTAGTCCTCAAGTCCTCAGAAAGATATCACCTCTATTGTGGGGCCGAATTACCCCTAAATGCAAGTCTGTTCTGATGCCATCTAATAAAACCTTGAAGGCAAATCTTACATTGATGGAATTGTTTCCAAGACACATAATTTAGTTCCAGATGAAGTACCAAAATATTGAAACATACACAAAGCAGTCCAGCATCTAATGAAGAAGAAAAAGATTATCCATCTTGAAGTCGTCACCATTGGGTTGAATGGAAGTTGGGTGTCACTCCAACAGCATGGGGAGGGAGATGGATAATGACAGTGCAGACACATATAGTTAACATTTTCCCTTGGTTCTTCTTCAAATCACAGCAGTGAAGAAATTCAATAGAAACATATAAAAATGACGGCAATAATAAAATGAATAACCAAGGATGTTAAACTATTTTATATAGACCCCATATGTTTGTTGATCATAATTAGGAATTAAAAATAAATGATAATGACCAAGTTTTCTTATATTTTTAAGGTGATGGGTACTTCACATATTCCTCAAATGAAAGTGTTTTTTCCAAGAACATTTCTGATGTTTTTTCCTTCTCATTAGCCTTCACTTAGACTTCTCTACCAGAGAAAGGGGGTTTTAATGTTGGCAGATTTGACAGAAGGGCTCTGAAATATATGTCTATTGTCTTCTGGTCTCCATCTCATCAGGATAAGTCTGTGTGTGTGTGTGTGTGTGTGTGTGTGTGTGTGTGTGAGAGAGAGAGAGAGAGAGAGAGAGAGAGAGAGAGAAAGAGATTTCCTTTGTCATTGTCATGAAAGGAAGTAGGAAAGGCCACCCAAAAATACGCTACGTCAGCAAGTGGATTATTTTGAATCAAAGGCAATCAAGACTTAGCAGACAGACTCAAGAAAAGCATTTTACCTGTTATTTAGCTAAAAGAATTCAGATAGGGGACCTATACCAGAAAGGGAGACATTATTAGAGATAACCTTTTCTTTAATAATTTGAAAACTTTACCTGCTTGGGGAGACAAACATGATTACCAAATATTTGCTCTTCTTATTTGCCTGCGAATTGTCTTCCTCCCCTTTAACGCCCCAGGCCCCTGTCCCATTCCTTAGCTCAGGAAGAAGTGACGCAAGCCTCAAATGCCTGATTGCCTTTGAGTCTCATATTTTTATGAGACTCGTGCACATATAAAATGAACCTTGTTTTTCTTCTACTAATCTTTCTTATGTCAATTTACTTATTAGGCCAACCAAAGAACCTAGAAGGGAAGAAGAGAAACTTCCCTCTAGAATTGCCTGTGGGTATTTAGACATAAGGGTGGGTTCTCACCTGTGGCATTACCTAGGTGGCCTTCATGTTGTCCTCAGCTTGACTAAACTTAGGATAGGCTTCTTCCTGACTGTGAGACCCAGACCCTCCCATTTCTTAAAGCATTTACTTTAGGAAACTTGCAACTGTGAATTCTGTCTTTGCCCTTTTGAGATGTAAATCTTCTACAACCCAGGAATATCTTTCTCAATATCCTGGAAGCCATCTCTTTGAAATATAACCCTCAAGAAAGATACGTCCCAGTTGCCAGTCTCTGTAGGAGAGTAGAAGCTTAACCTAAGTAAGTGACAATTAGCAAACATAGAAGATCTAGTCATGTTTGCCATTTCCCTTCCTGGGGTCCTCTAGTACTTCTTCTTTTCATCCCAAGTTTTAAAAGCCTCCTGTGTTTTGGTTCAGCTGTTGAGTTCCGTCTCTCTGCCCTATTGCAGAGTCCTGACTGTTATTGGAGTAGACTTGAGTAAAATCTCACTTGCCTTTTTAACACCTTCCCTGTGCATGTTTTTTTCTTTTACAAGCAAGCAAACTAGTAGTTTTGAATACATAAGTTAAATGTAAGGTAGAGAATTGGAAGTTAAAGTTCACTTCTGAACAAAGCTACATTTCCTGACTCATAAGCAGGTTTCTTAGTTGGAAAACATAGAGAAAAGTGACCTGAGAACTAGAAAACCCAACATCAGTTATCAGAAAATTTTCACAGATTTGGCATTTTCAAATCTCAAGTCAATTTCTCTCTCTCTCTCTCTCTCTCTCTCTCTCTCTCTCTCTCTCTCTCTCTCTCACACACACACACACACACACACACACACACACACACACACACTATTTTGATTGAGCTATCAAATGGATGACAAGCAGAATTCCCTTCCTGCCCATTGGTAGAATCCAAACATTATTATGGGTCTGAAATGTTAACGAATAGTGCAGACCTTTACTATTTTTTTAAATGAGGCACGTGCAAGTGGACTCATTACACAAAGAAAATTAATTAGCAAAAGACCTGATTATATAATTCAGATTGAAATTCTTATAGTTTCACTACTCTAAGCCACTTCTCTATTTCTACCTAACTATATTAGAAGGCATGTTTTATCGAGATATTATATAGAAAGGGAAAATATTGTTTTTTGATTATCAAATTATTTCAGTTATTGCCTATTAACAGGGACTGAGCTTGTTAGCACATCTTAACCCATGACTCCTTTAAGCAACATCAGAGAATTCACTGCTCTCACTTTCTTCCTACTTTTCATTGACCTTGGGCTCTTTTACACATGCACTCTAGCAGAGATGCTTAAGCCAAATGGCAGTGTTAAAATAACAAAAATCATACAATCAGCAGCATTCGGTCCAGTTACTTTTGAATTGGACATTTAGTGTCGTAATTTGCTTTGTTTCTTATAAAACAAACAAACAAACAAAAGATTTGTCTACCTCTTTGCAAATTGCCTCATTTATAGATGGTACATGCTAAAATATTGTCAAAGAAAGGGGAGTAGGGAATGGATTTTCTTTATGTCCTTATAAGATTTCCTTTGAAAAGCCAGTAAATGGCTCTGCTCACATTTTCTTTGGTCTTATGTTAATCTCATTTCATTGAGATTCAGAACCTCACTGCAAACACTAGATTATTATGTATACAATCAAAGTGCCTGCATTTATGCACTTGATTGTTAATCATATCATTAACTCTTTAACACCTTATATCTCTGAGCAAATACTTTACCAAAGTAAGTATACTTTGACCAAGTACTGACGGATTTCCCAAGCTTACCAGATAATTCCTGTTATGCAAATCATTTCAAAAACAATACAACAAACCTCGTGTCCCCCGGCAGCAATTCACAGGGTGAGTGGAGATACTTCTGGGCACAACTCTCCTCTGCCTTTCTCCAGTTTTGGCTCACAACATTTCTCAGCCTCAGCTTAAGGTCTGCAATGATGCACCCTGATGAGTGAGAGCTGTTCTCAGTGTGAGTCTTATTAGCATTTTTCTGTGCTTGGCAATAAGCAACTTAATACTCCCTATAGCCTCACTCCTTCATTGCCCCCAGCAGAATGTTCTGATTTCTTTAAAGAAAGAAGCATTTTCTACTGACTGTACAAAACATTTTTTTAAGTTTGCTTTACAGGAGACAGGTGAAAGATTGACTTTTAGCAGCTGTACAGGAGACTACTTCCAAGGGTTCTTTACATTAATATGTAAAGCAATAATCAGTAAGTAGTACCTTTTGACAAACAACAGGTGGCTTTTCATTCTGAAAGAGGCAGTATCTTATTGTGAATCAAAGGTATCCTGTGGTTCTGCCATCACTTTCCTGTACCTCCTACCAGCTTAGGGTATATAGATATCTTCACAGACTAGAGTAGCATTGCTCTCCCCAGAGTTGCCTTCCATGCTTAAATTGAACTTCAATGGTCCAGCAAGTCACTCCACCAGTGTATGTTTTCCTCACTCTCAAATCACAGGGGGCTTTTGAACTGAGAAGCCAGTCTTCCTAATCAGAGAACAGAAACCATAATAGAGCATTCTCTGCAAGGATGCTCGACACTGGTATAAGCACACACAATGCAGATTTTCTTTAGCTTTTACCCCATACTTACTACCGTTAACCAAGTGCTCCAGATTGAAACGTATTTTATTGAATGAACACACAATTCGTTTATGATGCAGTTTCTAACCATTAGTAATGCACGTTTTGTTTTTTTTTTAATTTTATTACATTTAGTTGACTGTACCAGCAAGATTAGAAGTGTCAAGATTACCTTTTGGCCTTTAAAAATAAGAAATATTTTCCAAAAAATATGATATAAATACGTTCATTTTGTCTGAGATATTAAATACCATAATAACATATGCAAGGCCTATTAAGATGAGTTAAATGTGTATTTATGCAGTAGGAAGCCAACCCAGACTACCATAGACCACGAGACCTGCCATAACCTATTGTGCATAGTCCCATTCATAAAGAGACATTGTGATAGATGTATGACTATTAAATCTTTCTTCCACATAACGAGTAAATTACTGAGAAATATTTACTGTATTTTTAACAAGAATTGTCAACAGTAAGATTTACAAATATTTGTAATCTGTGTGATATACCTTGGGTTAGGCTTCTCATAAATTTGTGTGTATGTATGTGTGTGTGTACAAACACATTTTTAAATGAAATATATTGTATTTTTCTCCACTTCTACTTAGTTATCAATTATTCTATTTTGCATGTAATGATATATTTTGAAATGCTCCCATAGAATCAAAATTTAGTGATATTCAGAAATAAGTTGAGTCATTTAATGTGTTAGATTAACAGGAGAATTGAATTTAGAAAGTTTTTTTTGTAGATAATTAAAACAAAAATAAAACTCTGAAGTAAATATATTTGGAACTGATTGAATTGAGACTATTTGAGTAGTAAATCAAGTATTGAGGTACTTTACTAGAAACTGAAGAATGCCATATCAACCGAGGAAGACAGGAACGTAGTTATCTGCTTAAAATTATTTAGAGAAAGGAGAGAACATCCTAGAATAAAAACCAGTAAAATATGAAATGGAGAAGATATAAATTTCTAACAACAGTGACACAAACCTGAAACGCGATCTGATTAATTTAATTACAAAACTGCAAACTTCATCATCTTAGAGTGTAAAGGACAAGAATATTTTACAACTTGTTCGTCTCTCTTTCTCTATCTTTAGGCAGTCTTTATAAAAGCGTTCATCCAAGAAATAAACACCAGGCCTAAGATCATGAGAGAAACTGTAGTTACTTTAGAATTTCTCAATGCTGACTTTATTATTGTTAATTCAGAAAAACCTGAGAATTTACAACAGGCACTATGTCAGTTTTGATTTTATTTTCTAGTTTAACCTGGAGTTTAAACATTATATTTCCCTAAGTGAAGAAACCACAGCTTAAAGAGTTTAAATGATTTAAAGTCATTCAAGCAAGATGCAGGAGAGTGCCTCATTTCTAGTTACAATTTCCTTCCAATATTCCAGGGTTGCTCTAAAAATATTAACGTAATAATATTTACTCTTTCTTGAGTCTATTCTCTGTAGTAAAAACTTTTTTTTTATTTTATTCTGTCCTTGCAGTAGCCTTCTTCTTATAATTTTAATCTGCATCTTATAGGTAAATAATCTAAGCCAAGAACAGGTTGAAACGTCTGTACATTTTATACAGTAAGAGTAAAATTCTATAGTCAAATCAGCCAGGATTGAAATAAAACATACACATGTAGTGTACTAAATCTCTTCAGAGAAAGAAATATTTGTCCATATTTCTGGCTTTTCTCTGAACACTGAACCGTAGATTCTGACAACCTACCCAAATTCCTTGCTAGAACGTTATTATAGATACTTAATATTTTTGAAGGAAAACTATGACATTTCTGTATTTAAGTGTGAGGTACTCAAATTGGGAGGAGATCCATGCACCTGATAAAATGTGGTGATGCCTTAAAGTGAGCAGCTCAAGTCACAGTAGAGCATGAATTAAAGCTATCTACCTAGCCATTTCTTTATATGTTTTAAGCCTTGAACATCAGGAAATCATGAGTGTAGATGTACAGTGCTTCTCCAATTTACTACTGATACTTTTAATATAAACTGTGCCTGCAAATAGTATGTGTTTAAGAATTCTGGAAGGACACACATTTTAGTTAAGTGGATATATTTCCAAGGTCACAGGAATCAGTGTTATATAGTTACAGATAAGAACCAGCAAAATGACAAAAATTAGTAGCAAACACCACATCCAATGATTTCAGCTGGCAACTATTATAATTGTGTCTGAATTCACTACTTAAGCTCCCATAGCTAGTTATGCAGATAATTCACTTGGATAAATGGATAAATCAGCCACTTAATTTAATATAATTACAAATCCATTCTAATCTAAATATTTCACAACCAAGAAAACAACTTAACCTTCCCTTATAGAGAAAAGCATCTGGTCGTATTAACAGCTCTGGTTTAACACTAATGAAGACTGTTGTCTAAGCTGGTTTTACACTCAGCATGAGCAAAAGAGAAAAGTGGCATAAGAGCTTGGCACAATGACCCCTGCCATGTTCTTAAAATACCAGCAGACTACATGTTATAATCTAATGTATTTATACTTACATTGAAGTACTATAATTTAAATCATTTATATTCCTGGACATTATTTATATTTTTGTACTATGTAGGAATTATTCTGACATGATAATCCCAACAGAGTATTTTGAAATTTTCAGAAGCTTAATATTTTTTCCAAGTTAATACATTCTTTGTAGAGCTTAACCCATATTTACTATCAAGACTCAGGTGTGATTGTCCTGTTCCAGATTTAGATAAGTTGTTGACATATAAGCCTATTTGTTATTTCTTAATCCAAATAAGAGAAAACATGTTTTATCCGTTTATTTTTATGATTAGCAAAGTGCTGAGATGCCACTGAAGTACAGATTTGTTTGGCTCTCAGCTTTCTAAGTGACTAGATAGAGATTGTTTTATTTTCTAACAAGCAGCAGAAGCAAGACTGAAATTCAAAAGATACAGTTTGAAATGAGGTGACATAGAATTGGACTATTTTCTTTTTAACTATGTTCTAACTCTGAATCACTCTATTATGTTCTGTTTTAAACCCTGTTTTGTCACAGACTGCCTTTTACCTGTCTATTTTTCTTTAAGCCTATTTTGGAGACTCAGATATCTTTAAGTGCCTATCAAAGAAATTAGATCATTTTGCAGCTAACTTGGTTGGGGATATTGTCTGTACATCTTCTCTTTATAGCTTAAAATACTTTGACATGACTGCCTAACCACCAGTAGGGAACAGATATATAAAAAAGGAAACACCAGCACTTGACTATGATGGTATGGGGAGACTTACAGCTGATACTGTGGTAGACACAACAGCCTACCAAACCACATTCTTGCTGTCTATGCACTGTAGAAAATAAATAAATTATCTTTCTGAAAAAGTAAAATGAGTGCTTAAGAGATGGAGTGAAGTTAGGAACCTAAGAAGCCATACTCAGAGAGCAAAATGACCTAATGCAAGACTGGTTTACAATAACTAAATTTGGTCTGTAATTTAAAGTTCCGAAAACAAAACAATACAAAATTTATCAGCCTCTTCATACTATCCCTTGGTACTTTACAGCAGAATAATCTCAATCTCCAGAAGGCTTCTTTAATCTCTTTTAGAACAGCTATTGCTTTTATATTCTTAAATGCACTTTAACATTTGTCTTATGTAGAAATGAAACATAATATTCTGAAGTTATTTTATCCAGTGCATGTGAATGCAGCAACTTGCACAGGAGAGAGAGAAAGAGAGACAGAGACAGAGAGAGAGGGGCAGAGGCAGACAGAGACACAAAGAAACAGATAAAGGGATCTACAGAGTGTGTATGTCTCTGTGTGTCTGTGTATCTGTCTGTGTCTGTCTGTCTTAAAGAAAAAGCAAATTACTTTCCCCAGGTCTTAGGAAAGGAGTTGTTAATAAATACTGATTGAACCTCCATATATTTGAATCTCTTGCCTCTTGACTGCTTCTTTGAACTGTACTCCCTGCTCTTGACATGAGGGTGGCAAAGAATAGTCACCCATATCAAATCAAAGGGAAAAGACTTATAACTATTTAATAGAATTCTATCATAAAGAAATAACTCTACAGAAGAATAAAGTGGAAAAGTGCTTTGGAGCATTTCACATATTATGCTAACCCTGAACAAACAAAAAATGTTAAAGGTTTAAACACATAAACAAAGATACAGCACTTTTTGTTCATATTTAAAGTGTCTCTGTAAGTGCAAGTACATAAAAGACAGTTGTAATATAAGTGGCCTTTAAATATTTATGATTTCTAAAAATATTAGGAAAGATGTGATGTTACTAAATGAAATTGTAGGCAATTCACACTTTTCTGCATGCAATCAAGAAATCTTTTAATCACCCATGGCTCTAGGTTCTATCTTTCTATATCTATAGATGTAGATATAATCTGAGATCTAATTAGATGTAAAATTGAAAACCAGGATAATATTTAGACTTAAATTGCTTCTTTGATCACTTTAGGGCAAAGAAAACTAATTAAAAGTATAAAGAGAAGGTGAGTGCACATCTGGTTTGGCAGTGAGAGCCATGAGATATGTTTATGTTTCTACAATTGGCTTTGCAAGTTCAAATTAGAACAAAGACCTTTGTCCCAAACCATTGTTAAAAATTTGGTATGCTCTTTATTGGATGTTTTCCAACGAGTACATCCAAACCTTACATCAGTATTCTTATAGTTTGCTGAAGCCAATGTAGTTCCCACAATACCCCAAAGAACCAACAAATTATTCAGATCAACAACTCACAATATTATTCTAATATTGATGTATTCATATTTCAGAAGTTTTTTTTTTTTTTTAGACAAAACTCCAGAATTTTACAGACTTCACCAGTTTTTCCATGAATGTACTCTACCTATTGCAGGATCCAGCTCAGGACACTACATTGGCTTAGTTGTACCGCCCCCTTAGTGTCTTCTCGTCCATTACAGTTTTTCAGTCTCTCCATATTTTTCATGACATAGAGATTTTTAAGACATATTTTGTCAAGTTTTGTGTAGTTTGTCCCTCAAATAAGGTACGTGTGATGCTTTTTAAAAAGATTAAACTCATCTCTTAGATTCTAGAATATGACTTCATTTTATCTCACTTTTTCCGTCACAATTGCTGCTTTCTCCTCTTCTCCCCTACTTTTAATTTCCAATAAGTGACCCAAAAATATGTGTTAATGATGTGAGGTGGTGGATATGTTAATTTTCTTCATCTTGGTAATCATTTCATGGTATACATATATCAAATTATTATATTATACATTTTAAATATATACAATTATATATACAGTTGTGTTTGTCAATTATTCCTTCATAAAGCTGGAAAAAAGTTTAAGTTAGTGAATTAAAGCTCTGTCCTAGGTACCATCATTTTTTTTTTTTTTACTGCCTCTTTCCCTTGGGGATTTCATCAAGTCTTATAGTTTTAAATAACATTTATATACAGATGACTCTCAAATATAACTCTAATTCTAATTTAGCTTATAAATTCCAGACTCATTTTTCAATTGGCTATTTGACATTGCATTTTGTATACCTAAAGACCTGTCAAATTAAAATATTCAGAAATAAACTCCTAATCTCTTTCTTACACCACCCCTTGTCAAAATCTCCAACTACACTTTTTCCCATCTCATTCAATGGTATTCCATTCATCTTGGCTTCAAGCCACAAAACTCAAAGTTAGCCTATGTTAGCACTGATGATCATAGTAATGAGTTTGAAAATTTTAAACAACACAAGACATTCTTTATTTATGGACTGTTCCAGTACCTAATTAAAGCAAGTTTTATAATAATAATAAAAAAATGTACCAAAAGATTCCAGAACAGAATTTATAGGTTCCAGGTTGTTGAATTTTCATTTTAAGAAAAACTGTGTGTTTCAACGTTCCACTAAACTGCTATGACTACGCTAAATATTTAGTTGATTGCAGAGGAAATGATTCTAAAATTCTGGCCTTCCTGGGCTCCCAAGCTTCTCTGAAACAATCTTTTCATTTTTATGAAATAGATTTAGACATTGGGAAAGGAAGCCATCATTTATTAAACAATTATTAGCGGTCAAACCTGTGTTTGGGATATTTATATTCCAGGACCACAACGTATTAGAAATCTGATGCCTGGTCCAGGATGGATTGACATTATTGAATCTGCCTGGAACAGTATAATTTTCAAAGGATGACCTTCAGGCTGGTATTTGCCTAGGTGTGTCATACCACAGGGCCTGTCAATAGATAGTCAGGCATGTGCTGGGAGATGAAGTATGTCCCACTTTTGTTGGAAAAACATTAATCATAAACCTAGGGCATCAGGTCTACCTATTATAGCAATCGGCATGCTCTATCCATCAAATAACATAATAAAGTATACAATCTTATGATTTTTATAGTTGGTACAAATGTAAATGAATGAATCTCTACATATACATACTATGTTAATATGTATACACTGTTCTAAAAAACATTGACAATCACTTTTGTCCTTTGAATCAACAACTGATTATATGATAAAATAAGCCAACATTGTAAATCTTAATATTTACACCTTGCCCCGAGAAGTACCATATTGAATATTCAGTATTTGAGCCAGGAATTACAGATAAAATAGTCTGAATATTCAAACCAAGAATTACAGATAAAAACACTGTTCTATAAGAACCATAGGCTTTTCCTCCAGAATTCCTTCAATCAATAGTCAGTCTCGAAACAGAAATATTTCAGGCTGTAGTTGTCAGATAAATATAGGACACCCAGTTAGATTTGAATTCCAGATAAACAATGTATATTAGTTTAGCAATGCAATATTTGGGACATACATAAAATAAATAGATTACTCATTGCTTTACTGTGTGTGAGAAAAGAAAGGCAGGTAAGTGGGTGCCTGTATACTGCATGATAAGTATTACAGTAAGTTGGGTACCAGAACAGTTGGATGTAGATCCATCTTAGCCATTTATAGGGGTAATGGAAGGTAACAGAAAAGGGTCAGCATCTTAACCAGTTCCTGAGAGACAAGTAGATATTGACCCGGAAAGGAAGTCATCAATACAAATTAGATATGATACAAATTTAAGAAAAAACCTTCCATTTAAGAACGGAACATTCTATTTCCAACTTATCTAATAAAAATGAATGCTCAAAAGTAATGAATTTGAGCTTTAGTTTTTTTAATGTCTGCATTTTGTATTAGTCAAGATCTAGTCAGAA
This sequence comes from Cynopterus sphinx, assembly GCA_030015415.1. Taxonomy (NCBI): domain Eukaryota; kingdom Metazoa; phylum Chordata; class Mammalia; order Chiroptera; family Pteropodidae; genus Cynopterus; species Cynopterus sphinx. Next base: position 15,960,381 of record CM057380.1, read on the forward strand.
GACATATATACATACACATTTTAAACATTTTAAACAGAACACATTTAAAATAAAATATTCTTGTTTTAGTTTCATCCAAGTTTGTCGGAAGTTGCAAGGATTTTGAACGTGGAGGACATTATACTAACTGAAGTAAGCCAGATGCAGAAAGACAAATACTGTACGATCTCACTTATATGTGGAATTTAAAGACCTGAACTCACAGAAGCAGAGAGCAGAATGGCGGTGCCAAGGGCTGACAGTAATGTGGAGTGGGGGAAATGGGGAAATGTCAACCAAAGAATTCAAAATTTTAGTTAGGAAGGATAAATAAATATTGAGAACTAAGATACAACAATGCAACTATAGTTAATAATATTATATACTTCAAATTTGCTAAGAAGATAGATTATAAGTTCTCACCACACATAAGTGGTAACTACCTGAAGAGATGGATATGTTTGTTTGTTTGAACGTGGCGAATATTTCCCTCTCTCTCTCTCTCCCTCTCTCTCTATGTGTGTGTGTGTGTGTGTGTGTGTGTGTGTGTATCTGTATCTGTCAGACTAGCATACTGATATCTTAAATGTGTCCAATTCTTAATTATCAAATATACTTCTATCAAAAGTACATAAAATATTATCCTTCTTAGGTATATTATTTGTTAACTCATCAGTGATTTAAAAGGTAAGAGACGCTAAGGTGTCATCAAGGTGGCAATTTCAGGAAGCTGCTCCTATCCCAGCTCTCACTACAGAACTGAAGAGCAGGCCCAAGTTGCTGAGACCTAGACCTCCTAGGAAGGGACACTGCTCTCTCAGCTGGTGTCTCTGAGAGGGATGGATAAAAATGGTTGAGCAAGTGTTGGAAAACTGCGAAGTGGACCATGCTGCTTTTGCAGAAGGAACTATCACCTCCAGGGTGAAGAAGAGGTGCTGAGGGAAGCTCACAAGACTTTCTGTTCTAGAAGACTGGAAGGACTTAAGAATCAAATAGGAAGGAGTAACTAAATGCTCCTCTATCCTTGTTCCTCCTTTAGTGCTTCTTCTTGGCAGAAACTAATAGAAAGATTACAAGCAAAACAAAATATGGATCACAGAATCCCAGCTTCGGCACCAAAAACAAGGTTTAGAATGACAGCTTGAACTGAAGATGATTTTATAATTAACACACTTTATTATAAGTCACTCTGTGAGGATATCCCATAGAAATTCTCTTTCATCATGTATTTTCTTTTGTAATTTTTGCTTTTTCTCTTTAAATTTATTATTATGTCACAGGAAAAAGATAACCTTGTTAATGTTTTTTTTTTTTTTATCATTCACAATCATACAACATTTTTCTTGAACCTTGCAATCTTTCACATATTCTTTTTTCTCCTTGATCAGCTTAACTTTATTGCCGTGCAGACTTCTCTCTTTTACATTACCAATTTTTATTTCTCATTTTATTAGTCTCTACTGCAATGAAATTAATGAAACCATGTTTCACCAGTAATTGGCTTATTAATGGTGCTACAATTATTTTATTAGTCACCTGAGACTTACATTAAAGAGTTTTCACTTTCTGTCAGAAATTAGAGTTCTTAGTGAATGTAATGAAAAGGTACATGTTGTTCCCCAAACTGAAGAAAGATAAGAAAGTTCTAGATATTTTTCATATTGATAAGTTGAATCAGGAAAGATTTGAATTACTTCAATTTTACATGGCAATCCAGTACCTGCTATTTTTTATCAGAAATGAATGTGACCACAGGTTTTGACCCCGCAACTCCACCCCACTAATAACCTTTTGGGATAAGACATTAGGACAACTTCAGGTATAAGAAGCAATGGCAAACATTCAAAAGCCTTTCGTAAGATAGCTGTAAACTATAATCAAAGACATTTATCTCATATTTAGTGCTCATTTTTTTGTCTCACACTATATTTTGTACATCGTATAGAAATTATTAATTTCCCATGTTAGTACAAAATAACCAAAATAAATATATGGTGACACCTATTAAAATACCATCCATTTAACCATAGGCATATGAAAATTAGAACTCATAAACACAGCCTGAGGCTAATGGTAACAATATGACAAATAAAACCCTCTTCTAGTAACAGTGAAAGTAAAATTCAGACATTAAATCTACACTATAATTAAAGGAAAACAGAAAAAGTGGAGACTTTTGTATCCTCTGTTTTAGTAAGCTCATTGATAATATAATCAACATTATTTTGAGTATCCTAAAGATTATCTTTGAATTCATAAGACTTTAAAATAATGTTTACATTAATTTTTTATAATAAGAAGAATCAATAAAGAAACGTTCTGTACTAATACTAAGTTGCAAAGATGGAAAATTGCAGAACACAAAAATTATTTTCTACATAGTGTAAAATAATATTTGGTAACTTTATTGTCCTAATTGATGAATTGTTTTGCATTATATTCTCTATGTTGAATGTAGCTATAAAATAAAATTTTCATTCCAATTAAAGATATTCATGGTCACCTGCAATACAAAGGCAATACAAATATAGGAGGGACGTTTCCATTTTCTAATTAATTATCATAATTAGCAACATTTTAGAACTTCTCTACCAAGTTGACTGGGATGAACATTCATCATTGGTCTTGATCACAGTTTTTACTAGTTACTGCCCTCAATCCATGCCCATTAGAAATGCACATTGGTTAAATCACAAGTCTTCAGTATTTCCTGAAAACAATATTTCTTTGATTCTTATGTGGAGGAAATGTCAACGAATTAAAAAAGATACAGAAAAGTCTAAGTAAATAAATATAAAACCATTTAGATTCAGTATAGATTTAATATAACTAGTAGTTTGACAGAAGACAAAAATATGTGGCTAATAAAATTGTCAGGTTGAATTTTATGTTCTTTATGGCTTAGGCCGTAAGAAAAAGCATCAAGGTTTCTTTGTATCTCATCTTAAAGCAAAGTCATAATTTATACAGAACATTTATAGTAGTTAAATATGTCTTCTATTTAAGAATATAGTTTCACTCTAACACAGACACAGCATTAAGCCAAGAAAATGTATTTAGTTACCCAATCCCCTTGATGGTTTCTTAAAACTGCTGATTATATTGAATTTTACACTATAAGAGTACTGAGTTTTTTGTTAAGTTTACAAACATCTCTCTAGACATCAGTTTATTTAATACGATTTCACAGAACCCTAAGAAAGACGCTATTAAAAATGAAATCCTTGAAATAATGATCACACATAAAAAAATACATGTTCCATATACACTATTATTCCTCTCTTCTGAATATTGAACTATTACTATCACACTGTGAAAAAAAATGGGTTCCTGCCTCCTCCTGTGTCTGTTTCAATGACTTTATTTAGTCAAATAATCATATGAAATCCAACATGATTTTCTCTGTGGAAGATTGGAAAGCAGAGTAAGAAAATAAAATATGGTGGAGCAGAAAAAGAAAAAGAAGGAAGAAAAAGAAAGCATAAAGCCATTAAGTGAAAAGAAGTATTTCTGATCCACACAGCATTTATGAAATAGAGACATCCCAGCTTTTTTTGATGTGATAGGTTATTGTCTGTATTGATTTTAGTTTATAAGTTCTCAAGTTCTTTCTATTTCTCATTTAAGAAAGTACCATAAAAATCCATAAATAATCTGCATTCAGAGAGTCAGTTTCACTAGAAGAATCCTGAGAACTGTGACACATTAATCTTGTGACTGTGCATTAGACACTCAGAGGTATAAATTTTAGAATAGGCTCTTGAGAGTCTAAAGAAGTCAACCTCATGTTTCCACCCTCACAGCCCCACAGAGAAAAGTTTTTATAGTAATGTAAATCAAGAAGTCTAGTGTACACAAACACACATTGCATGTAAACGCAGGCACATATGAATAATATACCTTTATGGCTTCAGTAGAGAAATAGAAACATAAATGTTATTTGAAATTGCAGGCAAATTAAGTACTGGCAAATGAATAGTAACAATTTAGCCAGTACTATTCTCTTTGGTTTGAGCCATACATTTTGGCTACCTCACTCATTGTCGGTATATCTCTTGTGACATCTAGTACTCGTATTACTACTCTTTGAGGCATGGCCAACAATGGGGATGACCCTTGATGGAGTCGAGAAGACTCTAGATACAGAATAGAGACACTGGTAACCTCAGGAAAGTATACTTTTCATAGTGTAAGTCCATTCAGGTACAATGCACAAAAAATGAGTTGCTCCCTAACTTATTGCAACAGCACACTTTACCAACAATTTTCAAGTATTGCCTTAGTTCACAATAATAAAAGAAAGGGAAAATAAAAGTAGACAGAACACTTGCAGGAACCAACTCTTTTTTTTTTTTTCCCATAAGAATATGCATCTTAAAGACAGCCTGAGGAGGATCAAAATCAGACAGCCAGGCATCTAATCACTGAACCAAATGCCGTTGTATTAGTCAGCTCGGGCTGTATTAAGACGGTGCCTCAGACTGGAAAACTTACACAACAAAAATTAATTTTCTTACAGTTCTGGAGGCTAGATCAAGATCAAGGTGCCAAAAAGGCTGATTTCTGGTGAGACTGGCTTCACATGGCTTTCTCTACACGGGTGCTCCTGGTGTCTCTCTCATTATAATAATACTATAGGATTAAAGCTTCACTTTTATGGTCTCATTTAAGTTTGAGCATCTTTTAAGAACCTTATCTCCAAATATAGTCACATTGGAGGTTAGGACTTCAGAATATGAATTGAAGGTGGAGAGGGACATAATTCCATTCATAAAAGCTATCAATGACCTTAAGTAAGTGCATAGGTTTTGACACTGGAATGCCCTTTTTGAGGGGTGGCTCTGTCACTTACTGTTACTGCAGACCTTGTATGACATATTCCACTCTTACTACTCAATTTCTCAATAAAATGGGGATTAGAGCAGTAATTTCTTCATATGTTTGTGAAAGTTAATAAAACAGTTTATGTAAAGTGCAGGGTGCAGAGCTCAGTACATAAAATATAATTTATAAGTGGTATTATAAATATGATTTTATCTAAATGAATTATAGAGAAGGAGCAAGTTATAATGAGACTTCCTAATTGTACAATTATTTCTTTAAATACTAAGAAAAACACCTTCTTTTTGTACATTTTCTTATCATTAGGATAGGAATAGCAACTCAGATCAATGAGATAATGCCTATATAGCTTTCTGAGTTTCACAAATATGAACTTTACCAAAAATGAAAATTTTAATATTAGTAAACAGCAGCATACATATTAGCTTAAAAGTCATTTATTTACAATTAACTATTTATAACCATGTAGAATGTATAATAGGTACATAATTACGGTTTCTGGACTATTTGTATATTGGGTGTGCTTTTGTTTTTGCTGAGTTGTATTGGGCTTTGATTTAACATGAAAGACTCATGAAAAGAATAGAATAAAACAGAAACGTTCTGAATAACATCTTATCTTGATTCTTTCCCGTTTGACTAGACTACTAGTTCGAACACAAAACACTGATTTCCCTGTTGGACAGAAGGACCTGAGGGGAGAAAGCTCTGTCACTTTTTTTCATTCTCACTGTATTTGTGTGTGAATAAAGAATGCAAAAAAATGAAGTTAGGGGAAAGAGTAATTATTAGCAATTTGTTACTTATGGGTTTGCATAACTTCTAAAATAATTTTTAATCATTCTGTCAAATTAGCAGTACATAATAAAATATATTTTAAAAATCTAAAAAAAGATTTGAAAGAATGTATATATGTATTAAACTAAAAAAAGAGTAAGTGGTTGCAAATAAAATAGAAAAATCAACTCAGGTGCATTAGTTATTTTTAAAAGCATTATAAATTTAAATATATAGCTAAAAGTCCAAAAATTACTCTCCTGTGAACAAAATATAATAGAAATACCACATTTTATTTTATTTTGATTTTTAAAAATAGGTTATATTGGAAATTTTAGGCTAAATTATTTTTAATTTTATAAGTACAAAAGGTCTTAACAACACACGTAAGCCCCTTTTTATGCTTGGCTTATTCAAAATGGCAACATTTTTATTAAAGATTTTTTCTTATTTTCATTTGTATTGTGTGGAAACATTAAAAATATTATTTCAGAAAAATTTGTCATTAAGTGAAAGAGATCAAAAATAAAAGAATATACAAAAACTATTTTAAAGCATAGTTATAAAATTATCTTGAGATTTTAAAACTTGATTTTCCATATTTAATTTCTTTGAAAAATAAACAATTATTTTAAAATTTGAAACTTTACATTATTCAGATGAAATACTTAAAGATTTGGAAATGAAAATAAAAAGAAAACCATTAATCATTATCTCTATCGAATATTATTTATTTGCACTGAGCAAATACAGGGTGATTTTAGTTAAGATATATGTTTTAGTTATTAAAGATACTTGGAGATATTTTCTTTATATGAATCCTTGTCTAGCTTGTATTTCGCTTTCATTTAACCAGAAATAATAATAGCAGAGATATCTATGTGGGATGCTACTTTTTTTCATCTCATTGACTAAAGAAAGACTTTGAAAAGACCTATGAAGAAAGAGTGAGAGAGAAGAGAGAGATTAGTTATAAGGTACTTGTCATTCCCAGATCCTGGTATAACTACAGATTCAATTCTACTATTACCTGATATCGAATGCTATCAGCATACTGATATCTAGCTCTCTAGGTAGATTCCAGAAACCTGACATTTTGTTTTTAAGAATATGCAGCAAATTATCTTTCCCTTAATTATAGGAGTTTTTTGTGTGTTTTTTTTTTAATTTCCACAAAGATGATTTTAACAAAATAGACTAAGACAGTTTCTTTTTGGTATAAACAACTGTTTTATTAAACTTAATAATTCAAAAGTCAATTTCTTAATTCTTTAAAATACATCATATTTTATTAATTACTTTTGAGAGATTTTGGAGTAACATTTTATCTGAATGCAGATTCTAAACTGCATTATAAACTTAATTTGTTTAATTTTCTTTTTTTAAGTAATAAACTTTTACAACTAAATTGGTTAACTTTATATTCTCAAAAATGTTGTGAAAGTCTGAAAATTTTAGGAAGAGCTTAATTTAATATCCTCAATTCAAATCAATTATTTAATTGCACCTCCAGATTGGAGCTACACAGTTGATGCTTTAATGGATGTAGTTCTCTTAACCATACACAAGTACAAAATATCAAAGATGCACAGCTTCTTAATGAATACATGAATACAATAAGTTTTTTAAATGTTCTTATCGACTTACATACTTAATTCTGAATCATTCCAATGTTAAAGAGCTTTACTTCTTCAAGAAAGGCACTTTCATCTGACTTAACAGAATATTGCAAGGAGAGATTTTTGCTGGGTCTGAGATCAGAGCAGTAAATACCCAGAGTGACACTTAGATTGTCATACAGAAGCCTTTTTGAATAGGCTTAAGACCTTGAAAGATAATTGTTCTCATCTCAAATTATCTAATTTCATCCAACTAAAATTTCCCACTTTTAGTCAGGTTAAACCCTCAGTTGGATTTTGTACATTGTTGGCTTTCAGATATATATAAATATAATTTCTTAACTCAGAAAAACCTTGCATTTGTTTTTACTCATGGATATATAAACATCAATGGATATTTAAAACAATATCTGAATGAATTCTAGATATAGCACATCACATGGCCTGTCTTCATTGCCATTGTGTTGCTTGTAGCTTCATGTTTTGCCAAGTGTCTTTTCTATATTGTACACCTTCAGTTTAGGCTTCTAGATGTTCTGTTCTTCCAAACCTTGAAGCACATGCTGCTTGAACACATGGTTGGCTGGATTCCTCACAGGATGGACTGGTGGTTTCTAGCTTCCTTTTCAAAAACTGAATCCTATTATGTGTTGACCTTGGTCTTGATATCGTTCTTGATCCAAATTGGTTGAACCACTGGGTGATAATTCTGCAATATGCTAATTTGCAGAGTTCTCAATGCTTAGTGATGCATGGTAACATAGGGCTCTTCTCTCAACAAACACTCTAGATATTACTCAAATTAAGTTCAAGGACAACCTCTGCTTTTCAGTTGATAATTTATAATGTTATCCTCCTAGTGAAGGTTTAATCCTAGATGCTCTTCATTCTAGCTTCTTCCTTTACTCATTGACTGTGTCTGAACTACCCACAAACCTAGAAACTAACCCCACCAGGATAAAGACATATATGGCACCATGAACACTATTTCCACTCATAAATATTACATTTTGTCATCTTTGTTATAGATGACACTTTTTAGGTATGCATCTCTCTTCATCTTAAAACCTAAAACTCTAGCCAAAATAGTCCATGATTTATATCTCCCACTTTAAACATCACTGGGGTTTCTTATATTTTCTTATTTGAATACTTTCTTCAAAGCAAGTGCCTTGTTATTGCATTTTAAATTATGTCTTAACATTGTACAAACATTGTAATAGAAATATTTCTCCATAGTCAAGAATGGTTTCTAACTTCTTCATAGAAAAATTATAAATTGATTGAACATTTAAAAAGGAAATAGTAGATCTTGTTTTTTACGTTATTCTGAAGAATCATCCTGAGAAAGCATTCAGACCAATGTGGTGGTCACATAGAAGTAAGTTATAACTCAAATAAAATCTAGGGCATGGTAACAAATTCATATTCTGCACCAGCAGAAGTGGCGGTGACCTTTTTAAGGCTGAGGAAGGAGCAATTAAGATTCATGGGATTATAATAGAAAGATAAGGAATAAAAGAGTAAAAATTGTGTTTATTCCTTACTCAATATTATTAGGACTTCCTGATGAAAATTTAAATCAAAATTGTTTTAATGAAAATATAAAATGTGAAGAATAGAGAATGTAAGGGAAGGAGGTAGTAAGGGATCTTTGCTAGTCAAGGCTACATTGCCATCTGTCTTATGAAGATTCTTCCCTCATCTAAGAAAATGACATACTTAACCACTGTCATTGGTGTAACATGATGCATCAATAATAAGGCCATTCTCGATGAACTATTTAAGTATGTTACATTAATAAAAGAGAATGAAATCATGAGCGTTTCAATTATTATTATCAGTGCTCTTGAAAATATAAAATGTTATGGGTGAAATTCTCAGTGTCAAACATGTAAGGTATGGAGGGGTGCTGATGTTCACTAGGCCTTGAGACTTAGACAGTAACTAGGCTATGGCTTCTGTGCTTGACTGCGAATGAACCTCTCTGGGGGCGATTCTTCAAAGATCAGGAGGAAGGAGAATTACTGAGGGAAGAAAAGATTTCTTACTGTTTATATTTCTGAAAAAAAAAAATTCAGGACAAGTTATTTAAATAGAAGAAGGCTAAGAAATTAGAGTGATAGATATTAGAGAATTATCTGGAACATAAAAGGATGTTACTTAACTCTTTTTAATAGTATCTATTTTATCAACTGAAATGGTCATTCACTGACTCATGAGAAGAGTCACTTTTCTTTAGGACATAGTAAAGAGATGGATGGTTCCTTAGATTTATGTCAAAAACAACTAAATAAAGAAAAGAATTTCTGAGCAGTGTGTGGTTTGAGAGGAGAAGGGTTATTTAGGAAATTCTGCAAAGGGACTTGAGGCAATGGTGTCTCCAGCAAAGTTGAGAACAGAAGTTGACTGGTAAAGAAGTAAGATTTCTCTTTTCACCCTGCCCACCAGACGTCCAGGTAGTTTCTCTCTCTCTCTCTCTCTCTCTCTTTCTCTCTCTCTCCTCTCTCCCTCTCTCTCTCTCTCCACCCCCACCCCCCGCTTTTTCTCTCTCAGAAAGATTATAGAGATAACTGGATGGATATATGATAAAAGATAGATGATAGATTACCTAGATAGATGATACATATCTGTATTTATATATGAGAAATGTATAGATGAGAAAAATGTATAGATTATGAAAAAGTAATGAAAAAAGCATGTATGAAACCTTTTAAAGTGAACGAAGGTTTGAAGTGAGGTATAATGTCCTTTGCTTGCTTCTAGGATTCCTTTCTTTTCTCCCCTCTCCACTAACCAAGCTACCCAAGGGAGTTTCTCTAGTGAAACACTTACTGCATCAACAAAATCTTCCACCTTTTCCTGGAGGAAGCATCATTTACAATCTATGCATTTTTTTTCCTGTGCTGCTGACTCGGATGGATAGAAGTGGTTGCTAGGGGCAGAGGGTGATGGAAGGGGAAATAAGATGTTGGAAAAAGTGTACGAACTTTCAAGTATAAAATGAATAAGATTTGAGTGAAGACCTACTATAAACATGGTGTCTATAGTTGATAACACTGTATTGTAGAATTGAAATTTTCTAAGAGTCACATTCTGTCACATTCTGACAAAAAATAATAAACAGTGAATATGAGAAGTTATGGGTTTATTAATTAACTCTGTGGAGGAATCCTTTCACATTGTATATCAGATCATCACATTGTACACTTTAAATATATCTTACAATTTTATATTTTCAATTATACCTCAGGAAAACTGAAAGAAAAAGTAGCTGGTAATTGGTAGGTATTATTGACTCCTTTCAGAACATAACTTGGATGCTCATCGCCTTCTTTTCCAGGACTTTGTTCTTTAATAAAGTCTTAAAGCATCTTTAGAACATGTCGACTGTGTGCCAAAGCTTTGCCAGTCTATGAAGAAACAATCTTTGTGTAGTGATTCCCCTTCTGTCCTCATAATCTGAGGTGTGAGGCCTGAAAAGCTTGTCTGTCACCTACAGGTTCCGTTATTAAATTAGAAGCAATAGGTTACATGGGCCTTACTTGTGAGGCTTTCTCAATTAAAACTAGGGCTTAATTTGTTTTGCCACACTGCTTTAGCTTTCTGAAACTCTAGAAAGAATTCAGTAACATGAGCAATTAAGTAAGCTTCATGAGGGAATTATTTGCTAGCCCATTGAAGCATGTCACTTTCACGTTTCATAATAGTGCCCTTAAATTCACAAACTGTATACTCATTCTCCATTCTTAAGTACCCAAGGTAGAACTTCAGAGACTTCCCATCTTCACTAATCTCCACTCAGTGTGACACATGAAATTTTATTAGACTCTGAATAAGCCCATATAAGAGTGGAGCAGAGGAGGAGAGGATAATAATTATTATTTTCAAAAGCTCCTATTTAACTTAGTCAAAACTAACCAGTTGACTCAATTAACATTAATTCATAATTCATAAAATCTCTTTAAAAAGTTTCAAATTTTTTTTGGAACTTTTAATTATTAGAAAAAATGTAATGATAATTCACAAGGAAGAAGAAAATCAGTAAGACTCAATGTCACTAGCACTCAAGTAAATTAAAATTAAAATAAGAACATCATATAATTTTCACCTATAAAACTGGCAGAGTTCTTTAGTGGTGATATGCCATGTTGAACATGAAACCAGCCATGTGGTAACACTTAGGTAAAAGGGGAATTGGTACCATTTTTCTGGAAACCATTTTGACAATTCCTAAGCTCTTTATTTTTCAATTAGAGTTGACATTCAATATTTTATATTAGTTTCAGGTGTACAGCATAGTGGTTAGACATTTATGCAATTTGTGAAGTGATTCCCCCACTCCCCCACCCAATTAATCTAGTACCTACCTGGCACTCTACAGAGTTATTACAATATAATTCCCTATGCTGTACTTAAGATCCCCTATATTCATAACTACCAATCTGTACTTAATTCCTTCACCCCTTTTACCCACCCCCCAACCTCCCTCCTTTCCAGCATTCATCAATTTGTTCTCTGTATCAATGAGTCTGTTTCTGTTTCATTTGCTTAGTTTACTTTGTTCTTTAGAGTCCACATATAAGTGAAATCATATATTTGTCTTTCTCTGTTTGACTTATTTCACTTAGCGTAATACTTTCCAACTCCATCTATGTTGCAAGTGGTATGATTTTATTTTTTCTGGCCAAGTAATATTTCATTGTATGTATGTACCACTTCTTTATCTAATCATGTATTGATGGGTATTTAAAAGATTTCAGTTTTTTATTTATTGAAAAGCACTGCTACTCAACTCCTGACAATTTAATATATTTATATATGCCAGGAGAGAATAATTACTGTTCAGGAACTGTCTCCCATATCTGAAAACATTTTAAAAATTAAGCTTCAGAATATTAAAAGAAACTCAGTTTTTAAGATTAAATTTATTGTAATTAAAATTTTCCATTAAAAAGATAGAGAATATCATTTGAGAGCTCTTCTAGATTCTTTTGACCATGATGGGGAAGAAGATCCAGTACACCAAATTACAGAAGAGAGCCAAAAGATTTTTACTAACTTTAATTATTTTCACATTTTTCCTTAAATAGAACTGAGTTACACAGAAAAAAAAAATTATCATGATCTTTGGTTCATGACACATTGTCATCATTGGCCCCGTTTTACTTATTTATTGGTTAGTTTATTTATTTTAGTTATATAATAACCTACACATGAACTCGCTACCCAACAAGAAGGCAAGAACACTGACAGTAAATTGACTGGGACAGAAACTGTGACCTCACCAAGATATTCAATTATAACTCTAAACTAATGTTCAGCAAAGCAGTGTCAGGTGTATTTATGTTAGTATGGAAACATTAGAAACAAGCAAGAATAACTTTAGATGGAGAGACACTTCTCATGGGTAATTTGCAAGCATTCCAGGCAGTCTTGGCTTGTTGTAATAGAAAATCTACATTCTGGGTAGCAGCACAAAGGTTCCTGTGGAATCTTGCTTAAGAACAGCAGGATTGGAGTCACAGCCTGTGATTTCCATCTAATTGCAAAATAACAGCAGTTAAACAACAACAACAACAACAACAACAACAACAACAATTATTTGAGGAATGTTTCCTGTTGTTCAGGATCATAGGAGTAGTGTGACAACTGAAAATCTTCTTTTTGGGGGCAGAAAGTTGAGCCTGTATTTCTTCCTTTATCTTCTCTGCAAAAGGTTTTTTTTTGGGTTTTATTTTTTTATAATTTAAATACAAACACATGGTTGTCAATAGGTGAGATTGTCTGTCTGCCTGCCTATTTATCTATCTATCTATCATCTAATCTATCATCTATCTGTCGTCTATCTGTTATCTATCATCTATCTAATCTCTATATTTTCAAATTTAGGTGATATTTGTAAGACCTCTGCCATGGATCTTATTTTTTCTTTCTTTTTTTTCCCTTTGGTAGAGCTGCTGTTATTTTATAATGACAATGACTTACTGTTGCCAGATCTTTCTATCACACTCCCAGAAAATGATGAGATTTTAAATCAAGTCTAGTGCTCCTGGCACTGGACTTAATTTTTTTTAAATTAAGTCTAATTTTAATTGTAAGTGTAATTTGAAAAATATGGAAAACGTAGAGATGTTGTATAAAGAAAAAAAATCACCCAATACAGTAACTGAAATGACTTATTAAATATGTCACATTATTTCACTCTTTTTCTCAAGCCCTTTAATATTTTCTCATTTATCAGACAGTAAACCTCTCAGTTCTAACAATGGCTTAAAAGGGCCACTATGATACATACTCTTATTTCTCCAGCCTCATCCCCTATTACTTACCAGCTTGCTCATTCTGCACCAACCACACTGGCCTCTTTATTGTAGATATGCATCTGTGATGAGGGGTTTGGGGATCTCTGGCGGTTTCTTCTCCAGGCACAGTCTCATCTCTGACCTTGAAAGCTAGCTGCTTTGCTCACTCAGTCACCTTCTTTAACAAAGTGCCCAAATATTACCTTCTCCAGAAGGCTACACCTATTGCTTTATTTAAAATTTCAATCTTTTCCCTATTCCCCACAAGTGCCATTCACTGGCTATTGTCTTTTTCTACATTCACTTTCTTCATAAAATGCACCGCCTTCTAACATAAAACATAATTTATTTAGCGGTTTTGTTTGTGGTCTGTCTTTTGCCTGTGAGATCAGGACCCGGACCCATCTCTAGCGTCTAAGTGAGTCTTAACACACAATTTCTACTCAATAAACATGCAACAAAGACTGTTTTCATTACTACGGCCCCAACAGTAACATTTTCTTTCTTTTTCTTTTTTTTTTTTTTTTTTAGTATTATCTTCTGTTCTTTCTTTTTCTCCTTTGAGCATTTTTACTTCTTATGTTTCAAGAAATTTTGTGTTATCCAGTTCTCCTTAAGCTTCCAGCCCTTCTCTATACTGAATAGGAAAGGAAGTCAGATTTGACAAGGTTTCAGTACACTTTATCCATGTAGTCAGAAGCATTTTGAAAGTCTGATGTTTCTCTATGCCTGGAGGCTCACTCTCTGACATGACTGTTCTCAGCATTTGACAGCACTACTAGGCACATTTGACAGCAATCTTCCTCCCACGCTCACTACAACCTAATATAGAAAGAGGCCCGTGGGGTTGTTGGGCCCTGACATCTGAGTTGTACAAGGTTCTCTCACCTCCCAATTTTCTGGCCTTTTAGGAAAGTCTGTCCACTGTCCTCCTGCTCAGTTGGGTCTCTCACTCCAGGGAAAGAGTTTATTTTAGAGCTTTGATGCCTGCAATCACTTAATAAAGTGGGCAGCTTTCTGCCCAGCCACACATCAGAAACTGTTACACCTTTTACCGCTCCACTACTACATATCTACTTCTTTTAACCTAACGTTTTTCTCTAGAATCAGTGCTTTGAGCATTTTTGGAATGTGCTGTATTGTTAACATAACATAAAATATAAAAGCAAAAGATGTAATCTTAGTAGAATTAAAGTCTGCCTCTATTCTAGATAAATAAAGCCCTGCTAGAAATCTCGGATGTGGTTTGGAGAGGTCAGGGTTGTGACATAGATTGTGGCTCTCTCCAGATGTAGAGGCAGCATCAAAAGGACAACAGTATTTTCTCCAAAGGGAAACACACTACCAAAAGGAGGATCATCACAGCTGCACTAATTTGTTTGATCTTTTCTCCTCTCCTGTGTCTCCTGAGCTGTGCTATTGTGGAGCTGTGCCAATACTACACCTGATGAGTGGGGAGAGGAAACTTCCTCTATTATATCATAAATAAAGAGGGCATTTTTTTTTTTTTATGAGAAGGCCCTATGCTACTCCAGTTTGAAAAGTTTTCAATCATTTAGGGTAGATTCTTACTCTATGTTTTATAAATTTGCCCATAAAAATGAGAAAGAACATAAAATCTTCACATCATACAAAGGCATTACCTGTCCTTACCTTTTAAGACTTTATTTAAGGATTATGTGGATTAGATACATAAATGTTTCTGATGTTTTACACCTGACTTTTGAGAAAGATACTTAGGTTAAAGTAAGATAAATGAATAATAAATTCAAAAGTTGTCTTAAATTTATTTTTGCTTCAAAATATAGACGAGTCATATGGGCATATAATGTTAAATGGACCAAATTGCTTAATGACCCTGTCAGCACATGCTTGTAACATTCAGATTTGCTCCTGTAGTTTTTCATGGTTTACTTAATGCTCAGATTCTTAATTTCATTACATCATCCTCATTTAAGTTAATGAGGCTTTGACATACTTAAAAGGAGGTAAATCTAATGATGAAATCATATACACAAGTCAAATTACATTTAAGTTGTTTTTCTACTTATCACTAGAATTAAAGGTGTAATCTAATATGGATTTTTGATTAAAAACAGATGGTTAACATCTGTTCTCAAAATAGAAAAAAAGCATCTTTTTATTGAAAAGTATAAGTCACTGAGATAATTTTTAATGAGGAAGACATGCTGAATATAGTTTGATTCTGTCTCCATAAATAGGTTCTGATACTTGTCTACTAAATGAGTAACTAGAATAAAAATAAATACATCCTTAGAACAATGTTCTTATAGGAATCATCCTGTTTTGCAAGATGTTTCAGAGGTCAGGTGTATGAACTTTAAACATGTCACCTTGTCCAGACATGTATGGAAAGTTCCCAGAATAAAGACAGCCCAGGTCAAAGAATAAGAGCTTGACAAATTTGAAGAGAAGATGATATGGCTGAAATTTTTGTATAACTTTTTGAAAATGAGTTTTGTAAGAGAGATTCTAAGAGGGACCTCATGATTTCTGCCTCCTGGTATTCACACCTTTCTATTATCACATCCTCTTGAGTGTGGTGAGCCTGAGACTTGGTTCTACCTAATAGAATACAGCAAAGATGACAGGCTATAGGTGATTACATGCACGTGATTGTATTGCATAAGCTGGTAACACCTGTATTGGGGAAAAAAATTGTTCTCCTTTACTGGCCTGGAAGAAACAAGCTGCTGCATTTGTGTGTTCCCATATTAAAAAAAAAGAAGCAAGGAGCTGAAGATAGCATCTGGCCAAAAACCAACAACAACAACAACAACAACAACAACAACAACAACAACAACAACAAAAGTGAGAACCAAAGTCCAAAGTACTGAATTCTGCAAGAACCAAAGCCTGCAAAGAACTGAATTCTGTCAAGAACCATAGGAGTTTGGAGGTAGATTTATCCCCAGGCAGACCTCATATGAGACTACATTCCGGATGAACCCTTTGATTGCAGGGTTAAGATTCTGAAGCAGAGGTTCCTGTTAACCTAAGCCCGCTTCTGACCTGCAGAAATTGTGAGATAATAAATGGGTGTTATTTTAAGCATCTAAATTTATGGCAGTATTATTATGCAATGATACGTACAATCATTTTCCACTCTCCACTTCATAAAACGTTCCTTGTCACTAAAAAAATAAAAGAAGAAGAAGAAGAAGGTAAAGCACTCAAGCTTGACAGTATTGCTACAGGAGACAGAAGTTAACCCTTAAGAATAATATAGAAACTACACGGACATGTTCAGCCTTGGCACCTCAGGAACAGTGGTTATAGTTTGTAAAAACGTAACTTTGCTAAAATTTCTGTATGAATCACTGAGAATATAATTTATTGAGCTTAATAGGGTAGTGTCTAGGAGGAAATAATTATTTTTTATTATTGGTTCAACTTGATAGTATATAAAAGGTAGTTAAGACACATAAGAAGCATTCCTGTACTTTATAGGAAATATATGAATGCAACACCTTTGCAAGATGCTTAGTTTTTTAGGAACTTAAAGAGGACAAACCCTGCAATAAAGAGGTGACATTACTTTTAGACTATAAAACTCTGAAACATGGATAGGCATGGGACCAAGAATTTGTTCCAAAGTATAGTTAATGTCAGATTACTAGTTTGAAGGCAAGAACCAGCTGTGGCAATTTTAACAGTGAAAATTCTTATTCAAAAATTAATAAAACAGTATAATAATTAAGCTGTAGATATATAGAAACATTAAACATTAATTTATATATTTATTCATTATAAATATTTTTAAATTATTGCTGTAACTTAACCCTATTTGTAAAATTCTAAAGAAATTTATCTGCAAATTATTTTACAGATTGTGGAATCAGTTACAAGTATGCTTTCTTAGATATATGTTGATACAATTTTTTTCAGTCAGGTTAAGGATTCAGAAAGTAATTATATGAAAATAAAAATATTCTGTATTGCCTTTTATCTAATTGTTTATAAATTTAACTTATTTCTTTATGAAGATATCATGTGTAAGATTAAATACATAATTTTCTTCTTGTCATTTTATTTTTACTTTCTCTCTCATAGAGAATACCTACTAGATATCCTCAGTGTAATTTCATAATGCTCAGCCGATAAGCCTTAAAGAGTTTTCCTCTGCAGTGGCAGATGGTAACAAATTAGATAATTGTACATTTTTATGTGGGAAGTATACCGTGATGGGAGCTAAAAAGAAAAAAGTGACCAATAATTTTGTTGAGAAGACAAAAAGGAAGATTGAATTTTAAAAATCGAAGGTTATATATACCATAGTATTGTTCAAACTATATTTTTCAAAATATCGTTCAACACAATTGCTAAAACTACACAACAGGAAAGAAAACAATTCCTGCAGAGATCGCAGATGACAGCCCGGTGCACAAGTTTCTAATCAAATCATCACCATCTGCGTAACTTGTGACCAAATCTGCTTTGGCATTTGGGGTGCTATCTCCTAGAGGATATGAGTCTTAATGCACGATACCTTAAGTAGAGAAAAATAATGGATTTAAAGATGGAAAGATAGCACGACCCATGAGAATAAAAGTCAAGAACTATGTTTACTATTATTATATACCTTTTTCCTCCATGTGCTCATGACTGACTCCAAGCATTTATTGTTTGCATACAGGTCAAGGATGATATTCTGTGTTCTGACCCCTCTGCATTACCTATCTGCTCATCATTGATATGTTAACTGACTCGCTCTGCTAAATACTGACTAGAAAACACAAGGAGAAACCTTTAGAACAAAGAATCATTTATTACTGGGGTATCCACAGGATATTCTCTTGTCTCTTTTCCACTATTTTCCAGATTACATCTAATCTATATATAGAAAATTTTATTATTTTTTCCTTTTTTTAAAAAATAATTCTTGTACCTCTTTATTGGAGGAACTAGGCTAAAATCTATACATATGAGTAATAAAACGATTCTGCAGAGATCCATGATACCGTAGCTCATTTTGCCATGAACAGGTCAGAAATGCAGCTGCTCTTAAACCTTGTATATTACTTAATGCTTTGAAAATATATAACAAAACCAACTTAAATATGTGTCATAGAGATTGAAAGCAAGAATGAATGGAAACTTAAGAAGAAGCCAGAGTTGAGCATTTTTAAGCCCTTGGCCTTTCTCCTTCTCTTGTTTTCCCAGTTACCTGTTTTAAATTATTTTTCCTTCTAGAACTTTCTTTACTCTCTAGACATATAGCAAAATATGCCTGACTCTATAGATATTGAGATTATATGTTGTAATTCCAGCTTTTTTCACTGGCTAATTGTTTCTGATTACAAATTTAGGGAGACACAGAAAGATGAACCAACTGGGAAAGATTGTCCATTACTAGTTTAATCAGTGATGGCCAAAAGGACCAGCTATGGTGGAGTATAGTGGCTCAGAGCAAATTTCCAGAAAAAGAAACAACCTGACCATAGCATAATCTTAGAGTAAGTCTTAGAATGTGGATCTTATGTGAATCAGCTAATATTATTCCAGGGTCAAGATTTTAATACTTTGAGCACATTTATCACTATCTTTTGTTTTCATTGTCTTAAATATTTTAATGTGTACATATTTCTAAGAAAGGCACTGACTTTTGACCACTCCATTTTCATATCCAAAAATCAGACAGGTGAGAGTCAGCAGTAAATGTGTTTTATCCAGGCTGAAATTACGAATAAAATTAGCAGTGCAACTCCTTGCTTCCATTATTTTTCAACTTATACAACCACACATTACTTAAAAAGAAATTCATAAAGAGAGATTTACATAAAAATAGCAAAAAATGAAATGAACACTGTAGAAGAAGGGTCATGTAATTATCTAGGTCTATTGTTTGGTTACCTTAAACACTGCTTTCTTCTTGGTCAAAAAAATATATAGTAAATGTTTAAACCAATTCTTATTTTGTTTTAAAAATTCTCAGTCACTAAAACCAAGTAATAACCTATATTACTTCAGATATTTTATGTCAACTGGCAAACGTTATGGAAGACGTCTACTACCAGTGGTATGCTAGATCCAGCATGTCCCAGACAATAATAGTTGATTTTATA
The DNA here is from genome assembly GCA_030015415.1 of Cynopterus sphinx. Taxonomy (NCBI): domain Eukaryota; kingdom Metazoa; phylum Chordata; class Mammalia; order Chiroptera; family Pteropodidae; genus Cynopterus; species Cynopterus sphinx. Next base: position 15,979,989 of record CM057380.1, read on the forward strand.
AATTGGTTCTTAAATAGTTATTATAAAAAGTTAAATTATATAAACTTTTATAAATTATTTTTTAATTAATAAATGCTAAAAACTAATCACATCCTGATGATTTTACCATTTTTTAGTATTATACATGCTTGAGGTTATTTTATCCATTTAATCTATATAGGGGACATAAATCATAGGGTGCTATAACACATCTCTTACTGACTTTGCGTTCAGTGACATCACATTGGTTGCTCAAAGTGGTCACAGTGCAGATAGAATTACATACAAATCAGGACTTTGTTGTTCAGAGAGCTGGTTGTTAAACATTTACCAACATCTGTTACCACTATCTATTACTCTCTATAAGCATGAATTATATATTTTGAGGTTGCACACTGCAGTTCTCTAGAGATAGAGAGATAGATTAAAAATCCCAAAAAGCTTGCTTGAGGAAAGACATTAGCTGGGGAAAATGACCTGTTTTGCTTTGATTTGCTTGACAATCTGATAACTTTTCAATGCTGAATGCTCAATGCAATGAAATAGAAATGTGAGGCAGTTGCTTGAACCAGGTAAATTTTACAGTATTGAATGAGGAGTCATGAAGGAAGACTAAGTGTTTACAAATATTTTGTTTTTAAAAGGTAAATGTGCTAGGCAGGGTGTGAGGTAATTTTCCTGTCTCTCATTCAGATCTACATTATCTAAACATCTTTTGGATTTAGATTTAATATTGTGTTCTGAGAAGCTTGTGAGTCATCCTAAAATATGGAAAAATAGGCAAAACCAAAATAATCTGGTCACCTGCACCTTAAATCTATCAAGTTGTCAAAGATTATCTTAATATATTTATTCTTCAACCTGTTTGTTTATTATCAAACAATAATCAAGAATCTTTAACAAAAGTAATTCTTTAGATTAATTCTGTTTACTTGATGTTTTCAATGCCTTCCTATGATTTTTACTATTATAATAATACAAAAATGGGGTAAGATTTAAAAGCTAATACCAATATAAAAATCTATAAATAAAATTAAAACATTTTTAAATGACTCATTTTCCTGAGATCATTAAAGGCACAAAATAAATGCCACAATTATCTAAATTATTTCATATGCATAGAATGATAACTTTAAACCTTAATTTATTGTGTATTAGAAATAATGACTCCAGTTTATTGAATACCAGTTGGTATGATTTACCTGTTGGTATAATCAGTGTACAGCATAGGATGCATCAAATATAAGAGCCACATTAAAAAAAAAAAAAGTCACTTCTGTAATTCTGTTATAGACTGATTTTGTGCTAGTTGAATTATTCACTGAATGGGTTTAATATTGAACCAAAGCATATTTTAAAAACCTGGAAAGAAAATGGACTCATTTCCATTTTAAATGTCACTGAAGTAAAAATACCGAAGTCCTGAATAAGTGATTTCCTTTCATAAGGTTAAATATCTGTCAAGAATATTAGCTTAGCTTTCTCACAATTGCCCTTTAAATGCTATTGCTGCCCGAAAGACAACACAAGGAGTGAAACTGATATTGTCTAAAAATCACAGTGCCATGACATCGAACTGCTGTGCTCTTATTGCAGCTGCGATATCATCACAATGTTTATTTTAACCAATTATATAAAGCAATATTTTTGCTACTGCTTAGCAGTATGCTTACAAACTTGATTACTGCCCTGTAAACTGATAGTCTAGTGGCTGAGACATTCTATAAGCAGATCATGGCCACACAAGTATTAAGTGCTATAACAGAAATATTAGTAATGCACTTTGGAATACAGTGAAGGACTTTACTTCCCAGAGACTAAGGGAAAGCTTTAGAGAAAGGCAGTAATTGTGTCAAACGTTTAAGGAGGACTTTGTTACATTAAGAAAAACTTTCTGACAAGAAGGGAACAGAGCAAAAGCAGAAATGTTCTGACAATTTCAAACAATTTGCTAATAGAATGATACTCAGTATACCTAAAAACCTGAAAATTTACATTAAAGAAAAATTTATCTATTTACAGTCACATGATCTTTGTATCAGAAGAGCCTTCTTTATAACTGATGAAGTACATCATAATTGCTATGAAAATTGCAAACTATATCAGAATCTTGAGGGAGAAGGTCACAGGTATATTTATTTTGAAATAATTATCCAGGAAATTCTAAAGCACATTGCTAACACAAAAAGTTATTCGGTCAAAGCATTATTTTCCAGCAAAATAATATGAATTTTTATTGTAAGATTGCATGTTACAGCTTTACTTTTTCTATGAGCCAAGCCTTATCCCAAAATGACTATGATTATATGAGAAAATCAACTTGATATTTAAACACTACTGTAGTTTAAAAACTATAACTATGCCCAGAAGTCTTTGTGAGCACAGAGAACCTTCTAAGTGCTATATGTTTGAGTCTCTGGTTCCTTTTTTTCAGCTGTATTGACGTATAGTTGACATGATTATAAGATATTTAAAGTGTATATCATGATGACTTGATATAACATACACATTGTGAAAATATCCTCTTTGACTAAATATCCATTACTTCGCATATTTACATTTTGTGTGTGTATGAGAGTGAGAACGTCTATGTTCTATTCCCTTAGCAAATTTCCAACATACAATACAGTGTTATCAGTTATAGTCACCAAGTTATACATTAGATCCTCAGACCTTACCCTACAACTGAAAGATTGTAGCCATTTATCAACTTTTTCCTAATCTTCCCAGTCCCCATTGCTGGCAATATCATTCTCTTCTCTTTGTATAAATTTGGGTTGTTTAGATTGCACATATAAGTGAGATTGTATAGCATTTGTCTTCCTCTTTCTGGCTTGTTTCACTAATATGATGCCCTACAGGTAGGTATATATCCATGCTGTCCCAAATAACATTGATGTTTTAAGTTGTTTCCATTCCTTGGCTATTGTGACTACAGTGGCAGTGAACAGGGGAGTATAGATATCTTTTCAAGATAGTGATTGTATTTCCTTTCATTACATACCTAGAAGTGGAATTGCTGGACCATATGGTGGCTCATTTTTAATTTCTTGAGGAACTTTCATACTGTTTGCTATAGTGTCTGCACCAATTTACATTCCCATTGGCAGTGCCCAAGGTTCTCTTTTCTCCACATCCTCATCAATATTTGTTCTCTCTCTCTCTCTCTCTCTCTCTCTCTCTCTCTCTCTCTCTCTCTCAAAATCATTTTAGCAAATGTAAGATAATACCTCATTTTGCATTTCTCTGGCAATTAGTGATGTCGATCACATTTTCTTGTGCTTTTGGCCATATATATGTATGTCTTCTTTAGAAAAATGTCTGTTGAGGTTCTTGGCCCATTTTTATTGGGTCATTTTTTTTCTTATTGAGTTGTACAAATTCCTCATATATTTCAGATCTTAACCTCTATCAGATATGTGGTTTGTAAATATCTGCTCCCATTTTATAGGTTGAATTTTTACTTTGTTGATTTTTTTTTATTGTTGTTGAGCAGAGGCTTTTTAGTTTGATGTAGTCTGAGGCAGTAATTTTTTAGTCAATGTTTTTGCCAGCTAAAAATAAGAGTTCAATTTTGATAAATTGATTGGCTTTATATTGAATTCTAAATCATTTTGTTTTACGAAAACAAAAACCAGAGCTTGTTAAAATATATTGATCCTGATGGTCCATTGCATTTTCTATTGGCTTGACTAATACACATGGAAGCAAAGCACCAGCAGCCTTTTCTTGTAGTCTTAGTTTTAGACACCAATATAAAGGTCTGCAAGGATGTTCTTAGACATAGTTAAGATGAATGTGAGGAGACCTTATAGCCCATTGATTTTAACTCATTTTTTAAGTTAAAAATAAAAGAAGAAAACTCCTTACTCAAGTTGGTCTGATTAATTGAAGGAAAAGCGTAAATGGAATACAAACTTAATTATTGACTAATCACACACTCTTCTGCCTATGAAATGTGTAGCCTCATATCAAAGAAATTTCCCTTTGGTTATGTTTTCTCAACTAACATGATATTTATGAATATTCCATAGCAGAAATTCTGTGATGGGCTATTCCACATTTCAAAGGACCAATTGCTAGGAAACAAACACAAATTTATAAGGCTTCATAAACAAAATCTGCTCTTATAGTGGCGAGGTTTGTTATGTACAGATTCTAAGATTTATAAACTAAACTAAACTACTCTTAATCTCATTATGACTCTGTGATATACATTTTAAGGAAACTTAAATTTAAGAAATATTCTTTAAATTTACAAGGTCTCTGTGAATGTGTTAGTAACTTATAAAATAGTCAAAGTTAAAAAATGTTTTAGTCATTTATGTTGGGTATATTCTGTATTATTAAGAAGTAGAGGTGGAAATAATTGTTTAGAAAAGATAGGTACTAGTCAATTGTTTCTGAGACTGCATTGGCCAAAGGAGTCCTGACAGATGTCAATTCCTGTGACATAATAAAGTCACTTAGTAGATTGTCGGTAAATAAAATAAAAAGATAATGTTAAAGTAGCCAATCTGATCTTGACTGCCAAAAAGTGCCCACATCAAGGTATTTTCTGATGGCCTAGAGATGTCTTTCTCTCTTCAGCTCTTAAATGTGGTCATTGAAATGCCTTTACTGCAATGCTATTGTCAGATGCTGCATTTAATTTTACCTTTTAAATATTGAAGACAGTATCTGTGTCAGAATTGACCTCTAATGGTGTATGATGCTTTCTGTAATGGCAGTGCCTATTCAAGCAGTTGCTTTGTAGTTCCTCAACTTTTTTTGATTATTTGACTCTCTTTTACCCTAATTTAATGATATTGTCAAACATTCATCATTTAGGAAATCTGGAAAAATTTAGCTTATTTTAAAAGTCAACATTTACAAAGTTTTTGAGACCTTGCTCCTCAGCATATATTATTCATTTGGCTCAAATAATCTCTTATAAAATTATTTTTTAAATCAACATTTAAGTATTGGCAAATACGATTATCTTTTCTTGTATTGATTATATTTGAATGTCTATAAAAATTATAGATGAATAAAGAAAAACACAACTTCAGAGACATATTCTTTTTACCTTAAAATTTATAGGAGAAGGATTGGAACTCAGAGTAAAATGAAATACATCTCAGATCCTGGCCAATACTAATAAAAAAATAAGTAAATGAATGAAAACTTGGACAGAGACTCTCAAATGGTAGTGTAGTATTAAAAATGGAATTACAACAATATAAATGTCATCGTCTTTTTAAAACCATGGAAAGTCATGTTACAAAATGTTACTACAAACTAAAAGTCTCTGAAGAACAATTATATAATCCAATTGAACCAATGATGGGAAAAGAAAGTAGCATGATGTATTAGTATGGTATTAACACTCAGTGACTACAGTGTTAACAAACTACTGCTGATTTCAATCAAATATTTATTTATGATTCATGAAAATGGAGCCAGAGTTCAGAATTTAATAAAATATCAATAGATTGAAAAAATACACTGACACAGATTCCCCAGATAGCAGACTGTGAGATGGAGATTCAAGAGCACAAAGTGCTTTGGGAACATTTTAAGCTTGTCATTTTGGAAGGGAAGGTTAAAAAGCAAAATTAGGCAACAGGAGTAGTTCAACTATAACATAGTCTCAATAATGAACTCAACTCTCCACATGGGGGGGTTAGGAAGCTGTGATGGTCCGTCAGTATCATCTAACGTTGCAGCAAAGGGTCTGACATTTTACTTCTCCAATTTCTGGCCATAATTATCATTGCATCTCTAGAAAGGAAGCATGATTATTGGGCAAAATGACTTTCTACTTCTGAGGCAATTTCTGAAGAGGTTTGGGAGCTGTGGACTGTCTGGGGCAGCATTTCAACAGCTCACAAATGAAGCAGGAAATCCTTCATTCTTATGGGAGGGTTTGTATTATACTCCACAGTGTCTTCTCTAGTTCACTGTTTTCCCCTCAGATCCAATTCTTCACATGACTATGGAACCACTCTTTTGACCCCCTTCACCCATTTCTTTCTTTCCTTACCCCCTGCCTCTGGCAACCATCAGTCTGTTCTCTTTGAGTTCACAGGAGTTCACAAAATATTTGTCTTTATCTGACTTATTTTGAGGTCTGTCTGATGCTCTGCTCAGGGGTGAACGTGAGACTTGTGAAGGATTATATACAAAATTAGGGAATCCTGTTCTCCAACTGTCTCCTCTAGAGTTCTTGCCTTTCATTTTCCAACCCACAGAGACCCCTTTTACTCATCTCATTACCCAGAAACAAAAGAATAGATCATTGTGTCCGTCTTCATGCTGCTGTTCCCCTGAGCACCAATGTGAAAGCTAAAATGCAAAAAAATATATATATCATGAAATTCACCCCATTCACAATTTACCTGTTTTCAATTAAACTTTTCAGAGTCTTTAGATAGTTGCCAGAATTTTGTTTTAATCGGCAGGATACAAGAGGTGCAGTACAGCAGGCTTTTCCAGCTGTTGCAAGACCAGGACCTGCTCACTCTTCTTTAAACCCAAATTAGATGACTGTGTATGCCACCAAAACCTCTGCTTACTGAGAAAATTTTCCTCGCCGTTTTTTCCATGGCCACTCCTGCATGGGGCCGTAGAGAAGCCTCTATTTGTTTCCTTCTCAAATGCAGATAGTGACCTAACTCATTCTCATTAATGAACCACACCTGAGTTTTTTCTTCTTTTATTTATTGATCATAAAGTGTCCTCACTCTGAAACTTCATTGTACTTGCCTCTCACTTTCTAGAGTACATGTGTTTTACCTTGACCAGTAAATCATGACACTTTTTCTCATTTAGTGCAATTAAATTTAGAGACTTGCCACATCGGTGGAATTTTTAGTCGTCTGAGTCATGTTTGCATATTTCCTTTGAAGTAAAGAACAAATTATTATATTTAATGCCTTTTAACATAAAGAAGGGTTTGGTAGTCAGAATAATGGGCCTCCAGAGATGTCTGTGTTTTATTTCCTAGAACTGATGTCTATGTTACTATATGTCATAAAAAAGATTTTGCAGATGTGATTGAGGACCTGCAGATAGGGAGATTATTTTAGATTATCCTTGTAGGCCCAATTTAATCACATGAGCACAGAGAACTTTTTCCTGCTTTGGAGAGCATTGTAATGAAGAAACAAGGTTGGAAAGATGTAGATGGCTATCTTTGCAGATGGAAGCAAGATGCCATGAGCCAAAGAATGTGAGCAGCCTGTAGAAACTAGAAAAAGCAGGGAAATACATTCTTCCCTAATCATCCAGGAAGTCACGTAGTCCAGCCAACACTTTTATGGAGAATTAAATTTAAGAAATATTGTTTTAATTTACCAGATCTCCATGTAAGATGATAAATTTATTTTGTGCTAACCCTCTAAGTGTGTGATAATTTGTTACAGCAGCAACAGAAAGCCAATATAAAGGAAGCACAAGGACTGCAGCTCTCTTCAGTTTGGGGAATTCTCCTTTGATTCAGCATCTTCAAACTCCAGCAGTATATATACTCTCTCAGCTCCTGCAAGTGTATGATGGCTAGGTTCTGCAGCTCTTTTTTTGAGTATAGATATAGTCCTTTCTTTTCTCCTGGAGCAGGCCTAGCATTGGGCTATTCTGTGACTGTTAGCATAGTAAATGCATCAGCAATTTTTTTTTTTTTCAATAAAGGGCTAAGCATAAATATTTTAGGCTTTGTGAGCCAAGAACAACATTTAAGAATAATAAGCAGATTTTACGTTAATATTGGCTTGGAAGCATTTTATTAAAGAGTAACTTTAGGATCAATGCCTGAGGGGAAAAGAAGAAGGCAGGATTGAGAGAGGGAGAAATTGGGATCTGTTGTTGTCTTAACACAGCCATCAGGTTGATCATGCAGAAAGTCTATTAACTGAGATAGCTCATCAGAGTTGCCTGAGTTTGGGTGAAGATCCAGGCTCCCCTCACGGAAAGAACATAATCTGTGGTCCAATAGCTCTCCCTCTTTAGCCTAAGACAACTTCCACAGAATCTTGGTAGCTGAAGACTCTTAGCCAATAGCATCATCTGTAGCTAGAGGAAAAATTACAGTTTTTTCCATCAAAATATTTCAGTTCTAAAAAGGATATTTGGATGATGTATTAGAGAATTCACTACGGTGAATTTTGTGGTTTGCACTTACATATGGAAGAAATTTCTTTTTGTGCCCTGGAATGCGTACTGCGAATAAAACTGTATCATAATGAGCTCACCTCATTAGCTAGCCTTAGTCCAAAGACATCTGTCAAGACAGCCTGAGTCCATTGAGTTCAAAGATTGAAAAACAGAGAACTAGAAATATAAGTAAAACTGTCAAATCAAGTATCTGCTGAATTCTTTCTCTGGACCTCTGTCTATATTGTTAAGTCTATGAAAGAATGCAGCTCCCTACCTAGAATCTGTATTTATCCATGTGATGACTAAAGATAAATTATAGACAACAGCTGAATTACAAAGGACATTATATTTTAATTCTCTCATGTATTTCATTTTTAAAATACGAAGCAGATGTCAAAATCACACCTGTGGCAGGATGTGCTATAGGAAACACAGATAAGAAGTGAGGCAAAAGGAAATTCCATTGTGAATCTGCTATTGTTGAGATATCTGTGGAAATACTTGTGGAGGTGTTTACAGTTTGCTATATGTGTTTGGGTTTAGATATCTGTATTATGATAGATATGTGAAATTCATTTGTGATTATGTTACAGTTGATGCCATTACCATGGATAGATTAGTCATGGAGTGTGTACAATATTTAAAAAAAGAGCTAAATAAATCATGGTGAAAACTAGAAAATATTGAGGAATAATTATTAGCTTGCTATAGAACAAATCAGAGATGAAGGAAGAAAACAGGAAATTTTGTTTAAGGGAAGAAGATAAAAAAAAAATTTTAATTTGAGGTTTATTGTATCAACTTATCAGTGCTTTAAAAAAGACAAGAACTACAAAATTATTCTTGACTATTTATTAGCTTGTTAATAATGGTGGTTTCAGTTACATACAATGCTAGAAGCAGAAATCAGTTTATGATATATTGAGGTATAAAAATTGAGGTAATATTAGTAGAAAATTTAATTTTTCTTAAAAGAGTAAAAAGGATACAAGTTTAGAGAAGAGTTTATTCATATTTTAGTTTGAATATACAAGCATGTGTAATAAGATACAAAAAGTGCCCTGAGATTAAGTCATTTTTAAATTTTAAATGTCATTTCAAATGACACAAGCAATTTGATCAGTTACATCAGGCACATCTTATGTCCTTTTTGATATATAAAAGTTGCTGCCAATCAATAAGCTACTCCTTCATAAAATCACTACCAGATTATAAAGAAAGCACTTTCAGATCAAAATCTGGCAAATGGGAAGACTTATTGTAAAAGCATTTACCTACAAGCCAGAACAAGTAGCTGCTACATGATATTTGGTAAGCTTATAGAAGTTCCAAATCTCTGTCCTCTTAGGTGATCTGACTTTCCTTAAAGAAAGTTTTACTCATGGCATCAAGGATATATTCCAGCAGTTAGGCTGTGTGACTTGCAGTATGCATAATTTCACAAGATTCCTCTGAATTCTTGGTTAGTCACTGACCATTCATAAATAAGTCTCAGGCTCCTCTGCTGCATGTACAAGTTTTATTTATTTTTTTAAGAAAGAGAATAGCATCTAGAATATTTCTGTCAATCAATATATCTTGAATACTTCCAATTTTCCTCATTGAAAACACATTTCTAATATCCGTTATGTAACTAAGCCTCAAAATTCACCTATGAAATTCCACTTTTTTAAAATTCCTAATGCTAATTGGGAAACCTATTGTGTTTTTTGAGACTTAGAAAGCAGATGTGTTTATTATAACCAGTACCTGAACAATGCCAGGCTTTAGATGTGGATTTTTGATAGGGGCAATCCATCACATCGAGAGTGTAGTTTAAACTCACTGCATATTACATTTCATATTCTCTAAGGTGAAACATTTTAAGGAACACTTTAAATAAGCCTTCTCCAGTAAATATTCAATATTGTTTTCTTAAAAAAAATATATTTCTCTGTGCTTACATATTTTCAAAACCAACAAAATAGTAATACTTCTTCAGAAAGATATTATATTTGGACTCTACAACTTTTATTCCAAATTTTAAAATATAAAATATATAACATATTTTATTACACAACATATTTTATCTTTTTCCTTCTCTAACTCACTTCTCATATATGTTTTACAGGTGGTCAGTCCAAACCAGATTACAATTCTATATTATACTCTGTGTCTGGTTTTTATACCCTTTAATTTCTTTTTTTTTTTTTTTTTAAATCTTCAATAGGTTCTTTCCTCAGGTTGCTCTCACTTACTAAAGAATGTTATCCTATTTTTCTGTGGAATTTTAAACTTTTCTACTAATTTGTCTGATTCTTCCTTAGAGTGTTGGTTATCTCTGTAATTCTTTTTCCTTGAAAATCGAATTTCTTATAGGGAAGACGTCTATGTAACTTAATGCAGTTCTGCTACCTGAGGGAGTATGGTGGGTTGTTTTGTGAGGTAGTTGTTAGGTGAATCTATCCTGACTCAGGTGCTTTCTAACTTGTGCTAACCATGAGAAAAGAAAGAGCAGTTACTAAATTCTATAATACTTCAGAGCCCTAAGAAACGTCTGGCCTTCCCTTCCCATTAACTCAAGGTATCTGTAACGTAGGGGTATATGTATTCTATTTACTTCCATGGGCATGAGTTTGCCAGCTGCAGTGGCACAGTGACCAAAAGCCCATGCTGGGTGTATCTTGAGTTGCAGAGACCACCTGACAGATTGAACGTGATGGATTTCAGGACAAACTACCCCAAAATACAGCACCATGGCTTTTTGGCTATTTTAAGCTGAAGGAATTTAAGAAAAAGACAGAAGCAGGAACATCACTCTGACCTGCCCCCCTATTTCACCCCTGGCCATCTATCCTGAAAGAGGTCATAAAATGTTCAGGTGAGAGGTGCCCTCCTTATACCTGGAAGAAGGAATATCCTCACCTCTGAAGCTTACCTCTAAGGGCAAAGGGATGCCAAAAAGAATTATAACAAATAAGAGCTACAAAGTTTCCCCATTTATTATCATAATTACTCAAGAATAAGAGGGTCAAGAAAAACTTTTTATTCACCTACAAAACCATAAAGTGAGGAAAGGGTTTGGAGCGGCTAAGAATAGTATGTGTAAGTACATAAAAAGGACTTCTCAGAGCCTCAAATTTGTTTGGAAGAATGAAGATCTGAACATGAAATATTAAATCCTGTGGGAACATGTGGGATGTGGAGATGTTAAAATTTTATACTAATGTTATCACTGCAAAAGCTCATGAGTATTCAGATAATATACACATGAAGTGCATTTGTTCCAATATAAAAAAAGCAACAAAGATAAAAGCTAAAATAAGCACCAAGATAAAATGTTTAAGAGAACCAATGGTGGCATGGAAAAGGTAAAAATAGTCATAATGGTAGCATTAATACAGTAATATAATTAATACATTAATGCAATAAATACATTAAAATAAATGAAACTAGAGCCATACCGCTATTACCTCTGTCTGTGGCTTTTTTCCTATAATGGGAAACAAGAAATGTGATGGGCTCTCTGCTCCAGATCCATCCTTCGATAAACATTAGTCTGTGATCTTGAGAAGAGGACCCTACAAAGTCCATTTTTCTAAATCTTTTCCCAGCCTGCATCAGATTAGATTCTCTCAGTAGAGCACTAGGGAGAAAATCGAAGGTAGGACAGGGGAGGTGGACTTTTTCTTCTATGTAATTGCTGGTCCTGTAACCTTCATCAGCAACACTTTACCACTCCAGCAATACTTGATCCCCTCCACTGGCACACCACCCCAGGGTGACTATTGGTTTCAGCCTCCTACACAGTTCTACACTCTGAAAACCAGTCTCCTTGTAGCCACTTAATGGTACAGGCAGCAGACTATGCCACCTGCTTAGAAGCATAATTAATCCCCAGCTGCCAGAGGTGCTTCCTAAAATCTCTTTTATTTTGGGTATCATAAATTCTCTTATTTTCTGGGGCATAGGGTTAATGGTTACTCTCTGTACATTTTTTTTCTGAATTTTCTCCATGTTTTTTTGTAACCATTTATATATGAAAATTGTAACCAATTATATATATTAACTACCTCTAAGAAAATTTTCAGTATTTATTTTCTTTCACTGACCTTAACTATGTTATGAGAAAACTTACAGAAATTTTACTAAATTATAAAATGAATGTATCCAAATTTTGACATTGGTATATATAATTTTAATTTAAATCTTTAAAAATATCTAAATATTCACTGGGTATAATGTGTTGGATGTTTGTATTTGTGCCAACTAATTAATTGTTCTTAATAGCATGATCTGAAATGTCACTGTAATTTTGTAAAACTAGAGGCAAAAGAATTATCCTATCTCTATTACCAAATTATAGCTAAATATATTGATTTAATCATCAGATAGGTAAAAAAAACAGAACCAGAATATCTGTTTAACTCAAAATTATCTTCAAGTCAAATAAAGTATTTTCTATACATACTTGAATATATTTTGAGGACTTCATAGCTTGAGATACATGTGTGCATAGGAGTAGTAAAGGAATAGGATTAGAGCCTGAGAAAATATCTTTATTTAGAAAATATCTACTCTAAAGTTACTTTAGATTAAAATTGAATGTTAAATAATATTAAGTTGAATTTTGAGTGGATTAGAATAAATCCTCATTTTCGCTGTCATTGCACACAGGAATCATTGCAAAAATTGGATTAAGTGGGGTGATAAAGTATGAATGGACAAACTGATTATTCAGAACACCTGTTATTCTAGAAAAACAAACAGCGTTTAGCAAACTGTATATTTTTATAATGACCCTTTTTAACTCAATCAAGTCGATTCATTGTCTGAATCCAGATTATATAAGCACAACATGTGAATCCCCAGAAAAGCTAATCAAATAAATGCCAGAAATTGTTAATACAAAATGGTCAAAAAGCAATGAAATGAAATCACCTGAGGGATACTACAGCTTCAGGAGCTTTGGAGACACATACATACACACACTCACATACATGCACACACTCTTAAACACATATCAGGTTTTTCAAAGCAACATTAAAGTTCAATTACAAATCTCTAATCATTATTTTTGTGAATAAATGATTAAATGTGTCTGTGTCCTGAATGTGTACTGATGCAAAACATTGGCTTTGAAGTTCAAAGTTAGGAAATATTGATATTTGGAAACAACCTATGTGAAACAGGAAGACCTTTCTACTTGTAATACTATTGGTCAATGTGCTAGCAAATATATAAAAATATGGGTTAATTTAATAACATCCTAGTTTTAATCAAACATTAATTAGCTAGTCAAGAAGATTTTATAGAAGGTTATATAAAACAAAATAACAACAACAGAACAGGAGTGGGTGGGAACACAGAAGGAAATTATATGATAACCTATATTCATAGTGAGCAAAACTAGAGGAGAGAGCACCAGAGACTTTATTGAGGATTACAGAAATATGGTCAGCTGAATGTGTGAAATAAGTGATATCTTGTGCTCTAATTGAAAATGGAAAACTGCATATACATATATTCCATAAAATAACATACGTACATATGTATAATTATCTACTTACAATTATGTGTATTTGTGTATATAATTATATATATATATCCCAATTAACAAATGCTTTTGGAATTTATTCTATCCTAACATTTAGCATCTACTTAAATAAAGCACCATGAACTTCCTCTCCGACAACAGGGATGCCTGCACTTGAGAAGAGAATGGGGAAAGAGGGGAACGTGTTCCAAAGAATAAAGATGTTTTCAAACATCTGTTTTAAAATTCTACTTAAAATTGATCTTGAATTTATTTTATATGAGAAGACTAAAAACAGTATTCAAAGGTAGTAACCAAGTTTTACATATGCTGCATATCTAGGCCCAGGGAAAATTCTCTAAAATATGTAATCTAAATTTTAGTATCCTCTTTATCTTGTCAAGATTAAATCTATTTAAATTTAATAAGCATTGCCACACACACACACACACACACACACACACACACACACACACACACACACACAAAATAACACATAGTATACAGTAAGAAATATCCTAACTACTGAAATGCACTTACATACCTATGGATTCATATCCATAATTCCACACATGCATCTCTATAGTCTGTTCATTGGCTTATTTATTTTGCACATTAGGATAAAATTCATCAGGTGAGAATATGTAAATAAGTGAGAGGGAAAATCTGAACAAAAGATTTTAGATTCTAACATTAGTGTTTTTTTGGCTACATAATTATTCCATCAAATCAAAACTACATTCCTCTGTTTCTTTTGTTGTTGTTGTTATTGTTTCTTACAGTTTTTTATAATATTTTTAATTTCTTCCCTAAAAGGAATTGTTGTTATTTTGTTTTATTTATGCTTCTCCCCTACACTTTTGACAGTGTTTATTGCATACAAGTTGCCTGTAATTAGATTACTAATATTTTAATACATAGTTTTGAAGAAAAGTAAATTTGCAAAGTGAATTACTACCTTTATTGTCTAGCCATTTGTGTGTTTTATATACATATAATCTTAGGGGGCAGTAAAAATTAAGAAGGAGCACTCAACTGTTTAAATTATAACAACCATCCTAAAAAATATGGTGCCTAAAGGACAATACAATTAACTATGTAAAAAATATGGCATGCCATTAAAGATCCGTTCAATAATAAATCACTTTTACCAGATGCTATTCCATCTGACTGTCGTCAATAATGGGCACCTTTGGTGGCACGAAAAATGGCAGACCTGTTTCATTATAATGTTATATTTGGATATTTGCCAAAGAGAGTAAAAGGAACAAGTCAGCAGCTTATAAACATAATCATGGTAATCTCCCATATTTTCTATTTCAACTTTTATAATGAAGCTTTTCCATGTGGAACTGAGCAAAAGAGAACTCAGGTTTGGAGAATTTAAATGACTTATTATTATATCAAAAACCCCACAAATCTAATTACCTGCTTAAGAATTTACTTACATCTTAATTAAAATAGGTATATTTTCATAAATAATAATTATAAAATCACACATCATTAGAAATGTCATGTATATCAGGGGACCAAAATTTTAATTTACAATTAAATGAGTTGATAATTTCAGTTGAAATTATTCTACTTTTTACCTATAGACTTTCTCCTCTAATTTTTTACATGAACCATTGAGAATTTAGAATTGCTCATAAAATATCTTTATGTAATTTCTAAACTATAAATTTATTTTTTCTACAAAATACTGCCTTTTCCAGTTTTAGATCATTATTGAGAGAAAAATAAAAAACATATTCATTGTTATTCATTTAAATGCTGTGGTTGCATAGGAATAAGTAACAATAGAGGTAGGAAAGCAACTAACAATAAAACACAGCATGTGATTTTACTCTTTATTTTTAATATTTATTTATAATAGCTTATAATTTGCTAGCCTACAAAAACTTGACTTATAATTGAAGCCATGGCTATATAAAGTTGATAATGCATGCTAAGTTCTTTTCAGTTATAATTAATCAATAATCTGTACAATTTAAATGTTGTTCTTGAATGCTTTATTTAGCCTTGAACTCCTTAGTAGGCAAAGCAAAACTGCTTCTTAAGTTTTCCTCTACTTTAGAACTAAAGTTAATATTTAATAAGTAACACTATTGCTAGATAGCTCTTGAACAACAAATGAAGCTTTTTTCTGTGATTTGAACACAGTCATAGCTGGTTTTCAAGGATCAGGATCAGAGATGGGAGCAACAGTATTTGAAGAGCAATAGGGGAATGGTAGGCTCTATATGAAAAAAGAAAAAAAAGCAAGATGGTTGGTAGAAATTTCTCATACCCATGCATTAGAGTTATGTGTGACCTTACAGCAAACAGTACCTGGGTATCTGGGGCAGATGACTAAACAACGCTGAATACAATCTTTTAAACAGTAGAGATTCAATCAAGTTCATGGAATCCTATATCATAAAATCCTGTTTGTACCACAGATTAGCTAAAAGACAAAGTAATTTTTCTACATGAGAATAATTGAGTTAAAATATTCTAAGAAATATATTTCTGTGCCTTTATCTCTCATCCTTCTCTCTCTCTCTCCGTATATATATAATATATATATATATATATATATTATATATATATTTCTAATTTGATCTAGATATTCATCTGCCTCCAGAAAGATTAAAATTGGGAGAACAAAAATGCAAAAAGAGAGAAAGAGCCAAGACTGATTTTGTGACAGAAATTTGAGGCCAGAGGAAGAAGGTCATCTTGAACTTGAAATAATTTTAAGAGAATTTTTCCAGATTTTATATTGCTTTCATTAATAAATCAAGAACAAACACAAAAGAGATTCTCAAAGCAGCATTGGCATTGGCATACTTCACAGAATTTTTACAATGAAGCTTAGAATAAAGATAAAACAAGATATGATAAAAGAGAATTTTCTTCTATACAGAAACAAGGGAAGCCCACCCCCACAGGACCTAATAGAAAATGGAAAAAAAAAAAATGATAGCTGGGATTAGTAAGAGACAAGGTCTTCATCTGTCTTCTTCATCAACAAATGTTTCATGTTCTAAAGCCTGAAACTTGAAAGATGAGAAACTTGAAAGATAAGGATGACGACGACACGAGCATTTTATTTCTAAAAGGCTGATGAAAACGATTTTAGTTCCTATTTAGTTCTCTCAAGAGTAGTACCTACAATGTGTACTTAGGATATTAATGTTTAATTACTTGCCATAACCTGCTTACAAAAGTCTATATCTAAAAGAACCCACTGATTTTCCAGGTCAAATGCAACTTGCCAGGTAAGAGATGGGACTGGGCCATCACAGAGAAGAGAGTCAGAGGGAGAATCTAATTTCCTGGGTAGCATGAGGCAAAACTAAAAGTTTCCTCCATTTCAGGGGAGAGACACAGAGGCACCAAGAAACTAGTTGGACCAGAAAAGGCTCGTATAACATTATGATTAATAAATGCAGCTTTGTAAAAGAGAATAAAAAATAAATCTTTTCAATTGAAATATATATATAAGCATAGAAGTTAGAATTGTTCCAGTTTCCAGAGAATATCATTTATAGTATATGTATAGTTTATAACAGTTCTCTCTCAGCTCCAATTTAGAACATGTTTCTATGGTCAAGAGAATTCTAATATTCTGTGTTACCAGAATAAGACATATGTTGCTGATCCAGAATCAATGTCTAGTGTTTCTCCAAAGAATTATCTTGAAGGAAATCCCACTTACAAATGTATAAAAAAATATAAATTTGAAAACACGGAAGAAAAGTGAGAAAGATAATAGAGAAAGAATGAGAGAGAGAGAGAGAAGAAATGAGAGAGGTAGGGAGGAAGGAACGGAGAGGGAAAGAGGGAAAAAAGAATATATTAGTAGATATTAGGAAACTTAAAAAGCTGGACTTTGATGGATACATCTTTTACCATTTTTATTACTTTATAATTATCTAAAAATTCATAATTTCTTCCTAATAAGATTAATACTTGAGTTTAGATATATTATCCTGTTACTTTACCCAATCATAATTGAAATAATTACAGATCTATGAAAATAGAGGCAGACATGCACTACTGTTGTAAAATAAGAAGAAAGAATGCCTTCCATGTGTGAGAAATTGGAATCAAGTGAAGGTCAATTTACAACTCCTGAGAATGACCTAAAATACTGAAAATAAGTAAAACAGATTACACTGGCAGATGTCAATTAACAAGCCTTTACTTGGTAAAGATGAAGGCTGGAGGAGATTGCAGTCATATGGCTGACAGAGCCCTGCTCCATCGTGATTTGCTTTTATCCAGTTACTAACAACTTTTGAAAGTAGTTCTGCTAGGTGGCCCCAGGACATAATAGCTACAAGGGAATGGACAGTCAGCCTGGAGGCAGAACTTTTCCTTGATGCAAAGGTAAAGGGCTAGGAAAGAAGGCACAATAAAAACAAGATTTTTAAAAATCAGAGATAAAATTGTGTGCCTAGACTGATGAGCAACGTTGTTTCCTTTTGCCCAGATGTTACTCTTTGTAAATGAGAAAGCAGTTCTAGTTTTCAATTAAAAAGATATTGACACTGTCTTACCACAATCAAAACAACCAAGAATAACACTGCAGTCAGGTCTTCTTTTTTTTATGTGATCCTTTACCCATTGGATCTCTGCCATCTCCCCATTTCATTAGCAGAAGACCAGACGATATTGCAAATGATGGCAACCTAACCTGTGCTTCTCCTGCTAAATATCATCTAATGTCTGCTTTGTCACCTACTCTGTATTTCCGAGCACCTGGAAGGGAAATTCATAATATGTTTGAATTTAACCAATACCTAAGTGGCCAGGGGTTGTTTTTAGTGTCAGACTTTCTGCTTGGTTAGAACTTTTAAAGCTAAATCAAAGAAATAAATATATTGGCTCCTCACTTTTTCTTTTTTTAAAATAAGCAGGCTATTGGCATTTTGTGGAACTGTGGCACAATTACAGGACGCTAAGCCATTTCAGGACCCTGGATATTAAATACCAGAAGTACCCTCCCACCCCCATCATTGGCGCAATCAGATTTTCCATAGCCTAGAATGACTTTTAAAATGATTTATCTCTAAGACTACAAGTTAATTGTTAGTCTTTTTCAGAATCTGATTTAATTTTCTTTCTACTCTCCAGAGGTCTGATTATACAGAAGAGACAGATAAGGTAGTTATGTGGGAGGACATATCCTTCTACAGAATCAGCGAACATAATTGGGAATTTTACCTTATTATTTACTTATTTGGATTGTATTAAAATATGTGTTTCTCCCCAAACACAAATTGATCATTTATCTACTATCTATTTCTGTCTGTCTGTCTGTCTATCTGTCTATCTATCTAATCTATCATTTGTTTATTTCCCACTTGCTTTGTATTGCTCATTACAGTAATTCCATCATGAAAATGTAGGCTTAGGTAGGTCCTATGACTTGTACAAGGTCACACAAAGTTAATGTTTGACCCAGGTCTCCTGAGTCCAGGACTCTGGCTACAGGACCATGATCTAGCCACTCATCCAGCCTTGCAGCAATCTCTCCACAAATAGCATGGGAGCTGGAGGCTGAAGGCCGAGCCATGCCCTGCCATAGCTAGGAAGACACGGCCCTCATGTTGAGCCTGGACTCAGCAGAATTGCCAAGAGAAGTGCGGTGTAGGCTGAGGGCTGGACTCCAGCATGGTTTTTGTTTTTTGTGTTTTTTGTTTTGTTTTATTTTCTATTTATGGTTTTAGAGGACTTGGGAACCCAGCATACTTCATGGTAGCAGCTCCCTCTACCAAAGAACATCAGTGCCACCTCCATCTGGGAGACACACAGGAGCAGTTAACACCAAAATCACCTATGAGGATTCAAGAGGTCTGGGTCATGAGGTACAGGGAGGAAGGGAGACCCCTGAGTCCCAAGGACCCTTGTGGACTGGAAGAAGTGGGGCTGCTTTCTGCCTCTGGGAGCATTGCTCTGAGCAACAACAAACCGTCCCCTAACAAATTTATTTTTTAAATGGAAAACTTAAAGAAATGAAATTGAAACTAAAATAAGCTAAAAAAAATGATAATTTCTTCTTATGTTATTCCCATTTCCCTCTTATCTGAGATATACTGATCAAGAGGTCTATTAGTTTCATTTTCTAACTTTTATTAGTTTTGTTTATATGACCTGAAATATTAATTCTAGAAACTCCAGTCATATTAACTTTCTTATCAGAACTCACTTTTGTCACATGGGCTGATTTTATTGTTTTATACCTTACAATCTGTTATGAACTGCGTGTTTGTTTCCTCTGAAAATTCATGTGTTGTAACCCTAACCCATAATATGATGGCATTTGAAGTGGAGCCATTAAAATAGAATTAGGCTTAGATGAAACCATGGAAATGAAGTTCCCCTAATGGGATTAGTATCCTTTACAAGAAGAGGGAGAGCTACCAGAGCTTCCTCTTTCTGCCATATACACAGCTAGAAGGTGGCTGTCTGAAAGCCAGAAATAGGATCCTCACCAAGAACTCAGTTTGTCCACATCTTGAGCTTGAATTTTCAGCCTCCAGAAATGAGATAAATAAATTCCTGTTGTTTAAGGTATCCTGTCTAAGGTATTTTGTTACAGTAGTTTGGGGTAAGACACCATCATTTTATCTGCTATTATTGCTCCTATTATTTTTTATTAGTCCCTATGTTAATTTGCTAAAGATTTTATTTGATATTTGTGTGTATATAAAATTCATTCTCAGTAGAAAAATCCCATAGGAAAAAACAAATGAAATGGAATGTTCAGACAATTTTACAAAATGTCAACATTGTAGGTCAGTTCAATTAATTAAGTGGACATCAAACCTGTTAACCGTTTCAAAATCAAAGTTTTGATTCTGTTTATACAAAGTAAGAAAAACTGATATTTTTTATATCAACTCTGCTTAGATTTGTCAATAAGTACAAAGTAGGATAGTTCTTCGAATCACTTAAATAAGTTAAGAAAATACAAAAATTGTAAAACAAAATCATCGCTGTGTAATTTTCATTTTGATAATATATTTTCTTTAAGCTGACATAGCAAGGAGATAAAATAGATGAATCACTTTTGGTTGGAGAATAAACTTCATGATTGTTGGGCCAAAAATGCCTGTCATTTCTATAGTTTGAGAAAGATTTGGACTTTATTCCTCTTTTACTTTTTCTTTTGTCTTGTTTATATTTCAGCCATTGCTTTGACTACATTAAATAGAACACACATAAAAATAAATTTTAAAAGTTGGTTCTTGATATTTTTCTTTTTAATAAATGTATAATATTTATGCAATTATAAAATTACTTAATACTAAAAACTTTAGTAAATGAGAGAAAATAAATTATATCCTAAATGAAGTTTATCTATAGCATTAATATATATAAATGCCTGCTTCTTAAATTTAAAATTTATTTCAATTTTGAACTCTTTATATTCAGAAATATTTCAAGTCTGCTCCCCTAAGTTGTGCATAAAACATGCTAAAATTATGTTTCACCTTTAGTGGCTAGAACAATAGCACTACCACCCAAAAGTGTGTTATTTCATCAGATTTTCAGAATGGAGAGAGAATAGAGAGGGAAGTGATATGGGGTTGAAAGTGGTTCACTTTTGAGATAAGACAATAAAAGTACCAGACTTCATTAATTCTTATTGAAAAATTATCAAGTACTATATTTGTTTTGATTTCTGTAGATGCATTAGAATGGTCAGAGGAGAATTTTTATCTTCTACCTAATTCATTATCGTTTCATGAAGATGGTAGCCAGGATGTTTTTGTAACAAAATATCTTCTTGCCTTCAAGGGCAGACTTAGAATTATTTGTTTTTTGAAGTGAGAAAAAATGATAAATTCAAAGAATCTGAAAGTAAGCAAGATACCTTTGTTGTCCATGTTTATGTCAAATAACTAATCTAAATTTTCCCAGAAGCAGTTAGGAACTTGGCACCTTGAGGGTAGAAGCTAGCAGGGATTATTGAGACACATTTCTGTACTCTGGGTTATGTTACCCCTAACTGTATTTGGCCCCAGGATTCAGCCAAGGAAGTGGGTGAAGGAACAGGCTGATGGTCACAGATAATGGAGTCCACTCCAGAGAAGTATTTGAAATAGCTTCATCAGCATCTGTAAGAAATGGCCTCAGGAGTCTTAAAGATTCTAAGCTTTGAAATATCAGCATAGATTAACGTGTCCTAACTTGGAAGAGAAATATCATAAATAGAATGAAAGAACAAAGAGAGTGATGTGAACTAAGTGGGAGTTTAGGAGGTATTATTTTAAATAGGGTGGGAGGAAAGCCTGATTTTTTTCTATTTAACATTAAGAAGGAAATAGAAATAGGGTGAGAAATGGTTTGATTTTGAGATAAGAAAATAAATGTACCAGAGTAATACAATCTTTGGTTTATTATTATTATTATTATTATTATTATTATTATTATTAATTGTTATTATTTATATCTAGGAATTTCAGGTTTCCTACAGATAAAAATTAATTAAATCTAGAAACTGTCAGAAATTTGTTAATTTCTAATTAGAAATTTTATCTAAATTAGAGGAGAAAACTTTTTAATTGAAAAAGAGTTGTATAAACCACACAAAAAATTGACATTTTTTCCTCAGTTAAAAAGTAAAAACAAACCTTATTAAAAAAAAAAAAAACATTTTAATTTTTCAACTTAAGCTTAAGCTAGGATGTAGTTCAATTTTTTTCTTCCTATTTCACAGAAAATACAGTCTTTTAAAATAATGATATTACCTAAGTTGTTACCCTTCCCTCGGTTTCTAAATTTTAATGAAATGCATTGTTTTACTCTCTGACTCTGCAATGTGCCTGTACATATAATTTCATCAAAGGCAGAGAAAAAGAAAAAAACAGAATTGTACTTATAGGAATGTGTCAGAAGATTTATAAAATAAATTACATCTGAGGAAATATTTTCCCAATATATGTTTAGCAATGCATTAATAAAGTGTCAGTTTTGGCTCTGTGTTTTTGAAAGTATTTCAAAGACCTAGAGAATGAGCATTAAAAATGAAGGAGAAGAATACATTAAATAGTGACACTTGACATTCTGTGTCTTCATGTGTGTGCACGTGTACACTTGTGTCAGAGAAGAATAGATTTCAGGCACTTGAGAGAATGGGAAAATATAGAATACTATTTTTATTATTTTCTCATTGCTGGCATAACAAATTACTACAAATTTAGTGGCTTAAAGCAACATAAATTAATTTTCTTATAGTTTTGAAAATCAGAAGTTCAAAATCAGTCTCAGGGGGTAAAATCAAGAGTTCAACTATTTTCCTTTTCAAGGCTCCAGGGGATAATCCTTTTCCATATGCTTTTTTCAACTTCTAGAAGCTCCTGACATTCCTTAACTCATGATCCCTTCCAGCATTTGCATCATTTGAACCTCTGCTTCTGTCATCATATCTGTATCTCTGACTCAGATCTTCCTGCCTCTCTTTTATAAAGATCCTTGTGGTTGATTACATTGGCCCCCTGGACAAATAGGAACAATCTCCCCATCTCAAGATATTTAACATAATCACTTCAGCAAAATTTATTTTGTTATATAAGGTAACATATTTACAGATTCTGGAAATTCCTTCAAGGACACATCTGAGGGAACATTATTTAGCCTACCACATAATACTACTAACACAAATTGAGATGTTTCTTTCCCTGTATTTCTGCTGGTTACTGGAATAACAAATGCTTAAATGTGGATATTTTGTACAATTGTAGTGTACATGTTTTACAAATGCATATATATTGAGCGTAACTAAGAGAAAGCATTACTTTTACCTAACTGTAAGAGAGCAGTAGGATTATTCAATTACTGCTTGAAGTGGTGCAGAAATGAAAAGTAAGACATTAGGCTTTTCCCCAAGATGTTCACGATCTGTAGTACATTAAGACAGCTTTATGGGAAGTGTTTACTTTTATATACTCATGTCTAAGTGACAATATTTATACTAGAATTCAAAATCAAATGTAGTTTCTCAAATCCCTTATTTATTTTAAATAAGAAAAACATTGGCTTATTCTCTTCTTACTAGTAATAAATGAGTTATGAAAAATCAAATTTACAAAAGGAGCAAAGAATTTAATCAAAATAATTGACTCATTGGAATATAAATTATGTTTAATTGTACGGTTACAAATATAACAGCGCTATATTTTATTTAAAAATCAGAAGAGACTAAAAGTTCATCTATGACCTTCCGTGAAAGATTTCGAAAAATAAAAATGAGGAGAGAAACTCTTAACAGTTTCTGCTAAAACTATAATTCTAGTCATGCCATTCCAACTTCAGGTATCATTGTTTTAAAACTATATTTTATACAGATACTGTTTTAGAAAGTCTAGGCTGCAAAAACTTTATGGCCTACTGGAAAGAGCAAAATAACCTGAAATCACTGGTGATTTTGTAATATTAAATTTGAACCACAAGTCAAAATATATTATATTGAATTTTTGGTAAGTCAAAAACAGTTGAATATTGAGTTTTATAAAGTTTACCCTAATGCAATAGGAACACAGACAAAAAGAGAGATGTGTGCAAAACATTCCAGATAAATTAAAATGTAAACTTTCAGTTTCCTTATCAGTTCCTTTCTTCTATTTTTCACAAAATTTATTGAAAATCATCTTGAGACTATATAGCCACAGAATGAAAACATACTGCCAAAAGAATCAAGGAATCATAAACACTCTTGGGGAATTTGATAATTTGTTCTGAAAATAAATAAGTTATAAATTATACTACATAGTTTTCCAAATGGCTTAAAGAACAAATTTAAAAATTAAAAATTAAACATAAGAAAATATATAGTCACTATTTGTTTATAAAGTTGGAAAAACTTAGATTAAGAAATCCACATATGTGACTATACAAAACCATATGTTAAAAATATTATAAATGGTATTAAAATTAAAAATTGGCATACAATATGCTAAAACATGACCAACAAAAGTTAACGTAATTACTTTTAAAAACTTAAGAAAAATCAATAAGAAAATGTCAAGAATCATATAGAAAAATGAAGCATCTTAAATCCATTGAATAACCAGTTAGTATATATGTATTTTTTTTCAAATTTGGCAAAGTCCTTAATCAATCACACTCACACACACACGCACACACACACACACATACACACACACAAGTGCAAATAATTAACCATAAGAAAATAATTCATGGTAATAAATAAAATGCAAATTAAAACATGAATGTATAAAGATTTTTAAATCTACAGAACATAGCATTGTTTTAACTCATAAAGTTTATATTGTAGCAAGTGTAGTAGATGAGAATCAACTCTGCTCCTAATAGATCTGTGATGTTCCAAATAGAATATCAACAATGTTTTTTACAGATTATATTTAAGACCACACCACAGCTACAAAATGATTATCAATCCTTTCTACACAGTTATTGCTGATTTCTTATTAAGGACATACAAAGCATTGCTTCTTTCCACCTATCTATCTCTAACAAAAATAACTGAGACAATTAATTGTTGAATTCTTCCCCCCTCTTGACAGCATCTAAGATAGATAGCACTTATGTTCTTGATTCTTCTTTAGAATTATTCAATCGATATGTAAACTCTACACAGTTCTCTCTGTTAATATTTTTAAAGATGTCCCAGGGTTCCTCTGTTGTGTCCTAGCCCATAAAGCACTAAGTTAAATAAATCTAATTTAATTCAACTATGAGAGAGTTCCAGTGGTCTTTGGCTGCTGGGCTTCTATAGTAAGCATTCTACTGTGGCTTTATTTTCACCATATGAACATTTACTACATTTTCATTATTACACATATTTAGGAAGTGAAGAGAATTGGATAAAATATTAACAATTTAGCACTCTTTATATCCTTATTAAATTAAACGATATGTATCTGAAGTAAATATGGCAAAAAAAACCACATCATTGCTGACTATGTGAAATCTGAAGGTAAATCAATGTGTTTGTCATAGTGTTCTTTACAGCTTTCTATATATTTGGAATAATCCTCAATGTGTTGAAAATGGGCAATATGCTTTATGTCACTCTATCTGTAAACTTAGAGACAGTTTGAAGAAGAAAGGTGTCTGTACTACAGGTAGCCACTTTTTAGCTGTATGGAGATTATGAGGTAAACTGGGTTGAAATTGTAGCTAGTTGTAGCTAATTGTTCATTGTCAGAATGCTTTAGATCCTCTTTCTAAGACTGAATTTGAGACCCACATGAAGTCACGTAAATGACAGAATAATGGAAAGTTGAGGTCTGTATAAAAAGAAGGCAGAGGCATCAATATCAAAACCATGCTGACCACATAGCAAGTTTTAGGAAATACTGCAAAAGAAGCCATGAGAGAGAAGGAAAAATACTTTATCAAAAAGGAGAGAGAGAGACTAAGAGATGTTGCTGAAGAACACAGCAAAGTTCATACAAGAGACACCACTAGATTCAATATACATTGAAGAGATGGACAGCATTTATTTTCTGCTAAATGAAGGTTAATTTTTCCATGATGGCTTATTTTGCAACATTTATGATTGTTTTAAGTTTTTCATTAATTTATTTGGATCCCCACGAAACCGTCCCTCTTTAATTTTTGATATGAAGTGTATTGTTCTTACTTCCTTGCTCTTTGCAAGAGCCTCAGTACCCCAAAGTGGTAAGATAGGCATGCAGTGCTGATATGAGTATGCATTATTACAATCTATGAAAATTCAATTAGCCAATTATAAATCCTTTTTAAGATAATAGAAGAATGATATCAAATATGGACTAATAATTGTGCACAGACATGTGGTACAAAGTACCATATAATACTAAAACATTGTAAATTACCTAAAAATTAATTTTGGGGCACTATGTACATAACAGCTAAGGGCAATATTGTGAGTCATTAAATATGTCATATTTGTCTGTAGATAGAATGTTGGTATTAGAATAGCTATACTGAAGTATTGAGATTATAGACTACTTTATTTCTTCATATGTTTTTAGTATTTTTTAATTATGCTACAGCAAATAACATTTTACTTATAAAATTATCAGTATATTTTATGTGTTGTATATTATTATGGGCTGAATTGTGTTCCTTTCAAATTCATATATTGAAACTCCAATCACTAGTATCTTAAAATGTAGCTGTATTTTGCAGGCAGTGTCCTTAAAGAGTTTATTTAAAAGGAGGCCATTGGGTTGGGCCATAATCCAATTTTATTGGTGTCCTTATAAGAAGAGGTCATTAGGACAAACAAAGCGAGACACCAGGGATAAGTGTGCACAGAGGGAAGACAATAAGAGAACACAGCCAGATGGTGGCCATCTGCAAGCCAAGGAGAGAAGACTCAGGAGAAACAAATCCTGCTGACATCTTGGTCTTGGACTTCTAGCCTTCATACCTATTAGAAAGTAAATTTCTGTTGTTTAATTCGTTACCAGTTTTAGGGTGTCTGGGACTTTTGTTCTTGGTTTCTTTCAAAGAATTGAAGGTAGATGCCTAGCAATCACATGCAAAGGCTTTATTGAAAATGACAGTACACTTTCAGAAGGGAGAGTAGGCTGCAAGAGCACTTAGCCTTAAAGACAAAGTACGCTTGCTCAGAAGGGAGAGCAAGCTCCCCAAAGCAGTCAGCCTTGAAGACTTCTGCCAAGTGAAAGTACACTCTCAGACAGGAGAGCAGACAGGATCCAGAGAGAGCTGCTGTGTTATCCCATTGTGGTTTGAAGATTTTATCCATTAATCTAACTAAGGGGTAGAGTAGTCATGATTTGGGTTGGTCCCTTCCTGCAGAGAAGGTGAGGTGTTTTTTTTTTTTAATCAGAGAGACTCCCCTTTTTTTGTCATGCGTGGGGTTTTGGGAATTGTCATGTCACCAGATGCATGATGAGTACAGCCTTAACCTTTATTTATCATAACTCAATTTATCACGATTGCATAATGATGTAAAGGTGAATTCTAGGTCACGGCAGCTATTGTTTTGTGCGTGCTTGTGCTGGGGAATTTATCTCCTTTTTTTCCATTTCAGTGGAAAAATTTTATACTACAAAACTGCTTCACCACCTCAAGGCTGTTATTCTAGGTTGTTTTTCATTTTAGTGGCTCTGGGGAGGTGCCTTAATGTGACTCCTACTTAAAACCATCCAGTTTGTGGTACTTTGTTATGGCAGTCCTAGCAAACTGATACACATGCAAAGCTTCACCTACTCTCAAATACTCATGTATTAAAATATATATGAAAATAAATATTCAGGAGGGCTTGGACCATCTATTTTGTATGCATCAGTGGGTCCTGTACAATATGGTGTCCAGTGAGTGACTTTGATGTCGGTTTTTGTGTGCATACCCCTAACAATAACTTCTTATTTCCTTAAAATGACAATTTATCATTTATTTCTATTTTCTAGTTTTTGTTTGTTCATCTGTTTTTAAATTACATACAGTGCTGGCTGAGTTTTTAGAAATAAGGGGTGAGACAGGGGTTTATAACCAGACTTGAAGAAAATCATCATGGAGGTAAATAATGCAGATTTGAGAATTTAATACACCAAGAAGTGATCAGTAGTAAATGAGAATAGCCCTAGTGTGGATTACACTGCTCCTTAGTTGATGTGAATTAATGAGGATAATATGTGAAATAGATAAGCATCTTTTCTGGAATCCATGAAATCACTGGAGAAGGTATTGAGAAAAGACTTGACTTCTTGTCAAAACAGGTGGATGTTCGCCACTCAATTGTGAGCAAATTTTATATACATGACTTATAAATATAAAAAATATAAACTAGTGATTCAGAAATATTTGTGAGTTAGCTTCAATGACAGAATTAAGAAACTGATTTTCATTTGAGCAGAACTTATAAGGTGAATGTTGAATGGCCCTGAATAGCATAATTATAGGTTTAAGTTTGTAATTATCAGACAGTTTTAAACTATATGAAACATTTAAACTATATGAAGCATTGAATAATATTTTCTGCCTCCTTCCGTAGATATATTGGATGCATTGTACAAAGATATTGTAGCACAATTGCATATATTATGTATTTTTACTTTATGCATATAATACAAATGGGTCTATGCATTACAACGTTTATAATCTGAATATTTAAGCACAACTACATACATATAAAAAACAAAACTGAAAGAATGATTAGAAAATTGTGAAAGAAAATCATGAAAGAAAATTGTGTTACAACAGATTTGTGGATAGTAATGAATATTTGTAATTTTTTCAATGCAACATCAGATCCCATTTTAATGTCATGTGTGTTAGCATTCTTTTCCAAATATTCCACTCATGGTTTCTTCTTTTACTTTTTTATCACAGTATTTCACTGTGACCTCCTTCAACTTGGTTTTCTGTTGGTCATTTTTTTTAAATTTTAACTTTATTTATTTAACTTTACCTGGAAATCCATATGTTATTTTTGAGATGAACAAACAAACAAATTAAAAATACAACTCACCACAGTATCTTTAATAAGTATTAAATTGTTATAAACTTCCCATTTTTAGGGAAAATGAGTAAAAGGAAGAATTATGGTTCTCATCATTGAATTTACTTATTTTTCCTTAGGAGAGAGTTTTCACTGAAAAACTAAAAACAAATGCGTTATTTCTAAGTTATTGAGCACTCCATATGATAGGCTCTAGATTTAAATGTCAATCCTAATTCATTGGAACTCTGAATCTAAAAACAGTGCATATAAATTAAAATTTTCCAATTTCTGTTATTATTAAACTATGCATACACACTGCACATATAAATCATTAATTTGACATAAAAACTGTCATTCTAGAACATAAGTGTACAATTTATTCTGCTAAAGTTTGGTGATTAATTACTATAATTAGATGGGTTTTCGACAAAAGCTACTTGAACAAATTATAGAAGAAAAGAAAATCATAAATCAGAATTAACTTGAAAGAAAATTAAAATAAAATGAAACTCACCTTTTAATTCAAATTGTATAAGTGATTGGATTATCTCATTTGGCGACATCAGATCCTTTCACATTAAGCAGGAAAGCTCAAATATCCAATAGAAAGAGCCAATGAAACTTCAGTTAGTAAAGGTAACTTATTCTAATAACAACTTGCAAGAAGTACTTCTAGGTCAAAACACATTCACCAATGTCCCATGGCTAATTTTCAAAACAAAATGAAAAATAGAAGTTCATAATCATAACCCAATGTCTTCTAAATAAGTATATGTAATTTAAATAATACATTTATTTGTAAATACAATACCTTTGCATTTTAATTATTTAAAATTGAAATTATAAGTGTGCTACAGATACTATTAAGATATTTAATTCATAGAATATATTCTTATTCAGACATTATAGATAAATTGAACTGGGAACATTTGGAGTTTGAACACCATGAATCAATAACGAGCTGATTTTCTGGCAAATATGGTAGATATTTAATAAATGTTGCACAATGCATCTAGTTAATGACTTAATTCTAAGTCATAAATAATAAAAATGAGAAATTTAGTAATAATATGTGAAGCTGGCATGATTGAACACTAATGTTCTGAATTCTTAGCTAAGGGCTATAAATATAAATACTCATATTCATCTATCATCTATGATTTACTTTCTTTCAACAATTCTGAAAGAGGCTTTTATAAACTATATTTTTAAAATGAGGAAACTGAGACTTCAGAATGGTAACTCAGACATAATCACATATTTATACATGTCAGAATAAGAATTCTAACTCAGATCTATTTGACTCCAAAGTGTATGTTCCTTTTTTTCCCACATTGTATTTATTTCCAGCTGCTAGTTTCTGTTTCCTGAAATTATTAATTGAATAATGCTCCACCATGTTTGTCAATGTTGCTATTTTCTGTTTTCAAGATGTATCCTATCTGAAAATTATGAAAAAAGAGAAATCCAAATTCTGAGGGAGATAAAATATATATACACATACAAACTCACACTTAGATGTCTGTATATGTACACAGTGTCGGTTAACTTTTAGCAAATATTCTCATTAGTTCTAGACACTGATTTCATAATTACCACTATAATTAGCCTGGAATTTGGATATAAAGTGAAATTCAACTTTGTGTTTCCAAACTCAAGCACACATTACTACAGCGCACCATATTGAAAACATTACTATCTAAATTTTAAGCAATTCATCTTACTGGTTTTTAACATGAACTTGTTTGTTGCTGAACAAATGTTTCAAATAAAACAAAAAGTAAAACTTTTCTTATTAACAAAATCTCCATGCTGGCTTTTAAAATCAAATTATTGATTAGATTCTTGAACATCTTAACAGGATCTCTCTCTCTATATATATTTATATATTACATATATGTAGATATATATAACTATATATTATTTATATGTATATATGTGTGTATATGTAATATACAGATATACAGATATATATACATGCTTGGTGTTTTTTTTATAAGTTTATGTTGATTTTCTTTTAAAAGATAAGTACCACTGAATAATTATAAACATAATAATGACTTGGATGAAGTGCCATTTTATCTGAAATTCCATTTTCAGAAAAGTATGACTGAAAAACACAAGGACACTATTCTTGTATTATACAGAGAAACGAACATTATTTTTCACAAATATTTCACTATATTTAATCACAAAATTAAAGGTATTAAATGTATATTTAATTCTCAAACATTGATTTAGAAAATTAATAAAATAAAATATCAAAAATATTTTTCTTTATTTATCAAATATTTATTGAACACATATAATGTAATGTGCACTGTGCTAAGTGCTGTATATTTGTCAAGAACAAATTACCCTGACCTGCTGTATTATAGTAGGAAACGATGAATGATCTTCTTGTAAGGTGGATTAAAGAAAATTTATGAGCAGTAAACTTGACAGTATGAGTTCCAACTAAAAATTAATCTCATTTACAAAACTTCTTTATCTTCTTGGTCATGATAAAATTGACATATTTTTGGAAAGATATTCACAGTTCTAAATATTGGCTATTTCTATAAAACACCAGACGAAAATCCTTTCAACTGTAACTGTTATTCAAATGAGTCATCCATCTTTTGTGCAGTAGGAAAAGCAGAGGCTGGCTATGAAAACAAATGTCTTTCCTGGTTAACAGACTTATCAAATTAGAAAGACTGACAACAAATTTTTGTATAAGAAAACACAGTACCTATAAAAAATAGGCATATATAATACCAACAATAAAACTACTTTTACAGTTGTTATGAAAGATCTATGAGGAAAACATTCACTACCTTTCCAAATCTAGCTTAACCCTCCAACCTCCTGTCATTTAAAATGTTTTCTTTCTTAAAAGAACAGAGATTAAAAATGAAGTTATTTGGGAGCAAATTAGTAAACCAGAGCTTCCTGTCTCTTCTGAAGAGGTTTCAGTAGTGTATTTTCACTGAGATAATATTTTATATACACAACATTGTCAAGAAATGTGTGAAATACTTCAGTTTCGATCACAAGAGATATTGCTGGTATTGTTGCTTTCCATTCATCTGTAGATACATTCCAACTAGGGAGTGTTATTTTCTTTCCTTTACTTACAACCGATCACATTTTTTCTTATTTATGGTTGTTCCTAGAATATCCAGGAAGTTTTGAGATAATAAACATAAATTTTAAAAACTTTTCAAGGAACAGATGTAAAAGATGTTTGTTTTAGTGTTTTAAGTACCTCTGAGTAAGCAGATTTAATAATAAAAATAGATCTAAACTGAATCTATCAATCTTTTTTCTTTGGTTGATAATGACTACAAATTTAGATTATCAATTTTAAGTCGCTTTGAAACAAAGATTAAATCTCAACATGATAAAATATAGATCACTGGATAATTAAATATTTTTAGGCATCCATATTTTAAGGTATAAAACTACTTGATAAAATTTTAAATTTTGAATGGGATGTGAATTGTATTCCACTGACTTAGCTTTGTATTAATGTCCTTTCTGAATATGATTTGCTTAGTGCTGTCAAAGTCCAGGCCTACTGATGGTAGGTGCTTTTTTTTGAACAAGTTCATATATATATAGGCTTCATATTTTTTATGCTTTTCTTAGAGGCGTAAATATCTGTTTTAAGATATTTTATCATATTGTAGTCAAAATCGGATTATAATTTTTGGACTATAGAGCTGATAACATATCATGTAGCCTAAAATAGAGTAATCACACTGTTTCCCAAAGTAAGAGAAGAGAAAAACTTTGATAGCATCCTCATATTATTTTATGCCCTTTACTAATTAAGATTTAGTAATTAAGAGTTTTTGCAATAACTTTTATATACTACGAAAAGGTATATAAAACCAATTTGTTAGTACCTGTTTGAATAATGAACATTTTTCTTTTATAGAATAATCTCATCTTTTCTAGTTCTTCTTTATCCAAATTTCCACCTAAGTTAATAACTGAAATATGAATCAAATTGGAGCATCTTGACACTAATTCTATACCTTTTGCTTTATCACATGCCTTAAAAGTTATTATTAAATAATTACACAAAATTAAATTACAAAATGATTATATACAATTTTTTAGAATAATATAGTTTGAATAAAATAAATATTTAACTAACTATTTTTGTGTGTGTGCTTTGTAGGAGAAATGAGAAAAGCAAAGGGAATGATATATTTTCCCCATTTTCTCAAATTTGCTTTTCAGAACAACTAAATGCATCTGCTTGGGCACTATCCAAAGAACTATGAGGTGGGGCTGAATCTTACAGGAAATAAATGAGAAAAAAGAGTAAAGAAGGCAATTTAGTGGACAGGACAGAAAAGTATACATAGCATTCCAAAGCAGTTTTTCACTCTCTTTGAAAAACTGGAAGGAAATAAAACCTTCTACAAAAGAACTAAAATGTTTATTCCCAATATTCACTCTACATCAGACCCTGATTTCATTCATCATTCTCTTTGTCCACTGTTCCTCAGCCAGCCGCTACTTTCCCTCAGAAGCAAAATTCTAGGTCTGTAACTTTCAGATATCCAGCCAGCTCTCTAATGTAATATTTTCAGCAGCACATGGATGTCAGCTCTTCACTTTGTTTGTTCTTTCCCCTTTTATCATCGGTACAGCTCAGATGCTGACTTTACCAGCAGAAAGGCATATACCATGTGTTTAGTCCTGATAATGACTATCAATGTTTAATTATATTTTAAATTCATAATGGAATGAAATTATTAATAAATTGTGATAAACATGCTATGTGAAATCTGTAACAACTTGGTACTGACGATGTTGTTGCATTTTCTGACAAAGTTACCAGACTGAAAACAGTCATGTAAGCCCAGAAAATTTACATAGCTCTTTAACATACACAAAAGAGGTTAGTCATTTTTTAACATTTGCATATGATTCTTTGCTCTGCCCTGAATTAGCTCTCTGACCTTGGTCAATAATTTACCTTCTTTAGAAACAGTTTGCTCTGTTTAAGAAATTAACATGAAAGGATTAAATTATACACTTTTTAAAGTTTTTTTCCGGGTTTATTTTTCCATTTCTATGACTAAATAAAGACATCTTTCAAAAGAGTGCTATAAAATAGACATAAAATAGACATACTTTACACATGTAAATATGTGACATGAGTATGTTTATTTTACTACTGATCTGAAGTGTTTATAAGCCAAATTTGTATAAGTAAAAATTTTGAGGATTACAGATAGCAGTCATGGGAAATTTACTCATAACACAATGTGTGATGAAATTATCTCCTTATATATTTTGAATAAAGAACAATAGCAAAATTTGTTCTTTCTTTGCTATTTTTTCAAAACTTTATTTTAATTGAAAAATAATTGACCAAAAATTTCTCTTATTTCCACTAATTAAGTTTTAAGACCTGATTTATCTCTGATATCAAAGAGTGAAAAATTTAATACTCTATAAAAACTGTAATTTAATTTTGATGGCTGTAATGCAATTAATAAAATTAATGATAATTTTTTTAAAATACATTCTGAGTTTTTTTTCAAATATTTTATTCATTTGTTTAAAATTGATTAAATATATAAACTACTATCTTCTTAGCAATATCATAATTACTTTAGTAATGGTTAGCCTTAATAACATCATACATTCTAATTTTTTAGTGTAAACATTGAAAAAATGTTTATTCAATCAACAAATGATTACTGAGCATATATAAGATCTCTTACTAAAAAAAATTACATTTTTACTTAATAATGTATTCAAAAGTAATATATAATCTTCAAAGGCCTGAAATGATAAAAAGAAGCATGATAAAACTCTAGAGTCAAAATGTTTATTGAAATATAAAGGTCATTTATTCATTAATTTATGAATTTATACATCTTTATGATTTGTATATACACTTATATTGGTTCTGGGTTTTTTTTCAATATGCATGTCATATCAATCTGAGAAGCTGGGTACAACCCCTTATAACTTTTCTGTTATCGTGGACTGTCACCATCATTTAACTTAAAAACAGTGATGATCCCTTTTGACACAAATTCATGAGATTTTGCAGCCTTCATTTTTATAGATTATATAAATCAACTTTTGTTAATGTATTTTTACACATTTACATCAACTTTTCTAAATATTTTCTAAATACTTCAAGCAATCTTATTCACGTTGATAACTTATATCAGTTTACTTTCCGCCATACTTCATTGATGTGAAGGTGCTCTGATACAATTTCCTAATATGAGTCCAAGAATTTAACTTCATTCTCCAAAAGATTTGAAACATTTATTTTTACCAGGAGAATATTGAAACTCTCATGACATCTAGATTTTCATAGCACAGCTTATCCTCATTCTTTCTATAGTCTTCTATTAGTCTATATCTCCTAAAGTGTCCTCCCACTTAAGAAGGGTTCATATTCTTCTTTTGTTGGACTCAGTTTCCCATGTATGTTCATTAACTCAAGTTGATTGAAAAGGTTCTAATCTTCCATATCCTTACCAACTTTGTGTTCACTTTATCAATTCATTGCAGTGAGGAAGTAGTCATGCACTTCCTAACAAGCTTTTGATCAACAGCAGACCGCGTATAAATGGTGGTCCCATAAGATCATTACAGACCTGAAATATTTCTATCAACTAGTGGCAATGAAGTCATCATAGTGTTGTAGTTGCAATGTGTTACTCATATGTTGGTGGTGTTACTGGTGTAAACAAATCTACTGCATTGCCAGTCACACACAAGTATATAGCACATACAATTGTACAGACATAATAATTGATAATGATAATAAACAGCTATGTTACTGGTTTATATATTTACTATACTATACTTTTTATTATTATTTTTGAGTGTACTCTTTCTACTTATAAAAAGAATGTTTTCTGTAAAACAGTATGCCATATTACACTAGCAGCAGCCTCATATATTTTATGTTTATCACACGTCTTGATTGTATCATTTTCCCTTATTTCTACTTAACTTGTGTTGTTTTCCTTATCATGTCACCTAAGCATACAAAATTTATTGCTAATGTTGTCAGTAAGAGGCTATCTTGAATGATTAACCTGGAAACAAAAATAAAAATTATTAAGGACTATAAAGGCATGTCCATTTCACCACAGCTACAATCTTAAAGAATAACAAAAAGTGATGGGGGTTGTTAAAAGATCTGCTTCACTGAAGGCATTGTGACTAACAAAAATTAAGGGCCTATATCAGATATGGAGAAACTTCTAATGACCCAGGTTGAAGACAAAACAGAGAAGCTTGGGGAGATGTCACCCAGAAATGTGTGTGTAAGTGTGTGTGTGTGTGTGTGTGTGTGTGTGTGTGTGTGTTGCACATCTATTTGCTTTCAACAACTGATAGTCTTTAAGGAGACTTAATTTACATACATCTATGTATCCATATCCATATATATTTATACATAGATTCCCCAATATTCTTTGTCTCTACCAAATAGATACTGATAGCACAAGCCCCAGCCATGACAATAAAAAATATTTCCAGATGTTGTCAGATTATTTAAATATTTATATTTATATTTTTTTACAAACTTATTTATACTTTTTGGTGTTTATTTCTGGGTTTCTATCTGGTATTTTTAAATCCTACAGAATTTTTTTTAAAGCAATTCTTAGCCAGTTTACTAGAGATGATTGCTTTCAGTTTTGCGTCTCTGAAAATGTCTTCACGTAGAGGTGGTATATTCTAGGTTGACAGTTTTTTGTTTGTTTGTTTTGTTTTTTTGGCCCTAACAAGAAAATTGGGCACAAAATGTCATATAAGGACATATCACATTCCTTATTACCAGTGGAGCAGTGTTCTGTTAAAAATTGGAATATGTAAATAAAACATCTGTTACTAAAAACAGAAGAAGAAACTGGCTTAAAAGGATAACTGAAAGAATCAGTATGTCTTGGGTGGCACATAAGGAGTGCTCTACTGAAACTGTTACTGGAATTGGAACATGAGTATGATAGAGTGGGAGATGATAAAACACATATCCATATCTTTTTTATCTCAATTTTTTCTTTTGTTTCCCTCTATGTGGTTGTTACAGGGCAAAGTTTACTTTCTTGTGCCAACGTGAAGATATCACTTTATATGATATGATAACTCTACCACTGAATTTGACTCCATGAATTACAAGTAGAACCTTAGAGGTGAACCTAAATTTAACCTATATTACTAAAGTAAGGCTATTTGTGATGTATCCCTAACACTAAGTATCAGAAACATTTTTGTAATTTTTAACTATCAAATTCTAGAATATTACA
This sequence comes from Cynopterus sphinx, assembly GCA_030015415.1. Taxonomy (NCBI): domain Eukaryota; kingdom Metazoa; phylum Chordata; class Mammalia; order Chiroptera; family Pteropodidae; genus Cynopterus; species Cynopterus sphinx. The sequence continues at coordinate 16,017,346 of CM057380.1, forward strand.
CTGGAAATTAGATGAAGGAAACATTTGGGTGTGAGTAATGTTACAGTCTACTGAATGTATCTGAACATATCTGAACTAGAATTAAAAGTGGACTGAAAAAATTAGAGTGTGAAATAGAGGAAATATGATGGACAATGGGAAGGAGAAGCATAACTGATCATCATGCCAGGGAAAGAAGTAGTAAATTTTTATGCACAGGAGTATCTACAAACAAATAATAGTACTCGGGTATTTATTTCAGATGTAGAACCAACAAATGGCTGACCCTGGGAGAAGCTACTTGATCTATTTTGTCTGACAAAGGGGAAATTAGATTCCTGCTGGTTTCAGGCTCTGCCTAAAGACTGCTTCTGAACAATCTAGAAAATACTTGTGACACAGTGTGCCTTTATAACTTAATTGGCTGGTAGCAAATTGGAGCTATCATTTTGTTCATGATTTATAATCTTTATTTATTACCTTTGAATCTCACAGGATGGAAGCTGCTGAACAGATGGAGGGGTAGCTGTGAATAAAGGTGTTCCTATGCTAATACAGTTACCTAGGTGTGACAGGAAGCAGATTACTCTCACCTGCCCAGTACATTAGATATTGCTTTGCTTTTTTGACAGTGACATATGGAAATGTGGATGAACTGACTCTAAGTGACAGGAAACTTGAGTAGACTCAAGGAATTTGGTCAGGATGGTGCTGAGGGGTCACCTATCATTGGTGGTTGGACGTTCTGATTGTCTGATTGTTTTAAGATTTGTGGCAATCTAAGACTGAACTGTCTTTGAGAGTAGAATATATCAATTGACAGTGTTTTTGGACAAACAGTACATTGGAGAGGAAACAATGTATCCAAACTGTACCCAAGTTATGAACATATGTGGTGTCCTAACATGGTAGCAATATATGAGTTGGCTTAGCCCAGTAACTTTTTTAGGTTCTACATAACTTGGGAAGATTGATGAATTTATCAAATTAAACTTTTTATAATAAATTTTGTTATCCAAGTCACTTTATGATTTCCTAATCATACAAGTAGAAATATTAATAAATTAGTTTGGTTGATGGACGTTGTCTCCTTCTCTAAGAGGACAATTTTGGTGTTATTTTCCCACCAGTCTCATTGTGGAAAAGATATTTTAGTGTTATTGTTTTATTTCAGAAATATAATTTTTGTTCTGAAGCAATTCTCTTAGTCTAAACCAATAAACCACAGTAAAGAATATTTAGGTCCTTTAAGAAATACATTACATTATTGCTTAAAACACATTTAAAACACTCTACCTATGGGGAAGGAGCCATAGGAAACAATCTACTTCTTATTCTTGTCCTCAAGTACTAGATTAGATGCAAAGGAATGACAATTAGATCATTGATATCATCTTTAAATAGAAAAATAACTAGAAATTACAAAAGACAGCTTTTATGAGCTGTCAGCTTTATTCTGTCGGAGGAATGGGAAAGTGCCTTGGTGCTTTCAGAATACTGAAGTTAAGTCACAACATATTCATATATAAATAGGAAGAAACTGTCCTGGGCTAATTGCATTGTGTGGTGTTAAAGCTAATAAAGTTTTATGCTAAGTGCCTGATGAAGCTTGCTTAAGTAATGGATTTTCCTTTAGGCTAGGAGAAATCTCAGGATACTTTTACCTGAACAGGAGTAAAGTGATGAACAGATGGGGAAATAGAATAGGACTGTAAAATTCATCAGTAAGAAAAGAAGTAAAAGCTTGGAAGCAAATTGAAATGTTGCTTTGGTTTACCTTATCAGTAATAACCTAGAGTGGCTTTATATTGTAAAAAGTTAATTACATATGTGATATTTTAATTTACCATGGGACATTATTTTTTAATTATGATGCACTCAAATTAATATTTTTTATTTTATCAAGTTGCCAAATAGTTTTCATCAAAAACATGATTACTTTTTAAAAATGATTTAAGGCCCTACTTTTACTCTTCATATCATTTAACTATAATATTAAACACATTTAAAAATATTCTAAATGGTTTTTATGAAATATAATTATATGAGCTATATTAATTTTTGGACATATGAATATAAATGTGTTTGTATTGACTGGCAAATATTTTCTATAATATATCTGATTAAGGCATTTTGAACTATTTTCCTGTTAATCACGGTCTGAGGGTTTGAGCTTGTATTTCACTTATAGCTTCTTGTTATGTAATCAAAATATTATGTGTATTTATTAAGGGAATAAATAGATAACCCATAATAGTGGATGATATATTTAATATATTCACCAAATGACTCATATCTTAAATATATATAAAGAACTGCAAATGCATAAGAGAATGGTAGATCAAGATACCTCCATCAAAAAGACAAAATATTTGGAAAGGCAGTTCAAAATAAAATATTAGAATGGCCAATGAAATATAACTATATATCCAATGCAATCATTATGGAAATAGAGATTAAAACTGCATGGACATATTATCCTAGACATCCACAAAAATGACTGAAAATAAGAAGATGAATCCCATTAAATCTGGGCAAAGATATAAAGCAATTTGAATTTGTACACTGTTTTTGGAAATCATTTGGCAGTATCTCCTAAAGCTGTGTATATGCATATCACATGATCCAGCGTTTCCTCTCTGAGGTATTAACAGAAATGCATATATGTGCTCACTAAAAAAATCCATCAATTGTAGAATCACTGTCAGCTGTACTCATCAATTCTATATAGCAATGAGAAAGAACTTAGCAAATGAAGACAGTAATATCTATAAATTCAATAAATATAACCCTAAGTAAAATAAGTATATGAGTTTATACTACATGATTCTATTCATTTAAATTCCAACAACCTAGCAATAAAGATGCTCATTTGATATGGAATAATGTACGGTAAACCCATCATAAATTAAAAATATCTTAAGTTGAAAATGCATTTAATACACCTACTGAACGTCAAACATAGCTTAGCCTAGCCTCTCTCAAATGTGCTCAGAGCACAATACTATCCAAAAAATGCTGGCAACACAGTACACTGTAGAGTGTCCATTGTTTACCCTCATGACACGTGCCTGACTAAGAGCTGTGTCTTCTGCCCCTGCCCAACATCATGAGACAGTATCATACCACATAATGAAGATCAAATTTCAAAATTTAAAGTATGGTTTATACTTAATGACTATCACTTTTGCACCATCGTAAAGTCAAAAATTCATAAGTTTAACCATTGTAAGTCTAGGACTATCTGTATTAATTTACAGCATTTTAAGTTAGAATCATGATTACCTTTGAGTGGGGTAGGAAATAGAAAGATTCACAAAGGGTGCTTTGGGGTACTTGTTCAGATGGCTTTGTAAAAAGTTGATTGAGCTATGCTTCTCAGAATTTCCTTCTTTCTATGTTCCTGGTTATGGTGGACCACAAGAAATAAAGCAGCAGTAATTTTGTTATTTTGCTCTCAGAAATTCAGACAGGCTCTTTTGCACCTCACATTTATTATTATTTGTTGGGTCACCTGATTACAATGAGGTAGCAACTAGGCCTGCAACTATTTCACCTTCTCTATTCTTCTTCAGCTTCCCCAACTCCTAAGCTAGCTTCTAAGAGGAACGGTGTCAGTTTCCCTGGCAAGATATCAAAATTATCTTGATATGAAAATTAAAAAGTCTAAGACTTGACACAGATCCTATGCTTAGAAGGCAAGGCTTCTACTCTTCTTCCTCATTCTTTCCCTCCCACTGGTAGGAATGTAGATATACTAGTAGCTGATATAGGTCTCTAAGAATGCAAACCTAAAGATGAGGCTAGAAGAGGATAAATACAAAAAGAACCTGAGTCCCTAAAACATGGAGATGATATGTTAGCCTTTGGTTTCTTACGAGTGAACTATTAAAGAGAAATAACTTCTTTATTTAGTGCTATTTTGATCATTATTACAGCAGCTAAATTTGCATCATAACTAGAATGATATTAAGAAACTGGATATTAGTAATATGATAATGACATGTGATTGTTCTGTGAACAAAAATCTCAATTAGACATTTCAGGAAAAATGTTTAAGAATCACAGGGTAAATAGAAAGCAAACTAAAATGAAAGCTGAATTTTAATAATATATAGAAAGTAGCGATGGGGAGGGCCATCTGTACTTGACATTTGGGAACTAATCCTATTTGCCTCCAAGAGCACATTTGAATGACAAAGGATTATATGTATGGCTACTTCTCTACAGATTCAATCACACTGATTACTGCAGTAATAGAGAGGATATTCATAATAATTTTACGTTCTCCTTTTTAATGTCTAGACTTAACCTATAAACACAACATATGGCAAACGTGTTACATTTTTTTATATAAAAGTTATACACCTTGCCAATGTAAAAGCAAAAAAAAAAAAAAAGGATTTGAGTAGTAAAGGAGCATACAAGAGATTGAAAGAAGTTTAAGAGTATAACTTTCTTCATCTTACTTCAGAAGAAGCCAAGATATATTGTTTGCAGTTGATTTAAAAAGAGAAAAAGGCATGAATATTTTATATTACAGAATGAAGAAATTATAGAAGAAATCAGGAAATTCCCACAGAGACATTTAAGAAAGATAAAAGGGTTTATTTATAATTATTTTTTTTTCATGGTAGGGAGTTAATTGTAACACTTATAAATCAAGAAATGGAGTAAATGTATATCAGATAAAGTGATGCAGAGAAACAATAGATAAACCAATAAACCGAGAAGTTTCACATTTAAAAAAATTTGCCTCTCTGTAGTGTCATTGGGGATGAAGGTGACATAGACTTATGTAATATGTATTTTTTACTATGCACATGTATTTCTGTTATAATAAACAGTTTAAGTGGTAGGCACCTCATGTTTTCAGTCATTCTAGATAGTCTGAGATCTCTGCCAACACAAAATGCATTGTATTTACCTGGGGGATTTGTATTCCTGATGTTGAGAAATTGTAATAACTCTCTCTTAATCTTTCAATTAACAGGAACCAAAACAATAAAAGTCTCTCTTTAGCTTACACAAAGTGATCTTTACTTGTAAGCTACCAAACTTCTCAAACTTAAATGTTGAGATAAATAATAACAACTACGTAAAACAAACAGCGATGTTCTCGCCATGCTTTCAATTTTTTGAGTGATATTAATTAAATACACATTGATATCTGCACAGTCAACAATGGTGATGATGAGATATGCATAGCATTTGTAAAATAATGAAACTTGACAACTGTACATTTAAGGTAAAGAGTGTCAATTCTTTCTATATTTAAAGGATAATTTTCAGATAGGTTTAGACTACTGCCATGATAAATTTTTTAAACTTTTATTGAAATATAATGGGCTTATGGAAAAACACATGTACACTAAATGTATAGCTTGATAAATTTCAGTGGGTATTTAAAGGGGAGAGTGAGCTACATTTGTTGAATTTCACAATAGCTAGAGAGTTCTTAATTGAGAGAAAATACTTAGAATAAAATTGAGATTCTTAAAAAGCACAAGTAATTTCAACATGATAGTAAATGTTAAAAAAAACTGTTAAAAATTATTTGAAAACATTGTATACTGTGAAAACAACTTTTTAAATGATAGATTAGACTATAGAGTTTTATATTAAAAAGTAAGTGCTCATTTTTCTGGTTGGTGTAGGAGGGTTCAGAATGTGATTGAATTCTAATCTCTTCTATTTGTAAACCTTTGTGATATAATGACATTGCAGGGAGCAAAAACTGAGTTCAATTTAAGAAGTTTCAAAACTTTTTTAAAGTAGATATTTTTCAGTGCTGTAAGACTGAAAGTTAGAAAAAAGAAAGGATAAATTATATGTGATACCAAGGCTGGGGAGTTGGCAGCCATCAGTGTGGGCGAGGGAAAGAGGACCATATCTATTAGCTTCAAATCCTGAAAATTTTAGGAATTTTAAATTTTACTATTTATTTGCTCTGCTAACATAAAAAGTTTATTTTCAATAAGCATGTATAAGCCAGACATAACAAAGATCATTTCTAAAATGGTTCTTTAGAGGATTAAAAAAAAAGCTAAAAGCATCAACATTTGCATTTCAAGTTTACAAAGAGATTAAGGAAAATATTGGGTTATGTAAAACATAAATAAGATTTTTAAAATGTTCTTTTTTAGTTATTAAAATGGGAAACTATGAAAGAAAAACCTATGTTTTCTCAATAAGTAGTAGTTTTATCTCTTTTTTTTCCCCCCTGAGTTTTATTATAAAAATGTACTTATTTATGCCTAAGCTCCAAAGCGGCGATTACTCTTGGCACTAAAAGACCTTTTTCCCTAGCAAACTTATTTTCAGTTCCATGCTCATGAAATGACAGCATGTTTGAAAGCTCTTAGCAACTTGGATTCTTGTTGGCTTAACAATTTTTATTGCCCTTTGTATCTATAGTACATTTTCTAATTCACCTTTAAATTATAACTGGTAGTAATCAGTACACATTTTCATAACAAATTATATCTTTTATAAAAGTTATCTACATGTATGCCAGTTTTAGTTAGGTTAAGTTTGAAATAATTCACTACAAAAAAAGAAGAGATTCTCATAATGATAACATTGGATATAGTCTATAAGGAAAAATAATAATATTTAATTTATTAATAAGTATTTATTTCATATTATGTAGGATGTAGGAAGTGACCTAACCTGTCACCTAAGAAAGGGGAACATCTCCTCATTAATAGCAAAAATGTGTTTTTATTAAGATGTGCACAATATTTTGTTACAGGGGTGAACAAAGGACAACCCACTGGACAAATTCAAACTACTGCCTCTTTTTATAAACTTATTTTGAAACATAGCCACACCTACTTGTTTATATATTGTCCATGATTGACTTCTAAAATGGCAGAATTTCATAGTTCTAACAGCGATGTATAGCTAGTAGATCCTAAAATATTCCATATGTGCTCTTTATAGAAAAAGTTTGCCAAATTATGTTCTGTTAAGTATTGTTCTACTTACCAGAAATTACAGTTTAGAAGTTGTAGGATATATACATGTTCCCAATTCACAATAACAAATATTTCTGCAAAGCATTTCTCTATATTCATAGTTATTATAGTGTGTATCCGACCATGTGATTATTATAGTGTGTACCCAACCATGTGAAGGCATTGAGCTAAAAATAAAGATGGAAATATGGGATAAACTTTTTTCAAAATGTAGCCATGTATGAATTAATCTTATTTACCATATTATATTTTAAAAACCTTTGATGTCATATTTCCTTAGTTATAAAAATTACATAGTAAAATTGTTTTTTATGTCTTCATTATTGAAAGCTTCTCACACTTTGACAGAAAATACACAATTCTATATGTTTGTTTCATTTTACATAGATCTGTGTTCAATGAAGGAACTGATTATTATTTTTTCTACAAATTTTTTGTAATTTAACAACAAAGTCAATGTTTAAAAATATAATTATATTCAAATTTGATCTAAATAAAGCAATCTGAATGCCGTTTTATTTATTCTGTAAGGGATGAAGAAAATACAAAGAAGTGTTCAGTGATAGTATACTTTCCAGTGGTATTGTATTTGTTGTTCAGTTGTAACACTCTCATTATAGTTTTACACACAATGGCATTTTCAAATATCAGAAAAGATGTTGATAATTATCTTAAATATTTTAAAACCTGAAAACAGCACTTGCAAGAAAAATAAAGTATAATATACAAGTGACATATTATTGAATTGTACACTTGAAACCCATGTAATTTTATTAACTAATGTCACCCCAATAAATTTAATTTTTTAAAAAATGAACTACAGAATGCTAAACCACAACAGAAAATCTAATTCTAATATAAACTTGAAACTTTGTATTCACTCCTTTAAACCTTAAAAGTTTAGAAATGACGATTAATCATCTCATGATGTTTAAGGGTAGTGCAAATTTGCACTTTCTTTTCACAAGTTTAGGCAGTTTTCAGAATTATTGAAAATACCCCAGTACTGCCAGAAAAAAAATTCTAAAGTAATTTGTTTTTCACATTTATTAACCTCTTCATATATTTCTTCATTCACCCTTTATTTATTCATTCTATACTATTTACTGACTATTTATTTTGCTCCTGGCATTATGTTTTCCTGGGTATATAGGCAAAAAGAGATTACTTATCTCCAAAGATATCTCGTCAGTGAGGAAAGCTATAAATAATTAACTAATTTTGTGCTAAGGGCCCTTTCGATCATAACTCATAAAGTAGCTACACTTATATGAGTTTCATATTACACATTTCACATTAATTTCCAATATTCTTACACAATAAGAAACTCCAGTTTTGTCAAAAAGAAATCTTACTGTTCCCTCTTTATATCATACTCATCCCCACTCTATGAATTTTGCTCATTTGTTTCTTAACCTGATACACTCATTATATTCATCTTTCTCATAGCAAAAATGTTACGATTTCTTCAAGGCCTTCTCAGATTTCACTTATTGTGAGAATTCGTTGTGGTCTCTCTTATTTGCTCTCACTCTCAATAATTCAATGTTTAGCAATCAGTTATTCTCTAATGAGCTGGACAATTAGATTCTGAGATTTTCTACTTCATTATTCATTTCCTTGACTGAGTCTCACAACTTAGATTTTTCAGAAAATTTATTCTTCTCTGTGACCTTATCTGATATTAAGGAAAATAATATAGGCTTTAATGGAGGTTTTATGAGGATTTGCTTGACCAGAAGTTGAAATAAAGCATAACGAAATCTCTGTTGAATGTAAATATTTCAGTGTCTTTCCTATCTTTAGAGAGAAACTTCTGCAAAGCAACTGAGACTGCTAGTTGGCAATATTTACACCAACCTCAAATTGACAGCTTGAGAGAGCAGAACACTTTCAGGTTGTGGTTTAAATAATTCTGTACCATATAGCACTCTAATCACAAGAATTCTCAAATTTATGGCTTCTCTGGGTCTATGGGAAATAGAAAGAAATTAATCAAAAAACCAGCTGGTGTAAATAGAGGATGTAGTGAGGAATTGCGTGTAAAGGAAATTTATTTTTCTATTCTATTTTTGATGTTTGGAAAAATAGAGAATATTAAGTTACATGAACAAAACTGAGTATATGCATGCTCTTATGTAGAATAGAAAGTTATCAAATTATTATTTATTCAATAGAATAATATTGAAATATGCCAGAGATATACTGTATTCTGAAAACATGTTGCAAAATGATGTATCAAAAATTAAAGGTGCAATGTAAACTATGATTTTTTATGTTCATGTTCTATCATGATTACATAAATTCTGCATGTGTGTGTGTGTGTGTGTGTGTGAGAGAGAGAGAGAGAAAGAAAGACAGAGACACAGAGAGAGAAAGAGAGAGACAGAAAGAGAGAGAGATGGTCCTTGTGTAGTTTATTTTTCAAATAATATTTGTTGTCTTCAACTCAAATTTTAAAATGAATTTAACTTTTGTTATTTGTATGGCAATTGAAATAGAACTATCATGATTATCTAAAAATGTGAACATTCATTTACTTTTCATTTCCTCTTTATCCATTAGAAGTTCAAAGCAAACTGGATGTCATTTTAAAACTCATAATTATAAAGTTAAATCACCAGCAAACTCAGTATGACATTTGAGTACATATAAAGAAAATATAATGAAGAAATAAGAAATGTTTAAAAAGATTTCTTACACTTCTAATAATCTATGTTTAACATTATAATTTTAATATAATATTATATTGGTAGGGTATAGCAACTGGTATATTTCTTCAACATATATCACCAATTTCTGCAGTTAAAAACAAACACAATTTAGTATTTTTGTTTATTGCTACTGAGTTTGCATTATTATGGATAATGTAGTTACAATAACATCAGTATTTAATACCATTTGTAAAGGTGTCATTTCAACTCAAATTTAGTTAATTTTTAATGAGGTAATTTTTAGATATTTTATTATTTCACTCTGGAATTTATTTAATAGTTCATAAAAATGTATTAATAAGTTTCTCAAGCCTGGATGGAAATAAACTGTGTTCCTTGGTTATTATTTGTAAATATTTGAAATTGAAAAATATTTTTGATTCATACGACTAAAAATAAAATATAAAGTGAAATAAACAAAATAAAAACAAATGGGTAAATATGTCAATATTAAGTATGTATTAAGAACACATTATTTTTCTTAAAACTATGTGTTAAAACCTGTTTTTCAAACAAAAAGAGACATAATTTCTTGTTACAGACTAATCATGCTTTTATTATTCTCTCTTATGTCACTGATAAATATGAGTTTCAAGTACAAAGTATATAAAGTATACACGAAGTTTATACATTATTCATACAAATAAGGTGTGTAAGGTATATGTTTCTGTATCTCAGTTCTTACAAAAGCTGGAGTATCCCAATTTTCCTATGTAAGCATAATCACTCCATGGAAACTATTGAAATAATTTCAAATATTTAAAATGACAGATAGTTGAAAGAATAGCGTATATACTCTAGTAATTCCCTTATTTAGATTGATTGTTAATATTTTATCATATTTTTATCTTTGTGTAAATATCTCTCCTTTTCTCCTGAACTACAAAAAGGAATTAAAAACATCTGTCCTTTCATCTATAGATACTTCAACATGTGTCTCCTAAGAAATTTTTCTGTATAACCATAATAATATTAACATAATTAGCACAATTTTAATAAAATTGTCAATTACACAAGTATTATTCTAAATTGCCATAAAATATCCTATTTTTAATTTTTCTTTCAAAGATGCAAATACAGTTCTTGTATTACAATACTTTGTTTTGCTGTTTCTCTCTAAATCAAGAAGAGTTCCATATTTCTGTATTTTTCATGACCTTAGATTTCTGAAGAGTTCAGACTAGTAATTCTTCTGGATATCTCATATTCTGCATTTTTCTGATTGTTTTCTTATATTTATATGTAAGCCAGAAATTTCTTGGCAAGTGTACTATACTAATGAGGTATACTTCTTATTGCAATGTGCCACGAGAATACAGAATGTCATTTTTTAAAAAACCAGAATGCCTTTTCTTCCCACTCCTTGTCATACAAAATTCAATTACTTAGTAACCACTAGAGATCTTCATTATAAACATGAAGTTTTTGTTTTCTTTTGTAATTAATAAGTAATCTATGGCATGTTGCTTTAAGATTATGTAAATACTTTCCTCTTCTACAGTCTTCTACCTAATGAATTTAGCATGCATTGATGTTCCTTTCTTGAATATAAGTCAAATTGTTGATTTTTACCATGGTTACCATTTTACTCAGACAATTCAGCTTATGCCCCTTTTAAAGTCTTCTAGGAAGATCTGAACATATTGCTTCTGAATTTATCTATTTTTGGAAACCTTTCAGATAGGCTAGTGCCTTCTATTAATGTTTATCTTCAACTGATTCTAGGTATATCTATTTTAGATCAAACCTTGCATTTGAGTTTTATAGACAAACATCCAATTGCTGACAACACACTCCAGTTAGCTGTCTCGTGGTTTTTCATAAAGTCAATCTGACAAAAGCTAAACTCAGACTTTTCCTCCCCAACCCCACTAAAGTTCATTAGACAACGTTCATTTCAGAATAGTTTATTATTCTCTTAAATTAAAAAAAAATTGGAAAAATTCTCAATATCTTCAATATCTTCAATATCTTTAGCTACTTTATAACAATGAACCAATAACAAATAACACTGGGCCTAAAAATGATATCACTTTATTTACTCTAAGGCTAAATCTTAATTATTAACTCTGGGCTTTAAACATAATCCTAATGGATGTACCTTTACACAAGCGCTTGTATTTTTTTTTTTCAAATTGAATATATATTTAAAATAATTTAGTTTTCTAAATTATAGCTTTAAAAAAACTTTTCTGAATTGAATAGGAACAAATAAAATTAATTTGCTCTGTATTTCATAGATACCTAATTAGAAACTTTTTCATTCAAAACTCATTTTTGTCCCTTTAGGAACTGTTCCTTAATTCCTTAATCTATGTTGTCCCGAAGTGGATATGATTGTCAATTATAGGACCCTTCATCCATATTTTTTGCTAATTAATTACAGAATTTCTTTGGACCGATTATTGGTTCTCTGATGGCCATGTGACCTAAATCAAGGTTTCATGGATCTTTCTTGGAATTTTCTTTTGGAGCTAGTATTTGGATCAGTGACATGAAGTTGTACACTTGGACTTCAGCCAGGTATATTTTCAGAATAAGGAGAATATTTGCTTTCATTTAAATGCAAGCAATAACAACAGAAAGAGAATGAAAAATAATCAGAACTCAGATATGGAGATGGAGCTCTGAAAATATACTTTGAGTCTGGATAAGGCTGATTGAAGCTAGACATCTTGTTCACCACCCAGTTACATTAGCTAATAAATTTCTTTATCCAATAACTTTTGGAATTGTTATTACTTTGCATAGAAAAAAGTTGACCAATGTATCTATAATATTATACTTGCAAAGCTTGCCCCAATTATTTTTTTATTTAATTCTCTCATAAAAACTGAGCATCTAAAGCACGAAATTATGTTCATCGTGATTAATGTAATATGTGTTAAATATTCAAAAACAGCATAAACTGAGATGATAATAAGAAAACTATCTGAATAAAGATATAGGTTTTTTTTTCTCATATACTTCAAAAGTGGGGTGGAAGGAAAGCAAAAACATATAACTAATAGTTTTTCAAATTGACTGGATGGAAAAGATATAAAAAATCTAAATAAATAATCATTGAAGCCATTGTGATAGTATCAAAAGAATAAGCACCTAGATCAAGATTTTTATGGAAATATTTTAAGCTCTCAAAGCTCTCAAAGAAAAAATAATCTCTATCCTACAGAAATTCTTTCAAAGAACAAATAAAATAAACAACAATAAATATTAAAGTTACCAATTAAATTACATAACTGTAATACCTAAGAGCAGGACAGAACATAAAATGTTAAATGTGGACTAATATCACTTAGAAGCCTTAATTCAGTGATATTAATCAACTTTAGGACATTAGCTTTTAGAATTTTTTTAAATGCATATTTCAAAAGAATTTAATAAGAATTTTCAAAGGAAGTTTTATTTCTTTTCAATGTTTTGTGTTACTTATAGATTAATATTCCCTCGATTACTCTAAACACTTTGTTTTTATTTTTTTTAAACAAAATTCAGATTATTTTCCTCATGGCTATAGCATCAAGAATAAACTCCTTAATATTTATTTCCAAGATTTTACAATTTGACTTCACCTAACTTAGTGAATTTACTTGTAAAGCAGTGGAGTTTTTAGAAGAACTATAGATGCTAACTGAAATAATATGAAAATAAATTCTATATCATCTATTAATTAAAGATTATTTACATTTTGTTTAAATATATTTAGTAATGAGATATTATTTCCTTATTAGTATGCTATTTCTAATGTCTGGGTCTGTGGGAATTATTTTGTATTCTGATAGACACAAAATGATTTGTAATTCCCATCTAGTTTTGACTTTGCCCTTTGGCATCACGCATAATAACCCAGCCTTTCTCTTAAATGACAGCCTTTCAAATGTTAACAGGTAATTATATTTCTCTTTAATCTTCCCTTTCCAGAAAAACATAACAAATAGTATGACTAAACAGTAATGTGTAGGAGCAACTGGCAAATATAATCTATAAAATGTTTTTCACAAATTTCACCTAATTTCCTATTAATTTTTTATATAACAAAAATGTCTAGCCCTACACCAGTATTCTTTGCACAACAAATAGGAGTTTACATTTTCTACGTAAGGCTTCAAATACAAAATTAAAAGAAATATCATACAATTGCCAAATGAAAACCTAGCAGTACCATGTGTCTCAGACTGGCTCTCACATTAGTCAGGTAACTTTTATTTCTGTTTCTTATTTTTCCCTAGCTCTGTAAATTTTCTTTTCTTTTTACCAAATTAGAAGCATTTTCTCTTTTCTCTTCAGTCAAATAAATGCTCTATATTCTTAAACACTGAACTCAAGTTATATTTCTTCCATTAACATTTTTTATTTACTGTATGTACATGAAAATTTCCCTTTTTGAAAGACCCATTGTTCTTAAGCTTAACCCGGGATTTTTACTATCACATTCAATACTTTCCCTCTTTTCTCTCTCTCTCTACCTTCTCTCTCTCTCTCTTTCTTGTGCTATCTCTACCTTTCTTTTTCTTCCTCTGTTGGAAGATCTTTACTGAAAGGAAGTAACCTCATGCTTCTCTTACCACCCCATTTTGAATGATATAGCCCTAGACGTCCAAAGCATGCTCAGTAACATCAGTTAACTATAATAATAACTAAAAACCACTTGCATTTTGGTATTAAAAAGAGTATGAATAAGAAACAAGAAACTTGGAAGAAAAAAAAATTTAAGGTCTTAATCTATTAGTGCTAAAACCCTTACATTTAAGAAATTCATTTATCAAACAACAAAAAAAATTACCTAATACTTTAAAGCAAAGTGATTAAACTCCAGGGTCTCTACAAACTGTAAGGTAAGACCTTTTTTTCCTGACCTAAATGTAGGGCAATCGATAAACATGATGGCTTAGGGCAAAGATCACTAGACTTAAGTACCCTTTCCCATTTATGCCATCATTTATGCAAGGAGACTTACTCTAATTTGCTAGATGGACCCAGTTAACTTTATCTTTAAGTATAGTTGAAGAGCCAATTTTCCTAACCATGGGGAAAAATCAATTTATATTCATAGAACAGGATCAGCTAATAAAGTATTTTCTGCCTGGTAGATGTCATGAGTTAAGTACTGTATTGCATGTATCTCATTAAGTGCCACCACCTAAAATGTCATTTAGGTAAGTAGTGATATTGGAAATCATCCAAAATGTAAAATAGCTGTATGCAGCTCATAAGCTGAGTCTGGCAAATGCTAACATCTTTGCTGAATCTGCAGAAATGCTCATGCATTTGATCTAATTTTAAAGAAAAGATGTTCTGTATCTATGTTTTAGGTGTAGTTCTCCAACAGAGAGTGATGAATTAAGTGACTATGAAGAGCACTCATCCTTTGATTTTTGAAATTTTTTTCATGTTTGTAAAATACATACTTATACTATTTTCAGGATTTCAGTCTATAGAGCACTGATAAAAGTTCCACTTTCACTGAAAGAATGAGAATCATTTAACAATGAATATACATATATATCATATATCATATAGAAGTCATGTGTTACATATAGGGAGTCAATACATATATTCAAGATAATTCTGAAGAGAGATATTGACTTGAAATATTAAACTTTCTTTTTTTCCAGACCACATAGTCTCATAGACAACTTATTCCTGATTCATTGCAGACCGGGGCCAAAAGGAAGGGATTTTGGCATGGTGAAAAGCATATAAACTCTTGAGTTAGATCACATACCTGAGGAACAATAATTATTCAATTTGGAACTAAGAAAGAAATAAAATTACTGTTTAAAATTTTGACTTATAGAAGAAATTACTGAGGATCAAAGGGAAAAACTGAAAGAAACAGAATTGTACTGTAGAGCAGTACAATTAAAATATAAAATAATCTAGACTTTCTGGACCAGGGAGATAAATGAAGGGCTCTTTGGGTGTAGGTAGTGAGGAGGATATGCAGACTGACCCTGGAGGTTGGAGCCTAAGACAAGAAGACTGTATCTAGAAATACTATAAGCACCTTACATGAACTGTGCCTTAAATGATACATAATGTCTATCATTAGAACCTGTGTTAGGTGTGAGGTTTGTGCCTTCTACTGATAGCTTCCTATAACATGGTTTTAGATTTCCTACCAGATAATGTCTGTAAATGTCTCACAACCTGGCTGAAACCAGTCTGAACTGCAATGAGTAGATACACATTTTTAATAACCCAGTCACTCAAATCCTCACACTCACCAGATCAAATGCTTAGATACTTAACACACGACAGAGCAAAGGCAGTGTAGAAGGCAATGCCTTGGAATTAATACTGAGTTGAATTTCATAACAACAAATCCTTTCCCTAAACAGAAATCTCGCATATATTTGTACCTGAAATCTTTACCTTAAAATTTATTTTCATTTATTTAAAAAATATTATTTCAATATTGAATAAAATGATAAAGCATTTCAAAATAGAAATATTGAACTTTTTAATCAAAATTATGTTGGA
The DNA here is from genome assembly GCA_030015415.1 of Cynopterus sphinx. Classification (NCBI taxonomy): domain Eukaryota; kingdom Metazoa; phylum Chordata; class Mammalia; order Chiroptera; family Pteropodidae; genus Cynopterus; species Cynopterus sphinx. The sequence continues at coordinate 16,033,502 of CM057380.1, forward strand.
GATTTCACAAAAAAATTAGCATTTTACCAATGCATTCATAGTTCTAAATAAATTTTGTGAGGTCATGCTTTTAACCTCACCTCTATTTTCAAATACATTGCAATGATAGACAAAAAGAAAACATATCTGTCTGGAAAATCAAAATTAACTTCTTTTAAAACAAAAAAATACAAAGATTGCAAGCTTAAACTATTGACCTGCTAGATCTATTCTAATTTGGATTGTTCTAATTTAATTTGCTAATTAAATCAAATTAGAACTATAATTGGTTTGGAAGAGGTGTCTTAGAGAAAGTACACATTCTCAAATTAAGATTATAAAAAAAATTTTAATCTGGATTTTCATAGGAATACTAATGGACATTAATGATAAGAAAACCATAAAACCTGACAATAATAAAAGACATTAAAATGAACTTCATCATACAGACAGTAAGAAATGTGGACAGACTACTGAAGGATGTATATCAGCAAGAAGAAAAGTGAATTCAGAGGAAAGGTTACAAAGTGAGTAAAAACATAACATAGAAATGATCAAGCATATTGTTAATCTTTCTAGTTTGTATTTAAAAATATAAGAAATATTTATGAGAATACATTTCAAATGTCTTAAAACAAGGATGCCAGATAATGTTGGGTTACCCTAAATTTATCAATAGGGAAGCCAAAGTGCCTGAGTAGTGTTGGGCATCTGTCCTGTCTAAGAAGAAATAAAATGGTAGCCAAGAATTTGTGCAATGGTATCTTCACAATTCCCACCCTCCAAAAAATATAGACCAAAAGGCTGCATGCTCAACCTGCCGATAGTAGAGGTCATATTATTCCAAATAGTCCATTCATTCCAGCGAGGAATAAATTGGGCCATTGGGTAGCTGTAAACGTGTATGATATTTTTGTAATTTGATTTTGTATTTTCTACTATAATAATGTTAGATAATTTTCTTACTTTCTTTGACTCTCATCTCCCAAGTTAATCTGAGTTTCACTTTTGTGTCATCTCTCATTTTTTCCAGAAGACCTATAAAAATCAGATTTTAAAACCCGCATTTAACATTTATTGAGGAAATGTGATTGAGGCTATTGAACATAATGTCATTCATTGACACTGATATAAAGACCCACAAAAAAATTCAGAAATGATTAATTCCCCAGAAGAACATAATGTTCTTACTTTGTAAGCAATGACAATATTATTATTGTTTTTCTTAATCTTTTAAAAAAAATTTAGACTGCCAGTGAGCTGAAATTCAAATATGCGACTCAGCCATGGGTATCCTAATGCCCATCTCTATCTCTTCACGTGTATAACTTCTAATCTGTGCTTTGTGCTTTGTTCTGATCTTCATTTTTTTTTTTCTATATAAACTCTTTAAATAATTTGCGGTGTAAAACTAGATTAGTGATTGCTGAATTTACTTTCAAATTCACTTACGCAAGAGAGTAAGAGATGGTTGGCATTTCCATCTCAAGATGGGGTTCTCGAGGAGGGAAAGCTCCACATCTTAGGCTACAGCTTTAGGGGGTAGAATTTTGCAGGTGCTAAAGTGAGTTAGTAGCTCAGCTGCTTCTGCGTGAATCAAGCCAAGGAGAACTTGGATGCAGAAAGGAAGATGAGGCATCCCCTAAATGGTATCAGATCCCATATACAAATAGCAACTCATATAAAATATTTTTAACTGAAGTATGTTTTATCTCTCCCAAATAAGTCTTTCATCCTAACTTACTTCCATTTCAGTTCGGGAATTCTGTACCAAATTTAATTCTTGTTTCTTTCTTTCTCTCACCTTTCAGTTTTTCTTTTACGGTCTTGCATTTCCTCTTTGGCTTCAATACCATCACCCCGTCTGAAACTGCAAACATTCCAGATTATTGTAACAGCTTCCTAACATGTCCCCTGCATTAGACCTCTTTCAGCTCAGCTTCATACTATATATTATTTCCAGAGTCAGCTTTTTAAAAAATAGCTCCAAATCATTTCATGTAACTCAATGGTGACCTGATGTTTATAAAACTAGTCAAGATTCTTTCCTCTTCAAGTTTCTTCATAAAAAGACTGAAAATGTCTTTGTAACTGCATCTCCTATGACTCTTTTTCCCAGAATATGATCTTTCTGTATAAAAGCCTTCTTTCCCTTTCTCAAATGAATTAAACCTGCTTCTGCCTCATCTCATCTCAATTCTTGCACATTCTCTTTCTCCCCCTGGGAGATTATTCCTTTAGAAGCCAACATGGCTCATTTCCCTATGTTGCTTTAGCTAGGCCTTAAATGTTTTGTTTCCTGAAAGGTCCTCCCTGACCACGTTATGCAATTTGGTACAACCCATCTGACACTCCTAAACTTTCTTGCCAGGAAACATTTATCATTAACTGATAGATTAAATATTTTGTATTTGTTTATTTTTTCATCCACCCATTGGAACTTTGTTTTCTGGGTTGTTTGTTTGTTTGTTTATTTTTAATCCTTTGTGTTACCTGCCCATTGGAGAATGCATAGTCTTCCTAGATACTCAATAAGTAGATACTATTAAAGTTATTGTTTCTGGTCTTGTTTCTTCTTGTCTCTATTCATACTACTTCATTTTTTTTTTTTTCAGAAAAAAATTACAGATTCTGCCTCTTCTCATTCAAACGAGCCCTGTATTTTCTTGTACATCTTTGTCATATTTAACTCTATTTACTGGTGTCTTCCCTAGACATTTACAGGTTATTGAAATGATTTTTAATTCTTTAAGTCACATTTCTTGATGAAACTTCTTGATTCTTCCCACCAAAGTGAGCACACATTTTCATAATACTCAAAATTATGAGATATTTTATATTACTTATTGTTTTATAGTAATTTCTGAACTTTTTAAATGCCTTTAAGTAGATTATAAATTCCTTGGTAATAATGCCAAGCACTAAATTTGGTTATAATTCTTAGAGCTTCTAAGACAAATTATAGTACTAAAATTAATCTAAAATATTTGAGCAGTAAGTTAAAAAATGCAGCTGTTTAATTTGCAATGTTATTTTAGGCACTACTTGAATATATTAAATTGATATTTCAGTGTTAAACTGAGGATTTTTCAAGAGTGGACCATTCAACAATTTATTAGATGCTTATTAATTTGCCTTGGACCTCAATCAGGCATTGTGGAAAAAAATTATGCTCCTAATTACAAATTCATAACTCGTGTGAAAGGCAGAAGAATGGCTCCCCAAACAAGTACAGGGTCTAATATCTGGAACTTCTGAATATGTTACATTTTATGACAAAAGGACTTTGTAGGAGTAATTAAGGTTATGAACTTTAAAATGAGGAGATTATCCTAGATTATTGGCAAAGGCCTAATTTAATCACACGAGCTCTTAAAAGCAGAGGATTTTCTCTGACTAGAAGTAGGAGAGATCAGGAAGATTAGAAGCATGATGAAAACTTAACCAACAATTACTGACCTTGAAGATGAGTATGAGCCTGAGTATGCAGGTGGCCTTTGGAGGTAAAGAATCATCTTTAGTTGACAACCAAGAAAAAAAAAAAAAAAACCCTCAGTCTAACAACCATATAAATCCAAAACCTGCCAATAATCTGACTATGTTTGGAAGTGGCTCATCCCCAGGGCCTCCAAAATGGAATGCAGCCCTGCTGACTCCTTGCTGTCAGCCTTTTAAAAAATCTAATCAAAGAACCCAGCTGAACTATGTTCTACCTGGACTTCTGTCCAACAGAAACTAGGACAATAAATTTGTGTTGTTTTAAGTTAATAACTTTGTAGTAATCTGTTATAGCAGTGATAGAAAAACTAATGTACCTGATAGACTTTACATTCTAATGGAAGAGTGGTAAACATACAATTTACAAAAAATGAAGTAAATAAGTAACACATATAGTAACTTACATGACGGTAAGGACAATAGAGGAAAAGAAAGCAGTATAAAGATAGAGGACGTAACTGAGTGTGAGGAGAGGTCAAACTGAAAGAGTGTCAGGGAAAAGTTCAGGTAAAAGGTACAATTTGAGCAAAGAAGGGTGAGAGGGGATTGGAGAAAAGTTCATTTAAATAACTTCCAAAATCAGATTTCCACAAAAGTAGCAGCTGGTGCAAAGCCTTGATTTAGGAGGACAAGTGGCATATTCAGGGACTATTATGAGGTCAGTAAGACTAACATGAGTAATGAAGAGAGTAGTCATATATGAGTTCCAAGAAGTAAAAAGAGGCCAAATTAATTCAAGCACTTCAGCTCTGAAGACAGCAGAGGATTATGAGCAAGAGTGACTTCCACTTTAAAGGCTCACTGAGGATGCTGTGATGAGACTAACTGAATGAGAGAGAAACATTAAAGGAGAGACCAGTGGCAAGGTAATTGTAATAATATAGGCAAGAGATGATGGTGGCTTAGAATAAACCAGAGGCAGACAAAGAATTGCTGAAATTCTGTAAAAGATTGTGTATCAGTCTGCTAGGCCTGCCATAACAAACTATCATAGACTGAGTGGCTTACACAATAAATGATTGTTTTCTCATAGTCCTGGAGGATAGAAGTCTAAGGTCAGTGTTCTAGGTTGGTTACTGGTGAGGTTCTCTCTCTAGCTTATAGATGGCTGCCTTTTTGATGTGTCCTCACATTGTTTCTTCTCTGTGCCTAGAGTGGAGGTAGAGTGTGGTGAGAAGGGGGTCAGAATCACCACAGTGAGCTTTTAACATGGAAATCACTCTTTTGCTCTTATCTGTAGTGTCTATTTTTCTTCTTATATGGACACACTATTAGATTAGGAGTCCACGCTTATAACCTCATTTAAACTTAACTACCTCCCTAAAATTCTTATTTATAAATACGGTTACACTGAAGGTTAGGACTTTACTTTGGGGGGGACACACTTTGTATCAGATAGCATCAACAGCATTTGTAAAGCCATAGGATTTTGGATATGAAAAAAAGACGTCAAATAAGACTAGAATATTTTTGGCCCAAGAAACTGGAATGATTAACTGTTGGTGAACTCAGATGAGGAAAACTGAGAAAGTAAGTCAAATCTGTTGATTACGTATCAAAGTGGAGATACTGAGTAGGCAGGGAGACATATAAGTAGAATATGATGAGGATGACTGAGAAATCAAGATAAATTTGGGAACTGTCAATGTATGAAGAGTAGTGAAAACTTTTAGATATGCTAAAATCTCTAATAGAATGAATAGATAGAAATGGGAGAGGTTGGCAGACTGTTCCTTGGCGTGCGTAGGTGTTACAAGGTCAGGGAAGTGTGGAAGAGCCACCAAAAGAGGTCAAGAAGGAATGGCAAAGTAATGGAGTCAGAGTAAAGAGGAAAATCTAGTGTGGTGGAAGCCAATTGAAGAAAGCATTTCAAAAGAAGAAAATAATCAACTGTGCCAATTTTTTCCCTTTTATTTTTATGTATCTTTAAAAATATATGTAGATCATTCTTCATATATTTATAAAAAGTAATTATTTATATACTCATAATATTTTAAAAGAATCCAAATATTTATGATCAAAGTAGATGTCATATATTTTATGATTTATAAGGGTATTTTTCTTGATTCAAAAATTTTCCAATTGTCATAACACTTCCCAAGATTTTATTGACCGGTTTATAGAAAAATAAGGTGTTAAAAAAATTTCAAAACCGGGTATTCATTAAATGTGCAATAAATATTCTGTCAATATTAGTACTAATGTATTATGTAGTATATTGTTTAATATTCAACAGAAGTTCACTTTTTAATTTTGTTTTTCAAATCTTAAAAAATGCTTATGTATTGTTCTGTCCTTCATAAATCAAGGTAATCAGTACTTGACACTATGGTGATAACAAAATTGAGAAAAATCGGCTAATAACTAAGATAAATTGGTACCTTTCAATTTAATAAACACTAACAATGTGTCAATTGTATTTCTTATTAATAATTCTGCAAGTACAATAGCCTAATGTAGCACAAACCATTTAGGAACTGAATAATACATGTGGGTATTAGAGAGCCTTTTAAAAATTTTCTCAGAGAGATGCATATAAACTTACAATTTAATCAGTTGATGTTTCATAATAAGAGAATATTCTCTTTTCACATGTTTCTATGAAAGATCTTTTCTACTATAATTTACCTGTCTGTTTCTTCATTTATAATATTATATCCTCAAAACAATTCTTATGTTTTCTCTTTACCTAAATCTGTCCTCTCCATATAAAAATGCAAAAAGTTTACAATATAGTCATTTTCACACCCTTTTCACTGTTTGACTATAACAAAGAATATTGGGGTGTGCAAATTGTATCCAACTTATGAAGCCTTTTAATATAACCACCTCTATGAATGAATGAGGTTGTTTTTAGTAAAGCAAAACTTGTGAATTGGGCCTAAAGAGTGGGAAGAGGAAATGCCTTGTTTTTTTTTAACTCTAACCTCTTGTCTCCTTCATCTGATTGTTATGTGGTGGCTCTGTATTTCTAGTCACCTTTAGAACATGGAATTGCATACAGGAAGAAAAAAAAAAATTCTGTCTTTTATTTTTAGTTAATAAAGAACTATTTTCCATTTTTTTTCCACCTGCCTTTCCTTAGCTTGAATCCCAGAGCCACATGCCTATTTCTAAGCAGATCACTGAAAAAGGTGTCACATTCTTTGAACAGGCATATCTGCAGGTTGACCACACTTCATAACTGGGTATCTTGCCTTGAGCCTAAGTCCTTATCAATGAGTCTTCTGAGACCTTGAGGAAGCATTCTGATTAATTCTACATTAGGAGTTTTTACTTTCACACATTGTTACTCTTTATATTAATTTAAAAATACTGGAAGCACTATGCTTTTTTTTTAAGTCAAGTAAAGTATCCAAACACAAATATTACTTTGTTAATTTTATTTTCAAACATGCTGAGACTTAAATAAATAAAACACATTTTAATCCTTTCATTTCCTTGAAATTGAATTTAAGAAGTTTTAAACTCATTTATACATTTCTATAGAACAAGTTTTCTCAAATTTTAATGACATTATCCAGAAGAGAATGTCAGTAGAAAACCATTGGCATTATTTAACTAGATTATGCATTGACTAACTCAGATGATCTCTTAATAATAACTGGATGAGTATAGCATTAGCAATAGTTCCTCCACTTAATCACAGAGACAGCAGTATAGATAATTATGTTATTTTTATCATCTCAGTACAGAAAAATGTCTATTTGTCATGGATACTTGATCTAAGAGAAGATAAGAAAAGAAAGTAAAAATGTTCTTCTCAGAAGAATAAACTTTATTCTTGCCATATGCTAATTCTGAAAAGTTATTTGGTCAATTAGAATGATTAATCTATTGGTATTGATTCCAAATTAGTTTACATTTTGTGTCAGAATTGTGTGATATTTTACTTTGTAGAAAGCATTTTCAGTAGAACAAAATTAATATTTGAAAATAGATAAAATATTGTCTAGAAAGAAAAAAATTGTGTGCCCAAAATTTTTTTAGAGATTTTCTCTTTTTGTGAGCGCACACACACACACACACCCTCATGTGATAATCACAAAAAGAACATAGATTATCTCACATTTGGGAACACCTTCCTTAATATTTTTTTCAGTTTGAGAAGTACCGTCACTTTTTGCTTCATTAATCATGGGGGTGAGAGTACTTTTAAAATAATGGTTCTCTTTTTATTTAGGGGCTGTAATTTTCTAGTGCAAAAGATACAAAAACATTCCAAAAAGTGCTCTGAGAGACAGAATTAGCAATTGATTTAATGACAGTGAGAACACAGGAAATCGTTTTCTAAGTTATTCCCTTTTAAGAATTGCTCTAATAGAAACAGTGTCACTGCACACATATCGGTAAAATATGCATTGCAATTTTTCAAGCAATAAAATAATGGAAAGGAACTAATTAATTGCCAGATATTAAGATACACAAGCATATAGTCCTCACAATAAAAATTTACACAAGCATCTTCATAGCTGACATGTAGAAACAGGACTACAGTATCGCATAACGACCTGTGTTAAGCATAATGACTTAGAATAAAAATGGGAACGAGAAAGTTATTCTTTTATACTAGTTGAAAATTTTCAGCAGTGCTACTCATTCTGTTAAAATGTTTTAGAATTGTTTTGACACTTAAAGGCAAAATTAGAAAAGTCTTATTTTTCCTTAGTTTTTCTCCATTTATTTAATTTTTCTTTTTTAAAAAATAAATCATCTTTCATTGATTTGCCTCTCTTCCAATCCTGTCTAGAATTTCAGAAGTTCTTTTTAAGAATTGCTTATTTGCATGTTGCCCAACAGATATCTGGCTAAGCATCAAAGACAGGAGACCCCTTTCCCTCACTTGTTTCAGTTTTTTTGTAGCAGCTTTGGTAAGAATGAGAATCTAAATAACAATTCCCAAGGCATCATCTCTGAGTTCAGTCTCTAACCCTGCTCTTCTCTTACAGCTTTGATCTGGTGTACATCTCAGGTGATGACATATTCTGGCATTACATTTATTCTAAAGCTTAAATATAGTCACAGTGATCATGGAGGAATCATCCCCAGCAACACTGAAGCTTGTGACTGAATTCAGGGACAGTCGTGTGTTTTATTAAAGAGGAAAATTAAATAGAAAAAAAAAAAACTTAAAATCCCTGTTATATAAAGTATAAATTAAATTTCATGTTAAATAAATTTTAGTTTTTACTTTTCACCATCACTTTCTGTTACGTAATTGAAAATTTATAATCTGACAGCCTCAGTTCACAGCCAGATTTCCCCTTTTACTCTGCAACCTTGGACACATTACATATTTTTTTCATTATAACTAGTATTTTAATACCTCACTGGGTTATTTTGAGAATTATTTATTTAACCTTTGCTGTCATGAGCAAATACCTTGAGAAATTTTTTATTAGGTTATTCTATTAAGGAGTCTCTATCCTGATTTATCTGTATCAACAGCAATAAATACTATTAAAACAAAAGTTGTCAACTTAGTATTCAGGCAGGTATCTGCTAAAAAATAAGGAGAGATTAATAGGGGAAAGCACATTTGTAAAAAATATTAATCTAATACTAGATCCAATTCATTTATATCTCATCAGGAATCTATGAATTTAAGAGGAAACTAAGTATTTTCTGCATCATTGAATAAAGACAGTTTCTTCACCAAGGAAATAATATGGAACTGAAGTCTCAGTGTATCTCATCTTTTTAAAACAAAAAACAATCAGTAAAATTCTCTCAGGGATCATTCTCTGTACAGAGTGTTGCTGCTTGGATACTTCCAATTTCAAACAAAAACAGAGAAATTATATTTGAATCTAGAAATATGAAAACCATGAAATAATCTGTAGGCGCTGTTATAAAACTTAAATAAGTCTTAGAAAATTCAGAGAACATATTTAAAACTTCAGAACAACTCTAAATTAATAAGGACCAATCATCTATTGTAGGACACCTCAGTTGCTTCTATTTCCTGGCCATCGTGAATAATGCTCCTTTGAACGTCGGTGTGAAAACATCTTTTCAGGTATGAGTTTTCAAGTCGTTGGGGTAAATACTCAGTAGAGGGATTGCTGAATCATATGATAGATCAATTCTTAGTTTTTTTCGGAACCTCCCTACTCTTTTCCATAGTGGCTATACCAATTTGCAGTCCCACCAGCAGTGTACAAGGGTTCCTTTTTCTCCCCATCTTCTCTAATCTTTGTTATTACTTGTCCTGTTGATTATTGCTACTCTAACAGGTGTGAGATGGTATCTCATTGTGGTTTTGATTTGCATTTCCCTAATAGCTAGTGATATTGAGCATCTTTTCTTATGTTTGTTGGCCATTTATATGTCCTCTGGGGAGAAGTGTCTGATCAGGTCCTCTGCACATGTTTGATTGGATTATTGTTGTTGTTATTGAATTGTATGAATTCTTTGTATATTTTGGATATTAGGCCCTAATCTGAGGTATTGCTTGGAAGCATATTTTCCTATTTGAATGGTTGTCGCTTTACCTTGTTGATGGTTTTTTTATCTTAGCAGAAGCTTTTTAGTTTGTTGTAGTCCCATTCATTTATTTCAGCTTTTACTTCCCTTGCCTTTAAGGTCAAATTTATAAAATCCTCTTTAAGCCCAGGATTATGGAGTTTAGTTTCTATGTTCTCTTCTATGAATTTTATTGTTTCAGGTCTTATATTCAGGTCCTTAATCAATTGTGAGTTAATTTTGGTGTGTGGTGACAGACAACAGTCTAGTTTCATTCTTTTGCAGGTGGCTTTCTAGTTTTTCCAGCATCATTTATTGAAAGGGCTTTCTTTTTTCATAGATGATTGTATAAAGAGTCTGTGGTACATATATACAATTGAATATTAGCCATAAGAAGAGATGAAATACTGACATTTGCAAAAGTATGGATGGACCTTGAGATAATCATGCTAAGTGAAATAAGCAAGACAGAAAAGTTAAAAATTACATGATGTCACTTATATGTGGATATAAACCTAAAAGCAACAAATAAACAGGGCAAACAAACAGAGACTCATGATCATGGACAATAGACTAGTGGTTACGAGTGAGTAGTGGGGAGCGGGAAGGCGGAAGTAGGGTAAAGAGGGTCAAATATGTGGTGACAGAAAGAAATCTAACTGTGGGAGGTGAACACACAGTGTAGATATACATATGCCTTATTGTTAAGTGCACAACTGAAACTTATTGGATTTCATTAACCAATGTCACTGTAAAAAATAATCAAAAAATTCATTTACTTTAAGACATAGAAGACAGAAAAAAAACTCTCCATCATCATTTTGTAGTGCTATTATTTCACTGAATTTTCTCACATTTGGAGAATAATAGCAAAAGTTATTTTTTGATATTTATTAATTCACATAACAACTATTTCAAATCAAGTGTTTGGCACATGTAATTCACTAGAGTTAAATCACTAATAATGTAAAAGTACATGGAAAGTTACCACAAAGTAATTATAAAGACCATGTAGAAACATAATTTCTGATGACCTATATTTTGGAATTACTAAACATTCAGAAAAAGAGTACAGTAGTTGTAATACCATGTATTTTTAAAACATTTAGATCATAATTATTCCTTCTTTCATTTAAAGTTATTAAAGCAAAAGAATTTTATAACTGGTGTGCACTAGTTATTGATATATAATATAAGATAAAGTAGTTTCTAAAAGAAAATTTTCTGTCTTCTGTTTACTAGTTATCACAAAAGAAGCTGTATTTAAAACACATTCATAGAAACATATCTGACTCAATATTCTTCATTTTCCATGGCAAGTAGCATATAATTTACTTCACAAATATGATTCAAATAGTTTCTGATAATATGGCAGATAAACAGGGCTGCTGGTTTCTTCTTAAGTCTGGAGAATCAAAACAGGATCGATATGAAAAATAATGGACAGGTTTTTTATGACGTTTTTATGGCTAGTTAATACAAATGGCACTGAGCTGGTGGTAAGGTGGATTACAAAGAATTTGGCTGAGAAAGTTTGAGGTCCTGTGAACAAGTATGGATTGTAAAGATATCTATCTGCTCTATGTCTAGTTTAAGAGAAAAATAAACACCAACAGACTCTGGGGACCCAGACCCTGGCTGAAAGGAAGGGGGCACAACAAATTCAGCAGTTTCTGATAGAACCAAAGCCTTTCTTTTCTTGTTTCTCACCTTCATATCTTAGAAATTAGTACATTACATTGGCAGAAGACTTTTTTCATAAAGAAAAAAAAAACCTTAGGCAGAACTACCAGTAGAGACCCAAAAGGACAACACTCCCTAAAGGAGGGAAACAAAAAAAGAGTGCGAAGCCCAGACTAACATCAGAGGCTCTATAATCTGAACTGCTTGATTTACAACCTCTATGCTCCACTTTGAAAATGAAGGGAAGGACTGCAAGCTATGGAATAGATGTTAGCTTCTGGGCACATATTATCATTTCATATATCTATAGTAATATAACTTTTTTGAGAAATATTACTAGACACGTATACTGGCTACCTATGGGAGATAAAGACAATTAATAAACCAAACAAAGTAAAAGTAAAAAGTAATCATGATTTAAAATGCTTACAGAGATATAGGTAACATGAAGCACAAAATACTTAACATGAAAAATATGAGTTGTGATATAAATGTAATAGATGAAGTAATGACAAAATGATTTCAGCCAAGGAAATTTATCTGACCATACTTGTATTAATGTTTTAATTAACAAGATTAATTAAGCAAATAAACTAAAGAAAAAATAAATTATTACGTAATTTAGAAATCAAACTAATTCACGATCATAAAGACAATTATATTTGTTTTTAGAGTGTAAGAAATAACACAAAAACGTAGAAGAATTTCTGGTGATAGAAAGTTCTGTATCTTGGCTATGGATGTTTATATTTACTTCAACTAATTTAATTATAAAATTAAGATCTGTACATTTACTATATGTACATTTTGCCAGTGGTCACCAACATTTTTGGCACCAGGAATAGGTGTTCCTGTGAGAATCTAATGATCTGATGATCTGAGGTAGAGCTGAGACAGTAATGCTTGCGCTGGAGAGCAGCTACAAAAACAGATAAAGCTTCACTTGTTCACCAACTCTTCATCTCCTGCCATCCAATCTGCTTCCTAATAGTCCACCAACCAGTACTGGTCCATGGCCTGGGAATAGGGACCTCTGTACTTTACCTGAATAAAATACATTATTAAAAACATAAACTCAATTTCATATAAAAATCAATGAAGAGCTCATTAGAAAATTTAAATAGACATTATCTAAATTGCTTCCAAGAGATATAGAAACAGAAATAAGAACGTGAGCTTAAAAGGAATGGCAGATAGTGAGAAAATCTAACATATGTCTGCTTGGACTTACAGATGGAAGAGTGAGAAAATGGGACACAGAGAGACAACATTAGAATAAAAAATAGTACAGAATGTTCCAGAACAGATGAAAAACTTTAATTCAAATACATAAGAATATCTATAAATATCAAGTAATTAAATGGATCTATATAAAAGTTTAAGGAAGTATCAAGGCATATGTAAAAGTACTAAATAGAAAAAAATAGTTTACCTTTAAAGATAAATTGTATTAACTTCTCAAAATCAAAAATATTAAGAAGATGATGAAATTTTATCTTCTGTGATAAAAGTACATAAATTTTTAGCTAGAATTTTGTACTCAATACAAATAGATTAAATAAATAGACACATTTTATCACAGAAAAACAGTAATTAGTTCTTCCCAAAGTCTCACTAAATATAAATAGATTAGTGAATTAAATAATGAAATAAAATCAGTTTTTTTCAGATCAAAGGTTAGATTAAAAAAGAAGTAAAGATGAAAAAGTCTTACAGAAAAACATAAATACTCACTTTGTAAACTGACAATAATAATAATTTTAAGGTTTGAAAAATTAAGAGACCATAATAATAGCATACTCTTTGAGGAGGGATCAATGAAATTGAAGATTTTTTGCTTTTTATGTGTTAATCAGGTGAATAGAGATACTAACACAACCATGGTCACTGACCACAAATAACAAAATAAGAAAGTTCTGAAAACAGACATTTAAAAAAAATTAGCATCTATTCAGTTTGTGCCAAATCCTGAGATAAATAGAAAAGAAGCTAATATTAATTTTCATTTATCAAATTTAGTTTAATTTTTATAGGTTTCACAACATTTTAATGGATTTTATTTTATTGTAGTTTTCACCTTCCTCGAGAGAGATTAAAACTTGTTTGAGTTAAGTTGATGTTCACCAACACTGTTTCTGTTTTGTTAATGAAGGTCGGTGCCTTTTCCAATTCTGGATTTAGGTACAGGATTAGGTTCAGCACAGTTAGGCAAACTATTATGCTGGGGGAAAGAAAAATAAAATAAAATAAACTTTTATTTCAAGACTTGAGCATTAAATACCACATGCCTACAAAATCCCAAAAAGGGGTATCTGAGTTCTAGGGTTGCTCAAGTGGCCAGAGACCTAGGATTAAAACCTTTCTCAAACAAAGTAAAATTTCTTGCCTTGTCACTGTGCTCAAGGGACAAAGCATGTAGCTCGTCTTTGCCCGCAGATATACCCTGGATATTTGTTTTGCACTGGGAAAGGAGGCTGGAGATACAGACTAGGAAAATTTGAAGAATAAGAATGAATGTTCTGTAGAATTTCAGGGGTGAGAGCACAGAAATTCAATAGACTCTCAATCAAAATTCCAAGAGCCCATCTGAATAGGAACGAAGCAGAAATACATCAAGTATCCTGAAATTTCAGCTGAGCACTGAGCACATGCAATAATATTTGTATTTGTATTGAAATGATGCTACTCTCTCTCAAGCTGCATAACAGGGGAACAAGAGAATCATTTCTGGTGAAAGAAAACAACAATGAATCTCCACAGTAACTATATACATATACATACAGTCTAGTGTACTATAAAAATTACTAGACATTCAAATAGACCAAAATATGACTGATACTTAAGAGGAAATTAGCAATAAATACAAATGTTCAAAATGTCAAAAATTTGGAGTTGGCAATAAAAATTAGATAAAACTTTGATTAATATGGTGAAAAAATATATGAAATGATGGCTGAAATAGATAAAAGAATGGAAGAATTTACCAAAAATTTGACATCTTTAGAATAATCACAATCATATTCTAGAATGTAAAAATTTAATATCTGAAATTAGCTAACGGTATGGAATTAACAGCAATTCAACACACTAAAGTAAAGAATGAGTATAATAAATAAACAAATTAAATAAATAGGTAGATAAATAAATGGAAAATAAGTTGAAGAGAAATATAATTGAAAAAATAATCTGATAGAAATGAAAGAGGAAATTCAAAGATATAATAGATTTGGACAGACAATAGCATTCTACTCAAACAGCAGAAGTGAAAGAATGACACATTTAAAGTTGCTGAAGACATTTTAAAGAGAAAAGATACTATAAGTGATATCCCCATAAATGCAATTAATATTTATGAGATAGTTCAAAAATAAAAAGAAGGTACTGGAAAGGACTCATGTGTTTTTAAATAGGATTTTTAATTCTTATTTCGCTATTATTTTATTTTAAACAACAGCAGTCAGATCAAAATGAATACCTAAAAAGTATAAAAAATATAATCTAAGTACTTTTTATCATTACCAAGAATTACTAAAAGTGAGTAAAAATTAGGAGACTAGTTACAGTTTGAAGAGAAATATTTCCAACTAATATAACAAAGAACAACAAAAGTAACTCATACAGTCAATAAAAAATATAGAAAATCACAGAAGAAAACAGACTAAAGATCTGAACTGCCTTCTGACAAAAAGGTTGTATAAACAGTCCATAAATTTATCAAAAGTTGTCCCAATGTGTTAGTGATTAAATTAAAACCTGTCCATTAGATATCTAAAAAAAAAAATTTGAAGAAAAACTAATTGGACAACTTTAGTTTGGTAAAATGTTTGAACTCTTGAAACATTTATCCATTATTGATGGAAATATAAATTGTACTAACTGGCATATTTTAAACATCCCATATCTTATTGTCCAATAATTCAAATATAACACAAGATATATAACTTAGTTAAGTATTGAATTGGAAGATTTCCAAATATGCTCACAAACATGCATTGTGTATAAAGGCATAACATTAAAAACAGTTCATATGTCATGAAATGGAAATGACAGAAATAAAAAAGATAAATGCATTGTTATACGTTCATCCATCGAATTTGAATGGGTGCCTGAATGAATGAAATGAGAAAACTTTGCATATATCTTGAGATAAAAGGCCTTCAAGCAAAAAGAATAGGAAAACAAAGGCACAAAATTACAACTGTGCTTGACATATTTGTGGACCTACAAACTGGTCAGAGAATTACAACAGAATGGGAAAAACACAAAGGTAGAAAGACAGGTCAAAGAGGTAAAGAGGGGAAGAAAGTTCATATAAATTTTTACGGTTTATTCTGAGAAGAGACTCCGGAGTATAGTTTTGAGTCTCGATGTCGTATTTATCTAACTTAAGTTTGAACAGGATCATTTCAAAACAAAATTATAGTGGACAGGTTGTAAATATGTTTCCCAAAGTAAATATTTCTGCAGTCATTGCAATAATCCTTTGGGAGATAACAGGGGCTTAGAACACGGTAGTAGTTTACAACAGAAAAGCTTAAAAGATGGTTGAATTACGAATTTAGTTGATAAATGAATGTGAAGAGTTCCGATGACTTAAGATAGTTGGACTTTTTATGAGTCTATTTTTGAAACATGCTTTTGAAATAGCAAAGACAGCATTTGTACACTTTCTACACACATACTAACCTGCTATGTATTTTTATTCCTTTTTCATTAATTAACAAAATTGATTAACACAATCCAATAAGTTTCAAGCGTACAATTCAACATTAAGGCATTGTGTGTTCTCCACTCATAGTTAGATTTCTTTGTGTCATCACATGTTTGACCCTTTTTGCCCTTCCTTCCCTCCCCCTTACCCTCTGGCAATCACTAGTCTACTGTCCACGTCCATGAGTCTCAGTTCATTTGTCATGTTTGTTTGTTTCTTTTAAATATATATATTTTTGTGATCAGGAAAATCTCATCCAAACAGTAAAGTCAGGATCCCAGCTACTTCCATTATGTAACTCTGCCATACATGTGGTCTGGAATTGCCTTCACATCAGCCATCAAAGCACAAAAGAGTGTGGAGGATTGTAACTAGTATTTAACTTCAGGCTAGGACTTTGAGTGTAATATATCATTTCTGCACACATTCTAAAGGCTAGAATTAGTCAAATGGCCTCAGCTAACACAGCGAAAATTGAACAATATTATCTAGAAGAGGAAATGGGTTTAGTCAATCAGTTGGGCCAGGTTCTATCACAGTCTAAGTAACTGGGTATATAAAAGTATAATTTATTGAGAAGAATAATACATATGGACCTTGTTTGTGTAAGAAAGAATAGGGACTTACATTCTGACCACGCAAAACTTGAAAAACATACTAAATGTGCAAGTGGAGAAGTTAACAAGGCACTTGGATGTGTGTTTTTCTACAGGTAAGTGAAGCTGGGCAGTTTAAAAACTGAGAAGTATTCAGCACATTAATGATGTTTAAAATCAGTTACAGAGTTAGCACTGAAAGGGACAAGGACTGAGGATGAAACCGATATTCTTCAATGCTTGAGTCCAGGGAAATAAGAGTAAATCAACAAAAAAGTCTGTAATGATGGAGGTTGGTGAGGTCATGTGCAAGTTGTTTGTCCGTTCCTTTTCATCTTGTCAGTAAAATAAGAAGCAAGATTGTCATTTGAGTTGAGGGTCAAACAGGAGACATCTGAAGAGAGACAAATATGAACAGGAAAATGAAAGGGTAAATGGAATTGCAGAAATACAGTAGGAGCGAGAGGCATCATCAAGGGCATTATTGGTGTTAGCGTTTCTAGTCTCAAAGTGAGACTCAGAAAGGTTTTATGTTTTCTTAACCACTCACATTTGGCTGACCTACTGCTTTTTCAAGATTTTGTCATGAAAACAGTGGTTTGTGGCAAGGTAGTTGTGGTTGTATGGAAGTGAGGGTTTATAATGATGAAATATGGGATCTATGCTGTAAAAAGACAATTAAGATGTTCAAGGACCTCAGCTGTTAGGTGGAGAATTAGGATGTTAAAAGAATGAATGTATAGGACAATGAAAATTTGATAGCATTGACAGTTTAAAATTTCACTGATATACATCAAGGATGACAAATGAGAAGTTATGCTTTCCTCATTGATGAGATAATTTAGCATTATGGCATTTCTTTCCACATTGATCAATAGCTTAAATGTAATCTTTAGAACAATAATAGCAGAACTTTTCTGATGACCTCACATAATTCATCCTATAAATTTTATGGCTGTATAAAGGTCCATAAATAACCAATTACCACAAAATCACAGTAAAAACAGTAGTGAAATTAACAAAGAATGAAACAGTGTGAAAGCTTTCTACTAAATGCATGTACATATGAGAAATTGCAACATGCTAAAAATGATACCAAATAAGTTGTAGAAAATTAGGAACAGTGAATGAACAGGAAATTATCACCAGAGATAATTCTGTAGAACTGATAAGTCCATAGATGTTTTAGAAAAAAATCATCTAATATATTGCTTGTGGGTGTGCAGAACAATGTAGCCATTCTGGAGGTCACCCCAGAAAAACAATAAAATTAGGGAAATATGCACTCAAGATCCAGCAATCTATCCTACATGTATACAAATGAAATTCTTGTTCTAGTTCATAAGAAATATTTGTGGAGATTTTCCTTTTAGTGGAGTTGGGTAATTGGTTATTGGAAACAATATACATCCCCTTAGTAGGGAGAAGTGTAAGTGGAACATGATAAAAGCGTGTAAAAGATTAATAAGCAGAAGCCTCATTTCAAGTGAAGTATGGAGGCCAGAAGGGGAAGCTCTCACACCTTATGTCAATTGCCAAGCACAACAGGAAGGACTAGGATTGTAATAGCCCTTCCCAACTTTGTTTTACCCCCTCTATTAAAAAAAAAAAAAAGGTTTTTGCCCTTTGTTTTAGAGGATTTGTACATGGTTCACCACAGTTGTATATACTTATTGGATTGCAATTTCTTATTGTTTCTAAATAAACCCTATTTTTTTTTTTCTGGAGAAATATCTGTCTGACTCTGTTTATGGTTAACATATTTGGTGACCTGTAAGAGAATCTAGAGAAGACCCCCTAAAACTCTGAGGTTGTCAGGCAAACAGGTGTGCCCCACACAGAGCCCACAGAGATGTTTTCTCACCACCCTGGCTAGGGTTTGGTTTGAGGATTAGTTTTCTCCTGAATGCAAGCTTCTGCTCTCTGCATTTAGAAACTCTCCAGGCTTTGTTCGGGATCTGTTTAGAAACCAGACTTTTCTGATAAGGCCTTGTTCTCTTGGTACTCATTTTGCACTTCAGCCTGACTCATTCGGGATAAGGCTGTTTCTTGAGACTTTGTAAGCCTTTGGCCAGGTTACTTCAAGAATCGGACTGTCTCATTGAAACTACTTCAGCCTTAGGCCTGACTTTTTCCAGAACAGGCTGCTCTGCTAGCAATGTGCTGCTCCAGCCTCCAGTCTAACCCCTTTGGGACCTGGTTCTTTCTCTGAAATTGTGCTGCTCAGCTTTCAATTGATCCCTTAAGGGTCATACAGTTTCTCTGAAACTGAGCTGCTTCAGCCTTCATCCCATTTCCTTCAGGATCAAACTGTTCTTAGTGGACTGGCTGGCATTTAGCCTGTAGGCTACTAGGGCCTTGTGCTCTAGACTAGAGAAAAGCCTCCTGAAAAATGGAATCCCAGTTATTTAAATGCTTTAAGGGTGTCCCCACTATAGGGACCTCAGGTAATTTTGTTTAAAAACCATGGTCTCTCTTCATGCACATTTCTAACTAAATGGGCCGATTTGGCAAAAAGTAATTTAGAATAGTTATAACCATTATATGGCACTTATAAGATCCCTAAACTTATTTAAAAAAAAAAAAAAGCTGAACTGACAACTATAGCTCTGAAATTGGCAAAACTGAATGGGATGCCTTTTTTTCTTGGGTATTTTGAGACTTCCAAACATTACCAGGAGTCTAAACTTGTGTCTTTGCAAAATAAAAATTTAAGATTAGCCAAGAGAAACAAGCATTTAAAGAAAAGGGGGAAAAAAATGACTTCTGAAGGCTGTGTTTCCCCTCTCAACTTCTTTGTCTCATCTTCCTTCTCCTCTGAACCTGTCCTCATTCCCTCCTCCTTGGAATGTACCAGTATCTGTCTCTTTAAAAATAAAGCCTTCTGAGGATCCTAAGAAACCCCAGATTTCTTACATTCCCTGGACGAAAGCTGAATTGCAACCACAGTCAACGGTTTTCCCAAAGTAACTGAGGATCCCATTGGTTCTCTGAGGAATTTAACGTAGTCATTCAGACTTACCAACCTGGTATCCCTGATTGATATTGGTCGGTTCATATGCTTGTCGGTGAAGGCCAGGCTCAGCAATGGATAAAACTACTGAATGAGAAAATCCGGAATGGTCACTAGCATCACAACCAGGAGACCTCCCTGCTGACCTGTTATATGTTTATAGGTTCATGCAATTGCTGAACACCTATGTTGGCCGGTTCCTACAACTTTCCCAAAGCCAATTGATGGGAATAAAATTCAGGCTTGCTTACAAAAGCCTGAGGAAACTGTTCATAATTATTATAATCAACTTCGGCTTTTATCCAAAGAAAATTCTGGTCTCCTTCAAATGTTGATTTCACTTGGGTAGCCTTTAGCTGTACATTTATTAGTGGGCTGGACCAAGATTTTCTCCTTTTAGTTAAAAGGACCAGGATGGAATGGGAAACAATGCCTCCTTTAGATATGGTTAATTTGACAAATTTGCTTCCCAGTGCTATAGATGAGTCACCTAGAAGTAAAACTGCAAAAATGTTTAATTTTCAACTCTAGCAAATGAAGGCACCGAAAACCGCTTGGCCTCTGCCATTATTGCAAAGAACCAGAACACTGGAAAGGAGATTGTCACCAATTTAAGCACCTCAGGCACTTTCAACCCTCTACCCAACTTTTTCAATGCCCTCCTAATCCCCAGTCCTAAAGCTCCTAAGTTTCTCAAAACCCCAAACTAGGCATCAGCTCCAAGGCTTCCTTGGGTTAGTTCGTTGTCGCTGAAATTGGATCCCTAATCTCTTTGTTAAGGCCAACCATCTGTATCTTTTACTAAAAAACAATCCAGACCCAATTTTATGGGAGGAACAAAACAACACAGCCTTTAATGCCTTAATGGAGAGTTTAATGACCCCTCCTGCTCTTGGGCATCCCTGCGATCAGATTTCCACCCTTTTTTCCCCCTGTGTATGAAGAAGTAAGAGGAATGTCTTTGGGATATGCACCCAAATTCATAGGGTCCACCCTTGACCTACAGGGTATTTTAACCAGAAACTGGACCCTGTGGCATAGGGATGTTGCCCTTGTCTGAGGACCATGATTACCACAGTCTTTTTGGTTAGGACCACCAAGGAAATTATTGTAGAGTCCCCTCTCACTGTCTTTATACCCCATACAGCAGAATCACACCAGCTTTTTTCAGTCATCCATCTTGTCTCCTATAAAATCATCATGTTAACTGCAGCTCGTGTCACTCTTTCACACTGTAATCACCTAACTTTGTTACTTTTCTCCCCTCCACTACCGGTGAAGCCCCTCATGACTGCTGAATGCTGGTAGGTCACCTCCTGACCCCTCCTGATGATCTGTAGGAAACTTCTCTGAGTAACACAGATTTTTCATGGTTTTTCTTTAAAGAGTGAAAATGGTAAGTGCTGTGCTGGCCATGCTATTGTAATTTCTTTTAAGAGTTATTGAGACAGCACCTTTACCTATGGCAACTTCAAGGCCGAATTATGTGCCTTTACTCAGGCTTGTACCTTAGCCGGGGCAAAACTGACAAAAATAGTACACATGTTTCTGGAGTAGCTCGTGATTTGGGGATGTTGCAGAAGCAACATGGCTTCCTCATTTCCAGTGTAAATAAAATTTAAAAAGATCTGTATGTTTAGGAACTATTGCATGCTATACTTTTATCTGCTGCTTTAGCTATTATTAAGATCCCTGGACAATCTAAACTTGACTCTGGTGAAGCTGGGGGAGATCACCTTGCAACATTTCTAAAAGGAACATTGCACTTAAAAGGAACCAACAGCGGTCAGACCTCTGTCATGTCCCAGAAGGGTATTTCCCCAACTGATCCCTTAGAAAAACTGGCTAGAGAAGCCCAACAATTGACCTCAGAAAAGGAAAAAAAACAAGGTTGGAAATGCAACAATTCTTGGTTTCATAAAAAGAGAAACTTCTGGTTTGAACGAAATAATTAAATCCTGCCAGAGACTCTAAAATCCCCACTCCTAACTACTGTACACGCACTGAACCATTGGTCCACTGACAAAAGGATAGCATTCATGAATCAGGATTGGTGGGGAAATAATAAAGTTGCAAGAACTGCCTACCTCACTTGTCCCACTTGTCCAAAGCACAACCCACGGAAGCCTGTTCTCACTGCCCCTGGACAGTTTAAATCCCCTAATAGGCCATTTGAGGCTTGGCAAATGGATTTCATACAGCTTCCCCCATCTCATCGCTGTAAATATGTTTTTAGTCACGGTCTGTATGTTTTCTCTCTGAACTGAAGCTTTCTCTTACAGAGAGCTTAATGCCTCATCCGAGGCGAAAGCCCTTTTGGAAAAGTTTATCCTTACCTGGGGAGCCTCTCTTCAGCTCCATAGCGGTCAGAGAACCCATTTCATCAGTCTGGTACTTTGACATGCCTGTACTGTTTGACAGGTCTGACAATACTTTCATTGCACTTACCACCCTCAATCCTCAGGTTTAGTTGACTGCATTAATGACATTATTAAGACTCGACTGGCGATATCTTTAGAGAGGCCTCTAATCACCTTGGCAAAAGCACTGCTACTAGTTCTTCTAAATCTCAGATTTACCCCCTATAAATCTCATTAACTCTCACCCTTTGGGATAGTTACAAGAAACCCCATGCACTTGGCTCCTGCTTTTTTCAATCCACAGTTAATAAAAGAAGATGTACTTCAATATTGTAAGAGCCTGATTGTTTCTGTTAATAAATACCATGTTTTGGTAGAACAATCTTTTCACAGAGCACTTTTCGGAAGTGAAGACCTTAAGTTATCACACACTGCGACACGGAGATTTCATTTAATGGAAAAAAACACCTTCAGAAAAGGCTGAAAAAGCCCCTTTCATGTGTTGCTAATAAATCTTTGTGCCACTAAACTCCAGGGAGTAAACCTTTGGATACACATGAGACATCTAAAGAAGACACTAAACCCCAATTGGACCTGCACACCATCCAGTGACCTGAAAGTAAATATTTCTTGAAATTGAAACTGAGGACACCTGATGAGACAGCTTTCTCAAGATGTCCAGGCCAGGCCAGCACACCTTCTCTCATTCCTGCTTCCTCCCTCTCTTCTGTGGAAAAAAAAAAAAACAAAACCCTCATCCACATTTCTCAAAACCTTGTCAAAGGGGAAACCTCTCACTCTGATTATGACCTTTCAGAAAAAGCCTCATCATGATTCCATGACAAATTATTATTTTTTTTTCAGTTGCTTTTTCTGAGGAGTTAAAAGGCTTAAAATTCACAGAAGTCTTTCTTTCATCGGGATTATTATTTGACTCTGGACTCTTGTCCAAAATTTTATAAGCTACATTATTGATAATACATTTTGTTCCAATTTATTTTAGGATAACAATACTGTTTATTTGCTTCATGGTTTTTTCCTATATTATTATATCTTCCCAAAGCATTTTGTTTAATTTCATTTGTTCCGAATGAGCCTTTGCTGTACTCACTATTCTAAGATACAGACTTTAAAAGACAAATACCTGTGGGATCTCTCTTCTATCACTCTTTGGTACTAAAATGTGACCAGGATAGTCTGTGTACTTTCCCTCTGACTGGGGACATGACGCCCAAGAAAGGTTTTTCCTGATATCAACGGACAAAAGGTCCCTGAAACTGGGAACACCTGACTCTTAATCAACAGTGTTTTCAGGGAAAGATCTTGATCAGGCCAGAGGGGGAGCTCTCAAGCCCTGCACACAACATGAAGATTTATTTTTGTTGTTTGTAATAGCCTTCCTCAACTTTCTTTTCTTGCATTCTACAAAAGAATATCCTCTCCTTCATTTTAGCAGACTTACACATGGCTCACCATGGTTGCATGTACAGGATTGCAATTCCTTTTGTTTCTAAATAAACCCATTTTTTACTGGATATATATCTGGCTGACATTTTGTTTATGGTCAACATATACAAAGCAACATGTTCAGCAGTTATAAACAATAAATTTACAAGTGCAATATGGCTTGCGTACATAATGGCGTATAGATTACATAATGCTGAACAGACTACATAATGCTGAGTGGGGAAGGAATGAAAAGGATAATAAATGTTTTCCAATACTATGAACTAAAATTAAATTTATGCACACAGAAAAAACTATTATATATTTTAATGATACAGACATATTCTAAGATGCTTATCAAATATAATGAGGCATATAATTTGGAGAAGAGGGGAAAGATAATGTGGATGAGAGTAAAGAAATAGAAAAGAAAACTAAAGTGGATTTGCATGGACAATGGTAGTATAATATTAATTGAGAAAAGTAATTATTAAACTAAACATTTGATATCTAAATAAAACATAGATGATATGTACATAAAGTTTAATCCTTTTTCTTCACTTTCCAGATAAAACCATATTTTCTATCGTTGCGTCATTTGTAGAACTTTATTTCTAAATAATTTCATAAGGACTTGTGTACATTTGAGCTAAAATAGTACATGCTTCTAAGGGAAAGATATAAGAATTTATATAATTTAATACCAGCCGCGAAAGTAAATTTTTTTTCTTGCATTAAAATTTTATTAGGTTTCTTATTTTGCTCCCCTATAATTTTTAAATAAATTCGTATAAATAAAATTTTAACACTGCTTCAAAAGATGTTTTTACATTCTTTTCTTTTATTTTTTATTCTATTATCTCAAATGTGTTTTAAAAATTAAAGATTTTCCACCGATATTTCATTTAATGAGAGTCAGAAGCAGAAAATGTTAAAAAATGCATTCTGTGATTTCTTATTTAAATTTAAAATATTTTAAAGCCCTAGTCTGGTACTGTAACAATTCCCTGAAAAACACTGGATTTAATATGAGTTCAATATATCAGTATTTTTGTGAATACCAGTTTATATTGTATTTCTAGTAATTTTAAATAACTCTTACCAATAGAAATGTGGTTTTAATAAAGGCTAAACTATATTTTCTTCTATAGAATAAATTAAATTTAATTATATTTATATTGCTCGATTTCACTGTACAGTGAATATTTAGAAATATACCAGTATCTGTTTTTCACTTAGAATTACCGTCAAACAATGCAAGTTAACTCACACTTTTCTTTTTCACTTTTAAATTGCTTTTTCTCTTGTCTTGAACTTGAATTTAGAAATGGCAGGATCTCAATAGAGGTAGAGGGTAATTTCCCACAAGACTTGGCTAATTTATAGCTTTCAACACACCAATGACCCCTGCAATTTGGCAGTTGCTTCATTAATTTTGCTACACCTGCTCCATTTATCTTGCAAAAAAAAAAAAAAAAAGACAGATAAAGGCACAATCTTCTCTTACTGCAGCTATTGTCAAGAAAAGTCCTTCATGTCTTTCTGAAGTAAATTGTAACGAGCATTATGGAGAACAAAAAGACAGTAGTGTCAGATGAATGTTTCCAGTTTGTCACTGGGATGGAGAAGGAAAGTTTGAACAACCACATACTTTTAGAGGAAGTTTTTTCCACACTGATATTCTATGCCTGTTCAAAGATGATTTCGGTTTTTCCCAGGGGCTGCCATCTGATTCATGCAATTTTAGAATTAAAAAGTAAAAATAAAAATATTCGAGAGAATTTTAAAAATAATTTTTTCTCATATGTGGTGATAAATTATAAAGGTACCATGATTATCATGTTTCCAGCTGGTTATCTATCTAATGAAAAAAGAAAGAAGAGAAGACAAGAGGAGAGGAGAGGAAAGGAGAGGAGAGGAGAGGAGAGGAGAGGAGAGGAGAGGAGAGGAGAGGAGAGGAGAGGAGAGGAGAGGAGTGGAGAGGAGAGGAGAGGAGAGGAGAGGAGAGAGGAGAGGAGAGGAGAGGAGAGAAAAAAAAGAAATACAGTTGTAGTCTTTTATCTGTTTATAATATCAAGCAATTTATTTCCATGTGATATAGGCTATAACTTAAGTACTTCGTAGCACTATGGAAAATGTACTTTTGTCAAGGAGTTTATTAATTAAAAATGAAACATTTCAATGTTGATATAGGAGGTCATGTATTTAGATGGTAGATGAAACACCTTTTCTCTGTTATTTTTTGAAGTTATTTTTATCTTTATAGACTGTAGGCTCCATAAAACCAAATGCAATTTGTGCCAAACAGCTTGAATTCTTGGTCTCTAGTTGGCGAGCAATACATTTAAGAAATAATTAAGAAAATTAATAAAAAAATATATTAAGAAGAGCTTTTAAGAATTTGCATTATTTACATATTTTAAATGTGAATATAAAGAATTACATGTTTCCTTTTTAACATTGTTATTTATTTTACTATTGATTATTGAAAGTTGGTGATTGTTGCAAAGACTATGGGTGTTTAATGCTTTAATAAGATCTCCATACCCATATTGCTGTGAGAAAAATTTTACTTACAAAGAAGTTGTTTCCATTCTTGGGTTACCTGGATATATCAAGGTCACAAATTCATGTTATCAACAGAGACTGAAAAAAGTACAGATAAATGACATTAACCTCTATCTCCATAATTACTAAAATAAAAACAATTAAAAAAATCATGCTCCAAATTGACACAACATTGAAGTTTTTGTATAGCATAGTCTATATTTTTTAGGTATAAAAATCATATGAAATATAACATAATGAATGTTCCAGATGCTACAAGATATTTATGGCATATGTGGTTTTAAAAATAAATCATAAACATGTATTAGTAAATAGCAGAAATATTTAATCACAATAAATATACATGTATTGACATTGTATTTCCCTCTCTTTACTTTTTATTAATTCAAAATTATTTTCTAACTTATATTAAGATACACTAACTGTAGGTGGACATGAATAGAAATAGAAACAAAGACTGAAAAATCTTTCATAAGCACAGTATGATAAGAAATTGATATACCTATTTGTAAGATGGTGTTATGTTTTATTATTTAGATCAATTTTTTTGTTATTTAGGAAATTGTGATTTATATAAATAGAAATCAGTAGATGGAAAATTGTTATTTTCAGTGTGAGACAAGACTACTTCTTCAGAATTTCATTAGGTAATTTAAGAAATAATTAACATTTTACATAGTAATTTCAAAATGTCATTTACTATTTAAGTTTATTAAAATGTTTATAAAATATTTTAGCATGATAAAGTGTACAGCTTAATAAATTCCATTGTTATCTTTGGAAGTCACTGTAATTATAAGATATGAAGAGAAAAAAACTAAATCAAATAAAAAATTTATACAGCAACACTGAGCTACTAAATGGACTAGAATCATAGCTAGAATCTGGAATCTAGAACAAAAGCTAGAATCTTGGTGTGCAAGTTATCTATCGCTGTGTAACAATTTATTTCCAAACTTGAGATCTGGAAGTGAAAGTCTATTAACATCACTCCTCTCTCAATTTTTGACACTTCTTGACCCTTTACACTTCTACATGGAATTTAAATGTTTTCCTTTTTCTAAGAGAATCTAATTTTTTCTCCTTCCACCCCCATTTTTTGACTTACTTATAATTTTTTTATGTGTTGTGCTTGTCCTCTGTATGTGTTTTGAAATTGTTGTGATATAGTTGACTTTCTGCTAGGATTCTTTTCCTGGGAGTTTTGCCCATGAGGTGGTATAAACATTGTCTATGAGTTGGCTTTTTATTGTTTGCAGGTCTTAAGCTAGCTTAATATTAGCAGCTAAGCTTTGGGCTTTGAATCACACACAAAAAAATTATTATCAGGCTTACGCCAACAAGGGACCAATATTCAGTCTTGAATTTTAGTAATTTCTTTTACCTAAAATTATGGGCCACCTCATTTCCAAATTCAACATTAGCAATGAGAATTATTGCAGCTATGTTGGAAACAAGTCTACATGCCCTGTTTATCAGAATTATTGAGGTTGGACCACAATAACTTTCTACTCAACAAGCTGTAACATTTTAAGTTCCACTCCTCTTGGGCTTTCCCTCTATGAACCATAAAGACATTTGTTTCTTTATATTCATCTATATTTGTCTATCATCTATCTATCATCTATCAATCATCTATCTACCTATTTCTCTATCATCTTTCTATTTATGATTATCTATCAGCTCTCTATTATCTATCTATCATCTATCTATCATCATGATCATCATCTATCTTTTAACTTTTTAATGTATTTACATCAGAAGATAAATTTTTTTAAAGATGGTTCATAGGCTTTATATTAAACAAGTGAATTGAGGTAAACAAATATTCATTCATTAGTCCAACAAATATTTCTCAGTTTACAATGGACTAAGTGTAAGTTAGAAAATCTCTTTTCTGTCCTGCTATTTGTGACAACATGAGTGGACCCTAAAGGCGTTACGCTAAGTGAAATTAGTTAGACAGAGGAGGACAGATACTGTACAATTTCACTTACATGTAGAATCTAAAGAACTGAATTTTAGAAACAGTAGAATGGTAATTATGAGAGGCTAGAAGGCTGGGGAAATGGGCAGATATTGAAAAAAAGGTTAGATGAATGCATTTTGGAGATCTACATATAGTGTGGTGAAAATAGTTAAAAATACTCCATTATAAACTTGAAAGTTGCTTACAGAGTAGATCTTAAATGTTCTCACTACACACACACACCCACATACACACACACATACACACACAAAATATTAGTTATGTGAGGTGATGAAGATATTAGCTAATACTACAGAGGTAATTATTTTGCAAGCTGTAAGTATATCAAATCAACATGTTGTACACCTTAAATTTATACAGTATTATATGAAAATTATATCTCCATAAAGACAAAAAAAGAACTATCTTTCCTTAAGGATTTTTCAGTTTTATTTTACCAGAAGAAAACAGTAATTTCCAATGTATTTTGGATTAAAAAAATCTGTTGAAAAATAATAAAAATTACTATATATTACAGGTAGCTAAATTAAGGTATTGTGAGTGTTTAAGTATTGATATAGTATTTTTTGTTTTTATTTGCTTTTGAGTTTTTTTATATAATGGGGATAAATTCACCACTATACCTATCAGACATTTATGAAAGTATTGTCAAATAATTTGAATAAAAAATCATCAGAATTTTTGTTTCTTGGAAAGTGAAAGAATTTTTGAAGAAGCCAACATAATTGTTACCTTAAAATTCTCTCAAATGTATTTATTACAATCTGAATCATAGTAAATTATTAGAATTATCTCAACTTTTTTCAGTTAGGTCATGCAATTATATATTACTTGCTATAAATAGCTTAATGATAAAAATGATGGCAGAAAAAAGTTGAATATATTATACATTAAAATGTCTAATGGATGGCTGCCAACATTTTCACATTCCATTTCTATAAAGTGTAGTGCAATAATTTAATGAAATCTATAAATGCTACAAAATAATTTTCATGGGAAAATGTATCTAATATTTAGAAGTCCAAAATAGTAGTGATGGCATAGATGCTCAGCAAGTTCATGAACTTAAATGAATTCATTTTGAAACTAAAAATAACAGAATTAACATGAAAATGATATGATGCTACCTGAGAGATTTTTTCTCAGTTATAAGACAGATTTTTTTCGATCATTCTTATTCATAATTTTAAACTTAAATAGTGTTATAAAATTTTTATTGTAAATTCAAATACTAAATTTGGGAACACTTTTAATTCATAAAGTTATAAAGAAGCTAATTTATTTAATAAAAATAAAAATAAATTTTGGTTAGATCAAAATGTCAATAATCTAAATTAAAAAAACACATTTTTCTTCTGAAAGAGAAACAGGGATAATTACAAATATAAATATATGCCCAGCCTCACCAGTAATTTAAGAATTGTTGAATTCAAATTATAATGAAATAGGTATTAGAAGTTTCAAAATTATCTTGAATAAAGAGCATCCCTACTATTCTTGTGGTTTCTGAACATTCGAAGAATAACATAAAATAATTATGGTTTCCAAAATATTAACTTTATTACTGTTGAAGTAAAGTTGGATATTATTAAGTTGTAGCAAAAATCAAACAGATTTGTTCACTTCTCTCTCTTCAATGAAATCCTTAGGACAGGCCCTTCAGGAGAAATATGAATCTACTTTGGAGGCATTGTCACTGTTGCCTACTTGTTCTCACAAAGGAATATGTAGAAATGCATGGGAATGTTTGCTAATCATATTCATCCAAAGTATGGGAGCTAGCAACAAAACAAATGTACTTGGGATAAACTCCTCCTCAAGGAATCTGAGTGAAATAAATGTGTCACTGCCATATGTGTCAAAAAAGAAAAGCTGATAATGTATGATATAAAAAAGAAAAAAGGTATTCTTCTACACATATTTAGTTCAATATGGAAAAATAATCTACTGTTGGTTTGGGATTGACAAACATATTTTGATGGATAGCTTAAAAATTTTTTTAAAAGTCTTTCATGAAATTATTTTTTTTATTTTAATTTCCCCCAGATTCTATACAGCTAAATAGTTACATACATAACTATATTTGCACATTTTGACTATTCAATACTTTAAGATTTTATTCAAATAAATTCAAGGACATTTATAACTGTTTAAATCAAAATATGAAAATGAATCCAACAGAATGAGATTTGATAAAGAATAGTTTAGGAATTTCAGAATCAATCCAAATTCAGCTCATTGAAGCAAACTGTTTTTTCTAAATTTCAACATTAACTTGCGCAACATTCTTATCTTGAAAAATATCTACTTGTGTTATCAGAGGATAAACTTTAATGATAAATACACATTAAGATAAACTCCAAAAGTAATAAAGAATGATGAAAAGTGATTCCCTCAAGTTCAAACATTGAAAAACTCATATATATATATAACATTGCACACCCAAAAATGTGATTAGCCAGAATATCAAACCTTTTTAATTCTATAAATTTTTACCCTACTTATGAGAAATGCAAATACAGATATAGCTACTTAAGAAGTGAAATCATATTTAGCCTTAACATAATCCGTTTCATTCATCTTCAGATATTTCTCTTTTTCTGCAACCAGAAAATGCAAAATTGTATGCAGAAGATCCAAAAGAAGAAAGGTTTGAATTAGAAGTGGAAAATACCAATGTTCCATTTCTCGGTTATATTTCTGGAAAAAAAAAAAGTTTTATCATTCAAAAGTTACCAATACGTAGTTGTTCTCTTTAAGATGAATACTCATGATAAAAAAAGAAAAAACTCAAGTATTTATTCATTCTCAATCATCTGCTCATCTATGTTGTGTCTTCTTCCACTATTCCTATTCTTGACATTTCTTCCACAGAAATTACATGTATCTCTCTATACCCCTCTAACTTACCAGTATTGCTTAAGCATACTCAACATAATTAACTATGTTTATATTATTTTATTATTCCATTTAGTTTACATAACTGTTCAAAACATTTTCTGCCTCTCTGTGATGAAAACTTACATCCATATGCCTTAGGCATTAGGTGTGGCCATATGACTTACAGCGCAGTTTATTCTGAGCATCAAAGTTGGAGCTACATCATGTTTTGTGTATTTGTTTTAATTTGCATGTTTAAGACATTGTATTAAATGCTTTCTTCTTTTGAAACCATCAGAAATAAAGGGTTTTCTTTAAAGATAGCAAAAAATAGGAACGAAGTCTAGGAAAAACAATTTTAAACATATCAGATAAAAATTTTAAAGCTAAAACAACTCTAAAGTCAGATAAAGATTAATGTAGTCACTTGAGATGCTGCTTATTTGAAGAAATTGATTTTGGACCAAAAAAAAAAAAAAGGATACTATAAGGACAGGGCCAAGAATCTGTTGAATTTAATAAAACTAAAACCTGTCCTTGTGCCCAATTTAAATATCAGCAGAGCATCGATGATAATATAAATTAAAACCACTAAATATTTAATAGCAAATTGTGAATGACTGGTTTAGAAAGATGGTAATTACATTTTGTGAGCATCCACTATATGCAAGGAGCTTAATGTACAATACCTTTTATTACCTTACATAATTCAATCACACGAAGATAGATAGATAGATAAATAGATAGATAGATAGAGATAAAGATATAGACATAGATATAGATATAGATAGATATAGATATAGATAGATAGAGATATAGATATAGATGATATAGATAGATATAGATATAGATAGATGATATAGATGATATAGATTTAGATAGATATAGATTAGATAGATGATAGATGATGATAGATAGATGATGATAGATAGATAGATAGATAGATAGATGATAGATAGATAGATGATAGATAATTACTATACCATTTCAATACATGAATAAGGTGAGACTCAGAGGAGTTGCATGGGCACATTCTGTCTACCTTCAGAATTTGTATTCTTTACATTATTATGCCACATATCCTTATCCTTTTCTTCACAAGAAAACCACTAACAGAAATAGTAGATGATCTTTGTTAAAGCATAGTTTTTTATGACTTTGGAATAAAGTATAAAAACCATGGCTAAGAAGTGATTCCTCTATGCTCCTCAATTATTTTTATTGGAGAGCACATGTTGGTCTATGGATAACTATGACTTATCAAAAGTTCACTTAAGGAAGGTGATAAGAACACAATTTAAAATTATGTGAAGTAAGAGTTTTACTAGATGACCTTTCTAGCTTTGCGATTTCTTATTTTATTTAAATCCACTATTTTAATAAACACCGTATTTAATTTTCTTCCATTTTAAAATAAACTAGAATATAAATAAACTAATAAAAATGAAATTTGTAAGTGGGTAGGATAAAAGTAATATTCAAAATTAAATTTATTGTCAGTTTGATAAAATCAATTCTTAGCAAGCCAAGGCAGAAATTATGAATACTAAATAGAACACAACAGCAATCCCAGGAAGTCACATTATACCTAAGCATGTGTACATTGATTCCAAGCTTGGATTTACTTTTTTTGCCTGGTGTTTCATATTAATACAAATGCACGAGTGTGCGCGCACACATACACATTCATTTACATTCAAAAATGTCAAGGTTAGATTTCCTGAGCGCTAAATGAGAACCAGCTGTGACACTGAATGGTTTAGAGAAAACTGCAAATTTGATAGGACCAAAAATTCAGCTAAAAATACAAAAATATAGCTTGTTAATGAAGAATCTTACTTAGAATGTTATTATGTAAAAAGACTTAAATAATGATAATGTAAAATCAAGAAGAGATTTTTTTGAGAAATATCAGTATCTCAAAACCATATTTCTCATTGAATGCCTAGAACTTACAACAGTATCAAGTCTTAATTAAAACAACTTTCTTCAGAGAAGTTTTCTTTGTATTTGATGCCTTGATTTATGGATATAATTTTCTTTGGTTTTCCTGCCTTAGATTTAGACAATAGACAGAAAACGTTTTAATCGAAACTAAATATTTGACTAAAAACAGCTTAATTTTTTTTGTGTGTGTTCTTAAAATAACCAACTTAGAGAAGTAGTTCCCATTGTTGTTTGTTTGTTTGTTTAATATGTAAAATCCACAGTACAGATACAATTGGAAAACTGTCTTTTTTTTTTAACTTTTTAATACTTAGTAGAAAAAAATATTCCAGAGCCAATATAACCAACTTAGTAGAAGAAAAACTTTCTACATTTTCTTTGTAGTTAGGCACAGAATGGGGAGAAAAAAGACTTTAAAAATCTATTGAGAATAAATGAATCTTTCTATATTTTTTTCATTAAACCCCAATTATCATCACAGAACCAAAAAGAAATGTTATACTTGTTTTTATTCATTGGCATATATAATGAATATATAGGTTAATGACTAAAAAAGCAGTCATACAATAAAAAGAATAACTCTACAATAAGTTTTTGCAATATAATTATACATTTAGTTTAATTGATGATACTAATTTTTAACTGGCTTTAGCAATCACACAATTTTTAAAAAAAATAATTTGTTATGAATACAAAAAGAATTATTTGTTGTGTATAAAGAAATAAACGATATTATTAATTATTTGTATTTGTTCTTTTATTCAATGTCAGGTTTTTATAGGAGTGATCAATAATATTATTATTCAGTCAAAAGCTTTATTTAAATTATTTACTCATTGATAGTAGTAATTAGTTTATGTCTATTAAATGACTCAGACACTTCGAACTAACTGTCTGCAATTCTCAGCCATCAGAGAAAATGTACTGGCCCACTGAAAATGTACTCATTTGTCCCCTTTCTGTAATCTTCCCGTACTTCCTTGATCTCTTTCCTTGACTTACTGCTTTGATGAAGAAAATCTAGAAAGTGTAATCATAGTTTATAAGCTCATGTGTTAGAGAAAAGTTTACTTATGTAAAAGTATGTAGCGTGCAGTTCAGATAAATTGTAATGACGATTGGACTACATGTTCCACAGAACAAAGAGCAACAAGAACACACTAAGTGAAGATGCTGGTCAGATCAATTTATTTTTAGCCTATTTAGCACACAAAAAACTACAAGAAAGTATGCTATTCAGAAAATAAATGATGGATCCTAAATGTTTTGCTTATATTTCTCCCTTTAAATTCAATTCAATCATATGATGTGAGTAGAATTATTATCTTACTTTTACAAATGAGGAAACTGACAGGTGAATGATTACCTAATGTCAGATCTAGTAAATTAAAAAGACAAGTTTCAAATTTATTAAAATAATTGCCAAGTCCCTTTTTAACCACCATATTAAGGATTATACTCATAATTAAAATTCAAGAAGATAGTATAGCTGATGGAAGATAAATAACTGAAAAAATAAAGACTCAGAATTTTAAAAAACCAATGAAAGACAATAAATAACTGATTTTAGGAGTTCATTTTAAAACCAGGCTAAATAAATACAAAAAACTAATACACCTAGACACATAATAGTAAACCTAATGAATATGAACCTTATGAGAAAGCCAGAAAATAAAGTCATATAATTTCAAAGAAAAAATTAAAAAATTGGTGATTTAGTACTTAAATATAGAAGTAAAGGCAAAAGACAATGGTGCAATGTCATCAAACTGCTGAAAGGAAAAAATAGCTGCTCATCTAGAGAACACCACATGGGTAAAAAGAAAAAGAAAAGAAAGAAAAAAGAAAAAGAGAAGAAAGAAAGAAAGAAAGAAAGAAAGAAAGAAAGAAAGAAAGAAAGAAAGAAAGAGAAAGAGAGAGAGAGAGAGAAAGAAAGAAAGAAAGAAAGAAAGAAAGAAAGAAAGAAAGAAAGAAAGAAAGAAAGAAAGAAAGAAAGAAGGAAAGAAAGAAAGAAAGGAAAGTAAAGAAAAGAAAGGAAAGAAAGAGAAAGAAAGAAAGAAAGAAAAGGCTTTTCAGAGATGAAAAAAAAATTGAAATAGTTTCTATCAAAATGGGAGAGAATTGTTCAGTAGCAAGCCTGCAGTCAAGAAAACAGAAATGAAAGATAAATGATGTCAAATGGAAGCATGGACATATAAAGAGGAATGAATATAAAGAGATGAAGTAAACATATGGAAAATATAAACTATCACAGACTATATATAAAGTAAGGTTCTATAGAGGTTAAAATACATATACAAATAAAATATACATAAAAGTGTATGCAGTTTTAAGGTGAAATAGATCATCACTTTTCAATAAATGGTAGAAGTGCTAAATGATATTAGACTTTAGTGACTAAATGGGGCATGTCACAATTTCCAGGTAATAATTAAATGAGCCATAAAGAAAGTGGTAATTAACACACTGTGGAAGGAAGATGAATAATAAAAACAAGTAATCCCAAAGGCAAGGAAATGAGAAAAATAACATAGAACAAGTAGAATGATAGAAAACAAAAAATTAGTTATATATTAAAAACATACATCACAATAATAGCACATTCAAAATACACAAAATAAATAATATTCTTAAGATCCATACCATAAATATAACACAAAAATGTTAAAAGTAACAAAATGGGAAGAGATGTACCATGTAACACTAACTGTGGCAGGCTGAATAATGTTCCCCAACCCCCCAACCAAGATGTCCCTGTCCTAATCTCTGGAATCTGTGTTACCTAATATGGCAAAAATGATGTGGCAGATGTGATTAAGTTAAAGATTTTGAGATGGGAAGGTTATCCTGGATTTTCCAGGTAGCCCTGATGCAATCAAAAGGTCCTTATAAAAGTGGTCAGAAGAATCAGAAGGAGAGTTGAAGATATGATGACAGAAGCAAGAGGTTACAGTGATATCACGAAGGTACTAGGAGCCAAGAACCATCAGATTATAAAAGGTAAGAAAACTGTCATCTTCTTCAACCCTTCTAGTCAATACATTGATTTTAACCCAGTGAACTGCTTTTGGATATCCCGCCTCTAGAACTGTAAGTGGGATGAATTTGTATTGTTTCAAACCACTAAGTACATGACAATTTATTATAGCAGCAGTAGAAAACTAATACAGCAACCCAAAAGAAGTAGAGTTATAATAATAAAAGAAGGCAAAGCAGAGTTGAAGATTAGAATTACTAGATTTGTAGGAGAATATTTCTTTAAATAAGTCAGTCCATCAGGAAGGTACACAATACCTGCATCCACCTAATAACATAGCTTCAAATTATATGAAGCAAAACTGATAAAAACAAGAAAAATTAGACAAATTGGGAAATTATAGGTAGATATAGTTTTAAAATGTATTGTTTTAAATTAGTTTCAGGTATATAGTACATTGGTTACACATCTATATAGTTCATAAAACTATCCCCCCATTTGCTCCTTCCTTTCCCCTGGTCCTCCACTTAGCCATCGTATAAATGCTAACTGCATTCCCTCTGCCATTATACCGGCCCTAAACCCTCTCCATTCTGGCCATCACCAAATTTTCCACTATATTTGTGAGACTGTTTTTGATTAGTTTGTTCTTTTCATTCCTTAAATTCTATATATAAGTGAAATAATATGATATTTGTCTTTCTCTGTGTGACTTACTTCACTCAATATAATAACCTCTAGGTCTATCCATGTCGATGCAAATGGTAGGATATCATTTTTTTAATGGCTGAGTAATAATCCTTTGTATATATGAACGATAATTTCTTTATCCAATCGTCTAACGATGAATACTTCAGTTGTTTCCAAGTCTTGGCCACCATGAATAGTGCTGCAATGAACATTGAGGTTCCTATATCTTTACAGATAAATGCATTCAAATTTTTTGTGTAGATACCCAGAAGAAGAAGAATTGCTAGGTCATGTGGTAATTCTCGATTTTTTGAGGAACTTCCATATTGTTTTCCATAAATTGTTTTTCAATTTACATTCCCACCAGCAGTGTATGAGAGTTTCTTTTTTCCCTATGAACATTTATTTTTACATATATTAATTACTTCAAATATATAACAAATCACACCAATTGCCTGAGAGCTGCTTTATTTTAAAATATGTTTAATATGATATAACTATATTAATTTAACAGTTCAACTCTTGAAAGACATTTTAAATATAATTTTCTAATTATCAAGACTTTATAAAGAATCACTTTATTGACAAAAAAGAACAGTCTTAAATCTATGCATGTATTATTGTGCATAGTTGTGGAAGTAAAGGTAAGTTGAACTAATTTAACACTTGCTCTTTACTGCACAGCAAAGTTATTTCACAGTGTCTTATTTAATCATTACTCTGACAGAAAGCTTCGTATTTTATTTTCATTTGAGAAATTAAAAGTCATTCCCCGAAAAACAAAAATATCATATGATCAAATCAACATATGAACTTAGGATGTAGATGTCATAAGCTTAAAAGAACATTCTAAACACCCCTGACAGCAGCACTTCTATTCAGAGCTATCAACAAATTAGCAATCCTACTCAATATTAGACTATCAATTACTGAAAACTCACATTGGTAATGAGGTTACAATTACTTTCAAAGAAGATATTTTTGCATGGCATTGTCTCTGGACAACAGAAAGAAATATATATATTTTTTACTGCATAGCTATGTTTTATAAGACATTATGGAGCAAAATGAATGTCCTTTTGGTCATAATATATTGTTTCAAATTAATATTTACCTAACCAAACATCAGGAATGGATAAGGAGAGTAAAACTTTTATGTAATTTAAAAAATTAATGCCAGCTTTTAATTACGATTTACACTGCACTTTGGGAAACTTTGAGTTAAAGAGTTGCAATTTTTCTTCTTTAACAAGAGAGGTGACCTCAGCCTTCACTAAGTGCTTAGTGGAAGCATTTAGCACAGCAAAATTGCAAGAGTATCCCAGGAGAAAATGAACTGCCATTGATATCAATGTCCTTTATAGAAAAGAAACTCCAAAACAATTTTACCTTAGTAGAAGAATGAAGATAGAGCTGATTAACTCCAAGCTAATCAAACGAGTTGGCCAAAAACACTAAGTGGGATTACTCTCAAAGCTTTTTTTTAAACAAAAGTAATCAAGAATCTGTATCATTCTAACAACTTTTATCATAAGGTCCTGAAATCTCTGTACACTTAGTCAAAGGTGTTATTTCAAGATATAGGCTGTCCTTAGCCTGTATTGTTCTTGCCTTTCACAATGATACTGATACAGAGTTCTAAAGATTTTATTCAAAAGATTTAAACTTTAGAATTTCAGAGGGTCACAAAGAACTTTAAGTTTAAAAAAATCACTAGAATAGAAAAAGAACTAAATGATATATGAGCATCGGTGTGTGTATATTTATTTAAACATATGTTTGTGATTTCACAAATGATTCACATTTAAAAATAAATGTAGTCAATTCTAGCACAAAAAATAAGTTGAAGCTATATAATGTGTAAAATACTTTGGATACCCAATAGAGAGCACATTATTTTTAATATAGACCTCTGAAATTTTAGTGGATTTTTTTTTCTGAATATTACCATATTAGTTAATGGTTATCTCAAAAATCTCATTAAAGTAAATTGAATCTACATTGTTTTAATAAAGAATGTCACAGAAATGTCGCAGATATGATATATATTCAAGTCCTACTTTTCAATTGAGAATATTTTTTAAGAAAAATAATAGGAATATTTGTTCTAAAATAAGAAATAATAGTATAAACATTTGGTGGTGATAAGTAACCCAAACCCATTCATATCTTCTGGTGGTTATAAGAAAAAAAAAAAAGGAAGATACATTTCAAGATCAACCTTTTTTAAAATGTTTATGCTTAGCTATGTGCCCTAATTATTCTATTTGTTTACAGATAATACGAATAAACTTAAATGAAGTTAAGCAAAATTCCAGATGTTTTTTATACTATTTGTTTAAAGATAATACAAATAAACTTAAATGAAGTTAAGCAAAATTCCAGATGTTTCAGCAAGGGAATTAATTGGAATCTCAGTGAATACAAGAGGAGATATGCAATAGAATCTCGAAATGGAATTGAAACCAGGGCCTGGGAAGACATCAGGGTCCATTCTCAAGTTTTTGAAGCACCTTTCAGCTTTTAAAAAGAGCTTCTGTGCTCTTCCATGCACATGCTATGAGCCATAGTCCTTATTGTAAGAAAAAAGGAAGTAATAATGAATCCCCTGCATCTTCTACATCCTCTCCATATCTTTCTCTTCTTGTCTTTGTTTCCAGTACACGCAGTTCAATTTCCAGTGTACTCTGAGCAGATTTTTTCTAGCATGAGTCTCATTTCTCTTGGGAAATAATTTTTCATTGGATATTTTGAGGTTGTTAAATACACCTCCCCCCTAGCACTCTTCATATTTTTCACATTGATTTTGGCATCACTTGTAGATTAGAAGCTGTGCAATCTTCTAAGTTTTGATTGTATTTTTGAGATCTATTTGCTGAAGATTTCACTTCCAGTTTTGGGCAGGGGGGCGGGGGAATGGGTAAATACCTGTAGGTAATTTCTTGGTTCTCTGGCTTAACTAAAGGACCAGCACACTAGCTTTTTCCTTCCGTCTGTTTACCTTGACCAGGTATTGCTGGTGTCAGTTTCTTTATCCCACATGTTTATATTCTGGATCAAGAGGTATAGAAATAATTTATCATTGAATTTATTGACAATGTTATCGTGCCTTTAGTTTTTTCTTGATTTCTATTTGTTTTTATATTGTTATATCTTTGCTCTGTCAATGTTCATGAGAAAATTTGGTGAGATTTAAAAAATTTATTAAACCACAATCATGTAGTCACATGCAAAATCTAACTATTCCTTCATTTTATTATTATATTTTATTTTATTATTTATTTTATTTTATAAAAATAAAATTCAATATAGTAGATTCATTGAGAATTGCTAACTCCTATGAATAGACTAGGGACCAAACATTTTTATTTTGAAATAATTTTAAGCTTAGAGAGAAATTAAAAAATAACAGTATAAAGTTTACTTACATCCTCCACTTAATCTTTCCTAAACTTAAGATACTCACAATTGTTAGATTGTACAAAAAGTTCGTATTTACAGTGACATTAACAGGACCATACACTGTACTTAGTTGTGTCTTCTTCATTTCCTTCTATCTGTACCAGTTCCTGTCTTTTTTTGACTTTCATAATCTTGACTCTTTGGAAAGTACGAGTAAGCCTTTTTTTCTTCAGAATATCTCTTAATTTGTTTTTCTGATATTTGTTATGATTAAATTGATGTTCTATGTATTTTTACAGGAGTGATGCAATGTCCTCAGTGCATCTTATCAGAGAGTGCCTAATGTTAATATGTTATTACTAATGATGTTAATATCAATTATTTTGAAATTATGCAGATATTCTATTTGTTCCATTGACTTAAATATTTCTAAGTGAGTTTATTTACAATTATTATTATAGTGACCATTTTATTTTAGTAGTGATTAGATAGATGTTTTATTTCTGATTGAGCTAGTTTCTTTTCTTTGCTGTAAAGTTTATTCAGGGTTAAATAGATAAAAATGTGATGTCTCCTTCAGTCCTTTATCATACTATTTATTTTTAATTTTCTTTATTTCCTTCCATATTTTTATTGTTTTTACCTTTTTAAAAACTCCTGTTCTTAAACACTTAAATATACTGTAAAATAACATTACAAAATTTATTAAGTAATAAGTAATATTAAGTAATTTACAACATAAAAATATATGAAGCAAAAAAAAAAAAGATGGTGACAATAGGAAGCCAAACAAGTTTATGAAATGACTTTTGTGTAACAGTATTGAAAAAAATTAAATAATAAACTTTTGTATTGAAACCAAGGTAAACAGTCTCAAAAAGATACCATACATTTTAACCCAATCCTTCAGCACTACTTACCAACAATAAAATACTTTTTGAGCTACAGTAGCTTGCTGTTTTCATTTTGATATAACTATACAATAAATTCTACTAGACTCTTTGAGAACCCAAAATATCAGATCATTTATTCCTTTAGGTAAATACTTTCTTCTACTTTACATGCTTTCTCATGTATATACATGAAAATTTTACATAAAATTTATATTCTACTGGCTGAACCTGCATAAACTCAACATTTTTTTTTTTTGAGAATACAAACATTTAAAATGTTTACTTACAAATTCTAAAATACACTTACTAATCTGGGAAAAATCACTGTTTACCACAAGATTTGCCTAATCCTGCTATTTTACTATATAACCTCAGGTGTACACAGATATAGCTGTATATTAAAAATGGTTTGAGTAAATAGTATTAGAAATTAAAATTAGATTTTTAAGTACCAAATCTTTTTGAGAAAAATTGTTACTTATGGAGATTCATTTTACTTGCATCATCTATTCTTCTGGTTAATAAAAATGATCAATATCTTATGAGCTCTAAATTTTTTCCCAAGTTCATTATGGTGATAGCTTGTGATGATTGTCATTAGGGGTCATTTCAGTCTCAGTAATAATATAGCCTTGCCTTCAGGGACAAGCTGCATATTCATGAATGTTCATTCTAAACTAAATCTTTTAAAACTGCAACAATTTTTTAAAATTTTATTTCAAAATGATTATAGATTTGGAAAAAGTTACAAAAATAATACAGACAGGTCTCATGTTCCATCAACCAGTTTCCAATTGTAACATCTTACACAACTATAGAACATCCAAACCAGGAAATTGATGTTTGTATAATCCACAAAATTTGTTCAGACTTTATTATTTGCATATGTGTTTTGTATTTGTGTGTGTTTCTGTGCAATGTGATTACATGAATAAATACACGTAGCTACCACAGTCAAGAGACAGAACCATTTAGTCTCCATAAAGATCTTCTCTCTGCTACCTTTTTATAATCACATTTGCTCTTTTCCCTTTTTCTGCCTCTAAACTCTACTACTAATCCATACTCCACCTGTATAAGTTTCCCATTTCAAGACCATTACATAGACTTGAGCTGCAGGTACATAGCTGAGGAATTATGTCTGGGACAGGAGATGTGGCTAGAGCCAGAGCTGAGCCATCTCCATGACTTGCCAGGATGTTCTTGGTGAAGATGTGCAGATGCCATCCTAAAAATGAAATAGCAACCCCTGTGGCATGCTTTTCAGCACCATCCTGAGATGTCTTCTATGACCAGAAATTGCTGATAGAGGTTAGGAATTCCTTATGGCCAACTTTTTTCTCCCATGGGACCTGCAAAATAGCCTAAGGATCACCAGCCCTGCCAGTGATGAGCCTCCCACTGAAGCCAGCCAGTGCCATCTAGGCAAGAGCTCAAAAGATAAACCAGTGAGTAGTAAAGAGTCAGTTTGTGATGAACTTTTAAAGGTCCAGTCATCAGAGTAGTATTACAAAATATAAACATATGAGTTTATTTAACAATTTATTCATTGAAGAACATCTGAATAGGTTATATTTTGGGGCTGTTATAAATAAATCTACTGTGAACATTCAGATACAGTTTATTGTGAGAATATAC
Source organism: Cynopterus sphinx (assembly GCA_030015415.1). NCBI lineage: Eukaryota > Metazoa > Chordata > Mammalia > Chiroptera > Pteropodidae > Cynopterus > Cynopterus sphinx. Next base: position 16,076,238 of record CM057380.1, read on the forward strand.
ATTTTTGTTTCTCTAGGTTAATACCAGAAGTATAGTTGTTGGGTTGTATGGTACGTTCATGCTTTATTTTTAAGAAAATCTATTTTTTTAAATATATTTATTTAAGAAAATAAACCTTATTGTCCTGTCTTCTAATCCATGAACATGGTGTATCATATATCACAATCATTTACATCTTTTTTGATTTCTATTATTAACATTTTGTAGTTTTAAGCATATAAATTCTGCACATCTTTTGTTTTATTTATATTATTTTATTATTCTTTATTTTTATTTTTTTAGGTGAGACAACCCTTGGTTGACCTCACAGATTGCAAGGACCATGTCAGCTTACAATCCCTTTATTTTTATTTTTTATTTTTTTATGTCTATAGCACCTGGTCTTCCTAGGTGGTCTCCTACCAAGTACTAACCAGGCCCAACCCTGCCTAGCTTCTGAGATCAGACAGAATCAGCTTTTCCAAATGTAGCATGGCCATAGATGTCTTTTATTTTATTGATACCCAAATATTTCATCTTTTGAGCAATTGCAATTGCTGTTGTGACTTTAGCTTTCTGTGTACTCATTGCTAGTATACATAGAAATATAATTAAGTTATGTGTGTTTACATCAGTTTACTTATTAGTTTTTAAAAATTTGTGTCCATTTCTTGAGATTTTCTTCATATACTCTCATGTTATCTACAAAGATGACCTTATTGCCTGGACTAGGACTAAGACTATGGAGAGCAGGAGTGATGACAACAAATAGCCCTTCTTTGTTCTTTATCTCAGAAGAAAACCTTCAGGCATTAATCATTAAATATGTTAGCTCCAGTATTTTGTCAGTGTTCCTTATCAAGCTGAGGAAGTTTCTCTCTATTTCATTAACTCAGAATTTTAATCAATAGTCATTGTTGATTTTGTAAAATTGATATTAATCAATTAATATAATTATGTGGTTTTTCTACCTTAGTTTATTAATATGGCAAATTATATTGATTGATTTTTGAATACTAAACGTACTTTGCATCTTTGGAATAAAACCCACTTGGTCACAGTGTATAGTTATTTTACATATTGCTAGATTTGATTTTCTATACATTTCTTGAACAATTTTGTACCTATGTTTATGAGAAATACTAGTCTGTAGATTTTGTTTTTGTTTAACTGCCCTTGTCTAATTTTAGAATCAGAGTAATATTGGATTTATAAAGTTAATTGGGATATATTTCCTATTCTTTTATTCTTAGAAAAGATTGTGTATAATTGGTGTTATTTATTTTATAGATTTTTAGTAGAAATCTCTTATGCATCTGTATCTAGAGATTTATTTTGGGGAGAGTTTTCTAACTACGAATTCAATCTAATAGATTTAGGCAATTTAATATTGGTTCAGTTTTTGTAGTTTGCACTCTTTAAGAAATTGTTTTTCATTATCTCAGTGGTAAAATTTGTATGCTGCCACTTAAATAGGTTTCAATTTAATTTGAACTTCAGTTCATGTATGTAATTTCCAAATACAATTCTATAATTTTTCATGGTAAACATATTTTTGAATCTATATTGTATGCTTGCATTTTAAAATATCATTTCTAAGTAGTTTGAATTCTTTCAATTTAGAGACGCCATATATCCAACTTGCTACCCCCATGAAGAAAACCAAAAGCTTACTTTATCCATTACATTATCAGAAAACTATATTTCTTACTGATGAGTCATAACAGAAATACATTTTCAAAATGATTTTAAGAAAAACCTCAAGGCATGTTTGTTCTGTTTAAAGTGGCCGGGAAGTACAGAAATGAAAGCGGAGTCATAAACAGAGGTTGATTTTCTTCATGAAGCCCAAATTCCTCTGTGGTATTTATTTCAATTTCTACACAGAAACTTGAAAATCAAAAGAACCTTGCCATCAATAAAAACTACAAAATGGTTAAAAAGAAAAAATAAGACAAATTGAAGAAACAGCAGATGAGACATAAAAGTCTCTTAATCGTCAGCCTATATACCATAACTTAGTAGAGAAAAAATGCTATGATGTCTAATTTTGTGTCAATTTAACTGGCCACAGGCTGCCCAGACTTTTGGTCTAACGTTATTCTGTGTCTATGAGGTTTGTTGTTGTCGTTGTTGTTTGAGATTAACATTTGAATCACTAGACAAAGTAAAAGAGATTGCCCTCTCTAAATTAGGTGATCCTCATCTAATCGATTGAAAACCTGAATAGAACAAAAAGCATGGGTAGGAGGCAACTTGCCTCTGCCTGTCTGTCTTCTAGTTGGGACATTGCCTTCTCCTTCTTGCCTTCCTACTCAGAATTGATTGCAACTATCCCATCAGTTTTCCCGGCTCTCCAGCTTGTCAGTGCAGATGGTGGAACTTTTCAGCTTCCATAATCACGTGAGCCAATTCCTTATAACAAATCATATATATTACAATATATTTTCTGTTTCTCTGGAGAACCCCAAATTATACAAATACATTGACCACTGCAGAAGTTAGCCATTAAGGCAAGCCATTAAGAAATCTGGCTACTGAGAGAAGGACATCTCAAGTAGCTATATCACAGAAGTTAGTGAGAAGAGGTGAACATAGGGTAATTAAGAACATAAAATGGGGAAGTCCTTCACATGAGGTTTTTCAAAGAAAAATTCATACACGTGTAAGAGCTCAAATGTTTACTCATATGATGCATAAAAGATATCGTCAGGAAAGCAATAACGGCCCAGAGGAACAAATTCACCACAAGTTAGGTAAAGAATTTTGCTTTTTTCTTTCCCCTGAATCCTAAATGTTTTAAAGGTTGAAAGCACACTTAAGCGGAATTGTGGTGAAAGGAAAGTTAATGTCACATGTCTTTTCACTGTGAACTTTGGAGAAAGAGATGAATATTGAATTGTTTGAGAAATTTCAATTTTAAACTGATTAAAACAAAATAGAGAAATCTTTCTTTCTTTGATTTTAATGTTGCTTTTCTGTTTAAAACATATTTGTCTCTTTAATACCCTCATTTAAACTTAATGTTAAATATGTATCTTGTGTCTTTTAATGTTGCTTAGAGAATTTTGCTTAATTTTAATATAACTTGTGAAAACTAGAAGTTTCCAGAAAGTTATAGAGCCTATGCAAGAACAGGAAAAGGGTTTTTAAAAAGCTTGGTAAAAAGCAGAGATTAGAGAAAATTAAAATGTTATGGCTGTACTCCTTTGGGAGGTAAGGGTCTAATTTGCCCCAAAAGGATTCTGCTTCCTAAAGAATGCCATGAAAAATTGCTACAACCTGGAGTAAGGCAGTCAATTCTTTGGAGACCTGAAGGTAGCAAATTAAGGAACTCATTTATCATGCTGTATTAGCCACAAGCCAAGTCTTAGGCCTTGGTGCCCAACCATGCCAGAAGAGGGACTAGTGTTCCTTCAACTATGAATATTCAGCTGGAAAAATAGGGCCAAAGCCAAGGTTCTGTCATTTTATTATACGCTATTGAAACTAGCCCCAGGTAATACAGGGAAGTGAGTAGTGTTTTAAAAATCATGTAGCTTAAACTGTACAATTAAAAGTAAGAATTTCTTCCCTAAACACTGAGGTCTTCCTCTGATACCACATATTAATGGGAAACAGAGATCTGTACCTCTACAATTACTTCCCTCTCCTTTATTGCTCTTATTTATGTCTTTTCCCTGAAAAATCCTGTCTATGTTTCTGTCCTAGTTAATGACAACACATATTTTAAGAATAAAGTACACCACCATTACATTTAATTTAGTGTGACTCTAGCTTGTCTCCCACTCATCCATCCACGTCTGTGACTAATACTTTTTTATTTGTTTTCATTTCAATGTGAGTTTCCCTCTGTCAGAGCATCTGTAACATTAATCTGTGAGTAAGACTATTCATGTGTTTGCATGTTTTATTTATGTACTGTATTTTCTGGTTATCTCATAACTGGATATTTGATGTCAGCAAATATGTTCAATACCCTTATATACTTAACGGCTCTCAGTACCTGAAGCATAGCAGAAGATCAATAAATTTGGATAGAATCCATTGGCTTAAGTTTCTCTTTTCTGAGCACCTACTTTGTGTTAGCTTCTGTGCTGGGTGACTTACATTTACGCTCATATTGCCTTGCACAATTAACTTTGTATACTTGTAGAAGATGTTTTACTTATCAGCCTAACATCTATTCCTGCTTCCTTTCTATCACCAGAGAGTCTAGTTTGTTTGAATACCACATTAAGTCCTTACTAGCCTTAGCTAACCATTGTTGTCTCAGTAAAAATGCCAAAGGATGGGTTAAATATAAGTTGTGTGATGCAATTCTGTATGGAGAGTCATCAGTAGAAACTTTTCGAACCCTGGGAGGAGTTCGTTTGACCTTATAAAGCAATGAAGTAAAAGACTGACTCCTAGAATCGCTATATTGTCTTGAATGAATAAAGATTACTAGACCAGTTGAAATATAAAATAGTAGAACAAAAAATAAATAAATAAATAAAAACAGGGTTCCTAATAAAACAAACAAGTCACAGAATTAGACTCTGGAGGCATATTCATCTCAAATATCGTTATAACTTAAGACAATAATTTTATTTTCCAATAAAAGCAAATATAATTACATTGTTTTTGCTGATATTTTATATGTGGTATATTAAAGTCCAGAGTTGAGATAAACTATTTACTTAGGCAATAGTGGAACAAGAATTCAAATCCAAGTCTCTTATTCCAAAACCCATGTTCTTCTATGACAAAATAAAATTTGTGAGATGTCTCAGCAAACTAGTAAGTGGATATACTAATTTCAGTGCGAAATTCTTTTTTTTTTCTAAGAATAGCTACACAAGACACAAACAAAACATATGTCTCATACATTTGTAGAAATTTTACCTAGTTATTCCATTAAATGGCTGCTAATGTCAAAACCAAACCCAATTATCATGTTAATAATTAACTATTTCCATTTTTAACTTAATACATAATACAGTTTTATCCTTGGCTTATCTGGGCAGAGATAGCTTATTTAAAAATTATATTTTAAAGGAATATTTTAATAAAGACATATCATGTGAAAACTATGGTTAATTATTTACTCTGTAGTATAGTAAGATTTTCAAAGTGGATTTACTGGTAACAAGTTGATACAATGCACTGAAGAGAAACATGGAGCGGATCATTCAGACTTGGTGTATAAGGTGCTAATCATTCCAAAATATAGTTATTAAGAGTATATTACTTTCTATGGATAATAACAATAGTGCTCTCTACAGTAGCGGTCCTCAACTTTTTTGGCACCGGGGACTAGTGCTCCTATGAGAATCTAATGCCTGATGATCTGAGGTGGAGCTGAGGCCGTGATGCTAATACTGGGGAGGGGCTGCAAATGCAGATGAAGGTTTGCTCCCTGGCATGCTGCTCACCTCCTGCTGTGCAGCCTGATTCCTAACAGAACACTGCCTGGGGGGTGGGGACCCCTTCTCTACAGAGCAGAATAGATGAACTCTAGAAGACTATATGCATGGAAAAAATAAACCAAATTACTTTATGTTTTAAAAAGATACAAACGTTAAAAAAAATAAATTTAAAACTAGAAAACTCATCAGGATTAGAAAGCAGCAAAAATGTATCAAGGAGATATATGTAGTTAAATATTCTAGCCATATCTCTCTTTCAAGTGATCATAAATCAAATACTAAAAGGAAGACCGGACTGTTTAGTGGAAATACATGGCAGACTGGTTATAAATTTGAGATATATGTCAAATAAGAAAGAAGAGAAAGACAATTTTACACATAGTTAACTGTATGAAAAGGTCTGCTTCTGAGAAATGATATTAACTGCACTGCAGTGCTTATCACAGTATAAATGGATCATCCAGAAAGCAAAGGGTTTCTGTTAGACTGTTGCTGGTTCTCAACTTCCAAGCAAGAAGCAGAAATCACATTTGCAGTATTCCCCAGAGCGTTTCTTACTTCTATCACGTTGGTTTTGGCTGCACTAACAGTGCAGCTCTGCACAGTTCTTTGCTTTATGAAAAGCTTAAAGAGGGTAATTGAGTACAAGAGAAGAAAGAATTCACTTCAAGGTTATGCTCAAACTATTTAACATTGAATTCACCAATGAGAAATCCACTGGTTGGAAGCAAAGTTGCACTAAGTAAAATAGATGAGCTCTTTGAGGTAAATGGTAGAATTTTAGGTAGGCACCGAAATTTCACAAAAGAATAGTTGGTAGATTCAGGCAAGTAATGAGAACTGGTCTATGTATCCTAAATAATATTCAGTAAAGTGCTACAGCCAGAATAAGAATTTTTTAAAAAAGCATATATGTCACATTGTCAATAATCAATGTGCAATAACTATATACAAATAAATTTATGTGTATGAATCATCAGTGGAAGATTATCATTCCTTCTAGATAATTAATGATCAGAAGCATGATGCAGTAAACAGTAATTTCTGTTTAGCTGCCCTGCCATAAATGTATTATTACTATCAATAGAGGTGCCAGTCAATCTAAGAAAGAAGAAAAAAAAGTTGATAATTAAAGGAAGGAAATAATTCTAAATTATTGGAATTATTTGAGATTGAGATACTAATTGCCTTTTCCTAACCTCCATCAAATATCTCAGCTTGTCAGGGAAATAAACTTCTTATGAACTAAAGCCAATTTCCTGATGGTCATACAAAAAAGATTGAATGTCATTTATTCCGTATCATTTGATTATTAAAAGAATTTAATTTTCAAAGAATCTCACCTTGTATTAAAATCCAAATGAAGACATTTTGCAGCTCACAAAACAGATATGCAATGTGCAATTTTATGTTTTCAGAAGCAACACAAATAAACCTTCCCTGGAAGAGAATTTTACACATTTAGAAAAAAGCAACTATCAGAACAGAACTCAATGGCATTTCACTTCTAGAGGAATGAATAATTGCCTGCTCCAATAGTGCAGACTGCGGAACTCTTGCAAGAAACAGATACGGGGCAGCTATAATGAGACCTTATCAATGTATTCAAAGCAGGCAGGATAACTTCATGGGTATTGGTATCAAAGTCAGTAGATTGATATAACAGGACTAATAAGGGCAACTTGTCCACTACACTGAAATAATCAAAACTGAGGCTAAAACAAGCCTGATAGTGTGATTTAGTAGCAAAGTTAAAAGGACTGAGTAACATTAAATGAACAAACATGCCAACACTGCCAAAGTTTAAGCCACTTCTCAGTTATGTTGTTGCAACCTTTTTTGTCCCTGATGTATTCCAGATCAGTGTCCTGTTTGTGCACTTATGCACACATCCCTGGATGTGTTGTACAGGTTTGTAAGTCAATGTATCATTAGTAAATTTTCAATAACTATAGTTTGAAAGTCTGAACTGATCCAAGTTAAAAAGTTAAGTTCCCTAATATAGAGGTAATTTCAACTTCATTTAATACAGTATGCTTTTTGGGAAAAGAAAAGGAAAATAAACTTAGCTTGTCATGTCAGTCTCTCTTGAAATAGTACTTGAACTTTCAATTAGATGGCATGCACATTTCTGTGCTTCATGATATTTTAAAAACCTAAATGTAATACTATAACTAGAACCACTATTTATTTTTCATGGACAGTGTTTATTTTATACTAAGCGGAGATGATATTAAATTGCTGGCATAATTTGATGCCAGTGGTAAGAATCTCAAAGGTAATTAAAGACTCATTAGATTATCATTGGAGCATTACTCTATCCCTTCTCACCTTCAATAAAACATATTGACTCAGTGATAGATTTATAAGAAAATTATTTTAAGTTAGAACTACTTTTATGGAGAAAATGGGTGTAAAAGAAGAGAAACATCCATTTTTCTGTATTATTCATGATCCAAATCCTCCATTAATCATGAAACTGCACTATTTCCCCCCATGAAGGAAATTGAATATTCACCTTATAAGAAATAGATTTTTCATGTTCTTAAGAAGTGAAATGGTGACAGCTCCATAGCATTTCCAAATAACTCTATTAATGTTTTTCACATGTAACTTATAAGAGTTAAGGAGAGAGAATGAAGAAAAGGTCATTGTTTTATTCTCCTTTTATTCTTACAGCTGTGTCAGCGCTTTCACTGAAACGTTTTTGTGATGTTAACTGAAACAAACTTTGATGTTTCCTGAATTTCTATCAAAGATCATACAGGTGGTAATACACCTCTGATTTCTAATAATACATCTTAAATTCAAGAAAAAAATACTGTGCACAATTGGCTAATTTAATATAATATTTGATATCACCCTTGCAATATCAACCAATTCTGATTGAAGCATGTAATTACAGTAAATTTTAACATTAAGTACAATATGAAAATATGTCATAATGCTCTCAGAATTGCCATAAGCTGTCCAGGAAATTTCTGGGTTTTATGTCCCCCTTCTCCATAATTAAAGAAATGGGATGTATAAAAACTTGACCTAAAATATCTTATTAGGTTTGTGAAATTGTCTACCACTGTTTCACTTAGAAAATCAACATTTATCTTTTTTATTTTAGAACAAAACTCTAATGATTAACAAAACTTGTTTTTCCAAAAAGCTTCTCAAACCTGCCAAACAGGACAAAAATATATTATTTACTGGCTAAGATTTCTCATATTCAAAGTCAAAATGTTGGACTTCAGTAGAGTAGTTTTCTAGGTAGATGAAATTACAAAACATAACTCAATCTCTGGGCCTTCAGGTCCTCATTTGTAAGGTTCCTATCCCTCTGAAATATTTGAAGCACATTTTATAACTCAAACATTATTTTTGTGTATTTTTTGTTTGTTTCATTTTCTCCAAATGGAAGTTTTCTCACTTTTGCAAAGGGGTGACATGAGAAAGCAAAATGAATGATGTTTGTACTTAGAAGAAAGAGTTTGTAATTTGGCTTCCATTGATTGGGAATCTCTTGATAGGATGCCAAGTTTACATTCACAAACTGGAATTATTCTCCCCCCAAAAAGCTACATAGTAATCAAATAAAAGACAAATCTATTAGATTTTTGCCTAAAGTAAGAGATTAATGTCAGCAAAATCTGGTTTTCTTTTCACAAAGCAAGATATGTACAGAGAACACAAATATAGATCTTAAAAATATTAGAGTTTGTTGCTGTTATGCAGTTTTTTTTTTTTGGAAAAGTTAAGACAAGGAAATCAATTAACATTGAAGTAACAGTTTAAGGCTTGCCTAAGAGAAGGTACTTCAAGTTAATTATTATGGAATTAAGAACATAAGGTAAAATCTTATTCTAACCTATAATTCTATAGTGTATATATTACAATGTAAGTGTTGAAAAATGTTACTTTCTGGTTAGGAGTAAACTTGTTCCTGAATATGAAAATATTAAATCCACACCACAAATCTTATACTTATAACTTTATTCCAAACCTATAAAAATGTAAGTTTGTTTACATTATAATATTAAAAATATAATCTTGGTGTTTATTTTATAGAGTATTATATTCTTCCCATAGTGCTCATGTTTCACTTTCAGAAAGGGTACGTGTGTCAGATGTAATGAATAGAGTGTTATTAAAAGAAGCAGAGGATAATATATCACATTAGCAAGTGTGGGTATGTTTAAGAACTCTGTGTATTGTTCCTCATATACAGAGTTCTTAAACTGTTCTCCATATACAGAAGAGGTGAGTTATGTTTAGACTGAATAACATTATAAAGCTTGTTATTATGGGTCATGATAAATATTTACAATTAATTCTATAGCAGGTAAACATTTTTTTTGAAGGAGAGTGGCAATTTTTTTACATATTGATTTTATAAAAACATAAAACTCATTAATCCTGAATGGGAATCAGTAAGTAATTAGAAATAGCCACCCTCAAAGTGTAGAAAAGCTTATAGGATATTCTAATTGTTGTTGAGATTGTATATCGGTTTCTTTAAATGTTGCTATGTTTCTAATTATACTGGAAGATTTCTTATTATATGCTACAGAGATCCTGAATAATTAAATGTAATCAGATATAATATCTGACTTTAATAATCGCATCAGTAGCTAATATTTTACACATGGTGCATGAACTGTACAGCCATTGGAAGATGTATTAAGCAAAATGGAATTTCTAATTTCACTCTTGAAATTAAAACATATTTTATCATGTAGTCTTTAACAAACATGGTGAAAATCCTATATTTAAAAGAAAATGCTTAAACACATCAATCTATGGAAGTATGATGTCTTATAAATCACACTAACATCCTCAAAAATATTAGATAAGTCAGTTTTTAGTCACTGGTCCTGCTGAAACTTTCCATAAACCCAATAAGCATTTCATAAGTGGTATGACTATGAAAGTACCTAGTTAAACACAAGGGATAAACTACCAAACAATTAAATGTACTGATATTTTATGTGGATTTTTAAATATTAAATTTTTATATCACATTGATTTTTAAGTTTATAAAATTGAAGAATACAAACTATCTGCTCTATTAATGCCCAGTCAGAAAGAGGCTTTTACACTTTTTTATTTTGACTTATCTCAGTTTAATATATTAATGTTACGCATTTCTAAATGTATAAGGTTCTAATTATATTATTATGTTTCTATTACAAACATAGTTTGGGGTGTATGCCTATTTCTGGCTTAAAACACACTTTTTTGTGATAAAATAATTAATATAAATACATATTACAATATTTTACTGAGTAGACAAACTAATTACTTACCTAGAAGCTAGTTGTGATGAGAAATATTCATTCAATAACATTGTTCAGAATTACATAGATTAAAACAATAATTTACTTAGATACTTCTGTGTCATCTAATAATTTATATCCTCTCTTTCTACTTTCAAAACATGAATGTTTGGGGTTTTCCAGGTATTGCTTACCACTGCTCTTACTCTTGCCTATTGTTGCCTAAAGAGTCAGCCCAACATAGACCCTGCAACAACTATGCTAGGAAAACATTAATTTCTTCCATTCCATCAAATAACATTTGTAATAACTTTATTATATCTCAGACCTCTTGGCCAGATCTTATGCCCATACCTCTAAGCTGCAACCCCTGCAGAAACTGTGTCTAGTTTTTGAGCCTTCTTGACTACACTTCTGCTTGATGAATGACTAACCCTCTACTTTCCCTGATAGGACTAAAGCTCTATCTCATATTCTTGTTTACTCATCTGAGATCTTTTTGTCTGGGGCCTGAACGTGACCAACTTATTTATAACAACTTCTTGGAAGTTTGCTCCGCAGAAGATGGTCTTAGAACCAAATACAGTCCCTCCTCTAGCTGCTCTAGAGTATTACTTGTTGTAGAATTTGCTTCAGTTGAGAAACCCATAACTGAAGTCCACAGGAATAATATTATTGAGTTTTATCTTATAAAAATTTGTCTTGCAGTTTCCTTTGATTTCCATAATCCTAATCAATTCATTCCCAATTTTTTTCTTATTTACTAAAATAGGATTGAACAACCCCAATAGAGCTTTAACAAATACATTGTTGAAATGTCTCATCTTTTTTTCTCACCTATTCTTACTCTTCACTGCAAAAAATATTCATTTATCAATCACACAGAAGATAATTGCTTGTTTTTGGTCCATGCTAACTATAATGACAATAAAATATTTGTTAAATTATTTAATGTGTACATGAATAATGACTAGACAGTACCTGCTATTGATTGAAAGCAGATTATTGGTAAATTTTAATGAGAATTTAGTATATTATATTAAAAGTAGGCTCTTTTAGCTGAATAAAAGACATCGAGATAGGCTTTAAAAAATGACTTCTGTCCTATAGAATTTTTATTCACATCTTAATTTGTGTTTTGTCTTTCAAGACACAAATCAAGTGAATCAAATCACCATAATTACCTAATCACATGATTAATTCAACTAGAAGCATATGCACACTTCTGTAACTGTCATTTAGGAGTGCATATATATCTTAGCAGAAACTCCTTCTACCCTTTTTAATTGATTCATAAATTTGCCTTCTTTAATTATGTTAAAGGTTGTAGTTTATGACCTTTCTACTATAGCACAGGCAGTCTAAGCATCAATTTACATCTTAAGTTATATCTTCAAATGTAAATGCGTGCCTCTTGGAATAAAACTCTTCTTTCTCCATCCTTCCTATTAAGTTAATCACAATCATCGAGAAAATATTGGATTTTCTTCCAGAATCCACAATTATTGCTATATACTTATTAATATTATTAATGCCAAGGAAAGTGATGAGAAATAGTGAGATAATATCAAAAGAGAATTGCAGATTTATGGCTTTAGTTTCAATAAATAAAACCTTTAGAACTCACCACTCCTGCATTTACAACAAGAAAAAGCTAAACCAAAGGAAAAGAAATGACTTCTTGGATTCATTAGAGAACTGGGGTCACAGGGCAAATCATCACCCTGAAATCTGGAGAAATGATGAATTTATAGTTTTATCCCCATGATCTGCTCTAAAACAGTAATTTTGATGAATTGCTGGAGGCTGAGTATGAACTAACATGGTAGGGTAAAATGCCTGGGAACCTTAACTTAGGAGGCTTCCACAATTTTATTTATCTTCCAAAACCACATTAGATTCTCCCTGGGAAGATCTGAGAAAAATGCCCTATTATTCTAGCTGTTCCTGAGTTATATTATTTTGTAATAAAATGGTACTCTAGTAAGTAAAATGTTTCTCTGAGTTCTGTATGCCACTGTAGCAAATTAAGTGAACCCAAGGAAGAGGTCACAGGAACTTCTGATTGATAGCCAGTGTTCAGAAGTACAGGTAACAACCTGACCTCGCTCTTTGCGTATAAAGAGGGGAGGGGAGGAGAGAGGCAGTCTTGAGGAACTGAACCTTTAACCCGAGAAATCTGATGCTATATCTGGGAAGATAGTGTCAGAATTGAGTTAAATTAAGTTGATTTGTAGTATACCCAGCTGATGTTCAAGTTACTCATTGGTGTGAGGAAAACACCTAATACACATGTAGGAATTGATCCCAAACTTAAATAATGTGCTTTCAAAACTCAAGGGTGGGAAAGCCATAGGATAATTTTTTCCATTCAAAAAAGGAAGACATTAGAAAGAAAAAAAGAATGACAAGTCCCAAGCAAGTCCAAAAACCAATGGGGCAGATTCCATTAGACCCAGGGCTTGACAGTAATCCTCTTTGGCTTGATTCTCTGACCTCCAGGTCCAGTTGACAGAAGCCTTAACTTCTGGACATATTGGGAGTGCAGTATGCTCCCACTCTTGCCTGGCAAGGGCTGGATTCCTAAGGCAGCTTCAGCTTTGGGTGTCTTTCCCTCAAGGCAATTCTCTGCTTAAACCCTGGGCTCCCTGGAGCTGGGATCCCAAGACTTCAGTTCTGCTGAGACTGCCTGTTCAATGAAATTGAGGTAGAGACAGCGATACCCATACAGCTCTGCTGGACAAAACCTAGCACCAAGGCTCCTGGAACCAAACCTGGGATGACCAAGAACAGTGGTGCCAGATTGCAGGGAGTGGGGTCTGTGTTATGAGCCAGCTCTGGTCCAAACACCTGGAAGTTCGCAGGCAGTGGCACCCCCTTCTTTAAAATTATGCTGCCTCTAAGGCCCTTGCACTCTGGGCCTGTGTGTGGTGGGGAAGTCCTAATGGTTTCTGAATTGCCTTCACCGTCATTCTTCCATTGTCTTGACCTATGTCTTCTGACTTCTGCTGAGATGGCTAATCTATACTGATCTCCTTAGCAAATGGTAGTTTGTCTATAATATAGATAGGCTGAGAATTTTTATATTTTTAAGTTTTACTTTCATTTTGTTTAACAATTCTGTCTTTAAATCACTTTTCTCTCATTTTATTAATTAGCAGTCAAGAGAAAGTAGGCTGTTTCTTTAGCACTTTGCTTAGATATTTTCTTAGCCAAATATTCAATTTTTATCACTCACAAGTTCTATCTTCCACAAAACACTAGGAAATAAACACAATTCTACAGGTTTTTTTTTTTTTTTTTGGTCATTTTATAAAAAGGATTCCCTCTCCTTCTAACCACCCCCTCCACAACCAACCCCAGTTTTCAATAACATCTTCTTCAGTTCCATCTGAGACTGACTTTGCCATCCATATTTCTACCAACATTTCATTCTTGACCACTTAGGTATTTGTTAAGAATATTGAAGCTCTCGTTACAACTCTCTTCTTTTTTTTTTTCTGGGATTTCACAAGAATTACTCTTAATGGTTCATTCATGGCAGTGTAAGCTTTTTAAAAAACATGTACCTAAAAACTCTTCCAGCTTCTACCCATTAGCCAGTTTTAAAGTCATTTCCACACTTTAGGTATTTGTTATAGTAGCACCCCCTTCTCAGTACCGATTTTTGTCTTGCTCCACTTAGGTTGCAATGACAGAATATAATAGACTGGGTGACTTATAAACAACAAACTTTTATCACAATCTTAAAGGCTGAGAGGTCTAAGGTTAAGTCTCTGCAGATATGGTGTCAAATGAAGGCCTGCTTTCTGGTTCATACAGGGCCATCATCTAACTTTGTCCTCACAAGTGGAAAGCGGGGTTCTCTTTGTATCTTTTATAAGAACACTAATCATATTCAAAAGAGTCCTGCCCTCATGACCTAATCACCTTCCAAAGATCCAACCTCTAAATACCATCACATTGTTAGTTTACAGTATATGAATTTTGAGAAAAAATATTCAGTCTTTAGCAAAATTGAAATTATTTAGGTCAGTAACTTTGAGCAACACACAAAAAGAAAGAATGCTGGAAAAAAAATTAATGAAAATAAGATAGAAGTTTTGATTTTTTAAAATTTGTCCAAAATTATCGCTATAAAGTATTAATAATAATGATATGCTGAGTGATTATAGCACATGGAAAAGTTAAATGAATGGTATTTATGTCATGATAGATGAAAGGGAAGAATTGGGAATATTCTTTTATTAGATACTTATACTACATGTTAAGTGATATAATACTTGAAGGTAGTTTTTATTATTTAAAATGTTATATTGTGAACTCAAAGACAATCTTTAAAAATATTTTTTAAAGTATTTTTTTACGCTAAGGGAGGCTATAAAATAGAAGCATGTAAAATCTCAATTAAAACAAGAAATGGCAAAAATGGAAAGGGTACAGAAACAAACTATGAAAACAGTAAAAAGATAAGTGGTTGCCAGATATCGCGGGCCAAGGAAGAAATCGGTGGATCACTGAGGATTTTGGGGAGGGAGGTAAAAATACTCCTCTGTATGATAGCATAAGAATAGATATATCCCATTTGTATCTATTTGTACCACACCAACAATAAACCCTATTGTAAACTATAGAGTTTGGGGATTATAATGTGTCGATGTTTGTTCATAAATTATAGCAAACATGTTACTCTTGTGAGGGATGCAGATGATGTTGGATGTTATAAATGTGTAGGGACAGAGGATATATGGGAAATCTCAGTACCTTCTCTTCAATTTTGCTGTAAACTTGGAACCGGTCTAAAAATAATAAAGTCTTAATTAAAAAAAAAAACAGTTACATCAAGGCAGATAATACAAACATATCAAGAATCACTTTAAATGTGAATGATCTAAATAATGAATTAAAAAAGAGAAATTTGCAGAAAGAATAAACAATAAGAACCTACTTTAAGTGGTCTACAAGAAACCTACTTTAAATATAAAGACAGGTTTTTTTTCTTTAAAAGAGGTTGGAAAATATATATATCATGCTAACATTATCAAGAGAAATGACGTATCCAAATTAATTTTATGGAAGTAGGAGTTAGCAAAACCAGTATACTGGAATTGTACAGTTATGTAAATGGATGGTAGATGAAGGTTTTTCACTAAATGGGTGAGAGTTTACAGATAACCATGGAAAGGAGGCTAGATTGACCCATATAGTAATGGATTAACTCAGTATTAACTCATGTTTATTTAATATAAACACACATCCTTATACATAAACATTTATGAATGTGTGTTAGTATATACACATATATTTCCTTTTTCTATGAACTGAGAAGGCTTAGAAGCAATGACTTCCCAGTAGTGACAAATATAGCCAGAGACCAATTTTTGCCTCTAATACCATTCTCAGTAAAATAAACCAAGGTTTATTGAAGAAATGGTTGATTCTAGGACTGGGACAGAAAATATACAGCATAGCCTGGAGATCTTATAGTACTAGAAAGAACCAAAAAAAAAAAAAAGTAAGAAGATATGTAAGATATTAATATTAGGGGAGCCTAAGTACAAGTTATATGGGAACTGTTTGTACTATCTTTGTAATTTTTCTGTAAACCTAAAATTGTTTTAAAATAGTTTATTTTTAAAAGTGTAAAATTAAAACCAAATAGGGAAGTATACAATATCCAAAATGAACTTACTTGATATTAGATGCTATTAGCTGAATATCAAGATATTATTTGATATTCTGAGCAGCTATCACTCCATGATTACTAAAATGTTTGATATGGCTGTTCAAGTGAATGTTTCCAATCTTCCCCAAACCTTCATCTTCACATCTCTTGAATTTTTATAAAAATTCAAAGAAATCACACTTTCTGCATAGCACTGACTTTTTCCATTGTAAGATATCAGAATACCAGTATTTTCCTCTAATACCTCCAAATGACACCCCAAATTCATGGCTTTCTAAACTAAAGAATCTTAAAAACTCTAGACCATAAGAAAGAGAAAAACTGCAGTATAATATCATCAGTGATTTGCAACAATTTTCTGCAGTACCAAAAGATTCAAAAGTTGAAAAATACTATTTCTCAGTAACTTTATTTCTGCACCTCTAAAACATCTCTTTTCTATAACTGTCTAGTAAATATTTATGTATAATCTACTTTGTGCCAGACTCTCTTTCCTGGGGAACATGACAGAGAAGTATTTGTTCTCATTCACTTTATGTTCAGTGGGAGATAGATAATTATAATAAATGAGACACGGTTCCTTGAAATAATAACCATAAAAAAGGTAACCAGATAAAGGTACATGTAGTATGCATAGTATGTATATATGGCTTAGAAGTGTCTCTTGAAGGAAGTAACAGTGAGAGAAAACTACAGGTTGCAAGAAAAAAAAAAGTTTAATATGGATTCGGGGTAGAGATATTCTGTCATTTGGTAGCAACTTTGAAACCAATGAACTAGCATTACCGGAATCCAGTTTAAGTGTTTTGTTGAAGCTGGGTTTAACAAGGAAGGAAGAAGGGAAAGACAAGATGAGGGAAAGAAAAGATTAGGGAAAGGAGGAAGGAAGGAAGGAAGGAAAGAAGGAAGGAAGGAAGGAAGGAAGGAAGGAAGGAAGGAAGGAAGGAAGGAAGGAAGGAAGGAAGGAAGGAAGGGAAAGGTTTCCAGCTAGTTTGAAATAAGAAAGTGCAAATAATTACTAACAAATATTATGATTCATGTTTCCTGAAAAAGTGATACCATATGGCTTAGATTTTATTTACATTTTTGTGGATATGGCCAATGCAGATTAAACCATGATAAATAGTGATGGCAATGTGAAAAAACAAAAACAAAATACAAAGTTCAGCTAATGAATGGTCTGCCTATTTAAACCAAAAAAGTAGAAAGAGGTAGTAATAAAAATCTGAGGAATAACATAGCCCTTTGAATCTTATGAAATTCTGAAACTGTGGAACTGTGGAAGTGTGAGAGATAGCAGGTGAACGCTGAAGAAAAAAAATTTGAAAGGCAATGGAGTGGGTAGCAATTCCACTTGGTGGAATTTCAGTAATCTACGTCATGTTTTCTCCATTATCAGAACAGTGTGGCCTGAAGGAAACTTCCATGGCTAATTGCCATGAACTATGTTTAATTTAATAAAGTCACAGCTGCAGTGCTCTTCAACAGGAAACTCTCCTGGGTCTGTATTGCTTGAGGGGGTTGATATCCATAAAAACACATAATTTCCTTGCCTGAACATTAACTTAAAGGTAGTTTCTAGAAAAATAAAAGGTTTCATAAATTTAGGTATGGAATGCAGTGAGTTTGATTTAAGATTAACATTTAATAGCTGCATGAGTCAAACTATTTCCTTGGCTCAAGCTAAACATATTTAACATTTTGAAAAGGATAAAGTACTAGAATTATTGAGCATGATAATATAGTATTCCAAATATATCTATAGGAATATAAGCTCTAAAACTCATACGTTTCTCTCCCCTGGAATTTAAGCACCATTACTATTACTAAAATTGTGGCTGTAAGAGAGCAGGCATAAACTGACATTTGTTAATTAAATGAGCAAATCCAAGAACCATAGAGAGACTCAAACACTCATAAAGCATTCATTCATGCTTGTTCAGTAATATTTCCTGAAGGTTTATTATATTACTGAGAAATAAAAACACACAAATACTTAGATGCAGTTAAAAAGTTAAATTTTGAAAAATTGTAATATGATAAAATATATTGTGAGAATTTGCCGAACAGAGAACAAGGTGGTTGTGACATATAAGGGGAAGGCTCAATATATCCTGCCTATGTGATTTGGATTTTTTCCCTCAGATTTTTTTGCTGCTTACTTTTATAAAATTTGTCAAGGAAATTTGAATAGTATATAATTTAAGAAACTAAGACTCTTTTTTTTTTTAAGTAGTTGGCAGAGTTATTTTATCCATTATAAGCATCATATTATCATCAGAGCTAGTCAAAAGTATTTCTTTCCAAAATTGCATAAGATTCAAAACCAGTTATTTTCTCCTACGATCATTGATTTCAATAGATAGAAGAGAAAAATAAGGCATTCTAGCATGGAATAACTGCGAAAGGGTTGGAGGTAGAAAAACAGGATCGAATGCACAGAAAAAGAACTATTTAAAATTGACTGCAATTATCTATATGAATGGTAACTGTAAGAAGAATTGTTTATGAAATAGGTGTGATAACTATTAACATAGGGACATTTGTGGTTAATTCAAAAGTCTATTGAAATTTAGGGAGCAGGAGCAAAATGGCTCATTCTGTGCTTCTTTTCCATTAACCTGGAATATGGAGAAACAAGAAGCAGGAACAATTGTAAAGCTTTGATGCAGTCATTTAAGTGAGCCTATAATCTATTGATCATAAATTTATTTATTTCATCAATGAGCATCTCACTGTTAATTTTTACAAATATAAATCTCAATAGTAACAAAATCACTGGTAAAAATTTTCAGATGAGAATGACACATGTCAGTTATTTTTTTTCAAGCAGAGTTTTGTGTATGTTGTGTGGTATCTCATATTGTTTGTAATGTAGCTAGTGTATAGCATAATATTTAAGGGGATATCAAAATGTCAAATATGATTTCTTATGTTACACAGCACAATATGTCAGATCAGTAATAAGTAAAATCAGATGGAAGAAATAAAAAACTGGATACATGGGCATCAAGAGTGACTTAAGTAATTGTATTTTCATACGTTTAGGAAAAAGATATCAGTGCAGAATTTGAAATTGAGAAAACAAGAGTCAGAAGATGTTTTATTGCCCATCAATGCTTTTTTAAAAACATGACAATCCTTATCTAACAGATTTTGAATAGGGCAGAACCACTGGCAAAGTTGTTTTAGTATAAGATGAATGCATAAAATTATCTTGAATAAAAGCAATAACATACAAATTATTGAACTATTTTTTCCCATATATGTTCACCAGGCAGTATTTGACTAAACTAGGTTTTTCTACAAAGACAGATTTCACCTATTATTATGACTGGATTTTATTAAATTTATAATTTACTCATAATTTTATAAATTGGTTGCCTGAAGCCAGTTAATATAAAGTAGATAGCATGAAAATATAATCTCCCTTAACATGTGAATATATCTCCTGAGGAGGCAAAAATATATATTTTAATGAACATCCAATAAAGGCAAGCACAATTGTACAGTGATTGTCGCAGTAGAACAAGAATCTAAGTTTCTGTGACTCAAGGAATAACTTTACAGAGCAAAGTATATTAAAAACCTATAAAATTAACCTTATATTAAAGTTTAAAAAACTACAAGATGATGTTTATGAACAACAAGAAGGGATAGAAATGTGTTTAAAATCATCATACACGTTTCTATTTCTGACTTTTATGTTGTGTGTGTGTACATGTGTTAGTAGGTGTGTAAGGAGGCTTAGAAATTCTATCCATGATTCCAGTTTTCCTTGGATTTATTCATATTACTTCGGCACATCACTATAAGAATTTGTACACAATAAATGTTCATAATATAAGTTTCTCTTTTTTCTTTATGTCTTCAGAATTTCTTCAGGATCCAAAGCACAGGCAAATATAGCCTAAATATTTCATTCTGACTTTAGCTGTCAATAGTAGCACTACATCTGCATACATAAAATATATTCCATGTTTTTTAGTGGGTGATAATAATAATTTTTTTTAGAATATATGATAGCACTTTTCGGTTTAGTCAAATACTGCCTGGTGAATGTACATGAGACAAAATAATTCAATAATTTCAAGGTTATTACTTCCATTCAAGATAATCTCACAACAGCTTAGCAAAGATTTTCTTCTTTACCAATACTAAAAATGTATGGCTAAAATGTTTAATATTTATAAAACATATTCATACACATATTATAAATTAATGAATTGTATATTTTTAAGATATTGATTATAAATTTTAAATTTCAAATATTAAACTTTTAAAATATTGATTATATAAGTTTAAGCTTCAAACATTAATCTTTCAGAATATCTGAATGATAATCATTTGAATAGTCTTTATCAGTTCTGTTAGAATTAATAAAGAGAATGTCTTATTCAAACAGATTTTGAACATGGGTAAAGTCTGAAATCTTAATTCGAAAGTTGGAACATTATTGTTATATGATAACCATACCAATAATAGAAATAGAGATGACCAATATGTCTTAGTTTTTATAAATGTAGGACAATTATATCTTGCCTCTGGCTAAGAACTCGTTACTTTCAAACCATATTTATAAGACATTTTTTCATGTTTTAATATAACTTTTTCTCTTTATCATTCAAATAAGTTTTAAGATATCTTAGTAAACTGATATTTTGTCTTTTTCTGCTTTCACAAAGAACAATTTTATTGAATATTTCCTGATGTTTATGAATGCATCCTGCATATAATTTCACATATTTCAAAAATTGCATAATTTATGAGACTAAAAGATTATGTGCCATTGTAGTTCATTGCAATCTTTTAAGTTTACAGCAGGCATACAATCAACTTGTGAATGAATTTACAATATATTATAGATAAATTAATCATATGTAAAATAAGTTTGAGATATCGCTCAGAAAGTAGTGGTATTTTTGTCAGATTACCTGAAATCAAATCATGAAAATGACTACCAGTAAAAAACGAGATATACTTTTTGTTTTAATTTTTTAATTATTAATCCCATTTAAAATAATTTTCCCATTAAGTATAGAAATTATAAGTACACAAACTTTAACTTTATAAATGTCTTCAGTTCACTTTTTAATATTAGGTACAACCGTTTGGAAGTCCTTGAATTTTTCAGACTACGTATTCAATAAAAATCTTTTTACATTAAAACATTTTGCAAATAATTTTCAGTACATTTTTCTAGCACCAGACATTCAGCATCGGTATAATCAAATAAAACAATTGCAACAGGAATCATATATAACTTGTTATTTTAATGTAAAAAAATGTCCTTTCAAAGGACTTATCCAAAAGTTTAGGTCTTTTTTTTCCAAGTTTAATCAACAGTGCCACCAGGTGGTTATAATAATGCAGGAAAGGAACAATTGTTAAAATGATTTAATATTTTAAAATATAACATTATTGGTACTTATATTTCACAACAAAGCAATACACCTATGTCCGTGTTTAAAGTTAATGAAATCTAAAACTTTCTTTAGCTAACTTCTTTTTTCTATATAGTAAGTTGTTATTAATTACCCAGCTTCATAACAATTTGGAGAACCATATAATACTAATTTGTTGCATGTAATCTGTTCTTCATTAATAAGCACAATTTTTAAAAATTACACTAGTTCAAATAATACATAAATGCCAACAGTTCAGAGTCCAATGAGATATTCATGGAATATGTTAAAATAATGTCAGGTAAATTTACTCTTTTCACTGAGATTTTTCCAAAAGTATACCTTAATAAACACTCATGATCATTTCATTTTGATAGCATTCTGGTTTCCTCAAAACCAACAGGCACTTTATTATATATTTTATCAAATTCGTAATTGTTTATGAGCCATACACAATGCAACACTTAAATCTATTCATTTACCTTCATTAAATGCATGTGTTGTTTTTTCTCCTGTTTCCTTTCCTATGCTACTACAGCCGTTGTCCATCGATAACACTCATGATAACCCTGCCCACTGAAAGAGCCATCCAACTATTGCTGAGTTTGGGATGAGAAAAGACCTGGGCTTGAATATTTCTGTCCCTAACTATTTTGATTGGGGTCGGTCCTAGCTGCACTAATGTCTTGGTTCGATCCCCACCTGAGTGAGGAAGAAAGTGATGTTATTAACCTCCTTAGAAAATCAACAAACTGTAGTCTGATGGCAAATTTTAATGACTGAGCAAGCACAAATAACTCACTTAGGTAGGGAAAGAAAAAGATATCTTGAAATTTGAGAAAACTGAGCCATTTTTTTAACCCAATCAAAATAGTAACAAACTTAGTAACATATTTTTGTGTCATTTTCTCTACATTTTAGGTACTCAATGACAAGCAAAGTTTTCGAGCAGTATGAAGAAAATTATTGATAAATTTCAACTTTGAGGGATCTTTTAAAGACAGGAAAATTTTTCTCTCTTCTTTTTAAATTTTATTCTATTATTACTTTCAAGTATACTGTACATTGGTTAGACATTTATATAGTTTATGAAACTATCCCCCTGATTACTCTATCTTCCCTCTGTCTCTACACCTAGCCATTACATTACTGCTGACTGCATTCCCTATGCCCTATGCCATGTTCCCCATCCCTGTGACCATCTATCAACTTCTACTTTATACTTCTTTAACCGTTCACCCATTTCTCCCCTCTACTCTGGCCATCACCAGATTGTCCACTATATTTATAAGTCTGTTTTTTATTAGTTTGTTTGTTTTTTTTCATTCCTCAGATTCTGTATATAAGTGAAATCATATAGTATTTATCTTTATCTGTTTAACTTACTTCACTCAGCATAATAACCTCTAGGTCCATCCATGTTGCAAATGGTAGGATTTCATGTTTTTAATGGCTGAGTAATATTCCATTGTATATATGAACCTTAACTTCTTTATCCAATTTTCTGTTATTGTGCATTTAGGTTGCTTCTATATCTTAGCTATTGTAAATTGTGCCGCCAGGTACATAGGGGTGCATAGATTTTTACAAATTATTGTTTTGGGTTTTTTTTAGGATAAATACCCAGAAGTGCAATTGCTGGGTCAAAAGATATCTTCATTTTTAATTTTTTGAGGAACCTCCAGACTTTTCCATAGTGGCTGTATCAATTTACAATCTCACTAACAGTGTATGAGGATTCCCTTTTCTCCACATCCTTGCCAAGGCTTGTTCTTTGATTTACTGATGATGGCCATTCTGACAGGGTAAGATAATAGCTCATTGTGGTATTAATTTGCATTTCTCTGATGATTAGTGACCTTGAGCATCTTTTGATATGTCTGTTGGCCATCTGTACTGCCTCTTTGAAGAAATATCTATTCAGGTCCCCTGCTCATTTTTTTAATTGGCTTGTTTTGTTGTTGTTGTTGATGTTGAGTTGTATGAGTTCTTTATACATTTTAGATAGTAATTCCTTATCAAATGTATCATAAGTAAATATCTTCTCCCATTCAAAACTGGGGAAATTTAAATGTAGTTTTTCACATTAGGGAAGTACTAATTTAAAATCTCAATGTCTTTCATATTGAAAAGGATGTGTTAATTATATGCAAATCCATAGAAAAAATTAAAAAATTTTAAACAAAGAAATTTGAATATTTAAAAACAACATGGTTGAGAAGTTTTGCCATAACTTCAACTTCTATTAGCTACTGAATAAAACTTTACACTTCTACACATCTCTGATGCTATGCCATCACCTCTCAATACATATAAAACAATTTGTATATTCTTTCATTGCAAAATTGTCCCTCCATTTTTAGCCTTTACAGCTTAATACACAGGCCCCTTACATGAATATGACCTTTATCTATTTCTCTTTATTATTAGAATATCTTGTTACTGAAGCCACAGAGAAGAAAACGTAGGAAAAAGAATAACACAAGCATTTAATGAAGGTAAATACATATATTCAAAAGTCACTTAAGTATGGCTCATAAATCATTAATATTGATAAAATATATAATAAAATTGCCTTATAATAGCTGCAATGATCTCCACAACCTGTTATCATGTGTTTGTGCATTCACTTCCTCTTGAGAATGGACTGAATTTAGTGACTCACTTCTAATGAAAAAAATAAAACATGGCAAAAATGATGGGATATCATTTCCAAGATTAGATTAAAGAAAGGATGTGGCTTTGTTAGGGTTTCTCTAAGGATAGCTACCTGTCATGTGAGCTCTTCTATGGAGTGTCCCTGTGACTGATATCTCTTCCCATCAGCCAGGGAGGACCTATGATCTGCCAAGAGTCAAATGAGTGTGCTTGGAAATGAATCCTTCCCCACATGAGATGAATGTAGCCCTGGTTAATAGATGGACTATAAACTTGTGAGTGACTGACCTAGAGGTACTCAGCTACATTGTCTACAGGTGCCTGACCCCAGAAGCTGAGGTAATAAATATTTGTTATTTTAAACCTATAAGTTTTGGGATAATTCTCTACTCAGTAGATGACTAATAATTATATGCTGATGAGCGACAATGCAAGGCCACCATGTCTCCATACTTGCCACATGAATTGGCTAAGGTTCTGTCTTTCTCCTGAAGTAGGTTGACGGGTCTGATTATCACAAGTCAGAAATGAAGCCGTGAGAAAGATTATGCAACAGACTTTGACAAGTGAGAGGAAAGAGAAGGGAGGATCAATAAGTAAATGTTTCATAATTGGTTGCAAGCCCCCCACTAACACCCAAAAGAAAGATTTCAAGATGAGATAGTTCCACTTGGACAGTTTTCAGAAGTCCCCAGAATGAAGTAGTCAGCTGTGTTTTTGAGAAGCATGGCTAGCGTGTAATGCACTTTCTGGTATTTGCTGTTTCTCTTTTGCCACCTTTTCCCTCTTATTCAGTCCATCTTCAATGGTGTTACACTCCTCAACACAACTCTAACTCATATGGTTTTGCCTCTGTTCTTTTTTTTTTCAGGGTGTCTTTATGCAGTAAATGTATTCCTTAATTATACTTCTAAAAATAAAAGTACATGTGGAAATACACCATCACCTAATTTTAATTATCTTTAGACTTGCTTTAAAATTATATTTAACTCATTTTATATATTTAACCTATTTTAACCAAAAAAGACAGAAAGAGTGTGACATTTCTGAATTTTTTCCCAAGTATTCTGGAGCATAATTTTGAAAATTAACAGTTATGTAACAATGCTGGTGGGAGGTTATCATGAGTTTGTCAGTTATCTAAGAAAAGAAAAAAAAAAACACACAATACAGCCTAAATGCTAAAATTAGATGTTAAAAAAAAATTATGTACCAGATGGATGCCTATATATACATAATGGACTAGAATATTTAGTAAGATTTTGAGAATGAGGTATTTAAAACATATTGTGCCAGGTTCTGTGTTGAATTTAAGGTTGAAAATGAGTAATGCTTGGTAGCATCTCTACCATATAAATGTGTGACACATTTACATGAGAAGAAACACATTATTGCTTTTTTAAAATTTCTCTGCTCTATATTTGCTTCATCTACCATAAGATAGGGTTGCTAAATAATGTGAGAAATTATATGAAAAAAATACAGTAACAAAAGCAACCACACGTCAAGTTTCAGGATACAAGAGAATGGTAGATAAAAGATATTTAGCAGCCACTGAATTATATTGAATTATACAAATGTGCTAGCTATACAAATTATAGAACAGTCAAAGGAGAAAGAGGAAGGATGACCTGAAAATTTAAATCTGTGCCAAATGCAGCATAATGGATATGAAATATCTATGGTCTTGACCTTAAGGAAGTTTGGAGATTCAGTGTATAATAAATTATACCTCATAAAAACAATTTGTAAGAAAACTCAGAAAAATGAATTAAATAAATTAACATCTTGAATATGTAAATGATTCATAGAAAGTAGTATAAAAGAGATTATTATACTAAACAGTTACGGTTCCTATAACTTAAGGAGACATAATTTATGTATATGTACACAAATGATAGACTATGTCATATTCTTTGGTGATTTTGAAAGTTTCTAAGCAAATTTTGATGACAGATATAAAATAATCCGAAAGCCATGTTTATTAAAAAACAAATATGTCAAACTGCAATTTACTGTTTAGCCTGGTAGTTATCTTACAATAATTCTTTAAATGTTAAACCATATTTGGCACTACAAATACCCTTTTCTAAAACATTGGCTTTAAAAAAATTCAGTGTAATTATACGACCAGTATTAAATATTTAGAAAAACTAAAATCTACTGATTTATTGCTGTAAAATATGTATTATTTTAAATGTCTTTCTTAAATAAGATTTTGTATTTAGGTTGAAAAATAACTCTCCTGGCATTGCTTAGTCAAACTGTAAAATTAGTTGATTGAATTTCTAATCAAGCGTATTATCTATTGATTTAAACATTAATCATTGAATTAATTTTTAAAACTTTGTTAGCCAACTTCAAGCTAAATTTGTATTACATCAGTGTTCTATTACCAAAAAAAAAAAAAAAACCCTTTAATTTATAGTGGCTTTTCTATGTAATGTGGGTCATTGACAAAAATAATAACCCTGCTGGCTTTATAAAATTAAAGGGTTCCAAATCATTAACATACAAAATTAATAATAAACCATTTAACACAGACCCTTGAGGGAGCCCAGATGTTCCAGCCTAATTAGAGAAGACCTGACCCTAGATGATAGTATATTTCAATCATCTTTTTAAATAAGCATGAAGCCAACCTACAGAGCTTTAACACAGACCATAGTGACACATCTAGGAGTAAGAAAGCCTCAATGAAATGTCAAAATTATGCAAAGGTTAAAAGGAGAATAAAAATCACATTGCAATAAATATAGAAACCAATCTCCTTCTTTTGTCTTTATAAAAATATAGAGTACAGTTTTTCTGTAGTATTATTTGATGATAAAAAAAACTACAAATCAAAATTTGAGCACTATAAAGAGGAAAATATTATAAAATAATATCTAACCTTAAATGTTTCCATTCAAATCTTAAAATCTAAAGAAATATAAAAAGAATCTATAAAATGATAATTAAAAATATTCTAAAACTGAAACATTAAACAAATAAGATTATGATCAAATCAAATACTAATATTTTAAAAGATAAAATATAGAAACCACTTTCAGATTTAATCACAAAAATTATGGTACAGATCCACATACAAAGATTAGATATGAAAATTCAAAAGACACAGATAAGAGAGTGGTAACAATAAGTTTTAAAATCTAGAACAAGTTTTAGCAAACTATGGCCCATGTATCAATTCTGACCTCCACCTGTTTTTTAATTTTTTTAAATACTGTTTTATTACAGTACAATCATTGTTTACACATGGTCTCTAACTGCTTTGGGGTTACAATGGCAAAGTTGAGTAGTTGTGACAGAGACCTGGGACCCGCAAAGCCAAAAATATTTCTACCAGCTATCTTCTAAAAAAAGTTTGCTGACTTAGAAGAAAATAATAACTTTTGAGGGAAAAAAGAGAATAACAAAAAATTTACATAGAAATATACTATAACCTATTGAAGAAACTAAAGCACTAAGAAAAAAGTAGTCTTAAATAAGAATTCCAGACAATTTTAACAATGAATTTGCCATGTAACATTATAAATGTAATATAACATTATAATGTAGATAATAAATATAAATAAGTATAGATGTAATATATGTATATATGTGTTATACCTATAATGTAGACATATATAATTTAAAAATGAACAAGAACAGTTTGGGAAAGGTAAATTGTATGGCAACCTTATTTGGGAAAATAATACAAAAACAACTAATTAAACTACTACAAACTAAACCTAATAGTGTATGAAATATTCATTATAAATAGATAGCACTTACCACAGTAAAAGATATTATTTAACATTAGAATTAGTTAATTTAAGTCACCATCTTAAAAGAGTCTAGTAAAAACAAAAATTTAATTCAATCAATTCAATAAGATTGGCAAGTGAGTAACCATATTGTAAAACGGATAAAAACATAAGGGTGGTAAAAAATACAAGGCAAAGCCTATTAGATATAGGTTTTATTGTAGGAAGAAAAATTATAATAAAAATTGCTAATATTTAGTACATTTGGTATGTATAATTACTGTACATGTACATCACAGTAAATATATCTAATATTTTAAATAATTTTATTTTCAATATCATTCCAAAGTTAAAGTTAAGTGACTTGAATATTTTTATTAGAATCCTATAAATACCAAATAAAGAGTAGTACATATTTAAAGAATATTATAATCAATATTGGAAAAAATATAAATATATTTAAAATGCATTTAAATGTTTAATATTAAGATTTAATGATGAAAAATGCCAGATTTAGCATTTAGGCTTTATGGTAGAAGATTTCCAAGTTTAACAAAAGAAAGTACAAATCATTCATAAACATTATTTTAAATAAAGAAAAATATCCAAGATGGCTAAAGATTGAATGCATACTTGATTAATTTATTAATTCATTTATAATAGACTTGGTTACAAATAAATGGTACTGAGATTTTTAGGACAGTTAATAGATGGTGCTCACCAGAGTGATAAGTGGCTTAATAATTCCTGAAAATAATCTTTGAGAGGATGTTCTACACTGCCTATATAAAACCTTGAATGTGACAGAGTGGCTTTAAAAAGCTATTGAGAAATAATGGATCTTTGAACAAATGATTTCTGAACAACTCATTGTCAACTATGGAAAGCAACAAACATAAAATTAGATTATTAATTTATTCTATAATAAAATACAAAGAATTATATCCAAACTAGATTCAAAAAGTGGAAAATGAACACAGGAAAGAAATTGAGTTGACTTTTTTTTTTACAATACCTGTAAACCTAGGGACACTGTAAGAAAAATTAAAGATAAGTCCCAGACTAGAAAGTGATATTTAGAAAGCGTATATTAAAAAACATTAATAAAAAATTTCTATAAAATATTAAGACAGACATTTCAATGAAAAAAAAAATAGACATATATTACAAACAAACAGAAATGTTCAACATCACCAGAGATTTTGTAGTTTTTAATAGGTGTATCCTTAGTATATTTTTTCTTTAGACCAAATCTACTTACTACAAATATACATACATAAGATCTTTTCTATGGGTTATATTTAAAAGTAAAAATGTTTTGTTGTAGAGTGAAAATATCTTTAAACTTTTTATATGTTGTTTGCTTTCTAATGTGACTGTCTCTGTTTTACATTTGTTCACTTTCTCATATCTTTAAAATTTTTAACATTATCAGACTATCTACTTTTAGTTATTTTGTTAAATGTTATCTTATTACTGTTGCATTTCCCTGATACCAACCAGTATGTGCTTTTTCACAAGACTTTTATTAGTAACTTTCTAACAGTTTATATATATTTTTTCCACATTAGTTCTGCCATTTTTATTCTTAGTACAATATATGAGGGTACTCTCTGCTCACATTCTAACATTATTTTTTTTTTTTAATTTTAGCTATTCTGGCAGGAGCGCAGTATAAGTTTACTGTGATGTTTATTTACATTTCCTTAATTAGTAATGATTTTAAGCAGTTTATTCTTTGGCCTTTTGCATACCATCTTGCTAATGTATAGAAATGTATGAATTTTTATATTTATTTAACCTTGAATATTAATCTTGACAACTTAAAACATTAGCTTTAATTGTTTCTTTGTATATGCCTTTATATATTCTACATATTCAGTTATGTTATCCATGAATGAAGATAATTTACACTTTCCTTAAAGTTTTATGCCTTTTATTTCTTTCACTTGCTTAGACCACTAGCTAGCTCCTCCAATACATTAAATAGAAGTTGTGATAGTGTACTTCCTTACCTTTACCTTGTCTTAATAGAAAAATTTTGGAAACAATCTTCTAGTTTCACATATTTAAGGTATAGCCAGTTACAGGCAGTTACAGTAGAATCTTGAGGAAAATAAACATGACAAAAAAGTGGAAGGGTGCTTTAAAAATTAAATAGAAAATAACAATAATGGAATCTTTAATATACTGATAAATAATAAAAATAATATTTTAAAAATGAGAAATATGAATGTTATAAATCATTTTTCAATTACAAATATGTTTTTAAAAATCATTATACTACTTAGTTTTATAACAAATATACATGTACACTTAATGAGTTCTGATTGATTATCTGATTCAATCTGAAATTAATATTATGCAAGAAATAATGTGGTCTGTCTACCATATGGATGTTTTGGAAAATATCAGACTATCTGCAGCTTATTCTACTAAAGTTTTCCTGAAGCAGAACAAGTAAGATAAACACATTATATCAAAATCATGTTTACAGTAAATAAGGCCATCATTCTCTCATTTTGTAATTGCAATTCTAAGTTCTTTGCTGATCCCCATAGCTTCAGTCTCCGCACTCCTCCAAAGGGCTGAGAGACTAAACTCTTAAACAGTTATTTTTAATATTTCACTTCCACCCAATCTATATAGGTTTTGTTCTTCCACAATTCATAAATTTCATGTCTGACTTAAAAATGCAGCCAATGAAACTTCCAATTTTGCAATGCAACCTTTCCTCCTCAGGTTCTTTACTCTGCCATGCTACGGTTCCATTTAATTAGCAGTTGGATCATTTAAAATGCTCTTTTCTCTTTCCCTTTGTCCAAATCTTCTCTGCCTTCTTTATTAATTGCAAATATAGTAAAAAATGACTTGGTTCAAATTTTGTTTTAGATAAACAAGTTGACCACAAATATTTACTTCCAGAAAAAGATAACTGTTAATGCAGATATTTTAAGTTATTTAAGGAGTCTGTTTTTTACCTAGAAGACAGTACCTAAGTTTTATTCTAAGCTCAGTATTGTTTACATTGAAAAATATAAGAAAATATAAGAAAAATGTAAGAAGATATTTCTTAACTGAATAAATATTAAAGAGTTTACAGGTATACTTCTTGGGAGAGTAAGTTAAGAAAATTATTTTTATTATCTAACTTTGGGAAAACTAATATCTAAAATATTACTTTATGTAAAACAAAAAATACTCTAGAAAAATTAAATTATAAACATGATTCACTGGGTAAATGTGGTGAAATTTGCATATTTTAAAAACAAGGGAAACTAGTGCTTAGGTATGTAAATTTACATGTGTGTTAAGTAATATTACAAAAAAATATATCATTACATCAAAGCACAAGAGAATTTTTCTGCACATATGGAAAATATTACCTTGTTTTTACTGTATCTCAAACTTTTCCTCTAGATATTATTTTTATCATATCCATGTTTACCCTTTCCAAGTTAATATTTCCTATGACATTTTGAAAAGTGGTTTTGTCTTGTCTTGAAAAACTGATTTATGAAAATAAGCATTAGCCTATTGATATTTACTGTGTTTGCCAATACATATCTCTATTGGTCTTTTTAGTACTTTTAACAAAACTATTTGAATAATTTACTATAATCATAGAATTTTTTCCTTGGACAGGCAACTAGAAGACCATTTCCTTTCTACAAGTATTAAAATTTTAATATCTATCTTAAATTGTATTATTATCATCAGAGTCTATTTTGTAAATTATCTAGTAGTATGAAATACAATTTTAATACCCACTGTGGTATGTCACATTGCAATAATATTGTAGAAATAAAAATTTATCTACTTTTTAAAAGTGAGAAGAAACCAATGTAAAGACAGAAGAAACCAATGTAAAGACTTAACAGTCTATTTTTTAGTTTCCAGAATTTAGAAACACTAATATAATTTTATAATTTATAGAGACACTATAAATTATTAGAGACACTATTTATAATTTTATAAATTCGACCCCAACATGACATAAACCTAAATGAAATGATGATTCTGAAGAAAAAGTGAGAATCAAGGACAATGCAAAATTATAGCTAGATCATTATAAGTCAAGTTGAACAAAGTGATTTTCTAGGGAACTTTGTATTTGGTAAGACTGTGAGAGTGATGATGGAGGTGGACATGTTGCATTTTATTAAATAGGAAACAGGCTTGCAACTACTTCTATAAATAAACAAAATTACAGTTATTTGATGAGAAATTAGTTCCCTAAACTTGAATGAATACTGATGGTGTTATCTTTTCAGTCTAATGCCCTAGTAAAGAAAAAGGAGAAAAAAGTTTTATGTTTAGTTACAGCATAAAGTATTAATCTAGTGTCTTGGGTAAAGCAGTCTGCCTTGATGTCAGTTACTTCTCTTTCTAGTCACTTTGATTTGGAGGTCTCCATCATTTGTGTTGGACCAGATGTCAAGTGGAGCCTTTTTCATCTGTGATATTTATAATCAAAGTTTAAGTCCCTGAAGTCTGGCTCCCAACCAGGTGATGAGGATCTGGTACAGTTCCTTCCAAGGATATTCAAGGAAAGTCTTTGTTCTCAGTGAATCCAATTCAGAAGGGTGAGAGAAAATTAAAAACATAAATTTGAAGAGTCATAGCCAGATGTTCGAGGAAACTAGAATAATTGAGGATCCAGTTTAGTTTATAGGTATATAATAAACCCTCAAAGACAATTTTTGCTCCATTTATCCAACTACATTATCTTCAGTTTGTTTTTTATATGAGAAAGAAGATTTTTATGTTCTGAATTTAGAGCTCTTTGTTCTTGGAATGGTTTA
The DNA here is from genome assembly GCA_030015415.1 of Cynopterus sphinx. Lineage (NCBI taxonomy): Eukaryota > Metazoa > Chordata > Mammalia > Chiroptera > Pteropodidae > Cynopterus > Cynopterus sphinx. The sequence goes on from CM057380.1 coordinate 16,109,198, forward strand.
ATAAGTCCTTCCACAAAGGCTTTAGGTTTTTCTCTCCTTATGGATACATAGATTCATTTTAGCTTAGGAGAGAAAGCCTGGGAAAGTTTCTGTTAGGCTTTTAAAATCTGATTTTAATTTGGCTAACTTCTGACCACAGAGCTACTTTAAAAAAAAAAAATATGTGTGTATTTGTGTGTGTGTGTGTGTGTGTGTGTGTGTGTGTGTGTGTAAATTTAAATATCATGTCAGGTTTCAGCCAGCACAGACAGCAAATATTTCTAGCAACATCTAATAATTTCCCTTGAATGTAAGGGTATTCATCAAAGAGGATGCAAAAGGTATCATTCCAAACAATGGATTCAGATTTAAAAGAGAAGGGATCATGTGAACTTGTATTTTCTTCTCTCTACCAGATACTATAGACAAAGATCTGGGAGAAATGACTCTAGTAAAAATATTCACCTTTGGCCAACTTCTGCTAGTTTTCCCAAAATCCCAACTGCAGGTTCTAGTATCTACTAGAATTTGGCAAGTTTAAAAAAAATTATTTTTATTTTAATTTTACTTTCTATATGGCTGTTTATGGGATAATACAGCAATTTACCAGAAAATCCCTCAGAATTTTGTCAACTCTGGGAAGGGCCCATAAAGAGTCCTTCTTCAAGGTAGATATAGGAGTGTCTAGAAGACCACTAACTCTGAGGACTTCATTTATGGTCTTGTTCCAAAGACCTTTCAAAGTGCTCAGGTATGGTCATGAATTCTGTCAGAATGATGGCCTCTCATATTATTTTCCCCCCTTTTTATAAATCCATTAATCTCAGGAGATAATCTATTTACAAAATCTTCTGAGGATCCTTTTAATTTAGATTTTTTTTTTCAATTATGGCTTTTAGTTTGGCCTTTGGCCAAGAAGTAAAAGATACCTGAAGAAATTCACCTGTAGCCTCAAGTAGTCTTGTTTTGATAGATGATTGTTTAACAGTCTCTTCAGAATGGAAAGGCAATTTAGACAAGGGATTACTGGAACAAGTACTAAAGAAGGATGGGGGGTAGCGACAGGGGCTATATCAGTCTTGCAGTCTTTTGTTTCAGGTACCTCTTCTGTCTAGGAATTTTGAAGCCTTTTGACACAAATTGAATAGGTATCCCATTCTGTTAGTTTGATTTTGGGGTGCTTGCTTTTAAGTGCAGTTAGTCCCTAAATTATTTTTTTCTAATTGGAACATTCCTGACAATGGTTATTATTAATTCTAGGTTATAAGTCTCCTACCTGGGTGATTTAATCATTGATTCAACATATGTTTATTGAGTGCTTGTTAATTTGGGTGGACTTGGAGAAGAACAAAGAAGAAAACGAGCAAAACATTCTGCTGTCATGAGTTTAATGTCTCTGTGGAAAGATTCAGGTGTTAGTGATGGTACTGGGGTGATGATATGGTACATATCCACTGTCAGCTTCACTTAGACTTGTATGGGCTCACACATTATATAATTCCTAATGATAGTCTGATATATATGCACACTAGAACGATATCAAATGACATTAGGGATAAATAATATTTTGATTTATCCTCATTTTTGAGGCAAGATTGGGGCAAGTACATGGTTAGTACATAATTACTGTTCATTGAGAGTTGAAGGATTAAGAACACAAAATTTTGTTTGAAAGATAGTCACTCTTATTTAAACTCAGTTTTGCAGGATATCTGTCCTCCACATTTATTTTTAATCTTCATTTTGGTTCAGGTTTAAAAAGGCCAAATAAGTGTGGCAGCAACATTCAATGTAAAGTGAGCCACAGTCATGGCATCAGCAGAGCTGAGACAGATGTAATGGATCATGGTCTTGAGGAAGCATAAGCACACAGAAGAATTCAGTGTGATGGGAATCTCTAGAGAGCAGAGACAAGGCTATGCATTTAATGTACCCTGTAAGAAATGAGAAAATAGTAACTACTATTGAAAGAAAATGTCTTTACAGAACTCTGTTAATCTCAGTCTTGATTTACATTAAACTTTGAGTGGGTCACCCTTTAAAAGATCTGATAATAAACAATTTGTTCTGTTAACCTTTATTCAGAAAAGTTGTTCCTAACTGAAATTCTTTAAAAAGCATTCTTTTCATGTAGGTTATAAAATTTAATGGCCTGACTTGATTTTGTTTCTGTTAGCTTCAGAAATTTATCCTGGAAAACATTAAACGGTAGAAGATCTTAGATAATTGCTCATTAAGTATATATTTTCCAACAGTTTCTCCTAAGGCCAAAAACAAGATACAAAATATTCGAGATGATGCTGACTAATTAAATTTTTATACATTTTCTCTCCTGTATTTCTTTCATTGTGCCAGTTATATTTCTTGTTATGGCTAAGACTATGAGTAGAATTTACATTTTATTTCCTAAAATTATAGTTATTTAAATTATTAATTTTATTTTTAAATAAATTACTTTCTATCTCTTGAGCAGATAAATTTTCTGCATGCTAGCAATAAAAAGAATGCAGAATTCTGTAAGATAATGTACCAATATTTTTCATTCACAGATGTTAAATAGTAAACACAACTTATTTTTAATAACCTTGGGTCAAAAGTAAACTGCTATTGAATTCTTAGGACAAAAGAAAAACAATTAACTTTAATTTTATATTTTTATCCAATAAGAGAAAATTAAGGGAACATAGATATGATATGGAGAGAAAAGGCCAGTTATTGAATATATATATATATATATATATATATATATATATATATATATGTGTGTGTGTGTGTGTGTGTGTGTGTACATATATATATACACATATATACATATACGTATACACATATATATATGGAAAAAAACAAAACAAGAAAATAAATAGAACATTTGGTAAGTAGAAGTAAAATTTAACATGAAAAAAATATATAGAAAAAAGTTAAACATTGAAAAGTTTAAAAAAGATGGAAGGAAGGAAGGAAGGAAGGAAGGAAGGAAGGAAGGAAGGAAGGAAGGAAAGAAGGAAGGAAGGAAGGAATAAAGAAACAGAGAAAGATGTTGCTAGAGTTATTAATGTCCTTTACCACTGTCAATATTCAGTAATTTCTCACACATGAAACTGTGCTATTTGACTTTTGGAATCATTATGTCTTTTATGAAAATTATAAATTTCCTTGGTTAAGATAAAGTCATTCACTTACATTCAAAATGTTTCTTTCTTGATTCCTGTTCTTTCACCAGGCCTGTCAAGTTAGTTTTTCTCAATAATTCTACTTCTCTGCTTACCCTGAATAACTTCTGGGTAATACTATCCTGATCTTCCATTACAACCCCTTTAGGAACAATTCTGAAATTTGGAATTTTGTAGCTCTGACATTACAAAAGCAATTTTTATTAGACATTATCATTTGAATGTCACATAAATGTCCAGTTTCACTCCAGCACACACATTTTCACAGCTACTGATTTTAGTTCAGGCATTCGCTATTTTTTCCCTATAATCCTTCCTAGGAAACACCTAATTCTAATATTTTTCCAATTGAAAAAATTATTTTTAACCCAATTCTTTTATGTATCCATCGCTTCCAGAATAAACCCAGATTTTCTTAACATAGAATAAAAAAGCTCCCTGAAAAATGTTCAACTTCTTTTTCAAACTTTGTTCCTATAATTCTCTATTCTCTTTTCTACCCTCTAACCTTATAAAACCAGTTACAATTCTCTGAAAACATGAACAGAAACAAACTAATTTTTTTGTACAATTAAGAAATTTATCACTTTAGAAATTCCACATAGTAGTTGATATAACCACTGATGTTTGACGTTTTGTAATTTTAAGAACTATAAATTAAATTTTGCAGCTTGGACTCACTTAATGATTCAAATACTAATGAAAAAGCACACTTAGAAAGCAATCAAATGTATCAGGGGAATTAAGTAAATTTGTATGTCTCTATTACCATGATTAGTGAAATTATTTATTTCTATTTCTTGGAAAATGCAGAGAACACAAATCGTGACCTCTCTTTATGTAGATTCTGGTTCAGGTTATTAGTATTTTAGAATGTATGGTATAAGAACACTTTTTATTTAATTAAAAAGAATCTCTGCTGATTTATTTATAAAATTACATCCTTATAGTATCATGTAATTCATAAACATTTACATATAAAATATGTAGGATAGTCTTTCTACCCTAAAGATGTTACCATTTACTCACTACTTCACTAACATAACAACCATCAAAAAATAAAGTATTCTTTATGAAAATAAGCTTCAGTTTATAACTTGATCAACTGTAATCCCAAGAATTATTAATGAAATGAAATAAAAGTAAAAGAAGTTTTTATAGAAACATGATTTTTTCATCTCTCAAATGCATTTTAAATGTTATAAGGCATTTCTCTTTTATATGTAAATAAAATATAATGAAATATCTAAAGAAAATATGGCAGAGTATAATTAAATAAAAATATGGCCATGTCTCCTACAGCAAATACCCAATAAAATTGTTTGTTTTTTTTATAATGTGCTTTTTGTGCTTCTTAGTTACTTCTATTTTCAATACTCTATAATTTTTTCATCTGCTTAAATGATTTTTCACATTTAATTTGTCATTTAACTTAGCTTAGGGGTCTTGGTTCTTTTCTTTTGCATTAATACCCATGAGTCCAAATTTGTTTACTAATGTTTCCTGGAGAAAGTAAAAAGAAGACACTTGTTTCACTTATAATATCTAAACAATGTATAACTCATAGCAGCTAATTACTTATTTTTATTCTTTTCCAATGCCAACTACCCCCCAAAACAACACTAAACAAATATTTGTCATATATAACAAAACTTTTAAAAACAAATATTTGTCATATATAACAAAACTTTTAAAAATTATCTTTTAAAATATTGTGAATGCTGAATATTGTAAAGAATAAATCTATTTAAAGTGTAGCAACCATAATTAGATATCTCTGAAGAGATCTCCATTTTCAACTGCTAATCCAAAATATGCACTAAATCACAGAATAGAATATACTCAATGTGAACAATCATCTTGCATTTAAATAAATCTCTGGCTATTAGAACTTAGCTGTCCAGAACATTTACACTAAAGCTAATAAAATTTTTTTAACAAAGCATTACATATTTCTATCTTTACAGCTGACAACAATCTACAAATAATGTGAATTTAATAATTAAAAACGCTAAAAGATTTTAATATTGTGTGTTCTAGAAAATGATAAACTTTTTAGCATTATGAATGTAATAATATATTAAAAATGACCTATTTTTCATTATATTGGGCATTTTAAAGGTATTAAAAACATGAAAGTCATAATAGATTTTGCATATTAAAATATATTTAAGAGAAATTTTCTGCTGCATATATGTTTTTTTATTTTAATATTTATTTATCAAATTCTAGAAATGAGAGAAGTGGCCAAAATAAAACACAATTTTATATAAAATTAATTCTATAATATTTATTTAAAATGTTTGGTACATTGTAAAGTTAATATTAGTTTCTTTTTTATGTTGCTAAAATACAAAACTATCAAAAATAATTTAAAACTTATTTACTATTAAATTATATTTTTAATAATTAAGGATATATCACAAAAAATAATAATGAGCTGTTATAATTTTTTGAAAATAATTTTAAGAAAATAAAAATGTTAGATTATAAAATGGAACCTTTATGGATCTGCAATATTAAAAATAATAAAAATTTATTGAAGTTATAATTTATTTATTTTATTTATTTATTTTATTTATTATTTTGCTTTATTTTTCTGAAATTTTGCAATTGTGCATGTTTTTAAGCTGGTTCTTGTGTCATTATAATATGATTATATTGGTAATTGAACATTTCTTTCTTTCTTGGCCTGAGTTCCAGGCTCACCATGTAATGTGATTTCTGTCAGCCACTTGTCTGAGTAATCTTGGTTTCTTTTAGGTGAGAATATGTGTAGAAGCTAAATTCTACTCATTATCTGCACTTTTTCATAGTTTATTCAGTAGACAGACAAGTGATAAAATTATATACACACAAAAAAAACATTAGTCATCAAAGTTTTGGAGTATGAAAATAAGATGATGAATGAAATTTAAGTTGTAATTTTTTATCAACTTTTTTCAGTATGATTACTATGTATTTAAAAATTTACGAAGTTAGGACACATTTTCCATCCACATTTAAATATTGATAAGCTCAAAAAAGAGCTGTAATTAATTTTTTGAGTTACACTGTATGTATACACAATTCAAATTCACCTTTCAAAATTTATGTCAGTCAAATTCAAAAGTGAAGTGCAATTTATTATCTAAATGGGATCCATGAGTAACCTAAAGCAATTTTTAAAATATTCTGATTAATTGCTAACCTTGAGTTCATAGTTTAACATTTATTATTTATGCTTGAATCAGTTTCTAGATATTAGGCATCAAATAAGAGATATATGAGAAACTGAAAACTTCTGAAGGAAGTCATGAGTATATCAGGGTTTCAAGCACATGTAACCCTTCACTATACAATGTGTGATATTATTTATTGCTCTTAAGAATTCCACCTGCTATGTATTTTTCCATTTTACAGATGAAGAAGCAGAAATGTTCAGCAGACAAAAGCCCATCAAGAATTCAATTCATTAGACTTTTGGGAAGTTGCCAGATCATATAAAATTTTAGTAAGCTCCATGAATATTTCCTATGTATATCAAAGTTTGAGAATGACTGATGATGAAAGTCATGTTGTTTGAAGGTGGTATCTGATACAAACCTTCATAGCTAAATATTATAATATATTACAGGGAATAAACAACATTATTGAGAAATTAAATTCTTTATAGTTACAATGTATATGAAATAGGAGTAAAAAAGATGTTTAATATAAATATAAAATTAAGTATAAATAAATTTGAAAGTATGAACTAAACAGTTAAGTTTTATTAATTTTCATACTGCATTTTGTGGAGAAATAAAAGTAGGCTTTGGCATCAGGAAACCGGAGCTCAAAGCCTAATTAGGTTCTTTAAATTGGGTAGATTTTTTTCTTTTACCCAAGTTTCACTGAGTTTGTACAATGGTTCAGGCACAGCCTTGTACACAGAGAAGAGAACAGTGAACAAGATAAGTTATAACCTAAATTGAAGGAATTTACATTTTAATAAGCAAATGGCAATGTATAAATAAATGTAAGATAGGACAATTTCAGTGGGAGAAACATGCTATGAAGGAAATAAGGTTATACATGGAAGTGTAATTGAATAGTGGTTGTTAGTTTCACAAAGTAACAGAGGAAATGGAAAGGGTGGACAGATTAAGACAAGGTATTGGATTTGATGGAGTTGACGTAGAAAAAAAAGAGGGCCTGGGATACTTTTTAGTGTTTGCAAGTTTCCAAGAATGTATTGCCAGCCATTTTATTCATTGAAATGGAGAAGACTGTGAGGAGCTCTGATTTGGATATTTTTAACGTGAAGATGCCCGTTAAACATTCAAATGAGTTACCAAGAAGGCAGTTGGCAGTAAGTCTGGAGTTCAGACTCACTGAAAATATAAACATGTAAATCTTCAGTCGTCAACACAGAAGCATAAATATGTAAACTCAATTCATGGGCTCCCTGTCACAGTTCTACAGAGAATTTACATTTTGACACATCCTTTTCTGAAAACAAACAGCACCATTTGATAAACAGGGATATAGAAAACAACTAAAATGTGTTGATGAGTTTTAAAACAACATAAATTTCTCTGTGTTCATGAAATGCAATAAAAATACACAGTGATAGGAACTGTGAAATGATGTAGTATTGTATGTGCAAGACTAAAGCAAGAAGTTTGTAAATGGGAACTACAAATGGATCCTAAGAGGCAAAGGGCATGAGCTTGTATTGTCAACTAAAGCCAGACTTCCTGATTTTGTAAGGTAGCCAAAAATAATTCTTCCAAACCCCATGAGGGTCAAAGAATAAAGACTTTGCTGAATAATCTTTTAAAGAAGAATTTAGCCATATCATCTACTGAATTTGGGCTTGGATATAAACAAAAGAAAATCTAGCATACATGTACACAGACACACGTACACACCCACGAAATAAGAGAAATAAAAAGAAAACAAGAAAGCAAGAAATAAAGCAAGAAAGAAAAGGAAGGAAGGAAGGAAGGAAGGAAGGAAGGAAGGAAGGAAGGAAGGAAGGAAGGAAGGGAGAGAAAGAGAAAGAAAGAAAAAGGGCCAATACAATCTATAATTGAGATGGAAAATTCATTTCAAATGATTCATTTCAAATGAAATTTATTTTAAGGTGACAAAAAAGGCAATGTGGTAAAGGAGAAAGAATAGTTAATTCATTAATAATAGTTAATTCACTAGAAAAATGTGAAGTCCTTGAGCAAGCAAGTGAGGAAGATATTCAAGTGTCAAGTGGAAGGATTAGATTTGAAAGGACCTACTATTTTTCTGTAATAATAATGAAAACAGGTTAATTATGCAAATAAGCAAATTGTTATGAAGTGCCTATAGGCTGGGATCTCAGTGATGAGTTACCTACAAGTGGAGTTTATATTCTTGTTGAGATAAAAGGTACTAAACAACTATTTAAGTAATATGAATTGATCAGAGATAATTTCTATGAAGAGGTCAATGTTGGGTGGCCAGAGATATCATCTCTGAGGAAGAGATGAGAACAAAGACTTCAATAACAAGAAAATACCTAAGTTAATATATGAGTTAAAAGCATTACATTGGGGAAAACATGAAATTGACAAGGCCTGGGGACAGAACATAAATTGGCAGGTTTAAGACAGACAGAAGGACTTTGTGGGCTCCAGCAATTAAGCAGTGAGCAAAGTGGGGGTGCTGGACACATAGACTGAGGTGGAAAACTTTTAGGGCATTCGTAGACTTGCAGGATATGAAGCAATAAGAAGCCATTTATAATTTTTTTAATATAAAAATGACAATTATTTTCAGTATTTATTTATGACAAATATTTATGGAGCAAACACTTTATGTTCTGAATGAAGATAGGTTTCAAAAATGATTTTGTAACCTACCGATGGGCAGATTTTAGAAAGCCAGAAATAAAAGCAGGCAAAACAGTTCATTCGGTCAGAAAAATATTTATTGAGCAATTGTTATGAGCTCGGCACTATTCAAAACATTGGGAATGCATTAGAAATACAGGCTAATATTCCAAAACCCAGTTCTCATTTTTGAAATTTTACTTCTGAAATAAAAACTCTAAGTGCATAGGTTCAACTTAATTTCAAGGGGGAAATAGCAGCACCTATTACACGTGAGATTAACATTCAGATATAAATAGAAGGAGGAGGTGGAGGAGGGTGGCAGAGTCTAAAACAAAAAGACTAATTCCAAAAAGCAGATGGAAATACCTGTCACTTATTTTTTTTTTTTATTTTAGTAGTTGTTTATACATATGTACACAGTGCTTAGAAATGATCAGATATTTCTAGTATTTTCTGGTGCTTTTTCTTAAATTTACTAACAAATATTATGATGCATTTTTTCCTAATCTTTCTCCCACCCCATCTCCTCTATTCACCTTCCTTTTATCATCTATTCACTTTCCTTAATACAGCCATAGGTAACTTTTGACACTGCTCTACCTGGAGGTGTACATTTTTATTGACTCACTTTCTATGAACACCTGGAGGGCCATGACATTTGCCTCAAAATTTTTAAATCATTTTGTTCTTCTCTGAGAGGAAAGGCATTCCCCATAATACCAAAGGAATCATACAAAAAATACCAGTCAGTAGACATATGTATTTTTGTTAAATTTAATATAAAATTCAATGTGAATGGAAAAAATTAGTTTCTCATAAGAAATCGTATGATTTGTGCCAGTGTTATTTATTTAAACATTATATATTTTGCAGATTTTGTCTTCTTGTTACTGAGAAGGAATTTTATCAAGTCCCATGTAAAGAATGAACATTTCAGGTCTTAGATTTTTATACCTACAGTGTTGAAATGGGCACTAAAGAACTCAAGAGTTTCTCTGCTGTCAGCTTCTCTTTATCCCAGGAGTTGTGTGCATTTTCTATACCCCTTACAACAAATTTGAAGAGATTTCCTTATGGTCAGGAGGGCACAGAATGCAGAAGGTAGAAGATAGATAATTAAAACAGATATTGTTTAGTTTGGTAAAGGGAATGAATTTTTATATAGATTTGAAAATGTCGGCACTTTGTAACAATTCATATTGTCTGGACATGAACTCTGCTTGAGTTTCCTTTTCTAATTCCAAAAGTAACTGCATCCTTCAAGATGTCAAATGTATTTGAAAATATCCACTGTTTTTCCAGGTTATTTTCTCATATGTTGGATTTATTATTTCTTTAAATATATAACTAATTAAGTGAATTATCTTATACTATAAGATGGAAAATGCACATGTGATCTTAATTGGCATTAGACTTATAACCATTTTCTAAGAGCATATTAAGGATTTGTTGATTAATATGAAATAAACTTTTTAATAATTAATATTGGTCTATTTTGAAATATCAGTGCATTCAATCAAGGTTGATAGCCATAAATGAGGAGATTTAAAAGTGAGTTACTGGTATATTTGAATTAGAATATTTCTCAAATGCACTCTAGCGACCTTAAATGCTCACTGAAAAATATGAGCAATTTAATCATTTGTAAGAGAAAGTCCATTACAATGCCAGGATAGAAGCCACAAAGAACTTTATGTGAGGATAATGCATGTCTTAAATTGAACATGAATATCTTGAAAGTAAGTACAGTCAATGGGGCAATTATGTAATGGTTTCAGTTGATAATCAGGTCTCCATTTACATTATCTAAAGGCTAGCATAAAATATGCACATTTACCGGTGACCTTAAATGGTCCCAAGAAGTCTCTTGGTGTTCTGCCTGGATCACATGCTTTTAAAAAGATACTTTCCTTAGTTTATTATAACAATATCAGTTAATATATGTATAAACAAAGAAATGTCATACTTTAATAATTTTATGAAATACTAAAAAAATGAACTATTTAATTATATTCTAAGGGACTGAGGTAAAACTTAATATTAATTTTTAGGCACCTTATGTGCTTTACATAAAATACAATTTTAGTTTTATATTATAAATAATTTGGACTAAAACCTATCATTAATCAAGTGGGCAATCTTCTTTCTAGCTAGGAAACTTGTATCCAACATTTGCTAAAGGTGAGAATTCTTGCCTATTTTCTTCACATCCATAAGTCAGTGCCCAGAATAGTGCCTACAGATACTAGATTCTTAATGAATATTCATTTAATTAGAATGACTCAGTCTAACCTAAATATTAAATTAACTCAAGATAAGAATAATTTGTCATATCAAAAATCAAGAATTTCTCCCCAGTCATACACACAAACATGCAGATTGTAGAAATTAATTTTTTTTCTAGATCTTGGTGTTTCTAGAAATGGGAAATTTCATTTGACAGATAGTTTATCTACGTCTAATTTTTCACTAGTTTTCTAATTAGATATAAAAACATAATGAAAAACTAACCAAATAAATCCTTTAGCTCTCTTAAATACATTACCCAAAACAAACAAACAAAAAACAAAGTTACAGCATTGTTTTCATAATACTTAAACGAAAACTATCTCAACTAGTTCATTGATAATATTTATCTTGCTTAAAAAATAAGTAAAGAGACCAAGCTCAGCTAAGATTTTGGTTTTGCTCAAAATCTTGTTTCTCATTCTCAATTTACTCTTGTTATCTCTTTCATAAGATTATTTTCTATCTTTTTCACTAAGTAGAAGTTGCCATTTTTATCCTCTGTAGAAATGTTTACCTCCTAATTTGTAAGGAATGTCAAAACCAAGAAATCTTAGGACTCTCAAATTTATTTTTTTCTAAAATGTTACAAACATTATTTTGGATCTACTTCCACTAATTGTGTTTTTTCTTTTGCTTAGAATAGATTGTTGATGTAAACTCCTTTCAATGTGTCAAAAAATTAAAGTTTATTTTTGTATGCCTTTGCTTATGGAAATGTTTTGAAATCTATATTGTGGGTATATCTTACCAAATACATATTCATTTACCGCTACTAAGTGGTCCAGGAGAGTTACCATACTGAGGCCATATTAACATAAATGTCTAGGCTTGAGTTACACCAACAATGAAGGCAAAGTGAGTTTGAACTTCAATCCTGATTTATGATAGCCTCAGATTAATGAATCATCATAGGGCTGACTATAGATTGGATGTTTGTGTCCCCCCCAAATTTATATGTTGTAACCTAATCCTTAATGTAATTGTATTTTGAGGTGTGGTCTATAAAAGTTGATCATGTCATGACTATGGAGACCTCATGAATGGGATTAGTGTCCTTAAATAAAAGGCATTCCAAAGAGCTTTCTTGCTCTCACCAGAAATGGGATCTGCCAGCACCTTGATCTTGGCCTTTTGAGCTTTGAGAACTGTGAGAAGAAAATGTTTGCCAGTTAAGTCACTCAGTCTATGATATTTTTGTTATAGTGACCAAAACAGTCTATGACAAGGCCTTATTATTATTGTTATTATTATTATGTTAATTTCAACTAAATTTTTGAGTGACATATTTTTCTATCCTCCACCCTTGCTAGTGAATGAACTCATTCTAGCCACTCTGTCGTGAGTAAAATAGAATTCGGGTTTTGTCCCAGAATTTTATTGGCATCTCTCTGTGATGCAGAGCCAAGATCCCATCTCTTATTATACAGCTGCTAAAACATACATCTCTTTGTTCCTAACATAAACATAGTAGGTAAAGCTTCACCATCTACCTACCATTCTAGTTTTCAGGTTTCTTTTTCTTTTAAGTCCCTGAGTGATATTTTTATTACTTTTGAAGACTGAGTTTATAGATGGATGGATAAATACAGTCAATTCTCATTATTTGTAGTAGTTTTGTCTTCTATAAAGTTCCTAAGAACACTGAATTAGCAAATCCTGAACCATTGCTTGAAGGGGAAATACAGGATTAGGTTGCTTTGATCCTCTGATCACCATATTTTCATCAACTGATCAATATGCACCTTTGTTTTATGTGTGTTTCTTTAAAGACACCCTGTTTAAAATGTGTTACTGATTCATCAACATTGAACTCACAGCTAATAGCCTTATAACTCATGCCTGAACTAAACTGCTCTAAGACAGGTATTTTCTCTGTAAAGCACCTTGCAGCCTTATTACACTTAGAAACAATGAACAAGCATTAGAGCTCAAAAAAGCAAAAAAAAAAAAAAAAAAGGCACTAAATAGACTGCAGAAAGAACACTTGTTTACTTTATGAAAACTGAAATAAGAAGGCAAAGTGTCACCTTATGTCTGACCTCAATTGGGCATGTGCAATGACAAAATCAAATTTTTCATTGTGTGTGTCCACAAATGGTCAGAAAAAGCACCCAGAAGGCATTGATTTGCGGACTACAAATAAATTTTAGTAAGTAGGCAAATCCACAATTCATAGACATGGAATCCATGAATAATGAAGTTGAGTGTAGATAAACAGATACATAGATATAGTTAAGATATGTAATATACTGGCATTTCAATTAAAGTAATACTGTAGCATCAGGAAACAAAAGTCTGAGCCTGTATTTTGCATTTTTATAAAAATATCCAACCCTGAAAAAGATATAAACTCTCATGCATTGCTGTGGGAGTAAATTGATAAAATTTTCTGTGAAGTGTTTTGGACATATATCAAAAAATTTTAAATTATTTAAATAAATGAATTTAGTCATTACTCTCCAGGAAAAGCAATCTTACCAGATTCTAAGAAATGTGCATGCAGATTAATAAACAGATATATTTACTGTATCATTAAATTTACTGTATAAAATTTGGAAAGAAACAAAATGCCCAGCCACAGGATAATGCCAACATAAATTAGATTTATTTATATAAAAATCACTGAGCACATATCATAGACTGTTTGAAAGCAATTTAAATTTATTACTATGGGAAGCTTCTAATATAAAATAAGGTAAAGTAACATGGGTATAAATATTATATATATATAACATTGTATTACCTATGTAAGTATTTCATACAACTAAATGCAAAATCTTTATAAAAATTGCTTATAGGTATTTGTTTTCTGTACTCTTACTTGTTTTTGCTATGAATATATATGTTTTTCATACTTAAGCAAAATAAATGGATACAAGTGAATATAAAATTGCTTTCACATGAATGATGTTTAGGTATTTGTTGAGTCCTCGTTGATAAAGTATTTTTGGTGGTAGTGGATATTAAGATGTGTGCTCAATAATATCCAAGGTCATGAATGTAGAATCACCTGTGAGATTGGCACAGTAAATAAAATGTAGAAAAAGTAGCACATGAAAATATTTTTTTTCTACTTTCTTATTCAAATTATACAAAATTTTCAGATACCTTCATAGGTGAATATATACAAAGATTTTTTAAAATGACTTCGTATTGCCCAAATCAAGATATAGTGTTCCTAGTTTCTGTGTACAGTAATTTTGAATGGGAATGTTGACAAGGACAATTGTGAAATACTGTGTGTGTACAAGAAAACATTTACTTTAATGATGATGCACAAACATTGGCAATGAGGAATTCAGGAAAGAACTATAGAATCACCTTTGAGTTGACATAACTTAATGAGTATATGACAGTTATCTCTAATTTTTGACAACTTTTACATTAAATAGGCAATATTCACAAACTGTTGGTAAAGAAATATAACTTTATTTTAAATGATATGAGCAAAGCTTTACAGAAAGAATTAAATTTATATATTTTATTTTTTATATAATTTTATATTTTATGTTTTATAGAGGAAAGTAGTTGGCATGTTAATAAGTTATGATTTGTTCAAATGTTTTACAGACAGTAGATGGTTTTTAAATATTTTATTTCTGCAAATATTCTGCCAGTTACTAAACACATTTTCTTCTATTGGAAATTGATTCCTGAGGAAATTTCTCTGCCTGCAGTTGTGAAACTAATTAATGCTGAATTCCACTTCTACAGTCATGTTTGCTACTACAGAACAAAAAAAAAGAATGTTGCCAAAACATGGTTAGAATTGCCAGAAAGCATGGTTAGAATTTTCATTTTATAAAAGCTGGAGTAAAAAATATAAAATATACCTCAAAATTCAAAGTTGACAGAATTTAAAAATTAAAATATGATTTTTTAAAGAACATGTCAGTTTTTACTTGAATATTTCTAGTTACTTCTACATACTTTTATACATTTGTAATTATTGTAAGTCCTATAAATATTTTGGCAGATATTGAAATGTTATCATTTAAAAACAATAGCATATTTTTGAAATAAAATAGATTTCTAATGTAATTAATTTTGAAAACAAATTTAATTAAAAAATAAAACAATTATTCTTTGAATTTTCTTAGATTACTTTTATATACTGCGTTTACTTTCTTCACTCACTTTTCTTTTTTGAAAATACATTAAAAATCAGTTGCTGAGAATAAAGAATCCTGAGTGTAGAATATGTGGCACCATCAAAAAAAAAAAAAAAAAAGCAACAGTCATTTCAATATACAAGTAGTTCAAATTTTTTAAACAGAGATAAAAATTTCATAAACTAAGGTAATAAGATTATTGATTTTGGTAAAAAAAAAAAAAAACACCAATTTTCATAATTTCCATAGACATCTTGATTGGTTAGAGAGGATGCTTCCCTGCCATTTTAATCAACAGTATTCTCCGTACAAAAATACTACTGGCCTTCGCTGGGACATATTTAACTCCAAAACTATCATATTCAACACTCTTAGTTTTTAAATATTATTGGTGTTTTATAAGAAATACAATAATCCCAAATCTGCATCTCCACCTGTTGATCTTATAATTTTGATTTGTTAATTTATGCTATTTCTTCCTTAACTGCTATTTTCTGAAATTAGGTGACCTTACCCCAGCGACACCGCAACTTATTCTTAAGATTTTCAAGGGACACTGGCCATTTTACCAATCTACCTGTAACTTAGGAGGACACTGCCAATTACAACTTGGCTAGAAAACATCATTTTAGTTAAATAAATGTCATTAACAGAAAATGTTCAAATCATTCAGACTGTATTTTACATATAACATATCTTGACTTGAGCTTTCCCAACCTTCATTAGTATTTCTTGTGGTTCTAATTTATCTTTTGGTACAAAATGTATTACAATAAAATGTATTAATATAGCCTTGGCAATGAGATTTTTTTGACTTGCATATCATTTATGTCATGGTACATATTTCCGATCATCAGCTATCTGAGAGCTTCTAATATGTTTCTAAAACTTCACCTAGAGTTATAAAAAACTTGGGCTTAGGTAGTTTTTTATTTCCTTGCTAATTATGTTAAAAATGCCAGAAGAATCTTGCTATTTATCACATGGAGCAACCACACAGCTTTGTCTAAGACAAATGCTATATGCAATTTGAAGTTCAGGGAAAATGATACAATTGTTGCTAAGGAACACTTAATATCATTTTATCATTATTTATCTTGTGTAAAAAGAAAACTTTAGAAATTTAAAGGATAGGTAAGAAAGAGGCTAAGTGTCTTTTAGGAAGAGCAGCATCACTGTGACATTTACACGACACTAAATTGTGTTTACATGGAGCCACTTGGAGAAAAAAACATTCTTTTTTTATGAATATGTTTTACTATTCCTAAGAAAATAAAGCATGTCTATTTCTGACGTTTTCTCTTATAATAAGTAATAATTTCAACAGACCCTAGGATATTTTGAATATCTAGTGAGAACTTACTTTCCACTTCAATTAAGAACACATGAGCATTTCTAATATTCCAATTCTACCTTAATTTTGTTTTTTCTTAGCCAAAGTTGTGCATCAGTATTGATTGATTAGCATGATTCTCGGCATAATATTTAAAATTTACAACAATTTTAATGGATTTAAAATATACTTGTTTAAAGTAGTTCAGAATTTATTTCACTGCCTCTGGTATACAATATGTTTATTAATATTTGACATGTATTTTCTGATTAAAAAATAATATTTGTTACAATATTCTCTGTGGTAAGAGATAGTAATTCTCTTTTAATAAGAAAGCAAAAGGAGTTAGCTACTGTGATTTCTGTAACTTAGAGACAGTGAGTGAAGAATATGTGGCACTACCAAAAAGAAGAAAGCCCTATTGAAGTTCCATTAAATAAAAGTATTTCATCATCAGTCTTATTTTGACCTCATCATTTTAGCAAAAAATATATATATATATATTATTGGGCATTTCTATTCTCTTTAAAATATATACAATGTTTTTTGTTTTGGGTTTTTTTTGTTGTTGTTTTCTTACTTTTCAGTTAATAGGCAGCTTTGTATATCAGGAAAAACAGAAACCAAAGGATTGATGAAATATATACATAAACAACAGTAATCCCAAGGATTCTCTGCAATGCAATGTTGATGATCTCTACTAATCTTTTCCCCTGAAAGAAATATGCATCATAGTCTGATCTGGTATCCCTTCTTTTTTCTTAATGCTGTGTCTCATTGAGCTGTCTCTGTGCCTCATTCCTGTCATCTTTCACATTTCTGTACTTCATATCCTCTCTTGTCACACTGTACTAGTAGTAGTCATAGGGAGTTTTATCTTTTTAAGGTGCTTAATATTTTGTTTATAACATTCACAAGTCTATAGTCTTGTTCATATTTTCTACTGCACACATCCAGACCACAATGGAATTTGACTGGTTCACTCATCAGCATACCACTGTCTTCTAAAAGTGCCTATTACTGAACCTCTGATGCAGCTAATATAAAACCCTCCATGATAATGTACTATAAGAACAATGTGATGTTGAATGCCATCTGAACTATTTTTTTCTCATTACTTAAAAGCTCTTTTACTACAGCAACTTCCCATCTCATACTACCAAATCTTATTTCTAAAACTTTAGTTAGACCTGACCACTAGACCTTTTGAAGTTTCTTCAGAGCTTGCTGCCTAACTCTTTATGCACTTTTACAGTTAAAAATGTACTGAATGGAAATGTTAATGCTTCAGCAGCTCCTGGGGCTTCTGTGAGCAAAGCCCTCTGCCAAGCACAAAACACTATGTTTGCCATTCTTATACTCCGTCTGTGTCATTAAATATAATTGGAATGTGTGTTGCTCACTCAGATAAAAATAAACCACCTTCAAGAATTTTGAAAGGTAACAGAGGGAAAAGAATCTTGAAAACAATAGACAGGATGAATAGACAGGATGTAACCAGCCTTTATTTTCTAACTATAATGATGGTAGTACTGGTTCTTTAACCAAAAAAAAAAAAAAGGAAAGAAAATCAGTATACCTTGTGAACTACAGTTAACTGAAGCATAGCTTTCCTATTCATGTCACTAAATTCTGGACTTCTCCAAATATGGCTGAGTAGAGTCATTGTTCCAGACTACCATTCAATCTCTATGACTAGTATTTTAAGTAAAAGTACACTTAATTTGTATAGATGCACTACTTGTCTAATAACAGACTGTTCTGGGTGCTGGTTCTCTGAAAGCATGTATCCTATATGTAGATGCTTCTTAGACTATGAATATGTACATGTCAAGGTTTCTGTTTTTTCGATGAGAAGAAGCTGCTGTGTATTCGCTATATTCTATTTGCACTCATTGGACTCAGATAGAATCAACTTCCCAGCCTCTCTTATAGACACGTGTGTCCATGCCCAAAACACCTGGCAAAGTTATCTGCCACCTTCTTCATTCTGTCTTTAATTTGATATGGATAAACTTTGGGGCCTGACATGGCACTGACACAAAATAGCAGGACCTGGATTTCTGAACTAGTGATCCAGAGTTCTCATTTGAACTACATATGAATGAGCCACTGACTTTTGTTTTGTTTTGTCTTGTTTTATGATTTATTTACCTTTTCAGGTATAACAGTTATATAATTAATATGGAAATTTGTTCAAGAAGTATAGCAATATTGCAACAAATTTCTAAAATAGGAGGCATTGTTTAGTGTTAGGAAACAGAAAAAACTAGAATTGGATCTTTGAGATCTAAAGAAAGTGTCTTAGAAAAGAGTGATTGTGTGTGGATTTTTAATTTGTATTTATTTCTTTTAGGAAGGTACTATGTAAGAGATTTGAGTTAAAAAATAAATTGGCTTGTTTCTAGCATAAATGAGAAAGGCACAAAAACCATTCAGAGATTTTTAGCAATGAAATCTTGAGCGAAAAGGGCTGCTTTTAGATACCAAACAGTAAGTGATGATGCTAAAAGAGAAATTGAGAAGGAAAGGACCATTACAATATAGCTCTATAACAAAGATCACATTGTTAGTGTGCATATCTCAAAACTAGTATCACAGGTAGATGTAAGTTAACTACCATTAAAATAAAAGAACATGAGATGCAATTTAAAAAATAAAACAGGCTCGGTAATTTTATCTAAAAAAATTGTATAGGTATATTACTGGCACATAGAATTTAGCAGCAAAAATCATACCGACTATCAAAGAAAGTTTAAGTCTGAAAATTACACAAAATTTGTATCTGCATTTGACTCCTAGGTACCCAAACACCGAGTACATATGCAGTCACAGATGGGGATGAACAAAAACAAACAAATAAAGAACACAACAAGGTCTGTGAGTGAAAATAAGCCACTAAGCTTTTAATCAAACACTGAAATGTGAAGACAGTAAAAGAGGGGTATTCTGCAGGGAGAAAGTAGCCTAAAACTTTTATCTACAGGTTAGATTGGAAAGGTCAGATATTGTCAGTTTTATTTTCAAATTTTCTCACTGTTCAAATTTTTGGCAGGTGTGAGGAATTTAGGTTGCGTTGGACATGGGGCAGGATTTAGTAACTGCACAACTGGGGCTGTAGTTGTCAATTTGAGTTTAACAAGAGAAGTGAAGAGGAACAGTTATTAGAGTCAGCGGAAAATTTTCCACCTTTCAACCTCTTTTGCGGGCATATTTGATGACCAGAAGAGTCAACTATAGGGGAATCTACTTTTTATCCTAAATTTATTTTCTTCTCCTTCTGGAAACAGAGCCAACATACCCTTTCCAACCTCTTACAGTGATGTAGGAACATAGGACACACACTGAGTGTGCCTCCTCAAGGCCTGGCCTTAGAAACCTCACACCAGCAAGACTCTTTGCTCTTTCCCCTTCTGGCTTGATGCAGCTAGCACAAGGTCCTTAAAACCCAGATGATAGGACATTGAAACCAGGGTGCCTGAATTACTGATTAGAGAAGCACTTCCTGCCCATCAGGAGCACACATTTAGATCTCATGTGAGAAAGAACTAACCTCTGATGAGTTATACTACTGGAATTTTGTAGATTATGTTTTAGTAGGTAGATTTGAACAGTTCCTTTACACCGGTACTGTGTTCTGGCTCAGCAATCTGTGTTCTGTGTTCTGCTCAGTTGCATACTCTTGTTCTGCTTCTCTATTCCTTGACATACTATAGCTTTGGAAAGCATGATATTATGCTGTGTGGGCAGAAAAGAAACTTCATGACTGGAGTGCCTACAACAAAATACCTACTTCTGTCATCAGGAGGAATTACAGGCACTCTGCTCTTTCTTATGTGAGTACGCCCCATTCTATAGGATTTTTGTAAGCCCATGCAACCAAATACATGCTATTATTTGGGACCCCCACTGACGGCCAAGTAGTGCTTTTCCTTTCATATACATTAATAAGAGGTATTGCCATTGCGGATTCAGTACATTGCTTCTCATTCTTTCTTTCGTCCAGGGTACTGGCTAATGCAATTGGCCCATGTGGAAGTTGATGGTCAATGGAAAAAAAATGTATATATCTGCACTCCATCAATTTTTTTGACCTCATTTATTATCACTCTCACCCTCTTTCATTATTCCAGCCATGGTGACATCCTGTTCCTTCTTCAAGCATGTCAAGGTCACTTCAACCTCTATGACCTTGGTACTATATATTCTACCTGATACAAAAATAACTTACTTATTTTTATTATAGATATCACATGATTTTGTTTATGGGACATTAATATTTCAATGAACAATAAAATAAAAACATAGATACCTTATATTATATTTATTATATTAAATTAACTTGTTTTCAATTGGACAAAAGCACTAATTAACTTGTATTAATCAAATTTATATAAGTTCTATTTTATTGAAAGTACTATAAAATAAAATGGAGGTTTATTCAAGTTATATAAAATTTGAATACAATTTTATCGAAATATAAACCATAATAATGTAAATGATAAGCAGTGACATTAATAACATTATTTTTTGATAAAATATTCATAATTTTAAGTTAAAATTAAAGGCAAAACACAAATTTCAATAAATAATCAAAATATTGAATCAAATATCTTTAAGTAAAGCTTAATGATTTAATTTATTAATTCATGTTACATATTTTTTAAAAACAAAACTATTGTAAAATTTTTAACATTTAATACCAATCTAGTTGCTAATGTAAAAAATTAGCATCATGCTTTACATGTTATCATAGAACTCCATATGCACTTTGAGTGATATACATTTTTTCATATTGAAAATGTTCCCCATTTGCAGTGTGCAGCTTTTATGAATAATGTGCTAATTTATAAGTTCCTCTTGCTGGATCCAACGGTTGTACTTATCAGAGGAACCTTTAATAATTAATATATGAAAAAATATGCCAAATTTATAAAATATTAACATCTTAATGCTATGTAAGAAGCCGTTCACACATTTGACATACTTAAGTGTGAAAATTTTTGGAAAAATGACCCCTCACAAGCTGCCTATAGCAGAAACACGATCAGTACTCTGAACCTGAGCCTTCATGCTTTCAGAATTCGCCCAGGTAATCACTTTAAACTTTCATTCGGTATTGCTTACATTATGCTCTGTGGTTCTTTTTTTTTTCACAGATCAGTGTTTTTAGCAGATGCTTTTTAAAATGCCAATGCAGTTTTCAGCCGCAGACACTGAGTCAGGGTTTAAATCCAACATCTGGCACTATATGTCAGCACCTGAGGTAAATAACACTTTTAGTGATGTACTTGTCTGGCCCAATAAACGTGTTCATTTGAAACTGTCATTGGTAGATACCATGATTTATTATAGCTCTTGCTTCTTCAAAATACTCTATCCACCACTCTTCAATAAAATATTTAGACCAAGAACAGTGCTGGATTTTCCAGCAGAGTCTTCTCCGTTATTCAGGTACTGGAATAGGAAGAATAGGAAGACCAGAGAACAGGAGTTGAGTAATGGAATAGAGATTGTTTTAAAAATGGTCATCATTTAGTGACACAGAAAAATGAAACAGAAATCAAGTTGGATGGCCAATAACTGCTTTTGCTACATGTGAGCTTCCAGTCTGTTTGTTTTATGCAGACCTAGTCAATGGAGCTTACCTGAGAGGATCGCTAAACCAGTTTTACAAGTAATACACATGGAAAATGTATATTTTTGATTTTTATGAAAAATAATTTCTAGAAGCGACTAAGAAAATGACTACTGTCAGTGACTTGAAATAAGAAAATAACTACTTTCAATAACATGGCAGAATTCAAACAGACCAGTATATCAGAATAAATAAAATGAATAAATTAGAATAGTCTAATAGAGAACTTTTTGTTTTGAAAGTGCAGTTATAGGGTTATGACATGTAATAATTTTGTCATACTAGAAGAACTGAAATACAAAAATGTATTTTACTAGATCCATATGTTAAATAATAAAAATTTACCTTTAATGTTGAAGATCACTACAATTCACATATTTTTATAGGTGCTTTTCTTAATAGCAAAATTTGTTTGCTATTGTTAAAAATATAACACTTGTTTATTCATTGTATTGCCTCTTGGTTAGTAGTATGATTTTTAAAATATTATTTGAGAAGCTAAATGTTTTTCTTGGTAAAGTATGTGCTAGTACAATGTATCTTAAAAATAGCAATCTAGTTATAGTGTATTATGATGACTAAATTTCCAGATTTACCAATGGAGGAAATTTGTCAAATATACTTTCAAAAAAGCTTCTCATGCAAAATATACTCTGGGTTACAAAGAATGATGGACATAAAATTCAAATATGAGTATTAAATTGGCAGAATTTGTACTAACAAGTTTTTAAAATTGTTAATGTGTACCATGACTGTGGTATGTTTAATGAAAAGCAAAATGTGGTTTTTACTTCTATACAACAAGCAATTATATATACCAAATGAGCAGAAGGTTGGTATGATGGTGTGAAAGGTAATACATATACAGATAGGCTAATGTCATGTTAATTATTAGTGGAAAACCAAATATTTCTGTTTTATTAACAGTATGAGTGACCATAAAGCATGCCATAGGCTTACCAAGAAGCATTCTTCTTCTGACATACTGACTTAAACATGCTCAGTTATGACTGCTTTACTTAAGTTAACATAAGTTCATCTGATGTGAGTCCTGTGTGTGTGTGTGTGTGTGTGTGTGTGTGTGTGTGTGTATGTGTGTATTTTGAGAGTATGAGTGAACATAAATGTGTACCTGGATCTACTTCAATGTATACACACAGCTGAAAGACTGATTTTATCAATGTTTTCTTTAATAGTAAAAAAATATATATTTTTATTACTTCCTGGTCCCAAGTCCTAACATTTATATCATTTTTTATAATCTTGAAAAGTATCACAGGGAAGGCATTACCTTAATTAATGATTATCTATTAAAAGTCATTAAAGTATATGGTCAACTATATTTTGATGGTGAGGGTTTCCTAAAATTTTGAACATAGGGAGATGCTACAAAGTTATCTGAAGTGCCAGAGTCTCTTAAATGTAATGAGTACCTTTAATGCCAGAAATCAGTAAAGAAAAACAGTCATTTAAAGGATTTAGTTACTCCATGGTCCTGTGCAAATCTATTCCTATGCAAAGCCATGTATTCCTCAGGGACCAATGCATTCAAAATGAACCTTTGGTTTTCAAAACAGCCTATTATAAACTATGTGGATTTGAACATCAAAATACTAAGCTTCAGTTGCTGAGACTAATGCTCTCTTACACAATCAAATTTATGAACAACAGATCATGATGAATTACTTTTAAAAAAATCAATAGAAGTATTATTATTTTATGCCGCTAAAGGCAAATGGTCAACAAGTACAGAAAGTATAAACCATTTCTATATTTTTATGAGTTACAAGGACTAATAATTCAAAAATATATACACCATAAAGCTATAGAAATAATATTTTAAAAGCTATAATATCTTTCTCTCTTTTAACTCATTTATATAAGTAGAACTGCTAAGGAAGCATTTGAAGTTAGCAACATAATGACAGGTAGTAGTTTAATAGACCTTCGGAATATATCTACTTGGTAAAGAATATTGTACAAGAGAACTTTAAACATATTGGGTGTTTAGTAATGATAAAGCTGCATTACTTGTTGAAGCAGAGAAAATAAAGATGATAAAATTACATTATCCATGAGATTACAAACTATAAACTATTCATTAGACTCTACAGAATGTTTTCTCAAAAAGTCATGATCATTTTATATAGTTTTTGCTGATTTTTATCATTCTAATCTTATTCTGTTGTTTCCATTAGAGTTAGAATATTCTATGATAGAATTATACATTCTGTAGTTTAATAGAAAAAAAAAACACAACTGGATCATTTTCCCAATACTTGAAGGATAATATTTTCTTTTCCTTTCATGATTTCATGTCAGTTTTTCTTTTAAAGTCTCTGTTTTGGGGATGTCCTATGGAGCTACATGGTAGTCAGTATAATCACTGTGTTATCACTTGCAAGACCTCCAGCAAAAGGCTCAAAGACTGAAAGACCAGGCACATCTATGAAAGTAGATTCAGAAGGCAGGTCAACAGCAAATAGCATTTGAGAAAGCATAGATCTGAGCAGTTTGGAATTAACAACCAAAAAAGCTGGTCATTAGAAGGTGGGCATAGTTATTATGCTTGTATAAAGGCATGACTAGTGGATATTTGTGGAAGCTTACTTTCTTTTAAATATCATTTCCATATTTCAATAAGCATCAATAATTTGTGGCCCCACTTCCCAAGATATAAGGTAGAATTCCCTACTGCAGTTCTCCTGTCTTTGCATCTAGGTTTTAGACATATGATCTAAGTGCTGTCATTCAGAGGCACCCACTGAGTTCAGCATAGAGAAAGCTGAAAAATCCATCACTATTTTGAAATTTAATTTTTGAACTTAAAAAATAATATAACACATTTCACCGTACTGGTCAGTAAAATGAAGCCCAGTTCAGAGTCCACAAAGAGAAGGAAAACATACACAGGCCAGTTGTTTGTACCTCTTAAAAATTCTATAAACTACCCATATTCCTTAATAAATTGTTTTTTTGATTGAACTAGGTAAATGCAATTATATTTCTAAGTTAAAGAATGTGAATGAAACAACATGAGACCTCGTGAATATAAAGACATGCCTTTTGGTAAAATGTTTTTATTTTTCATTCCAAAAAGTGTGGGTAAAATTGTATTGGAGTGAGAGAATAGGTTGATAAGATCACAATAAAACCAGCAATAGTATTGACTAATTTCTGAGCATTTGAGACTAGCTTTGAATTCCTTATATCTGCCTGGGTTATAAGAGGAAGGAACTCAAATTTAAAGTGTGAGTCAAACCAGATGGAATCATGGTGTCCCACCTTCAAGAATGAGAAGATCCGACATCTCAAAAGGAAGACATGTCATTCTATAGGTTCCTGTTTAAATTCCACTGTTACTATTTTAACTCAAATGTATTTGCTTACTTCATATTTTTTAAATGAATTTATTTATTTAAATTACTTTCAAGTATCCAGTACATTGGTTAGACACCTATATTGTTCATAAAATGATTTATTTAATTGCTCCCTCCCTCCTCTGGCTTTTCATTTAGCCATCATATTAATCTCATATTCTTATAGTTTATTTCTTGCCTCATAGGGAGAATTTAGAGAAAAACTCTAAGTAAAATAAAGGGTATATGGTGAAGACCAAGAAAAAGGAAATCATTTGCCAAATACTTTTTCTTAGAGATTTTCCTTAACTTGTTGCCACTTGGTTTATCTTAATCTATCATGAAAACTTAATCTTTAATGAAAGAACACATTTCTTTTACTTATTGCCATATTTTTTTTATTTTAAAAAGCACATTTTCCCACATTTAACATTTCTGAAATCAGAATGGTTCAGATCAATGAGAGAGTATAGTATCTGTTATTATGCTAATAGGTCTTTTAATAAAAACAAGAAAATACCAATTTGGCTAATAATCTATTCCATTAATGTTGATGAGTCAGTTATAGAATACTAACATAATATTCATCATCATGTAATAAAATGACATTATTAATCATCAATACCAATATATGCATAAATTAAAATCCCCAAGTGTGATTTGTAGTGTCTTCCATGCCACTGAAGATTAAAGGTGGTGCGTGGTTGCCATCTACAACTGTAGTACACTCAGTGCAGGAGGCTACTCCCTATTCTAATTTTGCAAGGTGCATTGTTGGAGGTCTTTATTCATAAAGAGCAAAACCTTTCTTATATTTACTGTCTTGTCTTTTGCATTTTTAAAAAAGTTTTTTGCGACATCAACAAAGAGCTTTTCAAAAGCCAATATTCACTCCAAAGCTAAAAAAAAAAATCAATTTACTTTTTAGTGTATGTTCAGATCCCAGAGTCTAAACACAATTTTACCAGGGAGAAGTTGGTATTGGGATGGGGCATGTGGCTAGATTTAGAATACAAATAAAATTACTATTAATTTTATTATTACATTTTATTTTTACTAAATGTCACTCATTTACTATTAAAGACAAATAAACACTTTTAATTAATACTATGACTTTTGGCCCAAAATGTTAATATGTTTTATTTATGCATTGTGTTTTCTTCCCTTTAAATAAAATAATTAATTTAATCTTATTACTTCAATTCATATTTATGCTTTGATTTGCTTTTTATGTGCAATTATTTTCACACTGTTTTTAATAAAATGTAATGATATTTAATGTTAAATTTTGTCTTACTATGTTAAGATTGCTTAGTCTTCTAGTCTTACTGGGTTCTATGTATGAGTGGAGTGGAGATTGTGTGTGAGGATCAGTGTTATCAAAACAGGAACTCTGCTGCCTACACCTGGCAGAGGCAGGCAACCTTTTTGACGATACATCTTGTATTAATTTTCTAGGGTTGCTGTAACAAAATACCAAAACCTGTGTGACTTAAACACAGAAATTGATTGTCTCACAGTTCAAAGGGCTATCTGGAACATGCTCCTTCTAAAGGCACTAGGAGAGGATCTATTCCAGGTCTCTCTCCTACTTCTAGTAGCTTGCTGGAAATTTGTGGTATTCCTTGGCTTATAGACATTTCACCACCATGTCCACTTTCATGTTCCTGTGGTGTTCTTCCTGTGTGCATTGTTTATGATGACAGCCATATTGGACTAAGGTCCACACTAAAGACCTAATCTTAATTAAATATGCAATGGTTCCATTTTAAAATAAGGTCACATTTAGAGCTACTGGTTAAGACTTCAACATATGCAATTCAATCCATAATACACCTGTAGAAAGATGTGGAATAAAGAAATAAATGCCATTGCACTTTATATATTTATAGATTTATAGCCACATTCTCTCCTAGCATTCTTGGAAACTGTATTTGTTTATAAAATGCTTGAGGTTTTAACAAACTTTGACAAAGCCTTTACTATTTATTCTGATATGAAAACATTAAAAAGAACAAAAACTTAATAATAAAAATTATCCCTAATTATATTAGTTTATTATGTTGTTAACCCTGCTACTTGTGATTTAGAAGTGGTGCTGGGGAGCAGTGTGAAGAATGTGAAGTTAGGAACAGCACAGATTATTGATGAGAAAGGATTTGGAAAATTATCTACATGTGTTAAAGTACTCTTATTGGTTTTGTTAGAATATTGTTAAAATATTTTAGGTATTTCTGATTACTTTCTATTGCTAGTCAACACTACTTTCCATATCCTATGAAAGTTAAAATTGAATTATGTTCTCTGATAGAAAAGAAAATAAATCTTCAAAGAAAAGATTTTATCCTTTATATTTTGTTGTTTTTTTCATAATAGAAGCTTTATTATTTTTAAAGTGTGCTTTATTATTTTTTTAAGTTCAAATAACAACAAAATTTTGTATTCATTTAAAAATATTTTTTATGAAATGCAAAAATAATAGTTCTCTCATAGAGAAGACTTTTAGTTCAGAGGATATTTTGTCCTGAAAACATTTCTTTGGGCCACCTAAATGACTACTACTCATGTTATATAGATTGAAAAGGTCATGCTCAAGCATCTCTTTCATTACACAGACCATTAATCAGAAAATTGCTGCCTAGTTCTCCTTTAAAGCTTTTAATGTTAGAAGTGTGTGTGTGTGTGTGTGTGTGTGTGTGTGTGTGCATGTGCGCGCTTTGAAACTTCTGTTTTGTTTTTTCTCCTTACAGTCTTTGATTCTTAATGGCCTCAACAAAATTACTTGCACCTTTGTTGGGTTTCATTGTTGACAGAATTATGTTGTTGAATTATTCTGTTCAAAAAATTCTGGAGCTTGATCACTACCTGTGTATATGAATCCATATTTTTCTCTGCCATATCCATGTGTCTTCTGAAGGTAATAACCAACAAAGGTAAAACCAGTGAATGACTAGCACATCACCTGATTCTAAATTTATTTAATTCTGAATTTAATAACCAGTATACTTGGAAAAATCATTGGTATTTCCCTCCATTGGGTCAAATCATTCCCTTAATCTTTATATAAAATTTTCTTGTTACCTTCAGCCACTCTTCCACTTTTTAAAACATTTGCTCACTTTCTTTTTCTTTTTTATGAATTGGAATAGGACCTTCGACAATAAGCCAATCTCTTTCTATACATGAGAAGATAAAGCTATGCTGAAAAGAGAAATCATTGCTTTCTTTTATACATATAAGAATGTGTGGAATATAAAGACACAAATCCTACTTTTAGACATTTCGAGCAGAGAGCATCTCTGCGTATTAATTATGTGATCTTCATTCTCGCTTCTAATTCTCCTCATCAGTCTGATGCTTTATCATTAGCTTAATTCATTTGTCTATAATGTTGCATATAAGTTTTATTCATAAAATGATTCTATCCTCTCAAGTAGCTTACCTGTATCTACTGCATTAATTGTATTAATTCTTAGGTTGAAAGAAGACTACAAGTTGCAAAATCATTGCCTTCATTTCTATTATTGTTGAAAGGTTAAAGTCCCATTATTATACCCGAAAAAATATTTATAATTTTATTTTATATGATACTGGTTTACTTTACAATATAATTTCTAAAGTAGAAGGTAAGTAAATGAATGTTATTGAGATAATTTGAATTGTATTCTACTCAGTCTTTGAATAACCTATATATCATCTTTAAAAAATATGTTTTTTCATTCTTTGGAATATGTTGTTTAAGAGACTTTCCTTTGGCATAATTTACTAAGTTTCTATCTAAAAACACAGGTTTTCTATGATTCAAAATTCTTGGGTGATAAATATCAAATATGACAGAGTTATAAAGTAATCTTAGCTCAAATATGAGAGTCCAAATATTATGACACATGTTCAAATAAATATTACATATATATTCAGTTCGAATATAAGATTAAGAATTGATGGGAGATGTCAAGGAATAAAACTCATACCTAAATGTGTATACATTTGTCCAGGATCTTGTTGGACCTCAACACCCTGGAGAGTAGTACTATGCATACTTTGAGGTAGTGGCTGCTTCTCAGATTTCTGAATGGGTGTGGTGAGGCTCATATGAAAAGGACCAAAATAGGTTAGAAATTAAAATCAGCTGTCACTGCCAGTGAAGAGCACTACTGGGGAGCCACTGACAGGAATAGCAAAGAAGAAGGAGCAAGTCTTTGTCCTTCTTTGTGTATTCTGGTCTCTTTCTACTGTCCTCTATTAGTATAACATAACAAGAAGCCAACTGATGAAAAAGATATGTACTTTGCAGATTCCCATCCCTGGCATCACAAAGTAGGCCATAGATTATTAGTTTTAGAGTTGAAAGAAAATAGTTTAACAATTGGCAGACTAATAATCAGCCAAGAGCTTTATTGATGCCTCAGCCACCACTGTCTTTTTCTTTGTTCACACACTTGTTCTTGTCAAGCCTGTCAATATCCCTCTGGCAATAATGCAAGAACAGTGTGCTTTCAGTGCCCATTTATCCCATCTTCTCTCTGGTAGTGTCCTTGGCTAAGACTCTAACTCCTATTCCAGCTCCAAATCTGGAGCTTAAGGCAATTTTTACAAGATTTTTTTGTACAATTATTTTTTTGCCAGATTAATTTTAAAATAGATAACATTGTGTTAAAATTTCTACTAGGTATACTTTTGAATGGAAAACTTGATATGGCTGGACAAATAAAACAAAATAAAACTAAAACACTTTTCAAAAATGAGGAAGATTTAGATCTATAACTTATATTAAATAATTTTGTGAAGTAACAATCCTGACTAAAATTGCCCAAGAAATAAAAAAATTAATAAGCAAATGTCTTTATTGTCATAATAAAGATGATTCAGTTTTGTAGTATTTTTAAAAAATAAAATTGTTCCTCATAAAACATTGAATTTTTAAAAAATTTAAATAAGAAAGTTTGGGTTCAAATTCTATATTCAACAGTTATCAACTATTAATTATCTGACTTTGGAGAAATTCATATAACTACTCAAAAGCTGAGATTTCTCATCTAAAAAATGGGAATTGTAACAATAACTTAGTGTTTGGAGGGTAGCTGTTCATTCACACATTAGAGGACATATATGATAAAACATGAATCAGTCTTCATAGACAAGGGGTTATGATTATTTTTAAAAATCTCAAATTGACTAAATACATAAAGATAATGTATTTAGTTAAGTAAATAAAAGGTCAATAAATTGGCTAGACTTCAGTTAAATTCGATAAGAAATTAGGGATTTTTCTTTGTGATTCTCTGAGCTCCCCATCCTCTACCTTTCTTTTATCCATTATTTTCACAAATTTTTTTTTAATTTTCCTGAGCTTAAATAGGTACCCACCACAATGCAAAATAAAAAGAGAGTTTTCTTCCCCAATTAAGAAATAAAAGTCTTAAATTTTTCTCTGACTTAGCCATCCTAACTCAAATGCACAGACCTGAACCAGCAGAAGCAAGCAAGAGACTAAAGTAACTGATTGGCTAAAAAAAATCTGAGGAAGTATGAGTTCTAAGTTAGGTTTCATCAAGGTTGTTTCTCTATTTATTTCTATGCAGTTTTTTAAGCTACATGTTGCTCTTACAGACTCTTTATTTTTGTGGTAGATTTTCCTCAAGTTAATGAGGCTCAGTGGCCCGGGCCAGTGGCCCAGGCTTCATACTATAATATCATAAGTTTGAAAGGAGAGAGCTGAGTTTTTATGACCATTTATTGAAAGTCCTTGACTTTATTCTTATAGCAAACTTATTTCATCTGATATAATTATTTTGTAGAGTAGATAATAAAATATTTCTGATTGGCTTGGAAGAATCACAGACCAATTCTAGATTTGAGAATTCTAAGTAAAATTTAGGTGTCCAAAAATGGAGACTGGTGGGACAACCATAGTATTCATTGCAATCCCCTATAAGAACAGTGATTATAAAAGCGATCAACTAATTTGAAGCTTGCCCCTAAAAAGAACAGATCTGAGTAGGAGAAAAATTTAAATTTATTCCACATGAAAGTCATCATAAAAAGCAGTTATATAATTGCTTTTTTAAAAAACATTTTCTTGCTTTTTTCCACTTATTTAAATACTATTATGAGCCAGAATAAAAAAGAGAAATACATTTATTCAATTCTCATTGTCAGTGAATGTGTTGTGTTATTAATATAAACACTGTGATCAAATCCTACTAATAAGAATTACCTAGGAAAAATAAAATAAAAGAATGAATAGATGTAATATAACTAAAAGTAAAATTACTAGGTTAGTGGACATATATACACTCAGCTTCAGTAGATGCAGTGAATCAAAAATGTAAAATTATTACATCTAAATGTACTGAGGGATGATCAGATGATTCTGATATGCTAAACTGTACATTATGTTGTAGCAATTAAGATTCTTAAGCTAAAGTAAAAGCAAAAATAGGAATCAATTTCTTAAGACACAACTGCCTCTAGAACAGTGTAGATCTATTTGCTTTTAGCAAAATATTTGTATCAATATTGTACAGTTATAAAAATCAGAATATTTTCTTCTCATAGCATCTCCTTCCATCCTTGTAAAGACAGATGTATGTTTAGCCTGTAATGTGTTGTTTAAATGCTGCCAAATGCTTTAGCTTGCCTTTATCACTTACCTCTTTATGCTTTTCTCATTGGATTTCACTTGCGGTTAAAAAACCAGGGGAAACATGGTGCCATATGGCAAACACTAGATGTAGATGATGTGCTGTTTCTTGTTTCCAAGAGCAGTGATGTACACCACAGTCATTTGCTTGGATTCAAGTCCCAAACTCCCTTAATGTTTTAGCATATGAACTATTTGGTGTCAATTCACTTTTACTACTGAGAGCCTATCACAGACAAGTACAAACCATTAGGAAATGTAACCACGCCTAGAACTCAGACTACTTCTGTACCTTACATAAAATAGGCAAATAAAAATTTCAATAAGATATGAAAATATGCTTCTACACTGAGTTTAGTTTGTGATAAAAATCAAATTAAAAACTCAAAATTGTAGGTTATAGCAAATATCAGGAGCTTATGTTTATACTCTTATCTATTATCTTTCACTAATTTTTAGTTTTGAAAAATTCTCATCATGACTTCTCTCTCTCTCACTTTGGTAAGTGATTTCCAAAGGAAGGGAATGGGAGTGAATAAAAGACACCTATCAATACAAGATACAAAATATCTGAATTTACTGATAAAATGTGTGAAAGTAGAGGTTTCAGTTTTGGTGCATCTGTTTATTTGGGCATATTTGGTTGGCTATAGCAGTAACCAGTAACGAATTTTCTCACATCAGTAACCAAACAGAGAAAACATGGACTTTTTACCAATGGTTTTCTTCTTTTTTTCTAAGGGAGGAACAATGTTCACAAAAATATCAACAAGATAACTTTTATGCCCCATAGAACCAAGTTATTTAAATAGTCCTAACAAAAAGGAAGACTGAGAACTAAGCATTGAGAATTTTTGGACTTTATAGAAGAAGAAAGATTCTGCTTAAAAGGCAGAGAGTAAGAGAAGAGCCATAACCATATTATTTACCATAGCAGTTAAATTTCCTATTTGCCATTTAAAAGCTGTTAAGTAATGTATAAAACTACTGATTTATGAGAGAATAGTAAATACGTATTTATTTGGATGTATAGAAATGTACTAAAAGCATTACTAGAAGTTTGAGGAGAGATCGCCTCTGGGGAATGTTGAGAACTTATCATTTACTGCTTTTTCTAATTACATAATCAATATTTATTCAAAGTAGTGTGTGTGTGTGTGTGTGTGTGTGTGTGTGTGTGTGTGTGTGTGTGTTTTGGCTCTTCCAAAGATTAACTGCATTATTTTAGGGTATCATTGTGAGCCAATATCTGCTATCAAATTTATTACCCTTAATTAAATTTATTTTTAATATCCAAGAATTTTGGACTTGAGGAATGCACTGTGCCCTCAGGAATGCTGTATATTCCACACTTTTTTTTTTTTGAGTAATCGAATTTACCTTAGTAATTATTTCTGAGGAGCTTACTGCCCGTAGGGCCTTTGAATGGGTCAATGAGAGGTCATGTCACATTTAGGAAGTACAAGGAATTTGGCTGGTTCTAGTGATTGTGTGTGTTCATGAAATGGTCATTTAATACAAAAGCTGAATTCTGCTAATTGGATTTCCCTAGGGTCGCTTCAAATCAGAAAATGTTTTAAAAAAAAGGTGGGGTGGTGGTAGTGGTGAGGAACTATATTAAAAACAGCCAGAGGACACACTTACAAGGTTTATTACAAAAAGCTGTTAAATCTCATGAAAATTTAGAGCTTTGCCTTTACAGATCCATTTCATTCAACCCTGCATGTTCTCAAGTTGTTACATTTTTCTAAAGTTCCCCAAAGTCAGTTAACAAAGAAGTAGTCAAGAGGATGGAAATTCATGGGCTGTCTTTTTTAAAGTGTTTATGTAAATATCGTGTTTGTATTCATAGATATTTTACATTTAAATATTTTAAAAATCAAACCATTGAATAATTTTAACATTCTCATCATTACAAAGTATTGAAAAATACTGAGATATGATCTTTGGTTCTCAGAAAATCTAAATATTTTGTAAAATAAAATTACAAGCATACTTCTTTGGATATCCTCAAGTATCTAACAAAGTGTAATTGCTGGAAGGTTTCAAGTTTTATATTAAATCTGCTTTATTTCACAGACAAGACCTCTAAAAAAAAAAAACAAGCCCTTTTAGATTTATCTTAAGTTAGGATTTGCTGTATTTTTCATAATTTTCTCCATGATGGCATGAAGAGTTGATTAGATGAGTCATCTGACAAAAGCCCAACAGGCAAACCCAAAGCCAGTTCCCAGTTTATGTATTTGCCTTGAAATGGATGGCAGATATCCTATAAGCTCAACTGACATAACACCTTTATTTAGCTTGGATAAGTTCTTCATTTTCCATCACACCCTTCAGTGTTAACTTTCTCACTTTATTTTTGTTTCTTTAATTTATATGTTACTGCTTCGTGTCTATATTTTCTCTTTTTATCCTCCCTAAATGCTTATTTAAGAATTTTTTGAGCAAAATATTATATTATTCTAGATATTTAGAAATACTATAGTGAACAAGAAGCATCTAGAAGAACTTACATATTTGCATTACAAATGATGACTGTCTTATACACTTTATCTGCCTTTTGTATTTTACTTCTTCCAAACATTTGTATTTATAAATGTTCCTTTGGACATATTTAAACACCCATGCCCAGAAAGGTTAAGAAGAACCATTGTAGGATTAGCACAGTATTTTCTGCTATAAATTCAAGAGATCCCAAGATCCATATCTTTCCTCTCTTCTCTATTCTCTGGGCATTTCCCTAGCCCACATTATCATGCATACCTCCACTATTCATCCTGGGTATTGTACCAGATTTCTCTCTTTTTTATTCTGATGATTCCAGATATGTTATCAAAATATAAACATATTGCATTGATCATATTATAAATTACAAATAATTTCTGAAGTTGAAGGCTTTCAGGAAGGTGACCCCGACTATTTTTCACTAATCTACCTCTTGCCTCCTGTTCTCCAAATTGAGCTATTATGTACTCCATGAAATTGGGCTATTTTCAGATTTCATGCCTCTGAAAATATACTTTTGTCAAAATGAAATAGCTTTCCCCCCACTCTTTTCACATTTCCAAGCATCTTTTAGATTATACCAAATGATCTTTTTTCCATTTAGGATTCTTCGATTCTCTAAGCTTAAAAAAATGAGTACTTTCTGTGAACTTCTATAGCATTGTACCTAGCTTTTATTTCTTGAGACACATTCTTTTCTATCTTCTGTATTACAGATAGTTGTCTCTACTTTATATTCTTTAGTTAACTCCAAACTTCCAGAAACTAGAGTGTCATAAGACTAAAGTATAGATAATTTTCTACTCTTCTCATTAGATGAAGAAAATAACTTTTGATAACATGTAATAATACCATCAGAAGAGAGAAAGGAGAATTAATTTTATTTTTTTCATGTGTCTTAGTTGGGAATTAGGATATATAATTCTAGTCAGTAGCAAATAACTGAATCATATTCAATTATAATCAGTTAAGACAGGTCCAGAATTTAATCTGTCTATTGTCTAGTTTTTAAAACTTTGGTTCGTAACAATTTGCTCACTTTTCAAGATATAAGTTAAAATAAATTTGCAGTCTACATCCAACACTAAACTTTTTTTGTTTGTTTATTAAAAAGTAACTAACTGTTGAGTGGCTGAACATGCAAGTGCATGTATCTCCTAAGTTTTTCAGGGAAAAAGAAATAAGGACAAATTCTTGAGATAAAAGTTATGCAGTACTGAGATTTCCTGAGAACATTCAAGGTCAAAATGTATTTCTGGTTTTAAAGCTCAATATATCTATATGATATCTTTGCCTCAATTAAATATATACATGCAATTTAAAGCATGAGTTCTTTTTTTATTGCTTCAAATATTCCCCAACAAAACTTGGAAAGTAGAAAATGCATCCTGTTAATAGTTCATAAAGACTAAAACCCCGAGTAAAGTATTGTAATACAACCATATTAATGAACAAAATATTTCACCCACTACATTCTAAATTTTATGCATATGTTCTAATTTTCATCTTACTTGGTGATGGGAGCGTTAAATACAATTAATTTATTTTTTTGCTTGCCTTTGTTTCCATCACATCCTAGTCATAATTTTGTGTTTATCTCTATGTGATTTTCATATTTTTAATTATTTTTTCAGTTCCTTCTTTTCTAACCAACTCTCGAGTGGATGGGAGATTTTGAATGTGCTGCTTTAGGCTTTCTTCTCACTTACCATTTTCTTTCTAAGTTATCTTATCCCCAAAGTGCATTTCTATTAAAAAATGTCTTTTAATTTTCTGCAGATATATATCTGTGAATTTAATATATGTATTTGAATTCTCACAGGCCTCCATTAGGCAAACTTAGTGTATTCCACATCAAAATACTTTATCTTGATTGGCTTCCTAACTCTTTAAAGTGCACCATAATCTTCTAAATTAAGCCAGATGATTGGGACTCATCTTTGGTTATCTGCCCCACTCACCAAGTTAGGCCAATTCTAGCACCTCAATATCTCAAATCATCCATATCTCCCTTTCTCCAAAATGCCCAGCCCTGAAGCAGAGTCTTCTTTATCACTCCTAACATGTCTCACAGGATTTACTATTGTTCAACAAACCATATATTTTTTTCTCTATAATGCAATGTGAGTGAACATTAAAATTCAAATATAATTATACCACAACCTTGCTTAACACATTTCAGAGGCTCTTTTCCTTTGTATGAAGTTTAATATTTAAATGCTTTCTGCAAACTACAAGACTTGCTTTCATTTCAATCACTTATATCTGTTTCTGTCTTGTTTCCTATGTTCTAGTTAGTTTTCTTTCAGTTCTTCAACCATTCTGTGCCTTTCTCCTGCTTTACACATTCACCAGTTATTTTTCATCTGGAGCACACTTCCTCTTTACATTCATCTGCTCACCCAACCCCAGTGTTCTTGCACTATACACATAAGCTATCTCACCTAAATACTTATCATGACCTCAGAGCATCTACAATTTTTCAGAAAGACTTTCATGATTCCCAGTCTAGCTAAATGTCTCAGTTATATACTTCCCTAATATCTTGCTTGACATATTTAGTCATATGTTCTACATCTGGATTATCAGCTACATTGTCATTTCTGTGTGAGCACGAACTGTAACTTCTAAACGTATAAAACTTAGTAGATCTGAGTGTTTACTGGATGGAGAAACTAACCTACCACTGTATCTTGAATTTAAAAGGCATATAATAAATATTTGAATAAGTTAAGTTTTCATATTAAAAATATACATGCCTAAATAATGATAAAAAGAAGGATCTGTCTGTGCTTATATCATTTTGCCCTTCTCTAGGGAAACCCAAACAAATAAATAATAATGAGTTGTTGAGATTAGTACTACTATCTCTTTTAGGTGGTATTTTATCATTTTACTATTTGTCCTTTTCTGGGAATATAGACTAGAATGAAACTGTTAAAGAAAAATTAATATCTTTTGACTATAAGTTAAAAATTAAATCATAATGATAATCTATTAATGAAAGCAAATATAAGGCTTGAGAATCATGTACTTGTCTTTGCTTTGTAATATTTTAAATATTTTAATATGAATTATTATGAAAATATTACATCAATTGACATTCTGGTAATTACAGTACAAATTCAGCTTATATTTGTGAGAGTAATTTGTTTGAACATATAACTATATATTCAGGTCTAGAATTTCTAAGAAAGGAACACAATAATAAATTAAGATCTTTGATTATATATATATATATATATACACACATACATACACACACACACACACACACACACACACACACACACACACACACATATATACCCAAAATAAAGAATAAACTGGAAGGTAACCGTGTTTATGGTAACATGGTTTCAGGTCTGAATTAAGAATAATGACATTATAATTAATAATGGAAATAAGCAAGTTTGTACATTTCAATTTACCAATAACACTCTTATTAAAATTAAAATTAGACTAAATCTTTGTTCAAATAAGACTCTGCCATGGCTCAGTCTATTGCTTTTAAATACAATGTAGTATAGATTTTTCTAAAGTCGATTATATCATTTTTATTTTCCCTTTGGAAATAAAGTTCATCAACATTTTTTCTCCTTCTTCACTTTTTCTCTTAGCTATTATACAAGTTTTATATTTCTTTTTATGAGGGAAAGTAATATATATTGAATCATCTAAAAATATCAAGATTCATGCTGGATTAATAGGACTGTGAAGAAATTTTCATGTTGAAATATTGTATTATTGCTACAGTCCTCTTGCTCATCACTCAGTAAAACAGTACTTTTGAACTTTCTTGCTTCAATTCTTTTTTTTCTTACACTATTATTCTTCAGGAGATTTGTCCTTTCTTGCTTGCTTTACAGAGATATATTTTTTTTGAAGAGCTCAGGTTTTTTGTAAGAGCACCTCTTCTCTTTAGCCTTTTTGAATCGATCAACCTCTAGAAAAAGCTAAATAATTCCAACTTTATCCTTTATTTCTGGTCAAGAAACACAATTGCACCTAACTTGTACCATTTCAAAAACTCTCATATTATTGTTGAATTAATGACTCAGCAAAACATTGTGCTCTGAACAACTAATTCATTGATTCAATCAAGAGAATACCATTAAAGACAACCATTATGATCCAGTTTCTAGAGATATTTTTATTGATATCACTAGTTAATTAAATACATTGAGCAATTTTTAAAAAGGTTAAAAGTCACTAATTTTTTATAAAAACTACATTTTTCTATTTTCTACATAATAATAAGAAAATATTTCTCTCAGTGCTTATATAAACATTAAAATTAAGTTAACCTAAGGACTTGTCTGCAAAGTTATATAAACTGCCATGAAAACATTAACTAGTGCATAGTGATTGATAGAATATGGATGTAGGGTAGCAAAGAATTGGGAAACAAATAGGATTCTAGAAGACTTTATTAAGTATATGTTAAAATTTTCACTTTTAATGATGACACAGAAGTACGAAAGAGTTTCTCTTGTAAATAGGGGAAATTTTTTGTTGTAGTTTCTTTAAAAATATGAGCACTGCATCTCTGGTTTCAGTTTTAATAGAAATTACAGATATAGATATTATGTGTGAGAATCTGTATTGGAATTTGAGCTATGAATATTAACAATTACAACCATTAGAAGACTCAGTTTTCTCTGAACAATATGGCTTATCTAACTGTCCTTTTGCATCAGTTCTTGTACCCTGTAAATTTTCTTTGTGATATTACAATTGCAGATTATTCTCTGGAAAGGTTTTTAAATATATGTTAATAATTAGAACTAATTTCTATTCCAGATGAAAGCCATCATAGAGTTTTCTGGAAGAGTCTACCATTAGAAAACTCATTATTTAGTGGTAGAAAAATCACTTGAGAGGTGACATCACTAGAATTAAGATAAAAATATTCAAGATAGAATATTTTTATATAAGAGAAAAATATTCAAGATAGAAAATCACATTCTGAGTATTTGACCACAAACAATGAAAGTAAAGGGTAAATACATAAGGGCAAGGAAAAAAATGCCAGTTTAAGGTATAAACTTTATTTTAAAAGAAAACAAATACCTTAAAGCAGAACTCCAAAGGATTGTTGTGTTGCTTAAAAAGATCTGAAATGTGTTATCACTCAAGGAAATCATGAAATAGTCTTCCCTGGAGTTCTGCGAATGAAGTAGAATAATAAAGTGTCCTAAAATGCTCAGAAAAGGAGATAGACTAATTGTATTCTCAAGGTCTTTCCCAGACCTATAATTCTATGAATACTTCATTAGTTTTAGTCATATTAAATAAAAACTTATAAAGTAAAACTTCCTTTCATGGTCATAGAAGTTAGATTTTTACGCATAGTATCTTTCCTTTTTGACAATTTTTCAGAACAGCAGTTGATAGTAAATCACACTGAAATACTACTACATGCTTTTTAAAATACTGGGTTAGAATAGACTTCCAAATATTTAATCAATGTACAAAATTTTACATCAGTTCTATTAAAAATATAATCTCTGAGTGTATTGAAATATTGAAAAAATAAACAAGCAGTATATATGTGTATTATTCATTTTAACTGAATCATTATTTGTTCAGAAATAGGTTTCTCTTAATGATACTTTAACAAATATATTCTAACACTTCTTTATAATTAGGCAAAATTCTTTTACACATATTTGCATATACAATTTTACTTAAATGATTTGTGAACCTGCATTCCAAAGAGTCCTATAAGACACCACAGAAGTCCGATGGGGGCTTTCCCCACTTAAAAAAAAATCCATTTATAGATTTTTAATTGTGTATTATTTATAAGGTTTTATTTGCAAAAGTCTATATATAAAAATTTACTGAATATCACTTTTTTAAATCATTTATGCAATTCTTCAAACAGACTGAAAAAATGCAAATATGTAAGTACACTTGCAACTGTGGAAATTGTAAACTCCTTGAATAAAATCTTTATTACATTTTGTATAGGAGTTATATATTTATTTTATACAGCTGTCTTAAATGCACAAAATTGACCAAATTAAAAATTCTATACATGGATTATGAAAATCTGGGCTTAAATAAACTAGCTCTTCTAAATTCTTAATTTTGACTAAGCTTATTCATAGACAACTCTATATTTGATTGTAGGTCTTCCAATTTGGTGGCTGTATTTTTAATTATTATGATGTGAATATTTTCAGAAAATTACAGCAGTTTTATTAGAGAAAGTCTTTTCTTCTATAGTTACATTTATAAAGATATAACTGCCATCATTCATTTGAAACACTATA
The DNA here is from genome assembly GCA_030015415.1 of Cynopterus sphinx. Lineage (NCBI taxonomy): Eukaryota > Metazoa > Chordata > Mammalia > Chiroptera > Pteropodidae > Cynopterus > Cynopterus sphinx. Next base: position 16,150,344 of record CM057380.1, read on the forward strand.
ACTATCTAATAAGATTAGTGAGATAGCTTTAAGTAATTAGAGGAAAGCCACAAACTGTTCCATTTCCTAGTCAATCAATAAAAAATGATTCTTAACAAGAATCAAATGACCTCTGAAAAGTTTACCATTTTGGTAATTATACTGCTGCTAAGCAATCTTTATTTAATTTGATCTTAAGACAGTATTAGGATTGAATATTAAATAAAACAATCTAATTAGTAATTAAATAAAATGCTTTAATATTTTGTAACTAAAATATTTTTTAATCTAACTTTTAAAATTCAGATCTCTTAATTTTCTAATAAAAAACAAAGTTAAGATATAGAAAATAACAAGTGTTGAAGAGGTTGTAGGGAAAAAAATCCCTAAATGTAAATTGGTACAGCCATTATGAAAACAGTATGGAAATTTCTCAAAAAAATTAATAGAGCTATTATGTGACCTAGGAATCTCTTTTTTGGGTGTCTACCTAAGAAATTCAAAAACATTTATTTGTAAAGAAATATGTTTTCCTATGTTTATTGCAGCATTACTCACAGTAGCCAAGACATGAAAATAACCAAAGTTATTTGAATGATTGGACAAGGATATGGTACATATATACAATGGAATACTACTCAACTCTAAAAAATGATCAAATATTGCCATTTGTGACAACACAAATGGATCTTGAGAGTATCGTTCTAAGTGAAATTCAGATAGAAGAGAACAAGAACCATATGATTTCACTTGTGATGAAACAGAAAGTAACAAATAGAACAAATGAACTCATAGAAACAGACAACAGAATGGTGGTTACCAGAAGGAGAGAGGGTGAAGATAGGATGAAGAGGAAAAGGAGGTCAAATATCTGGTTAAGGAAGATTAGACTTTGGGTGGTGAGCATACAATGGAGTATACATATGATGTGTTAAAAAAATTGTACACTTGAAACTTATATAATGTTACCCTAGTAAATTTAATTTTTAGAAAAGATACAATAAAGAAAAAGAAAAGAGAATGAGGAAAAGAAAGGAATTATTTGTAAAGAAAATAATTTTTAAACTATAAAATATGTATTCTAAAGGTAAATACAATATGCTATTTTGTGTTGTAGTAGAAGGATTTGTCATTTTATTGACATATTTTATAAAACATCTCTTATCGTGTACAAAATTAATAGGTTCTTTTTATATTGCTTCAAGTGAAAGCATAATTAAGTATATTCTTATATATTTTTAAGATACAGTAATTTAAAGCAATAACCAGATAGTAATGTTATTGGTTTCCAACATTTTCTATCTGACACCTTTTTTTGAATATTTTAATATATCTAATAGAAATGAAGATTTTCTCCTACCTTTTCACATTTGGTGTTAGAGGAAAATAAAAAGTTCCATTTATTACCATGTGCACTAGCCAGGACTAGATATTGCCTCTCTTAGCATGCTGACCTTTTTTTGTTGCGTATGTGTGTAACATAGAGGATATCTTTTCCCTTCTTATTTATTGTCTATTGTTCTTTGGAAATATTATAACATAGCAAATTTACATATCCTTTTGACATCAATCAAGATATATATCCTAAAGAATAATTCTTAGGTTCAGCCCCTCCTCAGTCTGAAATTTATAAAAACACGCTGTTAGAAAGAGAAGGTCCCAATCCTATCTGTACCATGCCCGACTAATAAACTATAAGCCCACCTGTTTTTAAGTAAAAGATTGCAATAACATTACCCAAGAGTTCTCTACAACAGCTATACATGAGCTGATGTTTGTTAAAGTCACCATAATTTCTGGCTCATAGTACATAGCTGAAAAACTAGTTCTCAACTCTGCAAAATTTTTTCTCTCTTTGGGAGACTGGAACGCAAGCTTAATTTGAGATGAATGAGACATTATTAGTAGAAGCAAATTGGGGGATGTATCATATGTGGAAAATGGTTGCTTAGTGAGAAAAATTTAAATATTAATAAAATAAGGTAAGGAAGCAACATGACTTCAAAATTAAATACATAGCTTAATTAATTAAAGTGATTAAATTATATTTAATTTATAAAAAGTAATGGTGATTTATTAAATTTAGTAAAAAATGTAGCCATGTTAACAAAGAATACAATAATAATTGCATTAAGATACTATTAAGGAACAATTTTCCTTTTTGAATTTATAAATACAAGATAAGCTAAATTCTACTATAGGTGAATATAGAGTGAAAATGTACCATAAATTTGTAGCTTTAAAAATTATTGTGCACAACTTTTTGAGAAAAATAAATTGGATATCTAATAATAGCATGAAAATAAATCAGATGTGAAAGAGTATGAAAATTACTTCATGACTTAAAAATAATTCTGCTGATGTTTTCTTCCCTCCAAATTCAAAATCTTGTTTTATTTGTTTGGTTTGGTTTGGTTTGGTTTGGTTTATTGTTTTGGTTTTTAATGAGCCTGAGTTGGCATTTTTGGTGAGCTTTCCCATTTAACTGTTTTAGTGACACACCTTATAATTCCCGAAAATATTTCACACATTTCATATTTCCCAAATTTGAATTACTACTTTTAGTTAATCCATAAATCAATATTTGGTCTTTTCATTCTTTGCAGGTAATCTTAAAACTTATATTTTGAGAAAAAAATGAGTGGAGGCCAAATGAATTAACTAATGTATCTTTTTATTTTTTAACCACATTTAAAATCTTGTCACCAGATAATGTTATCCCCAAATAGATCTTAGCAACAAAGTGACTCCCTCTGCTCGTTGCATGTTTTGGTCTTCTACATAAATTCAGAACCACTCTCACTTAAAAAGAATTGATTTCCATCAGAGTGAGCAGAATCAATGGATCAACTGTTACAGATTTTACTACTTGTATTTTTTTTTGTCAGAGTATGTAATTTGTTTTTCTAATCCATAAGATCTTTTCAGGCCCTTCGTATATATAATACACATATATATTAATACAACACTTTTAAAGCTATACTTTTCCCATTAACACTGCTGCCTATTTCTCCAGGTATTTTAATTAATTTTGAATAATATAAAATATAATTATTTTCATATTTTTCTGTTCAAAGAATTAATATCTTCTAATTATTTTTAGCCTTTCTTCAAAGAAATTTTTTTATATATTATGAATAAAGATTCTATAGAAAGATGGTTATTCTTAAGTTTACCTGCAAAAGAAAAAAAATACACAACATTGATTATTATTTTTCAACATTGTTATTTGAAAAGATTAGTAACATTAAATAAATAGTGAGATGAAGTGTTAACCAGGGTCAGGGAAACAAACAGCTTCAAATATACATTAAATTTTTTTCTCTTTAAATAAGAAATTATAGTCTTGGATCTTTTTCCCCCTTAAAACTTTCATAAAGTATAAAATATATGTTAAAGAATATTCATTCTAACAGAATATAACTAATGACATATTAAAAGCAACTTAAATATTCATTTTGAGAGATTTACTTCAGTAAATTACAGTATACTGATGTGATTAAAAGATTGATGATTAAAACAAAAAATATTGAAATGATAAATGAAGGAAGTGTCCATATATGGGCAAGGAAAGAATTCCCTTAGATACAAAGTCAAAAATTGGTAAACATGAATATGTGTAAAATAATTGCTTTTCAAATATTTTTATTTAAAATATAAGCACGTAAATAAATTCTCATGAGTCATACATCTTAAATTTGTGATCTTTTAAAGACCATGTTGGGTGGTGATATGGTTATGTGTGACTGAACATTTGCTTTCTCTTTTACAGTGTTTTATATCATATGAAGTTCTATAGAATCATAAAATAATATCAAGATATTTCTATTTCAAGAAATGAAAAAAATATTTTAATAATGATTATTTAAATGCAAATGTCAGTGTTAATTTAAAAAACACCTAATAATTAAAATAAATGTGTACTTATTTATTATAAAGATGTGATGGTTATGATTTTTATTACATTATTTTATTTCCTCTCTGTTAAAAATAAGTTGAATACATTCAGTAAGTTTTTAATAGAAGACATTCTTGCTCTTTTTCTAAAAAAATTTGTTTTTCCTGTTTAGTTTTCCTTTTAGGCACTCAGTCTTGTAACCGATCACATATTTCTCATTGCCAGACATAGTTGAGTAAATAGTTTTACAGCTCTAGCAGGCATGCTCTACTTCATGACATGAATTATGTGTACAAGACACAAACTTGGCTTCATGTATTGCCTGTCCTTGGTTTTCTTTACCTTCATTTTTAACTTCTGTGTCATTGCTTTTTCTAATGAAACTTTTAAAAAATTTTTAAAGTTTTGAATTTACTGAAAAATGTCAATGATAATATATAGAGTTCCCATATTGGTTAGATACTGTTTATTTTTAAGATTTTACAAAAAGAGGTTTAATATTTTATAAATTTGCAAAAAAAAATTTAACATTTAAAAATTTAACATTTGTCAAAAATAAATAAAACAAAAAATGGAACATTATTAGAGTTTATACTTTTTGAAATTTTCTTAATTTTTAACTAATGTTCTTTTTCTTTCCAAGATTGTGTCTATGGTATTATATTACATTCAGTCATCATGTGTCCCTAGGCTTCTTTTGGCTGTCAGTTTGTCAGACCTTCTTTGTTTTTTATTAAATTGGCAGTTTGAGAGTAGCAGTTAGATATTTTATGAAATGCTCCTCAATTGGAATGTCTGATGATTTCCTGATGATTAGATTAGGGTCAGATATAAATCAATATAAACTCATTAGTATTTTATAGTTTGACTTATATTTCAATGCTACCTATATTTTTAGGTAGTGAAAATACATTTTGAAATATTACTACATGTGCAGAGATAAGAATCTCTTGAGTATAGTCTATTAAGAAAAACAATATTTTATTAATAAAGGCATGTGAATAAGTAAAAGTTTAAATGTTAAATAGACTACAAGAAAAAAAAAGCATCTCATCTGAACCCATGCAAATTTATGACTGAGAAGTCCATTTATTCAGAGCAGAAGCTGTTGGAATCATAAACTAATGGGAAAAAATAGTAGTTTTGATGAATTCCTGGAGATAGAGTGTAGATTGCCATGAAAACTCATAGAGGACCATATTCTTGGATGGGACACTATAAAGAGAATAAAAGGATAAACCACTAACTAGGAGGAAAATCACAAAATAAAGTATTTGTATTCAAAATACACAAAGAACTCTTAAAACTCAACATTAAGAAAATAAACAACTAAAAATTGGCAAAATTTCTAAATTGACACCTCACCAAAGAAGACATATGGATGACAAGAAAGCATATAAAAAGATGCTCAATATAATTTGCCACCAAGAAACTAAAAATAAAAATAAAAATGAGATATTATTATAAATCTTTTAAAATTATTAAAATCCAAAAATACTGACAACAAGAAGTGCTGATTAGGATGTAGAGAAACAGGAACACACATTCTTTTCTATTCAGAATACAAAATGGTCAAGCCACTTAAGATAGTTAGGCAGATTCTTTCAAAGCTTTTAAACACAGCTTCATAATATAATCCAGCAATTGTGTTCATTCAACTGAAAACTAATGTTTATAAAACACCTATAAGTACTATAATGTTTATAGTACTTCATCATAATCACCCAAAATTGAAAGTAACCAAAATATCTTTCAATAGATGAATGGATAAACAAACTTGTACATACATAGATAAGTAATGAGCTATTAAGAAATCAAAAGACATGGATGAATCTTAAATGCATATTGTTAGCTGGAAGAAGACAATCTGAAAAGGCTACATACTCTGTGAATCCAATTACACGACATTCTGAAAAATATAATATTATAGAGACAGTAAAAAAAAAAATCAGTGGTTGCCAAGGATTTGGAGGAAACAAGGAAGATTTTAATTGGTAAGGCACAACAGATTTTTTTGGATGGTGAAGCCATTCTGTATAATAGTCTAATAGTGGAAACATGAAATGGTGTATTTTTTTAGAATCTTAATATTTTACAGAATAAAGAATGAACCTAAAAATACAAAAAAAAAAAGTTTTACTCATTTAGGTGTTCAGGAGATCCCAAAATTGAATGCCAAATGTACAAATAATTATAATATATAAACCAAGTTCACTGATCCTTGAAAATGAGGGAAAGCTGGAAGATTATGTGTTAAAAAGAAAAAAACTATACATAAGCATTGCATTCAATTTGATAAAGTAGTTTCTCATAGATGTACTGGTTAACTCTTCTGATATCAATTACTATGGTCTGAATATTTGTGCCCCATCCCAATTCATATGTTGAAATTCTAACCCTTCATATAATAACATTAGGGGTTTGGGCCTTTTGATATGATTAGACTACTAAGGAATGGAGCCCTCAGGAAGGAGATTAGAACCTTTAAAAATAGATTTAAGAGAACTATCAGCCCCTTCAATACTGGCATCTTGATCTTAGACTTTTTAGCCACTAGAACTGTGAGAAATAAATATCTGTTGTTTATCAACAACCAAGCCTGTAGTATTTTCTTACAGCAACCTGAATGAATTAAAACATTACTATATATTTGTAGGGGTATTTAATAATTATTTAAGTGGATAACGGATGGTGAGAGCAGTTTGTCATAGTTAGAGTGGAAGGTTATAGGTAAGCAAGGAAACAAAAGTAGAAAGAAGCTTATAGCAATAAATCAGAATTGGATATATTGTTATTAATTCATGCTTACATTAATGCAGATGCAGATGGTTACATACAGACACATTTATGTTTGCACATATACATGGGTTGATAAACACACATATATTTCCCTGATGTCAACCAAAAGAGCCTAGAAGCAATGACATCCCAGTAACCATGAGCACACTTTATATGCCAGGTCTTGCTTTTTAATGTCATTCTGTAGCAAATGAACCAGGGATCCATGTAGAGATGGCTGACTCTTGCATTAGAGAAGATAATACACAAAGCAGCCTGGAACATCTTGTAGAAATCCAAAGTAAGGAAGTGTTTAAACACACACAAGTATAGCAAACTTTTCTTTGGTAAAGCAATTATACGTGATAAGATCTGAATGATGATTACTCTAAGAGTGATGTGAAAAGAATTTATGTGGAAACATTATGGAGACAGACTCTATTAACTTTTGGCTGATTGAAAAGTAGAGAGAGGAAAAATACACCAAAATGCTATTCTCCATCTCAAGCTTTCAAGGTATCATCCTGCAAAAGATGATATATGCTCTTACTATTATAAGACTCAATTTTACTAATATCTCTAAACACAGATTTTTTTTCTTTAAGTAGTGCTTTCATTCTCTCCATCATTTGATGTCTTTTACTATGACTTTGTTAAATCCCTTCCAATTCTGATACCACTACATTAAATAAAACCTTTCCCCTGAGAGGGAATAGCATGAGAGCAAAACATGGAGTGAGGAAGAACATGTCAGAGGGCTAAAAGAAGTCTAACATGGCTGGAGTTTAGAAAGTAAAAGAAAGATTGGATTTAAATGCAGCTGGAAAACTAGACAAGAAATTGAGCACCTGTTTGGATGTTAATACTATTTACAGTATAAAGGCAAATTGGAGGAGTCACTGGTTGTACTTCTTGGGAGGATGGATTATTTCAAATATAATCTGTTCAATTAGGAGTCCTGTATGAAATAGAAAAGAACAAATACAGTCAGAAATTGGATATTTATTTCTGCAAGTCAGGGGAAAACATAAGGTCAAGGCTTAAGTTCTACGTTTGAGAGTTATCATCCTTTAGCTGTAAAATCAAAGGTGAGGTTTAGGTACTCCTGTCCTTTCAAATACCTCCACAACCTTTTCTATTGTTTCTCTAAGCATATGGTATAGTTATTGACACATTTTTTTTCTGCCTCCATTAAAATATAAAGGCATTAAAGAATCTTTTCAGGGGTCTTTTAAGAATAGAGTTTAGGTCTTATTAATCTTTATTTCTTCAGCATGTTGTACAATATTTATTTAATAAGTAAATGAATCTTTTTACACAAATAATCTAAATAGAAACTATTAAGCACAAAAAGCTGTGAATTAAGAGGAATGGATATTATAATCCACAAATTATAAAATATAAACTAAATTTCTGAATAATTATAGCATTTATTCATTGTAACGCAATAGGAAATTGCAGAGTTGATGGTAGAAATTATCTCCTGACTTTTGTTTTTCCCCTTTGCTATTAGTATTCCTTAATTATACTCCCGAGAGTATATCTAATCTGCAACATTGTTTTAAGATAAACTTGGTTTTTAGTAGAGTACTGCTTTACTTTTACAGGGCCGTTTGGTTTAATTTTAACACTGATCATCACAGAATACATGTAAAGTTGTAAATTAACTTTCTCTTCTTGGTTACCTGGAGTAAGACGCTAAGAATACACATTCTTCAAAATCTTTCTAGAGCATGGAAGAACTTAACTAATATTCATTTGGGAATCAACAAACCCCAAACTAAAATCTTTATTTATAAGGCACACATAATTACAAATTCTTATACTAAATACTAGATTCCTTTTAAGTGCTCAGTAATTTTATATGTATGACAAATAAAGCAGTCAAACAAATCAAACTTTGGGGGCCTCTAGAGTTTTGATGTGCTCTTAATAATACCTCATATATTCCATATAAGCAATCAACCTTGTACAAAATGTGAGCAAGATGAATCTGGACAAAGTAGAAAGAAGGTGAATAACACCCTATGGCAGTGTGACTCGTTTGCCCTTTGTTTGCCCCTTTTTCTCATCTCAAGGCATTAAGAAATGTGTCAGTGACAAATAGTGAAAATGGCCTGACAGTTTCCTAGAAAACTTCTAATTTAGAAAATATTTAGAATATGCTGATGATAATTTACTCCCTGAAAATATTTTGAGCATTTTGGAGATGAATTAACTTATAGAGATGTAGGTAATCATTGCTTAATAAATGATTGTTGGTATGCAAGTAATCATCAGTTATTTTTGTGCAAGCAAAAGAACTTGGAATGCTTATTGTGGAACTGCCATTGTACAATTCTGTTTTTTATAATTATTCATATTACCTTCCTAACTTCATAAACTCGACCAGTATATTTCACAACATGACATTTTCTAACAGTATATTATAACTGGTGTCTGAATTTTTGAAAGTTACTGTTTAAAAAATGTTATATTTTTTACTATAGATTCATGATCTTATTAGAAAACATAAAATAATAAACGAATCCTACAAAATTCTACCAAATTTGAAAAGCTTGTTCTCTACTTCCAGCCAATCCAAAACAAATAAAACTTGATTTTAATATATAATTCATTTGTAGGGTTAATAAAACTTTGCTAGTTTTGCAATTTGTCTCTGTATAAAATATGATAGAATGGCAAGTTAGTTCATTGTGTAATGTTTATGTATACTCAAAACCTATTTGCTTCTTCCCATTTTATGGTCATCTCTACATCTTAGCTCAATATTCCTACTTGCTTGCTTTTCACTGTTTCATTTTTTCCCATCTTAATTTCTCATCCTAGGTGTCCTGGTTACTCTGCTTCACCTAAAATGTTTACTTAAATAACTATTTTATAATTGTATTAGTAAGACATTAAGCATTTGTTTTGAGAACTCTCATTTTACATTATTGCAGCTGAGAGCACAAGAAGTAATGTATTTAAGGGTTAAGAACCATATACAGTATCAATTAACAAGCATGGTAATAAAACAAATATAGGTTTACATCCAAGCTCTGCTGTTTATTTCCTATATGACCCCAGAAAAATTTTTAACGCTTGAACTTTCTTATTCTAATCTGTAAAATAATGAGATAGTCTATAGTTTAAATCAGAGGATATATAAATAGTTTGATGTCCAAGATTTATTAGTGATAAAAAGTTTCTATAATTCTGATTTTTGTCATTATTATTTCACTTCTTTTAGTCTTATAGGTGATTTCATCTCTCATGTTTCTCTATTTGAAATACAAATACCTCAGGGAAGTTATTGGTTAAAGAATTTTTCTTTAGCCTCAATGACTGAGCACAAATTCCCAGGGAAAGTTTAAGGAAAAAGAGTGCAACTTAAGAAAAAGATGACATAATTCTTCCCTTTATTTGTGTTGCAAGAAATGCAGTTCACAAAATGTTTCATAGTCATCACACCATGGGAGACATTGAGGTAGAGAATGTTTAATACTATCTACTTTTATCCACATTTTTACCTAGAATGAGTGTTCACGCTTAAATAGCGCAGAGTATATTTGCGACTTATAAACTTAATTTTAGTTACAAAAAAAAAGGTCAGTTCTGTGGAATACACCATTGAGAATTACATATTGAATGTTTTGTCAAAAGATAATTTTTATTATGAAAATATTTCCACTCAGGAGATTATTTTGGGAGGGGGAAGTGTGGTAAATGATAAAAGGAAAAATATCTTCAACAATTAGCTATTTACTTCCCCTAATTAATCAGCATTATATTGTTCTGTCTAAAAACAAACAAAAAGATGTATACTCATTCATTTAATACATAAGCTATAATAGTTAACATGTGTTAAGGTTTTGAAAGATAAGCTCACATATCTAATTAGTGGTAAAACTTGATTTTGAGCACAAATCTTTATAGTTCATATATAGTTTATGCACCTAAGTAAATGCCTCTATACAAACTCTCATAAATTTATTTCTGATTGTCCAGCCTTCAAAATTTTGCTCCTAGAATCATGAAAAATAAAAAATTAGGAGGAATATATATTAGGATGAATATATATTATATTATTAATATAATATAATATAAATTAGGTGGAATACATATTATAAATTAAGAGCAAGAAAGAAGAAAAGTTAACGTTGGACAGCAAAAGTAAGCAAATGAAAAGGTTGAAAAAGTTGTCTAAAATTGATTAGTGTACTATATACCCTCACAAAGGTATATAGTGTGGTGTGTGAGTGTGTGTGCACGTGTGTGTGCACATGCGTGTGTGTGTGTGCGTGTGTGTGTGTGTGTGTGCAGGTATTCTTGAAATGTACTATTGTAGAGCTTTCAAATACATGGTTATTTTTGCTACTTTCATGAATGTGAATGAACCAAAGATTCAACATTGACATTCCATTCTGATTATGAGGGGAAGGGCATCTCAAAGACAAAATTCCATCAGAGAATACATATTGCTTCTAAGTCTTGAGAGTTTAAATGTAATAACTGCTTGCAAGAGCAGTTTAAGGGGTATCAACTGCCACTGAGATTGCATTTACTTAAAAAGGACATCAAAGGAAAGCAGAGTTCTCACCACATCATGATTTATAGATTTGGCTTTACCACTTGTAATTACTCCTTAGCACTAGAGAATGAGTATAGATGTATGAGCTCCACTGAGCTCAAATTCCTGGGAACACAGAGCACTTGATTCTCTTTTGCTGATGAATTCTCAAAGGTATAATAGTAGCAAATAGGTCATAATGTTATTTTGTGCCTCCAACAAAATGGACAGAACTACATCAAGGTGTTTTTTTTTTTCCCATAAAATACTAACCATCCATAATCCTTCTGATAAAATTTTTGAAAGAAATGTACTAATGAAATACATGACTCTATGAAAATTTTTATCTGGAAAAAGAAGTTGAATAAATAAAGTTAGTTAGCATAGCAATTACAGAGATACCTAAAATATTCATAAGTAGAACATAAAACATTTCCACTAAGTAAAAATAGTAATCATTGCTTTTTTCTACCTATGATGGCTAAAAATGCAAATATTAAGAAACAATACCTTATTTACTTCCAAATGATATGTCAATTTTATTTTGCTTTTCCATTCATCTAAAATATTAGCTAAATCTAGACAGTGCTGAAGTCAGTTAAATGCACAAAGTCATGTTAATGTACATGAGAAAAATGGTAAACATGAGTAATAAAGAAATTTTATAAAGACAAAATAAAATTTATAAATACTCAATATGTAAATGGCAGTTCCACAAAAAGGCTTTTTTTTCTCCTGACTAGTTCACTGAAAGTTGGACCAATTTACCATCAATCATAATACTATCATGATAACTTTGTATAAATCCTTGCCTCTGTGTTCATTAAAACAGAGAGCCATATCTGAATTCATACCTACTCTCAATTTCTAAGCTCCTGTTCATTTTATATATACATATATATATGAATACCACACACATATATATACATATCATATATTTTACAACCTCTATACGAATACATATTTTATATATTTATAATATGTGTCAATTTTATATTACATATGTGCATATATAATTTATTATAAAACATAGCATTTATTTCATCTAAAGTTGGAATGAGATCCATGCTTGAGGATATGAATATCCATTTTAATTATTTAAAATACTTAAGAATTTATCTCATATCAGAAATACATAGAAAATAATTTGAACAGCATTTAATTAACTGCTTTTTTAAAAGGAGGTGAGGTGCTTTATAAAGCTTTTCACAAATAGTAATTATCTGAATCTTTGTAAAATAGAGAGCTTCCTTATACTCTAATGGAAATGTGATAAATGACCCAAATACTATAGCTTAATAAATGTTTCATAGATAATGACAATATTTGTGTGACTAAAAAATCTGTTTCTTTATGTAACACTGTATTCCATATAATTATTTATATAAAAAGATATATTGAGTTTTAAAAACTGTATTTCTGTGTACAAGCAATAAACTTGAAATTAAAAATTAATCTCATTCAGTATAGCTTCCAAAAACAAACAAACAAAAAACCTTAGGAGTATATTTATCAAAGAGTACAAACTTTTTATACCAAAAATTACAAAATACTGCTAATAAAAATTAAAGGAAGTTTTAATAAATAGAGGTATATTTTATGCACATGGATTGAAAACTCAATATTGTTAAGATGGCAATTGTCTTTCAACATATATAAATTCAACACAATTTCTATAATATTTACAGTATAGGTTTTTGCAAAAATTAACAAATATATTCTAAAATTTATATGGATGTGCAAAGGATCTTTTATACACAAAAACATTTGAAAAAGAAAATCAAGCTAGAGAACTTATAGTTCACAATCTCAAAATTTTCTATAAAGCTGTTGTCATACCAAGGCAACATGTTAGTGGGATAAAGATAGACATAAAGATCAATGAAGCAGAACTGACAATCCAGAAACAATTCCTTAGTGTATGATCAGTTGATATTTGACATAAATAGCAAGGCAAATCAATGGAGCAAGGATAGTCTTTCATCAAATAGGGCCGGGACAACTGAATATTTACATGCAAAAAATGAATTTATATCCTCACCTCACACTACATGTCAAAATTTATTCAAAATAGATAGTAAAGTTGAATGTAAAACTGAAATTATAATATTTCTAGAAGAACACACTAGAAGAAAAGAAAATACATGAGATTTGTGTTAGGCAAAGAATTCTTAGATACCATATCAAAAGCAGGATTAATAAAATAACTACCATAATAATAAAAATAAATTAGAGTTCATTAATATTAACACTGCTGTGCTTCAGAAGACATAAGCAATAAAATTAAAAAGGTAAACCACAGAGGTAGGAGAAAATATTTGTAAATTGTATATCTGAGAAAGGGCTTGAAATCAGAAAATGAAAAAAAAAATGTTTACAGATCATTAAGAAGACAAATATTTAATAAGAATGAATAAATATTTGGGTAGACATTTCTTTAAATAATAGATATGAGTAGTCAAAAAGCATATGAAAAGATACTAGTTTATATTGAACTAGTATCTTTATATTGAACTAGTATATTGAACCATTTATATTGAAATGTCCTTAAATAAAAGATCTATAGCAACTGAATTCAGATTACAAGGACTGGAGGTGATTTGGATTGCGTAGAAATGTATGTGAGGTATCTTTTGGGAGTAATGAAATGTTCTAATATTACATTGTGGTGATGGTGAAAAAAACTATCATTGATTTATACCTTCAAAACAGGTGACATGTAAGGTATTACAAATTTATCTAAATAAAATTATTTGAAAAAAATTTTTTGAAATTTTAGGAGACTAGTATTTTTAATCATGTGATGTGGAATGCCTTCCTTACTAAGCGAGATTTAAAAATTCAAAGTAGTACAGATTGATGAATTTGGCTACTTGATACTAAATAAACTGTATCTACAAAAAAAAAAAAAGAAAACAAAACACCTTAAACTAAGTTAAGTCAAATGACAGACAAGAGAAACAACCTCATTAAGAGCCAGTGATGTTGGTGTGCAGCAGACAATGGGGAGAGACAAGTCATGGTGCAGCATAGATAGGAGTAAGGTCAGCGGCCAGAAGTCCTCAGGTGTCGATCTTGCAGTAGTCCAGATGAGACATAATGATGGTATGCTCTACTTTGGTAAATAAAAGTTCACAGAAAAATGAAAGAGTTAATAGCGTCTGTTCATGTGGGACCCAAAAAAATGAAAAAAAGAAAGGATAAATCCTATCATTTTGGTTTGGACACTGATGTATTGTGGTGTTGTTCACCGAGATGAGAGATTTGGGGATAAAGATAAATAATGCTGTTTTTTTATATAGTCTGGAAATATCCAAAGTTATTACAAATGTGCTTATTCTTCTTTCTGCATCATGCTTGTTGCCTACTTAAATCTGTACTAGGTCTTCTCTAATCCTAAAATCCTTCTGCGTTTTTCCATCTCACTCCTTCTGGTCATAAAATTTTAGAGAAAATGTCAGTATCTTGGAAAGATCTTGCCTTCCACCAAATCTCACTTAGTCGACAACGAAGTTCAAGTATCTTTTTAACTACTTGATATTATCATTTTATTTGACTATTTTCTAGATGTCCTCAGATCAACAATGATCATTCACATGCACCGTACTGTGTGCTACCCTATGCCATGGTCCAGTGACTCAAGAATCTCGAACTCTAGTAAGTAAAACCAGTCAGATACACTTATAAAGGGAGTGAAATATTGTCATCAATGTGATGATGTGCTGCAATCATTTTGCGGAATCCAGCTTCCACACACAAGTTTTCAAATCAATAGAGAAAAGTTATCCATAATGATGAGACTTCAACTTTTTTGTTTTGATTCTCATTTAAACAACCATTGTGATCTTTTGAAGGTATTTATTTATATTGCTTCTTTGCTTAAAACCCTCAGAGATTTTCTGGTGCACATATAATAAAGGAAATTCCTCACATTGAATTACAAAGCCCTATAAGATTTTGACCTGCCAACCCTCTAAATTTATTTCCTAACACTTTCTTTCTAGCTTTTTTCATTAAGAATATTTATGACCATATTTTCCTTTGACTTGGAAATTTCACCTAGAGAACTACTTCATAGAAATAAAAATCATTAATAAGGATATATTAAAGTTTACTACTGAAATTTTTTGCTGTATTAAAGCAATGAAAACAACCTTAATGCCATCTATAACAGACGAGTTGATTATGATGTTTATATTATTTTATTGTGAATTATCTCATATGCAGAGAAAAATTCAAGTTGCAGTGCAATTATGTAAGATAAATTAGTTTGGAAATACATATCAACAACAATAAAACAAAAACACAAAAGAAAAATATATATACATTTATAAATTTCTATAAACATAAAGAGTTCATAGCCTACACATTGAGTTCCTATCACTGATTATATAACGGGAGTAGAATTGTGTAGTAAGAGAATATTAAATTCTTATGTCTTATTTTAATTATAATAAGCTTGCTTTGCTGTTATTTTTAATTTGGAGACTAAATTAGTAATTAGAATCTAGTAAAATAGCAAAAATTGTATCTATTTCTCTAGTCCTCTTCTATGCCCTTGAGATCAAGACAATTTGTAAGAAACAAATGCTAGAAATTTTAAAGAATAAAGGTCATATACATTTGAAGATTTATTTTTTGATGAAGCACATTTTACATATGTCACACAAAGAGACTGAATATACTGTGATTGTATTCAATCATTCTAATAGTCCTTGCTTTTTATTTAGTTGGATTTTTTAATGTAAACAAACAAAAACAAACAAACAAAACATATTTCCTTTGTGTTTGAACTGTAAAGATATTTTCAGGAGGGAAAAGGAAATAGGCTGATCTACCTGCTTTTGTAAATGTGATTAAAAGGCCTAACAAATTGTAGAAACACAGTTATTAAAGGAGAAAGAAAAACTAATTCTCATTCATTGTTGTTTCTGGAGAGATTGATCAAACTGCTATTGGTTACCAAGAGAGCCTAAAGAAAAAAAGCTGTTAACTCGATTATCATCTAATTCTGTATATATGCACATATATATATACATATACATGTAAATATGTGAATAGTGCATTATGCAACAGATCTCAGTACGTTCACACACAAGATACTATTGATCACTACTGATACTATTGATCACAACACTAGCATTTTTTAATAGGTTGATACTAATATTTTTACATTTTATTATTTCTAAGTTTGTTTTATGACTTATTTTGCTTTGGTTATTTATGAGATTGTTTAAAATAGCTTAGTTTACTGTCGGTATTAGTTATGTTGTTTGGCATGTGTGTTTGTGTGTGTATGAATTTTTAATAATTTTTGAAAATAATATATTTCATATTTAAAGTATATATATTTTTGTCTGTATGTACTGTCATCTTTATTATATTATTGTTATATTATTTAGGTCCTTTATACCCTTTGTGGTGTCTTGTATATCAATAATGAACAGATGGAAAATTAGTTTTTGTCAAATTCTTTGTAAAATTTTATATATTTTTTATTTCTTCATATCTATATTAACACTATTTTCTGTGTGGTGTGATTTTCATTAAAGCTGCATTCCTGATTTTCCTCTTGCTATTTGACATTTTTGGGATCAGAATGGAAACATGAATAAGGACAGCCCTTCTCCTCTCTTTTCACCTTAGAGCACCGATTATCCTATGCAAGTATTGTCTCTGCACTGCTTGTCAATGCAGTAAGATCTACATGGCATGTCCCCATCTAGAGAGACCTGAGGTGATCAAGGACTGCTTGCGACAGAATTAATGTTTGTCTTTTATGAGGTTCAAACTATCATAATAACGAAAGTCCTTGAAAGTTAATTTCTTAACTAGCAACCTTTCAACAATAAACATGATCATTTGCTATTCCTCTAACTTTCTCAACTGATTGAAAATTTAGGCTAGGGAAAAATAGTCTTAACGTCCAATATAGCATGATAGTTAAGAGAGTGGACTCTGGGGGTATATTTTCCAGTTTCTAATACCAGCTCTGCCTCATATTGAGTATGTGACTTTAGGAAAGTCACATAACCTTGATTTTGTATTTGAAAAATATAATAATGATTTTTTCTTGTAGAATTCTGTTAGGATTAAATCTGTCTGTGAATCTATCTATCTATATAATCATCATCATCAATCATCATCATCATCATTTTTCCGTCATCTATCAATTATTTATTATTATCATCTATTCATCTATCATTATCATCTATTGTCTATCTATCCATTCATCTAATACATGTAATATTCTATATAAATATTTTTTATTAGCATTTATTGACTCCCAACACAATTGTAGTGCCAGGATACTATAGGAAGACCAATTTTGTAGAACTTTATATTTTCTTCAAAAAAAATTATGTATTTATGCATAACATATGTGTATAAACATTTTTCTCTCTATTTTGTCTGTTGAGATGATATATGTGTTATACCTTGAAAATAGAGGTATTATTTTAATAGATAAATGCATTGATAGAAAATTAATTATTAACAATATTCTTTTTGTACAACAATTTAGATGTTTATTTGAAGGAATTGAGTCGTGAAGAAAATGCATAAGTTGTTTGATGTCATATACTTAATGGAACAGCTGGAACAGCTACTAGGACTTATGTTTCCTGATTCTAAGGACAGGAAGGCAATATTATATGTTTGGATAAATAAAACATTAGCATAGTAAGAAAGAGCTCAGGACTCAGGCATCTTGGGCTGAAAACTTGTTCTGATAGACCTTTGTGAGACCTTTGGCTTGCTATGTTTCTGTTTTCTCATTTGTAGAACATGTAACCATACCTAGCTCATATCTATAAAGTGTGTTTGTGTGTGTGTATTATATTGATCAAATGAAAGTATATGTGCATCTATATGTTTGTGCATCTATTTGTTTGTGTGTTTGTGTCTGTGTATGTATGTATATCATATTGTCAGGAAATAATAACTTTTATTTATGCTACAACAGAAAAATTTAGAATATAAACAAATATTTTTGAAACAGAAATAATCAAAAGGATGTTTACTCTGATAATTTGATAAGTACAATACTCTTGATATTTCAAATAATATTATAGCATGTATGCAGATCAAGTAGAACAGAGTTATATGAATAATACTTCCTCTGACTAATCATTATAAATGCATCTAATTATTGCTACGGGACAAATTATAATTGAATAAGATTTAAATGTTTATATTTAACATCTACTTACGTAGTTACATCCAGTGAAAAATACACATTTCAATACTTATAATACTTTTTGAAACAGAGTTGCTTAATGAAGTCTTTATGAAGTTCACATAATTATTAGTTTGAAGCACAATATGAATTTTCTAATAACTTTTCAGTCATAACTTAAAGTAATAGAAATATGACACAGAAATGGATGTACTGTCATGGATTCTCATGACTGTTACTTTCAAGAGATTATGACACTGATGGTTTTTAATCATTTGGTTAAAAGAAAAAAAAAGCCTTCTCTTTCACCTTGACAATGAAATTGTGATTAAAAACTGATTATCTTACTATGACACAGAATCAATCATTTCTTAACACCTACTCTCAGCAAAAATTAAATTAACATTGAAAAAAAGAAATATAAAAATAGTTTGATGATTACTGTTGGATAGAAAAGATCTAGAGGCCATAACAGGATTTTTGTAATTTACTCTCATGAATGCTTGGACAGACACATAACTTAATCATTATTGCTAAAGAATGGGGATAATTTTTGTCCATTAGGGTAACACTTGTCTGCCACTTAAATAGCCTAAAATTTTAGTTCAATAAACAGCTTGCCTATGTTTTATAATAGTCGTATTATTTCAGATGTCTCTTCTGGAGAGGTCCCCGTGAAGTGATGACCCAGGGATATCTGCTTACTTAATTGTGTGGATGTTTCATTCTCTAGTACTTTCTTTAAGACTGGGAAGAAAAAGTCCATGATCTCTAGGGAGATTTTAGGGATCAAGGCTAGATAGAGCTAGAATTAGGGTTCAAACCTTGATATCTAAATGCCTAGAACTAATCAGTTTCCAATTTTTCACTGCAAGGGAGGTGGGAAATGTAGTCTTCATACACTTCCAGTGAGACTTTCCTATAAGACCAAGCAAAAATGGTATTGGGGAGATCTAATTACAATGAGAATAAGTTCCTGAAATATTTTTATTACTTATTATGCCTGCTATTAAGTTAGATTTGAAGATATAATTATTGCTATAAAAATTCTATAGTCTCATGCCAATAGATGTTTTTTTTTTTTTCAAATGTTTAAGTGAAAGTATTAAGAATTCACAATCTCAGAAAAACAACTTTGTCCCTGGATCAAGGTCTTATATTTATGTTGTCAGTGTCATCTCAGCTCTCAGTACTAAGTCCTTATTTTTTCTTTAGAATCTCACTAATCTTTCATCTCTATTACCTTCGATAACAGTTTTTTAAGTAAACAGTCCTGGCAACAGTTTGTTTTTTTTTTTATTGCATTTGAGAAAGAATACTTTGTTTTTTAAAAAATAAATTTGTATGCTCCTGTTTTATAATGTTCCTATTAAAAATCTTCTCTAGTAATTAGACTTAAAATTGAATTAAGCCAAATATTTAAGGAATTTCAACTTCTTTTCTTTTCCTACAACTTACAAGTGCTTAATTCACTGTTATCAAATATTCTTAATTACAGAGGTTTTCTTATTCAGACAGACAGATGGTAATTTTCTTAAGGTTTGAAAAATAGATCATAAAAATTGCCATATATATATTTTTTTCTACAAGAAAATTTCAATCTGTTTTTGGCAGGAGGTTATTAGATAAAACCTACTTTTCAAGTAACTTCACACTGATTTATTGTACTTAAATAAAGCATTGCTGAGAAGACTGTTCTTATGAAAGAGGCTTAAAACAACATTACATCGTTCATAAAGCAATTCAGTATAAGCACTTGGAAGCTGTATGCATTGTTTTGTTCTATCCAATGAGTCCCCAAAGAATGCTTCAAGATTTTACCAAATTTAATATTAATGAGAGCCAGAAGGAAAGTTTTATAAGTTCATTGGAAATATGTTCAATGATTCTTGGTAAACTGTTTTTTAATGTATGCAAAATATATTTCTGTATTTCTCTCTGATAGTATATTTATTTGCTTTATCATTTAAAAAGGCAAGTTATATAGGCTTTATTTGTGTGAATACGTGTGTGGCCATTGTTGTATTTTTGTTAATCTTTTATGTAACAGTTAAGATATAATTCAATTCTTATCCCTTTTTAAAGTTTTGAATACTTAAATTACTATTTCCCTTTATTTATCATAACTTTAGTTCTTCTTTTACTCTGTATTTGATTGTTTTAAGTAATGTGTTAATTCAAAATGATTCTTAAGTAAAAATCTAAATAATATAAATATCCTATAAGGAAATACAATAACTGACCTATGATCCAGAGTTCCCAGGCATGGATCTGTTATGCCACCATTCTTAGAAACTCCAGAGCAGATTTTCATTTCATTTGAAATAGGATTAGGTACTTAGGAAGAAGATCTATAAGGTATGCAGTATTCCAGCCCTCTCATACAGTCTGCAAACACCTAACTTCTTATGCAACACAGCTCAAATTTAGCATGCAATATTCTGGGAATTTTATTATTGAGAAGCAGACACAACCCTTACAAGGAAAAAAAAAAAAAAAGAACAATTTGAAAAGGTGCAATCTTCTGTGAGGGGGAGAGGGGAAGAGAGATAATGGCATCCAGAATGAAGAATCCCAGTGGGAAAGTCTACAACCATAAAGAATGATTTTCAGTGATATTGCAAAAATATCACTAAATCCTGGCAGGTGAGTGTTTTATGATGTCAGGTTGTAAAATATTTTTGTTTTTCACTAGTGGGAGGTCAGAGGGACTATAAAATTTTATAAGATTCAAGGATACATAAAAATTGTTTGTCTACAGCCATGCCACTCTGAACACGCCCCATCTCATCTGATCTCGGAATCTAAGCAGGGTCGGGCCTGGTTAATACTTGGATGGGAGACCACTTCATAAGGTCGGGTGGTGTAGGCATAAAAAAATTTTAAAAACACTATGTCCATCAGATGTGTTATTTTCTGTCATTTTTGGTCTGTGACTAAAAGTAAAATAATTAAATTAATTGTATGTGTGTTTTAATTTAGAGATCAAGCCTCCATGTAACTGTCAGTGGGCTTAAGATACAAAATCTAAATATATAATTTTGCCAAAATTGCTCAAAGAAGATTCCAAAATGTAGAAGTCTGAGAACTACTAATTCAAACTATAAGATTTTTTTTTTAAATCAGTGACTTCTCCCGAGTTTGAGCACATAAATAAGAGTTTAGGCAGCAGCTATTAAATGGCCTAAAAGTCCCAACTTCTCATCCATCCAAGTTTGCTAAACTATTCACTCTATATTCAGCAGTTGTAGTAGATACAACAGATATCAAAAAGATTTCTGTCCTTAAGGAACCCATGGTTGAAAAAATACAGTCAGATTTGTAAACCAATAAGTGCAATACAGTATTACTATCAGGGTGATATAAACTGAATACCTTAAGAGTTCTTTATAAATGAGAGAATGATCATTTTACCTGCAGAACGTATGGGTAGGGAGAAAATCTCAGAGAGTTCAAATGCTTCTTTTTTTAATATTACTCTTTATGTGCTCTTGCTGGAGAGGTTAACAAATTTTCACAGAAAAACACAATTTTTTGAATTTACAAGGAATTTGCTTTTCACATATATATTTGCTTATTTAGCCCTACTTAGTTTACTGAGAACTACTTTGTCTATCACAGGACATTAGTATTGGGACCTCGAAATTATTAATACATGTTTTCTGACTTCAAATGCAGATGATTTTAAGACAAAATATGGTATAGTATTCTTTGAATATTTACACAGCCCACAAGGACCCTTAAATTAGGCAACATACAAATAGAGTATGCAGAGTGTGTGACTCCCACCATCTATACTTGAGAGTGAAGGTCAATGCTAGAAATGAGCAAAGTGTTCTGATAGGCTTATTAGACCATTGTCAAATCGGCAGATGCATGGGAAAAGTAAAAAGAAGTTAATACTGCACTGCTATGGAATCCAGTTTTTTTTCCTTTATCCTACTTTCTAATTTTCTCTTGTGTTTGCCTTTATCACACAGAGTGATCTAGCATGGATGAGCTTGCTAGCCCTCTTCCTAATGAAAAACACATGTAACTTCTCAGTTAATATCATGAATGCATCCCTGTATTACCTACTAACTAGGGGAAAATACTTAATAGATTTCTCCATGTATTTTACTTATTCGTTAATAAATTGGACCTTATAAAACTAGATCTTATTAATCATTAAATTAAAAGTTTCTAAGCTGAGGAACTTCAAACAGGACTGACTGCACAGTAAGTACTTAATAACATGTATTTCCAAACATACTGCTGTAGCATCTGTCTGTATAGGTTGGTGTAGAGAAATTCTGCTTACTGTTTACAGAATGCTATTTTAAAGAGATGTAAGACCATAGAGTTTTAAAATTTAAATAATTTAAATTTTGTGTGTATTCAAGTGACAAACAAAAGATTACATGGGAAGTGTATAAAAAATGTCATTTACAATGTGAAGTACAACCCATAGACTAATTTGAAAAAATAAATCATTCTTAAATTTCAATGTAATGATTTAATCAAGTGATACTTAAAAAGATAGTATTTGTTGTATGTAAAAACATTTCATTTCATCTTGAAAAGCGGGTATGTAGAAACAAAACTAATAGTTTGATAACAAAGTAAAGCCAATCACTCTAGGATACATACAGATGTATTTACTAAAAACATTTAATTTTTATGGTTGTATTTCTCATTGCTTTTTGAGGACTATTAACATATAGATTTGAAATTGTATTTGTTTCTTCAAAAGCTCTTCATTCTACTTAAAGAACCATAAACATCATGTGAGTATTTATTAAATATATTGACACAGAAAATATCCAAATAGTACAAATTCTGAATAATTAAAATATCATAAAGTCTTTGACTTATCTTAGCTTTCAAAAGATAAGCAAATTTGCCAGCTGAATCTTATATTGTAAGCTAAAATGGTCTGGTAAAGTAGACTGATTGCAAAAATGTTTCTAATTTTTATACTTTCTGTGCCGATAACTTTTGAAATATGACTTTGAAGCAACTTTATTAAAAGGTGGAATTTTTTTCCCACCTCTTAAACCTAAACTGGTCTTGTCACTTGATTTAACCATTAGAATCTAATAGAGTAGTGGTGTGCCATAAGCTTAGACATCAGAGGCCTTGTGCATTTCTGTTCAAGTTTTGAGAAAATACTTTATTATCCTGAGACCAAGTGCCATCTTGCTTACTTAAAACGTTTTGAGAACCATTTGGATAGAGACAAGCCATCCTACTGAGGACGATAAGTCATTTTTTACTAGCTATCCTTTACAACACTAAATTTAGAGAGTTTTATTTTGTATCATTGTGTTTATAAATACCTGATATCAAGCTTATTTGATACTAATATAATTATAATAAGCATATGCTTATGCCACAGTGACAAACCATGTTTTTTTAAATAATAGAAATTAAATATAAATGTAATACTTATTATATAACTTTTAAAAATTCAAAGTGATTTAAGGTACTTGAGACTTCCCATTTAGGATTTAAGTGTGTGGGGGGTGGGGAATAGGGTTATCAAAAATTCACTACAAAATGTTTTGTTCCACAAACATCTTCCTAGGGGCAGATACTTCCTCTTGCTTGCCAATGGTAATTTCCTGTCATTGAGCACTATATTTCTATATTCTGGGTTACACTACTCAGAGCCAAATTAATAATTCTAATTGTTTTGTTTTATCTGTTTAACTCCTGAGTATTTTGCCAGCAGTCTAACTATTCCAAAAACTCATTTTATGTTGTTATACTTAAAGGGAATAAGATAAACAAGTTATTTTCTTTAAGTGATTTTTGCATGTTTACTTAATCAACAAGAGTTTATAGGGAATCCAGCTCCTATGCTCTGTATGTACTATGCTATGCACTGGAGTTATATCTGTGTCATCTATATCAACTCTCTTTCTCTCTCCCTCTCACTCTCTATCTATCTCCATCTCTATTACATTTATCTATCTATAAAAAGATGTCATTTACTGGGAGCTTAGATTGTTCAAAACACTTTTCTAATGTTCTTTATGGGCACTAATTTGATCTTCATAAGGACCCTGTGAAGTGTGTAACCCTATGTAACACATGAGAAAACTAAGATATGGAAACATTAAAATGACTTGTCAATTTGGGGGCAATAAAGTATCTTAGTTACTATTTGAACACACACTTTCTGACTCAAAGCAGATAGTTTCAACTTATTTGTGTTCTCTTCAATTTGGAGAGAACACAATTCAGTATAGTATAAAATGTTATGGAAACATGAAGGACATGTGTGAGCAGCTGAGATATATTGGGAGTGCTCAGGCTGGCTGGCCAGCAAGCTATGGGTATGCAGACCTGTGCTACCAGGCAGCCTTAGACACCCAGACCTCTATGGCTGTTGAAACATTGCTGGTGACCAGATTGACAGCAGCAGCTGCTACAGAGAAGCAATGCTCTGCAAGGGGACAGTGTTGAGACCCTCTGTCTTCTGAAGCCATTTATGCATCTGGACAATGTTAACTCTGTGCTCAAAGTAAATATTGTAGAAAATTTTTATGTAATAAAAACATCCATAAAACAATGCCAAAAAGCATATGACATAGTTAGATTTTTTTCAAGAAATTTAGAAACTCTGGTTTTGAAAACTATTGCAATATTGCAAACCAAACATCTATAGGCTTAGAGATAGAAATTAAGTTCAAATATCATCAATTTAAGTAGAAAAGAACACTATTTCCATAAGATGCTTTAGATGGACAAATATTTAAAGAAGAGAGGATTTAAATTATTTTTTGTGTGATTGAAGATACAAAGATGAAGTACATTAACTGGTATTTTAAATTATGCCTGTTAGGAAGTCACTGTTGGTTTCTTATACAACCTTTACAGGTTACATGAAATGTCAGAGAAAACATTAAAATGCTATTGTATAAATTTACATCTAAATTTAAATTCAGATTGACATGAAATCAGTATGTATGAAGAATTAATACTTAATAGAAAAATTGTTCCATAAGAATCATCAGCTTTAGATGTACTAAAATTTATATTTTAAAATAATTTATTAGAATTTCTTTTAATATAGTCATCATATATAAAATACTCTCAGTAGCTCTAGTAAAAGTTCCATTATCTGGAACATCTTTCCTCCTCCCCAAAATTTATTTTTCAAATATTGTTTGTGATCTTCATTTGCCAAGAAAAACTGATGTCATTTTGTATTATATCAGTTGAAAATAGAATTGCTAAATGTATAAAATTTGATGACCTGATAAATGAATTTGCAGAACAGTGAGTCATAAAAATCTTATGATTAATCAAGATATCACATTAATAAGATGTTATTATTTATAATATTACATAAAATCATCACACTGAAAATATTATTTTTCAATTAGCAAGCTTATGTTATTATTACTCATGTATCATTATTACCCTTATTGTTTTATAAATAATAAAATATTTTTTAAGGAAGAACTTCATCTGTAACTAGCTTTTATGGATTTTTTTTAATTGAACAGGCCCTGAATTTTCATTTTGTCCTAAGATCTGCAAATTATGTGGCTAACCCTGGTAGAAGCAATAGATTGGAATGAGTTCAAAGAGAAGAAATTGAAGGAGCAGAGGCAGGCATTATAAATGACTACTTTATGGTGTTTCCATAACGTAGCATAGAAATAATGCAATGGGTTAGTAAAATATAAAAGACAACATACTGCAGGAGGGTGAGGCTAGAGAGGGCACTTTGTTGTATGATGGGAGGGAATAGGTCAGGTTTATGGTCTTTTGAAAGTGATCCAGTGGAAAGGGAGAAATCAATATTGTAAAACAGAGAGATGAGTGCAGGTCTGAAATATATATAGAAGACAAGACATCAAAGGATCTAGATCATAAATAAAGAAATCACTTTTTTTCTTTTGGTCACAGACAGGAAGGTACAGATGGTAATTGGCAAGTTTGGCAATAATAGGTAGATGAAAGAAAGAATGACTATGTTGTTCCCTGAGATAATACCTAAATGGCTCAATCTGGAAACCGATGCAGTGAAGCTGTAGATGGAGAGGCACTGTGGTGAAGGGCTCAATTCACTTTTTCTTGATAGTGTGTTGGAGGTATATGGTTGACAGCCTATTAAAGTTTTGAAATACTTATAGTAGGAACAGGACAAGAAAGTTACTAAAAATTCATAATAATACTTAGCAACGTTGGCATAAATGATTATAGAAAATGAATTTTTATTGACACCTTTCTACATATTTTTATAATTTTTGTTTTGTTTTTGTTTTTGTTTTGTTTTCTAGCAGTATCTAGAAGCTTAGGGTAGGAATGGTAATACTAGGTAGTTAAAATTCTTTGTGGTTGGAGTTGTTTTATGATGGTGTAGAAGAAGGACAATAGATAAAAGTAGTTCACAAAAATTATTTTCAAAAGTGTTTGAAATTACAGATCACAGGTCAAGTATGAAGAGATAAAAAATAAGAAGATGTGAGAAGACTAATTAATTGAGAGTAAATGTGGAGGTTAAGAGACTGGGGTCTTAATGAAGTAAGAAATTATGTAAAGTGAGAATATGGGAGTAAGAAACCATGAAGGTGCCTGAGTATCAGTAGTGTACATTTGAGTTTAAGATTTTAGAGATAAGATAGATTACATAAATGATCATGTGTGGTCAAGGATAAGAATGACTGAAGTGAAGGAGCGAAAAAGACTAAAACTGAATTTTCATAGGTAATAATTTTGTATAGCTGAACTAAAAAGCAAAATATAACTGTATTTACTTCTTGAACAAATCTGGAATTCCTTAAAGTTAAAAATTACTTTATTTATCATTTCTTTTATTTTTATATACATTTATTACAAAAGTCTTTCATAAGAAAACTAAAAGTCCTTATTATGATCAATTATACCAGGCTATATGTCAGGGTGATTTTTCTTCCCCAAAGAATAAATTATCAAGAAACTTTGAATTCATCTGCATGTTCAAGAATTAGAAAATAGTTATGGGAAGTTTAAAACTGATGCAACTGTGTGGAGAGTACACAAGGAAAAACCCCATACCTTGAGAGTATAAACTTGAGAAATTTCTGGAATTTAGAGTCAAAGATGAAGAATGTCTTGGAATTTCCAAACAAAGGAATTTTGAGTCTAAGGCAAATTAGATGCATGTTAAGATGGTATCATAAAAGAAGAAACATTGCAACTTCAGTCTTTTATTGAGTATTGATTGATCTCTTAGAATGAATTATCCAACTCAGGAAGGTAGTGGTGGAGAGGATTTATTTGAACAGTGAATTCTATGACAGCTTCAAAGAGCAACAGAGAAAATGTTAGGAAAAAAAAATGATAAGAGTATAGTATTGAGAATATAAGGAAAATGAAGAATTCATATCTAATAGCATTTTTTTCAGATTTTAAATTTTTTGCTTGAATTTTTAAAAATTAGAGAAAATCAAACGATGAGACAGGGATAACCTGATATACACTTAGCTGAACTTCCCTGAAAGAGGAAAGTAAATTATTAAAGAAACATTCCACTATTGGCAAAAAGAGTCAGCAGAATATTTTACTAAGAATATTTATTTAATCCTGAAGCTGAATAAAGATGCAGTCATGAAGAGGACGAAGCATAGTGAATGGTCCTCCTTAGTTTGTAAGGCTTTGAATCGTCAATGGCAGTTTCGGTCTGAGACATTTCTACTGCTAATTCTGCAGCTGAAACAAATGTCGTAAAAGAGAGAAATCTTTCTTTAGGTGAAGTTTTTACAGACACTAATCAACTCTGTAGCAAGGAGCAGCCACTGTGTCTCAGAACTAAAAGCTCTAGATAAAAATAGATAAGGGAGGCTCTGTCACTAGACAGAGCCCACCATCAATACCGTAATGAGCTGGCCATAAATATGTTTAAAGGGGAAAAGAAATTAAGAGATTCAGAGCATGCTGGATACAGAACAAAGATTCCAGCGATAAGACTTCTTACCGGAGCTGCCTTAACTATATATTTTGGAATTTTGCAGAAAGTGGCAATGCTGCAAATGCCACTTAGATAGAAGACACAGCATGAAAAGATACGCCACTTGACCCTGCCCCCAGACCCCCATCAGTAGTAATTACATTATGAAAAATTTGACTTCTTGATGGGAAATTTTTCATTTAAGTGCATTCTGGTCATCTGGCATAGACTGACTTCACAACAAGCAAAAAACCAGTAATGTCATCACATGTCAGAGAGGCTCTGACAGGAGAAAGTTAAGAAATGCTCTATCATTGTTACCATCTCCCAGATAGAAAAACAAAACTGTTTTCAGAAAATTTTTCTAAAAGTAAACTTTTTTTCTAATAAACAGTTCTGTACAAAGATTTTAGAAACTTTCAGCATTCTTACCAGACTCATTTATCTATTCACAGAGTACCCCTTACTCTATTAGAATAATTACCTCTAAGTATTTATTGCTTTCCATTGTTCAATCTTACACTTCTCTCTTTTATAAAATTTCTAAGAGGATAATGCTTTTATCTTGTCCACCAGTACAACCTCCAGTCTAGTAAATACTTGGCACATATTATACAACAATTATTTATTGAATAAGTAGCCGATGTCCCTTCCACCTATTTACTAATTCATTTAGCTTATTGAAACTTTTAAACAAAAATACTGCTTAAGATATTGAGGCTGTCCCCTGAAGGTGCCAGGTAGCCAGGAGATGGTGGGGAGACACACAGGAGCTTGTGACAAAGGCTATTTATAACATAAATTTTATACAAATGTCAATATTTTAATAAGAGGTATGGCAAAACTGTAAAAATAAATAAAAAATACAAAACCCTACTAAATGTAAATGTGATTGGGAAAGTTAAGTCTATGTACAATTTATAAATGGAGTTATTAAATTAGTTCATCAGAGTGTACTATTTCAACTGAAATTTTGCCAGAATTTTCATGGTAAAGAGAAATCAAGTAACACTTTAGAAAGTTTAGATAAATTAAAATATTTGTATTATTTCTTCACCATACTAGATGCTGTCTGTGCTCACTGTGTTGTTTAAAAAGAGAAATGATCGATGGCCATGCCACCCTGAACATGCCCAATCCCTTCTGACATTGGAAGCTAAGAAGGGTTGGGCCTGGTTAGTACTTGAATGGAAGACCACCTTGGAATACCAGGTGCTGTAGGCCTTAAAAAAGGGAGGGAAAGGGGGAAAAGGGAGAAGAAGGGAAGAATGGAAACTAAAAAGGAAAGCATGTAGATTGCAGCAACCAGTATGTATTCCTAAAATTCATCTTGACATTGTTTTCTGAATGATACACAAGCACATTCTTAGTGTCTGTAGAAATTTAGACAATATCAGAATTTCAGTAACTTGAAAAACATGCTCTCACTTATACACTCTAACCTACAGAATGATTTTTTAAATACTTATAGTATATATTTTTTAATTTAAATGACAGTGTCACTTTT
This sequence comes from Cynopterus sphinx, assembly GCA_030015415.1. Taxonomy (NCBI): domain Eukaryota; kingdom Metazoa; phylum Chordata; class Mammalia; order Chiroptera; family Pteropodidae; genus Cynopterus; species Cynopterus sphinx. The sequence goes on from CM057380.1 coordinate 16,180,160, forward strand.
AGTTACCTTAAAAGCATCTAGATGTCTTAAGGATGACTTAGAACTGAAAAAAAAAATGGTCATAACATATAAAATATTGTGTTTTCTATGAAATGTCCAGAATAGCCAAATCCATTGCAGAAAGTAAATTAGTGATTACCTACATGATAGAAAAATGAGAATGGAAGGTGTTGGCAGTGACTGTTAATGTATATGGGTTTCTTTTGGGGAGTGACAAAAATGTTCTAAAATTAGATTGTAGTAATAGTTGTACAACTCTGTGACAAGACTAATATTCATTGAATTGTGCATTATAAATGAGTGAACTTTATGGTATGTGAATTATATCTCAGTAAAGATGCTTACAGAAAGAGTGGCTCACAGCTAAAATTTCTATTTACATCACCACACATTTATGTTTCATTAATGTGAAGAATATTTGCTACTGTGAGGTTTGTTGTTCCTTTATTGATTTGATGCTATTATCAATTAAAATGAATTCTGCAATATATGATAGCATCAGAGGTCTAATTGCTACTTCTAAACCTTCAATTGTTTTTAAAATGTGAATAAATCAATTTATTTATTTAAATAAAATTTATTAAAAATTTATTTACTAATTTATTTTGTTTGTAAATTATGTCAGGATGCCTACAGAGACCTATTAAAATAAATTTTATCTAACTTACTTAAAATTAAAATTTATTTAAATAAATTTTTAATGATATAAAATTAATATTAATAATGTGAAATAAGATTTTATTTGCTTTACTTTTAATGTAATTTTTAAGTACTAAATTTTATTCTTTGTCACATATTAGAAAAATTCTAAAGCATGGGTTTGATACCTATTATGGGTCACATATTTTAAGTTATCCTAATTTATTAAAATAGTGATACCTTAAAGCAAAACTTTGCCTTCTCTATTGCATATTGCCCATAAAAAGAACAATGTCTAGTACAAAATAAACTCTAAATGTTTATTAACTTTCACTGACTGACTGACTTTTATTTTTTATATCAGAGATTTTTATTTTTACTGGAACAACTGAAAGAATGATTATATTGTGTGTAATTTTTCCAAGATATTTTCAGATTTAAGCAGATTTGAAATTAGCTTAATTATTTTCAAGGTTTATTTTTGAGATGTAAACACTTTAAAATTAAATAGTGCTTGAAATGTTTTATAGCATTCTAGAAAGATCAGATGCAAAGATTAACATTTATATTCAGAAATACTGAGTAAAACCCACAGGTTTGGGAATCTCCACAACCCCACCCCCACATCAAGGAAAAAAAAAATTACTCGCAGCTGTTTCTGCTACTTCCATCTTCTTATTCTATTAGGATATAGGAAAAAGAGAGAGTACAAAAACAAAGTCAGAAAAATTATTTAGTGGAAAAAATAAAGATGAAATGGTAAATCCTCCATGTTAGGACAAACTTTGGCAACGAGGTAAAATTTGCTGACAGTATTGCTTGATGCTGGGAATTAATGAGGGAAGGGTTTGACTTTGCTGTGAAACATATCAGGCCATCTTAATCAGAGAACATATTTTCCTGTTCAAGAGATTGTTGACTATTAAGTCCTAATACACTTCTGTGTCTTATTTTATCAGCCTTTGAGATTTTATAGTAAAGCAAGCCCTGGAGTTACCAAAAGTTAAAAGACCCCTGCTACTCACATCTCGGGCATCAAAGGTGGTAGAGGTTTCCTCAGTGCTTGAGTCCTCTCAGCCTTGACAGCAATGGTCACAGTGAATTAAGTTTACACAGTAAAAGAGAAACCAATTCACATTTTAATGTTGTTATTTTATTTTTCAATGCCCTGTTAATGATTAGTCAACATTTCAGTCAACTTTTCCTTTTCCTTTTCTTATTTCCTTAGTCTGGCTGGGTACTGTTTACCTTCTTATTATAATTTTTGTAATTAGCATTATTCATTACATGCAGTAAATAAGAATGCATGAATAGTTTGAAAAACATTTTGCCTATGTATAACCTGCCTAATTTTCTTGCCTCTGCCACTCACCCAAATTCTGGACATTTAAAAATGTAGTAAAACAGTGGAGTCTCACTTTCTTATGTTAATTTTTTCTCTTATTTCTGCTTATAATACCGTGAAATTTATGAAAAAATCATGTACCTATATTTTGCTTTCACAATGATGTTTTAATATCTGTACTAAAATTCACCTATAATTTATCATAATCAAATATTCATTAAATCCTCTAGCATCTTTCATTGTCTTTCATTATTTTGCTGATACAAAGACACAGGCTACATTAGAACTATAAGGAACACAGTACCTAAATGTTAAACAAATGCATAAAATCAGATAAATCTAGGCAAAAAAACTATATACTAGAACTTACAAAACAATGCTTCCTTTTTCAAAAAACAATAATTTTATAGTTTTTTATTTTCAGAATATTTTGTACAAATAATTATCTCTTAAAGCTTCCATAAAAAAAAAAAAAAAAAAAAGAGTATGGCTTTTTCATTTGAAGTAGAGAAGGAAGGTCCTAGAATACCGCCCAGAGGTCTCTCTCCCTCTTTGCCTTCCCTTTCCTAGAGGCACTTATTAGGAAAAGAGGATGAAAACTATTGTTTGGAGGACAATTCTTTATGGTGCTTTCATATGTCTGTAATACATTTTATTTAAGACTATCTTTTCAAGAACGTTTGTATATCAAAAAACCTTGGAAGATAAAACATCATAGTAAAGTAAAAATCTTTGCAAGGTAGAGGAGTAGAGGGTAGACTTATTTCCTGACCAAGATAATAAAGATAATGTGTCTCGTAGGTTTGTTCAAAGTCCCCTTTATAAAACTGGGAGTTTCCTAAGCGCAGCTATCACACAAAACCACTCACCTGTGCCCACTTCTCTACTTCCCCTATGGGATTTGTGAGGAAGAGGGAACCGAAGCTAACTTGAACACCTACTGTCATAGTGCCATGATTAATAAACTTCTTTGTCTCTGAGCCAGGCATTTCATGCCAGTACTCATAGAATTGTGATAGCCTAATATGCTAGCTTTTAGGTAAGGTAAAACCTTGGACCCTGCTTGACATGTTGGAGATAATTGGAAGATAGGATGATGGCAGAGACCTGGCTTGCTGAAAAAGGAAAGTAAATAGGCTCCATGTGGCCAGCCTAGGGGATATGAGAATACTCTTCAGAGTCCAGGAGCAAATGCCATCAAGTTGTGAGCAAGGAGTGGTGAATGGTAGAAAAGAACCATTTCTTCAGTACTAACTAACTTTTAATGATGCTGAGAAATGGGATGTAAGATTAAAGCAAGCCACTCAATGAGTCTTTCGTCTGTTGTTTACTCTTCTGGCAGGAGGAAAATAAGTCGAAGAGTTTCAAAGCTGGTATACAGGGGTTTTTGGTAAACTGAAAATTGTAGAAGTTTGATTGAGTCATCTGTCTGCTTGAAACGGAAAGTGTGATTTACTGGTAGGAAGCTGCTTTCCCTCTTGTGTCCCCTAACGTTTTGTTCCTCCTCTACCCTCAACACAACTGATTAAAAAAGAGGAAAGAAAGAAAGAAAGAAAGAAAGAAAGAAAGAAAGAAAGAAAGAAAGAAAGAAAGAAAGAAAGAATAAGTAAAAGAAAAGAAAAAGAAAAAAAGAAAGAAAGAAAAATATTCTAGAAAATACTTTGGGGAAAGGAGGAACTCAAACATTTATGATTCTGTTACATACATACAAATGCCCAAATCTCCATCCTACCCATGCTTGTGCATGGAGGGCACACCTGAATTCAAATGGTGGGATTCAGCAAGTTTCACCATGGGAAAAGGAAGCTAGCAGGAGTCTTACCTGTCCTTCCTACAATGTTATTATAATCTCTGTCAACAGGGGTAGCTGATGAAACCCAGATCTTTGGAAAATACCAAAACATTTTGGAACAATGTGAGCAGATGCATGATTAGTCATCCAGTAGTTAAGGAAAAACTCTTGTCTTTTTAGATTCCTACCACCAAAAAAAAAAAAAAAAAACTTAGACCTTTTTGTCCATTTTGAGTATAGAGACAGAACAAGTCTCTGTGTCAGATGATTTTATTGATTGGAGCCTCTGAAAGAGGGAGTCAGACTCCACCCAGTGATGATCATTGAAGTTTTGGGCTTCAGCAATTATTGAGACAGCTACCAGGTACATGTCTTTTGGCAAATATTTATTAGCTTGCTACTGATCTCTTGTCGAAAATAAATGTTTAAACCATAGACTCTCTGGATCTGTCAGCTCTGTTTTGTGGTGGACCTACTATAATTCAAAGATTAACAAAGTATGAAGAGCCCTAAAATGGAGATGGTATAATTAAGAACAGAACTGCATAGTCCGAGTGGACACTCAGCTTTACATGAAAAACTGGCAGCTAGCCTGTGGTTGTATGAGGACTTATACCCCATTTCACCTTCTGAAGCAAAGCAATTAGCTCACATGGGGTGCATGGTTCACAAGGATTCCCTTAAATGTCTGAGTCTGGTTCACTGATGGTTAAGCTAAGCAGAAACCAGATGTCTACCAGGATGTGGCAGCAATTTAGGCTCAGTTCCAGCTCAACAAAATCAAAATTGGATGAGGTCACTCTGTTCAAAGCAGAACTCTGACTCTTGTTCTTTTTTGCCAGTGACCTAGATGTCTGTCATGCGGACAACTACAGACTACGAGATTAAAAATCACCCCTACTTGGAAACAGGCTGATGAAATCCACTGAAATCAAACTGCCAATTGAGGCTGACTCTGATAATAATAATACTTATTTCAGGGTTATTTGACGATCAATGATATTACATGCATAGAATTTTTTTAACAGTTCCTGGAACATGACTAGTCCATAAAAATGTTAGTCATTCTTAATATTATCATTAGATTGGTATATAGCTATATTTTTTTCCTCAACATTGATGAAAAGCTTTAAGCTATGAACTTTTTTCTGTGTTTAAAATTTAACCTCATTTACAGGTTGTAGCTCATTCAAATAGTGAAAATAGCTATATTTCTGATAGCATCTGCTCTACATAAAGGAAAGAAAATTGTGGACTCCCCCTTTTGCTGTTTTTCTTTCAACAAGGCTTATTTGTACTATATTTATTTTAATTTTCTCCAAATTTGAGGCATGTAATTTACTTGCTCTTTTTAAGCACTTCTGTAGATTTTTTTCTCTATATAAAATTATTTCTATCCCAATTTAGGCAGATTCTGGAAGATTTTTTTTTTTAACATTTACATTTAAACCATTAGTATTAACAAATGGCATCTTAATTTATCTACAAATTTTATGTCTGTGGTATTATCAGTTGTGAAAAGTGTAGGTGTTACAGAAAGAAAGTAACATACAAAAAGTACAAAAGACATGTTTGAACATATTATTTATAATAGAAAATTATGCATAAACTTATCTGCACAGATATGGCTCTGCAAAGCAAGAGTTATCACATGCTTTCATTGGGAGGAGCTATCTCCTGGGTTGACCAAATTTTTGTGGAGATAGAAAGCTGCTGATGACATCTTCTGATAGCAACCAGGATTTTAAAGGGCCTAAGACACAATTTCTCAACCATTCTCTGGGATACGAAGGCTTCCTGAAAATAAAAACTCATCCATGTGCTTGCTAGAAATGAGAAACAATGAGACTACATGAGCTGGTAGATAATGTAGCAAACCAGAATATTAAATTGGAATTTCACAAGAAGCCCAAAGTTTCATCACCCAGCAGGAAATATAGGTTGTAATACACAGGAAGATTATAATTACATTAGTACCATTTGTTATTATTATAGCTGTACTAACACCTGAGTTGTATAACAAAGAACTCTGCCATTTTAAAACCAAAGTGCTTTATTTCTAAACAGAATTGCAGACATGTATTTTAGCTTTAAAAGCACACTGTACTCATGTATTTTCCTGGAATTTAAAAAAATCATTAAATTGACTGGTTGTCTGCATAGCATAAGTTTGTAAGAGACAGAATTTCAAAATAAAAATTCAAAACTAAAGCTTATCTATACTCGCTATGCTGTATATTGGATCACTAGGCGTACTTACTACTAATTGTAAGTTTGTATTCTTAAGCAACAGTCATATACAGTTCAATAAAAATTAAATAAATGAAAGTTGTACTTCCTTTGCAGGACAAGATAAGGTAATGGGAATTAGATTTATTCTTCTAACTTGAAACAAGTATCAGATCAGACAAAATATACAAAATAATGATTTTCAAGCATTGGCTATCTGATAATAAAGTTTAGTGATCCTTAAGAAAAAAGAAACAAATGAGGGGTGTCTTGCAATTAGCTTGATTTAATGTCAGGAGAGAATGTCCAGGCCACAGTGCCAGGAAAGGTAATCCATGTGAAGCCTGAGCTTTTTCTGAATTGAAGAACCAGAGCTGGTACTCTGGGAAGAATAAGGAGGAATAAGAAGGCTAGAATTTACAGTGCAGAAAACTGAAGAGGAGATAGCTAATCAAAAGACAGTTCTAGAAGTCTATAGAAGGCCCCCTATAAATTTTCAGGTGAGTGGTGGCTAGAGAATGCATATGAAGAAATTACCACAGTTCAGAGAAATAATTACCTGAATGAAAGGGAACGAAATCAAGAACCCACAAAGAGCAGAAAATCACATAATTTATGGGACATTAAGTACTAGAATACTAGCTATTCTGAAAGAATCAAAATGTTCTTAAGAAACTTAAGTTCACCCAGAACAAGTTAAAGAATATGTTTAAGGATAAAAGTATTTATTACTCAACAAAATAAAAATTAGTGTCTGTTGTTTAATCATAAATTACCGGATATGCAATAGGCAGGAAAATATTATCCACAATAAAAAGAAAATCAATCGACTGAAACAAACTCAGAAATATTACTGATGTTAAAAATGTAGACAATAATCTGACAATAGTTATTGTAACTGTATAGCATATTTAAGAAGGTATACAATTGTGATATCAATTATACATGGGAGACATAAAGAGAAGATACAAATTAAAAGTCTAGAAGTGACAATTACAAAGTCTGAGATAAAAAATTACATGTTGCATTTAAAAAAATAAAATAAAATACCTGACAGACTATCAATAGAAATTACCAAAAATAAAAAGATTAAAAAAAAAAAACCCTTAAAAATTGTCAAAGCAACAGTGAACTGTGGGGAAACTTCAGGTAGCCTAATCACAAATAATGAGAGTATCTATAAGACAGAATAGGGACACATAAAAAAAAAAGGAAACAACAAATAAAAATGGATTTTTTTTATAAATTTGATGAAAATAATAAATTCACATGAATAAAATGTTCAATAAACCTCAAGCTCAAGAAACATGAGATAAACTGCACTGTTACATTATTAAAAATTTGCCAAGAATCATGATAAATTGAGAAACTTAGAGAAATTGCTAAGAATCATGAAAAATAAAGAAACTTAAAATGGAATTAAAAAAACACAAGTAGCAGCTTTCTCATGAAAACAATACAGGCTAGAAAATTGTTGAGCAACATCTTTTTTTTTTATAATGATTTAGAGAACAGAACAGTCACTCCAAATTGCATACCCAATAAAAATATTTTCAATATTGAAAGAAAAATAATATTTTGAAACATAAAATAAAACTAAATAAATTTATGATCAAAATACATGAAAAAATATCAAAAGCAGAGAGAAACTGATTCCAGTTAGAAATCTGGAATTTTACAAAGTATTAAAGAGCACTGGAAATCATAAGTATGTGGGTAAATATAAAATTGCATTTTCATCATTTAAATCTGTCTGAAAAATAATCAGCAATTTAAAGCAAAAATAACACAAATGAATTGTGAGTTTTATAAAATAGTTAGAAAAAAGGAAAATGTGAAACAGCAGTAGCATCAATGCTGAAAAAGAACAAACAGAATGATACTGTCACAAGGTTTTTATGTTATACATGAGTTTATCACTCGAAAGTAAAATGTGACAAACTAAATATGTTTACCTTAAGTACTAAAGCAACCAGTAAATTAAAAAGTGTTATAGTTAAAAAGTCAACAACAGACATAAAATGAAATTATATAAAATATTCAAGTGTTCCAAAAGAGGAAAAAAAAAAGAAAAAAAAAACAAAAAATAGTTAAAGCAAATAGAAGAGAAATATCAAGATAATCAGTTTAAATTCAACCATGTCAACAAACATGTTAAAAGTAATTATTTTAAACTATCTGCTTTATAAATTTTTCCCAAATTAACCACTCTCTCCTTTTTGTCCTTGAGTTTGTGCTTGAGTCTGCTTTATGATATGCAACACTTGTTTTCATTCCTTTCTTTGCTTATATTCCTAATAGAGTCCCAAAATTCTATTTGTTCCAACTCTATGCTTTTTTATGTTTTATGTATCAACAAATTAAAATGAAACACCCAATAAATATATATTAAATCAAATATTTAAAGTATTGTGACACACTGAGTAGAGACAGAATAGTCACATGAATCACTAAAGTTTATAGTTGATGTTAGGACAGATAAGTTTTAAAATATAAAAACAAGTTTTAAAATTCTCAGTAATATAAGAACTTGACTTAAAAATAGAAAAAGTGAAGTAAATAAAAATTGAAAAGTGATATGGACATGTAACATTAGCTTTAGAGATTTTTCATCAAGGTCCTTGATTAATAAGTTAGAGGAAAATGGGAAGCAGAAGAATGAATCCTATCAGATGTAAAGTTTGGGCAATAAAAGAGCATCCAGTGAAAAATAGTGCAGAAATTCATGGTGCAAAATAATATCAAAACGAAAATAAAATACATATCATGTTGGAACCTTTAATTTCTTTCAAATCTGTCATTACTTTCAAATGAAGGTTTATCTTTCATTTCACTTAAGATGAATGTGGGGATCAGATCAAATAACAAGACGCCAATAAAGCATTATCCTTGTCTGACTCTCAATAACAAGAGGCTTACTTAGATATTATTCTTTCATGTCAAGAAGTTCCCTGGAATCTTACATCAAGAAGAAAATAGTATTTTCTATTATGGTTGTGGCAAAGTTTTGTTTGGTTGATTGTTTTCAGACTTATATAGTCAACACTCTCAACCAAAATGTAGAACTTGAATATATCTTGACTGGAACAAGTAACTTGCTCTGTCAAAAATGACACTTAAAAAATTACTACAGCAAAGAGTACTATATTCCCAAATTTTCATTATTAATCCCTTGACACTATTAAACATTTTCTTAAGGCTATATAGCATATGTTTTCCAAAAGTTACTTGTATTCCTTGGAATAAGTGGTATACAAAATTAAAATAAAAAATTATTACATACACACTTTTTACATTATGTTGTATAGCTTGCAATATCATATTATTATTCTTTTAGGAGATAACTATTATCAAACAACTTTTAACTCCAATGGTTCATCTAAGGAAATTCAAATTGTTTTGAACAAATGGTAATATAAAACTGCATGCTTGCTTAGTAATGTTTGTAATTGAAAAGATAGACAAAACAGCTCACTAATAAATTTGCCTTTACATACCTCTTAATATTGCATGGTTAATGCGTACAAGTTAAGCGATGTTTATAGCAAGCACAAAAACTAACATCTAGATTTACTATAATTTTTAGAAATACATATGTTACTCTACAGATTATAATAAAAATAAAAAATGCTAAAGTAGAACAAATACAGTAGTTAAATGGGATGAAAAAGAGCACAAAATGCTATTTTTGACTTAGTTATTAAATTTTGTTTTAATTGCATCCTAATTTTTAAAATTCTACATTTTAAGATAATAGTTTGAAATTAAGAAAATAGTTTGAAATGAAACAGGCTTTATGTAGAAATAAATTTATAGCAGAGGATTAGACATTTATATTTTAGTTTATAACACTAAGTATACACTTTCTCACATTTTTATCAGTGAGTCTTATTCTCCTTTGGTAATTAAAATATAAACAAATAACACTTCATACAATTCTTTTTAGCCCATTTACTCTGAGAGAAATAAAATTCTTAACTTGATAATTTACGATTTATTTTATAGCCTTAAGGTTAAGTATATGAGTACTTACAGAGGTTGTGTGCTGTCTGTTGAGCCATTTAACTTAAGACCATAAATTAATGCCTAAATGATCAATATCTATCTAATGCACTACTTAAATTGTACATATTTCATTAATTTTGCATTAGTTCAACTCTCTTAATGATCCTGACCAGTATTAAAAGTGAAATCATCCTGGCTAATGAATGATTTATTGCAAAAATAGTTTACAAAAAAAACAATTGCTAATTTTTCAGGTCTTAAAAAGATAATAAAACTAATGCATACCATTTATGAGTTTATCTAAATCCCTCAATTCTTCTGCAATGTATTTCTAAAGCTATAATCCTCTCTACTCTGATTTTGTTTTCCTCTATCTCACTATTCTCTTGATCTGCTAGTCCTTTGTATATTCAGGGAACACATCACCAAAATTTCTCCTTTATTGTCTATAAATCCAATCTCTACTCTTTTTCTCACTCACCTTAACCAACAAATTGTCTCAACTTTCTGAACTTGCAATGGATGGCCTGACTCTTTTCACTCAAACTTCTATTTATACCAAAATCTGTTGCAATCTGGCTTCTACACTATACTAATAAGATTGTTTTTTCTGTATAAAGAACAGAAAAATATGTATAATCTTTCTTTAGTGTAATTTAACATTATATGAAAAAGGCTTTTTAAAAGTTTATAATCTTTCATAATTTCAATTTCATCCTCTAGCATATATTTTATGAAAAAATCAAATAAGTGAGAAAATTAAAAAGATATGTTTATCAGAGAATGACCAACGAATTGCAGACTAAACCTTGTGATATTTTTTAAAATGGGAAAAATTTAAAGTCCAAGAATAATAGAGTGATTGAATATATATGTCATATAAACATATAATGAGAGATGTAAAGAATAACATTATAGATGCACACCTGGTAACGTAAAAATATATTTACGATTTCTTTTCTACATAAATAACATAGGCTTTGAGGCCACATGGCTTGTAATCAAATCCTGACTCATTCAATTAATACTTCTGTAAACCTGGACAAATGATTAACACAGTCAATCAATTTTTTTCTATTTAACATGAAAATATTAGGCCTTGCCTAATAAGTATTTATAACAATTAAAGGGATTATCAACCTGAAATACTTACTTAAAATTTAGTGCATATAAAAACCTTTATAATAAAAAGTCATATTTTTTTCTTTTCCAGGGATACATAAATTTTCAAGAACTCTGTCTTTCAAAATTATTATTTCAAAATGATTCTTCTAAATTGAAAAAACGTTTATTTTTATAACCATAGTAAGTTAATTATATCTAAATCTCTGACATCATAATCTCATCCAAGCCTTAAACCATGTTTCAAATACTCATAATATGTAAAGAGCTCAAACTCAAAAATCCCAAATTTCTCCTCATAATCATTTTCTTCAAATCAAGGATCTCTTTTGGAATTCTTCTATTCATTTTTATATTTCTACCTATAAATATTTTTTTTAATTGTAGGCTCTGATTTTGTTTCAATAAATTCATCTTCTTAGCTTTTCATATCAATTTAGTTGCCATCTACTGTGGACTGAATTGCATACCCCCCAAAAAATTATATGTGAACCCCTAACTCGCTATATGACTGTATTGGAGATGAGGTCTTTGAGATGCAATTAAGGTTAGACGAGGTTCAATAAGTGGGGCACACATGATGGGGTTAGTGGCTTTATAAGAAGAGAAAGAGAGTGCTCTTTCCAACATGTGAAGACATGTTGAGAAGGCAACAATCCAGAAAGAAGGCTCTCACCAGGAACATAGGCAGCTGCACCTTGATCTTGGATTGGCCAATTTCCCAAATGTCTCTCATTTAAGCCACTGAATATATGGCATTTTCTTATAGTAGCCTGAACAGGCTAAACACCATATCTTGACTTTTTTCTCAGCAATTTACTTAGAGCAGATTAGTTCAGGGTGTCTGCATGGCTAATGAAATATCACTACCTCCTCCTCACTGGTCTCTGTTATCTGAATCCTCCCATTACAGTTTATCTATCAAAATGTCACCGAAGTGGTCCTTCCAGAAAATAATTTGATTATATAATTCCTCTGCAAAAAAAATAAAAACAAATTTCTGTTAGCTTCCTGCTATCTACAGTAAAAACAACATTGAGTGAACATGAAATAGTTAAACATGTAAATCCTAGCTTTAGCAGTGCCTAGAAAATGATTAAAACATTATGGGTTTTGTATTAGTTAAGTCTTTTTAACTTAGTTACTTAAAACAATGTAGTAGAGGCTGCTGGTGCCCCCAACATAATTCTCTTAGATGGCAGGTGTGCTTGGTCCCCAACTGTTGTAATTTTTGGCTGCCATGGTAACTATTTCTTAGCTAAATGATAACCTTCTACCACAAGAAGCTGCCCTCTACCTCTCTCCCCAGTCCTAGCTCCTTGGAGAAAAGGCCTCTGACAAGGACTAATTTACACTGGGGCAGGAAATGGCAATCTCTGCCCTTAATGAGAATTAACCCAGTGGTGTTATCTGTGCTTTGGACTTCTCCTTTGTATCAGAGTGAAGATAGTCTCCAACTTATACACATGCTTACCTTTATTCCCTAGCCATATCCTGCTTCCTTTACTCCTCTTTATCTGAAACCATTCTTCCAATCATCACATGATCAGAAGTTTGGCTCTTGGAAATTCAAAGTAAGAGTAGCAATACCATTTTTATTATGCAAAAGTCTGTCAGTCAGTTGGATGGTTCTGTAGGTTCTGGCTGGCTCAGTATTACATCTGTCAATATCTGTGGCCTGGGAAGGTGGTTCTGCTGATTGTGGCTGGGCACTCTCACATGCTTGGGGTTGGATGGTTGTCAGCAGCTCCTGAATGGCTCAGCTCTTCCCCTTCTGGGCTCTCAAGTCTCCCTGATAAGCTAACTTTAGTTGGTTTCAGAAGATCATAGGAAGCAGAGGTGCAAAAGGCTACCTGAAGTCTTAGAACTAACTCCCCATCATCTCTGACACACTCATTTAGACAAAGAAAGATATAAGCCAACAACTGTTTTATTTCTGATCATAACACAGATGAGTTTTGGTGTCTTCATTCAGCCTATACTGAATCTGTTTTCAAAAACACCTTCAAAAAAAGTGAAATAGCAAAAGAATCTTCTTGGAGAAGAAACTCAGAGCTTGGTAATTTTTACATGCTAATCCATCTTACTACATTTGGGTAACTTTTGCTCAGAGAACAGATCAGTCCTATTAATTAGTGCACTGAATTTATTTGTTCATTACCCAAAGATTCATTAAAGTCCCATATGTACCAGTCATCCGACTAGGCACTGTAGATTTAAATTATAATTAATTTTCCCTTGCATATTTTTTTTCCATTTCTTTTGAAATTCACATCTAGTTTACTTCTCTTTTTTAATAAAGATGTCACATTAATTTTACTGGCAAACTTTTCAAAGTTATATTACAAATGTCACTCCATCAGTCCAGGCTCCATTACCGGTATATTTTGAAGCAAGCTCTTTTAAGTTTAACCATCATATTAACTGACAAGGTAGAGGCAGGAGTAATTAGAGCATGAAATACATACAGCAGGGTCACCTTACATCTCCAGCATAAATCGCGATTCAAAACACTAACTCAGCCACATTTTGACAACGAAACTTGTTAATTTTCTTATTTAGAGTAACTTACCTCTTTGCTTGTTTGTCGAAGTTATAAATATTTACTTCAGTCTCTGGCATAGCATATGTATTCTGCTTGCTGTTATTATTTTGCTTATTATTTTATTAATGTTATTATTGAGAAAGTATCTCAAAGTAATATCTTTTAACATGCAATATTATTTTAACATAATTTTCATATAAAAAATAAACAAATATAGCAAAATAGTTTATAACCTTCTCTATGTTTGAGGAAATAAAGGATAGCACTGGTAAGAAAACATATATTTCTCTCCAGGAGATAGTTATAAACTCCACAAATTTTGATCTCTTAAGCATCAGTAATTCAGTAAAAGTCAAAGTAGTATTGGTTTGATTTTCTAACCTGAGATGAGCTTTGCCCAATTAAACAACTTGGTACTTATATTTATTAAACCACATTTGAGGTATTTTAGTTAATTCAAGTGACTAATTCCTAAGACAGCCCAAAGAGAGAGAAAATGAAGATTAATCTATGTTGATGACTTAAATGTGCCATTTATTCTCATTCTTCTAAACTAGCTTGAGAAAAACAAAATCAGGGTTTACTCTAATACTTCTCTTAGTGTGAAACAGAAGTTACTAAGGCTTATGATAGTGCTTAAAAATAAAACTGGAAAACATACTTTATTGTAAAAGTATTTTTATTTGAGGAAATAATTTCTGAAAATTAATAATGTGTTATACTTACACAGTGCTTTAAACTTAAAAAGTAAATCTCTACTATGTTAATAAGCATGGCAGAATTATTACAAAGTCATTGTTATTGTACTTTGCCCCATGCCCAAAAGCGTATATTAATTATAATCTTAATTTCTGGAAGAGCAGAATGAAACCTATTACCATGATTTTATTGACTGTATATATTTTCATAAAATTTTATAAGTATCATAAGAAAAAGTAATTTGTTATAGAAGCATAAAGTCAGAAAAATATAATGTATGGAAAACAACTTTTTATCTCATTAGAATACATTTTATTCATTACTATATTGTTCAAGTATAAAACAGAATTATAAGCTACTATGACATATTTCATAATTCACTAACCTGGTCAAAGTGTCCTAATACATGAAATATTTTTTTCCTTCTCTACTATATTAAGATATATTCAAGATTCATACAAGATATTCTTATAATTACTTGAGAATGTATTTTTCTCTCTTGAGGCTTGAATTTCATCACCTGAAATATGCAAAACTCTTAGCATTTTAGAAATTTTAAAATAATTGGCAGATGCACCCTACAACCACTTTTATATCTTGGCAGACGTGCTTATTGGCCTTTATTAAGTGAACTCCTTTTTCCTCATAAACCATCTTCAAATGTCTTGACAACTTCCATCTTTAAAGCAAAGTAGAATAGAGGAATCTATTAAGAAAACATGCGATCTAAAACTAGGAAATGAACATGAGAATATTTATATGTCCTTTCAGTGTTGTACTGCACTATTAACAAGGCAATCCAAGGATTATTTGGTTTTCTAGGATGGATCTTTATTTTGACTTGTGCTGATTGATTATTACCTAGTCTATAGAAAGTTACATGCTTACTTATTGATATCTGTCCAGTAAAAAAGATATCACCAAAGATTTTGGTTTTATTGCCCTTTAGGATGTAAACCAGTGTTATAACTATCCTAGTGATCTTGTTGTAATTTTCTGCTTAACTGCCTTTTCAAGTAGACTATGTGAAAACTTATTTCTCAAATGTTCTTGAAATCAACTTTCTTACCTAACTGGTCACCATATTAGCTAACAAATTGAATAAGATCTGGGACATATATTTATTCTATATTTATATGAGGATATTTTTACATGTTGAAAATTAAAATTTGAAAGAGAAAAGTTTAAAAGAAGAATGACTGTTCAAATTGAAAATAATTTTAAATGACTAAAATTTAATAATTATAATTTTATTAAAATAAAAGTTTTTTAAAATTAATAAATATAAATTATTTCATGGTTTTAAAATTTAATACATTGGTGTAAAGAAAAAAACCAATCCACTGTTTTTAGTTTTTTTTTTTTTTTCTTTATTCAAGCTTACATCGTCTTTAAGATCAGCTAAAGTATCATTTTGGCTACTATTTTCCATTCTGCAGTAGTTCATAATGTCACTAGTAATCTATTTCTTATCGTTGTATGTGTCTGTTTATAAAATATTCATTTTACTATGTTCTTACAGGTTAGAACAAAAAAAAAGATGAAAAAGAGAAGGTATCTGATTAAAGGAATCTGATTGCTTCCTGGAAGCAAAGTGGAAGTCTGGCTGTGAATGTTAAGTGCTGCTGGCTACAGTTCTTGGAACAGTATTTCTTGTCCTGTCAGGTGAGTTCAACAAGGTAGAAAAATTATGATCCACCTCGGGATTCCAGTTTTAAAGGATGTTTACTCGTAAGGCCATTTTACTGCACTCAGTGCACTGAAGAGCAGTTCTTTGACCTCATGACAAGTAAAGGAGGAAGAGAATAGAATGTTTTATTCAGAGGGTATAAACACTGTGTCAGAATCACAGGCCAACTCCTCTTTAATTATTGGAAGAAATCCCGCCATTAAAGTCTTTACATTTATTTAATCTAGAAAAGTAAACAGTGATTTAAGCAATAAAAAATTGTCATCCATTAAGATTTAATTGAAAATAATGGATAGGGTTTATTTACAAGTTTAGAAATTATACATTTGCTAATGGTTTTTGATATCATAATCTAATATTTTAGCTGTGGAAAGAGGCCCTTAATAGCTATTAAAGAGTACCTTTGATAAATACTTCTCTTAAAAAATACACTTTCAACCATTTAAAATATATATTCATTCTATGCTAAATTATTACATGTAATTAATTCAAGATACACTGTTTTTTTCATTATTGCATGTCTCTAAAATTGTATTTTATATTAAAATTTATGAGGTATCAGAACTTAATTGACACTGATTTGTCATTCTCAGTGGTATGTAATATAATGAAATTAGTTCCTTATAAATGAGACCTCTTTTACCCCTTCCACCAGGACTCAGGGACAAGACAGCCATCTACGTCTGGTGGGTTCTCACTGGATACCAAATCTGGTACCTCGATCTTGGACTTCTCAGCCATCAGAACTGTGAGAAACAATTTTCTGTTGTTTATAAGAGACCCCAGCCTATGGTAATTGCTACAGCAGGCCAAAAAGACTGAGGTAATTATCTATAAACTTGTTTATATAACTTACTGCAAAGAAAGCTCCCTGTATTTAACTATTTATTTATCTATTCATTCATTCTTTTATACATTTATTCATACACATGCTCATTTGTTTTACAAAGTAAGTAGACACTAGGTAAGCATTTATTGAAAGAATGAATGAATTTAGGCCCATTGAACCACTTTTTTTTTCTTAATTGAGGACAGAAAGAGACCTAAAGGAAAGTCAGCTTTGCTTTAATTACCTCATAATTACCTTGGGGTAAGGATGAAAGATTTAGAAGCTAAATTTGCAAAGAAGCAGTAAAGAAAATCAAATAGAGTTCATTAGCTTATAAATGTAATGAATGCTGTATAGAACTATTGACATTCCCACTCTTATCAGTTTGTAAAACATAAACAGCAGAAAGCCTATTGGCCATAACAGTTATGTTAAAATTTTTATTTAAGACAATCAAGATATATGAAAAAATGGGATCTTATATATAAATACTTTAGAAACTGAGTCCAGTAAATTCTAAATTGTATTTTTTCCAGTCTAAAAAGAGAATAAACTAAATAAATTTTAGCATATTTGCTACAATTAGATGTCACATCTCTTCTTTTTAAGATGATGATGACAGAGATATTAGATTTCATTGGTGTATTTGTTTTTATTTCCTTAGTAACTAAAAAAATTAAAATAGTGTGTGTGCACTTTAGATTCAGATGTCATTCTTGAATAAGTAAAATTTTAGTAAGCACTGAAAATATAGCATTGTTCACTTTTCTGAAACATTATTTAAAAATTTGAACATATTTTGCTGGCTCTCTGCAACTTGTGGAGTTTCCACCTTATGGTAGAAGCAACGATAAAAACAATCACAAATGTGCGGTTTTGTAAATTTTAACGTTTGGGTGAGTTCTTAGGTTTGCTTTCAAAATTCTCTACATTTCTGGGTGATTTTTATCAAACCACTTCTTATGTCACCAAGCTGGTAGTGTTCAGAATATAAATAGCTTCCTATTAGAGACGGAATATTGTTGGAGGAAAAATGTAGCTCTCCACATTCTTCAAGTACCGAATATCAGGTTTGTCAGTATACTAAAGAGAGTTGTGATGCTAAACTTTCTTCAAAGGACAGTTGTAAGAATAAATACCTATCACATGCTTCTTTGGGCCTATAGGAGTTGTAGGTAACTGAAACACAGCCTCCAACCTACAGGCAAGTATTTTAATTTTTTACAATCCTGCCATTAAATACTGATTTTTAACCTCTAAGTAATACAGTTCACATTAGGAGGAAGAGACAATTTTAGTATTCCCTAACATGGAAGTAATTGTAATAAATAAAGGCCCAATAGAATAAATTTTAATATGTTTTCTTAGAATCATTTTATAAAAAGGAATCAGGGCCTGGGAGGATGTGATTGATGTCTTCAATGATGATTAATGGAAAGAAGGATTCTATAAAGCAGTGATCCGTTTGGATACTTAGGTTTTTATTTTCATTACAACTAATTCCAGTAAGGAGGAAATTTTAAATGGACACAGACCTTGAAAGTAGGTTATAGGTAAATGAGGACCCTGAAGCTTCAGAAAAATAACAACAAAGAAAAAAAAATAAGGGGTAGGGGGGTCCAATATATGGTGATAGAAGGAGATTTGACTTTGTTTGGGTGGTGAACACACAATGCAATATACTCATGACATATTATTGAATTGTACACTTGAAACCTATATAATTGTATTAACCAATGTCACCCCAATAAATTTAATAAAAAATTTAAGATGTAGTACAATAAAAGTTTCAACATTTGTGCTATAAAATGGGCCACCAGTTTGTTTCCATATCTGTAGACTCTACCATAAGGTAGAAAATACCATGAATTACGTGGTACAGAAAGTCTACAAAGTGAAAGCCAATGAACTGCTGAAGAGCAACATTGTTATTTCTGGAACTAAAATTCTAGAGAAAACTTTTCAACTGGTCCACTCTTAGAGGTCCATGGAGAAGGGTTAATGCAGTTAAAAACAGCCTGTGTAAGATTCATTTAGTAAAAATACACTTTCTATCTTGTAGCCCATCTGCCCTCGAGATGGAACTCGATGTTCTATCTCCCACTCTTTTCTATTTCTACCATTCTGATGCCATTAAGAACATTTGTGATTCATAGGAACATGTAAAAATATCAACATTAACAGGAATTTGGAAAAAGTTGATTCCAACCCTTATGGATGATTTTGAGGGATTCAACACTTCAGTGGAGAAAGTAACTGAAGATGTGGTACAAATAGCAAAAGAACCAGCATTAGAAGTGAAGGCTGAAGATGTGACTGAATTGCTGCAATCTCATGATAAAACTTTAACAGATGAGGCGTCGCTTCTTACAAATGAGCAAAAGAACCCCCAAATGGTCTCGAGATGGAATCTATTCCTAGTGAAGATGCTG
Organism: Cynopterus sphinx; assembly: GCA_030015415.1. Classification (NCBI taxonomy): domain Eukaryota; kingdom Metazoa; phylum Chordata; class Mammalia; order Chiroptera; family Pteropodidae; genus Cynopterus; species Cynopterus sphinx. The sequence goes on from CM057380.1 coordinate 16,199,487, forward strand.
TGCAGATTGTTTTCATGACAGCAAGAGATTTAGAATATTAATTAAATTTAGTTGATTGTCATCAGTTTGGCTCAAATAAACACAATTGTTGTCAGTTTGGCTCCAATAAATTCGCTAAAATTCTTTTACAGTTTTGGACGTTTCTTATGTCAACATATATAATGTCAAAAAGCTCAGAAATAACAAAAGTAAAACCAATGAACCAATGATAGTAATTACTACAAGTGTATTGTTTACACACAAAAAGACAGTTTGCAAACCCAGAGCACTTAAATCAAAACATAAAATGAGGTTCAGGGGTATAGTGTTGTAAAGCAGCTTTTACAGTGAGAAAGGAGTGACTGTTTATTCTTCATGGTGATTATTATAATATTATAATTTTCTTAAGTGATAGAGAATTGGTCAGTGGTTACCTCATATTAACCTTGGTAAACAGTTTAAGTTTTGCTTATGATTTTCAGAGAAATAAGCAAGAAATGATCCAGGTCAAGTTAACCTTGCCTACTCAGCTAAATTAAGCATCGTTTGTATGACTGGCTTGGTCTGCTAAAGAAATTTTTAAGATCAGTCTCTATTTGCTTCCTTTTATTTTAATAATAATATACATAAAAGTATAATAAATAAAATATAAATATAATATGCTATATATATTTATTTATACAAACACATGAACTATATGCCTTCACCTCTATCAAGGTTCATACTCACTATTATTCTATTATTCCATTTTCTCTTCATAACCACATTTTGAGGTCTCAATTTTGGTTAATTGTCTGTTTAGTGGTAGTCTTTTATTTCCAAATATTTTCCTTAGGTGTTATACTTGAGATATACACTTTTTGAATTCTTGCTTATCTTCAAACATCTTTCTGCCTCTGAGATGCAAATGACATTTTGAGTAAATTTAGAGTTCCTGAACTAAAATCCTCTTCTTTCTGTAATTTATAAGTGGTATTCTGTGTTTAACAGCTGATAATACAAGTATGTCAGATTTATCTTCTTCTGTTGGTAATGTGTCCTTATGTCACCGCTGGGGTGAGGGAAATCCTGTGTCACACAAGAGGAGTCGGGGGAGGAGGAGGTGAATAGTGGCATATGGTGGATGTTGGTGTTGTGTGTAGAATTACTGGTCAAGGAGACTGAGAAAAAGATTTCTCGAAAGTACATTTTAGAAGGAGACAGGCCCTGCTGAGGAAGGCTGCAACCCTGTGGAATTTAGGAGATAAAGAGATAAGATAGTACACCCTGAAGGGAGGACCAGGTATCCAGCCAGGAGAGCTCTAACAATGAAGAAATGGGAAGATCTGTTTATATTTGGGCCATGAAGGGGGGGCTTAGATGATCTGCACCTGAGGTCATCTTGACTGACAGTTGGCTGCTATATGACACTTTGCCTACTCTGCATATGCTTACCCAGAATTCAGTCTGTTATAATTAGATCCATGAACTTCCTGGCATAGTCATGATATTATAATGATGGTAAAATGAGGTTGATATTATGGTCAGTTTAGGTTAATACTTTGTGCACATGCTTTTGTAGCTGATTTAGCCAGCAGTTTTTATGGCCTTTGTGCTCTAAGCTTTGGGGTAATTTATAACCCTGGGAGGTCCTTAAGGAAAGTCTTCAAAGGAAGTTTCTATGGTTACAGAGCTGGGCCTTGGCTCCTGCATCTCCTGCCTTACTGACTCCTTAACATTGGTACATATTCTGACTTTTAAAGAATAAAGAATAGCAAAGCTCAAAGGCATTACAGAAAGAAAATGCCACAAAAGTGAATGACTGTGGCAAGAAACAGCATAGTATAGTAAAGCAATGCAAGCAATTTTGTGTAGTTAGATATAAAGTGTAATGCTGGGATTAAAAAAGAAAGATTTTGGATGGGTCAGTAAGTGCCAAGTCACAAATGAATTTGTTAGGAAGTTTAAGAATTAAACTATGTGTAATGTGGACCTATGAAATAGTTATAGATTATTTTTTATGATAGCAACATGATCAGATTTTTTTCTTTTAGATAAATTATGCTTTAAGCTATGATGTAAATGGATCAAACAGGATAAGACTGAAAACAACAGAAATTTGGAAAATAATTAAATTTGTTTAAGAAAGATATTATAATATTAAAATTACATTATTTGAATAAGGAGAAAGTCAAGTTTTAGATAACCTTATTTTATGTGCTGGTCAATTTTGGCATATCATAAAGATTTTTAGTTGACAGGTGGATTAGCACTGGTAAGGCTGAAAAGAGATAGCTAGGTAGGATATAAAAAGATTTTGAGCCAACAGCTCATAGGTATGAGTTGAAGCCATGAGAATGAAGAATTTCTCAGGGCAAGTACATGGAATAATCTGTGTTAGGAATAATGGTGGTAAATAAGCCTAAAGAATGAACAACAACAACAAAAATGATTATCATGAAGAAAATAGTTTTAAAAAAGATACAGAGAAACATATAACACTGAAATTTGTTGATGATACTACTACTATTTACTAATATCCAGTTTCCTCTTTACGTAGGTATGTGAAAGGATTGTGCTCATTATTCCCTGTAAGTGAGGCATGGTCATCAGACTTGGTTTTATCAGTGAAATGTGAATAATTGAGATATGTGCTACTTCCCAAAAAAAAGACAGTAATTCCCCAATGTTCCTTACCCCTTAACTTTGGAATATTCATCACAGAATTATTTGTTAAAGTCTCAGAAAGCCTGGGATATTGTCTTTTATAGCTGAAAGAATGTTGTCTCAGTGGAATTTTTAATACAACAGCAATTGTTATTCCATGAAAAAAAGTGTTAGTGTCCATAGAAAAATCCATTGTAATCATAGTTTTGGTGAACCTGTGAGATAGGTCACATTCCAGTGTATCTAGGAGTTTAGTAGGTGTGATATGATGGACATAAATGCATCATTTGTTACTTTATGGACTTGGAAGAGGAGGAGAAAAACTGAAGAATACATCCAGAAAACTATAAAGTCAAGATTGGGTTCAGTTTGGCGGGGGTAAATAAATGGAAGAATGTGTACACTGAGGGAACAGGGTCAGTTAAAACAAAGGAGAACACAAAAGAAAGGGAATGATCAGTAAAATATGTTCTACAAGAGCCAGGAGAGAATAGGGTAAAGGACACACAGGGAGAAGGATTTAGTATGGGCTAAAGTACATACAAAGAGAAAGAAAAGGTAACCCTTGGCATCCTAGCCAAGAAGTTTTAGAGGATAGAAGAAAAGAAATTAAGGAAAGAACTAGGATTTAGTTAAGGTAAAGTAATAAAACATAATCATAAGCATGATATACATCTGTGTTAAATGACAGTAGGAGGTTTGTTAGTAATGAAATTATGTTCTCAGAGGGAATGGTATAAATTTTGAAGGTGGGATAATAAGAAAAATGACAGGAATACTAAAGTTTAAATTGGATAGGGAATAATTAGAGGAAAACTAGAAGAAAGGGACTCTTCCATTTACAAAGTGATGATAAAGATAAAAGAGAACTTTTTATACATTTTAACTTTGTCAAAAGTCCTTTCAGTAATAAAACTACTCATTATCCTAAGTAACATCTGCCCTGGTATTGGTGGCTCTGCCATAAAAGATGTTGACAAATTTGGCTTTTCTAAAATCTTTAGTACTGCAATCATTCAGTTGTAGATAAAGCAAAATCAGTACCCCAATAGACATGTTCATGAACAATATTTTAGAGTAATTAACTTTGCCTAGTATCTCAGTTTATACCTTAACTAATTGCATCAGTTTTTTATTGCTGCGTACCAAATTACCACGAAGTGGCTTAAAACAACATAAATTTGTTATGGTCCAGTTTTCTATTAGACAAGAACCTGGCATGATGTCACTGAATTCTTTGCTCATGGCCTGAAATTAAGGTGTTGGCAGGGACCATTCTCTCATATGAAGCTTAAGGTTCTCTTCCAAACCCATTCAAGTTGTGGTTAGATCTAGTTTTATTATTATTATTATTATTATTATTGTTGTTGTTGTTGTTGTGTTTTGTTTTGTTTGTTTGTTTTGTTTTGTTTTGTTTTGTTATAAAACTGAGGTTCCAACTTTTTTGCTTGTTGTTGGTCAGAGACCATCCTCAGCATTGAGAGGCTGCCTGCCTCTTTGAATCTCACTTTCTCTCAATCTGACTTCTAGACACAGAATAAAAGATTCATGTAGGCTAGTCCCACCCATGTAACAGCCAAGGTTAATTGATTAGTAACCTTAATTATAGCTGCAAAATCTCCTTTGTTATCTAACATGCAAAATCATAAAAGTTATTCCATCAAATACATAAGATGAAGGAATTGCACAAGGCATTCATACCAAAGAGTGGAAATCTTGGCAGCCATTTTAGAATTATAATTATTCCAATCACACTAATAATCAATATATACATATATAATAAATAATACACAATTATTAAACACAGGTGGAAAAACTAAAATATGGAATCTCCATCACAACTTTGTTGTAGTTTCTAATATTATCACCTGTCTGATCATTTTTTCTTTTATATTTTTTAAATAGTAAATTAAATATATATCTCTCCTTGAAATCTATAAAAATCATTTTGAAAATTGATATGGTAGAAAGAGCATGAGAGAACAAAGGCGTGCATGAGAGAGAAAGATGAGAAGAGAATTTTTTTTACATTAAGGAAATATACAGTTCTATGAGTACCTGTAACTCACTTAAAAGAATATTTTATCTCCTATAGCCATAAGGCTGATATAAAGACCAATTTTTGATTTTTGCAAGTAAAAGATTTATAATGCAAGTGAAATTCAGAACCTCTCTGGGGCTTTTTGGTGACAGTGAGAAGGATGATTAGAAAAATGCTGAACCCTGAAAACTAGGAGGAAGAATTTGTATAGATTCTGATAGATATAATTACTTACATCACCACCTTCAATCCTGTTTAACTTTGCTTTTAAGACAAAAAATTTCTTGCTCTGACTAAAGGTGTTAGCATTCCTTTGCTTTAAGACTTCTTTAATAATCTTATTTGAAGCAGATGCCTTTTAAGGGGATGTTGATTGTTTTGAAGGTTCAGAACTATCTTCCTGACCCAGATAAATGACCAGTATACCTCAGAAGAATCAAGATGAAGTATGACTTATGAGGATATAGAATAAAAACCAATGATTTGCCAGATTTTTGTCAACTTATGTCAACCAAAACCTGGGAATGCGTGTGGGAATGGATTATACATATGTTATTTAAGAAAAAATTATAACTTAAAAATAATTATAAATTAAAAATTATAATTAGATGGAGTTAAGTTATTAATGTGGATAGTAGTTTGAGCACTGATAAGTACTATTAAAGCTTCCTTGGTGGATAACTAAAATCTGACTCAGTGTTGACCTACATTAAATGAAGTTGATATATTAGAACTTAACTGACATATAAAACAGGGGAAAATTGAAAATGCTTAGGGAGAGGAACTATCTGTAGAGAATTCTTTAGGGATTATCCACTCATCCAAACTAATATTCCCAAGAGAGGCCCTTCACTTGCTTTCCCTTCTCTGGCACGTGAACCATGTGTAGTATATATGTGTTCAACTCCATGAAAAGGGCTTTGGCTTCTGTAGGATAGCCTTATTACCAACAATAAGGGCAACAGGAAAAAGCATGATTTTCAGTCTGACCTTCTGTGGTTCCAGCTTTTGTTGTCTTCTCCCGCTGCTTGCCTGCCTGTGGACTTTAGCCTCCAGCATTAGAAGTAGAAATACCCTTGCAAAGGTTGTTTAGTCTATTCCCATACTCATGTAAGCAATTTTCCATAATAAATATCCCACAGAAGCTGCTTCTCCAATTGAACTCTGACTAAAACAAGGGAAATCTAGTATATATTCAATTACTACTACATTTTTCTTAATACACATAATTAAAAAAAAAAAAACTAAATGGATTGGAGACACTTGAGGTGAGCCATTAAGTTGGAGAATCAAGGGCCCCTAACTTAATTCCCAGATTTGAACCATTAGGTACATGCTAAAGCTCCTGAAATAAAACTGCAAATATGTAATGGAAACCATCTTCCGAGTTTTCCTCAAAGGGCCCTGAAAACACTTTCAAGGTAACTCTTTTTAGCCAAAGAGAAATATTGAGACTTTTTAAGTAATCTTAATGCACAGCTCTGAAATGACATGGATTTTGACCATCCAAAAGGCCACTGCACTCCTCTACTCAGAATAGAGGTTTTTGGAGGTCAGTTGAAAAATAAAACATTTGATTTGAATCCATCTCTTAGTGGACTTGGTAAATCTGCAAAAACACTCTGTAGTTATCTCCCCAAATTCCAAATGCAAAGTTGAAATATCTACATTTTATAGCTGGCAAATTCCCACATTAGTTTTTTTAGCCCATGGGGTAAGATCTGTTATAAAGGAAAAGTGGATGTCTCTGATCCCATTATATCCAAAAAAAAAAAATTCATCTGTGATGTAATCCTAAAGCACTATGCTACCATCAGAAACTTGAGAGAAACAAGAATGATGAGTTTAAACTTATCCTCATTTAACATACCACTTTGCCTTTGTAGAAATCTTAGTGCCAGAGAATGAAAGGGAATTATTGTAAACTTAATTAGGAATCTCTTTTAATTGTAACTGTTCTTTAAGATGTAATTTATACATTGGAACAAATAGTATGAAGGGCAATAGCTGGTATAAAGCTACTATTAATGTGGCAAATGGCTAGCAGCTAGGCATTTATTAGGAAGGAACCACCAGAGACTTTGCTTTCATGTGGTATAGAGGACAGCACATCCTCACCCCATTATCCCAGAAATATGTCAGCTCTGTTCTATGTCAGAACATATAGTACACAGAACCTTCATTGTTTTACTCTTCTTACCATATTGATAATATTATATATACTGGATCTGGTGATCAAGATATAGCTAATAATATCTAAAAGTAGTTGTAAGATATATATGCCAAATGGTAGGAGGTAGTCTCATGGATATTTCAAAGAGACTATTATGCACAAAGTCAGTAAGAAAGGCTTCCCTTAAGGAGGGCCTACCTAGCTGAGTGATGAATCTTTAACTGCAAAGACCAATGCTAAATTCTTGCTAGGATACCATTTCCCAAGAGGACCAACCTGATATCTGATGGCAGTTGAATTATACTGAATCCCTTACATCGTGTAAGAGAGAAAGGTAGAAACTATATCTAATCTTTACACAAATGGTGACTGAAGATATAGATGTTTTTGCCTGCCTAAAATTGAATGGTCCTAACTAAACATCTGAAGGCCTTCTTGTAACTAATAGGTGATTATGTATTTATTAGTGGCTATCAGATAAACATAACTATGATTTTATCTGTCTGTTTCTTATGTAAACATGTTTGACATGTTCGATTTTTGACCATTAAATCATTTTAATGTATTTTTGCTTCTTACATATATAATTTTTTTAATAGAAATTCATAATGATTTTGGATAAATTTCATGCTTTGCAAATTTTGAATATTATTTTGAATTTACTAAACTTAAAAAAACTTGGTGATTGAAAAATGATTAATATACAGTAAGATCCATGATTCTAGAAAAAATGAGAAATGAACTCTTTCATTTATGGTTGATTAAATTCTCACAGTAATCCTCTATTTTTGGCACACAGGTGAAAATCAGAGTTGAATAATTATGATGGCAAAAGAAACAGCTGCTAAACATTCAAAAGTGAACATTACAAACCTAATAAAATATCAGTTTTTAGAAGTTAATATTGGTATGGGATTTTTACATTCTTAGGAAAAACTACAAAACAAAACTATAAAATATTAGAGAAATGCATTTATAATGAAGCTGGAATAAGGATAATGGTAAAAAAATATCAAAAGCAACTGCTATAAACATTATAAATCATATGCTATTGGATTTTAATTATGATATACATTGAATAAGGATAAGTAAATGCTAATTAAGCACTCAGAAACATATCAACCTTATGAGTGTGGGTGAGGCAATCATGCATTTCATTTGTCCTCTGCCCATAGATTAATCTCAATGAAACTGATAGTTTTTTGCAAATTGGTTCTCTGCCCAATGTTCTTCACTCAATTAATTTTTCTGTTATATGTAGTCACTAATATTTAAAAGTGTAGAATTAACATACAGAGATAGTGTTTCTCCTACAATTTATATGCCTGGAAAGAAACTTGCTGTAATTTAAGAGTACAGTCTTTTACAGAGAAATAATCCTGTTATGTGCTTGGTGAAAATTTTATGGGAGTTTTCCAATTTAAGAAATGAGTCCATATAGATGTCGTTAATCAATGTATCAGACTAACAATAGGCAAAGCTCAATAAAGTGTTGGCTTAACTCAATAAAGTGAGTTCTTGAATAGTCAAATTCATGACTTCAAATTCCTTTTATCTAATGAGTTCTTTCTCATGCTTTGGGAAGATAGTATGTAAAGAAATTCAAAGCTACCATGGTTGAAGTTTGGATGGGCACTCTGTAGTCTACTCATCTAAGCCCAGTTCCCAAAATATGTGCAGAAAACCCCAGGGACTTGACACAGTATGAAGAGCTTAAAGAAGTTTTAAACATTTCTACATGTAATGAAAAGTGTTTTAAAAAGTGTATAAAAATATCAATTTTCTATCATGCTAGGACACATAAACCTCAAATCAGGTTCAGTTGCAAAAGTGTGCTTAAGTCTGCAGAGAAAGGAAAAGCAGAAGGGTAAGGGCACAAAGGACAAACACAATTGAAAGAAATCTGAGAATCTGGAGTTCTATATCATAGATAATTACTCTCTAGCATTTGAGAAAAGATAGAAGTTTATGCTTTACATTTCAAACTTCTGAACTAGCTTTTCTTAACCTTTTTATTCTTCTCCATATATTATTTTCCATCCCCATGATTCATAATCTCACTTGTGAAAATCCACCATGTATGTTCTTCTCAATGGCTGAAACCTCTGACATAACTGTTAAGATATCTGAAGGGTCTGATATTACCCTACTTGTAAATAACAAGTTAACGTGCTGGTATTTCAGAGATACTAGCAGAAGAAATAAAATCCCAGGGTCTGAAACAAAGAAGAGTTTGTATCACTCACTGCAATAAAAACAGCCAGGGTATCAGCATTTGCACTGGTTCTCAAGCCCTAATTTCCATAAACCAATGAGAAGAGGCCATGTGAACATGCCTACACAGTGGGCTATATTATAGAAAAGGAACACTAACGTTACAGAAGCTGCATTTTGTTAATTTTGCCTGGTTCTTGCTCCAGAGAGAGGGACTTTATCCTCAAAGGTTCTAAATAAATCTGCCTCCACTCCACTCCAGTGGTGTTGGGGGGAGGCACTCTATCTCTATGATTAAAAGCTGTTTGCTATACAGACATTCTTAAAAAAAATAGATCAAAACAAATACAGTTTTGCCTCTGTTTAGAAGAAACATGATGATACCCATAGAGGATTGTCTCCCAGTAATAACATCGCCATTAAAAAAAAAAAAAAAGACACCTGAAGATACCATTGAAGAAAACAAAAAGAAAAAAGCAAAATCATGAGTATTCTGTTTTTTAAAAATTTTCAAATATATATCAACCGATTGTAGCAAACCATTATAATATAAAACTATAGTGAAAATATCTGTATCATAGAAATATAGAGACAACATCAGGAGGTGAACTCAAAGGAAACATTCTATAGGCATATAATGAACACGTTTAAGATATTAAAAATTTAAATATTTGGATGTCTCCATTTTGTGTTGCTAAATAGTCTGTATTTCTCCTATCACTTCAGGAAGTACTTAGCTTTGTGGCATATCTTATGATTGTCTCCACAAGCTGAAGCATCATATCAATGTTCATGATGGGATCCCAAGCACCTCACACAATGTCTGTCACATAATCAGGGTTCAATTAATATTAATAGGAGACATAAATAAATAACATACAGTAGTTTATAAAACAATAGTGATATTTACAGACTTCTAAAATTACTAAATTTACATTTCTTAGAGATGTTTGAGATCATGAACTCTTTAAGTGCTGCACTGAGCCCTACTCATTCTTATATGCATAGTGCAGAACATAATACATTATTTGACATATAGTAGCTATTCATTCAAACTTGTATATGTTCCCTTAAAATTTGTATATGTCCTCAATTTTTCATGGAGAAACTAAAACCAAGAACAGTTTTAATTGCAGAGTGTAACAGAATCACAGGCCTAATTAGTGGCTGAACCACAGATTTTCACATTTCACATTTTAAATTATATAGCCATTATATATTTATTTATTTATTTATTTTTACTTCAAGGATATTGTGGCTTTTCTGAAAGCATTATCCTGAGTATTAGAATCAATATGAATGGGGCTCACATGTTAACCTTTCCATAATTCACTGTAAATATTTTTCTAAAACTAATTTTGAACTGAAACACATATGATATAAAAATAAGGAAACAATAACTAAAGTCAAAATAATTACCAGATAGAAAAAAATAAATAGCACTTTTACACAGAAGAAAGAAAAATCCAGAAGAGTTGTCTAGGAAGAACCCAAACCTCATAGAGCATGTCAAAGCATAATATCATGACAACTAAGAAGATAGCTAGGCATGCGATGTTAGCTTCCCACAATGGCATGAATATTTCAAAGACAGTGGACACTGAGACTTAATGGATCAGAGCCAGATTTTTTATTGCTCAAAGCACAGTTGACATCCAGAGCAACCAGCATTGTTGTGCTATTCCCTTGCCACCAAGTCCCTAGGGAGACACCACAGCCCACATGGATGCTGTGCACACAATGGGTTGTACTACGGGTGAGGAATGCAAGACCAATAGTTCAGCACTCTTTGATCAAGCAGCAAGCATGGTAGCAAGCAACAAATAAGTCAGTCATCTTCCCAGGGGAGAAATTACAATTTTCACACTGTGATCACTTTGAACTACTTTGTTGCCTGTGTGTCTGACTACAGAAACTGCTTGGTACCATGAGATAAACCTTGCAGTGTGACACACTCAGCCAGAATGTGTAGAGATGCTCAGGGCCCATGGAGGACTATCTCTCTGAACAGGGGCTTTAAGCATCATCCCCCGTTTTGAATGATGTTAGCACTAAAAATAATACTATAAATATTTGCTACAGAAAAATTCGTCTTCTGAATTATTTTAAAAGTAAGATTGTATTTTATTATAACAATTATCTTTATGTGTACTTAATTTACTATGACAATAATTTAATCTCTATATTTAATGGTCCTTTAATGTCCAGTGAAGTAAAGTCATACAGCAATAAACTATTATAATTTACATCCCCAATATTAAGATATATTAACATTTACTTTTCACATTCCTGCCTTTGAGTCCCAAAGAGTCAATATTTGTAGATACAAAACAGAATCAAATAATTTACATATATTATTAAATAAATCCTTGCAATCCCAGGCAAACATAACATAACTGAACACTCAAGGCCAGTGTAGTATTTTTCCGGCAAATATTAGAGAACATCATATTGCCTATAGATAATTTCATTTTATAATTTTGGGGAATTCTCTCTAACCATGACTATTAAGGTTAAGAAAAATATGCAAAACTCTGAAAATACATTTTTAAATGAAGTTCCTAATTGATTTAGGGTAACATTCTAATCACATAATTGCTAGCTTATAATTTATTCCTTAATTGCTCATATGTGTATCACATTCATTGCTAATTATCATAATGATAATGCAATGTGAATAAATTACATTATTACAATTTAAATTCCTTCTATATCAATGATCTGTGTCTCATTTTATTTTTCCTAAAACACTTGTAGGATAGGTCAGATTTTTATACTATTTTAGAAACAGCAAAGAATGGCATAGATCATAATTTTGCCCATCACATTGGCAGTTATTGAAAGCTGATGGACATGAATCTAACAAACCAAATCAATTGATTCAATCTTAGCTAGCCATGGAATTCAAATTTCTTCATCATTTTCATTGGACCACAGTCCACTGGAGCTTAGGGAACATGCTACTACTGAGTTGGCAGTGCAAATCTCATTGGCTGAGGAAATATGCAAAAATCAATAGTCTATTTAGAAGCTGAAAAACTTTAGAATTCAGAAAAATGTAAGTTTGAACGAAGACTGTTATGTACCACAGGGGATTTATTACATTTAAGAAAATAACTCTCATCTAAATAGCTAGAGACCACGAGTGTAAAGAGCAGTTAAATATTACAAAGCAGAAGATCTAAGCCCACAACAGAAGACCTGTTACTTTTAGTCTTGCAAAGATTACACAGATTATTTACTTCATTGTCCTGATGGAAACTTGTATCATTTCAGGAATTTAATATGACTCTAATGCAATTCTAATCAAAATATTTGTCACATATTTTCTATTTATGAAGAAACAAAGAATGAATGTAATTCTGACCTCAGAAACTTATTATATGAGGCAAAAATATCAAGCAACTGAAAAAAATTATTAATTACCCAGGCAAATTGTATTTCTTAAATAAACTCACCTGTTTTGCCCACTTTTATTAGTGATAGAATTTCACTAAATTTTTATCTTCTTGTCTCAAAATAATTTTCACAATATAAGAGTAATGGCACTTTTCTAAAAGTGTATGGACTTTTTATCTTGAAAGCACCAAGTGGAAAATGGTAATGATCAAAAATTATATGCTGTCAGAGAAACAAAATTTGTTACAACTAAGTTTACTCTATTTTAAAAGATGATGGAGTAGCAAGGCATTCTGAAGAAATTTAGAGATTGACAGCTTGACTTCAACTTTTGCTTGCCCTTAATCTGTTAGTACAACCTCAATATCTTGGTCAAATAACCATTATTTTCCCAGTTGACTCTCTGATCTTATGATTAAGTCAATCATAAGTGATGAATAAATAACAATGCTTGTATGAAATTACAGTACAATCTGCATGATGGTGAAAATGGAATGTGATGGATGCATTTTCTTTCCTTTGTAGAAGAAATAGGCCATTATGAAAAAATTACCATTGATAAAATATTTCAGCTTTCAGTATCATTAAAAATAGAATAGATGTGTCAATTTATTAGTTAATGAAATGTACTTTACTATCTTCAGCCAAATAAGCAGATACTTTCACTCCTGGAATAATATCATTTATCCCAAAACACAAAGTGTGGAGAATAAATAATTTTATTGTTATCATTGTTTCTATAGTACTGTTGTTGATACTAATAAAGCTTTTAGAACATTAATAAATTCTGGTTACTATTTTGCTGCTAACACAAGACATAATTATTCTCTGAATCTGACTTTTGGTTTATTACAGGCTAAAATGTAGTTCTCAATGAAATGAAAAGTAAAAGAAATCTGCAATGTATTTGTTTAATTAATACCATATAATCATTAGAGTCTATCAAATAGGAAACAATCCAAATAATTCATTTAAGAATAGTTTTTAAAGCTTTATAGATTTCTAAAAAATATATTACATTAAAGCAAAATTTAGCTTTAACTTTTCATATGTTTTTATTATCCACAAAATTTTCAACTAATTTTATTGCAACTCTATTAATATAGTTCAAATTATTTTCTGGCTTCAAGTGTTCAAATAATGAAGTAAAGAATCAATTTACTAAGCTTCTGTCAAAACTTGAAGTAATCAAATATCACAAACCCACAAAAATAAAATAGAAAATTTATAGAGACATTTAAATGTTGATATCTAGAAGTGTTATGAACCAGAACTTATAGATACTAGTAATTTTATAAATGGCAATCATTAAGTGACTTTTACTTAAGAAGGTATATTTACCATGTGATTCTCACTCCCTTTGACCTTTGAGCAAAGCAAAAATTGCATATATATACTACAAACATGGATGATCATTTATGGAAAGGATTGTTTATTTCATTTTCTATGCCTGGATTAGTTTCCCAAAAGAATCAGCACACCCTCAAATTTGGCACATAAATAAGCATACATAAAAAGATGATAGTTCTAACCCATTATAACCTATATATTTGAGATAATTACATATCTGACTTTTAATTAGTGCACCCATAGTTTCTTATTAGAGGGGAATAATCACTGAGCCAGGAATAAAAATGCAAAACTCCCATCTGGGCTCCATTATTTACTGACTTATATGATTTTGAGATGAATTCTTAACAGGACCTGGTATAAAATAAGAACTCACAAAATATTTGTTAAATCAAAATATAAATAATTAATTGCAAAAAGAGATGTGGTACTATATTAGTTTTCTATGCTGCATAACAAATTTGGAATCATAAATGAATGATGGAGTTGTTTCTTCCTTTTTAGTGCATATACTATTTTATTTTCATTATTTTATTAGTGAAAAATATCAACATAATGTTGAAGAACAGAAACAATAGAAAGACTCTTCAATTTGGAATCAACTGTATTTTGAAACTTTTAAAAATTTATTTTTAAATTAAAAAAATTATACATATATACAATCCATGAAATAATGAAGTCTATATAAAATTAATATCAATCCTCTCAGTTATATATGATGCAAAAAACTTCTGCCAGCTTTCACTTTTATTAAATTGCCTTTGATAAGCAGATATCTTTAATTTTAATATACTTGAATCTATCATTCCCTTTATTTGTAGTCATCATACATTGTCCTTTAACTTTAAGTTTCAAAAAGATTTTAACCTATTTTTTTTCAGAGTTCTGAATTTGTACATTGGTCATTTAAATTAATAATCTCTGAAAAATCATAATCACTTGGCTGAGAAGGAAAAATGAGTAAAAGCTCATGAGGTAGAAGACAGACATCGGGCCCTTAAACTGGGACACCTATTGGGATCTCAGAATGCAGAACAGAGTCCCAAGAATTTCTTGCCAAGCTTTATCCTCTTCTAACCATAGATCCCTAAGTGTTTGGAAATGTCAGTTGTCAGAAAGTGTGTCAAAGAGAATTCATTTGCTTTCTGATAACAAAAGAAAATAGGGCCTATAGAAAAAACAACCCATGCTAGCCATGATTATGAGAAAAAAGAAGTATCACAAAATATAAATAAATATATTATATAAAATAGCAGTAACAATAACAAAACAAATAGCAAGCAACAGATAAAACAATTCCTTAAAAGCATTGAGGTATTGAGGAATTAATAATAATTTACTTCAATAAAATAAAAGCACAAAATAGATTCATAAAAGATAAGATGTTATGTAGAAATAGATTAACAGAAGTAAGTAAACTAAAATGCAGAACAATACTAGATCTATTAAATAAATTAGAAACTGAAAGAAAGAATAAATACAGCTGAAAACTAAATTGCTGTAATGGGAAAAATGCTTTAGAAATCATAGTGAACATAGAGAAGAGTTGAGTATATTAAAATCAATACAAAAATTATTTACAAAGTAATTTAGTAAGTTATTTAAAGATAAACACAATGTTCCATAAGATAATTGGTGTCCCTGAAGTAAAAAACACAAATAATATTCACAGAGGAATATTATCACAGAGGAAAACTTTTTAAAAATCTTTAAAAACTGTTAAAATAAATGTATAGAACAATACAAAGAGACAAAAAACTTTTCAGGATATACTATGTACCAAAAAAATGCAACACGGAAAAATAAAAATCGAGATTCATACTGTATACACCAACACTGTCGAATTTTCAAGGTAATTTTTCAGATCATGAGTAGCAAGAAAAAAATCACTTATAAGGGTCAAATCATACTGGCCTTGAATTTCTCTACAGGAGCACTCTTCACCGGAAGATAAGTAAAATAGTAATTTCCAAGTCCAAAGGAAATTGTGATCAAAGAATATAATATGAGACCCATCTCAATAGTCATAAAAGAATTAAAGCGACCAGCAGACACTCCATAATAAGAACGACTCAGAAATACAAAATGAGTACTTCTGGAGAAACATGTTTGACAATTAAATTCAACAATCTAAAACATAACATGAAGAACTCAAGGATGACTAGAGGTATCTATTAGTAATAAACATTAAATCCATTTAATTATAGAAATAAGAATAAAACCCTAGAGGGAATGTGACTGGTTAATATGGTGTTATGATTATTGACAAAATAAAAATAGTTATAGGCAACAAAATTTATAGGTCAATAGAATGTTGAAGAAACACAACTGCTAAACTCTTGATTTTTCCTTTTAGTGAGTCATTAAATTCTTTTAGAAAGATTAAATTAAAAATAAGCATAAAATGTTAAATAAAAATTAACTGAGTCATAGAAATTTAATAATTTCTCCTGAGTCAAAAGGCCATAAAAATATTACATAATTGAGTAATTTATAATATAGCATATTCACAGTCAAGACTGATAAAAGCACTTTTGCCATGGCATTAATCCCTATATAATGAAAGTCAAGGGCATCGTATTGTGCTGGTACAAGCAATGGAGTTTTCGCATTAATGTGTACCAATGTGCCACACAAACAGCATCTCTTTGTCTGGTGAAAGCTTCTTAGGGGCTATTTGAAGCCTCAGTGGACATGCACTACATTTATTATTCAATTAGAGTTCTACAGGATTAGAGTGAGATCTGTTTTCTTAATTTCTTTATTGTCTTTGATAAGCTAAAAAAACACGGGAAACTGTTCACTTTGGGGAAGGGATTAACAGATTCAAGCCACAAAATTCAATTAAGTAAGGCAAAGGTCATTTGTAAGCCATATTCTGACTATCTAATTGAAAAACCTGAGTCAGGTACCAACTAATCAAGAATAATCAAGGGAGAGGTTTTATTATTTTTACTTTAGAATAATAAATAGTTTGATGAGATATGCCATATGTAATTTTCTTTTTTAATTTTAGTACAGATTTTCAAAGATCCTTACCTAAACTTTTATTTATTCACTACCCTAATGGATATAACACTATATTTCTCTTAGATATTTATACTTCATTCTGATTTTTTAAACCAAGCCAAAACCATCTACAATTAAAGCAAAAGATGGTCCATAATTGTTACCTCCTAAAAATGTCTTGTAAGCTCATATATATTGAGAATAATTTAATTTTCTTTCATTTTCTAAATCTCTCCCTCCTGCTAGTATCACAATATTCCAAGCATTTGAGTGCCAACTTTTCCCCAGAACACCTGGTCGATCTTTTACTGCCAGATGGACCTGCCGATGCAGAACAAAACAGGGAATAGTTGTAATAAATATGTCTGTGGGGGATATTGTTGGTAACATTATTGGTTGAATCTGCCTTGACTGAAAATTGTAGCAATCCATAGTCTCCATTTATTTGTCTACAACTAGCAAATTATTCAGAGGTGTAAGAAGGCTGGATTATAATAAAAGAGCACTGATCTGTAAGTTGGTAGATTACACAGCCTGTGGGGGCTCGCTTTTCTATCTCTAAAGTGAGTGAATTAAAAATTTAGAGAATTGAGTAAGTTGTTTCTTGTACTTTAATCAGATTTTATAGTTCAGAGTCACAATATAAACACAATATTTTGGTATTAGAAAGATATTAGACTTCAATTTATTTCTATATTTAAGTAAAAATGTACCTCTATACATTATCTGGATTCAAAAAATTTTGAAAATTATCCCCATTTTAACAGTTATATTATTTTAATAAAATTTGATGGTCATATATATGTGTGTGATGGTCACACACATATATATAACATGGAAAAGTAGTTGATTAGAAGAAACCCACCCAAAAAAATAAGGAAGGGAATGTGGAAATTAAGAAGTTGTGTAGAACACTCTTTAAACTGTAATTAACTATATTTTCATATCTTTACAGTAATACAAAACACAATCACTTGCAGAACTGGTTCAGATTACTTAAATACCAGATACATTTTTAGTCCTCTACATACATAAGTGTTTGGAAGTTATTTATGTTCATATGAAATGAAGCTATTAATATTTTTCAACAGCAGTAACTGCACATCGGGAAGGCCAAGACAAACACAAATCAAGGAATGGAGTTTTCCCAAAGCTGCAGTCTGAAAAGACTATAAACAGTTGATTCCATACACATGAATGGGTTTCTTTGCTATAGGAAATCCAAATGGACTAAGTAATAGAGATGTGTAAAAAGATTTCTTGAAGGAAGAAGGATGACGCCCTGTATGCAGTTAGTTTTCTGCCCCTTCTGCTGCATCACATTCTTCTGCACTGTCTGTTGTCCATAATGTTAGGTTGTCTCTAAGCAACTGCATGAATATATATATATATATATATATATATATATATATATATATATATATATGTGTGTGAGTGTGTGTGTGAATATATATATATATATTCAAATATATATATTCAAATATATATTTATATATATATATATATTCATATATATATATATAATTTTCCTGATGAACATCAACTATGTTATTATATGCCATGTGCCATGGCATGAGCTGAGACACTGTTAAGATTCACTAACTGGGAATGGTAAATGTAAGATTAAGAAAATAGCAGAAGAATATCTGTGCAATGGATGGGGAAGAGGAGAAACATAGATGGTTGGTTGGGTGTGGAAGAAAAGGGAAGCCTCTTGACAAATGTAAACTGAACAGGCTCTCACTGGGCAAGAAGGAGAGTGGAGAACGTGAGAATTCTGTGGAAAGATGTTTCAAATGCCAATAAGTGGATGTAGACTGTAATTAAATTACAAGAGCTTTCATCAAATAACCAAAAAGTTAATAGCAGAAATAGGAAATGTCACATAAGAAGACATGGAGACACAAGCAAATTCCAAGAGCAGAGCTAGTACATTATCCTTGGGTATTAGTGAACTTCCAATTTCCACTTTGATATCTAAAGAGCTTAGAAGTCATTACTCTCATCATTAAAAAAAGAATTGGTTGTACAAACTAAAAATCAATGATGATTCTTGGACCTGTCAGGAAACTGACATTCCAAGGCAAACTGCCACCTTGAAATCTAGAGAGATGAGCACATACAGAGAATCAGAGCTGATACATGTTTACCAGGAGAATCCACAGGAGTCATAAATTGATTTGAACATTAAAATAGAAATATTAACAAATTTCTGGAAGCTGAGTGTGGACTAGTTTGAGAGTTTTAAAGTATTGGGGGCTTCTCTCTTATGAGAGGGGGGCATACTTTTATGAATTTTCTCTCTAGGCACTCACAGTAATGATATAAGAAAGATCTCCTAGTGCTCTTGTCAGGGAGAGGGTAGGATAAATAGTTCTGAATTACACCCAAACCTTCTTCATAACAAAGGCCTTCTCTCCAGAGAACACACTTAACCAGGGACCTATTTCACCCTGGAGAAGTGCATTTCCCTCACTGTAGAGCTTACTTGGCTTCCTGTGTCTCCCATAGGGAAAAGAAATAATAAGAAACACTTGTGAAAGTCTCTGAAAGAACAGAAAAATAGACCCATGGAGAGAATGAGATGCAACCATAATATTACAGAATACTTTCTCTGCTCCACAAATTGCCCCCATACCAACAGCAATACAGAGAATTACAGCTGAAACAGTTGCAGGACTTCCTGAGAGTAGTTCTTTGGGAAGCCCCAAATCAACAAGAGACATAAGAATAAGGTCACCAGAGGAATTTGAAATCCATGGAACCTATAGCTACATTAAATACAGCCCAGCTCCTAGCCAGACTAACAAAACCTCACATTAACTTCTATTTACTATATCTTTCATTACCGAATACATCACATGCAGCATTCAACATACTAAAGGAAATAATAATAATAATAAATAATAATAATAATAATAATAATAATAATAATAAAAACATAGCCTAAAAAGAAAAAACAAGCTGCAGAACCGGAATCAGATATGATACACACTTTGGAATTATCAGGGAATTTAAAATAATTATACATATATTCAGAATACTACAAGAAGTAAAAGAGAATGGAATAGGAATATTTGAAATTTATAATGGCTGAGAAATTTCCAAAATGTATGACAGACACCAAACCACAAATCTAGGAATCTCAAGAAAAATAACAACAAATTTATACCTACACATATTAGGTTTAAAATGCAGTAAATGAAAAGATGGAGAAAATGTTGAGAAAAGCAGAGAGGGAAAGTCTTACCTATAGAGTAATAAGCATAAGAATTAGTGTAAACTTCTCAACAAAAACAATGCATGCAAGAAGATAGTGAAGTAAATCCTAGAATTCTATATCAAATCTATTTTTGAAAAAGGAAAGAGAAATCAAGACTTTACAAAGAAAAACTGAAGAAATTCTCTGGGTAGTAGATGTGTCCTGCAAGAAATATTAAAATAAGTTCTTCAAATGGAAGAAAAAATATATAAATCAGAAAATTGAATCTACATAAACAAAGCACCTAGGAAGAAAAAGTGAAAAATAAAAATATTTTACATTTCTTATTCTTAATTGATCTAAAAAGTAGCTGCATGTTTAAAGTTCTAATAGTAACAATATATTTGATGATTATAGTATATGGATAGGTGAATTAAATTACAGAGCATCAAAATAGGTGAGGCAAAACTGATAAAAAAACAAAGAGAAATAGATGAATATTTTATTAGAGATAGCAACAACTCTCTTTTAGTAATGGTTATACCAAATAGGCAGAAAACCAGTGACAAATATTTAAGAAATACGCTAAAATAAGTTAAAATAAAGATACAACATATAAACATTTTTTATGATTTAGTGAAAGCTGTGCTTAGATGAACATCTATAGCATTAAATGCATATATTAGAAAGAAGAGTAATTTTAAATCAATAACAAACTTCTACCTTAGAAATAAAAAGATTATATCTAAAGTAAATATAATAAAAATAATAAAAATCAGAGCAGAAATTAAAATTGAAAAAAAAACAAAAATTAAATCATTGAAGCCCAAATTTGTTTCTTTGAAAATGTCAAGATAATCAAAGAAAAAGGAAAGAAAGAAAAAAGGAGAGAAAAAGAGAGATTGAGAGAGAGAGAGAGAGAGAGAGAGAGAGAGAGAGAGAGAAGATAAACGACACAACCTCCAGTATCAGAAATGAAAGGGGGCCACTTTTTATTCCATGGACATACATTAAACGGATTATAAAGTAATACTAAGAACAACTCTGTACCCACTAATTAGTTTTGAAAGGTGAAAACTATTAAAAAATCACAGGAAAAATAATCTGAATTGGTTTATGTTTATTAATGAAATTGAATTTATTATGAATAACGTTCTAAAAAATAAAGCATCAGGCCCATATGGTTTCACAGATGAATTCTACCAAATATTAAAAAAAAAATTGATACTAAGTTTTCACGAACTCCCTGATAAAAGTACAAGAAATGCTTTCTAACATTCTATGAGATAATCACTACTCTAATAACTAAAGCAAATAAACACATTGCAAGGAAGGAAAACTAGACACTGATATCTTTTCAACCTAAAACAAAAATCATCATTAAAATATTAGCCAATGATGTTAAAAATCATTTTTTGTTTGATCATAAGCCATTTTTCTGTCTTCTTTGGAGAAATGGCTATTCAAATTCTTGCCAATTTTTTAAACTGAAATTATTTTTATTGTTGTGTTTATGTAAATACATAAAATTAACAGATTTATGATTTGAAAATTTTTTTTTCATTCTGTAGTGTGTGTTTTCACTTTCTTGTGTCTTTTGAAGCACAAAAGTTTTAAATTTTGATAAAGTCCAATTCAACCTATTATTCCTTTTATATTTTATGCTTTGGTGTCATGTCTAAAAAACTATTTCCTAACCCAAAGTAATGTAATTTATTCCTAAGCATATTTCTAACTTATTTTAATTTCAATATTACACTTAAGACTATTTCCATTTTTAATTAATTTTTTTATGGTGGGATAGAAAAGCCAAATTTCATTGTTCTGAATGTGGCTGTCATGAGATCTAAATACCAATTGTGGTAAAGACTATTATTAACCCATCAACTTATCTTGGCACTCTTGTCAAAAATCAATTGACCATAGTATCAGGGTTTATTTCTAGATTCTCCATTATGTTCCATTGATCTTTCATGTGTATATCTGTATTTATATAAATATGACAGAGTCTTGAGTAATGTGACTTCAGAGTAATATTTGAAATAGAGAAGTATTTGTTCTCCAGCTTTGCTCTTTCTCAAGACTGTTTTGTCATTCTGTGTCTCTTGCATTTCCTCATGAAATTTAGGACCAGCTTGTCAATTTCTGCCTAAAGGCAGTAAAGATTTAGACAATCATTACTTTAATCTATAGATTAATTTCAGTAATATTGTTATCCCAACAATATCATCTTCCAAATCATTAATATAGGATGTCTCATTTTATTTAGGTCTTCTTCAAGTTCCTTCAACAATATTATAAAATGTTAAATGTATGATCATGCATTTTCCCTAATAAATTTATTTCAAAATATTTCATTCTTCTTGATGCTATTATAAAAAGAATTATTTTGTAATTTCACTTGGAATTTTGTTTGTTTACAAAAATGCAACTGATTTTTGTATATGGACCTTTTATCCTGAAACCTTACTGAAATCCTTTATTAGTTCTAGTAGTTTTTGTGGATTCCTTACCATTTAGTATACATTGAATCATGTCACCTGAAAGTAGAGATAGCTTTACTTTCCACTGTGATTGCTTTTTTTATTATTTCCTTGTCTAATTGCCCAGGATAGTATCTCTAAAATAGTCTTAAGAAGAAGTGGTAAAAGCCAACATACTTGTCTTATTCTTTATATTGTGAGGGGAGAAGCGTTCAATCTTTCACTATGAAGTGTTATTATCTGTGAGTAGGGAGTTTCATTATATTACTATTTTGTTGAGTGTTTTTATGACAAAACAGTATTGAATTTTTTCAAATATATTTTTTTCATCTATTGAGTTCATCATATGTTTCCTTGTCATTGATTCCATCTTGCGGTGTATTATGTTGATTGATTTTAATATGTTAAATTCATCTTGCATTCCTACCTGGTCACGGTGTACAGAAATTCTTAAATATTGCCAATTTTGTCTTCTCAATATTTTATGGAGGGTATTTGCATCTAAATTCCTAAGGGATATTTCCTTTAATTCTCTCTTTATGTAATTTATTTGGTTTTGGTAACAATAGTTTTATAGAACAAGTTAGAAAGTGTTCTCTCCTCTTTTTATTTTCTTGGAAGGCTTTGTGAAGAATTGACATTTATCTGTCTTTATATCTTTGGTAGAATTAAGTAGTGAAAATGTCTGATGCTGGACTTTTTATTGTTTGTGTAAAAAGTTTTTAAATTACTAATTTAAACTTTTTGTTATAAGTCTATTTATATTTCATACTTAGGTCAATTTTGGTAGTTTGTTTTACTGTTTGTTGCTGCTACTGTTTATTTAGTAACTTTCTTGAAAAATTTTGTAATGCCAATGTTCTTTTTCAAATGCAACCACTGAAGTCTCTATTTTCTTAACTCTGTCATAAATTTTTCTAAAATTCCTGATTTAATAAGTCTCCCATACTTTTATCCTCTGGCAGTTCACAGTTCTGTCTTGGACTCAACTTTCTCTTTGGTCAGAGCTTTATTATTGGCCAGAGGTGAGAAACCTGAGCCTTGTTAGAACTTTTCTGGGCATACCCAAAGCACTGTACATGCATATATGTTTCTAGATCACCAGGAATGTAGCTCGGTTTGTAAGCCTCTTATCTTCATCGCCTTATCTTCATCTGATTTCTTTCTAAGTTATTTGGCCAGATTTTTAATTACTCCAATTGGTTGGTATCGCTGCCTCATAGATATAATGTTAAACAATTGCCACAGATATTTTTTTTCTTTGTTTTCTCAAGTGCTCAAAAAAAAGCCCTTTGTACTGAGCAAGCTTAAAGTTAAGTCAAGTAAAGACAAAAACCTTCAGAATGGAGCATTTCAAGGGTACTACCAGAAAAGTCAGTTAGTGACAGTTTTCTGTGAATGGGACTTTTGAGCTTTGGAACATGAGCTCCATGTTCATTCTGCCCCATCTAGTCCTTGCTGTTCTGCTTGTTTTCACACATACTTTAATGTTGCTATTACTTTTCATGGTTACAAAAAAACACTGGGGAAGAGAAGATCTGAACAGACTAAATTAAATGCCACAGAATCACTGTTCACCTAGAGATTTAGATTTTTTTTTTCTTGAATAAGCAGAAAAGCTTTTGGTTTGTTTGAAGTGCTCTGAAAATAAGGAGTTTTAAAAGCTTTGCCAGTATTCTTATTGCTTTCACGGAGGAGTAGACTTTTGGATGCCTTTTCTCTGCTATTCTGGAAGCTCTACTATACAATAAAATGTTAATAACCATTGTGAAAAATTGGTTCCGAGAGCTTCCCACCTACTTGAGTCTGGAACTGAAAGTAATAAGATATCTTTTTGTTCAGGAGATATTAGAATTATACAACAGATAAACATTTTTTATTGTTGTTCTGAGCTCCAAGAATGAGTTTTCTAAAGAGTTATCTCTACAATCTCCTTTTTGGTACTCTATTGACAAAGGCCAGATAACTCTGAAGTAAAATAATTAATTCTGTTTAGATGCTAACATTTAAACAGGAGTGTGTCTTCTATTATTATTCATCTATTTCATAAGAAGAAACTAAATTATGCTGAAACTGATATCTTAAAAATGATTTTTAATGTTAAAATTATCTCATAAGTGGAAATTTTCGAAGACCCAAGTCATGGTCAGACAAAAAATAATCATTCTACTGAGATTTGAGATTTTTGTCCTTTGAATTATAAACACGCTAGGAGGAAACAACCTGTCCTTCTTGTTTATTCTATCCTAGTGGTAACAGAACCAACTTTGTAAAGTTCAATCAATTATTTTTTTTATATCATTTGATGTTTAGAAAGGTATATAACTTTTGTTCTCAAGGACAGAGCTATATACTATTTTGCACTACTGATGTCTTTCCAAAGTTGTTGATAAAATATAATTACAAGTACAAATATTCGCTGATTATTTAATTTAACAGTGAATAATCTATTTTTTCCTTATATAATTACTCAGGGATAGTATTTCCAACTCTAATGGAAAATTAAAAGCAAAATTGCTTTTAAGTCTCAAATTCTATTAGAAAATGTAAAAATTTCAAAGGGTACTAGCTGCTTCCAGTTATATGGTCATTATAATTAAGTAGAACATGTTCTTACAAAGAGGTGAAGGACCAATATCTGTTTATTTGTAAAATGGTTAGAAAAAAATAAATAAAAGAATAGCAGTCTTAAACATGAATACTATTGATTCATTTTTTCCCAGGTTAAATATTGATCTTTCAAATAGCCCCAGACTAACAAAATTTTGAAATATAAGAACTCCTTTGTACACTATTAATATTTTATTCAATTTAATATTACAAATGTCTAAAATTCTGCTTAATTTCCCAAGTCATAATGATCAAATATCTATCAATAATCAAACACTTGATATATAAACTTTTCAGCATATAAGTTACTTTACTTTTACTTTTTTTTAACTTTTCTAAACAATCTGTTAAACTGCATAAAATCAATGAAGAAAACAAACAAAAAAATACTTCGATAAGAATACATGTCACTGAGTGATAGAAACAAAACTAAAATGATTGTTTTAATTTTAAAAGCCAATATTTTTTCATTTTACTATTTTGCATTTATTTTATTTAAATTTAAATTATATGAAGGCAGGAAAAAAATGAGTTACTATAATTTGAAATGTTAGGCAAAACTTTAATAAGAAATTTAAATGTATGAAATTCATTTTATTTCATAAAGCTAGTAAATTATAAACATGTTTAGAAAATAATTAAGAAAATAATTTTAAAAGAAATCAAATCTCCAGGAGTCATAATTTGAATACACACACACACACACACACACACACAAACACACATATATATACATACATATACATATATATATTTATGTTATATATAAATAAAAAATATTTTTAATAGAAGTTTTTCAAGTTTTATTTTTACTGACTCTTCTGCTGTATAGCTAAGTGTTAAAAGCCTATTGTGGTTATGAGCTCATGTGGAAAACAGCTCAAATGACATTAATACCTAAATGACAAATTTTGTTTTCCTGAATGGAGAGGCTGTCTTCATAATAATGCAACACTATTATTAGCATTATCAAGATTATATCAACAAAGCCTTGAATAAAAGGACTTGCATTATTATGCATTGTTATTTTCTAATGTATCATCTGCACAAAATAAATGGTGTTGTTTGTTATTGTAAAGATTGATGGTTAAAAGGAAACAAAATATTTAATTTCAATTGATTTAGCTTTTGACAATATATTGGTTCCCATTTCATTCAAGGCATTGCTAGATTCTTATGAGCGGTACCATAGAGAAAAAACTCAGTTCTTACCTATCTTCAAAGATGTTTAACTCCAATATGAAAAATGTCCTATAAACAGATGGCTGTAAGAAAAGTCAAAGCAAGGGAAGGATATTTAGGGTCTAAGTGCCAGAATTCAGAAAAAGTAGAAAAGCCTATGAACGAGCAAACCTGTCTCACCTTGAGAAAGTGTTGAAAAGAACCCAAGGCTTTTGTCTCTTAATAAATGTGCAACAGCAAAATTTAGCTACAGAGTGCCAAAGTACAATGTCCTGGACCCTATTCTGTTATGAGTTTTATGAGTTATTAGATGCACGCTCCAGCTAACATTCCAATTCAGGAGACAACAAGAATATTAACACAGTTACCTTATAAGTGATTCCTGTTTTGCCCCACTGACATACCCTATTGTCATAGTCCTCTTCCCCCCTTATAATTATTCTACTCAGCTGTAGCTAGCTTTTCAAAGTAATGAATTACCTTTTAAAAAATTGAAAGAAGTAAAATAAAAATATCTTAGTTTAATAAATAAAAAAGGCTTCTTGAATTAATCAAGACTGTTGAATTCCAATTCTAAAAAAGTTAATCTGGTCACATTGAGATATCTCACTTAACCTCAATTTTATCATGTCTAGAATGGAAATAATATTTTTGTGATTATTACAGATGGCTATTGATATTAGATGGAAAAAGAATAAGTTAAGTGTCTGATAAGTAATAATTTGCACCCAGTAAGTGCTTAATTCATTTTCTCTTTATTTTTAATGGAATTCTCAGCCAACATAATTATTTGACTTCAGATTCTTTTACTTTTTATAGACAGAGTGTAAAAGTGCACAGTGTTACTGTACTGCAGTTACTTTTCTCCCAAGGTCAATGTTACTAAGATGTCTGTCCTCATTTTCTCCATGGCCAAGGGATTCTATTTTCAGTTGTTTGGCTTAAAAGTTACATATGCCAATATAGTTAGTATATTTTAAACCCAAAAAAGAAAAAAATACTTGAATGATTAGTAATTAAAATTTAAAACACAGCTTTTAAATCATCACATTTGATGACCAAACTTTTCAAGTAATGATTCCTATTATTCCTAACTATTATTAACATTAATTTTTAGTTATTCCTATCATTACCTTCCTTTCACTCTCCTACAAGGCATTTTACCACTAGTAATTCATATTTGAATTACATTTTTTCCAGTGTATTCATTTAAAAAATTTTTTTATTTTATTTTATTAGTTTCAAGTATATAATACATTGGTTAGATATTTATATAATTTATAAAATGATCCCCTAATTGCTCTTTCTCTCCTCTGATTCTCCACCTACCCATTACATTAATGATGACTACATTCCCTATGCCATGCTCTCCATCCTTCATGACCATCTATCTATCAACTATTAATTTGTCCTTCTTTAACTCTTCATCCCATCCTCTCAGCATCCCAACCCACTCCCTTTTGGCTGTCTCCAGACTGCCCTCTATATTTGTGAGTCTGTTTTTGATTAGTTTTTTTTAATGTCTATTAAATCTATTTCTTCTACTAGAACAAATCATTTTGGTAAAAAACTTTAGTTAAATATTTCTAAAATGTTATTTATTTATACTAGGGTTATAATATTATCAAGTTACTACAACACAGTGCCATCTTTATTTGAAATGTTAGTGATTGCATTTATAACATGGTATAAAATAATCAAAAGTTATAACTATATTATTACATTATTTTTAATTTTTACATTTACTTTAGCAATTACACTTAATAGGATTCATATTATATTTATTTTTATGTAACTGTTTTTCTCTTTATTAGTATCATTACTTTTATTTTAATTTAGTTTAATACTTTCTTGTTTGTATTTTAAAGAAAACTAGATAAACTAGTAATGTTTGTAAAATTTGCTTTTCTCACAATTAAACAAAACATTGTTTCTAAATGTATAATCATTTGATTTAGAGAGGCTTTGAAATCAACATAATTTTGATGTTTTAAGTATATTTCAAAACATCTAGAAACTATAAAGTCAGTTCAGAGGTTGGCCTATTAGAGTTTAGAGTTCATTACTTGAGTGATTGCTTGTAAATAGCTATTTTAGAAAGAACTTATTTTATAGTTGAAAAAGACAATATAACATTATTCTCTGATTAAATAAGTAAATGAACACTTGTCATCATAGGAAAAGAAAGTTGAAACAAAGGATTGCTAAAATAATCCAAAAGCTTTACAAGAAATTTGACCAATCAATTTTGCTTACTTAAAGGAACCAAGCAAAATTCTGAACTTTCATAAGAATGAGAGTATTTTTTTAAATCTAAATGTACTATATATGCTACTACTGTAAACTTATCAAATCTTTATTACTTTTAAATATCCAAGTGTTTTTCCTGTTCTTTCTCAACCAAAAGACTTTAGTTAAATGATAATACAAATCTGGTATAATAGTATATTAGGTCACTACTGCATATTCTATAACCTCATTAAACAATTGTAATAAAATCTTTATTATTTCCATTTTATTCATGACTATTTTGAGGCTCAGAGAAGCTATATATACACACACATATACCAAGTATATGAACAAGAAATTGAACTTGAATGTTATCTATTCTTGACAGTTTGATCTCACTGGAAGGAGACTCTGAGATGGAGATTAATTAACAAAAATTTTTTTACAGTGTGTTCTTGCAATCAAGTGTTGTTGGAGAGGAGAAGAAAGCAAGAATTGAGATATCATGTAACATTCAGAAAATCAGGATATACAAGCAGATATCACGCAGCAATAAAAAAATAAAATCTTGCTATTAGTGAAAGCATGTATAAATATAGAGGGTATTATGCTAAGTGAAATAAGTCAGGCAGAGAAAGACAATTACTGTATGGTTTCACTTATATGTAGAAATAACTGATTATTAAAATTAGTGGGGTTATTACATTGTAAGATATAAAATTGTCAAATCATTATATCATACACCTGAAACTAATATAAGCAATATAATATTGTATACCAATTATACTTAAATTTAAAAAATTATTTTTTAAAAAATAATAGTACAAGATGACCAGGATGGAGAGAATATAGTAGACTGGTTGATGGGTGAAGTAATTTGTGAATCACTTTTGCTTTCAAGCTTTAAAATTTGTACGTTATATATCAATTTAAATAATTTGCTTAAATGTATTTTTTTCTCTCTGCCTTTATGTCTATTTCCATTTTATAAAAAGATATCGATAAAGTAGATGATAGCTAGAGTAGTATTAAATAGATTTTTATTAACCCAAGTAAGAGATCAGGAGCATTTGGGTGATAGAAATAAACCAGCATGCTTGAATACTTAGCTCAAAATTCTTTCAGATGATGATCTTTCCTTTTGTTCTTAATTTTTTGACTACTTTTAAATGACAGTAGTCCCTTTAAAAATATTTATATATTTTTAAAGAAATATGCTGGAGACATGGTTTACAGATATTCAGTCTCCCCATTTGTTTAGGGTAACCATATAATTTATTGTGATTTTGCTATTTTTAGGGACATTATAATAATTAAGTAGGGGCAATAGAGATATACAGCTCTCTTGGGAAAACAGATAACATAAAAGAATAGGATGAAAATAAGAAAATCGGATACATGTAAGAATAGGATGAAAGTGAAAAATATAAGACACATATAAAAATGCATGGATCAAGGACTTCTAATTTCTAGTTCCAAAACAATTTCTCCTATGAGATTTTGTGAATTTTAAACTGAAAACAAATATCATAAAAACCATTGTAGTTTTCCCCTTCTTTTCTTACACTTCACTCCCTCCATTTTTACTCTTTCCTTTTTCTTTTTCTTTTTACCTGATTTATCAAAATGCTTATAGGTAGTATAAGTAATACATTTTAAGTGTCTATTATTAATTATTAGTCCTGTTATAATGAACTCTTCTACTGGGAAACAAATTCTAATGTCCTTTTTAATTCTTAACAGTGCTGTACTAGTAGTGTATGTGTGACATGTGGTAAGTTGTCTCAGTTATTCTTGAAGAGATAATAAATTATATATAAAAATGTATATTCACATGTATGCTAACTTATACATACCCTTAATTATATAAGACAATATGAATGCAAAAGTTGAAAGTTCACACTGCTAGGTTATTCTCACTTTGAAAATATTCTGGATTTATTGTAACTTTTAAACATCATATTTTAACTTTGAGCTAGTCTCAGGATACTTGAAAAAAACTCATCAATTCAAAGTCATACCATATAGATTGTGCAAAAATGTGCGGTGATGGAAGTTTTCTTTAAATCAATGCTAACATGACCAGAATATTTAACTAACATATTAAATTATTGATTATCTAGTAGATCTATATTTAAGTACAATATGAATGGTCATGCATTTTGTACTAAATTAAGATATGAAATGACTGATTTATTCTAGTCACTGGAAATATTTGAATATTAAACACCTTATTTAGAAACAACATGCATCCATTATCAAGTTGATTCTGTATAAGGTAGTAGAAAGAAGTACAAGGTCACCTCTCTTTGATAATTTAAATAAAAGCAATAATATTCAGGATTTGACTTTCTGAGGTGAATTGTGTTAGCATGGAACAAACTGGCATAGGGAAACAACAGCCAAAATATTAAAGAATAAAATATGAAGGAAAGAGAGGTCTCAGAAAGAATCATTTAACATAAAATTCCAGTGGCATAAGTTACTTTAAAATATGTTGTCACTTTTCCTATATACCTTTTCTTCTTGTTTTATAATAAATAATTATAAAGATTTATATTTTGAAGCAGGCAAATAGCCAATGGCATTTACAATCTGTGCAACAACATTTATTTCTAAAAAAACAAATATAATTTTTAAAGAAATTTTTATTAGAGATAAATATAAGAAATTTCTAGAATTATGGAAGAATGAAGTGTGTCAACATGCTAACTATTTATAATTATTAATACACCAGTCTATATATTAAGGGAAATCAGAAAATTCACATTAAATTTTTTTCCAGCTTACTTTTGGTTCTATGGAACAATTGAAAAGGAGAGATAAATCATTTTAGACTTCATTGTAACATGAATCCAATGGGTCTCCTGATGTTTTTGTATTTATTTTTATTCATAAATGTTATATAGATTCAAGGCTTAAGAAAGCTTATAAAAGTTCAACATTTGACTAGAAAGGGCAGGTGCAAATACTAGCAAGATGTCCAGGTATGGTAGTAAAATAATCTTTCTTTTCATTCTCCGTTGATATCTAGTACATTTAATTCATCAATTTGACTCTAGGCAATAACACTAAATTGTAATCATCTTATGTTTTTAAGTTCAAGAATAATTAAAGGGAGCCAATAAACAGAAATAGAAAAAAAAATCTTCAAGATTATGTCATTTTTCAGTCATATTCTACAATTCTATAGAAGCCTTCTGAAAATGAGATGGTATGATTTCTGATAAATGATATAAAGGATCGAAGAAGGGAGAAATAAAAGGAAATATGTGTATTGTACCATACAGACTGGTGGCAACATAACACAGTATTTCGAGGTCAATATTAGTGTACAATTTCCTGTTACAACAGAGGAGATAACAGAAGTAATAAGTAGAATTACATGATAATCTCACATTTTGAACAATTTAGAAAAAACATACCTCACAATAACACTTAATTCCTGGAAGCAGAAAAATTATGTTATCATTTGGGAAATAGTAAACTGAAAATGTGATAGAGTTAACTTTTGTGAGATGCTTGAAATGGAAATATTCCAAAATGCTTATCAAAATTTGAGAGAATACTAAAAATATATAGTGTGTGACATAAGCGCAATCTATATAATCTCAGATGTCAAATAATAAAAAGCAAGATTTTTTTTGTTAGTTTTCGCTGCCTCCACCTCCTAAACAATGCATGCAATCAGGAAGCCATTTTACTTTTTAAAAATTAGATATTAAAATAAAATCTTAATAATTATTTTGATACATATTTTTTTTGCATAGGTTGAATTATGACAAAAAATCAGTATTAAGGAACTTCTTTTTTATAACTAGTTTAAGTGTTAAGAATTAGAACCTTACTAGCTTAAAACTTACTTTGAAGTGAGTTTAAAAAGATTTCACAAATCATTTTCTTAGTTTCAACCAAACCTTGAAGGCTTGAATTTAATTGAAAATGTTAAAGTTTCATTTCAGGCTTCAGAGATCAAATCTTCTGAGAAAAGAAGGGTAATTTAAAGACAATTACCTTCTTGGGAATGTAATATAAAATCATCCTTATCTTCAAATTAAGGATTTCCATATTAAGATAACCTCTAGTTTCGTGGCTGGTAAATAGTACATGGCTGACATGTATACCTCTGGGTCCCTTTAAAGCAACTATAAGTTAATCAGTTCCCTACCACATGCTGGCTCTCTAATGAAGAATGATGCTTTGCCTAAATTTGAAAGACTCTCAATGATCTGATTCTTCATACTGGTTCCAACTATAGAAAGAAGTTCTATATCACAACTATGGTGATGGGTAAAGTCTTAAACTTGTTGTCAGAAGGTTGAAATTCAAGTCTTGGATTTTGTAATTTATTGGCTGTTTTAATTTGCACTTAAAAAATAAAAGCTATGTTGATCTCATTATCACTAACCAAGTCAGGGTAATACTTCAACTACCTGATCCTATAAATTTTCAGTCCTCATTCTCTTCAGAATTTAGTTTTAAAAATAAAATGGACTTATATATATTATAATAGTTGGTAAGTATATAGTGCTGCACAATATTTAAAATGACATTTTTCTGATGCATACATAAACTACAAATTTCAGGGATGATCAATGATTGTAGACTAATTTCACTGTTAAGTTTATGTGTCAGTGTGGTTGGGCCTTTGTGCCCAGATATGTGGTCAAATATTATTCTTGGTATTTCTCTGAGAATGTTTTGAGATGAGATTTACATTTAAATCATTGTACTTTGAATAAATCAAATTGCCTGCCTTAATGTGGATGAACTTCATCCAATCAGTAAAGACCTGAATAAAACAAAAGACAGACCTCCAATAAGTAATCAGAAATTCTGCAGCAGATAGCCTTCATTCTTGAATTACACATGATCCACAGAGCCAGGACTGGATTTCAATGTTCCCTCCATCATTATTTATTTATTTATTTATTTTTTTGTTCTCTGCTACTGTACATGTGAGTTTGGGGCCATTTGGCTGTAAACCTCTTTGTCTTCTCAAAATTCACTTAGTACTCTTCATTCCATGACGCCTTTCAGTTAGGAATCAGAGATATTTTCCCTTCATTACTCCAAATTTTGTGATAATTTAAGAACTGTTTAATGTCCAATTTTGGCAGGTCTATCAAAAAACTATTCTCAAAACTCATAGAATACTTGAACTGCAATGCCAGTTATTGTTTCTCAAATAGCTTAAATTTAAGTAATATAAACTCTTATACCCCATACATTCCTATCTTTATATATTTTTTTATGATTTTACTCCTGTTGCCCTTACTCATTAATATCACAGAACCTTCCATCCTTTATCCCCTCACAACCTATTAGATGTATTTAAGCTTCTTTGAGTCAATGCTACAATCCATTTTCTCAGCTACTAGCCCATGGAAGTTAAACGCTGTTGGAGAAAATTATCCAGTTATACAGAATTGTAAAAAAACAAATATGTGGACTTAAACGATAGCCAGAGTCTTCAGACCACCAAGATTTCTTTTGATTTATTTTTTAAATATTTCAACTTTTTATTCCCTTAAATATTATATTCCAAATATTTATTATTATCCACAATACCTTGATCATTACCTTACTTCATATGTTATAGAAAAAATGAAGTTTATAAGTGTTATCTATCAAAAGAAAAAAACTCAACTCCACTTAAATACATATTCTTTTTCCTTAGCCTTAACTTAAAAAGATAAAGTTTACTTCATTTTGAAGGCTAATACACCCATTTGGCCTTACTCCTTTGCCTGCATTAAAATACGCACAGGTCTCTATCCTTAAGAAGAAAACAGCAAACAAAAAAATTAAATCTCCCCTTTACCCCCAACTTTCTCCCATTACTTTTCTGTCTTTTATTATTCTCATCTGGCTTTGTACAATATGTGTCTACATTTCCTGAACTCAATTCTTTACTTCCCATTAATGCTTCAAGCCCTCCATTCAAGAGCCAACTGCCATCATGTTGCTAAAAATGTTATTAATATACCAATATTCTCCTACAGTAAATCTACTTTTCAACTTATTATCTTAGATTTTTTTATGCACTTGAATCTACTTTTTTCATCCTCGGTCTTCTTTTCGTTGAACAAGTGTATTTAAGTGTAATATCTTATAAAATTACTGTCCTACTACAAAAAGTAAACCTTATTGCTGTCCTCAGTACCTTTTTTTCTAGTAAGGAGTGCAGACACTTTACAATTTATTACCCAAACACCATCATTGCAATAATTGTAATGTAATAGTATAAGAGAACATAATTTACTGTGGGAGTCAGTAATGGCACCTATAGCAATTTATGTTTAATTGCTTGAATGTTTCTTGAACATTGATTGAAATGATCTCTATTCACTTCCCTGAGCCACACATTTTACATTCCAATTCTCTGATACTTTCTTGATTTCCTATAAGACTCCCACTTCTCTTCTAAATGCCTAGTTGCTAGTCTCCTCAAACCTCAGTTCACTTCTCATTATTCTGTACATGTTTTCTGACTTTCATTCTTTTACAGCTTTACCCACCACTAATTACAGTAAACTTTTAACCTGGATTGACTCTCTCTGTGCAACTGGATGGCATTTTGAAAAAGCAAGGTCAAGATCTGCTTAACACCTCTAGGCTATATTGCTTACAAATATTCAATATTTCCACAAAAACCTATGTACACGACATGCCTGTTTCTACATTTCTTTATAAATATCTACCCATTAAATTATTTTCCCTCTCAATTGTGAGTTCCTTGAAGGAAAAAAAAATGTGTTTAATTTCATTTTGTAGCTTTTAATTTTTTTAATTATATGTAAATAGTAGGTACTACATAAATGTCTCTTAAACAAAGTAAATAAATTTATAAATGAGCATATTTAATGATCCTTTTACAAGGCACACTTGCAATGAATTACAAGCCTCTTTACATAAATAATGTCAAGAATATTGAACATCTTGGATTTGTTAGTTTAGTTGGAGAATGTGATTGCCTAGAAGTATATGGCACAGAATAGATTTTGGAATAAAACCCAATGTATTTTTAATTTGTGGTAATTCTTGTTACCTTGCAACCTGAAACTATGTAGACAGAGGCATCTCTTTCTATCTATGTGGCCTATCAGCATGGGAAGAGAAGTAAGAGAGAGCCCCTTGGCAGAGAATAAAAAAAGCAGTGTCCAGGCTCACTTTTTAAATTACCTCTGGCAGGAATAGTTTTGAAAGCTGAAGTTCTCATCTACAATGGCTTTGTTGGGGTTTGTGGAGGCAAGAACCAAAGTTTAATAAACCCAGAACACAGAGTTCTACCTTAAAGCAGAGAATAAGACTCGGCATCCTAAGCGGCTGAGAAAAGCTTTTACAACCCTTTCTAGACTTGAGCCCAGAGAGAGGAAAAATGATGGATCAAGAGAGTGGCAAATGACTCTTAACCCTTCATTGCTGTGGTGATGACACGCAGACTGTTGAGTAAATATGGACATTCTCGTGTAACGTGGGATTATTCCAACTTTCCTGAATATAACTCTGGGAACAGAATATCTTGCAAAATCTTTCACAGTAACTTGAGGAATCTCATTGAGTTAAGAGAAAAAAAATTGTGTGGTTCCATAGATAGAAAGAGTCGAGCTTGCTTATGGCCTGTAGGAATTAACAGCCATTAATTAGGAAAGAGATTAGGTCAGGGGTGTGCTTAAAGGGCCTGAGCATTGGAATAAATCTGTGATTCATTGAAGTTTAGAGCATTCCAACTTTGAAACAGAGGGTAACAAGGGCAGAATAACACATGCTGGGACACACCTAGTACTTGTAATGAAAATAGAAACTAGCCCCCAAAGAAGAAGTAGGTAATGTTAGAGCAACAAAGTCTGTCAAGATACTGGAGAACAGTAAATAACACATTTTTTTCACAATTACATTGATATTAAATTTTCTCTGCAGACTGGGGCAAAATTGAGAAAGAAGAAAATAGTGAAATTGGAATACTTTAGCAACAAATTGCAACACTTAATTTTATCTCTTTTTATTGCCTGTCTTCTTTTCTTCCATTTCCCCTCCCTCCCTCCCTCCCTCCCTCCCTCCCTCCCTCCTTCCTTCCTTCCTTCCTTCCTTCCTTCCTTCCTTCCTTCCTTCCTTCCTTCCTTCCTTCTGCTTTCCTTGCTTCTTTCTTTTTCTTTCAGTGTATATTACAGTAAATTTTATAAATCATAGTATTGCGTTCTGTTGTAGGATGGACCCCCATAAAAAATTCAGTTCAGATTTTAAGACCAATGACAAGACACACACACACACACACACACACACACACGCACGCATACCAAAAGTGTATGAAAAAGTTCATTAATCACAAAAATAAGGTGTTTGGGGAAGATGGTACACTTCTCAAGCTAGTCTGAAAAACAGATTGAGAAGGTAAGAAAGAGAGACTAGCTTGGACTACAGTGACTGGGGAGGGAGGGCTGTAATAGGTCCCTAAGAATGTTCATGTTTTGAGTCTCCCATCCTAATTTTCTTATCAGCTTTCCCGGAATTGAGGCACAAGGGAGCATGAGAGTGGTGAGGCTTTACAGATGTTATCAGTCAAGCATCCAAAAATGGAAGCAAAGTCTTTATTGCGCATCCTAAATCCTCCAGATTCTGTGACTGTGTATTGTCGTCTGACAAAATAACATTAACTCTTTATATCATTCATATTCACTTTATACACATAGCTTTCTGATTGTTTCATTGTTTTACACTCAGTTTATTAGAAAGTCAGGATCCAACGAGGTCTATGAATTGCATTTTTATATCTCTTAAGTCTATTTTATTCTTCAGTAAAATCCCTACCCTTTATACCCATCCATGTCATAGATGTCACTGATGTCAAATGCCCTGTAGAATGCCCAATTTTCCAAATTTTCCAATTATTTTGTTGTGTAGTCATTTAGCTTATTCCTTTACTTTCTTTATTTCTGTAAGTTGTAAGTTACATGTAGAGGCTTGATTAAATTTGGGTTCAACTTTACAGCTAGAATATTATACAATACTTTGTATGCGACAATGTATACTTCACATTTCATCAGATAATGGGAACATGTTGTCTGCTTGCTGCATTTTAATTGATTCCAAGATTAACTGATGGGTTCAAGTGGTAAGTGTCTGATCTCTCTGTTGCAATTTGCTTTCTTTTGATTCTACAATTTTCATGTAATTTGTGGGATATAATTTGGTATACTATAAATATCCGTATTTCCATATTATTACATCAAATGTTCTTGATAAGATTTCCAGTCTTTTTGATGTTTTTAAAACAATGGTCAAGACTTATCTCAGCTATTATTTAAGCAAACCACAGCTTTATACACATTTTATTTCTCCTTCATGTGGCAAATTCTTCACTTGGCTATCAGAACTGTTTCCCTCTGTGGACTCTCTGCTGATACTTAGATGGTTTCTCCAGTTCTCTATAACCTCTAACCATTAGAGCTTAAGTTAGCTCTGTATTTTTCTTTCTGTTTTCTCTTTTTTAATAGGAGAAGCAGTGATATTTTTTCAATTGGAGATAATTGTGCTCCCAGGGACATTTGGCAATATCTGGTGACATTTTACTTTGCCATAACTAGCAGTTGCTGCTGACATATTGTAAGTAAAGGCCAGGAATGCTGGTAAACATCATACAATGCACAGGACAGCCATCCAAAAAATAATTATCCTGCCTGCAATATCAATATTACCCAGGTAGTGATATTCTGATGTAGAATAACTCCCTTGGTG
Organism: Cynopterus sphinx; assembly: GCA_030015415.1. Taxonomy (NCBI): domain Eukaryota; kingdom Metazoa; phylum Chordata; class Mammalia; order Chiroptera; family Pteropodidae; genus Cynopterus; species Cynopterus sphinx. Next base: position 16,237,742 of record CM057380.1, read on the forward strand.
ATCTCATTTAGTCCCATGGCTTTAAATATTATTTAAAGACTGATGACTCCCAAATTTAAATTTCCCATGGATTCTAACACATAAAACTACTGCCTACTCGCTGTCTCAATTTACATGACTAATAAACATTTCAAACTTAATATTTACAAAAGAAATTTCTGATTCTTTCAAAACACATTTCACTCAAAATCTTTTAATTTTAGTAAAAGACAACATATTTTAGAGCCAAAAGAAAAAAGTCATCACTGATTTTCTTTTACTCAAATCCATGCGTTTTATCAGCATTTTCCATTAATTCAACCCGTAGAATACATAATACATCAAAGTAATTTCCAACACCTTCTGTGATCATAACCACCATCATCTCTTACTTAGATCATGGCAGTAGTCAACACTTGAATTCTATGCTTCTGACCTCAAATATTTTAATTTCATTGTTCGCTTTGTAAACATCTCCGATTCACCGGGTACATTTTAACTCTTCTTAACTTCCAATATGTTCTACTATATTTATCTCAGTAATATAGCACAGATATGACTTATCTTTTATATTCATCTTTAGAATAAAGTTTTGTATTAATTTATCTGGATGTAGTAAAGTGCCCAATATATAACAAGTAGTTAATGTTAGCCTTTTCTTAATAGATAAAATAAAGGTAAACTCTACACGTTAAGAAAAAAAACTACAACATAAAATTAATGTTTAAAGTCAAAATATGACACTTCTTTTAGAAAAAGATGCATCAAAACTTTAAAATATTAAATTACTATACTCGGTAAAATTATGGCAAGTTAAATTTAGTACCTACATCTACATTTAGAAAAAATTATTATAGATCACTCTATACATTGTTCTAATTTATTTTTATGGTTTCTTATCAGCAACAAAATATGTGAGAGACTTTGAATATTTGTAGGCTCTAAATAACATAAAAGTTATAAAGGTTTATTTGTGCTTACCAGTTAAAGCTGATCATGTGTAACTTTAATTAAAAGTAGGAAGATGCATTTTGTTAATGCTTCAGGGTAATTGGAAAAGATAAAAAGAAAATTTGATAATGAAATGAGTCTTTTTTTCTTACCCAGAGACAAATGCAAAATATTTTTGAATTATATTTTTAATAAGTTTTATTCATTTTAATAGAAAACACGACCTCAGTGCTTCTTTAGTTCCCAACATACTAATGGGACTTTACATTCTATTGAATGTATTACATTCTGATATCAGTAACTTTTTCTATTACTAGTATAATAGCTGCTCTAATTAATGATTAGTTTATTGCCAAACTTAATTTCTGTTTTTTAATTCAGTTTAAATTTCCCATGATAATTCATTTAAATAGTATCCCATTTGACATCTGTGCCTCCAGAAAACTGCTAAACTCTAAGCTTTATTTCTGCAAATATATTTAGATTGTATAAATTTAATAAAAAAATACATATTAAAATATTGATTATAGGTAAAAATCAGTTTACAGGAAAATAATGGGTTAAGACATCATGTTAATTTATTTCTATTTAAAATAAAACAGATCTGCCAACAAAATGGCATGGTCACTTATCAGTGTTTCATTATTTAAAACATTATATTTCTTCATTAAATGAACAAAACCAAGAATATTAATTTTTTTCATGTATTCTATTATTCTTGAGGTACATGAATTAGCAAGTATAAAAAATTTAATTTTACTTTTTTATCTGAGAAAACAACAAATCATAAATTTATTGATCAAGATCTTAAACTAAATCTTATTATATAATCTATTAATTTTTGAGTGCTTGTAACAAAATACCACCAACTAGAATGCTTAAAACAACAGAAATCTACTCTCTCATACTTTAAGAGGCCAGAAGTTGAAATCAATGTGTCTATAGTGATGGTTCCTTGTGGAGGCCCAGATGGAGAATCTGTCTCTTTCCTCTCTTCTTTCTCCTACCAGCTTCCTGCAATCCTTGGCATCCATAGTTTATGGGTCACTTCAGTCTGTCTTTATCCTCACATGGCTTTCTTTCCTGTGTGTTTCCAAAGCTTCTCCTTTTTATTAGGTCTCCAATTAATTGGATTTAGGGCCCATTCTAATCCAGTGTGGCCTCATCTTACGTAATCATTACTGCAAAGACCCTATTTCCAAATAAGTACACATGCTGCAGTTTCAGGTGGACATACATTTTGAGAGAGCTTATTAAATATGTAGAAACACTATTTAACCCAGTAAAATTCACTCTCTGTGTTCTTCCCAGAATTCACGTCTGTCCCACATGCAAAATACATTCACTCATCCCTCAAAATCTTAGCATTTTGCTAGTCTTAATTTAATTCTAAATCTAAAATCTCATCTACTTGGAGAGTCATCCTCTTATTTTTAAGAATAATGCATGTTCATAGCCAGGTAGCTCTATCATCTCATTTTCTGCCCATAGAACCCCAGAAGTCCAACAGCTTTCTTTCATTATTTTATTCTATTTCTGTTTCTTTCAGTTCAAACTAGCAGTTTTCTGTTTTCTGTTGTTTTTCAATATAACATTTTAAATCAAGAATTTTCCAAATCATGAAGTTTTGGTTCCTTTTTACTTGACCATTTATTCCTCAATTTCTCACTTTCCTCTTACATTTTACTATAAACAGCAAGAAGAAACCAAGTCACATCATTCATACTTTGCTCAGAAATCTCCACTAAACATCCAGGCTCAATGCTTATAAGTTCTACTTTCCACTTAACACTAGAACACAATTTAACCATTTTTTTCTGCTACCTATTAACAAGGATCACTTTCCTTCAATATCTATTAACATGCTTCTCATTTCCATGTGAAATCTTACCAGAAGCAACTTTAATATTTATATTTCTACCAACATTCTATCCTTGATGACATGTGTATTCTTGAAGACTTAAAGCTTTTCTACAACTGTTCTCACTTCTTTCTGAGTTTTGAGGTCTCAACAGGATGACCTTTAATATTTATGTTTCTATCAATAGTCTCTTCAAGGCAACAGAATCTTTTTTTTTTATACACCTCAAAATCTTTCAGCCTTTACCCATTAATCAATTACAAATTTTATATCACTTATGTGATTTAAGTATATGTTATAGCAGCACCCCAATTCTTGACACCCAAGTCTGTACCAGTCAACATCCTCCAGAAGAACAGAACCAATAAGACGTGAAGATATAGATTTAGATAAATTTAGACTTTCATATAAATATGCATATGGATGTGGATATGGATATATACAGCAATTTAATTTAAGGAATTGGCTCACACAGATGTGGAGACTGGCAAGTTTAAAATCTGTAGGGCATGTCAGCAGCCTAGAAATTCATGCAAGAATTGGTTGTAAAGTCTTGAGGAAGAATGTTTTCTTCTCTGGGAAACCTCATTTCTTGCTCTTAAGGCCTTCAACTTATTGGATGAAGCTTACTCTCATTATGGAGATTAACTTCTTTTACTAAAGTCAACCGATTGGGTTAACCACACATTTCGGGTAAAACCTAGCCTTCCTCCTATGTTTCTTCTTTACTTTCACACTACTATCATATGCACAGTACTTCTGATATCGGATACATGGGAGTTCTACTGCACCAAGCAACTCTCTGTGACTCCAGCTTGGTGTCCTTTAAGTTAACTCAATTCTGACATTATAGACCTAGAGATAGCATCAGATCCCACAGGTTAAGGACTGAATCAAGTTCTCAAGACTGAAATGCCAGTTCAAGTTCAAGTTCAAGATTATCACCTGTGCTTCTGACCAACTGGCTATAAATCTGAGGTTTCTACCACTCCCTCCTCAGGTTTGATTAATTTGCTAGGGTGGCTCACAAAACACACAGAAACACATTTATTTACTTGTTTTATTATTATTTTTTTATGTTATTTATTATTTTTTTTATGCCTATAGCACCTGCTATTCTACGTGGTCTCTCATCCAAGCACTAACCAGGCCTGACCCTGCTTAGCTTCTGAGATCAAACATCGGGCTTGTCAGGGTGGCATGGCTGTAGACCATGAACTGTGGCTCCACTGGGGCACAAACCCAGGATCTTCTATGTGTAAAGCAGACGTGCTAATCACTACAATATAGAACCATGTCCTGTTTTTTAAAGGAAATGATAAAGAATACAGATGAACAGCTAAATTAAAAGATACATAAAAAAAGTTCTGGGAGTTTTTTGCACTCAGGGGCTTCTGTCCCTGAGAAATTGTAGTGTGTCACCCTCCTGGTATTTGGCTGTGTCATCAACCTGGATCTCCCCAAACCGCACACTTTTGGGATATTTGTGGAGGCTTCATTATGTAATCATGATTACCATTAATTCCATTTTTAACTCTTTTCCCCACTCAAGAGAATAGAAAGGTTGGTTAAAAATTCCAAGCTTCTAATCATGGCTTGATATTTCTGGTGACTAACCCCCATCTGGGAGCCATTTAGGAGTCCACCCAAAGTCACATCATTAGAACAAAGAACAATCCTATCACCCAAAAAAGTATAATAATATCAGAAGCCTTGTGTCAGGAAACAGGGTTAAAGACCAAACATTAGAATAAAAGGTGCTCTGAGAGCTCTTATCACTAAGAAAATTACAAGGTTTTCAAATGCTCTGTGCTGCAAACTGGGGCAGAGACCAGCATATATTTTCTCTTCTGTAACATCAGATTCACAAAATGCCTTCACATCAAACTAGATTTAGTGGTTGATTAAATAACTGAGTACTATAGTCTAGTGAGGTTGATACTTGTAGTTAACCTTATATGTGATGTACAAATTTTGTTTTTAAGGTATATAATATTGTAAAACTATTCCATGTTCAAATACATTTTTGAAGAAAATGCATTTCACATGTTACTCATCTTGAGATAAATTAAAAAAATCTCACACAATCGAAGCAAATGACATAAGATATATTTACTCACTATTGTGTCTAAAAATTAAAGTTGTTTAAAGAACCATTGTTGTCACCTAAACTACAACTTTACAGATAAGTTTTTAAATTAATTTGTTTAATAAACTAAATAAAGCTTATGAGTTTTATATAGTGATTTTGTCCTTAACTTTTATGTTGCTAATGGTCCCAATTTCTGTTTCGCTAAAATAATCTTTCTTTTGTTTTAGGTTTCCAGCTAGCCCTAAGGAATTTTATTAATTCTAGTTACAAAATAGATTCATGAGAAGCTTAACTTCCATGACAAACACTGAAAGAACCACGAGCTGCTTTAATTATTTACTCCACATACATATTCCAACTATTCTCTATATGTGTTCTATGGAGGGGAAATAAAATAGTACTTTCTGGGTCTTTCTAAAATTACAGAAGTTTTAGTTTAAAATTGAGTTAGTCAACTAGGAAACATTGAGTAATAGGAAGTTATTTTCTAATGATAGCCTCTCATTGTACAGATTTAAGACCATTCATTATTTAATTTAATACATGTTCACTTGCAGATATAATTTACAAAAATAAACAGGTTAGCATGACTGAGTTTATTATGTATGTATGTATTCAAAGGATAAATGCTATCTAAATCACTTTACAAAGTGCAAATAAGCACACAATAAATGGATTTTCTTTTAACCTTTTTACTTTTCTAATTACCGTACTAGAATTGGTCATCTAGAAAGTAAATGATAATAATTTTGTAGGCCAGGTGCCTCCATGCATTACACAACTGCTTACTGTTTGGTAAGTAAAATGAGATGTGCAGGGAAAGTTCTAGCAGCATTGCTGGACAGAGCCATTACAGTAGCACTATTGTTGCATTTTAAATCCTGTAATGGAAAAATTAGCATAAAGATTATAAATAAACATAAAGAATCATTAGACCTCTGGATAAATACCAAAGAAGTCATATTATTATTTTTGTTCCTTGTGATTGGCTCTGATAATATTATAATGACATATCAATATTTAGTTGTTAACCACTTCTACATATTTATGTTGTCTCCTCATCAAAGGAAATAAAACATTCATAAACAACAAGCACTTATTAAGTCCCTTATATTGTCCTCCAGATGTTATTAATTCTTATTACAGGCATAGAAAGAGGCTTTTGCAATAAATGAGAAGACAATACAGGACAGTGGTTGTCTAGGGATCCTCTAAAGAAAAAAGAAACCATGAGATGTCTGATTCCACTAATAAGTCCACTCTACTATAAACTTTTTTTTTATTACTTTGGCCAAGTTAACTCATTCCTCTACCTCACATTTCATATTATAATATGGGAATAATAATAATAATAATAATATCTATTTTTAATGCATAATAATGAATAATTAAGTGAGATAACAGACATGAAACACTCATAATGTAGGCTGGCATATAATTCCCATTTGAATTTAGCCTCTAAATTTAAACATTCAGAAGAGTATTATATGTATTGAGGATCTGTTATATCATATTTTCTTTAAACACATTTTCCTGTTGTTTTCCTCTCTGTCAATACTATCCATAGTGTTTGCTAAACCTCCTTTCTGTTTTAAGCCAACACCTCCAATACTAACAGCCATTTCAGAGAACTTCACTTAACAGCCTTAAATAAAATCCGCTTATTGTCTACTGATACAGTTTCTATCCTAGTCCCCTTCCCAAGGTGCTCATTCAAATATTCCTGCAGGTAACTGGGGGACTACTTGAGAAAGAGGTGGTGTGTGTGTGAGTGGTTTACATTAAGCATTCTCCTTTTTCTCACAATCATAAATGGACCTTATTTTTCTACTAAAATTTAAATTATCTCACATAAGATTCATGCTCTAAGCTCTTAGACAATCTGTTCACTTTCTATTTTTATTTATTACTGGACCCAAATTGATGACCTCAAATGATTTGAGCACTTTGGAAACTTTGACTTACTCTTACTCCAGTGATCATCCAAAGTCCCTTTAATAGAATAGCCAACTCAACCCTGTAACTGTCAGATAACAATAGGCACTATAAAAATAATAGCGTAGGGAAAGCAGGATGTTATTCCAATGTAAATGAGAAGAAAAAACACTGATGATTAAAAAAGGAAAAAAAAAAATAATGTAGGAAATTGGTAACAAAAGGGATGAGAACTCAAACAGAGGTCAGTGAGGCAGTCTAGTTTTTAAAGCCATAAGGCTGTAGGGACTATTGGAGCAAGTAGAATTATTACAGCTCAAATACTATGTTTACTCAATCTATTAGTTGCCTATTATTAGTCTAAGAAATTACCAAAAACGTAGTGCCTTAAAACAATGCACATTTATTCTTTTTACAGTTCTGGAGCAAGAAGTCTGAAATCAATTTCATTAGGCCTGAATCAAGGTCATGGAAGTGCCGCAGTCCTTCTAGAGGCTCTCAGTCAAAATTTATTTCCTTACCTTTTCCAACTTCCAGAGCTGCATTCCTTGTACTCTCTGGTTGGAAACCTCTTCTTGCATCTTTAAAGATTCAGTTAACATCTTGCTTCAGTTATCATATATCCAAAGTATATGTACTTAACATGAATAGTGAAGAAGAGTATGTCTGCTATTTGCCTTATATTGTGCATTATGCAATTTACATACCATACATGGCAGCCTTGAGGCCAAAGTATAAAGTATATTTGTGTTTATGTAAGTTATATAAGATTGCATCAATTATTCTAAACAATATGGATTTTCTTTTTAATAAATGAGAAGTGCTTGCTAAGTACTGATCAGAGAAGGGACATAGTATGATATTTATTATAAAAAGAATTACTCCAATACCTCTTTTAAGAATAAACTGCAGGGGGCAAGCATTGAAAAAAAAATAATGATACTGATAAAACAATCCAAAAATGAGATCATGGTGAATTCAGCTAGAAGAAAAAGGGATAAATACTGAGTATATTATAAACATATATTAAAGACAGAGACAGGATGATTTACTGATGAATTGCATATATAATATGAAAGTAGCACCAGAGTTTTAGATGACTACAAAGTTTCTGGACTAGTATTTGGAAAAAATAAATTTTCATTTATTGAGAAGGGGAAACTATGAAAGAAATATGCTTTGTAAAAATTATCAGGAGTTAAAATAATAAATGACTGAAGTATAAGAGGTCAAGTCATTAAGATGGTGATTATGTTGGATGTTGAATTCACCTAGAATGATGGCATGAGTAGTATCAGATACTGTAAGTTAGAGACAAATTAAACAATAATTGAGAGAGTTTGGTGAGCAGGTAGGTGAAAAGAAAAAAGTCAGAGCAAAGTGAGATAAAAGTAGATGAGTGAATCTTGAAGAATATACTTTTTTCTATATTTTATTGTCCAATAGATTACTAGCTGCCTTTTCTATTACTCAGATTGCCTGAGTAAACCATTTGACAAAACACCTTGTGGATGGATCAGTTTTCTGTTCGATTAGTTGTGTTGGGCTGTCAAGATTTAAGCTAGCAAAATATATGAAGGGGCACAAGAACCTCTTTGTAAGACAGATTCCTAACCAAGTCCCTTATATAATAAAAGGACTTTAAATACCAGTTTGTTGTTGCTAGTGTTGTTGATCAAATCTACATTTCTGTGATGTCAAGTAGGAAATTCAATCTCATATAAATGACTTTTTTCCCATATAAATGTCCATCATTTTAGAACTGAACATGTACAATGAAATGACTTTGTGTTTTGTAACCACCAAAACCTTTCGAACACTCTTTTTACATTTGCAGAATGAACCACCTGAGTCCATGCCTTCCTGAAGAGAGGCCAAAAAATTTACTTTCTGGACTTCTCTTGAAACCAGATTAGAAGCATGTGACTTAGCTCCTCTTATATTGTCAATAAGTGGGACTTTGAGTCAGAAGTTAAGAGCAGAGTTTATTCTGCGAAGGATGGGGCCAGAGACATCAGTCTTTCCAGTCACCTATGATAGAAGCAAAAGTGCATCCATTTAATCCTAAGCATGAGTGTTGTTTTTTAGTGGCTGCAGCAAAGAGGTCTTTGTGGTTACAATGGAGTATTATTCCTGGCTGAGCAAGCTTTAGGCTTAATTCTCATGTGTCCATGGAGATAAAGTGTGCTACTAATGTCCTCCAATATATTTCTTTTTCTATAAACAAACTAGATCAGGTCTTGTTTTTGCAACTAAGAAAATGATAGAGTAGACAGAGTTTGGGGTCATCTAATAAATATCTCTTATTATACATAGAAAAACATAATGTGTGGAGACTGATTTTATTTTTTAAAATTCATAGTCAGGAGTAAAATCACAATTAAAGTCTATGTCTTTCAAATGCTAATCCTGTGTGTTCTTATGAAAAAAAAAATATAAGAAAACTCCAGAAACTTTTAAACACCTAAATATCTGGATATTTCACTACATACCCCCAAGAAAAATTTACAATTTTATGACTTTTTATTTTATCTTACCAACATAGTTAAAATTGATCAAGAAATAATTTTTTGTGATATTAAAGAAACACACACAAAAAAATCACTATTTTAGCAATTATGCCAATGAAAACTCCTTACATATCAAATCATTTGCTACAGAAAGAACTAGGCTAGATTTGCCTATCAATTCAATAGATAGATATGTGGTGAGAAAGTGAGAAAGGGAGACTATCTCCTTTCCATTACTCTCAGGGCCTTTTAAAAATTGTTATACTAAAATGATATGAAAAAATGTTTCTTTGGGTCTGCAGTTACTGGGCTTTAAGGCTATTATTTCTTTAAAGAGAAATGATAAACTCCAGAAAATTATTTGTAGGTTCAGATTGTCTTTCTCTATAATATATGATTTGCTTCCCTGACCTAAAATAAAGGTCAGCTATCTTGAGTCTTTTTAAAGCTGTGGGTGAATGAATTTTTGAGCTAAGAATTATATTATGGTAAGCATCTTTCTCTTTGAATATTTTTCATTCAGCCCTTAGCTCTTTAATTCAGGAAATATTAGATTAGAAACACTTCAGAAATTCTCAAATGTTATAGCTGCATAAGTGAAGAAAAATGATCTTAAAGATAGCTAAGGACTAAGCCACATATCAAGACTAACACTTAACACTGTTCTGAAAAGTAAAATGGTTGCCCACACACTCTATAAAACAAGTGATATAACTCACAGGAGAGACACAATTAAAGAAATCGCATTTATCATGGAGTCTGCAATGTCCTTCCTTTTAGGATTGCCAGAGGATGTATTTTAGGAATTTATTCTTGAGATTCAAGTCACAGAAAATGTAGATTTTTGCCTCTTAAATTTAAAAAAACATAATTCATAATATTTACACATTTATAATGTTTATGTTTATTATTTTTTAGTTATTTCTATTACAAATATTTATCACAGCTTTAATGTTCCAATTGGTATGTTAGCAATGAAAGTCTTAACAACCAAAATGACGTGAAAAAGATCTATCAATTACGGATCTCGTATTTCGGTTACTAAGAGGAAAAAAATCGAAATAGGAAAATAGAAAAGGGACTATGACAAATGTTTAGAATGAGATATCAGAAAAACACATAGATGATTAGCTAATAAAGGCTATTGTATTCAAGAAAAGCTTCATATTAGATGTAATGTTTGAACTAAGATCTGAATCATGAGTTGGATTTAGCTAAATAAAGAAAAAAGTTTCAGGAAAAGGATACATTCAAATTGGGATCTGACCTGAGACATTACTTCGCAATTTGGTAATTGATTTTGTAATATGCGGAGTCAATGTCTTTGCTCAGTCTTGGATTATTTCCTATTATTTATTGTATTATGGAAATCCCATTTTTTTATTCTACCTTTCAAATATTTCTGAAATACTGTCACCTTTCCCTTCCCAATGTTGTTGCATTAGTTGAGACCATATAATTTCTTGTTGATATTACTACATCTACCTTCTAACAGACCTCTATGTCCTGGACTATTAGTTCTCAGTACCCCCATCTTCTTCATCCTGGATTCACCCTTCACACAGCAGCTAGTGAAAATATTTTAAAAATGTATTTATGTGATCAATGCTCTCCATTATTTAAAATGCCTCAGTGTCACTCCATCAAAGTGTGTGGTTAAGATTTAAAGAAGACCTTAGCACAAAGCTCTTGGCTACATTTTGTGACCACCAAAAAACTTCAAACAGTTTTGCTATATTTGGGGAATTAGCAAGGCTCTTTATGATGTAGCCTATTCCTGACTTCTTACCTGGTACTATGTCATAAAAATCTTTCTTTGTTCTAACCAGTAAGAATCAATTTTAGCAACCTCTAGGGATACTATTCTTTGCATGGAGGGGATCCTATAACCTTTTTTTGTTTTTATCCATCCTTCTCCAATGTCTTTCTTAAAAATAATGTTATATTACTAATTTTTTAGTTGTTCTCAGCTATTCTACTAACTTTAGATGTACTTGTTTGCTTTACCTCTCTTTATTTAATTTTCTATGTAGTATTTTATATGTCTCTGCCAGTTCAAACTGTTTTGCCAAATACAGAACAATTTTCTTCATATCTGTATCTTAGCATAGAGAAATCTGTAGATTTGTAAGAATTCAATAAATTACAGTGACATGAATGAATGCCTTAATATTCTGCACTATCTCAATCATTTTTTAAACAGAGGTATCAATTCTAAAAACAATTAAAATTTTCAGTGATAATTTTTGTATTAAATACCATAATTATATATAATTAAAACTATAAATATATACTTTATTCTTAAAATTAAAAATAATAGTATTTTTAATGATTTCATCAAGTATTTGCACAATTTCCCAAAAAACAATATAGTCTATTTTTAATGTGTACATTGAACTTTTGAAATATCACTTTGAAATAAACTGAAATGCATGAAATGCTCTTCACAAATATGATTCAGGCATACCCGTTTATAGGCCATGCACAGCATGCACACAACTGAATTGTTAAATAATTTATACCAACAGCTAGGTGGTGAAAATAACTAGAAAATGAAAACTGTTTTCCTACTCAGAACACATCTATTGAGGCGGGGGAGAGAACTGTTGAGCCAAGAGTCTGGCAACATTTCTTTTTCCACTTGTAATTTTTTTTCTTCACATTTTTCTATCCCTTTTTTAAATGTAAGACAAATTTAGTTTCAAAACAATAGTTGAAACATTTAGAATCTTGGAAGATTTTTTGCAATATACAAAATCTATATCTGTCTATCAACTATTTATCATCTATCTATCTATCTATCTATCTATCTAATCTATCATCTATCTAATCTATCTATATTTCATAAAACCATAAGATATTTCACTAATAATTTGCTCAACCTCTTTATTTATAGTTCTTTTAACACAAAGCATATATTCAATATTTGTTGATTGAATTCGTTAGGCTTATCAACACTTTATACTAAATTAAAAGCATCTTTTTTTAATTCCTGTTTAAAGGATACTTATCCTGTTTATATTTGTTCAGAAAATACTTATCTGCATGATATTTGGAGAATATTCTTCAGAGAAGTGAGTCTGTCTTCATTCAGTAAGTCAGTATGAAGGGCACTACAGGAAATACTATGGGAAAATTTTCTTAAATGGTAAATTACTTCTGACAACTATAGAACAATAAGGCCTAGACTTAAACTAACTTTACTGAAAAACAAAAAAAAAAAAAAAAGAACCAGAACAAAATATATAAAACACCATTTTCAGACATTAGATAACAGATAATACAGGACTGTGATCATAAGAGAAAAAATGATGAGTTACAGGTGCACCACAACTTCCTTGGATGTCTGCCTACAGGTATGTATTGCATCTCAGGGCATGAACCGCAGCCCTAAACAAAGCCTAGCCAGTCTCTTTAGTTGAAATGACAGAGATAAGAGCTCAGGAAAGCTAAAATGTCTGAATGTGGAAGGAGAAGTTCTTAAAAGGAGGGAGCCACACAGAAAATGAGCTTCAGAAATTAGCATATAATTCCTCTTGTGTTTTTCCCTTGTGGAGTTTCCTTTGTGGAGAAACTCCATGAAGCCAGGCAAAAGTGACAGGAATTTTAAGATAAACAATTCCCAGATATCACAAAGAGCATGAAGATATTTGATCTCCATCCTTATAGATTATTCAGGGCATTCAAGGGAATCTGGAGCAGTCACCCTTTGGTAAAAATGCAAAAATGTATTCAGAGTAAAGCCTACTTGAAACAATCACAAACAAATCATGAAACAAAGAAGTAAGCTAGGTAAGCAAATAACTTTATTGCCTTTGAGAACAAAGTCCAACGTTCATTAAAAAAATAAAATAATCTGACACTTCACAATGTGTTTTATAGTCCCACAGCAGAAGAACAAATTTCTCTCAGCCAAAGTTGGTCAAGATGTCAAGTGTCACATATGCACCAAGAGAGTATGTGATTATTTAATAAGCATCTGATAATGTGGAGTTTACCCCAAGAATGCAAGATTGTTTTAACACCTAAAATCAAATCATTTTAATGTAGTCTTTGAACAGATAAAAGTAAAAATTTATAAGATCATTTTAATAGATTTACTCCTGATAAAAATCTTTTTCAAAATAGAACTTGAAGAAAACATCATCAACCTGGTAAATAGCTTACATAAAAATCTGTACCTGAGACAATATTTAATTGTGAAAGATATAATCCTTTCCCGTACGTTTGGAAACATGTCAGGGATGTCTGCTCTCATCTTTTTTATTCAACATTATAGTGCATGTCTTACCCAGTGCTACAAGTAAAGAAACAAAAGTAAATGTTTACAAGTTAGAGAAGAAGTGTAAATACCTTAATTTGGAGATAACCTGATTGTGTATGTAGAAAACCCATAAGTATCTACCACAAATGGTATAAAAACTAAGTTATAAGTTTACCTAGGTCTCATGGTCGTAGGACACTAGGTTAATTGTAAAATATCAACTTAATTTTAATATACTAGCAATAATTAGAAGTTGTAACGAATCAAAAAAATACATATAATTTCATGAGATGTTCACAACCTATACTCTAAAAATTGAAAACTTAGGAAAAATAAAGAATACCTAAATAAATAGAAATATACATTTACATGCATCAGAAAATTCAATATTGTAATGAAGTTAATTGTCCTGAAAATGATCTGTGAAAACTACAAAACTGTCAGCATAAATGACTCTGTCCAGCCTTACTGCATTATACACAGAAACTTAACCAGACTGTAGCATGACTTCTATAGACCAAAGGCCATGTCTCTAGGTCAACCCAAGTCCCTCTTAAAATAAGTGCCTGAGAAAGCTAAACACTGCCAAGAGTGTTCCATATGAAACCTGAGAGTAGGCTTTTGACCTTCCTTTGTTTAGCACATCTTACTTTAGCAAATTACAATTGTAGATTGTAAATCGTTTCCCTACTTCTTTGAGAAGTAAATATTCTACAGCACAGAAACGTTTTCATTAGGACCTGGGAGTCACCTCTTTGAGATACAAACATTTAAGAAATAGCTCCCATTTCTTCCAGCTCTTATGGAAGGATGAGAAGTTTGCTTCTCTTCTGGGTAAGGGAGAGTTCCAACTTGCAAAAACATTTGGCCTAATTTGGCCTAATCACATTGACCAATATCCTTCCCTAGGACCTTTGATATTTTTCCTTTAGCACAATCCAGCATTTAAAAGCCTCCAGCCTTTTATTTCTGTGGAATTGAGCCCAGTTTATACTTCATTCCCCCCATTACAGTGGTATGAATAAAACCTGTCTTGCTGTTTTTAACCAGTGCCTTGCGAATAACTTCTCTTTTACATCTGTGTATTCAATAACATTTCCATCAAAATCCCAGCAGGTGTTTTTGTAGAAATTGAAAAGCTAAAGCTAAAATGTACATAGAAATAATAATAATAATAATAAAAAGCTTGTAATAGCCAGGAAAAAAAATAGCTGGAGGAATTTCAAGACAATAAAACTATCACAGAAAAACCCTGTGGTATCAATGAAAGGAAAGGCATATGGAAAAATGAAATAGACTAGAGAGTCCAGTAATTGACCTACACATATCTGGTTAATGGATTTTCTACAAAGATGCCAAAGATTTACACATGAAAAAAAAATTATTTACTATCCCTTATCTCACACTATAGAAAATATTAAATTAAAATGTATCACAGAATTGAACATCAAAACTTCAAGAAAAAAAAAAGGAGAAAATATTTGCAATGTAGAGTAGGCAGAATTTCTTAGGTTGTAAAATAAATATAAATTTAAAAAATGATAAATTAGCATCATCAAAATATTGTTCATAAAACAAAAAGGCAAGTTATAGATGGGCAAAATATTTGCTATATGTATAGTAGATGAAAGAGTTCTATATAAATAATATAACTAACACCACACAATAATGAGAAAATCCAATTAATATATGAATAAATATTTGAACAGTGTTTTCATGAACACGTAAAAAAGTTATTGACATAATTAGTAATCAGAGTAATACATATTAAACTACACATCTATTTGAAAGTCAAATTAAAAAGAATAATTAAATGCATTGGTGAGAATGCATAGCAACTAGAATTTCCATATCTTTCTGGTGAAAATTAAAAATGGTTAGAACCATTTGCAAAATGGTTTGGTATGCTTTTATGTAAAACATGCACTTACCATATGTCCCAGAAGTTTCACTCTACAGTATTTACCACAGAGAAATAAAAACATACATCTACAGAATAACTTGTACATAAATATTTCAAGTTTTATTTTTAATAATAAAATAAGTAAACAACTCAAATGATCATTCACTCAACCACTGCGAATGGTTAAACAAATTACAATATAACCATTTTATATCCATATACTAGAACATCACTCAAAAAAACGGGGGGAGATAAATTACTACTACATGGAAAAAGATAAGTAAATCTCTAAAAGGTCATGACAAGTGGTAGCAAAATAAAAAAAAAGTTTATGCAAGAAATAAATAAATTTCTGGGACCTGTTATAATGAAAACCTATTTCACATGATCAAGTTTTACAGTATATTTGTTTTTAGACACTTGCTACCATTTAAATAAAAGCATTTGGACATATATTCCACAGAAAATTAGAAAACCAAAAAAGGATTGAAATAACCCAAAGTAGAGAGAATCGGTTCAGAGAGAATATACTTTAAGCAGAGAGGTTAGAGGAAATAAAATAAAAGTGCATTTTAGTAATTGGAGGAAATGATCTTTCTGAAGACTTACAAAATGTGAAAAAGTTATGAACTGGTACTTGCAAACAAACTTTTTATCTTAAGTGTACTTCCTGAATATCCAGGCTTCAATATCCAAAACCAACTCAATTTCTGACTCTTACCTTCCCTCTTTCCCAGTTTCTCTCACAATCAGATAAAACATAACAAACTGCTTATTTGACATTTCAACTTGGATAGATAACAAACAGATCAAATTTAGGAATAACAAAAAACAAAGTCATAATCTATACTAGTGCCCTCATATTTGCTTTTTTACCTTCTCAGTTCTTGGTAACTTCATCTTTCAATTTTTCAGAACTAAAACCATGACTCATTCTTGTCTCCTCTTTTTTTGTCCCCCTCATAACTCACATGCAGTATATTTGCAAACCCTCTTACTTATATCTTTAAGATATATCCAGAGTCTAACTCATTTCCATCATCTCCATCACAACTACCCTAGGCAAAGCACAGTAGTCTCTACTGGATTATTGCAATAACCTCCTAGATAGACTCCCTTCTTTCATCTTTGTTCACTTAAAGCCTATTCTCCAGGGAGCAGGTAGAAAGATCATATTAAATTGTCCATCAGAACACATCACCCCTCTGCTCAAAACCAGTCAGTGCTTCCATCTCACTCAGTGTAAAACCTGAATTTCCATCTACAGCTTAAACCACTGTTAAATCTGCAATCTTTTACTCTCCCTTTGTTCACCCTATCCAAGCCTCACAAGCTCTTCAGCTCTGTCGCTTTTTCTTGAATGTGCTATTACTTTCGCCTCGCAGAATTTTATTTGTTATTATCTCTGTCAAGAAATCTTTCCTTAAATATCTGCCTAGTTTAATGTTTGCTTCTTAAATTCTCTATTCAAATTACATCTTATCAGTGATGCTTTTTGATGACCTTTTATAAAATGATCTATCCAATTACTCTCTATTAATTTATTATCCCATATTTTCTTTATATATTTTAAAAATTTAATGTCTATAATTTTACTAAAATATAATCTTGAGATTTGTTTCTTTACTGCTATAAACAAAGTAACTTGAAAAATGTCAATCACATTGTTGGTACTTTATAATGAATTAATAAAGTCTCCACACACCATACAAACCATACATATATGATATCTATTGGTCTGAATGCTTGTAATCAAATTTATTATTAAATTTGCTTAAAATTGCTAGACTTCATAGAAGGAAATAGAAGAAAAGATATTACTTTTGATCTTCATTTCTCTCTTACTTTTGTTTCTTCTTTATACTTTCCTGAAAATGTCAATTCTAGGATATATTTAACTATTTTCTTTCAATCAGCCAATTTTTTGTTATATTTTGTATTGTGTTATATCTATAAATAATAACAAGCCATAAACTTGATAGATAATATCTTTTAGCATGTATACACACTTCCTCATAACTTTACACAAGCTTATGGTCTCAATATAAAGCCAATAATATCAATATAATTATTTAAAGTTGATTATAAAATGAACAGTTAATAGAAAAAGTGAATTTTTGGCTTATTATTTATTCCTCCATTCATCAAATATTTATTGAACCCTTCTGTGTGCCAGACTCTATGTCATTACTGGGACACAGCAAAAATAAAAATAAAAAATAAGAAATGTGTTCCCAGCATGAAACCTAGAGTGTTTTGAGGATTACAGTTATTAAATCAAAAATACGGGAAAAAAATATTAAAGTAGTTATGCAGAAAAATGCAGAGAGACATCTGAAAATACATCAGTGAAATAAAATAAGAGCAGAATATGAGTCATATTCTCACAAATATGACAAAGTCACAAATAAATTTGTCAAAATCACATACTTGAATTGTATGACTTAGTACATGAAAATGCTAGAGATGTTAAAATTGTGCTTCCAAAATAAAATAATTTCTTTCTAACTTGTGAACAAGAAATCCATCAATGGATTAACCAAAGCAGCAGTATGGTCAAATTATGTAACACAGCTGTAACTGAAATTTATATTTTTATAAGTAATTACAGAAAACAAAACATTTAGTCAATTATGTTACCATTTGTTCTATGGAAAGCTCACTATGAATATATTTGAAAGTTCAATATCAAGTAGATCATTTGTCAGGTGTTTTTACACCAAATAGAATAAATCTTATCATTGCCAAAGAAGAATAAATGTGCTCATTCTTTTGTATTTTGACTTCTAAGTTGGTGCCAGAGTGCCACTAAAATCAACTTCTGACTAGAGGAAATAAAATAAACTTTTCATAGAGCTCAGCCTATCAAAGTAGAAGAAAAAACATCTCTCTCGTATGCTCAAATAATGGATTCTGAATACATAAGTAAAATTCAGGAGAAACTTCGGTTCTCACATTTAAATTAAGTTGTCTTGTTCAAGCCTATGCTGGATTTCAGCATCTTAGTCACCCTAGACAGAAAAATGTATTCGGATCTATAAATATTAGAGTTTTCATATATGTGACACTGAATTTCTTTTCACCATAGTGAGACAGATTTTGGTAGAAAATAAATGAGCAAGAATACTCAGGACTTAGTTGCTATGGAAACTAGCAATATCTTTTCCTCATGATTAGACATTGAAGTAACTGGTTTTCTTTCTTTTCTATTTTTTTCTTTCTTTTTTTGTGAAGAGAAATAACTCCTGATTTTTTTAATCTTCTAAACAAATAATCTATAGTGTTTCCCTTTTACACTAAATTCCATTTGCTTTATCCTAGGAGTTTGAATTATTATTAGTTACATATTAAATAAACTTGAAAATCTTTTGTTTCTCAGCTATATGAAAAATAAAGACTCAGAGTTTTCATTTAACCCCAAAGCTGACCTGAAAACTGTTTCAAGAAAGAGATGACATGATAATGTTGCCTTCTAAAAATTACTTTCTGCTAATTATATCTAATCAGTGCATGTCTATGTGTGGACGTGCACATTGGTGTGGTATATATACACACAGGGTATACACCAAGATGCTTTTTTTGGGAAATATGCACCTTTACGGGATGTCAGTACAGTCACGCATCACTTAACAATGGGGATACATTCTGAGAAATGTGTCCTTAGGGAATTTTGTCCTTTTACAAACATCACAAAGTGCACTTGACACAAACCTCAATGGTATAGCCTACTCCACACATAGGCTATATTGTGTAGCATATTGCTACTAGGCTACAAATCTGCCCAACATGTTACTGTACTGAATTCCGTAGGCAATTATAATGTATTGTGCTAGGATGTTAAAACAGCTATGATGTCACTGGCCAATAGAATTTTTTCAGCCCCATTAAAACCTTATGGGGTCACCACCATACATGCAGTCCATAGTTGACCAAAACGTATTGTGTAGTGCATGACTGTAATTCAAGATCTCTGAATATCAATATAATAAATCCCCAAAACTCTTCTATCAAGGCATTGTTACCTGAAAACAGAGAGAGGACACCTCCCTGCACATAACATGATCTGCGGTGCCTTTTTGCATAGATATTAATGTTAAATAACATATAAATAAAATTTTTAATACATTAAAGAATATTTAATTTTTAATCTTTAAAATGTGGGACATCAATGGTTTAGACTCTTGGGAACTGCAAATTTGTTCAACAAATTTGGAAGTCTTTTTTTCTCCTATATATTTCTCTCCAGCTTCATCACACCTTCCTGAACAACAACAAAAAAAACAATAGCAATTTTTCATACTCTCATCTGTTGTTATTTTTCTTATTTGGCCACACATCTTCAAACCTTTCCTAGGGTATGTATCACAAAAATGATTTGGCTACAGTTTACTACATAAATCTGGACACATTTAGAATAATTTCCAGGTATAAACAAACTTCTAGTTAATGTATTCCTTATTTATAGCCTACAAATATAATATGCATTTTTATTACAATGTTGAATAAATTAAAAGTGAAATAAAATAGTCTTGTCCTTATTTCATTTTTCTTTTTAGTTTATATTAAATTTTTCATGTAATAATTGCATATGAAAGAGACATGTGAATAATGTGACTTTAAACAACTCTCTTTCTCACCCTACCTGCTCCAATCTAGTCTTACTCCCAAGAAATAAACTCTTAGACTGGTTTGTACTTTTACTTTGAATGCCAGTTCTAATTGGGCTCAATCTAAAACATTTCCAAAAGCATCTAAGTCTGAGAGTTGGTACAAACAGCTGTGTAGTGGACAAAAGAGAATTGTGACATTTTTTGTTTTGTATTTTAGTGACAAGACTAGTTACCCAATCTGGAATCTTGAGAGTCATCCAAAATCCTACTCCTCACATCCAAGCCACAACTAACTACATCTTACTCAATCCCATTCTTCCTTTCTCCATTCCTGCAACCAGTGTCAGAGATTAAAAACTCATTTTTTTCTCTCCCAGATTATTGCAGTAGTTAACTACTTTTTAACATGCTGGTCTGACTCATTTTTTATCTTTTAACCAGTCTACTGCCAGGGTAATCTATCTAAGGTAAAATCTTACATGCAGCAACCTGTTTAAAGTATTTTACTGTCCTTCCATTATTTACCTAATATTTCCAAAACTGTGTTTTAGTCTTCACTATTGGTATTTTGTAAAAGGAAAATATATTATTTGTTCAAATAAGCAGAAATGTACTGACATGAACATAATTAAACATTTTTATTTTCTTCAATAAGGTTTTTTAGGCATCTTTAATACCTTCCAATACCCTGGAAATCTCCAAGGGTAGCAGGTAAAGTATGTAACTTTTTTCCCTTCATCATTGAGCAAGTAATACCATATACACATATGTAAATTTCCCCCTAGGTACACAAGATTTATTGCTTATGAAATAAATTACAAAACAAAACAAAACAAAATCCCAGCATGACAACAAGTATGAACACAAGGACTCATTCAAACTACAATGGCTCATGGAAATGGCTTAGAACATGAATCCAGGAGAATTAATTCACTCATATTCTTAACATGCATGTAAGAACATGTGGTGTAACTTCCTTATATCAAGTTCTAAAACGTCTTCTTTGTCTTCCACACATGGCTAAAGTGTGTAATTAGCCCACCCACACAAGAGATATAATTTATTCTTCCAGAGAATAAGCCTTAGCGAATGACATGCTGCTCTACATAAGGGAGAGAGAGGTGTACCGATCTCAGAAGAAATAGCTGAATCATTTTAGGGCTCATCTGGGAAGGTATTGGCTGGGTGTCTGCAGGCCCTTGGGGACAGGGGTGGGGTTACTGCCAGCAGGTGTCATGAAAAGCTTTGAGAGTTCTGGAAGAAATTCCTCCACACTTGGGGAAGGTCATTATATATATATATATATATATATATATATATATATATATATATATATATATATATATATATATAATCTCCAATTCTATTCAACAAATGTCTGCATGTCAGAATTTGGGAGGAAATATAATGTACCAAAAAATATCCTGTCTCAAGATGACCTGTCTGTATCCAGATTGTTAAGCACTTATCCAGTTTTATCTTTTCTAATTTCCTACTTTATGTTTTTGCCACTTAAAATTTTAGTTTTTAATAAAAGTTTAGTTTTATTAATTAGTAAAGTTAATTAATTTTACATAAAGCTATCCCATGCCTGGAAGACTTTATTCACTGTGGTAAAAATGTAATAAAAAAGAACGATAGAGGGAGGGTAGAGAGAAAGAAAAGGAGAGAATGAAGGAAAGAAAGAGTGAAAGAGAAAAAGAGATAAATGGCACACATTTTCACCCGTCCCTGAACACATACCCCTTTTTAATGAGACTTTGCAAGTCTTCTATTAAGATGTAGAATTACTTATATACCTTTAAATCTGAGCTGGACTTTATGGCTTCTTGTCGCCAATGCTTCGGCTGAGAGAACATGTGGAAGTGGTATTACACCAATTCCAAGCCTAGGGTATCCCTTAAATCCTTGATAAGCCCTCATGTGAATGAGCTGGGGATGGCTCCTCATTTGGCTGAACATCCTTCCACTATCCTCTTGCCTCAGTCAAAAGCCAGCCAACTTCCCAGAATCAGAACTGCCCTGAACCTTATAAATGCATGTAGGAGTTCACGTAAGACCAGAAACATCAGCAAGCTGAGTCAAGTTCAAATTGTCAATGGAAAGAATTGAGAGCTACATAATTGGTTGATATTTGAAAACACTAAATAGTATTTCTGTGCACTTTTCTTTAACTGCCACATTCTTTCCACTCTTTTCCATATAACAAATTTTTACTAAAAATCTATCTCAGAAAAATATTCACAAAGAAGTCCTGCTGTGGTCACTCCTTTCTGGACTTATTACATCCATGTGTATTATATCATGAGTCACCACATTATGATGAGATTATGTTCTAGCCTATATTCCACTAAATCATTATTTTTTAGGGACAAAGATCATTTTTAATATCCCTAATCCTTATATTCTTAAATTCTTGACTCATAATCAGGTCTCAATATTGGAGAACTAATCTTAGGTGAAATGAGATAGCTATTTTTCCTACAAGTTTAATATAACAGGTAAATATGACAGTCACTTATTTATTTTCTCGGATTCATTTTTACTCATTTACATTCCCTGCCAGCTCAAGTTCCTAGTGGATATGTGCTACATGAATGTATTATTCATTATGTTAAATAACACTTAAATCATAAAGCAAAACTTTACTTATGGGAATCTCCTTAGAGACTATTTTCTTTTCTACCACAACCTAGAAGCAGATACTTTTATCTCTGCTTTACAGAGTTGAAAACTAAAGGTCATGAAAGAAGACATTCTGTAACTTCCTTCCATGAAATCTACAATCTGAGAAATGTTTGTTAACATTCTTTACTTTCTCTTCTAACACAATGGAGGAATCTTTCTTGTCCTATTAGGGGAGACTAGTTTAATATTTGGGGCAATCATTACATTTTTCTCCTTGCCTCCTGCATCTCATTTTTTTTTTTGCCTCTTTTAGGGTCTCATCTCATTTGAAGTACTTTTGCTTAATTAATTTTATTCAAAAGAAGCCCCTCTCATCAAGAAATATATATTTTCTTTTCCTAATAACATTTATTTAATGTTATATTATTACTCACTGCATCATCTATGCCAACCATGAATTCTGGACTCCACAGACTTCATCAAAGGCTATTACTGTGCTTTATTAATGATTTGCACAAAAGCAAGTTTCACCCATAATATGCAGAAAAATATAAATGACACTTTGTTTTGCACTTATGTTAAATTTACTCTTTAGATTTGATAGCATCCGTCTAAACAGCTTAATTTCCAGCCATGTCTTTGGAACAGCGTATCACTTCATTCTGAGAGTGTGATATATCAGTGCTGAACAACCTCTGGATAGGACAGGTGAAGGGCCTAATGGCAGATCCAGTAAAGCAGTCTCATTTGCATAATCACTAACTAACTCTTGTCTAACATGTATGAATATTTACTCAGTAGCTCATGTTGTCTCCACATCACCACATGGATGGGCACCAAGAAAGAAAGGACATTAATTCAAAGTGCCAGTTAGTGTTGTTGAGTGAGGCAGGGTCTCAAAACTTTCAGAAAAGATGAGGCCAGACATTTCTGCAGGAAAGCCTGACATTAACAAGGCACCCACACAAGGGCTTGGGGTGACCTCCCTGAGTTCCAGGGACAGGTGGAGGGAGGCACAGGGAAAAGGATGCCTATAGCTACCCATGCAACCCTCTGGTGCTATTGAGCAGAGGCAACAATTTGGAATACTGGTGGACCAGAACCAAGTTATAGCTTGCACACATGGCTCAAGTCCAAGGTTAGTGCTGAACCACTAGTAGTCCAGAATGATGAACTTCTTTTGATAATAATTTGAGTGAGAGTCACCCCAATTCACCCATCAGTGTCATCTCAGTGATGCAATGTCATGTGATAGCACAGAAGGAATACCTTGCTGGCCATGCTAGCCACACTGGCAAAGAGTGAGCGGTTCTCCCATCTACCTAGCATAGAGACAATCTTGTAGACATCAATCTCAGAGCTCCTCAGAGCATCCAGTCAATTACACATGACTAGACAGGCTTGGGATTGAGAAGAGGGTCAGAGGATACTATCCTGTTTAGGGTTCAGGGCACACATGGACCTAGGTCTGGTCCTGGCTGAGACACCCTCCCCAGGTTCCTGCTGGTCTGTGGTACTAGTAGGAGACAGAAACTGCAGGGAAGGCATCTTAAAAGCTAAGTACTCTGAACAAAACTGGGTACTGTTTGGGACTCATTAGGGCATTTCAACTGAAAACTTACTACTTCCTTCTGATCTTGAGTTTTAAAAAAGAATCAAGTTAATAGGTTTTTTTTTTTTTTGATTGTTCTTTCTCTTTTGAAAAAACAATTTGATTTGGAGAACTAGAATAATTCTGTTTTCGCTTTCTTCTATGAGCAATCTTTCAATATTTTGCAACTTTTCTGGAAAATTTTAAAGATTCTTTCAAAAACATTTATCAGTAGTTTATTTTAGCCAGCATATGTTTTCCTCTACTTTTCTGCTTATTAAATTAGGAATTTGATAAAGTCTATTGATCTTCTCTATGGAACATTTAGATTTCAGTACATCCTTCATTTCCTTTTATCTGCATCCTATTTTAATGACAATTAATTTTTTTTCTCAAATACTATTAGTCATCCTTAGCAAATATTTAGTCTAAATGGTCTCAGAATGCCTTATATTCTCTTTGTAGTTATTAATTTTGACTCACCTTTTCTTTACTGTAATAAATTCTCAAGAACATATGTGTCATTTTCAGTGGTGAACAAAGAATATGAATACCTTTGTTTCTATACAATAATTATTTGCTTTTTTGGTTTTATGTTTGTTTGTTTATTGATGCCACATAATTATGTTTTGTTAACAGAACTATAATTTTCTCATGGTAAATTACCTATTTCCCACTGGAGACTGGCTGTAGAATATAATTAATTAGGTGAACTGTCTTTCTCTAGCCAGAAGTGAGTGTGAGATGGAAATTATGCTATTTAAAAACTCATTTCTTATATTTTTATCTTAAGTAAAATGTTTTATTGAAGAATAACATAAATAAAAATATACAAATATTTAGCATAAAGCTCTATTATTTATATAAAATTATTTCACATTATGAGTAGATAGAAAAAAAGGAGAGAATGAAAAAAACCATATATTGGTTTTGTATAAAATTTATTATTAGTGTATTTTTAAAGGTGAATTAAACAATGAACTTAAATCATTATTATTTCAATCTTCTGAAATCATACACAAAGACAGACCATTTTTGACTTTGTTTAAATTCTTTATAAAGGATGATCAGTTGATTGCAGTGTTTTCTATTACTTTCAGCTGGATTTTCCTCATCGTTCCTAGTTTGTAATTTTAGTATTATGAAATTCTACCTTCATTTACATAAGGTCTCCTTGGATCAGCCTTCCAGATCTTAAGAAGATGGAGATTGCCAAAAGCAGCCCCTAAGCAGAGTGGGTGTCCAGGATTTACCTGCCAAATGATACCACCTCTCTTGGTGCAGAGCTGAGGAAGCTCATCAGCTGGTTTTAAACTGGAGTAAAACTTTTGGGATTTCTACTGAGTGAATAGAAACACTTCAAAGACCCTTATACTCAGAAGATACAAATTCTAAATTTCACTGCACATACTACTATGATAGCTTTTCTTGAGAGCAATCTAAGATATTTATTGGATGTCAATTCCCTGAAGATCACTGAGCCTACGGATAAGAGTTCTCAATCTTGCAACTATCATTTCACTTCTGTAATCTTTGACCATTGCTCACTGGCATTAGCTCACTCTGAAAGCCTTCTGTTCTATTCCTTCCATTGCAAATCCCAAACCCTTAGTCCAGGAATCTCACCTAAGCCAAGGAGAACTTTGTAAATCATATGTCACCTGTATGTTTTGCTCTTCTAACTAGCTAACTTTCCTAGTTATATACTCACTGATAGAATCCTAGTTCTGAATAACATTCTTATAGTTAATTGCAGTTTATTAAAAATAAAAATATTTTAAAATCTCGCTGTGGTTTATTTAAAAATTTTTAATCTTAAAGTTAAAACATACATATATCTCATTCTGTTTCCTACATGAACATTATTTTTCAGTTGCCTACTAGTATCCAGAGTTAAAACCTAGAACTCACTCCTTTCCTTTAGAAATATCATATTTATTTTTTCTAGAAGAAATATTTTAAAGAAAATATTTGTCCCCATATACATTTTTTAGTCATTGCCACCTAAGAACTGCATGTATTCTTTTTTCACAGTGTTCTTGGAGGTTGATGTTTCCACTTTGCTTTTTCCTCAACAACTACCATGTTCTTATCCACAGTTCTTAATTTTATAATCCTGTCTTTGAACTCAGTAACTTGTACCCATAAAAATGCAATTAAACTGCTCTTTTCTGAAACTAAGAGAGAATGGAATTTAGCACAATTCATAATGAATGGCAAAGGTCTAAACAGAGTTCCCAATACTTACCTTGGGGTTTCTTTATACTAGAAGCTAATATTTGAAAAGTTAAGCTTTTGATATTGTCAAAGTCATTAATATTTTAATATTTATTTTATTAAAGAAATATCTCTATATCATTAAAAATTTCAGTTGCACTCAAGTGTGAGTAACATCTGCAGTCCCCAGTCCAAGTGTTTTTCTCCAATTTTGTTCCTAAAAATGAACTACTTAGTTTCCTCAAATCTGCATAGTTGCTCCTTCGTTAATGTTCCAGCTACAAATTTTTAATGGTGTTTCTTGCAGACTCTTTTCTTTTTTTACTCTCTTTGTCCTTGTGAAATCTTATTTTTGTTAGAGAATGTGGTGGGTTATTTTTTGTTTTTAGTGACATTTTAGTGGAGATTGGGAAAGGATTATAGATAAATCACATGTCCAGCTGTACATTAATAAATCCAATTTCTAATGAAAAATTAAGTTTCAGAAATAAAAAATTAACCTGGCCAAGATCTTACAAAATTTGGCCTGATTAACATTTTATTTATTCTGTGTTTCTTCAACTATAAAAAATAAACTCTGTGTGTGTGTGTGTGTGTGTGTGTGTGTGTGTGTGTGTAAGCTCAATTCACAATGCAAAATAAAATGGTCAAAACTTCCTGTTCTTCTTTTCTTGAAAATCCCTAGGATTTAAAAAACCTCGTCTAAGATCAGTACATATCTATAAAGGCTTGACTAAGCTTATGTTGTATTCTTTCTAAATGACACTTTCTAGAGTTGTACAATATAGCAGCCATGACCCATATGTAACTGCAGAGCCATAAAGCCAGACTTGAACCACTGGGTCTCTTCCTCATGCTTGTTTGCTTCTCTCTCCATCAGCCTTTATTCAGATTTAACTCTAGGCCCATTCTGAAAATCATGGCAATAGTGAATTTCTAGTAAGCAAATTAATTCCAGGATAAAGAATTTCAGTGTGGAGCTTAGAGAAGGGAAATGCCATCAGCAGGGAATTTGTTGTCAACTTACAGCTTTCATAATAAACCGGATAATAGATCTCTGTATTCCTGCTTATGTTAGTCTCTACTTTCTATCCTTAATAAGAAAAAAATCTAACTGTTTAGATATTTTTTTTTATATTTAAAGGTAAGTTATACTAATGCTTCAAAAGTTAACTCCACATAATATTCCATAGTGTTTTGTTTATTTTAGAATGCAGGAGTGATGGTCAGAAATAAAGAAAATAAGTTGTGTATGTGAAGAAGATTAAAAATGATCTTTTCATAGCATTAGGTGATTTAAAAATATTCAATGTGAATATGTGATTGGGCTTTTGTAAAGAAAAATAAGGTGTCAATAAAAGCAGAGATGGTGACCCCAAGATGAAAATATTTCAATGGTCAGAATGGAGAAATAGTGTGGACCCTGTACTCTCAGGCTAGATTTGTCAGGGCAGAACCTGAAACAAGGATCCTTGTTCAAGTGCTTCACTGACAGAGTGCTCTCAGGTGAAGGGCTGTGAGGGATACTAGGTGTGGACAGCAAAAGAACACTAAACAACAATATAGTCTCAGGAGGCCAAGAGCACCTCATAGATTGTCCCACCTCAAAAATGGTTGCACTAATCTTTTGTATCCAATTGCAAAGCTGGTCTACATGAGGGTTGGGGAAAGAGAGAGATGGGAAGTGCTGTCGTTTCCTGAGCAAGCGCCTCCCATTTGGCCAAGGGCAGTTCTCCCGAGAAGGGAGAAACTGTAGGTATTATCATCCAATTCTCATGGCAAATGGGGAATGGGTAGTGGGACAGAGTACCATTCGCTCCCATTGTACTTGTAGTGTGGTATATATGCTGATGAGTTGCACCATAAATGCCATGAGACTATCATAACAATATTTTATAGTAACTGGGCTAAAATAATTATGAGTAAGTAGACCCCAAATATCAGGTATGTAAGTATTACTAACAAACATTTTTTGTGACTGTAAAAACACTTGCATTTCTTAGTAACTTTTTAATAAAACCAAAGCACAAGTAAAATATAAGGCAGTAGGCTCTCTTACTGAGAGAGGGGGGACAGAGCAAGAGAGAGAAAGCGAGAAAGAGTGCAATAAAGGAAGATCTTCAAGATTGTCACAAAATAAACAAGACTATCAATTCAAGGACATTGATAAAAGTGGTCTATTCTGTTCAAGCATCCTTCATTCTAAGGACCTATACTGAGGACAATATTGTTCATTTAAATTCAGGCTGCCATTGATGGGAAATATATTCCTCATCTTCCTCTTATTTCAGTTGTGAGAAAGTATTTCAAAGTTGAAAGTGACAGAATGGCTTTGAAAATTTTTGACAAAATGACAAAGGTCTAAAATTCACTTATTAGCTAGTGTACACTCAGGTAAATTTGATCAAGAAGACTGTGGATGCCGACACCAAACCACTACTAACTTATTTCATAGTTGATGTTGTCTAGGCAATGCTAAGTTTCTGGCCAGAAAATTTTATGCATTTGATTATACATAAAGGAATAGGAGGGAAGGACTAGAGAATATACAATTGATACTTTTAGTGGAGTTAGCACATATTTTATCCAATTGAAATCCAAATTACTTATCATTTTAAGCAAGCCATTCAAAAGTGCATTTGTTGAAAATAAAAAGTTAGAAGATGCTTCTTCAATTTGATTACATCCTACTTCCATTTGAAAATATTTAAAGCTTCACTTCATAAATTAAATATATGTGTTTATGTGCACTTGTGTCCTTGTGAAATGCAGAACTCTATTCTCTTCCTTCAAAGGCAAATTGACTCATGACTGATCAAAGCTGCTGAGGAGACAGAGAAGTTATGTAAGAAAAACTGTGGACACTAAACCCTCCCTTAATTTCTTTCTGATCTAGAAATTACAAATATCCTTTAGAGCATGCAATGTTAGTTTCAATAACTTTAAAAAGTATTCAAAAGAACTTAATTATTTTTTAAAAACTTCCAGTGGAAATATTTTTTTAATTAAGTTTATTGGGGTAACATTGGTTAATACAATTATACAATTTTTTAGGTGTACATAATAATTTAACTTCTGTATATTCAATGGTATGTTTACCACCTAAAATCCAGTTTCCTTCAGCTACCGTATATTTGATCCCTTTACTCACTTCACCCTCCCCTACCCCTCTATATTTGACTCCCTTTACCAGCTACCTTACCCCTCCTCTCCTACCCCCAACTCTCTGGTTATCATCAGTCTATAGTGCATGTCCTGTTTGTTTGTTGCTTTTAGGTTTATATCCTACATATAAGTGATATCATGTGATTTTCAATCAAAAAATTGACAGAGGACCTGAACAGACACTTCTCCCCAGAGGACATGTAAATGACCAACAAATATATAAAAAGATGCTCAACATCACTAGCTATTAGAGAAATGCAAATCAAAACCACAATGAGATACTAACTCACACCTGTTAGAATAGCTATAATAAACAGGACAAGCAATAACAAATGCTGGAGAGGATGCAAAGAAAAAGGGACCCTTATACACTACTGGCGGGACTGCAAATTAATATAGCCACTATGGAAAACAGTATGGTGGTTCCTCAAAAAACTAAGAATTGAATTATAATATGATC
The DNA here is from genome assembly GCA_030015415.1 of Cynopterus sphinx. Taxonomy (NCBI): domain Eukaryota; kingdom Metazoa; phylum Chordata; class Mammalia; order Chiroptera; family Pteropodidae; genus Cynopterus; species Cynopterus sphinx. Next base: position 16,267,908 of record CM057380.1, read on the forward strand.
CAGCAATCCCTCTACTGGGTATTTACCTTCAAAGACTTAAAAAATCATATCCATAGAGATATTTACACACCAGTGTTCATAGCAGTGTTATTCACAGTGGCCAGGACATGGAAGAAACTGAAGTCTACGAAGATAGATAATTGGCTAAAGAAGCTGTGGTAGATATATAAACAATGGAATATTACTCAGCCATAAGAAGAGATGAAATACAGCCATTTGTGACAACATGAATGAATCTCAAACTAATCATTCTAATCCAGTGGAAATATTGCTGAAACTTCTTCAGTGCTAGATTATGGTGATAGTTAAAAGAAAGGAATATAAATAAAAATTTGAAGGCTATATGAAGATATTAAGTATGTAATATTTGAAACATAAATTAATTAATAAATATAAATTACAATAATGATAACTAACATTCATTTAGTGTTTGCTAAGCACTCTTATAAACCCTTTGGATATTTTGTATCACTATTCATGGCAAAAATTCTAAGTAGAAAGTACTATTATTATCCTATTATTGTAATGAGTAAATTGAGTCAAAGAGAGGCTAGCAAATTTTGGATGCCATATTCAAACCCAGAGATCTGAGTATAGATACCACAGCATTAAATATATGTATTTTCATCTTGTAATAATAGTAATTAATTTAATCATAACCTAAATGTTTATTTTGAGCCATTTTTAGAAAATACAGTCTTTCCATGTATAAGATGTTTTAAGCTTATAATTTAGTATAAGGTATTACTTTCAGAATGGTAAGACATATTTAAAGGAAAAAATAAGATGGGCAACCAATCTGATCCTAAGAGTCAGGGATGAATTAACTTTGCTGATAGAGTGATGAAGAACGTACCCAGAATGGGAATGCACAACAATAAGCTAAATCCAGTGTTAACTCTGGTCAAACCCAATTACAGACAAAGCATCAATTAACTTTCTGTAGTAAAGATAATATTCTAGTCTCTTCCAATACAAGCCTCTGTAAGATTCCCTTTGTGATAGTCTAAGCAAATATCAGGTAAAGTAGAAATTTAAGTCCATGAGAAAAAAAAAGTTCTAGGTAATTTTAACTGAGCACTAATTCAGTATGAAACATCAGTGTGACATAACTGCTAAATGTGACATAAAACTGCTTAGAAAATACAGTTACAACCAGCTCAAGCAATGACAATGTCAGGCAGACTCTAAGATATTGTATTCAAATCTGGGGATTGTATTTTACAATGATACAGGCAGATACAAACTATGGTAGTGAAGGATCCAGAAATATTCTTCTGGAGGAGAGCATGCATTCAGTTGCACAAGTTTCAAAAGATTTTACTGAACAACTTTTACATCTCAAGTCAAGCACTTTTCAGAACATCCATCCATTACTACACCTAATCTCTACCATGATTTTAATATAGATGGTTTATGTTTAAGAACCAAGTTAATAACTGCAGCATATTTAGACACTTACTACAAAGGATAGTTATTTTAGAGTTGGAGAGGTCATGTGAGCTTCCTCAAATATCCAACCATATTAAAAAATATTTTAAAATTAAAAATGCTAAATTAAGCAGAAAATGACATATGCACTAATTTAAACTTCTAAAAATTAGGTAGAGGATAAAGTAAGATCTCCAAAGTTGTAACATGTTTAGTATATTTGAAGCATATCAATTATTTTATCACCAATTTCTGTATTCTTTTACATTATACTTAATAATTTCTCAGCACTATGTGCCTCATAGTGCATTTGAAATTGAAGAAAGTACATCATCTTCAACATTTTGAATTTTTTTCTCCACTAGTTAAGTGCATCTATTCATTGAAGTTTCACCTATATAATAAAATCATAACTCAGGGCAGTAAAACAATTACAAATTACTTTGTTTATTACTAAGAAAATACATTTTAAGATAACTAAATTTTTTGAAATTGTCAGCATTTGTTTTGTTTGGCATCACCGAACCCTCTGTTACAAAGTGAGATCTGAAAACATTTCAAATGTAGTTGTGAGTACTATCACACTTGAATGGCACTTTCCATAAGTGGGAAGTACATGTACTCTGGGGATTGTACCACTATTTGCTTTAATTTGATCCATTTAATTAAATCAAATATGTTATAATCCTCAAGAGGGAAACTACTTATAATAACTCCATTAGAAATACTTGAAATGTGAGTATTTTATGGTGTCAAGTCTGTTTTTAAAAAATGCAGTGTAAAAAGAAGTGAACATCAAGGATCACTAGAAATGCTATATTTTATATCTTTGTTAACCAGGAAAGTGACAAGAAAGTAAGCCAAGTAAATAACCATAAGAAAAGATAATAAATGTTATATTAGAAAGTGACAGAAAGTGCTGCAGAATGATTTCATGTAGATAAAAATCAAAATGTGTCTGCATGAAACACATCTGCTATTGACTGCTATTCTAGGTCTTGAAACACACTGGAATCCCTATTATTTAGGAAACTTCAATTTCCAGTTAGTACTTGTGATTCAACCCTTCATTCTATGAGCATTTATCGATCACCTGCAATTTGCACATCACCATGTTAACACATAACCTTCTTTACCTGGCATCTTTATTCATCTTATCATATCTATCTGATGTTTAATCTTCTCAAGTAAATCACCCCCCTAATTTGATAGTAGGCTCTGTGAGATCTTGAGGTGAAGATTGGGCTGAATATGAAGGAGTTGATGCAAGCTATGCTTTAAGAAAAATGTAAGGGAGTGGCATGTTCAATCAGTCATAAATCACGTTTACAAACAGTTTTTAATTTATTTTAGTTGAAATGGCAGAAGTTAAGACCAGACAAATCACCAGTAGGGTTTAGAATAAAGTCTAAATCTGACATGTTTAAATATTTGGATTTTAACCCACTGGGTGAGTTAACTACAAACAAGTTCCAAATCTGGCAACTGATACTAAAAAAGGAATATAAAAACAAAACATCATAAAACCGACATTCATAATGACATTTAATTACCTAAAATGGGTTATCTTTTCATATATCTGTTGGTCCTTTGTATGTCTTCTTAAAAGAACTGCCTTTTTAGGTCCTCTGTTCAGTTTTTAATTGGATTGTTTGTATTTTAATTCTGTTTTATGATTTCTTTACGTTTTGGATATTAGCTTCTTATTGGAAATGTTGTTTGCAAATAGCTTCTTCCATTCTGTTGGTTACCTCTTTGTTTTGTCCATGGTTTCTTTTACTGTGCAGAAGCTTTTTAGTTTGATATGGTCCCATTTGTTTATTTTTGCTTTTACTTCACTTGTTTTTGAAGTCAAAGTCATAAAACCCTCTCTAAATCCAAGGTCCGTGAGCTTTGTACCTGTGATTTCTTCTATGTGATTTATTGCTTTAATTCTTGGAGAAGTTGTGGGGAAAAAGGAATACTCCTATACTGTTGCTGGGAATGAAAATTGGTATAACCACTATGGAAAATTGTATGACTTTTCCTCAAAAAATTAAAAATAGAATTACCATATGAGCAATCCCTCTCCTTATTATCTACCCCCAAAATTTGAAAACATTTATTTGTAAAGACATATGCACCCCAGTGTTCATTGCAGCATTATTCATGGTGGCCAACATGTGGACACAATTGAAGTGTCCTTTGATAGATGATTGGATAAAGAATAGGTGGTATATACATGCGATGAAATATTACTAGGCCATCAGAAGAGATGAAATCCTGTCTTTTGAGACAACTTAGATGGATCTTGAGATAATCATGTTAAGCAAAATAACTCATGCAAAGTTGAGAACCATGTGATTTCACTCACATGTGGGAAATAAAACTGAAAGTAACAAATGAACAATGCAAACAAAAACTCATAGACACAGACAATTCAGTGGTTACCAGCGGAACAGGAGGTAGGGGGAAGGTAGATAAGGGTAAAGGTGATCAAATACATGGTTACAGAAGGTGATTGAACTTTAGGTGGTGAACACGCAGTGCAACATACAGATGTATTATTGAAGTGCACAATGAACCTGAGTAATTTTATTAACCAATGTCAACCCAATAAATTTAATAAAAAAAATAAATTAGTTACCTTACTATTTATCATCCCAATAAAGAGTCACATAATAAGAAATTTTTGTCTGTTATTATCAGCTTTATTATAAGAAAGGTAATTTACTATTCTTATATGAAAAGTGTGCACACACACCTATGAACTTTTGAACGTTTGTCAACTGTGGTTTCTATTACACTTGATGGAATATCTCAGTGATGACATGTAGGTGTTATACCAAACACAAATTTATTTTTCTTCTTGAACATATTGAGTAAACAAGAATGTTCTTTCATAATCGTTAACCTGTACTCCTGTGGGAAACCTTGCCTACTAGAATTTAGTACTTATGTGTAGTTCCTTTTGCCTTTAGTTTTCCAGACTCCATTTATTTCCTAAGATGTCTAAGTTAGTACCTTTTCCTTCACCCTCTTCAATGAGATTAGTTTATATATTTATAATATGGCAAGAATTTTTTATCATAATGGTATATTTTAGAAGGCAATTTTGCAATTTCTTATAAGACTAAAGATAGTCTTATCATGCTGTCCAGCAGCTGTGCTCCTAGTTATTTGTCCAACTCATCTGAATACTTTATGTCCACGTCCACACATGTACAAAAGTCTGCATGGAAGTATTTATGTCAGCTTTGTTCATAACAACCACAAAACTAGAAGCAATCAATTTCTGTCTAGAGTACTTTCACTTGACGATGTGTATTTGAAAATGTTTACTTTCAGGTCTGTAATTAAAATTTTCTTTCTTTTTTTTTGGTCTATATGTTAATCTTATGTACAGAGATCAAGAAACAGCATTTAACATAAAAAACTGCTATTGAACAGTGAACTATATTAAATAAAGTTTGAACACCAAACAATGACAAATAGCATCATAGCATTGCCACCTTCTACAGCAAATACATCCAGACAGCTCTCATACTCTGCAACAACCCTGCTCAGACTCTACTCTCTGAAAGCATTTTTTAAAAATATACTTCATCTATAATTTTTCCTTTTTTCCCACTGACACCCAGACTGGTGGTCTGGTGGTTCTGTTTCTCTATATCCTGTCCAGAGCAGTCTGGCACTGTGCTGGTACATTAAGTGGTGGACAGAGACAAAGCAGGTTTCCTTTCTCCACATTTAAAGAAAATAATTACTTTTTGATTCTTGATAGAACTGAAGAAGTGAAAATAATAATATAACTTTAAAAAAAGAAATAATTCTCACTAACTTATTTCTTAGAAATTGGGCATTTTGTCTTTACTTTTGTATTCTCAGCATTTATTATAATGCATAAAGTAGTTCAAATAATGTAGAGTGTGTGTTCAGATCACTGTATCTATGAATTGCAGGTTTCAGAGGAGATTTAAAGAGATCATTAAAGTGATTGAAATGTATGACCTTAAAACTTCCAAAATACTTGTTGTTAATTGGTGTCACAACTGTTCTAACAATAAAATGGAGCCATCAGTAAAACAGTGGGAAGACTCGAGAAGATAGAATCAACTCACATGTATAGAATTACACAACTAGAGCTGTGAAATTAAACCAAACAACATTCAATCAACAGGCATTTAAAATAGACAAGTTGTTAAACTCTTTCTATCATTAGAATTACCTCTTGTTCATTTACATTAATACAAAAACATAACAGAACAAAATTTAAATTACATTCGATTTAATCTGCCATAGCCAGTTGTTTAGAAACAACATAAATTAAATAGAGGTAAAAGTATGAATTCATGAAGTTCTCTAAATTTACTAGTATTTCATCTTTGTGTTTTTCCTGCTGAATGAATTATATTGCATATTGAGCATAGAGCATGAAATTTTTGGTGTAACATATTATATATTCATGTCTTTGCTAATAAAAGTCAACTGTCCTTTTACTTACAATTTGCATTAACAGCTCATCAATATAAATGAAAATGATTTATTAAAATATTACTGAGTAGAAACTGAATGGCTCAGGGGATTGATTGATAATGGGATATGTAGTCTTTTATTTCTAGGTCACTGATTTGAATTACATCTTGGCAGAGAGTTGAGGCTATTTGGTGACATATGGTGTGTGGAATGGGGTGCTGATGTCAGTCCTGTTTTTAGTAAATGCTGTCCATTTAGGTTTCAATATTTCAAGGAAATGGCACTTGACTCAAAAGCCTATCTCCATGGAGTCAAAACATTATTATATATACATGTGTAAAAAAATGTTCATGAGAGAGATTAATGTTACCAAGATGAGAAAATATCCATCAAAATATTTTCATAATGGAAACATTTTGCATGGCTTGTGTAGGTAGGTTTGACAAGTCTGAAAATAAATCTTTCAGGATAGTTTAAGTTAGTGTGATCTTTTTAGGTTTTTTAATTCCTAATGACTTTAGGAAATAAAACTCTTTTAACGTTAGAATTTAAATTTACTATTAAAGTAACACTGAGATATTTAAACAAGTAAAATTTAAATTCTATGAGAATAAAGTAGATTAAAATTATAGAAAAATGACTTCCCCCAAATCACCCAGCTGCCCTGAGCTATAGCTATAGCTGAACCATAAGTTCCAGATCAAAGCTATTCTCACAACTTGTGCTAGCTCTTGTTTAAGATGAAGTCCTAATGTATAGGAAATGTATCATATCCCACTCTTTTCAGGCCAATATAAAGCAATAAAAATCTAAATATAAAGCATTATAAAGCAAGGAAAAAATAGATAAAAAATACATACATACATATATATACATACATTATATATATATATATATATATATATATATATATATATATATATATATATATATATGGAGATCATATGATTATATGTGAAGCAAATCTAAAATCTTCAATTATATTGATAGGATGAATAAGTAAATTTATTAACTATTCAATACAAGCTCAACCTACAAAAATTAATTATATTTCTCTATATTAGCAACATTAATTTAGAGAATGCTATTTTAAAGAATAGGGCAATCACAACAAAAATAAAAACAGAAATAAATCATAATGATGTATAAGACCTCTACACAAACATGTATAAATCTTTCAGACACATAGGAAATACCTAGAAAAAAAGAGAATACGTCACATACCTGGATTGAAAATCTAGGTTTTGTAAAATTGTCATTTTCCCCCAAATAAATCTTTTGATGAGTCGATATAATCTCAATCAACCTTCAGTATATTTGGGAGAGATATTTACATATCTTTTAAAGATTAATGGAAATGCAATGCAATAAACCAAGAGTAGGAGATACAGACAATCAGACTATTTAAGACATGGTCTGGCAATGAGAAATAGCACTTGCTTTAAGGTGAGCCATGGCCAGGTAATTTTCTTTAACCAATGAAATGTGAGCAGAAATATATTTTTTGTTTGCCAAAAGGAAGAAATTAAGAATAGTATTGTCTGCCACAGGATGACTGAGAGAGGGATGAAAGAGTATTTATATCACGGCCATCTACAGATAGGTGGACACAGTGATATGTGACTATGTTATTTCTATTCTCATAGCAGAGCAAATATATTGATACCCATTGTGGTTAGCAGCTAGATGAGGACAAAGTATCCATCTCAAGTTAAAATGACTTCAAAATAATTCTTAGGAATAAAGCATAGATATTTATTAATAAGGATGATATATTCATGAAAAAGACTAAACTTGTATTATTGTGTTGCCCTGAGTTTGGTAGTAATTTGATAATGAAATTCTTTAAAATTCGGTTGTGTGTGTATATATATATATATTTAAATGTAATAATTTCCAAACTGTGTTTTTATTAATTCTACGTGCTAGTATTTTATTTCTCTACAAAAAGTTATGTGAAACTTAGTTTTCCATTGATATTTCTATGAGCAAGAATAACCCTTATTATTATAGCACAGATATGCCAATAAATGCACCCCTGCCACCATCTTTATATTAATTACATGCTTTCTGTGTGCTTATGGTGTCCAATTTACAGAAAGAAATTTTCTCCTTTCTTTAGGTTTCTGAATGATATACATATTAGTATAATGGGTAACATACCGAAATACTAATGGCCATGTAGGGTGTTCCCCTTGTTCCCCTTCATAGCTAAACTATTTTTCAGACATAATTTAAAACATATTGATTCTGTTAAAACCACTTTTCCCTTTGAAGATAATTTTTACAGTGGTAGAGAACTTTTAAAATATATTCTAATTAAAAATAAATTTAAATATATTTTACATATATTAATGTCTTGGCCAAGATTTTGCAATAGTTAACAAAGGAGCTTAAATAATATACCATCTTTTAAAGCTATAGGTAGTCATTGGTGATCTATTAATCCCACTTTATAATTATAAAGATATCCATTTGGCTATACATTCACACAAAGTGTAGGATGTCAACTTGCAGATAATCTTTTGCACAAAACAAAAAAATTAATATTTATTTATTTTTTTGAATTTTGGATTTTTTTGTTTTGTTTTGTTCTTTTTAATTAAATTTATTGGTGTGACATTGGTTATCCAATCATCTACCTAAAGACACTGGTTATTTCCACATCTTGGCCACTGTGAATAATGCTGCAATAAACATTGGGTTTCATATATCTGTACAGATAATAATGTTTTCAAATTTTGGTAGTAAACACCCAGAAGAGGATCATATGGTAATTCTAGTCTTAATTTTTTGAAGAACTTCCATACTGTTTTCCACAGTGGTTTTACCAATTTACATTCCCAATAACAATGTATGGGAGTTCCTTTTCACCCACAACCTCTCCAACAGTTGTTATTACTTATGCTGTTAATGATAGCCATTCTAGAACTTATTACCTAAAGCAATATGCAGATTTAATGCAATCTCCATCAAAATCCCAACAGCACCTTTTAAATAAATAGAACAAAAAATCATTAGATTTGTATGGAAGCACAAAAGACCTCAAATAGCAAAACCGATTCTGTGAAAAAAGAACAAGACTAGCAGTATCAGTCTGCCTGACTTCAAAATAAACTACAGTGACAATAAACAAAATGGCATGGTATTGTCAGAAAAATAAACACATAGACCCATGGAACAGAATTGAGAATCTAGAAATAAACCCTCATATACATGGGCAAATAATTTTTGATAAAGGAGACAAAAACATACTATGGAGAAAAGAAAACCTCTTCAATAAACGGCGCTGAGAAAATTGGAAAGCCACATGCAAAAGAATGAAACTAGACTGCTATCTGGCACCATACACCAAAATAAACTCAAAATGAATCAAAAACTTAAGTATAAGATGTGAAACAATAAATTGCATAGAAGAAAACATATATAGTAAACTCATGGACCTTGGATTTAGAGAGGATTTTATAAATTTGACCTCAAAGGCAATGGAAGTGAAAGCGAAAATAAATAAATGGGACTATATTAAACTAAAAAGCTTCTGCACAGCAAAAGACACAATACACAAAACAGAGGCAGCCAATATAATGGGAGAAGATATTTGCAAACAACATTTCTGATAAGGGGCTGATACCCAAAAAACACAAAGAACTCATACATTTCAACAATAATAATAATAAAAAAAATCCAATTTAAAAAATGAGCAGAGGACCTGAACAGACACTTCTCCTAAGAAGGCATATACAAATGGCCAAAAAAAGTATGAAAAGATATTAAACATTGCTAACTATAAGGGAAATGCAAATTGAAACCACAATGAGATTTCACCCTATACCTGTTAGAATGGCTATTTTTTTTTAACTTTTAGTAAATTAAAAATTAAACCTCAGTTCATGAATTTGAACAAATAATTTATTTCAACCATTATTTCAGTTATCCAATCTCTATATTATTCTCGCAACTTTGCTCAGTACTAAGTTCTATGAAGTGTCTTTTTCACTCATTCTCTTTCTATACTTTCTAGTTTGTCTTCAAATCAAATATAGTAGTACCATATAAGCTTTTGGTTAGTAATTTTATTTTTATTTTTGACATTAATAGGTTATACATAAACAATGGAAATTAATTGTTGCAGAGATAATTAATGAAAAACAACTATGGCTCTTTGTTCAAAATCATATTCCCTAAACCTATTTCTAGGTTCTTTCTCTGGTTTCTCTGAGGCAGAGAAGCTCAATAAGAACCTTTGACATTTTTTCCTCCTGAGATATGCTAAAAAATGGGAAGGGACATGGACTGAAGATTATTTTATTTAACTGGGTAAATTAGAGAAACAAACTATTTCTATCTCCAAATGTACACTAACATGCATATAAATGTAAAGAAATAGAAACACACAAAATGGTAACAGAAGCAAAGAAGCAAAGTATTAGAATTGAGGGACTCACAAAATTGGGGAGAACTTTGTAAAAATCAGGGTGTCAATAAGAATGAGAAAGCATACACACTAATGGCTAATGAAATCTGTCTTATATAAAATGCCACATTTACTTAGGTATAAGAGGCTACCAGTTGCCAAATGCTACATTATTTTATGACCACTGAGAAAAAAAAATTATCTTTGCTATTAAAAATCAATAGAACCAGTGATGCTCTTGCTTATAAGACTCAGCCCCCTCTCAAACATGATAATATGTGACTTAAATTGATAAGTGTGATAATAAATCAGAATATGAGGAACCCTAAACAAATAGAATTTATTCTCAACCCACTACTAGAAGATGAGAAAGCTGCCCTAGTATGGAAAGAGAACCAAAAGGAGACTAGAGTGAAATGCTTTCCGAAACTTACATATACAAAATTATTAGATCCCAATTGATGGTTTAAATAAACCTCTGACCTTAGCTTTAAAGTAGCAATCAGCGAACCAAGCACAGAAAAAATAAAATAAAACCATTTGTCAGCAGATTGAGCCTATCAGCATGGTCTATTATAGGAAAAAGAACAAAAAACCGAACATGGCATTCTTATCCTAAACTACTCCAGCTCCCCAAGTTTGCATTTTTTTTTTTTTTTTGCCTCTGCACACCGGTGCGATTAGGATTCTTCCAGTAACTTAAACACATTATGAAAAGGTTTTTGCTATCTTCTTTGTGAACTCACTTCAACAGCTAAGTCCTCAGATCATTGTTCTAGGCGTCAGGCAGCCAATTTTCAGAAGACTCGAACTGGTTTCATACCTTGCAGAGATATTTATTGAGCTCCTGAAAAGACAGAGCATCAAAGGCTATATATGTCATCCCCACTTCTTCTTATTTATCTTAAATGGAATTCTGAAAGCACTCTCACCCTTGTAGGAAATTTTAAAAGCTGCTAGTCTTTCTACCATTATTCACAACTGACCTCAAGAGACCCAAAGAGAGGCTATCTTCTCATCTGCTGCCAGATGCTAAGTCAACTGTGTGGGTGCGGCTGTCTTCAGTTCAACAGAGAGGAAAATGAAAACTTCATTTGACCTTAGGCCTGAACGACATCTTCTCTGATTCAGTTTAGCAGAAATATATCATCTGGATGTGCATGGGTAATTTACAAATCTAATATCTATGTCCCCAGCAGAGCTATTCTTTTCTTTATCCCTTTTCAGCATTTTTTAAAATATTTTTTGTTATTTTTTGATTACAGTTGACATACAATATTATATTAGCTGCAGGTGTACAACACAGTAACTAGACATTTTTATAACTTATGAGGTGATTACCCCAATAAATCTAGTACCCATGCATAGCTATGATCTTACAGACTATATTTCCTATGCTATACTCTACACTAATTTGTAACTACTAGTTTGCACCTCAATTGCTTCCCCTCCTTCACCCATTCCTCCAACTTCCCTCTTATTGGCAAAAATTAAAATGTTTTCTGTATCTATGAGTTTCTGTTTTGCTTGTTCATTTATTTCTTTAGATTCCACATATAAGTGAAATCATATGGCATTTGTCTTTGACTTATTTCACTAGTGCAATACCTCTAAGTCTATCCTGTTGTGCAAATGGCAAGATTTCATTCTTTTTTTATGGCTGAGGAATGTTCCATTATATATATGTACCACCTATTATTTAACCATTCATCTATCAATCATTTAAGCTCTAAAAAACATATAAAATAGTATAGGCTCTGGAAATCGAGTTTTTCTTGAGAACAGACCTTGTTAAGTAGAGGAGAATGCTCTGGAATATTTCACAATAGTTATTTAACCCTTCCACCTACCAGAACCCCAAGAAGGCCTTTCTCTGATTTTTGCTATAATAATGTAGTCAAGCTTTTAAAGAAAAAAAAAAGTGTTAGGACTCCAACAGCTGGCTCCCTGGAGTTTTCAGCTCTTGAATTTGTCCATACTGAGCCTCCAGAACTGTATCATTTGCAGTTCAGGTTTTCTACCCCAACAATTGTTCCCATGATGGTTTTTGCTCCTGAGTTTCTGCTCAGATAGGTTTTAATTGTCTATCTCTGCCTGTCTGTCTCTTCAATTTTGGAGGCGGTGGTTTGCCCTATGACCTCACCTCTCTGAGAGATCTGAGGAGTGCCGCAGATTTCTCAAGTTGTTCAGTTTATTTGATGTTAGCATGGAATGATGACTTCCAAGCTCCTTACATGGCTGGCCAGAAGTCCGAAGTAACAGTTTTAATTTCTTTCAAATATTCATTTATATATGTTTTATAATACAAATATATCCTTTCTCTTTCTCACAAAATAAACTATTTGAAGCCATCATGATATGTCGTTTTACCTACTCATCGACAGGGAACTTCATGGAAAGCCACTTATTCTCCTGTGGTGTCAAGAATTAAGCTTTATTTACAGACACCTTAAAATTTTTAAATTACTACACTTGACAAACCTTATTTAATTTTCCACTCATACTTTAAAGTAAATATATGTTATTAAGGCAGAGTTTCTTTTAGAAAAATAATATGCTATGGGATTAAGTGCATTCATTGTTCAGCATGGGATCTATTTATGGCATTTTATATTAAGGGGTAGTCATAGAATGGCACAGTATTTTTCTGGAGTTGAATTCTAATAATATTAATAAATTTTAGTACAACCTAAAAATATAATATCAGATGTTTCAGTAAATATAAATGGATATAAAAATTATTTCTAAATTATCTCTATCAATTAAAAGGTAGAATAAAGCAACCTAAATATTTTAATTGTAAAGAAAAATGTATAATTTGGATTTGACTAAATGCTTCTTTGCTTACTTTCTTTTCTCTTTCAATTATATACATGATTTTAAGGTCTAAAAATTATTTGTAGATATTCACAAGGAGCACACATTATTTGCTCTTATCTATCCTGAGAAAATTACTGTTGCTAGAACTAAGTTTTGTGTTACTTTTGTGTTACACAAATTAAGAAAAAACACAAAACATTGTACTTCTAAAGGCATGTCAGCCAATAAATTACTTTATTTGTGTAGTTTAAAACTTTCTAAGGAATATCTGACAGCTTTTCCAATATAGTAGGTCTTGCAACCTTATCCACACTATTGGTATTCTGTTTCTAAAGTTCTAAAAAGTAATTTCCCAAAAAACTGTTGACAGGCCACTGTTTAAAATGATTGCTTACTGGAACAAATGCCTACCAAGCAATTTCTATAAAGAAGCTCAAGAAACTTGTTCCACATAATAGTTTAAATCACAATAGAAATTTGAAAGAATAAGAGAAAACATTAATTAGAGCTCTTTTAAAAGCATTGTGACAGGCCAACACTAAAAGTAATAATAGTTTGAAATGGCTAACTATATAAATCTCCTTTTTTTTATTTTCACAAAGTCCCTTAGAGTAGCATCTAAAATTATTTCAATATAAAATGATTAATGTTGATAAAATTGCACATTCATTTATTTAGCAAATATGTTCTGTTCTAATTATCAAAATAAGACATTGAAATGTAACTAAGTGTATTTTCATAAATGTAAATGTAACTAAGTGTATTTTCGTAAAATTCTAAAGGTGTTCAAGATTCTATCATTTTTGCCTAAATAGCAAAGTATCCACTGTATAAGACTTCTTTAGTGTAGCTTATAACTAGACATGTAATAATTTTCACAGTCTTTATTCTTATCTTATGAACCTGTTCTTTTAAAAGCTTTGGCCATATTTAAATCACCTAAAAATGGTGACATAAATTCCCTATAGAGCTTTGAAATATAAAATATTCATTTCTGGTGTAATGCATTAATTTATATGCACAGAATCAAAATAATAATTCTTCACTTCTGCCTAATTCAACCATATGAATGGGTATGTCTAAAATTCTATGAAAAATTCTCAATAGTTTGATTACAATAATTGAAAAAGTTGGTCCTAGAAAACAGAGATGAGTGACATCTACCAGGATATTTAACAACATGATCATTTTCTTAATGGGGTAGATAAACATATGATAAAATTTAAAACTAATTCCAGGTAAAGAGTCATACTTCAGAAAAAAATGAAAATATTGGAGTTTTCATTCTACATCCAACCTCAGAATCAAATCAAGCTATAATTTTTACTATTTTATTATCTTAAAAATTTTAAGCCATGAAATAATGTTTTTAAATATGGTACTATACTTAAAGAGAAAAAAAATAGTTATTGAAATTTAACACAAGCTATAATATCATTAATAGAAAAAGTCAGTAAAACAGACATCAAACTTTTTGTGTATCAGAAATAATGTTTATAAATAAAGTGAAAAGGATTCTACTTATAATAGCAATAAGTGAAGCATTTAAAAATAATTTAATAAATAATATATCTTCTGTACAAAGAAAGATGCTATAAAATTTTCCTAAGGGAAATTTAACAAAATAAATGAGTAAATGAATAAATATATCAATTTATAGTAAGCCTCTTGTATGAACTTCACTTTCTGTGCCTGTTTCTTTGCCATGATGTTATGCAGTTGTGCATAGGACATCCAATTTTACCCCTGAGTATACTCTTCTCTTGAATAAATTACTGTCTAGAGAATAATAGCTCCGTCTTGAACTACAAGCACTTATATCCGACAGTCTTTTGAACATGCTCACCCAGAGTCCTAGAGCTACCTTATATCTAGCATACACAAAAATGGAACAACTCTTTAGAATCCTATAACCAGCAATAAAAAACATAGATCTTTTAAGTGTGCCTGACACATTTATACAAATAGGCAATATGCTAAACTATAGAAAAAGTCAAATTAAATCTCAAAAATAAAACTATACAGAAAAATTATCAGGATGCTATTAAGTCAATATGAAACATATTATTAGTTTTCTATATATTGGGAATTAAGAAACACACAACTAACTAATCCACAGATGAACAAATAAATTGAAATGAAATTAAAAAAATATTTTAATTGAGTGATAATAGCAATATTATAATTCATGATGTGATAGCCAGCTAAACCAGAAATTATAGGTAAATTAAGAGCTATACATATATATATATTAGAAATGAAGAAATATAAAAATATAGGACTGAGATATCATTTTAGAAAATTTAAAAAATATCAGCAACATAATCTCAAAAAGAGTAGAAGAAAATAAATAATAGAGATAAGATCAGAAATAAATAAAATAGAAACAGAGAAGATCATCAAAGCCAAGGACATGTTCTCTGAAAATATTATTAAAATTGACAAATTTCTTATGAAACTGATCATTACATAATATTATTTCTGAAAACCTTTGGCTCATTATACAACACAACATATCAAAGTGGTTTATAAAGTGGATTATAAAATTCACTTCATTGGATAAAATTTTTTGTTAAGATTATTATTTTTTTTCCAAATCTAAAAATTAATAAACCTTAAATATTTTGAATGAACCAATATAATATCTGTAAGTTATAAACTCATAGAATACAATTCAGACATAAAAGAAATAAAATCTTGTAATTAGCAACAACATGGATGGACCTAGAGGGTATTAAGTCAGATAAAGACAGGGATCATTATGGTTTCACTTATATGTGAAATCTGAAAAAAGACAAATGAATAAACAAATAAAACAAACAAAAACAGACTCAGAAACAGATATCAAACTGCTGGTTGCCAGAGGGGAGAGGGTGGAAAGGTAAATGAAAAAGGGGAGAAGTGTTGTAGTCAGTAATACTGCGATAAGTTTGCAAGATGAGAGATGATTACTAGACTTAGTGTGATAATCACATGATAAGGTATAAAAATGCTGAACCATCAACTATACTTAAAAATGTCATATATAATCTTACAAAAATATTGAAATTTCTGAAAAAAGATATATCACAAGGTTGATTCTCTTAATATTTAAATATCTCTAGCAAAAATAAAAATGCATCTGTACAAAATTATCTAACATTATGAATATGCATTTCAGTAAATGGAAATTGGCAATTTGGAGTAAACTTTAAACTTCTTAGTAATTTAAAACTGAAATATAAAGCAAAATGTATGAGACCATAGATAGGCAAAGATGGGTTGTGGACTGGAATGTAAGAAATAAATATTTTGTTAAGCAGTTGGCAGAAGTAGAACAGCTAGCCATTTGAAAATTCCCAGGTTGTATTAAAATAGAAAAACACGAAAAAATCATGTCATTTGTAGATGAAAGTAATTATATCAAAAGGTTTACAGTTTTCATCTACAAATGACATAATTTTTTTTGTTTTTCTATTTCAATACAATAATTTTCAAATTGTAATAAGCATAAATTAAACAAACATGTTTTTCAAATCCTTCATCCAACATTATTGTGGATATTTTCAATTTTGTTATATGGATGTGCTTATAAATTTTGATTAGTAACCTTTATATAAGAAAAATGATACTATTCTAATTATGTTAGTAAAGAACCCATTTGGAGAATTTAATATAAGAATGCAAACTATCTACATCTTTTTTAGTATAGATAACATTTGTATATAATAAAGAGAAGTCGATGTTGCAAAACTATCGTGAAAAACATGTAATAAAAAAAAATATTCCTTTCCAAATGGCCTTTTTAGTAAATCTAGATTTTTTTTTTGTTTTTTGTTCAAATGAAAGCATTCATGTCTTATTTACCTCTGTGTTACATGTGCCATTCATTTGGAGTATTATTAACCCCAAGGCTGACTTCACTCTGCCATCCATACTATTTCTAGTGGCCTCCTCCATCCAACAATCAAATTGTGTATGTTCAGGGAATTGACACTCATCGACTTTTTAACTAAAGGGAAACCATTGAAAAGGCAGAAGTGGTTCGAAATCTCACTGTAATCTAAAGCCAAGTATAAGTGGCTTTTCTTTATACATTATAATCTTTATACTTTATACATTATAACATTTAATTCCTTGCAGTTGCAAATAAAAATACCTTGGAAATGAACTAGAAATGCAAACAAGTTTTAATTGCCATTTAAAAAATAAAGTTGTGTGAATGTTTTGAGAAAGAAGTATTTTGCTAAAAGTTTAAGAAGAGCATGGCATAGACATAAAAGGATAATTACATTAATTATATACAAAGAAGAAACTTTTAACAGAGCTTGTGTACAACTTAATTACTTTACAAGTGATGAGAGACTCAATATTCTATAAGTAAAGGGATAATCAATTTTTCTCAGCAAGATAATTAGTGGTTCTTGTTTTTTAAAGTATAAACATATTACAGAAAGGAAATTAATTTTTTTTACCTGAAATTACTTCCTAATCACCTAGTTATTCCTTGTTGAGGAAAAGCCAAACAGGGGAAGAAATGGAAATTATAACCCATACATTAACAGGAGTGTGATATAGCAGGGATTTTGTTAATGTGCATATTTCTTGTTTTCAGTTTTAATTAACTTCTATTTTAAACACTGAGTCTTTACTTCAAAATAACAACATTCATCAGACAAAAAAGAAAAAAAAATAAGAAAAGAGCCAATGCACAATTCAAACAAAGGCAACCAGAGAGAGAAAAAAAAAGGATGTTGTTTGAATATTTGTACTTAGCATTAAATTTGAAATTATTTATGTGAAAATATTTTATGTAAATATGTAGCCTATGTTTACTGCATTAGATTTTGCTAAATATAAGATTATGGCTTTATTTCCCAGAAATAGTAGCTGTAATACATAACTGATCTTATACATATTTTAGTATATTTTTAAGCTAATACAAGGGGTCTTAGTAATGCCATCAGAGTGGAAATATCAATCATTAAATGTGTTCATAGAAAGCTTTCAAATAGCAAAATAACTACAAATAATTCATTTTATAAAAACTGCACACATATCAAATATAAAGTATTATCTAATGTAAATACATTTTTAGTATTGACTTTATGTCTTTACTTAATAAATCTTATTTTGTTCAGTTTGATTTTACTTTGTAACACATCTTACATGTCTAACAAAAGGTTTAACTAACTTGTGTTTTAAAGTCTGTTTTAAATTAAGACCTCTAAAGATATTTCTGCCTTAATGTTCTCTACTTCATTTGGCAAATAAATGTCAAATTTATGTTTGTTCTACAGACTCAAGGAACTGAGTGGAATTAATAAATAAAATATCTATATTCCCACACATTTCAGAAATTTGATTTGTGTGTTTGAAGAAGGAATTCTCAGATTATGTTTTTAAAATCAAATATCAATATTTTGTAATTCTGCTCTAGTAAATTAAATTGTATTATTTTAATTTAAAACTAAATATCTTACTTTGCCAAATATTATTTTAATTAGTTTAATTTGTAAGCAAATATTGTATTGAACTATATCTATGAATGCTATTACTACCTTGTTACTTTTGAGGGGTTTTTTTGATACTTAATAATTTTGAATCTGTGTTAAATCAGAGCCACATTACTGGTCTTAACGAAGCTCCACTATGTTTTAGATCTGACTCTTTGAACTGCCATACTCAGAAGACCATCTCGTATCCTTTACCACTTTCCAGTTTCAATTCTGACCCTGCTTGCCCTCTGCAATTATGAGGGCCCACCTAACACCCTACAGTGCCTCCTCCACATAAAGTGAGGGGGAAATTTAACTAGAGAATTTCCCTTTTGGCTCTAATCACATACATACACACACTCCCAGTTAGTAAGATCTACCTAGAATGAGAACATCCTAATTCCTCACAGGTACCATATTGTCTTCTTTAAAGAAGTGAGATATGGCCACTGAGTAAGCAAAATACATGATGCCATGATGGGCTTCAGAATTTTGGCTTCAATTTTACCTGTTGACTTATTTATGGTAAGAAACAGAATCAAGTAGAAAAAAACAAAACTTTGAAGTTATAAGTGTTGGGGTAAACATTTCATTAGAGATCATAGACACACACATAGAAGAGATGTTACCTTCCATAACATTTCAAAATTATGTAATGTAGCTTTTATGTAAACAAGTATGTAAAAATCTTCTATTTGGAATATTCATGTTTAGTCAATGACCATTTTCTAGCATTAATGTTACTATGACACTTTTAGAAAATTGTATGTAGAGAGATAACAGCACATACTAGGCACTCAATGTGCATTCTTACATGATCATGTAAATAGTATGAGTTAGAATTATTAAGAGCTTGTAAATTTTAATTTTAAAAGATTATTAAAAGAATAATTTAGTTCCTTTATTTTAATTTAATCAATTTATCGAATATTATTTTATTCCTTACTACATACATATTTTGCCATAACTTTTACATATTCTTGACTAAATTTATTCCAATTTATTCCTTTCATTATAATTTTTTCTGTCAGTTTAGAACATATCTGTTTATTATAAATTTCTACCAAAAGATTCACAAGCTACGAGGTTATTTTGGTTTATTTTTTAAAAATGAAATTTCACACAACATAATATATATATGTATGACATATTGTTGAATTGAACACTTGAAACTATTCGATTGCATTAATCAAAGTCCTCCCAATCATTTTTAATAAAAAAAAAGAAAAAAAATAAAAAAGTGAAATTGTAAATGAAACCATATTTGAAATTAGAAGGTGATTCAGGGACTATAAAAAATCCAGCTCATTCATTTATTTATGTATGTATTTATTTATTTATTTACAAAAATTTTTCTTGACATTTATATTTTAGAGAGGTAAACACACACTAAATAAAACCCTTAAGAATAATCACATTTTATAGTATTTTAGAAAATTTGTTTTGAAAAAACAATCAGAGCAGGGTAAAGGATTTGCAGCTGGGCAATTATTCCTTAAACTATGTTTTAAAAACACAATTAAGCAATTTATTTTTCGATAGGGATATCAGTTCTCTGAGAACAAATATTTTTCTTTAATTGTTATTTAATTTATTTCATCCTTAGTCATATGTTTGTTATTCAGGAATTCAAGAAAGTCCATTAGTCACGGTTAAGAGAGCAAGTAGATAGACAAAATGAGACAGTCTCAAAACCTCTTTCCAATGTATATGAACTCAATAAATGAAATACTATAGACATGTTTGATCTTAAAAAACTCACTTTGAATAAATTATTTTTTTAGTGAAAGATATTTCTATTAGAATTGCATCATGGTTATTACTTTCTATAGAATGTATCACCACATGTAAAAGTTATGTTTTTTATTTTAATTTATCCAAAATCCTCTACCTGCCACATAATCACATGTATGTTTTCCAGTAAATACAACAATAGTATTGTGGTTTATGGAGTCTAGTGGAAAAAATAAATAAAAGGAAGAAAAGAAAGGATTAGAAATCTTCCATGAAAGTTAACTTTAAAAAATGTGTTTCTCATTTTATCTGTTATAAACATAAACTTAAGACTTTGTAATGAATGGAAGTATTGCAGATACCAACACTCTGGCTAAAGAACCCAAAATAGCAATTAATCATTGTTCCAAAAGGCAGCACATTTAATTAAAGAAAAAAAATTGTCTTACACTAAATCTGATGAAATCATGGTTTGGTCTAATCTGATATTTTTATCTACCTTTATTTAAAAATTTTGATGCTCTTACAAAAAGGTAGGACTCAAGATCATTAAAAAGAAGATTTAATGGAAGTTGAAGTATCTTCTATAAATAAAGTGAGGCTCTTGCAGGAATATAAGTCATATTAGTCAATGCAGCTATAACATCTATATTTTGGTTGTCAGCTAAAAAATATTGGATACATTGGTTGGCATTACTATTCGAAAATACCATTTAAGAAACTGTTGAAATAAAGTGCTCCTTTTAAAGGTATCACTGGAATAAGAATAAGCTATAATTCAGAGTTAAAAGATGAAATTTTAGTTAACTTAAAGATATATATTTTATTTAAAAACTTATTTTTGAAAGATTGAATGCTTAAATAGTAACTTTGTAGGAAAACTAGTTTGTGGAATATTTTCTAAAACATATAACAGCTAATAAATAAATATTACAAGTGAAAATTTTATTTTCCAAAGATGAATCTTCCAGAGTAGTGATTAAATAAATAACATGAAATGATCTTTCAAAATCATTCTGGGGCTTAATCTTCAGCTGTACAGAAAAGATAATGAAAATAACAAAAACATTGAAAACATAACATTTTTCAGAGCATGGGATCTTTGAACAAAAGCTGCATTTTTCAATTTGTGATAATTTATGGTTTGTAATATGTGTTCTGAGATAATCATTGGATAAAGAATCATTCATAAATCATCTTATTAAAGGCACAATGTAAATATATTTATTAACTAGGAGCATACCATACTTTTCTTTATTTAATCTATACATTGTTATACACACAGAGATGTATATGTGTGTATGTATAATCATTTAGCTTATATTTCTTGTGTATAGAAATGTGATCCACTTAAAAAATAAAACAGTATTTTTTTAAATATGTAAACTAGCAGAAAATTGCAAAATGGCATTTTTCCCTTTAATTCTTAGATTTAGTTTTTTTAATAGATTTAAAATTCATTTAAATTTTTTATAAAATGTTTCACTATGAACTTTAAGTCAGATATGTATCCTATTCTGGTTACCTTGGTACTTTGTGTTTATTTAGCATTTGATAATACACTGAGGAAAAAACTTTGTACATTTGCCTTTACCTTACCTTGGTATACCTGCATACATAACAACTATCATTTACTTCAAAAAAATTGTACACACAATTAAGCTTTTGTATTTGAATTTTAAATAAAAAATTTTTTTTCACTCCAAAATATAGTTTCTGATAAGAAAAAATGATAATTATGATATTTGCAGAAAAATATAGTATTAGAAACAAAATAACAGATGAAATTTTTAGTGTAAAATAGGTAATGTTCAAAAACTATTTTCATAAAAATTTAATAGCTAAGTATCTACCATGTTTATTTAAAATTATTAGAACTTAATACAATCTTATGCTTAACTTTGAAGTAGGTACTATAATGCAATATTTCTACCTATGTATTTTTCTCTATAAATATTTTGGAAAGTAAGAACTGTGTTTTATTTTTATTTGTTTAGGAAAATATACTATTTCAAAATATTATCCTCAAAAGAAGAACATGGGGAGATTCAAATTCTTTTGGTAAATAAAATAGTAGAGTGGAAGTTTCTTTAGCTCAGACCTCACAGAAAATATTTTGTGCATTAGAGGCTTGGATTGGTCTCTGTCTTTCTTTCTTCATGGCACAAACCTATATTAAAAGTGAATTATCGTGGATATTGGTGTGCAAATATCTTTTCAGATATGGGTTTTCATATGCTAGATAAATTCTTAGTTTTTTGAGGAACATTTATCTTGTTTTCCATAGTGGCTGTACCAATTTGCAGTCCCATCAGCAGTGTCCTATGATAGATGATTGGCTTATGAAGCTGTGGTACATACATACAATGGAATATTACTCAGTTATAAGAAGAGATGAAATATTGCCATTTGTCACAACCTGGATGGACCTCGAGATTATCATGTTAAGCAAAATAAGCCAGACTGAAGAAGTAGAAAATTATATGATATCACTTATACGTGGGATATAAACATAAAAGCAACAAATGAATAGGACAACCAGAGACTCATGGACATGGACTATAGACTAGTGGTTACCAGAGGGTAGGGGGTGGAGGAGGAGGGGTAGGTAGACAGTTAAAAGAGGATAGGAGAAGGATGAAGGGGGTAAAGAGGATCAAATATATGATAGCTAGAGGAAACTGGACTTTGGGTGGTAAACACACAATAGAATACACAGATGTCAAATTATCAAGTACACTTGAAAATTATATAATTGTATTAACCGAAGTTACTCCAATAAACTTAATTAAAAAAATGAATCATCATCTTGAGCTTAACATAGGCAAAGCACACCTGATGTAATGGGCTACAGTGGTCATTTATACATATATTTTTAAAAGTATTTTAATTACAGTTGACATTTTAAATTATTTTATATTAGTTTTAGGTGTACAGCATAGTGGTTAGACATTTATATAATTTATGAAGTGATCCCTCTGATTAGTGTAGTACCCACCTGGTACTATTACAATATTATGGACTATATTCCCTATGGGTGAAAAAGAGGAAGGGATTAAGAAGCACAAATTGATAGTTACAAAACCATCACAGAGATGTAAAGTACAGCATAGGGAATACAATGGTCATTTTTAATTATCTTGTATTGTCTGATAAAATTTTATTTATCTACTTAGAGATATAGCATGAGCCTATAACATGTGTACATTAAAAGATTCAGAGCTTAAAGATCCGAGCTGATAGAGATCCAGGCTAGCCCTCTAATCTTCCTTATTATCTCACTAACTGATTGTGCAGCTTTTGTATAAATACTTTATAATTAAAAACCTAATAGTTTTGTGATAATTTTGGTATATTAATAATTCACTTCAAAAATTACTATCCCTACAGCATTCACACACTTGTGAAATGTGAGTGTTTTATTACCATTTTACAAATGTGACATTGAGATTCAGAAGTCAAACTACTTATTCAAGGTCCCAAACCTCCTAAGTGGCAGCTCAGTCTTTGGAATCAGAAATTAAGTACCTTGCCCATGGTCTTATATCTTCTAAATCTCAGAGACTCTGTGGTTAAACACATTTTCTTTCCAGTTAAGGAAGTTGCTTTTCAAGCTAGTTCAGTACAAAAATTATTGTTCCATCAAGGTCAAATTTCTCAATTGTACTCTTAACCATTGGTAATAATTCATTTAATACAATTCTATAATAATATAATTATTGATTAATATTAATCCCTTGTGTGTATATTGTTTCTTTCATTATCCACAAAATATATAAATTTTATATACTCCAAATGTTCTCTTTATGGTTTTTAACATATCATTCCCTCAAAACTTTATTTAAAGACATTTAATAATGCCTCATTATGTTCTGTGCTCTTTGTTATGTTCTGGAGTCACAAACCTAAACCAGACAGGCATTCCCCTTCATCTAATTGATGTGCATTTTCCTGATGCTAATGCCTAAAGAACAAGGAAACAAATAAAATGACTGAAAATGTCAATACGTTTTTTGGAGTATGTAACCAGTATTCCATAATAGAGAATAATGGGGCCAGAACAGAAGGCTGCTTTACATCAGAAAGTGTTTTAGATTAAAAGAGAACTTCAGAGATGAGAAATAAAGGGTGAGAGAAAGGGAAGTGTGGGGTTAGCTATGAGTAAAATATTCCAGGTAGACAGAAGTATTAGTAAACACAAAAAAATCCTCTCAATCCTGGTTACCACCTTTTAATATATTTTTTTTATTAATTGTGAGGGTTAGAAATAAAGACAGGTTCCAGGATATTTAAGGTTCCAAGAATTTAACCAGCATGTTATTAGACTGCAGTTTTTCTTCTGGGAACTATATGTTTATCAATGCAGTTCAAAACAATTAGTCTTTGTTTGTTAGCATAATCATTCTTTGCCATATTTAGGCATAATTAATACATAGTATAATATATATTAAGTATCTCACACACACACACACACACACACACACACACACACACACACACATAATATATTTCAAGTGGAGGCACACCAAAATTGTTAGGATCATGGATTCTAGTCTCAGATGAGTACAAGAGACATAGATGGGCCTAGTTACAAAAATAGTATGTATTTAACTTATAATTAATAAATGTAAATTAATATTTTAAATTTTTATTTAATTTTAAGAAACTTTATTAATTTTTGTTAACTATAATAAACATATTTAATGTTTGAATTTAATTTTTAATTAAAATGTGACCAAGACACATCCTCCAAGTAGTAGTGATTTTTTTCTGGTAATTCTTTGAGGTTTTTTTTTTTTTTTCATTTTCTAGAATGTCAACTCCAGCTATAGATAGGCAAATGAGGAGACTGAGACAGAAAGTACTAATAGCTGAGAGATAACAGATGGACTCAGTTCTTGTGAAGAAAAACAATAAAAGTACGTTTTAGTTAATATCATAAGAAAAAAAAGTGAGATATAATGAGGCCAAAGGCTCATAGAAAGCCAATCTATATGCAAACTGATGTAATGGATATAGTACTGCAAGAGATATAATAGCTTAGAGCCAGAAAGTTAATATCAGACAGATGCTGGAAAATCCAAGTCCAAATAACTATTTTCTAAGATTTCTGTATTGGCTCCCAAGAAACATATGGTGACTGACTCTTAATACTTTGAGGTGGAATTTTCAATTCACGTGATCACAATTGCTATGTCAATCTTTCTTCTTTATTTTTCTTTCTATTGTAAAAGACTTTTTAGGGAATATTAGTAAGATTCACAACAAAATTGAATAAAAAGTACTGATAGGTATTTCCGGTATACCCCTTGCCCTCACAAATGTGCAGATTCTCCCATTATCGACATCTCCCACAAGAGTTGCATATGTGTTACAGTAAATGAACTACATCAACAAGTTACTTCTCAAAGTCCATAGTTTACTCTTGGTGTTGTGTAGTTCACTGGTTGAACAAATGTATAATAATATGATCCACCACTATAGATTCATACAGAGCAGTTGTACTGCTGTAAAAACCCTCTGTGTTCTGCCTATTCATCTCTTCCTCACCCCTTACCAAACAACCCTGCCTACCCTTGGCAACCAAAGATCTTTTTACTCTTTCCATAGTTTGCCTTTCCAGAATGTCATATAGTGTAAATTATACAAGCTATAGCCTTTCGAATTGGTTTCATTCACTTAATATACATTTAAGATTCCTTCCTGTCTTTTCATGGCTTTGTAACTCAATTCCTTAGCTTTGAATAATATTTCATTGTTTGGGTGTGCCACAGTTTATTTATCCATTCAACTAATAAGGGATATCCTAGCTACTTCCAAGTTTTGGCAATTATGAGTAAAACTGCTATAAATACCCTTTTGTAGGTTTTTGTGTAAACACAGTTTTCAACAATTTTGAGTAAATACCAAAGACCACAATTGCTGATTAATATGGTAAGAGTATGATTAGTTTTCTAAGAAACCACCAAACTGTCTTATGAAGTAACTGTATGATTTTGCATTCCCACCAGCAATGAATGAGAGCTATTAGTCCACATCCTTGCCCACATTTGATGTTTGCATGTTCTGGAAGTCTGCCATTCTAATAGGTTTATAAGGTTTGTAATGATATCACTTTCTTTTGAAATCAGAGTTATATATTTGTTATTTTTCTGTGAAGTTGAACATTTTAGACATAAGAATTTTATATTCAACCAATTATTATACTCACCTCACTCAGTTTCTTCCTTGTTACACTTACTGTTCTTTCTAAATAGATATATATTTTTTTAATTTGTTCATCTTCTATTACTTTTACAGATAACAGACTTAAAAGATAACTAAACCAGTTACATTTCCCTCCTCCAAATAATCACTATTTTTGTCAATACTAAGGAACATATTCCTAGTTTTCATATATATATTTTTCTAAATTTATTTATTTACCAATTAAAAAACCCGTATTTTTATCTCTTCTTTTATAATAAGTAGCATTCTATATACTGTTTGTTTCCAGAGCAACAGATGAAATTTATGTTAATCATGCTTTCCACCTATTTTTTATAAAACATTTGGCTTTTTTTTCAGAATAATTATTGAAAAAATTCCAAAATTGATAACCCAAAAAGAAATGTTATAAATGTATAGCATTTTATGAAATAGATATTTATGTGTGCATAATAATAACTGGTTTTAGCAGATTTTATTATCGTTCCATCTTTACTATTATAATAGACTTTTTGTTCTTTTAAGAGATTCAATTGTTTATATTTGACTCATTAAAAACCTAGTTCATTTTAATCACTTAAATTACCACACTTTAGCCAATGGGAGTCCCTTTTAGTTAACATACCATGCATCTTTGAGAGAACCCTTTGCTCTTTCAAAAAAAAACAAGTGTTTTTGATTCATCTTAGTTTTCTGTGTTCCAAATGCGTGACATCCTCCCCAAATATTCTGCAATCTCCTCTTTTATTTCCCAGTCACCCTTTAAGTTGGGTGAAGGCCATGTGATCAGTTCTTGCCAATATACTGTAAATGGAGAAGATATTGATGCCCATGAAGTGATAATTCTAGAATTATATGAAAGTGGTATTATACAATAGAACATATTCTGGACTCATAAGTCAGAAAGTCAAGAAAACACAAAATCAACCTCACATAAAAAAAAATGATGTGTTAACACCTGAGATTTAAAGGTTTACATTTAATTAAAATTGCACTGCTAAACTAGAAAATGGGTTGAGATAATCAGTGAATACAGAAGATCAGACACTGAAACTATGAAGCTTTTAAAGAAATAAAACAAGCACAGAGATCATTATTATAGACGAATGATACACAGACTAACAAAAGATTACCAGTGTTGGTAAAGTAACACAACTAATGGAATAGAAAGCTATTCAAAGATGCAATACAGACCATTTCATTGGAATGAAAGAAGAAGTAAATTTGCAAAATGAACCACATTCTATAAAAAATGAAACAGCAAGGCTGAGATGAATCATTACTGACTGTTTAAAATGTAGAATTTCAAAGATACTTCTTCAACCCTGCAGGCAGAAAAGCAAAGTCCATTCCAGTCAAGATGGTATTATAAATATTAAATTTTACAATATTTTTTTCTTTCTGAACTATCAAAAAAAGTCATTATCTGTCCTAAGGAGCAACATCAAGATCTCTTGGGCCATGAAATGAAAAGTAATCACATGGTGGTAAAAAGAGACCGGAGCTGTGTGCCTGATGCACTGGCTCAGGAAGCAGGCATAGAACACCATGAGTGGAACTTCTGTGGTGTCTAGGAGTCTAGAGCTTAATTTTAATAAAGTGCCTCTGGACTGGTACCCTGAACTTGTCAGGGCACCGGTCCACATGAACTTTATCAAAATTCAATTGAGGATTGTATTCTCTTGCCATAAGAATCCATAGATATCTCTGTTCATTGTCAAAAATTATGATTTTATGTTTGTGTATTTAGTTTTGTGAGAGAGAAGCAGAAAATGTCATGAAGAGAGCACTTGGACCATGTTGCAATATCACACCTTGATAGGAGAGTTAAGTTGCAAATAAGTTGATTCTTCTCTGGGAAACTGAACTGTAAGTGAATTCAATACCAAAGAAGAATGGCAAAGTTAAGTGAACATAGGGAGAGAGAATAAATAAATGATAAAGTCTACTACATTAGGTCAGTAGCATTAAGAAAGACAACCAAAAAAGTAAAAATTAGAACGAGTAATAATGAAAGAAGTTAAATTAGGACACTGAATGTAAAGAAAGAGACAATGTCTAGTTGATTTTAAAGATAGTGTGTTTAAAAATCTCAAAATATGAGTTAAAACATATCATCCATAATAAACAACATAATGTAAAAATAGGATGATGTAACTTTTGATATAATTTTTAATATTGTTTTTCATTCTTGTAAGTTGCTTCTATGAATGACTGTTAATGTATTATTCAGAAATGTATAATACAGCTCATTACAAGAAAAAGAACTACAGAAATTTTTGCATATGACGTGTGATGGCTAATACAGAGAATTACTATAAATTTAGAATTAAGAACAAAAAAAGATATATTTTCTGTGTAAACATTTAGTTTGGGACAGTATATAGCACTAGCTAACTCTACTGAAAATTATCATTATGTCATTATGGGGAAGCCAATATATATTCAGGATTATGAAATATAATACCAGCTATAATAAATACATGCCCTAATTATTTTATCAAATAACATGTATACCCCTTATTCATAACTGTTAGAATTTCTAAAAAATTGGTTATCATATTTAACCCTTTCACTTGCATATATCAACATGATTTTTTCCCAAGAAGTTATATAAAGATGTGCTTTGACTTACTAATAATTTGGCATTGTTATGACCCTGGCCAGAAAAACATGAATGGTTTATAGAACAAACTGATATCAAAATAGAGCTAAAACTAAATTATTTCCATGCACTAAATTATTTTAGTGCTAGGAATATTTTTACCCCCTCCCTCAACCTTTTCTGCAGAAATTTCTAACAGTTTCTTTGACAAGAGCATTAAATACATTGAATGCATTTAATACATTTTATTTAGGAAAGAACAATAAATAGAAGAGGGTAATTACTTGGAGGATTAATCTGGGGGAGAAGGAAGAAAATTGTAACATTCAATCACAGGGTCTTAAATAAGTACAATGCCTAATGATTCTCTTTTAAAAGGAATGATAAGAGTTAAATTTTCATTTTTCCTTCATCTGTTCAATGTTGTTATAAAATGAATGTGATTCTAGAGTGCATAGTTTTTTTCATATCTTCATGAATAAAGAGACTATTATCCAGGGCAGCAATAAAACGTAACAGACAAGAGGGTAGGCTTGAAATTCCAACTGTTCGAATTCTTATCAAAATTCTAGAATAGCTTCAATATTCCAAGTTTTCTAAACTGCAAAACATGTGTGTTTTAATAGGGTTCTCATGAAAGTAAAATAATTCACAGACAGAAGTTAGAACTGCAAAATGACAGTTAATAAATAGTAACTATAATAAACCAAAGCAAATAAAATCATGTACCTATTCCTGAGAAAAATACACTCATAACTCAACATGCAATGTACTGTGAACCATTTAGAATCCTGAGTCTAGAAACATAACTTTAATTATAGACCTGTAAATGCACATTAGTGCAGCTGAAGAGTTCTTAGAACTATATTAATGATGAACAAAAATCAGAAAGACTTAGACAAATTATAACATCAATATGTTTGTATCTGTTTTGTATAAAGTTAAGTTTAGATAATAATGGGAGAAATTTTTAAATACAGTATGGACCTCGTGTTTTTTAGTGCCCTTTATTGCCCAAATAGTAAAATATTTAGTGAAGAGACACCTAGTAATGTATCTGCAGTCTGATCTAAATTCTAATTGAAAATATTTGTAGGCATGTACGTCATTGATTACTTGATGATTAGGAAGAATGTAACTATGACTGCTAGTATGTTCATGACAATTTAAGAGCTTATCAAAGACCAAGTACTTTGCTAATAGATGATAGATGATGATTAGATGATAGATAGATGATAGATAGATAGATAGATAGATAGATAGATAGATAGTTAGATAGATAGATAGATGATAGATAGATGATAGATAGATAGATAGATAGATAGATGATAGATAGATAGATGATAGAGAGAGATAGAAGATAGATGATAGGTAATAGATGATAGATGATAGAGTGAGTTAATTGCTATCTACATAATAATTGTTTAATATTCACAGTTATATAATTTCACTATTACTATTGGTACTTTATACACATAGAAACAAAAAGTATCTTTACCAAAGCCTTAGAGCACATTTAGTAACATAGTTAGGATAAAGATCTGTATCTATTGGGTCCCAAATCTGATATTTATGAGAGTATGATTCTTTGCTTAAATGGATAAAGTCAAAAAGCTTAATGCTCAGTACCCTTTTCTTCCTACATTTTTAAAAGGAAGCTTATGTAAATGCAGAAATAACTCATATATGAATAGCAAATATGTTGCTATAACAGATGATAAAATTAAAACTAAAAGGAACTTGAACCATTTAAACAAACAAAAAAAGATGCCTGTCAAAACTCACTTCTATCTTTGGAAATGGCCTGCAAGAATAGAATGGTCAAGCTGAAGGGTCTGAAATTCTTGCTTCCTATTCACTCTTTAATTTGCTACACATCTAACTTTTTTCCATAACATCCATGTCCAACCTAATTTTATAACATTATCAGTTATTATTTGCTGATTATCTTAATAGATATTTTGTAGAATTTGATACTTTAAATTACCTTTTTTTAGCAAAATTCTCTTCTCCCAATTGTTTTACATGATACTTTGGATACACTCTAAGTTTCTGTAATATAGAAATAAAAAATATAGTGTTTCATAGAAGATATATATTTATTTTTTTTCCTCTTCTAAGTTCAGGGTCAGTCAGATGTTCTGGGATGAGCAAACAGTTCTTATCCATTAGGTTGTTCATAGACCTAGATTTCTTCTCCCTTATTATCCCACCATTTCCTAGCTGTTGTCTTTATCCCAGATTGCTAAATCTGGATTGCCATCTCTAGATTCATGTTCTAGCCATGATCAAAATGTAGTCATGTGGCCACATTTTCTTTTAAGGGAGGTTGGAAAAGGTTGTGTCTATCAAGGTGGCCACGAATCCTCCTAAAACTCACAGTTATGTTAAGATGAAAAAGGCGAATGTTTATGGGGAGAAAATGAACAGCTCCGCTACATTATTTTTCCATCTTTTTGCTAAAATTTTATCATTTGAACCACTTTGTTCATCTTATTTTCACTCACAAAATAAGACCCTATTCTTTCTCTATGACTTGCTCAACTTCTTTTCAACTCATTGTAGTGAGTTTGCTCCATGCTTAGTAGATGAAGTTCTAAGGATTACATTTCCCAGTTTCTTTACACCCAGAAGATACATATGTGCATGGGATTTGTGAAGTGGAGTTAAACAAGCTTAGATGGAAGCGATGATTCTGCTTCCACTTCTTTATGAGGTTGGTTTATCTGTGGCAGAAATATAATATCAGTTCCTAGCTTTGAGGGTAGTGAGAATTATGACACTAAGCCTATTTTTATATATATGAATTGTTGCTATTATTATGACTATGCCTATAGTCAATCGCAAACCCTGGGTCATGGCAAAGTCAATTACTAATGGACAGATGTTTATAGGTTCCTCTTATTTTCAGTGGAAAATAGAATTTGTATTATATGCTGTTGGCATGTAGACATTCTCTGAAACCCAGAGGATTTTCTGAGGTTTTTCATAATACATGATCAGAGGAAAATGTAATAAATTATTGCATGAACCTCATGCATGCAGAACCTAAAAATGATCTAATGCTTCAAGTATATTTTGGGTTTTATAATCAGTAAAAGGATACTGACAAGCTATGTTTTGACAGAGGGCAGAAAAATATGAAATGAAAAATAAAAATATTACAGATACCAGTTACATATGTTTTCCTGACAAGATGAATAAATGAGAGCTATCTAATCACTACAGATAGAATTTAGCCATACTCTTTTCATTATATGTTGTGTCATATATCTATCTAGGTATAAAATATATATATAATAGCAACTTTCCTCTGCAAATTTAGATGAGCCTTGTTGGTAGTATAATTTAGGGCTTTCATTCTTTGTTTTCAGGATATTAGTTATACTAAGGCAGAGTGGGAATAAACACCATTCAAAATGGTTTCAATGATCAATCATTGGGAAGAAGATAAGCACTTCTTTATTGTAAGTAGAGTTACATTTAATGTAGAAAGTATAGCTATATTATTTTAGATGGAAGAATAAAGCAGGTTTTTTTTCTTACAAGTTAGAAGTTTAACTAGAAAGGAATTGTGTGCTTAAGGGCTCTGACTGTCCACTGGTTGCAGAGGACTGTGGCAATTCAGAAGCTTATGTTACCAAACTCTCTCTAAAACTCCTTTAATCTGCTTTGCTGTGGACTTAGAAGATAAAACTATAATATTTTCCAGTCTTTCAAAACTTTTCCGCATGTAACAAACTTTTGTCAGGTATATATTTATGCCTGAGATTTGAAAGATGAAAATGAGCATAGGGTGATGAAAGCTGTGCTTCATTTACTTTTTTCTGTTGGAATGAATGGTGCTGGTGACATTTGTATTTGGTACTGTGTAGCTTTAAGGTAGGTCCCCTTTGACTAGATCTTATTCAAAGGTGTTGAGTGGAAGGGTTCAAACATTTATTTTGCTGATATGAATTCTAACCAGAATGTGGACTCCCATCATTGTGTTTGTGTCTTTCCTGAGTTCTCAATTTCCTGGTCATGGTAGATATAAGGGATTCTGTTTGGACTGGATGGTTTTCACTTTGGGGAATTCTGAAAGCTTTATTTAAAGCTTAACTTTTCTGGCATTATAACAATTGTGTGCATCACAACATCTAATTGACTCAAATCAGTTTCTGCTTTAACTAGCTAGGATGAAATGCATAGGCTTTCAAATAGCCTGGATAGCCACACTCTTGCGTTATCCTCTCTCCTTGAATGTTTATGAGTCTGTGACTTACTCCTAACCTATAGAACAGAGCAAAGATTATGGAACATCACTTCCATGATTATGGTACATAGAATTTTGATTTTTGTCTTTCCTTTAGACTTACTATCTACTCTCTTCCTCATTGGCTTTGATGAAAGATATTGCTAGATTGTAGAAAATCCCACACATCAAGGAAATGAGGGCACTCTTCAGCCAATAACTAGCAGAGACAGAGGTCCTCAGTCTAACACCCCATAAAAAACCAAAGTGTTTCAACAACCAGATCATCCTGGAAGTGACTCTTTCCCCAGGAGAGATTTGAGGCAATACCACAGGCCCAGCCAACACCTCGACTGCACCTTTGAGAGACTCTGCAAGAGAGCACTCAGATGAGTCATACTGGACTCCTATCAGACAGAAACTGTGAGATAGTATATGTATATACTGTAATAAACTCTTAAGTTTGTGGTAATTTGTCACACAGTGATCAATAACCAATACACATATCTATCTGTCTCCACATAAATTTGTCATCAAGAATATAAAGTATTCCATGACATTCCTTTTAATTGATGACTCTGAAATTAATTCATTAGCCTCAACTTCTTCCCTAGAGCTATACAGCAGTTGTTGACTATTTGAACTACTCATCATAATCTGCCTTTAAACATAACTTCCCATTTTTATTCTTTATTTTGTTGGACACTCTTAACATGCACACACATACACATACACACTGCACATATCTATTGCTCTAACATTTTAAATTTGTCATTATTAAATTTGTCATTATTAATTCTTCAAGGTACAATATGGAGAATATTCTAGATCCCTTTATAAAATATAATAAAATATTCTAAGTAACATTTGTTTTGTATATCAAACCAGTCACCAAGTAAATATCATGTGGATATCTTTAAACTTTGAAACGTTTCCTGATACTAGACTGCAATCAACTACAGTGTCCATGAAAGCCAAATATTTTTTAAAGCCCTGTTGTTCAAATTAAATCTTTTAACCTGAATAGTCTTAATAAATGTTGATAAATGTAAGAAAAAAAATGTTAATTTTCCAGATATCATAAGAGAATTTAAAAGATAAGTATTTCTAAAATATAAGCAACATATCCACCAAAGCTTATTTTTATATATATAGTTATATATTGTTATATACATATATACACACACATATGTATATAATACTGAAAAATAATGGATAGTGGAATGACAAAATATTTGAACAGAATTATTTACTAAATGACTCAAGTATGAATTATGAGCTATTGCATCTCACTTCTTAGAGGAACAATGTTTGATGACCCAATCCCAGTGTAAAATTTTCTATTTGATAGACATGTTTTTGGATTCATTTTCATTAACTTCTGATATTTTTAGCCTTAGCTGGTAAGTAACATATTGAACATGTGCTTGGATATGTTGTCAGAAAATCTGATTTTATCTCATCTACGAGGTGGTTTTCGTGTTAATTTATATTCTGAAACTAAGGAATTAATTTATTTGAATATGTTTTGATTACTTTTTGACAACTGAAAATGCTTATTTTGAGTTCTTTTGGAATATTCATCTGGATGTTTGGTTTTATAGCAAAATAATTAAAATTTTTTTCTATAAAACTGTCAATCAGCATTAGCTTTTATATGTTGATGTAATGTCTACAGTTGCAAATAATGCAGTAGAATTCATGCCTATATTACTTTATTCATTAGTGATATTTTTCAATTTTCTCTATCATATTTACAATCTGAATCCATTTGTATTACATTCTCTGGGTCTTGTTCATAAATTCACAGATGTCCATTTAACTACCAACATGTTTTTAGATATGTACTAGTTGCTAAATATAAATATATATAATACAGCATATCAAAATTTGTAAGGCATTTTTCATAAATGTTCAGGTTTAAATAAAATAAAGTCAATATTAATAAAATAAATATATAACTTTAAAATTAGAACTCCGAAATATGTAGAAAGAAAATAGAAGGAATCAAATGATACAGCTAAGAGCAGAGATAACTGAAACAAAAATAAAGATATAAAGCAAGATACCAATTAAATATTTGTCTGCCTACCACATTTTCTCTCCACAAAACAAAATAAAGCAAAATAAAAACAATACAGAGACCTGAAAGAAAATTATTGCAAAACTGATGAAGGAAAAATAAAGTCAACAATAATATCAGAAATGAAAATAGAGACATAATTACAGGTAAATAGGGCCAGAATTACAGAAACACAGAGTTTAAAAAGTAAATAAGAAAGTATTATGTTCAAATATATGACAGTGAAAGTTAGGTGATATAGATTAATTCTTTGAAAAACATTACCTATACTTATTCAAGATTGTAAAGAACATTATAAAATACTTTAAGAAAGAAAAAGTACAGGCCTATCTAGGGACAAGGTAAGAATGGAAGCTTACATATTTAGCAGAAATAAATTCAACTAATAGAATGTTAAATAAAATGTTTATTTTTCTACCATTTTAATATCAAAATAAAAACTATCTGTAAAGATATGACTAATATATTTAATATAATTATGCATCATATTTTCTATTGATGGAGCATTGACATGATGAACAAAAACTGTACATTCTAACATTATAAATTATTTTATATTTATTCCATAATATTTATTTTTATTGCTTTTATTTTAACCATGATTAATTTTATTGTTATAGTCAAAATTTTTACACAATCTTTGTTCTAAATGCAGAAGTACTTAAACATATTTTAATGCAATTATTGATATTATTAATATTAAACATATACACAAAATAATTGTTGACATTATATTCAAAATTTGTTTTACTTTCTCCCAAAGAATATGACTTACCATGTAGTTAAAAATTTTCTATTGCATCACTGAACTTTTTAGCACTTCTTGCTTCTTATATATGACAAATTTAATTGTTTTAAAAAGATTAGTTATCAATCTCATGTTGTATCTGACAACAGTTTAATGTCAAATTTGATATATGTTTTATTAATTTGTACTATCTTTGAATATATTCAGAAATCACTGAATACAATCTTTAAATTATTTCAAAGACTATTCCCTGATTCTTATCCTGATCAGCATGTTACTCAAAATTCTCTCTAAATTTTTAAATAAAAGTGTAAACTATTAATCTTGAGGAAAGTTTAAAATTATACAAGAGTTTTAATGTAATATAGCCTGAGAGAATCTAGAATCATATAAACTGAGATTATACTGGACTTCTCAAAGTTATTTTTGGGAAACTTGGGAGGGAGTGTTGTTAATTATTCATATTTTCTTATGGTTCTCTAAGTATCTCTTTAAATTCTCCTGTTTTCTTTGTTTTTCAGTCTCCTCTTCACTTTTGCAACCTTGACTGCCATCTCCCACTGATATTCTTTATGTTTTTGTAGTAGCCATGAAGCTACAATAAAGGACCCAATGGTGTTGTGTCTTGTAATCTAATAATCTAGTGCATTGGCTGTATTATCTACTAACATAAAAGAAAACTCCCTTCCTCTATACTTTGCGACACAAAGTCCCCATTTATTATGCTCTTAAGCTGCTTAATACTGATGATGTCTTAAATTGGTTTTACTCAAAGTATTCACTCCATAAGACTAGATAGGAAGCAAAATCCATAAAAGACACCCCCATCCAAATATACAAGAGTCTCCATATCATCATTTTCCACTAATATCTAAATCTTAGGATGATAATTTAGTTTTAAGGGAGAATTCTTTCTGCAAATGTATCTAGAAGGCATGTTGAAAAAAACATAAAAAGAAAACAAGTCTGGAACATATGTGAAATATAAGTAAGTAGGAGTGATTTCAGTAATTATGGCAAAATGAAGGACACAGCTATTTAATCCCTCATTTCACATGGGGAAAATGGCCATAATTAATTTTATTCTATTATTGCCTTTGTCTTGGTTGCTCTAGTCTAGTAATGATGAAATGCAATAGCTTCTTCATTCCACCAAGGGGGCATTTATTCCTTTACTGAATCTGTCCTATAATCCGGAATGGCCCCCTCCTGATTAGAAGTGGCTCTGTAAACAGAGTTTCCTTCAAAAGAGAAACTTGAGTACTTAACATAAATTTCCAATTATGTCTTACATTTTAGAAATGTGAGTTTCACTAAGTTTACAATGTTCCAGTGGTCTTTTTTAAAGGTGAAGTTCTAACACTTACCTGAGTTATTTTTGCATACATACACTGATGATCTGGTAATTCTAAATAATTTTCTTACCCTTCTTCAATTACTGAAAAGAAATTGAATAATGATCTATTATTTTATCAGGTATAAATATACATTCTACTGATGTTTAAAGCAAAATGTTCCTTATTACATATCTAATGAAAATTATATGATTATTTTATATATGGGACTGTGCAAAAGGGAAGAAGGCAGAGCCATGGTAAAGGAGAAATCGTGGTCAAATCCAGAAATAATAGTTCAATTAAAATCAAACTTATAAACAAATAAGCAATTTATGTTTCAGCTTTGTGTAGAACTTAATAAGTAATAGTCAATAAATGTTGAATATTCAGTAAAGCATAACATGTAAGAATGGAACAAATTTTGGTTTGTCTTGCAGCTCTGAACTTAGTGATATTGGAAATATGCCATAATCATTTTAAAGTTTATGAATGTCCATTGTTTCCAATGTTAGAAAGTTAATGTCAAAAGTGGAAAGATTTAAAATGATATAATGATTCTAAATAAGAATAGAATGGGACATAATATTTAAAATAAATAGGCTAAGTAAAGACAGGTATAGACAAAGAGGAATAATGGAGATTCAGAAAAAAAATTTGTGTAAGCTACAAAGTAGGGTATTATAACTGAATATTAAAATAAGCAAATTTAAGATATGAAGGCATTATAACCTCACCTAATACATGAAAGTAGAAAATAATTGCCTCAATATAAACATTTATTTCAAAAACAGTAATAACATTTTTTCATATATTATGTGGATTGTTATTGGGTAGGTGATGCATAACTAGAAGTTATATGAACTATTTATGCTGTTCATTATCTCATTGTGTAGAAACAGTAGGATTTTATTTCCCTATTGGATATAAAGGAAAGGATGCATCCATCCCAATACAGCAGAACTAGAATACAACGAATCCCTGGTGAACCAAGTTTCGTAATACATATTCAGCCTTAGAGAGTTCATACATTTTTCTATGCTCACCAGACTCTGCCTCAACAGTGCTATATAACTTAAAAGTGCAGTCTTTTGAACTTTTTTAAATTAAATATTATTAATAGATATAGTTTTGAATATGGGTTTTTTAATTCTCCATAATTTATATCATAAAGTTTGTTTTCTTTGCATAATTGAAACAAGCAATTATATGGAGGTGTAGTTTTGAAGAATCTTTTAAAATGTACATTTATCAAAAAGAAAATTACTATAAATAATAGTTTTAAAATTATGTTAAAATTATGCCCATTGGAATAATTGCATAGTTTTATCAGTTAATAACATTCTACGTATGCCATTATTTTATCATATCATAGAACTATGTCCCTTATTTCTTTGCATCATTCTGTTTAATAGATAGCATCTGTACAAATAAGCACTCTACTCAGTTTGTTAACCAAAATTAATTCAGTTAATATCCATTTAGTTAATGACAAATCTGTTAGAAAACATTGCAGGTAGTAAAAAAAGAAGAAAAAAACAATGTCAGTGTGAACAGTGAAAGAAATATAATGCTGATTATTGATTAACTGAAAATGCAAAGATGCCACACAAGGGAGGTAATGTAACCTAGACATTAGCATCTTTAGGAAGCTTCGACCTCCATGGACTGCAAAGAGGGAATGGTGCTACTGGAGCCCAGAGGCCAGCGTCACCTGATACACTTGAACACGGTGAGTTTGTCTCACTTGAAGCAGATCTAAAGGAGACACAGCCTCTGCCAGAAATGCCTCCTGAGACAGAGCGAATAAGGAAGAAGTAGTTTGGCTACTCTG
The DNA here is from genome assembly GCA_030015415.1 of Cynopterus sphinx. Classification (NCBI taxonomy): domain Eukaryota; kingdom Metazoa; phylum Chordata; class Mammalia; order Chiroptera; family Pteropodidae; genus Cynopterus; species Cynopterus sphinx. The sequence goes on from CM057380.1 coordinate 16,307,284, forward strand.
GTTCTCCAGCTCTCCAGCCCTTAGCCAGCTTTTGTCATAGACAGAACCCAGAGAAAAGCAAAGTGACATGGGAGATTGGGAAAGAAAACCACAAAGTTCAGGCTGGTGAGACACCGAGCAGAGAAAAGGAAGGGCAAGGCATAATTATGAAGGCCAACATACTCTCAGATTAAGTGAAATTACAGAGAAATATGCTCATTTAAATTCTGAGAAATGCACTATGAATATAAATTAAACATTATAAAAACAAAAATACCTGAAATTTTGACCAGCAACTCAAAGCCCTCACCTTAATTAAGGAGTTAGACCAAAGAAGAACAACCCAAAATGAACATTATAATAACATGAAATAACTTCAACTCTTGGGATGGTTTATATTCATGGAAGTATTTGGTTAATAGAAAAAAATGTGCTATGTTAAAAATAATAAAATAATAAAATATCATTTATCCTTTCTATATATACAAGATATTTATTTCATTATTTAATTTTAAAGACTGAAGAAGAGGATTTGTTTGTTGATTATGCCTTTTGCTACCTGGGTGTCTACTGGCAAATAAGTTACATCTCTGAACTTTATTTCCCTACTATAATAATTCCTGTTCAATGTATTTTACAGAAGTGTTGCATGTTCAAACAGAAGATAATACACTTTAGAAACTACAGTCTGTTAAATTATAAAACATAGTTTTTAATATTTTCATCTTCATCAAAATATAAATATAAAACAGGCTTTTTTAGATCTTTATTAAAATTTACACAGGTCTATTTTTTGTTGTTATTGTGATACATCTTGTTAATGAGAAACTATTGAGGTCAAGTTACAACTGCCTAAAGTAAAAAAATATATATATTTTTTTGAAACGGGGGTACACATTTGTCTTGAAGGATAAATCATGTTTATGTTGGGGTGGTTTAATAATTATGCCCTTGAATCATTTTATGACAAGTAAATATTTTATGAAATTATATTTTTTCTTATTGTAATACAGAATTATATTATACTACATATAACAGATTATATATATTGCCTTCTATAAAGTCACTTTTACAAATAAGTTTTTGACCTCATGTTGAAATTTTGTGAGTATATGTACGTGTGTGTGCTATTTCCATGTGAGAGAGAAATCTGGCTTAGCCTTGATCCTAGATATTAGGACACCTTAAATTCATCTAGTGCTATTAAAGAAGTATACTTTAAATCAGTTTGATTTTATCAAGGCAATTTATTTTGCCCTCATACAAATGTAGGAATGATTTACAGTGAGTGTCTTTATCTCATAAAATAACTAAATGAGTTTTCTGCTTCAAAAGTACTTAAATTATACCAGTTTCTTCATTTATTCAACAATTTATGCTTTTAGCAGTACACACATATTATCAGAATCTGTTCATTTAGGTATCTTTTTACGTGCTCATTGTTTACAACTCAGTTCAATCTAATTGCTCTTTTTTTTTTTGTATTTATAAGCCTGGTTGGGTATTTAGCACCAAAGGTTTTATCTACATCACTATTATCATTAATCACTTGTGATTTACTTGACTTATGCATTGTTATGGCCTTCATTTTATTTGCTGTCCGGTCTTTCTTTGGAAGTAGCTAAGCCAAGTGTTTTCAATTTAGTGTAGCTTTTTAGTCAAAGATCCAAAACTATTATTTCTTTCTGTATTTGAGCAAATAATCTTGTACATTTTCCACTGTTACAACCATAAAACAATGTTGCTGGCTAAATAGCGAAAGATAAAAGTCAGTGAAAAATATCACAAAAATGCTAATGAAGCAATAAAACTTGGATATGTTTTTTCAATAATTGAAAATATCTCTCAATCATAATTACTTGTGGCTTTTTGTCATGATGGCACTGGGAAAGTCACCTTTTTATTTTTATTTTTGGTTTCTGACAGTGACATGTCCTACAAATGTGGATAGATATGTATCAGAAGACAGTTACATCAATGAGCTAGGAGCAGTAGCTGACACATGTTAAGAAAAGCAGTAACTGTTCTCTTGAGTTTAAATAGAATATTTTTGGAAAATAACACTAAAACAATATAAAGGGCACACTGTGGCATCTTTGTAACTTACACTATTTTTGTAAATTTTGATCTGTCACATCAATAAGTTTTGAAATTTTGCAGTCATTAATTCTTAGAATTACAGGCAGGTAGTAAGAGAAAATCTTGTCCAATTTCCTTAATATAGTGATGAAAATATAAAGAAATTTGTTCTTATGCTCTTGAGCTCCAGGTGTGAAGGTGACTTGCCTAAGCTTCGAACAGATGCCCAGGCATCAGCACAGAGTCAAAGGCATTTACCAGGAGCTTCTGTCTGGAGTCTGAGAATCATCCACTCTGTCGACACGCAGCTGGTCTTGGGGGTTATCAGGGCAGTTATTTCCAGGTTTCCTAAAAGCCAGCAGAGGCCTCTTTAACCACCTCTGCAACAGCCCTGCCATTGGTTGTGTATAATAAATTTTCTGTAATAAATTTATTCTCACTGAAATAATTAGAGCAGTTCCATTTGTTTCTGAAATAAATATATCTTATACACTTTAGCTCTTTGATTATGTGTCCCACACTTTATTGAAAGCAAGGATTGATTTAGATTCATTGGGTTTTCAGTTAGAATACCGTAAATAGAAAATAAGTATTGAAGCCGTTTGCAGTGAAAATGTTGCATTTACATTACCACATATGCAACTTTAAAAGGAGTATTTATACAAGAATATATATGGATTTCTATAGTGTATATAAATATAAAATGTATTTTGATATTTCACGTTACCAAATTTTCTGGCTCAGTTAAAGTCTATAGTATGCCCTTAAATTTATTTATGTGTATTTATACATACGCACACATGCACGTTATATTTATATATATAATTCTAATATATATTATTAAATAGTTATCATGGACCAAGATGCTATCATGAATTCTTTTTACTAATTAACTTATTTAATTCTCAAAGCAGTCCTATTTGTATATTATTATTTGTTCATTTTGCATCTAAAAAAGTTGTTGAAGAAGCAGATTAATTGACATTTCTAAATTAACATTTCAAAAATGGAAATTAAAGCTACTCATCCTATCTTTTTTAAAAAATGCTCTTACCACCAGGCATATTACCCCTCATAATGACTTTATTGATGAAGAGTTTGTTCTCAAATCTAATTTAGGATTAGAGTTTACGTCTGACATTTATTTTATTATATTTTCTGCAGACACTACTGTCAGTTATAAAATATATTTTATTTATTTTATGTCAGAAATTAAAATATAAAGCTATATATATCTGCTGGTAAAGAAGAGGAAAAAGAGACAATAAAACAAGAAAACCCCTCAACAAGAACAGTCACAACAGAATTTTGATTGAAATTACATTTGAGAAACTGAGTTAAAATTTTATTTTGAAAGAGATAGATATTAAGCATTGTTCTTTGAAATTTGTATTAGAAATTTTTCTAATATATATTTTGAAAACCAAAATATTGATCTTAAATAAGAAGTATGAGTTTAGAATGCATAGATCTGTTGACAAATTAAAAGCCCATGGCAATGTTGCTATTTATATTTCTCTTCTCCATGGCATTTATAGGAGTAAAATAAAGTGATCCTGGAAGCATCCTGAGATTAAGAACCAGTGGAAGCACTTCTGGAAGAAAGGCATTATCACAGATGACACTTTTTAAAAGAATCTCATGTCACCTTCAATGGTGCCATTGCTTGATGGCATGTATCAACGACAACTAAACTACTCCAGTCATAGTGGAAATTGGGAGAACAGACAGAATTACAAGCATCATCTGTTGGCTGCTTATGAGATTTTTTTTTTAAATGTCACCTAGTGCTTTCTGCTTAACCTTCCATTGATGCTTTGAATAATGCTATAATTCTAGACACCTGCTCCTTGCAACAACAAATCCAGGTCTCACAATGTATGTGGGACAATATATGGGGAATAATTTGTTGACTCTCAGCTACTGTGTCATTTTCCCTGAGGAATAGCATCATGATACATTATTCAATGCTATGTTTTCCTAATACTAAAGTTCACATAACATAAATATCACAGCATTCTTTTCTCTATTTTGGTTTTCTCATCATCTTAAGGTAAGGATAAATGATATTCTCTTATCCAGTAGTCCCATGGGTTTCCCTGTGATCAGGCCCTGCCACATTCTAACCCTTTTCAGAAAGCACTGTCAATTAAAAGTAAGTGAAAGTAACACTATTATTGGGCTAATATTGGCTTTGTTCTAAGTTTTATTTTATATATATATAAATATGTAGATATATCATATATATATAAATTACATTGATATATTAAATATATTTATATACATAAAACAGATCAAAGTTATATATATGTTATATATATATGTTATATATAGCATTATATATATATATGTTATATATATATGTTATATATAGCATTATATACCATATATATATAATTTTATACAAATTATTTGCTACATAATTCACAACTGACTAACTATACAAATTATTTGCTACATAATTCACAACTGAATGTGGCAATTTCTTCCAATTCCATGGCTGAAAATCTCTGAATTAAAAAATTAACAATTATCATGTCCTATGCTTTAAAAGCTGAAATACAATAAAGGCAATAAAATGTTGCCATTAGTAACCATAAACATATTATATGACTTAGCATGCCTATTTTCTTGGTTCAGTGAAAGCTGAACCAAAATAAATTTAAAGATGTCAAGTTACCCAGATATTTTCCTATCTGGAAAAAGTAAGCCAGAACATGATGTTATGTAATGTTTGAAAGAATAGCATTTATACACTGTTACTTTTTTAACAAGCACCTTAAACTTTTATGATTATCCTAAGGATACTTTAAAAACATTATATTCAATTTTGTCTTATAAATTTATAAATATAGTATAAATGCATATTGTATACATTATTTATATATTTATGCATACATACTAAACAGATATACATATATACACACACGTGTACATATGTGTGTGTGTGTATTTTGTTGTACTAATACAAGTAGTCTTTGAATTGTAATATACAAAATAGCAAATTGTGAAATACTTTATAGGGTATCAATATGGTTTTAACTTGCAAAGTACCTTATTTTAATTATATTATTATTTGAATTAAACTGTATAAATCACAGATAAAAGAAAAGCAATATGACTCAAGAGAAAAAGATTTAAAGAAATAGGAATAACTAAGAAATTTATCCAATGTGCAGTTTATACTATTTTGAGGTTCGACTTGTCAATTTTCAAGGTCTTATTTTCAGAAGAAAAGAAAAAGTATCCAGGCTATATGTAGAAACTATCCTTCACAGGAATGAATTTAGTTTTAAATACCACTTGAAACAATGAAATTAAGATGTGATTCTCGCTATTTTGAACAATAAACCAAGTATTTAATTACTGCATTATTCAGATGAAATATAATCAATAGGTAAGGAAGATGGTAGATTACACAAACAGGGTTACAAAGTTTTCCTTCTTCTCATTTTCCCTACAGTGTTTCTTCTACATTGTGCTGTCAAGAGGTAAAGTCTACTTTCCATTGACTTACAGTTAAGCAACATGACTGGGACAATAAAAATTTAACAAATATGGCACAATTAGAGATTTGAGAAGCCCTTACAGCTTAGTGCTTGTTCTCTTAATCCACTTGTAACCTGTAAGCAGGTGAATAACACATGCTAGCCTGCTGGACAATAAGCAATTGCATGGAGAGGGGTCCCAGTCAATAGCATTTTCAGACTGCTCCAAGCACTGTGCTGGCAGGAAGAGGAGGAGGTTATTAGCATGGCTGTGAGGGAGAAGCCAGCTGCCTTTCTGAAGCTGTGACACTATAGAGCCATTCTTTAAGCAGTGGAGTCCAGCTGGCAGAGATGCTAGCTGGAGCTGCGTAAGTAGTGTTGGGGACGTGAATGACTGAGCCACACATTTAGAGGTGATTTGTGAAATCTTTCCACTGTGTACAGTGTTTTGTAAATGTGCTAAGCCATGGCGAGTCTGACCTACTACTTAGGTGCAAAGTGGCCAAGGCCCAGGTATACCCTGACCGTATCTGTACTGTAGTCAGTACAAATCTCTACCTTTCATAAACCAATTGGCCCCAGCCAACAACCTTACTATAAGGCCAGGTGCCGAAAGAACCATTTAATTTAGCTAAACCCCAATTGCCACTCTGCAGAATCATGAGTTAAATAAATGGTTGTTGTTAGAAGCCATTAAATTTGGGGAACACTATTTAGCAAATTTAACTGATTGAAAGCCTGTAGATAAATAATACTTCAAAGTGAATCACATTCAAGTTATCAGGATAACACATTACAGTGGGTTCTCACAAGACATTTTGTATAGACCAAAGCCCCTAAAGGAGCATGCACAGGCAAATTTGCAATGGTAGATATAGAATCATACACACACACACACACACACACACACACACACACACACTCACTCGTACACAAAACTTCAAAAGCGTAATACCTCACTGTTAGTCCTCACAAAAACTTTCATACAAGCTACATAAACTACAGAAGTATAGATAGGCAAGGTTATGCTTCTTTGATCTGAATTTCCAAACATAGGTTGGATTTACATTCACAATAGTGAAAATGAAAGAAAAATAGACAAAAAAATGTGAATAATAAGTGACTCAATGATTTTCAATAAAGTCAAACATAAATTATGTATCGATTTACATTACTCAGGAAAAGCCTTTCACTGTGCAGTTTATGTGTATACAAATATGTCTATGTGAGTGTACATATTTATATCTCTATTTATATCTATACCTGTAAAATTTTATGTGATAAAGTTTTAAGTATCTATGCTTCTGATCTAAAGATGAAAAGTGAAAGATCCTAATAAAAATATGGGAAATGTGTTTTTAACATTTTGTATAACTCCTACTTTTTATATCTCCTTCAAGACTTGCCTAAATTCATCTCACTTACATTTATGTTACTTATTCTCCTCAGAAAATGATTTTATTTTAGAGAGAGATAGAAGTTCTTTCTCTAAAAATTTTAAAACAAAATTAAATTTCTTATGTTTAAGAAAGGATTATACACAATAAAGAGGAAGACAATAGTATAGTTTGTTTTATTGTTGTTATTTGTTTTGCTTAGGCTGCTTTACTATTAATAAAATTTATATAAATAAAATATGTTTATCAAATAAACTCACCTAAACATAAGAAATGGATAAAAATTTAAGAAAAAGCAACATATAAAATAAATATATTTAAATAGATAACAGTTGGAACGTATGATTTTGCCTTACTGGATATCGCAATGATCATAATACAGCTATATAAATTCTATAACAAGAAAATTAACTATTTAACAATTAAAAAAAAAAGTAATGTTAGAAATCTATCAATTATAAAGCAATTTCTTGACTTGGGATCAAATTGTCATCCTACATTCATACAGAAATTTATTTCTGGAGTTCTAGGTCATTATACTAATTAAGTGTATTTGTGAGTAAAAACTAAACTATGTAAATGAACTACTTAACATTTAAATATAAATAATGCAGCACATAACTTCAATTTAATTTAAGAAAATACAAGATTCTTCAAAATTATGATCTATTATTTTATTTATATTTTCGGGCTTATATTTCATAAATTAATCACTTTACTGACTTGTGAATCAATTAAATAAAACATTTTATTATGTTTTATAATATTCAGTTTTAAAGACATTAAAACTGCAGTTCAAGCAGGACTTCCAGAAAGTGGACTAAGAGGCACAATAGATACTCCCCCAGCAAAATAGCCATTTAACTGGTGAAATCTCCGGAAATTGTCCAATGGCGAAATATTCAATTAAGAGAAAATCTAAGTATAAGAACAGCAAGTGGTCTGTGGCATTTGTGTACTGTTTGGAAGCTCTACCCCAGGACTCTACCTTGGGCAGCCAAGAAGATGGAGACACCCAGTTTGGGGCTATCATTTCATACCTGGAGGGTCAGATTGCCGACTTTTCTTATTACCCCAGCCTCACATTACAGAAGGTGTGATTTTGGTAGAGAGGACCAGGTATTTCTTTTCCCTTCCAGTCCTCACTTGTGGATCTGAAGCTTTACTCCAGGTGTGGCAATTGGAGAATAATTGGGCACTGGTTACCCTCACTCTATCTTATTCAAAGGATACAGATTCCACATCAGGAGGGGCAAGGAGAGAAGACCAGAGGACGCCACCCTCCACTACTTTTCTCCCAACACACTTGAACACTGCCCGTTAATAGAACAGCAGCCTCATATAGGAATGGTAGGTCCCTGCCTTCAGCTCTAGTGTGGTAGCACAGAAATTCTGACCAGAGAGAGAGAACAGGAATTAAGGATAAAGAGCTCCTCAGCTCTGCTTGAGGGGATTGACTTTATTTGGAACAGAGAGTGGAGAAATTCATACCTAAGGACATTGTCTAAAATAATGAAGATCTTGGTGGAAAGCTGTTAAGAAGCTGATGACAGCTCAGTGATAAAAGTAGAACAGAAGAACAGCTAGAAATCTAATAGAGACACTTAAAAAAAAAAACTAAGAACAGCTGTCTTGGGATCAAAGCCAATTAGGGAGTGGGAGGACTGTGCTCAGAAGCCAGGTCGCACCCACTCAGGAGTGATCAGAGAGGACAAGGGACAGAATTGAAAGCACCCATCAGGCTGCACACTGACTCATCCACACAGGGAAGAAAGTTCACTGCCACGAGGGGCTTAAACACAACTTCTGACTAAACACCAACTGAATAATAAGCTGCTCAGAGCCAGAGGTGACTCCAAGAGTTTAAAATTCAAGCTGCCCACATCCATGGCCACTTGAAAGGCTGTGTGTCTACAACAAGCTTCCCTCTCTCAGGAGCAATCATAGAGGAAAACTTAAAGCCTTGGCTGAATAGGCAAAAAAAAAAAAGTCACTTCCTTAAATAGTGATAGCAGTATTCAAGCCATGATCATATCCAACAATAAAGGATTCAAATCTAACTAGCAGAGAGAAAACACAATGTTTAAATAAGTGGTGACACAGAGACAGACCCTGGGTAGCCAGGCTAAAGATAAAAGCAAAGAAAAATTAACTCAAAGTTGGTCATAATCTAAATGTAAGAAATAAAATGATAAAACTCTTAAATAAAGAAGTAATTTCTTAGATACCACATCAAAAACCACAGAAGGCAAATAAATAAATTGAACTACATCAGAATTAAAATTTTTGCTATAAATAAAACTATTAAGAAAGTGAAAAAACAATAACTAGAAAAGGAGAAAATATTTGCAAATCATATAGCAGATAATGGACTTTTAGTCAGAATATTTAAACATTTTTTTATGACTTAACAATATAAACACAACTCAACTTAAGAATGGACAAAAGATTTCAATAAACATTATTTCAAACAAGATATATAAGGGGCCAATAAGCCTTTTTAAGAATTCTCAGTATCCTTAGTCACTGAAGAAATACAAATTAAAACCACAGTGAAATACTGCTTTGCACCCCTAGAACAACTATAATAAAATGACAGAAAATAACAAGTGTAGCTGAAAATGTGAAGAAATTAGAACTCTCATATGTTACTATGAGAATGTAAAATAGTGCAGCCACTTTGGGAAAGTTTGTCAATTCTATTTCTAGGTATATATCCAAGAGAAGTGACAACCTACATCCACACAAAATTTGTACATGACTATTCATATCAGCATTATTCATAACAGCTAAAGTAAAAACAACCTAAATTTTTATCAGCTGATCAGTGGACACTTAAATGTAAATATTCATATAATGGAATATTATGCAGTAATAAAAAATAAAATTGAGTACTGATACATGCTACCGCATGGAAAACCTTGAAAACAATGTTAAGCGAAAGAAGCCATTCAGGAAAACTGACACATAATACGCTTCTATTTATATGAAATGCCCAAATAGGTAAATATATAGAGAAAGAAAGTAAATTATTGCTGAAGAGTGTCAGGTTTCTTTTAGAGAGATGAAAATAGTCTAAGAGTATACTGTGCTGAGTGGAGTAAGTTAGAGAAAATCAGATGTCATAAGATTTCACATACATGCGGAATCTAAAGAACAAAATAAACAAGCAAACAAGGACAAACTCAGATACAGAGAACATTTTGATGGTTGCCAGATGGAAGGAGGTTAAGAGGATGAGTGAAAAGGGAAAGGGATTAATAAGTACAAATTGGTAGTTACAAAATAGTTATGGGGATGTAGAGTATAGCGTAAGGATTATAGTCAGTAATATTGTAGTAACTGTATAGTGTCAGATGAGTACTAGATTTATTGGGGCACTCACTTCATAAGTTATATATATATATAAGTTATATATATATATATATATATATATATATATATATATATATAATGACTATGTTGTATTCCTTAAAATAATATTTTATGCCAACTGTAATTAAAAAATAAAAAATTATTTAAAAAATTTAAAAATATAAAAAAAGAGTCTTATCTTTAAATAAATAAATAAAATAGAGATCAGTGTACTATATTGATTATATAAAAAGGTGCTATGGACTGAATTACGTTCCCCAAAATTCATATGTTGAAACTCTAATACTGAGTGTGATGAAATTTGTAGGTGGAGCCTTATGTGATAATTATGTCTATATAAAGTCATGAGGGTAGGGGCATCACGATAGAATTATTGTTCTAATAGCAATAAACAATAGGCAGCTCACTCAGCCATGTGAGAACACAGCCAGCAGGCACTGTCTGCAAGGTAGGAGGTGAGCTTTCACCAGAACCTGACCGTGCTGGTACTCTGTTCTGTTCTCAGACTCTCAGCCACTAAAACTGTGAAAAAATACATTTCTGTCATCACAAGTCTATTGTTATGGCATCCTGAGCAGATGAAGGCAATAGCATTAACAAAAATAAATAAATAAATATGACAAAATGCCAGAAACTGTAAAAGAAAAATAAGTAATTTGATAAATTAATATAAATTGTAAGGGGTAATAAAAATAATAAAAACAAATATATATAAAATTGTGAAATATAGAAAAATAAATAAAATTTAGACAATGATAGATGATTGATAGGCAAGCAGACAGACAGACATATTTGCCTATCAAGTTATCAAGTATAATTTTAGATGTATATGTCCCTCTCTAGCTAGAGTAAAATTTGATAATTTACAATGTGGCTAGGGGGCTACGCCATATTTTTTAACTTAAAAATGCCAAAGAATTTTAAAAGTTTATGCTATTCAGACTGTACAGCAGCATGTACAGATGTGTGTGTATGTGTATAGGGGTGCATTCATGTAAAATAAAAATTGAAAGCTTGATAACCTCTGCAAGATTATTTTAATATAATTTTTGAGACTTTAGAATATTCTCAATCAAAGTTATTAAAAAATATTTTCTCGTTCCTTGAATTCTGAACATGATTTAGATTACATGAAGATGAATAGCAAGGGCATTCTGGAGGATTCACTGCATGAATAGGGGGCAATGAATGCTACTACACAATTAGAGCCATATTGTGGATCACAGTGAGACTGGTGCTGTAGAAAGTTCTACGGATTATATAAAAATTGTGAATAGATAATGTAAACCTTACATATGAATAATGTGAATAATTCTTGTAATAAATTGCCCATTGTTATGCCCAAATAGAGAGTAAAACTTGTAACACTTAGAACTCAAGTAGAATATTTAATTTCTTTCTTGAATTTCAGAGTCCAAAAAATTTAACATTCAGACTCTCATAGTAGAAATATATGAATAGGTAGCTACAATCAAAATGAAAAATGTGTAATAATTAAATGAATTCAACAGTGCAGGCAATTGAGCTCTACTCCTAGCATTCACCAGACAACTCCAGTTTGCCAATGAGACATCTTTTCATCCAAGACCATAAAATTTCTTCAGTGTTTTCAATATTTCCCTACTGAGTTAGGGGACAGGCATATCTGAGAAGGCTGTGATCCTCAGTTGATTAGATGCACCATGCTTTCATTGTCTTGAGGTCTTCTACCCTGAACTAAACACGACTATGGAAGCTGAGTTCAGGCCTCGATAACACAGAACTTACTCATTATAGTTCATGTTATTCTTGTTTTTATTCTGTTTGCTCGCATGCAAAATCATTTCTCTTGCTCTCATAACTTGTAAGGACATCAGAAAAAAAGTCAATAAATTCAGGTACATAAAATCAGAAAAGAAAAACAACGTTGATTATAGTTCTTATAGATTGGCTAACAGGTTTTAGGTATGTGAGGAAATTATACAGTTATTACAACACAGATTCATTTATCAGAATATTACCCTGTTGCATAGAAAAACCCATGGATTCATCTTTGTTCTTGGAACTGAACCTACTTCTCTATAATCCTAGCAAGCCCCCATAAAGGTAGAGTCTTTAAGTTTCACCATTCACCTGATGCAGAAACATTACTTTAATGGACTAAGCTGATTAGTACTGGATGTTTAATCAGTTATGAGGCCCATATCAGTTAGATTTAGATTCAATTGCATTATATATCTTCAGGCTAACAGTTGTCAGAGGTAAAAATTGATTTCTTTCTAATAACAAGGTGTTAAGGAAGAAGACATTTTAGAGGTAAACTAGCTCAGGGTCTTTTGTCTCATTGCTCAATATCCTTAGATAATGCCTCATAATACAAGATTCACCTCTAAAATCGTGCCATCCTAACATACAATTCTAGCAATAGTAAGGAGGAAGTACAGGCATTCTGTATTCTACAGAGAACTTCACAGGCAATCTATGGACTGCTTTGCATCTATTACTTTCAGAACTTAATAGTAAAGCCATATCTACTTCAAAGTGAAGATATGAAATGGAAGCTTTATTCAAATTGGAAATGTTGCCGAGTTAAAATCTGTTTTGTCACTAATGAAGATGAGGAATGTGGCTATTAAGAGAACACTAATTGTCTCTGACCAGATTGCTATACTCTTTATCTGAAACACATAGCAAAGAGTAAGATGAAAACTAAATTTACATTTTTGAAGGGATAAACAAAGGCTCCAAAGACAATAAGCGCAATCATGTACTTAAGAAGTTAACAATCTGATACTTTTTGATGATTTTGACTAGAATAAATTGTAAATTTTCTAACCCATACATGTATTATATGTTTATTCTTTAAGATTCTCCCACAAATCTCAGTGTTTTTTATACTGGAGTAATAATCCCTGTTAGCTAAGATGATTGTTTGAATTTTTTTTTTTATCTACATCTCACATGTGTGGTAGGCAGAATAATGCCCACAACTCCACCCCTGCAAAGATGTTCACATCTTAATCCCCAAAACATGTAACTATGTTAATTTATGTGACAAGAAAAAAAAATGATTTTGAAGAAATGAATACATTAAAAATCTTGAGATTGAAAGGTCATTCTGTATTATCGGTGTAATTACAGTGGGGCCAATGTAATTAGAAGATCCTTTGTAAGAAGGATTCAGGAGTGTCAGCCCCCAAGAGAAAGAGGTTTGAAGATAGGGAAAGCAGTCATGAGCAGAGGAATGCAGGCAGACTCTGAAGTTGCAAAAGGTAAGGAAACAGATTCTCCTCCAGAATTTCCAGAAGGAAGGAATCTTGCTATCACCTTGATTTAACCCAGTGAGATTTCTAACATACATAACTGTTAAATATAAATTTGTGTTGTTTTAAATTAAGTTTGCAGTAATTAGTTACATTAACAATGGGAACCTAATACACTATATAACAAGTAACAAAGTTAACACAACTTCAATGTGCAAAGAAAACTTTGTTTCTTGATTTTCTGAAATGTAATTTTTCTCCTAGATGACCATCCTACCAGGATAAAGAAAAATGAATTTTCTAATTATTTACATTACAGTTTTTTCCCAAGTAAACTCTCTTTTAATTATTGCTCATGCTTTTATATCACTATTCCCCCCTTTCACCTTCTAATCATCCCCAAGATGGTATCTGGGTATATTGAGGACTTAAGAGATCTTATGGCAGTGGGGTTAAGGGGTGACAGATCCACTAATGGCTTATGGTTTGTCTAGTATTTTTTTTCCACTAAATTGGTATTTATGAAGTTGGACTGATCTTAACTAGCCATTCAGTCATAATGCTTGAAATCTGTTTGACTTTGATCGTGAATGTTGTGAGCTCTGTTTGTTGCCTCTGAATGTACTATCTGTGGACCCTCTCAGCTCACAGCTCATACATGATCCTTCCCCAACTTGAGTATACGTGAACTCCTGAGTTTTCTGCACATCACTCACAGTCTCTCAGGAGCCAGGAGTTTTTTCACTCATCTGAAGAATTATTACACAGAAAGATGAGTAAGTGACAGAAATCGTTTATAGAATTATATTGCTATTAACAAAAAAATCACTTCCTCACTTTACTTTTACTCTCTTCATGCCCAAAGTATGAAGAAAGTTCATTTAAGCTTTGTTTTCTTCACTTTTAAAAAGATGCTAATACAGTAATATTAGTGAGCTTTGAAAATGAACAGGAAGATAATATAATATCCAGCGGAGGAATTATATATGAAAGCAAAGTTTTTCAGATATTCATTTCATTTTCAACATAATTATTGATGTCATGGACTCCTTTCCCAATTTTACACAATCTAATTCTCAGTGTAATTATTAGTTGTCCTAAATGGACTCCTTGGCAACAAAGTCTGATATTTCCTGCCTCATTACTAAGTGCTTGTAAATCAATCATAATTTCAAATCATCAACTCTGTCTGAAACAAAATGCATAACAGTGCAATGATAAAGGATGCAAATTTGTTTAAAAATGCCAATTTTTCATGGATATTTTCTACTAATAGGTTAGACAAGTAGTACATTGAAAGCATGGTTTATATTCCTGTAGTAATTTTTAAAACATCCATTTATACTTGTCACCTTTGGAAAGCTCAATTCTGTTAGATGGAGCATAGAGGTTACATAAATTTAGTATTTTGTACCATGTTTGACTCTTCTTTTGGAGCAAGAAATTTAACTCCTGTTCTATTTTATTTGTAGAAACTTCCTTCTACATAAATACTCTATATTTAGGCAAAATAAAGGTTAAGGGTTTATCTACACCGTGTAAGAATATCAAATTTGTTTTTGTTTTTAGTAGAGTTATTTAACAAGAAAATTTAAACTAATAATGATATAAATGCAAACATTGCAGTGAGTTTAATTTGAAAAATGTACAAGTTACTTTTATATAAATAGGTATAATTATAAAATTCATAGACATCTCTCTCCTCCCTCCCTTCCCCAACATATACATATTTGCAAAAAACATATATTAATGTATATAAACAATATAATACATGAACAGAATGATATAGATAGAAAAATGTATGCACACACACAAACACACACATGTGAATGCTGTGAAATCTCTTTATTGCCTCTGAATGTGCTGTCTGTATGTGTGTGTGTGTGTGTGTGTGTGTGTATACCTATTTTTCCTTTAGGAACTGCTATTTCTAATTTTTTCAAGTTGCCTCTATAATTAATAAAGTTAACACTGTGAGTTATAAATATATATAAAATCAAGAAACAATTTAATACTAAATTTGAAAACTTTGAAATTTGTTTTATTGGGAATATAGTTCTATTTGTCTGTATACTATGGTATATTTAAAAGGTATAGATAGAAATATTTTCCATCATCATTTATCAACACTTTTTAAAAAATTTTTTTTGATTTTGATAGTAATGGCATCAAATAAATATTTAAAGTTTTGAAAATCACTAAGTACTATTGAATTTTCAAAATACAAATTATTTCTGAATCATTAGCCATCTGTCTTTTATTAAAGCTGTTGATTTAGATACATTTTTTCAGTGATAAATGGCAAATGAAGACCCAAAAAATTAACCAAAAAAAAAAAAAGATAAGGCATCTTCAGGGGTCATAAATTTGAAAAAAATGTTATTAGAAGAGTAGGTATGAGATTGTATGATAAACTGTGAATTATACAAGAAAATATTATACTATATATTACTTAAAATTAAAACATTAATAATAATAATGGAAGCATTTCAACAAGAATTTTTGCATGTACAATATTTGAAGATTTTTCTAGTAATCAATGTCAATGTTGAAAAAGGTTTATGTGTGAATTATTTCCAAGGTTAAAATGTCAATTTATCTACAAACAACTTTTTCTACTAGTTCAGCTAGAAACTCAACTTTTCTATCAATAGCAAGAATAAAATCAGATTGCTTCCAAGATCTGCCTCCTCTTCTAAAGAAACATTAGTCTCTGAAACCTGATTATAAAGTTCCTTTTGTTTAGGGCTTGATTCTATTCTCAGATATAAAGATGAATCAAACTACTGTGCCTTGGAAGTCAATTATGGTGCATTTCAAATTCAGCAGAATGATTTTTCAGGAGATTAAGATGTAGAGTTGTGAGGAAAATAAATTTTGAATTTCCATGGCTGTTAAAGATGTGAAATGGTTAAGCTTTCAGTGCTATCATAGCAAGGTTTTTCAAAAAGACCTGATGTTTTGTCAATATTGATTCAAGCTACTCGGTGTCACTGGAGTAAAAATAATAAAGTTCTGTTGCTTCAGGGACATAAAGAAAAAAAAGTTTGATTGATTCTTTCATTATCCAATGACAGCTATTATAAAGCAGAGAATAAAAATGGCAATTAGATGCTGGGTCTAAAAGGGAAATATATGAGACTGTGTAAGAATTCAGTGAGTGGAGACAGCAATCTAAAAATAAATAAATAAAATACTCAAAACTAAACATGTCTTACTTCAATGATTAAGATATTGTACTCATTTTCTTAAATTATAACAAAAAATCTGTATTTTTATTATGTATGGGTATGTTTAAAAGCCACATCTGAGTTTAATATAAGGTAAAGAAGCAGAACAGTTTTGCAAGACTAATTGAAAAATATTCAAAGACAGGATACAGTTTAAAATTTACAAAGAAATTTCACAAACATAATTTTATCATTTCATTAGAAATATGTTAGAAGCATGCTGTAAGTGTTCTATTTTATAGGGCAGAAATTCAGGGGCAGCAAGGTGATATTAATTTTCAATGATATTTTCCTGGAGAAAATACTGGAATCCGATATTTCCAAAAATGACTTTACATTCCATCTTCTCTCTCTCTCTCTCTCTCTCTCTCTCTCTCTCTCATAATAATTTACTTTTGACAAACTTTATGGAATAAATGTGCCAGTAAGAATAAAAATGAAGATACATGTATTCAATAAAATTGTTTAAGAATATTTTAAAAGGATATATATATGTACACATGTATATATATCCCATATAAATAAAACTAAAATTAAAAGATAAATTTAGTATGATTTATAAATAAAGATATTTTCAGTTGGATAAGTACTACATTAATTAGGTTAAAATCATGTACATAGCTACAAATATATAATCAATAATTATATAATTAGTAATCAGTAATTATATGACCTTAAAATACAAGAAAGGAGAAAATAAAAACAAAAAAGAGCTGGTCTCACCCCTACTTGAATTTAGAGATATTTATTCATTAATTTTACAAATATGTCTGTAACACTCACTCTTTGGGAGAGGTTATAAGATGCTAAAGATAGGCCTTTGAGGCATGCTTCTTTTTCTCAGGTCTGCTTCCACGTCTGGAAGTGTCCTTTCCCTTCTAGTGTCCTTTCCTTTCTTTTCCGCTGTTAAAAAAAAGACGCTAAAGATAACATAAGCACAACCCTTGCCCTCATGGAGGTTATAGTCTAATACAGAAAACAGACACCGAATAAACAAAGGTAACTGTTATCGAGATGAAGTATGAGTTGTTACTGGAATGTAGAGGATGTAAACTTTGACTGGTCTTGAAAATGGGGTGGAAGGGAGAGAAAGATTACTAAAAGAAAAATGAGCAGGAATTAACCAAAAGAAGTAAGAACAACATTTCTAGAACAAGAAATGTCAAGGTAAACCGACTGAGACAGGTATAGAAAAATTTGTTTCAGGAAATGAAAGAAGCCCAGCATCGGACATCTTAAATGACAAGTGCAAAAGAAGTTCAAACTGAGCGTGAAGAGACATACAAGAGTCAGAAAATATAAGAAAAGGACATTTAGTGTTTAGTGCTTTCCTTAAGGGCGAATGGAAAACATTGAACTATGTTAAGCAGCAAATCCACAAAATGGATTAGTGTTATTAACATAAAAGCTCTGGTTTCAGTGTGTGTAATAAATTGAAAGAGCCAACACAATTCAGTGAATTTCTCATTGGTAAACTGTGTTTAGATTAGTAAAGTCTATAGATGAGATTTTAAATCACACTGCTATGGAATTTGCCTCAATCTCACTTTTCTTTATAATCTTTTTGACATTGAGTTAGATGTTAGTTCCTATTTCTCATGATTATAGTATTATTTTCTTATAGGAAAATTAAGACATAAAATATTTCTTTATTCTCTGCCTATAACAAAATGGGAAAAGTAAAGGTATAACGAAAGGCCCACATATTTTGAGAAAGCTAAGAGAAGAATATTTATACATGAGTAATACTCAAAACTAACTTTGTACATAAAGTAGACAAGTAAAACAGGAATTTAGGGACTATCAAGTTTAACTTAATAAATTTCCCATCTATAGTCATTTGAATTTCTAAACTTAATATTTATATTTTGGGAAGTCTGTCTATATATAGGAGGATATGAGGTAATATGCAGAACAGAATGACCAGGTGAAGAGATTTATTGTTGATGCTTTATTATTTTCTTTCTAGATGGGAAATACTAGACCTTGTTGAAATGACGATGGGAAAAAAAAAAACAGGTGAAAACAATTGCAGACATAGAAGAAACTCAGAAACTTTTTCCTCATTTGTCTCTTATCACCATCACAAGTTGGCCACAGCACCTCTAGGCATCACCGCAGACAAGGCAGAAACTGCCTCTCCACAGTACATGCCATGTAGATTTGGGGTTAAAAAATAAAATTCTAATTATTCCACAATATACTGCCTTTTCTCTCACACTGACCATCACTGAGTCACATTCTGCTTCTATAAACCTGTGGTAGTAGTTAGCAATAGGCATCTTTCCAAAGATGAGTAACTATCTACCTTATGTTCCATTAATTTCCATATCAATTCAGGCAACATTGTCCATTTTAGCACACAAGCTACAAATATACAATAGAAAAAAAATCCAATGGAAATTATCTCTTTCACACATAATCCTCAGTTTCTAGTAAGAGGAGGGGTGCTCTGCTATGTGCAAATGGTCTCAAACTGTGGTGCTACCCCAGCAGCACATTGTCACCTGGGAACTTGTTATAAATGCATATTCTCAGATTCTACGTGGGCCTAAAATCCAAGAAACCACAGTAATCTGTGACTGAACAAGTTCATTGGGTGATTCTGATGCACATTAATGTTTGAGAAAAACTGCTGCTATGCAGTCATTTAGGAAACAAAACTGACTCTCAGGGTCAAGTCATCTTCAAACAGTTGATGGGAAAACCACCAGCTAGAAGAAGCATGAGAAGTAAGTTTTCTAGACGAGCCTTGGGATGGGCAGGTACACCTTCCATCACTTTCTATGGGCTAAAGGTGGTCATATGGCCACACTGAACTTTGTTCACATTCTATTGTGCCTTACTCCATCCTGTTCCTAGGTTTCCACACGCGCTACTCTTGCTTATAATGTTCTTACTAACTCTTCAATTTTGTTATTTACATTTCATTAATTACTACTCATCCTCCTCCAGATCCCATTTCAAATAGCATTTCTCAGTGTATTATACCTTCTTCTTGCATATGCTCATGGTACTGTGTTGCTGTTATAATAACAGTTATGGTTTGATGTTATACCTTTATGTTTATAAGTATTAGGTTATTATATGTCTCCTCTATTTGAAGTTTAGCTCCAGGTCTGGTTTTATTCACCTAATATCATCACACCTAATACATTGCCTAGAAATATTAGAAACATTAAATTCCTTCTGATAAATAGACTTTAAGGATTTAGTAGTGCCATGTATATGTATTTGAGTTTGAACTTGCTGTACATGCTTCATATAGGTGAAAATGTTTAGAAAGAATCATTTTCACAAAAATATTTCAAAATATTGAAAGTATTTGTTTCAAACAAAATATTTGTTTTTTATACCAAAATGAAAAATATGATAAAATATAAATGGCAGATATTACCCACATTTGTTTTATACCCCTTTTCTTTTGAAGTATATTATCACCCCTTTAAATGTTCTCTTAGTGAATCTCTTCTGTTTTTTTATGATTAAGAAAGCAGCTGCACTTCTAAGCCTAACTCTTCTCTTTCAATTTGAAACACCTATGAAGGTAGGAATAACTGAAAAATAGTTTGCCTAAGAAAATAATACTGAATTTTGATGTGAAGGAGAAAAAGGGAGGACATTTAATGCTAAGGTTTGGAGGCCATTCTGAGTGAAATGTTAATTTATACAATCTCTTTAAAGGGGGAGGGGTTATACTCCTTTTCTCAGCTCTCATTTCTCTGAATCTTAATATTTATAAAATGGGATGGATGATGTCTACAGTCTCTGAAGTTCAGTTTCCTATAAATTTGTATCAGACTGAAAATTTTAGTTGTTTCTGATGTACGACATCATGTCTCTAAATGTTCTGGTGCAAATCCTGAATACCAAAAGGCCAGAAACATAATAATGCTTATTATAACCATCACACATGGTGAAAATGTAAACTTGAAAAAAGTCAGAATCATAGAGGAGGACTGCTGTTTCTCAGACATCCAAGGCACTTTGACTTATTACTTAGCTCATAACAAAAATTATACATGAATTCCAAATGATTAGATATGAATTTCTTATCAAGATTATACTCTAACTAGTTAGCCTATTTTAAACCTATCATCTGTGGTGTTTTTTGATACCCATCATAGGTTTATGTAGAAAGGAAAGAAATGTCAGACTATGTTTATGTTTTAACAAAGGTGATAGAAAAAAGTTATGACACAATCAGTAGTTTTATTAGTTTTTTTCTGTTAGCAAAACTTTCCAAAGATGTGTGAATTAATGTTTATAGAAATGAAAAATATTAACCACATGAAATAGACAGCTTTATGATATCGTCTACCTACTCATGCATCAAACCAACAAAAAGCAATTTATAATTTTCTAGCTATGTTATATCATAGCAACCAAATATTTTAGCTACATTGAAAGTGACTACCGGAGCCATAATTTTGGTCACAGCCTATACCACAGTGATTGACTGCTAAAACCATTTGGATTTTACTCCAAAAGTCTCAATCTGTTTAGGTCCAGCAAGTGAAATAAATGTATCGACCAATTGGGATTTGAGTAACCAGAGCTTTACACTGACGCCTCTAACTGATGCTATATAGTGACAGTCTAGAGTCAAAGGGGAATTATTTTTCTACATAATCTTATTTCCTGTGCTTGTTGAATGTAGAATATCCTTGTGTAATCTATAGTAAAAAAGGAGTATTTAAGAAATACCAAGGGATACATACTGCAGATGACATTATGCAAGGCTAGTAAAAGGTAAATTTCCCTGAACAATGACAGAAAACAATTTGTCTTAACCATTTTTAAAACTAATTTAAATTACAGTAGATGATCCCCAAGTGATTGTCACATATTTGATTTTTGTACTTTGAAACCTTAGCATAGTTTTGGCATCTTTTTGTTTGCTGTCCCATTTGTATTACATACAAATTTTTTGGCAATCTTTGGAATATAATATAGTCTGTAATCTTCATTTTCATATCTTTTGTTTTCTTGGAATTGTGTGTATCTGAGACAAAGAAGAAATTATAAATATATTTTTTTTTGCTAAGATCTTGGTTATTTTCTAGAACTGCCAAAAATTACAGGTTTTTAAAAATAAAGAAATCTAAAAACAAAAAGCATAACAGAAAGTGTATACTTTATGTGGAATGCGAATGAGATGATGTAAATCATTTTAGCAAATAACATTTGAAAGATCTGAATAATTTCCAAAGCCATGCGAGAAACATATTAATTGTGTGTGTGCATGTACATTTAAATCAAATCATCTAATAATTTTTGATGACTTTGTTGTGCATATTTATTTATTCAGTCATTCATATGTTAAACAGATCTTGAAGAGTTTAATTGTATCAGACATGATAAATATAAAATAAAAGTCTTTAATGTAAAATACA
This sequence comes from Cynopterus sphinx, assembly GCA_030015415.1. NCBI lineage: Eukaryota > Metazoa > Chordata > Mammalia > Chiroptera > Pteropodidae > Cynopterus > Cynopterus sphinx. The sequence goes on from CM057380.1 coordinate 16,329,470, forward strand.
GTTATTAATGCCAAGTTGGCTTCATTTGATTCATGTTAAGAATGTTAGCACATTTTGTATATCACTTAGCTGATCATATATTTTTAATTCAAGGGATGAGACTACTTGATAACATCACAAAATTTCTTTAGGAGATAACAAAATTGTGTGTCTTTTAAATCTAAGAGGAAAGCAGTGATATTAATTCTTTCCATGGACCTCATCCATATGATTTAAAGAAACAATATTTTACATGCCTAATTATGAGGCTGAGATACTTCCTTCCTTGGGAATGTATACTGAAGTGAGACTATGTTGAAAATACCAGACAGTATATTAGACTAGTCTAAGTGATCACAATGAGGACCAGGCCAAAAAGAGGTCACAATATGAGTACAAGAAAGAGTGGCACATAATTTAAATTGATGCTTTTTATTTAACAGACTCTGTTTAAATAATATCTTGTCCTGCCACTATAAAAGAGAAGTGCTTGTTATCTACTGTCAAAATCAAAAGAGGCATTTTTATATGTCAGGAGGTGCCACTTTCTTTTTCTTCACTATTAAAAGCCATCTACTGTAACATGAAGCAAAATCTTTAAGCTTTCTAACACTCCTCTGGGCTCCCTCCAAAAAGCAATTTATATCAGCTGGCAAGGTCATTAAGGAAACTGGTCAAAATACAGGTGGGAAATGCAACCCTGCTGGGTAGAGTCTTAATGCTTCCATTTATCAGAAGCACAAGGTCCTATCAATGGTGTTGAGTATTAAACTTGATTTTCCTAGAGTCCCATGGCAATTGCCAACTTGAGACAATCTAAAATATGTTAGAAACGTAATATAAATCTGCAGTATGTTTTTTAAAAGTGTATATAAATGTATAAACATTTTAATGATGATTATGAGTATTTCAAAGACAATATGAAGCTAAATATTTTTTCTGCAAAATACTAGTGCAGCACATTGTATACTCACAGAAATTTTGAGAAGTTTTTTCTCTACTCACTGATTTCTAATATTCTAGGCTTCTCTGGGAAAATTACTAAAACACCCTGACCTAGATTTCATGTGCCCTTATATTGAGTTCCTTCCTGGTGGAGTAGAAGCCACACACACACACACACACACACACACACACACACACACACACTTACATATACTGAATTTTTTTTTTTAATTAAAGTAGCAACATTGTCCTTTTGTCCCTTTTGTCTTTTCTCAGAGATCCCTATCTGGAATGCCTACAGGAATGTTTCAAGGTCTTTCCAGGAGCTGCGTCCAGGTACTTAGGGCTTTGCAGAGATAATGTTCCTCATGTCAAAGGGACAGCTGTAACCAAAGCAGATTTCTAAAATTAGTGCCAGAAAAAATAAAATAAAATAAAATAAAAATAAAATTAATGCCAGATCTCCAGAAAATAGAGAAGCTAACATGAACTTGTTGTAAATTTTTTTCCCTTTTGCCTTTTTATTTTTCTCTTTAATACCTACTTTGCTGATGTGAACCTTCTTGCTGTACCTTGTTTGTTCACAGACCTCTCTAATAATAGTCTCATCGGTCCAGTTTCTCACTTGGGCATTATGCCTTTCTTTTCCTGGTCTCCTTGATTTCAACTCTTTCTCTCACCTCCATACCACAACCTTAAAAAAAGTAAAAGAAGCACACACACAGATATATTCATTTTTAGTCCCTGCCTTTGATCCCACTAGTTATTAGCTAGTTATAGCAACTAACTTTCCTCCAAAAAAAGTCATGTATACTACTAATTCAGATAAAAATGTTCAAGCCAAAAGTGATATACCTTTAAATTATATTTGCATTTCTGAGTGTGTACCATTAAGGTAGATAGCACTTTATACTTAAATTTTTCAGGTTCAGATATTTTGCTAAAAATGTGAGAGAGGTTATTTCATTGAATTTCAATGCCACAAAAGTCAAAATCAAAATAAATATTCTGAGTAACAAAAACTAAAAACCTGTGAAATAGAATTCCAGACAGGAAAAAGAAGAAAAAGATTTAATGAATAAGATACAAAGGTGTTAAGTTGTATTGGATGACTGAAAAAACAAAAAGGTTAGTGGTTCAGGGCAGTTGGGAGGGAAGACTGGCGTCAGGATATGTCAGTTTATTTCCTCCATGAAGCAGTCACCAAGATGGGCTTGGACATACAGGAGATTTACTATAGCAAGTACCAGAAAAACATAATGAGTTAGGAAGCAGAAATAGGTGGGGGGAGCTATCAGCTACCCATAAAAGAGAGAAGAAAAGGAGGAGGATTGGCAGTCCCGATAAAGACTCAGCCATGTGAAGGAGTGACCCAGTGAAAGAGTACCTGTTTGAGGAATTGTGCACCAGGCAGAAATGGTCTAAATCTTATGCTCTTAATTGTGCTGCTGGCAGACTGGGACAAGCGTGGCTCTAGTGTGAAAGTTGAGGCTGAACCAAGGTTGAGGTAGATGGTGGCTTTGAGCCGACTGCCCTCATCACAGCAGCTCCTCTTGAAAGGAAATCTGAGCAGGATAATCATGGCAACCACACAGGGCTGGAAGTACCCATAAACACTTAGCTGTACATGAGATTTCAAAATTAGATATTGAAATGTGTTGAAGTAGGTAAAATGTTTAATAATGCTATGCTACTAATTCAATATGTAGCCCTGTTAGTGTTTTACAAAGTGAAACTGTATACAAACTTTCCATTTTTTTTTTACAAGTATAAGAGTTATGGTTTTTACTCATGGAGTTATGTTGTTTGACAAAGAGTGACAAATGAGAAGTGGAGAAATCTTTCAACACTTTTTTTCAGCGAAAAGGTTTAAAATACCCTACAAACTGGACTCAATGTATATTTCCTATCTCAAATCTTAACACCACTACAAAGGAAAATTGTGCTTTCATTATAAATTGTACTCATTATTCTCTGACTGTTTTTTTGCCTTTATATTTTTGTTTGATATTTCTTGCAGTTGGAATGTTTCTTCATATGAAGAAATCAGAAAATTCTGCATCTGTGAAGAATTCCTGAATTTTTCTAGAACTATCAGAATTTGATACAGTATTTAAGTCACATTTTTCTTATGTTCCTTATGTGGCATAGTTATATATGCATGTATTTTTTAATAGAAATTTGGCTTTATTTCTTGAAATAATTTTAAATAGTGAAAAACAGTAAGTGCATACCTTATGTGTTAGCTACTGGGCATAAACTAGAAAATATCAACCCTTCAATGAAAACTCAGGGACTAATAAATATTGACTAAGAGGCAGTATTAACTCAAAAACCTTTTATTTAAAAATATCGCTGTGACTTTACTCTTCCAGTTAAATCCTGTGCTGCAGCAATAGCCAACTTGTAGTAATTGACAACACATAGATTATCAGGAAGTGCCATTTATGAGAATTCATTTTTTGACCCTATCTGCCATGAGATTATTTCTGTGAAAAATACATTTAGGGTGACCAATGAATTTGGCAATGTCAAGGCATTTTGTAACTTTTCAAAAAGCAGTGTCAGTAGAAGCCTGACTAAAGTGTATTAAGCTAGAGGCTGTCGATCGTGACAATGAACCTGAACTAGAAAAGTTCCAGAAAGAGATAACCCACTATTGACTAGACGTAAAAATGCAGGCAAAGCCAAATCAAACAAACAGAAGAAACTACAAATAACAAAGAAAGAGTAAAATGTTTCATGAACAGGACTTACTAATAGATGATGAAATCTGATATGATTTAGATAGAATCAGATACCTTGATTAAGAGATAGAAGGGTAAATTCATTTGGATTTCTATAAAGGAAGAGAACACTTCCTATAGGAATTTATAATTACTTTACATTGGATGCCATGAATTAAGTATGGGTGGTGTGTATGTTTGTTGGAGAACTGGTGTGAACTGCATACAGCTGATCGGCTCACCATTTGGCACACACTGCATTGTTGAACTCTACATTCCAAACTTTAAAATTAAGCAGAAAATTCATCACTTTCCTTTTGCTTAACATTGTGGACCATGACTGGTTTGTTTTTCCTGTTCAAGATAGTTTGATTTGAATTATTTTCTTTCTTTTTAGTAGAAACAAAAAAAAACCCTGATGTTTATATGGAATTACTTATAAATTTATGGACAAATCATATTGGTATAATTTGTTGTGACTCAGTTTCTTTATAAGCCATGTAATGCTTAATTTCCTAAAATAATTAACCTACCTTAACAGTCAGACTGAATAGACTTAGCCTTTAAGTCAAATATTGGTCTTGGTGCTAATGCCTTACTAGCATTATAAGCAAGAACAAAGAAAACCACATGTTTCTCAATAGAAATCATGCCCTTACCTCTCCCTTAATAAAAGAGGGAGTCATCTTATGTTTGAGCCCCTCATATAATGATTATCCATGTTTGGTTACTTTGTTTTTGTTTTTTAACAGACTTATTGGGATATAATTTAAATCCACAAAGTTCACCCATTTAAAGTGCGAAATTCAATGGTTCTTACTATATTTACAGAGCTGTGCAGCCATCATCATCATCTAATGTTTGAATATTTTAATCGTCCTCTCAGAATAAACCTTGCATTGTTTAGCAGTCTCTCCCCATTTCTTCTTGATCCCCTACACCATTCTGTCCTAGACAAACGCTAATCTACTTTTTTTCTTTGTAGTTATGCCTATATGCAGTTATGAATGGATATTTCATCTAAATGGAATTACATAATATGTTTAAGCAGCTGTCTTAAACAGATAGGAATGTTTACTTTTGACTTAGGTTACTAATAGTTTTCACTTTTGCCACCTTTGGAATTGCTTATGATTGTGTCACTTTCTTTAAATTAATTATAGCCTATATTCTTCATAGAATACATATTATATAAATTAGTTATAGTTTACATTAATAGTTTTCCAGTATGAAGCTTTTGGGTTAAAGCACCCCAATAAATTTCTCTTTGAGAACCAACAAAGAAAAAGAAATGTTTTTAAATTATTACCTACATTTTTAAAAATTGCTCATTGTTTACTATTGATTAAAGAATAAAAACACATACAAATCTTAACGACCTAGATCCAACCTATTTCTTCTGTTGTTAATTTTAAATAAGGACAGGCACTGGCAATGATGGCCATACAGCCAGACACCAAGGAAGAATAAACTGGAAAGACTGAAAATAGTAAAGTCTGGGAAAGTAGAATAAAAATTGATTTAGGGAGATGGCCCAAGCAAGTGAATTGTGCTGTATCACATCATTGTCTACCACAGAGTATCAACTATTGTTAAGACACTGAAAACCTAAGTGGAAAGGGTGATTCATTCAAAGGAGATGAACCGGCATTTGTTCTCGGTAATCCCATGCACCTACAACGGGACAGTGGTGGCTGGGTAGGAAACTGATGGGTTTATTAGCATGTGCTTTCTCTTATCAAGGCCAATGTAATTACTAACACTGCTAGTTATCTGACCTGTCGGTGCCAGAGATATATACTGAATATTCGATATGGTACCATTCTTTAAAGAGCCCAGCCACTTAATGTCTATTGGATTATATAGAATCATAAATCTTGCACCCATTAACAGTAATAAAAAAGATATTAATTTCTTTCCATCCTGGAGAAAGCAGTAATTTTTTTTCTGAGGTTCATACATAGATTAGATCTATTTTACTCTCCTCTGCTGACAGTGTCTCTGCCAGAGCTTTTTGAGTAGCTGAGTTTCTGCAAAACTTCACCCTGGACCAGAGGACTCATTCATAGTTAAGAATTTTGACAATGGATGAACAGAAGAAGCATCCATTAGTTATATTTTATCCATAACCCAGAAGTTATTGGCCTGATAGAATGTGGAATGACCTTTCTTCTAAAATGTCAGCCTGAGGACAATACTCTGCAGTGTTGTCAGTTTGGACTCTGGAATGCAGTGTAAAGTGTTGAACCAATTGAGATTACGTGATGTTATATCCCCAATAGCTAAAATTTGAAGAGAAAAAAAAAGAGTAAAAGCAGAATTGACTCCACTCATTTGCACTCTCTGTAACTGATTTGAAGAGCTTAGATTTCCTGACTCTTCAACTTTATGCTTCAGGAGCTACATGGCACCTGAGTGGACCACGTCAGAGAGAGGTATATTCCCACATATGAAATAAAAATTTCTCTTATTCTAATATTATAATTATTATCTAGTAATTCGAGGACTGATGCGGATCAAACATCAAGTAAAAAAGGAGTTACTAGGCTACGGCCCTCAACAATGATTATCAAGTAGCACTAAAATTGCTGCAATGTATGAGAGTGAGAAGCAAATTGTCTGAACTTGAGACATTTATTGTAATGCTACACGGTGCATCCTTGTCTGGTGAAAGCAGTAAACAGCAAGTGCAGTCATAAGGCATGGCAAACAAGGCTCAGGCACAGGTATAACATCCGGACATGCAGAACAACTGGCCAAGCATGTGGGAAATACAGGGTGGGTGGTAGAGAAGGAAAATGATTAATGCTCAAATGCCTTCAGAATACAGAATGCAGACTGTAGCTTGTTTCAGTAATCTTTCATTTTATGGCTTTTTAAGAGTTTATAGGATCCACTTGTCTTAGTTCAGGCTGCTGTAACAAAACTACCACAGACCAAGTGGCTTAAATAACCAACATTTATTTCTCTCAGTTCTGGAGGGCCTTAAATCTGAGATCTGGGTAACAACATGGTGAGGTTCTATGTGTGAGCCTTATTTCTGGTTTAGCTGCCAGCTTGCTATATCCTTACATTGTAGAGAAAGCAAGATCTCTGTTATGTTTTTTCATATAATGGCATTAACCGCATTCATGAGGTCTCCAACCCTGTGATGTAGTTATCCCCTAAAGAAGCCATCTCCAAATAGCATCGCACTAGGGATTAGGGTTTCAACATGTGAATTGGTGGTGGCAGAGACACAAACATTCAGATCATAGCATACCTGACGTAACAGTACACTTAATATGTGTGTGGATAAAAAAGAACAAGGAGTTCGTTGTAGTGTTGTTCGCCCCCTATCTGCTCACATCACTTCATAATTTACCTGTAACTTGTCGACAATTTCCTGCACGCTGACAGCTTCTTACTTCTAGCACCTGTATATCTCTCTGTTCCTCTACATGAGGGATGTCTTTGGTACCACAAGGTCATATTCTACTAACTCAAATCAATATAAAATTTTGCTTCTGTTCATCCTCCTTTGGCGACCCATCAAAAAATAAGGGACAGGAATCAGTAGAAAATACCTAGCCTCCCCAACTTCTTAAGGGACAGTTATAAGTGTTAGCTAGGCCGAGTTGTCTTAGCATTGCCCTTAGTTAATGAATTCTTTATTAATTTTCCTTCCTTTCATATATCCTAATCCCCATTGTCTCATTTATCCTAGGATCTCCTACCAAATTGCCTGAACTCGAGTGTTGACTTTGTGCTTGGAATTATGTATAATATTTGATTTATTATTTTGATGAAGCAAATTTTCGTTTAATATTATTTTGAGAATAAATTTTTGTGAAGCTTGTGTCATTAAAGTTTCAATTCAAATTCTCAAAACAATTATATTGTTTCAGAGATTGGAGTAACAGATGTCTCCAAAATTCAACACAAAAAACTGACTTTCAGTATTTTAGTTAGCAAGTGTGGTAATCAAAATAATACTCTTGTTCCCCCAAAGATGTCCATGGCCTAACACCAGAAACCTGTTATATTACATGATAGAGGAGAAGTAAGGTAGCAAATGGATTGTTTGCTAATCATCTGACATTAAACTAGAAAGAATATCCTGGATTACCCAGTTGGGCTCAAGGTAATCAAAAGGGTCCTTAAATGTGAAAGAGGAAGGTGGAAGAGTCAGTGTCAGAGTAATCTATGCGGGGAAGACATGAAACCTTGATCTTAAACTTATAGCCTCTGGAAATAGTTCTCCAGCTCTGTGAGAAAATAAATCATAGTTTCCATTGTTTAAATCACCTTGCTGTGTTTTGTTATGGCAGTCCTAGCAAACTAATATAGACTCCTAAATATTTTGCTATATTCCAGATGTAATAATATGTTGGTGTTTTTCCTTTACAAAATTACATTTAATTAACTTGTCACAATAAAATTATATTTTAAAAATGCTTTTCAGAAGTTGGAAATAGAGATTTCTTTTTCACTACAATGGATAGAGTTATAGATAGTTATATTTTCAAATAACCCTTTTTTTAATAATAGGATAAAATAGTATTATTTAGGACTCTATTGATATGCTCCAAGTTTGAAAGTCATAAATTTACTAAAGACATTTATTTTATCCTTTTCTCTCATGTGACCTGTAAAGCAAGACAATGTTGACATAACACTCCCGTCCCAAATTAAAGCAGCATAATTGGGCAAAATTCTTCTAAGATGGATCCCTGAAGCACAGTGTCTTTGCTAAAGCTGGGAAACAGAGACGGACAGACAGATGGATGCAGTGGGCATACAGGTAGAGGTTGGGATATGCCATTTTAGTTTTATAGGCAGAACAATCCTTTAAAAATTATTAGTCATTTGGATGTTTACCCTTATAACAGATTTCCTTATTTTGCAAATATTTTCAAAATGAAATATTTTGTAAGAGAAATATAAAATAACCTTACATTGTTCTTTGGAGAAATAACAATCTGGTGCTTTGTATATCTAAGTGCAGATGGTACAGACTAAAATTTAAAAGATCCATACCCTTGAAGGATTAAAGAAATAATATTTTGCCCCCAGTAGAAATTATATAGATGAAAGAGAGGACAGACCAGTGTCTAGTTCACTACTATAAGCAGCAGCATTTGGATGATGTAGTGATGTAGTTCACTACTATAGGCAGCAGCATTTGGATGATTTGGTTGTAGAAGATGTGCAGGAAAACATGCAGTGCAGTAGACACAGTACACTGATAATGTGTGCATCGAAACCAGATAAAATAATAAAATAAAATAAATAATAAAATAATAAAATAAAATAAAATAAATAATAAAATAATAAAATAAAATAAAATAAAATAAATAATAAAATAAAATAATAAAATAAAATAATAAAATAAAATAAAATAAAATAATAAAATAAAATAAAATAAAATATAAAATAAAATAAAAGAACCTTTCAGACTGCCACCAGATGTGCTGCAGTTAATAAGAGCCGAGGTTCTGAAGCATAACACCCAGAAACAGCTCGAAGTCAGGGGGAAAATAAAGTGAAGAACAAAAACCTTACATACAGTTAAACCTTCCTCCTCTTCAAATGGGATACCCTAAACTCTGTGCCAAGCCACTTGCACATTCCAGAGTGCACCTAGGTACACTCTTTGCCCTGAGGGAGGGCAGATAACGTGAAGTGACAGGAATCAGATCTCTCCAATTGTTATCCTGCTACAGAATTAATTATTATATCAATTTGTAAAGCTAAGATGACTGTTTTTTAATTAAAATGTTCTCTCGAGCAAGAATTTTACACTGGATTGAACATTAAATTTTTCTTTTTCTTCTTTGAATATATACACACATAGAGACTCACAGAAAATCTTAATATATAGATAAATCTCTCTATTTTCTTTCTAAATTTTATTTTGTTTTATTTCTCTTAGAGGAGAAGACAATCTGAACATTTCACTTTATAACAGAGTCAGGAAGCCTATCCACCAAGAGGCCCATGGGTGAGGCGGAAGAATCAAGGATAGTCTACAAACTCACTTTGCAGGCTGATAGGCTTTAGTGATCTTTCTTCCAGTGAAACAAAACAATAAACAGATATACATACTAAAATTTATATATATATATATATATATATATATATAGATAGATAGATAGATAGATAGATAGATAGATGATAGATAGATAGATTAATAGATATAGATAGATAGATCATCTATAATAGAAGTATATAGTATGAATGTTAAAATAATTTTTATATTATCTATTTTTTTCTCTTAGTCTAAGGAAAACAAAAAGACCCTCAGAAAAATAACAAGATAATTTTACAGACAGATACAAAAATAGAGGTGAATGTGATCAGGACAGATTGTCAAGACACCATAAAAACAACATAATTAACATTACAACTCATTAGTAGAGAAAATAAAATGTTTGGTGAAGAAAATAAAGACTGTTCTCAAGTCATAGGGGAGAAAAATAGGGGAACATACTTAATAAAAAAAAAGATGACAGAAGATGAAGAATAGAGCTCTAAATTAGAACTGTGTACAATTAACTTCTATTATGGATTTCTGAAGTATAAGAAAGATATAAATTCAAATTCTAATTTTCTCTTACAAATAGCTTCCAAAAGCCAACATTTATTTTTAGAATGTTTTAATATGCAAATGTATTTAGGAAATGCCTTTAATTTATTTTATTGAGGATAGCTTCTAAGCAAGCCATGAAATAGAAGAGGCAATGTTTAACGTAGTGTCCTTCCTACTATTACCTACTTTCTAGGGTCAAACATTTTCATGTTAATTTCATATTCATAATTCAGGTAGCTTCCATGATTAAAGATTTCAGAATATCTCCTTCTCTTCAAAAGCCTTCTGTTCTAACTTCTAATTACTGAAATACCTGCTCTTTGCTCTTAGTCATCTGAAAAAAAAAATTATATTACAATTGTATTATATGCAAATATTCCCTCCTGTATGCACACAAATAAAAATATGCATTTTAGTTCAGGGCTCTTCAGTGTCATAACACAGGGCCTCATATTTGCACACTAATTTCAATGTGACCTTTTGAATGAATCTTTCGATGAGAATATTTTCCAAAACCATACTTTTTTAGGAATATCTTTGCAAATTATAGTAAATTAGTATGTTTTAATGGCATTTCATCAAATTGTTTTATATTTTAAATTATTCTTTTACCTATATTTTTAACAGTTTTAAAAGATTGGATTGACCAGCAATGATTAGGGAAACCACAAAGTACAAAAGCATTTGTGCTTCTGTGTTCAAATGAGAAACTGTCGTCATTACACACACATACAGGAAGAGAGAGGGACAGAGAGAGACAGATAGAGAGAGATTGATTTTGTTAAGAAAGCAAAAGAAGGCATAGTCTTTAAAATACATGTTTGTTTTATCTATTTTTACTTCTAATAAAAGCATTTTCCTTTTGAAAAATAATTGTCTTCTCAGATAAAAGTGTAATAAAAATACTGAGCTAAAGTAATTTATATATTTCAACTTGCTATAATCTAGGGATCGATATTTTGGAGATTTTTTTAATCTCTTGTATTAGATACATTTCCTTAAGAATATGTCTGTATAAAAAATCTAATTGTTGGAGATATTCATAGAGCTTGGCATATGTTAGTAGATGGAAATTATGAACATAGTAATTAATGCATATTTTTCAAGCATATTTTTTCCTACTGGTTCATGAAAACAGTAATAGTATAACATTACTATTAAGTATTGAAAATGTCCAAATTATTTGATTAAAGTTTGACTTATATTTCAGAGAAAAATAGATTATTTTTGCAAGTCAACAAAAAATATAACACTTGATAAAAAAATTTATATTTAAATATTTAACAAGTCTACGGCCATGCCACCCTGAATAAGCCCGATCCCATTTGATCTCAGAAGCTAAGCAGGGTTGGGCCTGGTTAGTACTTGGATGGGAGACCACCTACGAAGACCTGGTGCTGTAGGTGAAAAAAATTTTTTTTATTAAATTAAATATTTAACAAAATATACCATCACCCTCTTCACTTTAAAAATCTGTCATCTGATATCCTATAAATTCACTGATGGCAGAGAATGCTCCTTATTTATTTTTATTTTTATTTTTTGATTTACATAGCGCATAACTTGTCATAAGTACTAAGTAACTTTGGAATGAAAAAAAGTGTTGAATTAATTAATAAACTAACTATTCTCTCACTGTTCACATATTCTTTCCTCCAAACCGTGCCCCTGCTCTCCAGAGCAACAAAACATTGTTGGCAAAATAGGAAGAGACATTAAAAACTTGATATTTAACATATTCATAATATAAAATGTAATTGAGTTTTATTGTAGATCATCAATATTTTGATTATTCTCTTATTTCCCTTATAGTCCCTCTTAAACCCTCATTTCATCTCATTACATAACCTTTATCCTTATTCTGCTGAGGTCATCTTCTACTTTGCTGAGTAAAGATTGAGATTACCTGTAATTAAATAGCTCATTAACTCACAAAATTTTCCTCAATGTTTAAATAACCTCTTATTATTTCATTCTTACCCCTTCTATCATTATAGGAAATATGAAAGAGAGAGAACTCCTCAAATACATGAATTTCTCTATTTTAATAAAAAACTGAATTCAGCCTCTTCTTTTCTAAATACATTCTATTTTCCCAAGATTGTGTTTATATCTATGTATTTTTATTTTTTTTTTATTTTACAAAGCCAGGAAATCTGAAATCATTATTTACTAACCCAGTGTTTTAATGCTCACATTAAATTTGTTTTTTTTTTTAAATATTGCTCTATTTCCTTAATTTAGCATTCAGAATCACAGTAAAGATTCGAAAAGCAATAGATTTTAAAGTTTAAATTTCAGAAAAAGTCATTAGCAAATCAACTATTTTGAAGAATTTCATAAGAATTATGGAAATGAGATGAAATTGGAATAAAAGAGAAAACAGATTAAAAACTGCATTCTAAATCATGCTCAGGAGAAAGCTACTGGACATTAAAGATGGGCATTAAAAGTGTTTCATTATCTTAATTATTAGAGGATTAACTATTTGGAACAGCATAGGTGTTCACTTTCTTCTAAAGGCAGAATTTAAAGTCAAGGTGCTTGGCCTGTGCCAGCCCATGCCCGACTCTATATCTTAAGAAAGGAATAGCTAATAATAGATTTGCAACCTACTCTTGAACTCAACATTTCAAATTAACTCCTATGTAGGGGGAATATATTATTTTAAGGAGTAAAATCTGAAAAGTCTGCAGGACTAAAATTGCCTCCAGAAAAGCTTGAGGACATGAAGACAAAATTAGCCACTCAAACTCCACAAATTAACTCTGAGGTAGTTAGCAAGATGGCCCTATCTTTCTGCTTTGGCCAGCATTAGAGAAACAGAATTCTCTAACCAACAGGATGTTAGACTCCAGAGAAAGTTTAAAGACAAAATATAATAGAAAAAAAAAATGAAGAAACAAACTGAAGTAATTCATGGACATAATCTGAAACAAAATAAATGGGAATTTCTAAAAATGGTGTCTAATCATTAGTACATTTTAATGTTTCTCACACATGCAGTTGGAGTTCAGAACCAGTAGGTTACTCATTGGGTTCACACATGCAGTTGGAGTTCAGAACCACTAGGTTACTCATTGGGTTCATCGATGAGCTTGGCAGAACTTGACAAACGTGTTTCTCCTCAGGGCAGCCAATGTCCAAGGCTGCCTTTCTTTCTGGAGCTAGAGAGCCGTAATAGTAGCCAGAAAGTGATATGATAGAGATACAAGAAAATGGCTATTCAGCATTAGTGGTGAACCAGAGAATCTATGAGATTCATTTTCAAGAAATGAATCAGTCTCAACTGGACAGCTAAAAGGGATAAGAATGATTGAGACTTGAATGTATTTGGCCTAAGATAAAAATTTCTCACCTATAAAAGTGTATTCTTGTCTTTCAGAGGATTATGTGGATTATTTAAATGGGATGTGATAGCTACTTATCATTGTATCTGAGACACTTTAATAAGTGCAAAATATCAATATCCATCTCTTGTAAGTGTGAGATCTTATTTGGTATTCTCTAAAAGGTATATCACTTGTTTATATATTTCTTGTCTTAAATTTGTGATTTTTTTTTCACTTCAACTGTCACTAAATCTTTAGAGACTTTTGTCAAGGTTAACATGGCAAAACTGCCCTCATTAGATTTCTTTCTTAGAATCTCTCATAAGTGACTTTTTGTGGAATGGTACTTAGAGATGACATGGAACAGCGAGAGAGAGAATTTTCAATGGTCCTGTAGAAAACTGCAAATGTGAAAATGTGAATAACAATGAAATGATTCAACAAACCACAGGTCACAGGCTCTGAAAAATTTTAAGGACCAGTCGGTATAAGCAACTAGTTAGAACACATGTAATTGCTGAGCCTTAACCCTGAGTAAAAGGTAACTTTAGAATCTAGAAATTATTCTCGGAAGAGTTTTATCAATAAGGGATATATTTTGAAGTACATAAACATCATAAATGAAACTTCCTTTAGAAAGAGTAGGATTATTTTCTTCACGCATCAAGAAATTTCAAGACACGCAGATGCTGACATTTTTTTCAGCAGTTCAGTGATGTTAGGGTCATCTTCAGCTCTGATTTTGGTTTCCAGATGGCTTTCCAATCTCTAGGCAGCACAGGGAAAGAAAAACAATGTAATAGGACTTGCCCCACCAAATATTACTCCTTGTTATATGGTGTTTTTATGTAAGACAGTGGAGTTTGGGACCAAGAATAAAACATTAGGCTGCCAGAGTAGAATAGAGAATTAGGAAACAAAACCTACACTTGATTTATGTAAAAGTAGATACTGATCATCAGTGGATATAATATAGACTTTAGAGGATGCTCAGCTTATATCTCTACTTTTAATCACAAGCAAAAATCAACTCCAGATGAATCAAAACGTAAGTGTGAGAAAAGTCTGTAAAACTTTATAAAACAAGAAGACAATAGAGTAGAATATCATTATGATTTTAGAATAACAAAAAATTTCTCAAAAAATATATAGGAAACAAAAGATATTGATTAGCATTAAAACTGCAATTTTCTGTTTGAATATCGACTATATAGAGAGTTAAAGTGCAAATCATAAATCAAGATAAATTTATCACATTACTAATGGATTAATATTTACATTATATAAACACAAAAAAAACTTACACAAACAAAAGAACAAGAAAAAAAAAACCAATAATCAAATAAAAAAATAGGCAAGCATCATGAACTAGTATCCCATAGAAGAGATAGGGACTATCTGTATACCTTTGGCACTATTAATGCACAAAAAATTACAACCTAAAATAAAATTAAATGTCTTTTTATACCGTTGATATTGGGAGAACTAGAAATCAGATAATGAAAGAAGTTAATGGGATAATGGAGAAGTAGGTCGGTCAAGCACTACTGGTTGGTGTGAAGGTGGGACACTTACTTTAGAGGCCATTTAGAGTGCCATAGAGTAGTCTAGAGTAGTACCACAAGCTCTCAGGAAACTCAGTTGTTTGCTTGGTCATGCAAATTTTCTCTGGCATTTTAATAAAATCACTGGGCTGAAGAATGGTCTGTTAGGAGAAACAAAGGATGAAAATTGTGTTATTTTATTCTGGTCTCCTCTCTTTTCTTTGTCAAAATTCATCATTTTCTGTACTAAATCTGAGGCATTACACAGTGCTCTAAGGCCTCTCAGAGCTTCTGTGATTTAGTTAGTTTGGACCAAAAACCAAGAGTTGATGTGACTGCTATCATGCTAAGCACTATAGAGGTTTTTGGAGATGAGATGGTAGCTTATGCTCTTCGATTCTGTCACCAGTAAATATGTGGAGGCATGAGTTTGGTCCAGTTAATCTAATATTTCCTGTTTTTACAACTATTTCCTATTAATATAAATTCACTGTATTGTTTTCCTTTTAAAATGAAATTAATGTACTATGTTAATTTCCTTTTCAAAAAATTACATTTTAGTCATCTTACAATCTGAACCACCTCAAAAGAAAACAACTTGTTTTATAAAGAAAAATTTATGTCATAGTTCAAAATAGAATATTGCATTTAATTAGGCATCTTCTTTTTGTTAAATATACATAGATTCTATCAAAAATAATAAGTAAATATTTGTGATGAAGTAGGCTTTCTTGAATGTTTTTTTTTTCCAATTTGAGATAAGAGCCAGTAAGAGTTCAAACTGTCTACATTATACTAGAAAAGAGTTTTTGAGTGATTAATAACAGCATAAATTATGTTTTTGCACTCAGCATGTGCTTTTCCAATAGACTAAGTATCAAAATAACTCTTAATTATGAATCAGTAACCTAAATATGGCATTTTATTCATTATACGCAACTTATGAAATAAATAAATCTTATTTTACAAAGAGAATGTCAAGTGTTGGGGGAGCGTTTCCAGTACACATTCATAATATTCCATGTATATTAAACTTGTTCACATTTACAGCTGTCTCTATAAAAGAAAGATCAATAATCATCTGACTGAGGTTTAAAAAGAGAAAGATAAAGAGCAAAACCCAGGGAAACCTCACACAAACACATAATTGGAAATGGAATTTGAATGTTTTCCAAAGAGACAATTGTAGCTTTCCTTACATGCATCAGACATTTTCATTAACTAGGTTCCTTGGTAGTAAATTGTATATATACAAGGGCTTTGTTTGCAGTGTCCCTGTGAGATAATACATCAAGTTCAGAAGCATCAATAAAAGTGACTTTAATATCCCGGAAAATACTGATGCAGCTGTTTGTTTTCCAGCAGTGCCAGTGACTCATAAATAACAAAACAATGCCAGCATACCTTGGCTAAAATGGCTGTATTATTTTTTCTATGACTCTGATACTGGTATATCAGTTACTGACTTCAGAATTCTTAAAAAATCTGCCTGCTAATGTCAGACAATGGTCAAGTCTAAAACAATAACACCAGAAACAAAATCATTTACCAAATAATTGATATCTAACATGAATAAAATTTAACTACTTTTTAAGAATCATTATAGAAATTTTGAGTAATTTAAGAGTTTTAAATCTCACTATTCAGAAAAGAATGTTTAATCAGTCTCACCTGAAAAGAGACAACCAAAACGGAAATTAAACCAACAAAATCATGCCTAAAAAGATACAGAAAAGAATGACATCTTGAATTTAATCAGTCACTTTTCAAAGAAGATAATATTTGTATGTCTTTACAAAATCCCTATCATATTTGTAGGAGTAGAAATTGTTGCCCCAGGGGAAATAGTTACTTTTATAAGTAGTCATAGAGTTGTAAGTGGAGTCTGAACTAAAATGAGTCTCAACCTCCAGGCTGGCACTATATTAAGAAAGACTATACTGTGTTGTATTTTTTAACAGCTGAGATTTGTACTCACTGTTCACCTCACCCCAAGGGTCCTTTGATTGTGTGGAAAAGTTTGCTCATATAGGTTTCAGATGTTTACCTGCTTGATTAGTTTGCATAAATAACCCGTCTCCTTTATCTAGTTCCTCCTTATGTCTTCTGGCCAACATTTCTCAGCTGTATTGCTTATTTCGTATGGCCTTTGAGACTTTCTGCTTTTTTATAATGACTCCATTTTTTTCTTTGTTTAAAAAAAACCAAAATGAAAAATTTCACATTTGTCACAAATTTACTGTTAATTTTTCAGGGAAAAAAATGAATAAACTGCCTAAATATGTACATTCTGAAGTAATAAAATCAATAACATTCAAGAACTAGCTTTGGTTCTTTTAAATAACGAGCATAATATATATTTTAAAAATTGTTTTCCAAACTCTCTAACTTTGCTTTCTGTACCCTTGTCCTTAGTGATATATACTTCTCTCCTTTCTTACTGTTCTTAATATTTTCTTTTCTAACGAAAAAATTATTGAATATTAATTTATATTTTCATTTGAAAATGATTTCAACATTTCTCATCTTCTTAGGATATTTTTTATTATAAGATTTAACTCCCACTGAAGGAGTTGCATTGACCTTACAAGCACTTGGGAGAAAGGATTTGGGAGTCAAGATGTTTCCTCAGGAATCCCAAAATTGAAGCCCACAGAGGCTGAATCACCATCTGTATGCTTGGACTCTTCTTATTAGCCATTCTAGTAATAATGAGTTACTCCTATGAAGGTCTTTGAAATTATTGTGAATAAAATTATTTTAATGGTGAATATTAATCTCACTGGAAAAAATTACATTGGGATTAAATATTTAATTTTAAATTAGAATGTATCTTGTAAGGCAGTATATTTTATGTTTAATGCTGCTATTTGTTTCATGTATAACAACTTCTGGTATGGTATGAGGAGATATATCCATTTATGTTTCTTTAAGAAGAGTCAGAGCTGATGAGATTATTGGGTTAGAGAGAGAGAAAGTTAGTTATTGAATTATAAATTCCATAATTGGATCTGTCTGGTTCTCACTCCTCTGAGTGCAATGCAGGGACATTAAACATTTCCATTCACCCTCTGGATCTGAGTGTTCCCTATTGGTCACATTAATGGCAGGTTTTTACTGTTCTAAAACACTAAATCTCCAGGGATAATTTATTACAAGAGAAATGAAGAAACACTGAATCTTAGTCTATTTCTGTTAAAATAATTGTATCATCAAAAGTCCCTTTTCTGGTAAGCTTAATATAAAAACATTAATATGCACAGCCATCACCTTATAACTTTCAATTTTTTTGTACAAAATCAAAGCAATTTATCTATGAGATTATTTCATAAAATAGCAAGGAAGATAAATCTACCAAGCAAATGTTTTAAAAAATATAAATCTTCCATTGATAGGTTTTGACAAAAAAGATGTATATTACTACTATTAGAGTAAATCTTTTTCAATAATCAGACAATAGATTTAAAAATCATGTGGTGTCTTACAGTGATGTGTTTAGGATATTTTTATGGAGATACTTTTGAACCTCTCCCTCTTTAATATTTCACTAAATTGAGTACTCTGGGAATTTATCTCCATCCATATCTAATTATTGATAGTTTTGAGTGGAGATCAGTCTTAAAAATGATAAAACCAAACATTTAATTTTCTCCTGGTATGTGCCACATGCATTTTGTATTTGATCTTCTATTCCATACAATCTAAATGTAGATATTATTTCCATTTCATGGACAGAGAAACTGAGACAAAAGAAAGCTATAGAAATTGCCAATATCACTTAAAGAACCAGCTTTTGGTTTAATTTTCTCTATTGATTTTTTGTTTATAATTTTATTGATTTCTGCTCTAATTTTTAATATTCCTTTTCTTCTGTTTGCTTTAGGCTTGCTTTGGTCTTTTTCTCTAATTTCCTGAAATGAAAGCTTAGATTATTAGTTATAGATGTTTCTTCTTTTCTGACATACATTTAATGCTATCAGTTTCTTTTGTAAGCACTGCCTGCACAGCATTCCATACAATTTGATAAATTATATTTTTATTTTTGTTTAGTTCAAAGTATTTTTAAGTTTATTTTGGTCCCTCATTGACTTTTGTGCTATTTTGAAGTGTGTGCTTAATCTACAAATATTTTAGAATTTTTCAGTTAAATTTTCTAGTTTAATTCCATTGTGATTGAGAACATCATATAATTTCTGTTAAATTTGTTAAGATATATTTTATGGCTAGGTACGTATTCAGTCTTTGTCAATGTTCCATGTGAGTTTAAGAAGAATGAGTATTCTGCCATTATTAGATGAAGTATTTTATGTCAATTAGATTTATTGAATGGTGTTTCTGTTCAATTTAACTGTATCCTTCCTAATTTTCTTCCTGCTTCATCTATCAACTACTGATAGTTTTAAAATGTCCAACTATAATAGTCGGTTTATTTGTTACTTCTTGCAATGCTATCACATTTTGCCTCACATATTTTGATGTTCTGTTAAATGCATACAAGTTAAGGATTAACTAATTTGTGGAGAATCAACTCCTTTATCAGTATGCAATGCCCTTTTTTCTCCCTGATTATTTTCCTTATTCTGAATTCATTTGTGAATCTCAAGCTTTGTCTGAGTTTCATACAACCACTCTAGCTTTCTTTGAATAGTATTACCATGGCACATTTGTTCTCCATCTCTTTACTTTCATTTTTTTTATGATTTTGTATTCAAAAGTGTTTTCTTTAGCTAATGTATAGTTAGATCTTTTTTTATATTCATCTGATAATCTCACTCTCTTAATTGGTATATTTAGACCATTCACATTTAAAGTAATTATTAATGTAACTGAATTATTATCTGCCGTATTTTAACTGTTTTCTATTTATTATGTTTCTTTTTTATCTTCTTTTTTGTTCTGCCTTCTCTGGTTTCAATAAGCTTTTTATACAATTCTATTTTTTCTTCTCATTTAGCATATCAAGTTTACTTCTTTTTCATATAAGTTTAGTGACTAGCCTAGAGTTTGCAGTACTTTTACAATTAATTTAAGTCTACTTTCAACTATCACTATACCACTTCATGATTAGTACAGATAACTTATAACTAATTACTCTTAATTCTTGTGTTGTGCAAGGCAATTCCTCTGGAATGGCTGCTCTAGGTCTATTTAAAAATGGCTTCGCTTATGTCAATTTTTTACAACTGTGGTTTATATATTTATCTATTGCTCCAGGTTTCAGGGTGAAATGATGTCCTGTAGCCTCAACTTTTTGATGGATCTAAAAAAAGTGTTGTGTTTTTGTTTGTTCAACTTTCTTGTGAGGACAAGAGTGATGACTTTAAAGCTCTTTAAGTGCTATAGTGAAAACGGGAAGCTGACCTAGCAATTTAATTGAATGACATAAGTGGCTTTTAACATTTAGAAGTTAAATATTGTGAACTATTTTAAGCCAAATCAAGTGTTATATAAGAAAAATAACAAATAATAGTGAATACAAATTTTGAATAATTTTTTTTCAAAATCAAGAATTCCAGTAATTTTTGTTTTTTTATTTGTTAGTGTAATTAATTCCCATTGTTTGTATATCCCATGAAAGTAGGATTGTAACTTATTTGTTATCCTCACAATGGTTAGCACTGTCTAAAATGAATGTAGTTTGATCCAAATCAAAATGAAATAAATTATGTTGAAAGGTGTCCTTTGTTTCTGATTATTGCCATTTCTTACAGAGATCAATACAGTAAATGGATTTTTGTTTATCTTAGACAAATATAAAATAATACTTAAGTGACATTTTTCTATTTCATTAGGAAAAGCAATCATAAACTAGACAATCTAATTATATTTAACTTACCTACTATTGTGCTCACTTCTCCAATATTTTTTAGATTTACATAGACTCATAGAAATTTTTCAATCTATTTATGATATTAAATATATATAAATATGGTTACCATTAATATTAACCATAATTGTAAATTACCAAATAGTTTTTACATTCTATTTTTGTATTTTATAAGAATGAAAATTTTTACATTTGTCATTTAAGTGAAAGGACACCTGGAGGTCCTCAACTTCTTTTCTACAATGCCATTGACTAGGAAATTGAAGCAAAGAACTCTCCATCTTTTCTGTTATTTCTTTACTTTTTTTGACATTCACCATTTCTTAGCAGTTGCAGTAATAAAACTCAGTCCTCTAAATAATAAAATTTTCACATATAAGAGATTATTCTAGAACAAAATGGTGGATGCTTGTTTTTCTCTTGCTTCAAAGAAATATATATTTATATATCTATATAATGCATGTATTTGTATACATATATATGTATACTACAATTTATATAACCATGTAGTGTGGATATACACACACACACCCACAGGCCCATTAGTGGTAGTATATTTGCTTATTATAGGATATACCTGCGTATTTGAGTTATAGTTCTTTGATGATAAGAAAATATTAGTTTTCATTATCACAATTCTAAAATACATTTAACCATGCAGACTATATTTTATTTATATCAAAAAGTCTAATACAAATGGACAAAATATATTATAGAAGTAACCAGATTCAATGGTCTTTTTTTCAAAATCAGAAAAATTCACGAACTGAATTTGTTTTGAGCAGAGACCATCATATACACTATGCATCTACCTTCATTTTATTTATAAGCAGTGCAAAAAATAGCTTTTTTTTTCTTTCCTCTTAAATTTAAAGCATAATTAATAGCATGTAGAACCTTTCCAAATATTACAGAACATGGAAATTATGCATATGGTTAATTATGACGTGTATTTGTACAAACACAACCCACACTCAGCTTTATAAAATTATTTCTTTCAATTACAATGGAATTCACCAAAAAAGAAAATGAAATATCTAAGTCCATGTCTTTCTTCATAATTAGCAAATCTAGCCTCAATCTTTCATGAAGATTTTTATTCTTTCACGTACATTTATTTATTCTTTCATGTACATTTATAGATAAGGCTTATTGAAACTGGAGCAGATTATGTAGAAGCAAAAAATTAAATAAATAAATAAATGTGGTTTCATGAAATTTTATGACAAACTAGAAAGGAAGATGACATCATTTTTTAAAGTAAAATCTCTGACCTTCCAGTAAGCATAACCAATATTTGATGAAAAGCATTTAGTTATCCTAAACATATAGCCATACCAGAGTTGCTGATGTAAATAAGACTGTCATAAATTTGCATTTTTGAGGCAATTGAATGATGTTTTATGTATTACACTTAATTTTACATAAATAAATAAGTTAATGACAAAGTTAGAATATAAATCACATTATTAAAAAGTTTATTATATTTATCAATGTAAATTATAGTTTTCATTATTGTATCTTTTTTTGGTAGATTAAATTAACAATTGTTTCTTATAACTTGGTTTTGAGTTTCTTTGCACTTTCTCATCTATAAATTACATTAATAACTTAATAAGTCAACATAAATACGTGACAAGCTGCATTGACTTTAACTTCTAAATACATAACCATAAGACTATTAATTTCCATCTATCTTGTGACTTTTCCTGTAGTGTCCTCCCAGGAAAAATGACCATACATACCTGCTCTGTAGGATGAATTGTGACCTGAAACTGCTAGGAAAAGCAGTCTCATGCATGCAGCGTTAGTCTACTCACTCAGCGACATGAGAATGAGCCTTGGGACTGGAGCACTTTCCAACCCAGAGACTTTCGACAGCCTCCACTGATATAAAAACAGAGCCTCCCACAGAAATATTTGAAACGGTAATTCATAAGTAGCATCATTTTCCATGTTGCTCACTTAGTTCTACCACACTTGTCCCTTTGTCATATATGTCATACGAGCTTTGTCAAACACGTCAAGATTGCTTTAACCTCAGGGTCCCTAAACTTGCTATATCTTCATTTGGAATGTTCTTGTTTTGGGTATCAGTAATTTTTGTTGCTTCAATTTAACACATATTCTTGGCTTGTATAAGGCATTTTCTAAATGTTTTAGCTGCCTTTGGAAGTTAAATGGCTATGTCTTTTGGAATGTGGACATATTCTCTATCTGATATGCACAGGATATTTCCTTTTTGAAAGTACCTATTATTTTGTTGTTTTCTATTAGACAGAAGGTGACTTTTATTCTTTGTCTGGCTTTCATCTTCTATTAGACATCACACCTAATTAGATATTGACAACAAACACTTTACTGAATTGCTCTTTTTGGTCAGCATCCAGCACCTAAAATAAAATTTTAAAGAATTGAGGTTTTAAAGAACTGAGGTTTTCACAGGACACCAATTTTAACCTTAAAAGTTCCTATGCTGTACACTATAAATTGGCTAAGGAAGAGCCATTTACAACCTTCTTCCTGGGCTTTCTCCACTAAAGAAACAGGTAAGCTGAAATATTTACTTTTCCTGACTGCCTTGCACGTAGTATGACCAGGTGATACAGTCTGAGCTAACAAAATATTGATAAAAAGAGGTCTTTTTCTAAATATAAAATAATAACCAAAGTAAGAGTAAATAGTTTACTCTTCTACTTTTTCTGCACAGTATATAGGTATCTAACCTGGAAATCAAGTAACCATTTTGAGACTTGGTGAAAAAAACTAAACAAGACGGCAAAGGTGAAAGCTATCTATGTCTGAACATAATAAAGTTTACTTATCTTGTTAAGTAAGATAAGTAAACTTTTATCTGTTTAAGCTGTTTTTTGTTAGACTTTCCAGCATTTGCTATAGATAGGAGTAACTCATAAAGCATGTTCTCCATCCCAATACTTTATTTTGTTTGTTTATTTGTGCTTTGTTTTGAACATGTTATAGTTTCAGCTGTCAAAGATCAAGATGACATTGACATGAGTTTATCGCCCCTGCAGTCAGAAATGAATTAGCCTTATCTGATCCTCCTCAGGCCAGTCTCTGCTGCAACATTGATTTAAGACATCCCTCTTCCCATCCCTCCAAAGAGAACATTTAAATGGCTCTTTTAAAAATACTGTTTCTGCTGGTAGTCTAAGATTTAGCTATTATATAATTGAACTTCAGAAAGGGGAGAGTGATAGTTAATATTTACTAATTATCAATTATATGTCAGAATCTCTGCTGTCATTGTATTATAATTCTTAAAATTGTGTCGACATAATTATATTTTTAGTGCCTAAAAAATTGGAAATTGAGTCTCAGAGATACCAAGTATCTATCTTAACATTATTCCCTAACATAGAATCAAAAGTTTTAAAAGTCATGTTTTTTCAAGTGTAACCTCCATAGCACTAGCATCGATTTTACCTGAGAACTTTCTAGTAATATTAATTCTTGGACTCCACTTTAAACCTACCAAAGCCAGATTTCTGTGTTGGAGGCTCAGCTATCTTTGTTTAACAAACCCACTAATTTTATGAACTCTAAATTTGAAGAACTACAGTATTAATATGACAAATCTCAATATTTACATATTAAGCATAACTGGAAAATTTAGACCGTAAGGTCACAATTTTTTAATATATTTATAAAAGTTGTCCTATATTGTGTTTCCTAAAATGGGAGTATATACACTATGACAACATCATGGCTTCAAGTATTAGGTTGATGTGCTATGGTTTCCAAATTGGTCAATATAAATTCAATGAATATGAAAAACAATTTAAATAAAATCTTATATTTTCAAAACTTTTGGTAAGAGTTTTGATGTCAGTGAAAGGGCCAAGAGGTAAAAAAAAAATATGCTACTGGAACGAATTTACCATGGGGATGCAGCATTAAAAGCCAGCGAGGATTGTGGAGAGGCTTGCTGTATTGAAGAGCTTTTACATTAAACATACTGAGAAAATACTAGTCTTTAAAGCTTGGTTGCATGCTGAAAAGAAAGAGCTTAATTGGACTTTTAAGGCCCCAGAACAGGTAATATGTTAATTTTTCAAACAAAGTACCATTTAGGTTATATCGTTCACTTTCTACTGTACACAAGATCTGAGTCTGCTCAGTGGACGTGAGGTCATGTTTTTCTTTTAAATTTTTAATGGAGAAAGGGCAAGAACCAGTAAAAGAGACTTAAGAGGAATGCTAATAAAGCAGCTGGAAAAGGGTTGGAGTCATCAAGCCAAAAGAAGGAAATGCATTCAAGAATGATGGAATTAGGGCTATAAAGTGTTTATTAATGAAGGCCTAAGAAGTAATCATCTAACATAGCCAAGTAAAAGTGAAGTGATATCCATGGATTGGTGGAGGTGAGAGCCAAGTTGAGAGGTTTAGGAAGGATGAGAGAAGAATTGGAATAAGTGGTCACTGACCACTTTAAAAAAGGATTTTGCTGCAAAGAGGAACAAATAAAGGATACATGATGGGGAACGTAGAGTCAAAAAAAGATTTTTCTAAAATGGAAAAATAATAGTTACCATGTTGCATGTTATCAGGAGTGATTCATTGGCAAGTGAAATAAGTTATAATAGAGTAGAAAATAGAAAGAATTCCTGGAACACATATGTAGATTACTGGAATTTTTAACCTTTCTGCAGATAATATGTGTTGTTGTTGTTGTTGTTTTTTCTTTTTCTTTTCCAAACCTCTTAACCTGGACTTAAAAAAAATTCTAAAAGATCATTTTTTCTCCCATAACACATAATGTACTTCAAAATGTTCCAACTATGTCCTTCACAAGCTATTGTCTCCTTTTTTTTATTTATTTAGTTTGTTTATTCCCTTATAAGCAAAGCTATTTAGAGCATTTTCAGTCTTTTCATTTTCCTTATCAAAGTGTCTCTTTTGACCCACTTATACAAAGACTCTGCAACAGTGTTATATTGTGATAGAAACTTTAATTATCTTTATTGACATATTTGAGTCCATTAACAAAATGAGAGAATAGGTAAAAGAAATTATGAAAACATACTTTCCACTGGAACGAAGAGAGCATTAAAATACTTCCCCAATCACCTCTTCTGTGTTTATAGTTATTTTTAGAGACTATATTTAAACTGTGGCTTATCATAAAATGTTTATACTAATTTTTAAGTAACTCAAAGCTAAGAAAATGTCCTGTTCATTTTAATTTCCTTCAAAGAAAATAACAGAATTTCTTTGTACATAAAAGCACTCAATTTTATTTGAAAGTGTTTTAATACTTTACATGTTTATTCTCTGATATAAAAACTAATTTCTTTAACATATATTGAATGTGACTGACTACCTCATTGAGGAGAGTTGAGTTGTTTTTGCACATTTTCTATATTGACCCATAAAGTTAATTTGTATAAAAAATCTTTCTTTGGGTTCTTTTTGATACAAGTGATTGAGCTACATGCCAAAGATACCTGATGAACATTAGCATTTCAAGAGAACACCGCTACACCATCAAATCAAGAACATCATGCTTTGTAAAAACCCATGTGAATATGAAGAAGTTGTTTTTCAATACATAACATATTTTTTAATTCATAATTTAAAATTTCACCTTTTCTTAAGAGCTGAGAATATAGTAATGCTGAAATTGTCTTGGTGAAGAGGTAGAAGTAAGGGAGAAATGAGTTGAGTCAGAACAGGGTAACATTATCAAATTGTTTGGAAAGGTTTTCTATGTAGAGCTGCAGGCTATGCTGGAAATTAAGTGAATGTGAAAATTGCAGAAAAACTTTTGCTAAAAATTTCTTATCTTCTTGAGCAAAACTGAAAAAAATATACCTAACATGCCTTTGTCAAAATAAAACATTCTCTTAAATTATTTTTCTTATAAGCAACAGATCAATCTGCGTATCACTGTTCATTCCTTAGTTGTCACTAAGGAATTTATTAATTGTTTTCAAGAAATTATTGAAACACATGTATCAAAATATGCTTCTGTTTATACATGCCTACAAGAAGGTCAAATTTTAGGATATTGGTTTCTATCTTCAAACTATTTTGGACAAGTTCTCTTTACCATGTCTTTGTTGTATGCTAAACATTATATTCTTTCAAAAGTATTACAAAATCAAAACCTGTCACCTATTTGGTCTTTTAAAGCAGGAAGAATATTTTATTAAATATAATTTGAAAGAAATAATGCAATTAACCATTTTAAAATAATTTAGAAAAAATAGGGAAAGCTGAAAAGATTTCCCTTCTGTGGTAAAAATAATAATTTTTAAATGTTGAGATAATTTTAATAAAAGTAGTAGAGAATAAATATTTATTTCAATAATTTGATAATTACATTATCGAGTGATTACATTGAAATTTAAATTCTTACACAAAAATATCAAAATTTTTAAAAAGTTTTTTTATTGTTATTGAAGGGAAATAAATTAGGTAATGAAGAAACAGCTAAATGTATGAGCAAATTTTAAATATATTGTGTTAGTCAGGGTTCTTCAGAAAAACAGTACCAATAGGACACATGTATATCTATAGAGATTTATTTTAAGGAATTGGCTCACACAAATGTAGAGACTGCCAAGTACAAACGCTGCAGGGAAAGCCAGCATATTGGAGACCCCTGAAAAAGCCAGTGTTGCAGCTCAAGTCCAAAAGCTTTCTCCTTTTTTCTTGCTTCCAGGAGATCTGTCTTTTGTCCTCTTCAGTCTTTCCATTGCTTGGATTGTGGAAGGCAATTTGCTTTACTCAAAATTTATCAATTTAAATGTTAATCTCATCAAAAACAACTCAGAAAAACAACCAGAGTATGGTTCAGTAAAGCTGACACATAATATTTACCATCACATATGTAATATAAAAATTGTTCTAAAAAATAGATTTTACCAGAATTATGTTGTCAGCTTTACATATGGTCATTAGTTATTACTTTAAGATAGAGTTTACAACTGTACTTCATGGAGAAAATCCTAAGTGATCTGATGGTTAATTTGTGAATTCTACTTAATCTACTTATTTATGAATTCTGCTAAATTTTTTTACCTGTTAAAAATTTGTGCAGGCTATGGCCTTCCGCTGGAGAAAATTGAACAAAATAGCTTGGTTGAAACTCAAATCTCATTCATTCTAAGCCCTCAGATTTGCCCAATTTAGTTGGTATTCTTTATCTTTGTCCACATTTCCAAAGTAATCCCTTCTCAAGACATTCATCCTACCAGCATGCTTTCATCTTGAACAGAGAAAATGTGAAATCCATCTCCATTATGCCAGATCCAAGACTGGATCTAATGCATGCCCACCTAATATGTCCTTTTTCCTATAACAATGAAAGAAATCCCCTCCTCCCATTAAAAATTAAGTTCTGCATATGTCCCTGGACTACTTTGCCTCTTGCCTTCTCAAAGACCTTATAGTACTCAATTTCTTTCCCTGGATCTTCAGTCATCCTTTTGATGATGTTTTCTTCCCATTTATATTTAAACATAGTGTGGTTATTCTGTAACCTTTCCTTAAAAACATCATTTACTGCCACAGCCTTATTGCTTTTTGACCAATTCCATCTTAAAACTTCTTGGAAAAATACATACTATTGCTTTTCTACTTCCCCCCCTTATCTCATTCCTATATAGTCAGCAGCCTTGCTGCCTATTATAATCACTACCTGTATGTCCTGCAGATGCCTAAAACCAATCACACTAAATAGAACAAATAAAATCACCTTTTTGCATAATCCATTTATCCTTCTCTAATGTACCCTAACTCAGGGAAAGATTTCACCATTTACCAAAGCTAATATTCCAATGTCAATAAAAACCCTCTCTTCTAACCTTCACACCTATTTGGACACCAAATTCCATTGATTCTCCCCATTAAATATGTCTGTCTCTCTCAATCTTCACTGTCACTATTGTAATACATCATTTTTTGTCTGGACTATTGAATAAATTTCTATCTGACCTTACCATCTAATAGAAACTTTATTATTAAAAATAAAAAGTAACATTGCATTCTAACTCCTTCTTTACGACACCTTAATAAGAGAGATTCTCAATGCAGGAGAAAGTTGATGCAGTGAAATGAACTCTTCTTAGACCTTCAGACCAACCACCCATTTGTCTTCATGCTTATTTGTGAAGAACAATACAAAACCTCATCTAGCATCTCTTGAAAGGACAGAAGACTTCTACCAGTCTTTCTGGACATGATACTTTTGTGCCTTAAACTAGCTGCTTCTCAAAGTGATAGATGAAATTAGTCAAAGAAAGCTCAAATCTTTGCCAAGGTCATTACTAGATTAAGCATTTCTAGAACTAACCAGTAGTTCCAGACTAAGCGGGTGGTAAAATTTCTAGTTTTCTAGTTTTTGAATTCACTTTTTTTTTCATGTTCACTCATAAAATCATTTTGTCCTTAATATCTGTTAGTGGGCAACCTGAGTGCCTCTGATGATTTCTTTAAAAACACAGTACCTGGAACTTTGCATTACAGAATACTGGAAAATGGCAACATTTTTGCCTGCATTAAATATACTTGGCACAAGAGGTCAGAGTTTACAATATTTACTCAATGAGTTGTCAACATTATTCAATAGCTATTTATCAAAATCTGCCTGCTGCTTATTTCTGCCTTATCTCGTTATCCTCACCTATGGGGTTTTTCTGCCACACAGATATATTTTCAGTTCTAGAAGTATCTAAGCTCTGTCTTAGTTTTGGGCTCTTATCTCTGATGTTTCTTCCACTTTGAGCACTCATTATTTTCTTTACTTGATTATACATCTTCAAGTCTTAGCCAAAATATAATTTTCTTTAGGTGACAGAGGTAACATGCCATTCCTATTTTCATAGTATCACATATATTACCTATCATTGTGCTAATTACACCTATTTTAATTTCATATTTGTTGGCAGCCTTGCTTGACTGCAAATCCCAATAGGATAGCATTTTTCTCTTTTTTAATTTTTCATGCCAGTAGCTAGTATAATGCCTGACATAGGGTGGTTATTCAACAAACATCTCTTAAATAACTGCATAATAATAGTTATAGAATGTGAAGTATGAGAGGAAAGAGGTGAATGGTGAGGTAATCAGGAGAATATGAACCACTTTATAGTCAATGCATATAATTTTCTTTGTTTATCTTAGAGTTTATATTATATTATATTAATTATATTATATTATATTTATGCAATAAATTTGATGCATTGATATATTTCCATTCTTGCTGGTACTTCATTTTCCCAGCTGTCAAGGATCCAGTAAGGTCAGTTCACTTAAAATTTAATTCATGAGGTGTCTAATCTCCATATGTTCAGGAATTCAGTGAAATATGGTTTGTTCTGCAGAGATGCCTGATAGTTTTATCTTCTTAGAAAAAAAAAACTCCAAAACAACAAATTTTTAGTTTTAGTAGTGGTATAGAAGGTCAAATAATATAATTTTAAATATGAAAATGTATTTAGTATGTATTTTGTGCATATACTATAAATACTCTCCAGCAAATATACCCTTGTGCCCCAATACCTCATTTAAAAATTGCCTAGATTTTCTGATACTTGGCTTCTTTATAAAATAAATACAGTGAAAAGGGCTTTTTCCTATAAATACTAACATGCATTTAAACTTTAACTCTCAGATAATATCCTGTAGAGTGTATCGAAAGGACTCCTTGACCTTTTAGTGAACTATTGAATAGAAATAAAAATTTTTTTATCTAAATTGAAACTTAGTGGAAAATCATTTAATTAAATAAATGTTTACTGAGCATCTTCTTTGCACAATGTGATAAACTCAAGTTGAAGAACGCAGGTTTTAAGAAAGACTCAACTATAGAGTTAACTATTTCTATATACGAAATATTGGTCACATGTTTCCTAAACAATTGCATAGATTGCATATGTCTCCTATTAGCATACACGTAATATATAAAACAAACAAAAAATTGATAAATATGTGGATTTAAAATTGTGTATGTGAATTAACATTTTTATTCCACTATAATTCCATATTTTTATTATAATAATTTTAACCAATGCTATCTTAATAGTCAGCTGAACATTCTTATAAACTCGGTCTAGAATATTTATATTTGATGCAAATTCTAGAAAACAATTCCCTAATAGAGAGTTCACTTGCAATGTTACTTTACCTGACATGCTGCATTCCATCTGGATTTCAAAGTAGGAGTTATGGAAAAATGCCAGTGCACACTGCTTCTGTCCAAGCAATTCATTGATTTCTTTCATCTTCAGCCAGTTCTGGTAACTTGATGTGGTCCCCATAGCAATATGTTGTCCTTTTATTTCCCAAGTGATTTCAGTTAAAAGGAAAACGTTTTCTCCCATATGGCATCCCTAATAAATTAATAAAAGCAGTAAGTGCCATGCCATCTGTACCTTATCTGTGAAGGACATTAATCAGGGCAGGCCTCCCAGCAGGGTGCATCTTTAGTGTGTAGCCACCTGGAACATAAACAATGCCATGGATCAATGGAGGCTATCAACACAGTCAGGACAAGATATAAGTGAGTTAGCCATCCTGCAGTAGGCTATTCTGAAGGAATTCATCACTGGATTGCTTTGTACTATACTAAATATCCATATATATATTTGTAGATGGATATTTAGTATAGTACATAACATATATATGTATAAATATATAAATATAAATATTTTTGAATAGGCAACAGGTGAGTTTTTTAAAGTTTCCATTAACCATAAAAATTTCAAATTAATATTAATGGAAATATAGGAAACAAAGATAATTTAATATTGTAGAAAAGAAAAAGTATAACACCAAAGTGAACTAGTGAAAAATTAATGGTTAAGATGGATTTCAGGGGGTTGACCAGATATTCTGCACGGCACTTCAGATGAGGACTGCTGAAATTTCTAATGTGAACATTTAGTGCTAGCAATTTCGTAAAAGTACTGCTTGACCTGCATCCCACACATTTCTCATGTTGTTTTTTTTTTCACTTTTATTCAGTTCAAAGTATTTTTTTTTAAATTTTCCTTAAGGGATCCTTCTCTGACTCATGAATTAGTTAAAAGAATATTATTCAGTTTTCTAGTGTTTGGAGATTTCACCTGTTATCTTTCTGTTAATGATTTCTAGTTTTATTTCATTGTTATCAGAAAACACAATTGAGGATATCAATTATTTTAAATTTGGTAAATGTCTATAGGCACTTAAACAGAATATCTATTCTGTTGTTTTGGGGTAGTGTTCAATAAATGTCAATTAGATTCTGTTTATTGATAGCATTGTTGAGTTCTATATACTTCCTGATTTTTTGTCTCATCCCATCAATGGTTGAGAAAAAAATATTAAAATTTTCAACTATAATTGTGAATTCGTGCAATTTTTCCTTTAAGTTGTATAAGCTTTTTGCTTCACATATTTTTGTTATAGATTAATTTTATTTCAACCTTGGTCATCATTTTTTTTCAGATAAACACTATAGAGAATTTCTTTTAACAAATTACCTGGTATCTTATAAACTGAAACATATAGGAAATGTAATTTTTATGACAAATAGAAGTGATAAACTGAGATGATTCAACTATGTTTGCCCTGTATTTATCACTTATATGAATAATAATGGCTATAAAAATGGCACGGAGGACAAAAGCCATCACAATTTTAACAGTACATCAAAGGTTGATGGAACTTATAGAAATTTTGAATTTTAGTTCCGGAAATACTTATGGGGTATTGATTTCTTTGTAAAGGTAGTATGAAGAAAGATAATATTCTTTAACACACTTAGCTACAGAGTCACATAGTATTTCAGATATAAACATTTTGGGAAAATGTTAATAGCAAAAAAATAATAATTTTTCAGACAAATTCATGGAGAAAACAGTTCATTTTTTGTATTCTATTCTTTTATTAATAAGAATATAGTTATTTTGTTTTAAATAAAATTTGTTGTTTTAATTAAAATAATGTCTAGTGAAATTTCTTGACTCAGTATTTCAAAATTCTTTTAAATTTATAATTATTTTAAAACAAATTTGAATGGTGAGAGGAAAGGCAAATATTTCATCTGATATCTAAAGCATGTAATTAATCATCTAATAATTTCACTTATCCAAATAGATTGTTGTCTCTAAAAGTTACCAAACCATAAAATTGAAGACATTTAGAGATTCACTATTTGTCCAGAAAGTTTCTCTGAAATATAAACAGTTTTTATCAGTTATTGATTGAAATAAGTAGTCATAGATTTTTTTGTTAATTGATAAACTCATTTGATGTTCCAACACAAAAGATGAAGACTTTGAATAACATAGGCCTGATAACCTTATACATATGTAAAAGAAGCATACAGATCTTAGTTATTTCTAATCCTACTAAAATCTGTGAATATTTTTTATCTGATTGTGTCTGTGTCTTCATTTTTGGTGAAAAGAATCTTTAACCTTACGACTCCTCTTTCCTTCTACACAGTTTCCATGTACCTTAGTGTCAGTAGTCATAGCTTCAGCTATCACTAGTATCCTGAGGGCCCCCAACTCTTTAGTGCCTCCTCAGATTTCTCAAAGGCTGCTTTCAGCCTGCAGCAAAAAATTCCACTTAGGTTCATAGCTACATCAAACTCAGATGTCCTAATATGATAATCACATTATGAATTCCTATTGATTTCTCATTATTTTAATCTACTCACATAACTCTTTTGCTGTCACTTCTGTCTTAGTTCAAGCCATCACTAGATATGCATTAGGACTATAGTAAGGAAGAGAAATAACTCTGAAGCCACAGCATTACTTCAAGTCCTAACTCTACCACTAACCAGTCACATGACCTAGGACAATTAACCTTTCTGTGATTCAATTTTTAACATGGAGTTATAGGATTATATGTATTATCTACATCATGGTGTTTTTTGCATATTAATAACATGTCAGTAAGGTACTTAGAAGAGTGCCATATTTGTGTTAGCTGTCAGCTATTGTTACTATTATTTTTCATCTGGATGACTAAAATAACCTCATATTTTTAACTGTTGGTACTCTATTTTAAATCTAATTTTATAAGGCATTACTAGAATATTTTTTTAATGAAATTCTGTTATTTTTCTGCTTAAAATACTTCTATAACCACCATTTATGGTAATTTTTTTTGTGAAACCTGCGATCCTCTTAATAAACTGGCTCTTGAATGTTTATTAGATTTAACTCCCATCAGTCCTTGGATATTCTGGGAAGCAGACTATAAGTGTAGATCAGTGTGTAAGAGGTTCATTAGGAATTGATCTTGAGATCAACTCCTAGGGAAGGGACAGAAATGGAATTGAGCAGAAAAAAAGTTGAGGCATGATACAGTCATGTAGGAGGACTCAGCTGAATTTACAGGAAGCTCTGCAACTGAAGTAATCTCTACAATTTTTCCAAACAAATTGGAGATAGGACGATGACTTTTTATATCCTTGTGCCTAAGAAGTAAAGAATGTGGGGCATAACTTTTGTTAGTGTCACTAGATATTGTAGATGTTGCTTCTTCACATGCAGTATTATGTTTTTTGCCTACTGATGCAAATGAGTTTCTTCTAGATAAACAGCTTCTTTAGATATAATACAAAAAAAAAATTTTTTTTTCATCATCTCATTCTATTTCACATTTAGGAGGAAGAACAAGAAGATATTCACCTTCAGGCAATTTTTCAGCAGAAAACCTGGTAAAAACTTGTTTTGGGTGGCCTGCATCTATCATTTAAGATCATTTCAGATAAGATTTTATTTAAATAGTTTACTTTAAAGATTTGGAGAATCAAGAGTCAGAATTCTTTATATTTGTCATAGATATTATGAATCATATAAACATTTTCATAATATAGTGGAAGATGTAAAGAGCCCATGTGTTTTTTCTTCTTATTTATACCATATAAATAATCATTTGTGAATGAAAGGTTTTAACTTTCCCATTGATACTTGCTAAAACGTATGTCACAGGTAAAGAAAATAATATCTCGTACACCTAGTCAAGAAAGCCCCCTCTTCTGATGGATGCAAATCACTCAGTGATCTTTGTTACACAGAGAAGCAAAAAGAGAAACACATCAATTAGCAGCTCAAAGTGGTATTCTGCCACACAAAGAGTGGGTTTTCCTTACTAGATATATCCACTTAGAAATAGAAGCAACTACAAAACTTCCATGCTTTGAATAGCAGTTCCTCTTACTAAGGAAAAAAATATATTAAAGCTCTCCTATTCAAGTCCTGATGAACATATATTTGGGGATTGATTTTACAGTCTTCTTTATTTAAATAATACCTTTAAAATGTTAGATCACAGATAGGTCAGTAAATTATTTCATCAGGCATTTGTACAAATTTACCTTCATTATGCCATAGACAATTATAGA
Source organism: Cynopterus sphinx (assembly GCA_030015415.1). Lineage (NCBI taxonomy): Eukaryota > Metazoa > Chordata > Mammalia > Chiroptera > Pteropodidae > Cynopterus > Cynopterus sphinx. The sequence continues at coordinate 16,364,768 of CM057380.1, forward strand.
CTACAACAGGTAGTTCTACTAAAATAGTAATGGTAGCAAATTGTTTTTTTTTTTTTCCCCAGAAATATTTACCACCCTTCTTCACCTCTATACAGTAGTATATGTCTGGCCACATAACTTGCTTTGATATCAGATTAAGTAGGGTATCCTACTTGCCTTTTCAAGTTGGGCTGAGCCATATGATATTTTTTGGCCAATGAGATTTTTAGCAGACATAATTTTTTAAAATGTTTTTGAGTTTTACATTTTTATTTTGCTCCTTTTTTTAGATTAAGTTTATTGGGGTAACATTGGTTATTACAATCACAATCGCATAATCTTCAGATGTACATTATATTTTCATTTGACATCTGTATATTCTATTGAGCGTTCACCACCCAAAGTCCAGTTTCCTTCAGCTACCTTATATTTGATCCCCTTTACCCACTTTACCCTCCTTCTAAACTCTATATTGACCCACTATACCCATTCTACCTCCCCCCTTCCTCCCCCACCCCACTGGAAACCACTACTCTATAGTCCTCTGGTAACCACTAGTCTATAGTCCATGTCCATCAGTCTCTGTTTGTTTGTCCTGCTCATTTGTTGCTTTTAGGTTTATATCCCACATATGAGTGATACTTTTCAACTTTTGCATTTTTGTTCTTTTGTCACCACAACAAAAAGAATATGCCCCGGGTTAACCTGATGTCCTAACAAAAGGATAAGGAACACTTGGAACAGAAACATACCCAGGAGATCTCAACCTAGGTCAACCTTCCTGTAAGCATTCTGCAGACTGATGAGCTAAACAAATGCTTGTTGTATTGTATTGAGATTTTGTGATGATTATTTTTATTATCATTATTTAGCATTTTGTGACAATAGCTAACTAATAGAGTAATCTTAGATTTTTAGACCAACCTTTATAGTGTACATTTCTACAGTTTTTAAAAATGTATTATTGTTTGAAAGTTACCCTTACTATCTTTAGAGAATACAACTCTTCAACATGTATTATCATAGATGTCATATCAATCTTTTTATAGAACTGTGATTTTACTAAGGTACTATTGATGATCACCCAGATGTCACGGCTTTAAATGAAATCAAATAATAAATGTATGCATAAAAATTATAATGATTTGTAATAAAAGTAAAAATACTGATTGCTGACCCCTGTATGTTATGAGAATATATATTTTCTGTACTTTTCTACTGTTTACTATAGTTTTCTTTGCTTCAGTAATACTTGACTTTATTCAATAACATTTTATCTTAAAGATTTAAAATTTAAATTAGTATAAGAATAGTGATTGTACATTCTGCACATTAAAATTAAAAGAATAACTCACAAACTAAAAATATAACTATGTTAGAAATTCTAATAGAAGTGTAACGCTCTGGAGACTATAACAAATGCTTATCTGTAACTTTGGACCAGATTTGTAGCTTAATCAATATATAAACCTTTTCATTGTTAATGGTATATTCATCATGCTATACCTTGAAAAGAATGTCATTTAAACTTAATTAAATAGCTTTATAGTAAACATTGTTTAAATAAATTCATTTTTAAATAAAATATATATGTAGTTAAGTTTATTCAAATACATATGTATTTATAAATACTCATATAAAATTTTTGTGGAATCAAGTTTATGGTATTTGAGCCTTTTGCATCAAGCAAAATGTGTTAAAATATTATTTAAATATGTAAAATCTATTTTAAAATTAAAAGTTTTAAAATCTGGACATCAAAATATTAAAAATAAGTGTTTCAAATCTCTTTCATCGTTCAACCACTCTATGAGACTTCTGGGGAAAAAATACTTAATTACTATATGATTATATAGTTATGCACAAGCATATAATAACATAAATATGCCTGTCCAAAACTTGTCTGAGTAGTAAAATTTGTCAATTATACCTAAACTATTTTTCTATTGAAAATTAATTACCCATGAAACACTCTAACAAAAACAAGAAAAATACATTTTTGCCATTTTTAATACCAAGAATAAGTATTATATTTGAGTAAAAAGTATACTGGAATATGGGTATCAGAATTACTTCAACCAGAATAATAATTCAGAAGGTTTTTATAGCAAATTGAAATATAGAACAAATAATAAGATATAATGCTCAAATCAAAAAAATATATTTTTCACATTCATTTTGTATTTTTTTATATGATAAATAATGTTTCTACTTGAAATTTCTCTTGTCACTAGAAATTGATTTTTTTCTCATGTCTCCTGGGTTTGATATAAATCCATTTTTATCATCAACCCAATTGAAGAAATACCAGGAGTAGAAAGGGAATGAGGAAGTAGAAAAAATAAAGTTTATTAGTTTGTGACACCATGCATACTAATTTAATTATTCCTGGTTTTCATCAGTCAATAGTTACTAGGTCATTGACGAGATGGAAGACAGGTGCTATTTTCATTGACAGGTTTATGTTGGCAATTAATTTGTCAATTTCCCTAATAATTTGTGGAGTTGAATATAAGATTTTGTAGAAAAACATGTTAAATTGTTTGAACCAAAAATTAAATAGAAATGAGTGACACAAGTTATAATTTCAATAAATGGTGAAGTTCATGTAGGCAATAAGTGAATTTATCTTGTTGAATGTTAAAAGGTGAGTATTATATTAAGAAGTTCAAGTTACATATTTGAGTGCTCTTTGGCAAATCTATTATAAACCTTTTAATAATTCATGGAGTTTGAAAATTAATCAGAGTTTTTTTTGTCCAAATTGGTCACATAGGACTGTACAGTATCCATGAATCAAAACTTAGATTATATTGTTTCTACTATTTCTCATTTTTGATTCCATCCTATACTCTCTCCTCCACAGTAAGGTAGGGGAAAAATGTTAAAAACAAGTAAATATAGTAAGCTTATTCAGCCCCTACTGCCTTAAACTATGTGAAAATCTCATTATAATGAATAGCATTAAAACATCATTATAATAATATGTAAGTATAATGCATGATTCACTTGAAGTGTTTCTGGAGTTTCTAGAATGAATTATATCAGTATGCTATGCTCTCTTTGTCCTCATCTTGGCACTGCTAATCAATTATTATGTAAAGGATAACTAATGCTTGCTTCATGGCTTATTAGAGTTTTTCTTTTGATAGCTCTGTATCCCATCACAATTCTAATTGTAAATAGGAATCCTTCTTTGGATAAATTCACAACACCTCTTTGACTGAACTCATTATTTTTTTAAAATAATTCTCAGCATTCTAGTTTATTTTGCCCAGTAAACTTGAGGCACCTTATAGACAAGGACCAAATCTTAATCACAATTATATGCCCAGTGCTGACACGTTATCCAACAAATAAATACTTTATAAACTTTTGATGTATGAATGAACCTTCTGACAAATGGAAAAAGTTGCTGACAATTAGAAATTTAGAAACTACCTTTGTATCATAGGTAGATAAGATAAACATATTATTATTTTCCCTTTTGTCCACTTTTATTGCATCTTGTTTTTTATTTATTTCTATCTTATAGTATATGCAAAACAAAAATAAACCAAAAAAAAAAAGAAAAGAAAGAAAAAGAAACTAAAGAAACCCTCAAGAAATTAAAAGCAACAACTAAAAATCTTTCAAATGTATCACTAAATTTTGATTACTGTACCAAATTCTGAGTATAAAATATAAGAACAGCTAACTAACCCACGTATGTCTGGACTATATCTTCAAGGAGATGTGAGTGTTTCCATAAGTATCTTCAACATAGAGTGGTTGCTGGGAATGTTGTACATAGGGTCTGGAGATAAGATTAGGAAAGGATGCAGGTCCATAGAGTATCTTGAGAGTCATTGTCTGGCTTTTGCAGAGGTGAGTATTAAGATGTACATTTCTGAGAAATTATTTTGGTCATAGCAGTACAGGAATGGAGTCAGAAAAAAATTTAAGACCAGTTAAAGTGTACTGGGCAACTCGCAAAAAAAAAGAAAAATGGCAACAAAACACAGAATTAAGGAGACAAAGGTGCAAATAAAAAGATGCCAAAGGTAATAGCTACTTAGCAAATTAAATTGAATGCAGATGATGAACATTTGCATATGGGAGGCGAATAATTAGGAAGAATTTAAGATTCTATATTGAGTGACTGGAGGGATAGTTGTTCTCATAAAGATAAGGAGGAGAAGCAGATGTTATGACACATTATGATCTCAATGTCATTTATATTTAAATCACAGTAATGTTTTAATATGATTGAGTTGAAGAAAAAGATGAAAAGAGTAAATTTGACCAGGGGCAAGCCAGGTGGTTGAGTACAATGCCTAGAAATAAAAACTAATCACTAAAAATTGGCCATTTATAATGTGTAGACAACTTATACTCCTCTCTATGGATTAAAATAAACTAATTAGAGCAATTTTTCATGTATTCTTCATGAAGAAAGGGTCTTTGTTTTGATCCTTCAAAAAGATAATACAGTCTAGCCTTTGGAGCTGTCTGAAATATAGTTGGGGGTTATTTTTAGTCAGCACATTAGACACATTGCTGTAGTTTGCGTTTCTCATCAAAGAAAATGAATAGGCAGTAAATACAAGTACAGAAACTGCAATGAAAAGGAAGATTAATAAGAAAAGATTGTCATTTACTTTTAAATCTAGTGTCTCATTATAAACAGAACTCAAAGTGTTAGCTTCACAGTATTTGAATTTGGTAATAAAGTATATATCTTTAATGCTATTTTTTATTGAGTCATACATTTTATTCATATTCTGTGTACTTAATAAAAATAAATAATTACATTAAGCCTTTACAACAAATTGTATCCTGAAATTTTAATGTTGTAAGGCCCTTAAAATGATTGTTGATTATATCTACCTATAATAAAATTAAGATGGATAATCACCTCAGGATTATCTGATTTTTTAAAATTAGATTTTTAAATAGAAATTATACTTTAAAATGTATTTTATCATTAAATATTTTTAGCTTTGTTGTAATATAATTAATATAGGCAAATTAAACACATTTAATATATATCTCTTGAGTTTGGACATATACATATATCCATGATATCATTAAGACAATGAAGGTACTAAATATATCCTTCACCTCTAAATATTTCCTTGTGTTTTCTGAGGGTGTGTGGGTGTGTGTGTTTGGTAAGAACACGAGATCTATCTTCTTAACATATTTTAAAGCGCAGTATTATTAACTATAGATACTATATCATTGTCCAGTGGATCTCTAGATCCTATTCATCTTGCATAACTGAAAATTTAAACCCATTGAGCAACAATTCCCCATTTCCCTTTGTCCTGGCAACTACCATTCTATTCTTTGTTTCTGTGAATTTGACTATTTTAAATACTTTTTACAGGCTGAATCAAGCAGTATTTGTGTATTTGTTCTTCTATGATTGGTTTATTTCACTTAGCTTAATGCCTTCTAGGTTAACCCATGCTCTCACAAATGGCAGGAGGTCCTTCTTTTTAAAAATTTTAAATAATAATCCATTGTATGTATGTACCACATTTCCTTTATCCATCGATTGACCTTAAGATTGTCATGTCTTGGTTATTGTGAGTAATGCTGTAATGAATATGGGAGCGCAGTTATCTCTTAAAGATGCTAACTTAAATTCTTTTGGGTAAATACCCAGAGATGAGGTTGCTAGAGCATATGCTTCATTCTATTTTTAATGTTTTAAAAAACCTCTGTTGTGTATTGGTTTAATATAATTTCAAATCTACATGCTTATGATGTAAGTGAACTTGTTTTAATCTACTTGTTTATGACAAAGACAAAAAAAGAGTTGGCTCGATACAAGAATAAAGTAAGTTGTGCCAAGATGTCTTCATTCTACATTCGTTGTCACTGAAAAGCAATCAGTAGCTCAACTGTTGTGAGTCTCCACTGGGGATTTACCTATGAGAACACTTGGAGAAGAAGCAACTATGGCAAGGGGACATTGCCTATCAATGCTGAGAGTTTGTGGAGACTATTTGAGAATTTTGGTTTGGGTGAGGAAGCTCTTCACTAATCTCCAAGACCCTTGAGACTTTTACTCCTACTATGGCCAAAGTTATTAAGAGATATCTTATAGGCTATGGCTTATGAGTTATTATAATTCCCACAGTGAAACTCTGCTAAATAAATGCTGGCAGAAACAGAATCGCTCTCTTAGTATACCTTCTGCTGCTTCTCACAAAACAAAACAAATCAACCTCCATACTCTTTTTCATAACTGCTCCAACAGTGCATAAATGTTCCAATTTTTCCACATCCTCATCAACACTTGTCATCTTTTGTTTTTCTGGTAAGAGTCATCCCAACACGTGTGAGGTGATAACTCACTGTGGTTTTGATTCGCATTTCTCTGTTGGTTAATAATGTCGAGAATGTTTTCATGTACCTGTTAGTCATTTAAATGCCTTCTTTGGAGAAATGTCTATTCAAGTCTTTGTCTATTTTTTTAAATCAGGTTGTTTGACTTTTTTTTTTTGCTATTTAGTTGCAGAAGCTCTTTATAAAGTTTGAATATTAACCCCTTATAAAACAGAGGTTTGCCAATATTTTCTCCTGTTTTATAGCTTTCCTTTTCATTCTGTCGTTTCTTTTACCGCACAGAAGCTTTTTAGTTTAATATAGTCCTACTTGCCTATTTCTGTTTTTGTTCCTTGTGCTTTTGGTATCAAATCAAACATTGCCAAAATCAATGTCAAGAATGTTTTCCCTTATGTTTCCTCAAGGGGTTTTATAGTTTCAAACCTTATGTTTAAGTCTGTAATCCATTTTGAGTTCATTTTTGTATATGATGTATGATAATGGTTCAATTACATTCTTTTGCATGCAGATATCCAGGTTTCCCAGCACCATTTGTTAAAAATACTTATTATTTCCCCATTATGTACTCTTGGCACTCTGTTGAAGATCAGCTTACTCTGTGTGAGTGGGTTTATTTCAGGGCTCTCAAAAAAGCTTCTCCACTTTATTATTTCTTTACCAGAGTGATTGCAGGCAACGTCAGCGTGGGGAATTGGAAGGAGGCTGGAGTGTTATCTGGCCTGCTTAAAAGAAAATTATCTAATTTTAAGTATCAGGACACTGTCAGTTGAGAGATGCAATGGTAATACTATTTATGAAATTATCACCTGTAATCACCTACAATGCAATGTCCAGTGAGGACAAGCTTTTGAGAGACTAAGTTGCTACTGCCATTAAAACCTATGAAAAGTGAATCAAACTCAGGTTATACACTACACGTCTGCTACTTTGTCTTGCTTTCTGGACAGTACAACCTTAACAAAGGCTTGAATCATACTTACAATGGTAAAACCAGGTTATTATTTCTACTGCCACACAGCTATGTGTCACATATCCTTAAAGATGACAGTGACTGGCAAAGAGCCTGTGTGCTTACATGCCTGCTGTTCTAGACTCCCAGCGACTCTGGAGAAGACAGGGAATTTGACCTAGATTTAGGGGCAATAACACTCCATGTAAGGCTGGAGGGAGCCAGAGGATGAATTATTCTCCTTTATTGTTCAGAAATGCAGTAGTTCAGAAGCTTCTATGAGAATTCCTCTCAGTCAGAGCAAGTGGTTATGCTTTCTGTAAATCTTCAGTGGGCACAGCGATACTTCTAACCATATTTTCTCTCCTTACATTTCTGTCACTCCCCTCTCAGAATTGCTCTCTACATAAATTTTTAGCACATAAGCTTTGCTTTAGAGGATCTGTTTGCTAGGGAACTCGGATAAAGACCTTAAGGAGGATGAGAAATTCGCATACCCTGGGGTTGGATATTTGCTCTAATATTACAGGTAAATTTGGACCTGTGTTCAACCTCTACATTGTAAACAGAGGCTTCCTGAGGGTGTTCTTATAATATTCATTCATTCTCTTGCAGCTGTACATTTTAGATGGACTGAAAAATAAACAGCATATCTTTTAGAATGTCAGATTTCAACATCAGTTGAATTCATAGCTACAAGTCTCATGTAAAATTTAGGTTATTGATTCAGGAAAGAAGAATGTGTGTCCTCAAGTAGATAAAGATTCAGAGAATATACAGACCAGACTACCGGCCATGAGCTGAAGTGGCCCATCTACTCTGTCTAGAGAGACTATCTCCCCTCTCACCTTAATAATCATTAGTGAATTCATAAGTGGAGCTTGAGGGAGTTCTAAGCCAGAACTAAGAGTATATGTGACCTATGTGAAGGATCATTGAAATTCTATATATTCCACCACTGGGATCAAACCACACTGTACGTGAGGAGTTCTATAAAGGAAATGGGAATGTATACTGGGTGGTGCAAATGAGAAATTCAACATCCAAATTAAAATACTTTTAAGAGTATAAGGAGACACCCCAAAGAATTAAAATTACATCATTTTTAAAATACTTCTTTCTCAGTTAAAAAATTTTATGTTCTACCTAAAATTTTAAATTCTACCTAAAAACAATATACACACAAATATATACACATTAACATTAACACAACATTAAAAACTTTTTAATAGAGAGTTTCTGAACATCAAAAATCACATTGAGTACCTACTTAAGGTATCATTCTGTACTTGAATATATTCCTTAACAATGCATTTTTTCCTAATATGTTACTGGTGTTATTGTGAGAGGTCGTTGTTCTTTTAATATATATTGTTTACTGTTTTAATCAAGTAGCCAGTGATATTTTTTAAAGTTGCATTATAGCTAATAAATTTGAAACTTTAATAATTTTCTCTATATATCATCCTACTTTTAACCAAGAAAATGCTCACTTTACAGACACTGCAAGAGCAAGGCAATTTCTACTAAATGGAGGATATTTTCAATTTTTTTTTACTTGAAATGGATATAAATATTATCTAAATATTTTTATGGATGCTATATTTTTCTTAGTTTAAAGGATGTTTCTTCAATAAATATGATAGTATTGCCTAACTTAGATGCTACAAGCTTATAAGCTTTCTCAATTTTATTCCTATATATTGAAGAATATAAATTTTCCCTATTAAGAGCTTTTTCAAAAAAAGTCTCACAAGAAGATTCATTACAAAGTCAATTATAGGATTTCAAATAAATTTTTTATACAATTTGTCTTCACATTGTGTAATTTATTCAGATCTTGCACTTTTTTAAAAAAGAAATTTTCAGTTTCTTACTATTCACAATACTTGTTTGCAATGATTGGCATTTACTAAAAGTTTCAAAAGCTCAATGTTTGGAGTATTTAATTTGATTCTCTAATTGAATTATAGATTTATAAATGATATTTTGAAAATGATGATAAATATGGAAGAATTTATCTATAAAAAAATCAATAAATTTTTTAAGAACTTAGGATGATATGTGTAGACCACAATTTCAAATATATCTAAGGTTGTTTACTTTCACGCTGAAAGTAATGATTTTTTTAGCATTTATTATCAATTTCACAAAAATGTTGTTCATTTAATTTCACCACATACATACACGTGTTTTTGTGTATACATATCTTTATCAATTTCAAATAATTTCTTCATTTGTTTCAATTCAGTACAGATGATTGCACCATTAGAATAATAAATTTTGTTTTTCTGTTAGGAATTCAAAGTCAATTTTATTTTTAATAGTTGTTCACTTTAAGAATTTTCTAAATCTCCTCTGGTTTTATAAATTGGCTGCTTTACTATAATTAATGCATCACAGACATTAAAAATGGCAGATGTTTGTTTTACCAGGCTTCCTTGTACCTAGGGTGTCTGCAAAGGTCCTAGGCTTTACTAACCTGTCTAGACTTTAAAACACTACTCAGTGATATTTTTAAATACCTGAAAAATAAAATTAAAAGAAAAACCTCTCACTGGCACAAGTGGTCACTGCAGCAAGCTGGATTTCCTGCAGAACCAGAATCAGCTCTGTTGGGGGCAGGAGCTAGAGTATGTAGCATTCTAAGGTTTAGCAGCAGGTTATCGTGCGACTGTCAGTTCTGCAGGACATTTTTGGTCATTGTTCCTAACTGGATGGTCTCCATGTCTGGCTCTCCAGCCATTTGGCTATATGTGATATACTTAGCATTATTTTACTACACTACTTTCCATTCTGAATAACACAGAAGTGATTCTAGTTGCATCCAAGAATCTAAACACTACATACTTCATAATGATTCCTAGGGATAAGATTCGAGAATACATAAAGACTCTTGTTCATAATGCACAAATAATATTCTAAAATTAAGAAACTATTTTATAACATTTTTATCCTATGACAGGCTTAGAACAAGGAGCAGTATCTTCTACTCACTGTTGTCAATTATCTTTGAAATGCGACCTTATTCATTCTGAGTAGAGCAGTGCCAGGGCTTTGCTTCAATATGGAATAACAAATAAGCAAAAAATAATACTGCTGTTCATTACTATAAGGCATCCTTAAGAGTCCAGGAGTAAAAATTTCATTTTACAAATCATAAATAATTTTTTACAGAAATTCTTCCTGAACACTGTGTCTTTCCACCAAAGTTTCACACTAAGGCCACTATGAGAAATCTCAAACTGTCGTCACACTTGTGTTTGCCGCTCCATGGGCTACCTGTCACCTACCCCAAGTGCTCTACGACAGCTACTGAGCAGTTGCTTCAGAGGACTTGCCATGTGAATTCCCTAGGCCATGTTGTACTTTGTTTTCATGTAGGAATTTCTGTTGAAAGAAATCTCTCACACTTCATATAAAAAGATATTAGCTCTTTCTGGGTAATATCAGCACTAGTGTTTTTCCCAACCCTGCTAAAAAAAATAAAAATAAAACATATGTCTAGCCTGAGGAAATACTAACACAGAGAGAGATTGGTTTGTAACCATAGACACTGGAGTCATTTTGGTTGGCAAGTTACCATGAACCCAACTATCTGCCCTTCATATCTAAGGCAATTGAAAGGGGTTATCATAACCTCCTTTAGGAGCAAAGAAGTCTACTGTAAACAAATATCTATTGGTTAAATTACAATATTTATCTTTCATGGGTTCTCCTTAGCTTCCTCTACTGTTCAGATTAGTTCATCAAATTATTATAAAATCTATCTCTTCTTCATAAAAAAATTAAAATATCTTGCTAAGAGTCAGCATCTACTAGAAGAGCTAACAGTATCTTCAAGATAAGAAATTCATAAAAATTTGTTATTTCTTTGTTCCATGAATGAAACTTAAAATAAGTCACAAGCACAATACAGGAAAATATATATATATATATATATATATATATATATATATATATATATATATATATATTTAGATATAGATATAGATATATAGATATATATATATATAAATAAATTTTCTTCTTACCTTGATCATTCCTACTCCAGTAATTACAGCATTTGCTAACCCAATTTTTTGTTCATTTTATACCAATTTTTCCAGTCAGCAACAATGTTCACAAGTTTTAAGAACAAATATTATTTTCAGATATTTTTAGATTAGAATTGATGAGAGTACTGTTACATTTATAAATGAATTACCATTGGACCATGGTCAGTCTGATGGCATCAATTTGTGTGACATTCTGCCAAGCAAACCTATCATTAACCTTCTAGTCCAGTCTTCTGTAATAACCCTTTACAAACCTGTAATAACCCTTTACAGACATGAACGTAGTAATGGATTCAACAAGAACCAGTGAAGCCAGATAGTTGAAAAGCCAGATAGTTGACTTGAATAAGAATAAAAAAAGTCACATTAAAATCAGGTGATATTTACTCTACACTAAATTTGGTATTGCAATGTTTGCAATCATAACCATTATTTAGTATTGATGTATAATATGTTTTTTGGTCATAAATCCACACTCTGTATAGCCAAACACTGCAAGGAAATCTGACCTCCTGCTCACTGATTATAAAACTTTATTTCTTTGTCATTCCTCTCAGGTAGAGAGAGTGGATTTCTCTTCTGTTAATCTCTGATTTTGCCTTACTGGCCTGTGTTGTTTTATTAGTTTTTACACCATCTGTAGAATCAGCTCCTTGCATTAAATTTCCTCAGTAGTAAGTACTTATGATAGTTTCTGCTTTTCTGGTTGGGTCAATAAGCTATATAACCACAAAACATTTGAGCCAGTTCAAAAACCACTGAATAGGGTCAATTATTTACACAAATAAAAACAAAACAAAATGAAATAAAACAACAAAACCCAAAATATACTTAAAATCATTTAGTTCTTTTTATCCAGAAATTTCACGAAGTTGAATATGATAGAATATCAACTACCAAATTCACATGAGGAAGATTTCCCATGATCTCAAAAATTTTCCAATTTTTCTAACAGCAGTTTGTATTGATTTAGAAACAAAATAGAGCAATATATATTTTGCAACCTATAATATTTGACACCAATGGGATATTTTTAAAATCTGGAGATCAGAACTCAGTGAGTGCTCCCAAAAGAACCAAAATAATACTAGTACTGGAGCTGAGACAACTAGTCACATATTTTTTGTTTTTTTAATTATTTGAAAAAATAATAGTAATAAAAAAAATCCTTGTGCCTCTCTAAATAACACAAACCAATGAACAAATAAACAAAACAAAACATCAACAACATTTTTAAAAACTCAGTTTGGAGGAACTTTTTTACCTGAATATTGATACCACAAATCATAAATAGTAATTTATAAATTCACCAGAAAACAATTTACGTTTAATAAAATAAAGTATTTATTATATATCAAAATGTTTAAAAATTAAATAAGAAACATATATATTGACAATACAGTTTATAAGCTAATAAATAGTTAGCAGTTGAATATTACTATTAGTTCAATATATCACTAATAAAATAAGCAAACAAAATAACCACCAAAGGCTCCAATTACCACCTTAAAATATCATTTCTTTGTGCTCAGATACAATTAGTATATTTCAAATTATTCATTGTTTCTAAAAGACTTGCTTGCATTTGAGAAGAAAGAAAGGGAAGGATAATATCTACAAGTATTAAAATTTTTAAAGTATGCTATTAAAAGTTTTATTTATAGAGCTTTTTAAAAGTTTGTCCCTTGAAACTCTGTTATGGCATGATGTTGTAAGAAGTATGGAAAAACCTATGGTCAAATAAGGTTAGGATATATTCTGTAATATATTTCTTACTGAATACTCATTGAACATGTTGGTGACTTAAAGGTTTAAAGGTAATGATAAATTTGGTACAAAAAAAACTATTGTGCTTAATCTAGTGATATCTAACTGTATTTGAAACAAAACTTTATTTTGTCATTTATCAACATTATGTACACTAGTTTTTGAAACTAGTTTACTCATAATTTATCTTTTTTCTAAATAGTTCATTCATATTTCTCATATAATGATGAAAGCAAAAGTTAGTCTGTGGTATCTATAATTAATTAGAAAAAGCGAATTTATCTTTTCTAAAACTAAGAGATAAAGCTGGTGTCAAAAATTAATATATGAGATTATTTTAAGAACACATTTGGCTGGGATACTTGAAGTATAATATATAAGATGCCTAAAAGCTTGAGATACTGTGACATACAGGAACCTTTTACAAAAATAAAGTGTTTCATGAAGATGAAGCATCTCGTTTCAGCGCAGCTGAAATGCTGCCTTCCACAGGAAATATTGAAATGACATAATTGAAAGGAATAGAATACTTGGGTTAGTGTAAATTTCATTAGAGTCGAATAAGATATCTCATTCTCCTTTCAGATTACTCATTATTATTTCATGTTACGCTCTTAGACTGGAAATGTTAATTTAAAAACCTTGTGGGTTTCTCTATTTCCATGAAAACTGAGTGTATATAACATATAACCAATTCATTATTTGTGGTAAAATCTGGAGATGAAAAAAAGTTATAAAGTTTTTGTTAAAGAGAACTTATTCAAAAATAATTTAAAAGTCTGTCTGACTTTTCCTGTCACTGAGGGAAGACCAAAAGTAATATGAAAATGGAGAAATGTAGTTTCAATATAAGAGAACTTTATAACTTTTTGAATTATGAGGAATAAAAAAGCTTCAAGTGTTTATCCCTGCTCTCATCTCTTCTCTCCTTTTATTTTTATTTTTTCCTTTGTTCCTGGTATTTTGTTCTCTGCAAAGAACTGAGGCTCTGTCAACTGTGTTGAATTAGGGATCTAAAAGCAGGAGCATGATTCTGCAAAAACAGCCCTTTAGAAATGTCAGTTTTATTAGGGCAAGCCTATTTCCAAGTAATAGACCTAGCGCCTAACATTCAGGAGCACCACATAGCAAATAGATGAGAGAAAATAAAATCGTAGGAGATTAAGATTTATAGGCGAATAATTTTCTATCTGATTTGTGTTGTATTGTCTTGAGCTATATTATTGTCTGTATATTTGCAGGTAATTTCAGCAACGGATTTATGTCTTCATCTAGTTTAAAATGTATGCCTTCATAAAATGTCCACTCTCTTTATCTTCCTATAAATAGTGGCATTTTCCCCCTTCTTTTTTTTATTAAGGAGTGGATGAAAACACAGCTTCTTTCTCAAAATATATGCATATTTAAGAGCACTTCAGTAGAGACAGAGCAAAAAATTTCATAACAAAACCATGGAGATAACATCCAATCAATCAATAAATATGAGTTGCATTTGTCCTTTTGGATTGTGTGTAGCTATATGAAGCATTTGAAATAGTTCTAGGCCAGGGTTCAGAGACCTGGCTCTGGGTAGGTCCTGCCCCACATCCATATTTCATTCTCCTGCGTGAAAGATAGAGAATATCGTAGGTAGAGCTAAGAGCTCTACAAGTTACCTCTACCTCTGACATGTCATGGACATACAGCTCATATAGATTTTATACATGTATGCTTCAGTCTGGCCCCAACTGAGTGTACACACACATTCACAAACACATTCACACTCAAAACTGCATGCAGAAAGAATTTATTGAAATGAAACAAAAAAATCTCTCCAAATTAGAACTATACAGTGCTTATTTGGGCACTGGAGGCAAAGTGTGAATTTTTTTTTCTGAGAGTGACACACAAGTCACCTTAAACTATTAAAGCTAATCATTTCTTAACAGTTTTCAACTCACCATTTTAATTTAACATTTCAAACTTAATTCACCGAGAATTTTAACACATACTTTTTATTTGTATCAAAATCCACACATAACCCTTTGGTGTTATATAATGAACTCCCAAAATTTCACCGAATGTAAAGTGTTACGATTACCTGACCCTTAGGGTGAGCTCTTGATTAAACTTTAATCTTTGTACTGGCTATGTAATGTTGCTATATCTACTTCCATCACCATCTTACTGACTGCATATTAAAATAGGGAAAGACATGCTCATGTAGCCATTTGGACTCCCTTGAAATAATATTTATAATAAATAACAGTTATCACTTATTGATTACAACATATCAGGTACTATTCTATACATTGTGTATTTATTAATTTTTTAATTTACATGGCCATAAGTGCCCCCATTTGAACAGTGAAGAAGCTAAGACACAGAGATGTGAATTAACTTGCATTACAACACACAGCTAGAAAATACACATTTTAGAACAGCCTTCTGGTGTTCAGATATTATGCCATACATCACAGAAGAATGGATTGAGATTGAGTCATATTCAAAAGTGCCCCAAATGCATTAATTTTAGCTTTTTGGAATAGATTAAAAGGGATACTTTTCTATGCCTGATACAAATGCAGCCTGATACAAAATGTGGGGAAAAAGAACATGTGACTCCCCAAAATTGAAAGTTATCTGCCATCAATTCTATTGAACTTTGGGGCTATCTGGCTTCAGCTTCTTCTGATTATCGTGTCTGTGGTGGCAGCAGAGAAACTTGATCACAAGGTTTTAGATAGTGAATAACAGTAAAGTTCATCATTTCACTCTAACTGGCCTTTACAATAACAGTTCTTAGTGCTGATCAGTGTTATTAAGTCAATGTTTTTAGAAAAATCAAACCATGTTAAAAGACTATAATAAAAATAAGACATATGGTGTGTTCTCTCTCTCTCATGCCAACACTTTCCCCAAAAGACAAGCACTTTCAATAAGTTTATCTGTTTCTACCATAATTTAACCCCAATTATTTAAATATGTTCATACCCATGTCTTTTGAATAAGCAAGATAGTCATTACCTATTATAGACTTCATACTTTGGTACTTAGAAATTTAGCTCTGAATATCCTCTCCCCTTTTTTTCCAGTAATCATTCATTCATTCATTCATTCATTCAAAAGAGTTCATTATTGACCATCTACTACCTGACAGTCACTTCTCTTAAACCTGTGAATAGTATCATGGAAATATAATTCTATTGGGAAAAGGCAGGCAATAAACAAACAGATTAATATGTTAAGTAATGATATGTACTAACAAGAAAAATAAAGTGAGTTAAGAAAATAGAGAGTAATGAGATGCTTGATTAGCAAATGCTTCTTTTATAAGCTTACATTTGAACAGAGATCTAAAAAGGTGAAGAATAGCAAAGGAAAGAATTCCAGATACAAGGAACAGAAACTCGAAATATTTAAAGCAGAATTATGCTCATCGTTTTGTAGAATTGATTAAGAGAAATGCCAAAGCTGTGAAAGGGCAAGTCATAGAGCATAATATGAGAGAGGCGAAAGGCCACAGGCTTGGCAGGGCTCTATGCTGCTAAGCAAACACACAGATACACTGCCTCTCTCAACCACTCCCAGCACTTCCTCCACCATCCTTACACTGGGTGACTTTTTTCCCTCTTTTATTAGAAAATTGAAATCCATCACAACTTCTCTCATTTGTTTTTCCCACCTGCTACAATAGAAGATGAACTTCCTTGTTCCTACATAAACTGAATCCTCTTTCACTTATATACTGATTTTACCACTTCTTACTTGTTCAGAGACACTTCTCTAGCAACTCTTTCCCTTTGGTTTTGCATCAGAACCTTTTGCTCTTTACTAGATTATCCTCATAACATCCAAATAAACTGTTATCTCTCCCATCTTAAAAATTGAAAACATCAACCACAATAACCATACTTTTATTGATCTCATTTTCCCTTCCAGAAACAGCTTTGTTCCTTGCCTTCTTTGTAGCAAAGCTCCCAAATGTCTATTTATGTGTCCTGTTTCCAATTACTCCTTTGTAGACCATCTTCTTTAAACCATTCCATTCAGAGATTATCTAACTTGATATAAGAAAATGTGGTAATACAGTTGATCACTCTCTTCTGTTTGAAACATTTTTTCATTTGGCTTATAGAATATGGTGATAATTTTTATATATTCTTTATAGTAAATATATAAATTATACTTATATAAAGTATATGTTTAAATCTATTTAAAATTATAAAATTTAGTAATTATATAAATTAAATAATATAAATTATATTCTATAAAATTATATATGTAATCTATATAAAGATTATATATAATCTATATATATATATATGCCATACACATAGGGTTTATCTATCTGTTTATCTATCTAATATATGGTGTTTAAAGTTATGGATCTCAATGTGATCTCTGGGACTCTCCAAAAATTGAGTTATTATAGATGATCATAATCTAATAAAGAAGATAAAAAAGATGCCCATTGCATTAAAAGAACCAAGTAATAGTAATATTGGGGGACCAAAAGAAAAAAAAAAAGAGTCATCAACTATGTCAAATTGTACTGATAGATTGACTGAGATGCAAAGAATTAAACAGGCACTGCAAAAGACATTTTCAACCTTGATAACTTTTCTGATGAATAGTGAGGATAAAGACATTAGCCTAGTCTGTTGGTAGTGAGAAAATAAGATAAGATGAATGGAAACCATAGATCCTTATGAAGTTTTGCAATGAGAAGGAGTAGAGAAGAGAGAGCTAGAAGAGGATGTGAGTTTGAGTAATAATTTAATTATTTTAATTTGGAGAGTATTAACACTTTAATGTATATGGGGAAAGTATAGTATTGAGGGGAAATAATTCTGCTGGGTATAAAAATGAGGTAATTTCAGGGTCGACGTTAGAGATTCAAGAGAGAACAAGAGTAGTAGAACTGACATAGACACATCATGGATGTCTGATATTTTGTATAAAAAAGAAAGATACATGTGAAAGAGGGGTAATATAGTAATATCACAATTACATAGAAATAACTATATAACATAGTAATGCCACAATGATAATATGCTTAATTAATAATCCATGTTTATATTTAAAGTAGGATGTTAAATTGCAAATATTTATTGGTAATCTGACATAATATAAATGTAAAATTTCATGTTGAGCTGATAGATGATAATGCATAAATGTGAAATTTGGTGTGCCAGAACTGATTAGAGTGATTAAAATCCACAAGTGAGATATAAGAAATCAAGAGAATTGTGATAGAAGGAAATTTTTAGACTGATAGAATTTTTTTTTTACCATAACAGGAGAGTCATGAAATTGTCTAACTTCCCCTTTAAAAAGGGGGAAGAACTTTTCTGTACAAGCAAATTTTCAAAAACTGTTGTAGGTAAATTAAAAGAGAATAATAAAATTGAATAAAATGGTTAGATATGAGATTTTCTTCTTCTGTAAAAAAAAATAGCATTTTCACTACTATAATAAATTGGTCATTGGTTTGGCCAAGTCTTTGTATTATTTCCTTACACAACTTCAGCTTCTGATATTAAGAGTGGCTTTCATTGTTCATTGATTGGTTATCTTTGTCCTTGAGGATAAGTCTTCTTCCACATTCCAACAGGCACTCAGTAAAGTTTCCCAGAGACCAATTCTTTCCTTCACACTGTCTTCACTGCTCAATTCTCCAACTCCAGAAGGCACTGTTTGCCAATGTCATCCTGGCATTCTGCGAATTCTTGCAGCTCTTTTCCTATGTGGACTACCCTATTTACTCAATCTCAGGCTTTCTTCTTTTTAAATTTAGCTCTTGTTTTGGTAAAACACACCCTCTGATACTTTTGTGAGTTTCAGTGCATTGTAGGTATATTATTTGATACATAATGCTTGAAAATGTCTTTATCCTCCCTTCCACAATCATGCCATATTTTGGCTGTGTATAAAATTTATTATGAAAATTCTTTTTCTTCAGATTGTTCTAAACCATTGCTCTGTAATCTCTCAGATGCTGTTGAGACATCTGATGTCAGTGTTATTTCAAAACATGCATATAATTAGTATTTTCTCATTTAGGAATCATGCCTAAAGAGCAGATATATTTCAATTAGAGCTTCCTGACTAAGAGTGCTCACCAAAATCATTGCTCACCAAAATCAGATCATCAAACCAGTTACAGAAGAGGACCAATATTTCTAGTATCATGTTATTAGTGAAAATGGGATCAGAAATTTTAAGGTCTCAGAACACAACATACTACTAAAGAGTAAAAGTTTTTAAAATACCAAAAAGTTTATATATGCCCTTTTAATATATTTTTTCTTTTATTTGATGATATGACTAAACACGGGATTAATGTTCAGCCACCATTTCACCAAAAACTTAGCTAACAGCAATCTTCTTATTGTTTTCACTATGGAGTTTCTACTTCATATTTAATATATTTCCTAACATCAATAAAATATTTAGTGATTATCCTATTTAGCTGTGTGTTTCTCTAAAGCCTGTAGTTTTTTCTTCAGAAGAGGTACTTTCTGTTCCTGCAGGATTCTCAAATGAAGGCTTCTCATTTATCCATATCCCATCAACCTTGGGATTCTTCATTCTTCTCACTCTGAAAGGTTATTTCCAACTCTCACTGCCCTGTGGTACATTTCATTTTTTAAAGTTAATGCTATTTGGTGTACTACAATTGAAAATGTCTCTGTTTTTACTATTCACCTTTTTAACACCCCATTTAGTCACTGGAAATCATGACACTTGCCAGAAGATTACTCAGCACCCAATGCTTCTGCACACCTTGCAGGAATTTAATGTCAATGTATCTAGAAATGGATCCAATTGACTAAATTCTCAATGCTTTGATGTAGTAATTACATTGGCAATATTTCCCACTTCCCTTTCCACATCTACTTTTTTTTAACTCAACATGGAGAATATCATCCTTAACAGACTAATCTCCTAAATGACAAATCCTAAAAACGCTTTCACAGACCATATCACCATTTCTTTTAGTTCATTTGGTTAATAATGGCCAAGACTCTTGTTTTCCACCTCCAATTTATAAACCCCTCTTGCTTATTTCTCAATTTTAGACAATTCCACTTTTATTTTCCTCCACATAGGTACTATGTCCTTCCAGATAGACTAATTTCCCTAATTCCGGATGACTCTAATTGTTACTTTTGTTAACACACTCAAGATGTTGAGTGGTGCTAAAGGCAAACACTAAGTCATTTAGGTTAAATCCATGACCAATTTCAATAGACCCTCAATACTGCTCATCCATTCTATTATTTTCTTCCAATCAACTCTCCTGTTTTTTGTAACCATTTAAAACTTTTTCTCTCATCAGATACCTCATAATTTCCAAACTCCTTCAACTCTATCAAGAGATGACTTTGTATGCTAAATCATTGAAAAGGGATAAAATTATTGGAAATAAATATTTCATCTGCTCATAAACAAAACCAGGAACCTATGTATGAAATATAATTTATGTCAAAGACCATTATCCTCGCTTGATCTGTATATCAGATCTACCACAAAATCAACAATGACTCCATTCAATACTTCCACTCTTTTCAGTTTCTTTAATATTTTCCATTCTAAAGACTTATTTTCATGTTAATTAAGAAATACTCTAGTTTCCCTGAATTTACACTAGCCCTACTATCAAACTCTCTTTTGTCTACTCTGATGGGTCTCTTCTCCCCTTCAAAACATTTTTTAAAAACATTTTCTATAGTAGCTTGCTTCCATTTTCATAGCTTTTATCTCTTCCTCAGCCAGTTCTTGTTTATATTCTGATCCAATCATTCCTCTGAAATAGTTTTTAAAAAATTAAATATAATTTCAAAATCATACATTCAAAAAAATTTTTCACCTTTGTCTTATTTAAATTCTCACAGTGGTTGATGTTATTTAGCACATTCTCCTTCTGAAAACATTCCCCTTTGCTTTTTTGGCACTACACTGTCTTGATCTTTTGCATGTATTTGGTTTCTCTATTTCAATATTCTTCATAGACTCTCATGTTTAGCTTTTAACTTTATTAATGTCCTTCAAGGCTTAGTGCTAGTCTCTTATGATTACTCCTGGTTTCATGAGTTTAGAATCTAAATATACAACCAGTGGTTATTTTCCCCTCACTACTCTAATATTGCCAATTGCTTATTACATAGCTATGATTTATAGATACCTAAGACTCAACATCCCTAAACAAAATGCACTGTCATCATCACCACTCCATTCTTCACATTTATTCTGTGTTTCTGTGTGTTTAGTGTTTGGCATCACACTGCTAACAGTTGCCCACTCAGAATCCTGGGAGTTGCTGTTATTCTTTTCTTCTTCAAATTCACTTCTAATCACTACTGATTAATCATTAAATCATAATCAAATTTTTTAAAAAGTATTTCAAATGTGTGTGGTTTTCCCCAACTATCTACCACTATTTCTTAATCTAGGTTACTGTCTTCTGAAATTCTGGAACTAATTTTTTACCTTTCTTGCTAGATCCTTTATTCTTCTTTTACATTTAGCCATAGTGACCTTTCAAGAAACTAATTCTTTATATAATCTTCTGATGAACACCTTAATCTTTTCATCATCTTAGACTTTTTATCATCTCTAGGTGAATTATAAATTTCCAATGGCCTCATAGCACTTCATAATCTGGCCTCTGTGACCTTTTATTCGCATCTATAGCCATTCCATATTAATTGTACTACAAGCCATTTACATTTGCTTCCAGATTTATTTGCTTGTAACTTATTTTATCACCTGTCCACATGCACATCACTTAGATCTCTGCTTGAGTACTGTATTTTAAGAAAGAATGTTATTGATAGTGAATGAATAATTCATTTTTCTACTGTATTATTCCATTGATTCTTATAATTTTATTTTTCAAAGCTACTTATTACTTGCAACTATTTATGTCATGATACAAATGGTGTAACAATGCATAACAGACAATCTGGACACTAGAAAATTTTACCCTTAATTATTCTCTCACTCTTTGCAACATTACATTTTTGAGAGTCAAATAAACAAGATAAGTTAGAAGATATCCCCTATTTGGGGATTCAAAATTTACATTTTTGGAGTCAAATAAATGAGGTTAGTGGATATCTACTATTTTGGGAATTTAGTTTTTTTAACTTTGTTTATGCTTTTAATTGTACTTACTTTTACTAAAAATTGTTCTAATCATAATAATCTTATCTATTCACAGATACACACAGATTGCTTTTTCTTCTATATTTAGTTTTCCAGAAAATTTCAATCATGACTTTTTTGCAATTTAAATTTTGTAATTTGGAAATTTAGTGATTAACAAAAATCATATAAAAATTATGTAACAAATAATGTTCATTAGCATATGGAGAAATCCAGATAATTAAAAATTTTAATTTATAATGAATTATATTTTGACCCTTTTGAAAGCAATAACTTCAAATAATTCTAGCTGCCATGATTATTGTCATAAAATGCTACATGATGTGTACCATTTTTGTAATCAGTTTCCTTATTTATAAAAGATAAACTTGAACTATCTTTTGTTAATTTTCATATCTAAAATTCTGCAATGTAAGATTATATTTCTATAAAATCATTAGCTATTAAATATCTTAGTACTGTATACTGTGTTAATTAAAAATATAGATGAGGAGAAAATGCTCTATTTGTAGTTCACATCTTGGTTAAAGAAGGAAACAGATATGGCAGCTGGTCAAAAATTAGATAAAAAGCACAATCACAATTAGGGAAGATCTTTGGAGGCTCGATTTGTCAGGAAATTCTGTTCTGTTTTATCCCTTTCCATTTATTTCTGTTCCATCTACTCCATTAAGTAAACACTTATTCTGTGTTATCTTGTGCTTGTTATATCATGTTGAAGGCACTGTGAGATACATAAAATAAATAAAAAATAGATCCCTCTCTTAAAAAGCTAGATAGGTTTTTGTTTTTCACAAATGATGTAGCATAAGAAAGATATTATATATATATGATATAGTAGAGTTAAAAGAAGCAAAGTGTAGTTGTAATGCTACAGAGTGTAATTCAGTTATGATTGAGATAAAAGTCTCGTGAGAAATTGCACTTGAGTTGATATCTAGTAACATGTGGGGATTCAATGACAAGAGTTTAAGAAACGGTTATTGTATATAGAAGAAACTGCGTGAGCTAGCAAAAGTTTTGAAAAATGCTAGATATTGAGTGGTTGACATTTATGTTTTGGTGCAATATTATAGAGCTGTGCTTGAAAGGATTGGCTGGCAACAGGTGGTCTAAAACTAATACCACTCTGACTCTCGACTTTGTGAATAAATAGTTGCAATGTTTTTCAAGCAACAGAGTTATTCCATCTTACTATGCTTTAGGAAATTGCTCTAAGAGAGCTTAGAGAAAGGTATGTATTTTTTCAATCGCTTATTAAATATTTAGTTATATAAAATTCAAACAGCACAAAAAGTTTAATAACTTGGTAACCACATATCAGTGGAAAGTGTTAACTAAATTATATAAATAGCCCAATATAAAGTATGATACATTGTAATACAAAAATGACAATGTATAATAAAAATAACAATATATAATATTTGCTGTAATATAAGAAAAGATAAAACAAGTATATAAGTTCTATGAAGAAAACAAATGAGAGTAGATTGAAAGAGCAGAGAGCATTGGAGATGCAGGACAATTACACCGGGTAGAGCTGTGTCCTCTGAAGGAAAGACATTTAGCATATGCATGAATAAAATAAGGGACTGGACCATGACTCTGGAATAAGATTCTTCTTGGCACTGGCATAGCAAAGCCATAACTTCAAGAACAAGTATGATTCTGTGTGCCAAGGACAATGAGTTCAGTGTGGGTGCAGAGGTATACATGGAAGACACATAGAAGGCAGTGAGGTGGTGAGGGAGCCAGAGACCAGGTAAAGCCTTACAGATATGGAAAGATTATTGGGTTCATTCTATAGGCTTCATCCTATCCATTAATGACATACACACCAGCAGCAAGCTGATTTTCTTCACCCTCTAAGAATGACAAAGTCCTGGACTCCCTCCCTAGCTTTATTTCTATGATATCAATTTGGACCCTCAAATCAAACATGTAAATGGGTTGCTTGAAATAGATTGCCCATCTTTAAGAAACTACTTCCAAAGTTTGGCCAGTGTCTTATCAGAACTACTGTCAGTTAGAAAGTGTGGGAGGTCTAGAGAAGTTAAATCATGCCCCAAAGATCTAAAATAGTTTCCTTAGTCTTTCTTTAGTCTTCATTCTCATATAAATTAACATAAATCATGAATATGTTTATATACTTTGGTGAAGTTCCACAGAATATAAGAAAATAATTTGCTTAATAGTAATAATAATAATAATAATAATAATAATAATAAATAATAAATAATATCATGACCAAATAGAGTTGTCCAGAGATGAAAGACTGCTAATATTAGAAAATAAAATACTTGTATGATATAATATATATTTAGGCTAACTGAGAAAAATCTATGATTATCTCAATAGATGCAGAAAAGATGTGAAAATACATCTAATTCAGAACTAAAAATAAATGAGAAACAGATATACAGATAAACAAAAAGAAAGGTATAAACAACAGAGGAGTATATACAATGATTCGATTTATATTAAGTCTAAAGTCACACAATACCTAATTAGGTGTACTTCAGAAAGATGCATAAGTGAAAAATTATGAAAATAAAAAACAATAATTAAAAAGAAAATCAGGATAATGTTTAATGTTGGTGGAGAAAAAGCATGTATTATTAGAGAAAGAGTCTCATGTTGGGATAAAAGATATTCTAAATTAAGAATAATGTTGTGTATCTTAATTTGGACAATGTGTTCCTTGGTATTCATTTCATTGTTATTAACAGTACTCTAGGTCGTGAGTGTGTGTGTGTGTGTGTGTGTTGTCGGGAGCCAAAACACCCCTGCGGCATGACAGAGTCACCGGGGGACAGTCTCGGCTGCAGAGCAGCGAGATATGTGGGCTGGCTTTCCTATCTCTCCTTACATGTTTTGTAACCTTGCTATTAATATCATTAATAGGGAATAGTGTAGGAATGGAATTTTTACAACGATAAAATAGGGGACTGGGAAAGAGAAACATTAGTAGAAATCACTTAGAAATCTTACAGGAATTAACCACATTCTGTTAATCATAAAACTTGTAACAATGAGCTCAGACGCTAACTGCCTGAGTGACTCTGCTTACCTACATAGCATAAGAAACAATCACTTGTGTATAAGCTGAAAATTATTGCTTGGCTACCGTCATGGGAATATAGACTAGTAATTATAAGCATTCCTCCACTTGCACCCCTGGCCAGTGGGTCGACAGGTAGTGAATAGAAGAAAAATGGGTAGAAGGTAATTTCTAACAAGAACGAGGAAAAGAACAGGAAAATAATACCCTGGTGATGTGGCTACCCGCACATGCTTAGGGACAGAAGTCATTGTCTATTCTTAAGAACAGCAAACGAAAGAGATATGATCAATTAAACCCATAAGTCAACCATTGTAATTATTATGTTTGACAACTTGCCCTGGGTGATAAATTGTTTTTGCACTATATAACGGCTTTGCAAAATAAAGATTGTAGCATTCCACCCACCATCTCGTCTGAATGCTCATCACTCTTTCGCCGCACCTGTACCTCCCTCCGGGACTCTGGTCCTGCCGGAGCTGGACTCCGGCAGTGTGTGTGTGTGCACGCACATTTACTATAATTGCAGACATGGCCAAGCTAATATGACAAATTTCCAAAAGAGTTAGAATTACTTGATGCTCAATTTTAGTAGCACTTATAAATTTTCATTTTCAAACATATTTCAGAATTAAATTATACTCTGTATTCTCTTAATGAGGATCCAGCAAGAAGTTCAATTATATATTGATTTTATTTTTGTGTTTCATTGATCTTTCTATTGTCAAAACTTGGAACTAATAGCTTTAGGGATAGTTGAACACAATTTGGCAAATGTAGCACCTACTCAAATATCATAGATTTAGAGTATGAAATTAAACTTGAACATTTCAAGTTTCAAATTCCATTTGTTACTAGAGAAAATCAATTTCTGGTTTAAGAAGAAAGTCTCTTTTCTGCTAAGGCTTTATGTCTGTTTAACATATTCTATTTAAAATGCACTTGAGTGAGTTATGTGATGACTCTAAAACCCAAATATTTAGTGTAAAGCTAAAATAACATGTTTTGTATTTAAAAACTTTCATTATAATTTAAAATAAAATTATTTTTAACTTTTAAAATGTTTAAATACTTAGTAGCATTTACTTAGTAGTCATCAGTGATTTGATTGAGGTCCAGGAGTTGCCAATACCATAGACACTGAGGGAAAACATAAACATTTTTGATCATTTGCATTTCTAAGTTTTATCCTCTTAATCATCAAAGAATAACAAAATATAACATATGTGAAATATATCTTCCTAAGGAAAATTATTTTGTGCTTTAATATTCAACAAAACATTAATTGTTAGAATATTCAATGGAGCAGAGAAAGTAATTACAATTAGTAAACAAGTTTGGAAAAATTAAGAAAATTTCAAGTCATCATCATTCTAAAGAATGCATCACAACTAAGAAATTCAAAGGTTCCTGCTCATTTCTTATGGTGAACTATGTAGTTCTAGTGATTAGGTTGATTTTTTTAATATATTTTTTTCTGTTTTACAATACTTTCAAAATTCACAATTTTAATATGCTCATAAATCTGGTATATCGGATTCTTAGACCTGTAAATTGCTTTCTAGGAGAACTCACTCATGGTTATAAACTGAAGACTGAAGAAAAAAGTATAAATCAGAAGAGGAAATCAAAGTTGGCAAGATCAATGAAGGAGAATCGAGTGGCAGATCTAAGGTGAAAATTTAAGTTCTAATACACTAAGTTCCAAGACTGATCAAAAATAACATTTCAAGGCATAAATTCTTAGAAAGTTAATTTGCAGTAAAATTGCTCTTATTGGATTCTGAGCACCTAACCCAGTAACAAATCAGTTGACTCTAACACATGGGGTCAGGACTGATGTCAAATATTGTTACTGTAAACTTGAGTCTCTCAATCAGCTAACACTTAGTGATCACCTCCTAGTGCAATAGCTTATATTCAATTTTAGGGACACAGAAGAAAACTCACTCTTTGTCCTCAAAACTCTCGTGGATTGCTTAAAAAATAATTTACCATTCACAATATAACAACAAATACAACAAATAAGAACTAATATGCAGAGTGATTTCAAATACTCTAAGTTCTAACTCATTCTAGGCAGTAGGGTTAAAGAAAAAGACATGAACCTCAAAGCACAACTATAATGGTTTCCACGGGTTTATGCAACTCGGTACCACTACTTCTCAGAGTATGTACAAAGGCAGGAAAGTAGAAGACAAAGTGTCCAAGAATGACGCATGAGAAGAAAGAAGAAAACATTTTGCAATGTGACAGATGATATCCTAAAATAATTAGAATCAAAATATGAAGATTTTCTGTGAAATATTTCAGGCTTTAAAAATTTCTGAAAAGTAACATGGAATTCCTAGATAAATTTATGTAAGAAAGTAAAATGTTTGGATTATTATGCAAGAGACCACTCAGTTAGCAACATGGATAATAAATTAATAAAGAGACCCAAAGATGAAAAAAACATTTACATGTATCCTCAACAAAGAATATGATGGTCTTCAGAATACTTATTCATATTTTAAAATGAATTTCAAAGGCAAATCAACATGATAATTTAGATATGTGGAAAAGAAAAAAGGTAAAGTAAAGGATGATTTCAAGTTTCTATCTTACCGGATACAAAATTTAAACATATTCTCTCTGCTCCTCCCCATTGGCTATCCTGCTCTCACTCAGTTTAAGATGTAGTCTCATACAAGAATTCACTCAGTGAAGTATGCAACTTAATGGACTAGTAGAATCGGGACTGAGAAGTCTTCAAATATAGCATCTTTCAGTTAAATGAGTGCAGTGTATTTTATGATCCCCAGAATAACATTGCTAAAGTCATTAGTATGTCTCATCTAGACTAATTTGCTGTCAATCAATGCAGAGCCCAACATTCTGGGGATGCTTCCCTGGTGATAAAAATAAAAATTGCTAACACATATCATATGCAATACATTATTCTAAACTATATACCTATTACCATATATAATCCTTTGTTCCCTACTAGATTCGTACTATTACCATCTCCACTTGACACATGAGGCAACTTAGCAAAATGAAATTACAAAAACTCTCTGGACAACTGCTACCAGGATTCAAACCCAGCCAACCAGACCTCAGTGCTCTTTCCCTTTTCTTTCTCTTTGCCTTCATACTTAGTATTTTCTTGTGAAAGAGAATTTTAGTTAGTAGAAATTATAAATCCATGCCTATGAAGTTAGTAGGGAACTTCACAGCTCCCGAACTATCAGCAACAGCTTTAAATTACTTTCTATTTCTAGTCTGTTGGTGAAATTGTTGCTCAACAAATAAATGTAATTTAAGCATAATCAAACATCTTTAAGTTGAATACATCATACACATTAAAAGTGGCAAGAAAAGGTGGCCTGTGTTCAAAGAACTACACTTGCACATATGAAAAAAGTCAATAATTGCTAGATGTTACAAAACTATCTAAATGTAAGTGAAGTTCACACCATGGAAAGTAATTTTCCAGCAGGTGACAAAGTGGTTCTGCTATGCTTAGATTTGTGTAGAATCAAAATTCAGTAGCAACTGACAACCGTAGGGAAACTTAAATATATCTTTTCTGTTTTTGTATCAGGGACATCATAAATTGTATGTACTTCACCTAAATTGAGGTGA
This sequence comes from Cynopterus sphinx, assembly GCA_030015415.1. Taxonomy (NCBI): domain Eukaryota; kingdom Metazoa; phylum Chordata; class Mammalia; order Chiroptera; family Pteropodidae; genus Cynopterus; species Cynopterus sphinx. Next base: position 16,393,701 of record CM057380.1, read on the forward strand.
ATTCCTGCAGACTTGATGCAGCAATCTTAAAATGTTTACAAACTTATTTCAATTATATTTTATGTCCCATGGTGGGACAATGTCACAGAAAAGAGAGAGAATTTCCATGTTGGGAAATGTAACTTTGGTTAATGGGTCTTTACAAATTTGATTTTTTTTTTAACCTTATATTTTGGGAATAGCCCTCAAAATGTTTTCTGGATCTTCTGTCTAAATTTCTAATCTTTGGAAATCATTTTTCATTCAGTTTTCAGTAGTTCTTTCACCAAAAGAATGTGTTAATAAATCACTAGGAACTGCTTTCAAATCAGTGCTGACAAATGCTTCCCCCTCACTTCTCAGTAAAAATGATGCACACTTCTTAAGTGATCTCATTCCATTATTTGAAAAGAGATAATTTTTAATCCACTTCTGAGAGGAATGGAATTATTGGTGTGATGCAAAAGATAGAAATACAATGGAGAAGTGAGATAGTCACTGAAGAAAAGCCACCTTACAGGGACATTTGTGCTTGCAGTGTACCCAGCACTCTTGAAGTCAGTTTCTTAATTAAATCAGTAGCATGTGGCAATTCAGCCTCTAAGAAAGCTGGTTCTGAATTTTTATCTGACAAAATAAACCCAGAAGTTGACTTCACTGTTCTTGAAGAAAAGTATGGTTGGAGGAATTATTGCATTCTTAAGTAGATTCAAGAAATTTGAGGTTGGAACTATCAAAGTGATAGTCAATTTCACTTAGCATGCATTGTAGTTGACATAATAAATAAAATCTCAAATTTATTTTGTTATAACTTTCACAAGTTATTTAAGATCTGTGACATCACAGTTTTATATAGATTTTATTAATAAGTAACAAATGTTTTCAATAGATAATGTGGCCATTTTTAGGTCTCTAGAGCGTATGAGAGCACCAGCTGCAAAATATTATCAGCTTTTTTGCATTTCATAACAGTATGCATTTTTCTACGTCAGTAGTGACAATTGAATAAAAATTTTTTAAATATTTTATGTACTCTTTTTTTAGTATACAACTCTGCCTCCTAAATCACAATAAATAAATTTGATTTATATTTCACTCGACCAAGAAACATTACTTGGAGACCTTACCTCCTTCTGTAGCTCCCCAGTCAGATGCACCTGTTTTGGTTCTTAAGAGCCTTGTCCATCAAAGAGTGGTGCTAATTTGGAAACAGACAGAGATAATAGAAAAATCAAAGTTGCAAGATACTTTTAGAGTCATTGTTAGAAAAACTGCAGATGACATTTAAGGTAAAAAAATATCTTATGAAAATCAAAATCAATAGACCTATCAGACATTCTCTTTGCAAGACGGTACCATTTTTTACAAAATAAAATAATATAGTCTGTTTAATTTAAAAAGTTATTTTTTGAGGAACATTTAATAAGTATTTCTTATTTTTTATGGAAGGCTGTGTCCTGGGAAAAAAAATAATAATATAAAAGATTTTCTACAATAGTAATCAAGAAGATTTTGTAAACATAAAATAATGCTTGTAATACAAAATAGAATATGATAAGTAACATTGCATAAATACTAAAAGCTCCATGAACATCTCAGGAAAAAGAATAAATCTTGGGGCCTTTCAAAGGTAAAAAATTACATCAAATCTGGCCTTGAAGATTCAAGGAAAGGGATAAGTTAATATATTAAAGTAGGGGCTTCTATACCAGAAAATGAAAGATTCAGGAGTGATTTGAACTCTGTTCATCACAAAAGATAAGTGTTTATCACATAGGAATATGAAGGAAAGGTTAACATCAGTAACAATATGAGGAAGTTGGGCTTGATAAGGATCTAAAAGCCATAATATGCATGTATGTATGTATGTACATATTAATGTATGTATATACTGTGTGGTGAAGACATTTGACAAAAGGTATAACATTGAGGAGATTAATTTGGTCAATATCTAGAGTAAATTAGATCAGAGGACACAGATGGAAACATATAGAGAAAACTGTTACATAACTAAAACAATAACAGTGGATGTGGAAAAAAGATAGGAGAGGCATAATTTACATAGAGAGACAGAGGATAAAGTATATGTCGATGAAGAGAGACTACTGAAGTATTACTCAAATGTGAATTATATTTCCGTTCTTCATTCATTAATCTATCATATTTTTAAAAATATAAAACTTTTCTGTTTAAGATTATAGGTACATAGGTTCATGATGAGACTAAGAATGTTGTCTACAAGATTGTATTATTAGATATCCTTTTTCCTCATTATTGAACATTAATTGGGGTATTAGAATTAGATTGTACATGTAGGTTATTGCCAATAGAGGAAAATAGCAAAGATTCCCCTCTATGAATTAATCATACCCACTGTTTCCAATTTAAAAATCACTAGTAGTAAAATTGTATGGAAATAGTCAATCTTCCTGAAGTCAGCAACAGTATTTGAATCAGAAAATTGACATCACCTGATTAATAGAGTCAAGGACTGCTATACTAGCAAATTTAGCACATATATTCAAGTACTAGATGTCAATGGTGAAAAGGAAAAAAAAAATCATTGACCTAACTGTCCTCCTTTTTTTCATTAAATTCTTTGGTGACTCTGTTTAGCAAAATCAATGACCTAAGTTCTGACCTTCCAATTCAGACACACTGGGGAAATGAAAGTACGAGCCAAAGATATACAGTTTCCAGACATATAAAATTTGTTTTCACCTTGAATTAATGGGAGATGGAAGGCATGAACCAAGATATGACCCTGAGTTAATGATGATATCACCTATCTTGTGCTTTATGAAAATGTATTCGGGGACAGCTAGAATGCCTTATCAACTTCTGAGCAAATAAGGAGAAGGTTCTTGAGAAAGAGTAACTCAAACCAGAGTTGAAAAGCAATTTGAGGTTAATCGCCCTGTCACGAGGCAGAGTTACTAGTTCTCTGTTCTCCAGGGCAGACGTTGAACCTTAATGGAGACAGGATATTACTCCAGGAGGAAGTGTAATGACTCTATTTGGTAAGTCTGTGATTGCAGAAGCAATGATCTGTTAAATGACACATAATCCTCCAGAGAGGAAACCCCTGATCCAGAACTCAGTAATGAAAGTTAGACCAGGAAAAGAACCACCTAAGTGCCCTCTTCTGCCAACATTTCTAATGTTAAGGGAAACTGCAGAAACAGGTGGTCTTCAATCTAAAGAACTTTCCATAATGAGTGAACCATGCTCACCAAAGAGGACATGCAAATGCTTAGTACAAGAAACATAAATCATAGAGGGGTCTCAAGAAATTATATATATTAATATTTTTAGTTTGATATACACACACATATGTAAATCATATATACATGAATCATCATTCAGTGGGAACAGAAACCAGTGACATTTAGTGTATATGTGAGATATTATATAATTACATATCACAGAGTATTTTAAAATTTTTAAGAAATTGCATTTTGATACATCTTTCCTAATGTGTACATACTGCATATCATTTAAATTTATTTTGATATAACCAAAGAGTGATTTTCTCAGATTCTCTTGGCCAAAGAACTCTGATACCTTATTAGTGTTTTATGAGCACAAGGTAGTCTTTGTTGACAAATTATTAGATAAATGAAATTGATTCCTATACAGCTACACCATTTACCATTTACAAATATCTCAGTGATGACATAAAATAATGAATTATGACATGGTTTATATCTTTGATTCTAACACCAATTCTTTAGCTCTGCTATAGCTAAATAATCAAAACTCACCAGTTGGTGAAAAAATGCCTGAAAAGATCTAACTTTAGACAGTAGTTTTTCTCATTTTGAAAAAAATTATTTAATTTTATTTTTAAAATGAACTATTTTACCTACTACAATCTTTATCAGGCTTGATAAATATCTCATAAGTTATTTGTATTTATAAGAAATATTGAGTTAAATATATTTTATTCTTTTAAAATAAGGTTTTGTGTTAGTTTTAAAATTAACATCTCAACTATTTTTTCTTGATTTTATTTATGAGAAATTTACATTTTTAATTAAAAATTTCATATTTATTAACTTCTTTATGGTTTAAACATTCTTCCCATTTTTCATGTAGTCATGACTTTTTTTCTTTCTATTGACAATAACTTTTTGAAAAGCCTTTTTTAATATTTCACTGAGATTTTAAAATTCTCACCTAACTGTATTTGTTATTAATAGTCATTATTTTATTCTTAATCCAGTGGCTTTTTCTGTTTTAAACATACTTTTAAATATTACTCATACACTTTACTTTCTATTATAAGCAACAAATATTAGAATTTTACCATCCTAAGCTACATTGATAGTTCTATCACTTCCCAAATTTGTTTTGAGTGAGATTCAAAAGGACACTAAAAAAATAATATTTGGAAAAAATTATGTGGTCTAACAAGGCAAAGTTTCTATTAAAAATATTTAAAGATTCATTTACTATAGCTTTCAAGAACATTTAATTTCCTAATTTGTGTTGTGAATCTTAAAAAGAAGCAGGTAGATTATGCAGCATTTCACAAAATATTTCACTGAGGTACTCTATTTTTTACAGAATTTCTTAAAATGGATAGTTGCTAAACTGACTTCATAAAATGATACATGGTTGGAGTACTAATTTTTTAAAGGTATAGGAGAGAAATTCTGTGCTATACTTATACTTAACTATTCTTTGGTTCTTATAATATCAATTTTATCCTTTTTTCTACATGATTGTTTAATATTCATTCATTGTTTTTCTCTTTCCTAGCATTGAGGATAGAAAGATGAAAAAAAGTTTTTACCTTAAGGAATCTAGAAAGAAATATGTATTATATGACTTATAATTTTGAGTACTATTTTGAGTAATTGTTTTAATAATATTTTTGAGTAAATATTTTCGAGCACTTACTATGACCTAGATGCTGTAATAGAATCTGTCAATAAACCTAGAGGCAAAACCAGACATGGCTTTTGAACTCATGGATATAAAAATTCAGTGGGAAGACAGATAATAATCAACCAACCTTAAAAGCAACCTAAAAATATTCTAAATCTGGGAAATGCTATTAAAAGGTGGTGGGTACGAGGCAGGAGGGAAATTGCATTGTTCTCCTAGCACTTGTAATAGAATTTTTTTAAGCTAATTATTATTAACTAGAGAACAAAACAAAGAATAATTTTAAAAAGGTGCAGGGGGATATGAGGAATATAATTAGGGTTGTTTCTAGACAGCACATGTTCAGGCAGGTTTTTTGCTAGGAGAAAGCATAACACAGTTAAGGAACTTAAAACTAGAGCAGGTCAAGAGGGCTGCTTAGGGTAAGATAAAGCTTGGCCCCAAAATCAAGTTGTTGAAATAGACAGTGCCCAGAGCCAGGAGGACTTTGGAGGTATGCTAAGAACATTTCTATTTACACTAAGGCTCAATAATAAATGACTCCAGGGTTTTTAGAAAGGGGTTTTGAGGATGGGCCTATCAAGGGTGTACTCAACAATGTTTCTATATTGGTCCTTTTGTAAAGATCTCTGTGCTCACATTTCAAAAAAGTTTGAAGGGGAGAATAAAGGGTGAATGTTGAGGAGGACAATGTACAGGGCAGAGTTATGTAGCAGAAAAAGGACTATAGATAGATGAAAAAGATGTCAAGAGGGCCAGATAGCCAGGGGTTTGTGAAGAATTAGGTGTCAGTACTGAGCTGATCAAAAAAGGAAGGTTCAGTGGTGGGACACCGAGTTGGAAGAATGCACAAGAGGCTGACATGAGAATGAAGTGGCAGGCACCAACTTCCTTGTGGAGGGTGCAGTTCTATTGTGAGGAGCACACTTCTGCTTCTGCTCTTCTTCTGCTCCCCTTCATGTGCTCTCCTTCTGCTCCCCAGGGTACTGCATGTCTCCACATATATCTGAGTACATTAGTGGCATTCAGCCACAATGTGTGATACAATAAGCTGAATCATGTTTACATAGTTAAGTCACAGGTGCCCTACCACACTGATGTAACATTCTAAATCCTGGGTCCTATTCATATCCGTGACCCTGCATCACAGCTAGACCTGGGACCAGAGGGCCTGGGACCCACATTGGGTATAGTCTTGGGGCCGACTGTGATGTGAAATAGATTCCAGATGTTTAATTTGCATAACTATTTGAATTGTGGTGGTGTAACTTGCTGAGTTTGGGAACATCAAGAAGAATTAGGCCTGGAAATACAGATAATGGTTATGATTTTAGGCATCTTGAATCTGAGAAAAGTTTGAGGAATTTAAGAAAAGGTCCCAATCTGTCTGCTAGTTATAGAAAAACAAAGAAATATAAACAAAATTCTATTAAAAGAATAGTTACTTTCATGTTTTTTTCACAAGAGATTACATTTGAGTCTAGACAGAGATTGATACATAGATAAAAATATGAATATATGAAAAGTGATACGTAGATTAAAATTATGAATCTAAAGAAAGATACTACCACTTTCATGGAATGGTTAGTATGTGTGTTTTTGCAGAAAAAGGTAGTGATCTAGATTGGAATGGTCAGTTAAGGTCAAATCTGTGAAAGTTTTAATGAAATGCCTGGATATTGTTCCATAGGTGAGAAGTCATAATGTTTGTAGGCAATGGAGTAAAAACCATATTCGTTTGTGACAAAAATAACTGTTGGTACAGTATAGAACAGTAGTCCCCAAATTGTGGACTGTAGACCCGTGGGTATCTCTTAGATTCTTCAAGACAGCTACAAAGTCAAATGACTCCAAATATATTTTTTTTCACTGTGTTGATATTTGCAGTGATGGTGCAAAAGCAAGGATGTAGCTGTTGATGACTTAGCATAAGTCAAGAAAGACACTGACACCAATTTATATGAGTAGTTATTGTACTCTTCACCTCTACAAATGCTTAGTAAAAAGAAAAGAAAAAAAAGCTGCAATTTTACTTAAGTTATTTGAAGAAATACAAACATATTATTAATTTTAATTAATCACAACCTTTGGGTACATGTATTTTGATATTATGTTATGAAATATGCATGCCAAAAGCACATGTGCTTCATACTAAAATAGCATATTTGTCTTGAGAAAAGCATTTTGTACGTTACTTTTTAGTTTGAGCTAAGCTAGCAGCTTGTCCAGTGTGGAGTTCAACCACATCATAATATTGCTGCCTTGGCATCCATTTTGTGTGTCCAAGTGGCCTGCAGAGGCCTTGAACTGATGCCATTCCTTCCCCGAAGTATTCCCTAGATAATAGCCCAAAGTCACAAGTAAAGGTAAATTCCTGATATAATTCCCCAGCTGCAATTGTGATAAGCATTCTCCCCTGCTTCTCAGGGCCTTTTTCTTGTGTACCTCTTTGATAAGATGCCCGCAAAGCTTACCCAAAGTGCATGGGATCACTTGATTCATTTTGAGGAAATGCTCTTCCAAATAGCCAAATTTAAACTGTCATTCGTTTGTTAGTCATTCTTTTCAGTAAAAGATTTATTACAGCAAAAGGATACAAAGGAAAATCACCAAGACAAAAGGGGCAAATCTCATCATGTAGAGAAAAACAATTAATAATAATATTTGAGCTTTGAAGTCAAAAATAGAATTTTGGAAAATTTGTTTACACCACCAAGAGTTTGACAGTGTCCCATACTTAAATACTTTTTTAATCACATTGTCAGTATTAACAAATATAAATTTTTTATATTATGTAATAAAATGCATCAGTATCTAGGAGAGCTTCATTTCAGAAAACTGGTATTTTCTAAATGACCAATGCACAAAATTACAAATTCAGAACAGGTAAATGATACAAAGCACAAGAAGGACCAATGGGTTCTAATGTCTAAGCATAAAATGTCATTGATAATTGTTATTGTTATTCACATTCTATTCTACATTGCAAATAACTACTGAAAAACCATTGCTTGTTGAGTTTTGTTGTTATACCAGAGAAGAACATCCACAATTATCTGGAAATGATATAAGAAAACCAAAACATTTCAAACTACATTCTTGTATACATATCATAAGTGAGACGCAGAAGCAGATATAAGAATCCACCTGTCTTCTATTAGAGAAGAAAAATGAAAAAGTAATGCCTTTCTTCTCATTAATTTTTTGTCTTTGCACAGCTATTTTTCATAAAAATATCTCATCATGTTAATATGTAATGAAATTTTTGTTTTTATTTCAAGTTGAATTAATATTTTATAAATTTCATAGTTATGCTTTCTAATGCAGCATATATTGATAGATAGAATTTACATAAATTAAAGCTCTTTGGGGTCTTTAATAATTTTTAAGATTGTGAATGAATCTCAAGATCAAAAACATTGAGAATCATTGGTGATGAAAAATGGGAGAACTGGTACCTGGGAGGCAATGTAGGGGATTATGATAATATTCCCATTGGTAATGCAGAGAAATTTAAATTAAGCAGTTATAGTAAGTGAGAAAAGAAAAGAAATAATTTAGGATATTTCATAAATAAAAGTAATCTACCTAGATACTTAATTAAATATCTGAATAGAAGAAAAGGGAGAGATTGAGCAAAGGCAAATTTGTGAGTCTAGTTAGGCAACTGAGGAAAGGAGACAAAAATTTAAGTATAAAACAAGGCAGTGCTAATGGATAACAGAATTCATTAAAGTAGCTGTACAATCTTTTTAAACATTTAGCTGCACACAACTAGGTTAATTTTGTCATTGTTCTTTATTACAAATATAGGATTTTTTGTTAAAGCCATCAGTCATCAATTTTAGAAAACTATTCAATATACTATTGTAGAGATAAGCACAAAGAATGAATAAAATGTTTATATGTTTATATAGCATAACTACAATACTTACCACTCTACAGCCTAGACTCCCAACCCAGTTAAAGTCATACATTCAGCTCCCTTTTGGTGAATGTTCTTCCTACTGCTTTTAATTGACATTTGTTGTTGTTGTTGGTGGTGGTGGTGGTGGTGGTGGTTTTACAAACACTGGTGGTATGTTATGCCTGAAAAACATTTGATTATGGTTAACACTTGTATACAGAGATATTTCTAATGGCAGTGATAAGGTTTGTTTGTTTGTTTGTTTTTTATCTGTAGAAACACAATGCTTTCTCACAGCTTCGTTTTATATTTTAGGCTGAAATGGCTGAAAATTATTTGTGCATAAAATTACATTAATAAAAGTGTACACATTTGGGCGATGTTTGAGGTGTAAGTATTCAGAAACAATCTCTTGTAAGAAATGGGCATCAATCAAAAGATTTCTGAAGTTTTACATACCTTGGGATTATATATGATGCTGAAGATTCAAGAAAGAGTTACTTTGCTTAACATATGATATATAATTCCCAATGCCTTGCAAAGAGGCTATAAATATTTTCTCTACATACTCATCAATCTCATTACTTTGACTGAAGCTTTAAATAAAAAGAAGTGAGAGAGAGTAGGTTGCTAGAAATCTGAAAGATCAATAAATTAAAATAAACTGCGTTAACATTCATTTTATTGAATACCATTAGTATTCATATTGTTACCCAATAAAACTGTCATTTTAAAATTGTACCTTTAGAATAATAATTAAAATCTAATATAGTGTGTAATTCAATATGTAATATAATGTGACGTATCTAATCATGTAACATTATTTCAGATCATTATAATTTAAAGTAATTAAACTAGTAAAATACAATTATTTTATGGGTGTATCCAGATACACACACACATATGCATATATATATATTATTTCTGTTTGAAATGCTATTTTTCATAACCATAGTCTATACATAATAATTTCAAGACATTAAAATCATATAAACACCCTACATAATTTGAGCCTTTTCATCAACTTCTTAAGTGAATACTAGTTTGAAAAATAAAATAAAACAAAACAATAATGGCAAATTCTATATAAAAATCAAGGTCTATCAAATTAGGGAGGTAGTGAATTTTCTCTTTAGAAGCAAACTCCTGATAGTCTAAAAAATTACCAAGTAGTAAATCAACATCAGAATCCAAGAATAAACTATTTAAATTATTAAATTACTATTTAAAAATCGAGGTAACTTTGAGCATAAAATTGTTTCTGGCATAGTTATATACATTTTTCTACAGCAATACTTATCAACTTAAATAATTTAGATTTATTAGTGAGACTAAAAGGACATTCAACTTTTACAAATTGCTTAATGTTCTTGGATGCCAATTGATAGACACCTAACAAATTAATTTATAAAAAAATAATAAATAATATTTTCTCTAAGAACCTAATAAAAATGTAAATAACCAAAATATGGAAGGCAAAGATGAAATCGTTTTATGAACAACTGAACTAGGGTCTGTAATACAACCAAGACTCTGTACCAATTTATTTTTTTTTCAACATGTTGACTTCATCTTCTTTCACTTTAAAATGGCTTTCTCCCCTTCTGCCTTGTGAGGTTATAGCCAAAAAAAAAAAACCAAAAACAAATAAACAAAAAAAACAAACAAACAAACAAGAACTGGGCCCTCACCAGGCACTGAGTCACTGAGTCTGAGTCTGCCTTGATCTTAGACTTTCCAGCCTCCAGAACTCAGTCTGATGTTCCAGAGATGTATGTTTCAGTTCTTTCCCTAATGGGTTTTCTCCATAATTGCCCTGATGAGTTGAAGCATAAAGACAGGCCAGTCCTAGAAAAATTCCAAGGACAAAAGGAATGGGAGAGAGTAGAGGAGAAAAAGGAGAAAGAGGAAGGGCAAAAAAGGATGAATAAGAGAGAAGGAGAAAATAAAGAAGGAAGAGGAGGAAAAAAAATCCAAATAAATTGTAGAAAGTAGCGCATAACCTCCCGAGATGAATACTTTGCATGAATATTTTGACACATTTACTTTAATATTTTAAAATTTACTTTATTATCACACCTCATAATAGAAAGAAGATGAATCTCTATAATTTTCTTTCATTTGTCTTAAATGAGATACATAAAATACAAAGATGCATTAAATACAAAAAATATATATATTTGAATACAGATTCCCCATATAAGAAATAATTAAGTTAAAAGTATTTTTAAATCATTAAATTTTATTAAACTATTACTTAGTTTAAAATAAATGAATAAAATAAAATAAATCTAAGTGAAGGAATGTGTAACAAAGGAATCAGGATGAGTGGGTTTCTTTAAAAAGAAATGTAACAACACTTCACTGTTTTTGTGATTTATAACTTTTACCAACATAAAGAAATTGTCTTTTTTTCAAAGTAATGGAAAAATTTCAGGCAAAATCTCTGAGGATATCCAGCCAGTTGCCTGCCTTTGGATTAATCAACTATGATTGGTATACTCTTATTAGCCTAGCTTGAGTCATTAATTAAGGGACTCGCCTACTCATGTATTAAGGATCTTTCCTCACAGTCAGGGGTGTAAGGGGACCGACCATTTGCTTGAATTAGAGGTCATTGTAGAGAAGAAGGAATAATGTGTGTCTTTAAGCCATCACAGCAGATCGGTTAGATTTTTCTGATGTTTCACAGACCTAAGGCAAAATTACATTGGTACTAGCAGTCACACACCAACCATTATTTCTCTAACTTCATTATTACCTGTATTTTACAAGTTTCTATCATCTGAAAATATGACCTTAATATTTCTCTGAAATATCAGAATGTAACTCATGTGCATTCCATGAGCGAGTTTTCTTAGTCAGCATTCAAATGCAACCCACAATATTTTCTCTTGTTGCTCAAATTCTCTTCTATGTTACTTCTTTATGACACTATCCAAAGAAAGCAGTAGTTATGTAATGGTTGCCTGCCACTGGAAGAATGAATGTAGCTGCTGAAGTCTCTTAGCAATATCACTGAGCCTTCTCATTCCTACATCATGAATGCCACATCTATCATAGCATCTCACATTTTTCATCTGTGGCAAGGCTGCTTCACCAGAGGCGGTGAAGCCAATCACTCTCAGTATCTAACGCAGCAGAGGACAAAATTATTCTTTCCAGTGAAGCACTAGGAGAACTTTAAGTTTAGTCTTAGCAGGTAGAGCAGCAGACATAGTAAATAAGGAAGCAGCAGGCAGAGCAAACTGCAGACCAGCGGAGTCAATTAGTCTAGATCCTTTTTTTGATATGAACAAGGCAGTTTAGCTTTTATCCCAGAATGAAAGAAAAGAACAACTTGCTATGGAAAGTGTAGACATTGTAAATGGGAGCAACTGAGGCTTAAACCTTGGAACACCAGAGTGAGGTTGCTATAATTTTGGTGTTTATCTGGGCTGAGAGAGACATCACCAGGAGCTGCTCCTGCTACTGCCACTGCCATTTATTAAAATGGGTGGTATGGTGTACTCAAATACTAATAGCTCTCACCCAGCCCCTTCCAATCACAGAATCAGTCTGTAGGAGAAAAATAAGCACTAGGAGCAAAGGCTAGAAAACCTGCAATAATGACAAATACTAAAAATCTGTAAGTCCATCTATAAATAGGATTGAACACACGAAGACCATCAACGGCTAAGAAAAAGCAACAGCACCAAAAGCAGGACCAGGATAATGAAACAAAAAGTAGAGCCAAGAAAAATCAGAGAAGTAGTAAATTTAAAGAATAAGAGAGAGCTTAAATTAATTAGAAATAAAACTATAAATGCAAGGGGCAAAAGCTCAATCTAGGCAATAGCAGGACTCAAGAGAATGTTCCAGAATGTAAACCAAATACTGAAAGAGGTGAAAACTAAGTGAAAATTAAAGAGTAAGAGAGAATGATCCAAAAAACTCAGCCTGAATTTTTTTTAAAAGATGAGGAAAAAAATGAAAAATAATTAATAAAGATATGAACAAATATAATGTTTCTAATCTCTCAGGAATATGGTAGTTTTCAGATTAAAAGTTCCCACAGAGTGTAGCACAGGGAAAAAATTATTCATTACCTAGAAACATTACTGTGATTGTTTAAAACAAGGGTAAAGAAAATGCTAATAAAAATAGAAATTATAATAATTGAAGTTATAAATAAAGGAGCAAAAATCTGGTGGACATCATTGTATCAGAATATTAAAAAAAATTATTGACATATAAGTTACATGGTGAACTTAGTTTAATCCTACAATCTTATGTCCACTGAAAATATTATCCAAGAATAAATTTTGAATTAACTCATTATCTGAAATAAACGTTTAAGTAATTTCTAGATTCAACAAAATCCCAATCAAAAACATATGCACACTCTTGTAGACATCATCAAAGCCAATTCTAAAATTTATATGAAAATGCAAATTTGAAAAGCTTACACATGATATCAAAGTTTACTATACAGCTAGAGTAATCAAGAAAACATAATATTGATCTAAAGATGGGCAAATAGATCAATAGCACAGAATAGAGTACCCCCAGACATATAATCAATGCATATATGGTCAATTGATTTTTGAGAAAGGTGATGGTGGGAATGTAAAGTGGCACAATCACTTTGGAAAGCAGAGAAGTTTTTGTGTTTTTGCTGTTGTTTTTCAGAAATTACATTAAAAACTACCATGACCTAGTCATTCTACTCCTAGGTTTTTGCTCAAAAGAAATAAAAACATGTGCTCATAGAAGAACTTATATATGAATGCACATTTCATTTCCATCTATCAGAGTTAAAACCTGGAAGCAACCAGAATGTGCAAAACAGGTAAATGGATAAACAATGGTGGTATATCTAGAAAATAGAGTATATCTAACAAGAAAAAGAAAGCACAGAACAATTATGTTGATTGAAATAAATCGGATTTTTAAAAAGTACAAACTGTATAATTGTATTTATACAAAATTCTAGAAAATGCAAATTATTGCATAGTGATAGAAAACAGACTAATGTTTACAGAGAGGTAGGTTGGGAAGGGGAAGAGTGTAGGGACATAAGAGCAGGGGTGTTAATAAAGGAAAAGGCAAGAAGAAACTTTTGGGGATGCGAGATCTGCTCATTATCTCAACTGTGGTGATTACTTCACAGGTGGACATAAATGTTAAAATATCAAATTTAACATTTTAAATATATGCAGTTTTAAAATGTGTATAAAAAAATGACAAATCTAAAATCAGTGAGGATAAGGAGGAAGCAGAGCTTTCTTGTATTGTTTTGGAATGTAAAATGACTTGGAAAATTGTTGGGCTTTCTTTATAAAATTAGGCCACCAAAGGTCAACCAAGGGTTGCCTTGCGTGAAAAACAAAATAAAATAAATAAAAAATAAATAAAATAAAAAAGCATATGCCTACTCTATGCAAAAAAGAAATTAAAGTTTAAGATTTACTTTCTAAGTACTTTTCCTGACAAAAATATTACTTAGATATACAGTCCATGTAAATGAAGAAGCAATTTTGAAATTTAGAAGACATGCAGTTCAAGTAAGAATTTGCCTTAATCCTAGATCTAAGAAGAAATGCACAAACCCAGCAGCAAGACAAAGAGAGGAGGAAAGGAGGATTATTAAGGGAGGAGGTGAGTAGTGTGGTAAGAGTAGAGGAAAAAAACAATGAAAGGAAAAAACTGTGAATAATGTCACAGGATTGAGAGAAATGGGTTACTTACCATTATAGCAATACTCATTCAACCCTGATCTCTCTCTCTCTGGAAGCACTGTTATGTTAACCTGCTCAGAGGAGTTATCATCCTCAGGCTTGAGTCTGCTTTATTCCTACATGCCTTATTTAACTGAATTTGAACTTTGTTTAAAGGCAGTATCCAGAATTGTAGGACAGAAACGTCATGTAATATTCCCTGGGTTAATACCACAATAAGGCTGACTGACACCTGTGTTCTAGAGACAAGGTGATTTGAAATATCACAGGGAAAGCAACACATGTGGGCTTCAGAGTCAGCAAGGAAAGGTGCAGTCATGAATAAAAGCAAGTAAGTGTGAAGGCCTTTTTCCCTTTCATCTTCTCTCCTCCAATTTCTGAAAATGGAAACGTCTATATCTGGTCCTTTACACTGCCTGGGAGCTCTAATGACTGTTCTGTTAAGGAAACCTAGTGAGCTTGAGGTAGGGAATAATAACTATCAGACAGAAGATGTCACCCAGAAGGTCAAAGAGTAAAACTTGTGAGGCTCCCGCCTCTGAGTGAAATGCCATCCCTTATGCAGCAACTGAGGTAGATTCAGACTGGCACCAAAGTAATTTGTCTCTAAGCAGCTTCTGCTGAAGTAGAGAAACTCATATTACAGCACTCGACTGAGATCGGTTCAAGGGGTCAGTGATTGAATTGCAGTTACAGACTTCTCATGAATTCATAGATCTTGAAATCAAAACTCTTAATCATGAATGCCAAGTTCATTCTTTGTGTTTTGTTTCTACAAACTCGCAAGCCAGCGTATCATATTTTAATTTACTATTTTCCAGGTTTGTATATAAAATTGTCAAAAAGGCAAAGTTTACAATATTTAGAATTTGAAATCTTCAAACAAATCTAAGTGAAGGAATGTGTAACAAAGGAATCAGGATGAGTGGGCTCTGCACACAAAATGCCCTCCCGATTTGGCGTTCTTTCCCATTAACTTCAGCTTTTTGAAGATTGTTATAATATAAAATAGGTCTCTAAACTTAGTTGTTTTAGATGAGAATTCACAAATCTGTTGTCATGCTAGATTGATAATTAGTTTGTGAGCATCTCATACCACATTTCAATTCCCATTTGAGATGTCTGGACATTAACCTCTCAGGGACAAAAAAGACTCATCAATGAACTGTCTCCTTAGGTCACAAAGGCAATGATTTTTATGTCTACTCCTTGGCCTCTAGGTGCTTATGTGGCAGTTTCATATACAAAGCATTTTTATTTGAGTCTGTCACAGACATAACAGCGAACAAGCTAAAAGATGAAGAATAAAGAATAAAAGAATCAGCTAAACATTTGAGTGTTTAAAAAGCAAATTTGGAATAAAATTATTTGGAAATGTATCAGATAATAATAATAGGATACAACATATATCATTTATTAAGTGAGCACTGTGTTAAATGTTAAGTGTTATATGTGCCTTAATGCTTAATTCCACCAATGATTCTCTGAGGTGGATTTAATTATTAGACCCATTTATAGACCAGAAAATTGAGACTTATAAAATTTAGGACTAAACAGCCTGCCAAAGACCCTTCAGCTGTGACTGATGAGCTAGGCTATTTAACCCTACAGCCTTCATCCCTAACCACGAGCCGGTGCTACTTCCCTTGGCAGTGATTTTAAGTTCATTACAATTTCTCTACCAAAGACAACAATTACAACTCTTTGTTAAACTTCTTATGTATCATTCCATATTGTGTAATTTATATATGGTTACAAATTGACATTGATGTTGACAAATAGGCATCTCTTTTTTAATCTAGACAAAATATATCAAGCAAAAGTATCAGAGACAGTGATATATTTTTATTTCAGTACATGTAGTCAATGCCCACATTTCACTGGTTACATATCAAAATTTTCAATAATGTATGACTGTGCAATACTTCACTTATAGTCCTGTAGATGAGTGTTGAAGCTGTTTTAGATTCTTTGCTACTTACATATAATGCTGTTAATAAAAACATACAACAGAAAAGGTATTCTTATGCACGGCTAGATTAATTTGCAAATTAAAAAACTTTTGCAGGGCTGAAATTATGCAGATATTTCAAATTTTAGTTGTATTTTTATGCAAATGATCTAATATTTTTCTTGAATACTACTACAACATAGAATAATAATATCTTAGGCTCTTCTGGTTGAAAATATCTCCTTTTTAAGACTCTTACAGACTAAACTGTGTTCCCTCAAAATTCATGGTTTGAAGCCTTAAACCTCCAATGTGGCTGTATTTGGAAATATGGCCATTAAGGATATAATTAAGGTAAAACGAGGTCTCATATGACCTGTGTCTTTAAAGGAAAGAAAGAGACATCAGGAATGTGTATACACAGAGGAAAAGCCATGTGAGGGGACAGCAACACAGCAAGCCAAAGAGAATCCTCATCAGAAACCAACATTGTTGGCACCTTGATATTGGACTTCAAGCTTCCAGAATGGTGAGAAAATAAATTCTTGTTTGTGAAGCCATCCAGTCTGTGATATTTTGTTATGGCAGCCCTAGAAGCTCATAGAGATGACTTAGGTTCCTTATGATACATGCTTTATCCATAACATGTCTGTCATGTTCCCCCTTTCCCTTCTAAAAAGTTAAATGATCTACTGGGGCATGAAAATGGAAGTTTATGTGATTTGGTCCCTGTAGGAAATTGTAGGGCCTCATAGCTCAATATCTGTCTAGCTTTGACTTTGAGTGTTTGGTTGAGTGTTATCTTTCTCCTAAGTACTGGATACCTTTCCTCTTTTGGGGGTACAGCTAACTGCCTAACCTGCCATTATTTACAGTACACAAGTTACCTTCTCTTCAGTGTCCTGCCTTTCCAGGTCCCATGACCATGACACCTGAGAAAGTCTAGATCCCTGGCTGAGATGAATCAAGCCCACTGCCTCAGGCTACTGTTTAGTCTTCTGTTCCACCAATTCCTTCCAGGTCATATTCTTCATTCTGGTTTCTTCTATTCCTAGGGAAGGAGGTCATCAGTTCTGATTTCTTCATGTTCCTTTTATCAGTCTAGCTGCTCCTCAAACTCTTGTACTGCTGAGTTTCTACTTATTGGTGGGCTAGAGTCAGACATGGGTCTGTGTCTCCCCTTCTTTTCTTCTGTGCAGATAGGAGGTCTTACAACTCTTTCTGTGTGCCTGAAACAACCTTATAATATTTTCTGCATTTTTTTACTTTATGCCTTATAAAAATTTTTGATTCTGCCTCTCATATCTATATCTATATCTACATATGCATAAATAGATATTGATATCAATATACAAATTTTTCTCCCTTGAAAAACATATTTTCTTGTTAATGAGACAGAAAAAACCTTAATGTAGGTATTAGGGTCTGAATATCAAACCTTTATTTCTTTTTTGTGTTCTTGCTAAAATAATCCCAAACTACCCTGAGGCATATGAATTAGTCTATAAGAATGGGGTTAGGGAGAGGGAAAGGAATCAAATTCTACTGCAGAGAAAATTCAAAAGCACATTTGAAAATATCTAATGATGCTCTCCTCTTCACACAAAAATGTGTCACCGAGCATTGGGATTATAGCAGTGAACAAAATAGACATGTTTTCTGATTTTATAGAGATTACAATCTAGAGGAAAAGGATGAGAAGAAATTTTAAAAATTCAATATAAAAATATTTAAAGTTATCATAAGTGCCAAGAAATAGAGGTGAGAAATCAGAGTAATAGAAATAACTATAAGAGTAATAGGAGGGTCATCTGTGAAGTCTTCTGTGGAGAAATGATGCATAAACCAAGGAAGCAACAATTGCAAAGGCCCTTAGAAGAGTGAGAAATTGGTGGGAATAAAATATAGCAATGGTGAAGAGGGAGGGAGCATAATGTGCCCATGGAAGGGGAAAGGGGCATGGTATGAGTGTGACGAAGTTGGCAGAGGTAATTCATTCATTGTACAGAATCTAGAATGTTACCTCATTTCTACAGAACAATGGGAAGCAAAATTAAGAAGTTAAACTGAGTAGTGTCTGATCTGATTGCAATTGCAAATGATTTCTCTTCACGTAGAGGCAAGAGGCAATGGACCGAGCCTGGTTAGGAGATTCTTGCCTGTGCACTAAAGAGATTCAGGGACACAGAGGGCATAGGGTCATGAAGCTAGAGAAAAATAGATGGATTGAAGCATGTTCGGAAGGTGAAGCAATGAACTTTGCAACTGGCAGATGGTAGGTAAAGAGAATTACTAGGTAAGGAAGTATTTAAGGTTTTAGTAAGGAGAAAATGAGGTTATATTAGTATTTTTAATTAACAAAGAGTATACTGGGGAAGAAGCAAGTGTAAATAAGAGGAGGAATGTTTGGGAAGCATTTCGTGAGAGGTATCTGTAAGACATAGATGTGGAGATGCTGTAGAATTTGCTTATATTTCCTTAGATAAAATTCTGAAAATTTTAGTAAAGAATGCTTAAATGTTGTCACATTTAAAGGTTAACCTTTAAAAATGTTGTACCTATTAAAACAGTCTCACCATGTGGACCATCTACTTCCCACTACCTCACTATCATTAGCATTATAAACTTTTTTTAAGTTATGCCTATCGACAGGATAAAATGTATAACTTTTTTAAAATTTGGCTGTATTTGTTTTATTGGTGAGTTGAGGAATCTCATGTTTGTTGGCTATTTGTATATATCTTTCTTCTTAAGTTTATGAGAGTGGATTCATTTTCCCGTTGTGTGTGGAACCACACTGCTTTGGTTCGAATTCTGGCTCTACCACTTGGGCCTGAATTTTTCAATATTTAAAGTGGAGAGAATAGTCTAAGATCACTGTCAGGATTGAATAATACTGCAGACCACTTAGAATAATGCCTGGCATAGACGCTGTAAAAATGGCACTCTCTCGTCGATCTAAAACTTCTTCTACTTATTCTTTCAGTCCTAATTTTGATATCATTTTTTATGTCAAGATTTCACAACGGTATTCAGACTCAAGCAAGATGTGAGACTACAGTCCAATTAAGTGTCACTCCCCTATGCTTATACAGGACTTTTACTTTCCCTATCATATCACACATCTAGTTGTTTTATAATTGTTTAGTTAACTCTCTGTCTCAGCCATGTGTTCTGGGCTGACTAAATGATTGTGTTATGGACCCCACCCAATAAAAATCTGAAATGAATGAGTGAACGATTCACTTTCAAACTACATGACTGGCCTTAGAGCGGTTCTCTCTGGAACAATTTTATTTATCAGACTCTGTACTTGGCATTAGTAAACATGCATGACCAGTTAACACTGGGTCTACCACATGGCATAGATTTCTTTAAATTTATTTATTTTTCTCTCACCCTTAAAATGTAGAAATGGTGTTTAAACTTTTTTATGGATCATCAATTTTCTTGATAAACTGAATGAAGATGTTATGTTCAAAATCATGCTGTCACAAAGTAACAGGCAGATACACACATTTCACATACAGTTGGAAAAATCTCTAAAATATATTCATAGAACATAAATTAAGTTTATGGTCACTTTTAGCATGACATTCTTATTCAGGTCTGCCTTCACTCCTTTCTCCACTGTATCCACAAAAAATAAGGTTTTGGGAAATTTGCCAATTATCTCTTTCATTTTATCAATTTTAACATACAGTTCTTCAAACCTTTTCTTTGTAGTACCACATTCACTTAAAACAAGTTAATCTTAATAAGTTACTCTTTTACATCACAGGCTACTTTTTAAAGGATATTTTGAACACTGTTTTTAATCAGAAATTTCTCTGCTCAGAACTGTTCTCAATAGAACTGTCTCTTTTTTAGAGCAAAACAATTCAATGTCCTCTAGTATTTAAGGCATTCCATCTGTATTGCTGAGCTGTGCTTTTAGTCATTCATTAGACAAATATCAATAAATGAACGTACTATCTATATTCTCGAATTTCCCAAAGCAAGCAAACTTTCATATTCTCTGCTTACATGAAACTTGACTTTCCCCTGATATTTCATATTTTCTATGAAACTTGCTATGTAGGGATTGTAAAAGTACAGGCTTGCTTCGCACTTTAATGTGAAGCCGATGTGATTACTGACTCACATTGAAAGAAGGAAAATATGTGATCTGGTTTCTCAATCCCATTTCCAGTCTCCTTTATAACACCACTCACAAGAGCTCATCTTTGATTCTAAATTCATTTAAGTAAACCAGTCTTTTGTAATCCTATTTGATTTATCTACTGACCACTAGGATACTTCTTTTTTTATTTCTTTCCTGACATCGACACAAGACTTTGATATTCCTCGCTGTATGCCAGTACCTATTAACTCATTCAACAATTACTTATTGCATGCCGACTCTCCAAAACTTCACAGGCTTGACAGGAAGCAAATGAAAATTAAAATGAAGAATGATAAAATTTTTTAAAGTTATGCATGAAATAAAGGGGTAGCACATAAAGAGGAAATAGCATCTGACTTAGGTCTTTTAAAAGAATCGGGATTTATCTAGCAGATAAATCTTGGACTAATAAAAACAATGGCATTAGAAAAGAGGTATTATGTACAGAAACTTTCTAGATTGTTAGGTGCATGTCAGGGAGAGATCATAGTGGAGAACAGCCAAATAGAGGAGGGTCATGGAAAATATAAATTTCAATCAGAGATTTTTGTTTAATGTACTATAGGCCACATAGATTTATTTGAAGGTTTTAGAAAATGGAATAGTATGGTCAGAATGTATTTATACAGATATTTCTGTATAATAGATATTTCTGTATATTAGATATTTCTAATTATAATATGGAATAAATTTAATTTGAGAGAAGATTTTAAACTGAAGCCAAGGAGAACAGACAGAAAAAAAATTAAATACTAGATAAAATGTTGAAGAGATCTAAATAAGGCAGTGATAATAAGAAAGATGAGAAAGATGAAGTACCCAGAAATGTTTAAGAATTTAATTAGGCTGGATTTTTTATCTGGTTTGGAGCAAATGGTTTGAAATAAAAAGTTTAGAATAATTCAAATATTTTTGCCTGAGGTGACTGAGTGAATAGCATCATTATTGAGAGTAGAAATACAAGATTCATAAATTTTACAGAAGAGATGATTTTGAAGAATTAGTTTCTGAGCATCCAAATAGATATATCCAGTAGCTAAATAGATATATGGGAATAAAGGACTGAATACTGATGTAAAGAATTTAGTGTTAATTAGCACCCAAAAAAAAGGGAAATAACCAATGAAGAATCAAAGAGGAATGGTATATTAGCCAGAGTGTGACTGCACACACTAAAAAGTTGTATTGGTTATCTTAGGCAAAATATGTTAACAGAATTGAAACATGAGAGAAATAATAGCCAGAATCAAAGGGAGTTTGGAGGCAAGACTGAGAAACACATAGATCTGCTCATATAAACCACACACTCTCATCCCCAGCCACTATTATGACTGCCTTGACTCCTCTGTTGCTGATAAGTGCCATTAAAGATAAATCTAGGCACACTAAAACTTTCAAGAGTTTCTTTGAGCAAAAATAGATTCAGATGGGAAGTACCAGATTTAAATTGGATTAGGAACACTGTGTAGACAGGGCTAAGGGAAAGGTTTATATAGGGCAACTGCGAAAACAAAGCAAGATAACTATTTGGCTATAGTTTGAGATGCTGCCTTGTTGGGAAATCCTAGTGGGGTGTTTGTGATTAGCTGTTTTCAAATTTCATTTTCTCAGCTACAAGTGCAGTTATAGAAACTGACTCTGGCTTAGGTATTGGTTTGTTTTCTTTAGCTAACAAGGTATTAGAGCCACCTCAGTGTAATAGCTTCCTTATTTAATTACTTGAATAGTGCTAATAATCCATTTGATTTGGGATCACTGGATCTAGTCTCAAAGCCTTAGGCATCAGAGTCATCAGTCTAGGTCATTGGTCTATGTCCTCATCCCCTATTACCACTGAATGGAGGATACACTTGACCATGTCAATCTTTACTTCTTTCATCAAATGTCACAAAAGTATTTTAGCTCAAGGAATGAAAGCAGTGGGAGGAGAAAAGGGAAGTAGAGGTAGTCATTATTATTATTTTTTTAAGGCATAGTTATATGACAGAAACAAGTAGTGAATTCTGTCATAGAAGTAAAAGAAAATTAAAAATTTTTCAAATTGTGAGTAGAAACACATACACACCATATAAGCACATGTTTCAGAAAAGTGAACAGCCACAGTGAATTTAAAGTTTCCACTGCATTATCATATGCAATTTGTAATTGTCATTTTACACTTAATATAACCAAGCTAATTTTGTTATTTTAACAAAAGAATCTCACTTTCAAAGTTCCAATATCTTTTAAAACATGATATTTTAGGAACACTTGTCTGAAAGTAATAATGAATGTATTTGTTCGTTATTTCTCTCCTGATATTATAACAGACTTCAAGTTTGATATGTAAAACCTTTAGCTTTTTCTTATTTCTTCTATATGAAAACATGGATAATTAGTGAGTTAGTAAGGCTAATTAGCATTTTTTTTAATCTGTCCATTCAGCTGCTAAATTTGTGTCAGTTTCAACATAATGATGTTCATAATAAGATATGGTTTTCTGGGAGTTATAAAATTACAGAAAGCTGAAATTCAGCAGTCTCAGAATAAATAAATCTACACATGATTTCATTTAAGGTCTCATATCATTATTTAATTATTTAAATAACTAGGCTTACATTTCTAAGAAGCATAGTTGTACACATTTTGTGGAATATTTTATATACATATATATGTATATATGTATATAAAATCCAAAACGCTAGAGCTATATATTTTATAATATCAGATGTTTGATTTCTTAAGCAGTGTGAAAAATGTGATATATATTGATAGTCTGAAAATTATAAACTGTATTCAAACTAGAAAGTAAGATTGCTAATATTAAGAATATCATCTTTTTTACTGTAATAATTGTATCTTAACATTCATTTTCAAATCCCTTCTTATTTTTGCACTTTTACCATTTTCTCTGCTAGTCTGAAGTTATGTTTCCCCTACTTTATCTTATTTAAATGAATGGGAAACCTTAAATATGAACAAAACAATGTGTCAAATATACATTAAAAATAAAAGATTACATTGTCTTTTTATAAAAGAAGGATCATGGAAAGTGTGAAGAAAATATCAAGGGAAATTATATTTTAAAGCTGAACATGGCAAGTTACTGATGCTGTAAAATAATTCCAACACAGAAAAATTTAAAATACTGGTTAAAATATTTTTAAAAAGAAATGTTAAATATATGGCTGACCTCTTCAAATAGAAAGAAAAAATCATCAGACTAAAATGAGAAAGTGAAGGGATTCTAAAGGAGCAGTAGGCACCAAGAGCCTGAGGCTGCCCTGAGGGTGTAGATATTAGCCAGTAAGAGGCTGCTTTGTGGTCATGTGGCAGGGGACAGGAGACAGAGCCTCAGGCTTTACATCGAGTCAAAGGTTCTGAGTGCTACAACTTCAGGGTAAAATAAACCCTCTGTACAAGGGATATGGAAAAGAAATGTGTTTGTTTGGGCTGTTGCTATAGATGGAAATAAAATTAAAAAAAAAAAAAGCAGTTTCTGTTAGAATTTGCAACAGTAAATTTCTTTGGTCCATGCAGAATTCAGTTACATTCACACTTACTATATGGCCCAAGTATTAATTAATTTTGAGTAGGCAGCAATTACAAATATTATTATTTGAGCAAAATATATCTTGAAAAAATTGCTATCAGTTAAATAGTTAATGATGATATGTTGGTAGCATTACCATTAAGATATAAATTCAGATAGGATGCCCATCACCAGTGTAATACAGTACTGCAGGTTTCAGCCAGCATAATGCAAGAAATGTAAATAAATAAATACAGAAACAAAATAAAATAACATAAAATAAAGTACACATTGTAAAGCCTCAGAAGAGAATAAAGATTTCTATGATTCTAAAAATATGACTCCGAATAGAGATCACATAAGACATAGAAAGCACCGGGTTACTATGCAAATTAAAAAAAAAATGATGGGAACCAAGGTTGCAAGGTCCACCTATTACAAAAGAATCTAAACAATGCAAGTGTACATTGCAAATAAATGATATATCCTCAATAAAGGGAGTCTGGAAGAAAATGAAATGACCTAGGTAACTTTGGGAAATTGCATTTTTACTGAAAACTGCATCGAAAAAAAGAAAAAACTATATAACTGCGAAGTTGGTAATTTGTTTCACTTGAAAATGCGAGTTAAAAATTCTGAAACAGCTATGTTAGGTAGCAAGTTAGACATGAGTGACAGGGGAACAAAGTAATAGGGTCCCAGCACTGTAACCATAGAAACTTCCCTTGAAGACCTTTCTTAAGGATCTCCCAGAAATACCTTCCTTTTAGGGTTATAAATTACCCCAAATCTTATAGCACGAAGGCCATAAAAGCTGCTGACCTAACCCAGCCACAAATGCATGCACAGAAAGTACTGCCCATAACTTCAGCCTCATTATACCATCATCATAATATCATGATTATGCCTGGAAGTTCACAAATTATAACAGACTGAATTCTGGATAAGCACATGCACAATAGACAAAGTTATACAGCAGCCAGGTGTCATTCAAGGTGACTTCATTTGCCAATCACCTAGGTACCACTCCACCACAGCCCTCAAATATAATGCAGACCTCTCCCTTCCCAGGGGTTATA
Source organism: Cynopterus sphinx (assembly GCA_030015415.1). Taxonomy (NCBI): domain Eukaryota; kingdom Metazoa; phylum Chordata; class Mammalia; order Chiroptera; family Pteropodidae; genus Cynopterus; species Cynopterus sphinx. The sequence continues at coordinate 16,418,906 of CM057380.1, forward strand.
GCTTTTCATCTTCCCAGTCTATAACCCATACCCCGCCTTGGGGTACATAACCTCATTTCCACGTGGCTGGCCAGCATTAGGCTTGACTTGTCTTCTACCTCATCCTATGTTTTTAATAAACAAATATTGCTCATATTCACTGAAATTCATTTCTTTGACAGTGAAAAGGATCTAGAGGTGTGTGTGTCACCAAAACTCCAATCACTCTAACAGCAACAGCTATCCATGTATACTGGGTTGCCCCATAAGTAAATGATCGGTGGCATACTGATGGAGGCATGTAAAATGGGCACAGGAGCAAAACTAGAGTCCCAATAGCCAAAGGTGGGGTGAGTTAAGCAGAAAAAGTGAATAGCATAGTACTGAATTACATCCCAAAGTATAAAATAAACATATAAAATCCATTGTTATGAATGAATAAACAAATGAATGAACAAGTGAACAAGTAAATATATCTTAGATATATTTAATACATAGCTTAGATGATGAGACAAAATCTTTCTTAGAGAAGCATTTTAAATAATATATGTAGGTCCTCTCTCTTCCAGCAGATGGAGCATAATCCCTTCTTCTGGAGTGTGGAATGAGGTGAAAATTAACAATTGGAACATGTGACAAACACTATTTTTACCAGATGATCAAGATTAACAACATGAGCGATAAATAATGTTGATATCATATACCTGCTGATATGATATAATGAGAAGGGCATGTCACCTCTGTTACTCTTCTCCAAATCCCATAACCCCAAACTAATCATGAGAAAACATCTGACAATTCAAATTAAAAAACACCCTACATAAACCTGTCCAGTACTCCTCAGAACTATCAAGATTGCCAATAACAAAAGGCTGAGAAATTACCACAGGCAGTTAATCTGCCACACAGGAGTTAAGTGAGCATAATAACAAAATAAAACATAGTTCCTGGATTGGTTTCTGGAATAGGAAAAGAACATTAGTAGAAAAACTAGTAAAGTCCTAATAAAATATAGGAGTTTAGTTAATAGTAAAGTACCAACACTTATTTCTCAGTTGTGACAAATGTAGGATAGTTGCAATTTTTCCAAGGCCATGCCACCTTGAACAGGCCCAATCTTATCTGATCTCAGAAGCTAAACAGGGTTGGGCCTGGTTAGTACTTGGATGGGAGACCAACTTGGAAGACCAGGTGCTATAGGGGAGCTAAAGGTTAATAAATAAATAAATAAATAAATAAATAAATAAATAAATAAATAAATAAATATATTTAAGAGAACTGAAACAAATTTGACACCTTAGATGTAACAAATTATATTGATTTATTGCAAGTCATATAATGTGGGAAGACACTTAGAGATTAGCATGAACCATATCATAAATAGCTTTTAAATAATATCAAATTGAGTTTTTTAAGGCAATAAGAAGCTTCTTTAAAAGTTTTGAGGCATGGAATAGTTGTATGTATTGTCACACTAAAGCATGTAATAGTATTAAAATGTGAATACATAATTATTAAAAATATTTGTACATATGACTATTGCATTTGTTGAGAATTTTATAATTTAAGAGGACTACACAATAACAATTTTAGTTATATTTCAAACTTTGTGTTTTCCTGGTATGTTTCTTAGTAATACAATTTTTGGTAACATATTTTCTAATAAATTTATTTCATAAAGCCTTTTTGGATAGATTTTTATGTCCTCATTTTGCCACATAGTAGTCCAACTTAGTCAAAGTGACTTTACTTCAAATTCTGCAGTATTTTATAAATTTTGAAAGTGCTCTATTAGACATGCTATGTAATTTTTAATAGATAAATATGGGGAAGTATTTGAGTGGCAATGATGAAGTTCAGGACATTTTTCATGTTTTGTGCCCTGAGTACTAGTTAGTTTGCACAGTGGAAATTTCTCTATGTAGAGACTAATTTCTCAGCACAGAGGCTTTAGGGCACTGATTTCTTGAACAAATCTACTACCTTTTAAAAGTGAGAGATTAGTCCCCATGTATTTTAGTTCAGCATGTGTGCATATGGCAATGAATGGCTGAAATCATCAATAACTACAGAGAGAAACCCCTGGGGAAAATGTTAAACATATTCACTTGAAGACGTAAATAACAAGGTGCAAGTGACCTATTTTTCACTCAAGAAGTGATTTATATGTAATTTATTAGGAAACAAATTATTGACTTTTATAATATTTCATCATCCAACCAGTTTCACATTTTAGATTTTCTAAGCATATACAGCTCAACAGAGACTGTTTACATGAGCCAGTGGCAAATTATATGAATAATGAAAAATTTCTTCAAAGTGTAACAATTTTTTAAATTATTTTGCATTTTATCTGAAATAAATATGTTCATTAAAGAATATTTAGAAAAAGTTGCTCAATGGGGAAGGAAATTAAGATATTCGTATCCCATGTCCTCATCCAGAAGTAACCACCAAAAATAAGTTATGATAGTTTATTGAGTACAATATTTCAACATCCACTTCAACATCTTTCTTATGTGTATATGTGTGATACATGTGAATATGCAAAACATGCATATGCCTTCTAAGGATATTATAAAGAATGTACACTTTTCATAATCCATATTAAGCATTTTAAAGAAAATATTTAAAATATTCATTATAGAAAATGAGCTGAAGCTAATATAGGTTTTGTCTGGACTTAATACTGACTGAAGATTACATGCTATTTTATTAGTAGATGGCAAACAGCATGGCTAAGTTTAAAAAAATAAAATTTGTTTTGTATTGTGATTTTTAGTTACACATGTCAATTTTAAATAATATTTTCCTCAAATAAAGAGAACGTTTTATCAACCTCTAAGTGGTTTACTCCTTGACTGAATGACCCTGTACTCTTTCTACATATATATAGGAGTGAAATTTCGCTCTGGCCACTTAACAGTAATGGCATTTAAAATGCTCCATTCTTCTGTTACAAGTCAATCTGTAAGAATCTAGACTTTTGTATTAGAAAACAATATAACTTGGTCAGATCATTCACAAATATAATTCAAAACAGAATTCACAGAATTGAGCAAATTGGGTGGATTTTTCTAAAACTGATGGTGTAAGTACCTGATCATTCAAGGTTGAGAAAAACAAAGCCACTTTCTATACCAACTTTTAGTTGGAGACACTATTATGTTATAACTAAAAATTACTTTGCATTAAACCAATTTAATAACCTCTTTAGCCCAAATCTTGCTCTCAAGTTCATATTCATCTTGGGAAACTTTGTTCTCTATCCATCTTCCAACTAGATGCTGATCCACAAAGATCACACCTGTGCAGTATGTGTAATATCTTTATACTAAAATATTATTTATCTGAAATTTGCATTTAACTGTGCATTTTGTATTTTATCTTGCAACCCTATGCCTAACATAGAACGGGAGAATTTCAGAGATGTATTCTCAAAGAAATTATCACTTAAAGTGAAACCAAAAATATAAATTAGTTTGGGGGAAAGGAGTATAAAGGAAAAAATGTCTAGGTAAATCGATTCAAGTGAGAGACAAAGCATTGCATGTTTTTGTAAGTTAAATGTTTTTTTTGTTGTTGTTGCTGTAATAAAAAAATAACATGAGATGAACCAAGATCAAAAATATAATTGAGAATAAGGCATTCTCAGGAAGAAAGAGTGGAAGGAGAGCAAGCTTAAAGACAGACAGAGAGACAGAGTGCAAGAGACAGACTGACAGACTGACTTACAGGTAGAGATATTCCCCAATGGTCATATGAAAACCAGTTTTCAAGCATGTGTAGGCCATTCTGTGTTATGCCTTCTATTATTTATTTATATTAATGAAATTCTCCTCAAATTGTCTCATAAATCCTCTCAGTGAGCAAAGTTCCATGGGTCTCTTTACTCCATGACTACAACTTCAGGTGTGGTTCACAATACTTAAAGAAAATATGCTGATCTTTGGTGTGACAAACTAAAATGTGCACTCATGTAAAAAAAAAAAAAGAAAAAACATAGTATTTGTACATTGTGCAGGGACCAGATTAAAGTAAATTGCTCACAGATTTTAAATGTATGGCAATATGGTTATTATTTGAAAGAATAAAAATACATTATTGGTTTGGGATTAGAACAAAAGAACCTTATCTTCACCTAATATCAAGGGGTGTGTGTGTATTTTAGATAAATGAGGATTGAAAACATGAATGCTATTGTTTATCATTGAAATGATTTTGGCAAACCTAGATTATCTCTTGGAATCTACATTGAATAGCAAATGTCATTTTTCAAAGGGCCTTTCAACTTAAGCTGTACCCACACAGAAGGGTATTCCTTGTAGCACCATCAGATTTTCTTAATTATCGATATATTATTTTTTTCCTAATATATTATTAGCCAGTTCCTTTGTGAATCAGATTTGATCTACAGAGAAAGGCAGAAATATAAACAATAATAGGACAAATATTCAGCTTACTCATTTGTTTATATTACATTTTGGTAGTCTTCCCTGATTAAGAAAAACAAAATCATTTTATAGTTGTTTGTATTCTGTATTCTCTTAAGCATATTAACATTAAAAATGTTTAGATTATAAATATTGACTTCCTCCTTGTGTCAATATTTTATCTAACAAAACAGCTTTGCCTAGCAAAGAAAAAAAATTACCGCATTTGTTAAAACAAGTTAGCAAACTTTATTGAAATTTTATTTATAGGAGAATATTCTACATGGTCAAGAAAGTGCTAAACAATATGAGAAAAGCCAAGTTAAGTGATCAACTCCATGAAATATCACAATTCCTAGCAATGTAATTTTATGAAATTGGCATTTCCATGCTTAAGAATTGTTTATTAAATTAGTCAGATTACCTGACTCTCTCTAGAAATTATAGGAAAAGACATAATTGAAACTAGGTGGAAAGTGTTTAAATTTTAGAAGTTATAATTACTGATATTTTAATATCTATTAGAAGTTCCAAACCAATTGATAGATAAATTTGGAAATCAAACAGATGGAAATTAAATGTCAGCTTCATTGTTAGTGGTATAATATAGAACATGACAAGTTTGAGGCCTAAGGTGCTTCAAAGTGACGTCTCTACCCCTGTCTCCAAACTGCACTCATTCTCTGAGTAACAGGAAAATCTAGACCTCTCAAGTACCCCTACATTGCAGTACTTAAACACTGAGCACAGCTCTCTACAAGGACAATCTGCAATGGCTGTGCAATGCATGTTCAGCTTCGTCTCCCTAATAAAAGAAAAAGTCCTTTGGGAAAGAGTGTGTGACACATGAACACAGGGAGAAATGTTCTTCCCATATCTTTCCTTCCTGAGGTAGGAAAAGCAAAAAAAAAGAAAAAGTAAGAAAAACTCCCCCCAAGAAAAAGAAAAAGAGTTTGCTGTGCACACCTTGAACTTTAGGGACATCTAGAAGGCTCTCTGGTCCTCTAAAATAAGGCAGACGTTACCAGAAGTTTCATCTTTACTGCATTATATATTTATTTATTGCCTACATACTACTTTCTTCTCTCAGGAATAAACGTGCAAGCGTTAAGCCAGGTAGCCACTAACAATGCTTGTTAATCAAGGAATAAAATGTTCATTCCGGCACATTGAAATTGTTTGTTTCAAACTGTTTTTCTAATTTGAAGAATAATTCATTTAAAAAGAATAACACTCTGGTACTTGTGTGGGTTTGATAGATACCAGACATCATTCTCACTCCATTTTTCCTCTCTCCATTCATTAGGTCCTCTAATTCAAACCCAGAGGACTGAGTGATGTAGAGATCTCTTCAAAAGCATGGGAAATGGCAAGGTACCTATTCTTAATTCTGCTCATTTTCCAAGCAGAATAGCCCCTGAATAGCAGATATTTCTGGATTTAAACTGCAATAAAAACATGCTGCCCAATTCTGGGAACTTGAGTAAAAATACAAGGAGCTTGAAGTTTTGCTGGGTTACAAAATTCCAGGTGGTCTTCTCCATGAAATAGGAAGCAGAACAGTGAGTGATGTTGGAGATGCGACTATAAAATGTTTGTTGTTCTTTACAGTGATTTCTATTTTCCTAAGAACCTCTTAGGATTTCTGTCCCTTAAAGGCATAGAAAGTTTTTCATAGATTTTTTAAAGAGAGCTACAACTAAGATTTGCATGCACTTTTATACTTGCACAAATTGCATTCCTCTAAGCAGCTTTCAGCTAAGAGGTATGCATTCCACTCCTTAGTGATAAATGTTTACTCCACTGCCGTCAGCTAACATTATGGAGCTCTCTCTAAATTGGAAACAGGGCTTAGCTATCAGAATCCCCAGATGTACCAAGCCCTTGAAAAATGATGAGAACTTGGGGGTAGGTGGCAGGAACTGACTATTTCTCTCACTGGCTAATTATCTGGCTTCTAAATTCCTGAGAATGACAAGATGATTACACACTGCTTATTTAACTTTACAACCATCATCCACCAAGAATTTTCCATGTTTTTGAGGTATTTATTTATCTTTGTTTTCTAGGAGTTTTTAGTTTCGTTTTTAATAATCATATGAGGTTCCTTTCATTTTAGACATTTGCATCCGGAGTTTATAAGAGTCAATGAGGACATTAGGATCAGGATAGATAATTTACTATCTTCCATGTCTGTTGAAAGTCTGTTGGTGCTATAGCATTTGTGTAGATTTGATAAAACTTATTAAGACTTCATAAGCTGAACAAAAGTATGTTTGTCTGAAATAACATATTAATAAAAATTCTCTGTCCAATCCTTCTATTTTTCCAAACATGACTAAGAACAGTCAAATTCAAGTAAATTATAGTAATTAATACAGTGTGACTTCCTTTATCTCTCTTATCTATAATTTCTCCCCCAAGTATACTTCAGATGATGCCCCCTGTCTGTCCTAAAATAAAAATAAGTTTATTCATGATCATTAAACTAAATTGAATAGAAAAGTGGTTGTAATTTTTCTCTTTTTTGCATAATGTATCTTTGCTTTTGTCCCTACCCAACACAAATTTCATAATTTGTACCCTTCTCACGGTTTTTACTATCTTTTCCTAATCTTGATGAATCACTCTGGTGCATTCCCTCCACCAACACCCCACATCTCCATACAGGGCACAAATCTTCAAAATCTCTTCTTGCCTTTCATGACACTATATATAGCTTTGACTTTGCCTATACCTCAGCACTAATCAGATACTTGGCTAAAACAAATGGTGCATTCCAAAGGGATAATTGAGAGTAATTTAATCAAAAAACCATTTAAAAGGATGGGTGAAAAAGGTGAGAATGATAAGAAATCTTACCCGTCTCCCATTCTCCCCACCAGTGGCTAGCATCATCTGGGGACAATGAGGACACTAACAACCAACCCACTGTGACAAGTCAGGAAGAAAGCCACAGAAATAAATTCCCTGACCTCGTTTTCCTCCCTTCATCCAATCTTCATTGGCGAAAGCCAAAGGGAAGACAGAAGGCAAGAGAACCATGGTTAGGAAATAATTTATTGCACAAACATGGCCATTTTTGAGAATGAAAGAGTATGCTATTAAAATTAAACTAGGACAGCAGGCATACACTGGTCCTAGAATTCCATCCCTGGCCAGCATGTTACTTTACTCTACATCTCTCCTAAGATGACTTACATATTTCACAGATGTTATCATATTTTGCTATAATCTTCAAACTTATATCCTATTAATGAAACATGCCAGAGTTCCCCAATAGTTAGATTTATAAATGCCTCCTCATTATCTCCCTGTAAATATTACACTTCCCTTAAAAGATATACTTCTATTGTTGGTCTCACTCTCCACCTAAGTCACAAAAACAAATATGTACAACTCTTCTCTCCAATATCTGATATCTAAGCAGTCATCAAGTGCCTATATCCAAGCAATCGATCAATCCTGGTTTACCACTTAAATATTTCTAAATGTATTTCCTCTTTTTTTTCTACTGTTAAAGTCCTGGTCTTTATGACTTTGTTTCCAGGTTTATATGGTCAGTTGTGTCTTATGCACAGAGGTTGAAGATCATGAAGTTGGTATGGTCATTAGATTTGGTACCATTAAGACCTCTGCAGATCTATGAGTGACTACTTTTAGCATAGGTGGGGCCAGTCCCCGAAGTTTTAAAAAACAAGTGATGAGGACTTGAGGAGAACTGACATGACTATAAGATGATAGAGAGAGGGAAAAGCTCAGCTTGATATGGCAAAATGTTAGAGGAAAGTTTATTTACATGTTTTGTTTTATTTTAGGATAGAAGAAACTTAGAAATATTGTTTTGAGTTTATGATAAAGAGCCACAGTGAGAGAGCACGGGGGTGGGCCGAGGCAGGAAACAACAAATGATAACAATAATGAAGCAGGATTTCAAAGAAAGATGTTCAGAAGTAGGTCTGGGAAAATTAAAGTTGAGTTTACACTTTTTTTCTGAGATAAAAGTAAAAAGAAACAACAGAAAAATCTTTAAGGTCAAAAGGAAGGAAATAAAATTCATAATCATCTGCACAGTTATATATTATTCCATGATGTAAATAAAACATAATTTATTTAGCCATTCCTTGATATTTTATATCTGAATATACCTTTTTTTTTCTTTTTTGTTATAGGGGAGGGGTCATTATGGAAAATGTAACAATAAATGTCCTTACAGCCTCAAATAAAAGTGAATTTTGTTCCAAGGTATAGAGTCATAGAATATTTTGATGAGTAAAAAATATACTTACATATGCATTTCTTATTTTAATATCTCTCTATATGCTTTTTGAAAGTTTGAAACCATTATTCATCCTGCATAACTGAAACTTTGTAACCCTTGATTAACATATTCTCATTTCTCTCTACCCCCAGTTCCCCAGCCCCCAGCAAATCCCATATTACTTACTCTCTGCTTCTATGAGTTTTACTTTTTTAGATTCCACATATAAGTGATACCATGCAGTGTTTGTATTTCTGTGTCTGGTTTATTTCACTTAGCATGAAATAAACCTCTAGATTCATTCTTTTTATCACAAAAGGCAGGATTTCCTTTTTTTTTTTTAAAGCTAAATGGCATTTTATTATGTATGTATATACCACATTTTTGTAGCCATTTATTTAAGCACTCATTATATTCTCATTTGTATGTTCACTTGTGATAATAAGTACAAACTTATATTTATTTTTTCTCATTAATTTTTAGTATTTAAACACAATCAATGCATTTTATAGTATATACAAGTTTTCAAAGACTTTCCTAGTTATATTTTGTTTCATCTTTTCAAAAGTCAAAATATTTAGCAAACGTAACTATCCTAATTTTCTAGTTAACAGAACAAAGGTTCAAAGAATTTGTAATACTTGTCCATGATCGTTCAGTTAATGAATGTTAGAACTTGACTCTGTCCATCTGTAAATATAAATCCAGTGAACTGCCTGTGAAATCTTATATTTCCAAGGTTATCTTTATGATTACATTTTCTATCTACTGTCAACATATAATGTCTGGAAGCAGGAAATGCATTTCACACTTTTATTCATATTCAATAAAATCATGATTTATTTCAGAAATAAAATAATTTCTAGAATTTGAAAATAAAACATAAGTAATTTTTTAAATGTTGATCTTTTATTAACACAAATATTTTTGATAGGGTATTACCTATAGATTTTTATTTTAATGATTTTTCTATTTACATGAAGAACACATTTTAAAAGGGAAAAAAAGCTACTGTTGCAAATAAGAATCACAGTTTAGGTCTGAATGATTCCATAGATCAGAATATTGCTCTATTGTCAACTAATGAAAATAACTGTAAAGAAATTTGGAAAAGTGTTTTCCATTTTAAAATAGCCCCACGTATTTCTTAACTCAGAAAAAAACATCTTAAGGACCAGCTTATCATAAGTGAATGCTGAGATCTCTTTGTTTTTATTCATTATTCTATTTCAAAGCTTGGTCTATATATAATTTTGTCTTAAGATTTATTTGGTGGAATGTAATATATTTATGGTGTAGAATGGAAACACTAATAAAAAGCACTGAATTTGAGTTTTAGGAACTTGTAAGAGAAAGTATGTGAATTTTGGATCAGATAAGTTTAGTGTTAAATATGGACCTGCCAGTTAATAGTTTGGCCATCTTAGATACATCACTTAACCTTTCTAAGCCACCCTGCCTCTGTTGGGAATACATTCAGCTGCATACTACAGAAACACCATAAAAACAAACAAATAAAAGTGGATAAACAGAACACAGATTTATTTTGCTTACCATGTGTAGAGAAGTTTCCAGGCCTTCCCTACAAGGTGCTGTGTCTGATTCCAATCAAGAAGACAGCCTCGGCAGAGGGATAAAAGCAAAACATGGTAAAGACTCCTTCCTTGAAAAGGGAAAACTCCAGAGAGTTCTGCCATGTCTGCCATGTGAGAACCAGTTATGGAAAAGCTGAGATAACGTGTCTTTGAGTGGGTATTTTGCTGCCACAGCCCAGTGATGTTTATGGGCCTGAGTAGGAAGGGGAGAATGGTGAAAAACATTCAGAACCAGCTTTACACATGATCTTCCACTGTAATTGAGAATGTAAATTCCTGGCTCATAAAAATAAAATGAGGATTATTTAGACAAAAACTCTTAATTCCTTATGTATATTATTTTCAAATGCCAACTAGATGTTTTAAACCTGTATGTATTGTATTCATTGTAGAATGTTTCAGATATTAGAAAGAGGAGGAAGTGAGGTTTAATAAAAACCTCCAAAACTTATATCACTAAATTAAATAATTTTGGGGTTTTATAATTTATTTATTGATGCAACAATTATTTATTGCATGTCCATATATATTAGGTATTGTATCCCTGAAGGCATAGCATTGAACAAAATAGGAATCAATCCTCGCTCTTACGAAATTTAATATCTAGTTATTCTCACACTGTTTATTTAATAATCAATTTTCCTCCAAACGATATACAATTCCATGTAAATACCCAAATGTAGATAGTTCTATTTCTAGACAATATTGTTACGTTAATCTTAAACAGGTTTTATGAAAATATGATAAGTGAAAAGTGATCGTGTCATCTGAATGAGTTTCCTGTTGCTGCTATAACAAATTACACAAAAATTGGTGGCTTAAAACAATGGAATTCTCAGAGATCAAAAGGACAAAAGTCTAAAATCAGTATCATGGTGCTGAAATCAAGTTTTATCATTTTCACTTCCTTCGGGGACTCAGAGTAATCCATTCTTTGGATTGTGGCATTTCTTGGCTTGTAGTCAAATCTCTCCTCTCTCTTTCTCAGTGATCACATTGTTAAAAAAAATCTCCCTCTACCTCCTTTTTATAAACACTTATATGACTGTACCTGGGCCCACCTCAATATTTCAGAAGAATATCTAAATCTCAAGATTTTAATTTAACCACATCTGCAAAGGCCCATTTTGTGTATGTGTTATATAATATTCACACATTTTAAGGATAAGAATATAAATATATTTGGGGTCCATTAGTTCTACTACATCACCATCTTAATTGAATCGACTTGTTGAGATCACACTTTTTTATTGTTTGTTTTTAGTTTCTTCTTTATGAATTACACATCATGTCTGTAGATGGGAAAAAAAAGAGATTCTCTGGAAAGTAACCTCACAGAGCAATCTGATCATAAATTTTTAAATGGGCAGGTCAAGGTGGTCAGTCATGACCCAGGCCTCTAACTTCTTTAGTGAAAGGGTTAGCAAGCCCTGTCCATTGTTCTTTTCTTCTACATCAACATACTTTTGAATTACCAAAAGTAATGCCCTTGGAAGAGGGTATTAACCCTCAGGAAAGCACACAATCTTGTAACCAATCTGGCCCTGCTTTCTCCAATCTTCCGTACATCCCCTCCTTAATTTCAAATGCATAAAAGAGGCTGCAAAACTGTTATATATACCATATGATTTCACTTATATGTGGTATCTAAGGAACGAAAATAACAAACTAATCAAAAACAGACTCACAAGTATAGTGGACAACTTGGTGATGGACAGAGGGAAAGGAGTTTGCGGGGCTGAGAGAATGAAGTGAAAGGTTAAAGAAGTACAAATTAGTACTTGATAGTTGGTCATGGGGATGGGAAACATGGCAGGGGATTGCAGTCAACGTTAATATGATGGCTAGGTGAAGGGTCCGGGGAAGGAGGGAGCAATTGGCGATATTGTTTTATGAACAATATAGATGTCTAACCAATGTACTATATATATGAAACTAATGTAAATAAATTATTTTTAAAAAAGACTTATTCTCCAGAGCATTTGAGACCTTGCTCCCAGCATATTTGATGAATTGGGCTCAAACTCTTATAAAAACACTATAGATTTGGATGTTTCTTATGTCAACATGTCAATGATTCCTATTCAGTTTTCTATTGCTATGCTCATCATTTTTCCTTAGATATTAGGGATTTTAATACTTACCATATGTTGCAAATATTGGTTTGTTTGTTTGCTTTCCAGTTTGTGTTTCAACCTCTTTATGAACATTAATCTCAGAGCTTGACTACCTTAATTCAAATTTTTCTCTTCCCCTTGCTAGTTGTGTGGCCCTAAGAAAGTTATTCAAGTTTTGTTTTTCAGTTATTTCACTTTTGATTAAAATATCATCTTATTATAGTTTCCTAATAAGATAGATAAAACTAAAATGAGATAAATGTGACAATGTTAAAAGTGTGCTAAATGTGTTAAACAGGATAACATTATTGAATTTTCTTTGGATTCATGTATATAATAAGTTCATGTTTTAGTTACTGAGAAAATTAGTGTATTTCAAAATTAACCTAATTCAATTACTTAGAAAATATTTAATTCAACAGAATAAAGTTTGAAGTAGAGTATAAAGTAAAATGTCAACTCACAAGCTGTTTTTTAAAAATTATAGAAATAGTCAAAATAATTTATGAGATGACAATAATCATACTTATAATTTGTATAAATATTATAGAGGATCTAATTTTTATTGTCATGCTTAAGTCACAGCTCTGTAATACTGTCAAAATTTCTCAATTTAATTATTAGTTTTTTAGTTCACTTATAATATTTTCATAAATAGTACATGAAAATAACATCACGAAAAGGGACCAAACCATTACAGATATGTAGGTTTAAATTTTTATTTCATATTATCATAAAGAATAAAATTTAAATGTATACAAAATACATGAGCAAACTATCCTTTTTCCTTTTTAGCAGGAAAAGAAAAGAGACAAATACATAAATTCAGAGTAATTAATTCCAATAAACTCAAAGTAACTGTATGTGGTACTCATACACTAATCATTCACTAATTTTAATCTTTGTATATTTTTTTTCACCTGATAAAGAAAAAGTTGAAAGTGCAAATCAACCAATGATCACCTTTAATTTAAAGTTTTAAGTCTCTGTGATAGTATCACAAACCTTGATAAGTAACATTCATCTAAAACAAGGCTGGTTGGTGTCACTAACGTTTTTGGACAGGTGATTCTTTGTTATGGGGTGCCCTGTAAATTTGGCGATGTATGAGGTGCCCATGGTTTCTATCTACCAAACAGTAGTACCCCTCCCCCTACCCACTTACGACAACCAGAACTGTCTTCCAGACATTGATAAATTTTCTCCCAGGGGAAAGTCACACATTTGATAACTTTTAATGGAGAAAATAAGAGTTCTGCCCTACAAAATGAGGACCAAAGAATGGGAAAAAAAATCATAATCCTGTTAAATCAGAGGTTGCTTACATAATTTATGCTGTTATTTTTAGATTACTGAAAGTGAAAGCCAGTACGTCTTATTTCCTGGCATTGCTTTAAAAATATCTTATAAAAGTTTAAAGGAATTATTGATTTTAAATTTTGCTTTCTGTAGTTTGTATCTTTAAGAGCTGTGGCTGGTTATGAAGCGATGCACTTAATAAAAAATAATGTCCTAAAAATTTGAGACAAAATTGTGTTTTAGAGTAAATATTAGTGATTATCAGTTTTAATTATTCTAACACTGTAACTTGAAACACCTCTTTTTTAAAAAATAAGCTTTTTACAATTTCATAAAACATAAACAAGAAATCTGAATAAAAGTGATACCTATTTTAATAAAATTTTGTTTTTATTCAGTGAACTTATTTTCTTTTAGAGTGTGTAACTTTCCTCTGCATCATTTTTTCTGCCCAACACCCTCCAGAGAGCCATACCCCTGGCTTTTTCCTGTTCCCTCTCATTCCTTCCCAGGGGACAAGGTTTGACTTCCTTGATTGGTAGGGAAAAACTGACCCTGGGCAGATCAACCCCTTTCTCTCACTTTTTTGCTGATTTTCTTACCTGCAAGCATAAACTTTCTTCCCGACACCATAAAATCTACGAAGTTGAGAGACTTGTGATTATCCAACTGTGCCAATAACTGGCTGGATATGTACCAAGTTCAGAGGTGACATATTTGCAAGCAAAGATGTTTATCCAGAAAAAGTTAAAAAATTCGTCTCCATTTAGCTGGCACCAGTATCAATTGATTTTGAATATCCACTGGTTACAGAAAACAGAGTGCTCTTTAATGAATTTTAATTGATTCTGATAAAGCTTTTTTATCCTAATAAGAGATACTAGATGAGAAACATTCTATAGTATTGTTATTAATTTAAGAATAGAAAGCAGGATTGCTTATTGGAGATAAGTGAAAATAGATTTTTTATATCAATGTATCTTTCAAGAACTTAGAATTACATTTTTTAAAGTAAGAATATGGTGACACATGCTGTCATACTAAAATGGGTCATTGTTTTAAATCAAGACATTTGTATATCGGCAATCACAAATCTTGCTAGATTTTTTTAAGTATAAATTTCCATAGAAATAAATTATTCTTAATTTATGAAATGGAAAATATGTATTTATAATTTCAATGGTTTAGCTAATCTATTCAAATATGTTTGGAACTCTTACTATTATAAAATCATTTTATGCAGTTTGCATTTAACTACGTTGTCTTTCAGTATTTCCTTTCTGATAATTATTAGCTGGGTCATTTTTGTAGATGGGCTAATAATAGCAACACAATTAATAATAATAAGACCAACTTTGGAGCCCTTACAATGTGTTTGTCACAATTCCACGCACTGTGTTTCTATTTACTATTACTCTTATTTACTCTCTGTGCCAGTCCTAGAGAGTAGTCACTGTTTTCATCCCCTCGAGAAACAGAGGCACTGAGAAAGTCTTGATCATCAAAACCCAAAATGGTAAGAAAATGTGTCTGGAATACCAAACTTAAATTTGTGTAGTCAAAACAGTATGGCAATGTGCTTAACTGGTGCCCACAGACACAAGTGAAATATGTACATTTCTTTATTACAGACAGAGCAGGTGTCACTACATGGAGGAGGAGACAATGCAGTCTTCCCAGTTGGAGGAGCAAGCCACTTTACTGGGCTTAGGGTACTTTACCGGAGAAAGATTTAGAGTGGCTTTCTACTCTTAATTACTTCAGAGTTACTCTCTCACTTAGGTATTAAGTAAAGGATGAATGTGCTTGGGTTTTGCCTTCAAATACATCTGGCTCAATTTATCACTTTCCGCCCACATTGACTACACCTTACACTAATATAAAGAAAACCACTGGAATAAAAATTTTAGTCTTGTAATAATGAGCTCTTCAATTCTTTCAACATATTTACAAGTGGTAACTAACTGAAAATAGAATATTTTAAACGTATTTACAATGTAATTATACATAGTCATTGAACCAAGAAGCTTTTGCAATTAAAAGGAGCTGCAATTTTATGTAGAACATAAGTGCTAGCTCTTTCTCCACACTGTTTAATAGATGCAAATATTAGTCAGTTATCAATATAATTTGACTTTTATTCTTTCTCCTGAGTAAAAAGTTATAAAAATGCCTATTTTCATACCAAATAGCATACCATTAGGCTAAAAGCAAATTGAGAAGTGGATTGAAACTATGATACATATATTATAAATTACTATATTTATCCAAATGCGTTATTAAAAAATTTAAGGGTTTTGTTTGTTTGTTTGTTTGTTTTGAGGTTTTTGGTTTTTATTTACCATATTGATGTTGAGGTACAGGCAAATAGTCTTTTAAATTATTTCTGATAAATATTAATTTATATAATTTTTTGCTATTTATTGCAAATTCGGCTGCATGGGGAAAGAAAAAACATCCCAAATAGAAAATGAGGCTTGTCTTAGTAACTATTTAAGTGAGAAAAATGTTCATATTAAATGAAGAAAAGTCTGACTTTTTGAGTCAAGTTAATATTATCATGAAACATCAGAATTTGGGGTATATTTACTAATAGCCAAATTTTCTCCTATATTAATTTTTTCAAATCTTATTTACCAAAGATTTGTGTTTAATACTAGAATTTCTAAACTGTTTTTGTATTCATGAGATCAAAAAAGTACAGCTGCCATGTACTGTATTGTAAATAGATGTCATAAATTTTTTAAAGTACTTTACATTGTGTGTGTATTTAATCTAAAGTTGTCATGTAAACAAAGTATTATTCTATCATTCCCTGATGACCAAGCAAACTAAATAATTCCCATAGGCAAAAATGACTGAGGAAATGACTGATACCTAAAGTCCAACCTGTCAGACTCCACATAACATCTGTACTTAAAGCTACTCACTGAACTTCAAAGCCATTTGACAAGTAAATTACATAATTATAAGTCTGTGAACATAAGCCAATTCAAAATAGCTTTCTCTATTGTGATTAATTTTTATAGCACTTTCTGGATGTAGATAAATGATATTGAGTTTCTCCCTTTGAGTTCACTAATGCTAATGCACTAACCAAAGCCATGTAAGAAAAGAGGATTCTGCAACTGTGTTCAGAGTTCTGCTGACATTCTGAAAATTCAGGAATGACTACCTAGAAATTTGGGAGTTAAATATTCAGTGTGTATAAAACATGTTTTTATGTGTTCTGTCTTGATGAGTAGTGTTTGAAGTCAGCATTAAATAATTCAAAAGGTTTGAACCTCTTTTTAATATCTGGTCCTATGCTGGACTTTTATTTACACAGAGACTCAAGAGGCCCTTCATGCTGAGCTAGAATGGACTGGTTCTTACAGAGTGCAAAGGAAAGGCCCAGCATGCAGAAGAAAAATGATATGACTCTGTGGAAAAGAAGTTTCACCATATTTCTGTCTTGTAGTGAAATCTCCACTCTTGTCCAATATTTATTTTTAGCAAATATGATTCCCATGCTTCAAAACCTGGTAAGCAAGATATATTACCTGTCTTTATCTTCTAAAAATAAAATGAATTTCAACTTGGCAGCCCTATCCTGATGGAGTCAAAAAATTTGAGGGACTCCCTCCCTTAGCCTTCAGGATTATATGAAATTGTGTAATTTACAAAGTTCTAAGGCAGGGATTCCCAATCCCTGGACCATGGGCTGATACCAGTCTGTGACCAGTGTCCTATTAAGAACCAGACCATGCAGCAAGAGATGAGCAGCTTGAGTAGAAGTAAAGCTTCATCTATATTTGCAGCGGCTCCCCAGCACTAGCCTCACCACTGCAGCTCCACCTCAGATCATCAGGCATTTGATTCTCATAAGAGCACAGGTTCCTGGTGCCAAAAAGGTTACGAACCACTGCTCTACAGGTTTAGATGTTTCTTAACGTTGACAGTAAAAAAGAATTAGAAAGTATTCATTCATATTTTTATACTGATTACATGTAGAAATGAAAATATTTTGATATATTGGGTTATATATTATAAAACTAAGTTTACCTTATTATTTTTATTTTTAATCTGGCTACTGAGCAACTTAAAATCTTATGTGGTTCACATCATATTTCTACTAGACAGCACTGCCCTAGACCATCTAAAGTTTTTTTTAACCCACAACTTCCTGTTTAGTTCTATGATTGCCTTTGTTGCGAGAGATAACCTTACAATATGCTATCTTAGAAAGAAACAAAAACATTCACCTCACATAGAATCTTAAAACTCTTTTATAAGCGTCCTCAAAAAAGATAACTGAAAAGAAACTCATTTCAATTTTCAAAAAATAAGTTCTTAAAACATGCTAGTCATATCACATTGCCTAAAATGTAAATAAAATGCATCCAAAGATGTAAAGTTAAAATATACAGATGTTCCACAGCATATGTGAGTTATGAAACCTCCTGATGGGCTAAATAAATTACATAAATTAGTACTGTTAATTACTCTCCAAAGGGCAATGTCAAAATGATAGATGGATAATTCTGATTATTGAATGTTCTCTGTCAAGCATAGAAGAATGAGTTAGATAAATATAACCAGAGTGATTTTTCTGATATACCCAACGTTTTCATCAATATTTTTCTCTAGCCCTTTCCTTCTCTATTAGTTTCCTTATTATGATAATCATTAAAATAAATAGCTCACCATATCCATTGATCGTTAAGCTAGATTTTGGAATAGTATTCATAAAAAAGAATGAAAAAAGTAATAAAAGTATTAATTAGCCTTGTTTATTCTACTGTCATTATCCACACCCTTTTATTTCTATCAGTTTAATTGTCTTTTAACCATAAGAAATCACAAATATGTGATTTCAAATATGTGCAGATATTTGAACATAACAAATATGTTTTAACCTTTGCTTCTTGCATTAATTGTCAGGGAAATTTTTCAATCAGTGTTTCTTATATGCATTGCTCATCTTTTGTGAGAGGCAAATTATGATCTTTTACTATTGAACAAATTGATGATATTAATTAATTTATTTATTTATAAGGAGTTTTTCAGTCTCTGCCTGAAAGAAAGGTAATGGCTGGGAGAACGGACCGCAGAGGGAACAAGAATTGATATCTCTTACTCGTGGCTGTCATGTAAGCCCAGATCTCTTAAACTAAGACAGTACAGTTCTGAAGTTAAAACCAACATGCAACATATTAAAGAGACAGTAATTCCAGAAGCTACAGTGGCAAATATGAGTGATCTATCTAAATGAAAACTCAATGCCAAATAATTTACCTATTATAGAATCAGCAAGAGAGAATATTGGCAAAATCCCGTGAGCTATTTTTGATTGGGTTACAGAATTCCTTTTGTATTAAAATCCCTGGGGTTTTATTCAGGGAAGTTGGGGTGATATGACATATTGTACTAGATGGTTAAAGAAACTGGAGTAGAATAGACAGGCTGTTGCTAAGAGATGAAAAAGGGAAAAATTTCTGTGTTTTTTTTTTTTTCTCTACCATTCACTCTACTCACAGAATACTTCACTTCTGACACTTTTGATCACAAATGTATTTTTTTCTTCTCATACCAAGCAATTATTTGACTCCAGCTGGGTGTCCTACAGTTCAATTTAGTTCTGACACTATCTATGTGGAGTTAGCAGCAGATTCCACAAGTTAAAGGCCAAGACTACCCACCATCTCCTTACACACACCCTTCAGATGCCAATCATGTGATTGCAGTTGCCCAGGCTGTTACTTGTGCTTCTGAAAACTAGATAAAAATTACAGATTCCCAGGACCTCCTCACTGAGTTCGATTCGCTTGCTAGAGTTCTCAAAGAACTCAGAAAAACAATTGACTTACTAGGTCAGTAAGTATAAAAGGATATAATTCAGGAAGAGCTAGACAGAAAGATGCATAGGGTAGGTACATGAGAAGAGGCTCAAAGCTTCCATGCCCTCTCCAAGCACATCAAGCACATCACCCTCCCAGTACCTCCATGTATTCACTAATCTGGAGCCTCTCAGAATCATCCTGTAGTTTAAGGATTTTTATGAAGACTTCATTATTTAAGCATGTTTAATTAAATCATTGGTCATTATGCTTAAATCCATCTCCATTACCTCACCCCTCCCTGGAAATCAGAATGTTGGGGTGAGGCTGATATTTCTAACCCTATAAGCACAGAGTTGGTTCTCCAAGCAGAAAGCTCCTATTCTTAGGGGTTTTCTAAAAATCACTTCCTTAATATAAATTCAGGTAGGGTTGATAAGTGCTTGTGATGCATAACCAAAGACATCTTTATATCTCTTATGGCTTAGGAAATTCCAAGTGTTTTGGGGAGCTCTATACCAAGAACTGAGACCAAGACCAAATGTATAATTCTTATTATAAATCACAATATCACTGTATGTCAGAAAACAAGGAAGGAAAAGAGAATGTGTTGGGAAAACTGGATGGAGAGAGAAACTACTGTATATTAGAGCTAAATATCTTATCTTATATTAAAAAGTACATTAAAGAAGAAAAATAATATTTTTAAAAGAACAATTTATTACTGCTATAGCTTTCACATAATTATATTTTAAATATCCATTTATTTATTTAAATTATGTTTATTGACCATCTATTATTTACTCTTCCATCTAATACCAATGTTAATCTTCTGGAGAATAAAATAATTTTGAGATAGTTCTTGCCCTCTAGTATTATTTACCTTTATTGACTTAAAGAACTCAGCATATGTTCTCAGTTCATAACTACTCATTTCCTTGAGAAATTACTCATTTCCATTTATCTCTTTGGTTGGTTTAATAACATAAAGCATTTGCTTGCTTGCAGCCATTTTTAAAAATATACTGTTGTACCAATTTAGGCAACGTCTCATGACACTAATATAACAGTCTTTATACACCTCTGACTTGGTAGTTGATTGTTCCTACCCATTATATTGGTTCTAAGCTAACATTAACTCCTTTTGGGGTTAGTTACTGAAAATTGTGAAGTTTTGTTTAGCTGGACAATGAGCTAAACATGTGAAGACACCTACTATTGATTTTTCAAGTTAAGTCCTTCCTTCCCTCTTTTTTTCCTTCCTTTCTCCTTTTCTTCCTTCTTTCTATCTTTTAACAACTTATTTAGCTAGTTAAAATCAATGTGGGTGTTTAATGGTAAATGTGATCACAGAAATGGTCTAAGTTAATAGCTGATGTAGTCCGTTGATTAATAGTTTATTCAGATAATGACAGATATGGTCCTAATTTGAAGGAATTTTTGATAATTATTGATAGATTTAAAAGATTAGTAGTGTTAGAAGTTTTTTCAATTTCCTTCTGAACTGTGAGAACTATTAATATTATAATAAACTTTAATATACAATACTCTGCTGAAACTCTCTCTTCTCTCTCTCTCTCCCCACTGCCATTCACACTCTCAAACACACATGTATGTGCACGTGCACACACACATGCATGCACACACACACACATCTCCTACAGCCTTCAGGAAATTCTACTCCTTTCTTTGACTACTAAAAAACTAAATCATTTATGAATTCACTTTTTGAGAAGTGTATTTTTTCCTTTGGGCACCTACTGTGATAGAAAACATTTTGGGGATGATATTTTTTTTTCAGGATTAAAGTCTAAAATTGCTGACAAAATGTGAGAGATTTTAAAGTCATTTTTAGAAATATTAGACTCGATTTTTTATATAAAATTACAGTATGAATGAATCCATTTGACTATTTGAAAGAATATTTTCACTAAATATTTTATGCTTCTTTAGAGAAACAGAAATATTCTTTGCCCTATTTGATCTTTTCAAAAATATTCTCTATAGCCCAATTGATTTCTCAAGATCCTTTCTTTTTTAGAAGAATATGTCAGCTCTCAAGTGACCAGTAGTTCTTTTTATCTGATGCAGCCTCTTTAAAACCCATAAGCATGTTTGGGTTATCAGATCTACTTTAAAATGCTGCCATTCATCTGTTCAATTTAATGCTTGCTCAGGAGGGAGCTGCTGTATTGACTAAGGGCTATGCCACAATGCAGCTTGGAAAATGAGAAAAGAAAGGCAGGCAGGACCAAGCTAAGGATACCATTAACTCTGCCCAAGACTACAATGCATCAATAGAGCATTAGACCTAATCATGTTTTATACAGTTAGTCAACCACAGACAAGAATAATCAGAGATATTTATTCAGAAAGGAATACTGTTTAGTCTTTTAAGCATTTGCTATTCTTTCCGCCCTTGAAAATGATGTGAATGATTAGTTTTTATCTAAACAGGAGGCATTCTTTCTTAGAAATTAAAATATGCCCTACTCTAAAGAATAGAAATCAAACAGGAAAATGTAACTTTTGCCTTGTCTAATGCTTAAAGGACATATGAAACAAAATAAATAAACTAAGGCCATTCTTACTGGCAGATAATATTTTTGTGTTTTATAGTGATTGAAGAGGAATTAATACAGGGTCCCTATTCAATGTTCTATTGAATAGAACTTCTTTGTACTCATTAATACCTAGTTAAGTCTCAAGGCACTAAAACTGCTTTTAATTTACAACCAGCTTAGTAAACTATTACTGCTTTTCTGTATGTGCTAGAAAGTCATTTAACTTCCTTAAAAGGAGAGTTACCTAATCTTTTATTAAGGATTAAGAAGAAGAAAAGGGAAGAGGAAAAAAAAAAGAAGGAAGGAAGGAAGAAAAAAAGGAAGAAAGGAAAGAGGGAGGGAGGGAGGGAAATAAGATTGTGATTTATGCTAGTGAAAGGGAGCAGAATTTGCCACCCCAGAATATGCCTCTTGAGAAACTATTTTAAGATGGTTATTTTTAAGAAACAAAAATAGGAAAAACTTGTACTTTTCCCCTAACTGCCTAAAAGAAATTTAGGTAAAAGACCTTCCAGGAAGGGAGTTATCATCGCAGATAACTGTAGTTTAATATGAACTAGCATGTGATAGACAAGGAGGAACCTAGCAAGGCCCCTTTGATCAAAGTTCTCTCTGCCCCATTGTTGAAGATAGCCCAGCAAACATTTATGAACCAAACATTTGCTTTTCTATCTTCATATGGATTGCCTTCCTGTCCTTCAAAGTTCCAAACCATAACCAACACCCCTAAACATTTAGATGGCACATAAGCCTTAACTGGCCAATGTATCCTTGGGTCTCATATCCATATACCACCCCCATATGCACATAAATATTAAATTTGATTATTTTCTCTTATTAATCTGTCTAATGTTAATTTTATTATTAGCCCAACCAGAAGGTGAAAAGAAAGAATTTTTTGCACCCCCCACACTTGGAAGCCATGTAGCTTAGTAGAAAGATCATGGAATCTTTCCCTTAGGTCTGAATAATTTTTCTACTGTTCTTTGCAAAGACAACCTGAGAGAAGTCATTTTATTTTGTGCCACATTCTATTATTGTGGGAATTTGCAGAAGTAATACTGTCAAATAGATTGTTGCGAAGAACAGAAGAGATAATTTATATATAAATGGTTTATAAAGTGTAAATTGCTGTGCAGTGATTCTCAACCACTACTTCTAGAAAATACAGGCATCCTGTGAGCCAAGGTGAGCTGTTATCTCGCTAAAATAGCCTCAGGGTAATATTTTCCCAACTCTCAGAAATAATCAATCAACATAATGTTCTCCATTTAAGTCATTTTTTTCTTACACAGTTGACAATTGCTACTTCTGCCCAAATAAATGACCCAAAACTAATAGAATGCTTTGAAATTGACAGACTTAGACACACTACAACTCCTCTTTCCTGTTTCAAATGCATAGAAATTACAGAAACAACATAAGAAACAGTTTAACACATAGCTGATTTTTTACCAGTATGGATTGAGCTGGTATAGAAATCCACCTGCTTCAGGTGCACAAACACACACACACACACACACACACACACACACACACACACCACGCTAGTGTGCATACATTTTAATATAAAGTTAAATTTGTAATTAACTTAGGGCACTCAGTGCAAGAAACAAGAATGAATTCAATATTATAAAAATCAAGAACTAAAATCTAACGACTCACAAGGGAGACAGAGAAGCAGGTACAAGTGTATGATTAGAACTAGAAGAGTATAGATTAAAGTCTGCAGAGAAGAGCTTGCTCTCTAGTGCTTGGACTAATAGAACAAAACTACTCCAAATTACAGAGTCACTACAGACTAGAAAATTCTCCTTCACATACGTTTAGGAAAGCAGCAGGCATATTCATGATAAATTCTTCTAAGTAGGGAAATGAGTGGAAAAGACACCTGCAAGAATTAGGAAATATCCTCATGAGCTGCCCATGTTTGTGAAGCCTGAATTGATGATACCCCAGTAATACAGGAATTATAAGGCATAGAGAATTTATTTGTGATTATGATGCAACTTAATGACTCAGATTTATTTTTTTGCTGCATATTTAGTCAATTATAAACAAAATCTATTCAGGTGACTTTTCTAAACAATGCAAACATATTGCAATGTTAAATTCCCTTTTTTTTCTCATTTATACTGGAATCTTTACCTAAATTCTTCATTCTCTTTCATTTACTTGTATAATTCTATTCTATTCTGATGTTCCCATACCCCTGAAAACTGCAGTGCTATATTCTCCTACATAACCATAACAAAACTATCAAAATTAGAAATTAATATTGATATGTTACCACCATCTGATCCTCAAAGTCTATTCCAGTTTTAACAATTGTCCCAACGATGTCTTTTATAGCAAAAGAATCCAGTTGTGAATTATACCTTGAATAGTCTGAAACAATATCTCAGCCTTAATTTAACTTTCACGACCTTGAAATTTTGAAGTTTTCACCCAGATATTTTGTCGATTATACTTTGAGTTGTCTGATGTTTTCTTGTACTTAGATTCAGTTTATGTATCTTCAGCAGGAAAATAATGATGTATTTTTCTCTTTGTTTTCTATTAAATTACAGTCTGTGGATAAAAAAAAAGAGTTCTATGGAAACTAACCTCACAGGGTGATAGGATCATAAAATCCTCACTGGGCAGGTCATGGTCCGTAGTCAGGCCCCAGGCATATAACATCAGTAAAAGGCTTATCTTTGCCTTAAGCAAGCATTGACCCTTGTTTTTGTGAATCCAGGTTAACACATCTTTGAAATAAACTGTAATCACCCTTAAAACATCATATAATCCTGACTGTCCTGTAATCCAATCTCTGCCTTTTTTTCCCACCTTCATGTCATCTTTCTTAACTCACTCCTTAATCTCAAATGCATAAAAGAAACTGCAAAACTGTTATTCTCCAAAGCATTTGTTATCTTGCTCCCTGGCATGTATCATCAGTTTGGCTCAAATAAACTCATAAAAATTCTTTACATGTTTGGACATTTCTTACAGAGACAATGTTGTTTTTTCTTTCATTGCTGATAATATTTAATATGATCACTAGATTAAAATGATGTCTGTTAAACTGTTTCCTGGTCAGATTCCAAAATCCACACAAGGCTGCATCTCTCATTCTGCTCAGTTTCTATACTTGATCTTAGCCAAAAGGCAGAGAAGCAATCTGCTCAGTTTCTAAAAACCCACTTGAGAACATCCAGCCATGTACAGCCCTCTACTGTCTGCTTGGACTTGGACACTTTCTCCAGCTCCAACCCCTTCCCCAATGTCCTTCATGCTCACTCTGTTTAGGCTCTCAATCTGTATGCTAGGCCATTTGAGGGTAATGCCTTCTTAACCCTGCGGGTTTTTGACCATCCATAAAGCCCTTTCTCACATGTTATGGGCCCTTTTGTTTTGTCTGTGACATCCCATGACAGATGCCAGCTAACATCTGACAACCTCTTCATCCCACTCAAGCTCTGAAACCCTACCTACACACTAGGCAAATTCTTTAGATGTGTGCCCTTCTCTCCATGAGCCTGCTCCACACCCCTATGCATCAAGCCCTTCCTTAGAGCCTGCAATGCTCTGCTACACCTCAATTCTGTAGAAGTGAACTGACAAGGAAAATAAAAAAAAAGAATGAAAAGCAGAAATGTAATTTTATATAATATTAGAGTCTATCTTTTCTATCTTTGCATTTAACATATGTGCAGCTACTGGAATTACAAATATATCTGGAATTATTTCTATAGTATTTTTTTAATTTACTATGATTTTTATTATTATTTTACCCCCATTTTCTTTTTCATGTTATACTAATTAATTTAATTTCTTTTTCCCTAAGTCTGAAAAATCTTACCTATTTATCATTATAATTATTAAAGGCAGTTGATAAAATTCTCCGTGAAACAGATTTTAAGATTATTATCTAATGAGTTTTAATAGATATACCATGTTACCAAAACTCTGATCAAGATATAAAATACTTTAATCTACTGACTTCCCTCATGTCTGTCTTCTTTCCATCAAATCCACCATCCACAGGCAACCATTATTTAAGTATGTAGCATCATAAAGTAGTTTTGCCTTGAGTTTAATCTGAATTGCAAACCTGAATTGCAGTCAACAGTATGGGTTGTTAAGGGCCAAACTTCTTTTGGCGGGGGGCAGTTTTGCTGGTCACGGCCAGTATGGGTAACACATCTGCAAGTTGGCTGGTCTATACTGGTCTTGCTGGGGTTTTCAGCTAGAGTGATTACTCCAAATGTTTCTCATTTTTCTTCTGGAACCACTAGGATAGCCTGGTCAGTATTTTTCTTGTATCAAGGCACAAGAAGGCAAAAGAGAAAATACAGAATCCCTATTATGTACATGAATCAAAAAACTGGCACATAATTCATTTGCCTTGTTTTATTGGCCAAAACAGGCCAAAGTTGAGGACCTGAAGTCAAAGAATGCAAAGTATATATGACATCTATACTGGGAAGAACTGCAGTTATGTGGCAAAGAACATCAGCAGCATATGTGGGCCAAAAATAAAATGTACTGAAGTTTGCCCTCTTGGCTGCGGTTCTTTTCCACATGCAAAATATGATCATTGTATCCCAGGATCATAAAAGTTTAGTTTGATCATTGTATCAAGTTCTCCATCCAGAAATATGTGAAATGAAGAGACAAGTTATCTGCTCCCCTTTTATTCCCAACCTATAGTAGAGCAACAAGGACAGAGGTACATTAAATAATACTGTTTAAGAAAGAGGAAGAATGGAAGTATGTAGCAGTCACTGCTAAAATCTTTCTGGGAAAATATTGCTTTCGCTTCCCTCATTCCAGTGGTTCTCAGCTGGGGGTGATTTCCTCTCAAGTGACTTTCGACACCAACTAAAGACATTCATTCTTAATTGTTAAAAATGCGTGTTGTACGTTACAGATTTATAGTGTGTAGAAGACAGGGACACTGCTAAACACGCTGTAGTGTGTAGGACAGTTGCCCTCAATGAAAAATTGTCTATCCCAAAATGTTAATCATGCTAAGGGTGAGAAACTGGTCTATTCTAAGGGTAGAAAATGATTCTTTATTAAACCCATATCTTGTTCCCTGAGTGTGACATCTGAGTCCTTTTTCTTCTTTGCTTTGGTTCTAACCCCTCGTGTGTACTTCTATTTCGCTCACCCTCTAGCCATATCAAAAGAGGGCATTAGAACATACACCCTTCTTGATGGACAAGAAAGTTTCTCAGATTACTTCTTAATATGAAAAGCAGGAGACCTATATTTTGCAATATTTTAATATTACAACTAATATTAATATTTTGTATATTAAGTTCAATTCATTCCATATGCCTAATGCCAAAGTAACTCACAATGCACACATTCTTAAATATTTGACAATATGAATGTCTTTTAAATCAAATGAAAAGACTTGGAAAGGAATCACACACACACACACACACACACACACACACACACACACACACGGAGAAACACACACACTCACACTATATACAGTACCCTTCTGGAGAAGTGTTAAAGTGTCAAAGAGGCCAAAAAGAATCCCTTATATTTTTTAAACTTGTAAATCTTTAATTAAAAATTAATTGTATACATAGCCATCTGTTTTGGTTAAAAGAGACTGAAAAATGTCCCCTGTGCATGTTATCTTCCAGAAGGAGTACAGTCAAGTCTCTCACACAGGTGAGCTTTATCTAATCTGACAGGAACAGATAGTAGAGGACATTGATTAGAAGAAGAGCTTGGGGGAGTGACATTTACAGTACAATGGATTAAGTTTAATGAGAGGACTACTACTTATCAATAGAAGGCTTAACCTTATTCCACATTACTTAGGCATTATTGTGCAAAATAATTTAAAGTAGATTAAATGATTTATTGACTACACATAAATGTCTAAAGGAAGATAAACATTAGTTTCCTCCCGATGCGAAATTGTTTTCAGGGTCCTGAACACATTTCTCTGTATTTTTCTCTTTTGTACTTCATAAGGTTAAAAAAAAAAAATCTTGAAACTTTATTATTAAATTAAAACTGAATTTTAATTTTAAGATAAAGTACATCACAAACTATGTATCTATCCTTTATATATTATTTTAAAATTTGTCCCACAGGCATCCATAATATATTTTCTTAAAAACTTGGCATGATAAATATATTTAGAAAAATATTTTGAATATTTAGATATAAAAAGACTGTTCCTCTACAGCTCTATAGGTTGTAAAGCATTTAAGTAGAATCTAGCTTATGAAGTCAAATTTTTTAAAATTGGTAAAGCCTACATTTCTTTCTTTCAATTACCAGTGAAGTCATTTTAAAAATGGAATAAATATAGACAAAAATATATAATTGGAGCAAAGGCATTCAAATTTTAAATAAAATTAATTTGTAGATATATAAGCTTCATCTCCACTTAAACTAGTATATAATGTTCTCCACCATACAAAGTTTACATTAATTCAGAGTAGATTTTTTAAGACCAATTTTTTATTATTCTTTTAAGAACTCCTGATTTTTCGTATAGCTTTAGGATAGGAACATTATTAGCCTCGTTCTTAGTTTTGTGAATTAGAGGGACTGGACTTGAATTTACAGAATAGAGGCTCGGGCTCCAGAAACCAACCTCACAACTTCCTAACTCTAAGTCCTCAATATCCTATATTTTATTTTAGTTTTTATTGAAATAAAATTATAGACAGAATAATCCACAGGTCTTATTTGTAAAATATGACAACTTTTGGAAAATGCATACATCAAGGTAAACAGTACCTAAAACAAGGTATAAATTTCATCAACCAGAAATTTTCATATGGCTCCTTCAAGTTTATACTCCTCCCCTGAACTAGGCCTACTCCATCCTGATTTCTATCATCATAGTCCACTTTCATTAGTTTTTAAATCTTATCCAATGAAATCATATAGTATGTACTATTTTGTGTCTAGTTTATTTCATTCAACCCAGTGTTTGTACTAACAATCTATACCCTTGCACGTAATAATAGTATATTCTTGTTATTTCTGAGTTGCTTTCAATTGTACAAATATACCATAATATGTTTAACAATTCTGCTGATAGACATTTGATTTGTTTCCAATTTTGTCTATAAAGAATAAAGGTGTGTGCCAGGTCCTGGGTAAATGCCATGAGCTCCATGAGCATGTGGGAGGAGACGCCCTGCCTTCAGAGATCCAGGTCTTAAAGGGAAACAGGTGGAAGTGGAAAGGTGGGGAGGGATTAAAGAGGAGGGAAAAAAAAGAATAAAGGTGTTATCAACATACTTATACAATCATTTGCAGATATATGATTTGATCTTTTTGGAGTGAAATTATTTGGTCATAAGGTAGGCTTATGTTTTACTTTTTTAAAAAACTGCAAAACATTTTTCCAAGGCAGCTGTACCATTTAACATTTCCAAGCAATATATAGAACGTATTGTTTCACATCATTGCCAAAAGTAGATATTGTTAGACTTAAATGTTACCATTATAGTGCGGTGCGTATACAGTGGTATCTCATTATGATTTTTTTTTAATTCTTTGTTCATATGGTCTTAATTTGCATTTTTGTAATAACTAATAATGCTGTGAATTATTTCATGTGTTTTGTTTTTGTTGTTATTTTTTGCCATTTATTTGTATTCCTTCATAGTGTTTGTTCGGTTATTTCACCCACACTTTATTGGATTCTTTATGTTTTTATTATTGTATTGGGTTATAAAATTCTTTATAGATTCTGGGTGTGAGTCCTTTTTCAGATATTTATTTTGTGAATATTTTCTTCTACTCTGTGGCTTGCCAATTCATTTTCTTAATGAATGGAAATCTGAAGTAGAGCAAAGTATACTTTAGCAAATGTTTTTTTATGATTATTGCTGTGTGTTTACTCTCTAGAAAAACTTACAATATTATGTTGAAGATACCTTACTAAATTTTATCTAGAAGTCTTATAAATTTAGCTTTTTATTTAATTCTATGATTTATCTTAATTTTCTATTATGTGAGGCAATGGTCTAGATCATTATTAAATGATAGAAAGATGCACGCATATCTATAAAATTATTATCTGTTTTCAATTGTTTTAGTAGCTTTTGTTAAAAAAGATTTTCCATTCCTTATTATATTAAATTTCTAAAAAAGTAATTTAGATCTGTTTCTGGACCTTTCTCTATGATTTTATTTTCTATTTATACATTGTCCCCCTTTCCTGATTGTTTAATAGATGATAGATAGATAGATGATAGATAGATAGATGATAAAAAGGTATAATATATAAACATAGTTGAATCCATACATTTTAAATTTATTCCAGAATATTTTATAATAATTTTAAAATTTCCAGGACAGAGATTTATCAAACTTTTTATTAAACTAATTATTAAGTATTGCATTTCTTGATCCTTTCCTAAGTTTACTTTTTATTTGTGCATTGCCAATATCTAGAAGTATAGGTGGTTTTTAAAAATAACGTTTTCTTTGTTTCTCTGAATCTTGCTAAATGGAGTTACTAATTTTATTTTATTTATGTACATATTTGTTTATTTATGTACATAGCTGGAAAGTGTTTATGTTCTGAGACAGTCCACAGAATTAGTATTATTTTTTATTTATAAATTAGATAAAATGTCTCAGTAAAATCACCTGGATCTCATGTATTCTTGTGGAAAATTTTTAATTACAAAATTATGTTTTTAACACACATAGAACTCCAGATTACATCTTTATTCTTTTGTCGGTTTGTTTATTTTTGTTAAAGAAGTTCTCAATTTTTTGTTATCAAATTTATAAGCATTAAGTTTATCATAACACTTTTATTATCCCTTTAATTTCTTAGTATCCATTGTGACATCAACCTTTTTAAATGCTTAATTTGGGTTTTTTTCTTTTTTTATCATTCTATATGTTTATTATTTTTTTCATTAAAAAACAGATCTACTTTAATTTTCTATTGTAGTGTTTGTTTTGTATTTCACTGATGCTGTTCTTATACATATTCTTTATTTCTTCATACTTTGTCTTATTTTTTGTATTTTTAAAAAATTCTTAAGTTTGAAACTTAGATTCTTAATTTTCTCCTACAAACTGTTGCAATTAGTCCTGAGCTAGAATTTACAAGTGTTAATATGGTATCTTTTCATGATTAATAAATTTGAAATATATTTAAATACCCACATGATGTCCTCATTTTATTTTATTATTAGTCTTAAGTAGACAGTACATTGGTTAGATATTTATATTGTTTATTAAATGAAACCCCTAATTGCTCTTTCTCTCCTCTGGCTCTCCACCTAGCCATCATATTAATGCTAACTGCATTCCCTATGCCATACTCCCCATCTCTGTGACCATCTATCAACTACTAATTTGTACTTCGTTAACCCTTCACCCCATTTTCCCAGCCCTTCACTCTCCTTCTCTCTGGCTGTCACCAGATTGTCCTCTATATTTGTAAATCTGTTTTTGATATCCTTTTGACCCATAGTTTCTTGAAATTTGTTTTACAACTTCTATTATATTCTAAATATCTTTTTATTATTGAGTTCTAACTTAATTCTAGTGTGGCCAAAGAACATACTTAGTATAAAGTCATACTTCTGATTTTTATTGAGAATTATTTTTATGGCTTAGCATATAGTCTATATTTCTAATCCAATTGTGTTTTCTTCAGTTCAGAGATAGTGTTCTTTGAACATTCGATCAAGTTATATTATTTATTGTTGAAATCTTCTGTATTGTTACTGAATTTTTATCTCAGTGATTTATCAGTTTTTGATAAACTGTGTTAAAGTCTCTAACTCTAAATTTTTTTTATCTTCTTTTACTATTATGCACTATGGACTAAAATAAAACCTTTGATTGACTGAAAAGCTACAAAAGAAATAGGCATGTCTCAGCACTGATGCATAACCTCTATTGTGGACAGAAAATCACTCTCAGGACAGAATATGAAAAACAGAATGGTTTCCTATAGGAAAAGGTGTCAGACATGGGTACATTCTATCTCCCTACTTGATTAATCTCCACACAAACATATCATACAAAAAAATTGGGCTAGACTTAGAGAAAAGAGGAGTGAAAACTGGGGGAAGAAATGTTGATAATTTCAGATATGCAGATGACATCATCTAACTGGCAGAAAGTAGCAATGATTTCAAATAACTTCCAATGAGAATGAAAGAAGAAAGTGCCATACCAGGAATGCATTTGAACATCAAGAAGACAAAAATTATGACTACAGAAGAAATGCACAGTGTTAACATAGACAAAGATTTTATAGAAAGATTATAACCCACAATCAGAAAGAAAATGTTAAAGATGACAAACGATAGCATACGAGAGAGTGAACATTGTATCAAGAAAGACTGGTCATATTTATTAGCACTTAGTTGACAGTGGACATGTTTTATAACTCTGTAACTAGAAGACAAATAGAAAATTATGTTTATCTACTAAAATATGGTTTAATACTGGCATTTTTGCTCCTACCAAATGTGGTTGCATGATATTAGAGTATGAGTGATGTTGATCTAATTATACCATTAGATATTATGTGTGAAGGGAGCAGAGTGCTCATTTTCTAGTTATTAATCCTGATTAACTAAGAAAAGCAGAGAATAAAAAAAGTCTTACATTTTCTTCACAAGTTGAAATTGATGAGCTATACATGTGAAGAAGCAAGTTTTCATAAAATTTCTACTGAGCAGCTATGTTCAGCTTCTTTATAAGAACAAAGTCAGGTAAAAATAAACACAGGTTGAAAGAATTGAGAATTATTTTGAGAAAAAAGAAAGCATAGTTTAGTACAGACATAAACTATAGAAAAAATGTTATAAATGCTGAATTCAATACTTTGGTATGTGTATTAGTGGAAAATTTTCTGGATTCCTCATCACACAGTGTATTTATGTATTCCTTACTGTTTGAAAAATTTGATTGCCTGTTTATTAGACTATTTACTAGTTCCTTGCTGGCTGCCTATGGGCTCTTTCTTTATATTTTCTATATACCAAGGATGCTTTTGTTTTCAGAGTACTTATTTCCATTCTCTGTTTTGAAGCTTTCCAGCAAAAACTGGTTGTGCTGTTAAGCATATTTCTGTTTCCTTGTGAAACTTAATCATTTGAATTCTTTGTTATTTAATGAGAAGGCTATTAACCATAATAAGAATATCAACAATGAAAAGGAAGGCACATGTTTCGGACTGCTCTAGCAAAAATAGCATATAACTCATTGGCTCATATAGAAAAACTTTTGTTGTTTCTTACATTTTTGGAGGTTCAGAAGTTCAAGATCGAGGTGGTTTCTGGGAAGAGCCTCTTCTTGACTTTCAGAGAGCATCCGTTTTGTCTTTCATATGAGAGAGAGAGAGGCAGAGGAAGAAAGATGGGGAAAGGGAGAAGGAGAATGAAAGGGAGAGAATTTGAATTGTGAGAACTTGAGCTCAGCTCTCTCCCCCATCATGGGTATCGGCCCTTATGACATCACTTAAACCTAATTAAACCTCACCTCCGAATATCATGACATTAAGGGTTAGGGCTTCAAAATATGCATTTGATGGAGAAACAAACATTTAGTTCAAAATACAAACAAATTCCAGAAATATTAGCTCATCATAGCCACTCCTGGAAGCATAGGCCTGGAAGCTTCTCTGCGTAGATTCTTTTTAAAAATGGCTAAAATTTACAATTTACTTTACTGACCTCAATTTCTGTTTGCATTTTTCTGCAACATTATACAAATTTGTGTGCCATGGGTCAGACAGTGCTAAGTGTGAACTAAACAGTTCTTGACTAAATATTCAGAATCTAGAAGGAAGACAAATAAAGTAATTTGTTTCTAAAACACACTCTACAAATTTAAACTCCACTAGGCATTTTTTTTAAAATAATTTTTTATCTTAGTCATTTTAATAGCTTTCATCTAAAGGTCATTTTTCCTGATAAATAATACTTGAGAATGTCCTATTTCCAGTTAAAGAAAAACCATATGTTTATATATTATATATATTTATTTATATATGTATAAAATATATATAATTTATCTATATATATTGACATGTTCAGAGACAAGTAAAAATAAAAGTTTGAGTTGAGAAACTCATGTATTCTGTTTCACCATGGAATTGGTTGTATAAAAGTTACTGTTATATTTTTAAAGAGTTAACAAATAGGAAAAAAAAGAGTATATCTGATATTAAATGCTTTATGAATAAATAAAATTTTCTACCAGTATAAAAAACATTTAGGACTATGTAACGAAACTTTAATTTCATAGTGTAATACTTAACTTTTAATAGTTAAATTGGCCTTACCTCTTTATTTAGCACAGTAAAACCAGAAAACATTTTAAATAAAAGCTGTGAATATGTATTATGAATATTACATTTTATATAAAACATGTTGAAATATAGAATATGTTTTTATTATTGAATACCACTAGATAACATAATTATTAAAGTGATTTAAAACCCTTTGTAGTTTATGTTAGGTAAATGATCAAGTAAAAAAATTACACATTCTTAATGATATAATTAAAATAACAATTTAAAATTATGTTTACTGATGTTCTACTTTCTGGAATCGCAGATAATCTGAAGAAATAAAAGAACTACCATGGCAGAAAAAAAAAATCACTAGTCCATGATCTAGGAAAGGATGGATAGACACCAACATAAACAATGAATTTGGGTTAGTGTTTTTTCCAGGCCATTTGAATGTATTGCAAAGCCTTTGTTTTTCTGGGTTCCTCTTAAAACTAGCAATTTGGAGAGTCACCTGGTACACTGACAAGAGAGTAGTAGCACAGCCAAATGAAGAATATCCAAGGACTCCTATGAGGCATCGTGTCTCTCTCTCGTTGTAGACAGGAGGGGCCAAATGAAACAGCCTCTCCTTCCCCTTAGAAGGGATATCTCAGCATGCCTCACACCTCTGGACCCCTTGAAATTTCACTAAGGTGGAAGGCCCCAAGCTTTTTCAGATTTACTTCCTACCTAATGACACACAAATATCTCACCAATGTGAGTAGTTGCTACTTCTTGCTCACTAAGTCCAATCAAGATAACACCATCAATATAATTGAGCAGTGAGATAGCTTGTGGAAAGGAAAGTTGATCAAGATCCCTGCAGACTAACTTGTAACATAGGGTTAGAGAAATGACATACCAGTTAAGCAGGAAAGTGAAAGTGTATTGTAAAGGAAACTGCCCTGGTGGCCTATAGCAACAGATGAGAGAGAGAGAGAGAGAGAGAGAGAGAGAAACATTACTCAGATCAATAGCTTCAGGTACCAGAAGGTGTGTTCATTTGTTCAAGCAACTGAAACCACATCTGGTAGAGCAGCTATAATTCGGAGTCACCACCTGGTTAAACTTAAATAGTCTACTTTCATTTTTCATGATCCATTGGTTTTCACTAGCCAATAGGTAAGCTGAGCAGGGATATGGTGAGTATCACCACGCCTGCAACATTTAAGTCTGTGATGGTGGCTACAATTTCTGTGATCCCTCCAGGAACACAGGATCGCTTTCAGTTCAGTTTCCTGGGTAGAGGCAGATCTAGTAGCTTCCACTTGAACTTTCCTACTTTAATAGCCTATACTCCACAGGTCAGAAAACAAATGTTGGGATTCTGTCAGCTGCTGAGTATGTCTAATCTCATAATACTTTCCCCAACTAGAGAAATACCTGCAGGATGAGGTCAGGTCCCACTGGACGTACTGAGAAGCAGACCTAAGCTAAAAAAACTCAATTAATCACTTGACCTCCAGAAGCCCCTACTCTAACTGGAGTGTTGCTGTGAAAGCGACCTTTTGGTTCTCCTGGAATCAGTGTCAGCTCAGAGCCAGTGTCCAGTAATCTTCATAAAGTAACTTTTCCTTTCTCCAGCATAGAATCTCCCTGTAAAAGACTGTAAGTTCCTTCAGGAAGGCTGGGAGAAAGATCAACTGCATATAATTTTGATGATGTAACAGTGTCCTTCCTCTAGGGGACTCGACCTCCCCTCCATCTGCAGGATTCTGGGTCAGTAAACTGGATTAAGCCTGGGAGCTGATTGAAGGTCTGTGACTCTTTTTGTTTATGGTTCAATTTAGACTTATTTTTCCTTGACCTAGAACTCTTCCACTCTACAGATCAAGTAAGAATTTGGTAGATTGCCTATCCATTCCATTTCTAGGGACAGACACAATGATAATCTAGCCACCCTAATGTCTCTGCGAGTCAGGCTATTCTAACTGCCACTTTAACACTGCTGTCCACTGTGGTAACCATGCCCACCTTGACTTTGGTGATAAGTGCTGCCATTTTCCTGCTGACTTCCTAGCATCCAACTATCCTCATTCTATTTAGGTTTCCAGTTAAGTGGCAAGAGTTCCCACTGAAATTTCTGATCTACAGGAAAGAACAACCACTGGCCTCTTCAAGGACAACGAGGCTCTCTTAACAATTTCATTTCTCACAATTGTGGAGAAGAGTGTGTCCTCTGGACCTGTCCAGGCTGGGTGAGCAGGTCCATAAAATGAATCTATTCTAATATTTTTATCTCCCTAAAATTTGCATCTCTTCCTGTATAGTATCCAGGGCCATTTTATATTTTATCCTAAATAATTTAGCGTTAAACCTCCTTTAGATTCATGTTTCAGCCAACCAATCAAACTATTAGAGCTATTCTAACCCCTCTTATAGTGACTTTAAATGTAAAAACTCTGCTTTGTGAGCCTAAATCCATTACATTGGCCTGCCCCAGCTTTATACTTCTTTCACCACAATCCTGCACCTACACTAATATCCATACTCACACATAAAACCAGGATTTCTGTCTGTATAAATTGAAAAAGTCATGTAATTCCTTGGGAGTATGTGATTCCATTTTCTGCTTAGAGATTATACTTTGTCACCTTTTGGTGCCTGCTGGGACCCAAGTCTAGTTACAGGCATAGAACAAAAGAGGCGAAGGTGAGTTCTGAGGAAAATAAGTATTGTCTTAAAAGGCAACAACCTTGGGGGAGGCCATTATAGTTTCCCCAGGCTTAGCATGATTAATCTCTTCAGAAGGAAGTAAAAGCAATACTACTGGCAAGAAGATTGAGTAGAATTTCACTGTTTAATCAATGCCCCTAGCTTCATCAAAATCACATGCCCCATTTCAATTTTCAGGACTTCATTCCTTTCCAACCAATGCCTTTACTTTAACAGCAGACATCCTATAAGATTGGGGATTCGATCTGTGTTGTAATTCAGTCATTTGTAGGCTAAAACCCCGGGTTTGGTTTTCAGCAATCTCAGCTCTGCAGCTACAATATAAAAGGGTTTCTTTCCCAACAGACAGAAAATTTTCAGGTCATTTATGATTGATGCAGCACTTGAGCTAGAAATTTGAATCCTTGAGCTGATCTTTTTCTTTCTCCATTTTGTCCAGTACAATTCACAGCAACCAGTCAATTTCATTATACTCATTAGCTGACAAAAAAATCTTCTCTGGTAATAAAAACATGGTTACTCAGAACTGTCCCTTTTAAAAGTATTTGATTAGAAGTATCCAATGCTGATATTTTGCATATCTCTGTTGCTACTTCATGCCATGACCATTAGTGCTTTCTTTACTACTAGAAATTGAGTCATTATAACTTTTAAATCTAATCGGATTAGAAAGCCAATCCCAGCAAACTCAGAACAAACCCCACAAAGTTATCTTTAAGATTCTTCTGTTCCCCTACAACCACTCTTGGTACCAAAATCTGTAGTGGTTTAGTAAGAGTTCTCCAAAGAAGTAAGATAAGTAGGTGGATGAATAGATGATGATAGATAGACGACTGATAGATGATAGATAGATGATAGATTAGATAGATGATAGATAGATAGATATAGATAGATGACAGAGAGAGAGATAGATAGATAGATAGATAGATAGAGATAGATAGATAGATAGATAGATAGATAGATAGATAGATAGATAGATAGATGATAGATACAGAGACAGAAAGAGAGATAGAGAGACTGAGACAGAGAAAGAGAGAAGAGACAGATGAAGAGAGAGAATGAGAGGTTGATTTGTTTTAAAGAATTGGCTCATCTGATTGTGAATGAGCTGATTATTCTGAAATCCATGGGGAAGGTTAGCAAGCTGAAACTCAGGAAGGGTTTCTAAATTACAGTCTAAAAGCAGAATTCCTTCTTCTGGAAACCACAGTCTTTGTTCTTACAGCTTTCAACAGATCGAATGAGGCCAATCCATATTATGGAGGTTAAACTCTGTGTTTAAAGTTTACTGCCAACCAATGTTAATTTCATCAAACAGTAATATCTAGACTTACACTTGACGAACATCTGGGTACCATAGCCTAGCCAATTGACACGAAAAACCATCATAATGTACAAAGTATTCAATACTTTGTTTCTTGTCTTCTTTTACTATATTTTTAATATTTAGGAAAGTTTATAATTTTGCTATAAAAGTTATTTCAATAATTTTAAATTTATAAACTATCTTCTGTCTTTGGCTCCTTAATTTAAACTCCATGAAAATAAAATATTTTTTCCTCCACCCCCCAATAATTATACAGTCATTCACATTTAATAAATATTAATAGCTTTCATTTATTTATTTTTGTTTTTTTACATGTTTTATTTTCCTGTATTTGTTAGCCTTAAATAACACTTCAATACCTAGCAGATGAGACATTTGGCAAACTAATCTTACTTTCTATCTACTTACCAAACACATCTGCTCCCATTCTGTGTTAGATAAATGATTTCTACATTGTCAGAACATATACAATTTATAGTCCATTCTGTCAACTCTAGTCTTCCTTTTGTTTATTTGTTAGATAAGCAATTGCTCATTTCACCCAGAGTTCATTTTTTTTATAACATTCTCAAGAATACTCTTGCAAAAAATATTCAGTAAATTTCTTGCTCATTCAAAATGCGTTGTTTTTAAACTTCAAGGTCAACTTGCCATGACTCACACTTCCTTTCCTAAAGTTATAGATTTTTCTATATTCTCTCTTCTGAGTGGAATGTGGTTGTGACTGTGACATTTTGGTATAAAGTTATCATACAAAATGAAAATGAAATGGGACAATGTAATGATATAATAATTATACCGGAATCATAAGCATAAAAACTGTCTTGTACAAACCAGGATTAGTGGGGTTTTGTTCACAGATAAGTGTGCTTTATCATTACATATTTCCAGGAAGAAAATTTATAAATTAATGAGGAAATCTGACAGGAAATGAGAGATGTCCAAAAAAGAGTAAGATATTTGAAAAGGCCCACAGAGAGTGACTTGAACCTTCAAAATCAATCTGTAGAAAGTGTGGGTCAAATCTCAGAGTTCTCCAGATTAGAGTCAAGGAACTTGACGTATTTATACCTCTGTGCACATCTGCCATTGTTTAAGAGATGTTCCCAGGAGGACAAAACTTCTGAGGCAATTGTTCTCTACTTCTGCAGGCGAATTTGGTACTGGCCAGCTGCGCATCATTATCTGATAAAGTTGCAGGTGCTAACTTGGGAATGAAAACGTATATGAAGGCTTCATGCAAACAGATGTTGAAAGAATCTGGCAGAATACAAGCAGAGTCCTAATAACATGCTATGGTTCCAATTTAAGGAGCACTCACGATAAGTCTCTTCGTTCTTCAAATTGTGGCTAGTTACAATTTTCAGGGGGAAAAAATTACAGGGAAAGGGTGAGTGCCCCATTCACTGCAGCTGGTCTCCATGCCATAGTCATTTTCATTGTCCTTCTCTTCCATTTATTCTGTGTCTCTGTGTGTGCGTGTGTATGCATGCTGTGAAGTAAGGATTCTTCTCCTCCATCCGCAAATATATTTACATTTGTTCCAGGACAAATCGTCAAAAAACATTATCTCCTTATTGAATTACCATGATACCACTGTCCAAAAAAAAAAAAAAATGCATATTAAACATGTAAGCCTGGACCTATTTCTGAATTTTCTCTTCTTTTCCATTATTTATATGTCCAGTTGTGCACCAGTGTGTATGTCCACCAGTGTTATTCTGCCTTGATAACTCATGCCTAAAGAGACCGTATATTTAATTTTGAAATAAAAACATAATGCTCTTCTGGCTTTGTTCTTTCTAATCCTTTTAGACATTATTGGTTCTTTGATTTTCTACATAAAATTTAAAATTAGTTTGATAATTTCTATGAGGAACCTTGCTAGGAATTTGTTTGCATTGAATGTATAAATCAGTTTGGAGAAAGTTAATATCATAATAAGTCTCCCTATCTGTGAGCATGCTTCATGTCTTAATATATTTAGATCTTTCAGAAAAGTTGTTAAGGTTTCAGTGTATTTTGCTAAATTTATTATTACCTGTTTAAGTTTTTGGTGTTATTAGTGACATGTGTGGCAACTTCTATAATTTTTTTTTTCATCTTATACTGGCTAGAACTTCCACACAGTATTGAATTGCAGTGTTTAGAAAGGATGTTTCTGCTTGGTTCCAGAACTTAGAAGAAAATAACTCTGCTTTTAACTAGGCCCTATCAACTTCATGCATTTGTAACCTGTATGGTCACACAGAGTTTTATGGTTAGAAAGTGTGTATTCTTGGTTTAATCCTCTTCTGTCACTGCTTTGAAAGTCTTAATCATTTGATCTTTTAGTTTGTGTTTTATAAATGAAGTTTGATTGGGACACTGGAGTATAAGAGTGAGCAGGAGTTGTGTGAGTAAGATACGTGTGTTCACTGTTCCCTGCTGTTCCAGTTGCATGTAATTTTTGCAACGCCCCATGAGCACAGAATTCCAGTGAACCCACAATATATGAATGTTCAACAAGATTCAAAGCAAGTACAAAATAAACATTTAGATCTATAAGTAAGTGACCATTCCTGAGAGGCCATGCTTTCCATTTAAATTTATTTTAAATGCAGAAAGCATCCAATGACTTTCTAAGAAATGCAAACAACACAGAAAACCTATAATATCATTTTTTCCCACTGTAACTTTCCACTTTTAACTACTTATGCTGAAAATAATGACATAGAAAGACAAGAAAAGACAAAGTGACCCATAATAATTATTTTTCTATTCAGTCCTTTTTTACTAGTTTTTCAACCTGTTTGTTTTTTATTGGTGTTTGCTCCCTCCTTGTCAGCCCTTTTGATTTAGTATTTTTTATATTCCATTTTACCTCAGTTAATCAACTATAACAATTTTTATGGTTATTTTTTCATGATACATTCTTATGTTATTAGTTCACTTTCACATAATATTCTACCACATAGACAAACAATATTAATAGCATGTTATGTCCTAATAACAGTTTAAAAATGAAAGAAAACTTTTATATTAGTAATCATTATTCCTTTTTTATATCTCAGTCTCCAGCCGATATAACTTTTCTTGTTTAAAAAATTTTAATATTTCATCTAGTTCAATTT
This sequence comes from Cynopterus sphinx, assembly GCA_030015415.1. NCBI lineage: Eukaryota > Metazoa > Chordata > Mammalia > Chiroptera > Pteropodidae > Cynopterus > Cynopterus sphinx. The sequence continues at coordinate 16,460,387 of CM057380.1, forward strand.
AGTTAGTAATAGAGTCCCAATATTTTTGTCTGGAAAAATATTTATCTCTTTTATTCATGATAGATATTTTACTTAATATAAAATTTTATGTTTACTGTTAACCTTTTCTTCATCCATACTTTAAAGATATTTTGTTGTCTACCAGACATCGTTTCTAATGAGAAACTCATGAACATTGTTATCTTTGATCCCCTGGACACTATAAATAAAACTTCACCCTAAGTGCCTGAGGTTTGTATTTTACTACAGACTAAAGGAGATACAAGCTGTGGACCATCCTTCTCTCTGCTACCCATTCTGCAACTAGTCAAATCCATCTCTTTGAACCTCTATATCCCTGAATTCTTATCTTTCTGAATTCTTATCACCTCATCTCAGAAAGATCATCATGCTGTACTTTGGATTTCATACTTTCATCAATTTCCAGAAAGTTCCTTCAGACAGAAAGCCAGAGTACTTAGAGAGCTTACCTCAATTCTCTCCCTTCTCTTAGAGATCATAGTTTTATACTGCTCATCAGCCAATGTATGAAAATGCATTATTTTATATATTTCATTAAGTTTTCTAGTTGTTAGGGGCAAAAGAACAAGACTCTTTCTAGTTATTCTACCATAGCCTGAGGCAAATTATTCACTTTCTTTTCATGCATTTATTATTCTGGTATTTCAGAATTTTGCTTTTTGCCATCATTCCTAAACCTCCCACACTCCACTTCTGTTTTCTTGTCTACTCTTTTTCACTGATACATTGTTCGATCTCAGCTTTGACCACATAGTTCCTAATCAGTATGATGCCATATTTTTCTGAGAGTGCATTTTATTAGGTGAATTCTAAGATCTCTGTCCCCTTGTCACTCTGTATCGCAATGGTACAGTTTTTTTTCTCCTGTTATAGGTTGAATTGTGTCTCCTCCAACCAAACTTATATACTTTATAAAGGTAATCACATTAAAAGGAGGTCATTAGGGTGAACTTTAATCTAATATGACTGATGTTGTTAGAAATAGGGGAAATTTAAAGATAGATGCACACATCTCTTAGTGAAGAGATGAAGGATAAAAATCGTCATCTACAAGGCAAGGAGAGAGGCCTTAAATAGATCCTACACTCACAGTCCTCAGAAAGAATCCGCCAACCTGTTGATACCTTATAATGTACTTCCAGCCTGAAGAACTATGAGAAAATAAGTTTCCGTTGTTTAAGTCACATAAGTTGTATACTCTGTTACATCAGCCTTACTAATGCATTCTCTGTATGATTTATAGGACACGTAGGAAAATTCAAAATTCTTTGAGAACATCTTATTATGAAATATATTAAAAATCGGACACTATAAAGTATTAGAGAGCATGCAGAACAACTCAAGCATATATACTTAAGTACACACACACACAAACACGCACTAGTGTTTGGCATTATCTTATACATTTGATAAGTATCCCATCTTAATATTGAATAGTCTGTCTACTTTTCGCACATGCTCATGAAGCTTAATGTTAACGGGGGGGGGAGTATATTGTGCTGATTGCTCTTAATTTAAAAGTTTAACTGCTGGCTTCAGAGCAGATGGGCATTATTGTTTCTCAGAAATCAAACTATACATCTCCATTCAATTTCATCTCATTCTACTAGAAAACTATTTTGTACTTCCTCCTTTCTCCACATATATCCAGACCCACTTCACTCATTACTCTCAGGTTATAATCTGGCTTCTGATTTCACCAAGAAAATTGAATTAAACAGAAAAACTTCTGCAGAATCTCACCACTACATCAACTACCTGCAATTATGTCCAAATTCTCTCCTTGCTCCCTGGTTCATGTGGATAAAACCATGAGATTCCTAGCTTAAGTCTTCTCTACCATTTGTGTTCTACATCCCCTTTCCTTTCCTGTGCAAGATCTTGGTGCCAATATTTTACTCCTCTCTCTAATACATTTTCCCTCTCTACTGGATCTTTATCATCAGCATATAAATATGTCATTGTACCTTTAGTCTTAAAAACGTCTTCTCAATTTCAATTCTATCTTCAGGTACTGCTCCATTATTTTTAATTGCTCTTCACAAGAGCACACTTTGGAGTAGTTGTTTATAACAAAATTCCTTTATTCTTTTTTTTTGTCTTTGAGCTCCCTTCATGAATCTTTTATTTCCACCCCTCTTCATTCCTTTTATCAGGTTGCCAATTAATTTCCCAGTTAAATTTAATGATTAATACTTAATCTTTAACCTGACCTACTAATTACAATTAGCACATTTACTGTGCTATTATAATACAATACCACACAACACATATCAACACATTATTTTTATATACCCATAACATATAGAACATCCCCTGTTTCTTGGAATAATGGCTGCATTTTGTTACCAGTCATCTATTTTTATCTGACTTTCCTCCTTTTCCTCTGCCATCACTGTTCGTTTATATTTATTTCCTGACCTTTAAGTGTTAGAAACCACAGAACTCAATCTTTGATTCTCCTTTTCTCTATCTATACAACCCTTTTTTGATCTCACATAATTATATGGCTTTAGTCTCTGTATGCCAAATGCCTGGCAGGTTGATATATCCCTCACAGACCTCTCTGCTGCACTTCAGACACATGAATCCAATTAACTACTGGGCTTATCACAAATTTGATGTCTATTAATTTGTAACATTGAAATGCATAGACAGTACAAAATAGCAGTTTGATGTTTAGCTCTATGTTTAAATGACACACTGTACTACTTCATATTATGTTTGTATAATGACCAACACAAAATTATAAATTGTTGAACTATTATTTTGCATATAACCCAAGATAAATTTTATAGATTTTCCTGAATTTGTGAATAGAGGTATGCTATTATATGCATTTCCTTATATGAAGATAAATATATATACATGCATATATATTTAATACATTATATATATATAATGTATTAAATATATATATAATTTATGTAATCTCCCTATTGCAGTGCTTTCTAATAACTGGATATATCTTTTTCTGGAATGAGTGTCAGTACAGAGGAAGAAGCTCTTGCATTATTTTTCCTTAACATATAAGATAAGGAAAATTAAAGCAGGAAAAGTCACAGATGACCTTAATGCTGAGACAGCAGGTAAATAAAAACAATTGAGTTATGAAACTGACTCATAATAAGTCATAATTAAAATGTAATACTTATTAATAAACATTAATATTTGTTTCACCTCCAAATTATCTGTATTTGTATAATTATATCATCCAGAGTTTGAAATTTGGGCTATTAAATGTCTATATCTCATAAAAACAATGAAGCAATTTTAATATCATAAATTAAAGTGCATCACCCTTGAAACAGGCCTTAAAGGCTCCCTATAAAGTTTATGAATTAAGCTTCATTGGCCAAAAATAACGATTTCTGTTTCATACGAAAATTTTAGCAACTTTATAACATATAGTTTTCTCCTGTGATAAAGAAATTTATGTACTTAGTTGTAAAAAGAAGTAGCCAACTTAGACTTGTTATATATAGTGAGAGATAGCAGTCTTCTGTTAAAATTAGCTGCTTTATTCTGAAAACTTGGAAAATGACTCATCACCTACAACTTACAATAAAAAACTCTCTATATTGAATTTTTTTAACTTTCCTAGCAACATACCTAAAATAAAGCAGTGAATTAATGTATAAAATACATTTTTACTCTACCCAGCACAGAAATAGTTTTACTAGAATATACTCAAAATTGTGAGAAAATGTGGCTTTCCAGTGCTACATTTTTGTAGTGACAGGGTATGTTACAGGACTCAGAACAAAATTTAGAAAAACTGGCTTCTATTTTAAGAGATAAGATAACATTAAAATTGTGATTTTTTTTTCTTCCCATAGCAAATCCATTGGGTATTGCATATATACTTCACTAATTAGTTTTAAACTGTGTATTCAAATGAATGGCTCTGTTATTCCTATATGTTAGCAGTTGTCTCTTGAAATAATTACTATTTAGGTTTAGGTATGGTATTCATTAACTGTCTGCCAAATTACTTAAAAATCATAATAGACATTTAATGGGTGCTTTAAAACCAAAATAGAAATTAGTTTTGATTATAAGTAACTGTAGGTTTATAAAGCTATCATTAGATGTCTATTAAGACCATTTAACTTAAGTGTTATGTAATTAGAGAAAAGCCAGGATTTTAATTGCACATTTGCAAACTGCTATCTTGCTTTGCTAAATATTCATTTTATCCACTGCAGAAAAGTGGTATGAGGATTTCATCATATTTTCTGTAAGCAATTTTTCACTGCACTTCATGGGATTAAACGATCTAACAAATTAAAAAGCATATCATATCCAGTAATGAAGCCATATGCAAAAAAAATTATATTGAACATATATCTTTAAAAGTAGGATACATTTCACTTATTCTCCTCTCCCCTCAAAAAAATCTCTTGATAGGCCAAGATGCATTCTCTTTACCACCTTTTAGATTATGATTAATATTGATGCTATTATAGAATAGCTGAGATGAAAAATAATTGACATCAAATTATGATTTAGTGCTTACTGTTTTGATCCTGGAAAGTACTTCCCAAGTTGCCAATAAAAAACATAATTTTCCATTAATTACCTAACTAAGCAGTTGCTTGTTATCACAGAAGTTAAGTGGGGATTAAAAGAGAGACTAAATTACACTTTTATGCCTTGAAGTGCCAACTCATCTTCAAGTCAAAATTGGTAAACAAAATGCAAGGAGACATAAGGCTGTAATTTGGTTGCAGGATCAGTTCAATAGATAAGTAAAGTGCCTCACACAGCAGGCTTTTAGAGACACTAAAACTCCTTTCACAAAAGTATCCACTTTTAGTTCTTTGGTATATCTCCATTAGACACCTGAGCTTGCCTTTTATAAAGCCGAAGAAGCAAACATTCTGCTGAGAAGAAATTTATTTATATATCATTTCTTCTCAGAATGTTTTCTTCTTTCTGGAAACATTTGCATTTAAACAAGCTTTTGATTTCTTTGGAATCCATCTGCCTACACTTACCCTATTTCTTTATCCCTGAATAAACATCACCTGTGAAGTATTTTGTGAATCCTGTTGCTGTTCCACTTTCTTAATTTTGTGCATATTCATGTAAAGTCATGGTAAAGATGCAGCTTGACTTATCTAACTTGGGACATGGCAGTATGATCTTTAACCTCTCCGTGTGTTCTTCGTTTTTAATCGTAATCTGACTGAGACAGTAGGATTCATGACCCACCTAGTATCAATGGATTCATTTTAAGGAAAGTCTATAAAGGTGAGACAACATAGACCAAATAATATCACAGACCCAAATCTTCATGGCAGTCCACTGGATTTTCTCCATCTCATCAGAATTCTCTAAATTAAATTTAAGTTACTCCAAGCTTCAAGTCCCCTACTCTTATTTTTTTTTTATTACTATCTTCCCATTAAATCATTAATAAAGTAAAAACTTTGGGGCCAACTCACTACTTATCTGTAGCCTCAGTCCTTGGCTGGGGCTAGTCATGGGGCCATGTTTGGCGAGTTCTATTTACCTTCATGTATAAGCTTTAGTGAAAGTCGAATATTCTATATTCAAAAGAGAATATTTTTCTTGGGAAAATAATTTAAATTTGTTAATTTTTTATAGAAACTTTCATAATATCTAGATTACTTTAGATTTGTTCAATATAAAAAAATAATAAGCAACAGGTAATTCTGCATAAGAATGAGTGGATCTAAACTTTGGCTGTTATTCACTACACTAGGCAGAGTTTCAAACTCCCACCATTTCCTGTTGTCACTTCAATAGTGCACTATTTTGTTGTTGTTGTTTATGCATAGATCATTTCATTGCTTTACACTGCTTGTTTCTCCCCTTTGACAACTGCCCTAAGTGGTCATGAATTAGGTTCAATGCTGAGTACAGAAGAATATTTACCATAAAACAGAAGTTTCTTTTAACATGTATCAATGCCCAGTAAGGGGATTCTAACAATGTGTTCACATTATCCTATGTATCTAAAAATCTGCAAAATTAAGGTATTTTCACTTTTTTTTTTTTTTTTTGACAGTGTTCCTGAGAACAAAGCTTCAGTTCTCCAAAACCTGGATCTACCACTGGCTGGGTAAGAATAAGATTCTAATCCCAACCACCAACAGAATGGAGTAAAAATTTCTAATGACAGCTTTAAAAAAAAAATCCCAGGAGATAGTCTTTGATACATTAGACAAATTAATATAATATGATGTTCTCATGGAAGAATTTGAAGAAAAATAAAATACAGTTATCATTCATCTTCAAGACATGTCATTTTTTGCTGCAGACATAAAAAACAGCCCTGACCTCTGTCAATAACTGGTCAGAAATACAGTTTCATGGAAATTAAGAATTATGTTTGTGTATGAATGCACAATTCTAATAAATCTGGAGAAATACATTGTTTCCACTTTGATCTGACTCTCTTTAGAATTAGTTTCTGTGGATATAGTTTGATAGGCAATGTATTTAATGAAGATGTTCATATTTTTTTAAGGTGCGGGAGGGGATGAGTGAGAAGAGATATCTATAGAAAGCCAAATAGAATGTTTCAGCCCAGTAAGTTTTAGAAATGATTTTCTAGCAGTAACTGATAACCACTCCTATAATGATTCAAAGATATTCATTCCTTTAGAAGGAGTACATTGATATTCCTGGGTATGGAAAACAAGCTCAAAGAGAAAGAACTAAAGATAAGATTAAATAGCTTAGAAACTTGGTATTTATTAAGTACATTTAAATTATTTTCATTATAGTGAAGTGAGAAGTACAGACATAAAAGCATGTGGCTTGTAAACTTATAATGGAGTTAACACATCCATAAAATTATCATTTAGTTCGAAAATTGAAATTACCAATCCCTAGAAGCCCCCTTCCTGACCACTTCCAGTTTACCTCTACTCTCTTGCCTGCAGTAGCCACCATGCTGACTTAGTGGTGGAATTGATTGCACCGTTTGAACTTCATCAAAGTTGAATGCAGCACTGTGTATTATTTGGGTATGAGTACAGTGAACATTATTGTACAAAGGTACTTTCTTATACATATAATTTTGGTGCACATATGAACATTCTTCTGAAGAACATATATGCTGTATATTATGTTGTAAGTACACCTAGGACTTGATTTAATAGTGTATAGTATAAGCCTCTGTTCAAATTTAGTAGATAACAACAGCAATTTTTCACAGCAACTGTGCCAGTTTACACTCCCAACAAGAGTGAACAGGAGCTCCAGTCTCCACATTCTGGCCTTGATTTGGTATTGTCAATTTTCTTTACTTGTAATACTATTATTTTTATTTATTTTTATTTTAGCTATTCCAGTGGAGATGTAATGGTTTTAAATTGCATTTCTGTTATTACTAATACAATTGAGTACATTCACATATTTAGATGTCATATTTTTTGATCTGTTGTCTTTTTTAAAAGCCCACTTTCATGTGGGCTTGTCTTTTTTTAAAAAATAAATTTAAATTTAAAAAATAATTTCAAAGAGAATACAGAACAGAGTTTTCTTATTCTCTAAACTTTCTTCAATATTGTCTTGTTATGATATATTTATCAAAACAAAAAAAAATAATGTTTATATAATAATATTAACTAACTTTATTCAAATGTCACCTGTTTTTCCACTAATGAATACTGAATGCTCTACGAATGAGTCATGAATTTTCAGAGTGATTGCTGGAAACAGATACTATTCTCTGTTCTGCAGAAACTCTGGGTATTATGATCTTTATAGCAGTCCCCCTTATTCAAGGTTTCACTTTCCATGGTTTCAATTACCTATGGTCAACCACCATCCAAACATGCTAACTGGGACATTCCAGAAAAAAAAAACAATTCATAAGTTTGAAATTGCACGCCATTCCTAGTAGTGTGATAAATGCTCCCTCTGTCCAGCTGTCCTACCTGGTATATGAATCATCCCTTTGTCTAGGCGTATACATTCCCCACCCTTAAATCACTTAGTGGCCATCTCTATTATCAGATCAACTGACATGGTATCATAGTTCTTGTATTCATGTAACCCTTATTTTATTTAATAATGGCCCCAAAGCACAAGCGCAATGATGCTTTCAATTTGGATATGCCAAGGAGAAGCCATAAGTGCTTCCTTCAAGTGAAAAGATGAATATAGGACAATAACATTTTAAGAGAGACCACATTTACATAACTTTGAATACGGTATCTTATTATAATCTTTCTTTTATTATTAGTTATTATTGTCAACCTCTTACTGTGCCTAATTTATAAATTAAACTTTATCATATTTATGTATGCATAGGAAAATACATATTATATATAGAGCTTGGTACTATCCATGGTTTCAGGTATCCACAGGGGGTTTTGGAAGTATACCTAACAGATAAGGGGGACTACTGTAAGCCTTTCAAGTATTTCTTCTCCCTCCCCCATCCCAAGCTTGAGGAGCTTTATTACATGCTTGTCATCCATGATCAGTATTCTCCTGAATATAGGTATATAGATGATTTCCTACGGATCTCTAGTGTTTATCTTTCTTTCTTTGTCTCTTTCTCTCTCTCTTTCCTCTCCACTATATAATCTCTAGCCACTATGGTCTTCCTTGTATCTCAACTTTGTTTCTCAAACTCTGGGTATTTTCTAAGCTCTTTTTTTGTTCTCCCTTCCTCATAATGGCCTGGAAACTATCAAGCAGTAACACAGCCATAATAGGGTTCCACCAATTTGTTTCCTGCCTCTCAGGATCACTGGGTTTTAAGTTTACTGATGTCTGATGTCTTGAAAACTGTTTTTTCATATATTTTGTAGTATATACAGGAAAGACTATAAATCCATGCCATGTTGCTGTACCTTGGTTAGAAACAGAATGCCATTATCTCTTGAGTTTTTCTTTATCACTACAACATTTCATTGTATAAATATTTTAGAGTGTAACACTTCATTTTTTTTCCCCAAAAATGACAATTGAAGGGTCTATGAGTTCTTATTCTGCATAAATTAAAGCTTAATGAAAAAGATCCACAAATACAGTACTGTCACCTGTAGATATGTTAAGTACAGGATATTATCAGAATATGAAGGAGACATTTTAAATCACATTAATTATTCTGAAAAAAATTCCTTAAAAATATGCTTTAGTTAAGTTTATAAGTGAATCAGATAAAGAAAAAAGTAATAAATTAAGAGAATAGTATATAGGATTCATATACTCCATTCAATTAAAGGCTGTTGCAAGTGGTTTAATAGAATTAAAACGACAAATATTCAGAAAATGCCAACAGAAAAAGCTACTGATATGTAAATCAGATAAATTAGAATTTAGGAGATTATATTCAGCATTAGCCAGAGAGGAAGTAAGCATTGAAATACCCATTCAAGTCTCTCCCTTCATGTAAATTATCTCTTTTAAAGTATGTCTGACAAGTTTCCCTGAGCTATTGTCACTCAAATATCCTGTGTACAAGCTAATGTACATATCCCCCCAAAAATTTCGTGGTCTTATTTAAATGTATAGAAAATTGTATTATGTACCTTTAATAAAAGATATATAAAAGCCTGCATTTTTACTAAATATTGGGAAAAGGAAGGTAGACACTATAGACACATATAGTTTTAAGGGCTCTGGTTATGTACTTTATTATAATCACTAAAAATTACCCACCTGTTTTTTAAAAAATGGGCAAGAAATTGTTGTATATTAGTGGTTTTATAACAATCCAAAATTTAAAGAAATAAAAGAATTAGAACTTTCTGTAGGATGCTTTCTGCCATCTATGGTAATTCACTTGCTTTATTTTAAATCATTTACAGTTCAATTTTTGAGTCCTATGGGCTACAATTTTTGTGTCTCTACAAATGGTCACTGATTGCTCTATTTAAAAATCATTTTCAGTGATAAGTTGGGTGTTATTTATCATGATCTTAGTTTTTACAACTTCCTTAAAGACGATGTAGGCTTGGAAAATAATTTTTAAGAGTTATATTTGAATTGACACAGAAAAGAGTAGAAAGTTACTTCTGTACTGAATTGTGCGACATTTCCTTTTAACATGTCAACCTCTCTCTTTAATACTGCAGTTTACCCATCAAGCTAGTTCATAAAAGGAAAAATATATATTGCATAAAAGTAAAGTGAGGTTTTAAAATTCACTTGTTGCATGTATCTGTCTGTACCTTGAAGGTGACTGACAAAATGTAGAGTAAGAAAATAAATCTAAATCCCACTGCTAAATAATGATTATTGATAATAAAGCAGTTTGTGTGTGTGTGTGTGTGTGTGTGTGTGTGTGTGTGTGCATATAGTATGGTTGCTATGGGAAATCTTATGGTCACTTGAAATTGGTGAATGGAAAACTATGTGGAAAAGTTTAGACAGAATTGTTTGCTGAAATATAGAAATTGTTGTTCACAAGATTTTCAGTAAGTCACACTGTGACTTGGTCATTAAATCATTCAGGAATAATCTATTATTATTAAGATTCTATTATTATTAAGGAATGACAATCATGCCACCCCTTAGCATACATTTCTTGTCACAGTCTTTTTGTGATTCTATGTATTCTGTTATTATCTTCCAGACAAAAATGGTACTTTGAGGCTTTTAAATTAGAAATGCAAACCTATTTATAGATTGCCCAGAAAGGAATTCATATCTACAAGCATGTCCTGATATATTAGCCACCTTTTCTGGGGTAACAAATAACTCCCCAAGTCTCAGTGGCTAAAGAACATAGTTATTTCTTGAATACATCCCATAAAATATTCCTGGCCAATTACTGCTGTCCTTCAGGCCATGTCAGCTATGTATCTGTTCCATGTACCTTCTAATCCTGGGATGAGAGCTTTAGGAGCAGCTACTGTGCACTAATTTAAAGGAATAATCGATTACTCAATCAGACCCATAAAAAACTGAGCAAATCTAAGCAACAAGCTCTACTAGTAATCTTAAAATAACAAGTCAACCGGATATCTCAGATGAAGAGAATGTTCCAGAACATAGATTATGCTTTCCCAAGTTTTTCTTCCAACATTAGATATGCACTTTCTGTACCAGAATCTGAGTGAGCTCTATCTATCTATGCCTCTCCTCAAACAGAAGACAATAACGTCCACATTATGAGCTACTCTATCCTATGCCATAAGAGTTGTATAGTGTATGTCATTTTCTAAAGAGGCATAACTCAAAAATCTATAGATTCATTTTCTTGTATTGATGACCCATTGGTTGCTAAAAAAAATTATATTGAAATGTTCGACTCAAATTATAAATTTATCTATTTCTCCTGTAGGTTCTGTCATTTTTTTTAATGCATTTTGAAGCATTATTAGTTGTATGCATATAGAATTGTTAGGTTTATATCCATTATCTATTTAAAAATCATTTTAGACTGAAGGAGATTAAGAAGAAATGATGACAAAATGTTGTATGAGCCTAAGTTGAATAGTGGACTACAGAAAGAACTTTATGGGGACACATGTTAAATTTTTAATGAGGTTGATATAGAGTCAATAGTATTATTCTACAACATTAACAACCTAATTGTGGTCACTGTACTCTGGTTTTGAGCATTGTTATCATTTTGAGAAGCAATACGAAATACATTTGGAAATTCTTTGTAGAAATTCTTTGTAGAAATTATTTCTACTTTGTATACATTCTTTTGTGTACATCAAAAATTATTTCAAAATGAAACTCAAAAATAAAAAAATAAAAAGCAAAATGCACCAATATAAAATAAAGCTACAAAATGAGAAAATATCCTGGGGCATTGACTCTTTCTTGTGGCATGTTCCTGGAAGAACCAGTTCTATGGAAAATACCACGAATGCTTTGGGACACTTCTACTCATTCTCTGTCATGCCAACTTTTCTATTCCATTTTAAGTGTCATATACATGAACATATATTTTGTATTAAATTACAATCTAGAATTTTAAAGCCATACTCCCAACACTGATAGCTACCACAATTTTGTCTGACTTACATAGTTTATTCTCAATGCGAAAAAGCATCTTTTATATATTCTCACATTTTATCCTTCTCTCAATTGTAGACAATTTTGTTAGTTAAATTAAAGAGAATTCAACATAGTTTTAAACATAAAGGTGGTAGATTTGCTTTATAGCATTAATTTAACATTAACAATTTATATATTTACTATAAAAAAAGATACTTGTCAAGTACAAAATACCACTTCAAAGGGAATACCAAGTGCGTCTTTATCATGATACAATTTTTAAAGGTGTTGCTTATTGAATTAGCTTTAAGTTAAACTCTGAGTTACAGAAAATAACAGTATTAAAATGTTAAAAATATTATTTCTTCTCATAAATTTTGCAGTCAGAGGCTGATATTGCAGCTCCAAAAGCATCACTGACCCAATCCCTGTGGTTGCTCAGCCATCTTCAATCCCTAACTTCCATCTTGTGGTGCAAAGTATCTGCCCAAATGTTATTTATTATAATAGCATTTCATCTTTCAGAAAAGGAGACATGAGAAAAGAAAGGTAACCATTCGTAGAAATTGCTTGCACATTTGTTTAGGTCCCTGAGGCCAGAAATTAATTTCAGAGTCACAGCCATACATGAAGGAGACTGAAAAGTGCAGTCTATTCAGGGCAGCCAGGTATAGGGTCTATTACTCTGTAAAAATAAATAGGTATTGGGGGACTGCTAGTAGTTTTTGTAAAAATTACAGTATGGATAGATAGAAAGATAAACACATATGTAAACTATTAAAATAAAAACCTATTTCATGCATAATTTTCAAATAGTTGAAACTTAAATTGTTATGTAACAGCCCTCCCTTTTGTACAAAAGAGCAAATATATAGTCACTTATTGAGACTGTCCATCACCTGTCTCCAAATTTAAAACTCTGTTTATAATGTTTCTTTATTTAAACTAGAAATGTAAAGGCATCAAAATAAGTACTGTCTCCCGTTATTCTAAAAGTTAACACAGTCCCAGGGAAGAAAAGAGTTATTACAAATATTTTGTTATACTATTGAATGTGTCCAAATTGTATGGTGCTGAACACATATATTAAGAATCTATTTACGGAGCATGTGTGCATATCCTATTTTCCCTATACTATCATCTCTTGGATGGCTTCACAGTTCATGCCATAGAAATATGTCATTATAGATTTTAATTGCATGCACTTTACAGCTGCTGCCAACATAAGGTTAAACAGATTAATTTCTTCTACATTTAGTGAACATACTAGGGTTTTTTAAAGATTTCAATCTTGTTCATTTTTCCAAAGGTTCATTTGAATGCACAGAGGTACGTTATGATTGACTATCTTCCACACTGTTTCAATGGTCAAACTAAAAGCCAGGACATTTATCAATAAAAAGAAAAGCTTACTTGGAATATAATATATCTAAGAGTAACTACATTGAATAAAACTAGCAGTTGAAAGACCTTTTCATTGTTTTAAATAAAATGACAAAGAAATACCATTTTAAGTAAGGTAAATCTCCATTTTTCAAAAAATGCAGTTATACGTGTTTAGAGAAAAAGAGGATGCTTGCTTTTAAGATGTCTGTAAATAAAAGCGCAAGAGTCTGATCTATCAAAAGTTGAATTGAGTGGTAAACAGAATGTACAGTAGATTTTTACAAATTGTTCTGTGCTTAATTCTCTGTTCATGTCTATGATCCCTGGTTATCTTCTATGCTTTCAAGTTGGCTGTTTTCTAGAACATTTATCCTTATGTTGCTGAAAGTATTTTGAGTTACTCTGATAGGAAATACATACTGTTAAAAGCAATGCGGTTTGTGATGCTGCTTCTAGAATCTCAGTCAAAACTTGACCACTAATCTTGGACTCCTGCTTTTTAAAATAGATTTCAGAATTTTATTTCTGCTATTTCTAGTCATGCCAGACCATATTTATTTCTAGGTTGCTGAAGAACAGAAAAGCATGTAATGTTTTACAACATTGATTTACTCATAAATGGGAAATGCTGTGCTTTTAATAGAGAGGAAAAGCCAATGTGAAGGGTACCACAAAAGACACATGAGATTAGAGCACAATAGACCTAAATATTACCTTTGCGGATCACACTGTCACACTAGCCCTGGGAAAACCTCACCATTTCTAGCATAGTTGTTTCAGGTTAACATCTTACCTGGTAGAAAAGGATACCAAAATTTTTCAAATAACATCTCTGATTGTCTAGCTTCTATCCCAGCAGAGATATGGCTTGACCAATAGATGAAAGATAGATAGCTTTTGTTAGAACACTATACAATAAAATAATTCCCTTAGATGGAGATGGCAAATTTTAAATGATGGAGAAAATAAAAGATATTGAATTGTAATTTGAGAGTTCTTTGACATATCAGTAAATTATTACCTGATAATGATTAAGTAAATGATTTTATAGCGAATTAAGGGGTTAACCCAAATTGTGAACAGAATCTCCTCTAGCTTTTCTCATGCTCAGTAGTTGTCTTGAAAACTCAAACAGACTTTAGAAATCTTCTCTGAGACCACATACCCTAACATCAACCTCACAAACAAGCAAACTTTCTCCTTGCTGTGTAGTAACCCCGTTCTCTATAGTACAAATATCTTTATTAGGACTGCCTTTCACAATCTCTATGGTCACTTTGTTTAATTTGTGTTGCTGAAAGGTAGCATATACAGTATCTGGCCCAAATAATTTTTATTGGATATAATTAATGAATATCCCCAAACTGCCTGTATAGGATGGTGCACATTCCTGACAAAGAAAGCATTCACATACCTAACATACTTATGCTAGAAAAGAGTCTAGTAACATTTTCAATGATCGGAGGAACCACATTTTTAATTATTTCCCAGGTTGATCGGTAAGAGATACAGTACTTTTTATTATTATTATTATTTGTTACCTTCTGAAACATCTGTTCAAGTTGATTTCCTAATCCCAATGCCCTCATTACTTCCACTGCAGAAGTTTAAAATTGTATGTGTTATCCTGAAAAAGTTATCTGGGTAACCCAATCAGAATCTCACCATTTTCCTCTGAAAGCACAAACAAAATGATGCATTTTGCAGCAATGCCTCACCACCTGCTATAACTATTTAAGGTCTAACATGGTGAATACTGGCTTAATGACTTATTACATTTTCAGTCTCACCCAAACATGTATTCTCTAAATGTAAATTTCTCTGCATTTTGGGACAAAAAAAAACAAACCTGCTATTCAAAATCTGTGCCAATTATTTTGCAGCACAGTAACCCTAAATATGCCTGCGGCCAAAACAACATTTTGACTCATTTAAAACTTGACTGGTGTAAGGATATCAGACCAGCACTGAACATGACACTTAATTGAGAACAGAGACACACGTATTTGCTTTGATTGCATTGAGCATAGATTGCTTTAGGAGCATGATAATATCATTCTGAGATATATGCAAGTGGAAGATGATTTGGAATTTAATATGATCCAAGAGCCCCAATTTGTTCAAAACAAATGAGCATCACACATTTGTACAAGCAGGTACCCAATACGTTTTGGAAATTCTGCTTCTTGACAAATAAAAATTATTCATTGCTTTGTCACAGAATAAAAAAAAAAAATCACAAATAAAAAAATTTCTACATTTTTAGAAACCAAAGCAGAAAACAGACTTAGATAAGTAAATTTTTGAATTGAATTACTTTTTTAAAAGAGTATCACTGCATTTTTGTCCTAATTATAAACAAGACAATATCAAATTTATAAGGGTTATAAATAAATATACTCTATTTTAAATCTGAATTTATTAAGAATTCCCTTAAGTGGAGAGTGGCAGCTATTTTTCCAAATTTATTGTTATTATAAATTTGTCTTAAGTATTATGTAATCTTTGATCTTTAAAAAAACTACATGTTACTATCCTAGAAAATATCCACCACGCGTTATTGATTATCTATTTCTCTGTTTCCACTTCTAACATTATACTGAGCACAGCAGCAACAAGAAGGGTTATGTCTTATAACCTTGTTCATACATAGTCCTATGGTGTCACTGAGTAGTACATGAAGTTTTTAGATAGTATTCCAAGCCAAAGTTTTCATCTTTGATTTCCCTAATTCTAAGAATCTGAAAAGATACTGTATAAAAATTATAGCTATATCAATACACATGCATTATCATCTCAACTTCTGGATGAACTGACTGTTCATGTGACATTGATTTTCTTCACTGCTCATCAGTACAGCAAGCTGTTTGTGTAACTAATTTGGCTACTTCTGTTTTTGTGGTTATAGAGGCCCAAACAAAAATAAGATGATTTAAAATCCATTTCTTAATTAAACCGTGTGTGATAAAAAGAACAGTTCTTTCTCCCATCCCAAATATGCCCATGGCTGATTTCCTGCAACCTGGAAGTATGTTACATTACATGGCAAAGGAACTCTGAAGATGAAATGAAGGTCACGTACCTTTGCAAGAATACCCTGGATTATCTGGGGATGTCCAGTGTAACCACATGGACTTTTAAAAAAGTGGAAGAGGCAGGCAGAGAGGCAGAGAGATATAAAGATGAAAGAAGCAGAGTGAATCAAAGCATGAGAGGGAACTGACCCATTAATGATGACTGTAAAAATGACAGAAGGTGGCCAGGAGCCATGCAGTGAGCACAGTCTTTAGAAGCTGAGATGGACAGACAGCAAAGAATGGACACCGGGGACATAGCCCCGAAGAAACCTTGATTTCACCCTTGTGGTATTCTAAGCAGAGACGCAGTGGAGTCATGCTGTTTCTGAACTTCTTCCCATGGAATTTATAGATTATAAATGAATAGATTTTGTTTTAATCTGTTACATTTGTGGTAATTTGTTATGGTAACAATAGAAAACTAATACAATGTGTGACTTACAAACTTTTACCTTTGAGTTAGTAGCCAGTTAGGACTTAAATAGGGCAGAGATGTAGCTTTGGTTTTTCTTTACTATTTAGTAAACTCCTGTATTTATAAAAATAACATCAATTTTAGTTGAGATAGTCTGAATTTATGTGTAATAATAATTTAAGATAGTTTATTATATCATTAGTTTACAAAAATGTGTAAGTAACTGCATTAGTGCACTATTACTAACAAATTGACAGAAACTTAGTGGATTAAATACACAAATTTATTGTCTTACATTTCTAAGTCTCAGAAATACAACATGGGCCTCACTGAGCTAAACTCAAGGTATTATTAGACCTGTGTTTCTTTCTGGAAGTTCTAGGAGAGAATCCATTTCCTTGCCTTTTCTGGCATCTAGAAGCTGCCTTCATTCCTTTGTTCCTCTGTCTTCAAAGCCAGCAACTCGGTATCTCTCTATTATTGCATAGTCTCATCCCCATTTTACCAGAGCTAGAAAAGGTCCTCCTTTTCAAATAACTCATATAATTACATAGAGTTTATGCATATAATTCCGGATAATCTCCCTAGCTCAAGGTCTATGCCCTCACTCACATCTGCAAATTCCTTTATGCCATGTAAGGTAACATAATAACAGGTTTCAGAGGTTAAGATATGAACATTTTGAAGGGGGATTATATGTCTGCCTAGTACAAGGAAAAATACAAATATTATACATTCAAGACAAGCTAGATCCTCCACTTTTTCCCTGTACAATAAGTGAGAGGACTATACAAAATATGACCAAAAGTCTCTAATTTAATTTATAAGTGTATCAACTGAGTTCTACACTGACTTTTCCTCAGTTCTATCTGAGCCAAGATGTTGCTTTCTTATATTTAGTTTTCTTATTTCAGTATCAGCTTATTAATCAAACAAAGCTCCCTTTAGATATAATCTATGGATGACGTTCCTCAGGTTTTGAAGATGCGACAACCTTCTGGAAATGTCACTTAAATGGTATTGTCTATTTTATATGAAAATAGTGCTTTTATGTGTAACTTCAGGAATGGCTTCTATTTCTGTTCATTAAGGCTCACAGAGCTATCTCTCTCACAATCCAAAATTTCCATTGCTTATGACTATAGACCCTGTGTGCTCTGCTTCATTTTCTCTGATATACTTCAGAAACTAAGTGAAAACAGATTTCCCATAAGGACTTAAATTTGTCCTCCATGATGTTTTCTGTTTCTAGCTCTCAGAAACTAAAATCGATAGATTATTTTCCTCATTGTTTTGGCTTCCTCTACACACACACACACATGCACACAAATAGAAGTGTATTCCCAAAGACTTATACATAATAAGCTTTGCTTACTTCATGAATTCAGGAAACTTAATGTGTACTTTCCAGTACTTCCCCACAGCTCTTGGTCTCCATCCCAGCCCATACATTAGTTGGCATTGTTGAATATGCACAGTAAAGAATCCAGGAAAAATATTATTTCTCTCCTTCTACAGAAAACAGGTAGAAATTTTAGCATGTGCGTGAAATAAAAATGCCACTGTGAGGCAATACTGATTTCAGTAATATTTTACTTGTTAGACTATTTTTATAGATCTTACTCTGATGATCACAGTCAGCAGTGAAGTTAGTACATTCTCTTTGTTAAAATACTGTGTTTAATATACTGTTTTACAAAAGTAAAACTTGCTTAAATAAAAAAGATCTAATTATGTCTTGGTGGACTTCTTATAAGTATCATGCTCCATTTACAAGATACTTTGCAACAATTAATTTAAAAATCCATTAAAAAAAAAAACAGAAAAACATTCTAATTCTTGCTCTTGAATCTTATCAATTTATAATATTTAAAAATAATCGCAGATCAGAATAGTATTCCATTTTCTCCTTTAGAGTATGATTAGATATAGTTAATTTTATGTGGCGACTACTTTTAATGGAATATGTTTTGCCTTGTATTTATTTCAGTCCTTTATTAAAATGATAATACTAAATTCTCTCTATATTACAAACTAATGGGGATATTTAAAATGGAACATTGGCTGCTCAATTTTAAAAGAGGTTTTATTAATAATTTTATTTGTGAAAAAAGTAGAGAAAATCCCTGTTAAACCATAACTCAGTCAGCACATTTGTGCTCCTTATGCCCATTGCTACAATGGACTCCTCCACTAGTCAGAAAGAAAAATAAACCATAGTGACTATTTATAACATTGTATATTATAGTACCAGTGTATTATCACATACAACTAATCCTTTCTTACAGCAAAAGGTATCCTCAATAATGCAGATATAGTTGTTTATGACTACTATAACAAGATCTGTTTAATGTGTTACTTAACTATCATTTAATTATTCATGTATGATGGGGTTACCATGTGTGATGGTTGACTTAATGTGTCAGCTTGATCTGGTAAAACATTATTTCTGGTTTGTCTGTGAGGGTGCTTCCAGGAGAGATTATCACATCCATCAATAAACCGAGCAACGCAGATTGCCCTCCCTAATGTAATGTCCATTCAATCAGTTGCAGGCCCAAAGAGAACAAAAAGGCAGAGAAAAGGTGAATTTTTCTCTCTCTGCTTGAGCTAGGACTTCCATCCTCTCCTGCCTTCTGACATCAGTACTCCTGGTTCACAAGCCAGATTATGATTAGGACTTATCATTTGTTGCCCTTGTTCTCAGGCTTCTGGGTTTGCACTGGGACTGCACCACTGGCTTTCCTGGACCTCCAGCTTGCAGACAACAGATCAATCATGGGACTAAGCTTCCATAATACCTTCAGCCAATTTCTCATAATAAATATAGTTTGACACATCTATACCTGTTTCTCTAGAGAATCCTGACTAGTAAATATACCTTGTAACAGGCAACATGTTAGGTAATAGAGATATAACAGTAACTAGAAGAGAGTATTTGTTGTATTAGAATTCAAGGTTTAATTTTCAGTGCCTTCCACAGTGCCTGATCTCATTGTAACTGGAATGACCCCAAGAAGGATACCATTAATATGGCAAAGAAGAAAGTATTATTGAACAAAGTTTACCTGTTTTATAAATTCCCCAAATTCAGGAGAATATAATAATAAAGACAGAGTAATATCTCTCACAGAAAACAAAATCAATAGCTTATGTAGCTATGATTATTTAAAAGGCTTACACTCTTCATCTTTTGTAGTTTCTTTTTTTAAATTCAAAAATATATTACCAAAGGTTCAAGAATATCATCATCTTATCTCATATTAACTGTCTGGCTGCTTGTTTGTCTGTTTGTTTGTTGTTTTGCCTTTAAGTTTTTGCTAGTAAGGACTTACATTTCTGGTGAAGATGAAGGAAACTGCACCAGATACCTTCTTTCCAGAAACAACAATAAAAACTGGAAAAATATATGAAACATTTTTTAAGGCAAATACCAGTTTTTACCGCAATGAGATATGTAAACACAATTATTAGGATGGTTAAAATTAAAATAGGTGACTCACTAAGTGTTAATGAGATGTGAAGGAAATGTAACTTTCTTACACTTCTGGTAGGAATATAAAATGGCACAACCATTTTGGAAAACATTTAGGTTCTTTAAAATTAAAATTAAAGATATATCTAATACATGATGCAGCCATTTTACTCCTCAGTGCTTACCCAACATAAATGAAAGCAAATGCTGTACAAAGACTTGTACCTGAATGTTCATGGCACCATCATTTGTATTAACCCAAATGGGAAACAACTGGAGTTTCCATCCATAGGTGAATAAATAAACATGCTATGATATACTCATGCAATAAAATACTGCACATTAACATAATAAAATATAATGTAATAAAATATAACAACAAAAATATATAATACATATCTAAAATATAATATAAAATATAATATAAAAATATAATAAACTTTTATAACTTACTGCAACATAGATGTATCTCAAACAATTATGCTCAGTGAAAGAAACCAGACACCACTTCCAAAGTATATACTGTTTGATTCCATTTATATAAAATTCTAAAAAGTAAAAACTAACATCCATAGTGACATAAAGCTGACCAATGATGACCTGGGGTGTGGTAGAATGGACATAGGCAGGAATGAAGAATTACTTAGTGGCACAAGCAAACTTTTGCAGGTGATGGATATTATATATTCATTTACCTTGATATTGCAGGTGGTTTCGCAGGAGTAAAACATCTGTAGAATATATTAAAAAGACATTTTTAAACTGTGCCATTTATTTGTATGTTAATTGTATCCTAATCAAGCTAATTTAAAATTTTTGGTAATAAATGATACCTAGATGCCTCATTTAGTAAGCAGGATGCTTTCATATAATCTTTCATATGAATGAAATAGTAATTGTAAGAATATTTACTATCTATAGTAAAAGCATACTTTTGCTGTAGGCAAAAAAGAAAAAAAAAGCTTTGTTTATGTGATGTCTTGAATATCCATTGACTGCTTTATGATATTATACAGAGTTTTGATATTGTCAGGAGACTCTAAGTAGAAATACTTAAAAGAGACTCTAATTTCCTTTGCTGAAATCTCTAGTCAATGTGATAGAAACAAAGTATGTTAGAAAAAAAAGTATGCTAGAACATTTTACTCTAAAAGCAGTTGTGAGTGAGGAGTACCTTTATAGGTTCTATGGAATCCAATAGAATTTTTAGTTGAGTTTCCATCTAACAAGTTAATTATCCCAGGGAGGCATTTGGAATAGGTTCTTTTTATACACCGGACATAAGAACTTGAAAATTCATGGTATTTTGTGTTCTAGAAAAAATTAATATATCATTTTAGAAAGTATGTATTTTCTAACATTCCAATAACAGCAAAATTTGTATAAACTTTTTAAATTCTAGATTTAAAAATAAAAACCTGCATAGTTTATTTCATATAATCAAATGTAAGTACATGTATATAATGTAAAAGAAAGTATAGCTCAATAATCTTATTTTAAAACTAAGGGAATTTCTCTGAATTACCATATTTCCTGAGTTTAAATTTCACTAAGTTGTGTTGGCAAATATTATCACTAAAAATATATATCAGCTTCTCAGTTACAAATTCATAGACATATTGATGTAAATGAATGACCACATTTACTTAGATGTTTATTGTTGTCAAGAAGGAAAAAAATAGACACAAATAGCATACTAAATTTATTTGAAGTTTCGAATCATTATCACTAAAAAAAAGAAACTCTAATTTCTCCTCCCTGATATTTGTGTCTTAACTTGAGTGTATTCGAATTTTAAAAGATAATATAAAAAATACAAAAGAAGCATTTAACAATCATGTTATTGCCTATGTACTCTGTCTAGTTAATTATCAGTTTTATCTGTTCTTTTAGCTAGCACTGAATTCTCAACTCAGAGCTGAGGTGGGTAATAGATTTCATCTTTTGTATTAACTCCATTAAAATTCTAAAAATTACCAGTACAGCAACTTGAGAAAGATTCTGCAGCCACAATGCTTCCTTCCTCCCTGAGGAAGAAGTGGTTCTCCATGTGCTATTAGTATCCCCTGCTCAAGAGTTAGTAACACTCAAGTTGTTCTTTTGGTTTACATTCCACACATAAGGAATGGGCCTGCATCTGGTTAATGTTGTTTCAATGTGTTTATTGTTACTTCTAAAAATTGAATACATTGTTTCTCCCTTGTAAAAAGTTATAGTTTTTTTTTTCTGAAGCGTGAGTTCAGTGTTCAGTGTGAATCACTAAAAGGAACTGTGTGAATACACATTTCCTGAAAGTCAGAGACACCATGGGGATTCACTACGAAGTAAAAGATGACTATTTCTCAAAGGGAGTCAGAGCTCTTACCAAGATAGTAGAGAAAAACATTTATCAATTCCTATTTGCATTTAAAGAAACAGAACAAAATTCTAGGACACAGTGATGTTCACTTTGAACTTACCATTCAGTTCATTTTAATAACAGGCAAATATATATTAACATTTTTTAAAGTTTACTCTCCTAAATATCAATTAAATATGTTCTTTAGTTAATATAAAAATACTTTCTACTCTCTACACAGTACTGTTTTGCAGAATTAACTTCTCCCTTTTCTATACAGTATGTAATTTTTTATTTGAAATTCTATCAATCTGAATCAGATGAAGAATAGAATTCTGTATGGCTTCACTAATAATTGCCTCATTCAGTATTCCAGATAATTTTAATCAGTTTAAATTTTTAATAAGTTAGTTCCAATTAAAATTTGTATCTAAGGAAAACTTCAAAAAATAAACAACTTTGAGGCAGCTTTCACATTATATGGCTACTTTTATGGCTTCTTTACATTTTGTTCAAAATGTCTTTTGATTTTTAAAATTGTTTTCTCATTTTTTTTATTTTTAAATGTTGTTCTTTCTGAGAAAATTATTTATTAGTATGAAAGTATTGCCAGAAAATGTTTTTAATGTTTAACCTCAGAAAAAAAAATTGATAGTGCTATTACAGAGTGTCTATTCTGCATTACACTATGAAGGATTCTTCTTACAGATTCAGTATAATTTTAGACTATTTTATGATGTTTACTTTCTATCATTCTAGATGTTTAAAGGCTTATGTAAACTGCAATCTGGGAAACATATTTATGGGAACATTTTTAAATACTATTTTTTTATTTCTCTGAATAACAAGTCACTTGACTTTGCAATAGATCAAGTTTTGACATTAAAATTTGTATGTGTTGTTGCATATCATGGCAATTCATTGCACTTATCAAAATATCTACATTGAAAGAAAGACACACTTTAGTTTTTAAAGCAATAAACTACCTCAAATCCTGTTTAGGAACATAGTTTAATTATAATTGCATCATAAACAGCAAGCTTAGGTAACTTAAAAATTGAATAAATCAATAGCATAATAATCTTAACATTACAGAAATATATGATTGGGGAGGATCTTAAATTTGATTTAGTCTAACCATGTTTCTAATAAGAAGGTGAATGCTATAACCATATTAATTTCATAACTATATTCTAAGTTTTGAGAGGTGAGGGTGACAGGAACAGAACACATAAGATTGGGCCTGGTAGCAGGGAAATATCTAAAAGATAGGTGAAATAATTAAGTTGAGAAACTCTGAGGATCTAATTTTTTTAATGCAAGGAAATTTAAATCAGAATGTGAAGAACAATTAGATATGGGGAATACTAGCAATACATTTTGGAACATTAAGGTGGAAACTTAAAAGTGTGGATTTAAAGAAAAATAGAGGTTTCTTATATTTTGAAACAGGAGACATGTTGGTTCCATTCCTTGAACTGGAGATAGGGAGTTACAAGTTGGAAAAAGTCAACGATTATTAGATTAATTTGTAATCTAATAATTTAGACATTAAAGTACTAAATGTGTAAATGAGGATGGGGGAAAATGAGCAAAAGTTTGTGAAACATCAACAACAAATGAGAGTCTAAGACACAAAATTGAATTGTTCATATAGATGATGGAGAATAAGGAAAAATCTATGTCCAAACCTTATGAAATGCCATTTATCACAGGGTATGTTTTGATGTGTGTGTTTGCTTGCTGAGGAAAGATGTTCATACACAGATTAAAGGTACATGAAATCAAATTTCCAGGGAGAGAACAGAGGACAGAATCCTATGCCAGGTGAGTGGATTGCATTTGAAAAAAAGGCATGCCTTTTTTTGAGGCTGACAGGAAAGAGGTATGCAAAGGTGCTGATATTGACGCATATCACAAAGAATGGGAAGAAATTTAAAGAAAGCCCTGCATGATGGATTTTATTTTTCTGTAAAAGGGAAACAAAATAATCTGGTAAATGTGAAATTATGAGCTTTAAGAACATATAAGTTGTAAAATAGTTTCTGAAATTAATAAGATAGGAAATTTTCCAGAAACATGCTAAAGGATGACCCAGCAATGTTGAAGGCTCAGGGAAGTTCATAATCCTCATGTATGTAATGACAAATACATACACAATGATGTATTTGTCTCCAATAAATTTAACTATTTGGTTGTGAGATTAAAGAAGGCTTACTATTTTGGGAAGGTGGGGGTCAGAGGAACCACAACTACATTGGGCAAGACAACTTTATTTAGGCAAATAACCCATAATCCTCTCTTTCCCAGTATCCAACCCACAATTTATATCTCATATAATAGCCATCATCTCCTTGGCTTTTCATGAGTTTCCTGCTATAACCTGAAATAACATCTATCTTTTACCTTTATTCAAAAGATGCCCAGCATTGATGTCGCATTCATTCCCTCTGCATGAAGTTCTCTTCAAATATTCCAACATTGTTTGAGTCTTTCTTTGAAATGATATTGCACATAAAATTAAAGCTATTATGATTAAAGCTATCTATAAGAAAGGTGTTGCCTCAAGTTCTTTCCATTAGAAAGTGATAGATGATTGATAGATCTGATTGATAAATATTTGATAGACATGATATAGTTGATGATAAATGGATAATAGAAAGATTAGATAGATGATAGATGATACATACATACATACGTACATACATACATACAATAGAAGAATGGACAGACGAACAGACAGATGATAGATAGAATACTAACAAAAACACCAAACATATAAAGTCAGATATAAGTATTTGGTAAAGTTAATTTTATATCTGGTAATATTAGCGTATATTCTGTATTTCTTGAATATTATTTGTGTCAGAAAAAATATAACTCTTTATAAAAAGTGTTTAAATCTGGTATCAATAGAGAGAAAAAGCAGTCATGGGAAACAGCATGTTGTGTTTAATGTGATACTAAGCTCTGTCACTGACTATATGTGCCACTAAATTATGAAATGTTAGAAATAATGTCAAGAAACTCGGCATGTAAAAATTTTGACATAAACTACTCAAGATGTAAGCATAAATGTCTATTCAGTGATGCCAAAATATACAAACTAGGGAGTGTCTTATGCAGTAATCTTAAATTCAAAATGTAGAAAAAAATACATCCAAGTGTATAGCTGATTCTTTATAAATAAATCATACTTCTATGAATAATTATATGAACAGATCAATTCATATAGCATAAAATATAAAAAAATACTTTGATGAGTTTGTATCTATTTTATAAAACACTCTTCTTGCCAGATAGGTACAGTTACTCACTTTTTAAATCACCTGTAATAATAGATGTATGTATCTCTAGAGAAGTGTACAACAACTAGGGATATCCTAGACAGAGGTGAACAGAGATAAAAGAATTCTGATGGCTACTAAACAGTTGATAACCTTCATTCTGCTTAAAGAAAAATTAGAGAAACTGAGGAAAAAACCAACAAGTTTCTCCCTTCCCCTATTTGGCTGGTGAATGTCAGAAGTAGAACTAACATCCAGATCTCAAAAGTTCACATAATGTAAATTTATTTAAAATATTCTACCTAGGGCCTATATATGTGTTATGTGTGACCAAAATGTCCACATCCTATTATTAAGAGGTTTAGAGAGCCTAAGAGGTAGAAAAGTTGGGAGAAGAAATGGTTCCCACAGTTGGGCTCATGGTTACTGCGAACCAACAGGAAGAAAGTAGAGAGATTTTATGGTAGCATTTTAAGACACATGAAAATTTACCACATTCATATTAACAATGTATTTGTTTTCAATTTTTCTTTATACTTTTTAAAATTATCATATTGAAAGATGAATAAATAAATGGTACAGGAATGGTTCACAAAGTGGCACCATTCTACCTCCTGATGAATTATTTTTGTTGGTTCTAAAAATACTGTCATCAAAATCCTTGAGTTAATCACTCCAGTTCCACCCCAATCATTGCAAATGTTAATGCAGAAAGATCTAAAGATCTCTACCAATTAATATGGATGGCAGGATTTGGTTAGATCAATAGCTACTAGAAGGGACTCTTCCCTACCTTTAATTGTCTATGCTTACTTGATTCAGCATTAAGATTAGCTCTAAACAATTTACTGAGGGTCATAATTTCCACAAAATCAATGTCAAAGAACAAGTTAGAAATGCTTTCATCCAAAGTAGAGATCTAAGTGAGAGTCCTCACAGGAATCAGTTAAAACAGAAGCTTATATTCCGTGCAAATTCACATGCATTCTTTACAGGGAGGCATCAGCTATGTGGTAACATGCCAAGAAAACTAGAAAAGTTACATGATTTTAATATGGTTAAAAAACTTTTTCTTCCTACAACTGCATAACAATGAGCTTCTGAAGCTTCACGTTAAACGCTAGTTTGAACTCTTATTCCACACTGTTGAAAAAAATGATTCAGGAAAAAAACTTAAACCTTTGTTTCTTGTAAGTTTGGGAAATGGAAAATATCTGAGTGACAGCACTCTGAAAATTGCTTAATGCTGTCAGTATTACAGGGCAGATACAGGTGTGAAACTCCTATGGAAGAGTATAGATAAAAATAAAGAGATTCTGATATTCAAGTAACAAAAGAT
Source organism: Cynopterus sphinx (assembly GCA_030015415.1). NCBI lineage: Eukaryota > Metazoa > Chordata > Mammalia > Chiroptera > Pteropodidae > Cynopterus > Cynopterus sphinx. The sequence goes on from CM057380.1 coordinate 16,487,671, forward strand.
GCTACAGTCAGGCTGAGGTCAATATCACCATGAAATCAGGTGGACAAAGAGACATCGCCTGTTACCATGTAGCAAATGTCTGTGTTTATTTCAACATTGGACTCCAAAATACAAAATACAGTGTTTGTATTATCCCATCCATTTAAGTGAAAAGAAAAATAATGGAAAATTTTGATGCATTTACTTTAGTTTATTTCAATTTTATAATTTCTATTTTTGTAGAAAATACATGCAATACTTTTCAATTGCAATACTTTGAGCATGCATGTGCAATCACATTCGTCGTATACAGAGGCATCAGCTAAATACTGTTCTTCAGATAGTGGTAAATTATCAAGTGTTCCGATATCCCTGCCTTAGGAATAAGATGTGAAGCTTTCCTTGGAATGGAGGAAGTTTGGGAACTCTCAAAAGCTGCAAAACATAGAACAGAGAAGGAGAGAAACCTGTCATAGGTTGGTAATAAATAGAGCCCAGGAACTAGAACTCAACATGGATTAAGGCCATGGCAGAATGTTACATCCAACAAGTAAAACGTATAGCTGGAATTTTCTTATGCAGATAAGAAATTCATTTCAGAGCAAGATGCAGTTACAGATAAACAGAACAATACAGAAAGTACACAGCAAAGAAACAGCAGCTTTTAAAATAGCACCAGAAAAATATTAGTCCATGGCATATAGATCTAACAGAAATGCAGAAAAACAATGACAACCTCCTCTCTCAAGAAAATCCAAAATAAAGTGCAAAACAGGAGTAGTGGCTTCAAACACTGTAAACAGAGAGTTGGGCTCCAGATTTTAATTTTGCCTCTTACTGTCTATGAGACAATTAATTAGTCACCAAATCTCTCTAAATATGTCAATATATTAAGCCCCTACATCTATTAAATGGGTATATTTCTCTTTTCTTTTAATGATTTAACATAATTATGGGTGTGAAGGGTTTAGCTCATTGCCTGACATGTTGTGTATGTTTGGTAGATAGCTGCCAGTAGTGGTAGTAGTAGTCATATTAAATACATACACTAGTTTTAGTACCTGTTGCCAGAAATGGTAGAGTTGGAAAATAAGAGAAAAAGTAAAAATATATTTGAAAAATTAAAATGTCTATCACACCAATATTAAGAAAACTACTTGATAGCAAGTTAAGTGATCCATTACTGGTGTAGTAAGTTGAATGATGGTCTCCTCCAACAGATATATCCACCATCTTATTTCTAGAACCTGTGAATGTAAACTTACTTGGGGGGGAAAAAAGGAGGAGGAGGGTTGCAGATGCAATTAAGTTAATGATCTCTAGATGAGATTATCCTGGACTATTTACTAAATTCAAGTAGCCTTAAAGAGACATACAAAGAGAGACACAAAGAGAGCAAGAGAAGTCCATGTGCATAAGAAGCTGGAGATTGGAGTTGTGCAGCTACAAACCAAGGAACGTCCTAAGTCGCTCAAAGCTGGAACATGCAAGGAAAGAAATCCTCCTTAGAGCTTCTAGTGGGAGTGCAGCCTCCAGAACTGTAAGAGAATAAATTTATGTTGTTTTAAGCTACCAAGTTTGAGGTTATTTGCTATGACAACCTTAAGAAACTAACACAGCTGCTTAAAAAAGAAAAGTGAGTAGTTTAAAGAGAACACTGAGGTGTTGCCAATAATAATACATTCACTGAGCACAATGTGCATGCCATTATTTATCAGAACTGTTAGGATTCGTAGAGGATGCAAAGATGAATAGCTTTTAGTCATTAGGAAGGTTTGTGACCTAAGTAACACTTGAAGAATTTATTTTTTCAACTTATTTTATTTTCTTTAACCTTCGTTTTCTAGATAAATTTTAAAGAGCACCTCATTCTTATAGAGATACTTATTAGAGTAAAAATGTCTAACATCTAATGGTACTGTTGGAAAGGAAAAAACTATCTTCTACCCTCCAGACGATGTGTCTTGGAACATGTGAACTAAACTAACAGAAGATAGATTAACAGGAGAAAAGGCATACAGTTTTTGTTAATATTTATGGGATGGAGAGTTCATAAAAAAGTAAAATTCAAAAATGAATAAATAAATTCAAAGGTTTATATAATATTTTATTTTAAAAAACGGGATTATTTGGGCTTTAAGGGATGATAAACTGTGATGGAGTGACTAGGAAATGTGGGGAGGCCTTGTGAAATGTAAGGGTTATTTTAGCAAGGTTTGTTTATGCAGACTTATCATGGTTCCAACTCTCTGTCTCTGGAGATGAGCATTCACTCTCCTCTTCCTGGTAGTGAAGAAAGAAATGCTTTCAGAAGGGAAATTGTGCTGCCTTCACAAAGGAAATGTATGCTCTACTTTTAGGCAAAAAAGAAGAGAGCAGTGAAGTCTTTCTAGATCTCCTGACTCTCAATTTTATCAGCTCAAAATAATCCTTATGCCTAAATGGCATATTTTGATGTGGCTTATTCTGGACTGCTTTAATCCTAAATAGCCATCTTATCCAAAAGTTCTGGGCACTGAATGAAATAACCAAGATTATAAATATATACACACACTTGCTACAACAATTTATAAGACTGGTATTATCATGGGAAAACTAAGCTTACCACAGTTTTCCAATTGTTTAAGGTTACAATGGTATTTTAAGGTTACAATGGTATTTAAAGGTATAGCCAACACTCCTACTAGCTCTTGTCTGAATGAAGCTTGCCTTATGAAACATTCCTCTATTGCCATGTAACTTAGTCTCACATTTACATAGCTCATTATATACTAGAAGTAATGAATCTGGGGGGAAAAAAAGTCATTTACATTTTCATTGTGCTCTTATCATATTTAGTTTCATTTATTGCCATATGCACTCAACTATAATTTTTGTTGTTACAAGGTTTAAATGCCAGCAACCAGATAAGTGATAAACAAGTTGGCATAAGATTATAATTTTCTCTAGAAAGATATTCCTTAAAAATATTCCCTAGATGTTTAGGCAGCAGATGGTATCTAATAAGTTAAACTCCAATGACAGTCATGAGTGAGCGATGATTAAATTTTAAATCAAATCATGTTCTCAGAAGTATCTTGATATCTTGTTTTATTTGTTAATTGCACTGTGAATGGTTCAAGTTTTAGAAGTAATCAATGCAATTCCATGTGTCTACATTTAGTAAGAAATATTCATTTGGTTCATTTGTAAGCTTTTACAGATAATCAGCAAGACATAGAATTATAAAATTCTGTTTACGCTTGCGTTTAAGAATCCAAAATATATTAAGCTCTTAATATGTGTCAAGCTCCGAGGCAGGTGAAAAGGATAAATAATACAAGATTCTTCCTGCTAGATAGACCTAATCTAATAAGAAAAACTAAAATATGAGAACTGAGAAGGCCTCTGTGGCATAGGGATTTTACAACATGAAGAATAGTCATTGTACAAAGAAGGAGGTGAAATATATTTGGGGGAAGGTTAGAGATTAATCATGAAAGGTAATAGGAATTACTAGGAAGACAAAGCAAGGACAGATATTTAAGGCAATGAGAATTTCATAAGCCAGATTGGAAATAAAATGGCCATACTCAAAGATCAGCATTTTTCTTCTTAGCAAGCATAACCTAACATTTATGGTACACCATAAGATGAAGATGTTGAGGTACTAGAATGGTCATATACTCCTGATGGAAATGTAAAATGCTACCACTACTTTGTAAAACAGTTGACATTTTTCAAAAAAGTTAAACCTAGACCTACAATATTACCTAGCCATTCAACTCCTTGGTATTTTCCCAAAAGTAATGGGAGCATATATCAAAGCAAATATGTCTCCACAAATATTTACAAAAGATTTATTTGCAATAGTCTAAACTAGAAATGGCTTAGATGTCCATCAACAGTTGAAGGTTAAATTGTGGAATATTCATGCAATAGAAAACTACTCAGTAATAAAAAGAAATTATTATACACATGTGAACATGAATAAATCTCAAAATAATCATGCTGAATCAAAGGAGTCAGAAAAAATAGAATAGTAGGATTCCATTCATGTAAAATTATAGCAATTCGAACTAATCTATTTTGACAGAAAGCAGATCAGTGTTCACCTGGGAATGAATTACTCATTATCGTGATTGTGATGATGGATTCACAGGCATACACATTTGTCAATATGACTCAAATGTATAATTTAAATATATGCAGTTAATTATATATAAACTATACCTCAATAAGGTTATCAAAATAATCAAAACTTGATAAGATTAGAAATATATAAATCTATAATCTTCGCTATGCATTATGGAAAAGGTTTTCTCTGTAATTGAAAGAAAAATCAGACAAAAATCAGTAAAGAAACAGAAGACTTGAAACATTATGCTTAACAAAATTTTACTAATTCACATGCATATAACAATGCCAGCAACCATGGTAAAATGCACATTTGTTAATTTCAAATAAAATATTACACCAAAAATTTGATGAGGGTTTTTAATAAAGAAAGTATAAATATATTTTATGTGACTCAAATAATAAAATAAATTATGTATGGCTACAGTAAAATTAAGCTAACAAATAATAATTAAACAATCCCCAATTGTTTAGTTCTATGACACACTTCTAAACTTTCCTTAGGTCAAAGAAAATATCTTAATAAAAAACTATAAAAAACCATTTTTACTTAAGTGAGCATAAAATAATACACAGCACAATTCATAAGATGCATTTTAGTGTTTGCTAGGATATTTGGAATCTAAATTTATATATTAGGAAGGAAGAAAAACTGACAGTGATCTGAACATCAATCATAAAACCAAAACAAAAATAGCTTATTTAATAGAAAATAAATAAAAGGAAGCTACTAGTATAGAAAACAGCAGGAATTAAGGACATTTTAAAAATATAGTAGAATAAAATTTTAAAGTCTAAAAGTTAATTATTTGAGAAAATAATATCATAATCTGTGTTCCATTGAAAATAGATCTTAAAACAACTTTTGAGCAAGATAGTATATTTGGGAGGTTATCCTAAGGACCAAGAATGAAATATCAGAGACACTGAAAGAGAAAAGTAGAAAAATCAATAATAGTATATTATCAAGATGATCACTACTATGTTCAAATAAGTCTCAGTTTTGTTGATACTTATCAATGTTTCTCGAAATCATTGACTAGAAGATTAAAAATAAGTATTTATTAATAAGTTTCCATTCACCCATATTTAAGATTTCTCTAGGGACAGTATATCCTCAGTATTTGCATGTCAACAACCTCCTATCTTAATCACACAGATTGATATTGTAGAATCTACTGAAAAAATTTTTTCAAAGTGTGGTGTATAAGTTCAAGTTAGACATGGTACAAAGCAAATTGACTGAACATTTACTAAAGATGCATTTGGAAATGGAGATTAGGCCATTAAGAAATGAGGTGAGCCACGGAGGCAGCCAATATGACAAAAAAAAAGTTGATGAGCAACAGGCAACATTGGTCAAAAGAAAAAAAATAGTACAAATTACTAATATCGAAAATATAAAGGGACATAATTTCAGAGTATATAGATATTAAAAACATAAGATATCACAACTTTATGCAGATATTTTTAAATGACAAAAATAAAAATATGAATATATCTTTAACTCTCACATAAGTTGAATAAATATTAAAAGTTGATGAACTTATACTACCAATATTAAGAGATGATAAACGTATAGTGCTTAATACACACCTGTATAATCACAAGTACAGAGAAATAAACCTAGAAATAAACATTTATCTGACACGTGTGACCTTGCAGTATTGTGAATAAGAATGTTCTTTTTAATTAATGATGATAGGTCAATAAAATATACATGTGGGGGAAAAAACCATCTTGAACTCTATATCACAATGTATTTATAATTTATTTCCAGATCAATAGTTCTGTCTAAATTTAAAAAGACAAATAATAAAGACTTCAGACTAAAATATCAGCATTTATCTTCAGATCTAATGAGACTTTTCATTATTACTTTCATTATTAGTCTACTTTGATGGTTTTAATAATTTCTTGCCAGTCTATAGTAATTGTGCCAGCTGTTTCTCTTTGCTTTTTTATATTAAAATAATGACTTTATAGAAATTTAATGCTTTGTGAAAATTTCTGAACAGATTGATATGCATTTTCACATTAGATTACAAAAACAGATATTATGCAAAATTTGCAACAGGTCAATTCAATTCTTATGTAATGACATTGTACTAATGTGGAAAACTTTTGTTAGCCATTAACTAAAAAAATATTAACTTATGGAGGGATTATTTTTTTCCTCATCAGTAAACCTGTTATAGAATTCTATAGAAACAAGGAATTAAAATTATCCATACTTAAGAAATCAGTATTATTTTATATAGAATAAAACTTCACTAAATTTTACTTTTAGGAGAAAGGATACTTTTCACATTGGAAAAGAATAAAAATTACATGCATTTGTTAAAATTTTGGTTTTTACCATCAATGTGTATTAATTTTTTTATATATTAAAGGATGCCTAAACAAGTTTAAAGACCTATACTCAGAAAAAAAAAATAAAAAGAAAGCTGATCACAGAGGCAGTTTCAAACATTAAAATATCTTAAACACAAAAATGGTTTAAATTTATAAATATACACTTTAACAACTATATATATACAAAATAGAATAAATAATAATCAGTTTATTATAAAGGATACAACTCAGGAACAGCCAAACAGGAGAGGTGATAGGGCAGAGTAACGGGGAAGGTTGTGTGGAGGTACTGTGCCTTCTCCTGGTGTGCAACTCTCCCAAAATTTTATTGTGTTCACCAAACTAGGAGTTCTCAAAGCTTAACCAAGGATTTTCTACGGATTTCAGGAAGTAGGCATGATTGAATAAATCATGGGTCATTGGTGATCGAATTCAATCTCCAGCCTCTTTCCCCTCGGTGGTGGTAGTGGTGGTAGATGAGCTGAAAGTTCTAATACTCTAAATATCTGGTCATTTTTACTGGTGACCAGCCCTGTCCTGAAGCTATCTAGACGTGCCAAGGGTCACCTCATTAGCATAAATTCAGGTAGGATTAAAATCATTCCTTATGAATAATAAAAACACTCATCATTCAGAAAAATCCAAAGGTTTAGGAGCTCTGTGCCAGGACCTGAGGATAAGGATTAAACACATTTTTTTGTTTTGTTTTGTTTTGTTTTTTATACCACACAAGATTTCTGACTGAACACCTGGAAGAACAGAATTGCTATTAATTGAAAATGGGAAAACTTCAAGTAGTTTTAGTTTTGACAGGAAATAATAGTTTTGTTTCAAAACTATTAAATTTGAAATGTCAAATAATTCTCTAAGAGGAGATATTAAGTAGTTATGTCAAGAACTATAAGTTAAAATTAAAGTTTATAAAATATTGCTCTGCTTATTAACATAAATTGTAATAATACACACATTTAAACTGGGCTTATACTAATAAACAAGAAAAACACTAGAATTACAATAGAAAAATAATTATGCTGTGCCACTAATTATAGAACACAAAAGCCTAATCAGCCTGTTGAATAACTCAGTACCTAATAAGTCAAATTATAATGTGATTTTGTTTCTTAACAGATGTGAAATTAGTGTTAATATTGGCAAAGGTGAGACTCTTATGATAATAACATTGATGGGGAATGTGTAGTGTTATTATTTATAGTACTAGTATAATTCGAGAGGGAAGAACTCAGTGATCCATATCTAACAGCTAAAATATATTCATCCCCTTCCATGCAGGAATTAATTTTATACATTTATCCTAAGAAAATAAGGCTTAGTAGGATCTACATTTGGAGTACTATAATTTAATTTATGATTTTATTTTTTCCCTCTTCTAAATGGCTTATTAGAATTGAAAGAACCTATAATTATCTTGAAGACAAGAATCATGCCTTATTCCACTTTAATAAAACTATAATCTTTAAGATTTTTAATCATTTAAAATGATTTCTGTTTCCCCAGTGTTATTTATACAATAAATCTGAAAGATCTGCTATTAAGTCATTTCAGAGTACTGTATTTCCACAAAGCTGATTATCACTTAAACTCCAGACCCATGTGAGTAGAAAATTAAATAAGAAATTATTATAATAGCATTTCTAATGTATTTGAGATAAAAGAACATTGATTAGCTGGGCAAAGACCTTCATATTCAAATACAGTATTTCAGTAGTCATTATCCACAAACTTTTAGCTATTAGGAATTATATCAACACTTGCTATCTAAGGTAGCCATATGTCCCTATTTCTTTGGGTCAGTACCAGTATATAGTTGATATTCCTAAATAATCACTAGTCATACTTTCACCTTTATATTAAAAATATCCTGGTTTAAACAACATCTCCACTTACTGATACTTTAGGCTTTTCTTTAAATATAAATATGAAGATTTAATTATATACCTAGAGAGATGAACCCATAATGATTCCTACTTACAAGCAAGAATCCTCCAGTATTGGTTTATGGTTAGCTACATATTCATCCCTTTCTATTAAGCAGCACAGGCACAGATTCCCAACTAGATACATGAGTAAGACTGAAAAGAAATGCTTTTTATGCAACAAAGATTACAATCCAATTTAGTAGTCATGTTAAACTCTTTTAATTATTTTTATATGAACAACTCATGCCTATTGAAAGCTCAAACAAGAAAAATAATATTATAAATAACTTGTATTTTCAAAATGTTCCTTCCAAATATTTCTCAAATCCATGTGGGTCTACCACCTCAATCTGAGCCACCATGATTTCCTCTAGGCTAAAGGAGATGTAACTAGGCTCTGGACATCCACTGAGGGTATCCTTAAATCTGTCCTTTCTTCAATTTGATGATGTTATTCTGCTCCAACCCTGTACCCTACTCACATAATATACTCTATCTCATTATTCTTCATAATGACCAATTGAGTCTTAGTAGTTCCAAATCCCCTAACTCTCCAGCTTTGCGTACCACACTATTTCTCCCATATATACTATGACCCTCCAGCCTTCTTCCAGATCCTTTAAGTGTCATACTGTCTTCTGCCTTATTCTTCCTACATGCATTTCTCTGCCTAAATGCATGACTTCCCAACACCTATTTTATCACCTCCAAAGTATTGCGTATATAACTTATTTATCCAGATTCAGCGCAATTCCTAGAACTTCTTGAATAGGTCAGTGATGAGACAGTATGAGACAATATTTCACAGTCCTGAATACACATTTCCCTACCTCTTTTTGATAACTTTTCCAAGAGCTCTGTTAACCTAAACAGTATGTAGGGAGAAACCAATGCCACTGGCTGATGTCAATGTGCTTGATATTAAGAATGTGCCCAGGTATGAAGAACCTACTGTTGGGATGCATATTTTAGGCCTTGGGATGTTATTCCTTGGCCTGGGTATCCCTTGACTTATGTCCTGTGCCTGCGTGTTCCCAATTCCTCTTGCACCACCCTAAGGAACAAGGTTGTAAGTGTGAATCTTGTTCTCATACTTAGAGTGAACTCAGCTTAGCACCCAAGATGGTTTGTCTCTACTAAAGCCTTAGCCAAAATGCATGCAAAGCATCCACACATGGCCTAGGCTGTGAAATAATGAGAGCTCAAGGGACTGACTAAGTGTACCCTACTATTTCTCTGCTTGAAAGTTTCCCTTATTTTGTATTTTCATTTTCATGACATTCCTTTTTTATCATTTACTATGATCTCAGTTGTTGCATTTGGGCAATTGTTTGGTTAATTTCTGTTATTTCATTTGAATCTATGCTTCATGAGGAAATAAAAGAAGTGATTGCTTTGTTTTGTTTTACTTGCATCCCAAATTTATGGCATAGTGTCTTGTACATAGTAATAAACACATAGTTAATAAACATTCTTGGATGAACAAAATATGTGATAAATCATTTAATTCGATGAAGTGGATGATATAATAGGTATTTGCAGATGGGATGACATTTTAATGTCTCTCAAGTTATCCCATAATAAATGATAAATTATATGCTTCTGGCAAGAAAAAAGAACAGGCTTAAACGTTTGGTGATATGGACCCATCCTAATAACCTGATGTTACATAGATTATTTAAATTATGTAATTTATGAATTAGAGGTATAAAGGATGAGAGATGATGAAATACTTGTCTTCATTTCAAAAAGAGGTGATGATATAAATGAGAATGTTGATAAACTGTTTTATTTAAGATATTTTTTAAAGGAAGATGATATTCAAACACTATCATATCACAGGAGCACTTTATAAGGAGCACTGTGCATGGATTCTCTAATTTAATTTAGTATCTACCACAGCAGGTCCTCAATGAATATTTCTGGATTTATGTATTAATAAACAATATATCTCACAGATGTTTAGCAAGGAAGTGTAACTAAAAAATCCAAAATGTTTGCTCTAAATCTAAAAATTTGCCTGTCTTAATCAGCCACTGAAATGAGGCGGCATAGAAGTTATGTCATTATAAAACTTTTTGTAAAAGCCTTGCTACATGTTAGAAATATATTGGTTAGGCATTAGCCAAAAACTTTGCAAGTATGAGTTTCTCAAAATGGTTACTAATGCTATTATAAGATCTTTGTTTCTTTGAATTTATTAAGTTTTAAATATCCTTGCTACTTTGCCAATCTCCTTTTTATCAACGTTATTATATATGAAATAATCTTCTATTCTATTATGTCAGTTTATTATGTTGATAATAAATAATAAATATTATAAAACTTCAGAAAAGATAAAGATTCATAATAGTAAAATTTAAAAACTTGAATAATAATAATAAAAAAAAACACCTTGAATACTTCTAAAAGGAAAAAAATGTCAACCAGACAGGAGCAAAATTTACAATGGCATTGTGCTTTACAATATCTAGGTTTATTTCTGGAAGACATACAATCATATCTTTAATGTTCTAATGGAAATTCAATCTTGAATAACATATGTATGCAGTTTATAAATCCACATATTTTATCCAGGCTATAATTCATTCAATTTATTTCTCATGAATTATTTATTAAAATTATGCTTGAGAATATATACCAAAATTTAAATCTAGAAAGAAGAAAACCTGGAATTGATGAAAGAAATAGATACGAATCACCAAGGAAAGTCATAGGATGAGTGATACAGCAGAGTTGGGGAAAAGAGCCCTGGTGACTCCTCCCTACCTTACACTGTGCAAAACATCAGCCCAGACAAATAATAGACTGAATATAAGATAAAACATTAAGGTTCACTGAGAATCTTGTAAGATAATAACTTTATATAGTTGGCATGAGGAAAGATAAATTAAATGGGATAAAAGTGTACTGACCATAAAGTAAGTAATAAAATCAACCAAACTGTATAGAAATAAAGAACTTCTAGTCATAAAATGATATAATGGCATAATCAAAAATGCAGTCTAGTCAATGGAAGTGATCACTTGCAACATATTTAAATAAATCTATATAGAGAAGTTATTGTCAATCAATAAGAAATTTGGCAGAAAACCCAATAAAAAATAAAAACATAAACTTATACAGGCAATAAACTTTTTATCATATAAAAAGGTAAATACAACATATACAAACAACCAGAGAAATAGAAATTAAAACCAAAGTAAGATGCCACAACAGATCTACAGAATATCTAAAACATAAAAGTTGAAATGCTATATGTTAAGGATGAATTAGAGCCTTAGAAATTCACATATAACGTTGGAAGTAGTATATACTGGTACCTCCACAGTTGTAAAACGTTTGGCAATATTATAAAAATTGAACTTATGATATTTACAGCAATATTTATTTTGGACAAATTCATTCTTGGCCAACAAGTGGCCTATCATTACATTTAGAAATTAGGACTGATTACAGTCTGAGTAATTCCTCTTAGTTAAGGCCACTAAGGGAGTTTTTATAGCAAATGAAATGGATTCAGGAAAGTGGAAATATGATGATCTAAGCTAGTATAGCATTAAATATAATCAAGAAATTTTAAAATTTTATCAACAAATCAACTTGACTATCCTACAGTCTGTTGCATATACAGAATGTTTTTGGCCTGTAACATCCTTTATTTTTCTAGTCATTTTTTTTACTCAAATATAAATGCCTTTTGCTCTCATGTGCTAGTTCAGTGAAAAGAAAACAGACACTTATCAATATTATAAATCTCACACTAGACCATAATATATGCTTTAAATCAAGATTTTCAAAAAGAAGTTATATGGAAAACGCTGTTATACCACGCCCATATTCCTCAACACTTACATTCAGAGCATTCCAGCCTCACTATAATCCCATTGACTGAGCTTTTCCTCTGGCCATAAGAGCCTGCCATCCATGCCTGTAGGACAAACTGACAATGTTGGGCAATTAACACTCTCTTGGTGCAGTCCTTAGATAAGACAAATAAGCATTGGTGAATAAATATCAAGCTCATTTATCTCTCAGGCCAGAAAACCCTAAGTCCTATCTACATTGATACTACCCCCCAGGTTTCCTCAGTGAAATAAATCTATAGCTGCCCACAGTGGTAACTTGTTCTGTAATGGACCATTTCTTGACATCTTTTCCTTTCCTTTCTCAATTGCCCATCTCTATTAGTGTTTCCCAATATTACTTTCCAAATAAATAAAGTAATTGCAAAGAGGTTGGACTAGGTCTCTTGCCTTCTCAGAGTGATCCCTAACCCCCAGTGATCAGAAGCTACTTTAACTTCTTCCTCATCTAAATACAATATTCAGTACTCTCAGTAGACAGGTTTTTTTGTTTGGGTTTTGTTTTTTAAATATTCTTCTACTCCCTTCATTGACTATGCTTTTGTCAGAGATGTTTTCATAAGTTTATTTTTAGTCTCATAATTATTAGCTTTCTAATGCTTTTCAAAAGTAAAAGACTAAAAATGTGTGCTTTTGAATGGCGATTGGTTGAGAAGCTGATATACTGAGAAGCTACATTTTTTTCTAATGGTCTCGGTAGTTTCATTAGAGGGATATTTAACTACAAGGATCTGTAAAATTGTTTTTTCCCATACTTAGTCTGTGACACTGAAACTTCAGCATTCCACAAATATCAGAAGTAGTTACGCAAAAAAACTAAATTATTGTGCCAAAGCCTATCTATATTTCAAAGTGAATCTAGTGGCAATCAACTCTTTGCTTATAAAACTGAATAAAATTAAGTAATAATTCCAAGTAAGAAATAAAAATCTGAAATCTCAAGAACTTACATGACAATTCCCATACCTAAAAAAGAGAAAGATAGTATGATCTTACCATGTGCTCCGGATGTAAGAAAACTAAAATGGTTTTTAAAAAATAATCATGCTCTTAAATATTCACTGAAAAGTAGATTAAAGAAAATTTTTCAGAAAAAGCAACATTTAAACTAAGAAAAATCAAATAGCCCTTGGCCAAATAAAATGTTTTAAGAGAAATTCGGGGGGGGGGGGGAATCATGAAAAATCTAGAAGATAAATGAGACTAAGAGCATTTTAGGAAAAAAAGAGTCTGATATGACTGTGGAACTGGGAATAAAGGAGAATAATATACAAGGATCCTATTATCGGTGATGTGGTGGATCCACTTAGAAATTTGGATATATTAAAAAATCAGTGGAAAAATATAAAAAGATATTAACAATAATGTGATAGGATTGAGGTCACATTCATAAAAATATCATTGCAACTTTTGTGGAAGAAAGACTTGGAGGGAACAAAGGAGAGAATTAAAAAAGAATAGATCAAGAGGGCAGACTAGGTAAAAGGGGGGTTCGCCTCCTCCCAGGTCCACATTGAAATGAAAACCAAATTATAAAGTAATCAATGTGGAGAATCACCTGAAATCCAGCTAATCATAGCACTTAAGTCTGATAATATAAAGAAGGAGCCACATCAAAACTGGTAGGAGGGGCAAAATCGCAAATCAGGCTGGACCCTCACCAGCAGGTAGCAGAGGATCACCAGGAGGGAGAGTGAGTCCGCAGAGGCTCTCTTGAAGAAGAGGGGGTTCCCGGCCTCATTAGGGGGCTACCCAGGCCAGGGTCCCAGCCCAGGGAAGAGGAGCTTCTAATAACTCCAACTATAAAAACCAGATGGGATTCCATCGATTCCAGCCATCTGGATAAGACAGAAAGAAACTGAAACCCTAGATACCCCTTTGAACAACGGCGCACACAGGCTTTCTGACCTGCGGACACTCACCCAGGACACCAGCGATGGGTCAGAGACTCGCGTGGGATTCATGTGGGGAAAGACTGCATTTCCTGACACTAGAGCAAGGGCTGAAAGGGCAGCCACCATTGAGCCTTAGACCAGCCCCACTATGGGGCAATCTACAGACCTCACCAGCTTCACTGTGCAGACCCCTCCCACAGCGCCTTTAGGAAGCTCTGGCTTGAGGACATCAGCCTACCCCACCCAATTTGCAGATTCCCCAGGGGCTTTTGTTGCTAGATGGCTGCCACGCCCTGCGCCTATTCAAGGCCAAACATTTACAGCTGGTAGCCAGCACTGTGAGTGAGCATTTAGAGATAGTTTCAGGCAGATCACTGCTGCCAAGACAAACTTAGGTGGATCCTGTGGATCTGTGGGCCAGTCCCAGACAGCAGCTGGTCTTGCTGCGATCTGGGAATTCTGTGGGAACTCAGGAACTGTTACTGAAGTTGCAGCAAGACTGAGACTGTAATAATCTGACTCCCATTTTCTACCTGAGACCCCGCCCCACCCAATCCACAAATTGCTCCAGGCAGCCCATTGACAGTCAGCAACCACTGCCTTGCCCCTCCCGCTGGGTCTCCCAATCCACATCAGCAATAAACTTTGGCTAGCACAGGGTGGGCACTGCAGGGAAATCTGGATCATAGCAGTATCCAAAGGAGAAAAAATCAAGGTATTAAAAATCTATTTGAAGGAATAATGACAAAAAACTTCCCTAACCCAGAAAAGAAATTAGACATACAAGCTCAGTAAGCACAAATAATTTCAAACGAGAGGAATTCAAACAAACCCACACCAAGGCACATTATAATTAAAATGCCAAAGATCAAAGACAAAGAGAGACTCTTAAGAGCAACAAGAGAAATTCAGCTAGTTACTTACAAGGGTACCCCCATAAGAAAGTGCTGATTTTTCAATGGAAACTTTGCAAACCAGAAGGGATTGGCAAGAAATATTCAAAGTTGTGAAAATCAAGAGTCTGCAACCACAAATACTTTACCCAGCAAGGCTTTCAATTAAGAATCCATCACCAAGAAGCCAGTATTACAAGAAATGTTAAAGGAATTTCTGTAAAAAGAGAAGGGGTAAAAAAGAAATTAGAAAAACAAATACGAATAATAAAGTGGCAGAAACTAAGTACCTATCAGTAATCACTTTAAATGTAAATGGTTTAAATGCTCAGATCAAAAGACATAGGGTAGCTGAATAGATAAGAAAACAAGACCCATGCATATCTCTCTAAAAAAGATCCACTTCAGATCAAAGGACACCCACAGACTGAAAGAAAAGAGATGGAAAAAAGATGTTACATGCAGATAGAAATTTAAAAAAAAAATCAAAGTAGTGATACTTACATCAGATAAAATAGACTTTAAAATAAAGGATATAATAAGAGACAAAGAAGGGTATTACATAATGATAAAGAGGTTGATAATTCAAGAGGACATAACCCTAGTAAACATATACCCACCCAATATAGGAGCACCTACATACATAAAGCAATTACTGACTGACATAAAAGGAGAGATCAACAATAATGCACTCACAGTAGGAGACTTTAACACCCCATTGACATCAATAGACAAATCTTCCAGGCAAAGAATCAACAAGGAACATAGGGCTTAAAAAACACTCTAGAATAGATGGACTTAATAGATATTTTCAGAGCATTTTACCTCAAAGCAGCAAAATATACATTCTTCTCAAGTGTACATGAAACATTTTCCAAGAAAGGCCACATGTTAGGACATAAAACAAGCCTCAATAAATTTCAGAAGGTTGATATCATGTCAACCATCTTCTCCAATGACAATGGTATGAAACTAGAAATCAAATAAACTCCAAGAAAAAAACTAGAAAATATATGTACACATGGAGGCTAAATAATATGCTGCTAAACAATAAATGGGTTATCAATGAGACCAAGAAAGAAATCAAAAAACACCTAGAGAAAAATGAAAATGAAAACATTACTATTAGAGCTTATCAATGAATTCAGAAATAAAAAAAAAGAGAAATAACCACAGACTCCACAGAAGTACAAAGGATCCTAAGAAAATACCATGAGCAATTATACGCTAACAAATTGGACACAGAAGAAATAGACACATCCCTAGAAATATACAATCTCCTAAAGCCAAGTCAAGAAAAAACAGAAAATCTGAAGCAACTGCTTACCACTAATGAAATAGAATCAGTATTCAAAAACCTCCCAAAAAACAAAAGTCCTGGACCAGATGGCTTCATAGGTGAATTTTACCAAACATTAAAAAAATTAACACCTACTTTTCTCAAACCATTACAAAAAATTCAAGAAGAGGGAAGGCTCCCTAACTTCTTTTATGAGGCCACTATTACCTCGATTCCAAAACCAGACAACGACATTACAAACAAACAAACAAATATAGGCCAATATCTCTTATGAACAAATCCTCAACAAAATGTTAGCAAAACCAATTCAGTAATACATTAAAAATATCATATACCATGATCAACTTGGATTTATTCCTGGGATGCAAATCAATTAATGTGATACACCACTTTAATAAGTCAAAAGATAAAAATCATACAATCATATCAATAGATGCAGAAAAAACTTTTGACAAAATCCTGCATCCATTTATGGAAAGAACTCTCAACAAAGTGGGAACAGAAGGAACATTACTCAACATAACAAAGGCCGTATATGACAAAACTACAACTAACATTATACTCAATGGGAAAAGGCTAAAAGCATCTTTCTTAAGATCAGAAACAAGACAAGGATGCCTACTTTCACCACTCCTCTTCAACATTGTATTGGAAGTCTTAGCCACAGCAATAAGACAAGAAAGAGAAATAAAAGGTGTCCGGATTGTAAAGGAAGAAGTAAAACTCTCATTATTTGCCGATGACACGATACCATAGAGAAAACCTTAAAGATTCTACCAAAAATACTATTAGAGCTTATCAATGAATTCAGTAAAGTAGAAGATTACAAATTAAATATTTAGAAGTCAATGGCATTTTTATACACCACTGATGAAGTCTCAGAAAGAGAAATTAAGAAAACAATCCCATTTACAGTTACATTGAAAACTACAAAACACCTGGGAATTAAATTAACCAAGGAGACAAAAGACTTGTTTTCAGAAAAGTATGTCATTGAAAAAAGAAATTGAAGAAAATACAAATAAATGGAAGCATATATAGTGCTTGTGGGTAGGAAGAATTGACGTCATTAAAATTGCCATACCAAAAGTGTTCCATAGATTAAATGCAATCCTTATCAAAATACCAATGGCATTTTTCAGAGAGCTAGAATAAATAATCTTAAAATGTCTATGGAACCATAAAAGACCCCTAATAGCCACAGCAATCTTGAGAAAGAAGAACAAAGTTGGAGATATTGCACTATCTAATATAAAACTGTACACAAGGCTACAGTAATTAAAACAGCATGGTAATGACATAAAAACAGATACATTCAGATACATTGATCAATGGAACAGAATAGAGAGCCCAGAAATAAATTCATACCTATCCACTCACTTAATATATGATGAGACTGGTAAAAATATACAATGGGATAAAGATAGTCTCTTCTATCTTTCCCAACATCATCTTCAATAAATGATGTTGGGAAAATTGGACAGATACACACACACACACAAAAAAAAAAACTGGACCACCTTCTTACACTGTATACAAGAATAGACTCAGAATGGATCAAATACTTCAATGTAAGACCCAAAACCATATAACTTCTAGAAGAAAATATAGACAATAAACTCTGTGATACTGTTAACAGTAATTTCCTTTTGGATATATCTCCTTGAGCAAGAGAAACAAAAGAAAAAATAAACTAACTAAAAAGTTTTTGTACAGCAAAGTAAACAATCAAAAAAAAAAAAACAAAAAGACAACCAACTGATTGGGAGAAGGTATTAGCTAATAATACATCTTATGAGAGATGATTGGAAAGAGAAGTTATGGCTCGTCTGTACAATGGAATGTTACTCAACCATTAAAAAACAAAATCTTAGCATTTTCAAATGACATGGATGGACCTAGAAGTTATTATGCTGAGTGAAATAAGTCAGAGAAAGAGAAATACTATATGACTTCGCTTATATACAGAATCTAAGAAACAAAAAGAATAAACTGATCAAAAGCAGATTCACATATATAGAGGACAATTAGGTGATAGAGGGGAGGGGATTTTGGGAGATGGATAAATGGGGTGAAGGGTTAATGAAGTACAAATCAGTAATCGATAGATGGTCACAGGAATGGGGACCACAGTATAAGAAATGTAGTTAGCATTAATGTATTGGCTAGGTGGAGAGATTAGAGGAGAGAAAGAACAATTAGGGGATCATTTTATAAACTGTATAAATGTCTAACCAATATACTGTATACTTGAAACTAATAAAATAAAATTAAAGCAGAACAAATCAGAGATAAGGGCAGCTCACAATAAAATGGTAACTAAATATTTGGTATATGTTTAAAATGCATTTTTTATTATTAAAAATCACATAAATTTCAAGTTAGATTATACTTGTGAGAGTGAATTTAGTTTCAAGATATGATTTTCAAAGTTTCTGCAATTAATGAAGTTAAGGTGGAAAAGACAGTTAAAAGGATCAAAGTTCACTCTTTGATACTGTAGATTTCATTATGCTAAGCTAAAATCAATGGAGGTGTAGAAACTAGCCTGGAAAGTAAAAAACAAATTATAATTGTATTTTAGGTAAGACATAATATCTGCTAGTGTGGGTACAATTAGAGAGAAGACAACTGTTTTAGAGTAAGAATATACAGGACTCTATTTACTGTGTGGTTGGTAAGAGAAACATAGGTTCAAGGATGTCTCCCAAATTCCTCCTGTAGGAATGTGAGTGGGCAAATAAATTCTCATAGCAAAATGAAGAACACTTCAGAGAAGCACTGACTGGTTTGTAGACTGTCATAAATAACATGAAGGAATGGCATCATGAGTTTATTTTGGGGAAAAAAATTCAATTATGGTAATGTCTGTCATTCAATATTCACATTTTTCTTAGTCCTCTATCTTTAATAGTCAATTTTGTGCAAGTGTGGCATGGGGAAATTGTGCCACATTGTAGTAATAATATTTTTTTCCATTATAAATGAACTGCCAGGAATAAACTATTGAAATTAGCCAAAAATAATTAAGGAAAAACCATTAGTTCAGTGAAATTTACTGGTATTTGGAGATAAAAAGAAGCACTAAAAGAGAAAAGGGACAGAAATTGTCACATATTTATTGTAAGGAAAGGGAAGATTTACAATAACCTCTTTACATAGTAATATATAGCTATTAGGAAGAATGAAAGAGCTTTATTTACTGTTATGGGAAAACATATTTAAATATTTCAGAATAAATTTAATTTGAATGTATAAAACAAATAAGCCTAATCATCCTGTAGAGTGGCCCCATGGATTTAGATATGTGATCTTCACTTTACAAAAAAATGTCTATTTTGATTCAAAGAATCTTAAAAATTAATAAAATATATTTATTTCTTCATTAAGTTAAAATGTTAAGCTGTCACAGAACTCATAATTCTGCAATAAAAAGTGAAAACAAAAACTTCTTATCTGATAAAACTCTGCTAAATTTAATGGATATAAATATTTAAAACTTCTAGCAATTACATTTGATTTTTTACCATCGCAGTTTTTTTTTCTTCATGCACACACAAATAATAGCCACACACAGAAGAATTATAGAGCTTTTGATTTGCATTATTCTGATTTATTCAGCCAGATGTTAATTGGTATTCTTTAATACAGAGCTCTCATATACTTAACAGTGAGTGACCCTCATTTTATGTTCCTCAGATTATACTATAATGTTAGACACTTAGTTATGAGGTACATTTATATATCATATCCAGTGATAGTTTGGTAACTTTTATATAAAAAGTGAACATTTTTTAGTTAAAGAAGATATGAATACTACTTGACATCTTTGATTAAAGTACCTACTACATTCATTGAGTTAATTTTCATGTATTTGGAGGTATAATGTATAAACTTGTTTCCTAACTTTGTAATTGAAATCACACATCTTCGTATTTGAAAAATGATAATCAGAGGGAAAAATATTATCTTACAACTCTATAGCTAGCCCAATTCATGTAAGCCTTTTTCTTTAAAAAAAAAAAAAAGGAACTAACCTATGTTATATTTTATTAATTATCCAAAATCCCTGAGTATATCAAAATATTATGATTTATTTCTGAAGTCCAAAATAAGCCTCAAACATTGCTTGACATATGGAAACACATTTCTCTGAACCCAGATGCTTACTTGAAAGAAAGAAAACAGTTACCATGACTTTTTATCTGGTTCTTACAAGGATTCACTCTCTTTTAAAGGCCAAATGTCTGTGTGCACCTTGGTTTCTGGTCAATACGTTTTTCCTTTGAAAGTATAAAGGTCAAAAGAGCTACCTGAAATGAGTAGCTCCCTTTGATTCCCAGCCATGATGTGAATATGTGATAACTGAAAAACAAAGACTGCCTGACCTGAACTCATTTTTCTCATTCAAGACCTGCTGTTGAGACAACATCTGGTCCTTATCATTCCAATATTATATATCCACAGACTTGTCAGGAAATTCACAGTAGCCATAAAATTATAACTAATGGTGAAGCAAAATTTAGGAAACTAATATCTCAGATTTGGATACTCTGAGATGCACAGTTTCAAAGTCTCTTTCTCATTTAATGTATCAATTTTTTTAAATATCAAAGATTTTGACCATTCTAAATACCATACATAATGTAAATAGAAATTATTTTCTATTTCATTCAAAAAGAAAGATCATCTTAAAGAGAATCTAACATAGTGTGTTTTGAACTTTACCCAACTAGTCAGAGTAAATGATCTGGAATGATCAAGAATGTACACCAACATTCAGTTCATGTTCTAGAAATTTATATATATATATATTAAGCATCGGGAACTCAACAGTTAAAAGAAGTATGATAAAGGGTCATATTTTCTCCAGGAAATATATATCATGCTTCAATAATTTTTGTATTGAGTAATCATGAATTCATGGTTGTTTAAATAGCTCTATTTTGAGATGCTTGAAGCTATTATAAATATAATCTCAAAAAAGAAAGGTTTTTAAACTTTCAGTGTGTTATATCTATTTAGGAGTACTCACTGAATTCTCAAAAATAAAATTAAATTAAAAAGTAGGATCAAGCAAAATAGGCTTTCTAATAGTTTTATATTTCATTTTGTGATAAGATTAAAAAGCAAGAAAATGGGCAATCAACATTTTGCAAGGTACTTTTTTCAGAAATCATAAAAGGAAAGAATGGATTTATCTTTATTGTGCTTTATTATTCATTAAAGTACTAAATATTATCTCTAAAACATACCCTAAATCAATGTTTATCCATCTCATCTACTGCTATTTTAAATCTGAAAGTAAGGTTTGAAATTAAATAGTTGTAAATTTTTTTTTTTTGGTGGGGCAGGGTGGCCCTTAGAGAAGCTTTGTAAAAATTGTCATTGGTATTCAATTTTAGTGAAGACCTGGTATTTCCATCATCTGTGAAAATATGTGCCTTAAATGCAATATTTATTTGATGTTTGTTTGTGTGTTTATTTGTTTGTTTGAGAAATCTGTCAAGTAGCCTTGATTAAATGAGAGGGAATTTTGACTTAATTATTTATGGCTTAATATAAGAAAACAAAACACTATTAAAGGGTGAAACTTTCAAAGAAATCATAATACATTTCTTAACATGAGAATCATACAGAAATACAGTTCAAATAATTATTTTACTTATTTGGCTTAGTATATGGATAAGCTTTTCCCCCTAAAAATGAATCTATTGATAACTAGCATTTTTAATTGTTCTGGTAAGAAATGGAATTTTACTGAATCAAAAGTATAATCTGGTTTTAAATACAAACCATATTAAGCAAATAAAGCAGGTTTCTTTAGAGAAGACACTCTTAGAAGTCTCACTGAAGTGCATTGTAAACCTACCAGATAGACATGCAGTAAAGAAGTTTCCTAAGTTTACAACATCATAGAATAATTTTCTCGCCAGGACACATTATTAATATTATGTAGTTCTGATATTTAATGAAGCACACCGGATGTGAGAAACCATCAATTCAGTGTCTCCCGGACATTCTGCAAACATTCCCGACTCTAAGAACGTGTTTAGACTCCTCCCCTCTTTCTTTGATCTACCTACATCTGAACTATATCCTAATTTGGCTGGAATTTGCACATAGCCTTAATTTTAAACTGTGTTAAAAATGTCCCCTAAACATCTATGTAAAATAAATAACAATTTAATCAGCTTAATGTATAAAGAATAAGTTGGAATTCTGCAGTTTTAACTTCAAACATTGTGTTCCTTTGAGTAATTTTTAAAATAGAATTTCTTTTCTACAATAATCTTTTACAATTGTTACTAACTTATTTAATATAGTATTTGTGAAATCTCAAAAAAGAATAAAACTAAATGATGGTATTTTCTCTTTTTGTTAAGCATAGAACTAGACCTTTTATGATAAATAATTATGCAAGAAATGATAGAAAGCCTAGAAAAATTGTCATAAAATGTAAATCCTGGAATGTACCTTTGAGATTATCCAAACCTGTTCCCTTATTTTACAAATGAGTCATATATATGGGGTCTAGAAAGGTTAAAATAATTTTTTTAAAAAAAAAAAGTACCCTAATGACATAGAAATGTGCTTATTTTACTACAGGTAGAATGTGTGTATTTTTGAAATAATCATTATTAGTGGTTTTTAGTTACTAGTGTTACTAGAATCTGAAGTTGAATTTAGGACTGATATTAACATAATAATACCATTATTTATATGGTGTGGGTAAATAAGGACAGAGCTGATGAAGATGCATTTTTACCATGGCATAATGTCTTTTCACTCTTACAAAATGATATTTTTGTGGGACTATAGTTATCTGCCTTTCACAAAATTTCACAGCCATATGAGAAATTTAAAAGGCTTGTACATATTCCTGACAAGGTAGCAATTTAGTATCACAGATCTGTAAAGGCAGAGAATTGAATAGGAGAAGAAATGAGAAGGTGTAAGAGTCATATGTAGGAGAATTTGACTCACCATGAGGCAGATTCACTGTTCTGAAAGGATGAGGGCCTGAGCGAATCCTTCCCAGCATATGCTGACATGGTGACATGCCTTATTTCATGCTCCATTGACAAAGAATGCAGGAGTTCAACTTTAATGTTCATTGTCACTTCCTCTCTTGTGCTGATATTAGAGCCTTCATCATTGTGTGTAAAAGCACTGCAGCATGCAAAGTGATATTCTGTGGGGCGTATTTTCCTGTCATTAATTGGCCTCTAAAATGGGTGCACAGTATTGCTATATGAATTCACCTCTGTAGTCCACACTTCAAAAAATGGTGATACATAGGTGACAAAATGTGCAAATTAAGTTCTAAATATAAACGACATAAATCAGCAAAATATTGTCAACATTAATTAATAGTTTTTGTGATGAGAAGCATAGCATAAAGAATGTGGTCAAAAACAGGGGTGGAAATGCAAGCCCTATGGTTCACTAGTGGTTTTACTTTTAGGGAGCTGTGTTACTTTCCTCAGGTTTATCATCTCTAAGCTTCAAACAGAAACGCTTCCTCTGAAGAGTTATTATGAAGATTAGAAATAGTGAATGTAAAGCCTTTTATATTATCATATGGTAGTTTTGACGAGAGAGGTTCAGGTTAATCAGTTAGGGTTCAGTGAGAGAGACAGAACTAATATGAGTAGGATAGAATAATAGGTTCATTTTAGGAATTAGACCTTGACAGTTGCAGAAACTGAAGAAGAAGTCTATGAATTGAGCATCTTATCCATTTAATTGGTCAGTCCCATGTGCCAGGAGACACATCCAAAATTTGTTTTGCCTTTTTAGACTTTTGTGTGGTTGGTGGGGTGATGGGTGTTTTGAGTCTGTTCATTTACTTCCAAGAACCATGTGTTGTTTTTATTCAATTAAAAGTATTTATTGGTCACCACATTCAAGGGCTTGCCAATCAGACTACTAATTTAGTCTGACACAAGGCTAAGTTCTATTTGGCTTCTGCCACTCAATTTCTCAATTTTATTTTATTTTATTATTCTATTCATTGACAATCAATATCAATTTTATAGTTTAATATTTACAACTGACATGAAGTTGCCTTACAAGTCTCTGAATTTCTAGACCCTCTTTTTATTGGAAGATGGTTTTCCATGAGAATGTCCCTTTTTCATCTCTCACAAATGAAACACTAATTGCCCTTTACTTCTTATTTTCTCAAGGATGTTTATACAACAGCCTTGGAAAACAGTGTCCTCCATCCAGAACAATGTAGACATGCTTACTCTCTGAGGTAATGAAGATAAAGTCTCCTAGAGAGCAAAAGCAAGTATGTTTACTATCTGCTATAAACTACTTGTGCTGCCCAAGCTGAGTTCCTCTCCTATAATGCAACCTATTGCATGTGCAGATGCCAACTGGCCCTCTCCCCAGCACCCTGTGAGAAATAGGGCTCAGCACACTACTACAATCTGCCGACCCTCTGACTGCTACTATTTCTATAACTTTGTCTCTGACTCAGAAGTCTCATGTCTTCTATCAACATTTCTCCATCAAATTGTAACAGGCTAACTAGCTTGCAAGTAGTATATAATCTCAGATCCCTGTGAGTTCTTAATATTTTCCTATTATATCTACTTGCAAGTTGGCAATATTTCTTAATGAGCTTATCTCTTTTAAGTACCCTCTGGCCAGATGCAACCAATGAAAACAAAGTACTCTATTAATACTGTTTTTCAATATCTTGGCCCGAAGTTTCTCCAGTAGTACATTACTGCCTTATAAGTTGTCACTTGTTATCAAATGATTTACAATGGATTATGCACTTTCTGTCATCTAATTAGTTTCTCACCACACTCCCTTTGGTACCTAAAGCAAAGTCACACTTTATTTTTTTGTTGTTACATCAGAAATCCATCTCCAGTTCCACCATCCATTTTACTATTCCATTTCCAATTCACCATCCCTTTTGCATCTTCCAGAAAATCTTTAAAATTTAAATTATCTCACACTTTATTATTGTATATATATATATACCTTAGTTAAAATGTCATTTTAGGGGCGTATAAAAAAGGGTTTAATGATGACCACCTACATTTTTTATAAAGCTTTGTCTTGGTTCTTTGGTCATATTAAAACTTCTCTCTTTTCTTTCTGTAACAGAAAATATAGGTCCTAATCCCATTCATAAATATTACCGGCTATGTATGCTTTTCTCTGTTTCCTTATTCATAAAATGGAGATAAAATTACAATCTTGAATCTCACAGTTGATGTGAGAACTGAGTGACTTCATACAGTACTTAAATAAGAGCTGACACTCACACTATGTAAGTGTTAATGTATATTAAAATTTTCATAAAATAGATATCATCTATAATTTTTTTCTTATCACCAATAATTCCAACTTAACACCTACATTTTCTCTTCTGTGATTTTTATATTATAAAATTCTTTCCTCTTGACCCTGTAATAGAACTTGGTTCATTGTCGATCTTTAGAATCAGAAATCTGGTAGGGTATAATTTATTCAGGCTCATATTATTCTGGCTAAAATTGAAGAGAATGTTTGCTATTAGATGGTAATGATTAAAATTAAAATGTAAAATAAAAAAGAAGAGCATAATAAATGGTTAATTAAGGAAATACAGTTTTTCTAACCTAAACTGCAAAGAATTATTAAAAGAAAAGTAGCTTTGTGCCACTAGTTCAAACGAAGATTTATCATAATGGGTGACTTTATTGAGTTATTTTATTAATTCAGAATTCTCACTTGTGTTGCAAACTTCATGGACTTTTCATTCTCTTGACTTTGTAACTCTTTTGACAGTTTCAGGTACATGTTTTAAGAAGGCAATAATCACATCTATTTATTTAGTCCCATTCTTCAACACTATTTTTATTAGAATATCATTATTACCCACAGTACAGTAAAAGTATCATTTTTAAATGATTTTTAAATAAATTAAGCCAATATCCACAGTATCAATAT
The DNA here is from genome assembly GCA_030015415.1 of Cynopterus sphinx. Lineage (NCBI taxonomy): Eukaryota > Metazoa > Chordata > Mammalia > Chiroptera > Pteropodidae > Cynopterus > Cynopterus sphinx. The sequence continues at coordinate 16,513,972 of CM057380.1, forward strand.
GCATATTTTAGAACAGTTTTATTTATTTCTCATCCATTTAATAGATACCATTGTGCATATATACATGCAAGACTTCACTCTAGATGCTGGGGATATGAAGAATAGTTAAATGTGTTTCTGATTTCAGAGAATAGATGTCCTGGCAAGCAAGAGAAATCAAAACATAAAAGTAAATAAATATGACTTAATGTGGTTAAGATTATAATAAAGATCTGTATAAGTATATTGAAGGAATAACTTTATATTGCTCAAAAAGTGACATGGGCTGAGATTGTTGAATTTGTTATTTCCTAATCATTTATTTTTTACATATATTTTTTAATTTAAAAAATCAATGGCAAGTAGCTCTTAAAAATAATTTTTAATTAAAATAAAATAATAACCATTGTCTTTCTTTACACTCCTAAGTGAAGAGGCCACTGTTTTCAGAAAGATTTTCATCTCTGAGTTGCATAAGTGAAAGTGGACTCTCATCCTAGACTCTCATCATCTCACCATCTCAATTAATCCCTTTCCAAAAGAAAAGGGATTTGTTTCTTTCTTGTCAGTAAACATATACAAGACTTCATTATGTTTTGTATGGCCTCAGTTTAAAAATGTATAATGGCTGTCGCTAGAAGAGTAACCTCATGAGTTATACTCAATTTTAAATACATATTTATAATTTTTAATAATACATTTACTAAAGTTTCACAAATATTTCTTTCTTCAAATATTATTTTATATTTATTATGTTTCAGAAGTTGACAGCATTAAGTCTGGAGGGACCATCACAGTGTTCTAGTGATAATATTATAGAAACTTAAAAAAATTAGAGATAAATCTATGGTAATTATTTATATAGCAAAATAGTAAGAAACATCAAAAAAAGTTGATTTTACTCAGCTCTTTTAAAAAATTCCCTTATACATTTTTGTGAATATTCAGTGATTACTTTGTGCTTGCTTTTTTTGGAAAGGATATTTTTAACTTTATTTTGTGATAAACAATGCAAAATTAAATCAATATAAATATTCTGGGGAAAAATTACACTTTAAGATGAAATCTAAAATCTAAGAAATATACGCATAACAGACTGCATCTTTTTCAGTAACTGTACCTTTTGAACTGTAATTTGCTTCTTTTCAAGTTCACAGATTACATACAGAAACTCAAACTTAATATCTGATTTACATTTCTGATATCCATAAAGCAAAAAAACCCACAGTATTTATGTGTCTGTATTTCTAATACAACTTATTTCTTAAAATAATCCTTCGTAATTTTTACATGAAAAAAGATTTGGAAGATCCATAACTATAGCACCTGCATGCATTGCTTTTACGTTGTGTGGATGTAGGTCTGACAACACTCAGCTAACAGATGGCTAACCCTTCGAATGACATTATTCATGTTAAACAAAATGGCTTTCTGGCAATCATAATATAGCACCTGCTCTGATATTGTTTTTCTAAGGGCAGAAGAAATTTGGAATTTGGTAAGACTGCCAACTGTAGTATCGAGCTTATGTTTGCTGACTGCCTTATAAGAAAGTGAATTGCTAATCGATTAGCAATGATTCCTCATTTTATAATGCTCATCACAAAGCAGAAGTAAAATTTAATTTGAGAAATTATACATATATGTTTGTTTATTGAATAAGAGAAGAATTCAGTGTACATTTTGGTAAACCTTAGGAAACAATTTTTTTCCAAATGCACTAAAAAGCTAATCTGAACCCATTACTACTAATTTTTTTTAACCTTATATACCTGCTACTAATTTCTCAATCTTATTTTAAATATCTTATAATATTTTATACTTGTACTAGATGATTACTTTATAAATCAAAGTGAAAATACCCTTCACATTAAATTATTTTTTCTGTTTCTTATATAACTGCATTTCTGATGAGTCATTTCAATATACAATAACTTTTCCCAATGAAGTGTAAGCCTGTTTATTCAAGTCCATTACTAGTTGTCAGTGAAATACAATTAGTCTCTCCAAAGGTTTTACTTCTCTGCACTAATTCAGACTTATTCTGTTAGCATATTTTCAGTTAACTTTCTCAAATACTTTGTACAAAGTTGCAAGTCTGTTCTCTGGCTATTCTGCCAGTCTCATTAGACATACGACTGCACCATATTAGCTGCACCATCATGACCAATAATGCAGGTAAAGGAAGACTTGTCCCTATAGATTTTTGAATCTACCACTGTCACCAAAGGCTAAGTATATTGACATTGTATTCGATGCACTTGCCTACTTCAGAAAACTAAACACCATCAATAATTAACATAGAGAGATTGTATTTTTGCTATACTTTGTTAGTAATGAAAAGTTTGTTTCATGGGGTCTCTTCCAGATGAAAAAAAAATTCACTGAGTTTAGAAAGTATTTAGTTATGTGTATATTTATAGTTTAGACCTAAACTTCATAATGACATTTTAAACCATGTTTTGATGTTTTATATACATACATGAAATGATAGAATGAGAAACAAACTTTCAGTGTACTAAAACTTACAGAAATTACTCACTTTAATACCAATTGTACAAATCTTTAAACTTAATGTCTAAAATAAATAAGCCAAATCCTTAAATGCATATATCTATCTGCCTTGGATGAAATATATAGTATGTTGTTTTCATATTCTTAAAACCTGAGAAAGTGGGGGGTGAGTCATTCGCAATTCAGTCAGAGAGGTGGTTGGCTTATTTGTGATTGAGTGACAAACTGGGAAAATGTTGTATGTCTCTCAAAGTTCTATTGAAGTTCTTTATCTCTTTCTCTTCAAGAAATTGACCTTTCAATTCCATTTATATGCAGTACATAAAATAATTTCCAACTTAGTTTAAAAACTATTTCCTAAAATAATTAACTGTCACTTTAATTATAAAAAATTATAATAGTTGTAGAGTTATAAATAATATAAAACTTGATACACAAGAGTTAGGATGGTGGGAAAGATAGCATCTGCTATAGGCAAAGAGTTAAGAGTTTACATGAATGCTTTGCATTTTTAATTTTAAAAAACCAATGGCTATAAAAATTAATCATGTTGCAATATATAAATGTACCAAATCAACACATTATACACTTTAAACTTGGAAAATGTTATGTCAATTGTATTTCAATGATGAAAAGAAATAAAGAAGGAGTAAGTACCATGTTGACAGATTCTATGAGATTCTATAAAAGAATCTTAAATTAGATAAATTAGGCATTTACTTTGCCATCATACAAATGTAATCTTTCTAAGTAAGTGAGATTCTCTATCCCTGGCTCCAGCTTCACATAGAGAGAATAAACATAAGTATACATCTCTTTGAAGGTGACAAAGTTTTACTCTTAACAAGATGGTAAGGGCCTCCAAAAGAAACCACTGTAGTTTGTAATTGATTGCATCAGGCTTAGGACCAATTTGGCTAATGTATGCCATGCTATGCTCCAGGGAATAACTTTTTTTGGGGGGGGGAGGGGCGTGGAATTTCTTACCACATTTCTCTGTTTTAGAGCAGTGTTTTCTGAGAAAAATTTTGACCCACACTGGAGTTTTTTTGTAGACACATCTCTGTGTTGTAGCATTTTATTTAATTCTGCCTTGGTTAGAGATTGTAGTTTCCATTAAGAGTCACCAGTCCAGCCTTCTCCTAGATTGATTATCAAAACACATAGATCTACCTTTAATTTCCTATGCTGAAGATAATTTAATCTAAACTTACCTCAAGAATGTCAAGCATTGTCAAAGGCGGTGGGGGAGTGAGATCATCTTGAAAATATTGGCATGAGATTCTTCAAAAAGTTTTTTTTAAAGGAGTAAGCTGTTTTTCTTTAGAATGTACTCTTTGCAAATTTAAGTCTAATACCATGGGAACCAGAGAAGCATCCATATATTGATCTCAACAATCTGTTTCTAATTTTTTGCTGTTTGGAAAAATTTCAATCCATTTCCACACTCAGTGGAGGTTGTGTTACTCGTTAATATCTACGTTGTCAAGTATTTTTGTTGTTGTTTTCTGGAAAGTAGCAGTTTTCTTAAATTAATGTTAACCTTCATCTTCCCTCAGAGAGACCACATCTACTCACAAGTAAAACATTTGACCTTTTATATATATCAGAATTTGCACTCTTCAAGTCTTTAAACTCAAGTGCCTAGAATATTCCAAGTTCAGTTGATTTATTCTTTTTTTTTTATTAGTTTACTTTAGGTGTCAGATATTATCAGACATAAGACTACCTAAATTAATCTTTATCAGATGGATATTAGCCATTTGTCTTTAGCTATGGTCTTATTCAACTGCGTTTTTATCTTTTCAAAGAATTGTTGAAGCAAAACTTTTAGAAATGGTATGAAATACTTTCCCAAAATCCAAATATATGACAAACGCTGTATTTCTTTCCTCTATCACTAATTTTGGGATTGTATTTAAATTTGTCACATAAATCTGTAGTGATTGATTATTTAAACCTCATGCTATTAATTGTTCCTTTGTGTTTTTAATATTTATAACATTAATATAAGTATGTCTTATTAAGAGGAAATTAATAAAAATATATTTTATATTATTGCTTTCCCTAATTTTTCTATTTATAATTCTTTTGCCTAGTATTATTTTATTGATTCTTCATTTTTCATAAAAGGATTAAAAAGTTAACTATCTATGATACCTAGTTCACTAAAGTATTAGCCCATTTGCTTAAAACCCAGAATATTTAATGTTCTTAAATGATTTAAAATTCAATTTTAATATTTCTGTCCCTATTAGAGTAAGAATTTTACCAGGACAGAAAATTTGTCATTAGCCTTCATTCCTTATTCTCCTACCTATCCCACATATATATTGATTGCTCTTTTAAAAAGTGTCTCTACTCTGTTCAGCTTTCTATATTTCGGCTGCTACTAGGCAGATCATCAGCAGCTTTTACCTCAGCAATTGTCCTTGAATTTGTATCTCTTTTCTTGCTGTTTCATTCCAATTAATTTTCTGCATAAAATTTAGAATGCTTAAACAACGAGAAAACAAACAGGAAGCCATGAATTGAATCAGGTCAATTGCCTGCTAGAGTGTGTTCATGACATCCCTTCACTTTTAGAGGTCTACATTATCTATACTTAAACATGCTTTATCTCTCTGCCCACATCCATAATCACTGCATTCCAGTTCTGCTTCAAAATGATAATCATTGCATGTGCTTGATTTTTAATACTTTTCACCTTTAAACTTACATGAGGTTTAGGGTCTCGGCATCTTGACAGGTGATATACCATTGTGGTTATGGTCTGGCACTGGAGTCAAATCACCTACAGCTCAGCCTAACCTTTCATGACCAGGGCAGCCTCAAACAGTTCACTACATCTCTGTATTGTATTTTCTTCACTTATAAAATGGGGCTAATAATATTACTTACCTTAAAAAGCCACAAGGAATAAATAAGTTAATATATGTAAAGCACTTATTAAAATGTGTAATATATTTTAAGCACTTAATAAAGTTCTATTAAGCACTTATTACAGTTATTTCAATCCAATGTTCTCAATAATTCCACTAGTAACTGCTAAAATAATAATAGCAATTATATAAGTATAGGTATCTCTTCAATGACTCTTGATTAGTTTGCTCCCTTTAAATAGATTTTTTCTGTTAGTCTCTAACACTAAACCCTTATTTTTTTAATCACACTAAAATCTTAACTACGTACATATTTATCTATTTATATGTGTAAAATCCATACACCCCACCAAAATTTAAGGCCCAGGCAAATAAATACTATGTCTATTTTGTTTACCACTGTGTAATTAGCACCTGAAACTCTAAAGAAAAGGAGACCAATAAGCAAGACCAGTAAATATTGAATGAATACTACTGATAGAATTGAATTTCTTTAAGCAACTGAATGGAGCTAGCCTCTAAGATTAGAGTGTGAACACCTCAATAGGAGAGAAACAGCAATTTATGAACCTAACAGAAATGGTGAAAGAAGACAATTCAGCAGGCTGCTCTTAGCTATACTTAAATTTTCAGACAAGATAGCAACAGGCAGAGTCAATGAAAGGATCAAACTGGAACATGAATTGATGAGTGGAGATAATATGGTAGGTATCTGTCAGTAGACAGGAGGCAAAATCCAGGCAACCTGTCAGGGGAGGGCATTTGCCAATAATTAGGGTAAATATTTAATCATTTGAACTGTTCTGTTCTGCATCAGGTAAAGTGATAACAATAGAGAACGAGATTTAGAGAAACCAGGTAAGAATTAGTATACCAGGTAGAGATTTTGTCATAAAAAGTGACATAACAGCTCAAAGCCTAAATATATCGTGATGATAGCATAATGCTGACCGACACAATTAAAAGGACTATGTTTCCTTAAGTAGTAATTGAAATTTCTTTTTTTTTTTCTTTTTTTTTTTTTTACCTTTAATTTTCTTATGTCCTCACGGAGGGATATTTATTTAGAGATAGTTTTGGGGGTTTTTGTTTTTTCTTTTTTTTTTTTTTTGTATAAACTATACTAGGCACACTGAAAAGCAAATTAGACAAACTTTCTAAAATGAATGAAGTTACATTTAATGTGTATTTTTCTTGATGATTTCATTATGCCTCACTTTGTCTTTGATTTTCTCACTTCACTTAAATTGTTGTAGCAATTTTTCTTTGCTCTGCATCCTCTGCCAAACAGCTGATCTTACTTGAATTAAAAATGCAGCTGTCTTCATCAATTTTTCATGGGATATATGGGTTTAAAAAATAAATTTCTAAGTACAAAAACTCATGACATTATTCAGCTTATGAGCTAAATCAAGATCTGTTTGTCATGATGTGGCTGTTTCCATTCCTATGCAAATTATGCTTTGTTCTTAGTATTGACATTTTCTTCCATTTCACAGTTGGCAGAATTAAAACATAGACTAAAACTTTACAAGTAAACTTCCATTACATTAATGCAAAAGCCAAATTATCTTAATTATAACTATTAATATAATTAATCTACAAACAAATGATAATGCCATTGTTAGTTTATTTGACATGTTGATCTTTTCAATTTACATATATTTTTTAAGATTCTCTGTTTTCACATCTCTAAAATGTTACAAAGTTTATGCAGAAATATCCAAATGCTTCTGTGAATTAATCACAATATCATAAAGTATGAAATATAAAATTTAAAATAAACTAATATTTGACATTTATTTGTTTTATATTTTCAAAATTATTTCAGAAGCTGGAATACTTATTTTGTACTGTAACTAAAATTACATGTTTATTATTCTTTTTATATTGCAATCATATACATAGTTAAGGAAGAATGAAGTTTTTTTATAGATTCAGGTCTTTGGTATTTGGTATAAGTGAAAAGTTGCTGTCAAAATAATTTACATCTAAATAAAAAATAATAATTATAATCACACATTTTCAACTTGCCAACAGTACTGGATTTGTGAAGAAATATATGCTTTAAGCATGTTCTTTCAAGCTTTTGGACAAATCATTATTCCATTTTACTGAGATCATAGCTCTCTCATCTCTGAATGTTCTAAATCATATTATTAAATCATATTAAATTAGTTTTAACCTTGTCTCCACTACATACAATTTTATAAGAATAATATTCTCATCTGTCAACTAATCGCAGCAAATAACTTCACTGCACTGGCATAATTAATAGACCATAATATTTAAGAAGTTGACATTTCTCACTTTTTTAGAACTTTCAACTTGAAATGTGATTTTTAAAAAATCAGTTACTGATTTTAATATGGAGTAGCATCTAGTTGGCAGTTAACTGAAATAGCTTTCTTTCCTTTAACAGCAATTAAATTTAAAAAGGACTAATTACCCTTTTTTATAGGTGCAATTGAAATCTAAACTCTAGAGACAGAGTAGTAAACCACTATAATAGTCTACTTCACCATCTGCACCTTAAAATTATAGTTACCAAATCAACAAACAAATGACTGAATCATGTTAAGTATATTATTCTAAGTTTTGAAATTGTTTATTAACATTCTCTGTCAATTCTGTATAGTTAAAACAAATATTCATCTAAAAAAAACCAGATTTTCAATTCATATGTGGTTTTAGATAATTAGAACTTTTAAAAAATATATTAAACAAGTCATAAATGTGTTAAGAAATAATGTAAAAAACTTTATCTTTCACTGCCTTTTCTAAAACATTTAATTTAGCTAGATAACAGAAGTTGTCTGTTCTAAAATTTGACCATGGAGTGTTTCTTGAAGTAATTACAATGCAGTACCCTCTTTAAAATGGAAATCAAACACGATGGTCAAAAGTGCATTCATGTCTTAAGACATTCTCACTCTCTTCAAGCAAGATAGTTTTAACTATAGCCATGAACATAAGAATTAATCTTAAAAAATTAATTTTTACATAAAACAAATATAGCAGCCTTAGACTTAGGAAAAAAGAACATATGGCTGTGTTCTTTGTTATGTTTAAACCCAACATAAAAGTTAACCTATCCATATATAGTATATATTTTAAAAATAAGGCAAATTATAAAATACAATGTGCTGTTTAATGATTACAGGTATTACATATAAAATCACATTTAATCTGATGACCCACAGAATTTTAAATACCAACTTTTGAATAAACTGAGTTGAGTTAAAAATACAGGTTTTTTCTTTCCTCAACTTAAATCAGGAGAGTCTAAAATAAGATTAAGCATAAGGATAGGGTTTGTAAGACTATACAAATATCTTAAACAACTCCCTTTAAATTTCAAGTCAGTGTGATATGCTTCTCAAAACTTTAATAAGAACACTTTTTATAGTCTGAAACTACATTTTTTCCAAATCCTGTTCATAATTTTGAAAATTACCATAAATTAACCTTCTAAAAAATTAACCATGCTACAAAATTCACAGGATTCCCTTCTCTACACTCTCAAATACAAAGTCATGTTTTTTATTATTCACTGGAAATAGACTGACTTATATTTCGCTGATATAAAATTAGATGCAATGCATTATTGGAAGTCATAATATCATTTTGCTATGCATGTTAAAAAATTGCCACTTAATATGTGTGCTATATTCTTGCTAGGAGAATAAATATACATTCTTTCTCCAAATTGTACCATCCTGCCAACAAACAGAAAGGCCAGAATACTTGTTAGGGTGTATCCAATTGCTGACAACTTGATTTAGATTATGTGGGCCATCTATCTGACCAGATTTTCAATTAGGGATTGATTTTCTCTTCTCACTGAGAATAAAATAAAAATCCTGCTGTTTCTGCCATCCCTACTAGTTACAAGAGATAGGAAGTGATGGAATGTTCAGAAGAGGCAGGAATTAGAAAAGAAAAGGGAAGAAAGGACTAGTAGGAAGAGTAAGAGGAGATGTAAACCTGGCCTAGAATGTAGGCAATATTGACCAAATCACATTATGGATTGCACATTGCACAATATCTGGGTCAATCTGAGAGCACATTTCCCTAGAATAAAAATAAAATATTTAAGAAACATTGTAAAAAAACATGTACATATTTGCCATCTGGTTTGTTCTTTATTGGGTTTGTTGGTTAGTTGCCTAATAGACTGGTTTACTGGTTAAAAAGCCCTTGGAAACATGCCCTCTCATGAGTGGATGAGACCCATATTTGCTTCCAGTATATTTGAATGTCTTCGCATATGATTTTATTTGCCTAGTGATCTCTGGGGCATTTTATACTATCTGAGCTCTTAAAAATAAAATCCATTATTTAACTTACTTTTTACAGGTCATATTTTAATATTTGGGGAAAATTCAAAGGTAGTCTTAAGGACAGTGATGCCACCAAGATGAAAACAGTTTGTTTTCAACTTTGCTCCCCTCCACAATAACAACTAATAGCTTTTCATGAACAAAACACCACCAGAAAATTTTAGAACACAGAGGTGAGGCTGAAGTACCTCTCTGCACACAAAGATCAAACCATACTTCATTAAGATGAAGATGTCAACTGAACTTATTATAATTATTTCACTGTATAGGTAAGTGAAGTCATTATGCCATACACATGAAACTTATATAGATCTATATGTCAACTATATCTCAATAAAACTGGAGAGGAGAGAAGCTAGTCTATTGAAATACAGTTAGTTACCTCATTCACCAGAATACTGAGATTAGTCCTCACCATGCAACATATAAAGACATGTAAATATTTATTCAGGCACTCTCAGGAAGACTTGATTTGAGGTCCTACCATCTATTTTTATCTGGATATAAACTTTTCAATAATTTGTAAAACATTTCCATTAAAAAACTTTAATGCTAAATTATATATGTATGTGTGTGTGTGTGTGTGTGTGTGTGTGTGTGTGTGTGTGTGTGTGTGTGTGTGTGTATAAATAATTTGGGGAATGGATTAACAACTTTAAATTCTTTCCTTTGCTAGACCCACTTTGCAACTCATACTACTATGGTTTTTACTTGATTACTCAAAAATAAATGTTAGGGAGTGATTTTTATACTTTCAGCATATTGTTTAAAAGACAGCATTTCATTTTTTAACTATGTATATACAAATTATAATAAAAAGATAACACAGATTTCTGGTCAAGATAGCAGAGTAAGTAAATGCTGTACTTGCTTCCCCTCACAATCACATCAAAATTACAACTAAACTGCAGGAAAACCATCATTGAAAATCATCTGAAATCTAGATGAACAGAAGTCCTACAACTAAGGACATACAAAAGAAGCCACCTTAAGACAGGTAGGAGGGGCAAAGAAAAAGAACACGCTGGTACCACACCCACATGTGGTGGTTAAAAATCAGGAGAGATATTTCTGCTGGCTTCAGAGGTCCCCCTGAAAGAGTGAGGGATCCCAACCCCACACCAGGCTCCCCATCCAAGGGTTCCAGTTCCAGGTAGAGAAGTCCCCACAAAATCTGGATTTGAAAAACAGCAAGATTGTGGCTGAATGAGAATGAGACCTGCAGAAGTCCCAAGCATCCCTCTTAAAGGGCCAATGTAGACTTACTCACTGATAACTTCACTTGCTCTGAGCACTTTTGAGCACTTGGGCAACAGCTAAAAAGATACCAGAGATATTCAGAGGGGAATGAAATTGTTTGGCTTCAGGGCTGAAGAAGCCACTTTCTCCCAGATGGAAGTGCTGGTGGAGGCCATTGTTTCTTTGTTGGGCCCTCCCATCACCCATACTGCAAACAGGCAGCCACTATATCTGAGTCTCTATCAACCTGGCAAATATCATTTGTCCCCGCCTAATGATTCCCTGAAACCCTGCCCCATGCAATTTGTGGGCCCAACCAAGCCACTTCCAGTGGCTTTTCCATACAAATGGCCTATTTTGGCTCTGCATACTTTCTTAAAAATCCCTCACAAGTTCACAAAACTCAGACCAGTAGCATTTGGCCTTGGGATGCCTCATATCCCTTGCTGAGCAGCCCTAAGCCTAGCACTAGCAGCAGCCAGCTTCAGATCATGACCTGGCCTGTCAAGGAACCCCCAAGCTCATCATAGATTGGTTGGTGACTCATGGCAGGTGACTCAGGCAGGGCACAGGCTGCAGCCAAACTCAGAGGCCCCAAGAGCCCCCAGGGCTGTTACGCCTGGTAGCCCCACTTAAGATTGATCCAAAGCACTGCCTAGGGCTTCTTCTGAGGATGAAACACCCAAAGGGCAAACTGGGAAGACACCAGAACTCTGCTAAAGTAAATCCTGCTCTGTAAGGGTCAGCTCCTCCACTATAGTCACTGGTCAATTTTCACAACCAATAAACCTGAGGGTCAATCTCTCCCATTATTGTTCAAAAAGCAGCCAAGTCTCAACTACAATAAGAGGACACTCAAACCCATATAAGGGACATACCTGAACACCCAGTGAACAGTGGGGCCCACAGGACACCTACTATATATGGCCACTTTACTAAAACCAGGAGACTTAAGAACCCTACCTAATACATAAAAATAAACACAAGAAGGCAGCCAAAATAGAGAGCCAAAGAAACATGCCTCAAATGAAAGAACAAAAAAAAGGTCCAGAAAAAGAACTAAACTAAATGGAGACAAGCAATCTACTAGATAGAGAGTTCAAAACACTGGTTATAAGGATGCTCAATAAACTTAGAGAAAGAGTGGATAAATTTAGAACTTTAACGAAGAGGTTAAAAAACAGAGATAGAAAACATAAAAAAGAATTAGTCAGAAATAAAAAATACAATAACTGAAATGAAAAATACATTTGGAGTTATCAACAATAGAATAGATGAAGCAGAGAATAGAATCAGTGATTTAGAAGATAAAGTAGCAGAAAACACCCAATCAGAACAGAACAGCAACAAGAAAAAGAATCCAAAAAATGAAGCTAGTTTAAGGGGCCTCTGGGAAAATATCAAGCATACATAGCATACAAGCATAATAAGAATACAAGAAAGAGAAGAGAGAGAGCAAGAAATTAAAAACTATTTTAAAGAAATAATGATAGAAAACTTCCCTAATCTGGTGAAGGAAATAGACATACAAGCTCAGCAAGTGCAAGATGAACCCAAAGAGGCCCATGCCAAGACACATCCTAATTAAAATGTCAAAGGTTAAAAACAATGAGAGAGTCTTAAAGGCAGAAGAGAAAAGCAGATAGTTACCTACAAGGGAGCTTCCATAAAATTGTCAGCTTGTCAGCTAATTTCTCAACAGAAAATTTGCAGGCCAGAAGGGATTGGCAGGAAATATTTAAAGAGGTAAAAAGTAAAGACTTAAACCAAGATTACTCTACCCAGTATAGTTATCCTTTAGGATTGAAGGACAGATAAAGATCCTCCCAAACAAGAAAAAGCTAAAGAGTTCATCAACATCAAGTCAGTATTAGAAGAAATATTAGAGGGATTTCTTTAAGAAGATAAAGATAAGAGATTTTTAAAAAATGAATAATGAAATGAAAATAATACATATCTATCAATAATTAATTTAAATATAAATGGATTAAATGCTCCAATAAAAAGACAGGGTAACTAAATGGATAAAAAAAAATAAGATTCTTACATATGCTTCCTACAAGAGACTCACTTCAGAACAAAAGACACATAGACATAAGTAAAGGAATGGAAAAAGTTATTTCATGAAAATGAAAACAAAAATAAAAAACCAAAAAAGGTTGGGTAGTAATACTAGTACCAGATGAAACAGATTTTAAAACAAAGGCTATATAACAGAAGTATTTATCAGAAGAAACTCAAAATACTATTCAAAGGGACATGTGAATCCACATGATCATTACAACATTTTTTACAATACCCAAGATATGGTGGCAACCTGGGTGTCCAACAATGGACAATGGATAAAGAAGAGGTGGTACATATATACAATGGAATATTACTCAGCAATAAAAAAAAATGAATGAGATCTTGCCATGTGCAACACTATGGATGGACCTAGAGGGTATTGCGCTGAGTGGAGAAATCAGATAGAGAAACATAAATGCCATGTGATTTCACTTACATGTGGAATCTAAAGAACAAAATTTAAAAAATAAAGCAGAAGCAAAACATATAGATATAGAGAACATTTTGATGGTTGCCAGATGGGAGGGGTATTGGGAGGGTAGATAAAAAAGGGAAAGGGATTAAGAAGCACAAATTGGTAGTTACAAAATAGTTATGGAGGTATAAAATATAGCATAAGGAACATAGTGAATGATATTGTAATAACTACGTATAATGTCATATGGGTACTAAAGTTAATGGGGTGATCACTTCATAAATGATATAAATATCTAGTCACTATATGTACATCTAAAATTAATATAATATTGTATGCCAACTATAATTGAAAAATTAAAAATTTATTAACAAAAGAAAAAAGATAATACATAATAAATTTTAAAAAATAAAATAAAACACTAGGTTTTGTTTTTTAAATTTTTTATATGTCTATAAAAATAATATATTCATATAATTTGGAAAAAATATGTTATATCTACTAAAGAGCTTCAATAAAATCAACAGCAATATTATGATCCACATAATCCCAGGCACCATCTGTGAAAACAACTACTTTCCTCAGATTTACTTCTAAATATTATGCTGAGCCTGCCAATTAAATATAGCAAATAGAACACATGAGCTCATTTCAGTTAAACCCAGAAAAGCCCTTCTAAACCATTAAAGGACATTAATAAAATAAAATATGAGATAACAGTAAATGGCAGCGCCAACAATATTTTGAAACTGGAAGATAAATGGAGAAGATAATGACTTCTCAGAGTAGGTAAATCGAGACCTCTGTACCCTGAAAAGATGCAGGGACTAAAAGAATCAGTATTTCTGGAAATGTGAGTGCTAGTGAGGCTGAAAAATAAGATAATTTATCAAAAGCTTGTAGAATGAAAATGTGGTATCAAACACTTTCATCCAACATATGTAGTCAGGCTACTATCCTTTCCCAGAGAGGAAAATTTCTCTTTGGTTTAATCAGAAGAACTTAAACTTGGAGCTACCAGGCTTCATTGGTTGCAGATAAAGAATCTGCTGAATTAAAGGGGACTTTAGAAATGTCTACACACATAATGAAGAGAAGTTTTTTTATTCAACTCAGGACTTAGAATGCCCACAGTAAGGCTTTAATAATGCAGGTAAAATATGGACATCTAGCACAGCGTGGACATATGGGGAAATCTCAGTGGAATGCCCACTTATCTATTGGATGATCCTCAAACACATTAGTCAATAATTGTAGCCCATTCAAATTGTTTATACTTATTTTTAAAAATCTTCTTCCTAAATGTGAACAGAAAGCCAAGGATCAACAAACAATTGAGAAAAGCATAAAACATAAAGACAAGATTCAATAAAATAAACAGCAAAACTTAAAGGAGAAAAAGTGTTATCCTATTTATAGGAAAACACCAGGATGCTATAAAAAAGAAAAAAGGAACATTTAGAGAAACAACAACAAAAAGACACTGAAAATTAAATATAATGGTGAAAATTTTTAAATTCAAGGAATAATTAAAAAGTAAATTTAAGAGGTAATATTACTGAAAGAAGATTTTTGAAATTCTAATGTGTACAAAGACCAATACAAGGAAGAGAAAGCCCCTGACTGCATAAAATTAGAAAAGCAATAATAATAATAAAATAAATGGGAAAGTAAAAGAGAAAACAAAGATTTAGGACTGGAAGATGATATTTTTATTTGGGGTATATTTCAAATTATATTAAAAAAGAATACCACTCATCAAAAATAGAGATAGAGAATGGTAGAAGAAACATAAAATGATTAGAAGAGCAATCCAGGAGTTCCCATATATAACATCAACATTTCAAAGAAAAGAAAACGAAGTACATTAAGGAGAGGCGTATAACAAAGGAATCATAAAATAAAATTTTCCAGAACTTAGGAAATACTGATTTTCAAGTTGACAACGCATATCAAATTCACAACAGATTTGATGGGAAAAAATAAGAATAAAACTCCTATGAAGAAAAAAAGCAAGCCACACCAAAGAATGTGCAACCAAAATGATTATTTTTTAACAGTAATACTAGATATTAGAAGGCAATGGGATTTTCAATCAGAACACATATAAAAAGTCAATTATGGAAAAGAGTAAAATGTAGACATTTAAGACACTCAAGTCTTGAAGTATCTTTCTCATGTAACTTCTGGAAGCTATGCTGCATCAAATAAGAGAGAAAATTAAGAAAGAAAGACATGCTGTCCAAAAGAAATTAGAGAGTGAATGATGAAAAGAAGATCCATAATAGCAACAGCATGGTCAGCCTGGAGTTCAGCTAGGTCAGTCTGAAACAAAGTAATGAGAAATTAGGAGGAAGGTGTTGAAAGATAAACTGAGACCTAGCAAAATTTTTAAGATTTTACTTGAACAAAAATTGACTCAGAGTTGTCAAGCACCAATCTGGAAGAGGTTAGAAGCACTACTAACAGGACCCAGGAGAAAGGTTTATATAGAAAAGGGGTGGAAGCAAAGAAGGGAAATAATTTGACTGGCTGCATAGCTTAAAGTCTTGTTATTTGTTTGTGATTGGTTGTCCTTAGCATTTTGATTCTGTAAACTTGAAGCATTTACAAGCCTAGATTTTTGGTATGCCAACATAGGACACCACAGCATTGGAGCCACATACATCTAATGGCCTCTTTCTTTAATTAGTATAACAAAAGCCATCAAAGAATAAAAAACAAAATGAAATTGTTAGGACTTTATATAGACTTATGGATTTTAAGAGTTTATGAACTATGCTAAAAAAAGTTAATAGTTATAGAGTTCTATTAGAAAGTTTGAAGATAAGTTTGAAAAAAGTTTAATGATAAGAAAATATAAATTTAGTCATAATACCATAAATAATAAGCATTGGGCCAATTCTAAAGTATGTTTTTACTGGGAGCATGTGTAAGAGAGAGTATTTATATGCATTAAGAGCAAAAAGGAAAAAAAAAACTAAAACTTAACTATCAATCTATTTTCCCACCTCCTCCTCCATCAACCTTTTATAGCTATATCATAATCAATGGTTAAATTAATATTTATAATACTATAGTTATGTGAATATTGTTTATAAGCCAGAAGTGTAAGTACTATAATTATACTTGTTTTGTTATTTATGTTGTTATAATTTTATTTTTTTCCATGCTTGTTCTGGTTTCTCTCATTTCAGGAATTTTTCTCAAGCTCCTGTGGCCAAGATGGTATATATCATCCTCCTTTGCAGGGAAGCAGGCAAAAACTTCCCAAGTTCAGTATACAAACTTGAAACAAATTCTCTTGTGTCTAGTGCCATATTGGGAAGACTCATCTTTGCATTCCTCTGACCCCTTTTTCAGAGCATGACAGATTTATTTTTTTAGTTAATTAGTTAATTAGTTAACAACAAAAAAATCTTCAGGTTAGGTGAAAAGATTATCATCCAGCTATGAGGAAGTGGTAGCTAGATATGGACATGCAACTGTATTTTTTTTTATAAAAATGTTTAATAATTTCTTTTCCCTGTCTTCTATCCTAATACCATCATACCTTACTGGCTGTGACAGTTAGTTTTATGTTGCAACTTGGAGGGTGTTTTGAAGTGAGAACAACATTTAAGGCAGTGAACTCAGTAAAGCAAATTGCCTTGCATAATGTTGATGGGCCTCATCCAAACAGTTGAAGGCCTAAATAGAGCAAAAAGACCAGCAAGAGGGAATTCTCCAGCAGTCTGCCTTAGGACTTCATTTATTCCATGGGTTCTCCTGCATCTCCAGGATGCTAGTTTTCAGAGTGGAATAGCTCCAGCTGCTCTCATGAGTCTCCATCTGTTTCTTCTCACTGCAAATTTTAGACTTGTCAGCCTCCATAATCATATGAGTCAATTTTTTATAAATCTTTTTCTATATATGTACACATATGCTATTGATACTGTTTCTATGGAGAACCCTAACTAATACGTTGGCTTACATGGTGTTTCAAGTCACAGAAACTCAGGGATTTGAGACCACATTGAACTCCATGTGTATCCTCCTCCTCTGAGCCTTATATTTTAACTACTTTAGTTAAGTACGCCCATCTTTCAACCTGTATTATATAATTTTACTAATTTTCTTTCCCCTTTCTGCGTTTTTTTTTTTTACTAAGTCCTTTAAAAATGTGTTTACAATCATTATAGTAGGGCTTGAAGGTGGATAAGTGAATGAACAGGCTAGATGCAGCATTTTTAAAATAAATTGTCTCATTGTCAAAAATTTATTTTGATTTTATTTGTAGTTTGACTCTAGGCTCTGAAAATTATCATCTATCTTCCACTATTAAATCAAATTGACATCAAATGACATTTCTTATAGAAATGAAGCTACATGTTAAAACGTGTATAATTAGTGAAGTTGATAGGTGTCATGGTATTTGGAATTGAAAAGAAACTTAGTAGTCACCCAATAAACTCTATACACAATTCAAAGCTCTCCACTATTTCTTTCTTTGGTATTTTTACTATCTCTGCTTTAACAGCAAATAGAGAATTCAAAGTATTTCCTACCTGATACTTCATTTTCAGACACCTCCAACTTCCAGGTACATCTTTGTCATATAGGTTGATTTGTTTTTTTCTATATCTCTAAAAATGTTAGGAAAGGAGGTTGAGAAGATGGATAGATATTGATTTAGTAAAATCTACTATTTGGTGTCTATGTGTATACATTCTTCTTCTAAGTGTTAAAACACCTTAGCATTGCCAAATATTAGACTCTCGCTGTCTGGTGTACAACTACAAACCATGTAAAATCTTAGCAATTCTTGACTAGCTCTAACATACAGAAACTATGTCATAGAATCTCTCTTCTATCACTTTAGCCTGAGTAGTTAGTTCATTCTTCTTCTATTTTATCTTTACATATGTATAAATCAGAATATCAGGACTCTTTCTTCTATAACATAAACCTAATTCAAACTTGCAATCTATTGGTACAAGTAAATGAAAACTCAGAGAAGAATCGCTTGGAAAATGTGACACCTATATTGTTAGCAATATGTCTTTTATTACCTTTTAGATGTATTGGCTTCATTGGCAGGTATCTCTTCCTATACCTTAGCAAATATTGCCACCAGAAGCTCTAGACTATATTCCACCAGCTTGACATCTCTAGAAGAAAGTTGTCTTTTTTGGATTTCGCCAGCTAAAATAATGAGATTGAATTTGTTTGACCTGGTCTAAATTATATGCCTTCCCATGATCACCTTTGTGTTCAGTAAAACTCAAAATACATGAACAAACTGTAAAGAACTTTGGCAGAGTCACCAAAAGGATTATTTGCATTTTATACAAAAAAAAAATGCCGAGTGTCAGCTGAGAGAAAGTACAGATACAGTCACCTACATCTGTATCTACATCTGAGAATGGGCAATAAAGTAATTGACTAGAAAACTAGAGAAGTGACTGGACAAGAGAAATGCAGTATCATGGACAGGAGCTAATATGGTTCACCCGAAGCAAATGGCCATGAAGATTAAGTGACATCAGATCTCCTTGTTCATCTGTAGAGAAATAAGAAGCATGTTAGATTTTCGTTCATCATAAAAGGAGTAAAAAGAGAAATAAACAATTCAGCTGTAGTGCTCAAAGCTTATTATGCAGTTTAACCCATGTGAGAAGAGGATTCTCAATTAGAAATGTAGCAGGATCATTGAATTATAGGTACTGGTGAGGTCTGAAAAAGTAGGTTTTATAGAAAATGTTTTGGAAAGCCAGGAGGTATTTAGAAAGCAAATGCATAAATTGATCCTGTGGTTGGGAAAGAGTTGTAGTTATCGCAGATAACAATGCGTAGGCCAATGTAAGAACTGGGGATAGACCAGTAGATGGATCTAGACTGACGACCAAGATCATCAAAGGAAAAGACAAGACACTGAGATCCAAGCAATCTGAAATTCCAAGGGGAAAAAGTGTTCTCAGCAGAGTCAAGACTCTCTTAGAGAAAAAAGTTAAGGAGTACCTGATGTAATGTGCATGTGATTATCATTTATACTTTGAAACACTAAGTTTTTTAACTAAACTCTCCATTTTAGAGGGTTTTAGTGCATTTCATCAGGGGAAAAACTATTTTTACAAGGTAGATGCTAAGTCTATGAGAACAAAAGAGATATGTAGGCATCAGTATCAAAATTTATAAAAACATCTGGTAATAATGAGTTCTGACATTTTTTAAAATAAATTGCTCATGAGTCATCAATCAATTGTTCTTTAATTAAGGAATTTGAAAAGTAATTGAACAAACAGCAGGGATTAGAAATGAAACCTCAAATAGACCTATCTTCAGTCATTTGTAGGTTGTAAGGATAGAAATAAGTTAAAATGTTTATGAAACTTTAGGTCTGGAAATGAATTTATGATCATAATTTCAGATTTGGAAATTCAAAACATAATAACATATTTTCTCCCTTTTAATTTCACTACTGAATACAGTTTCCCGAAAATCCAAACCAATCGCTAATACTTTTCTTATCTAGTTTAAATATGTATACTAATTTCCTGAAATAAACATCTTTATGTCCTTTATCACATTCATAAATGGTATTAAATGTAAAAGTAATGCATTTAGTAAATATCAATATTTAGTGAAATAGAGATTGTTATAAGTTAATGTTAGTAGAATTACTTTGGCTATCCTGTATTTGTCTAGCAAAACTAAAAAACAAATAGTTAACAGTACATTTAATGATTAAGTTTAATTCTTTATTTTACTATACAGATTATTGAACCCACTAGTATTTACTTCTTTTAAACAATTTTTTTTAGGAAAAAAAAAGAATTCTACAGGACAGTGACACAAAACTCTTTCCTTTAGACTATTCACCTAGTGACCCATACAACCATCTCAAAATTTCTTAAACAATTTGCTGTAAAAAATAGATATATAGAGTCATGTGCATTAGCCTCACAGAGAGGTTATACTAAAGATGAACCAAATTAGAATTGGGAAAATACAAAATGTAATAGCTTCTGTATCATCATAAATGAAGGGCAGTGCCTACCTTGTCTAGCAAGCTGAACGAGTCATTCTGAGAGTCTTTGAAAAGATGAATGAGGTTCCCATTGATGTGAACCTCAGCACTGTTTTCAGGTCTTAGCACTAACATTCTAACTCAGAATTTTATAGTTACAATTCTTGTTTTCAGTAATAAATAAACCCATGTATTAAACGACTCCTTGGACACAGATTAATTCACAGTTATTCTAAGTCACGTGTAAGAGAATCTCAAATGTTTCTTGTGAATTTTTTTATTTTTTCAGAACAACAAACATGAGATCAACTTGACAATTGTATCCTGGGTATCAGGTTTGTCCAAGTCACTGGATACAGCAGGGTAACGCAACATCTGTGCCAACCTACTCTTGCCAGGAAGGAGTTGGAAACCCCTTCCTGGAGATAGAAAATGCTTGTGTGATTCCTGTATCAGAATCCTCGTGTTATTTATCTGTATATGTTTTCATCACTTGGTGCCTTTTATATACATGTTTCACTCATCTGTCATCCTACAATGCTTTAGAGCAGGGGTGATTTCTGTTTCTATTTCGTACTTGCAGTCACACTTAGAACTATGTCTTGCACATAAAACAGTAAATATTAAGAAATGCTTCATGGAGACTTATTGTGTTTGAGCTATGTATTTTTATGCTCAAAATGCCTGTTGAATAAGAGGCATGAATACAAAAGGTGCATACCACAGAGAGAATATTCTGATTAAGTAAACAGGATGAGCAAAAGCACAGAAAGGGGAAATAAGTCAGAAAACAAAGAAAAAAAAGATTATTTACTTTAGTTGATGTATTAAATTATATTTTAGAGGGGAAATCAGTAAACATAAATAAGAATTATATCAAGAGGATAACTATGAAGTTCAGATCTATTCATTTCCCTTTTGTTTTATTTTTTCCATTATTTTAAAGGTATACCAGTTTTATTGTATTTGCTTCTTTACAATATATTCAGGTCAATGGACCATAAATAATGATTAAATATATTCCCTGTAATGAAAAAGGCAGTAATCACAGCAAAAAGTAATAGAAGGAAAACAAGACATTGCAGAGGTGAAACACACCTCGGTAGCTGTATTATACATATAAAAGGCAAAAGGACATTTGAACATGTTTTCTAGTTTGCGTGTTAGAAAACATTCGTGACACTAGTAGAATAGTAACATCAGAACCCAGGTCCCAAGGGCCAGAGGTGATGCTTTCTCCTGAGGCTACAGCTGCCTCCAACTCTACTCAGAGTCCTGGGGGTTGGTAGGTCCACTGGGACCAGAACTTCTCTGGGACTGCATTAAGGACAGTAAATGTAGGCCAACTCAACTCTGCTAAGAGTTTGGCTCCTAGAGTTAATAGTTTTAAAAACTGCTGTGTCGACATGCGTCCCCTACGTATTAAACCCTGATTACGATTTAAAGATTTAAATCTTTTCCTCACTCTCATTCCCATTCCCATTCTGATTTTTTTTTTTTTTTGCTTGTTTCTTGCAGACTTTCACAGCTTCCTCATTTCTTAAACCATTGCTCTTCGTTTTTTCGATCCATATAACTCGGTAAGATCTCAGCTGAAACCTGACCTCAATGTCTAAAGAGCTCTTGGCTAATAAAAGCAGGTAGGTAAGGGAAAGTAAAATAACTCGCCTATATTTCAGCTGAGGCAGCCCCATTTAAAGAGCATCTTCACATTTTTATTAATGTGGCTTCTTCCCCATTTTCCAAATACACCTTTCTTCCTCTCCTCTGTGCCTTTTCACAAACCATTTTTTCTACCTAAATCTTTTCTTTTTCACACGCTGGTTTCTTCTCATTCTTTATTAACATTTTCATTACATTCAAACTTTAATTTGGGTGGAACTTTTTTATTTTTAGAATTTCACCTTATATCCTGGGATTAGATTTCTTTTCTTTATGGTTTAGGGCACTACTCGAAAATTAACTGAATTATTTTTGCCTGAGTGAGGTTTTATTTATTTATTGTCTTGAAAAGAACTATGAGAAAAGGAAGACAACTTCATATAAACACATTTCTACAGCAATATCAATAACAACATCTTGATTCCCTGAGTGTGATATACCAATATGTAAATTAAAAATTTGTTCTGAACTGAATCCATACTTTAATTATGGCCTGAGTTAAAGAAGCTCAGCCACTTGCACACCCAGCTCCAGACCCCCAGCTGGAGGAACTTGAGGTTTCCATAGCCACCAGCGATAGCATGGAGGGACTGTGCAGGATTTTGCATCCTACTTAAGTTCTAGGACTTTATGGTGAATTCGGTTTCTATATTTACACTAAAGATCTTCCATGAAAATAACTGATGGGTGTAATACAGTACAGATTGCCAAGGAACCTGGCATGTGATAAGGTAGTTATAAAGTATAGATCTGAGGGATTCAGCACTAACAGGTGAGATAATGCTCCGATGCCTGGGAACACAGCAAAGGAGGAAAAAGATCTCCCCAGAGGAGAATGCCAGGGAGCTATTCAGTTAGAAATAAGGCCCTAGATGTCCTTCCAAGATGGAATATCCTTCTAAGTTGCTCTAGGGCAACTTGGGTCTGCCCTAAGTTGAGAACCTGGGATGTGAGCTGTTTACTTACCAAATGCAGCCACCTAGAATTACTGCCCTGGTCACATTAGACTTTTGCTTATCAGAGACCGAGTCTCCCGTGTTCTCTTGGAGATCCAAGTCACTCAGAGATTGGGCCTGTGCTCTAGGGGGCTGGATGGGTAGATACAACTGTCCAGGGCCCAGTCCAAAGAAGAGTATAGGGGTGGGGAAGGTCTTACTCCAAAGCCTGAGGATTCAAGTGAGGGCAGCTTCCAACTCCCTAATGCATTGAGGATATCTCAGGGCCTGTCATGCAGAGATCCACCCCCCTAGATGAAGGCTGGCTCAATTAGCTCTTTCTTGCACATTCTCAAACACCCTAATCACCATTAAGCAGCAAATATTGCCGCCTGGATTACTATTTTTCATTTGACAGTCAGGCCTTAGAATCAGCTTTTAAAGGGCCATTTTGTTTACTCCAGAACAAAAACTATCAAGGGGTCAGTGTAAACAGCAGAACCTAAAAGAATCAAGGTTTAGCCACTCCACATGAGAGGAGCAGCCACTTCTACCTGTGATGGGACCAGCTGCTTTCTCTGCTTAAGACAGCACAGGTGGGATAAAAGCCACGAAATGGCTCAGTCCCCTATGCCAGAGGTCTGAGCCGGCAGCATAAGGGAGCTGGGGCCTCTTGCTTTGACAGGACAACCAAAAGGTTTGGTGAGATTATGTGGCTTCTTCTTGGTTACTAAAGTGTACCCTGCTCCTCTGAGCCAGATGCACAGAAAAGCCTGAATGACCTGAAAGAGTCCTGAGGCCAATTAAATATTCTTTTTATTTTTTCCCAAATTTGCCTAGGAATCACCTGGAGCTTACAGTTAAATCCACTAGTCATGATTTTATAAATTCCTTTAAAGTGCAAATCGCAATCTGAGACTCGTTTTTCATTTTGGTGTTGGTTCATCCCACTTCTGACATAAGCATTAAATGAGACTGTTAATTGCAAGTGTTTCGCACAGAACCTCATGGATTGCAAGTGCTCAACATATATTAGTCAATACCCCTCTATTTGTCAGAAGATGGCTCAGGAGTGGGTTTTATCGGGCCAAAACTAAGAGGGACTGGTTATAGCATAGTAGATGGTACAAAAAAAATGCCACATAAATTGTGAGGCCCAATGCAAAATGAAAATACAGGGCCCTGTGTTTGCAAGATATCAG
This sequence comes from Cynopterus sphinx, assembly GCA_030015415.1. Classification (NCBI taxonomy): domain Eukaryota; kingdom Metazoa; phylum Chordata; class Mammalia; order Chiroptera; family Pteropodidae; genus Cynopterus; species Cynopterus sphinx. The sequence goes on from CM057380.1 coordinate 16,538,219, forward strand.
CATAATGGCTCAGTAAGACAGCAGATGTAGGTGATATTACAGAAATGGAAAACAGTCCAGGACCAACTGTATGCTCAGATCTACATGATGGGCTTGATTGCAGTAAGTATTCTTATCTTTGATTTTCTTGCACTATATTCTTGCCTCCTTATATATGGTTCATTTCTTTTTCTCCATATTTTAAAGGTTACTACTTTATGTATATGTTTATTATTGTCCATGATTTCCTATATTTCTTGGATTGGCAGAACAATAAATAAAACAAAGTTCAGAAGAGAGGAATACTGTAGTCACTGAGCGATACCATAGAAGAACTAGGATTGAATTAAAACTGGAAGAAACAAATTTCAAAAAATAGAAACCACAGGAACATCAGAGAATGAGGAGAGGAGGCACTGGGTTTTATCTGAAGAGTCATTAATAACTAGGGAGAGCAGCATTCATGAGCTGGTTGGGGGTGAGTCACAGCAATGAGAAAGGATAAAGCTATTCTGGGACAAAAGGCATTTGTATTATGTGCATTTTGTACTGACCAGTGTGTGCAATTGAATTTAAGTTTTCTAAATTTGTCTACACTAGAAGCATGTTTGATCCTGAACTGTGGGCAGAACAGAGCCTGTGACCAAGGGTCAGCTAATGAAAGCAGACATACCAGGAGCTAAAGCCAAAGAATTTAATCTGTGGCCCTCATCTCCCAGGGGAATAGTTTTGCTTCTTTCTATCTGTAGCAAACTATTACCTCTACTCTTGAGAACTATCGTAATACACAACATAAATATAGCAAATCTACTGGAAATGTAACTCAAAAAACATACATTTCCTCTGTATGTAGAGTTAGCTTAAAGTCCCATCAATGCCCTTAAAAGGAGCCATTTTCTGGCAAGTTCCGTGTTAAAGTGTTCATTTTCTTTATCAAGTCATATTCTTGTCTGTTCATGATTATAATGACTTGGCCTTTTTCATGAAAGTGGTTCTGATAATCCCTCCACAGTCATATGTGAGTGTTTTTATTTCTTCATTAAATACATATGTCTATAATTATACTGGCATGGAGGGAGACTTCACCAAAGTCACAGGTATACTATGGGGTAGACTAAGGGAATTTGAGTGAAGCATTGAGTGTATCAACTACAGTCTACACCCTGCACCATGTAGACTCCACCCTTTATTGATTCTTTGAGTTAATGGATGGTCACGATCCTAAAGAAAATAAGAAACTAGAGTTTAAACTGATACAGTTAATCTTAAGAACATAATTGATATTCATCATCTCTTTCTACCACTCCTTTTAGAGTCTTGCTCAGCACCTCTGCTGGTCTAGATTGCTTGACTGGTAGGATACATAGATCTTCAAGACAGGATGCATAAGAAAGGACTGAGTTCTAGATTGCCATGCCCTTGTCAGGCCAAGGTTGCTGTAATTTCCTGTTCACTATTGTCTCTGGGCATGAACACATCATGAAATGGTCAAATAAATGTCTTATGCTATGCTCATACTCTTTTTTATTCTCATTATATAATATCACTGCTAGTTCTTCATAATGGCCAATGTCAAAAACCATAAGCATGATAGTAACTCTTATCTAAACTCCTTGTTTAAAATTCTAATTTTTTAACATGAAAAGGACATAATGACCAGGGGGTAGCTAGCCATTATTATACATTAAACAGAAATCTTACTATCTCTCATTAAGGACCATATTATCCCAAGAACCAGGGCCTCAAATCTAAATGTGCTTCCAGTTTTAGAACAGAACATATAAATCACCCAAGTAATTCATTGGGAGTGATGGTGATATGAGCTATTCCTTCTTTTATTCTTTGGTCCCAGAGATTTGTATTCTAGATATTGGAGATATAAGACAATATAATGACTACTAATTTAACACACACACTGCATTGTGAAGGATAACACATAAATTCTAGGGGGTGTCTTCTCTAAGCTCTGCCTTTAGGAGGACACTCCAACTTTCTATTCATCTGGCAGCTAACCTTTGAATTCTCTGGTCATGTGCTTACAGTTGCATTCTTTGCCCTCAAGTGAGCCCCTAATCCAAAGCAATGTAATGTAGAGCCTTGAGTGAGAATAGCAAACACTCTGTAAGTCGGTAGAATGTGGGTTTAAGAAAGCCAAAAGAGACTGTTAGAAATTCCAGGAGAGATGAATTTCTATGCCCTTCATGGTAGAATAGAAGTGATATAATCATCTATACACAATGTAACTATTTGTTCTCATTAAGAAATTATAATAGATTGAAGAATCAAAGATGTTCTCAGCTGCTGAAAGGCCAGTAGATAAATCAGTCTTGAGATGGAGCTCACGCTATGGCTCCCAAGTATAACCTCCATCCCTGTCGCCATGACTATTCCATTAATGGTCCCAGTGTGAAATGCTGAGATGAGCCATTGTATCAATCTAGTGTTTAGTTTTTCCACCACTGGGCATTGATGTGAATCACAAATATCTACACATTTGGGGATTAGTTTTAATGAGCATTTATATGTCTCTTCTCCAAACCTCCTTTCTGTTCCCAGGCTCCTGAACTTCTAGCCAAGCCATTTGTGATTGGACATAAGTCCATGTGTATATTTATCTCATATCAAGTGAATTATTCAAAGCCCTAGCCACTGGAAGATTTCTTCTCACTTCTTATTTCAGAGGTAGCCTTAACCAACAGTAAATCTTCAGCTCAATTCCACCTCTCAAGTTGATCTAAAAATAAATCAGCCCTGACTTTTTCCTTCTGTATTAGCTGTACATCAGGGGCTAAATTGAAGTTGAGGTTACACTACAAGAGATTAAAACGGCATAGGCCTTCTGGATCTCCTAAGGCCTGTTATCAAATGTACCATTTTAATCATATGATGCATTTCTTTAATATCTTAAGACTTGGCGAATTCGATAATACCTGGCTCACAACTCATTGCTAATGATCAGGTCCTCAGTCTCTTCCTGAGCCCAGAAGCACGCCAGAAATTGCTTTTGGACAGTACATAATTCCCTATTTTACAAGCCATGACTTTCCTCCAGAACCCTAAAGAAAACCTTCCTATTGTGGTTTTCCAGAAAGCATTTGTATCTACAGCAAATATCAGATTATCTGGAATAAAAAGCGAGATAGTGTTTCTAAATCACCTTGAGTGCTTCTTGCAAAGCCGCATTCAAAATGGGCAGCTATACAAATGCAAAAACAATGTTTAACTCCTATTATACATCCAAAGGCATGTAGAAAAGTCTTTTCCTAGTGTTAATAGTTAGAACCATGAGATGCCCCAGCTTCTTTGTACCCTCTGTAGTAGCACTTCTGAATCTGCTAATGCTATGCTTAATCAGCATTCTTCCTACTAAAGCTGTCAGTCAGGAAGAAGCTGAAATATTCATTCATTTATACAGGGCATATTCATTATTTATAACATTTCACTGTGTCCAATACTCTAGGCCTATATCCTTTGGACAAAGTTGAAAATTTAAAGAATAAATGTTAAATACTAAAATTTTTCAAATAATCAACTTGATCAGAACATTAAATCATCTAAAACTTTAACATCTTCTATGGAAATGTTTCATCATTACTACTACTCTTTATCTCTTTAATAAATATTCTCTCATTAAAAATGAAAGTCTTATCACTGAATTGACAGATACATTTGTTTTGATAAATGACAAGACTGAACCAAATCACCAACTCTATAACTCTAAACAGCAATTTTAAATATCCATTTGAAAATAAAAACAGAAATAGCAGGTACTCTAGACATATTGAAAAGACATTTACCTGTCTAAGTATGGGGGGAAATTTGACAACAATTCAGAGGCCTTCTACCTCAGTGAAATTTCTAGTTCAGTTGTGTGGGACATGTCACAATAGCTTTTCTAAGGTAGAAAATGATAAGTCATCTTATCTGTCCCATCTTAAAGCCAAAAAAAAAAAAAAAAAGAGAGAGAGAGAGAGAAAGAGACAACACCTAGTGAACCTCTTCTGATTTTGGAGGCAACATATTTCTCATTTGGGTGTGTTACTCTGTCCTATTTACTGAGTTCCCCAAAGCTGCTAGTTTTAAGAATAAGGGAAGCCTCTACTATGGGCTCAAGCTATGCAAGCTGCTGTGCTGTTTGGGCCATGTGATCCAGCAGATCCAATGGTGCTCAAAGTGTCAGTGACAGATAGGGATGCTGTGTGGGGCCTTTGGTTAGGCTCTGTAAGTAAGTCACAGCACAGGACATTAGGATTTTGGAGCTAAGCTTTGCCATCTTCTGTGGATAACTATTTATTTGAGAAATAGCTCTTGGCCTGCTACTGGGCATTGAAAGAGACTGAACATTTCACACCATCCTGAAGTGGCTGGTTTGACAGAATGGTAGAACAGCCCATTGAAGACTTCGTTACAGTACCAGCTAGGTGGCAATACTTTGCCAGGCTACACATGCTCTAAATTAGCAGTTAATATATTGTGCTCTTTTTCCCTCAGCTGGGATTAATCAGTCCAGGAATCAAGAAGTAGAAATGAGAATGGCAGCATTCACTATTACTCCTAATGACCCATTAGCAAAATATTTGCTTCCTGTTCCCATTACTATATGCTCTTCTGTCCTAGAGGTTTTAGTTGCAAAGGGAGAAATGTTTTCACCAATCTCCCCACAGGTACTGAGGGACAACTTTAGTTGTAAACACAAGCTATAAGCATGTAACCAGTTACAGAAATAAGAATTGTAATTGCCATGAGTATTTACTACATATTTTATTTATGAATAATTGGAATGTGTGTGTATAAAATATCTTTGTTTTCTTCCTTCTTTTATTTTTTAATATATAACATAAGATGCATTGACTTTATATTGTAGTATTTTATGAATATTACATCATAGCATTTAAATTATAGAATATCAAGAAGAGCAAACATCACTCAAAGACTTTACTTCCTCTTCTGGAAAAGGGCTGAGGGTGTTTTTGGTTGATTACAGGATGGTTGTATCACATTAGGTAGATTTATGACCTTATTATTTTTTTTACTTGGAGATTACCTGTGATTAAAGGAGATGTGTTTCGGTGCCATGTTGTCAAGGGGTGGATGCCCATTTGACTGGGCCATGTGTTGCCCAGGCACTTAGTCAAACATTATTCTGAGTATAACTGTGAAGGTGTTTTGGGGTAAGATTAACATTTTAATTGGTAGACTGAGTAAAACAGATTGTTCTCCCCAATGAAGGCAAGTCTCATCCAGTTAGTTTAGGCCTGAGTAGAACAAAAGAGGCTGAACCTCCAGACAGAAAAGGGAATTCCTCCTGCCCAACTTTGAGCTGAGACATCATTTTTCTTGCCTTTGGATTTGAACTGAAATATTGGCTCTTCCTGGATCTTAAGCCCACTAATCTTTGGACTAGAACTGTACTCTTGGCCCTCCTGAGTCTCCAGCTTGCTGACTACAGATGTTAGGGCTTGTCAGCCTCCATAATCACATGAGAAATTCTTTGTAATAAATCTTTCTCTAGTAAATTTCTCTTCACACACTACATCTATATCCAGTGAGAGAGAGAGAGTGTGTGTGTGTGTGTGTGTGTGTGTGTATTCTTATAAGTTCTATTTGTTTCCATTTATTCTCTTTCTCTAGAGAAACCTAATGCAGAGAGCTAACAGTTAATGTTTTCCTTGAAATCGTTTGTTCGTCAGTGTTTGTAAACTCTTTTTCTAATGAGAACTGCAAAAACATTGTCAACTAAGTTCAATATGCTGTGATATTGATGTGGATTCAGTAGCTATTCCACTGTAAGTTAAAAGGATTACTTCATTCATATGAATGTGTTGAGATACAATAGCTTATAGAACTATAGAAGCCTCAGATATTTCTTTGTGAAAAGCTCTAATTAATTTTGCAAATGCAATGAATTACTTTCTCTAACTATAAATGTGAATCCTAGCAAATGACTACCAAAGTGAGTCCTTCAAAGTCTCTTTGGCCTCAGAAATCTTTAAAATCTTGCAGGAATTGATTGAGCAGGAACTGAAACTGTGCTATAAATCCTATAAGTATAAATGTGGTGTGAAGGTTGCCTATGAGCCGGGCAGTCTCAGATATACCTATCACTTTCCCCAGCTCCCATGACCTTCTGTCCTGTCTTGTGCACAATACATGGTAACACTCTCTTTTCTATTATCCTGGTCTATATTTTAAGTAACTCCCAAAAAGATCTCATTTGGTCTTTTGTTAAAGACTAAGTACTCCTGTGATTGGTATTATATAACTACTTACGGGAATGGAGCATTATCTCTTGTATTGTGAAGCTATGCCATCCTTCACCCTATTAGCTGTTGTAAAAGTCTGATGAAATCCTGAGCTTATTATCACACACACAAAAAGTCTCTTAGCTTTTAGATTCCTTTCTATACATATCTTAGGTGATGTATAAGTTTAAATGACTCAATTTTCTATTCATCACATTTTTAAGCACTGAAAATGTAATCCAGTTGGCCAGGGTTGGAAACAAGAAGAAGCAATTTTAAGAGGACATTTTTTCCCTTCTACATCAAATTATGTGATTATACTACAGTGCTTTAAAAAGAAAGGGCTGAAACTGAAAAGTTGATTAAAAGAAAAGTTCGGGTAGAAAATAAATATCTCTAAAAAATATAGACTTTAAAAACCTATTGCTCTTATTTATACATTCTTCCATGACCAATTCCATCCAGATCTTCAAAAAGTGAAATTTATATGGATATGGCATTGCATAGATATGCATATTATTTGAAACTTAATTTTGTAAAAGTATTACAAAAAAATGCATGTCTTGATTGTACTTTTATAAATTTTTACATTTGGGTGCTATAATAAGCTTTATTTTTAAGAAAATTGTCTGATAAACCTTTGATAATATTCCAGTTGACATAATAATTTAAATCGGTATGATAAAATTTGTCATTGACCTTGAAATGATATGAGGATATCGTTGTGTTTGTTCTCACCAGGTAGTCCTCGTTCAGCCCTGATGTATTTAGAAGGCAGGAATAATGTCATCCTGTTTGAGATACAACACTACACATGACGCTATTTCGTGCTGGACTCTCAGCAATGTTGATTGTGGCATTTCAAATTATCACAGGAATAAAAACTGTCATACAAAAGTAGTACATGTTCCAAGAGCAGTTGACAAAGTAATGCCTGTCAACATTTACTGAAATTATAGATTGTTAACTTTATTAATAGAACTTTTAAAGTTCTTTTCAGTATCGACCTCTGGCAGTGATGGTCACTGTTTCGTTTTCCATCTTTTTATTAGAGAGTGTCCTCTGCATTCGGACAAGACAGTGGTACTAACAGTTGTGGCTCAAAATGGTAAAAAGGGAATAACTTAATGTTTTAAATTAGTTTAACTTTTCAAAAATATTTTTAAATGCTGAGCTCACAAAGAATGTGATCTTTGTCATTATCCAAGAAGTTTGTGTTCTTTGCAGATGAAGCTCATTAAGCAAATTAATGGTAGGTTACATAGTAAAAGAAAAGAATAATTTGTATGGTTTACATTGTGCGGGTTAGAGATAACTGTAAATTCTTTGTCTGTAGCACATATACATGTTTTATAAGATTAATTGAAACTGCATAAATAATTTTCAGACAATAAGCCCGCACATCTTTGTGGTAAAGCAATATTAATGTATCAATTTCTTGTGCCAAGAATAAGGAGAAAAAAAAAGCAATCATTTCTAGACAGGAAATCAATATTTGTCCACATTTACTGAATTGTTATCTGCAACAAGATGGGTTCAAGACCTACTAGTTGCTAGAGCAATTATATATCACTCCATTTTTTCCTCCCCCCCCCCAACCTCACCCAGACATAAAGTATTCACAGAATATTTATCTGGCTTGCATAGTAGCCATACACATAAAATTTGAATATTGGACTGAACTTGGCTGAGGAATCTCAAGAGTACATTAGAGATAATAAAACTCTAGTGTTGATTTGTCTCAGATTTCAGTTCTCTTTAAAATTAATCACATATGCTATTTTTTAATACTACATGAGGATGAGAAGGGAAAAAAAGTCAGAATTTAATAAATACATCAACCAAGAATTTTTTTTTTGAATCAGGGAGGACATCTATGACACTAATGAAAATTACAAAGGTATTGACTGATTTTTGTTGTAAACAATTTGTGGAGTTAGCAAAAAAGGTTAATAAGAAAGAAACTGCTGTAAGACGATACTTACCATTATATTATAAGATTATAATGATTGTTCTTTGAAAGCAGACAGCAGTCGGTCAGTGGAGAATTATGTGACTGTGGTGAATGATTTCCGGTTGTACTTTTAAGCTTAAAGTCTCAGATAATGAAAATGTCTCATTCAGATTAGCAAGCCCAGCTAATGTGAAATTTACAAAGTGAAAGGTGGAAGAAAAGCAGATGAATTTTTGCCCTGATGTCCCTCCCTTACTAAAGATGAAAGGTTTTATCACTTTAAAACACTTTATAGTGATATTTACTATTTTTGTTTCAGTTTCTTATAAAATAATACATGTATTTTAGTTTTTTCCCAAAACTATGATAGTCCTAAAATTTCAGATACTATGTATGAAAATACATGGAATATAGGGGAGTAGAACAAGGGGCTTATTATTGAACATCTTTAATTCTAATTATTTTCAGTGAGACTTGAGCCATCTCATGTAGAGAAAGGTAATTAGTCTACTGAGTACTCTGCATCTTTTATTGTGACCCTAATAGAGCAAATTTGACACTGATGCTTCTAAAAGAATTCCTCTTTAGCTTAGCCTGTTCTTCAAATTTCCTGATTACTAATTAGTAAGCTTTCTTGATTATCTAGACCCCAGATTGCAGAAAGTACTTATTTCCTTCAAGGGAAGCCAGTTCTTTATTTATTCATTTTATTTACAGTTGTTTTGTTTTGTTTTGCCTTGTTTTGTGTACTGATTTTTTGTATTCCATGATATTTTATTCTGTAGGTTTAATTTTAATAGATTTATAAATAAAATAGGCAAAGTGTGATAGTATCCACCGAAAATTATTTATAATTATTCAAAAAATCCTCAACTTTGAAAACAAAGTAGCAGTTTAAACATGTAAACACTCAAAAGTTTTAGATAAGTGATAAAAAAATTATATGGTGTATGTAATATCTCCCTAATAATTGGATATTAAAATGCCATTATTGAAAAATACCAATTTAAGTACTGGAAAAGTATAACCTTTCATCATGATATATGGAGAATAGAATCTGCTATTTAGATCCACAGATTGAAGAATAAGAATTTAAATGCCATTCACCTTCGTAATGAGTTCTTTGGCTGAATTAATTTTCTTAAATAAAAAGAGAAAAATTCCCATTGTTTATATTATAACTTTGTCTGAAAAATATTAAATCAATTTTAATATTATTGAACCAAAGATTGTAACATGATTTAGACATGGTAATCAGAATTCTACATAGCTGTCTTGCTTGATTAGAAAAAAAATTGAAATTATTTGGAGTGTTTGCTCAGCATTATTTTTGATAAAGAAAAACAAATAGAATAATTTATTATAAAGTTATATCAAAGATATCTAGGATTTTTATAAAATTAATTTTCTTAAAATAGCTTTCGTTAATAGTTTTTGTGAGTTCTTGCTACTGCATGCTGATACCTCCATTAAATGTGTTCATCTATGCTGCTGAGATTTTAACAAATATAACTTCATTGACAAGTTCTGGGTGATAATCAGAAAGAAAATTTTATCAGATCAATTAGAATCTGTAATTATGTAAAAGGTAATTAATAGTTTCTAAAATAAATTTATGAATGGACATTTTATGTTTCAGGTATTAATTACTGGGTCATAAATCAAACATCATGATTATGCATGATATAAATTTTTTTTTGAAATGTATTTATGTTCTTTAAATGGACAGACATAGTTGTGTAAAATATTGAAGAAGGTGAAGAATGGTGAATCACTCAGATTACAAGCAAATAAAATTCTTATAATAATCATAGTAAAATTAATAATGCTCATCCTTAAATGCATCAAAGACTCTAGAGGAACCTTAATTGCTGGGGTAATGTGATAATATTCTCTAATGATACTGCTATATTCTAACACATCCACATCAGAAACAAGAGCACACAGTTCAAAATATTGTTGACTCTAAAGTACCAGGAACTCTCCCGTGCATTTACAGCTATAGTCTGTTGAACAAACTGCAAACAGAAATAGACTACCTTAGAGGAAAGCCAACTGGTACAGAAATCAGATTCCGAACTTAGTTTTAGAATCTTTTTTAGACAAATACAACAGCATTCGATAGGCTAATTAAGAAACAGACAAGAACACCAGTATAGTATATATGTAAATGAGTGCAATTGTTTTTAATTCTGTTATTTTTTTTCTTTTAAAAACCCCGCATCAAGACTGGCATATCTACTGTGAATCAATGAGGCATAGCTAAATTTCTAAATTTCTCAGGGAGAGAGATAGTTTGGGTAATGAACTATAAAAGTATATATAATTGAGCTATTGGCAGTATGTAATGTTTTAGCACAATGTAGAAATCCTCATTGTGCTACAGGTAAATGGGAAGATTCTTCTCAGTATATAGGTAGTAAAAATTTGGCTATCTAAATTTGTAGACGATAAAACAGGTTTTTATTTTTCTTTTACTTTTTGTTTTGTTTTGCTTTTGAGCCAAAAGGCCCAGAGATAAAAGAAAAGAAATGTGTTGAAGACAAAAAGACAACAAGGTAATATGAATTATAAGTGGTCACTTTAGCAAACACACTGATAATGGGAGGAAGTCAGTAATTAACAACCAAAAACAGGGTTGGGAAACTGCAGTCTACTTAATTCAGAAAAGCTCATAACATTCTATAATTTATATTTGATTGAGGGTAAGGATGGTTCAGCTAATTTACCTGGGGATTAGGAGCTCTAGAAATACTTCCAAGAGAAGTTCTAGGCATCCTAACTAAGGTCAGATTAAACATTAAAGAATAAATAACACTTTATTTTCATTTACAACATAGTTTATCTGTTAATGACTGTCATATATGAAGCAGCTCATCCACTGCATTCAAAAGAGTATGGTAATCAGATAAATCATACTGTTTTCTAGTAGATCAAAATAGTCTGTATTTACACTAATCAACAGAGTGCAATGCATTGTAAAATAAATCCTCCTCTAAAGATAACTAATTCTGTCTAGGGAAAAATAGAGCCTGAGTATCACTATAGGGCTTGAAAACTTTAGAAAATACATGGGAAAAAATTTTTTTTCTATACTAAATGGAAGTTAGATTTTCCAAGACCTTATCAGTCTGTGGGTTTTGATAGGATTGTGGCATGGAAACAAAACAATTTACCCGTGAACTCATAATGCCCCTGGAACCACTGCTTTCTTGGTCTCTCTGGATCACTTCATCAGTCTTTGGTCTCCTTCTGAACAATTTATATGTCAATATCCCTGTTCATCCTCCAGCAGAGTTGATTCTGTTAGTACTCCTTCAGTCTATCAGACATATTTGTGAATGTCTGAACCTTAATAAAAACTAAGTTCAAATCCCTTCCTATGAAGTCTCTGGGTCCCATTCAAATGCGGACATTAGCAAAATAAGTGCTTACGTGACATCAAATAGTTCTTGATAATTAATGAACACTTTGGCTTCAAAGAGCACACATACAATTTTTAAGAAGGTTCAAGTAAGAGTTAAATGTTACCTCTGATTCAACCAAAATACATCTCTATGTTTTACATTGATTCTTTTATTTTTTTTTGTCTTGACTGAAATAAGTCTTGACTGAGAAGAGTAAATTTAATCTGTTGCCAAACCCCTTCAGAAATTCCCCTAAATAGATAAATTGTATTAAGAGGGGAGGCATCTAAAAAATGCAAAGGAAAGGGCTTGCAGAAATGACCAACAGCCAGGTTTAGATTGACCACACCCTATAGATTTTTAAATGGCCTTCTGGAAACTCTTGCCACACCTAATAATCAGTAAATAGATAGAACTGGTGGTCTGGAATTCCTTTCCCCTTGCAGCCCCCACCCGAAACTTCCCCTCTCATCCTGAGTTAGGAAGTGCACATAGACCCTCAGACAAAGGAATCCCACACCCCTTGTATGGAGCACTACTGGGGCATATAAGCTATAATAAGCTAACCGGACCGAGCTTGTACACTGGCCTAATAAACTCTGCTTCCTCTATCAAAGTTGTCTGAGCATCCAAATTTTCCTTTGTCTGGAGTCGCTTCCTGCAACAGATTCTGGAGATATGCTTTCTTGCACTATTTATAACTTCATAAATTTAATTCTAGATGGTAACATCCAGACAGAGCATTATCTACAATTTATGCCAATTTATATAGAATATCTTTTAATGGGAGACAGATGCAGCTAGATAAAAATTTTGGAAATTCTTTGGCACTGAAAGAGAGGCTCTTTTTGGCTTAGGGAGTGGTAGAGCCAGAATCCAAATAAATTAGACTGTATAGATGACTTTTCCAGCTTGCTTAATCTTTTACTTTCTTTTCTACCCTTTAAACTTTCATTCTCCTTCCTTTGCTCATTTTCCTCCAAGTATTTATGAAACGCTTATGTTAGTAAAGACTATACTCACCCTCATCATTATTCTTTACATGAATAATCTCAGCATTCTCAAACACACAACCTTCTACTTGCCTCTTACATGATATTGAAGAGCAAATCTGTGTGGGATCATTCTCAAGGAGTTCAAACAAAATTTTTAATAGCCTCTTTACCTTACATGGGAGTTTCAACCCCTTTTCAAAATTAAAATGTTCAAACTCAACTTGTCATTTTTTTCTCTCTATTTTACAACATAATGCTCTCACTTTAAAGAGACAGATCTAAGTTTGAGTTCTGACTCTGCTACTTTAGTCCTTTTATGGATTTTTCTATGCTTTCAAATTTTTATAAAAAAGGGAAATAATATCTATATTATGGTATTGTTTAAATATGAGATCTTATTTTGAATGGGTCAAAATGGAGATTAAATAAATGATTGTTATTGTTATTATGATCAGTAGTAATACTGTTATTATTGTTAATAGCCTCAAAATTCACTCAGATAGGTGAGTAGAAAACTATTGTGTTCTCATAGATTTCTCCAATACTCATCTTAACAAATAAATCTTTCATGAAATAGTATTGACTCTCTCCCTTGACATACTGCTTATTAGGGATCAACAGAAATCAAGATTTGAGATATATATACACATAAAGCCATTAATTAGGAAGATAATATAAATATAGATGAAAATATTGTCTTGTGTGTCATATGAGACTCTTTATTAACTGATCTCAGTAGACGTACCACTCCAGGCTCATTTCTTTCTATAAATGTCAGGAGTTTTTTTAGATTAGCGTAACTAAAACCATTTGCTAAAAAGACTCCATATGACATATGATACTTTCTTTATTATGAAATACTTTCCAATATCCTCTTATGGCACTTATACTACTCTATTACATATTTATTTACATATATTTATATCTGCTAGACAGTGAGCTCCTTGAGTACAAAAACCATGTATTTTTTGCCAGTGTAATTTCAAAACCTTAGTACAGTTCCTGGGCATTAGCTATAATTAATGTCTGTTGAGGCTTTTTTTTTCTTCTGTATCACTAATTCATGGCCAGAGTGTTCTTATATAGTATTAAATAGATCTTGTTCCAAAACAATTGATTTGCCAATGGGAATATATAAAGCAAGACTAAAGAACAGAAATCTGAAAATAAAAAAGTAGAACTCCTTTCATACTTTGGATATTATTTTTACCAATTCACATTTAATGTTTATTGAAAACCTTGGATATTTCTTGAGGTAAAAAGAAATATACCTTTTGGGATCACATTCTAAAAGTGTCAAAAGACCTGGAGGAGACAATTCTATAATCATCTAGTAACTATAATGACAAAGTAGAGAAACAAATCAATCAGAAAGAAAAAATTTTAAATTATTTATATATGAGATTTTGATGCTCAAAAATACACAATTAAAGTTCAAACATAAGTGTATATGAAAACTTTTAATGGTTTTACATCAGCAGATTGACTATTTAATGTTTTACTTTGAAAACTATATGTAAAATCAACATTTAACACATTAAGAAAATAAAATTTATGTGAGTAGCAATAAAAATCAATAATAATTTATTATGCTAAGATCAGTGACCAAGAAAAGGTATATTAAGTAAAATCTTACCTAATGCTATATATAATTTCACTAATGATTTTGAATGTTTAATTTAAAATTGTAATGGGCAGTATAAATAAGACACATTATAATTATAATCAATTTAAAACAATTTATTACTGCTCTTTTCATTTTTTATCTTCTGTAAGAACTGTTCAAGTTTACATTTTACTTAAAGCAGTTTCATGTTTATAGAGCACCATACAAAACATTATATAGAGAATTTGTAGATGTTCTGTTTAAAAACCATCACTGTGGAACTACAAAAGCTGGACAGATAAAGAAAAAATATATATTTAAAAACCTGTATGAAAGCATCAGAGGGTTACTAAATCTACATGGGCTTAATGGAGAGAAGAGACAAGTTTTCAGAAATATAATTTTGATGGCAGCAAAAAAAGAGATCAGTGTTTTTCCAGGACATCTCTTATTGCATTTTTGATCCTTACTAAACCAGAAATTATTTAATAAATTCAGGAGAAGTAAGGAAGTGTATACCTGCACTAGTATAGACCCACGTTCTAAGCATCTCTATTACTATTTCTCAGCTAAGCTGTATGAAACTCCAGACATCATCTGCCATCAGAAAAACTGGATTCTTAGGCTTGCCTTAAACATCCAAAAAGAATTTTTGAAGAGAGAATTTCATACACTGGCATGGAACAGTGTAAGGCAGGAGTGTAAGTACCGGAAGGTAGCCAGACAGGAACCAGACCACACAGCAGGAGGTGAGTGGCCAGCGAACGAGCAAAGCTTCATCTGTATTTGCAGCCGTCACCCAGTGCAAGCATCACCACCTCAGCTCCACCTCAGATCATCAGGCATTAGATTCTGATCGGAGCATCAGTTCCTGGTGCCAAAAAGGTTGGGGACCACTGGCTAAAGTGCTTTCTATTATTAATTCTATTGTACAGATGGTGTGACTATATATTAATATGTTGCGCCTGCTTTTCTCCTATGACTTACTATTTCTTCAAAATGCTTCAGTTGCAACCACCATTCAGAGTACATCTACAACTCAAGAAACACGGTGATTCTAATCCTAGTGTGTCAGAATGGGAAACTGATTTTACAATTAGGTCACTCCAGACATGAACCTGAAAAATCAGACAAACGCAAGAATCATGTAATGAAGAATCACACAGTCATATGGAGGGCTTCCCGAAGCTTCTCAAATGAACAAGTTTATAAATCGTTATGATTGTTGAATGTCTTTTGCAGGTTGTCTCACTGCATTTTTTACACATAACTGTTACATAAGAATATTTTAATAAATATTTTATCTTGGTTAGTCACATGAAAAAGCCAGGTGATTATGCCAATCACATAGAATTATGACTATATGAGCCAACAACTCGACTCTTGACTCTTTATATTTATAAATCTTTATCTTTATATTTATAAATACTCTTTAAATAATGAATACAATAAAATTTAAGGAAAATACTTGGTAAACTGATAGTAGAGGAAACGCCATCTGAGAAAGCTCACCTGAAATCTGTTAACCGATTAAAACTTTGGAAACAGCGTATTCTAGACCCAAATATAATTTTCCCCAAGATTTACACACCACCTCCTAATCAGGGAATCAAACTAAATCAGGTTGATCATAATAGGATACACTCCTGGGACTAGCCACTACCAAATAAAACCAAAATAAAACATGGGAAAGTAATCAATAAGATTGTGTCACAACAGTTATGTTGGAAATAGCTATTCCACAACTTTAATATCCTTTGCATTAGTTTTGGGGTAGAGTTTTTTTTTTTTAATTTAACATGTTATATGTCTTCTAACAATAATTATTCTAAACAATTTAATACATCCAATACATATGAAACAATTTAACGTTAAATCAAGCTCATTTTTTTAGCAATTTCAATTGTGGGTGTATGTGCATGCACATTCAGAAAGACAGGACATAGTTCACTTATTGAAATATTATTTAATAAATTAGACAGTCATTACTGAAAAAAACTCTATTATTTGGTCCATATTAACATTCACAAGCATTCCATTTCCTTAACAATTTGAGCTCATTATTGACTATTATGTCAATTTTATAACAGTTGAATTGAACCATTATATGTCCTTTGATGAATAATAGATATTCTAAAATCTTTCTCATTTTTATAAATTTAACTAAAAATTATTTCAAATTATTACAGAGATCATTTAAATGTTATATATATATTTAAAATGATAGAGTATCTGAAACATGGCACTTAATATTTTATACTCAGTATAAGGTCATGCATTTTTATGATCTGCAATTAATTTTAAAATAAATACCACTATACACTTAAAAGAGTCACACCATAAAGAAACAAGAGGTAAGGAGCAGATCAAATATATCTTTCTTTGAAATATAGAAAAATGTTATATATCTAGCCTTGCTTTTAGTCTTAATTGTAAAATTTTGTCAAATACAAAAGGAAAAGTCATCTAAGTGACAAAATTTTAATTTTTAAAAATCTGAGTATCAGATTTGCTATTCAAATAAAAGATTTCTTGACTTTTTTATGTTTTTATTAAAATAATTAACCAAAAAATGGAATCAACATATTTTTAATTACAAATAATCACAAAAAAAGATCAAATCCAAGTACACCATAACAAGAAAATTATAATTTGGCAATAATTTTTGGTGTTTGGGAACAAATCAGTAGAGGATTATTAAAGAAAAAAATCTACTCTCTGTAGTTAAAACCTGCCCAGATTTATTATACAATTGTGGGAAGAGTTGACAATTTTCTTAATTGAGAGCTTTTGGTTAGAATAAAAATAGAAACGCATTAATGCTTAAAATTTTCCAGAGAAATACTATTGTTAGCAATAATTGTATTGCTGCCAAGATGTGGATGGTGTGAGTCATCTTGTGTAATGACTGATGTATTCCTTTGGCAGTCATATACCATCCAGCCTGAACATGTAAGCACTGAAGTCCTTAGCAGTGGCAGCTGTGTTTGTGTATAGAAGCTGAGAGGTATGATTCAGGCAATTGGAAACAGACCTAATCAATGCTAGGATCTTTTTCTTTATGACATAGGCTTTCAGATTTTGTAGAATGAAGTTCAACTCAAAGATACATTTTAAGTATGTATTATCTTTCTACTTATTTAAAAATAAGTACATAAA
This sequence comes from Cynopterus sphinx, assembly GCA_030015415.1. NCBI lineage: Eukaryota > Metazoa > Chordata > Mammalia > Chiroptera > Pteropodidae > Cynopterus > Cynopterus sphinx. Next base: position 16,555,561 of record CM057380.1, read on the forward strand.
AACTAGTCAAAGACCATACTGGCAGCAAAAAAGACAACCTAACACCATAAATTGTCTCCTTTGTAGAAATATAAAGCTCTTATAAAACCACTATATTTTACTCTACAACTTAGCTAAATATGAAGAAAAATAACACAAAAGTGATATATAAAAGGACAAGTTCAATGTTTTAGAAAATCATAGTTTATCATATATATTTTAATCTTTTAGACTCTGTGGCAAATTTAGAAAGGCCTTTGCAAATAAGACTGTGATATATATTTGAAGCAGGAGAATAATATTGGTTTTTAGTTTGAAGCAAACATCACTAAATTATTTCTTTCATATATACATATTCATCTTTTAAAATCTGAAAGGAGCTTATAAAGACACTATTAAGAAAATATTTTAAATTCAAAATATTGTTTCAAAATAAAATATAAACAATTGAGACAAATATCAGAAAAAGTAATCTAAGAATATATAAGATTGTAAATTTTATCTGAGTCTTGATGGAAAGCTTTTAATAAAAGTTGGCTTTCTTCTTCAATATTTAGTCCAAAAACAAATGCAACTCAAAATTTTTCTTGTGATATTAATTAGCTTTGACAAGAAATAAATTACACACACACAACCAGTAAGAAGTTTTAGGGTAGCAAAATCAATAGTTTAACACTCACTTTTAGAGTATCTGTGTACTTAGTTTATTCATAGTACTTGGTCCTCACAAATAATTATATAAAAAAGAAATAAAACTTCATAGTTAAAAATATTTAAATGATATAAAGTTGAGAAAATTAAAAGAAATAGATTTGAAACACTCCTACAAAAGTTAGCAATAATTAAATTAAAACTGAAAGAGATAGTCATTTAAAGAGAAGAATCCAAATTATTAATCAAAAATGGCTTCAGACTAAATATCATCATATTTCATACATAATGTAATATATTTGCTGAATGCCTATGAGTTAATAATTTACTTGTGTTAGTCTTCAATTATCTGCTGTGAAATGGAGTAATAGACTCTTCTTTCTTTCTTCTCACGATGCTTTAGTGCACTGGTTCTCAAATTTTCCCATATATCAAAATCACCTACATGGCTTATTGAAGGACAGATTTCTGGCTACCACACTGAGTGATTCTGATTCACAAGTTCTGGGTGGGCCTATATTTCTAACAAGTTCTCAGAGGTCAGTGATGCTCTTGCTCAGGCAATTACATTTCAGAGCCACCACTTTAGAGTAATGATTAAAACTTCATTTGGAATGAAATTTGAAAAGAAAGTGATGGAGGGAGGGGGCATTTCAAAGCAAAACAGGAGCCAACTCAAATCTCACTGGCTTAAGGTAGAACAACTTGATCAGCAAAGTAAAGTCTTATTGGATTATAAACCAGAATATAAAATAAATATGGATGAGTTCATACTTATGTGAATGTTTGAACAAGTAGATAATTGGAGGAAAATAGCCAGATCTCCTTTGTAGAATTCCAAATAATTTTTATGCCTACTCTGCCCTCAAGGAGATAAAAAGTAATTCCTCATCCTTAAGTGTGGGCTACACATAGTGATTTTCTTCCGAAGAATAGAGCATGAAAAAGAGGTAAAAAGTGTAACTTTAGAATGGGAAAAGCTGACAAACACTATCTCACCCTTCAGCCAAGTGATCAACAGTTAACATCAAAAGTGATGTCATTTTGACAGTATGTACCCTTGATATTATGTGATGAAAATGAAACTTTACCTCTGTGATCTTCCTCCAAAAACTCATGAGAACAAAATCAGACAAATTTAAGACAAAAGACATTCTAAAAATATCTGATGATTCAAAGCTGTTAAGATTAAGATTGAGGAAGGTCATAGTCAAGAAGAACTTAAGGAGAAATGAAGCCTAAATGTGAACATGATATCTTGAATAAGATTTTGAGCACAGAAAGGACATTAAGCAAAAACTAAGGATATCTGAACAAAATATAGACTTTTATAATGTATCCATAATGGTTAATTAATTGTGACAAATGTATCATATCAATATTAACTAACATATAAACAATAAAGGAAACTGGATGTGAAGTATTTACAAACTCAGTGTTATCTTCACAACTTCACTGTACATCTAAAGTTATTATCAAATAAAAAGTTTGTGGCAAAAAAAAGAGCAGTGAGGATGAAAATGGTTAAGAAACTGGGAGACTGGGAGATACAGACTACCATGTTATCTTCTATAGTCTTTTTGGTTCTGAAGAGAGTTTCCAGTGAGGGAGCCTCATTTATTTTTGTGGGTTTTTAGTTGTTTTCCCAAATCCATTTCCCTTTCACCTGAGAACTACCCTAGTTTTCCCTTAGGTAGTCAAACCTTCCCAATTGAACCCATATTTTTTCAAGAAACTGACACCCCTTGGTTCAAGGAGTGAGCCTGATGTGGCTAATATGGCTGAAGTCTAAGATAATGAGCTGGATTTGATCTTCAGAGTCACAAATATTGACAGGTATAGGATCTAATTAAAACAGTCAGTCTGAATAAGACCAGCACAAGAGGTTTCTGGATGGGAGGTGGGGTGAAACCTACTGAATACTATGGTTCACAGATATGACATCTGGAATCACTGTTGAAAATCCCAACACAATGAGGTCTAGCTATCCAGCTATTGGATTAAGCTGACACTACTGAAGGAAGGAAGGAGAGAAGGAAGAAGAAGAGAAGGAGAGAAGGAGGGAAGATGAAAAGGAGACAAGGGAGGAAGGGAGTGAGGGAGAAAAGAAAGAGAGGCAGGTAAGGAGGGGTTAGGGAGGGCAGGTGAGCAATAAAGAGGACAGTAATAACAGCAACAACAATAAAAGGTTATGATAATATTATTGAATTTCATAGACCAAACCAACTCAGAAGAAGCCATTCTATCTCCCGACTCGCAATTACCTAGACTAAGTCCTCCTTATTGTTTAAGTAAATTGAGTTAGAATTTTTGTTACTTGCAACTGAAAACACTGTAATTTAAAAAAATAAAAACTTAAAAGGTATTCTGCAATAAAGATATCAACTGAACATATTTTAATATATATAATTTGAAATAGATTTTTAAAGAACAGGTGATATAGCATTTAACTAATCTGTAAAATATACAAATCTATTAAATTAAAAATCTACAAATCTAAAATTTCAGCTACACTGGAATGTGGAAATAAGTTTACCATAATTTTGTGATTGTTATCAGATTCTATTTTCTCTGCTTCAAATAAATATGTATTAGACTTCATATTTCATTTGCTCTTTAATTTTTAGGCACAAAATTTCAAACCTTTGCATTGACCTATTAACTATTAAACTATGTTAAATGTATGAAATGTCTTATATTTAATATAATAATATTAAATTTTAACAAAATTTGAAAGTTACAAGTACACAGTACTTTGATTAGACATTTATATAGTTTATGAAATGATCTCCCTGGTCACTCTATCTTCCTTCTGGCTATGCACCTAGCCATTACATCACTGCCGACTGCATTCCCTATGGGTGGTCCCCATCCCCATGACCATCTATCAACTGCTAATTTGCACTTCTTTAACTCTTTAACTCCCAGTCCCCCAATCCTCCTCCCCTCTAGCTGTCACCAGATTGTTCTCTATATTTGTGAGTCTGTTTTTGACTAGTTTGTTCTTTTTGTTCCTTAGATTCTGCATATAAGTGAAATCATATGGTATTTATCTTTCTCTGTATGACTTATTTAAATGTTGTGATATTTTAATAATAGTTACATAATTTATACAAAAGTGACCAAATGGTTCACAAAATTAATTTGTAAAGATAACCAAACCGTATTTAAAATGGAAGATATTTCAATTAGCATCTGGATTCAGATACTATGGGAAGGCTTAGTATTAAGGACTAGCAAGGACAACACGACAGCAGAAGATTTGGCAGAGTGCCTAAGATGATATATTGAATAATTCGACTTTTTCTGTTGTGATAAAATATCATTTTGGCAGGTATCATTAACTGAGGATGTTTCAGGGAGGCCTAAGATGGCTTGGAGACCTTGGGAAGCAGAACATGGATGCAAAATCAGCCCCCAGTGACAATCATCGATTTAATTAAACTTCAGGTAAAAAGTGTCCATCAACTAAAGTACAATAATAGCTAAATGAAATCAAAGGAAAATATGCTGAAATAAACACTTGAGTTCATGCAGGATACTACCAAACACCTTTCTCTGAAAAACTTTTGAAAAAATAAAATGATGTTGAATCCCGAGGCTTGTTTGAAAATGTATGCTTTGCTCACACCTTCACTTAGACGAAAGCAAGAAACAAGCAATGCTGGATGTACTTCTCTCTCCAGTGTAAGGTTTGGAATTAGATGTGGCTATTTTGTGTGATTTCCTCAGTCTCAGTGCTTTGAGAGACATATCTGTTACTTTCATCAGGAGAGCTAGGCAGTTTATCAGTGGCTGGCACAGAGATATATGTCATGATTTACAGGGTTCTGATGCTCTAGAGAATTCTTTGTCTCTCTGTATTGAGCTCATGTTGGGAACTGTAAAGAAGCAAAATGATATAGCCATTCATTTTTCACTTCATTTTCTTGCTTCAATTCAGATTCCAACATCCCAATAAGTAGAGGCTGACAACTCTGACAAGCGTTTCAAGCATTTTGCAATGTCGGCAAAGTTCAATAGTGTGTCTCGTAGGGATGACATTGGCTTTGGGTATCACCTTTTACCTTTGGACTGAACTGAGACACTAATAAAAGGAGATAAAAGCTTAATGCATTATCCCACTTTACAGTCTCAAATAGCTAAAACATTTCATAACAAAGCTTTATTTTGGCTGTTTTTATAATGACTCAATTTATGCAGCCAAGAAATTCAGTGCACTTCAGTTTAATTCTCTCACCAAAAATATTATAAAAAGCAATGCTTGATAAATTAGTTACCACTTAATCTTGAAGTCTTAATTATCAAATTCTTTAGTGTCACTTCTGAGAGTGATGAGGCTTTGCCATTTCTTATTTAGTCTCCATTACCATGATATATTTTGTGAAATAAATAAGAATTTAAGCTGTATATATTACTTTATTAATTTGCATGTTTTCTTACATATGTAGATTGTATACTTGTTTAGGATATTAAAACATATCAGTCAAATATAACTAACAGCTACAAGGGAATGAATAGCTATTTATTTTACTTTAAGTAGTTCCATTTGTCACATTAGTTAGCTTTAGACTCCCCTGGTTAGATACAATGCCTAAATATGTTTTTCTTCAACAATTTCTTTTAAATACAAAACTGTTGGTTAATTTTTAATACTAGGAGTAATGTGATAAAAGATGTTATAAAAAAAAACAACTGCTTTCATATTTTCATAAGTTGCAGCAGCCAGCATATTACAATGACATGCATGTGTCTAATCGAAGAGAACCTTGCTGACTACTGAAGTTTTCAAGTTTTTGTAGAATATTCTAGGCATTAGTTTCTTCATGGTTGTGTTTTTTTTTTCCCTTATTCTATCATTTGGTGGCATTTCAGTGAAGGAACATGTCATTTTCACTAATTTTTCAAATATTAAAAAGGTTTACAAATGCTACTTTTCTTCTTCTTCTATGACTTTTCCTCTGCCCAGATATACCAACTCCCTCTCAATCTTCACAGACAGAATCCTCCTTATATTTGCACACATGGGTACATATGTATGTGCTAATATGCTCTATCTCAGTGGTGTGTTTTTCTTTGTCCTTATAGTCATGGCCTAAAGGGACAAGACCTCTGGTCTGCTTTCTTTTTGTTCGTTTTTTTTTTTTCTTTCCTGAAGAAAATTTATGTCTTCCTTTTGCTGATTATATTATGCTTAATGTATGTAAGTTGCTTCCAGGAAAAATTTAAATGTAGGCAGTTTGTTTGGAAATGGGGTGGAACTTCAGAGCACTTAATTTTTTGAGTGTTCTCAGATTGTTGTTACTGGCCTGTGCTTGGATTTTTAAATTCAGATCGTGCACTTATTTAAATAGCTCTAAACAACATCCAGACCGCAAACTGAGTGTTTGACCTTAAGGCTAATAGAAACTTATTTTTCTTTTGAGAAAGAACTAAAACCTCCACAGAAGCCACTCTCAGCATCTCTATTTAGATCATAAATTGTGCAGACTCTGCGCTCCCAGTGATCATGTTGACCTATGAGTGGCACTCACTCCCATTTCATGGACAGATGACCTTTCTGCTCAGGCCTTAGTGGGAAAAACCTGATAGCTTTCTGACCTTGCTTGCTCCAAGGACCATCCATCTTTGGCTGCTCTGAAAGATACTACATTGCCTAAAGCCCATCAGGATTTAGTTCTGCCCAAGTTGGATGTAGATAAAGTATCTAGTAACTAACATTATGACCAGATTCTAAGTACGTAAAAGTGCTTACAACAACTTAATAAAGAGTGCTTGCTTCCATTTTAGCTTTGGCTCCACCATTCAAGTTTTGCCCCATCAATGTGCTGTGATTATATAACAAACCAATCTGAATTTGCCTTGAAAATTGAACTGAGAGATTTGTCCAAGAAACTCTGTGTGTTTGATGGTCCATGAGTGCCCTCCACAGGGTGCAAAGCAGATTTTTTTTTATTGTTGTCTCTGCTTAATTTTCTTGAGTGTTCTGTCTCGGATCATTTCTGTATTAGAGAAAATTCATAAAGGCTTGCAAAGAAATTAAATTTCTTGATCTTATTTAGTGAAGGTTTGATCATTTAAGTTAGGAAGCAAAATGTCAATGCCAGACTAACCCTCACTCCCACTGTACATCATCCTGCTGCATCCAATTGCTTGATAAGGAGATTCTGAAAAATGTTACTCTGCTTCTTAAACAACAGGTAATAGATTTTTAATAGTTTTTTTGAGCTGTTCTTTCTGTAGGAAATTGAGTTAAGAGCGCAAATGTTGGCAATTATTCTTGTAGTCGGTGGCATTTGTTTGGAACTAGTACTTAATTAATCTACTGTAGCATCTATACTTTTCTAGACCCCTGCTTAGCATAAACGTCCTCCTGATTCTTCAAAGGACTATTGTGGGACACAATTTAACTAAGGGACAGCAAAGATCAAGCTACATCCATATTTATTGATTTTATAAGCTAATAATTTGAGATAGCTAGAAAAAAATCATTGTGCATTGCTAGAAGAAATAGAAGAAATAAATAGCATTCATATTAGAGGGTAATTCCTTTTGAACAAATAATTATTGTTCTATCCATTCCTTTAGAGTCGATCCTGAAGAGAAAATCAGGCAAACCAAAATGAAGGAAACCTAATGTTTTGATTAAAAAATGGCTCTGTCAACTTAACCACTGAAAACGTATTGTCTTAAGGACAGATGCTGAATAATAACAACGTATTTCTCTAAATAGTAAAGGAAAGGAAGACTTGCTGGCAACACAAGTGCCAGGCCATGTTTGACATGAGACAGCCCAGGAAGCCTCCACCCTCTCTAGCATTGGCCCCATCAAGCCTGAGGAGCAGCAGTGCTGAGGTTCTTATGGGCTTAGGGTTGCTCCCTGAACCCTTGACCAGGGCTGCTCCTTTCACAATGAAAGCCATAAATGCCACACAGGTGCCTGGAGTGAGATGGGCAATATGCCCCTGCTTTGGTAAGACATACATACAAAATATTTAGTTAGCCATAAATTTCATTTTCTAATTATGGGGAAAAAAACTGAGTAAAAGACAAAAATAAGAAGGCTGATTAGTGAAATGAGCTTAGTGAAATGAGCTCTGCTGCAACCAAGACACCATTTGGAACATCTTCAAAAAGACAACTTGAGGATGTGTTTTAGTTGACTTCACAGTGACTGACAGAATTAACCTATAAAGTAATTTTAGGAAATTTGGGTTGGTTAGCTGTGTCTCACAAATATGTTTAATAAACACAGCACATTTACAAGCTCTAGGAGCCCAGGCTTCTTTTTCTTGCAGCTACACCATCTGGAACAGGCGGTTTTCAAGGTTACCACAGGTGGGGTGGAAAGCGTGAAAAACATTGCAGGATAATTTTTGAAAACAAGGACTGGAAGTGACTTAACACACTTCTGCTCACAAACTATTGGCCAAAACTCAGCCGGTAGCATCCCATCATGATTGCAGGTGGCAGGGGTGGAAGGATGATCTGATAAATGTCTTTTTGTGTCTCTGGGAGGAAGAAATGGTCTGGTGACTATGTAACTTTGCCCCTATCTCACCTTCTTCTATAGAATAAATATCTAAGCACATTGCCTTCACTTTGGGCTCATTTTCCTAGTGTTATACAAATCATCATTGCTTTTTTGGCACAGTTGTTTTTGCTTTACTTTCAATATTTTACAATGCAAGCACTTAAATTTAACAATTGACTACTTTTCCTTTATCTTATTTCAAAACCCTTTATCTCGTAGGTTTAAGTGTTTTTAGGTTATTTCCAAAGAAATAAAGATCTGGGAAAAGCTGTTAAAGTTCACTTTGTGACACTTCACTAAATTTAGGTAGAAGAGTTAAGAAGAAGCCCTTTAGAGTACTTACTGGGAATTAAACACTCAGACCTTTACTCTAATTTTATAATAATGAGATAAAGCAAAAGAAATTCTTGTCAATTTAATAGGAGAGTCATCATCAGAGAGAATTCTATTGGCTTGGAGTTTTGCAGTAAGGCATGTTTATTACTCGATTAAATATTAATATGATTAGAAGTCATGATCTTTGGTAAAATCCCATTAGTAACCCACAGTGAAGTAAAAACTTCAGTATTATTTGTAATGTGTTTAGAATTATATAACTAAAGGCTCAAAAGTAAAGACTTGAGTTTCTTTCCATTTAGAAGCCATGGACCAGAGGCTGCCATGATACAGTGCCAGAGTCAAGGGGAGATTTAATATGCAAGATATGAAAAAGGAAAAGTTTTATTCTTCTGACAGCCTAGACAGTACAAAACCATATTTCAAATCTAAGAAGATCAAATTAAAGTTAAGTAAGTACATGTGTCTGTGTTAACCAATCAATCATTATGATTCTACAGAATAATTAGGTAGAGTTGAATTGTAGCCCATCATAAACTGGTGATTAAATAGCAGGAAGGGAAATTCAAAGACCTGGTTCTATTAATAACTCACCATGTGAATACAGGTAAATGGCTAAGATTCTTGGTCCCTCCATTTCTCTATGTGTAGCATCAGAATAATACCTACCCGATCTTCAAAGTTTTAGAATATTTTAATAAAGAAAGCCACTTAAACTGAGTAAAGATTCAAGTAGGAAATACGGGAAAGATCAGTAATAACTAAACAAACAGTGTAAAGACTGCTTGTCCACGGTGTCACTGACATTTTTTATAAATACCAAAATATAAACTTAGCAAAACTGAATTATTAGTTAAAAATATGTTATGCAATTAAAAGGCAAGCTGCCAAGTTAGGTCAAGTTTCTAGCTCAATGTTTATACCGTAGCAGCACTTAGCGATCCATTTCAATTGCTATTGTTAAAAATGTCTCTAATCTATAATATGTTCAGGCCACTTCTTTTTTTAATGAACTTTTCTACTTGAAAAATTATCATTTGAATTCCTTTATGAGAGATTTCTCTCTTGATATCTTAATAGGATGTATTTTCTAATGAGATTGCTAGAATCCAGAATTACATATTAATTCTTTAAACCTAGTTTTACTTATTATGGTCTAAGGTCAAGACATCCAGAAGATTACATCGCTCATAATTTAAAGTCAGACACCTCTTAAAACCTATTACATATATAATTTTCATTTTTTTCTTTTATTTATTATTTATTTATTTATCTATTTTGCTTCAAAGGCTTAAATAAAAAGCACTGTGAAAAATAATACCTCTTTTTTTAGTTGTATTTTGAATTGAATGAATATGAATAAACTTGGAATGATATTGTTTCTTGATAAATAAGATAAAACTTCACTACTGGTGTCCCTACAAAGAATCTAGGGATTTCAATGAACAAGATAAGACTCTGCGTTAAAACAAGATATAATTCAATTAAAACTGACACATCTTCCTAAATTGCATAAGGAAATACTGCATGTCACACAGAAACTCTGTATCACACATATACCATGAAGGAGTAATTTATTTCAGATCTTTTCACGTGCTGCTCTTTCAAAGGGGATTCATGACTCCATACAGGATCTCACTGACAATCCAAAAGACCTCTCGCTTACGTGTATCCATAACACAGGCACCCACTGTGCGAATTTCTCCACAAACCCGGCATTTATGTGTGAACTACACACACTCCGAACTGAAGACAACAGGATATTTGTTGCACTTGGTTTCCAGGGTAACGACACTTTATAGGATCCCCACTTAGCCTGCTCTATGCGAAGCTGCTTTAGAATTGCCTTCAAAGGGCCCTTGTCTCCATCTGTAAGCCGAAGGTAAAATGCTGTGATGGCAGCTGCTAATGAGCTGCCTGGCCTCCATCAGGGCAGCCTAAATTTATTTCTGCTGTCCCCCTAGGGAACCGTCAAGCTGGAATATGAGTGAGAGGAGAAGAAATGATTGCTTCGTCCCAGGAGCATGGCAGTCTCTCTAACACACTTGCTAATTTGATAGTTACAATAAAGGATGGATAGTTAAGGGGGAAAATCCGTGTACTTTTGCTGGTACTATCATGTCAGCTAAGTGTTTGCTTCCTAACTTTTCCAGTGGCAGCACCTCCCTGCCACACTCCCTGTATGTGCCTGTGACTTTGTATTGTCAGCGGTGCTTATTCTTAATTGCAGATTTCACATAGTGTACCCTTTCCAGAAGCCTCTGTTCCTTTGTTCTTAATCTGTCATTGACAATGAAGAATTCTAATAGCAGCTATTGGAAAGATAAAAACATATGTTTGAAATCACTGGTTTAAGACGATTTTTGTTCTGGTAATACTCGTTAATGGGTCACTGCAATAACAGAGCTAATAGCAGGTGTCCTCTGTTCACTGAGTCACACAGCAGGGTCATTACTGTGAAGTAGAGCCACAGTAAGTTAAACTAAGAAGACCTGATTCTGAGGGACAGTTAGATAAATTCCCCTGAGACTGGAGCAAATTGGTGAGTGACAGTATGCTTCCAGTTTCACATTTTGGGGATTGTTGTAGTTCATTTAAAGGTAAGACTGCTGACTAAATTTACAAAAGGTGAGACAATTGGGTATCACTTTAATTGTATCCTCATTTACACATCCGCTACAACTCATCTGACTGGACTTATTGTTTCTTACAGAACAATATGTAATCTGGTTATGTAGGACTTATACCATTCAATTAAGAAAAAAAAGATGGTGAGATTTAGATCACTTAGGCTTTCAGGAGCAATTCACTTCTTAAGGAAGACTTGAAGGAGGCAGCAGAGTATTATTTTATGTGATATAAGATCGTATAGGATGTATGCAGGTAATGTGGGGTCATGTGTGTGTCTCTGTGAGTGTGTGTGTGTATGTGCACGTGCACACTTGTATACAATTTTCTTCAATTCAGAAAGTTATAGTAAAATTATAATAAGAAAAGTATATTTATTTCTAATATAACTGAAAGTAATCCTTATGAAAGCATAGCTAGAGATGGTAGCTAATGAAAATAGCAGACATGGGAATATACCTGAAAACAGATTGAAAGATGAATGAAGTGAGAAGCTCTAAAAAATAACAAAAGTCATTTTATGGATAGAAAAGGAAAAAGCTGTGTGTCAAGAGAAAAGAAATGTTCCAAGTGCTATTCTTACATTTTTCCTCTTCCAAACTATGTTTTCTCCAAATGCCAGTATAACAGTGAGAGAAAAAATTGCAAGTTCTCCTTAAACATGGAGTTTAATGAGACACACAACTGAGGACATTACAAAGATGGCAGAACTACTAGTGTCTTCTAAACGAACTTAAACTAATGCTCTAAAGTGAGGTCCTTTCTTATTAAGGTTCTCCAGAGAAATCCTGCAATTTGCCATTGCAAGCTGTAGACCCAGAAAGCCAGTAGTGTAGTTCAGCTCCAAATGCAAAAGCCTGAGGGTGAGGGGGCCAGTGGTATAAATCCTAGTTTAAGGGCAGGAGAAGACTGATGTCCCAGTTCATGCAGGCAGATAGGAAGCAAAAAAGCTAAATTTCTTCTTCTTTCCAGGCCCTCACATAAAATTGCCTATCACCCTGAGTAAGACATTTAAAACTCCTTCCTTTGTCTTTTAAGTGGATAAGATTAAGGATGCACATAAACGGAATTTGGAGAAATGGGGAATACTGATCTCCTAGAAAACTAATGTATAAATATTTGTCATGATTATTCAATGTGAAATAATCAACATTTACCTTCTTTACTCTTCTCTGCCTATCACTCTTTTCTGTATTTCTTCGTCAAATATGTTTACTTTTCTAGACAGAAAATTACTTCTGCCCCCCACCCCTTGGGGTTCCATCATCTTCCTTCTTATCTGAATCCTCTCCTTCATTTAGTTATACTCCCATCCAACAGTGTATAATCTTAGATGACATCAACCATGTACCTATTGACCCAGCTTCTCAAAAGAGAATTAAATTAACAAACAAATAATGTATTTCTAATGTGTGTTCTAAAAGAATCAGAAAAGATGCTCCTTGGTCAAGTCTCTCTGGAGAGGACCATTCAAGAAACTTCTCTGATTGTTTTGCTAAAAAGAGGAGACTGTGGTCAAACACATCTACAGATGTGTATGCATCATGGTGCCATGGGAAATTTTAACAACCACATTAATCACTGACTAGATGTTTGCCATTTAGAAAATTTCTACCATAAGAATATCTGCCCCATGTATCTAGTATTCTTAGAAATCTTAGGACAGTTAAATGGGTCAATTAAACCCATAAATATTCCAAGAAAGGCATGTCTAGAGAATTTGTTTAAAAGTACACTACCTCTGCTGATATTTATGTATATGTTTGTTTGTTTCTATACTGAAACTTATGTAAAGATAAATTTTGATTTGTTGTTGATAGAGAAATAAGAGCCAAAAAAAAAAGCTTGATAATGAGATCTAAAAAGAAATAAAATCAAGAGTATTATGGCATTAAGAAAAATAACATACAGTAAATAATGCTAGCTGTTGAAACGACCCTTTTGTTTTGTTTTGTTTTCCTAAAAATGCCTATATTCAAAGCCAGCTAAGTTTCCAAGAACTGGGGGTGGCCCTGGATTTTTGATATTTTCTCATTTTTCAGAGCAGTCAAGCAATATAAATCAATAAACTGTAGCAAAAATATCTCCAAAGATGAAAAAAAAAATTGGCTGTGAAAGCCTTATCTGCAGACTTTCAAGCTGATTAGCATATTTATGGTTGTGACTGGATGACTTTCCTTCCTTCTGGAGATTATGAGAATCCCTAGTGGCCCCGTTACTTTTTCTCTATCCTCCAACTCAAGGCCTTCATTATCTTAGTCTGTCTCCACTTCAAGTGGTAGCTCTAAGATCTAAATTCAGCCTATAGATTCATTTGTGTGCTTGGTGATTTAGCAAACAAAACAATTTTATACATTGAGAAACTTTATTATAAAAGTTCAGTTTCCAGCTACTTTTGAAACAACTCAAGAAGGTATGGCAATACTAAATCTGCTAGAAATGAGAACCAGCTTCCTCCATAGACCAAAACTTTACTTTCTAATTCAACAAAATCCCCATCTCTACCTCTCATTCAATACCTGTCCCAGTTCTGCAGTTTGAGTCACCTGAACAGCTTCCTAAAGCATTTCAATTTGGGATTTTTAAACTTCTTGACCCTCTATTTTCTCCAGCTTGTAGATTAATAAACTTAATTTTCACTTTTTAAATATTTTGTATATCTGTACTATAGGCCAATATTTTATCACTTAAAATTTACTTTAGTTCTTTAAAAATCTATGTTAAGCTTGATAGGTATTTGGGAAAGCACCTAAAAATGTTACTGGTTAAGTAACCATACTATATTTGTAAAATGATGAAGTTTTATGGGGGTTGGTCCTTTTAGTTAACTGATTTTTAAATGTAAAAATAGCTGAAATGAATACATGGGAATTAAAGGAAAGTAGTAAAATCAAGGTCAGGGAAAATCAATGAAGCAACCAATAAAAACTAAGGGAAAAATGCCTTAGTCTTGTGTCACAAGGGACTTGTTTAATTTTTTTTTTTTACATTTCTCAGAGAATGATGAAATAAAAGCATTGCTCTAAATTGCTTTAAAAATATATGTCAGTTTGCTAATGAGAAAAGATCAAATGTGTCAACAAATGCTCCTGGTTCTATGTTGTTTAGTCCTTGATACCAAAAGACTTGTAGAAAGTCAAAAAAGCATTAGAAAATGAGTGCCCTATGAGCACAGCTCTCTGCTCTCTCACTGTCCTCACGTGGCTGCATGAGAGAGAAAGAAAGTAAACCTTCACCTGTCTCTTCTCATAAGGGCACTGTTCCCATTATGAGGGCTTCATTCTCAGGACCTAATTGCCTTCCAAAGGCTCCATTTCTGAATACTGTTACACTGGTGTTTGGTAGTGGGGTTTCAATACATGGATTTTGGGGAGACACAAGTATGCCATCCAAAACGTTGAGTAAAAGGACATTTACATTTAACATTTTGATAGTTACTGAAAAATTACCTTCTTAGCATATTATGTCTATTTCCACATCCATAAATGATAGAACATGGAATACATACTTATTAATATTTTATTTATCAGGAAGTTCTGACCTCAGTTTTTACTTTCTTAAGGGGGCCTAAATTTACCATCTTTACCAAATCTAATACCTCCCATTAGTTATGTCTTGAAAGTCTGCTTGTCTTTTCAGGACTTAACTTGGTCACAGTTGTACATTTATTCCTGAGACCATTTTATCATGTCTCCTCAGCTAAACCCTAAGCTTTATAAGCATAAAGGGATATTTTTCCTTGTTTGTTTTTTTCTTTATTGTTTTCGAATCCCCAAGACCTCATACAGTATTCAAAATATATTTGCTTAATAAATTCCTTTTATTGAATAAATAAATATATTGCTAATTCCTTAATTATTGCTAATGTTGCCTAGCTTTGACTTCGGTCATCATTTTGGATGTTCTCTAATTTTTCTGCACTTTACTTTGGAATCTTTTTTTTTTCAAGGTCCAGTTTATTGTCCAACTTGAGTAATTCATGATGAGTTGACATTAATGTAGGCACGGAACATTAACCATTGAGGTACAGTTTAGAAACTTTTATGTTGTTTTCATAGCTAGAGATTTTTAAGACCTTAATTTGAAGTATAACAATAGCAAAGAGTTGCCTCCATATGTGGCCTGCACACAATTAATTCTACCTCTGAGAGTATGAGTTGAAATATTTTTTGATACCCATCATATGGAATTGGGCATCAGGTTCTGGACCTGCCATGATTTCAGTCTTGCAAAAGGTACAAATTCTGCCTGGAATCTTCATATTAAAAGGCAGTAAGGATATTGTCTCAAATCATTTTGGAAATTAGACAGGATATAAATTAAGGAAATAACAAGTTTAAAAAATGTTAATTCATTTGGTGAATTCCAACATGCACAGAGTAAAAAGGGAATTATTTGTGTTCTTGTAGATACCATGCCATCAATGAAGCTTGATATTTATAACAATTTTAGAAACTCAGTGTTAATTTTCATTGGACTTAGAAGGGTTTTGTTGTGTTTGTTGTTGATGATGATGATGATGTTATTGTTGTTGTTTAATATAAGGCTTTTCTATCCATTCTTTGATTTTGCACTTGGTTACATAGGAGTTCACATTTATCACTATTAAATGTTGCCTTTTTCATTGACCTTATAGATACAACATGTCAAAATATTTTTGGAACCTGATGATGAATTCAAAATCTAAGGTTCAGAGTACCATGGTCTCTGACAAGAAGCCCATTTTGTATTTTCAGGCTTTGCCTGTCAATATGAATAAGAGATCTAAATTAAGCTGCAAATATGGCTACTGCACTATTTCTGTATTTTTTCCATAACATTTATTGGGTTCTTTGTGTAATACTCATCCCACCTAACCCCTTTTCATCTCCTCCCCTACTGGACTGAGTAAAGAAAATATGTCTTATTTAAACTTACATGACTAGCAGTATTTATTTTAACAGTAACATATATTGTTGATCAAAACTTGTATTCATTCAACCTAAAAAGTATATACTGAGCTCTTATTGACTTATAAACCACGCTATGTGCTTGATATATAAACATGAATAAGACAGAATCGGAGAGCAGAAATTCATGTTCTGGTAAGGTGACAGCACATGAAGTATTAGGAAACAATTCAAAAGTGCACGTATAGCAACAAGCAATGAATATGTGTCAAATGTTAAATTGAGTTGAAATAATCCTGTCTGCCCACCTCTTTAATTATTTTTAGTACTGAATTCCCAGAATTGCAAATGGTGGTATGAGGTCTAGAGGCAATCAATCAACTTATACCAAGCTATTCATAGCTATCTCCCGCCTAAAGAGGAGTTTCCAATGTATTATATCAATTATATTATATTACACTAATTATATTATATATATAGACAATCAATGTCCTAGATAGCTCTCGTCGTAATTCTGTTTTGTCTAAGATGAGCTCTTCTTAGCTAGAACTCAGAAATGTGTAGGATTCTCCATAGTAGCTACACTAAAATTTTGATAAACTTTTCAGAACCCCTTTTTTATAGTAAAATCATTTTAGTTTCTAACTCAGTTTTGTCACAAGATATAATCAAATTATTGGGAGGAAATATATAATACAAGCCGTTCTCAGACAAGAACTTGAAAGAGGAAAAAATATAGTGTATTGATATAACCATGAATCATCATTACATATTTGTTACTGTGTTAAATGTAGCACACACGAAAAAGCTCTTGACCATGGAGAGTAAATAAAGGTAGATCTATATATTTATTTGTTTATTTAATAGGCATTTATTAAAGGCCTACTATATATTCAAAATTAATCTGAGTTCTGGAGAAATAATAAGATATGTTCTTTGTCCTCAACTTTAATGAGAGAAATAGCTCCAGAAGCACATTTACAACACTGTATTTTACATGCAGAGGCAGAGGTAACATACAGGTTTTCATAGAAAGCGAAAAGGACTCAGCCTGTTTGCAATACCAAGTTAACGTGGAGATCTGAAGTGTCAAGAAGGTCATCTCGAGGTGACCTTGGAGCTAAATTGCATACATTAGAATCTTTAGTCCTACTAATAGCTGAAAGGGCAATCCATGCAGAAGTGGCAATGTGACTAGCCTTAGTCAAATCCTAGATTCAGGAAGACCAATTTAGGAATGTAAGGCAAGAATTTGAACTAGGACAAGAGGTAGAGGTATGGAAAAGAAGAAAGAGGTTCAAAGTATTTCTTGGTGTTTTGGTTAAGGATGAGAGTCTGAGAGGATAATTCCCACATTCCAGACTGATTGACTGGGGGGATGGTGATTCCAATCTAGTATGTTAATTGGTTTAAATTTTGTAGCCATCACAAACCCCTAAAGCTCCAAGATGGTTATGTGGACTCTAAGAAGAAAACTTCATTTAATGAAAAGATTTATTTGCTGAGAAAAAAATGTATCTGCTGAGATGGATTCCCCCTGGTCAACTGAGGTCCCAAATTTTATAACTAAGAGCCTTGTGGCCATTTGCTGATAGGGGCTTCTCATGTACTTTGTATGCCGAGAAGAATCTCAGACTGCCCACATTGTGCCTTGTTTGTTAAATCCATCTGAGTCAAGAAGTGCAGAAAACCCTGGTTTTGTCCTTCCACCAGTGAACTGAGATCTGTCCCACCCAATCAGAACCTCACAATTTGGATGCCCCACTTATATAAAAGGGACCTAACTGGAAACTTGAGTGGGAACTTTCACTTTAAAAGGTGACCTCTCCCCTTTGTCCCGTGTAGCATATTTTGGTTGCTACCTAAATCTGTGTCTCCCTGGCTGCAGTTCCTCATGCTCAAACAAAAGCTTTTTATTCTTTATTATAGTCAAAAATTAATTTTGTTTATAGTTAGTAGGGCTTAAGATGGATAAACCCCTCAGCAGATCACCACAAACCTTGAGAATCCTGCTACATTTTCTCAGAAATGCCTTACATATATTCACTTCCTACAAATGGTCTGGCATGGGAAAAGGTTAGGAGGTAACTACATGGATAATTTTAACACGAATAATAACAATTACTGCTCTACTAAATATCATGCCATAATAAATCTTTCAGAAAAGAAACGTTGGTGGTACTTTCTCTGTTATTGAATTGACTTTGGTAAAATATACATGAGTGTAATGGATACAGTTAAGATTCTTTTCAACCATAACTGAGTCTAAAATGGTTCTTTCTTAAGGGAGCTACACAGTTTTAACTCCTAGCAAAAAAAAAAAAAAATCCATTATAAAAATCCACAACTGGAATCTTAAAAGACATAAAATAGAACTCCAATATATCTAGACCTGGATAGTAATTAAACATTGTAATAAGATTAGAGGGGGATTTATTTTTTTACCTGACGGTGAAGTAGTAGCAAATATATCTTAAATGTTGTGAGTATCCAAGATAAACTGTATAATATAATATGTCTATCATAACCATAGATAAAATATGTCGATGACCAAGTTCATTATCTCCTTCACTGTTTCTTACCCATTTAATACCATCATATGTGCTCCCATCATTTCCCAGGATTAAAAAACGGCACTATCTTGAATTGAAGTTCTGCTAGAATTTGGGGGAAAATATTTTTTTTAAATAAAGATAATGAGTCAGGAATTAGAAAAGGCCAAACAAGGCTTAATGAACATAGGGTACAAGAATTTAGGCAGGCAGATATACTTGTTGACATATCCTACACCCAGTTGAAAGAGGCAATTCAGCACTAAGGTAAGCAATATCTGATCAACAATTGAGGTACATAAGGTCAGAGCACGGTAGTCGATCAGCTGGGCAGGCAGTTTGGGGATCAAAAGTACACAGGTAAGGAGTTCCTAGAAAAGTTGCTGGATGAGTGAAAGGCTGAGCAGGAATCAAAAAATTTAAAAGAAGCAAAGAGCGCAGCAAGGTCAGAGTGTCTGCCTCCGCATCAACACACGAATGAGAAAATTTGACAGGCAGAAAGTCTCACCAGCAGTTCTTCACCCACTTCTCATCAAATACGACCAAAAGTTTTGCTGCTTTGTTCCTTATGGATAACAGAATAGTTCCAACTGTTAATGTCTGGCTCTTAAAGATGGAAATGTCATTTTGAAAACAGAAGTCCATGAGGCTAAAATGACAAAAGCAGGTAGTTTAGAACATTGGTCTACAAGCTCTAGTATTGCGACTTCAGAATTATAAGATTGTTTGCTTTTTATTTGTTTTTGATTTAAATAAGCACATCAACAGGACAGTCTTCATGCAAACTAGAATTCACACATTAGCGTCAGGACTTTTATTCAGCACTGAGTATCAGAAAAATTGTGAGGCAGGCAAAATTAACTTCTGTACCCCTATACTTTCTTTTTCTTTCTGTCTTTCTACCTTTTTTTTTTTTTAAGTGTCATCTCATCCCCTACAACACAAAGATGACTGAAACCATCCTGGTTTTTATTGATTGACTTGTCCCATATATAATTTCAAAATAGATTTGAGATAGCTAAGACTATCCCCATTGAAACTCATAGTCCAACATATCTCTTCAGGCTTCTCAAAAGTCGTATGATCACAGCCTTCTAAAGCTATTACTTCAGACCGTGCCATCAGCCCCCTCTTTCTCTCTTCTCTGACATTCACTTTGTCCTCCTATTATGCTCTGTATTTTGAATCTTTCATTTCTCTTTCTTCTTTCCTTTTCCTTTTGGCAGCGAGCATACAATATGTTTTTCCAAATATTATGACACATTTTTTCCTAAAATCACAACTCAAAATTTCCTGTGATATATATTCTATTATAACCAATATTTAAACATAGTAGTTAATCTTTAGACCTTAATTTTCTATTTCATTTCATTTTACTGTCTGTATTCTCAAATAATGATTTACTCTAGCTTCTATTTCCCCTCCTCTCCATTCTAAACCCATTAACATCTTTCTTCTTTCACCAACACTTTGATGAAATGACGCTTCCCCGTATAGCATGACCTCTTCTTCATTACTTAACTCCACAATATTTTGCCTGGCTGTCTTTACCTAATTTTAGAGTTTTCTTCAGAGAACCCCTCATTCTCTGGCTCTGGTTCATTGATCTCATCTCGCCTATGACTATCTAAGATAATAATTTTAAATATTTCAGTAGTGGCTTTTCTTTCTCTAACCATTAAATGCAGATTAAACCACATTTAAACCTTTAATCCCTTATTTCCTCATTTCCCTTTGACTCAGAAATGTATCATCTCTTTCTGGTTCAATTAGCATTCTAAATGTAACTATTACATCTGTATTGACGATTGTTAGACTTAACTCCTTTCTGCAGCTCTGCCCTGCATCTCTGAGGATAATCATTGTATTTTATCAATGAAAGACATTTTAACGTATCTAAAACTGAATGGATTTTTCTGTTTTCTCTTTGGTACAAATCCACAGCCCCTTTCATTTGTTTCATGTCCTCCGAGTTTAGTTTCTCATGACCACTTATCTTTTCTCCCTTCGGAGATCTCCACGCTTAATAAACCAAAATCCATGTGGTTTCTTATTTCTAGAAGACTTCTATTTTAGTCCTATCTTTTCTCTGTTCATTGCCAGTGTCGTGATTAAAGCTCGTATCATGTTGAATTTGTTCTATGAAACAGATTCTTCAAAGTCTTCTCTCGCTGAAGTTTTTCCATATAGATATCTGTCTTGCAAACAGATTAACCTTTCTAAATACTGCTTTGATAATACCAGGCACGTGATTTCAGTAGTTTGGATCAAATCTAAGCATCTCAACATGGAATTCAAAATTACACACAATATATCCCTAATGTATCTTTCTAGACTTCTTCAACTACTCCTCCCCACCCCTCCTTACAAAAACAGACAGATATTTGTACTAAACGGTATCTGTGTCTGGACCACTGAGATCTCTGAGTTTTTTTCCTTGCCACCAATCTGAATTTTTCTCAGATTTCCAGACCAAGTTCAAATTTCAAGACCTTCCATAGAGTACTTTACGCTAATACATAGTGACCTCCTTTGTTCTGTATATACAACAGTTGGCATATTTTTTTACATAAAACTATTCAATATGTGCTATTTGACATATACAACATACCTCCTTAAAAATAATTTTAATTATTTTACTTCAGAGAATAAGTCTTACGTTTCTATATTGGCCATTTGTTTTTTAATTCATAGTAAGCATAGAATTTTTTATTGCTATTAAAGATTATAACACTTATTAATGAAACATAATTAAATTGCATTTTCTCTCTTCAAAATTTACATGCTACATGTGTGTATATAATCTATTGTTTTATTTTGCATTTTTTCCTTTTAATTTTATGGAAAAAATATTTCTTTTTCTCTGTTTGTATCCCTGTGTGTACATATACACACACCATTTTTATTCTCTAACTCTTGAGATTTAGACAATGACATCCTGTACCTTAATTTCTTCCTTTTTAAACTAGTGATTATACTACCTGTCTTTATCTTCTCACCCTGGAATCTAAACATAGCTATTTACTATGTTATAAAAATATGCTGGGTAGATATAAATACATCACACACTTTAGAGGAAAACTAGTCTGTGCAGCTAAGTTATTATCATTATTATCTTACGTTATGAGTAGAAATCTTTACAAAGAGTATATATCAAGATTTATCTAACCAAAGCTACTATGGAGTGACATATATATCTTCTTTATGTATTTTTTCCCCCTAAATTACACCTCAAAGACCAGTAAAATTAGTTTGATGGAAGTGCCAATTTAAGTGCTTAAGGTTTTCAAATTGTCTGAGAGATCATATAAACGGTAACAAATTTATTTTTCTTTTTTTAGAGTTTTTCATATTACAATTCAAATTTGCCATGTTGAACCCTAGGTTTTAAATCTTCAGTATCTATTATAGCTACAAGTTGGTTTGATGTAGAGCAGCAGTGCTCTCTAGTGGTTACTTTCTTTTTGGAAGCTGTATACATTTTATTTAATAATTTCAACTCCACTTTGACTCTGATTTATCAGAAATGTTTTTTAATAAAGTTTGTCACAAATTATAATTAGATATTTTTTCAAAATTTTCTATCCTTAAGAAAATATATCAAAACATATACACCAATTAACAATTATTTCCAAGGGTTTAACAGCTTTTTTTAATATAAAAAATAATTCTCTACATTTCTGACAACTTTCCATCTGAGCCAGTTACATTCTCTTGCCAAATAGACTAAAAATTCTACATAAATATAAAACTTTGAGGCATTTTATAAAATTTTTTTTCATTTATTCTATCTATGAAAAATATTAATATAAAATGGCTAAGGAGCCCATGAAAAAAGGAACAGCCTGATAGCAAGCCGAAATATTTATCCCCCATTATTAAGTTTCCTAGAATACATAAATATGTTCAAATAATAATTCTCTTTCAGTGCTTATTTATATACCAGGAAAATGAGCAGTTTACTATTTGCAGTTTTATTCCGTTAAATAAATACTTATCTAATAAATATTAGTGCTGGGTAGTGACAATATACTGAAAAATATACTATAGTCATAAAAAGCATTTCTCCAGCACTTGTTTTATTAAAATAATATCACATAATTGTTTCATTAAGTTCTTTAATATCAATAATCTTTCTACTTAACAAATAAGAGAACTAGAGATTAGAAAGTTTAAAATGTGTTCAAGTGCATTTTGAATACCAGGGGCAGAACCCTGCTAAGCATTCAGCATTTAAATCTTTAAAGCTGTCAACTTTAAAATACATAGTGTTTATAAACACAAGTACACATAACATTAATCAAAAATGTGAAAAACAATTCCAAAAGAAGTAAGGTTTTTAAAGCTGCCAGATTATGCCTATAATTTTGAGACTACATCATACAAGACCATATTGTTTTCATTAACTCTTTAAATATAAAATTAAGTTGCAAAGAAATATTTTATTATTCTGGACCTATTTTGTTAATGCGTTCAGACAGCAGAATTGGCTGAGTGACTTTCATGAAATAGTTTTCAAGTTTCAGTTGTGCTGGGTATCTTCCATTTGCCTCTTCACATCATCTCTGTATCCCGTCAACCTTGCCCTCTATACTGGAAGACTGACATGTATGTATTGTCTAAGTGGTCTTTCTTGACTTTTTTTGGTTTCCAGGAAATGAACAAAGAGAAGGAAGAATTCCCTTTCCAGCCTCCTTTTCACTGAGGTTTTGTCTCTCCACCAACACTCATAGCATCTGGCAGATGTCATCTCCACATCGCCTTCTCTGCCTCTGGGTTCGGATAACTGCTACTTCTCCTTTTCTCTTCAGGTCTTGCCTCACTAAGAGCACTGTTAAGGATTGAATTGTATCTCCCCAAAAAATTTAGATGCTGAAACCCCAAACCCCTGCACCTTAGAATGTGACTGTATTTTGAGATAAGGCCTTTTAAAGAGGGGATTAAATTAAAGTGGGGCTATTAAGAGTAGGCCCTAATCCTAGCTGATTGGAGGCCTTATAAGAGGACATTAGGACAGATGAGAGAGACACCAAAGATGCATGAGTACGTAAAAAAGGCCTTGTGGGGACATAACAAGAAAGCGACCATCTGCAAGACAAAGAGAGAGGCCTCAGGAGAAACCAACCCTGCCAGCACCTTGATCTTGGGCTTCTATCCTCTAGACCTATGAGAAAATAAATTTCTGCAGTTTAAAAGATTCAGTCAATACTATTTTGCTGTGGTAGCTTTAACAAACTAATATAAGCACCCCCATGAAACTACCATCTGTAGCTTCCCTACGCCCTGATCATACTTTGATAAATACAGTCATGCATAGGTTAGTGACAAGGATATTTTTAGAGAAATGAATCTTTAGATGACTTTGCTATTGTGAGAACATCATAGAGTGCCCTCACAAAAACTTAGAATAGCCTGCTACAAACCTGGGCTATATGAGCTAGCCTATTGCTCCTGGGCTACAAACCTGCCTAGTACTAAATAGTGTAGGCAACTGTAACATGATGGTAAATATTTGTGTATCTAAGCATATCGAAACATAGAAAAAGCCAGTAAAAATGAAAGATCATATTTAAAAAATGGCACACCTGTATAAGGCGCTTACTAAGAGTAGAACTTGCAGGACTAGTAATTGTTTGGGGTTAGTGAGTGGTGAGTGCATATCAAGGCCTGGGGCATTACTGTACACTACTGTAGACTTTGTAAACCCTGGACCCAAGCATCACCACAAATATGTGAGTAATGAGTTGGGCTATGACCTTACAATGATTGTGACATCACTAGAGATAGGAAATTTCCACTCTGTTGTAATTTTTGGGACCACCATCATATATGACTGAAACATTATGTGGCCTGTGACTATAGTCACTGTTATATAGTCTTGAAAACCCAATTAGAGTATGCTGCTTAGTTTCTAATTGATTCGCCCTCTATGCATTAGTCTTGGTATTTTAAAAAGTTAATGGCAATTAGAGTCTATTAGTTTCCCAGGGCAGTTCTGGTGACTAGAAATCTGAAATCAAGATATCGACAGGGCCTTACTCCCTCTGGGATCTCTAGGGGAGAATTTTTCTTTGCCTCTTCCACCTTCTGATGGCTCTTGACATTCCCTGGGGTACAATACTCCAATCTGTGCCTCCATTTTCACATGACTTCTCTTCTGTATCTTCCCCTCCCTTCTCTTCTAAGCATACTGGTTATGAAATTGAGGCCACACCCTAAGTAATCTAGGATAATCTCATCTCAAAATCGTTGCCTCAATTTTTTCTAAAGAAGATCACATTTACAGGTTCTACATAGAAATATCTTTCAGAGGACTGTTATTCAACTTACCACAGAAAGAAAAATAAATCACAAAAGGAACTTAATACATTCTTACCCGATGCCTTCTATACAGTGTAGCATCTCCCTTGAGAAGAATAATAAAAAATATCATTATTGAAAAGCATAGGATTCATATAATTAATATAGAAGTACATGACTTGCCTTTCTTAAGCCAAAATAAGGCACAAGAATACTTGGAATATATAAAAATGTTAACTAAAATAATTTTAATAAATAGGGTTTGCATTTAACACATTTTAATAAGTATATAAGAAACCATAGTTATTTTTTAAAAGCATCCATTACAGAATGTTGTTATACCTGCTATGTCCAAGACATTGCACAGTCAAAAAGAAAAAAAATAGTGGTTTTTAATCAATACTATGAATCACAAAATAACAAAATTTAAATTTAGAAGTTTATTTAAGGTAATCATTTATTCACACATGAGAAAACCAAATTTCTATTTATAAAGTTTTTTAACCTGGGCATGGGTTCTTTACTCAAATTCCACACCCCCTCATTAACTTTCATTCTTTTTTTGGTAGTTGAAAAAAAAAAGAGAGAACATTCATAACTGTTCTCTTTCTATAAAAGTGTAACAATGTCTAAAGGAAGAGATATAAACACACAGGTCAAAATTTAATCTCTTAAAACTGTAGATGGTTGATTATGGCCAGAAAACTATGTCTCTAGGTAGTTTTAATATTATTATTCTTTTGACAGAAATCATTTCTCCATAAGGATTTGTGGTCTACAAACCCGTATCAGGTTCCAAATACCATGTTGCGAAGACAGATTGTTTAAAACTTGATCATAAACACTTAGTGAATTCACCATGTACCAATTAGCAGCTCATCACAATTCTGGTCCTGCAATATCCATGACAGGTAAATAATAATGTATCGCATTCTTGTTTTGTTTTTATTTTCTCTTTCTCTCTGTATTATGCCCAACTTACTTTTTTTTCCCCAAATAGGGAGTAAAGAGAATACTATTCTCCAACTTCTGAGCTGTTTACTTTACCTGAGGCTTGATGATGCTTTAACATTTCAATCAGACATAATGTTTTATGTTACAAATATGTTGAAAAGAATAGACTTGACAGTGAAGAATGTATGAGTATTATTGCTTTAGGACTATTTGACTATGCATAATTACAATATTATTTTTCATATAAAACCATCCTTTATCAATTTTAAGACTTCTTTTGAAGGCAGTAAATTTGTAGTGGTCTTAAACAAAAAGTAGTGGATTTAAGATACTTCTATTTTTATTTTATTTATATATGCTCCCTGAACTTTTCTTTCCTTCTCAGGAGAATAAGACACCAACACCAAACTAGTTTGATGTCTGATGCCTCAAGAAATGACCAGGCAGAAAGAAAAAAAATAAAAAGAAATCAAAGCATTTTCTCTTGGGTGGCAGTTATATGGTTTATATTTGATTCATACACAGATTTAGTCACTTCTATTACATTCATATTCATCAAAATGCCTGCTGAAAATCGACCATATACTGATACTCCTCAAGTATTTCTGAAGGAGGCTGAAATGCACATCTGAGATTGTGGTGCAGTGATGTTTTTTATTTTCTGTGACTCGTGGCTCAATAGGAGATGTCATAAGGTGATGGAGTCACTAAATCTTTACAACTGAACATGTGAGTTAAGTTCATGCTTGATTCTTAATTTACAAAAAAAAATCTGTTCAAAAAATTATTACTAAAGATTTGAAAATATAAAGGCCTTTGTATATAGGCATCTATATATTAACAGTGATAGATGCCATCTACAGTATCAAAACCAAAATATATGGACAGCCATTGAAGTTGTTGATTCATTGAAAAGTCAAAGGTGTGAATGCCATGAATCAAACAGTGTGATTCTCTTTTTAAAATTTTTTTTAAAGTGAACTTTGTGATGATGAGTATAAAACATATTTGTTTCTAGAGATATGAAAATAAGATGAGCTTAGTATTTAAAGATTCCAGATAAAAGCTAAACGTATTTGGTTTCTCCTCACTGTACTATGAGGCCAATTCCAGGTAGGGAAATGGCAGCTTTAAATTTTTGTGAAACTCGGGGCATAAATATAATTTACAAAAGTTGTAAGAAAATAGGATATCTGGGTCTGCAACTTCTATGTCAGTCCACCGCACCCTGAAAATCAGCAAGCCTCCTGATTTTCATCCCAATAATGCTGGCTATTGGTTATAGATGCTTCACTGTCCAACAATCCAATCAAAATGAACAATTCACTCCTTTTTGTTCCCACCTTTTTTATGTCGTTAGCAAATAATGTAGTTCTTAAAATAATTTGTTTGCATACTTCTATGTTAATTAAATGTGTCTTTGTGTCCACTCACCCACTCTCCACCCAGTGCAATGCCTAACACAGCACATTTTACCAAATTGCTGGTAAATCTAACCATAATGAACCTTGTTATATATTTTTATCCAAATGCTGCCTATAAGCAGCTTATGGATCTTGATCAAATAACTTATTCTCTGTAGAGCAATCTCTTAATCAATAAAATTAAATGTTTTAACCAAATCTAAAATTCTGTGGTTTCTGAGTGTGCCTAAATAAAAATGTAAGGGAATAGTCTTACAGTTAAATAGTCTTAGTTTTTGAAAAAAAAAATATTCATGACTGAGAAAAAAATATTTTGTTTTCAAAACCCTAGGGAAAATCTATATACTTAACATGGGTGCTTAAGATTAAAGGCCCAGTGATCACTATAACTCGTAGCTACATATGCACCAGTTAGCACTACACTAAAGGCTAATTGGTTTGAGAAAGCAACATTTGATCATAACTGCCTAGTGCATATAATATATAATGATTAGTAAAACAAGCCTAGTGTATGCTTTCTTCCCACTGTTTAGCTGTAGTTATTAGTGGCTGCCGACCTCCCCGCCTCCAGCAACATAAATGTCTCTAGAGCTCTTCAATCCATTTACTTTCCGTTCACTGCTTGTTTCACTGCCTGCAGCTGTATTAATATATCCCAGAAGAATTTGTTCCCATCAATTATGGTAGAAGTTGTAGTCACAGTGCTGTGACACATTAGCACTACTGCAAGCAGACAAAAAAAAAATATATATATATATATATATATATATATATATTACATATATATATTTATAAAATATATATGTAAAATAAATAAGATAAAAACAGACTCAGCTCATGAGTGGCTGTAATTAAGATGCTGATATGTGGGAAGAGGAGAAAAATAAAAGGTGTTTCTACTTTACATGATAAATTATTTGATACCACAGATATTGCTAAACGCAGAGCATAATAATGATTTCAGGAAAAATAACTGCATTTTGGATTTAACTTTTAGAGTGAGACTGAATGATAAGAAAAAAAGGTGTACAAAACTGGAGAAAGAGACTAATTATTTCAAGATGTTAATTGTGACTCCCCTGAGTTTTAGTCTTAAAAGTTTAGTTTTCCTCTTAAAAATCTGGTTAAATGTTTACTCCTGCTACTTGTAAAATAAGAAATGCCATGCATTGATAAACTATGCTATTGCTAAGATTTAAATTATAGTCCTAGAAATAAAAATACCTTTCTACATTTTTATTATGACCATTAATTATGACTTATATAGACTCCCAGAATTTTAAAGGCAAAATAAATCCTGGATATCACACAGCTACTTCATTTCATTGATGAGAAAACTGTAATGTGTTACTTGGAGACTAAGGGTAAATTAGAACTTATCCTAACACTCTGTTTAATACAGTAACCCACTCATCTCTGAGTACTCCTGGCCTTTACAGTGATCTACTCTTTCTTTTTCTTTCTTCTGAATTACTAGCTTCTAATATTTTATTATCTCTATTTATTGTTTTTTCCCTCTAATTATAATGTATCCACTAAGAGAGCAGATTCCTTTGTCTATTTTATTTGTGAATTTATCCTAACCATATAATGTAGTATTAAAACACATAAGGATTGAATACATATATGCTGAATAAATAATAAAAGAATGGGATGATTGATAGGATAAGTTCCTTAAGAAAGTAGGAGGAGAGAATATTCTCAGTCACATAAATGGAGAATCATTTCTACCAATAAAAATAAAAGAATAAATATAAGAGTAATTATGGCTACAGATGGAGGGGTCTTCATAGTTTAATATAAAAATTGATAAATTTTTATAACAAATATTGTTTTATTTCAAGTGAAGTAGTTGGGCAAGGATATCAGCTAAAAGTGAAATTGAAACATCATAGAATATGATCCTTGAAGAAACTGTGAAGAATCATAATAGCCAGAGGGGAAATAGGAAAGAAAGTTCACCAGGTAGCAAATTCCTTCCAAGAACTGAGAAGACTGAAGAAGATGAATGTCGAGTGGCACTAGTTCAAAGACCTCACCAATCTTTTCCTTTATGAAACCAACCATTCAGGTATAGTTATAAGAAGGCAGACAGTCTGAAATAACAAAAAACTCAGGACTCTACTTTTCTCGTGTTGTTGAGATCAAAGGATACAGATGCTCTAATGAAAATGGTTGACACGGTCTTGACACTGAAGGTCATGCTATTGTCAAAGGAAATTTGCCCTAGATTAAGGAGAGAAATAACAGCTGTAAAACTAGGAAGTTGTTGTATTCAGAGCGTGGAATGTGGAAATGTGACTTCAGAAGTGTAAGAGCCTAGCTAAAGAAATATGGCCCCAGATGGCCTCATTTTAGAAGGCAAATGAAACAGAAGAGAAAGTTGAAGTTTTCATAGGCATATTTGATGTCATACTTATGCATGTTGAAGTAATCCAACATGAATATAATAAGAAAGAAGAAAAAGAAGCATAAGACTTACCTAAATATGACAGCTCTTGATCTGTTTGGAGGAAATGACTCATATATTATGAAAATAAATATCAGCAGAAGATACTATAACTATAGAGCATGAGCCTCAAAAAGAAAACTTCTGTGCAAGGTGTTGTAAATAAGTAGTATGAAAGTAAAAATGGGAGACTAGGAGAAGTAGACCCTGAGTTGGTCCCTTCTTTGCAAAAGAGATAGGAAAAGGAGTAGTCACAATAGAAAATTTTAAAGGAGAAATGGATTTCAATTAAAACAAGAGGAGTCAGAAAGTGCTCTGTGAAAATGTAGAAGGTATAGGAGTATTTTGTTCTTATGCTAACTTGTTTTGCTTTTCTCTTTATAAGAAAATGTGTTTCTAATGGATAGTAACGACTGAGAATGTTAACAATGGGAAGATGAGTTGTGGGAGAGGAAGAAATTCAATAAAAGTAATTGGTGACTTTTCCTGTATTTTGTTTCTAGAGTACAATAAAACCATGTATATCTATTCATGAATAATGGAATAAGAGGGACCTCAGGAGACATGTAGAAGAAACTGGATGTGCATCCATTGTGTAATCTTTATTCTTTAAAATTTATTAAAAATTGCTTTATGGCTATAGATATCAATTTTAGTAAATATTCCACATTGATTTGAAAATAATGTATATTCTGTAAATTTTGAGTACACTGTTTTATATGTATCAATTATGTTGATAAATATTTAATTCTTCTGTGTCTTTATATTCTGTCAGCTTCTTCGGTTACTGAGAGATGAATAAATATCTTCACATATGATACTAGACTTTTTATTATTCTTTTTGATCTCCCAACTCTTACTTCATGTAATCTGAAATTATGTTATTAGGTGCATTTGAAATAAATTTCAAGGCCCAAGATGGAGCCACTTTTACCCAGAATGCCATGTCAGCAAACCAAAACTTATATGTTTGTGTCCATATAAATGTTCCACTTGACCAGAAATGCAGTCAGCCAATCCCAAACACCAAGCCAACACTAGACTCTCTACTTATTTCCTTGTTCCTTCTCAACCCAAACAAGGTTGACTATGTATCAACCAGATATTTTCTATTTGTCTCTTTTTCATTCTTTATTTTTCGTCCTATAAAAGCTTCATGCTTCCTGACCATTTTGCAGTTCTCTGAATAGAGACTGCCTGCTTCGTGAATTATCAAAGTTTGTTTGTATCACTTAAATTATCTTCTTTTAATTTTTAAATGTATACAAAATACTGTAGAATGGTTTTTTATCATACTAAATATATTTCTCTTTATCTTGATTAATACCACTTTATCTCTTTTAACCCTTTGCCTTGTCATCTTTTCTTTCACATTTTTTATAGAGATGTAATTGACATATAACATTATATTAGTTTCATGTGTCCACCATAATGGTTCCATAAATTGTGAAATGATCACCACAACATGTCTAGTAAACAGCCATCATCACACAGTTAAATTTTTTTAATAAAAATGTGTTGTTTACTTATGTAACTTTGGGCAAAGGTCCTCCTTACACATCAAGTCTATATTTTGTTTTGTTTTGTTTTTAATATTGGTAAACTGTTTCTATATAGCTGAAATAAGATAATCCATTCTAATGCTTTGCATGAAACAAAATAAAACCTCTTTATGTTACCCTGTAACATTTAGTACTACCACTAGCGGTAATTTAAAAACTTTGGTCCAACACTAAAGTCAGATGGCTTCATGGGACTTAGTTAAAATATTTTAAGAGAAAGTAATATAAATATTGCCGGAGCCCGCAGGCAAAAGTCGAACAGTCCCTGAGAGGGGGAGTGAGGATTCAAGAAAAAACAGAGACAAGAGAAGGATTCGGGAGGGCTCACAGTCAATACTGCAGCCTCGAGTTTATTCCGCACACCCTATTGATGCATCAGGATTGCATGGGAGACCGACAACTGCTTGCACCTGCACAGGGAGCCCTTTGCTCTCTCAAGGCTCCCATCCTCCTCCTTAACAATCAGCTTGTTCTCTGGAGCAACAGGTGCTTCTCAGTCGCTACCAAAGTAGCAAGGTAACTGCAAACACCTGCTGAGCAAACAATCTCTTGTTTACCCAGAGGGCCGCCATCAAACAAATGGCTCCCGACAAAATATACAAACTTTCCAAATGTTTTTGAAAGAACTTCCAGAGTTCTGAAAAGTTATGAGACTAACCTGATCCTGAGATAAATATCTGAAAAAGATGTGACAGGAAAAGAAAACTACAGATTTATGTTATAAACATGTATTCTAAACAAAATATTATCAAATATAGTATAATAATATTCACAAAAGATGATAATAAATTATAATAAAGTATAACTTGCTTCAAGAATTCTAGGGAAGTGTATATTATAAGTAATTTTTATTCACCATATTAATAGTAAAACTATACAATTATTTTAATGGGTGCTGAAAAATCATTTGACAAAATTCTGTACCCATTCATGATTAAAAAAATAAAACAAAAACAAAACCTCTGAGCAAAGTAAGAATATCACCTACAAAAGACCTATAGATAGCATAACATTATATTTGAAGTTAAATATTATGAGCTTTTTCCACTGACACTAAGAATTAAAAACATACAAACTCTTATCCCTTCTATTCTACATTGTACTGAAGGTTTTAGTTACTATAAAAGGAAAGAAAAAACACATAAGAATCAAAATAAGAGGGAAATAAAACTGTCATTATTCAGAGATGAAATGATTCTGTGCATGGAATTCCAGTAATTTAGCATGTGAACTGAATACAAGTCATCATGAGAAAAAATAAACTGTACTGATATTGGTTTATAGTTACAAATATATGGAAAGTGAAATTTTAAAATATACTGTTAATGATAACAATGACATACATAAACAGATTATAGTTTTAACAAAACATATGTAAGAACACTATATTAAAAAAACATAAAGAAGATAACAAAGACCTAAGTTATTCGATGTATTGGAGCAATAAGTATCATAAAGGTGTCAATTCTTCTCAATCAGATATGAACCTCAGTGAAAAATCTCTTATTTATGAGAAAGTGACAATCTGATTCTAAAATTTATAAATTAATAAAAAGGCGAAAATAGTTAAGATAATCTTGAAGAATAAAAACAAAAACAGAAGTGTGCACATTTACAGATAATTTATAAATCTATATCAGTTAAGATGTGTTATGTTGGTGCTAGATAATGAAGGTAGAAAATAGATACTGGGAACAAAATATAGAGCACAGAAACCAGCCAACACATTATTTAACACTTACTGTGTTGTGGAATAAGGTAATTCTTCTCAATATATGGTACTGGATCAATTAGAAATCTAATTGGAACAACATATCTTGATCCCAACATCATATTATATATAAAAATATACCAAATAGTTTGCATATCTAAATATAGAAAGTATATGAATAGATGGATTAATAAATGAATAAACAGATTAATAAGCAAAAACATATTTTTGAGTGAATAGAATACAGTTAATGTTAGAAGCAGGTTTGTTACCTTTTTTCTTACTGGCATGCCTTAGAAAGAAAGAGTCTGATAAAATCTCCTTGCAATTCTGTTACTAAACAAATGTACTGGTAAGGGCATTGCTTAAACCTCTCATGTTAAACCCAAACCAGAATATGTTCAAATGCAAGAGATAAAGGGCATCTGGGGGTAGAAATGACAATTTTGGACCTCCTAAAAGACTAGGCATGTCTTTTGCTACTGCCTGTATCATGAGTTAGTAATTAAGTAATGGTTAACAATTTTTTAAAGTTACATTGCATCTGATTTGACAATTTGACCTTTATTGTAGGCAAAGATTCCTTAGTTAATTAGGTAGGAAATCCTTTCTATGAATAGATGAATGCATGGTGTATGGTCACACAATGGAATAATACAGAGAATGAAAATGAACAACCTACAGCCATATGCAACAATATTACAAAAATAACTTTTGAGGGAGAAAAAAGTGAGAGAAGGCACTAGATCATATGTACTATGATTCTAATCATATAAAGTTCAAAATATTTTGGGTTAGATGTCAGATTATAGTTTATCCTTGGGAGGGGATTCTGGGGTACTGGTAACATTTCTCTTCTAGATTCTGATTATACGGGTATAGTCACTTTGTGAAAATTCATCAAGGTACAAGTGATGATTTGTGCAGTTTTTGGTATAAATGTCATGCTTTGATTTAAAAAAAAAAAGATTTTAAAAAGATTTAGAAAAATTAGATGGATTGTCAATGATCACACAATTATGTTAAGGAAAAAGGTTGATATTCAAGTCTCGTTCTACTATTTTAATTACATATACATATATGAATAATAAACACATCACACAACAAACATACAAATCTTTAAAGGCTTGTACTTGCAACTTTCTAATCATTTTGATGGATTTGCCAACAAAAAAAATGCTGTACTATATAAATACAACTAAAAGGGAAAAAATTACATAAAACACCTTTAAAGACTTGCCCTAGGTCTCAAAAATATCATGTTATAGCAAATGTTAAAACCAAACTCTAATGTTAAAACCAAAGAGCTGAATCACAAGCAGTTGCTAAACATCAGAGTGCAATCTATTTTAGTTGAGAAATAGCCCAAGGTACAGAGAACCTAACTGCTAACTGTTTGGAAAAATAATAAATAACAATGGCAAGTAAAGACTACCTGTGCCTTTTCTCTGCTTGAAAACCACATATTTCTGAACTCTAGTGTGCTTTGATCAACATTAAAGAGAATAAATAAAAATATTTAGAAAACATTCTTAGTAAAAATGGCAAAGAAAATTAAATGTTATAAGTAAAATATTAATAACTTTAATATAGAATATGAAAATGTTTATAATAATATTGAGATAAAATTGGAGATTTTCATTATTAAACTGTATATGGATGCTAGTAATACTAATCACAGCTGTTTAGAAAGAATGAACTTTGCTATTTAGGACCCAAGAGTTTAGAGATAATCTAAAAGTATAGAATAAACAAGCAAAAAAGTTTTAAAATTTTTATTTTTCTGACTTTCAGTAATGAAATAGGTCCACATTAGATTTAAGAGCATTAGGATAAAATAAACTAAAAATGAGAGAGAGGATATTTAAGTTGAATTTAGGAAAAAATGACTTCCTAGAAAAATATTGCATTTGGATATGTCAAATTGGAATAAAGTGGTAAGTGTTCATCTTTGAAAGAAAGAAAACAAATCTAATTCATAAATTCCATGCTAGACTTCAAAAACCCTTGATATTAAAATATTTGGAAATGATTGATTAATTAATTAATTAATTAATTAATTAATTCAGTAGCTGGACTTCATGAGGATGGTGGAGAAATTAGAAAGAAATACATTGAGGCGCAGAAGATTTAAACTATCTTTACTCTGGGCTTTAAAAAAAATCTCCACACAAAATATTGTCCTCAGAGTTTGAAATAGGAACTTTTCTCCTATACACACTCCAAAAAAGATATACTATTTTTAGAAGTGTAAACATATTGATTTACATATGTATTTTCTGCAATCTATAGGGATGTCATCAAAATCAATGTTCGTATTGAAAAGCTGTCAGTCAAGCTCATTTTATCAGTTATTTATTTATATTATGGTTCAAATTTATTAATATAAATGAGAAAAGGTGAATAAAATAAAGTGAAATATCATTTTAGTTTAAATATTCTTAAAACAATTAGATGTGTAAATCTGTATGAAATAATTAAAATCATAACTATCATAGATAAAATTACATGAACAGTAATAGAATTTCCAAAACAAGGTTAACTAAAAACAAATTAATTTCATAAGACAAAAGTTATTACTATTCGATTATATTTGAAGAAAAATGTGTTTAATTTATAAAAAAAACTATTTTCTCAGAGGTTGCTTACATGCTTTTATTTTTTTCCCCACAGCACTTGATTAGATAAATTAAGATTAATTTGTACAAAAACCAAATCTGTCCTGTGGTTATAAAGCCTTGAAATAGATCCTTGATTAAACAATATTTGTACTGTTTTGCCTGCCTGCTACTGCTATATAAAGTTTAGGGAGGTTTCTTTTCATTTAAAAAGGGAGAAAAGAGCAAAAAAAATATTGAGATAACGAAGGCAGAACTTTACCCATAGAACTGTGTATGGAGTTGGGAAAATGGCCATAATTAAGACCCACCTTTTTGTTTTATCTCAACAAGAAATATTTATTCTCTAATCTGTCTTCTTTAGTTTTTGTTTTTGACAGGCTGATAATTTGCGTACAAAGTTTATCAGGCGCTTCTCTTTCCACCCCTCCATCTCTGACATCAAGCATTAGAGAACAAAATAGATTATTCTACAACTGAAAAATTATTTGTGGCATGATAAATCATATATATATATTCTTCGATTTCTTAGGAAAATATAGATTATACATAACATCTATATAACCTACTGAATAATAATAATAAAAGTGATTGGTGACTTTATATACATTATTTATCTTCACAACAATTGATGTGCTCAAAGCCAGTATTTTATAGTCAGCAAAAAGAAGCTCAGAGCAGTCAAGAAAATAAAGTCAACTGACTAGTGATGGAATGAGGCAGGAGCTATT
Source organism: Cynopterus sphinx (assembly GCA_030015415.1). Lineage (NCBI taxonomy): Eukaryota > Metazoa > Chordata > Mammalia > Chiroptera > Pteropodidae > Cynopterus > Cynopterus sphinx. The sequence goes on from CM057380.1 coordinate 16,591,879, forward strand.
AGCAATACTATAAATAAGGAAACAAAGCCTCAAAAAGGCTATGTAACTTCCCGAAAGCCACAATTATCAAATGGTAGAGTCAAGATTCATACCTTGGTAATCTGACCCCAGAATTCACTGTAACAGTCATTACTCCCTGCTTCTTTCCATTACAAATCTCTGATTTTAGTTTGATTCCAAGACCATAATATTTAGACTTGATTGAGTTCTAGAAAGAAAACTATTGATGTCTCATGTTAATCAGAACAAGTTGTTTCCTTTTGTTCTTTCATTATGCTATCTTCCTGATAAGTGTCAGTCATTTTAAAAATAATGACTGGATAGGTAGCCTCCACTGACTCAGTAATACTATAACAAGAACACATAAAAATGAGGGAAGAGTTAATGTTCTTTATCTTGTTCATTTCTCTGAGTTTAGTATTAATGAAGCAGAGTCATGAATTTAAATCCCATTTGAGTCACATAAATATTCTAAGCTTAATGGTTACCTATTCCCCAACTAGATCTAATCTAGCCATTTTTTTCTCCTGAGAAATGAATAAGGCTGCTCATGAAGGAGGCAAAAGATGTAAATAAACCTGAATGGCTACACTGACAAAACAAGTCCAAGTCCATTCACCAATGATGTCCACTCGTTTCACCTCTATTTACACACTAAACTTGTAGGTTTAGGTAGAATTTAAATTCTAATTTAAGTTAAGGATGTGTCATATACGCCTTCGAACTTCTGCACAAGTACAGTTTCTTTGATGTAACCTCACATAATCAAACCTGGTTGGATTACAGATAGTCTACTAAATTCTTTGGCCACTATATTATAAAGGGCTGTGATCAACACAGAACACTACTCAAAAGAGTCAGTATGACACTTTACAAGATTTGTAAATATCTATAGATAAACCAGGCTGAGAAGTGTCCCAGGATGTGGACATTGCAGTGCAGTGCACAATCTAAGATGGTTGGCAACTCTGATTATGACAGAGAGTTGAAAAAATTAGAGAAATTTTATGTGGGATAACTGGAAAACTGTAATTGAAGTTGCATTAGTTGGCTAGAGCTGCCGTAATAAAATATCACAAACTGGGTGGCTTAAGCAACAGAAATTTACTTCCTCACAGGTCTGGAAACTAGAAGTCAGAGATTAAGTTGTCAGAAGTTTTGGTTCTTTACGAGGCCTCTCTTCTTGCCTTGCAGATAGCTGTCTTCTTTCTTTATCCTCACAAGGTCGTCTCAGTGCATGTACATGTCTTTGTCTCTTGTATGTTCAAATTTCCTATTAGGACATCGGTCAGATCGGATTAGGTACCACTCTAAAGACATCATTTTAATTTAATCACCTCTTTAAAAAGCACTGTCTCCAAATAGAGTTACATGCTGAGGTAATAGAGTTTAGGATTTCAACATAAGAATTTAGGGGGAACACAATTCGGCCCACAACAGAAGCATTCCAGTATTTAGAATACTCTCACTTTGAATAGGTTTTAAAATGTTCTTTTTGTCTTCAAATGCAAAAATTTGACCGGAAGAGAAAATTGCCATAAATACATTTGTGACTCAAAACTACCCACTGAATATGCTGCCCAGTGGGTGGTAAACACATTTTAATCAACAGCAGCTTGACAAGCTTTCACAGAGATATTGTTCCTGAGAGGAAATTCTGACTTGATTACCAACATCGTCATTTCCTAAAAGTTGATGAATTCTAAATAGACCTCACTTGACATTAAAAATCGGTGTATATGTTTTCTGCATACAAATGTATGTATGTGTATACATATGTGTGTGTTTCAATTATATAAAAACTTTAAATTTAGGGGTCATTGACATATGTGCAAAAAAATAATAAACCAAGCCACTTTAAAATGGAATCAGAGTTGCCAGCACAGAGGAACTGCCTTGCATGTCTATGCCCTATACCTTTAGAAAGTTAAAATAGGGCAAAATAACCTTTGTACTGGGCCTAAAACAACATTGTGTCCCAAAGAATTGCTTGCCAGTATAACAACAAAGCAGATATTATGACTAATAGACTGACTATAGGACTGAAATTAAAAAGATTGCTTAGAATTATCAAGGCTATTTAGCTTATCTGCACCAATAGAAATGTCTTTCTTTCACTGATATAATTGTTCCTCTTCCTTTTCTTATAAATACCTTTTGGCTTTGTTTACTAATCCAAACACTATTTGGGTTTCTCCCTGAATCATTGCTTCTCTGATAGCTTTGTTTGTTGGTTTTTATCTCAAATAAATGCTTGTTGTCTCTCACTTGCAAAAGCTTTTTATTTTTAGGTTAATGTATAAAAGTATTATACAGAGAGAAATCAGAGCATAAGATTGAAGCTGATGATAGATAGATGATGATAGATAGATAATAAATAGATGATGATAGATGATAGGTAGATACATAGATGTAGGTAAGTAGGTAGATAGATGGTAGAGACATAGACATAGATTAGATATAGATTATTTATAGATATATAGAGATAGCATGGCTGGGAAATCCATACTTTCAAAGAAAGAATTAAAAAGAAAAAATAGCAATTTTACAGTGGAGCACCCTAACAAAAACTCCGTTACCCAAATAATGACTGTTAACATTACCAGTAATTAAAAGTCAAAATCATGTGTGTCCTGATATTACATAATGAGATCACATTATCCTTTGGTATTGTTTCCAAAAACTCATAGCCCTAGTCTAATGAAGAAAACATCAGATAAATCCAAATCGAGGATATTCTGTATAATCCCTGACCAGTTTTTCTCAAATCTTACAAGGACACAAGACAAATTCTCACAGACCAGTGGAGCTGGAGACATAGGACAACTAAATGCAATGTGGTATCCTGAAATGGAATCTAAAACAGAAGGATGACATTCATGGAAAATATGGTGAAACCCAAGTAAAATCTGGAGTTCAGATAAAGTAAAATACCAATGTTGATTATGTAGTTTTAATAAATATACCATGATCATGTAAGATGATAAAAATGGAGGAGGAAACTAGTTGAAGTGTACAACAGAATTCTTGGTATTATCCTAGTCATTTTTCTGAAAATATAAAATTATTATAAGTTAAAAGGTTATTTTTTAAAATGTGGTAGCCTAGGAGATAGAATAGGGATGAACTAAACATTATTCAGGGGAAGCATAACTTAGCCCACATGAAAGATTTACAGGTTAAAATGAACATTATTTACTTTTGCTACTCAAATCCATTCACCATCGTTCTAGGAAGATGACCCCACCCCCACTGTGGGTGGTAACCACAATTCCTCCATTTTTTTTTTTTTAGGTTTTCAAGTCTTTAATAATTTACTTCTTAAATTACAGTTAGAATATAATATTATATTTTTTAAGGTGTACAACATAGTGATTAGACATATAACTTACCAAGTGCTCACCTCAATAAACCTAGTACCCATCTGACACCATACATACTCATTTCAATATTATTGACTATATTGCCTATGCTACACTTTATATCCTCACAACAATTTTGTAACTACCAATTTGTACTTCTTAATCCCTTCCCCTTTTTCACTCACCCCCAACCTCTTGTTCATCTGGCAACCATCACAATGTTCTCTGTATCTATGAGTTTGTTTCTGTTTTGTTTGTTTGTTTATTTTGTTCCTTAGATAACACATATAAGTGAAATCATATGGCATTTGTCTTCCTCTGTGTGACTTACTCCACTCAGCACACTACTCTCTAGGTCCATCCATATTGTTACAAAGGGCAAAATTTCATTCTTTCTTACATATGTAGCACCTCTTTTTTTATACATTCATCCATTGATGAACACCCAGGTAGCCTCCATATCTTGACTACTGTAGATAATGCTGCAATGAACATGTGAATTCACAGGTCCCTTAGAGTAATGTTTTGGACTTTTTCAGGTAAATGCCAAGAAGAGGGCTTACTGGGTCCTCCTTTGTAACTTGATATAACATTTGTTTTAAAGTCTATTTTGTCTGGTACGAGTATTGCTACCCCAGCTTTTTTGTTTGTTTCCATTTTCATGAAACATTTTTTTTCATCCCTTTATTTTCAGTCTATGTGTCTTTCAATCTGAAATGAATCTCCTGTAGGCAGCATGTTTAAGGGTCTTATTTTCTTAACCATTCAACCACCCTTTCTTTTGATTGGAGCATTTACTCCATTTACATTTAAAGTAATTATGAATAGATATGTCATTATTGCCATTTTATTATTTATATTTTTTCTATTTTTTTCATTTTCTTTTTGAAAACGTTCCTTAAATATTTCCTGTAATACTCACTTGGTGGTGATGAACTCCTTTAGCTTTTTCTTATTTGGGAAGCTCTTTATTTGTCCTTCGATTCTAAATGATCTCCATTTTTAATCATGGGGTCAGAGTCTATATTCATGCCCAAATCATAGAATGGGCGTGTAACTTAGACCTGAGCTAAGCAGTCTAAAACGTTACCATGATATGGGTAATTGACTCAGGAAAGACAAGTGACCCACATATGATGCATGGTGTTAATCATAGTCGAAGGAACGTAAATCTTGTGTTTTCTCTAGATTCCCACTTTAACAAAAGTAATCCTGGAGCTCCCAGAAACCAAATGCCATGATTCAAGTCATCATGAGAAATAATGGATCAAAAGAGACCAGCACCAACTCTGTCACTTGTGCTTCTTGATGGGACCCTAAGTGATCTGAATTACATGAATCACTTTTCTTCTCCATTTCTGCTCATGCCAGTTTAATCTTCATTTCGTTACTGGCAGCCAAAGCCCTAAATGTTAAATGATATCTATGATAATATACTTTATTGTTTTTATGCACTTTGTATCTATAGGTTTGATGGCCTTTTTTGACTTTTAGATGTTAACTCAAATCATAAGTGTAGAAGAGCCTGTGGCTCAGCGAGAATTTTGAGATGTATGATTAGAAACCTAACTCTAATTAATATCCAGCATATGGGAGTGAAGCAAGACTGTTTGTCAGTGATTCTCAAACATAAGAGTAAATCAAAATTTTCTGAAGAGCTTGTTTATCTTCTGCAGGCTCTGCTGCCAAAGTTTCTAAATTTATCTGAACTTGGGAATGTAGATTTCTATTAAGTACCCAAAGACAACACTTTGAGAAGCATGGTCTAAGCATATAATTCTCACCTTTGGTCCTCATTACTCTCTGATTCAATGAAGGGCTTTTCTAAAACATTTTTTACTGTTTTAAGAAAGATGTAAGGTAACAGACCCTCCCCTTCCCTAGTCTTTTTCTTCCAATGTTAGACATGATGATAAGAGAATATGGTGCTTCAAGTTGGCACAGTCATACGAGAACCAAGAGAAAAATCCAAGAGAATTACCAAGGTACCTATTCAATGTCTTGATCAGCCCAAGATACCTTTTTAATGCCCGGCCCAGCCCTGAAACTGACTTCTTTCAGAGTTCTTGATATGACAAACAAATCAATGCCATTATTATTATTTAACCATTAGTCAGGCACTTTGCCACTCTTATTAAGCATTTAGAAATGCTTACAAATGTTCTACTGTAACTGATATAGAAAGCATTCTTATGGCTGTAAGTTATTTTAATGCAACCACATTTTGCTTTAAGTCCTGTAAACTCACAGCACAGAGCACAATTTCTTGAACACAATACATGTTCAATAAGTATCTGCTGATTTAATGGTAAATGACAGCAGTAGTTTGCCTTCAGTATAAAATAGTTTGGGATTTTTAAGCATGGATAAGGTGTTCATGTAATTTCTCCTGTTAGTTAATCAAAGAGATCGCAGAAGTCACATGTTTATTTTTGATATTATAGTTCATTTTTCCTTTTAAGAAATATTTCTCTCCCTCTAATATCTGTAATACATTCGTCTACTACATATCAAAAAATAGTTGAATAAGAGAAAAACCTGTGGTTGCCATTTGAAATAGTAAAATAATGCAGGATAAAAATATAGAGTAAATGTATATTTTCTTGTCAAGGAATATTATAAAATCCACTTAGAAGGACATCATTTCTCAGGATGTTCTAAGGGTATTAATTCAGGTATTTAATAGAGAAAAATACTAAGAAATACGATTCAGATGAAATAGTTTTATGGCATATAATTTCTTTTTTCATATATAATTTCTTAACGCTGTGAATATTCCTATAATTTAGACTTGCACGTATTACATATTACATTTCTTTGGCTTCCTTGGAACACAGTAAAATACAAGTTTCATTAATAATGTATTCTGCATTACCAAGCCCTTGGCAATTAACATAGATTTCTATATTTCTGTCAATAAAATTAAATCTTACCCTTAATACATGTAGATAAGGATCATAATTTTATATGAGAAAATAAAATCTGTACAAAGTCCACAAATGATCTTGTTAAAAAAATAAAAATGCCAAAAGTTCAAACTGCTACAGGTATAAGTCAAAGTAATTGCTCTCTTGTTTGTATTACATGGGCTTTGTCTCTAAAATTATAGCACTTGTTAATGGTGACTGATAGAGTTAGCAGTTTTCAGCCTAATAACTTATCAAAAATTAACTGAAGAAAAAAAATATATATATATATAGTATTGAAATCTTTTTCCCCCTTTATTTTAAAATGATTGGGAGAATAATTGCATTTTTGATGCAAGAAAATATTGACTCTAACTTACTGTTTTTAGTTCTTTTTGTTTCACAGCAGCAAACACTCTGAAGACAGACTTTTCTTTTAGCTCAACCTTTACTTCAATTTTGAATGTTTTTAACATTTGCCTGACTAGAAATAATAATTTGGAATGGGCTTTTATATATGACTCAAATCAAATAAAAAATTGACTAATCTTTCTATTAGATTTGTACATGAAGCCATAATAATTTACAGTCTCTATTGGAAAACAGCAAAACAATACATTCAGGTTCTGGCTCTCCTAGAAATTATGTTACATTTATAAAGGTCAGCATGAGAGGGAATACTCAAATGGAGACGCTCTATATCACTGTCTTACATCTTCCTAGACCAGGTAGCTGTGTGGTCTCATTCTACACTCACAAAGTAAATATCTTGGGAAGGCTGCTAAATTCATCATGATACTAATTCCCTGAGAGTAAACTCCTGTGCCTATGTCTGGGTTGCATGATCTCTGCGCCCCAACCACAGAAGTTTAAGGTACAACTGTGTACCCTGAACCAGAATAGGCTAATCTGACCTCTTCTCCCATGAAGTAGGAACCTGAAATGCAGAACCATGAATCCTAAGAGTATGAGAACCCAATCACATCTTTTGCTGACACAATGAAAAGTCCATGAAAACTTTTTGGTGTCTCTGAAACTTTTTTCATTCCTGACCTTCCTAGAGCTAGCTTATTTGGCTGTTCCTAGCTTCTTTGCAAAATTCTCTTGGCCAATTGTGATAGTTCACAAATCACGCATCATATCCATATTATAGAATTAGAAAAATATATGCCTCTATTTCAACCTCTATCTGCCTATCTACCTATTTATACATCTCTGTGGATATGTAGATACAAGTGGATAGGTGATAGATGACTTATATATGACATACAGATATATAAATATATATATATATATATATATATATATATATATATATATAGAGAGAGAGAGAGAGAGAGAGAGAGAGAGAGGGAGAGAGAGAGAGATAATATACATGGCTATATTATATATCATATTATATATTTCATATTACACAAAAGGCTACAGCGGACTTAAAGAAATGTCCCTTTGAAAATAAAATGTCCTTGACCACATTGAATAACATAATGGTCACTGGCTTATGTTCTCTATTTAATGTCATCTATCTTCTTAATACTGCTTATTTTTAATACTACTTAGACACAATCAGATATCAAAGAGACTTTAACCAATAGCACAGATTCTTGATAGTAACTCACTTGGAATAGTCAAGAAAAAATATATAGTAAATTATATCAATAAAGTCAAATTTCCTGTTCATTAATGAAAAAAATACATCAACAAGGAAGCCTATTATGTGTTTTACTCAATAATTAATTATAAAATGTCTTTGTTAAGATAGGAGAAAAATTAGAGAATAATATTTTTAGGATATGAATGGGTAGTACAGTTAGTTATTCAACCAATTATATTTTCTTTATAAGAAAGTAATTGTATTGTCCAGTTTCCTGAATCTGCAATAAGAATCTTTCTTAGATTAAGATTGATTTAGTCAAATATTTATGGGAAGAACAGATAAACTGGAAAAGGATTAAAACATGCATACACACACATAAACACACACATATTCATTTATAACAAATACAATAGAAAGAAAGGTAGTGAAAAGAATATGGGACTGTTGTTATAAAGGGCAAAGCTGGACCTATTGCTTGTTCCTTCATGTAATTCTGAGGTCCTGTTTTGATCAAATAGCATGCTTTTCCTGGTTATAATCAATGCAACTGACTGGCCTTGGTCATGGTTACGGAGACAGCCTTCAGCATTTATCAATAAATATAAGGACACATTTAAGGGTCATAATCACAAAGTGCACATTTTATAAAATAACATTCTACTAAACAACCTAAGCTGAATTTTAAAATAAACCATACTTCTTTTTTCCACTGGTAAATGACCTTTGTTATGTTTTACATAGGCGTTTACTCAGACAAAAAGAGAAACTAGGACTTTGATAAATCTACCCCTGATTTTTATGATGCACCAGAATCTCAGGTTTTGATAAGAATGCTTTATTATTCCATTTAACTCATTTATTATTTCTCTACCTTGGGACTTCAAAAATTGGGCTAGGACCACAACTTGAATAGATTTTGTGTTTAGCCCTTGAAAGCGATTGCAGTAGAATTTTATTTGGATCCAAACAATAACATCCATCTCTTAGTACCTATCACTATAATCACATGTCGTATTGAGTCTTATCAATCTTATGTTATTATTTTGCATTCATATCAAAATAACTACCTAGAATTCACATTTTCAATGAGGTCATTGATACTCTAAAGTATTATGGAGTGGTTTTTCTTATTTTCCCAACCTCACACATTTTCATTTATTGGTCTTAACACTTATACATTTTTTTTTTCCTTTTCTCATGGAGTTACTGTACTTGACATTTTGTTTATTATTTGTGTTGTATCTCTGGACATGTTTCCTCTTGCTAATTCTTACTTCTTGTCATAAACTGCTTTATTATTGTTCTCATTTCTTATTTATTTTTTTGCTTGTGCCATTCTTTTAGACTTATGCAACACTTTATTTACTATAGTATTTTGTGAAATTATTTTGAGCAATGTTACTTGAAAATTATGAAGCTAATGCAAACCGAGCCCATTAAATGATTATATGTGTATCACACTTTGGCTTTAAATTTTTCTCATCATCTTGTGTTCTGTGTTATTAGAAATATTACTAAAATAATTGACTATCTGACTTGAGTCCCACATATTAAAAAAATAAATGCATATATAGATTTCATTTCAGGCTAGTTTCTATAAAGATATGTACAAGTTATGAGACTTATTTATTACTTCTATCTCCAGCCCTTTTCATTGAAAGAAAATATTTGTTTAGTGATATGAAAATAAATGGTCACTAATAAATGGGTGTTACACAATAAATATGTATTAATGTTAAGACAATTTAAACTTTCTCTCTTGATTTTGTGTTTCTTTTTTAAATGGTATTTACTTCTAAAGCAACTTCAAGCTAAAACAATTTTATCTTCAAAACAGATGAATCATGCTGTCTTTCCCTAGGATTTTTATTTTACCTCACATTTTAGCAATTTGCTTCAGCTCACCTTTACACAATAGAACAATGCTCATATTGTCTTGCCTTTTACTCTCACCCCACAGGAGGGCCACAGCGATTGTTAACTTGTGGACTCCCCTTATGTTACTGAATGTATTTAATCCTCCTGTCTCTTAAAAAAATACAAATAAAAACATGTGACCAAGTTGTTAAGGCCTTCTTTTGCTTTGTAGGGAGAGAGACAGCAAAGATCTACTGCAGCAGACGACTTACACTGATATTCCTGGCATACAAATGTGAAGACTTTTTATACTCCCAGTGAGTTTGCCATTTGAGTGACTAAGTTTGGTTGTAAAAGCCTCAATAAAGGTTATCATTAAGTTTTCGTATGTACACATTACTTGTAGGACATGTTTAAAACATTGTGTCTATCCCATATGCTATTCATTGGTATATGCTTGTTTCTGTGCTACATGTTTGCTAGGTTGAGCAAGCATTACTTAAAAAACATGAAAAACACCACATTTCGCTGTTTTCATTTCAAAACCTAAAATATTAGAAAACCGCAGCCACTACAGGAATCAAGAGACAGAGATTTAGACCATGTACTTTTATTTTATTTGGTTATTCAAAGTGTTTGAAAAAACAAAACAGCTAAAATAACCATGAATGGTGACTAAGTAAACAATTTATCTTACACAATGGCAACATAGATACTACAGAAAGAAAATAAAAGACGTGACTAATTTATAAGCATGAGATTACAAATCCACAAAGAGAATACTACATTGCCTGTGGGTTTTCTTGTTTGTTTATTTGTTTTTGGTTTTGTTTTTTGGGGGGATATATCAAAACCTAATTGCTTTTAGGAGATAACTTGCAACTTTGCTACAGTTCTATTAAACTTCAGATTATTGAAACCCAACATTTCTGCCTCTGACAGCAGGAAAAATGAGTTCCATCTCAGCTAGTTTACTCTGTAATTTGTTGCACTATAGAATATGTATTGCAGTGCTTTTTTTTTTTTTTTTTTTGTATATTCATCACCCATGAGTAAGAAAGATCTAAGAAGTTTTGGAAAAAATGATCCTTATTTTTATAAACCTTTTTACTTCCCAACTCATCTTTTTTAAAGACCCAAAATTTGGTTTTCTGGAAAATCATACTGTGAGTACTTAGCACTAAAACATCTATTAATGGAAAAGATGTATATTGCATGCTTTTGATACTGCATTTTGTGCTTCTCTGGCTTCTTTTTTGAGATATTAAATATTCAAATAAGATTATTTACCTTCTGTATTGCCCATTCTTTTATATTTTTCCCCCTTTCCTAATGCTAATAAAAATTTTTATTTTTTAAAAAAAAAATGAAGAAGCTGTGCACCTTTCAAGTGAAATGTATGTGAAATTAATGGGTAAAATTTGTCAAAATAAATTTTCATTATAAATGAATTAAAAACTTAATGTTATACTTATACTGTTAGTTTTAATACACACTGACCACCTTCCAGAGTATCACAGACATAGGTCAAGAGGATTTTAGGCCTAGGAACACCGCATGGTAATATTGAAATTTGTAGTTCTTAACCATTTTCTGCAATATTTTCAAATTTTACAAGAATAAAGAAGTTCATAAAATAGTATACTTTTTTGTGTGTAGAAAATATATAAGACCAAGTATCAGGATCTGGAACTGTGCATTAAAAAAAAATAGCTATGGATGACCTAAAGTCCTAAGAAAAAGTTAGAAAAAAATTGGAGAAATGGAGATGAATTAATATGGTTGCCTCAGTATCATTTTCTTTGGGACAGGGTGAAGGAGATTTCCCAAGTAATCCTCACTCGCTGTAGGACTATGACTAATAGATTTGTTCACCTGAAAATTTACTAAAACACCCAGATACTTTTCCTTTTTTTAGACCCAAGAAAATAACATAATAAAATATATTTTAGACAATCTGCCAAATTTACCAAGAGCTAATAATGATTCTATCTTTATTTTAGTTTTCATGGTGTTTGAGAAAACTCAGAATCACTTTATTTGTAACATAGAAAAATAAAGTTTTTTTAACTTTAATAAAGATACAGGACTATATTGCATATAGTACTGATTCTGAGAAGTTCTAATGATTAGCAGAAATAAGACTAATTAAAATAGCATTACAGAACAGAGTTTATGGGAGATTCTCCAAATTAATTTTGCCCATTAACAACATTAAGTTCTCACCAAATACTATTTTAATATATGACTGTTGCACTGTGTACTTTCTCCCTGCCTTAAATCAAGGTTTTAACTATTATAAAAATATATAGTTATCATAGTTGATATGAAAAGCAAGAAAACTGACTCAGATGGAATAACATAATCATTTACTATATAGATTCACAACATTTTTCACTATTTTTTAAAAAGCTAAATATAAAATTTAACATTTTTATCACATAACAAATAACAGATAATAAATATTAATAATTTATCCAAATGATTCCTCTTTTATGATAAAATGTTTCTTGAAGGCGAAGGATGACAAGCTGATTCTAAGGAAATTCCAGAGTTTAAGGCATCAATTAAATTTAGATAAGAAAGTATAAACTATAACCTCCAAAAGTCTGTCATTTAAACACTTAAGAAGGATGTGACCTATTATTTTTATTACAAACATTCATTTACATCCAAAGGAATTCTATAATCATCCCTGCCTTCCCCCTGCCTCCAAACTTTAGTCAAATAATAACCGGAAAATGCTAGAAGTACACTGTTGTCAGGCCTGTGTTCCTTCGCCAGGAGAGCCAAGTCTTTCCACAGCCAGCTGCAATTGCTTTTTCCTCTGGCATTTAAGTTAAAGCATGTGATTTTCTATTTTATGTACATGCAAATTTTATTAGCAGCATAATGATTTCTCTTTTATTCAGAGGAAATCGTAATTTAAGACCATGCCTGAATACTCCATATTTTTTTCTTTTCCAAACTGAAGGTTATTACTAGAACACATTTCTTGAAATCTAACAGGGCACAGCTTGCTCTCTGAGAGGTAGAATTACATATGGTACCACCTCGAAGCCTTACGAAGCATAAATTAAAAAGTAGGGGACTAAGTACACATACAAAGTACAGTTAATTATTTATTGTTCAGTGAAATAAAATGAAGCATTAAGTGTGGGTAAAGAAAACAATTACACTCTTTTGAAGCACTTATATTTTTCAAGCTTTGCCTCATTTCTTAATTTGTAAATCAAATGTAAGACATATAATGGAAAACTTCTTAGAAATGAAGAAATGGATAAATGGAAAAAATTCTAATTGATTACCTTTTTTGTTTGAAGGGCTAGATGTTTTCCCTGTTTTTGTTGTTGTTGTTGTTGTTCTCTATATGCAAGAAAAATTAAAGTTTTCACAGAAGTTTGGAAAGGCTAAGCCAGTAAAAGACATTGCAGCCAATGAATGAACAAGAGGAATATGACCTTTAGTAACCAGCAATTGAGTGTCAATGATATATCAACCTGAATTTGATGGCATGTCCTCATAATAAAATAAATAAATTTTTTATTCCAGTTTTATTGAGGTATGATTGATAAATAAAAATTATATATATTAAGATTGTATAACGACTTTTTGTTTCTTTCAAGGTGTATGATTTAATATACATTTACATTATAAAATAATTTTCATAATCAAGTTAAGTAATGCATCTATTACCTCACATAGTTAACTTTTTTTGTGTATATGTGGTGATAATCCTTGCGATCCACCCTCAACAAATTTGAAGTATTCAATATAATATTATTAACTATAATCATTATGCTGGACATTATAGCTCCTGAACTTATTCATTGTATAACTGAAAGTTTGTACCTTTTGACAAATATTCCCTAATTTCTTCACCCTCCAGCCTCTGGCAGCCACCATTCTAATGCCTGGTTCTGAGTTCAACAATTTTTTACATTCCATATGCGTTAGTACAAGCAGACCCAGGGAAAAGTCCTGGGACCAAAAATCTACCTCTAGGGAATGTTGGAAGAAAGAAGCTGGCCACTCCAATGTGGTAATTAATAGAGTTTATTAGAGGAAACATACGTATGAGGCATATCTCGGGTGGTTGCAAGACCAAATGGATTCTCATGCTGTTTAACCAGTAACAAAGAATTGTACAGGTCAAAAAGAGGATAGTCACAGGTACCAGTGTGTGAATGCTATCAGGCATGGGAAACTACTTTACAGCTCGACCAGGTCAAGACAGTGGTCTGTTCCAGGAGCCAAGCCACAGTGGGAGGTAGAGAAGGGGTGCTGGTTTATGTCAAAATGACTGTGGATTATGACCTAACAACCTCTAAAGATGGTTAGCAGGAAGCAGTCTGGCTTGGGTCAATAGCAGACATGTCATGAAACAGTCTCTTCCAAAACATGTACATGAAATCGCCCAGTATTTGCTCTTCTGTGTCTGGCTTATTTCATGTATCATAATGTCCTCCAGATTCATCTATGTTTTCAAAAATAGCAGGATATCCTTTTTTATGCTTGCATAATATTCTATTGCATGTGTATACACCAGAAAATGGCCAACAGGTATAGGAAAAGGAGTTCAATGTCACTAATCATCAGGGCAATGCAAATAAAAACCACAACGTTGGGATGTTGGGATGAATAATATCAAGACAAGTGATAACAGATTGGCAAGGCCTGGATGTAGTGAGCCTCTTATGATTTTATCACCCCTAAAATTTTGGGCAGCTAGGATTAACTAATTGAATTCTTGATTAGGCCTTTGTTCACATGTTAACTGTTCTTTCTGCTCAGCTCCTTCTGTTCTCACAAATGTAGTCATAATCTGCTGATACTGCGTCTCTTTATCAAGCAAGAGGAGATAACTTCAGCATCATGAGGAAAATTTATGAATTTGTTTTGCAGAAAGAAGGAGTATCTTCAAGGTAGCTAGGATCAGCTTCTGCATGCAGAAGTCTGGCTACATAAAATGTTATCTGTGACTAAAGAAATACAGACTTCTCTCTCAGTTCCCTGGAATGCCCCCTCCTGTACTCCATAGCTATGTAAAAACTTCATCCTTTTACTTTTGGGGGACACAAATTTGAGACACTTTGCTTTCACATCCTCTTGCTTTGACCAAACTGAATAAACTTTTTTCTATAACCAGGCACCAGTGTCTCAGCGCTTTGATATACTAGCACATTGGCACACAGACCTGAATTTTGGGGAGGTAATTCAAGAACATCAAGAAAAAGGAATGTGAATTGGTATAATCATTATGGAAAACAGTATGGAGATTCCTCAATAAATTAAAAATAGGAATACTATGTGATTCAACATCTCACTTCTAGAAGTATATCCAAAGGAAATGAAATCCGTATCATAAAGAGATATTTGCATTACCATGTTCATTGCAGCATTATTCACAATAATTAAGATACAGGAGCAACCCAAGTGTTTTCAAGGAAGGAATAAAATAATTGTTTATTTTGCTAGTGCATGTGAGGCCCTGGTAAGAGCATAGAGGAAAAATTATATAGCATGTCTCCCTAATAAATTTTTTTAAAGCTATAATTTTTTAAAAAGCTATAACATGGAGTCTAAATCACCCGTTGAAATATGAGAGAGAAAAGTTTCCTTCATCCTTTCTAGGTTCTTTGGCTGGTCTAATTATTAAATCGTCATAAAGCAGATTAACAAGAGGAAAAAAAATAATTTCATAAGTATGGGAACCCTAAAGATACATGGTCAAAAAGCAGCCAAAGAAGACTGATTTTATACTTTTTAAGACAATGAAACAATAAATTTGTGAAGAGCTAAGACAAAGGGGTTTGAACTTGATGTAGTGAATTAAAGAAGTAACAAGATTCATTTGTACGCTCTTCTCAGCTTTGAATTTCCCATCTGTGATGATAAGGATGCCTTTTATCCTCCAGGCATAGGAAGGACATGCTCACATGGGAGATTTATTTCCTGCTTTTGGTGGTGGAACTGGCACTAGCTGTTTCAAAAGTAACTTTAATTCAAAATAATCAAAATGCCAAAGCAGCATGTTTTGGGGTGGCATATTCTGCTCCCCTTCAGAAGGGAGCCTCTTTGTTTCTTGTCTGTAAGTGAATGACTTGGAATAGAGAGCATCAATTATCCACACAAAATTTCTTAATCTCAGAAGAGCTAAAATTTAAAAGACCTCGATTCAATGTTGTCAACTAAAAATAGAAATTTATAAAATTTGTTTGAATTAATCAAATGTATGTTTCATAATTTTTCTATTTTTATGTAAATGTGATCTCACTGTAATTTGAACATTTTGCCTAACTTTACCTCTTCTCCCAAACCCATCTCTCTTTCGTGTCTTTTCTTGGATTAATTATCCATAATCTTTCTTTTATTTCACTCCATTGTTGTCTTAGGTTTATTTATTGGTAGCTTACACAGGGCAATATTATGAAACAATATCTTGCCATGTGGCCATCCTCACAATGCAAATTTTAAGTCTCTGGCTCCTGGTTCTGGTTGACTCCACTTTCCTTTTTCTGCAGACACACACGACTTCTTATGGTTAAACCTGTATTTCTCAGGTTCAAGAACTCTACTCTGTTTCTTCTCTTTTCATCTATTCTTTAAACATTTCCAAGTGAAAAAAGACTTTTTTTAAAACCCTAATCAATTAATTAATAAGCATTAAAATAATTAAAGGTGAATTATTCTATGTGGTATCTGCATCTCAGTATCGGATTCATCAATATTATTACTCAACAAATTGATTTTTGTTCTCACATTGTAGCCCCATGATAAGGAAGTAGGGACTTGTCTTACTTTAATCTGAGATTTTCTCAGTGCCTATAACTCATAATATCTAGGCAAACTTTTTTTTTTAAACTGAAAGTCATTTTATGCATCAATTTTTTCTTGCTTGTACTTCCCATTTTTATTTTTCTTGGACAAACTTCAAATTCTCAAAGGAAATTTGAAAATAGATTTTACTTTATTTTAATAATATGTGAGACAATATTTAAAGCCTATGGTGCTCTTTCTTCATATATTGTCTTTTACAAATACAACAGTTATTTGACTGTGTCTAATAGTGATTTTCCTCATTAAATGATTCTTTTCTAACTACAATACAGACCTCTCAGGGTAGAGATCTGTATTAAAGTTATTGAGAAAAAAAAACAGCAATTCTAAGCAGAAATTTCTAGACTGTATATACTTTCTCGCATATATCACACTCTCACACAGAGCAAAGATTTATAAAAATTATAATGTATTATAATTTACCACACTATGTTGTTTATGGCCATTGTACATAATTATGAATAATATTTTAATTCTATTTTTAATCTTGTTCCAAGATTTCTTTTTTCAAGGCCCAATTAACTATATGGCAGCATTCTGCAACCTTAAGTACTAGCAATTTGTCTCTTTTGCGGATAGAAACATTATGTTCTTTGTGTTCTTAAGGCTGTAAAATGATCTTAGTTGTGAATTTCCCCATCAGTCAACTGTTTACAGTCACATTAGGAGCATAAATGAAAGTCATGTCAGAATTATCAACAAAATGAATAAGAGATGATGACTCACATTAGGTGAAAAATATTTAACTTTTAAAAATGTATTATATACTGAAGAAGGCAGTTTTCCATAGGACATTTATAAAAGTGATATAAATAATTTCAATAAACAAAGGCATAGAAAGAAACTCCTTTTTCCAGAAATAAAGGCTATGCTTATTTTAGAACACATGGAAGTAAATTCCAGACAACCCAATATCCAAAGACAATTGACAAATTTAAAAGGGCACTGAAAATAAATCCACTTTATGACCAAAATTACATACTAAATAACTAGAGGAGGGGAGGAATATCTGAATAAAACATTATTGTGAAAAAAAGAAACTAAAAACTATGATACAAATTTTACAACCTATTTCATAAAGTTTTTCTTGGAACTGAAAACATGTTTAATTTCTGAGAATGGAAACTACATTAATAAAATTCACTTTTCCTTCATAAAGAAAAGGGAACAGGTATAGATCTTAGTTTTTTCCTAATTTTCTTACTATTATTAGTGGTACAAGGTGTGTAAGGTATATTAATACACTTGATAAGCACATAATCCAGTGGAAAAAATAACAATAGCAGTATGCGATGATTAATTTTATGTATCAATTTGACTGAGCTACAGTGCCCAACATCTGTGGTCAAACATTATTTAGGATGTTTCTGTGAGTGTAGTTTAGGATGAAATTGACACTTAAAACAGTAGAGTTTGAGTAAAGCAAATGGTCCTCCCATCATGTGGGTGGACCTCGTTCAATCAGTTGAATAGAACAAAAAACTGACCTCTCTTGAGTAAGAGGAATTCTACAGTAGATGGCCTTCAAACCTGAGCTGCAACATCTGTTCTTGCTTAGGTTTTCCAATCTAGTGGCCAACCCTGCAGATTTTGAATATATCAGTCTCCATAATTACGTGAGCAAATTCCTTAGAACAACACACACACACACACACACACACACACACACACACACACACACACACACACACAGTTCTAACTTTGAGAATTCTGAATAATACACAGAGTAAATAAAGAGTTGAACAATTTAAGTAAAATGTAGTAAGTGTTATAATAGGAGTCTTTTCAAAGAACTATTTAATTCGCCGTCTGAACAGAATAAAAGAAAAAAATCCTATGTTTCTCTCAATAATTGGAGGAAAAGTGACAGAATTCAACATTTATGATAAAAATGTAATTTAATTTGATAAGTAGCATCTATGAAAAAACCTACTGTTGATAACATATTTAATAGTATTGAACTCATTCACATTATGCTTGAGAACAAAGCAAAAATATCTTCTCTGACAATTTCTCTTCAACACTGTATTGGAGGTCCAATCAAATGCAATGAGGCAAGAAAAAGAAATACAAGCCATAAATATCAGAAAAGTAAAATTATCTTTATCCAAGACAACATGATTGTTGACATAAAAAAAACAATAACTCTATTAGGAAACCACAGCAGTAATAAATAAAAATTTTAAGAGTCACAAAATAAAATGTCAACATATAAAAATCAATTGTGTCGCTATATGGTATCAACAAAATATGCAGTTTTTAAAAATCCACATATAATAGCATCAAACAAAAATTTTTAAAATCAGTTAAACTAATTATGTACAATACCTCTACACTAAAAATTATAAAACATCTGTGAGCTTGTTTAAAACAATCTAAAAAATGAAAAGATATATCATGTATAGAGATTAGAAGAATCAATATTTTTAAGGTAATACTTTTCCCCTGATTGATTCATATATTCAAAGCTATCGCCAAAATTATAGCATATGTTTTTAACAAAAATTGGCAAAATGATTGTAAAATTTACACGGAAATTAAAGACCAAAAATATTGAAACAGAACAACACATTTGTAGGATTTAAACTATTTGGCATATGTATTGTTTTGAAACTGTAGTATTCAAGAGATGAGAAATTAGCTTAAAAATAGATATATAGATAACTGAAACAAATTGGAAAGTCCAGATAGAAGTTCATATTTATAAGATTGACTAAATTTTTTAAATGTACAAAATTTGTCAGGAAAAATTTTATTTCAACAAATCATGCTGGAATAAATAGATACCCATATAGAAAAAAGTGAACCTAACCTCGCGCACATTATATACCTCACACCATACACATGTTAAAAAAAATAAAAAACATATCATTGACCTAAACATAAATGGTAAATTTTAAAGCTACTAAAAGAAAATAAAGAAGAACATCCTTATTACCTGGGTTATAAAAAAAAAAGAAAAAAGAAAAAAATGAATTTGACTTCATAAAATTTTAAATGGAACAATCTTTATAAGATATGCTTTCCACTTCAGAAAGCTCATATCAAGAGAAACTGCTTTCTCATGGTATTTGGGGGCACCTGCATTAGTCTGCATTTGTTCCTCAATCACAAATGTGGGGTAAAAAAGCTATGGGTCTGGTTGGACTGAGTCCCTTCAACAGGTGTTATAGAGACAACATCAGAGCTCACCCCTAATCTTTTCTTTGCCTGTAAAATGCTTAGTTTGTGCAGTAAGATGTTAATTCTCTAGCTTTCTATTCTTAGAGACAAGTTCACTTCTCATTCGTTTAGCTGCTGCTACATGTCAGAAATTTTCTGAATGGAGGTTATTTTGTCCAACTACTTTGTAAAAACAGCCCCAATTGCTCTGAGCTTCACTATGACTTTTATTAAATACTACCCAGTGACCGTTATTTAATTTAATCTATTTAAGAACCACTTGAGAGTTTCATCTTGAAATCTCAGAGTTCTAACACAACTCTGGCACAGTGTGCATTTGGTATTTCTAAGTCAAATGACAAGAACTTCCAACCCTTAACATGGATGCTAAACTAAACGTCGTCATTCCTTCCCAAAGGTATCACTCTCTAACTTTCTAGAAACTGCCTAAGCACTCCGATTTCCCAATTTTTTAATCATGTGGAAGATTCCAATAGCCATTTCCAGACAGTGTCTGAGTTAGCTAAGTGTCAAGATAAAGGTTGGAAAACAGCTTAATCTCATCTCCTTATCTTTCCATTCTAACTGAATGACCTTAATACAAGGCTACTAAAAACAATGAATAATGGACAAAGAAGGAGGTAGCAGCATCAACTATATTTTCATTAAACCTGACCTTAGTCTCAATGCAGGATTCTCTCCTA
The DNA here is from genome assembly GCA_030015415.1 of Cynopterus sphinx. Lineage (NCBI taxonomy): Eukaryota > Metazoa > Chordata > Mammalia > Chiroptera > Pteropodidae > Cynopterus > Cynopterus sphinx. Next base: position 16,612,307 of record CM057380.1, read on the forward strand.
GTATAGATAAAATCCCTCTTAATAAAGGCTATTGCTAAAAATGTAAGGGAGTTGTGGTCACTTCCCTAGAATCAAGTTTAATAATCTCTTGGTTCCCAAACTAAATTGGGTGTTCAAAGTTTATCCATGTACTCAGGCCAGAAAAATGTTAAACAAATGAATAGGTTATATGAATTATGGACCATCTAGAAATAAGCATCCAGTCATCTGTTAATGATTTTAACCCACTGGCATTAGAAACTGCCACCTGGTCCTTAATGACCTATCTCCCCAGAAGTAGGAGGCTTAATCTTGTTGCCTCCTTTCAATCAAGACCTTCTCATTAGAAGTGAGAGCCTATTTCTCACTAGCCCAACTGTTTTATCTTCCTTGCTGAAATAAGTTTCCTACTTCACTTTCACAAATAAAACAATGTTCAACTTTGTTTTGTATCCCTAAACCACCAGGGCAGGGTAATCACATGGAGAAAGCAATCTCTGTACATAGCTGTATCACCTTGGGTTCTTAATGACAACCACATATCACACCTTCACATCTTCCATATATTTAAGTGGGGACATTAGAAATTGCTTATGTCTATTTGCTCTGGAACAGAACTTTATTTTCTCCAAGTGAGTCGGGATAAGGGAGAAACATATGTATCTCCAATATTTCTGGTCCACTTAAACAGAAAAGCCTCAAACAGTCTAAGGCTGACACCGTTCTCATGCTCACTTTCCTTCTTAGTTTGTTACCCTGTATGAAAAAATTATTATAACAACAGACCACACAGGTTGAAACCCTTGGTGTAAACACTGTGCCCAGCAAGTCACATGTAATTTTCTCACTTCCTTCGAAAATCCTCTGAAGTAGTTACAAATGCTCTCTATATTTCACAGTGAAAAAACAGGCTTAGATGGGTCAAATGCTTTATTGAAGGTCACACAGTTAGGGATATAGAACAAATTCAAGTACAAGTCTGTCTGATTTCAGAGCCCACTTACTTAGCCACATTTTGCCTAAATGTCACGGGCTACAATATAGAAAATTTAAATTTGGCTGTTGACAGCCTAGTTCAGGTTACTTGTACATCTTATTGTATGAAACAGTACATCTTATATTAAAGAGTGTTGCCTATCTTTTGAAATAATTACATAATTTTTAAGGAGAAATATAGAAATCTCTGAAAAAATCTCTTAATTTTTATATATGTGTATCAAGAATAGTATGCTTATTTCAGGTATAAACTTTGATTACTCTCATAAGCAGCAGTAGCACTACTTATGTATTAAATTGTTTATTTATGATTTAAATTCCTGATGTAACTGGCAAAATAAATGGACTTTCTGTATGCAGATGTTTACTTAAAGTGAATTCTAAATAACAATATTTTAATTCTTCATTTAAAAATGTACTTCACTAATAATTGGTGGATGGTGGACACTCATTCTATTTTAGATTTGGAAATGAACACTGAAGTTCTAAGGAATCTCCTAGAGGAGAAAGTTAATCTTGAAATGTCCTGTAAGGATTTTACTGACTAGGTTAATTCCCTTCTGGTTGGCTCCTTAAAATTATCTATTAAATAATTCCCTATTATCTGTTCAAAAAATAATTGCAGTAATTCCATTTCTTTGAAGAAAAATAATTATTTGACTATTCTAATTAAAGGATTTACTTCCCATGTTAATTATGTTCATTTAATTTTACTCAAGGAATTAATTTTACTTTAAATAATTTCCAAAAAAGACTGGCTTATTCATTTCAATAATATACAAATAGCTAGAACTTAATTTTTCTGAGGAAACCAAATCAAATTTAATCTTGATTGTTATTCAATACTATGCAAGGACAGACTTATTTTTCTCTTTTGGACTTGATTTCCTCCTCTCAATTGTTAAAATTAGTCACAATTATTTGTTACCCCTTCTCTTCTAAAATACTTTTTAGAGTTTAATAACTATACTTGTTTTCTCCAAAATCACTGATTTTCACTGTTGATATCTGACATAAAACCAGTGTCTCTTGCTGAGAAATGAAGGTGATCTTCTCTCCCTGAGCACAGGACTGATGGGTGAGCAGACATTTTCTTTGCAAAGAGTTGATGTTCAAAAGAGAATGTTAATAAATGAATAATTCCAAGGTCTGGGAAGCTTGATAGGAGTTTAGAAACTGAAGTTATGATGGTCTAGCACGTAGAGGTCATGACTCTTCACCAGCGCAGATATTTCCTAACTGCAGATATATTTTTCATGAAACTCAAATATTGATAAGAAAATACCTAGAATCTATCTAATAGCTTTGCATGAAAGAATACAATTACATGATCCTATTGACAATTGTTAAGCTTTGTCACTAAAATTAATGACATTAAATTCATCTCACATGCCCCAAAGAAGAGCTATGTATTTTTATATTAAAAGGGCTTTGGGGCAAAAGAAAATATTTTGTCCTAATTAAAATTTTCACTTACTTGGAAGTCTAACAGAAGGAAATATCCCAACAAGATATAAAGTATCACATTAACATGGGGAAAAAATGGTGCATCCAACATCTAGACAATCTTTCCAGAAAATGATTTTCAAATACCTAAATTTTAAATTAGAGTTTATATTAAAAGCATGAGTATCTTCTTTGAAGCTTTGTAAATCAAACTGAGTTCCTTGTGATATTTTCCCCCAATGTAGAATAAAAGACTTTGAATATTCCAATTATTAATTTTCCAGTACTCACATTTCTAACTTTGATAACTAGATCTCAAGAAACTAAAGATAAGCATGAAAATATTTTCTCTTGGCTCATAATATCAACTTTGTATTAAAATTTTCAATAGTTCATATTTATCTATATTCCTATTTAACAAACAACATTCAAAACCAAAAACTCTCACTATAGTGTCACGTTAAAATTTTCTCTCTCTCTCTCTCTCTCTCTCTCTCTCCTGTGTACTTTGATTTGTAGCTATTGAATAACTTCAAAAGTTATTTTACTTCTTACCTATATGTGCTAATTTCAACAAACCTTGCTTAAGAAATTATAGACTCAAAGAATTTAGATGTCTGGGGTAAATCTTAACTATGTTGCTAACCATTCAACCTCAAATACACTTGGAGGGACCATCACATTAATATTAGCTTATCTACTCCTAGCTGGTTTCTCTCCAAGAGCCACAAAGTGGAAGGTAGTCACTCAATTCTGCATTGGCTTCCAGAAAATTCAGGAATAGGTAGCTTTTGGTCTCAAGAAAAGTCATAAAAAATCTTTTATAATTGAGCTACATCATTTGGAAGCAAAAATTATCATAAGAGAATAAAATTACAGCTAGAAGAACAATTGCCTTGTACATGCCATGAGTGTGAACTCCGACGTTGGATTAACAGTAAAGATTAGCTCAAAAGTCAGCTGAGCCAAACTTATAGCCTGTTATTCTGTTTTCATTTTGAACAGCCATATAAAAATTAAAACTCTTCCACCAGCAATGTATAGAAAACTGAGTGAAAAAGGAGAGCAAAAGTGAATTTAATAACAAGTAAAACATGTAAGCTATCCAAAGCATAAGCTCTGTTCCGCCTTTTGTAATTGTAGAAAATTATTGAAAGAAAAACAAACCTCCTTTCCAGGTAAGCACACAGAACTCTTCTGTAATGCTGTCCCAAGTTAGCATGAAGGCCTCTATGTTGCCCATTGGGAAACCAAGATTTATCTCTCTTAAGAAGAATATAGGCTTTCATTCTGGGGAGCTTTATATTCTAAAAATGGGTACATTTGCAGTTTTGCACAATACCATGACTTATCATCTCATAAAAAAGATGCGGCAGAGAAATCTACGACTAATTCATTAAAATAAAAGTTGACATTTAATTCAGGAGAGATTTTCTGTGAACTGCTTACAGCTAAAATAACTCCATAACAATTGGTAAGTGATAGCAGTGTTTGGTACATTATTTTATATTCTCCTTTTCATGTTCATAATAGGCTTTTATTAAGAAATGCTATTTTACCCAAATCCATACTCCCAGGGATCTGAATAACTGTATTATAATAAAATTCTTAGTAAAAGCAATATATCTGAAGTGGGAAAGAAGAGTTCAGTGTTAAAAATGCAAAAAGTAGGTGAATCTTTTGCTTAAATTTGATAGAGCATTGCATCATACTATTGTGCCAGTGATTAATTGTGGATTCTCTTGAAATGAGTAGGGTAAAAAAAAATCAGATGATTCATAATGAATACCACACATAACTATAAAATTTATCATCTAGATCCAAATATTAGAAAGTCTCCCTGGCTTTGTTATTGTTTCTAGTGTATACATGGAATGAATTTTTACATTCTAGGCTCCTATTTACCTCTGCTTCACCTGACAGATGTAATAACTTCCAGTATTTTATTTGAAAAGGCTAGAATTTATCTATACACATGGCAATCGAACCCCTGAGGCTGACACCAGGGGATGCCAGGAGAATACTGACATTTAAGGCTGCCATGGATTTTTTTCCCCTAGCAGAAGGAGCATTTAAGTGGGTCATGGCCCAAAGGTATTGAACTCCTTCCCTTGCTGACAGCTATTTACCAGAGCACAGTCGAGTAAAGGAAGAAGAGGATTAAGGAGCTCCAATTGATCAGAAAATAGCATTCAGAGTTGAAACCTGTCTCTTCTCTCAGGACTCAGCTTTTGAAAATCTTTTAGCGAAACCATTGTCAAGGGATGGCATAATCACAGAATGAAGTAAGAAGATTTAAATTTCTTAAGCAGACAAAAATGCATTGAGATTCTGTTTTAAGAGCTCATAGGAAATAGCCATATGAAACTGAATCACAGGGAATAGTCATTGATCCTTTCAAACTATCACAAAAGATTTCAGAAGAAAATAGACCCTTCCATTACACAACTTCAGATGAAATATATGTGAGAAAAACACATGAAATGATGGAACGTGCATTCTATTTAATTTGAAATTATTCATACAAGCAATAAAAATATAAAAATTCTTTTCACCTACCCAAAAATTAATCTTCATTGTATATAAAAGTGCAAAAATATGTATCAAATGAACTATGTTCTGTGGCTTTTATTCCCTTAGAGTTTTCGTTTAATCAATTGCTTCCATAAGTTGAAAATAAAAGCCTTAAGCAAAAATACAAGCGATGGAAACTTGAAGAGTAAAGATTTTAAAGAAAAACTGGGCTGAATCTTATGTAAATAATATAAGCCTTTAATAGGAAACACTATATATATATATAGGCTTATATCATTTACATATATACATATATATGTATGTATATATAGTATTTCCTAATTAAAGGCTTATTCTCTCATTTGGGATTTGTTTTGAAAAGAAAGATTGGTGTGTCTCCTGGGTCACCTCAGAGTGAAGACATTACCCACAAAGGCTTATGTAAAATGAACTGAAAGTCATTCAACAATTACAGTGAATGACCCCCAAATTTCTCACTGCTATGATAATCACAATTTTGAAAGTTTGGTTTCCAAAACGAAATGAGAGTAATAAGTGGTAGGTTTAGGAAGCTAATCATGAGATAAGGATTCTTCTAAACAACTTACATAAACTAACTCACTTACAGTCACAAATACCTATGGAAGGAGGCTCAGTAAGTATCCCCATTCTATAGAAGAAGAAACTGAAGTACATAGGAGTTTGATAATTTGACAAAAGTCACATAGTTCATAAGCATTGTAATGTCAAAAACTGGATTAATAAAAGTTAATTCTTGTGTACACAAAAGAAAAAAAGAATATTGGTAGAGATGTCATGGTCACAAAGTCAAAAGACACATGTGTATAGACTGTTTTGATAAGAGACTTCAACTCCTAGCTACTTCTCATCTATAAAATAGATTAATAATTTCCATCTCACAGTGTTACCATATGTATTAAATAAGGTTAAATGAGTGAAATGGTTTTTCTAAACTATTAAATTCTGTACTTGATATAAAAGTTTTATTTTGCATAAAACTATACATTTTTATTTTTAATTTTATTAAATTTATTGGGGTGATATTAGGTAATAAAATTATATAGGTTTCAAGTGTATAATTCTATAACATGTCATCTGCCTATGACATGGTGTGTTCACCACCCAAAGTCAAATCTCCTTCCATCACCATGTATATGACCCCCTTTACCTTTTTCTACCTCCCTCTCTCCCACATTTCCTTCTGGTAACCACTAAAATGTTTTCTGCATCTATGAGTTTTTCTTTGTTTATTTTTCTTGTTTGCTTATTGCTTTCAGTTTTATTCCCACATATGAATAAAATCATATGGTTCTTGATGTTTTCCATTTCACTTATTTCACTTAGCATAATATTCTCAAGATCAGTCTATGTTTTTACAAATGGTAGATTTCATCTTTTTTTTATAGCTAGGTATTATTCCATTGTATATATGTACCACATCTTCTTTATTCAATCATCTAGCAAAGGACACTTTGGTTGTTTCATGTCTTGGCCATCATGAATGATAATACAATGAAAATAGCAGTACATATACTTTTATGAATAAATATTTTCAAATTTTTTAGGTAGATACCCAGAAAAGAGATTGCTAGGTCATATGGTAACTCTGTTCTTAATTTTCGAGGAAGCTCCATACTGTTTTCCATAGTGTCTGTACCAATTTACATTCCCACCAGCAGTATATTTGGGTTCCTTTTTCTTTACAATCTCTCCAACACTTGTTTTCCTTGTCTTATTGACAATAGCCACTCTAATAAGTGTAAAGTGGTAGCTCATTGTGGTTTTGATTTGCATTTCCCTAATAGTGCAATTAAGCAACTTCTCATACATCTGTTGGCTACTTGGATGTCTTCTTGAGAGAAGTATCTATTCTGGCACTATTGTTCTAGCATATTCATGAATTGAAAAAATTAACGTGGTTAAAATGGCCATATCACCACAAACAATATACAGATTTAATGTAATTCCCAAAAAAATCCAAATGGCATTTTTTAAAGAAACAGAACCAAAATAAAAAAATCCTCTGATTTATATGGAGCAACAGATGACCCTGAATAGACAAAGAATTTCTGAGAAAAAAAGAAGTCTGGAAGTATCACATTTCCTAACCTCAAATTATACTGCAAAGCAAAAATATTCAAAACAGCATGGCATTGGAAGACAAACAAATACGCAGACCAATGGAACAAAATTGAGAGCCTAAAAATAAACCCACATGTATATAGGCAAAAAATTTTCAACAAAGAAGGCAAAAAAATACAATGGATAAAAGAAAGTGTCTTCAAGAACTGGTGCTGAGAAAATTGAAAAACTACATGCTAAAGAGTAAAACTATACTACTATTTGTCACCATACACCAAAATTAACTTAAAATAGATCAAAAACCTAAATTTAAGACCTGAAACAATAAACTACATAGAAGAAAACATAGATATTAAATTTATGAATATTGGTCTTAGAGAGGATTTTATGAATTTGACCTCAAAGTCAAAGAAAGTAAAAGAGAGAATAAATGAATGGGACTATATCAAACTAAAAATCTTCTGCACTGCAAAAGAAGCCATGAACAAGACAAAAGGCAACCAACAGAATAAGAGATGATATTTGCAAAAACCTCTGATAAGGGGTTAATACCTAAATCTACATTTTTTGAAGCTCTTGAAATAAGGTCATAATTCATTTGATAAATATTAACCTCATCTCTTCCTTTTCCTTAGTGAAAAAAACAAAAACAAAAACAAAAAGAGCAATAGTTCTTCTAAGGCACTGTCTTTAGGTCAGAAAAGCAAATTATGTTTAAATATTTTTATTAGTAGAATACCCATTCCTCACTTACCAATTAGGTTCATTTAACTTACTTATGATGAGCATAATTTTCAGATATATTTTGAGAGCTAGTTTTGTTTCAAAAAAATAATAAGACACATGCTGGAATATATCTTGAAATATGGAGCAACTTTTAAATCAATGACAGAAACATTTAACATATTATTAACATTTAACATATTGTGGTAGTTAATTATTTATTATTTAGTTATTTTTGTTTGCTAAGCCTAACAGCAGAAACAGTACAAAATAACTAATCAAAATAATGGTTTTTGACATTAATAAAACTAAACTATAAAACAAATGCAAATATAATGGGTTCTGGACCTCTGAATATTAGAATGAGACCACAGTACAATAGCTATTTAAAATTATATAAATGTGAGGTGGTACATATATACAATGGAATATTACTCAGCCATAAAAAAAGAATGAATTTCCATCTGCAACAGCAAGGATGGACCTAGATGGTATTGTGTGAGTGAAACAATTCAGAGAAAGTGTCTAGTGATTTAACTTACATGTGGAATCTAAAGAATAAAATAAACCAAAAAAAAACAAACTCATAGATACTGAGAACATTTTCATGCTTGCCAGATAGGAGGAAATTTGGAAGGTGGATAAAAAAAGGGAAAGAATTAAGAAGTACAAATTGGTAGTTATAAAATAGTTATGGGGTTGTAAAGTATAACATATGGAATATAGTCAATGATATTTCAATAACTGTGTATGGTATCAGATTATACTAGATTTAATGAAGTGATCACTTTATAAATTATATAATTACCTAATCACTATGTTGTACACCTGAAAGCAATATATGCTAATAGTAATTGAAAAATTAAAAAATTATTTTAAAACATTCTGATCTTTTGTAAAAAAATATAAATAATATAAATGTATCATGTAATAATACTGTTTCCATTATAAGTTATGTACTAATAAATTTAAGTTTGATCATATTCTATGCTTAGAATTTTGATATTTTGTTCAAAATTCAACTAAATAAAAGGAAAAAAATCAAACCTTACTGATTCCTCAAAATGTGGCATATATCTTATTGTGTTACATCTATTGCCTCATTTAATCATCACACAGGCCTATAAGGAAGATGCTATTATTATCTCCACTTTGAAGAGGGTGACAATGTGACAGAAAGTTTACTTAACTTGACCAAGTTCCCAGAGTTTGTAAGTATATGCAATGGAGAGATCTAACTCCAAACAATATTCTTAGTGAATAAAGTATATCAGCTTAAAGGCCACAAGGGGAGACGGCAGGGGGCAGAAAGCAGGCAAGATGGCTGGGGGACTAGGAGACCATCTCTCCATTCTCCCTCTAAGATCTCTAAGATCAATTAGACACAATGTCATAATCCATTTTTCTGATACATAGACCAGTATTCTCAAAGTATACTCAGAGAACCAGATGCCTATAGACGATGTAAGAAGACTATTAAAAAGCACCTTTTTGGATCATCCAAGGTCAAATAATTCAACATCTCTGGTGATGAGTTTGGAAATCTTCATTATTTAAAAAAATAATAAACAATTTAAACAAAATGCCCAGATGATTGTCAAACACGTGAAATTTGAAAAAATACTATATGCTTTTTAAATAGAACTATGTTTGTGTTCTTAGTTCTTAGAATATATATAGCAAGCAAGCTCAGTAAATTATGAAAGAATGAATTAGTATGTATATGAATCATTTTCTCCCTAAATCAGTAATAAAAAAAGCAAAAATATTTACCATAGTAGATGCTTCACGAATATATGCTAAATGAAACCAAACTTCTTGGTTTCTCTCCTTTCTCATTTTGCTTCTTTTGTTCCACCACAATTACTCTTGTACATGGTTCTAGAATTTATGAAATATGGATGTGAAAAAGCATAGGGTTTTTAAAAATGTAATGAAACTTCTTGGAAAACAAAATAGAAATCCCCTGGGGGTCTATATCAAAAGCACCACACTTAGAGTTTTTAGAATTAAATATAAAGATGAAAAATAAAAATTCTTCATTTTTAAAATAAAAAAATATTGTAATTTTCACTGCCAACTTTCTCAAGCAACTGTTTCTCATTTTATTCTTAATTTTTCCATTAATCCCCAAAGTTGCATTTATAGATACAACTAAAAATCCCAATTCAAAAATTGTCGCATGATTCTGGATGGCATCTCTATACTCTGCAACAAAGGATTGTTCTCATAACTACAAAATTAGATATTTTTGTCTTTGTTATGTGAATGTTTAATTTATTACATTATATTGAAATGATCATTAGAGAAAGCCACTATCTAGGATGACTATATGTTAGCCATTGTGGCAGGTTTTCCAGTAGGGAACCCAAATTTGGAAGGCCAACCATGGACAAACTATTTCTCTAGAAAATGAACTTGAACATCAAAGTTAATTCTGGATGTACCCACGTGGTATTGATTAATGATGGTCTCTGCCCTACATGGGAAAACCAGAACCTGGGCATGAAAATGTTCCTTCATTAGACTATAAGTTTAAATAAGTGTCTTAGACTGTTTGGGATGCTATAACAAAATATCTTAGTCTGGGTAGACAACAAACTTATTTCTCATGGTTCTGAAGGCTGGAAAATTCAAGATCAAGAAACTTATAGATTTGGTGTCTGGATGAGAGCTCCTTAGTTCATAGATTGCTGTCTTCTCCTTGTGTCCTCACATGGAAGGAGTAGGGGAGTTTCTTGGGATCCCTTTCATAAGGACATTCATCCAGTTTATTAGGGCTCAACCCTAATCACCTCCCCAAAGGTCACCCCCTTCATGTACCATCACATTGCAGAAAAGCTTCCAACATATATATTTGGACAGACACAAACATTCAGTCTATAATGGTTAAGTCAAGTTCTTTAAACCATTGAAAGTTCTTGAAATTTTGCATTAACCTGCTACCGGTTAGTACTATATACTGTTATTTACATGTTTTAGCTTAAGTTATGAACTATAGTATTAAAGAAAGAGCAGCTCCTCTATTGCAGACAGGTTTAATGGTAGTAAGGGTGGCAATGAATAGTTGAGAGGGAATTAGGCAGAAGAGAAAAGAAATGCTTAAGGGACTACTTGAGAATCTTCCTCCAGTTCCAACAGGGGCCTCTGAACTTTGTTTTAGAAAGATGACAGCATTTCCTTATAGTCAGTCTTTCTTGTTTTCTTTTGTGTAATTCAGCTTTATTTCTTCTTTTTGTCTCTTCTGTTGTATCATTTCTCATTTCCTTACACTTATTAAATTTGAGTTAGCTCACCAATATTTTTATAATTTATAGATATACTCAAACCAAAGGTCCATGGATAGCCTTGGAGGGGAATGGGGTCTACAAGGCCAGCATATTTGAACTTAATTCTTGTTACTATACATAGAGTCACCTGTTCCCCTAATCTATTCAAAAATTTATTTCATGTAATGTAATATGTCAATTATATCTCAATTTAACAAAAAGGGGAGAGAATATTCAATAATATTTTATGATTTATAAATCAGAACCATGCTAAAATATTTTATTTTTAAATTATTTTATTAATCCAGAATATTATGTAAACCCCAAGATGACAAACTTTGTAATAAATAGTTTGATTTTTGTGTGAGAGGAATTACCTTTAATTATCTGGATAGAAAAATAAAAATGAGTTCTTTATCAGCTAGCCATGTAAGCTATCATCACCTCATTCTCATATGAAATGTGATTTTCAAGGTAAATGTGCTTTAGTATTATGTGATGAAAGTGAGTTTTCCCTCCCAAGCACACCTAAGGATTAAAGAAAACCTAGCATTTATTATTTGAATAATCTATTTAAAAATAAAATATTATTTTATATCTTAATTGCCATTTGGAGTAAAAGTTTGCAAGAGTGAATGAAAAAAATATATATATAATGAAAAAAAAACACAGAAAGCATTTATTTGGTTCACATAAACAGTCATGTGATGCCAGAATGGTTTATTACTTATGATAAATAATCTGCTGGCAAACACATCAAATGCATCCATGTCAAGAGCTAGTGAGGGGCAAAGTGAGTTAGTATTCTTGAGATAGAGCCATATTTGATAGAGATAGCAAAGAATATGTGGGAATAATTTTTTTAATGAAATTGGTCAAAATAATAAGATAACTAAGACAGAAGTGTTCATTGATATTAAATTTAAGCTGCATTATTGGAGCAACAAGAGTTTTAACAACAGAAAAGTCAATTACAGTGAAATAAGAATTCAGGAAGAAAAGGACAAAGCGAAGGAAATAGTGTGGTAAATTAAGGAAGAACTATGCTCACCAGCGGGGATTTAATCAAATTAATCTGTCCAAAACTTGACAATTTTTATACTTCTACTTTTATGCAAGAATTTTCTGAATGCTCAATTGTTAAAATAGCTCATCTTAACTATTACTGTTAGGCAATGAATTGATTGTTTTCCAGCAGTGAAATAAGTATGTTTTAAGCAGAAACTAAAAATATATTATAAGAAATCACTATACAACTCTGATTTCTTTTCTAATTAGACCTGTAAGGAATGTAAGAAAAAATATTTCAATGGAGGCTTAGCTAACTTTTGTATGAATAGGTCAAGGCAAGAATTTAACAAAGCATTATTTGAAGTTTTAAAGTGCACAGTTACTCAAAATATATAAATACTGTCTAATTGTTTAAAAAATTCAGGTGCCTTTAATACTTTATTTCAAATTATAAAAAGAAGGACTACCTATGACATTGGGTAATGCATATGAAGTATAGGTAATATGATACTATACTTCATCACAATTCATTGGATACATCCAGGATCTGACACACACCAGATCTAAGAGACTGGCAGGGAAACAGAGGTCCCAGCACTCAGGATTTCAATGCTTTCTCCTTTCCATGTAAAGATGCATCATTACGGTTTTATCTAAGTAAAGTTCCACATGGGTGAGATTTGTCTGTAACCTTCCCTGAGCACTTTGCCTAGGAATCCAGTGACCTCACGGTGCTTTCATATTGAAGGACTTCACAACCCTCTGTTCCCTTCATAACTATCCCACCTGAAAACAGCGCGTCCTGTAAGTGGTTATCTCAAACCTCTAATCTCCATTCTCGAGTGATTTCTAGCTTTGGATAAACCTCTCTGAACTGGTTACTCTGCAATCTACTAGAATACTTTACACTTTAATAGGAGATTTAAAAGGGATTCCCAGTCTCTCCCCATACTAATTTTCTTCCTCTAAATCTAACTAATCTGTTCTTCTCAGCCATCTATAAATTCAGTTAATACATACCTCTCCGTGACCTGCCTTTCTGTTATTGATTGTTGCTACTTTAATTATATTGTATTTATAAGTTCTAGTGTCTAGAAATAGCTCCTCTCCTTTCAAAAACCCTAAGAAAAGATGATGAATGTTATTTGAATTAGAAAAATAATGCAATATGGGTAAAAGTTCTGGGATATATGTGTTGTTATACATTATGACTCTAATTCTCAAATGTTTTATATTAAAATGAAAAACATTCTCCATTTTTATCTGAAATTCTTTCAGAACTTCATTATGCATACTGAGAAAAGACCGCATCTAGGAAAGAATGAAGACTGCTGGATATTCTGCCTTGTTATCATCAACTAAACTGTTCTCTTGCTTGTTATTTCTGGGCGCATCTTTAAAACTCAATGAACTATAGTTTCTCCATCAATACTGTGATCACAGAAATTATTACTTTCTTTAATATGGAGCTATTAGCAGAATTAATCAAAGTTTTTAAGTGTAATGAACTATTCAAATGCAAAGCATTGTAACAAAAGAAAAGGCAATTTGCAGTGGGTAAATTTGTAAAAGCAAATACAGAAATGAATATGAGTAGGCCTCAAGTGGCCAGCAGCAATTCCTAAAGATCATATAAGAGATTTTATCTACTATTGGATATAAAGGATGAATTGACTTTTAGAGCAGATTGCTTTCAATGGTGTTCAGCCATAGAAAAGAATATTTATACCAAATAATACAGAGCACAGATTAATTAAAAGATTTCAAAGAAAACCATATGGACTAAAGAGCTTCATGACTTTAAGAAAGCATAAATGAATGTTCTACAAAATTCTACTTGAAAGCATCTTTTTACTATAACTTTAAAGCATTAATTAACTCTAGTTCAGTGTTCTCCTCATAGTGAAATTTAACTTCTATTTAATTAGCCTGCAAAAAAAAAAAAAACCCATAAATTAAAGTACAACCATGACTGATACAGAAGTTTTCTGTTTTAGATATATTTTCTAGACAAATACTCACAGTGTATCAATTTTTGATTCCACACTACCCAAATTTCCATGATAAATAAATGTTTACATGCCTGCACACATATTTTACATGTAATCAGAATATATCTTATTATTAGACTTTTTTTGTTGTTAAAATCTTGAATGATACTCAGAATCAGGTATAGTTAATGGTTTTGGCAATTATTAAAAAATAATTTGCAAATTATTTATTTGGCAATTATTTATAGGGGTAGGGAAGTCCAAAGAAAGAAAATATAAAGTACCATACAAATGTGATGCAATGTTTGGTTGTTGCTTAACCATTTTTTGTATGTGTTAACCTTTGTTTTACTATTTGCTGGTATAAGGATGGTCCGGAAAAGAATTAATAACTATAGTTACCTCTCCTTTAATAATTGTAATTTTGCAATTTATCTGAAGAAAGTGGAATAAGATGAGGGACAGATGTTTTTCAAGTTTTCCAAAAGAGATAAAAGTTAATTATAACATCTTTGCAAAACTCCAGAATAAATTGTTAATTATGATGTTTTTATGAAAATTTATAAAGTTAGCACCAATGACTAGAAGGTACATCTGAATATATCTGGCCCTTGCCAAAATCTGAGGTAACTAACTTTTCTCTCTCTCTCTCTCTCTCTCTCTCTCTCTCTCTCTCTTTTTGGCTAGGACTAAACTTTGAGGTCTCAAAATAAATGATGAAGCAAGAAATCCCAGAACATTCACCAGAATTTCTCCTTTTTTATTATTTTCAACACAAAAGTATACAGCATGTGGCTAGCATCAAATTAGTTTCATCCTGCTATTCCTGAAATCTCTTCTTGTTACATCGGTCAGCATGAATCAGGCCACTTCTCCTCATCCTTCAGGGTATTGAACTGCTTCAAATCTTAACAGGACAACTATTCCTAGTAGTGGTAAAGTCTGACAATGACTTCATTGTCCCACTGAAGGCAAGTCTCGTGGGTAGGACATTCACCACTATTTAACATTTACAATTTAAGAATAAACTTGTATACTCTTGCTGAACTGAGATTGTTTTTTACCAGGTTATTTTAAGTGACTTACTTCATAAAATAATTAACAGTCATAAATAATTACTTCCAACTTTCTCCTGAGAGAAAAGAATCACTTGATGATTGAAGAGTATAAGACTACAAAAGAGAATTGAATGATTTCCCATATTACCTAAGATCGCGTGACACGTAGCAGATTGTTAGGGCTGCCATAACAATAAGCTACAAACTACACGGCTTAAAACAACAGAAATTTATTGTTCCCCTCTTGTGGAGACTGGAAGCCAGAAATTAAAGTGTCAGCTAGGCTGTGCTCTCTCCAAACCATCTAGGATCCTTCCTTGCCTCTTCTTGCTTCTGATAGTCCAAGGTGCTCCTTGGCTTGTGGCAACATTGCTTCAATCACTTTCTCTGTCTCCATGTCACATTCTCCCTGCATCTCATGTTTTCATATAACCTTTTTTCAATACCAGTCGTATTGAATTAGGGGCCTACCATATTCCAAAATGAACTCACCTTAATTTCACTAAATATTTCAGCAATGACCCTATTTCAAAATAAGGTCATAATCTGAGGAACTGGTGGTTAAGACTCATATCTTTGGGGAGGTGACACAATTCAACCATAATATGATATAAAACTAAGCTTCCAAAATTTTCATGAGGTTACTAAGTATTACATAATTAGATCAGAAGACTGTTGAAGGCATAGTATTTCCAACTATCAAAAGAATTCAGAGAACACTTATCATAGGAGAAAATTCCTGGACTCTGTCTAAAGGATTAATAGAAGGGCTGCAGGTACAAAAGAGAAATGGAGGGAAAAATAACTCTAGACTTAGAGAATATTTTATCCTAATAACTGAGGTCATGATAAAGCAAAATATATTTGGGAAACTACAAAAGATCCAGAATTAAAGTTTTCAGATAAACGGCAGGAAGCGAAGCTTAAGATAAATGTAAAAACCCTTTATTAAAAATCTTTAAATTGCATTTTAAAAACTTTTATATTAATTTTTCTAAAATCAAAGGGAAGTCAGAGCATACTTTAAATAGTGGAAATATAGGTGACCTTTGTGTTGTAGAAATCCAATCTTATGGAAGTGCCAAGGGATTACTGAAAAAAAAGGTTTATCAAATGTTCAGAAAATGTATTCTGGAGACAATGTATAGGCATTCAGTAGATATTATTGACTGCATAAATAAATCCATATTTTATTAAAAGAAAAAAATGAAAATTGAATTAAGAAATTTGTTCTATGTATGAGAAAGTAATTTTTAATTAAATTAGTATCCAAATTATTCAACAATGGTTTAGGTTGCCTCAAAGGTAAACACTTAAGTATATTTTGAAAAAATTTCTTATTAAAGAAAAGAAGGAACAATGTACACAGTACCTAAAAACAAAATTTAATTGCCTTTCAAGATGGTGGCTTGAGTCAACATGTTGAACTACTCTCCTTAAATATTGTCTTTGAAAAAAACAAAGAAAATAAACAGGAGGAAAGTTCTGAAGGCTTTCCTTGAAAAGGAAGTAATCAAGAGAAAGAACCATAAAGAAACTTTTATGTGATATTGGCAGTGTGACACTCTGCTAAGGAACATATCATCCTGACTGAAATTCAGCATGTCCTGAGAAAAGTCTGTGTGGGGAGTAAGTGAACTGGATCTTTAACAGAATCTAAAACATGCCAGGATGAAACAATAAGATCCTATTCTAGGCCAGCTCTTAGGACATTTGCAGCCCAGATGGAGCAGAAATGTTTATTATTCTATAAACTGATGCAGCAGGTATACAGTCCTTTGCCTCTCTTTACTTGGAGTCTCCTCAGGAAAGAAAAAAAGTCACCTGGTCAATTTTTTTGTAAACATGTTAAGAACAAATCAACTAATGGTCTTGCTACTGGAGAGTCCCATCCTACGGACTGCTTTTAGATGAACAGATCTGTTGCAGGAATGTACGTGGTTCACAATTTGGTAATTGTGGACGTCTGGAACACAGTTTCCTGGACAGTGTCACATAGCTATATAACTTATGAGAATAAGATGGAGATGTTTCAAAACCAAAAGAACTCTCTTCTGTGTAAGTAATGTCATCATCTACATTATTAGCGATTTCGTACCCTAATGTGGACCAGAGTGCATCCTGATGCAGTGAGAAAGAACTATAGGAGCTATATTGGGGATCCAGATTTCATCCCACTTTGCCTGTGCCTGTGACTGTTTGTATCTTTGAAATTATTAGGAAGTCTTGAAACTAGATGAGATTCCAAATGAGAGTGAGGCTGATTTTGATAGTCCAATAATTTGTTTTACCTCACCAGTACACAAAGCAGAAGACTGTGACAATTGTGACTATTTCACTTGATATGTGTATCACATAAGTGAAGGGAGGCTACTGCCAGAGATAGTTCTAGTGGGACAAGATGAAAAATTCCCAGGTGTGCTTGAACTACCATGGCAGAGATGAAGAATGAATTTGTCCACTTAGATCTGAGTCTTTCTTCTTCACCAGTATCTTTCTTGCTACTCACTTTATAACTAGACCCAGGAATAATTAATATAAAATTAACCAAAGAAAAAGAATTTCCTTTTCTGTTTTATCTGGAACCAAATATATTGAACAGAGACTCACATCTTCTCTAAGAGAAACTATTTAAATTATCAATATCAAAATAATGTGAAACCTCCTCTAAATAAATAGAAAAAGACACTAATTGTGGCATATGATGTTATTCACTAGCATAGATACAAATTCAATATACAGTTGATTCCAAATTTTATTATGCTGTTTTTTAAAATTTACTAAGAACTGCAGCTTCCACAAAGACTGAAACAAGTGTCTTAAAATTGATGGCTGCTAAGGCACACCAATCAGTGATAAGAAACCTAATGGGTGGGGGAGTTATGAGCTGAAAATACGCACATACACACACATACATATTTTTAATTACTTGAATTTATGCTCTGGTAAACTAAAAATATATCTAAATCAAGAAATAATTCAAGCCAAACTTAAAAAATAAAGTAATTAGAGCCAAAAAAAATAGATCTCTTTAAAATTCTTAATAAACCTGAGCAATACCAAAGTGTTAATTATAGTAAAGTACAGCTGATGATTTATGGAAGAAAACTAGGCAAAGCTGCAAGCGTAATCCAAGTGATGCCAACTTAACGAAACATTGGTTTCTCTCCTTTCTCATTTTGCTTCTTTTGTTCCACCACAATTACTCTTGTACATGGTTCTAGAATTTATGAAATATGAATGTGAAAAAGCATAGGAACCCCTTTGATCTTTATACCTTGATACTCACATGACTTCCTTGGGTTTTCTAGTGTCATGCTCCAGTGTGGCTGCATCTCATCAATTACTAGGGACCTATTGCTTACAGATTTCTCAATAAAAATTTTGGTAACACAGGATGCACTCTGAATTGGCACAGTATATATTCTGCAGTTTTTTTCCACAGTTCATTTTGATCATATCAATGTTCCTTAAGTTAGTGACAAGAAACATTTGATCAGAGGAAATGTCACAGATCAAATAGTAAATCTTTCTCTTCAGAGAAATATTTTATTAGTGTTTTCAATTGAATTAAATGAAAGAGAAATTTTGAGACCATCAAAAATTGTTTTCAGATGAGTAACATGAGCACCAAATTGAAAAATTTAATGAAGTATATTGAATACTGAAGATATATAATTCAAGGATATAGAAGACTCAAGATTTTAAAAATTCAGAGGTAAAAGTATACATGTGCTTTTTTAATACATAAATTTTAAGTATTAAATAGTATACATATAAAAATAAATTAAAACTTAGGAGGCATAGATAATAAATGTAGTTTTCTATGTATAAATTGGGAATTCTAAAATAATTACATAGAAGAAAAAAGAATAATTAAATATAAAAACACTTTCCTGATTTGAAGATTTGAGTAAGCATATTTATTAGGTGAAATTTATGAAAAAATATAAATCTTCAGGAGCATCTTTGAAATGCAAGGACCTGGGAGGAGAAGGTGTAAGCACAGTTTCATGGCAGAAGCAGATGTGTCACAAGTAGATCTTGAATGTTGCCAAAATCTGTTTCTGTATAAAACAAAGCTGTAAAATCAAGAGCAATCAGAACCTCACACCTTTGACAGCATCTTTGAAGGAAATAAACCAACGAATGAAAATGTCCTATCTTTGACGAGACAGCATGTGGAGAAATGGAGCACCCCTAGGAAGCCGCACTTCTGATAATGAACTAATAATGATTTTTAGCTAAAACTAACATCCTCTATTAGCTGTAACTAAAACATAGTCCAAAGGAGAGTTGGCTTCATTAGAAGGCTGCTTAATGATATAAATAGGTAAAGATTTTCTTTTCCTCATTGTTAGCATACCGACTTTATTCCCTTAAATATAATAGCAGGTGGGAAAAATAGGTATGTCATGACTGGCTTAGAGGGTTAGACTGTATATGATTCTTTGTCAAGGGCTGTGCACTTTATACCCTGATCAAAACTAGGGTTCTATTAACAAAGAAGGGGAAGAATTTTGGTTATGCAACTAACACTGTCTGCCATAGACAGACACACATGAAACAACTAACCAACAAACAAAACTATGTTACAATGAAAGGGAAACAAGGAGAAAAGAATTTTTCTTTTTTTCCTCCTTATTTTCATAATATTTGGTTTTTTTAAATTGTTCCTTTTAATGTCTATGGTAAAAATATTAGAAATAATGAATAAATACAGCAAGGTTTCAGAACACAAATCAATGTTCAAAATTCCATAGTGCTCCTATACTCTAACAATTATCAGAAAAAGAAATGAAATTTATTTTGCAATTGTAACAAAAAGAATAAAATATCTAGAAATAAACCTAACAAAATGTGAAAGACCTATACACTGTCTATAATGTCTACAAACTGTAAGACATTATTAATGTCTATAAACTATTAGACATTATTAAAAGAAATTAATAAACACACAAAGAAATGGAAAGATGTTCCATATCCTTGGATTGGAAAAAGCAACATAGTTAAATTGACATTATTACCTACAGCATCATACAAATTGAATGCAATTTCCATCAAAATCCTATTGGCATTTTTTAAAGAAATAGAACAAAAAATCATCAGATTTGTATAGAAACACAAAAGACTCCAAAAAGCCAAAACAATCCTGAGAAAAAAGAACAAGGCCAGAGATATCCTACTGCCTGACTTCAAATTATACTACAAAGCAACAGTAACCCAAACTGTGTGGTATTAGCAGATAAATAGGAACACAGATGAATATAACAGAACTGCGAGTCCAGAAGTAAATCTCTGTATAATATGGGCAAATAATTTTCAACAAAAGAGCCGAAAACATACAATGGAGAAAGGAAAGCATCTTCAACAAATAGTGCTGGGAAAACTGGAAAGCCACATGCAAAAAAAATAAAACTAGACTGCTATTTGTCACCGTACACCAAAATTAACTCAAAATGAATCAAAGATCTAAATATAAGACCTGAAGCAATAAATTGCATAGAAGAAAACACAAGTACTAAACTCATGGACCTTGGATTTAGAGAGGGTTCTATGAATTTGACCTCAAAGGCAGGGGAGATAAGAGCAAAAATAAATGAATGGGACCATATCAAACTAAAAATATTCTGCACAGCAAAAGAAACCAACAAGGCAAAGAGGCAACCATCTGAATGGGAGAACATATTTACAAACACTGCCTGTGAAAAGGGTTAATATCTAAAATATATAAAAAGCTCATACAACTCAACAATAAAAACACAAATAATCTAATTTAAAAATGAGCAGAGGACCTAAACAGACACTTCTCTCAAGAAGACATACAAATGGCCAATAGACATATGAAAAGATGCTCAACTTCACTAATTATTAGGGAAATGTAAATCAAAACCATGATGAGTTACCATCTCACACCTGTTAGAATGGCTATCATCAATAGGACAAGTAATAACAAGTGTTGGAGAGGTTGTGGGAAAAAGGAATTTTCATACACTGCTAGAGTGAATGTAAATTGGTACTACCACTACAAAAACAGCATGGAATTTCCTCAAAAAAAACTAAGAATTGAGTTACCCTATTACCCAAGAATCCCTCTTCTGTGAATTTATCAAAAACAAAACAAAACAAAGCAAAAAAATCCCCTGAAGACATTTATCTGTAAAGATAAATGCATCCCGACGTTCGTAGCAACATTGTTCATGGAGCCAAGGCATAGAAGCAAATGAAATGTCCTAAGATAGATGACTGGATAAAGAATATGGAGTACATATATACAATGGAATAGTACTCAGTCATAAGAAAAGATGAAGTACTGCCATTTGCAACAACATGAATGGATCTTGAGATAATCTTGCTAAACAAAACAAGTCAAGCAGAAAAAAATTGAAAATTATATGATTTTACTCATATATAGGATACAAAACTGAAAGCAACAAAAAAAGTGACAAACAGAGACTCAAGAACTCAGACATGGATTAATGGTTACCAGAGGAAAGGAGAGAGGAGGGAGGTAGATAGGTGTAAACGGAGTCAAATATTTGGTGATGGAAGGAAACCTAACTATGAGTGATAAATACAAAGTGCAATATATATATATAACATACTGTTAAATGGTACACTTGTAACTCATTTAATTTTATTAATCAATGTCACACCAATAATTTTTAATTTAAAAAAAACATTACTGTTCACACACACACAAAAAGAACTCACAGTATGATATGTGGGTAAGCCAGAAAGAACTGAAATATATTGTCATTATACTATCATTTGGTAAACCATTGGGCAACACATTTTTCTACCTCTTTATTGTTCACATTTTATCAATGAAAATGTAGAATTATATAATGTTAGAAATTTTTGGTAAGCTAGGAAATGATATAAGCTGAGTGCAACAGACCTTAATAATGGAACAAATTTTATTGAGATTAACAATTTATCAGAAAGGAAGTTTAAATAAAACTAAGAAATAGAAAGTTTTCTAATCAAAGAGTAGAAGTCATTGAAATCCAACTCCTCATGGAGCCTCTTGTTCTACGTATGACAACATTCATATGAAAGCACTGCTCTGCAACAAGATCATCCTCCTAAGTTTGATTTCTGAATCTGTCACTTACTTGCTAAGTGACAATGGAAAAGTTAATTAACTTCTCTATTTTTTAATATCCTCCTCCATAAAAAGGGAATAATATATAAATTCCTACTTCATAGAATATATATGATGATAAAATGAGGTAATATTTTAAAGTGTAACTACTTATGGTATCTCTCACATGTCTATATCAGTGTATATTTATACATACATTTATATACGTACATTTACATGTATATATATAAAGAAATGTTCTAAAAAAGAGTTTGTAAAATAAAATAAATAAAATAAAATAAAATAATTTTGCGTCCTTGAAATTGAAAAGGAAAACAGACTGCATTACAAAAAAAAAAAAACGGGGTACGCAGCATAAAAAAGATTTTGTGCAAATATTTAGAGATGGAAAAATATATAAATAAAAAGAGATGTTTTGTTAACATCTGTTACATCTATAGCATAGAGCCTGGTACAGAGCCAAAAAGTAATGTCACTTTATTTCTCTCTTTTCCCCTTGAATAATATATTCTTGCTATTTTTTATTCAGGTTATTAAAGGCTTTTAACAGCAAGTCTGCTTGAAGCTCAGAATACTGATGCAACTGAATCATCAAAATGTCTAAGAGAAATGTGTACAAGTATATTTGAAAAAATATCTTAAAACATTTTTTTTCCTGAATGTGGAATAAGGCAAAACAGTTTCTATTTAAAAAAAAAAAATATCACAACATTTGAAACTTTGAAGTTCTTATCTGCATATATATTTTAAACTTTTAATTATTTATTTATGTCATTATGTAAGTAGTTGTAAAAGATGAAGAAATAACTTCACATATCACATGTCAAAGTCACATATCATAGAACACATGACAGAAATAGACACAATCCATGAGAAACTGGAAGAACCATTACTCATTGTTTCTCCTGCAACAGAGATGTTTAATTTACTGACAGAAGCCTTTTGCTCAATGAAAATTTACATGGTGGGACTTCTTTATTTACTAATCTCTTATTGTTTTTAGTTGTTTTCAAAGAATGTAAGAAATATTGCAATCTCGAGCATCATTCAAAGGCAAGACAGCAGATGAGATTTGAAAACCTAATATCCATGATTTTAAATTCAGATTTGACTGTGAAGTCTTTCTAACCAGGCAGATTTGCTGCTTACATGAAAACATGGCTGGTCAATCAATATGAATAAAAATTTCAATAAAAATAACTTTTCTGCCAGCATGCAACTATTCTACTAGGTTTTCCTTGAAGAGATTTTAATGTTGACATTTCAAAGATGTCTTCCTTTAATTTGGCTTCTTAGTGAACTAATACTGGTCTATACAGTATTAGTCCTCCATGAATAAGGATTTCTTTTCCCTTAAAATCTCTGGCATCTTATTTTTTTACATTCTATTAAGGCCTTATTTGTTTAATTTTTTTATTATTTCTACTGCTTCATTTACATCAAGAAAACATAAATGACCTGTAACTTCGTAGTCATTCTTGCTTTTCTCTATTTCTTTTTCTAGCTATTGGATCCCCAAACCCTTTTCTAACCTTCACTGTATAGCTCATAATTTTTCATAGCATATTCATTTGCACAGCCCTTCCCCACCCCCACCCCCACTCGGTTTCTTTTGTCGATTCTGTGCATGAAACTGCAAAATTGGCATGACTTAGCTCTGACTCAGAATTAAACCTATCAGGGACTTGATTATTTTTGCTTCTTATTTTAAGCAAAATAACATAATGGGTTTTATGAATCAAAAGACTAACAAGCCCATCTGTCATATTTTGCAAGAATGCCACAGTGAATCACTTATTCTGACTTTAACTGGCAGTGGGAAAGTATGGCATGTAAATAGATTCACTGAGATGTCAAAACAAGAGTGTTTCATAAAGGGATTTTTGTACAGTTTCTCCACGATGTTTGGCTGGGCTTAAAGATTTATTAGACAATTGGAAGAAGTCTGGGCACTAGAGTTTAAGAAAGATGTTCAGGATTTGAAGTGGATGAAAAGGAGTACAAAATAGCAAGGAAATAGAATTTTCTCTCAAGTTAGCAGAGGTTATGATGTTTGGAAAATATCACTCAGGTAAGTGGAAGCCTTAAGTATAAATATAAGACCACAGATAACACCATAAACCTATTAATAAAAAAAAAAAAACTAAAATACTCTCTTTAGAGGTAAAAAATATAATGGCTTTCCATTTGAGAACTTGGAAAGGAATTCTTTCTCCATTAAAATATTGGGCAAATTATTAATGCCAAGGTGAAACTATTTCTTATTTAACTAAAGCACACTTGAATCTCTCTTTTTTGTTTTGCTTTGTGATAATTTTTCTATTAATTTTTCTAGGAGGAGAGAACAAAGATAAAGATGAGAATGATATTGAACCTGGCTAATGATCATAACATCCCTGACATTACACTAAACACATAGAGGTATGATCTGTTAGTACCAGGGGAGAACTAATATCTTTGTTCTACAGAGATATGTATCAGAGAGGGTTCTATTATGTAAGGAGAACCACTGAGCAGCATGAAATAAGAAATTTATTTTAAGGATTAGACGCTTCACAATTATGAGAGAACCCTCACAGGGAAAGCTCAGGAAAGGTATGTTTAGAGGACCACTGAAAAGGAATTGTAGACAAAAGTTGGTGAAGTTTATAGAAGACTTTTGTCTGTGTATTTGGGAGTTGACAGGCTGTTGAAGTGGGTAATTGTGAATAAAAACTGTGTCTAAGATAAGAGAAATGAAAAACAAGAATCTATAAGGACAAACCTAAACCTATGAGAACTGGAACTCATATTTATCATTCTGCTTTTCTCACTGTTTCTAACCCTACATGTGATGTAGCTTTAGGTGATTGCAGAGAAAGC
The DNA here is from genome assembly GCA_030015415.1 of Cynopterus sphinx. Lineage (NCBI taxonomy): Eukaryota > Metazoa > Chordata > Mammalia > Chiroptera > Pteropodidae > Cynopterus > Cynopterus sphinx. The sequence goes on from CM057380.1 coordinate 16,637,367, forward strand.
TGGGTTCCTTCACCTTAGCACTGCATACAAGCCTGACCCACAATGTAAAGAACCTGAAGGAACTCTGCTTGCCGCAGTCCCTCACTAATGAGATGAGCTAAAGGGAGATGAGATGGCAAAATAGCAGGAGACCTACAGAGAGGCCTGGAACCCCAGCATTAATCTCTTAGTTTCCTAGGTACTGTTCCACATCCACCCTCCAATTTTCAAAAACTCTCTTGTGGCCAGCCTAGTCAAGAACCATACAGAGAAAGGCAATTGGGGGAAAAAAAATAGAGTTTAGCTAAATCAACACATACAAAATTGAGTTGAGATTTTAAATCCAGACTACATGAATCTATTGCTTGCAACTGGTGCTTATTGTTTAGTTACTTAAGGGTTCTGTGCCTCAGTTTACACATCTAAAATGGGAATAATAATACCTCCTAACCCATTGGTTATTGTGAGAATTAAATGAGTAAATATATGTAAAATTCCTAGAATTACATGTGGCAGAGTATATGACAATTACATGTAAGTAATTATCTTTATAGGTTTTACTTCATTTTACCCTATTTTCAAAATAATCTCATTAAGTGATGTCTTTGGATCCACTCCCAAATTACATGCTTCTTCTCTGAGGTTGAACATACTATGATTTTTAAAAATTATTATATGACAAAATATCAAGACACCAAGGGTTTTATCTTCCTTTTATTCTTTATTGAGGATAATACATTGCTTTCAGCCCTCTGCCTAAAGGCAAAAACACTAATGGCCTGAGAAGTCTTTTGCCCAAAGCTGGAATTATAATTTTCAGTGGATGTAACCAAAGGGATGTGTCAACAATAATTTTTCTTAGGTCAGTGAAGAATGAATTTAAAACAGATGGTGAAATCTACTTATAGTCTCCATGAGACTTACTCTGTTATCTTCTAGGCAAAATTTTATATTGGAAAAATCCTACTCAGACCTTAAACAAAGGATCATACCATTCCATAAATAGATTAAAGAGAAGTGTATTCAATAGACCAAGAGTATAATACCGAAATAAAGGCATGGAAATTCCATATGTTATCTATTTGCTTTAATGAAACTATGTGGTTATCTTATTAAAAAACTCTGATATCTAGCATGCCTAACCTAGAACACTGTGTATAATTTTATTAGTGAACTCTAAGAAAGGAAAAATCGTTACCTGACCAGGAATAAGACTATCTGGTCTCAAAGAAGAAGTTTTTTGAAACTTTCCTCAACATTTAGGCGATTATCATCTCCACTATATTGATGAGGAAACTGACCTGCAGGGAAATTAGGTAAAAACTATCCACCATTTTATAGTTAGTAAAAAAAGAAGAAAGAAAGAAAGAAAGAAAGAAAGAAAGAAAGAAAGAAAGAAAGAAAGAAAGAAAGAAAGAAAGAAAGAAAGAAAGAAAGAAAGAAAGAAAGAAACGGGAAAAAAAGGCCAACATTTGAATTAAGGAAGTAGGACTCAAAAGCCAATGTTTTCAACCTCTATGCAAACTGCCATCCAGGGTAGAGTGCTAAAAACTGCGACCAAGGTTTGGAAACACCAAATTCCTGATTCTTCTATGCAAAACCTGAAAGAGCCCATTTTAAGTTCATTTATACTAGATAATTTTGATATCATTGCAGGTCATATTGATCGTATATTAGGGCTGTTTCACAATATTAGTATTTACTAGTATTATTATTAGTAGTAATGTTCCCAATATTTGCATTTATTAGAGTGAAATGTTTCTCAACATTAGTGGTGTAGTGTTTAATGGTGCAGTAATCCCAAGTCAGATATTTAAAATATCAGTTACAAAAGAGAATTTCTGAGTTTCTCCCCAGCTAACTCTTTGAAAATTCTGTGCTTTTAGAACTTTAATGTATATATGTCACCTGAGGATCTTGTTAAAATGGGAATTCTTAATAAATAATTCTGAGGTGGTTCTGCTTCCAGATGAATTCAGAGACCAAGCTTTGAATGGTAAAGCCATAACCTCTTCAGATTCTCTCTAGACACTTCATGAGGGTGAGAGGCAGAAAGACCATGCACCTCTGGTTACATATGCCTGGGACTTGCTGCAGTCATGCCTCTAATGTGTTTTGGACCCACAGTGATATCTACATGGTGAAGCCCACTGGAAGTTTTATTCTTACTGACCAAGTCTGGCCATCCTATTTGTATTTAACAAAAAGTCAAAGATTGAAAGCTTATTTCATACGGCAGCAAGATCAAGTGTGTTTGTGATCGTTACATACCTTGATCCAATATCTTGTCATTAAAACAATAACATCACTAAATCAAATTGCTAATCGTCATGGGTAACACCTAGGTTTTACTATGTGTGAGGTACTGCTAGTTTTTGATTTGATGCCCACCACAACCTGAGTTTTTATTATACTTTTTTAATGCTGAAGATTTTTTTTGACCACATAGAAATGGTCAATTGAATTTATATTCTTTCCAACCACAAAGTAACTCCCAGCTAACCAATAAAAATGTGAAAGGCAAGAAATTCCAGCAAAGCTAAATAATGATGTTAAGAACTGAATGTTTATGTTCCTCCAAAATTCATATGTTAACATTGTAACCCCCAAAGAGATGATATTAGGAGGTGGGACATTTAGGAGATGATTAGGAATGAGGTGAGGCCCTCAGAAGTGGGATTCATGCTCTTAAAAAAAAAAAAGCCCCAGGTAGCTATCTTGCCTCTTCTGCAATGTGAGGATACAATGAAGAAATGGCCATCTGCTACTCAGAAGAGGGCCCTCATCATACCTAATCATGCTAACACCTTAATCTCAAACTTTTAGACTCCAGACTGTAAGAAATAAATTTTGTTTGAAGCCACCCAATTTATGGTATTCTGTTTGTAGCAGCCTGAAATGAAACAAATGGTGACTTTAGCAATATTGTTTGGGGTGACTCTAGTCACGCACTCAGTGATGTTAAAGCTGGCTAACATCATCTCATCCAAAACATTCATTGTATAAATGCAGAAGCTAACACTTGAAGAAGTCAGTAAATTGCTCAAGGTAACATTATTAGCAAAATCAAGAAGATAATTTTAGTTTTAACTTCTAGGCAGGTGTTTAGGGAAAAAAACAGCCCCTCTCATTTGCATACACATGATGGCCAATATAACTATATCAGTCAGGGTAGGCTAAGTGAGACTGCATTAGAAAATGACTCTCAGGTCTCAGTTGCACATAATAACATCCATTTCTTGCCCATGTTGCCTGACTATCATTGGTCAGCTCTGACTCTGCTTCGTATTATCTCCATTGTATGACCCAGCTTGATAGAAGAGCTCTTTCTGGGAGACTGCTTTTCTCATTATAGAGGGGAAAAAATGACCTGCTTTTACTCACATTTCATTAGTCAAGAAAATCACATAACATGGCAGGATATATTGTCTACCTGCTGGGAAGATCACTGCAAGTGCCACGGTTAAGCTTGATGTTAGTGGAGCAGAAAAAGACAGTTTCCTACCAGGGTATTGTAAATAATATTTTTTTAAATGATACTATCTTCTAAAATTACAAATGGTGTGAACTCTGTTGCTTTTGCTTAGTAGCACTTATAGAGTAACCTCGATAAACGGTGCCCAGTCGGTTTATTTTCCTTTCCTGGTGGTTCCAAGTTCAACAATATTTCCTAGCGGAGATTGGTCAAATTATTTTGAAGTACTTAAATCAGAATGTTCTTTCTTGTGAGCTAAGAATGCAGCTATGACATAACAGCAACACTATTTTATAGTTAGCAAAACAATCCATAGGTCACATCAAAGAGATGATTGGACAAGAGTGTGGTGGTGAGAGATTGTTGGAGGGGTACCATTTTTCCTGTATCTACAAAAGGCCACATGTGTGGCAACCCTCCAAGCACAGGAAGGTTGTCAAGCTTAGGGTTAGAGCCCGTCCAGCTGATGTACACAGGTGGATAACTTTATGTTCACCACTGTCACCTCTACATAGGTAACTATAAAATCATTAGGATTCTATAATACTGGCAGCAGAATGACAGTCTCATTCCAGTTGGCCACTGTTACAGTAGATAAAAATGAGACACAAAAGACCACAGGACATTTTCCCAATAGGCTATTTAACTCCCTCAAAAGCAGGGTGCCTTTAGACCCTCTATTTTGGATATCATTTGCCAGATGGTCTCAAATGTTAAAAAAAAATTAATGGACGAAACCAAATCAGAACAGAGAGTGTGTTTAGGAGAAAGGAGAGAAGGTGTCCTTTCTTTTGTGTTAATTGGTCACGGTTGAAAGTACAAACGAGAAATATATTTTGTTACCTTTGAGCTGACAACAAGATCCAAAGTGGCTATTTTTCTTAAGTTGCTAGACAGGCTCAACTTCTCCCAACAACAACTCTGCTGAGGAAAGTTAGGCTCCTTAAATTTTTCTAACAAATTTCTTGAAAGTATAAATAGTATTTGGGGTAATTATATTCTGTGTGTGTGTGTGTGAGAGAGAGAGAGAGAGAGAGAGAGAGAGAGAGAGAGAGAGAGAGAATATGTGTATGCTTTTGTGTGAATGTGCATGATTCCGAATATGTGGCTATAAGTGTGTGTGTGCATGTATGTATTTATAGGTAGGTAGGCTGCAGTTCTAAATGACATATAGATTCTTATGGTAACAGCATTCTCCTAATTATTTAGCATTGACCTAATTATGGGTCAGCTCATATTGAGCAAGATTAGTTCCTAACAATCTCTTTGCATCATTTCACTTAACGGTTATTTTAATTTCTAGATCAGAAACATCTAGAGGATACAGATGTCTAAAGTGTTTAGGATCTATTTTTGTCACAGGGTTATTCAGCTTGAATTTTAATTAAATTGTGAAACATACCAAACTCTGTTCAGCATAGGTACTAGCTTATGTAGTAGGAAACTTAAAATGTTTCAAAAAATAGCTTTCTTTGGTAGTCTCCTGCCACTGAGAAAAAAAGCATTAAATATTTTAATGGTGTGCTTTCACTGCACATTTTAATTACATAGCTGTGTTTGGGGATGTCTCTACAAAAATCTCGGTTTATTCTTTATCTACACAGATCTCAGTCTGCCTATCATCAAACCTACCTGTTTGCTCTAGCACAACTTTTATTTAAGGGAACCGGGAGTAGGATTATGTAAAATGCTAGAATGGCTTATTGTCTCCTTTCTACCTTCACAAAGTAGAGACTTTTTGATTGAATTTTTAACAGCATGGTTTTGGTGAAAGGAGGGAAAAGAAAATTTAAAAGCAGACTGTCACATAAATGGTGATTAAATTTACATGTCCAAAATCTTGAAACTCTTTTGAGGCCTTTTAAGTAAAACTTGGCTTACATGTTACAATCAATATGACATTTTTTCTATTACAGCTTGTTTGATATTCACTCTGTTAAAATTGCTACCTCACTCCTAAATATTAATCTTGTAATTAATCAAAATGTAAATTGATATGACCATTTAATATTATTTGTACAGAGAATTGATTAGCATGGTTTATTTTAAATTGATTCAATATGAGTAAATAGGCTTTTTTTTCAGAACTAATCTCTTATAAACCTCATTAAAACAAAATAAAGATCATAGAAAATGTATTCACAATCAATAAGTACATCTAAGGTCTTAGCAGGACATGACGTGTATATTCCCGAATGAATGAGTTTATCATGTCCAATAGTGAGAGAGAAAGTAAAAGCAATGTGGATCTTTTAAAGTCAAAAACAAACAACAGGAAGACTAATTTTTTAAACGTTTAAAATATGCTGCATAGCTTGTAAATTTATTGAAAGATTTCACATTTGGCTCAGTATTAGAACTTGACATATTAAACAATGTCATCTCCACTTCATTAATGATATAGATAAATCACAGAAAGCCAATGACTTTAAGAAATCATTGCAAATTGAGGAGATGGCATGTTGGGCTCGCCAAATAAATACCTTATATTGATAGTAAGGCCACATATTTCCACTGTCCAAAAAATATTTAAGATGATCTGAAATTTAATTTAGAATATTCCAGAAAATTAAAGGTTAAAATAGGATATAAATACCTTAAAATTATAAGAATTAGGAAAATTTTAAAAGAAACTAAGAAAAAAGCCAAATCTACATGATATCTTAATTAACATTCTAGTGGCAGTTTATTTAAAGTTTAGAACTAATACAGTCCTACTCTGGGAAAATAAAAATATCATTAAAATATTATAATTAAAGAATTGCTACTTTCAAATAAGCAAGTAGGCACTTTCTAGATAAATTATTTTAATTCTTTTAAAGTGTATCATGAATTAGATTTGAATTCCCTTTCATAAGTCATAGCTATAGTTTTTCTGTGCAGTAGTCCCCCGCCCCGAACTCATAATGCACATATTTCAAGACCCCCAGTGGATGCCTGAAGCTGCACATAGCATTGAACCCTATATATTCTATGCTATTTTCAGATTATGCACACACACACACACACACACACATACATATACATATATGTATATATATATAAATGTTAAAGTTTAATTCATAAATTAGCACAATATAAGAGATTAATGATAACTAATAACAAAATAGAACAATTATAACGATATACTATAAGAACAGTTATGTAAAATGCTTTGGGACCATTATTAAGTAAAATAAGGGTGACTTGAACTGGTACAAGCACTGCTTTCTGACAACCAAGAAGGCTACTTGGTGACTAAAAGGTGGACATACAGCGTGGATATTCTGAACAGAGAAATGATGTCCTGGGGAAGAGGAAGCAGAAAAGCATGAAATTTCATCACACTACTCAAAACAGCAAGCAATTTGAAACTTATGAATTGTTTATTTCTGGCATTTTTCATTTAATATTTTGGACTGTGGTGACCATGGGTAACTTGAAGCCTTGGAAAGAGAAACCATGGTTTCTATAAAAGTGAGGTAGAGTAGTAAGTCGATTAAAAAAAACTGATGTTTGTTTTACTCTCACATAAGGGTGCAGATATGAAAAGCCAGGGCATGTGGCTTGGTTCTGCCACCAACAACAAATAGCTTTAAGTAGTTTTTCTCCTCTTAAAACCTTTAAAAGAAAGCAGAAAATGCCAGCGAGCTTCTTTACAGAGATGATCCAGAAGTTGCACATATCCTGATCCTAATCATGTGCCCACATCTAAACTGAAGGAAGACTGAAAACCAGGAGCCGGAGCTGGTGGCTCACAGGTAACTCGCAGAAAGTTCCATCACTATAACGGGGAAGGGGAGAATGATCTCTACCACAATTTTGCTCATGTAACCTTTTCCTTATTTTTACACAATCTCTCCTGGGATATAATGTAAGGAATTTCACTTAACATGTTATTATTGTTGTTAACTTCTTATGTCTAACCAACTTTGCCAAGCTCATGCCTCTATCATTGGCTCCATGGTCCTAAATAATGACTGAACAATAAAGCCACAGTGCTGATTAGTATGAGTTATTTTATTTTTAATGTTTATTTCCAGCTCTTAGCAGTAGCAGCAGCATTACTTGAAACATTCGTTCAACATATAATTCTGGATTCCGTACATGTTATTTAACCAAAAGCACAACTACATAATATGGCCACTTTCATGTAGGAACTGAGACTCTTAATAACCAAGGGGAAGTAAATAATATTCATATTAAAAAGCTATACATTTACCTAGCAAAGAATATTATCCAATGGATTTATTTGAGTGGTATCTACAGAGTCATAAAAATGAAGTGCAACATTTTCCTTGGGAATTTTGAGGCCTACACCAGGCCAGGAAATTTTACCAGATGATCTCTTAATTGAAAATTATATTCATTCTTTCAGTTAGAAAAGAAAAGAAAATGAGCCTTCTGGAATTGTTTTAATGATAATCAGAGAGTGAAAACTTACACACTGACATGGAAAACTTATTCTGTGGAAAAAGTAAAGCTTATATAATACTTTGGTGATGATAGCAGGGCAATTAGATAAAAGAGCACTGAGAAAATTTGACAAGTAGGCAGACTCTCTTTCAATATCAAAAAAATCTTTTGACCTCCAGGCACTAAGATGATTAAAGTTAAAAAGTAACATGGTGAGAAGATAAATCCTGCCTGAGCTACAGATGTGGCTGGCACAACAATATAAAATCATAGGGTTGTGAATTGGTAAGAATTCTGGATACATAGGGGGTTTCTTTGAAAATGACCTAAACTAGCAGCTGATCGGGAAGAACATGCTGATATTTTTTCAAAGCTCCCTACTAACCAACTAAGATGCTATAAAAAGTGTGGTAACCCCCACTAGGAAAAACCAATCTCTCCCAGCCTAGTTCATTTTTCTTTCCTGAAATACAAGTCTATTTTTGAATACTGCCATGAATAGAGTTCTCTCCTTCGAAACAGTTAAGTGCTATGTAGTTCAGCATGTTCTGGTATAATACTTTTTATTCGAAACTTTCATAATCCACTTTACAGACAAAAGTAGATTAGGGTGATAGGCTTGGTGAGAGTGACTTTCATATGGCAAGGTAAGAAGCCACATGGGGAGCAGGAACAAAGGATGAAGAGCTAGGAAGCAGAATTTGCATTAGTAAAGGGAAAGTAAATATGGTTTCACTGTAGTCAGACAAAAGAAGGATAAAAAGAAGCTACAATGAAAATGAAAGGTCGGTTGGAGACATGAAGGAAAAAGACCTTAAGAAAATGTTTTAAAAGACATTGTCTCACATAGGCGATTGTTTGGGTATCTGAAAGAAATCTGGGGAAGAAACGCTTTTTAATGTGAAGAGACATAAATCATATACTTTTCTTTGGAAGGGACCATGAAAATCATAAAGTCATGAAATTTTAAAATAAAAGTGATTTTTAGATCAATAACTTTGTTCTCCAGATGAGAAAACTGAAACTCAAAAAGAGTTTTAGTGAAATGTCCACAGTGTCATGATAAAAGGTCAATGGAAATATGTAAAGGTGGTCTGCTGTCCACATGTCTGGTGCTTTTTTCCACAACAGCACACCACCTTCTTTGCATGGCAAATACATTTGTTATCAATTCAAGGCATGCAGTTTTGCGATTTTAAACAGAATATTCTAGTATGTGACATTCCACAAAGCTTTCTTCACTATGAACCTAAAAGTAGTAGAGGAATCCAGCTATTGATTGATGGGACTGCTAGATGATGCCAGAGATTATTATTCATTGAAAGGAGTTTTGATCTATTTGCAGTTTTCATGAATTCTTCTATGAAATAGTATTCAGCTGTTAAAATAAAAAATAAACAGAGACCGGCCTTGAAAATCCCCTGAGTAGACAAAACCAGATTAGCCATACAAACGAAGCTTCATTTAGCTAATTTTTCAAGACTGGGTCATCTCTTCTTTATCTCTCTGTGTCACAGTTGGGGCCATCTGAAGTTCGCTGTTATGCCAGTGGCAGGAAGGAGGGAGAGAGATAACAATGGCACAGAAGAATAGTAAGCATTTTCCCTCGGTTCTTCCTCAAATGATGCAGTAAAGAATTGCAGAATCACAGGTCATCGAGATTTAATGGTTTAATTAAAAATATATTTTAGAAAGACAAAGTATGCCCAAGGAGACACATGGTCCCAGCACAGTAACGAAAAACAAAGAGCCAAAATGGCCATAAAAGGCCACAAAAGACCATCAAAGACAGAGAACTCAGAAGTGGGAATGTCTGCCTTACATCTGAGCTGTGATGGGTGGTTCCAAAGACATTCCTAGGTGATTAGCAAGTGAGGTCATTTTGATTGACACCTGGCTGCTATATTACTCTGCCTAATGCACATGTGTGTACCCAGAATTCTGCTACTATTGGGGTGCTTTTTGGCCGGTCCCTAGGCTGGGCCCTATTCCTTTGTTCTCCTTGTCACGCATGTCAGACTAGATACCTAACACCTGGAAATTATAAACAAAACTTGAACTCTTTCCCAAGGCTGATATGAAGTAACCACTGAAAATTCTATTATAATCAATCACTATGAAGAGTAAACAGTCACTGCTTTCTTACTATATACACTGCTTTATAACAATATACTCCTGAGCCTTATTTGTGTTCCAAGTTTGCACAGTATTTCTGGTGTATGCACAATAAACTTTTACTAATTACTACCCCAGTGATTCATCAGTTTTACTTCAGCTATTTCTGACCTTTTGACCCAGCTGAAAATATTTTGCATTAATGAACTAACTATATTGCCTACTCAGTTTTTTTCAGAGCCAAGAGACTTTAATACGACATCTAAATTCATGTTTAGGTAGGGTTTTAGCTGAATAAAATTTATGTAGTTTTTAGATTAAAAATTATATTGGGTGGACTTTTTGGTAAAGCCTAAATTGAAGCTAAAGCTTAAAACATTTTTCTCTAGAATCTAAATAAATGAGTAATGAATTAATTATAAGGAAGTCAAAAATTCACCAGGAGAAAAAAAAGCAAAAACAAACCAAACCAAAGCAATAAAAGCAAAGTACATGGCATAAACTTTGACCAATAACAAGAATATTAAGATACTCAATGTTTCTGTTTTTTTTACCATTCACCTACAAACTCTCTCGTCCCTATCAGTATTGCTGAAAAAGACTACAGAAGGTTCTAATTTTTCATTAATACCTTGCAATTTGTAGAAAAGCAGGTCAGATTGATGTGTAGGCAGCCTGAGAAAATTTCTCAGGTCTAGCTACCCCTAATGTTCAGCGACTGCAGGGATCTCAGTGGAAATAGGAGGAAACCATAGCAGCTTGTGATTTCTCAATGCTACTCATTGACTTGTAGGGAATAGTGTGCAGCACAGTGACATCGTATACACATTCATGAACAGAATAAACCCACATCAGTACGAGAGAATTTTGGTACAGGGTGTAAGGCAAAATTACAGAAGAGAGAAAGGAATATGAGTCATCATACAAAGGCTGTATACTGCACACAACCTCACATATATTTATCCTGTTCCCTCAGTACCTTCCCTAACCCCTCAGTTTATAGAAAAAAAAATTAGTATGCATTCCTCAGACTGAAGCTTACACAATGCAAGGAGAACTCACCAGCTCTATGGGAAAACCATGGGAAAGAGCCTAATTGGGACTAAGTGAAGTATAAACCAGGTAAAAAGAAATAGCATCATAGCCATGTAAATATACCCCAAAAGGAAGGAAGAGAGAGAGAAAGGAAGAAAGGGAGAAAGAAAGATAATGGTATATAAAATGCTACCAAAAGACTAATTCCAGTAGCAAATTCACCAAATAAAATTTTTCTACATTACTTCTTTATGAAATAAGTTAAATAAGAAAATAAGTTCAAGAACTCAAAGAGATAATAAAAATACAGAATTAAAGGAGAAAGATCAGAACTAAGCAAATCGATTGCAATCTGAATCAACAGCATTATACAAATAATAAGTTAGAAGAAGCAGAGAGTTACACATTGCATATAATTAATATGTATGAGGTAGTTACCAATATTGTCACCAATATTATAACAATTAGGAGAATTATGTCAATACAAAGAAATGACTAAGGGAATCCAACCTAAGGAAAATTGGACCCCAGCCCCAGTATAGCAACAAAAAAAATCAAAACTTTAATAAAGGAAGGTTACTTTTTAGATGGAGAAAATAAAAAAGGTATACCATATGCCAAGAAAACTCAATTCAGAATATTCTATGGCAATTTACTCTCTATTGAACCTCGAGTATGAAACATATCATATAAATAATAAGACATAGGGTTAGCTTTAGATATTTCCCCAATTATGTTCTGTGTAAGAAAAACAATATTAAAAAATATCTTTAGAATTCTAAGAAAAAAAAATAAACTTGTAATTTACCCACACATATAATTCCCAGAAAAATATTATTTGAGTATAAAAGATTTCTCGCATATGAATGAACTCAGGAAACATAGAATTCATCAGCCCTTCTAAAAATAATGCCCCTTCCCCCCCAAAAAAACCTGGTGGATGATGATACACATACAATCAAAATATAAATGGAATAGTCATAAAAAAAATAATCTAATTAAATACTCAGTGCCAGAGAATAGCAGAATATCTATAAGATTCTTAGGGAAAGACAATTTGAGACCAAATGTTTATATGCAGTCAAATTTTTCCTCAAGTATGAAAACAATGAAAAATAATATTCAGTGAACAAATCTCTGGGTTATAGTATTTAAGGGTCCTCACTAGCAAAGGTACTTAATAACATTTAAAAGCTTACTCCTCCTTTTTTTCCCCAATAAGATCTTTATCAAATAGTCCTCAGACTTTGTACAAAGAAAGATTACTGTCCTCTTGCAATACCTAAAATTTAAAGAAGATTACCAATTAAATATAGAATAGTATGTAAAGTTATATGGGAACACAAAGAAAAGAAATATCCCAGGTTGGAGACAAGCGAATGTGTATTTCATAAGGGTTTGTCGTCTTTGAACCATAAATCACAGGAGTGAGCTGAGTGTTAAATGACTTGAAATGGACATATCAACACATTTTCAGAGAGAAAGCTTATCTGTAGAATTTCCAAAAACACTCTTTATAAGCAGTGTAGATTTTCTTGTGTTGTTTTTTTTTTTTTGCTAATACGTTTGAAGGTAATGATATTTTATTTTTGTTTTAATTGGAATTCAGTAATTACTACAAAATTTGAACATCTGTTAAAGTTGAGCACCTGTAGACAACATTTGTGTGTCCATTTTTTATTTATTGTTTGTTTGCTTTTCTGTTTTTGCTCATTGCCTGCTGTTTGTCTTTTATGTGTTAATTAGTAGAAATTCTCTACAAATTCCGGAAAATATTTTCAGTTGTAAACTGTTACGGGTCCTTCCTACATGTGTTCTCATTCATCTCTGCACAGTTACATGGGCTTTCCTGAATGTTCTACCCATGCACAGGGTGAGCAGAAATCAGGAGAGTTTTCCTTGCCCCTTGACTGGGAGAATTCTGAGGTTTTTTTCTCATTGTCTCACACAGTTCCCCAGCAGGACTGTGGGGTAACTGGCTTGATTCCAAGGCCTATATAGGCTCCCCATACCCTTGCCCTGCAACCCCGACCCTTTCCCACTTACCAGCTCCTCTCTCATGAGCTTTCCTTGGATTGCCTCTCAAATAAATTGAGAATCTCATACAAATCTCTTTGCCTCAGCTCTGTTCTGTTCTAGCCAAACTAAAACATACACAGTGAAAAATTTTTAAAAAGAAAAAAAAATAAAAAAATTTTCTGGTCTGCGTCTTTAGTTTTTACTTTCTTTATATCTTTTGTTTTAATTTTAAAAAAGTCAGTGTTAGCATTGCCTAAATCTATCAATATTATTCCTGATTCGTCCTTTCTTTTTTAGTTCTTTTTAAAAAATTTCTTCGGTACCCACCCTATCATCAGAAAGACATCTTTTTACATTTTTTTCAGATTCTTTTACTGTAAACTTTATGTATTCTTAGCCCAACTGGAATTTATTTTTCTTTATGGTGTAAAATAAGAATCTAATTTTAATTATCCTGAAATGAATGACCAACCAACTCAGCATCATTTATTGAGAAGCCTTCCGTTACCTACTTGTTATCAGTAACACCTTTTTCATATATCAAGTTTTCATATATGAATCAAGTTGTCCGTGGGCTCTTAATTCTATTTCAACTAAGATATTTTTCTACTCCTGGACAAAGATCATGCACTGTTTATTACTATAACTCTGTAATGAATTTTGTTATCTAATAGGGCAAGTTCTATTTTATTTTAGTAACTTTTTAAAATTTCAAGACACATGGTTTGTTCTTTTTCACATAAATGTATTTGTTTTATTTCAGTCTTTCATAAACTGTTAAATTTTTTAAAGCTATTTTTTCACTCATTTATTTGAACAAATTACAATTTCTTGAAACATATAATTTAAGTAGAATCTATAATATGAATCCTGATTTTATTTCTGGAGTTAAATATTATAATAGTTATATAATTAATTATGTTGGTTTTCATTCTTATATTTAATATATTATTACCTTGTGCTTGGAGCAGAATGTGTAAACTTATTTTGCTATCTTCTCCTTCCCTTGCATAAATTCAAAAGAAATATAATAAAGTTCTACTTGACTTTCCAAAAAGTAGTTGCACCTGCATCAGTTATAATAAAGAAAATACTAATGTGCTTTTCTATCTTTTGGGGCCCTCAAATTCAAGAGTCACTCTCAAGCTCCAATTTTACCAAAACGTCTAGCCCATTACTAAAATCTTTTACTGGATTATAAGTGAAATGAACCTCTCTCAACTCCATCTGAAGTATCTCTCATTTCATGTATATTTCAAAGTGTCTAAAAATACAATTAGCATTAATTCAGTTAAATAAAAATATAAATATATTCCATGACATACATTTTTAAATTTGTATTCTATTTTTGAATAAGTGAAGATTTCAGAGTACAACACTCCATTTTCTTCTTTCAAGGCTAAAGAAGAAGGAAAAAAGCTAGCTATTGCTCATTTTAGCCAATTATGATGTGCTGACATTTTAGTACATTAAAGGCCTCTGGTCTAGGAATTTATTACCTCTGGCTAGTTCTACTTACCAGAACAAAAGGAAAATGGGTTTACTTCAGAATAGGTTTGATTTTATTTATTAATTTTTGAATTCTAGATTCATTGTTACTCAAGGCATGGAAGTTCCAATGATAAACTATACTTCACTTGTCAAAGAAAGGTCCTGATTTTCCCAGAAAACAAAGATCTACAGTTATGAGTGTGGTTATCATAACTGTTCTCTTGCTATAATTGATGTGTTTATAGAGATAAAGTCTAGGGCAAGTGAGCAATGTCTTCCCTACCCAGAACACTTTCTTAAAATAGAAACAAATGCTTTATTCCTCTCACAGCAGCTACTCCCATTCTTTGATAACTGCATGAGGCCATAAACAGTAGCCATATGATACCTCGTTGAAGCAGACTTTCGTTTAAGTAAAATCAATGCTATATTACATTGCATAACTTCATATGGGTGATATAATGAATATAACAAAATTTGTGATTGTTTCAATAAAAATACATAGATATATATATATATTTATAACGTCTACACCTACGTAGAATAGGAGAAATGCCTTAATAATGAACTGAGTCAGAGCATAAAAAGTTGATCTATTAGGAACTCTGGACAAATACCAAACACATGTGCCTAATGACTAATTTGTCTGTCATGAATTTTAGATTTTTCCTAATGGTTTTCAAAATGATAAAGTGTCATATATTTTTTTTTACAGCATACATTTAATTTCGTTCATCTCAACAAATAGCCTGTTCAGCTAATTAACATTTACAACTTTAGGTATCTTTTTACTCATTAACATCTTCTTAAAGATTAACTACCTTTTAAAAGATTCTTAACATATAGAGACATAATGTTGCCAAAGAGACATACACAAACTGGTTTACACTGGCTAGTGAAACTAGTGTAGACTTATGTTGCTGCTATCTAAATCTTCGTTGAAAACTTGAGAGATTGTTCTCTTCCTTTGGTGCAGGCTTTTATATTCTCTCACAGTGTTTAGATTAACATATATCTTCAAAAGGCAAAAATGGTGTCAAAAAAAAGTGCACCTTCAAGACACCATTCTCTCAGCATCTATGAAGCTGTATTTGTGGCTCTCTTTGCGATTTTGGTGCTGTTATGTGCTGGATTAATTGCACTGTCCTGGCTGGCAATCAGGGAATTGGAAAAAGGTAAGTCGCATGAAGCTGGCTATTACAGATGCCCTCAGATAAAGGTACCTACTTTAATCTCAGTTATCCTGCCAGTATGTTTTATTCATTGCTGTGCTTTCATGACAAGATTTATGTTGCATTCAGATATTTCTGCTGTATTTCACTTCATGGGATTTTAGAAAAATTAGTTGGTATATATTTTAAAACTTATTTCAGAATTCAAGCATGAGACTAAATTTTTAAATAAAAAAAATGTTAAGTATGTTTCTTAGTTTCAACATATAAAAATTCTGATAGAATTTACATTGTAAACATATTAAAATATGTTGACTATACAAGTCGGTAGACAAAGTTAAAAAAATTATCTATTTCTAGAGAATGATATATTCATTCTCTTATTAGGACAACCAGTTGAATTGCAACAATATAAGGGAATGTAGATGCAAATGTAGACTTATAAAGAGCTCAAGCTGCCTGAGTAGCAACTTGTAATAAACAGGAAAAAAAAATAAGAAAATGTAATCATTGTTTAGAACTAAATATTTGTACCAACAGCTTTTCAAGGATCTTCAAATATATTCCCTTGCTACGACAAACCTATGAGTTAGTCTTTGTTGTTACCCTCATTTTATAATGAATCAGAGACAGAAAATTTAAGTAGCATGTTTATGTTTGCATTATTTCTAGGTCACAGGAGATCCCAAACTAGGAAATTTACCTCTAGACCTTGTGCTCTTATTTACTATTTATTCATTTATAGAATAACTTGTTTTTTTTTTTGTCTTTAAATTGCCAGCATACCAAAACTTGAATGTTGGGTTCATTTTTTCTGTGAAAATTTTTACATTTTAAAAATTAGGAATTATATATATATGGGCATATTAATTCTTTCTGAGAATCCACAAGGTAGAACCTTTTAATGTGATTGATTTTGGCTTTACCAAAAAAATTCTCAGCCTTTGAGTTAGCTATTTTTCTCTAGTAAATGACTAAGTTTAAATTAAGCTGCAATAAATATGATTTATGGTTTTACAAAATAATTTCAATATAATTTCAAGTTTTAAAAATCATAGTCATATACAAGAGACATATTTTAAAGAGAAAGTGGTATTGTGAGGATTTGACATGACTATGTGAACAATTAAAGAAATTATAGAGGTATATTTAGACTTTCGGAAAAGTGGCTTATTTAAAAAATGGTTTATTTAAATGCAGTGAATAACCTTAAAGATGTACAATCATTTGTAAGTTAACTGGAACTTCCAGTATTCAATCAAGGTACAAAAATCATCACTCTTACTAGTAAAATAGAAAATAAATAAATATTTGTAAATGTTAATATGATTTAATAGTGAATAACTTAATATTTAAAAATCTAGTTAAATCTATAATTAAATACCAAAAACATAAGACATATTACCTTTAACACAAATTATTTTACTTTTTATTTGAGATCATCTTAGACTTATGAAAAGGTTGCAAAAATTATTTTATATCATCATTGACTAGTTCCCCCTGTCAGTATATTGTGCATCCATAGGACAGTTGGTACAGCCAAGAAATTAACGCTGGTACAATATTATTAACTGAACTACACACTTTATTCAACATCCACCAATTTTTCTACCAATACCCTTTTACCTGTTTAGGATCCAATGAAGACTTCTACATAAAATTCGGTTATCATGCTTCCTTAGTCTCCTCCAATCCATGACAAGTTTTTCTTGTTTTTCCTTCTCAGATTTTCTTTGTTTTTACATTTAAGTATGCAAATCTAAATGCAATTTTGAGTTTAAAAAAAAACAAAGTACTATAAATAATATATGCTACATTAATTATACAATGATAACTATTTAGACTAAATGCATGTTTATTGTTTAAAATATTATTGCTAATATTCCTACTGAACTAGGACATTTGTTGTTAATATATAATAGATCCTGGCTTCTAGAGTCAATCAATTCCATGCCCAGATTTTATATCTGTCACTTATGACCTCTATTACCTTGGGAAATTTTCTCCAGGAATCTAAGCTCCAATTCCCCATCTGGGAAAAGAAAAAATAACATCTTCTCATACTAGATCAATGTGAGAATTATGTACCATTATTATTACATTTACTTATGATTTCATCATTGTGTGAATTTCTGTTAAAGCAATTTATTTTAAATATAAATATTTATCAAGAAAAATATTCTGACAAAGGCATTATGTAGAACCCATGTTTATGTTCAGTTTGTTAGCCTTTTCCTTACATTTTTTCATATTGAGATAATATACTTTCTGCAGCATTCTCAATATCATTCTTAATGATGACATTCCCAACTAATGGCAAAAGGTCATACATGCCAATTTTATAATTATTAGAATGAAAGAAGTAGCTTCAAAGCTAGGTTTCAAAGTAACAAACACACTGAAATCTTCACAGCAATCCACATATAGAAAACCAGCAGTGTCCCTGGATGCTAGGTGTTCAAGAAGTATCTGAAAGCAACTACAAAACTTTTAATGGTCCATTTCTCACCATGTTTCTCTGAGTCTTTTCCCATAATTGGTGGAAGTTGATCATCCCTGTATCTTCCAACAGGAAACTCCAAAAACTTGAAAGCATGGAGGGTGGGTTAGACTTCAAATTAAAAAAAAAGAAAAAAGAAAAAAATTAATGCAACAGAGAAGTTTAATTTTTAATCTTTTAAAACAACTCGATGGGGGGCAGGGCAGGGGGAAAGCAGCTGATTATGAGACATGAAGACTGCATAGAAAAAGCCAAAGAACTACTGTGCCAATACTTGAAGCAAAAACTTTGTCTTAACTAGAATGTACCTATTCTATCTTATAATTCACATTTTTAGTGTTTTATTTCTTATTAATTCATTTAGATGCAGCATTTGAAAAAAGTCATGAAGCCAGAGGGACTTTTAAAATAACATCGGGAGCCACGTATAATTCTAATTTGCAAGACAAACTCTCAGTGGATTTCAAAGTTCTTGCTTTTGACCTTCAGGAAATGGTAGGAGACTTTCTCTCTTCAGTTGGTTTAAAAGTTCATAACAGAGTTTCACTAACTACTTGCCAAAATGTACAGAAATCCTGTTTTCTTGCCTTGAAAATTTAGTAAATATCATATGCTCAGGATGCTTAAATTAATTAATCTCACCACAGAGAAGGAAAACGCCCCTAATCCAGTTCTAAGCTGAACATAAAGATCACTGTTTAAATTTTTAACAAAAGCCTAAATCTTAAATTTAATATGCTTATATTTTACCTTTTCTCTTTTTAGATAGATGAGATCTTTCAATCAAGTAACCTGAAAAATGAATATAAAAACTCAAAAGTTTTACAATTTGGGTGAGTACAGCGCAAAACTTTTATGTTGAAAGCATAGAATCACAAAATAGTGATCTTTTAGTTAGGATCTGTAAAATGGTGTCACACTACTTTTAGGAAAAAAAGGAATATTTAAAATTTTCAACATTTTTCTGAGGATTGAGAAATTTTCATATTAGTAAAAAGTAAATAATAACTCTGGACAATTGATCTTATGTTAACATGTTTCTCTCTCCTGAGGGTAACATCTTGCAGAGACATCTGCAGGGGCTCAGGTTAAATGCATGCAGATACAGATAGAGTGCTTGATTTACTATGAGCATGGAAAAAATTTGCTTATTATACTTCATTTATATTTTTTAAGTCATAAGAGAGAAGGACTTATTCACTTGTACCCAGGGGGCATCAGACTGGACCTAGAGCCATGTGAGTGAATAAATGAATGAATCTTAATTAATAACATCATGATGTAATTCTACTACAGATACCTGAATCAGGAGTTTTGGTTCCTGCAAACTACCATAAGGCCTTTGGAATAAGGGTATAAATCAAAAGGAAATTGTGATGTCAGTTAGAATCTATAAAACAAAGTTACAAGGTAAAAAGTCAAAGAGGGAATTCCATTCAAAATTTTTTTAAATCAACTTTTCTACAGAAATAAAATGAGAGAAAACAAATCTGGGACAGGAGGAAGACTCAGCATGAAAGTCAAGATAAGCCTGGGGGAACTTGATTTATGGCACTTAAACACCTGAGTAACCTGGACTGATGGCAGTATTCCTTAGTTACAAATGCCTATCTTCCCATATTCTTTTACTAGGGAGGTAAATAAATGTTAGTTTTTAGGCTTCTGGTGCTCTGCCACTGAAGGTAATTAACATGGTTAGAGTGGATGGACAATGAAAAAGCTCCAAGCCAGCAACTTTAAATAAAATCACAATATGTGAGCTTCAGAGCAGAAAGCAGTGGCCTCATTGTATGTTTTCATGACAATGCAAAGCAACCACATACAAAATGTCAATATTCATTCATTTTACTTTTATCTATTTATCACTTATTACATGTACATCATTTATAATTTACTAACTAATGTTACTAGATAAAGAGTGTATAGCAAGTTACGTACGTAGTAACAGGAATGCAGGAGAGAAAAAGATTTTAAATGATGTCTTCTCACCTATACTTGCCTGCTTTGGGCTGGAATGTACACAGCTTCAGAAAAAAAAAATCATTCTCATTCCATAACAACAAAAAAAGAGACCCATGCTGCTTAAGATAGATTCATGCATATGAGTATATCTGATAAAAATTAGGACTCCATTTTCAATGTCACAATGAACATCGGTGTTAACATTGTGTTTTATTTGGTTCTTTACAAATTCAGCTGCTAAACAATTATTTCTACATTGAGCCAAGTCTTTATTTCCTTGGTGTTCACCCACTGATCCTGGTTGTAGTTATTATTTTTCTTACAGAATAAATATCTCTCTATCTTCATATTTCAGCTTTCAATCTTTCAATTGTTCCTAGTGTTAATTACCCTAAAAACAGATAATCTCTCAGGTTTTATCTCAGAAATTCACTTTGACCTTCTATTTCTCTTTTCCACTCCCCACAGGCTGCAACACCAGCCTTACCACATTACCAGTAGGCCCTCAAAAGCATCCTGCTCTCTCTTGTATATTCTTCCACTCCGTTTCTTCCTTACTATATATAGTTCATCTATCCTTACAATCCACCTTTACATGCAATTAAGAACCTGTCTATGTCACCTCCTCCGGGGATGCTTACCTAAAAATCAAGTCTGGGTTAGGTACATCTCCCACCTGCTCACTCACTTAGAACCTCGTACCTATGTATAAAGTAACAATCTGTACTGTGATGTAATTGTCAATTAACCTGTCTTCTTACTAGACCATGATGTCCCTGAGGGCAGAGATGATGTCTTCGACATCTGTATTTTCAGAATCTAGTTAATGTCTGGCTCAGAGTTTGTGCTCTATAAAGTCCTAGCAAATGAACAAACCCTTTATTTAACATCTGTTGTTGATATGGTGAGTACTGTATTATGTGGTACATGTTTTCCTTTAACCCATGTCCCATAGATACAAAAATAAGTATACTTTTACTTTGCTTTAACTTTCTGTTAGAAAAGAATTTTAATGTTAAACATTCTAAACTAGTTATCTGAAAGCCAAGGGTTATTAATGTACTAAAGAACCCCTCAGGCTGGAAAGGTGGGTCATAGACGGTTTTGTAAAAGATGTGGGACACTGTCTGAGAAGCATAGGTGGAGACTACATAAGTAGAGAAGAAAAGGGAAGCCATTTCTAGTAAAGAAAAAAAAATATTGTAGGTGTTGAGGATATGATCTGGCTGGCACTGAGGGTCCATTAAAAGAATGTTGAGACATCTGAAGGGTGTCGAATATAGGCCTAGGAGTCCGACCATTAACTTTTTCAAATTGGACTCTAGGTGTTAGAGAAACCCAATGAGTCTGACTTTATAGAAGTGGCTAATCTCCTTTCTCAAGTCAGAAACTATTGAATCTGAGAGCCTGGAGACAAAGGTGTTTGGTATTTGGTCTTTACAGGGGCCCTGAGGTGACATTATTAAAAAAGTCTTTTTACTTTTTAGTAACTTATGGGTAGGAAGGTCAAGTCAATGGCAGAGATCATGTTTAGAAAAACAATGATACAAGGTCAAGTGAGGATTATTTAATGGAAAGAAGGAAACTCAAGGCCTTGAGATTTTCTGTTGGAACAAAACTATATCAGTGGAAGGTACAATGAAAAAGAATCTAAAGCTTCATCTTTTTATACAAAAAATTAGTTTAAAAATATTTTTCTTCTTTCTTCCTTCTTTCGTTCCTTCTTTCCTTTCTTCCTTCCTTCTTTCCTTCCTTCCTTCCTTTGTTCTTTCTCTCTGTCACTGATTCTTCCTTTTTCCCTCTTTTTTTTCTTACCTGCTTATCTATATGTATTTATCATTCTTTATTTCATTGTATATTCATCACATGGTAGTCCTAGAGGCAGGTCAGCCCTACCCCCATCTACTGTCTTCATTCCTTTCTACCATACTCCTGTTCTCCAGGGTGTACTATCTGATAGTCTCTTTCATTGGCCCAGTATCAGGACTAAAAAGAAACATAGGGACTCTGAGGAAAGGTTAAATTTTTTTGTCTTTTTCAAAGTGCTATTTTAAAAAATATTTATTCAATGTTTATTCTGTGAGGGTAAAATCATGCACACAATATTTCTTTTTTCACTTTAAGCTATTTGTATACTTTGGACAATTTCTCTTTTCTAGTATTGTAAAAGATTGAGTGTGAAGATTTGCATTAAAGCATCCATTCAGACTTATTTGTCAAAGGTTTCAGTGCTCTTTGAGGAAAAGTACTCAGGTACTTATTTGCCTCTCCTTCAGTGGGTTCTGCCCAGTGAAATCCATACACAGCACAGTATCCATTGAAAAGTTTATTAGGATAATTTTCATACGAGGACTCTTCATGTTCATATGTTATAATACACTAGATAACTTTATTTTTACTAGATTGGGAAAATTTGTGGAATATAGACTTTTGTATATAAGATTGGTAGGTTATCAAAACCTTAGTATTTTATTTAATATTAATAAGTAATCTTTTATTTCTCTAGATACCAAAACCACTATATTATTTGAAACTAAATTATTTGAGCTGAGTCCATTATAGTACCTAAACTTTCATACATACTTTATAATGATTCTCCAATACTATACATCATCAGTGCAGAAATACTTCCTCCTAGTCATATCTGAACTGCATTTAAATCAAAAATGAGTTGAAAGATGCAATGAAAAGGAACTTCATGAAAAATCTCTGTAAGATAAATTGCAGGTCAGTACTTTGGGAAACTGAGAAAAGAAGAAAGGGAAAAGAAATTCAGAAGCAGGGAAGAAAGTAACAAGCAAACATTTAAGTTCACCTTAAATACTCACATACAAAATGACATATTTCACTCAGAGAAAAAAGTGGCAGACTCCTAGTTAACTTTATAAATTATTTTAATGTTAAGCTCCAATCAATAAATCAAGACACAGAAATGAGGTCTCAACTAACTAACGATATTCACACCAACTGTGAAAAACGTCTAACCATTCTTCAAAGTACATATTTTCTTTTTTGTTACTGATTTTAATTAAACTCACACCACATGCATGTGTATACAGTCCAATCGTAGCACTCAGAATGCTAAGTCATTAACCTACCTTCTTATTTAATGTCAACTCCTGCTCCCTGGGAGTGTGTGTGTGTGTGTGTGTGTGTGTGTGTGTGTGTGGCCACTCTGCCGGTCAAGCAAATGGTTTGCTCTCCTCAGGGAACACTTCTTGTTATTCTGCTTTGTGGAAAGTGCTTTGACTTAGAGAGCATTTAGCAGTTGATTCTTTTAATAGAGTGCTGTGTACCCTCTGTGGCAATATGCACTTTATTCTGCCCTTTGAGCATAGATGAGTCACAAAGTTAGTAACGAAAAGACTTTTGTTTACTCAGCAACCCTAGAGGTTATCAATATCATTAAGAAAAATAAGAGATAAGAAACATTTTGATTTATTGCACACAGGCTCTCTGTACAATGACAGGATTTACTGCTTTAAAAAAACATTCCACTGGACTAAGTACTTTGAAATGAAAATGAACATTGTTTCTTTTTTGTTTTCCAAAAGGAAGAATTCTCATTGACCTTAATAAAAAAATCAATCTCACAATAGCGATAAAAATCATTACTAAACTACTAAAATAACAAATGTAGTGTCCTTATTATGTAAAACAAAATGTTTATTACAATTTTCCTGATTTCTACTCTATTTCTTTTTTATCTCAACATTTACACTGAACAAGAAAACAAATTTTAAAGAATATAATTGTATCTGGATGTAAGATCTGTAACTTCTGTCCTTGCAAAGCATAAATTATTAAGTGCTATGTATAATTCACAACTAAGAAAACATCTTTCATACAAAGATGTTCTATGCCTGAGGATGAACTTATCCAGTTACTTTCAGCTCAGTGAAGGAAAATTTTAGATTCGTACTTCCTCTACCAAAAATATCTTACCTCTTCTACTCCCATAAATGAAACAAAAGCAAGTGTTCAGTCAAACTAAACATGTACAAATTACATAAAGAGAAACCTCAAATTTAGTCAGAATTAAAACTATTTACTGTGCAAGCAAAGATAAAGAGATGTAGAATTGTAGACAGAAAAATTAATAGATATTGTTCATGATCACTTTTTTTTATAGTATTTAATCCTATTCATGTAAAAATGGGAGGGGTGAGGGTGGTTAAAAAGACATGATTAGAAGAAGAAGGAGAGGAGGAGGAGGAAGAATGAGGGAGAAGAGCTAAAAGATAGGGAGAGAAAGACAAAAGGAAAGATTCTCTTGAAAGTATGAAGGAAATAAAATATCTATTCCTCCTCCTACCCCCCAAAAATACAAGCTATTTTCCCCATCTATTTGGATATAAAGTTCTGATAACAATGCAAGATCATTGTAAATGCACATGTGTTTATTGTCTTTCCTTGACACATAGTTCATAAAGGTATTGACAGAAGTGGTGTCGGGGGTGGGGAATGAAGACTACACAAAAACATCTGGAAGACAGATGTTCTGTCTCTAAATTTCATTGCTATTTCTAATTCTAATAAGCTCACTAAGTCTAGGCAAAGTTACCTATTTTACTCGTAACCTCAATCTCCTTATGGCTAAAATGACAATTTGCCCAACAGCAGGTGCCAAGAATAGAGTAATGTTCCTTTTCTGGAGCTTCTATTTAAAAAAATATGGAATGAGACCTGAAAGTTGTATGCCATTTAGAAATTTTAAAATTGCAATTAGCAGAACACATAACTGAAAGTGCCTTAAAACCTAAGTGTTTACCATCTGTCATCACAAAAAATCCGAGGTTTCACCAGAGGTTAGTTCGATTGTACAACAACAGTGACATAATCAATAATTTAGATGCTCTCCTTCCTTCATTATGCTATATTTAGCTTGTTAAACATAGCTTGCCTTGTGGTACCAAGATGAATGTGGCAGTTCCAGCAATCACATAAAGACATAATAATATTCAACAAACAAGAGTAGTAGTCCCCTATCAGCTATTATTTTATTAGATATGAAAATATTTTCCAGGAGTTTGCCATCATTTTCTCTTCACATTTCATGGACCAGGGCCTGTCCATGTATCCATAAATAAAACTGTCATTGGCATGAGGAATGACTGCAGAAGCCATCACTTTTGTGAGAAAAAGGAAAGTTGTTTTCAAACAAAATTAAGAATTGGCCGGCATGGAAAAAAATCAAGTGTGGAATAGTACATAAAAACAGTGTCTGTGACAAAACGTATCTTTATCAAAGGCAGCATATGATTCCATGCACAGATAAGATTGGGGAACCGTGAACTAGTTACTAGGGAGCCTTGTCACTGACAAAATTTGGTTGCTGTGATTTAATCAAATGATCAGAAAGTTAAATATTCTAACATTTTTAACACTTTGTTTAATAGAAGCGAAGCGTGCAATTATTTTATCAAAGTATATTATTTACTTCAAAAATTAAAAACTAGCTACATAGAAAGGAATCACTTCTGTTAAACTGTGAACCTGGGTAACAGCAGACATTAAGAAGGAGTATAGTATCTAAGGGACATACTGATCTACTATGATCTTTCAGGAACATTTTGATCCTGTATATTGTTACAGAGGGAAAAAAACAACATATTCTAAGTTCCATCAAGATAGATATATGGACAGATACATAAAGAACACTATTGGAGTTGATAAAATCCTTCAGGAAGCTCAATAACTAGCACCCATACCGTGCAAAATTTGGTTCTACCTAGTCTGCGCCTTAAGTATCCAAGTATACTTTGAGTAACCCCACTTTGCTGAGGGTTACATAATGAAAATCAGAGCTAGAGTTTGTCTCCCAAATGGTTGTTTCCTGAAAGCATAGCATGAGAGAGAGAGAGACATAGGCAAGAGAGCAAAAATCTCTCCAGTAGCGTTATTAGGCCAAAAATTATTCTTTTTTTGTTTTTGTTTTTTTAAGCTGTAAACAAATCACCAGAGACTAGAAGTTTTTAAATGTATGCTACAGAGCAAGGAATAAAAAAAGAGGATGGCTTGGGCCATGTCCCTCAATTCTAGTGTTATGGTGTAAAATGATATAGGCACGATAAACCCAACCCTAGCCAATGAAAATGAATATTCCATAAATCCTCAATAATCCAGGTATGCTTTTCTTCTTTCTATCCTTTAAATTCAGAGCATATTTAGATATTTTATGTGAAGGATAGAAGAGAAAAAGTAGATATAGATTAATTGCAAAAAGGGCTTGCAATTAGGCCTTCATAAACTATATAGAAAATTTTTCTTTGAAATCACTAAAACTACCTTAGACTTTTCTCTACTTAGACATCATCTATGAAAAATGACAAATTTACACTCTATTTCTTCAAACAGTAAAATAAGAATAAAGGTCATGATACCATGTGATTTCATTTAGTTTATTTGACACAAGTAACTCTGGAAAATAGCATTGCCTGGAAATTTGTGTGCTAATATGGAACTCAGAAAATTCAAATTCCAGTTCTGGATCTGTCTCTGTGTACTTGGTAAACAACAGTTAATCTTTTAATTCCTTTTGCTTCTACCTGTGAAATAAAGATAATATTTGACATAATCTACCTTGCACAGGTATAATGGAGGTTAACAAGGTGAGAACTATAAAGAATTTCAAAGAAATTTTATATAAATTGAGTACAAATCACTTGAAGAAGTCTGATTTTTTCTTCTTATGTCATCTTTTGCTTTGCAGAAATGGCAGCGTTATAGTCATATTTGACCTTTTCTTTGCCCAGTGGGTGTCAGATGAAAATGTAAAAGAAGAACTGATTCAAGGCATTGAAGCAAACAAATCCAGCCAACTGGTCACTTTCCATATTGATTTGAACAGCATTGATATCACAGGTACCTGTGAACATTATTTGATTTCTTTGAATCATTAAGCTATGAAATTAAAACTCTAGCTATATACCAGAGAAGCAATGAGATTACCCTTGAATTCAGGAACATGTCTTATTGCCTGAGGTAACACGTTTATCTAGGGAACCTGAAATATGGGCAATCCATATTTGAAGAAATATATCAGTGAGGAAAACTTTATAAAATAGAAAATATCAAAGATGTTCTGAAAATATCAGCATACATAAATGTTTGTGGGTCTTATCACATTCTTGGCATTAGTCCAGCAAATCCTGACTTTCCAGGAAGGGACACTCATTACTTTCTGAGTCATAGACATTATTAAATTACAAAGTCAAGTGGCAAGTCCAGTCTCTAATTTACAACTTAAAAGAAGGAAAAGAAAGAAAAAAAGGGGTCAGTGAGTTTTATTCATCCTAGTTACTTATTTATGTAAAAAACTTTATTTTAAAAGTGATAAATAATTTTAAAATAAGAATAAATTAAAGGCAAAAAAGGTATAGGGTATCAAAAACAATAGCAGACTATATATATGTCTATCAACGTTTAGGTTATTCTAAGTTTTTTATTCTAATTATCCCCCATTCAATTCAACGAACATTTACTCTGTGTGCTTATTTTGGTTGAGAACAATATTAATTGTCCGGGCCTATCCAAATCCACAATCCCTGTATGTGTAAGCCTTGGAACCAATCATGTTTTAGAGTTCAGAAATGTTAAGAGGTTAGAAGGCTAATTAACATACAAATATATCCACATCAAGTGGAATAAAGGCAAATTGCAAATAGCCTCATGTGAGTCCAAATAGCTTTGCTATAAAATGAGATCTATCAATACAGGTTTGCCTCTAAATCAAATATGTAAAAACATGCAGATGTTTTTTTATTTTGTTTTGTTTCATATCTGTAATAAGTAGATACAAAATTGTGGACTTCTATTGCTTTTCTTTACTACATTGTTCTTCAAACAGTTTCCTCTTTTATTAAGTTTCCTGCTATAGCTTTCAGTGCCTGTTAAGTGAGAAGACAGCTAAAGTTCTTAGTTCTTCCTCCACTGATAGTTTGGTACCCTCTGGCACAGCTGCTAGAGCGGAAACTGGATCTTTGTCTAATTCAGAGGCACTGAAAACTACTGTTAATTATTATTAGCTAGAATAGATGCTTTACCTATCAACATATTTACTTCTTTATCAATTCTGTTGTACGGTGTCTTTATCATCTCCATTTAGTAAATGGGAAGACCACGCACAGATAATTTTGGTAAATTGCCTTAAATCATACTGCCATTGAGGGTTAAATTAAGGTTTCTGGCCGAGGTGGTTTGACCCCATTATACTAAAGTTGGTTTGTAATGGTTTTATCTTTGAACAATGATGTCTAATTATTTTTCAGTAGTCAATTTTCTTCTAGAAAGTTGATTTCTTACTATCTTCATTTGAATGTGCATCGGTTTTTGGAGGTCTATTATAGAAATGAATTGATAGGTGTGCTAAAACCTGTTTGAGGAAGGAAAGTTTGTGGTTTTAAAAAAATATTTGTTTATTCAATAAAACAATATCTTATGAATTAACTTAAGTACCTTGACTACAATAACTATATCACAATATCAAATCAAGAATATGCTCCACAATTTGAAGTTACATTGAATTTGCTGAACTATGTTTGTTGGAATATAGTTTAATAAAATTACCAAGCTTAATTTTAAGTAAGGTTTAATATTTATTTGTATCATGTGAATTTTTGAATTTATTGCATTTTAAAATTGGTTAAAAATTGTATAAATACCTTGAATTTTTATATAATATATTGTATAATCAATAAAAATTAAAACATCTTTTTAGAAAAAATCTTATCTTTATCAATAATCTACTATATATTATTTAAGAAACTGCTATAAATCTTGTAGAAACAAGACAATGCAGAAATGAAGAAATACTATAACAAATTTCATCACCCCCTTACGATAAATACAATAGTTTTGAATAAAAACAAATTCACTAGATGACGGTTTATCGCACAAATATACATATATTTTTAAAACTTAAACATATGAAAGGGTGAAGAAAATAGCTAGTTTTTTATATGAAAAGTACCTTATGCTTAGCACTTAGTTCCCAGCAGATATTATTATGCACAAGGTTATTTCAATGTCTTCCAAATGTTTCAATACAACATTGACTCTAGGTCTGACAAGATCTGATGTGTAATGTTTTATTAGGTGTCTTAAAAATAAATTATTCACTATAACTATGGTGAATAAATAGATATTTTTCTTAAATGAGTAAAATAAAGCAAATTTTTTGCATAGGTAAATTTTATAGAGAAACTACACAATTTCTGAAAATTTATCAACTGTATCACAATCAAATAATAATAGGAACATTTAGAATGAGAAAAAAACAGGAACTCTAAAGAATCAAATGTTCTTTGAATTAATATTCAAACTTCACTCAATGTTTTGTAATATATGCATGTTATAAACCTGAGCTTCAAATCAACTTTATTATATGATCTTCAGAGACTTTCTCTACAGTACCATGATATTTAAAAAATTAGCTTGGTGACTGTCAAGCTCCATGACATTAGGGAAGGATTCATTTTTTTAGGAGTTCTTTTTGAGACATTTGGTATTTATATTAAAATGTATGAATCATACATTTGGTTAGGAATAATGAAGTTGAGAATATTGCTGAGTTCATAATTCCTATTTAAAACTGTCAAAGATATGTAATTTCCAATTTTATATTTTAACCTCTAAATATATATGTATTCATATATAGGTGTTGAGTGAGTGAATGAGTGTGTGTGTGTGTGTGTGTGTGTGTGTGTGTGTGTGTGTGTGTGATCTAAAAGTAAGGTTCTGATCACACAGGCTTAAAGATGAAGCCATAACATTTTTAAGGTACTAGGAATGAGAGAAAAAAAGTTTCAAAATGTATTGCACTCTCTGGAAAGGAGAATCTAAGGCTTAATGTTAACTTTGCTCTATTCTAGCATTTATTCACCTCATCCTTCTAACTACAATGTCACTACTGACTTTTAAATTTCTAAACTCACTATGCTTTATCTTTACTTAAAAAATAGAAGATGGCTTAAAAACCTAAAACCTCTGCTCTACAATTCTAAAGACTGAGGAAAACAGAGATTTTTTTTCTTTGATCCAGATACAAATAATATATTCTTAAGTTAATAGTTACTAGTAATTCACAGTAACTTTAAAAATGGCCAAGTTAAATATTAAACAGAAAGAATATATAATAAATTCCTAATGATCAGTGTAAAATGCAGTAGTTATTTTAGTGTCATTTATTTTTCCAGGCAGGGTAACAACCAGCAGTCATCTGGCAACCCCAAGTCAGTTTTAATAATGTTTCTCTCATTTTAAAAAAGTTTCCACTAATGTTTCATTTTAGACTTCTGAGAATTCTCTGATAACATGGAAGCTAATATTACCACTGTTTTATAAATTTAAAAAAACTAGATTGTAAAAGTCCACATTTTAGCCTAACAATTCCTCAAAAGTTAATATATTTGGGACTAATACCTGGATTATCTGACATCACTCCAGCCTTCTATTAGAACCGTGGTTGTTATCTATTGCTGAGATGTGAGAGATTTTTCTTTTATTTTCTCTGCATGTAAGTTAGATTTACTTGCTCTCTTCCTTGTCAGCTTTAAAAATAAAACAGTCAGTTATTTTATGCAAAATGAGTTTACTCAGAAATTGCCAGAGAAATTGAAATTCAGGACATACAAGCTATGGCAAAATCAAGAGAATGTTAATTTATAGTAAAAAGGGAGGGTCTGGGAAAAGTGTAAAAAACAAGATGTCCATTGGAAGAAACTGGGAGTTAGAACCGTAGTGGCTTCCCATCAGCTAAGTAATGGTGGTTTGTCATTGACTGGGCTTGTGGCTACACAAGGAGAAAATCTTTCTTTTTCCTGATAGAGTCAGTAAAGTACAATGAGTGTTGTGTGTTTGAGAGCTCCCCCTTAAAGGCTTTCTGATTCCAACTCCATTTAAAAAAGATTTTCTGTATTTTTATACTCCTTAATAGCTAGCTGTACTGGTTGTCAACCCAGTATCAAAGTAGCCTTAGATTCGTTCATTCACCAATTTTTCACTAAGTGCCTAGTTCATGGCCACTCCTGGTATGTACTTTTGATATGACAATTTATCTAGATTTATAGTAATTATCTACTGTGCTTTTATGTATTTTCTGGTTAACTAAAGTGCCTTCACTTGTCCTTACTTAATTTTTATGTTGAATGACTTAGATCTTCAACTCCTGAAATAATACCACCATTTTCATGTTATTAGAATTTATAGCAAATGTTATAAACATACAAGGAGAGCACATTAGTGAAACTATAAATATACTTCTGGGTATAACTGAATAATTCTTCCATAAAATGGTCAGTGTGATGTTTGAAAAGCAAAGTGATACATGAATGATTAAAATGCTTTATGAAACAAACCATCACACCTTCAAATCCACAGAAGTATCTTGTGGTATGATAAGCCTGCCATGTGTTGCATTTAGGTGTTATCTATATAATGAAAACAAAAAATGCTCTTCAGCCCGTACATAGTCCCTTTCCCAACATAGAAGACCATGGTATCTAAAATTACCTTTCATAAAATGCTTTAGGATTGACAATCACTAATTCTTTTAGTCTAAAAGAAAACTAAAAATAATTGTAATATATTTTTATTAATTTCTACAAATTTGGAAGTCAGTAACAAATGTCCAAATTAGTGCCCTGTTTTCTATTTTTCTGTCTGTTTATTGATTCGAGTGACTCATATAATCCATAGTTATTGAGGGTCTCTTAAGTATATAAAATATCCTAAGAGAAATATATGGAACAACTTAAGGGGAAAGAAAAATCATTGTTAAAACAAGAAATTCTTGGACTTAAAACACATTTTTTCAATTTGCAAGCCTGAAGCATACCCATAAAAAATGTAAGAAGTAACTGAACCATATGCCCAGTTTCTTCTGGCCAAAGGAGATGATGAATGGGAGAGAGAGAACATTGGGTAACATTCCTCCCCTACTCATCTGCCCTGGGGAATGGAGCAGAAATTTCCTTTCCTGCATGCAAACTATAGGCATGAGATCAGTATGCATTTAGTCTTATCTTTTATGCTTTATTTAAGCAATTGATATTCAAAATGAAGACCAAAAAGTAACAATTTTCAATCAATGAAAAGGCATGATGAATGAATGCACCATTAACCAGTTTCACCAGTTACTCTATATATAGGGTTTGGCAATCTACTTCATCTTTTAAATTTTTGCATTTATTATCTGAAAAATAAAGATTGAAATATATATCTTAGAAACTGGTCATGAGGATTGAGAGAGATAATACAGATAGTATTGTACTGTGTCAGTTCTTGACTGGCACAAAGGAGAAAGACGACAAATGTCAGAGCTCTTATCCCTTTCCTTTCTGACTTAGGGGGGTTGGTAAGCAGCTGGATATTTTTAGAGGAAAAAAAGCGGTTGGATTATTTTTAAAAAGACTTTTTAAAAACTAAACTTAAGTTAAAACAAGATGGTTGTACTCACAATAGTTCATTTTAGTCTGATCATTTATTTTACCAAAAAAAATAAAACACACTCTATTTCTGAAGCTTCCTGTTATTGGAAACTGTATAGAATTACCTTAATCAATCCTCCAAGAAACATAATAAGGTAAGTAGGTGGCAAAATATCACATTCTGGATCCATGAGTCCCAAATCATCCTTCCAATTTAATCCTCTCTGACGATAAGATACTACAGATTTATAGAGGGAAACAAGGCAATTAAACTTGAAGACTGCACTTTACAAGCCATAATTTATTATGAATATGCTTTTCAGGGATGGTAAGTTTATTCTCATTTTTATGTGCCTGGATGACAGAGTTTGAGAAAAATCAACAAATGCATGCATGCATCATGTACTTGGCATTAATACTATTATAAATTCTGCCAAATTTTTTTTTGTATGAAAACGGGTACAAAGTCCATGAGAATTATGTTCTGTTGTTCAACTGCCTTTGTTAACAATTACCGTAAAGTTTTACTAACCCATTTGGAACACTAGAGGAGAGAGATGAGAACTAAGGTTGCATTACATTGATTGATTTCTTGGCTGCTAAAGAGCACCTAGAGGGGTTGTTTTGGGCAATTGTTCAAATGCTTGAAGGGTTTGTAGCATACAGCTCGCTCTAGCCTTTTGTTGTTTACTGTGTAGACAGTGATTGCAGAAAAACAAAAGTTTCACTATCATGGGCTTTCTCAATCTCATACAAAATTCAATCTTGCTACAGCAGAGTGGTTTGGGAACTGAAAAAAAAAAGAATTGGCTGATTTAGTAAAGAACATGAAATTGGGTCAAGAGAAGCTAAGGTAGAATAATGTTCCTCAGTTGAATTGCCCCAGGACTATAAAACAGAGACTTTATCTGACACCAAATGTGTTATGACTTTAAGTTTTTCTTTTTCTGCATTTGAGAGAACAATGCACGTATTGCTAAGCACTCTCTTCTAATTTAAAACATTCTTGTGCACATGATATCAAAACTATTGAAGTATCTTTTCATTGTAATTTCACTTGAATTGACCAGCAATAGTTCAGCTAAAAAAAATTAAATTTATTCTATCAAAGTTGAATTTCTGTAGGATGATACCTGTTTTTCCAATACAGTGTAGTGAAATGAACTTGGTCTCTAAAGGCTTGCATTCTTGGATTCAGATTCTACTTCCTCTACTAAGTAAGCCATAAAGATTTGGGGTTTACTTTGTCACAAACAGCTTTGGCCTCATTTAAATAATAGGGAAAATAAAAATTTAAGATTTCCAAATATGATTTTAAAATTATTATCTTGCATGTAACACTTCTTACAACTGGTTAGAAAGGAAAAAAATGGATTTCAGTAATATCCTCCTCAATTCCTAGTACAAGGCCTGCCCAAGTAGGCACTTAAAATTCTGGAAACTGTTTTGACTTTGGAACTCACTAAAGTAATCACATTGAGCTTATACTGACTCCTTCATGACACAAATGTAAATGGACAATTAAAACCTTCCATTTTCAGAATTCCAAATAATACTAATTTATTGGTAAGTTGTTATAATGTGCCAGAAAATTAATATCCTGAAGATAAAATATTATACATATAAAATATATGCAGATCTTTTTCCTGTTCAAGATAGCAGTAACTAATATTCAGGCAATTTGATCAGCTTCTAATAAACAGAACCAATTATTATTTTCTTTAAATATTTAACTCCTTCCCTAAAAGTTCCCTATTTTAAGTACAGTACAGACTTAGAAAATGAGAAAGACTGAGAAAAAAATAAGAAATGAAATGTCAAATAAAGTAGTCCACAAATCAAAGAACTCTAGCTTTAAGAATGGAAGATTATTTAAAAAACTGGCAAAAAATTGGTTGTTTTCTGTAATAGTTTATGTTTTAATCAATGGTTTTATTAGAAATTGTCATTACACATGTGTATGTACAACGAGGGAGACAGAAGACTAGGTAAAAATATAATCTGATAAAACCCTAAAATGTACTAACTACTTTTATATAACAATTCTTTTTATATTTTCCATATTGGCTTCAATATGAGAACTTCTCTTTCTTCATTGACCAAGGCAGCTGAAAAGTGCTTATGAAACAGGATCTGGAAAGAAAGAAAGTACAACATAAACTAGAGTACCTAATATTTCTGCTTCCAAATCAAAATATTTCAAGCTAGAGTCATTTTCTAATCTCAGCAGCTCTTCCTCTTATATTGACTATTATAACTAATGACCATTAGTAATTTTACTGGCCACTCCAACAATGCAGGTATCATTCTTAGCACTCTTCTCCATCTGCTTTTTGTCAAGAGCATATCTGGCCACTAAAGCTCACCACTTTTACTTGTAAAATAGCAGTTGAGTCCATGCTCCATCTTCTCTGCTGAATTCTAACCCTTATCAACTTGCACCTTGACCATTGAAATAGCTTCTCAATTTGTCTCCTCTCTACACATGATTCTCCCCTTGGTTCCAGCATTGTATTAATGAAACATGGAGTGGTCATGTCACACATAGATCTAAAAACTTCCAATGCCATTGCCATTAGAAAAAAGTATTTTTAATATTTTACAATGATAAAAAAGTACCCTAAAATTTAGCACCAAACTCCCTTCTTTCCATGGCTTTCACAAACATCCTACCATCAAGAAAAGTTAGATTCATCTGTTTTCCATGTATTGATGAGTTCCAGTCACATTATTATGTATATACTTTATATAACTCTCTTCCTGGTTCATTTCTAGGCATTCAAAACCTAGCTTAGGTGAAGATATTTTCAATCTCTGCCTCAAAAGGAACCTAATGGCTCAATCCTTGGCTGTCCTTTAGCATTTTTCTATATCTCTTTTTAAAAGCTAATCAATAGTAATCCAGTCTCCCACTTAACTCCATGAGAAGAGAGGCTCTGTCTTACTCATTTTTTTACCTCCATCTCTAAAAAATGTGTGACACAAATAAATAGACAATAAATACTTGTGGAGTGAATGATCATTAATGAGATCAGTGCTGTCACTCGCTAATGTAGTCTGGAGGCTGAATCTACATAGTTTCATAGGCAACAGAAGAGATGTGAAATGTCAGGAAGTGACCTTCCCATGGGAAGAGTTACATCTTCCTAGCTATGTCCCAAAATCTATTCTTCCAAATGCTGAATACTTAGAAATGTATTAACTACTACTAAAATGAGACATAGAGTTTCTGAAACAAAGTTGTTCTGTTGTTTGTTTATTTAGCAAGCATTTATGGAATAGTACTGACACTGTGCCTTTCATGGATTAGAGACTCAATAATTAAAAACTCTCAGTGATAATCTCATAGAAATGAATAGTTATGCATTTGGGCTTATTCAATACCATTTTTCTCATTTTACAAAATCTTTTAAATTGGGATATTCTGTCATTTGGAAATGGCTCTAATCATTATCCTGTTCTATTTTAAATGTTAGGTGATCCATGAATTTCCTGCTGGTTTATACCCTTCTTAATTGGAGCTAATCACAGAAGTCTAATTTAGTTGTATATATACTCAGTAACCCTGTCTATAAATGTTCTTAATTAAGCATTTATTACCTTAGTAGATTCATCAAAACAAGCACTTTTATTTTCTCAATTAATTTCATGGAGCATTTGGATAAATTTCAGAATAAAATGTTTTTTAAACCCAGCAGATGGCAGTGCAGTGCCGATTTTAAGATTAAGAACAATAACAAAAAATGTCATTGAGCTTAAAGATTTTTCATAAACTTTAAACCATTATTGCTATTCTACCCAGACCAAAAAAAAAATCAAATTCTCGCATTACTCTAAAAAATAAAAATGCATGTCTTTATCTAGTGAGCATATAACATGTCATTTTTAGAATTGCATTTAGAATTTCTAAGTTAATTTCTAAAAGTAAAATATGTATCCAGGTACATCTCTATACGTAGGTATGTGGAAGAGGAAAAAGTGAAAGACAGGACAGGTTGAGAGGTGCAAACTGATCAGATTAGTATCACATAAAACTTTTAGGGGAGGGTTTTTGCATTTTTCCTGCTAAGAAACTCACCCAAGAAGCAAAACAAAAATTGAAAGAAAATAGCCATTGGGTTTTACAGCAATGTACTGGGCATTTTAAGTGTTTTATTTTATTATAAAATGGCCTTTGTTGACAAATTTTGTTCTGCAGAATTCAAACCTTGACTTCAACGCACTATACTTTCACATAATATATTTGTAAGTAAATTAAGTGATTACTAGGTACTACAGATAATGTGAAAAATGTTCCAATAAATTGCCCCATATAACTTATATACCAGTCCTAGGAGGTGTAAACATTAGGGGCCAAACATCCAAACTGTAGTATTGATTTATCAAGGTTAAAATCAACAAAGTAAACATTCATATTTAATACCTATGAAAACATTTTTTGCAAAATATAAAATTCTAAATTTTTATGAATGATTCATTAAATGCAATAAATATATTGGAAGTTGAAATATATACTCATAAATAAGAACCTAACTGACAAAAAAGTACATAATAAATAACCAAACGCTGTACATATGGTGAGAAATTAAATCTATTATGCAGTAAAGTTACAAATTCAATCTTTTTTCCTAAAGGAAATGTCTCAATTGAGTGCCAGCCTGGTTCTAAGCCTTGTGCTGATGCCTTAAAATGCATAGCAACTGATTTATTTTGTGATGGAGAATTAAACTGTCCAGATGGTTCCGATGAGGACAGTAAAACTTGTGGTAAGTAATGTTCTCTGTCTACTCTCTCTCCCCCTTACTTTACATAAACCATGTATATGTACATATGCATAGACCATGTTATACATACACAGGCCATATATACATGCATAGACCATGTATATATACTGTCGATGAAAAAAAATGTCCAAACCTGTGGAGAATTTTTATAAGCATTTATCTGAGTTAAATTTATAATGCATGCTGGGGAGCAAGATCTCAAATGTTCCAGAAAATAACAACTTTGCGGTTTCTTTTATGTATTTAAAATTAAGGAAAGAATGTAAGGACGATTACATGAAGGTGGGAGAAAGCAAGCAGGGGGTTGGATTGCAGGTAGTTACAATTATCTGCTCTCACACTTTAGAAGGAGGGGTGTGAAAGGGACCATGTCAAAAGTGTGTTAACCTGTACGCACAGAAACAATGGACAGGGCATGCCTAACGCAAAGATAAGCTATTTACTAGGAGTTATAAGCCTGAGGTATGACTACCCACCAAGGCTTGATGTATGATCAGATCACCTTTTCTGATCATATTCCTAACTTTCCATGGAACTCTTTTTTTCACCAGCAATACATAGACCATATATATACACATAAGCCACACGCACACACACACACACACACACACGCACAGATCCTCATTGTGTGCACAAACACACATTAACACATACATAAAAATACACATACACTCACTTACCTCATATATCAGAAAATACTGGAGAATAAGATATCCCAACAACCACGATTATAATTTAATACAAAATGTAAAAAGTAATTATATTAATATTTTCTTAACATTATTACACAGTATTAAAATCAATTTATTAAACAGAATTTCATTTGATGATTATGGGAAGGATGCATGATTAATAATGCCTGTCATGAAGGGGGAAGAGAATGACGTTTTCATCCCTTATTAAACTATTCCAAACTAACCATTATGAATTTGAATTATTTTTCATGTTTTTTAATCACCATATTATAATATCAGTTTTTTTTCCCATTTTAATGGTCCCTAACTTAGCTATTCTTTCATTTTGATCGTTGTTTCATTTGCCTTCTGGCATAGAAACAAATGGACAAAAGTATACTTGAGTTGTACTTCTATGAATAATGGACACCAGTTTTGAATAAGATCTTAAACTCTCATGAATAAAACATCTGCATTGTATTTGTAAATTTTGGCATCTGTTTTGAGTGTTAATGTCATTTTTAACATTCAAAATAGATGTCATTATTAATAGTAATGCTATTACTGTTATTAATTAGTACTTAAATAGTACTTTCTATATGCCAAGCATGTCCTTAAGTGATTTAAACATATTTACTCTTTAAGAAACTTATTTCTTCATTTTATAGCTGAATAACATATATATGAAAGATTACCTCATAAGTATAAATAGAGATTGATAAGCAATATGAAGAACTATTTGAATAATTCTAATATTGACTCTGAGCACAATTATTTCCAGAAATATGTAAAGGCTGTAGTTGCTATTTGCTACACTTAGCTCGTCTATTTGTTTCATTTTGCTCTTCTTACTTGATATTAATTGAAGATGAACCTCCAATAACAACCAAAGTTTTAAAAATTACCTATCCATTTGATACATACTTTAAAAGATAGGCAGTTTGTCTGTTTCCCAGCATCAACTCAAAAAAAGGAAAACTTGACTAAAGAAGCTTCCACTAAGAAATCCCAATTCAAATGTTCTTGGATAAAATTCAAACCTTCAAAGTTTAACTACCTACTTTGAAGTGCACTCAGAGCATATTGGAAGAAAGTGCAGGCTACAGAATGTTTTTTAATCTATTTTATATAACTAAGTTACTCAAAAAGAAGAAAGAAACATTCTTTTTTTGCTATGGTTTTCAGGCAGTTTCCAAAACCTTTTCAGGGAAAATATGATACAAGTGTGCCATCATGAGGTAATACAGGTGATGACTTATATTTCAAAAATAATACTGTATGTCAAGGTAAGACAAAGAGCTTTATGGCTATGTAATGATTAACAAAACTTAAAATAGGAGGAAATGTGTAAAAGAAACTAAATAATCAGAAAATGAACCACACCCATAATTGGTCACTACTACCATGGAGTTAATAATTGTCATGATACATTAACATTAGTGCATGTCAAAAAATAACAATAGATATATCTTGAAAGTGTGACAACTTGTCCTAAAATAAGTTATAACGCCATGAATTATTTTTCTGAGCTGCCATAAACTCATTACATGAGTCTCAGTATTAGAACTGTATTAATTCTCTAAATTTGCATTAAAGATTGAGTACATTGTTATTTTCCAGTATCTTGGAGTTTCTGTGTTCCCCGAACTTTAGTAACAACTTGCCACCCATATCACTAATTTTCTTCATCCCCTACATCCCCATTTCCTATTTTTCTTGATTCTCTTCCTTACGTATATTTTTATATTATCATGGGATCTATTTAGGAAAATAAATATAAAAAAAATATGGATTAAGGAAGTGAATAAATTAATCAATTAATCTGTATTCAGGCATGTAAGTTGTTTTATTATCATTTAATCGTTAACGATGATAAATCCAAAAGCCAGTGACTTCACTTGAGCACCAACTCGAGGAGCATGATTTTTATATGTAAGCCCTTGCACATCAATCTATCTTCACAGCAAAATTAATTTAAGGGAATTATTTTTATGTGAAAGTGACCTATGCTCTCTCTCTATTTTTTTTCCTCCAAAAGTGAGCTCTAATTCTAGTTCATGTTATTAATAGAGTCACATTAATGTTGACTTTTTCACACAGCTTCCTCTTTAGGCCATTATTTAGGTTTCCACAACTTAGAGCTGACTATAGCTGAACCCAGATTTCTTTAAATTGTTTTTCTTCTCTTCTAATTAAAATTGCATCAGCAGGAAAGTTCACTTTTTAGCTAACTTGTAAAAAGGAGAGATGCTGACTCACAGCCTTTAGGCCAGTGTTCAGGCCGATTTGGAAGTTAACAAGTGTCTCCACAGGTTGTTTGTATGCCGCTATGTATGTGCACAATAGACCAGGTGCACAGAAATTTGATTTTTATGTCGGAGAATTCAATGCCCTGAGCAAACACAAGGCAAATATTGAGCCAGCAGAGGGAGCTCTCAGTGGGTCATAAAATCACACCATTATCAATCCCATCCTATTACAGGCAATATTTCGGAGAGCACCATAGATCAGCTGATATTATGTGACAGGCTCATTTATCACCCATTCAGAATTTTTTCTGGTATTGCACTGGAAAGCACTTTGTAGTCTAAAAAGTTATAACCCTGAACACCCAGTAATCCTACTCAGACAAGCATGGGTTATATCTGTTTTTCCGAAAGGTTATCCTGCTTCATTGCTTTATGTTAAATTAGGTTCTCCAGAAACATCCTGAAATTAACTGAAAGAATATATGAGAAAATCCTTAGCACAAACCTACATCTTGAAATAATAACATTTTGGCATTCCAAAGTAGCTATTACAATCCTATTGTTATTTTAATATAAATACCTTCAGGAACATTCATCTTAATTTTTACTTGCATTCGGGAATTCACCACAGGCCCTTTAGAGCTGAACTTGACCTGTAGATTATTATTTCCATTAAAACTGAATGACTTTATAGAAAGCTGGACAGTCGAATTGATTATCTTCTTTAGGACGGGCTAAATACTATGATAAACAATCTTAAAATTTAGGACAATTATAACAGTTTATCACTTACATCCTAGTCCAAGAAAGAGGGGAAAAGGCTATGCTCTTATGGAGACATTCAAATTGCCAGCTCTTCCACCATCCCCTCTGTCCTGAGTCTTCTCCTAAATCCTTTGCAACTGGCTGACAAACAAGGGAAGAATGTTGTAGAAGATGTTTTTAGAAATGACATCTGGAAACACACACAATTATTTCCACGGTAGTTTATTGACCAGGCTCAGTCATGTGAATCCATTGTGGGAGGTGCATTTTAGTCACACACCTAGGAAGAATAGCAAACATATAGCAACCTCTGCCATGAGGGACATAACTCAGCTTTTTGGAAAATTATGAACCCTGTTGAAAGGCACAAAGATGTTGATCCCTTTCCCAAAATATCTGTACTGAATGAATGGGAAGAATAAAATAAACCAGCTTTGCAAACAGGTTTTACAAGTTCTAAAGTTGGTTTCCCTTTTTTACTCTATCATATTTTACTCGATTCCCTTTTTTACTCTATCATATTTTGCTTCTTCCTTGTTGTGGATTACTATTGGAAATGTGATCTACATTCTAATTTTAAGAACACTGGAAATTATGAAAAAAATTTAATTTCTATTTGCTTTCATTTACATTTTCCTTCTTGCTTTTAAGCTCAACAGTAATATAATAACTGTACTGTAGTATCAAGCATTATACCACAGTGTGCTCTGGAGTAAGACTGCCTGACTGTGAATTGTCACTTACAAGCTGGGAGAATTTATGCTAATTACTAAGCTTTTCTGTGCCTCAGTTTCCTACCTGTAACTTCATAAAGCTGTGAATACTAAATTAATACATATATAATAACTTTAGAATAGTGTCTGGCCCATAGTAAACACTTCATAAATTCTAGCAGTTATATTTTAGAGCTGGTAGGACTCCTCT
Organism: Cynopterus sphinx; assembly: GCA_030015415.1. Lineage (NCBI taxonomy): Eukaryota > Metazoa > Chordata > Mammalia > Chiroptera > Pteropodidae > Cynopterus > Cynopterus sphinx. The sequence goes on from CM057380.1 coordinate 16,679,334, forward strand.
ACCTCACTAAATACAAACCATGATAGTAGTGGACTGTCTTGCATTGCCTATAATCTTGGAGTCCATATATTTCTTGACAAACTGCAATTATAAAACCCTATATATCACGTTTTTAAATATAAGCAGACACTATTCTTAATTTTATAGTCACTAAAGTTAAGTGATTAATTGTCTCCATTATTTGGTATTATTTGTGGTGGACAGAGTTGAGGGTAAAGGAGATTTTCTTTTCCGTCTAGAAAATTATTAAGCTCTGCATTAAAAAGTCATATTTTGCCATTTATTTTCAAATTATATATATTAGCCTTAATCATCTTTTTTTTTCCTGCAGCATTATACAAAAAGAAATGTGGTTCTCTCAACAAGCCACTGTTTTTTTTGTTTCCTTTCCTGAAGTCTGTTACAGCTTGTTTAGAGTATAATCCTTGCATTTTAGGTGGTTATTTTCTCGGTTTTGTTTGTTATTTTTTGTTGTTGTCTCTTGCTGAGGATTAGGGTATAAAGTTATAATCCAATGCAATAGTTTCTTAGGTCATTCTTAAGCAGTCTGTGAATCTTAAAATTTATTTATCAAAATAATTTTTATGCTTTTAAAAAAACAACAATTTTTTAAATTCAATCAAGAACATGAGATATTAACAAGATTTTTATGTGCCATTTCATTCTTCAATTTTTATTTTTAATCTAAATAAAATATTTGATGTCATATAATAACTTGTATTTTATAATTTAACAGAGTTGCTATATAACATTACAATGGGGTTTTCTATCCACAAATAGAATTGGTTTGCTTATTCAGCACTCAGATTCCAAGAGTAGTGATTTAATTTTGACAAATTTATTTGATTTTTTCTAACCCTCCATCAATACTTCTTGCATATGAGGACTTAACAACATACCAGGAGGAAAAGAACACATTTTATAAAGTGGTATCAACAGAATTAAGTAACTAAGCACATAGAAAATAACCTAAGAAAAACTAAAGATTATGAAAATCAAATGGGTTTTATTTTTTGACACATACAATACATAACAAGTGTATACATAGCAAATGTAAAATAAAAAGCTTTAAAGTATGGCCTCTGGTTCTTGTTTTCAAGATGATTTTAATCTAGTTGGAAGTATTTCAGATATAAATTAAAAATACTTAATAACACATAACACTGAAAAGCAGTACATGAAATAAATGTTCCACAAGAAATTAAAAGAGAAAAATGAGGAATCATGAAAACAAAACATTTTCAAAAATATTAAATGAAAATATTGAGCTAGATGGCAAGTTCATATAAAGGGAGCAAGAGTAATCAAGTAAAACAGATGAGTAAATGGAATTCTCCACAGGCAACTTATGTCATATGTGTCATTTGCCTGGCCATATTCTGATTATTTCAGGAGGATATAGCATTTTGTGTATATATTCCAAATTTATCCTACTTCCAATTTAATGGGGAAAAGGACAAAAAATAGTAGTTATTTGTCTAAATTAAAAGTTTATAATTCAGATATATTTGTTCTTTACATTTATAAAAGAATAAACTAAAAGTATAACTGATAAGATATCAGTGTTTAGAAGTAAAATGTTTTTCTAAAGGACACTATGATGAGGTGTACACAAGTATATGAAAATAACCAATAAATTTTAAGTATGAGATTTGATCTACTCCAATTTGATCTTTTCAGTTTTGTAAAATAGCTTCAGAGGATTCAGCCATGGATGTTCTATAAAGTGTTCATTAACCAATCTGAATCCTATCTGACTTGAGAAACCCTTCTAAGACGGTTTTCATGTAACATTGACTGCCATTTTTCACAGCCACAGCTTGTGATGGAAAATTTTTGTTGACTGGATCTTCGGGGTCCTTTGATGCTACCTATTACCCAAAGCCTTCTGAATCAAGTGTTGTTTGTCAATGGATTATACGGTAATATGCCATGTCCTATCTCTGTTTTTAAGTCAGAAATGCAATAAGTCTTTCTCTAATGCAATAAGTCTCGCCACCTTTAGTAGTGTATTTATTTTTTTGATAATTAATTTTATTGGCTATGAAGCAAAGCCTTTCCAAACTGTCCAAAAAGTTTCTCTCTTGTTCTTAACCTTTAAAAAGGTATTCTATCCTAAAACAATACTGTCTAATAAGTAGAGCCATCTCACTGGGCACTGTAGCATGTTTTTTAGTTTTTTGTTTTTTTCTGTGATTGCACAAATCAAGCGCTGCCAAATTAAACAGCACATATGTATGTCTGTGTATCACAAGAAATGGCACTTCACATCACCTACGTCCTGGCTCCAAAATAGTTTCTTTCTCATTTTGTCAGTATCCTTATGAAAATCTCCTATGGTGTGACTTAGTCATGGCAGGTTAAGAGGTAAAACACACTCTATATACATTCTTTTTACTGTATCTTCAGTAACACCTAATCGGTGGCTATGTATTTAACCTCCAAGCTCTTAATCAGTTGGCAAATCCAATGCCTTACTGTTTGCTCCAGCGTTTTTCACAGAAATATTACCTCATGTTCCTCCCAGATATTCCTAGGGGAAAAAAATAATTTTATTTAAATAAAAAAAAAAAACACTGAAAAAAACTTATTACAACTTTTTTTAAAAAAGATACAAGACTTCTCATGACCTTAAGTAAGTTAGCATGCAATACAAATCTCTAAAAATATATATATTTTCTGTTAAGCTAGTGAACATTTTTTCCCCACAGAGCATTCAGTATGTGTTCTATGGAATTTGCTTTGAGAAATGACAGTCTGTTTAGTTCATTTCTCTTAACAGCTGGATGGGATTATGGTTTCCCAATCTGACCTACTGTAAAATAGTTTTAATCATGATGATGACTCACTCGAAAACTAAGGAAATCAATATAACAGCTGATTAAAGAAGATTAAAGGCAAAGCTTCAAGTTCTTGCCAAACAAATGTTAGGAAATGGCCCCAGGGTTGTTTTTCTATGTAGACACATCCCAGAGATGAGATGGGGTATGAAGGGAAGATTATTCTAAACACATTTACTCGACATTGTTCAGGAAAAGAAGAACATCCTGTTTCTTTAGATAATTTCTATTTTGGAGCTAAGCTCCATGAAATCCATGTAATATAACTAGGAGCATAATTTCCTCTGTTTTTATGTCTAGACAACATGTTACTTCTGTGCCAAAGATATGATTTTGTATTAAAAATGACAGTCCTAAGTAATTCTTGCCAAGTGAAAAATTAACCAATTTGGAGGATATTGTTTTCAATATAATCACATGAAATTCATAAAGCACCATTTAGAAATGGCTATTAGCACTGTTCATAAGTAAAATAAAAGATATTCTATTTCTTACTCTAAATGTCAGCAGAAAGCCATAGAGAATGTTTAAATTATTTCCTCTGAAAATGCGAAAACATGAATCCTAAATGACTTCTTCATGCAATCTTTCAAATTTTTTTAATGTCAAATAAAAATTATTTAGTTCTTTTATTCACTTAATAAAGCTAGGTCAAATTTACTGGACTTATATGCAGAATGCAATAAACTTTTGCATAACAGTGATATCACATATAATAATGACACTGTTAATTAAGGAAGTGTATACTTCTATTCCTTTCACTTTGTTTTCTATTACTTAATTTTAAAAACTATTTGAAGAAAGCCACCATAAGAGTAAGAATGATTTTTAAAATCCAAGGAATTTAAAATATTGCCCTAAACAAATACTGTACTTCATGCTGAAATTAGGATTTAATTAATTATATAAATAATATAACTATTTTTTTTCAAAACTGATTACTACATTAGAGATGCATTATACCAGGTAATTGGTTTTTCCTAATGGTGATCAAAGTGGGAGTAAAATAGTGATGTTTCCTATAAATTTAGAAGAGCAATTAAAAAGTGGAGAAATGTTCAAGATGCCATTAAACTATATTTGGGGCTAGACCGGCCCAACCTTAGAATTATACTAAAACCACATTTAGCAAAGTGTTGACCATTAAAAATGTGAGCACTGGAGACAAGTCTGTGTGGGTTCAAATCTGCCTCCTTCAGATGCAACATGTGTGATCACCGGCAAATAACTAAACTTCCTTGATCCAAATTTCTCTATCTGTATAGTTCAACATCTCTAACTACAGGGGCCAAAGACATTATTAAATATAATAATGAATGAAGAGTGCTTAGTCACATATTAAGTGCTCAGTAAAAGTGGCCTAGAAAAAGATTAACTATTGATATAAAAATGCAAAACGTATAAACTATTTTAGAAAAGTACCCATTCATTCCCTTCAAAAAAACAGAAGGTTACCATAATGTCTAACATTATAGAAACATCGGATATTACATTCTTTTATCTTACTTTTATAAATTCTTGTGTTGTCATTGCGAGTTGGCTTTTCTGAATCAGAAAAAAAAATAAAAAAATATGCTCTTGTTTCTCTTCTATCTTCAATTATGTATTTTGTAAAAACAGAAGACTCCTGAACACAAAGTTTCCTAGGAAGTATCTCTTGCAACCCTTAGATTCATACCTTGAAAACAACATCACATGATGAAAAATTCACTATAAACCTGCCTGGAGACACCAAAACTTTAATTAAAAGAAAAAAATCATCCTTGAAGACTGCTTCATTTCTTCTTCCTCTGTCTTCTTCAGCTTTGATGCTGTGTCCCCAAAGTTCTCACCAACAGGCTCACTCCCCCTATGGCTGCACCACCATCTGTCTTGCTTGCCTTTTCTTGGTCTGGGCTGTGAAGATCTACTGCCCCTTGCTTGATCCCCTTTTACTCCTGCGAACCTCCTGTGGTTCCCAAATAATCTAAGCCTGTGAGTATGACTTCATTTCCATCTCCTGTTCTCCCTCCAGTGGCCCTCCAACCTGAGAGCACTTTACAATTACGCCTGGAGTGCTTAAAATTATGCTTCCCAGAATTCACTCTAGACCTGTTGAACCTTACATCTCAGTTGATACAAAAACCTGGGTTTCTGCTTAGGTGTCTCTTAATCCTGTTCTGATAGTCACTGTTATTTCAGTGTCATCAACTTCACTCCTTGAAGATTAAACTCCATCCCTAAACACCAGCCCCTGACCTGGATTCAAATACTGCATTTGCCAAAACTGATGTCTTGACACAAATGGACATTTCCCAAGAATGATCTTTAGAGTTTCAAATTAACTACATGTATGATGAATGTCCCAAATTCCCAATTAGCCAAAGTATTACTGAGAGCTTACCCAAAAACTAAGTTTGCCATGCCCTTGGCCAGTAGGCCTTGTTCACCTGGCACGCTTCATGGCAAGCCTCTGAGGCTGGGCCACTTCTCAATCTCCTGCTTGGCTTTGAGGGCTAGATATTTTCCTATTATTAGACCTCTCAATCCTTAGCCAATTTAAACAATATTACCCATGCTCTGCTTTGTTTCAGCTGCTTCCCTTCTGAGGCATTCAGGGGAACATTACACCTTTGAAACATTCAAATTATTCACATTTTTTATCTTACTACTTCAGTGGGACAGTGTAGTTGTAAATAGAAGTTGCTTTAGACACCTTCCCCCAAACATAATATCTGAAAATGAAATCCTACATTTAAATATTAAATTAAAACTTCACAAGGAACCTGTCACACTTTTCCTCCTATTCTCTTATACTGGCAGCTACGTAGGCTAATTTTTTTCTATCAAACAGCATGTACTAGTTTCCGCAAAGTACTGGAGAATATAAGAATGATTAAAGAAATCTCATATTCAAGTCATACAAATTCTGGTACACAAGACAATTAAGTCCATAACTAACAATTGTTGTGGAAACAGATAACCAGCGGTGTCCCCTCTGAATACTGAGTAGCAACTAATCAAAATCCATATACTTTTTAAAGGTTTCTTACTTAATCTTGCTTGCATTAAAATTATTTATTGAGATTTTTTAAAAAGTACTGAAATACAGTAAACAAATTATTATAAATAATTTGTTTCAAAACTTTTTCAAATGAGGAAACATTCATATATCACTACATTGGGCTGTTTCCTAAGTAATTTTTGGTCTTCTAAAAAAAATGGAATAAAGTTATCCATATTTAAAAAATTGACTTTTGATAGTATAATGTATGTATTCTTTCCATTGTGTTATGTTGTAAATATATTGCACTCGCAGTATAATTTAAGCATAATAATTGAGCCTACATTCATCTGAAAACTAGTTTGAAATATCTATAAAAAATATATTCAAGAGCAATGTGATAGAATAGGTAGCCCTAGCTTTTGTTCCCCCACAGAAATACCAATTTAGCAATGATAATACATTCATGAGACACCCAGAATTCAATTAAGTCATAGTTACCCCCAAGTGAGCACAAAGCCAAGAATAGCCACACTGAAATGAACAAAAAGATCAAGTTCGTTTTATTTGTGTTAGCTCCTTCCCCAAGCCAACATAGCTCAGCATCAGGAGAGCATCTGGTCTTGCCTCACTACTTCTCACTTGGAGGGAAAAAGGAGAGTGGAGTATGTCCAAGACTGTAGCTTATCCAAGGGCTGCCCAAGGGACTAGCTTTTGTCTTAGCTCATTTGGAGCTCTGATGGAGCCAGCAAAGTTTGGATACCTGAGGGGTGCTGAGAACAAAGAGAAACAGGGGCGACTTGCTGTGGCCAGCATGGCTTGACATAATTTCACTCAAATCAAAGCCTCTCTCTCAGGATGGAGGGAGAGGAGTGCAGCTTCTAACATTGCAATTGTCCCAGGGGCCTGTCCCAGAGACTTTTATTTGTCCCACATGACTCAGGGAGGTGAGAGCCTGCACACTTTGAATGCCTGGTAGCCGCAGAAAACAAGGAATATGGGGTGGCTTGATGCTACAAAACCCGAGAATTTGCAGTTCCACATAGAGACACCAGAGAGAGAGAAAACCAGCAAGAAACCAGCAAGCCTCTTATGGCTTTTGAATAACCAATGGGTCTTAGACAAGTATTTTTTAAAAATTAGAAAATATCTGCAGACAAATGAAAATGAAAACATAACATACTAAAAATGGGATGGAGAAAAAGTAATACTAAATGGAAAGTTTATGACAATAAATACCTACATTAAAAAGAACAAAGATCTCAATTCAACAACCTAAATTTGTACCTCAAAGAACTAGGAAAAGAACAAACTAAACCCAAAGCTAGCAGAAGGAAGAAATAATTAATATTAGAACAGAAATAAATAAAAAGGAGAGTAGGAAAACAATTTTAAATATTAATGTAACAGTTGTTTTTTGAAAATGTTTAAAAAATTGACTATTTAGCTAGATTAAAAGAGAAAGAGTAGTTAACTAAAATCAGAAATGAAAGAGGAGACATTATAACTGATGCTACAGAAAATTAAAGAATTATAAGTGACTAGTATGAATATTTATGCACCAAAAAATTGGATAACCTAGAAGAAATGGATAAATTCTTAGAAACATAAAACCTATCAATACTGAATCATGAAGAAATACAAAATCTAAACAAAGTAACTACTAGTAAAGAGATTTAATCAGATATGACACATTTAGAGTATTCAAACTCTAACTGCTAACAGGTTAGCAGTTATGTAGAGTTTCAGTTATGTAAGTTGAAAACATTCTAGAGATCTGGCATACAAACAACATTGTGATATTTATTAATATCATACTTAAAAAATTGTTGAGTGTTGATCTCATGTTATATTTTTTATTACATTTAGAAAATTGCATTCACATTCTAGAATGCATTAAGAGTTGGCAATTGTTAAGTGTACTAATCTATTTTTTGCTTTTACTTCAGTGTAAACCAAGGACTTTCCATTGAACTGAGCTTCGATTCCTTTAATACATATTCTGCAGACATATTAGATATTTATGAAGGTGTGGGTTCAAGCAAGATTTTAAGAGGTAAGTTCAAACAAATATACAATCCATTATCAGAATGAAAACATGCGGGAAACCTTTTGGAGTGATGTGTTTTCTCTTTATTTTGAATTAATATATATTTAAACTTGAAGTTTCTTTAAAAAATAAAACTAGTCCTCATTACAAAATTAATAATTTAGAGCACTATGTAATCAATCTTCTTAGTAATAAATTAGTAACGATTTCACATGATCTTTTAATTGATATTATTTAAAATCATGTGGAATTTAAACATATATATAGTTATATCTTTGGTACTATGCTTTGTTTGAGTGTTACTCTCCATTAAGCAAAACTCAGACAAACAATAAAAACTACTATACTATTTTTCTCTGACATTTCATAGGTTATAAATTTATAGGATCTGTTTTTCTATTTTCAATACACATCTATTCCTCAATCTCCTGTAGGACTACTATGAATAGAGTGTGTAAAATAATAACAAGCTCTGGATATAGGCTTAGTAAATGGTAAATGTGGGTAGTATTGTTATTACATAACCATTTGTCATTATATGGACACTGATGGAAGCTGAGAGGAGGTCAGAGAATGCACTAATAGTATACCTGTGCCCGCACCCACTTTATTCTATCTGACTCTAAAATGCAGAGACTTATTCATGATAGCCAACAAAAGTAGGCATAAAATCCCAGGAGAAAATAAAATAGGAATGAAGAAGTGAACATGGAAGACGAGTTAAGAGAATAACTATAATTTTCCTGACACTTTATAGGAATAATCAAGTGTAGGGCTAAAGTGAGATCGCAAATGACACCTGTTATTAAAGTTTATATAATAACTATACATTTTAATTATTTTGGCTTTCAAATTGTACTTGTCATTAAGGAAAAGTGGATTATATCTAATAAATGTTTTTGATTTATTTATTAATTTGAGAAATATAGAAGCTTATAATAATATATATTTTTATTGAATACTATTAATGTGATACTCAATACTGAGTGCTTTATGTAGATATTCTTATTTAACATTTTCAATAAATGTGCAAAGTATGCATCACAGGAGATGAAAATGAAGTGAAAGGGATTAAATAACCCCAAGTCCACGGAACAAGTTAGTCTTCGAGACAAAATCAGACCCCAAGTTTCAGACTCAAACAAAATGCATTTCTTCATTGTACTTTAAAAGATCTGAGTAAAAATATAATAATGAGTGTACCTAAAATACATGAATTTATGGTAAGTTCACATTTGCTTTAAAATAAATCACCAAGCCATTTTATAATCTACTTATTTCTGTAGTTGATAAATCCAGTTCTTAAAACTGTCAATTTAAATACTTACACAGACAACCTAGTTCATATGAATTTCTTCAAGGGCTAATGTAAAAATAATAATAATAATTTATAATAATAATAAAACAGCATACATTAGTCACTAGCAATGTGCAAAGTAGTGTTTTCAGCACTTTAACTCAATAAATGTTTTCCAAAACCACATTAGGTAGGTGCTATTTTAATCTCTACTTTACAGATGATGAAAATTAAAATCATAGAGATTAACTGCCCAAAAATGATAGGGCGAGTTACCCTCATGTTCCTTTACTCTTCAAATATTTGACTTGCCTAAATGCTATTTTCATTTATTTAATATGCTCAGATTATCAGTAATTCATAAATAAATATTAGAATCATTAGGCATAGTAATGCGAATAATGCACAAATAATTATGATTAAAATGTAATAAATAAACTAAAGATCCAAATAGGAAAAAAATTATGAAAATGTGTTTGAATTATAACAAATAGGTAGTTTAATTTTTAAGGATTTTAAAAATATAAATCTATTTTAAAGTTTTGAAAGTCAAATAATATAATAACTTGAAAAAACTTGAAAAATGGCATTGACTGCTAAAATTACATTTTAAAATAAAAGATTATATATTTTTTAAGAAAGACAATAATATTTAGCCCAGTATCTAGCACAATGCCTGATATATTGTAAAAAGTCTACATTTGTTCATTTAAATTTAAACTAACAGGTTTATTTACCATGGTATTATAGTATATAATTAATCATTATCATTTTTTATAACTCTAAAGTTATTTTGGTTTAGAATAATGCCAAAATTTTCTTTCTTGATTCCGAATCCCAAATTTTTCTAAATATTTCAGCAAGTTTCTTTACATGAGCAATACATCCAAGATTCAATTTTATTAAATTCAGGCTCAGAATATATATCTCAAATATTATTGTCTTTATCACAATGAAAATATGTAGATGTTTTAATTAAATCATGAAAAATAAGATTATACAGAGAAATTGCAAGAAAATAAAAGTATTCGTTACCATAAAATAGTTCTTATATACTTAAATAAGAGGTAAGTCAGCATAAATAAATTTTAAAGGTATTCAATTTTTTATATATATGGTCATGATATAAAAGTTTTCTAACTGGTAAAAGTGTTAGAGGAAGGTGGGTATCACATAAAGAAAGAGCAGTTGTCCCCAAACTTTTCATCACCAAGGATTGGTGCTCCTATGAGAATATAATGCCAGATGATCTGAGGGGAGCTGAGGTAGAGATGAGGAGAAATGGTGATGCTAGTACTGGGGAGTGGCTGCAAATACAGATGAAGCTTTGCTCTCTTACCAGTCGCTCGTTTACTGCTGTATGGCCTGGTTCCTAACAGGCCACAGATTGGTACTGGTCCACAGCCTGTGGGTTGGGGACCTCTGATTTAGAGCACAACTGGGTCTTTTCCAAGGAATTATGGGAACTGAAGTAAAGCAGAATAGGTTGACAAGAGAGTTCGTTCAAAAATGTTTTCTTTAAGTGGCAGTGATGAAATTCCAATATTTGTTTCTGTGATGGTAATAATTATTAATACTGGGTATGGAAGTAGTAAAAGATGGTGTGTTTATTTTTTTGTTCAGGAAAATACAGAGATATTTTTATGCATCCTTAAAGAAAGACAACAAAAATAGCCTGGGTGAGCACACTGAAATTGATTTCAAATTGCCAACCCCAGAAAAAGTGCTTCTGAGAACATAGTTGCTATGCCATTCTTTGTATCCCAAGTGCTTGGCTATTCATTCCTCTTTTACCAAGTGACTGCTAACAACATATCTCTAATATTGTAGTTTAACATTTCAAGGTCATGCTTTTAAAACTGAAGCACACAAAAATGTGTGTGGGTATAGCCAGATATATATATAATAAACATAGTGGATCTTCCTGAATTGTCAACTAGGCCTACAACAAAAATAATCATATTGTGGATATGGAATTAAATAATATATGCAAATATTTTTTCAAAATAAAGCACTTTAATAAACTTTGTGCTTTTATTAGAACAATTTTGTGTTCACTTAGATACACCCATTCACTCAATTTTGTTGATAGAATTATATATTTTGAAAGTTTAACAAGCACTGGCTAAAAAGTTATCCTTCCCAGAGGCTCTCAAAGATTCTCCAAAAATTGTGTCTAGAAAAATTAAGGATTACTTCCTCATATATTCCTCAATATCCCTATGGCATTTCTCCCACATTGAATAATTCCAAAGTTATTTTCTTTGTGATTCACCCATCTAAATTTTCTAAGAGAGGAACCTGGTCATTTCTTCTTCATGTCAGCATGATATTCTTACCTCAGTTTCCTCCATTATGCTATGATAATACTTTCTATAAAGATTAATTAAAATAAAAATATAGGTTTTTCAAGTCATAAATATGTATAATAACTTGATTTTCTAATGCTTAGGAGAAGAGTCATTTCAATTAAAATAAACAAATTGTAGGACTAATGCTTTTAATTGAGTGGTATCAAATAGACAGATTGATAGATCAATCAATAGGTCAATGGATGAATGTATGGATGGATGGATGGATGGATCAATAGATAAATAAATGAATAGATAAATATATACATCTAAGAGTAATTAATTTTCTTTTGTAGCTTCTCTCTGGGAAACTAATCCTGGTACAATTAGAATTTTTTCCAACCAAGTTACTGCCACCTTTCTTATAGAATCTAATGAAGATGATTATACTGGCTTTCATGCAACATACACTACATTTAATAGCAGTGAACTTAATAGTAAGTATTGTTTATTCTTTAACTTTTTAATCTTCAGATATTTTAATATTGTAATGGAATTTTTAAAATAGTAGAACCTAAAACTTTAGAACTAGATCATAATCTGTTCTATTATACAAGTTCTTTAATGATTATCTCTTATGTATACCTCTCCCTACCTAATACTTGGAAAGAAATGAAGAATTAAAAAGGTTCATGTTATTCAAAAATATCAGATAACTAAGCTGAGTAACAATATAAATCAATATAATAATTAAATTTTATGTACTGCAAGTATTCAAAGTAAATTTAAAATTAGCATTGAACTAATTTGTGACTGTTCTGCACTAATTGAATTTTGACCAGGGTATTAAAGTTAGTAATAGGGAGAAAACAAAATATGGGACAGAGTTCATCTTGATAAACCAGTGGAGGTAAGATGTAAAAAGAAAAGGCCAAGAAGCTTGACTTTGTTAAAGTTTTAATTGGCTATAAGAAGATGTTAATTTAACACACTTGGCAACAAAAAGCTATTTTTTTAACTAAATAGAATAAAACTGAGTTAAGAGAAATTAAAAAGAAAGATTTTGTGCATGCCACTTAATTATAAACTCTATAAGGTTAGATTATCTTTAATACAATTTATTACAACTAGTTGCATGTGGACTAAACTTGAAGTATTTTCTTTCTTTTATTTTTAAATTCACAGATTATGAAAAAATTAACTGTAATTTTGAAGATGGCTTTTGCTTCTGGGTCCAGGATCTAAATGATGATGATGAATGGGAAAGAGTTCAGGGAAATACCTTTCCTCCTTTTACTGGACCAGATTTTGACCACACTTTTGGCAATGTTTCAGGTAAAACTTATATTAACTTTGTAAACCACAAGGAAGGTGATGTGAGTTGTTCATCAGTTGAAAGTGACCAATATTAAATGCAAGACAATTTTCTCATATTTTTTTAAATCATGGACTAATAAATGTATTTAAATGAAAATGATGATCAAATAGTCAAGTGAGATAGTTTTAAATATATATATACATATATATGCACAAGATATTGAAAAGTGCAGAGGGCATTAGAAACAAGGAAATGGGTTGTCACCCTAGCTTTGGCATTTATAATTAACTAAGTAAACTTATGCGAGGTAATTAACTTTTCTAAACTTTGGTCTCTACTCTGCCTTAATTTCATTTTCTGATTGTTCATTGTTACCTCAGAGAAATATAATTTATTATTTATATTGATCTTATAATCCGTAGACTTGTTGAACTTGTTATTAGCTCTAATAGTTTTTAGGAATTCCTTAGATTTTTCAATATACGAGATCATGCCATGTTGAAACAGAGATAGGTTTACGTTTGAGAAGCTTCGTCCCCTCATGCTGCTATAATGGAATATCACAGATAGGTTGGCTTAAACAATAAAGATTTATTTTTCACAGTTTCGGAAATCTGGAAGTATGAGGTCAGAGTGCCAGCAAGGTCAGGTTCTGACAAAATCCCTCCTGGTTCACAGACAGGTGTCTTTTTATTATATCTCACATAATGGAGAGACAGAAAGAAAAGTGGCAGGGACAGAGGGAGGGATAAAAGGAGAGAGGGAGGGAGGCAGGGAGGGAGGCAGGGAGGAAGGAAGGAAGGAAGGAAGGAAGGAAGGAAGGAAGGAAGGAAGGAAGGAAGGAACCCTATAAGTTCACTAATTCCACCATCCCACCATGAGGGCTCCAGCCTCCCGACCTACCTCCCAGAGTCCCCGTCTCAAAATATCATGATGGTGAGGATTCAGATTTGAACATATAAATTTGGAGGAGACACAACCATTCAGTTTGTAGCAAAAGAACAATGGAAGAGCTGATTCTGATGCATAGCCCTAAAAGAATGGTTGTGATTTGTGACTGCATTTTTCATGTGAATGGAATATTAGAATTAGATTTCTGGTGGAAATGTTAACACAGGAACAAAAATATTTTACTGAGGAGACCAGAAATCATGGGGAATTATCAGGAGATAAGGACCTCCTAACAGAAAGACCCCCATGAAAACCTTTGTAGTATGTACTCGTAACATCAAATGTAATCACCAAGAGTCACAAATCTAGAAGTATATATATCTCATAAAGTAAGAAAAATTACAAAAAGAATAGAGATATGTGTATTTAGATAATTTTCTTAGTCAAAATCCATCCCACAATATGACCATTGGTAGGTTACTGATCAGAATATGATTCAATTCGAAAAGCACATGTGAAAATCTTCCTTTAATCAGGCCTGATTCTAGGCTTTGAGGTCACTTCTAAGATGTGCCTCCAGAACCTCTAAGTTAAAATTTTCCATTCTGTTAATCATTATAAGCACCTTTTGCTTTTCTTATAATCTTATTTGTTTCTTTTTATCCCAGTGTTCCTTTCAGGAGCAAGAATATTTATCTTTGTTATCTCTGAAATCTTAGTGCATTTTCTCTGCTGGAATCTAATTAATACCTATGTAAAATTATTCTTGAATATATGAATGAATATCTACAACCTTGACTCAATAAGTCATTTATGAATGAGTGATTGACTGAATGAAATTGCTTATAACATAGAAATAATTTGAGCACATGTCATTTATTATTAATGGTTATTTCTTTTACAAAGGTCAATATTCTCATTTTTATAACCTGAAAAGTAAATGGCTGACTTATGTCAACTGTGAATTACATCTAGTAAAAGGATATTAAAGAATTATTTTTCATGGTAGAAATGTATTTAATACATATTCTTTAAACAATGACACCCCTAGAATAACAAAATATGATTCATCACACTACTTTATCTTGATCAAAATATTTCTTAATAAAAAGTGACTACTTTTAATCTATTTCCACACTCATCACTAAGAGCTCCATTCAAGAAGTATTTTTTGAACCCCATGGCCTATTCAAGGCATTCAAAATATATCTGTGAACAAAAGAAACCAGATTTTCAGCTCTCATAAAACACATATTTTAGCAAAAAAAAAAAAAGAGCAATAATTCATGACAAGTAATCACATTTTGGGAGTATGTTAAATGTATGAGTACTCTGGGAAAATATAGAACTTGGTAAAGGCAATGGAGAAGGCAGATATGTGGTGCCATTGCAAATTGAAATAAGGTGATCAGGTCAGGGCTCACTGAAAAAGTGACATTTCAATCAAAATTTTGAAAGGATTGAAGGAATTATAAAGATATTATTCCAGACAGAGGGAATAAGCAAGGCAAAGACTCTGAAGGGAGCATACCTGACCTGTTTGAAGAAAAGCCAGGAGGCCAGCATGGCTACAGTAGCATAAATAGAGCCAGTAGGGTTCAGATCATAATGGGTTTTCTGTGGCTTTGGCTTTTTTTCTCAGTGAAATGAGGAGTTACGAAAGGTGGTTGAGCATAGGAGTGATAGGATTCAACTGACTGGTAGAAGAGTTTGTGGAAGGGCAAGGGTGTTGTCACAGGGACCAGGAGAAGGCTTTTCCTTAACTCAGAGATCATCAAACTGTCAGGTCAGTGGGAGCAGATGTGGTGAGAAGAAGGTCAGATTCTGTGTATAATGTTAAAGTTAATGGGATCCTGCTAAATTAGTTAACAGTGTGACCCTACGAAGGAAAAAATATATCCTGTGTAGATGGTCGATCCCATTAAACCAAACATGTCTAGTACTAAAAATTCTGACACCCATAGTCTCATACATAATTAATTTTCTTTGAATAAATTATTTCTCAGGGCCAGATCCTCCATAGATAAATTCATTATCTATACAGCTGAAGACTAACCCCACAGTGAAAATCACCCTGACCCTCTAAAGAAGCCTGGCCTAAAACAGTCACATAATTTGACCACTTTTTTACTATTTTTAAAAAAGTATCTACCACACTTGGACAAGAGTAGTTAGAGGAAAGTGCAAAAAGCATTTATAGCTACTCACAATGACAGACACCTTTCTGTAGTTGAAATCTTTGATGTTCAAATTATCATTTTTTTACTTTTATGTCATCAGATTAATGGATAAAATAATTTCACTGATATTTGAAGGATATAAGCACATTACAGGAGAGAAATGGTTTCAGCTTGCCATCAGATTAAATAACTAACAAGATAAGATAAAACTGACCAAAGTGAAACAGGTTGAATGTCAGGTAAAGGTTTGAAATAGTTGAGTTGGAAATGGAGTCTCAGGAGAAAGTGCGTAGCAAGAGTTATTTAAAGTGAGGCAAGTCAGAGCAGTTCAGAGCCCACCAGAGGCAGCAGTGTAATGAGAATGGATGATGGGGTTTAATAGGTCTCCTCCAATTCTCATCCTAGTGATTTCATAATCTACCTGTCGTTCCCCACCCCAGGGCATTTTTCTTCCAACCTGCTTTTTTATGTCAGAACATCCTACCTCTGAACTGGAAGAGGATTAAATCTCTCCTGCTGTTCCTTTTATCCACTCAGGGTTTTGGGTTTTTTTTTTTCTTTTTTTTTTCTTTTTTCTTTTTTTGTTCTTGGCCTTCACTTTAAATGACAGTAAAGTCTAACTGAAACAGATAAACTTTGAATTAACATTGCTTTCAGAAAGAATATCTAAGCCCCTTTTTTTCTGAGTTCTTTTGAAGAACTCTGTCCTGGTGAAGCACTCGCTCCTAAAACTGTCAATGCTCAGACTTCCTCTGTACCTCTTAGAAGCAAAGGGAGTTGGTGGAGATGGTGCCACTGATTCTTGGCATGTTCAGAAGTGGCCCATTTGTTCATAATAGTCAGGGAAAATGAGGTTAGTAATCTGTGAAAACTGCAGAAGTGCAGAGGTCGCAAAAGGCCTAGACAGACCCAAAAAAAGCGCTTCTTTGTTGGCCTTTCTCAATGAAATCATAGTTGTTTCCAATGCTTACCAGTTAGCATGGTATAATCGTAAAGATCATTAAAATAGATACCCTGAAGTCTTAGCTAGCTTTAAATCTTAGCTCTGCTATTTAAACAAGTTATCTTTCCTCTCCCTGTGCCTCAGCTTCCTCATCTGAAAAGTGGGGTTGATGATAATAGAACCTGACTTTAGAGGCATGTTATGAACATTCAGTTGATTATTATGCTTTTAAAAAATAGAAAAATACCTGGCACATGAAAAGTGCTATATAAATTTTGGTATTATAATGATTTTTCTTTTCATGGCATACGTATTCAACAGAAACAAATGGCTGTGGTACCGTTCTAAGTAGTCTGCTGGGGAGAAAAATAGTTATATTGCTCAATTTAAAAAATATATATTAAGTCTTTAGATATCTGCATTTCATTTAATGTATAAACGCTTTATAAAATAAGCACCTCTAGTGTTTTCTAAATAATTGTCTTTATTTCCTTATGTTTCCTGTGATGTCAAATTTTAGAAAATATTCTTATTTTTCAATATTGACAGAATCCGAATTTGGCTGATTCTCCAATCTAAAACTTTCAATATTTATCTTCTAGTTTCAGTTGATTTTACATATGCATTCACTACTTACAAAGTGATTTATCTCAGCTTATTTTCTTCTTGAGAAGGGATCTCCAAGTTTCCAGAAAGTTCTACTGTCTCTTCAGTTACTTTGTCTCTGCATCAGCATCAGCACGTTTCTAATACTTTTACTCTTTAATTGGGATGCTGGGTGGAGGGAGGTTAGGATCAGTTCATAGAAAACTATGCAGAAAGAGAGATAGAAGAAAGTTGTAAGGAAAACCTAATGGCTCGAGAAAGAGGTTTATTCAGTGTGCTTAAATTAATTAAATGTATTCAGTTTTCTGGGTTTTAAGCTGAACCTGAGGTTAATTATAAGAGCTCTCAAAGACATTTAAAGAAAGTTGAAGAATTTTAAGAGAAATTATCATTTGACTGTATAAATTTCCATATGGTTATGAAAAATATCTATGTAATGATTCCTTTTGTATAGTACTTTAATAAATTTAAAAATGAAAAAGCAAGCCAAATTAGTGTAACATGAATATATATAGTATAACATGAAACAAAATTCAGCTAATCCACATAGAGAATTCAAAAAAGTACTAAGTATCTTTTTCCTAAAGTTCTATCAAGTTTAAAAAGTCACATATAAACATAAATATTATACACAATAAAATTTATAAGTAATATCAGAGAAGTACACTTGCAACTGAGAATTCTAATTAAGAAGACCAAGAAAAGTTTTTCCAAAGGAGATGGCAATTTGATTGAAATGACCTCAAAAAATTAGTAAGATTTGGCAGGTACAATTGGAAGAAAAAATGGAAGGACAGAAAAACAGAAAAAAAAACATAAAATTTCTGGGTGTTAAAAAATTAAAACAATCTACTTTATAGAAATGCTGCAGATAAATAAATAAATTATAAGAACTATGACTAAAAAATGATATTTGAGTCATAGTACAGAAAACTCAAATATCAGAGTGAATTTGTACTTGGTTAATAGAAAATAAATAGACGGTAAAAGATATTGAATAAGGGAGCAATTAGATTGCACAGAAAGAAGCATTATTAAGCAATGATGTAGGTAATGAAATATTCTCATGGAGAGTTAGAGAACTAAGACAAAAACACACTTGGAAATGGATAGTAAGCATGATGGTCTGACTTAAGTCATAGTCTCAAGTGTTATGATGTCTTTCCCTTCCATCTGGTGAGAATTTTTAATAAAAATATTGTGTGGACTCCTGGTTTCTATGCTCCGAGTGGAACCAACTGCTGTGGGCCCAGGAGGCAAAATTAGAAACAATAAGTGGACAATTACTTACTCCTAAAAAATAAGAGTTTTCAAATTATGTTATTTAAAATGGAATGGGCTGCCTCAACATGCAAGTGATTCCTGCTGCATCTGACCTGTGTTAGAAAGAGGTTGAGTGCCCCTATAGGCAAAGAGCTACAGATAAAATTTAATGACTATTGGATAGCTAAGTAAATTTTTTTTTTTGTAAACTAGAATTTTCTACTACTAAAATTCATAATTTTATAAGAAATTTGTTTTATTACTAACTTGTTAACTAAAGAATTTAGCTGGTATCACAGAAATATTAATATAATATTTTATTTTACTATATTCCAAACTATGCAATTCTATATATTTACTATATTGTATTTTTTTAATTTATTATGCAAAATTCACAAGGTACTGTAGTTCACATAATTATGTTTTATCTGGACAATGATACAAAACTCATAACATCATGATACCCTCCTTAACGAACTAAAAACTAATATGTTACTGCTTAATGAGTAAACAATAGATTAAAAATATTTCACATTATAACAAATTGACTATGAACATGGCCACACATTTAAAAGGGTATGATGTGTCCAACTATATTCTAAGTGACTAAAATGTCAACTCAAAGGAATTTGGGGTTGGGCATTTAGAGTGAATTGTTGTATACTTCCTCTACATCCATGCTATTTTTTTAGTAAATTGAATAACTAAGCATTAACTATATAGCTAAAATAAGTACTCATTAAATATTACAGCATTATATAAAATATAACTAAGATGTTAATAATATAAATGTTAAACACGTATTCTTTTCTATTTTATGTTTTATAATCTAGATTCAAAGGATGTGCATATATTATATCTATTAAGATATTTGACCATGATTTCACCTTGATAAAAATACTCATTTATTCTAAATAATTTTTGCCCCACTGATCTAAATGTGCTTTAATACATCTGTTGGCAGTTCTACTAGCACTTTTCTTCATGTCTTTGCGTATTATAAGTTTTAATTTTATCCACAGCATTACCTATAAAAATTCTGTCAGAAAGCACAAGAAATAAGATGCTTGATTTCAAATAAACTCTAAATTTTATCATTTCATAAAAAAATTACATTTCAATAAAATTAGATTTATCTAATATTTCATTTGCTTTTTATCATATTTTGTTATATGATTCTTATTTCTTGTCATAATGTATGAGCTGCAAACTGAGAATAAAAAACTTCAATTCTCCTAAGGTAATGGTCAAAGTGTTCTCACCCCAATAATTCTTCCCACACTTTAAATGACTCAACTCATGGGGAAGAATAATGAATTACAGACCAGAGGGCACTTTATTCAGTAGCTTCAGCTATTTAGAGAGGTTTTCTGTGGATTAACATGCTAATTGTTTCTCTATAATCTGATTAGTTATCATTCAAAGGAATATGGAAAATGAAACAATTATAAAATTAGGTAACTGTATTTAGAGAAATCCAATATCTTCAATCGGATAAAAGAAAATGGTCTTTGAAACTTTTAAATCTGTATTTAAATTGCCTGTATCATGAGTTATCCCACCAATATATCTAAATACCTTCAGGAACTGATTGTCTCTTAAGAGCAAATTAATCAAAACATCTAATAAATGAGAATTGAAGTTGTATTTTGACATAACATGATGCAGTAATCATGAGGATTCAATGATAAGTCAGATTTTGATATATTCCTAGTTGTGCTCCAGTTCAAGATTCTTGTTTTATAAATTGAGAGATCCAGTTGAATAGCGATTCTTCCTAAATCACAATTTGTTCTGCCAAATACAGTGCCTTCTAGGTTTCAGTCTAGTGTCCTTTTCACTCTACCTAAATACAATTTCTTCTATTTCCATCTTAAAGTTCCTGCTAATGAATATGTTACATAATGAAAGTGCTGACAGTGAAAGTGAAAACTTTTGTTATTTTTACAGGATTTTATATTTCTACTCCAACTGGACCCGGAGGGAGACAAGAAAGAGTACAACTTATAAGTCTCCCTTTGGACCCCACTTTGGAACCCGTCTGCCTTAGTTTCTGGTATGTTGTACACACATGTTAAATACCATTTTTTTAATGAGCAACATTGCCTTTCTCATGTTCCCAGGCTCAGATTTCACTGAGATGTTATCTCAACTTTAAAGGAATTTGACATTACTTTTCTAATTGATAAAGAAATAAAATGCCAGGTGATTCTCACCCTTCTCTAGCAACTCCCTCACCAAATGGAAAAGGGGTTATTTCAAAAAGAGTAAAGAATTTGGAACAACACCAAAATGTATTTCTTCAAAGGTTGTAGAATTTATTTATTTTTTCTTGTTTCCAAACTAGGTACTACATGTATGGTGAAAATGTCTATAAATTAAGCATTAACATCAGCAGTGACCAAAACATAGAGAAGATAATTTTTCAAAAAGAAGGAAATTATGGAAAAAATTGGAATTATGGACAAGTAACAATAAATGAAACAGTAGAATTTAAGGTTGGCAAATATTTTGTGTTTTATAATCACATATTTTTATTCTAAAAGTGGTAATACAATTACAGTTAATGATGACTTAATAAAAAAAAATATTTATTTTCTGAATATAGCCCAGTCACTTTCTCTACTTTCTTAATCTACCTTCTTCTCTTTTTAAAATCTTTTAGTACCTCTATTTTTATTTATTTATTGACTTATTAAAAACCACTAATGAGGAACAATTTACTTCAGGAAAGTACTACTTATAATGAGCCATAGAATCCATGAAAACCTTGTAGGACATTTCTGCTTTCTTCAGCAATTTTCTAGCACAAGCTAATCTTGTCTTCCTGTGCCCCTGCCCAACCAAGACTTCCAATTTGTTACAAATATCACCTAGATCAGCTCTGCAATTTTCTAAGAAATTTGCTTGCCTCTTAGAAGATTGACATCTACCAGTATCTAACCAACCTTGCCCCACTCTGACTGAATCACCATATATTTCCTAAAAAAATTTTATCAGCTGTGTCATTGGGAAGTCTCTGATCATTTATTTCACATTAGGATGAATTAATTTTTCAGATAATGGCTAAATGTGTTCTCTTCCTAAAGGTGTTTACAGTTAAAATATAGAATAAAGTAGTAAATAGTTTAACCAAATTAACTATGTCTTCATTGGGTAACTTCAGACGAGAGGGTATAATTTTCAGAAGATGCATTATTTGGACAAACACTGTTGTCAGTGAAGGCTTCAGTTCTTTCCTGGTCATTGTTATAAGGTGGGCAATAATCAACAACAACCCTCATCTGTATTTCTCACATCTTCCTTTCCTTTTTCCTTTTTCTCTTTTTTTCTGGGTCTGTTCTTAAGTTCTATAAAGTTTTTTCTCTCTATCTTTATTTGTTTTCTGTTAATACAAAGAAGAGTAAAGGAAAACAGAATATCCAGGGAACAAAGGAATAGCAGAAACAGGGAAGTAAGTATTGCAGTGACCAAATCTGTCTATAATCACTGAGCAGGTTGTGTTGTGCTTTGTTTTGTTTTATTTTGTTTTGTTTTGTTTTGTTTTGCTTTGCTTTGTTTTGTTTTGTCATAAAATCAGCACAACTTTTTTCCAAAGTTAGCTCATCAAACAGAGTGAAAGCATCAAGTTCTAAAAATATGTTCACTTTGGTTTTGCCATTTTGTTCTAAAATCTTGAACAAATCACATTAGTTCCTTTAAAATTCAACTTATATATTCATGAAAGAGAAAAAGCAGTGCATATTTGGAATAGTGCCTAGTGTGAAGCACATGAAACGATCGTACAAATGAGCGAATCAATGACTACACAATAATGTTGGAAAGACTAAATGAGATAATGTATAACATGTGCATAGCATAGCAATTAATGTATAGCAGGTATTCAGTTTTTGTCTTTTCTCTCATACATAAGAGAGGATTCAGGAAAGTCTAGCTAAAAATACCCACTGTCCCAAAAAACTTAATATAATTTGTATGACCACTGAGCCTTTCTCCCAAGTCTGAGTCTGTGTTCTCTGGGCATCACACTCACACAGTATCCCTACACAGCTTCCTGGGGGAATTACAGCTGGAATCAGCAGGCCCTGAATGATCATATTGTACTCAAATTTTCTCTAGTCCCCTTCTTCTCCAATTAAAATAATTTAATCAGTGTATCTTCTCTTCAGGACATATGTTCTAAGAAGGCAGATACCTACTTGGATTTCTAATATCGTTGGAGAAGAATCTGGGAGAAGTTTGTTCTTCCCTGCTGGACAGTGTATCTGCATGACAAAGTGCAGTAGAATATGACAGTATCACAAGCGAAAAAGGCTAAAACAGAGAGAAACTGTGACAATATTGCCTGACTAAGAAGGAAGATACTAGTGAAAATTTAGACTAATATGAACACAGAATAAGGGAGTTGGGCTCAGCAGAAGGACTTGAATAACATGGTCCATCAGTGTTTCCCGATGCAGTAATTTGTCCTTGGGTATTTGGAGATGGCAGTGTTGACTCTCCAGAGAACCCTGGGTCATAAAAAGACTCAAGTCAGGAATATTACAATGGAATAATTTCATATGCCTTTCTGAATTGCAGGTTGCTTTTAATGCTTTTAAAAATCGGCTCCTGAGTGATATCGCATTGGATGACATTAGTTTAACAGATGGGATTTGCAATGTGAGTCTTTATCCAGAACCAACTTTGGTCCCAACTCCTTCACCAGAAAGTCCTAGTAAGTAACCTTAACAGGTATTTTCCCTAATTAAGCCATTAATATTTTCAGGTAGATCTTTCTTAGGCTTATATTTTTCCACCTTGGCCTAATATTATTTTTTTATTGGAAATCAAAGATGTTAAAATAGAAGTAAAATGAAAGCTAACAATATTACATGTTATACATAAAATCATAATAAAAAAATCACTCAGTACTTTGTTATGCATTTTATTTGTGATAACTAGTATCTTTTCATTTTTGAAAATAACGAAGGTACTAATATCTATTTTGTTTTTACTAGAATACAAACTAATTCTTTATGGGCCATTGAGCCTAGCCTAGAATTTTTGGGGGAGAAACCTTAAGATTCTCATAGCCTTCTGAAATAATGATGATATCTCAAGGGGAGTTAGGTCAAGCCTGGCATCCATCAAGCCCATTTCAAAAATAATTTAATAATAATGATGGGCCTAGACTTTGAATATACAGACCTAGATCACACAAAAGATTGTCCTAAAACAGTGCTTCTGTAAGACCTCGTCATGTGCTTCCTTAACAGAGGCACTAATATTTTGCAGTTGAGCAGTGACTAGGCTTTCTGGTGTCCTATAGTATTTTTAACGCAAAAGAGTAAAATGGAGCCTGTGTCTACCTGTGTTCAGTCAAACTGGAAATACAACATTTCAGAGGCAAAGGGATATTACCATTCATTTTATCCATGTCTACGGAAACGATCACTTCATATCACTTTCAGACTACAGCATTTGGCAGAAAGAAAAAAAGCATGTAATGATAAATGATATCAAACACCTATTATTTTTCTATTAGAATGCTTTCACTGCATTACATTATAATGCAAAAGCATCTTTTTTTGTCTTTGGTGGCTGGAAGCTGATCTAGCTCTACAGCTTTAGTGTGTCAAACCTCATGGATGTTTTGTTCTGTCATGAATGTGAACCCACAAAGAGAGCAATTTTCAGGTTCTCATTTTCTTCCAAGCACACTTGAGATTCGTCTCTTATTCACATCAGCAAATCAGTTTGATAAACCTATTCAAATTTGGTTTAATTTCAAAAACCGTGTATCTTACTGCTTTCCAATCTTTGGTTCAAAAGAATTCAGACTTTTCAGATGAGTGTTTTAACAACTCAAAAGCTCTAAAGATGACTGATATTTGAGAACATATAACAAATGAGTTGTTTTTAAATATATAGTAATTAAATATAGTAATTAAATATAGTAATTAAATTCTCATGTTGGTCCTATGATATATTGAAAGTGTACTTATATCCCAGCAAAAGGCAATGCCATTAGGGGTTGTAAATGAATTTCTCAGTATTTCAAAGATTCATTCAAATTTTATAAAGAACTACTACACACAAAGTATTGCACAAGAAATATAAAATGTAGCAATAACCATTGATACATAGAAAAATAAATAAATATTAAAAGTAATATGTAATTATGTGCCCTAAAAGTAAAAAATGAAAGAAGTCTGTTTGAAGAGGAGAGTTGAATGGCAGAAGTCTTTAAGGAAGCATTAAAAATAAGAGACTGAATAACACCCATAAACTTGGGAAAAAATCATGAAAGTACCACGCATTCCATATAATAATATTGGCCACAAACTTGTGGCAAGAAGTGAATTTCTTGACACCAAATTTCAGGTCTAATTCACCTTTGTTTTACGTGTGTCTGACTGGTTTATAATATTGCATAAAAAGATGATGAATAAATATTATTAGATATGAACTAAGAACCTCTCCTTCCTTCTCTCTCTACTTTGTACTTTTCTTTTAGTAAAACAAACATTTTGCCAAACAAAAATTTGATATAAGAACTAAAGCTTGAAAATGATGATGGGGGCAGGGGAAAATACATGAACGCAATAATTTAAGGTTTGTGACATTGTTTAAAAATAATTTTTTCACTTTATTTTCTTTAGGTGCCCTAGGCCCTATTCTCTATTATATAAAATATTTTTATACAAAAACAAAAAGCAAATTATAATTATTAAAATCACTGCTAGTTTGATAAATAATTCTTACATATATCAAAGATTAGTGACATCTTATTTTGATACTGGAATTGTTTAAAATAGATTTTATTTGTAACCTTTTCAGCCAGTATGTTTTTCCATTCATCAATAAGTGGTCAAAAAGAAAAATTTTCTTGGTGGAAGTAATATAGTTTTATAGGCTCAATATTTTAAAAGTAGCAAAATCTCATCTAAAATAAAAAAATTTAAATAATTTTATGTAATATTATATATAAATAAAACTTGAAATATGATTTCCCACATTAAAATTTTATCTACATAATCCATAGAGTTCTTATGTCTATTTCAGTCAGAAAGGGAGAGAGATAATACTTCAATTTCAAAGAAGCATGTTATCCCTGCATATTTTAATAGGGATATTATAATGGTAGAATTACCCATTTGATTTTAAAATGTAAACTTCAGAATTTGCCCAGAGTGCATTTGTTCCAGTTTCAAAATGGTTCACTTCAGGGAAATATTTAGCCCAGAAGAAAATGTTAATTATCATCAAATACATTCTGAACAATTTCATTCTAATAGCATTTGTAGTTGGTTCAGTGAAATTCTTATTGGTGCAGAGCTTTTCTGGTTCCAGATCGCTGATTTGTTTAAGAGTAAATGAAAGGAAATCATGGTTGACTGGCTCATAAATTGCCTTTCTTTAGGTCTGATAGAACATCTATATAAGAAAATAATCCAGACAAGTAACTGACTAGCAAGCATCAATTTTCTTCTCTTTTTTAGGGATCCACATTGTGCCCAATTTGTGGAAATGAAAAGTTCACTTTTCATAACTTCAGGAACTCTTCTATTTTGTGGCTTCAGTTGCTGCTGCATCAGCTCTGAGATCATTGCCCTGTGACACTGGCACAAATTATTTAAATGTGAAGATTGTACTGAAAATGTTTTTTTAAAAGAGTAAACATTTCGTTATACAATTACGCCAATTTGCAACACGATTGAGATAATTCATGAAAAGATATCTACAAAATAGAATAGTTATATATTAAAAAAAAAAAAAGCCACATTTAGGCCCCTGCCTTGTTTCTGTGACTGTTAAAGGTAATTAAGAAAAAAAAAAAAAGTAGGACAAACTATAGTTTTAGCTATTTTAATGGCCAAGCATTGTTTCTACAGTTTGCTGTTTTGGGCCATTATTAGGCCATTTTCCTTTTCCAAAGACAAAACAAATTAATTTGGAAAGTTTAATAAGCATAACACTATACTTAGAGCAAAATTATATTTAACTTTAGTTCTTCATAAAGAAATAAATCAATAGCTATCCACCTCTTTTATAATAGATAGTCATTTTTCAGCAAAGCTGATTGCCTTTTATATTATTAGTGTGACTTGTCATTCAGACCTCTAGCAAATGACATATTAAGTGCACTCATATAGCTCTGTATCAATGTGTTTTGGGCAATTTTATTTTTTCATCTTTTTACCTTTTAAACTAATAGCCTACTTATTAGAGTTACCATTAGGTAAATTGCTATTAATTACAAATAAAATTTAAACTACAAAAAATAAAAATTTAAACTTTATTGTCAGAAGTTTAATTTAAAAATATTACCATTACATCTGGGCACTATAACTTTTTAATAGAAATACAAATTTTCATAAATTGAGCACAAAATTTAATCAAAAATTTTATATTACAATCTAACCTTCTAAAATGTTTTCAGTTATATTGTAAAACTAGGTATTACTGTGATAATGAAAAATAATTATTTATTTTAAAATTAGTAACTTTTAACATATTCAGCTATTAATGTGATATATTATTTCTCAAGCTATATCTATTATTTCCTTCACGTGAGTACCAATCAAAAACCTATTTTTACCCTATTTTTATTTCTTGTCTTACCAAACAGATCTTGAATTGAAACCAGCTATTTCAAATGAAAGCTAGCCTCTCCTTTTCACCTCAGAGTAAACATCTCCACATTGACACACACCTCATGGACATCAGAGGCTTAAGCATGGATTAAAAATGATATGCTTCAAGGAAACTATCTACCCCTGATAACCACTTTGCAAAATACTGCATATTATTTATATAGTGTATGTAGTAAAAATCCCTATTGGCATAGTAAGAAATTAATCAGAATACAAATCTTTGAAATAGCAGCTCCAAGAAAAAGAAAAATGAGAGTTTAACAACTGTAAATAAATAGAGTTCCCCATATAAGACAGGCTATTTAATTCTCGTTCTCTGGATAAGGATGGTTTATCTAATAACACAGCATGACTGTGATATCCAGAATTACATTTCATGAGTCTTTGGCTCCTCTATTAAGAAGCACATGTTACATTTCCACTACAGCAACACCACCATTAAAATAGATAGTGTCATCAGATTTAGAATGACTGAAAGTGCCTTTGTCAATTTCTCACTGTCACTTATATACAGAGTAACTGATATTTTTATCAGACCAGAGATATACTGGTCAGTTATTCGATATAAAAATATATATATAATGCATTTCAAAAAGTACTTCTTAAGTATTTTTAAGGAATGAATTTCTAAGACTTCTGTTTAGTGGAGAAATGCTAAGTAAATTGTCTACCATAACAGGCTTAACAGTTACACTTGACAACATTTTAGTTCCGGTTGTGATTTTATTAAAGTCCTCCTTACTTATCTACATATAATCAGATATGTGGAAATTCAATACATTTTCCAAAATGTCAGCTATTTACTATATTAAGAGTATTTGATTTTGAAATTTTTCTATTTCTTGAAGAGAAAATGAGCAGGATGATTAAAAATCAACAATAAAAACAAAAATTAAGAAAAAGTGCTGGCCACGATGGCTGTGGCTAAACTTGTGACATAGAAAAAGCTGGTTTCCCCAAGTCTTCAATCTGCAGTGTTGTTTTTGTTTCTGCATTATACTTTTCCTTTCCCATTAGTTTCACTGAAGATTGAAGCAAGAATTTCATGACATTTAGAATTATTAAAATTAAATGAGTTGTGTGTATGTGAGAGTTGTTGGGGGGGATGTAGTAGGTTTATCTACAGTAATCTTTGCAAGATAATTTGTCACAAGATCAAAAAGAGTGTTAGCTTCAAAGGAACAGCTTCTTTTGGAGCAGACAATTCCCTCGGCCTTTCTCTCACACTTTCCAGTAGAGAAGCTGCCCTCATTCCCCATTATCATTCTTTCTTTGATTCAAGTATCTTCAGCACCCTATAGACAGTGCTATCTTTCTTCTAGATCTATCTATCATTGACCTTACTTGTTAGTACTTTCATTTATCGTCTCTTCTGCCTTCCTTCTCTTTGTCTATACCCATCACAAATATGTTATATACCCACCAAGTACCACTTATTGTGACTCAGTCTAAACTCCGCTTGTGGTTTGGACCAGATGGTAGAAATAACTCAGAGTTCAATCAACCTAATAAGAGATAATAACGTGCTGTGGGATAAGTTTGAGACTGAGTTGAAGTTTTGTCTTTTACATTAAATTACATTACAGTATTAGCAAGTAACTGAATACCTCCAGTGCTTAAATAGAAATATTAATAGTAATTATCTAATCCACAGAAATGCACTGAAATCCAGTACTGAGAATGCCGGGCAAAATGTAGGCACTTTCCATAAATTATGTCTGAATTTTACAACAACCTGAAAATCTCTCATACATATCTGTTTTATACATGAGAAAACCAAATCTTGAAAATACACAACTCAGAGCAACAATTTTAATCCACCAGTTCTAATATATCTTCCTTTTATATCCAATGTTCTTTTCCCAGAGGAGACAATGTGTATAAGAAGCACTGTGCAAAAGACAAGGTTTTATAAGAGGTTTTTTATTCATGTTAAGCTCATCTGGGTCCAGACAAGCTTGACCCAGAAGGGTGTATAAGGTAGATCAGCCCCTAGCACCCCGCAGAATAGGATAAATTGACAATGATACTACATCGAGCCACAACTGCTTCTCTGTCCTAGCAAATATGTCCTGAACCCAAATCAAAGAGGCTTATTACATACAAATTTGGAAGATGCACATGGCCTTCAAAAAATCTGTATAAATGAAACAAATGATTTGTAGAAGATGGATCAAAAACGAGGGATGACTAAAGGCATTGTCATAGGAGTAGAGACATTTAACTATCCCTCTTATAATCTGATTACTATCTTATTGGGTATCCAGTATCATGTGTCTTTAATAATAGGAAATATATATGTACTTATTCCAGTTTTCTATATACTTCAAGTTAGGTTATTTTTATTCTTTTGATCGTAAATATGAAATGATAAAAAAAATAAGATACACTAGGAATACTAAAAGTAGTTTATGAGTTTTTATGTTACTTTAGAATTTTCTTCTAATAAGAAGATAAGGTATGTTAAGAATTTCATAAATTTAATCTCCCTTCTTAAAGCATCATACTTTTAACCGTAAGATTTGTGCTCTT